>OX421289.1:1458885-6258885 GCA_949125355.1 Agriopis leucophaearia
CAAAGTCAAATTCAATTTTCGCCTGAGCCTACCAGATTCATGAGTGAAAACTCACAGAAAATCTGAATTGCTATTGCAATTTTTATACATTGTGGAGCCCAAATCACAGAAGTAGGCACTGAAATACTGACTTGAGGTTCTTTTAAATAATCGTCAACAGTAAAGATTTTTCACATTATATACAGGAACAGAGTGTACTTACGCAATTTTTAAGTCTTCCGTGTAGTTTATTTCATCAGGACAGTTTACCAGATAAATATAGCACAAATCGCCAGTCAAAAATAGCCAAACCAACCACTGAAAATCACTCCAAACACCCAGTCATAAAGTGTTCTGTACAAAACAAAACATAGGAACTCCCTCAATGATCACGACGAACTGATTCCGAGGGGGAAAACTGCGAAAATTAACAATATCTTTCAGTTTTCGACCGCCACAACACTTTCGTTTTATTGTTCACTATGGAATTATCCGAACAGTATTTTTTATCACAAATGTCCGTTTTGATTGGGGAAACATGCCCGTTGCAAGCGCGTCCGATTATTTTTGCAAATTGAACCCGTTTTAACAATATCACAAAATAAAATGATGTGCGAAATGACAAGAATTTTTGACATGCGCACTCCAGCCAGCCAGATGTGCAATTTCAACAGCGACATCTATCGATTTTTATAAACAACGTTTCGTACTTACCCTACGTAGTAGCTTTATTATAGTCAGCGAACTTACCTTATTGCACATACACCACACTAGTACAACTGCTCGGCAATAGATGGCACTACAATTGCTGTTCAGTTACTTGACAATAGATGGCACAGCAATTTTCCCTCCAAAAAGTTCTATACAAATTACAAAATAAAAGTGCTTCCGATTTTTTTTATTGTTCATTCGCTGTTTTTCTCATAGATTTAAGTTGTCAAGATTATCAATTTATTTTGCGTTGTAAAAATTTTTTTTTAAGGTCAGTAGATTACTCTTCCCTTATCAAACCGAATTTCAAAAATACAAAACGAACAAAAATATGCAGAAACCCAGTACCTAAATAATTTTTAACTTTGGACGAGCCTAGAATAAATGTCGAAAGAATTTTGTCCAAAAATACGAATGACCCAAACGTGCGTGGTCGGACCACATAGAGCTACAGATAAATAGACGTGAAATTTAATTTTATTTTGAAGAATTTTACGGTCTCCTATACGGTTACTTATAAATACATATTCTTGGTAGGATACCTACTTACATATTATCTTATCTTAAAAAGTACCTATTATACCTATTATCAAAGGTACCTATTATCTTAAAAAGAATAATCAACTAAAACTTAGTTATACAATATGATTTTTGGTGTAGCTACATTTTTGAAAACGTAGCTTTTGTGCAGCTACGAGTAGGATTTTTTAATTGACCTATAGTGATAGGCCATTTCTATAGGTAGTGCATTCATAGATATCTCAATGATTGAAGACGATAATAATTTAGTGGAGTGTTTTTTAACTAATCGAACGCAAATTTAAAAAAAAACAGAGCATTCGGTGAGACGACCTTATAACTAAATAAAACCGGCGAGGTGCGAGTCGAGTACCATCTATAAAAACAGCAAAAAATCACGTTTGTTGTATGGGAGCCCCCTTAAATATTTATTTTATTCTGTTTTTTAGTATTTGTTGTTATAGCGGCAACGGAAATACATCATCTGTGAAAATTTCAACTGTCTAACTATCACGGTTCATGAGATACAGCCTGGTGACAGACGGACAAACAGACGGACGGACAAACAGACGGACGGAAAGCGGAGCCTTAGTAATAGGGTCCCGTTTTACCCTTTGGATACGGAACCCTAAAAAGCAGTGATGATAATGATGAAAAAAGCCGGACAAAGGTCTAAAATTCCGGACTAATCCAGGCGGATAATCAACCCTAGGGTTAAACCACAGAAAAGAGAAGTAAATAGAACGAAAATGAGAAGGAAACTCTGTCGCCAGGTATTGTGACAGATATGTGATTGAACATTCTTATTTATGTCAACGCGTCGAACTCCGCGTCACAGTTGCTAACACAGTTGCTATGGGTTTATATGGGTGCAAGTAGCTACAACGAATTTCTTACAAAAATGCCTTGACAGCCGTTCTAATTAAAACAAAAAAAATATACTTTTTTGTGGGTTAAGATTGGGCCTAAAGCAAAATCTTCAATCTTTGATTAGATTTTCACAGTAGTAAATCATGTCCAAAATCGAAGAAAAAAATACGTTAGGAAACTTCAATATATAAGTAAAGGTCGACCCTGACGATAACATGGTAGGATAAAATTTTCTCGATAGAAAACCATCACAAAGTTACCTCTAATTTTCAACATCTTTGGTTTGCATTCTGTTTTGGTACATATTATTGAACAATAAATTATGTAAATATTATCACTCATGTATAACCTAGAGCTGACCCTAGCAATTTTTAAAAATATTGTCTATTCTATAAGCTATGAGAGTAGAAAGCACTTGGCGCTTACAACATTTTTAATCCGCGCAATACGCTGTCCTTCGTCTCGCGTGACACAAGCTTGAGGCATCGGTTTGTTGCACCGATCAGTTACCATCGCTCTGTTGAGACGGGTAGTCCATGTCAGTTCAGACGTCGAGTACGCAAGCTTGGTTCCGCGCGTCGTCGCGCCGCCCGTGTTTGTTATCCGTACATGCGCTGGGTGTGGCGAGATGCGCGGGGGAAATCAGAATTTATCCTGCCATTAGGCCCGCTCTTAAACAAAGGTCTCTAGTTCTTTGCAAACGCCACATCGTTATATTCGTAGGTCTCCGACAAAACGCAGACCTTCTAGGAATCTTGATTCAGGTAATGCTGACGTCATCAAAGGTCTGGCCGCAGAATAGATACTAGTATAATTTATGAGGATAGTTACCATGACTAAATTGAGTTTGGATTGACAGAGGAGGCTGTGGGAGTTATCAAGTGGCACAACTTAGCTACGCACAGAGCCGTATTTACAAAATGCATGGTTCGATATTAGGTATATGTGGCCCTAGTACAAGAACTTGCGAAAAAGTATTCGTTCCGTAAACGATAGCAAATGTATGAAAAATTCAGTTTCCCTTTACGTCCGATAGAGGCGCTGTTCAATTTTTCATACATTTTGCTATCGTTTACGGAACGAATACTTTTTCGCAATTGCTCGTACTAGGGCCACTGGATTTTCGGACAAGTCGGGCTGGCGTACTGAGGGCTCCATACGAACATGCACATAAATGTTTATATACTAAAGTTCAAAAAGACAACATCACGCCCAGGCGATCCAACTCCAGTTAATTCCAACTCCAATAGGTGCAGTTTGCAAAATCACGCAAACGCGCCGATCATACGGTTTGCGGTCGCGTGATTTTGCATACTGCACATATTCTGGCCTGCGTTTATAGTTGGGCCTAACGCCCCTCATTCAATCTTGAGAGAGTTTTGGCGTTGGACGTCTTGTGCATAAAAATAATAAATCCTCCTTTTTAGAAGTCGGTAAAAATAAGGTTGTACGTATCTACACTAATATTATAAAGAGGAAAGATTTGTACCTATTTTTGTATGTTTGTAATGAATAGGCTCCGAAACTACTGAACCGATTTGAAAAATTCTTTCACTGTTGGGAAGCTACACTATCCCCGGGTGACATAGGCTATATTATATTTTGTAGCGAGGCCGAAGGCCGAGCTTACACTCGTGCGAAGCCGGGGCAGACGGCTAGTTGTAATATAAACAAAGGCGTAAAACAGGGTGACCCGCTCTCCCCTAAATTATTTACCAGCACTGTAGAAAAAGTAAGTATTTAAGACCTTGGTAAGCCCGTGGAGAGCGAAAGGCATCGATGTCGGCGACAAAAAACTTACAAACCTGAGATTTGCTGACGACATCGCACTGTTCGCCTCCACAGCAGATGACCTTCAAAATATGCTACAAGATCTCAGCACGGCAAGCCTCAAAGTTGGACTCACGATGAATCGGTCCAAAACACAAATGATGACAAATAGCACAAAGCGCAAGATTACGGTAGATGGGCAAGAACTACAAAATGTCGATGAATACATATATTTGGGCCAGCTAGTTTCCTTTGACAACCGACAAGATAAAGAAATCGACCACCGCGTCGAAAATTCTTGGAGAAGCTACTGGTCCATGAAAGAGCTTACTCGTATGAAGGGCGACCTTCCAATGTCACTAAAGCGCACACTCATCGACATGTGCATCCTGCCCGTCCTAACTTAGGGTGTCCAGACTTGGTCATTGACCGACTCTCAGAAGTTCAAACTTGGGGTTTGCCAAAGAGCGATGGAACGCAGCGTCCTAAGAATCAAAAGGACTGACCAAGTCCGAAACACGACGCTGCGTTCAATTACAGGGATCACTGATGTTGGCATCAAAGCTGCCAAATTAAAGTGGGGTTGGGCGGGACACGTAACCAGGATGCACCCTGACAGATGGGCCCAGAGGATCACACAGTGGGTGCCTGAGAACGGACTAAGGAGCCAAGGCAGGCCGAGAAAACGATGGCGCGATGACCTCGACGCGTTCCAAACCCAGTGGCCAAATTTGACGGGTGATCGCACTGTCTGGAAAGAGATGGGGGAGACCTTTGCCCAGGAGTGGGACAGCATAGGTTAAATAAAATAAAATAATGCAGATTATAAAATGTGGAGGGTGTGGGACTCGAGTTTTTTTTTAAGCTATTGCATAGCTTCTATCGCGGGCCTTGAGCGTGGAGACCGAATCCAGAAATTCCGTAACGAAAATAACCTAACACCCCCCACTCACTCACTCTTCTCACCGCTAGATGGCGTTGTAAAATATGTTTGATAAAAGAACGATATACATAGAGTTGTAAAACCTACATAATTTTATTTGTTATAAGTAAATAAATAATTATAATTGCATAAGTTGATAAAAAATGCCATGCAATAGCTTTACCGCGGCAGTCCCCGAGTGACACACGTCTTTTTTTTTCATGTCGTGAAATAGGTTGAAAAAACACTGGGGCCTTACCCCTAGCTTCACTTTTGCGAGCTAACTTTTAGTAGGTACCTGATAGGTACCTAAAATTAACCAACTCATTTAAGCTGCATCGTTTAAAAGCGTCTAACTTGAATGAACGAAAATCCGTTTTACTATGCGTGTGTGCGTGAAAATAACAAAGCTTGGCGGCTATCAAATAACTACCGCTTATCGTAGTTGATGGTACCGTTTAGACAAATAACACCTATGCGGGTCAACTTTTCGAGGTAGGGGTAAGGCCCCTGAAGTTAATTTCAGACTACGCTATACTATTGTGCTATATAGTATAGCAAATAAGGAAGGAGCCAGTAATATATAGTACAGTTAAATGTGAACGTGTCCATAATAATGTATGGTGCGCGATATTGTTAGCTTGATTTATGGGATGTTTACCGTGGTAAGTTTGTGGAAGGAGCACCCAATATGGTGCATGTATTCAGCGCCGAAATATCGGGAGCTCCTTCCACAACCTTACCACGGTAAATATCCCGTAAGTAATCATATATCTGAAGCTACAGTGGGAAGTCCAGCTACATATTTATAGGTGCAGAATTGACTCTCAGCTGACTGACTGCTATAGTGCCTCATGCGTTATGCATAAGCGAGTAGCGACCCGGATGTCGACTAGACTAAGAGCCATCCATCCAATCTTTAGTTTTTCCACCGACGTCTGAAAAAGAGGTTCTCAATTGACCCTTCGGGACCTCACAGCACGCGCGGCGCCGACGCCGCGCATACCCCTATTGGCATTTTTTTTTTTACCTTACGTGTTCTTTGTTTTTGGCAATAAAATAAATCTTATCCTTATTCAATTCAACTGTATTGTTTTTAAAGTTATATGATTATTTACGGGATATTTACCGTGGTAAGGTTGTGGAAGGAAAACGGTAAATATCCCGTAAATAATCATATAACTTTAGTGAACAACCGTGATAGTATTGTTTTTTTAAGTACAAAAAAGGAAGGTGTTCCGTAGTCAACGCGTATTTAACGGACTTCAAATAATTATCAATGTAAAAATGTATTCAGACTTCATAAAAATGACAGAACTGGATCATATAGAAATGGGACCACACGGGAAGCAACAGCTTTCAAATAAAAAAGAAGCATCAAAATCGGTTCACCCAGTCGAAAGTTCTAAGTAAACAAACACAAAAAAACAGTCGAATTGAGAACCACCTCCTTTTTGGAAGTCGGCTAAAAGTTGTCAAATAGGCGAACGATATCACTGCACCCGGTAACGGCCCCTGAGATTCCAACGGTGTAGCCAAAGAGAAAGAAAACAATTTTCTCTGGGTGTAGCTCTCAAACTATTGACTGTGCCGCTAAACCGCTACAAAAACGACGCAAGCGCAGTGATGTCACTCCACGATCATGCAGCCTACGATAACATGTAACGGACAAGCTATTTACTTAACTATTTTGGTACTAAGTTTTCTTTGTAACACCAAGGATCCATAATGGAACTTCCTGGGGCCTTACCCCTAGATCGAAAAGTTGACCTGCATAGGTGTTATTTGTCAAAACGGTACCATCAACTACGATAAGTGGTAGTTGTTTGACAGCGGCTTTGCAATTTTGGTAAGACTGGTAAGACTCGCTCACAAAACGGGGCGCAGACACAGGAGTTCAACTTCAAAGCAATTGGGTATTTAACTATTAAAAATATGATTCATACTGGTGTAATACTACAAGATTTTTTTAAATTATTTAACTACTAAAAACTACAAAATAATGTCCTGATTTTAAGTAATATACAAAAGAAAATATAGATTTTACCCTTTGGGTACGAAACCCTAAAAATTGTGTTGTACCTGTATGTCTGTCTGTGGCATCGTGGCTCCCAAACGGCTTAACCGATTTAAATTTAGTAGTTATGTCCCTTTCCCAAAATGACTCTAGGTTCCAAAATGAACCTTTCCCGAAATGTCCTTTTCCCGAAATGCCCCTTTCCCAAAATGATCCTTCCCCAAAATAATAAATGCGAATATTTCTATGCTAATTTGTGTGTATACACATCGAAACAGCTGAACAAATTTTGATGAAATTTTATATACAGATATTTGAGGACCTGAAATAGGACTTAGGATGCTCATCAGTATCACTTTTCGTCATTGTCAATGCGAGCGAAACCGGTCGGAAACGGAAGTCACAGTTTAGGAAAGGGACATTTTTAGGGGAAGGGTTATTTTGGAAAAAGGACATTTCAAGAAAGGATCATTTTGGAACGTAGGGAGTAGTAGGGACATTTTGGAAAAGGGACATTTCGGGAAAGGATCATTTTGGAACGTAGGGAGTAGTAGGGACATTTTGAGATAGGGACATTTTGAACCAGAAAGCGCTCATAGCGTCATGATTTTAAAATGATCAGCTGATATTTTCAATTCATTGATACTATGTAAGCCATATTAGTGTGTAGGAGTGAACTACCCACATTTGGTTGGAATGACCTAGACGGACAAGTGACCTTTAGGTCTCGTACAATCTAGATCCTAGATCTAGCTCTCGGCGCCTGATTATTGAATTATAAAATGTTACAGTTTAATTTAAGATACAGATGATTTATTTGCAAAATACACGAGTAAATTAAACTCACATTTAATTTAAAAACGCATGCACAAAATGTGTTTAAATAATATTAGTATTTTTCTATCATAATTTGTCTAGTCAGTACTGTATAGTAGGCGTAGAAATATTAAAAATATATAAGGAAATGAAATAATCGAAACTATTTGATTAGTTAAAATATGATGTTAATGATCCAATTAATAAATATTCTAATAATAATAGCCTATGTATGCTACTCAGGGACAATGTAGCATTCTAATGGTGAAAGAATTTTTTAAATCGGTTCAGTAGTTTTTGAGTTAATTAGTAACAAATATCCAAAAATAGAAATCTTTCCTCATAATATCAGTGTAGAGTGTATTATTTAAGGCTTTTTTGTTTAATTGTTTCATTTCATATGCATTTGTACATAAAATGAAATGAAATTATGGTCTTGAGTAAAAAAAAAACAGATAAACATTTCTATAAATGCACCATAATATTTTTTATAACTACCACTATAACTAAAAATTTTAATTTATAAATTGACTAAGATTGTACATTCTCGACTAGAAGTCTTTTTATTCTACCATAAACTGACTCTTTAATTGATTGCCGTATTTTCAGAATTGTGATTATTTTAGGACGTTTAAAGATATTTGGGGCGGCTGGTTTTGTAATCTTTCCCACTCTCCCTGGCTAGCCCTATCCTATCCCTAGCTTTCGCATATTTTTTACATTTTTGAAGATAATAAATCACACAATTTAACGATTATGTATCAAAGAAAACTTCTTTAGACTTACAAAATTACAATGTCTGCCGTATATCCGTATTGCAAAATGCATCTTTCAATTGTGGATGTCTAGATAAAATGAAAAATAAAGCCGTTCCTAATTGCTGACCTTTGCTGAGACCTCTTAACACGGGCTCTAAACAGCGCAGTGCGGAAAATCACGCGAACGCCCTCCGAGATACGATTTGCGTACGCGCAACTTTTCGCAATCACCTAAACTAGCCGTTCTTTTACTGAAAATGAAAAATATTTTATTTGCATAAACATAGGCTTAGGTACATAAGTTTTATATCAACTAGGAACACTCTGGCTTATGTCTGTGAAATCTTAATGTTTATTACTGCGATTCATGCACTAGGCTAGGCCTGGGGCCTTACCCCTAGCTTCACTTTTGCGAGCCAACTTTTAGTAGGTACCTGATAGGTATCTAAAATTAACCAACTCATTTAAGCTGCATCATTTAAAAGCGTCTAACTTGAATGAACGAAAATGCGTTTTACTATGCGTGTGTGCGCGAAAATAGCAAAGCTTGGCGGCTATCAAATAACTACCGCTTATCGTAGTTGATGGTACCGTTTAGACAAATAACACCTATGCGGGTCAACTTTTCGAGCTATAGGGGTAAGGCCCCTGTATCGCAGGAAACTGATACGGTTTATTTAAACACAAAATGTTGTTAGCCTCTAGTTAGCATAATATTTTGTTAATGTTATTAAATAGGAAATTAAAGGTAGGTAAATTATGGGTGCTCAATAAAAAAATATATAATGAATAAGTATAAATATGTTTTTATATTGTCATTGCATAAATATATTACTATATATATACTATCACTATAAACAATAATAAATAGAATATAAATGCATTTCCTAGTATATTTAATTATAAGTAAAGCAGTTTAGAGTAGGTAAGTATTAAACACTGTTTTAAACTATCACGGTTGTTCACGTTAAGATTATGTACGGGATATTTACCGTGGTAAGGTTGTGGAAGGAGCTCCCGATATTTCGGCACAGTTACATGCACCATGTTCACGGGAAGACTAAAGAATGCGGGCGGTTGGCTCCTTTCACAACCTTACCACGGTAAATATCCCGTAAATAATCATATAACTTTAGGTAAGTATTATAAGTATCATGATAAAATCTTTAATAAATCTTCTACTGACTAATAGGTCAGATATTCTGGATATCACTGCAATTAACTCGACAGATGTTGTGCTAGTCAGTCATTTGAGTCATTGATTTAATTTTCTTTTCTGTTTCCTTGGGTTTCTTTGTAAAAACTTAGTAGCACATCAAATTTTTCTTAATTTGTCCAAAGTTAGTATAAAGATTCGAAGATGCTCGTAAAAATATAACTATGTATTTTCGGACCTATAACTTCGCTCTTGTCATACTTTAGTCGAATATTTGGTGGCTTATTAAAATGCCAGCCCTGTAGACGTGTGGACAAGTGTGAGTTGTATGAACTTACTTGGGGTTCCGTAGTTGTGTCTGTACAAGTCACATTTGATAACTACCTAATTATTGTAGTGACACTTAGATACTTAGATATTTGGAATTTTAGGTTTTTTTTATGATACTGAGTGACAAGACGAGCGAAGTCGCTCGCCTGATGGCTCTTCACGCTTGCCCATAACAGCAAAACGCCACTCAGAATTTTGACCTTCAACGGTTCAAAACCCTGGATGGCAATGCACTGCGCTCGTCACCCCGAGATATATGATGTCAAATCTCTGTGTGCCCTGTAATTACGCTCAAAATTGCCCTCAATCCGGAACACAGTAGTGTTTGCACACTAGGTACTGCTTGGTGGTTGAATAACTGGCAAAGGTGTGGTACTTCCCCAGGCGGACCCCTGCAAAGGAGTCCTACCACTACAAAAAGGTAGGTAGGTTAGGTGACACTGAACAGTGGGCGTATAACGAATAATAAAAATATAAAGAAAATAACAATATATAGTAAATAGTTTTGTAGTATGTAGGTTTCTCACAGGTGAACTGGTAGGTAAAAACTGCATGAATGCTCACGTAGATAAAAAACATATCGAATTTCATACCATCTTTTTAATTAAACACTGTTTTAAACTATCACGGTTGTTCACTAAAGTTAAATGATTATTTACGGGATATTTACCGTGGTAAGGTTGTGGAAGGAGCTCCCGATATTTCGGCGCAGTTACATGCACCATGTTCACGGGAAGACAACATCCCATCGTCTTCCCGTGAACATGGTGCATGTAACTGCGCCGAAATATCGGGAGCTCCTTCCACAACCTTACCACGGTAAATATCCCGTAAATAATCATTTATCTTTTTAATTATTTCGAAATTGAAGTTTGTATAGAATTCGATATGCATTTACGCACGCACGTAAATATTCGTACTTGCCGTCACGTGTTTTAAGCGATTCAGTTTAGGTGATTGCGGATGCAATTTTTCGCAATCACCTAATTTGAATCGCGTACGGCTAATGAAAGTCCAGTTAAAATCGGTCCAGCCGTTTTGGAGTTCATAGGGAACATACATACATACATCGCTTTTTAGATATAAGATTAATGGAAGACAAATAATGGATAACATATGGGCGTTTCTTTTTGCCTTACACCTGCAATATGTGGAATGAGCAATCCTACGGCATTTCTGAGTAGCTTTAATATGGGGTTCTTCAAAAAGGCTGTTAATAGAGTCTTTAAGGGTCGGCAACGTATCTGTGATGCCCCTGGTGTTGCAGGTATCCATAGGCAACGGTGATCGCTTACCATCAGGCGGCAGGTCTGCTTGTTTGCCACCATTACATTAAAAAAAATCGGCACTATAACTAGACAATGTGAAAGGAACAGACTTTAATTCCATCCATATTATCCGTTCCATCTCTTCTCCCACGGACCCCTAAGCCCAAATGTCTCGACACAGAGTTATTTGTTCACATCCGGCGAGCGACGAATGGTGAATATCAACCTTTTGTCTAATCTTATGACCAGACTAATAATTTTAAGGTAATAATTTAGTCTAGCCAATCTGGAGGCCTTCGGATGCCTTAAAATTGGGCACACCTTATGTCTAACTCTGACCGCGAACTCGAATACGCGCAGTTTGTAAAATCACATGAACGCGAACCTTAACGCGCCGAGATACGATTTGCGGACACGCAACTTTTCACAATGAAGATGCAGATGGGGAAGAAGGTTCTTGAGTGGAGACCACGAATTGGAAGACGCAGCGTAGGTAGGCCTCCCACTAGATGGACCGATGACATTGTGAGAATCGCGGGCATCCAGTGGATGCAGATGGCAGGATGTCGTTCAGTGTGGAGGTTAATGGGGAGGCCTATGTTCAGCAGTGGACGTCTTCTGGATGATGATGATGATAGTAATTTTTAAACTTTCGCGATTCGAACACATGTTTTCATATTTATCGGGACTTATCAACCGGGAGGATGGATTTAAGTTAGCGGCGTCGTGGAATCCCATAGTAAGCAAATGTACAAACCGCGGTGTAGGTACTAGGACTTTTACCGATACAGTCAGTGTTGTGTGTCGTAGTGACAACCCTGCAATTTTTCAAGATCAAGATCAAGTGAGGGTAGGAGAACAAAATATCCGCTCTTCTCGCCGGACTCACCCGCAGTTTTCAGTCAGCTCGTGACCACGGCCATTGTAACATGGTCGAAACGTCGAGCGAAAGGTATCTATTTTTACCTATATTTAATAGTGCGCGATAAGTCCCGATAAATATGAAAAGATGATGATGATGATGAACTTTTCACAATTACCTAAACTGAATCGTTTATAATATGTTTTTATATTTATCGGGGCTTATCGTTTATAATAGGTAGAAGTAAGGCCCCAGGACCCGAACCATCACCTCTTTCAAACTGACTACAGCCTAAAACTGACCACACTAAATACCTTAGGGCGGCCTAAAACCTAACCCACAAGTCTTAGCAGTAACTTACTAATAAAATGTTACTTACTCAAATATTAGGGTAAAGTAGGGGCCTTACGCTTAACTCTAAACGCGGGCCCGAATAGGTGCAGTTTGCAAAATGACGCTAACGCGCGCCGAGATACGGTTTGCGGTCGCGTGATTTAGCAAACTGCACCTATTCGGGCCCGCGTTTAGAGTTGGGCGTAAGGTCACAGCTAGTAATAAATATACCAAATAGTAAAATTAATTAAAATAACATTATAGTTGCTAGACTGTTACGTCAAATCTAGTCCAATGTCATCTGTCATCACTAACAAAGAGGCGCCACAAGGTTCGTCAAAAACCAGTGCTTAATCGACGATTAAAACTATTAACCAGCAATTAATTCCAACCTCGTGGAGGAAGGTTGCTTGCTATCTACCGTTACATCACGATCTATCTTTGGCGATAGATTTTTATATATTGAGGTTTGGAGGGTAATAATAGTCGGCGAATAATCAAACGCCTGTGTCCTCATAAGTATGTTTTTTATTCCAAATAACAGGCTTAGGGAAGAATATAAATACATTACAATGGTGAGTAACGATGCTGTCTAAGATGGGGCACGCTTGCCCATGAGGTGCCTATTCACTCTTGTCTTGAAGAGACCCAGGTTGTAATTTACAGGGAACATCGAGGGAGCGCATTCCATTCCTGTGCAGTTCGTATTTAGAAGGAATTTTGGAAACGTTGCGTACGGATTTTACCAAAGTTCACGACGTAAGATAGATGGAATGACCGCCTCGATGATCTATGGGGGAAGTTGGATACCCAGCTGCACTGGGGTGTAGCCGGGTTATGTGAGATTTCACCCTCTAAAACCCCCTCGGTGGACAACGGATGGTTCCGGGATCTCCATAGGAACGCACCGGAACCCTCCTAGCACACTACCTAAATCAAAATTCCCGGGAAATGCTCAGAGCATTTCTGTTCCTTTCCTTTACAATGGCGCGGGCCACACCGCGCCGTTGTCTTGCCTCAGCTCGCTGAATGGGAGGTCAGATCCACAAATCTTAACACCCACTAGCCCAAAAAAAGAAAACGTTGCCTAGAAACCAAACATTGAAAAAAAAAAACATTTCCAGTTGGCCATGGCTAGTAATAAGAGCAAATCACAGGACTCCCATCTGAGATGGCCTTGAAATGTTTTTTTTTTTTATGTCTAAATTATTTTTATCTGTGAATTCTAACATTATAGCCTCCGTGCATTCGCCTCTTTTAGGTAGGTAAAAGAAGCGAATGCTTTTTTGTATTTTTTTAGGTACGCACCCCTGTATTGGCCACTATACCACATTCACATCACCAAAGAGAATGTAACGTTACAACACATCACATCATCAGCCAATAAAAGTTCACTGCTAAACTGGCCTCCCTCTTAGAGAGGGTTGTTGCCATAATCCTAAAAATTATCCTGCAATTATCATAAATAAAAATGTAAATAAAAAATATAAGGAAAAACGGGAAAACCTCTTTGCACACTGAAAAGATTATAATAATTTTATTGTGTAATGAGGCTTCATTAACTTTTTTTTTTTTTTTTTAAAGTACGTTTTAATAATTCGTTTTTAAACGTCCTTGCGATTTTGCTAGAGAAAATGTGGTACCTATTTTGGCTAATACACCGGGCGTAGCTAAAGCATAACTAAAATAAGCTAAGAATAGTATAGCATTAGAGATGATCTAAAACGTGTGAGCTATGTAAATGTATATGACATTATACAAGTTTGACATTTGTAATGTCGCGGCGCAACCTTGAACATTGACATTCCGGAGAAGGGATTTGGAGATCCGCGATCAGAGGTGAATACTCAGAATATGTGCTCAATATATTTTTTTTACGAAACAAATAAGGTTTTAAACAAAGAACGCTTACAAAGTTCTTTGTTTTAAACAAATTGTAATCAACTTTTTTAGATATCTATGAAAAAAAGCACTTTATTAAAAAGTGATGATGGTGATCGCTTACCATCAGGCGACCGTTAGCTTGTTTATCGACGTATGGCATAAGAAAAACTATAAGCCAAGATGATCAATTTTATAATCGACTTTGAGGAGATTCTTAATTTGACTGTTTTTTGTGTATATAACGAGATATCTTCGTAGAGTTTGTGTATATAACGAGATATATTAGTAGAGTTTGTGTATATAACGAGATATCTTCGTAGAGTTTGTGTATATAACGAGATATCTTCGTAGAGTTTGTGTATATAACGAGATATCTTCGTAGAGTTTGTGTATATAACGAGATATATTAGTAGAGTTTGTGTATATAACGATATATCTTCGTAGAGTTTGTGTATATAACGAGATATCTTCGTAGAGTTTTAACAAATTTTTAACCGACTTCCAAAAAGGAGGAGGTTCTCAATTCAATTGTATTAAAAGATACATTAAAAAAATGTTTGTTATACCTCATAACTTTTGACTGGGTGAACCGAATTTGACGATTCTTTTTTTATTTAAAAGCTGGTGCCTTCCCGAGTGGTCCCATTTCAATTTGGTCAAGTTCTGACATTTTTATGAAGTCGGTTTTTTATATTGATAATTATTCTTATATTAGTAGGTACGACATTTTTTTTTGATAAATAAATTTCTTTATTATAATGTTTCTTCAACACGGAAAATGGGTGAAATTCAATCATCCTAATTTTCCATCCTGAAAGGATAATACTATAATTATGTTAAAAACTATTTCATATCTTTTCCATATTTTCTTGAAAATTAAATTAAATCACCCTCGAGATACAGGTTGTTCAATAAAAAGAAAATTTTTTTTTTTTTTTTTTTTTTAATTTTATAATTAATATAACTCTTTTAACATATTTAACTCTTTTAACATATATATAATCTAATTTAATTTTGCACGCCCTTACGGCTGTTAATGGATGGACATTTTATATTTTAAGACCTTGTATACCCATTGGCAAGCAAATAAAAACTTTGACTTTGACTTGACTTTGGCAGGCTCGAATACGCGCAGTTTGCAAAATTACGCGAACGCGAACCTTAACGCGCCAAGATACGATTTGCGGTCGCGGAACTTTTCGCAATCACCTAAACTAAATCGTGTATAACACCCAGGCGTGGCAGGCGTAACACCCCTGGGGCAAAATTTTTGACACGCAAACATTAAAAAAACTGTCGAATTGAAAACCTCCTCTTTTTGGAAGTCGGTTAAAAAAGAAAAACCTTTTAATTGTTTTATTAATTTTCTGTAAACGGTTATACGAAACGAGTAGGATAACATAATAACAAAAAAGATATAGGTACCTACCTATATTTTTCATAGTATGGCAGGTCAAAGATGTGAGTTAAGTCCATAGTAAAACTTGTGAACTATATTTTGTTCTTAGGTTACTATTTGCTAGCATATAAATAATATTCATCAACATTGCTTTGCTTATAACACAACGAAAAATCCATCTACAGAACCCACTTGCAAAAGAACCGCCAAAAATTCCAGCCGCATACCATAGGCAACTGATCCTTTGTTTTTTTCTCATTCTTTCAAATCCGGCAACGGTCCTAACGTCTGTTCTGCCAGTCCATCCACAAAAATGGCCGCAGATCGCATAATTAAAACTAACCTGTTTCAAAATCTTAAAATTATTATCGAGGACATAGATTTTTGATAGTTTCAGCGTTATAAAGATTAGTTTGTATTACCTCAGTTTGGATGTAGTGATTGTGGTTTGAAGACGTGTGCTAGCGCCATTTTAGTTCGTTTTTTTTTTCATTTTTCCTCGTGCATGCAGTTCTGATGATTCAGGTATGATTAATTTTATTTTTTACTGTCTAAAGTGTTTTAGATTTTTGGGTGTACATTAATAAAATACTTTAGTAACATATATTAGTCAAAGTTATATTTAATATACGTTTAGAAATTAACAGCTAAAAGGCTGATAGATAACTTTAAGGAATTTGTGTTATTTCTGTATTAGATTATTTAATGTTGCTTACTGTCACATTAATATACCTGTAAAGATAGTTGCATGTTGGGAAAAAATATATATTTGAAAACGAATTTAAATTAATATTTATTTTTTAAGTTTTCATTTATAGACTACAGACAAGACAGTTTTTTTTTTAATATGTGTTCGGAATGCATCTATCTATAAATCAAACATAATGCTAAAGAATCTTCTGAAATCGAACATCCAATTAAATGGTTATTATATGTATAAGGTGGTAACAATTTGATATTTTATTTATAACTAGCTGTACCCGCGAATCCGTCCGCGATTTCTTCAGAAAAAAATAGCCTATGTCCGTCCTCATGATACATACTGTTACCTCGCAAGATTTTATCGAGATCGGTTAAGCCATTTAGCCGTGATTATGTAGCAAACAGAGTTACTTTCGCATTTATAATATTAGTGGATTGAGTATAAAAATCAAGGTAAAACTAAACTATGAACTTCAACATTTAGAATGCTGATTCTACTTCAGGTGATGACGTCATATTTTACGAGCATCTTCGAATTTCATGAATATTTATGTTACTAACCAACCACGTACCTATTATTATTTTTTATTGTAAAACAGGCTTGCGCTTGGCCGCCAACTCGCCTGATGTTAAGCGATGATGCGGCCTACGATGGATCACGCTTGCCTAGAAGAAACCGATTCCTTTTTGACTTGAAAACACCCAGATTGTAATTATCGGGGAACACCCATTCAGGCAGCACATTCCACAGACTAGCACATACTACTTACTTATTAATAACTAGATAATAATACAGGATCCCGCAAAAAATAAAGTGAGACCGCAGGGAAACGCTGGATGCAGGCTGCTTTTAATCGGCCTTTTTGGAGATCGATGGGGGCCTATGTCCAGCAGTGGACGTCCTATGGCTGAAATGATGATGAGAAATACAGGATACACGTTACTGTCCAAAAGCACCAGCATTTTTTTTTACATAATTTGTGGTTTTAATTCGCTTTTAATGGCATAATTTGTGTACTTATGTGACCTTTTTTGAAAAGTATTTTGTTACCTGACTTCGAGGCTTTACCTATCCTTGCGATATATTTAAAAAAACGCACGCAGGGTGCATTAAAATAAGCAGCTGAAGACGATTTTTAGAATTTTTGTCTGTTTGTTTGTCCACGCACATCTCCTAAATCACTGGACGTATTTAAATGCGGTTTTCACGAATATGCTTAGCTATGACCAGATTGAAGTGCAGGCTATGTTATTTTGCGAAAGGGAGGAAATAGGGTTAAAACTTTATATGGAAATCTTCGCGTACGAAGTCGCGGGCAACAGCACTAGAATTATATAAATAAAACAAAACTAATTGAGAAACTCCTTTTTTGAAATAGGTTGAAAAGCAATAAATAGGTTCCTAACTTTATATATAAAGTATTATAAACTAAATAAAATACAAGCTAAGAATAACACTACAACAACAGTTGGACTGTCCATAGACCGTTGAAGGTCTTAAGACAATCCAAATGCTCGCGCCCACTCAGTTGGCAGCGTACTCAGCATGCTGGCGGCATTACCACGCTGAATGACAATGCTTATGCGTTGAGCCAGAAACACACCTGCATTTTGATCACGAGTCGTACTCAGAAAGATTTTGAAAATAATTCTCGTAAAAACACGCTTTAAAATCGCTAATCCTGAAGATCCTGTAAGGACAATAGGACAAACTATTGAAATTATTGCATTGTCATCGGTCCTTGATAAGTGTGCAAAACTAAAATTTAATTCGACATTTTGAAGTAAATAATCACGTTCTATGATTGCGTTACATACATACATACCAACCTTATAAAAGCGTGTTAATTAGGTGAGCTGAGGTCTCCAAAAGCCCCCAAACGTCTCAACCCGAAACGGCAAAAAAAGATTCATCGAAGTTACTTTAACCAAAAAGTATTTATTTTAATACGTAGGTGAAAGACTAGCCCACGCTGTTCGAGTCGTGTGCAAAAACATGACAGGGGCCGTACGTCCAACTCTAACCGCGGGCTCGAATACGCGCAGTTTGCAAAACCACGCGATCGCATACCGTATTTCGACGCGTTAAAGTTCGCGTTCGCGTTCGTAAGGCCCCTGTTCTAATGGTTTCAATTAAAATAAGTAT
The DNA here is from genome assembly GCA_949125355.1 of Agriopis leucophaearia. Lineage (NCBI taxonomy): Eukaryota > Metazoa > Arthropoda > Insecta > Lepidoptera > Geometridae > Agriopis > Agriopis leucophaearia. The sequence continues at coordinate 1,477,328 of OX421289.1, forward strand.
TACAAATATGGTGTCAAAACTTTTAACCAGTGCAACAGAAAATGAGAGTTAAAAATAACGTCAATAAATCCACTTTGAGTAGCCATATTTCAAGTTGACATTTAGAAAACATTGTGGGATCAAAATGTTTACCTAAATACGGTTAATTTGCTTCAAATAAATAATAATTCTATTTATATATTCTTGTATATAAAAGGCGATGTGATGTAAGGACTCAGAAACAGCTGGACCGATTTTGATGAAATTTCCAGGCTTCAGATTAGCCCATCAACTGAACCTGTGAATGGTTATAATAAAATAACCAAAATAATAAATAATGTAGCATTTGTTCAAGTTTCATTTCAATTGCATAGGAAAATGTGGAATAATAAATCTATAAAGCTGGGTGTTTCCCCCCCCCCCCCCCCCCATTATTTTCTTTTTAACCGACTTCCAAAAAGAGGGAGGTTCTATGTTCGTATGTAGGTTTTTTTTAAATTGTATAGTTAGAATGGACCAAAAAGCGTATGCTATTTCCATCAATTAACCTGCACAAAATACAATACAATGGGCCTTTATTTCAATAACTTAAATAACGTTCCATTTTATTGATATTATCACCAATTAATAAAAATCTAAATGTATAATATACCTTCTACGTATAATGAAAAATTCACACGCTACAATCTTACTATAAAAAAGAGGGTAATACAAATTAACCTACATGACGTCACGGTATAGGTCATACAGGTGGCTAAAAGGACAGCGATAAAGTCGAGTGTAAAACAAGCTTTAGAAAAAACGACGCTTTGCCCTTGCGTTCTTTTTAGGCTACATACCACTGAGTACGTATCTGTGGCCTTAGTACGAGCACTACATTTCCAGCAAAATTACAGGGCACACAGAGATTTGACATCTTATATCTCGGGGTGATGAGCGTAGTGCATTGCCATCCAGTGTTTTGAACTGTTGAAGTTCAAAATTCTGAGTGGCGTTGTGCTGTTATGGACAAGCGTGAAGAGCCATTTGGCGAGCGACTTCACTCGTCTCGTCACCCAGTATCATTAAAAAAACTTGCGAAAAAGTTGTTTTTTATTATTTATTGCGTATAATGGAGGTGAAATGAAAATAATAAATCGCCATTATTCTGCCTTTCAGCATGCAAAATTTGAACTTACATATATACTAGGGCAACTAAAAAAATACAATTAATCAATTAAAACATTCCTCACTTAAAATATACATTCGGTAATTTATAAATAACACTGTAAACGAAAATAATAATTAATTGTTACATTCAGACGGCCTATTTGGCTCATCACAATACACAAAACATTAATAATAGATTATATTACGCACACAAATACATAATTAGAAATGTCATTATAGCAAGCTATCGATTATAACGATTGTTACGTAAACGATAGCAAAATGTATGAAAAATTTAACAGCATGTCTATTCTGCAAGCTAAGTGAACGCGCAAGTGAAGTGATAAGCTAAGTTAATGTGATTTTTTCTTGCCTATTTCTGCAGACAAATGTCATATTATCGAATTATAAGGGTAAGGGACTACAGTCAAGGGTTATCACTCGACATTTTGACATTTCTTTATAGTAATCGACAAGAAAAATACACGTTCACTTAGCTTATCACCTCACTTGCGCGTTCACTTAGGTTGCAGAATTAACCGGCAGCGCCTCTATCGGACGTGAAAGGAAACTGAATTTTTCATACATTTGCTATCGTTTACGTAACGATAACTTTTTCGCAAGTGCTCGTACTAAGGCCACTGTAGGTACCATACAATATGTACGTACTTCAGACATCTTTGTTTTACACTTTCTACTCAGATCAAATAAAAACATCCAGATGGATTGTGGCGAACACGAAAAGTGAAGCCACTTTTTGAAACGTGTGCGTAGTCGTTTGACGTTTTCAGTATGAAATTCACGTAGTTTTGGAAACAATTGTGACTTCACTTTGGCAGTGGCATACTGGCCAAAGTGAAGTGTTTTTATTTGATCTGAAACTTTCCACTGAATTCTAATAAACCAGCCAAGTGCGAGTCGGTTTCGTGCACTGAAGGTAGTTTTCTTTTTCAACCGAATTTAACTAAACCAGCCAGTCGGGCTCACGCACTGAGGGTTCCGTATCACCAAAAAATGTAAAAAATTATACAAAAAGGCAACATAACGCCTAGGCGGTCACACATCCAAGTACCGAGCCCTCGACGTTGCTTAACTTTGGTATACACTAAGTACGTTACATCCATGGTACACATAAATTTGTCACCGAATCGCACTTGGCCAGTATTTATTTTTCGATGTTATACTTTAGAGTGTGTACTATAATCATGCCAAGTTTGACGCTTGTACGTATTACCGTTTTTACAATAGAACAAATACAAAAATACGTTTAAAATAAGTTTGTTGTATGGGGATACGGTTTGCGCTCACGCAACTTTTCGCTAACTAAATCGCTTATAACAGGTAGTCTTAAGGCCCCAGGGGCCATATATATTACTAGCTGTTGCCCACGGCTTCGCTCGCGTACTATAGAAATCAACTTTAGTCCCTTCTCGCCGTTTCAGTTTCAGTACGTTCTTCCTGCTATCCATTCTACCCCCCGTCAAGCTAATTCCACCCCAGACCCTTATCTATCAGTATAAATGTTATATAATTATATCAATAACATTTTTAACTAACGCGAACCTTAACGCGCCGAGATACGATTCGCGTGATTTTGTAAACTGCGCGTACTCGAGCCCGCGGTTAGAATTAAGCGTACTGTACGAGTGTAAAAATGAAATAAAAATTCAAATTAAATTCTAAAATAAATCAAGCCAGTTTTTTTTTATCGAGGTAACATTATGGCAACCAGTCTTGTTCTAGTGTGGCTGCTTTGAACCATGGCTAAATAGATCTTGTAACTATGAAACAGTCGTCACGTAACGTCAACAATATAAATTCCCAAATCAAAATGCTAACAAAACTAGTATTTCCAAGAATAATAAAAAAAACGTGGTCGGAATGGAAAAACACACCAACCTTGAAACCTCTGCCTACATAGAAGCAAACCGAAAAACCAGCATAATTGGATCTGTCCAAAGGACATTTTAAAGGAAAAGTAGATTCCCACCAAATGTCAACTTGAATTAGCCTCTATTAAATATGCTAATTCGACAATTTAGAGTCCGACGCGAAATATTATGTTACTTTTTAGAATCGGGCATAGATATAACTTTAATTAATTTAAGAATATACATACCTACTTTGTTGCTATCCAATTTTGTTTTGCATAATTGGTTTTAGCGCCATCTATGGACAAGTACAAACTATCACTGACTCAAGAAAATTGTGCTCGAGTTTTCTTTTATCACATTATTTGTGTACAAAAACACACACAAAGTAACTAAAAGACACATTAACGTGTAGACCATGAAAAACAGACGTAGTTCCATACTTTGCGCAACTGATAAGTATGATAATTAGACTCACAAACAAGGTTGATAAACCTTCATGTCACCTTTAATATTACTTGTAGCTCTTGGAGATTTGAAACTCTTGAATCTGTTTTGCTAGCTATAACTAGCGTCTTGATATTTTATAATTTTGCCAGGTTTATCGTAAGAAAAAGTTTTAAGTATGTTCGTCATACTACGTCTACGTACATACGTACGTCATACTACGACTACAAATATTATTATCAATTTGAAAACCTTCAAAAAATTAGTGATTAACGCCATTTTGGTTACTTGGATTGGAAATGTACTAGTTATTTTGATTTAAAAGCCTAACTACTAAACTGATTTTAATAAAATGATCTATAGGACCAATCTGAGAGTAAATACTTTCAATTTTTTTTTTTTCATATCTTATAAAAATGTTTTATAAGTTATGAAAATAAATATGTATTTGTATAAAAAAATCAAAAAAAAATTTCTTCTAAATCTATAATAGTTAATAAATGATGGAGATCTGGGGCCTTACGCCCAATTCTAACCACAGGCCCGAATACGCGCAGTTTGCAAAATCACGTGAACGCGAACTTTAACGCGTTGAAATACGGTTTGCGATCGCGTGGTTTTGCAAACTGCGCGTATTCGAGTCCGCGGTTAGATTTGGGTGTAAGGCAAATATAGTTAACAAATATTATAAAAAAAAAAAAAAAAAAAAACCCTTTTCTTTTTTGAAGTCTCCAAAAAATATTTTTTTATCTTCGCTTTTGCATTAAAAAAATTTTTCTCTCACTATACCACTTTTCGCTAGAGATGTGTACCGTTTATAGGTACTTATAAGTATTCATAACATTTTATTTTAATATATGCAATAGTAAGAACTTAATACTACAAATAATTGTGTGAGGTATTTGTTGATTACAAAATTTTATTAATGAATAAAGTAGCTACTTCATTTTATTACAACAGCAAACATCTGAGTAAATAAAGTGGGCTTGTTTGCATAGTTGGAAAAATTATAGAACTGAAAATTTCGGGCTGTAAATTTTCAGAAAATACGATAGTGGCGCTTAATTTACTCAATAAATTGGTTATGCGTTTATTATCTTGTTGGCAAAACTGTTTCAATCGCCAAAACCAACACATGAAACGTTTTTTTTAGGAATGTTTGCAGCAAAAGTAGTAATTTTAACTGTTTTCGTTCAGTTCGGATATGTCAAAAACAGCTAAAAATTATATCGTATACTGCCACTTTGACCCACCTCACAACATGGGTCGTTGTGATTGTTTTTGACATATAGATTTTGACGTTTGTTTTGGCGTTTTGTTTGCGCGCGACATTTCTTGTTTTATAACAAATACAACGTATTTCCTTGATTTATTTCTGTAACCAATAGCAAAAATAAAGGACTAACGCAGTGAGTACGCACAGCGAAATTAGCAGTTCTAATTAGTGAAATTACTACAATTTAGGACCAAGATATGCGAATAACAAAACAAAACGGCTCCATTGCGTGCTGTCAAGTGCTATCGCCATAGAATAGGTACATCTATCGCTGTGACATTTCTAGTGATTCTAGCGTTCATTTTGGATAGAGAACAAAACTCTTCTAATCCTTCCATCCTAATCCTTCCTATATCCTAATATTCGCGTATCGTTTCCCTACCTTTACATTCTAAAACATAAAACTAAAAAGACTTCTATATGGCAACTGCGGCAACGCGAAGCCAAAAGCAAAAAAAAAGTGGCGAAAGAGGCGAGATTCTCAAACCAAACGCTTTAATATCAACGCCAATATTATCAATGCTAAAAATGATACCATAGGCTAACCGAACGCCTTTAGTGTAATATAGTATAAAGAAATAAAGTTTACAAAAAAATCTATATCGAAAATTTGTACAAAAGACTTCAACGCGCGTCACAGGTTCAATAAACTATTTTGTTATAATTTCTTAGCTTTTCGTCATTCTTACACATTATAACTTAACACTTATAACGGACTTTATAGCGTGTGTTTCATCATCATCAGCCAGAAGATGTCCACTGCTGAACATCGGCCTCCCCCTTTAAACTCCACACTGAACGACATCCTGCCATCTGCAACCACTGGATGCCCGAGACTCTCACGATGTCGTAGGTCCATCTAGTGGGAGGCCTACCTACGCTGCGTCTGCTGGTTCGTGGTCACTCAATGACCTTTCTTCCCTATCGGTTATCGGTTCTACGAGCGATTATTGATTATTGATGTAGGTGAACTTAAATAAATACATTTCATCAAAATCTATTCAGATGTTAGAGAGTGGATTAGTAAGTTGAAGTGGCAGTGGGCAGGGCACATAGCACGCAGAACAGATGGCCGATGGGACCGAAAGGTTCTCGAATGGAGACCACGGACCGGTAAGCGCAGCATAGGACGTCCACCTACAAGATGGACAGACGACCTAAAAGAGACCGCAGGGAAACGCTGGATGCAGGCCGCTTCGAAACAGTTCTTTTGAAAATCGATGGGGGAGGCCTATGTCCTGCAGTGGACGTGATATGGCGGAAATTTTTGACAGCCCCGTTAGCATAGTTGGTAGTGAAACTGCCTTCTGCGCTTGGGGGTGTGGGTTCGATTCCCATCTAGGACAAACATTTGTGTGATGAACATTTTGTGTTTGTTCTAAGTTAATATCTATTTAAGTATATATTAAAAAATATATATGTATGTATATCAGTCTCTGGCAGCCATATTACAAGCTTTGCTTAGTTTGGGGTCATATGACTATGTGTGCAATAATGTCCCAGATATTTATTTATTTATTTTAAATGATGAAGCATACGAACTAGTATTTGTAGTAATATAGTGATATTCTGCAAGTTTTTAGCTATGATACTTTCTGCAAGCCGCACGTGAAATAAATTGCAACAAGTTTTTCCTAGTCCAAACTCCACTACATCAAGTTGAAGTTAATTTATTTCGATGTAATGTAATTAATGAAGTTATTAACTCTATAAAAACAGAATGACCTCTGACGTTAACTTAGAATAACTACTTAGATGTGTTTTTATTAAGTATTTTTACCATTTTATGTCATTGAATTAATTTTAATTTTATACAAGGTTACTCAGAAAGGTTGTTCTAAGCCGAAAGGAGGTCATTGTACTCATCATTATGAATATCTTTTACTATGGGACCAAACCTGAAATCGTGAAAAAATCAGCTATTCGACATTTTGTAGTGTGACCGTTTTCTATGGAACTGGTGATATTTTTTCGCGATTTTAGAGTTACTCTGAGTAAAAGTTCTTCATAATGGCCAATGTGCCCCTCCCGGCTTAGTACACCCTTTCTGCGTAACCCGGTATTAACTCTTAATTTGTAATATGATTTATAATGTAGATATATTAAGTTTTTAACTACACTTACGAAACCGCCCGAGTGGAAAAAATCTGTTGAGAAGTTTTAATTGTCTATCTTATATCTATACTAATATTATAAAGAGGAAAGATTTGATTGTTTGTTTGTTTGTTTGCATTAAATAGGCTCCGAAACTATTGAACCGATTTGAAAAATTCTTTCACTGTTGGGAAGCTACACTATCCCCGGGTGACATAGGCTATAATATATTTTGTAGCGAGGCCGAAGGCCGAGCTTACACCCGTGCAAAGCCGGGACGGTCGACTAGTCTTCTATATATGTATATATAAAACAAAGTCATGTAAGTTACACCATTTACAACTCTCAAGCGACCCGTCCCGGCTTCGCACGGGTGTATCAAAGAAAAATAAAAAAGATTTGAAAAATGTAGACGTATAATGTAAATTTATTTTCGGCGACTTGTTTGCAATTATTTTTTTCTACTTGTGGTTGCGTGGTTTAGGAGGAGTTAGTGGATATACAGACAGACAGACGTGGAAAGTCACTTTGTTTTGTAGTATGTAGAGAAGAACGGCTGGACCGATTTTCATGGTCTATATTTGTTGGATTTTTCTCCACTATCCACATGAAGATGTGCCTCAATTCAACCTTAAGTATAGTGTGGCAAATTGACTTTAAAATGTGATTTAGATTAACTTGAAGATGTGCCAAATCAACATTAAGTAGTGTGTCAAATTGACTTTAAGGTGTGCTTTAAATTAACTTGAAGATGTGCCTCAAATCAACCTTAAGTAGTGTGTCAAATTGACTTTAAGGTGTGCTTTAAATTAACTTGAAGATGTGCCTCAAATCAACCTTAAGTAGTGTGTCAAATTGACTTTAAGGTGTGCTTTAAATTAACTTGAAGATGTGCCTCAAATCAACTTTAAGTAGTGTGTCAAATTGACTTTAAGATGTGCTTTAAATTAACTTGTAGATGTGCTCAAATCAACCTTAAGTAGTGTGTCAAATTGACTTTAAGATGTGCTTTAAATTAACTTGAAGATGTGCTCAAATCAACCTTAAATAGTGTGTCAAATTGACTTTAAGATGTGCTTTAAATTAACTTGTAGATGTGCCTCAAATCAACCTTAAGTATAGTGTGGCAAATTGACTTTATAATGTGCTTTAGATTAACTTGAAGATGTGCCAAATCAACATTAAGTAGTGTGTCAAATTGACTTTAAGGTGTGCTTTAAATTAACTTGAAGATGTGCCTCAAATCAACCTTAAGTAGTGTGTCAAATTGACTTTAAGGTGTGCTTTAAATTAACTTGAAGATGTGCCTCAAATCAACCTTAAGTAGTGTGTCAAATTGACTTTAAGGTGTGCTTTAAATTAACTTGAAGATGTGCCTCAAATCAACTTTAAGTAGTGTGTCAAATTGACTTTAAGATGTGCTTTAAATTAACTTGTAGATGTGCTCAAATCAACCTTAAGTAGTGTGTCAAATTGACTTTAAGATGTGCTTTAAATTAACTTGAAGATGTGCTCAAATCAACCTTAAATAGTGTGTCAAATTGACTTTAAGATGTGCTTTAAATTAACTTGTAGATGTGCTCAAATCAACCTTAAGTAGTGTGTCAAATTGACTTTAAGATGTGCTTTAAATTAACTTGAAGATGTGCTCAAATCAACCTTAAATAGTGTGTCAAATTGACTTCAAGATGTGCTTTAAATTAACTTGTAGATGTGCTCAAATCAACCTTAAGTAGTGTGTCAAATTGACTTTAAGATGTGCTTTAAATTAACTTGAAGATGTGCTCAAATCAACCTTAAATAGTGTGTCAAATTGACTTTAAGATGTGCTTTAAATTAACTTGTAGATGTGCCTCAAATCAACCTTAAGTATAGTGTGGCAAATTGACTTTATAATGTGCTTTAGATTAACTTGAAGATGTGCCAAATCAACATTAAGTAGTGTGTCAAATTGACTTTAAGGTGTGCTTTAAATTAACTTGAAGATGTGCCTCAAATCAACCTTAAGTATAGTGTGGCAAATTGACTTTATAATGTGCTTTAGATTAACTTGAAGATGTGCCAAATCAACATTAAGTAGTGTGTCAAATTGACTTTAAGGTGTGCTTTAAATTAACTTGAAGATGTGCCTCAAATCAACCTTAAGTAATGAGTCAAATCGTCTCGAAGATATGCCTTAAATCAACCTCATGTTTTGCAACAATTTTTTCTAGAGATGTTCCTCAAATCGGCCTGAAGATGTGCTTCATATTGTGAAGATTGACGGATGTGTCGTCGTTCACCTCGACCTGGGATGTTGACCTAGCCTCTCCTTGGCTTTGTCTGTTTTTTATACCTCAGACATAGCCTGAAAGAGGTTACGTTTAGTCCCATTTTTTCACCAACAGAAGATTTCAGAAGAATAAAGAAGAGAGAAGACTGAAGAGTGAAGAAATAAATGAACAATGCTAAAGCATTTCTTATGATTACCGAAGTTTTATACTTTTTATAGTACAGTGTGTTTGTGTTAAAACTGTTTAATTTCAATCTATAATAATAGTGAAAACCCTTCGAAAAATTATACATAGAATAGAAAGCACAACGCATAGAAAATTATAGTCATAAAAAGTCCTCAGTTTCATAATATAAACTGGACGGGTGACCGCCTAGGCATAATATCTTTTTGCATATATTTATTTGTACTTTAGTAGTTAACGATTTATGTAGTGGTACGGAACCCTCAGTTCGCGAGCCTGACTCGCACTTAGCCACTTTTGTTGTTGCGCAAGGCTGCGTCTAACCACAAACTCGCCTGTTGTGTATTTCCTTACGGAGCGACGCGAAATCGATTAGACTATAAAGTTTTATCAAAAGTCAGATGAATTCAGTCTTGCATGGAGAACTGGGGCCTTACGCCCAACTATAAACGTGGGCCCAAATAGGTGCAGTTTGCAAAATCACGCTAACGCGCCGAGATATTGTTTTGCGGTCGCGTGATTTTGCAAACGCACCTATTCGGCCCCGCGTAAGGTCCCTGCTCTCAATTTTGGGATGGTTCAGCTAAGTACCAGCTTGGGGTGATGGAGTCTATCGAGGAACGTGCCAAGGGGCTCATCAGCCACGAGGATAGAATAGAATAGAATTATTTATTTGCCTTATAACTTAACTAGCTGCGCTCCGCGGTTTCACCCGCGTGGTAATGAAATTCGGAGATGCTGATGATGAAAAGTAGTCTATTTGTTAATCCAGGACATAAGCAATGTATATTCCAAATCTATCCAGCCGTTTCTGCGTGATTGAGTAACAAACATCTATCCATCCAAACTTTCACATGTATGATACTAGCTGTAACCGAGACTCCGTCCGCGATTTCTTCAGAAAAAAATAGCCTATGTCCGTCCTCATGATACATACTATTACCTCGCAAAATTTTATCGAGATCGGTTAAGCCGTTTAGCCGTGATTATGTAGCAAACAGACAGAGTTACTTTCGCATTTATAATATTATAGTGTAGAAGATGGTACAAATTTTACAAAACATATCGAAAAACTATTCTCTAGTTTCAACTGTCTTTAGCATCGGCGCAAAGTTGCTAGTCTATCGGTTTTTAACCGACTTCAAAAAAGAAGGACGGTTCTATGTTCCACTGTATTTTTTTTATGTATGTTCACTGATTTCTCCGCCAACTGTTGATCGATTTCATTTTTTTTTTCTATTGTTCGGTAGGAATGTACTCCTAATTTGGTCCCATTGTCACCAAGTCAGGATCTGATGCAGTGCCGGATATATATTTTTTACGAGTGTAGGCCACTTTATTTCCGACGCCCCATGTACATACCTTTCTAAAATATTAATTTATGGTCTGAAATTAAGTGAGCTTCCTCGAATATCTGCCGCCCCTAGGCCGCGGCCTATATGGCCTTTCTATTGACAAATCCAGGACTGATCTGATGATGATATCCCAGAGAAAACTAAGGCAGCCCTCAAATTTTATAGGCAGTTATAACGTTTTTCATACATTTTCGGAGTTGGTTTTTAATGTGATTCACTTGTTATCAGATACATTTCGGAGAGTGTGCATCAGATCTGCATGATCTAATTCCCTCCTCCCCATTTTTCTATCAGACTGCCAGAGTGGGCACGAAAAATCGACACCGCTTTATGGTTGTTATTCCGAAACCCCGTACGAAGCGCTTTGATTCCACTTTTTTGTGCGAGTTGGTAGTCTGTGGAATGCGCAGCCTGAATGGGTGAAAAAAACACATCAGTCGTAGGACTGTACGTCAGTAGTGAAAACTGAAGTATTAATTGATTAGTTGACTACCCCGGTGGCTCAATTGGTAGTGAACGTACCTACCTTCTGCAATTGGGGGCGTGGGTTCGATTCCCACGTAGGGGAAATATTCATGTAATGAACATTTGTGTTTGTTATATGTCTGGGTGTTAATATCTATTTAAGTATGTATTAAAAAATATATATGTACGTATATCAGTCTCTGGCAGCCATATTACAAGCTTTGCTTAGTTTGGGGTCAGATGAACGTGTGTGCAAAAATGTCCCAGTTTTTTTTTATTCACCTATTGTACAAGAGATGGCGCTGTTTTAAAATACACGGTACAGCGTGACGAATTACATGATTTTTGTTCACCCAAATAATCCTCAACGCGCCTACAGAAGTTTTCACTTCAAAGTATATGATGTAATACGCTATAAAATCCGTTGTGTTTAATTTCAACCGGTAGAATAGATTTTATTGAACACTTAATAGCTTAAGTTTTATTAAAAGTTAGATATTCCTTAAATGATTATCCAAATCCATTAGATATGAGCACATGTTGTTACAGACTGGTCGCCCTTGAAGCTCAGATATGTACGTGTTTGAACACAGCCTGTCCGACCGTCTGGCGCTTACATAACTGGTATTTAAAAGTCAAATGCTATAACTATAATCTATATAACTAGAACTATATACAGTAATCTTAATAATCCGGCACTATTCAATATTAGGAGGTGCCGGATTATTGGAATATTCGGATTACTGGATTATACAGGGAAATTCAAAGTAAATCGACACTTAATATTATAAATGCGAAAGTAACTCTGCCTGTCTGTCTGTTTGCTACATAATCACCTCGATAAAATTTTGGGAGGTAATAGTATGTATTTTATTTTTTTATGATACTGAGTGACGAGACGAGCGAAGTCGCTCGCCTGATGGCTCTTCACGCTTGCCCATAACAGCACAACGCCACTCAGAATTTTGAACTTCAACAGTTCAAAACCCTGGATGGCAATTGTCTTCCGTTATTATATAGATTAAATTATTATCAAGTTTGATAATCTATAGTCAAACAATATAGGGCTTTAATATGGGGTTCTTCAAAAGGGCTGTTAATAGAGTCTTTAAGGGTCGGCAACGTATCTGTGATGCCCCTGGTGTTGCAGGTATCCATAGGCGACGGTGATCGCTTACTATCTGGTGACCCGTCTGCTTGTTTGCTACCTAGGGCATTAAAAAAAAGTATGATTCATGCAAAGGGAGTCCCGGTCAAGTCAAAGTCATGGCCTATTAAAGTGGTGGAGAATTTACAAGAAGCTTCTTGGAGCTTTGGAAAAAACACGAAAATACATTGTTTCATCGCGTTATATCACTTTTCCACACTCGAGCATAATGTCCACGGGCATTTCATCATAATCATCATTTCAGCCGTAGAACGTCCACTGCTGGACATAGACCCCATCGATCTCCAAAAAGACCAGTTGGAAGCGGCCTGCATCCAGCGTTTCCCTGCTAGCGTTTAGACGGCCGATGGGGCTGAAAGTTTCTCGAATGGAGACCACGGCAATATGACAAAGTGGAGCCAGTGGCGGATTAAGTCAGTGCAGGACCTGTAGCAAATTCTATCTAGCGGATAACGTAAACAATTGCCACATATTTAGTATTATTTCTAAGTAGGTAGTTACTCAAATAAGTTATATTTAAATAGTTTGCGATTTGATTCGACTGTAAGCTCGCTCACTTTTAAAAATTTAAATTATAGTTGAACATTTTGATACCATCGCTTTGTGGTAAGTATTGTACATGATTTAAAAAAACACGCTTCTTTATAAATAGATACCATTTTCCGGTCAGAAAGCATTGGTACGCAGGGTCCTTAAATGCGCGGGGCCGGTAGCATTTGCTACGTGGCTAATCCGTCCGAAAAGAGACGAAAATCCACCATTATTGTTACACAAGTTTAGGCAAATATTACAATGAGACATGTTATTTTTAGACTCGATTATACAGACTTCCGAGTAGTTCCGAGTGGTTTAAAAACTCTGACGCCAGGGCTAGCCACCAGCCTACACTATAATAACCATTAAATCACGTTTCTCACGAACCGATGATTCGTCGATAGATACATATTTATTCAATGACTAGGTATAATATAAATCTAAAATGACCTCAGCGTTTGAAGGTCCATGTCTAAGATGGATGGCTGAATTTTTATTAGGCACCTATAACAGCTATTTGCTCTGACAATAACATTGTAAAAAGTTCAATACGTGGTGATGCCGCTAGAATGCTGGGTACGCTGCCAAATGATAGTGGGCTTGAGCATTTGGATTGTCTTTAGACCTTCAACGGTCTATGGACAGTCTAACTGTTTATTTAGTGTTTTTAGCCTGTATTTTGTTAAGTTAATAAAGGCACTTGCCCTGATTATAAAGACATTTTAATATTTCTTTGGCTCATTTATAGGCGTTTTTGTACTCAGTTGAAGAAGTTGTTGGTAAAGGAATGCTTCTATGAAGTGGAATAATCTATAAATAAAATAAAAACGTAGACATAAACAAAACTGTAATTGCGATATATAAAAAAAACACACAGGGCGTCTTAAAATAAGCAGCTAAACACGTTAAGACAGTTTGTAGAATATTTGTCTGTTTGTTTGTCCACGCACATCTCCTAAACCACAGGACGGATTTAAATGTGAATTTCACGAATATACTTAGCTATGACCAGATTGAAGTATAAGCTATGTTATTTTGCGCAAGGGCCGGATTAAGGGAGGAAAAAAGGGTTGAAAGTTTATATGAAAATCTAAACGTACAAAATCGCGGGCAACAGCACTTTTAAAAAAACGTATGATTTGGCTTGGTGACAATTTATTTATTTTGTCATGAATAGATAATAAAATAAATTCCTGTTTAAAAAAAAATTGAATACATCTACGTTTGGCCACCAACTCGGCAAACGCCTCAAATATGTAACCACTGCCGAGGTTAGCATATTTGCGCAGCTTGTGCTGCTCTGCCGAATTGGCAGTCGCACCAGCCCTACCCTGTGTCTTAGAAAGATGTGACGGCGTCAAAATATCGACACAAGTTGGGTCCCATACAAGGGGCTACCCAAACTTCCAGGGAACAAGTGTCATGCCACACATCTTATAATATAATTATTGGTAAGAGGCCTGACGATGATAATTGTACTAAATAATCTCCGTTGTACGTCGGACAGTAGCGGATTTACACATTTGTCGTCAGTATGCTATTCAAATTTTGCTGGGGATATGTGTAAGTTCCTGAATATTCGTTCAATCAATTCGGCTGACAATAGCGAACAGTGCCGTAAATAGGGCTGTGCCAGCCAGCGGTGCCCAGAAACAGGGCGCAGAAATGACCACACCGGCGGGCTAACATGCGCACCGCGACAGGGTTTTGTCGACTCTTTTTGTCGTGCCAAAGTGAGACAGGCGTATTATAAAATCGTAGGCACCTTGTCGCGTTCTCGCTCGACACAGTGACAATAGGATCCTGTTGCGGTGTGCATGTTAGCCAGGACCAGGACCAGGACCAAGTTCTTGTTTTCAAGAGCGCAGTTATAGAAGCTCGCACCGGGCGCAGAAAAGACTAGTTACGGCACTGATAGCGAACGGTCATGATTGTAACATATTACATGTTGAATAGTGTATGTAGACTGTGGTGTAGACATTTAGGTTTATAAATAAAAATATTTTACAGTTAGTGCTTATGAAAATGTTCAGCGCGCGTACGCAAGTGCGTGGATTTCGTATGAAACGCAACGGACGTGCGCTAGTGTGAACAAGCACTTACTCGTTATATGATTATTTACGGGACATTAACCGTGGTAAGGTTGTGGAAGGAGTGACCGATATTTCGGTGCAGTTACATGCACCATGTTCGGAATCTTTTAATTTCTCTTAGACAAAAAAATTGGCCCTAAATTTTGCGCCCCTAAAATGTGCCGCCCTAGGCTCTAGCCTACACAGTCCAATCCACCACTGTCTGATCTGTGGTTGAAGTTAGACTTCACGAGTGTAAACTAGTGGGGCGTAGTCAGCATACTGATGTGATGACGTCACGTCACCCACTGGATACCCTTGACACGCGGCGACCTCGTCGGACCCACCTCACACATTACACTGTAACAGCCACCATTCGTGTTTCTAATGATGGCCTTACGCCTAACTCTAACCGCGGGCTTGAATACGCGCAGTTTGCAAAACCACTATCAGACTGCCAGAGCGGGCACGAAAAATCGACACCGCTTCATGGTTGATATTCCGAAAACCGATTTTTAACCTCGAAACCGAGGTTTTTGTAGTGGTAGACTTTTATTCTCTTTTCCCCCTGGCGAAGTACCACACCTTTGCCAGTTATTCAACCGCCAAGCAGTGGTGTGCAGACACTACTGTGTTCCGGATTGAAGTGCAATGTTTCCAGCGAAATTACAGGACACACAGAGATTTGACATCTTATATCTCGGGGTGACGAGCGCAGTGCATTGCCATCCAGGGTTTTGAACTGTTGAAGTTCAAAATTCTGAGTGGCGTTGAGCTGTTACGAGTATGGGCAAGCGTGATGAGCCATCAGGCGAGCGACTTCACTTGTCTCGTCACCCAGTATCATTAAAAAAAACCCGTACGAAGGGCTTTGATTCCACTTTTATTGTGCGAACTGCTAGTCTGTGGAATGTGCTGCCTGAATAAGTGTACCCCGTTAGTTACAATCTGGGTGTCTTCAAGTCACTAGTGAATCGGTTTCTTCTAGGCAAGCGTGCTCCGTCGTAGATCAGGCGAGTTGGCGGTCAAACGCAAGCCTATTACTGAATATAAAAATAAACACGCGAACGCGAACCTTAACGCGGCGTGATATGGTTTGCGCTTGCGCAACTTTTCGCAATCTCACAATAAACTGAATCGTTTATAACAGGTAGGCGTAAGACTCCTTTTTTAACATGTCATTTTAGATGTCATATCTACCTCCTTCGATACAACCGCGGAGATGTTAGCTGTTAGAAGGTGGGGTCGGTGATGAAAAATGGTGATGATGATGTTTTTTTTATTCGCGAATAAGTCCGCGTTTGACCACCAACTCGCCTGTTGGTAAGCGACGATGTGGTTGAAGATGAAGCACGCAGACTTAGAAGATGCCTATTCACTCTTGCCTTGAAAAGGCCCAGATTATATCTCTCAGGAAACAAGGAAGCCAGCAGATTGTTGATGAAAATCCTGGTTCGGGTGACATGAAAGCAATGGATGAGAATGGCACATGACCGGAGAAGATGATGCGCGGAAGAGGAGGTCTAAACTTAGTAGTGGGTGGAAAATGGAAATAGAAATACTGAACTCCTGACTTTCATCTGTTGGCGATACTCGTAGGAGTGGTTTTTGAAGAGATTCCTGAGTGAATAGATATATTCTAAGTCTGCGTGCTTCATCTTCAACCACATCGTTGCTTACCAAGGCGAGTTGTCGCGTAAAAAATATGTTTAAAATTATGGATGGTATCGGATCTGCGTTCAAAAAAGTGAACCAAAACTAGACTAAAATCATACTACTAAGATAATCTTTCGATTTAGTCTATAATTGACATTGTTCTAATTATAACGAAATAAATAAATAAATAAATAAATAAATAAATAAATATCTGGGACATTATTGCACACATGGTCATCTGACCCCAAACTAAGCAAAGCTTGTAATATGGCTGCCAGAGACTGATATACATACATATATATTTTTAAATACATACTTAAATAGATATTAACACCCAGACATAGAACAAACACAAATACGATTTGTAGTAAGCTAAAATCGATATTAATATAATATTGTCATACCATTTGTTGTAAGCCCAAATAGACATTGTTATAATTTCTGCATACGATTTGTTGTAAGCTAAAATCTATATTAATATAATATTGACATACCATTTGTTGTAAGCCCAAATAGACATTGTTATAATTTCTGCATACGATTTGTTGTAAGCTAAAATCTATATTAATATAATATTGACATACCATTTGTTGTAAGCCCAAATAGACATTGTTATAATTTCTGCATACGATTTGTTGTAAGCTAAAATCTATATTAATATAATATTGACATACCATTTGTTGTAAGCCCAAATAGACATTGTTATAATTTCTGCATACGATTTGTTGTAAGCTAAAATCTATATTAATATAATATTGACATACCATTTGTTGTAAGCACAAATAGACATTGTTATAATTTCTGCATACGATTTGTTGTAAGCTAATATAGACATTGTTATAATTATAGTAAGGTCAAATAAGTTCAGAGTAAAACACCAGAAAATTATTTTTAACAAATTTATTATTGCAAAGGCATTACAAAATAATAGCTAAAGCTACATAATAAATACTAATTACTACTTAATTTCTATAAAACTTATAAATTAATAACATTAAAGTGATGGTAACGTTCGTGTTCATAATTTAAATAGTTTCGCTACTCAACAACAGATGGCGGTAAATGCCCAGTAGCCTCAATAAATTAAAATTATCATTGAAAACATGCTCAAAAAGTGTAAACACACAGATAGAAATTGAAGCTTAGAGAAATATTTTTAGAACTTATCATTCTCTATAAATCATAGTTCAGACAATGACATATTATTTTCGTTTGGATGGATGCGTCAATAAATCGTTTGACTCAACTTTCACATAATTTCCGAAGGGCGTTCTTATTGTTTGGGGTCCAGCTATTGTATACGGATCGATGGCAGGATGTTTGGGTTCTAACACGTTAGTGCCATCCTCTCTGCTCCATGCACCTAAAAACAATGAAACAAATTTGTTTTACAAGTTGTCGAAATTTTCCGGTGTTTTCTAGCTAACAGTGGCATCTATTTGCTAGGACTGCTAACATTTTAGTTAGGTAATTAATAACTAGATGGCACAAAACAAGTTCTGCTACTCGTCGCTAGGTGGCAATAACTTCTCAGTTTCACTTTTCTTAAACAAAATCTTGTTTATTATGCTACTTGCCGCTTGATGCCGCTGTACATCGATGCAATCGTTACGTATCTATTGCAAGATTTGTCTTAAATTTTCAAAATATTAATACTTATTGATTTTATCTCATCAACTTTTGTCAACATGAATTTAGAATATTGATCGCAAATGCTACTTCTGCTACTCCTCAATAGATGGCGTAGCAAAAAATTCACACTATTTCGTATTTTTAAATTTTATAATAGCCTTGCGTTTGACAGCAACCTCGTCTGTGCGGCCTACGATGGATCACGCTTGCCTAGAAGAAACCGATTCACTTTTGACTTGAAAACACCCAGATTGTAACTATCGGGGAACACCCATTCAGGCAGCGCATTCCACAGACCAGCAGTACGCACAATAAAAGTGGAATCAAAGTAGTTAAAAATCAAGTTCAAAGATTCCGATAACACATACGCACACACACACGCACACATTCATACATCCATACATAAACACATGCATACCAAGCTAATAACAGCCTGTTAAAAATGGGCAGGCAGGGAATTAGATCATGCAGAACCAATGCAAAAACCCGATCAAAAATTTAACGATCTATAAAATAAATTCCAATTTACCATAAACGGGTACATGTTCTTCATGTGGCGCGTCGTGGTGTCCATTGTGGATGTGAAGGTGGATCTCCTTCTGCGGGGGTTGGGGGGGCTCCCAGGCCTGGTAGTGGCCGTGCCCACCCTTGGACCCGAACAGTGCTCCCACCTGGAAAATTATAACACACATTCTTTACACCACCTGCTCGACAATGTCTAATTATGTGTCTATTAAAATCTGCAAGTTGAAGTGACAATGGGCAGTCCACGTCGCGCGAAGAACTGATGACCGATGGGGAAGAAAGGTTCTTGAGTGGAGACCACGAACCGGAAGACGCAGCGTAGGTAGACCTCCCACTAGATGGACCGACGACATCGTGAGAGTCGCGGGCATCCAGTGGATGCAGATGGCAGGATGTCGTTCAGTGTGGAGGTTAAAGGGGGAGGCCTATGTTCAGCAGTGGACGTCTTTTGGCTGATGATGATGAATCTTAAAGAATATTACTAAATTCTTCTAATTTCAGAATCGCGATTTCCCTTCGCTAAGGCACATCGTACTGTTCTGGGCAAAAACCCGGACACAAAGAAATTTCCGACCATTTCGCTCAAAGTTCATATACTTAATGAACTCGTGTGGTGGACTTCTTCATATCATTTATATAGAATTCCGTCGGTTTCAGAATTTCCCCTGCATTCTGGACAAAAGCCTGAATTTCTGTTCATCTGCCGGCTTTTACCACTACGCAGTTCGTGGCCGTATCTACTCGAGATCTTGAACGTAGCGATGGTAAAATTAAGCCCGGACGGTATGATCTTGATTCCTTGGAAAATGAAGCTCTTAGTATAATGGGACAATAGGACGCTACTTGCGTTGATACCATTTTTTTTCTGCCATAGGTGGAAAACAAGCAGACGGGCCGCCTGATGGTAAGCAATCACCGTCGCCTATGGATACCTGCAACACCAGGGGGGCATTACAGATACGTTGCCGACCCTTAAAGACTTTATTAACAGCCCTTTTGAATAACCCCATATTGAAGCTACTCAGAAATGCCGCAGGAGGGGGAGCTTATTTCACAAATTGTAGGTGTAAGGCAAAAAGGAACGCGTAAAACGCACAGTGTGCGATTTCCACCGATCTATGATATGTGGATGAACTTTCGGCGGTGGCTGGCGGCTGGTGCGATGATAAAACCGCGATGCCGGCATCAAATCGAACAGTTGCGCACCATGTGCGCAGGTTCATCTTCCCGGTACGCAGAATAAGGCTGGTGCGATGACCGAATCTGCAGTAGGCCTCAAAAGGTGCAAATATAGTAGCCTAGACTAGCCTAGTAGGTACATATTTGAGCCTTTTTGGGTCGAAACTTGAGCTATACTCGGAATTTCTATACGGGATAATTTTCGAAACGAAGTGATTCGACATAGAACCAAAGAAACCGACATAGGTCAAAGGATTAGTAAGCTGAAGTGGCAGTGGGCCGGTCACATTGCCCGAAGAACCGATAACCGATGGGGTAGACGAGTTCTGGGGCCTTACCCCTAGCTCTATTTTTGCGAGCCATCTTTTGGTAGGTACCTGATAGGTACCTACGATTATTGCGACAACCAACTCATTTAAGCTGCACCGTTTAAAAGCGTCTAACTTGTCTCTGACTGGATGCACGGCGGTTTAAAATCTTTACTTTATCTGTGGAATCTTGGTGTGTTGTGTGTATCACGCATGAATGAAAGAAAATCCGTTTTACTATGCGTGTGTGCGTGAGAATCGCAAAGCTTGGCGGCTATCAAACTACTACAGCTTATAGTAGTTGATGGTATTGTTTAGACAAATAACACCTATGCGGGTCCACTTTTTGAGCTAGGGGTAAGGCCCCTGGAGTGGAGACCACGTTTAGGCAAACGTAGTGTAGGACACCCTGCGGCCAGGTGGAGTGACGACCTGCTTAAAATGGCGGGTAAAAACAGGATGCAAGGAACTGCCGACCGAGCTCAGTGGCGTGCATTGGGAGAGGCCTATGTCCAGCAGTGAACAGGCTGATGATGGGTCGAAACTTTAGGACTGTGGAGGCCGGGCGCTAAAAATATTTTAAGTAGCGTGTATGAAGCTTGGTTGTTTGCCTTGGTTTGTCTTTATTATGTAGGTAAGGCACTTCTCATTGTTAAACCAAGGAAACGGAAAAAAAAAAACACTCTTTAAAACTATCACGGTTGTTCACTAATCACTACAGTTATCTAAATGATTATGGTGCATGTAACTGCGCCGAAATATCAAGAGCTCCTTCCACTACCTTACCACAGTAATTATCCCGTAAATAATCATATAACTGCAAGGAAACGGAGCCTACTCCCTCAGCTCTCTCTTGACCTTGAACCGACTGAAAACAAAAGAGGCTGCAAAAATCTTTCTCATTAACTGCAAAAATTTCTAAAAAGATTCTTTAGATCATTAAATAATTTCAACCTTAAACTTTAAGCATATTCATCAGAATTCATACAAAATGCATTGTTATTCATTTATGCATCTAGGACAACAATAAAATTATAGACTTCAAGGCCAATTGTACAAAAATAAATAAAAATCGGTTTGGTCATTCGAGTGAAAGTTTGCTTTCTTTGCTCAAGATCGTGCGAAGAGCATGACGCAATATTTACAATAGGGAGGGAAAGAGATGGAATAGGTTGATTATGCTAAGCATTGGAGTATTGTGAGGGGCGTACCAAAGTCTTTGGCCAAAATAAAATGAATGGACGGGCCCTAACCACTGAACTTGATCAGTAAAAACGAGTCAAAACTGTCGGACATATACTTCAACACCTAATTATAAAAATGTACATTATATTTGTTACAAAAAATTTATATCGATTTTATTTGTGTATTTACACTTCGGTAAAGCATACGAATTCATAATTTTGTCAGATGTTTCGTTATCGCGTAACAATAGATTCGTGTTTCACTTCCTACGGCTAGAGACCGACTGAAACGAAGTGAGGGCTGGCGCTCATTTTGTAATCTTCAAAAATGCGCTTCTACTGGGCCCGTCCATTCATTTTATTTTGGTCGAAGACCAATGTTTCAAAAACATTCTCATACAAATTTTACATTAAGCTTTCTTCTACTGAGAGAGTAAGATAAAATTCGTTGTATAATCAAAATAAGAACGTTTTTGAGGTTTTGGTAGCCACTCGACAAGGGGCATTTAATTCATCGATAACAGTGAATAAAAATCTCTCTTAGTCACCGAGTGAATAAAGATAATTTGAATAGACAATGTAATAAAGAGTACGATAAGTACAATGACCTCCTTTCAGCTTGAGCACCGTTCCGTGCAAGTTCCGTGTAACCCAAGAGACGTAAGCGTAGATAATAATGACCATGCGGCGAAAGTAGTAACCGAAAGTTACAAAAAATCTATTCACTTCTATTTACTTTGTGGTAGGTTTATCCACATTTTAAATATTAATTTAAAATGTTTTGCGGTCTGTGCGGAACTGCGGAGTAGGTACCTACGTAAATCACTAACGCTTCTGACTTACCAAATATATAGTAGGTAGAAAACTTAATGTGCACGCCCTTCTACCATATTTTGTTACACATATGCCTCTACTACGGTTCGCGCAAAACTTTATGAGCCCTCTGAAGTTAGGCCCAGTGGCTGCGCAGTACGCATATTATAGGTATCCGAGGGACTTTACAGGGCGTCGGGGAGGCCTCGGGCCTAACTTCAGAGGGCTCATAAAGTTTTGCGCGAACCGTACACTACGCAAACAAAATACAATAATTATCAATAATAAAACCGACTTCATAAAAACGTCAGGATTGAACCAAATTGAAATGGGACCACACGGGAAGCACCAGCTTTCAAATTAAAAAGAATCATCAAAATCGGTTCACCCAGCCGAAAGTACTGAGGTAACAAACATTTAAAAAAAACAGTCAACTTGCTAATCTCCTCTTTTTTGGTAGTCGGTTAAAAAATACAGTGGAATGGCGTGCACATTTCGAAGGAAAGATCTCTACCTACTTACCAATGTAAAAGAAATATATTTAGAAAACTAATGTAAGCAGAAACGACATATTTGTGTGTGCACAGACGTGTGTATGTGTAGTATAGTGATTAACAAAATGAAGACTCAAAATCAATTCTAATAGGTGTCAATCACCGGTTACTAATTTTACAAAGATTGACTGTAGTAGCGCCACTATGATCTCAAGTATTCACATTAGCAGCGCCACTATGTTCAACTAACCTTGGCAGCGCCAGCAATGAGCAACATCTTCAATATGATCAGAGTGACGACCGGAGTTTTTGTGCCGGTTGGACCCAAATTACGGCACGACTAAAGTTCACAAAGATTGACTTTAGTAACGCCACTATGATCTCAAGTAAATACATTAGCTGCGCTACTATGTTCAACTAACCTTGGCAGCGCTAGCAACGAGCAACATCACACTAATATCATAAATGTGAAAGTTTGGATGGATGTATCTATGATGGATGGATAGATGTTTGGGTCTCAATCACGCTGAAACGGCTGAATGGATTTGGATGAAATTTGGAATATACATTGCTTATGTCCTTGATTAATACATAGGCTACTATTTATCATCATCATCATCACCGATTTTCATCACCACGCGGGTGAAACCGCGGGGCGCAGCTAGTCTTCAATATGATCAGAGTGATGACCGGAGTTTTAGTACTGACTGGACCCAAATTACGGCACGACTAAGTTTACAAAGATTGACTTGAGTAGCGCCACTATGATCTCAAGCACAGAAAAGAGAAGCAAACAATTCTCACTTCAGTGACCTCAAGTATTCACATGAGCAGCGCCACTATGATCTCAAGCACAAAAAAGAGAAGCAAAAAATTCTCACTTCAGTGATCTCAAGTATTCACATGAGCAGCGCCACTATGTTCAACTAACCTTAGCAGCGCCAACAATGAGCAACATCTTCAATATGATCAGAGTGACGACCGGAGTTTTAGTGCCGGTTGGAGCCAAATTACGGCACGACTAAGTTTACAAAGATTGACTTGAGTAGCGCCACTATGATCTCAAGTATGCAAGTAAGTAACATTAGCAGCAAATATAATATATTTGTCTATGGTTGAACATAGTGACCTAACTAACCAACTAACCTTGACAACTTTTCAACTAACCTTAGCAGCGCCAACAATGAGCAACATATTCAATATGATCAGAGTGACGACCGGAGTTTTAGTGCCGGTTGGACCCAAATGACGGCACGACTGAGTTTACAAAGATTGACTTGAGTAGCGCCACTATGATCTCAAGTATTCACATTAGCAGCAAATATAATATATTTGTCTATGGTTGAACATAGTGACCTAACCAACCAACTAACCTTGGCAGCGCCAGCAATGAGTAATATCTTCAGTATGATCAGGGTGACGACTAACGTCTTGACGCCGACCACCGCGGCGATCACTGCCCAGGTGGAAGCGGCTCCGATCTGGAAGATGATAGGTATCATGGCTGCCATCATCTTCTTGAACGGTCGGCCAAAGGTCCGCCCTGAAATGATAGGAATAGATACGTTTAGACGCAATATTTGGATGGTTAGCGCCAGTACGACATCGCCGCCACAAAACCGTACATAATTTATGAAACATTGAAATATGCACAACATAACATTGCATTGAATATAACATTGCTACTCATTGAAATATGAACTCCACAAAATGTTACGTAAACTTGGCATGATTAGACTTTAGTAAAACATCAAGTAAAAAATACTGGCCAAGTGCGAGTCGGTGACAAATTTCTGTTTTATGTTCTAGTAAGGGGTTGGACATCGTACCATTCGGCTCCGGAGTTGGGTTTCGATGTTACAATTTCAAACTCCAACTTCCGGTTTTTCGGAGTTACTTTTGTTAAAATTTGAGGCAGTATATAGCTAGGTCAAAATAATTTCTTAGGTACCGAAACATGTGTACAAATCGCGAAAGTTTAAAATTACTGTATACCTAGGGTAAGATTTAAGTTAAAATACTGAACTGAAACAGGAGATCGTGACATATTTTTAGCCAACTTCCAAAAAGGATGAGGTTATCAATTCGACTGTATTTTTTAAGATGTTTGTTACCTCATAACTTTTGATTGGGTGAACCGATTTTGATGATTCTTTTTTTATCTGAAAGCTGGTGCTTCCCGTTTAGTCCCATTTCAATTTGGTCCAGTTCTTATCCAGTCGGTTTTTATATTGACAATTATATAGATAATGGTGATTTTTACGTATTGAATGTTCGTACGTCGCACACAGATCCTTACTTTTGAGTTCTTTGACGGCGAACGATCTTGGTGCAAACAAGGTCATTGTGTGGCCGCGCGGTATTAGAAACTACCGCAAAGATTCTTAGATGTGCAGTTATTGGCCCAACATAATTATTTAGTCACGGGTTCGTCACAAACATTGTATAACTGTCATGTCGTGACAACATTTGGCATGGTTCGTTACGTTTTACTAGCTCAGTTGGAGTAAGTAGTAGGTAACTCTTACTTAATCGTATCATATTCTTTCGTTTTGGAAAGCGGAAACCGAATTTAAATTGTTTTCTTCAATTAGGAATGACAGCCAAACAATGAGCAGTTGTCCAGTTGTCATCTTTGCGTCTGCCCTTGCTAGATGGCGGGAGGAGGCGACAATTTATAAGAAACTAGCTGCGGTTTCACACGCGTGGTAATGAAAATCGGTGATGATGAAAAGTAACATGGGAATTTATGTAACCTCTCACCCCTTTTTTTTAGTCTAATTTGACCGGACTACATCGTGATCGTTTACAATAAAATAATTACCCGGCCTAGCTACAAGAACAAAAAAACTGTTTGAAATATGAATTTCCCGCCAAACGTGGAACGTTCCACCTTAAATACAAAAAAAATATCAAGAACCGAATGAACACCTTGGTTTTTGGATGTACAATTTTATCCTCTACCGGTTCTTGATTAAAAGCTTAGGTTTTTAATCAAACTCCTGATTTAATCTTAAACCTGCGACATATGTATTATATATATTAATAGTCAGTTGAGCAATACAGACGGACATTCATATTGGCCAAGGACGTGCAAATATCTCGAGAAAACTAGTTTATTCGTGATTGGTTCTAACTTAGTACATATCTAAATAGTAAGTTCTTAGGTATATTAATTTGCTTATCATGTAGACAGATAGATAGATAGATAAACTCTTTACACCACATACTACATACACACGATGAAACAGCTTAAAAAACTAGTGCAACAGTCGGCGACCTTATCCCTAAGAGCGATTTCTTCCACGCACGCTTGTGGCCTAGCACGAGCCGTCAACAAATTGTCTTTCCTCCGTTCTTATTCCGCGAAAAAAAGACAAACTTATCCATATTCTAGCTTTCTCGCGTCTACGATAAAACGGCGGAAAGACAATTTCCCATGTCCATGACCCGTGCTAGGCCCTGCAGGCAACCTTAAGCCATCTCTTCCAGGCAACCTTATCATGTAGGCTCTTGTCATAGTTTCTAGACCACCTGAAGGTTTTGACATGGCGTATATACAATTGTTTTATTACAAGGTTTATTTAGCTACTCCTCTCCTGGTGTCTGTCTATCTGAGCTCCGAGCATAGCCCTCTCCAAAGCTCGTTGTGCGACTTTGAGCTCACTAAAGAGGCCCATAGTGAGAGACCACGTTTCGTTACCGTATGGCATCACTGGTTGAAGACTTTCGTCTTAAGGCACTTATGTAAAGCAACGGAAGACCAGCGCTGGTTAACAGCCGGCATTATGCTGAGTTGGGTCCGATTTGTGACGTTAACTTTGTCTTATAATATTATTTTTTATTTTCAAACCTAATTGGTCACAAATAAAAAAAAAACTTTCTTTTTCTTATATGTATTTTGGACGAGAAGACGTTGCGAAGTTTACCGAACGCTGCCCAGCCGAGTTGGATTCGTCGAATGACCTCTTTCTGGAAGCAGCCTTCCCCAAACTCCCCCAAAAGTTTTTCTCCATTCTGTCGTGGGTAAAAAGCATTTGCGACCCATTTCTGACCATTGCAATAGTGTTACTACGAAAATATCTAACTTACGAAGGGCTGGGCAAAATACATGCTTTGCTTTAATTGAAATACAAATAAAAAAAATACTGCTATTAATTCAAATACGAAATACAAAATAACTTTAAGTAAGGTATTTGAAATATAAAATACAGTATTTTAGCTATTTTAATTGAAATACAAATTACAAAATAAGTAATCTAGACCAGCACGGGCCGAAAAGTAGAGGAAAACAAGATTAATTAATCAATAAAACCAGAGTTTCCTTTCATGAGCAGATTTTTAAATATACTGTCAGTTAAACAGCCTCTTGTTGGAGAGTTAACCTGCTAAAAAAAACAATCTTTCAACAGGTCCAGGGGCCTTACCCCTAGCTCGAAAGGTTGACCCGCATAGGTGTTATTTGTCTAAACGGTACCATCAACTACGAAAAGCGGTAGTTATTTGATAGCCGCCAAGCTTTGTTATTTTCATGCACACACGCATAGTAAAACGGATTTTCGTTCATTCAAGTTAGACGCTTTTAAACGATGCAGCTTAAATGAGTTCGTTAATTTTAGGTACCTATCAGGTACCTACTAAAAGTTGGCTCGCAAAAGTGAAGCTAGGGGTAAGGCCCCTGATGATCATTCTGAAGCCTCAAGTATTTGAAATACTAATTACAAAATACCTCGGCGTCAGGTATTTGAAATACGAATTACAAATTACATTTTAAGGAAGTAATTGAAATACAAGTACCAAATACGTATTTGTATTTCAATTACGTATTTGAATTACAAGTAGGTAATTCAAATACTGCCATACCCTGCGAGTAAGTAGGTACAGATAATATCAATTTATATAATAGCTGTGTTACATAGTATCACAATGCGCGATCAAATTCTTTTTTAGCTTTCTACTTTTTGATAGATACGAGTATAGACATGTTAGAGTTCAATATAATATAAGTATGGAAAATGGATCCAGCTGGATTTTTTAAGTGAAAACTTCTTTAAACGGGTTGAGTACTTTTTGGATGAACAAATATCATGGAACTAGCGTCATTGTCACGCTGTCACAGAATCCCACTAATATCATATATGTGAAAGTTTGGATAGATGGATGGATGTATGGATGTATGAAATCAGAAATCAGAAATGGATGGATGTTTGTTACTCAATCACGCAGAAACGGGTGGATGGATTTGGATGAAATTTGGTATATACATTGCTTATGTCCTAAATTAACACTTAGGCTACTTTTCATCATCATCACCAATTTTCATCATCACGCTGGTAAAACCGCGGGCGCAGCTAGTACATAATGTGTATTATATAACACTGTGCCGTGTACTTTATGATTATCAATATAAAAAACGACTTCATCAGAACTGGACCAAATTGAAATGGGACCAAAAGCAAGCACCAGCTTTCAAATAAAAAAGAATCATCAAAATCGGTTCACCCTATCGAAAGTTCTGAGGTAACAAGCATTAAAAAAAAACAGTCGAATTGAGAACTTCCTTCTTTTTGGAAGTCGGTTAAGAAACGGGCGGCATGGTCGTATGCAAATTTCAACTAGAGGAGACTAGAAAAACTCGCACCGAGCCTGGTTTAGGCCAGATGCATTCTCACCTGCCACGCCACCTGACCATATCTACCTTGTTTTTCTTATCTGAGGTACATTGTTTACCTATAGGTTTGACTTGGAATAATTGTGTCATTATCATCAGCCAGAAGACGTCCACTGCTGAACATAGGCCTCCCCCTTTAACCTCTACACTGAACGACATCCTGCCATCTGCATCCACTGGATGCCCGCGACTCTCACAATGTCATCGGTCCATCTAGTGGGAGGCTACCTACGCTGCGTCTTTCGGTTCGCGGTCTCCACTCAAGAACCTTTCTTCCCCATCGGTATCAGTTCTTCGAGCGATGTGGCCTGCCCATTGCCACTTCAACTTGCAGATTTTAATAGCTATGTCGGTTACTCTGGTTCTTTGGCGAATAGCTATGTTCCGAATTTTATCGCGTAAATAAACTCCGAGCATAGCTCTCTCCATTGCCCGTTGTGTGACTCTGAGTTTTTCCAAAAGGCCAACAGTTAAGGACCACGTCTCAGTACCATATGTGGAATAATTGTGTACGGGATCCAAATAAGCGTGCTGTTTGATTCGCACTTGGCCGGCTTTTAATGATACTGAAGTAAAAGTAATTGCACGAACAAAAACTTAACACGCGAACCAAGTTATTAATTTACTAGCTACATTTAGGTAACAATGGTTACATTTTAACCGACTTCCAGAAGGAGGTTAATTCTCAATTCGATTGCATTTTGTTTGTGTGAATGTTAAGCTTATTTCAGACTTTGCTATATAGTCCAGTCATTATATGCATTTGGAAATGCAAGTGAACCGAGAAAGCTAAATTTTTGATATTACGTGGGGACTTGGGGAGGGCCTAGTTTTGGTCGACATTTTGGCCCTCCCCACGTAATATCAAAAATTATGCTTTCTCGGTTCACTTTTTTTTTATGATACTGAGTGACGAGACGAGCGATGTCGCTCGCCTGATGGCTCTTCACGCTTGCCCATAACAGCTCAACGCCACTTAGAACTTTGAACTTCAACAGTTCAAAACCCTGGATGGCAATGCACTGCGCTCGTCACGCCGAGATATAAGATGTCAAATCTCTGTGTGCCCTGTAATTCTACACTTGCATTTCTACCCCGTTTTTTCCGACATAATGACTGGACTAATATAATATAATAGCATATAGTTCATAGCCCAACAATATCGCGCACCATATATTATTATGGACACGTTCACACTTAACTGTACTGGGGCCTTACCCCTAGCTCTATTTTCGCGAGCCAACTTTTGGTAGGTACCTGATAGGTACCTACGATTATTGCGACAACCAACTCATTTAAGCTGCACCGTTTAAAAGCGTCTAACTTGTCTCTGACTGGATGCACGGCGGTTTAAAATCTTTACTTTATCTGTGGAATCTTGGTGTGTTGTGTATATCACGCCCGGGGTACCGAGTCCTACAGATTGAATGAAAGAAAATCCGTTTTACTATGCGTGTGTGCGTGAAAATAGCAAAGCTTGGCGGCTATCAAATAACTACCGCTTTTAACGTAGTTGATGGTACCGTTTAGACAAATAACACCTATGCGAGTCAACTTTTCGAGCTAGGGGTAAGGCCCCTGTACTATAATATTATTGGCTCCTTCCTTACTTCCTTATTTGCTATACTACACAATAGTATAGCGTAGTCTGAAAATAGCTTTATGCGATATCTTCGCCAATTGTAAACCGATTAAGGGCTGTTTTTTTATATACATAGGTACATATATATATTTATAAATACTTACTTAAATAGATATTAACACCCTGACATAGAAAATCACAAATATTTGTCCTAGGTGGGATTCGAACCCACGTCCCCAAGCGCAGAAGGTTCACTA
This sequence comes from Agriopis leucophaearia, assembly GCA_949125355.1. NCBI lineage: Eukaryota > Metazoa > Arthropoda > Insecta > Lepidoptera > Geometridae > Agriopis > Agriopis leucophaearia. Next base: position 1,507,495 of record OX421289.1, read on the forward strand.
CCAACTGAGCTAACGGGCCTGTCGATAAAACTCGTCTATCTACCTTAGCGGTACCAGGAGCCTTACGCCCAACTCTAAACGCGGGCCCGAATAGGTGCAGATTGCAATATCATGCGAACGAGATTTGGTTTGCGGTCACATGATTTTGCAAATTGCACCTATTCGGGCCCGCGTTTAGAGTTGGGCGTAAGGCTCCTGGTACCGCTAAGGTAGGAATACGAGTTTTATCGACAGCCCCGTTAGCCGGTCCTCTTTATCTTACAGAGCTACACAGAAAGGTGGCACTAAGTCGAAATATCTGGGACATTATTGCACACATGGTCATCTGACCCCAAACTAAGCAAAGCTTGTAATATGGCTGCCAGAGACTGATATACATACATAAATATTTTTAAATACATACATATATAGATATAAACACCCAGACATAGAACAAACACAAATGTTCATCACACAAATGTTTGTCCTACGTGGGAATCGAACCCACGCCCCCAAGCGCAGAAGGCAGGTACACTACCAACTGAGCTAACGGGGCTGTCGAAAGGAGGTCATTGTACTCTACTAAGCATGACTTACTATAGAACCAACCCTGAAATAACGAAAAATCAGCTGTCCCTAATACAATGTCATTCACAAACTGAATGAAAGTAGGTACCTATATTGGCTACTCAATCTTACATTCAAAAATCTATGCAAAAGTTATCAGATTGTACGTTTTTCACTATGAATTCATTCGCGGGGTTAAAAACTAAAAATATCTGTTCGGCCGCACTAGGTCAAAATGGTATAAGGTCAAAAGTTTACAATATTATGGCTTTGATTATTATTTGTGTTTTTTATCATAAATTTAATATTAATGCATTATTAGGTACCTTCCTATACTTATCATAAATTTGTCCAGTTATATAAGCTTACATTGACACACTTAAAAAGTGCCTTACCAACGGATCCATCAGGAAATTGTGGAAACTCTCTCAAGTGCACTTCCGCCCGTACGTCACTTTGGTTTATAAACTTATTATCATAAACAAAACTATCTACATTTTTGGTATCAATTATTCCTACACTTTTTACATTAGCCGCACACCCAACACGGAAATTAAAAAGTAAAAACACACAAATGAAAGTCAATCGTAAGTCTCTTTTATCTTTTAAAAACATTAGCAATATATGAAAACATGGTATAAACCATTTGATTATTTCTTTTAGGTCCATCATTGTGCTTGTTTTTGTTTTTATACACGTATTTTGTGGATAAACACAGAGTTGGCGGTTAAATGTAGTGAAACGAACGTCATTTCGCGGTGATTCCGAGTCCAAAACTGACGTCCAGCGTGGCTCTACGTGCCATTTCTTCTTTCACCCAGTGATGTGCTAGATACGATCGCTTCCGTCTACCTGCCAGCCATAAGTATTTACACTAACGATAGTCGATAATATTACATTATACAATTTAAATACCTACCAGATTAACTAATTACTCGTACATGTCCATGAGTACTTAAATTTTTGGTCAAAATATATAATAACAATACAATTGGTGATTATAATAACAAAATAAATGGTCGAAATACAATAATTAATCAAAAGGAAGATTGCATTGAAGATTGTAGATTTTTAAGAAGGAAGTATTGCATGAAATAGTGTTCCCAAACAACATTATAAAAACTTACAATAGAATGATCTCACACGTAAAGCATTAATGCTAATCGTATATTGCTGTATAAATTTTGTACTGCTCTTTACGAGCAAATTGGGTCCCTTAAGACTAATTTGAACTTTGTAAAAGCTAGTTCGTTATTATTAAAATATATTATTATTATTTCTCTTTATTTAAATATATTCTCGGGTCTAGCCCGGACATTTGGTGGGCATTGGTGGAGCCGAAGCCAACACCAAGAGGCCCTTTTGAATATAAAATACATGCAACTATGAAATATGTATAAAAAGAAATATGAAACTATTGTACAGTATAGGATTAAAAAAGTCTGGGCTATTGAGGTGAACAACTTGTGGATGGAATAAAAATGAATAAATCTATTATTATAATTATTATCACGAGTATTAAACTAATTCATTGTTTTTTCTTGTTATAAAAGAGAATAACATTACAAATGTCAAGAAAACTTATTTTATATTACCTACCCCAAATTAGATCTTAGTAATTAAACTAATCAAAATATACGTAAATATCTTATATTAAGAGATTTATATATGTGTACCTACATAGATTTAAATGTGGGCCCCAAACTAGGCTAATAGGTATTACTGGCTAGGATTTTAACGGTCTATGAGTAATTATTGCTAAATTTATAAGATTTTATGTACCTAATTAATATTATTGGGTAAACAAATATTTTTTTAGGTTAGGTTTTTAACCATGTGGTCTAAATAATTCTCCAAAAGATACGGCATATTAAATAAGTGGCACATCACTAGTTCCCCTCGAGGCAGCACTGCTCCACACGGCAATACACCACTTCTCGGATTCTTTACTTTCGCTTTTACATTGGTATTCATGTCCTGACCGATTTTCCTTTAAACTCCAACCTAATGCGCAACATTGTGTGTATTTTAAGTAAATTAGAAAGCGAACTTCCTTGAAAATATCTGTTTGTGTAATTTTTTTGGCTTTTGTCGTATTACATCTTTGCTCATGACAGCTTTTGTCCCCATTTTACTTTTTTGTGACATTTTGGCATGTCGTGTCTTCTGTATTCAGTTTTTGTTATGTAAAACCGGTTTATTTTTCTTGCTCGTCAATTATTCTTGTGGGCGGGTAAGAATCTTGCATTTGTTTAAATATTATGAGCATTTTGTAGTTTGTTACGTTACATGACATTTTTGTGTCGCACACGCCTTGCGTAAAGTTGACAATGGTTTTACCCATGGGTTGAAAAGTATTCATTTTGTATTATTTGCCTATTATTATTGAGCATAGTTAGTCAGTCACAAGCTGTCATAGAAGGACTGCAGTAGTCTTTAGATGTCAGTATTTCGGACACCTGATTTTTTTTTCTTCAATTTTGACAAGCACTTGCTGAGATTTCTAAAGTCTTTGTTTCTAAATGTATGAGAATATACAATAAAATAAATGCTTAACACGCTTTGTTTATTATACATAGAAAATCCGCTTTTACCTCTGTGAAAAACATATCTAAAGCTTTTCTACGATATATTTATTTGTCGTGTAAAAACTCGCAATAAGTAAACTAAAAACATAGAAGTAAATAACTGAAATCAAGCAGACTTTACGTGTTTATATATTTTCCCTACATGAAACAAGAACATGAATTAAAGTCTAATTTACTTACATTGACATTATTATATATCATAGAAAAAAAAGAAATTGGTCAAAGGAGGCTGCTGTTGCTTGCTACCTACCACAGAGGTTGAATTGTTATCATCTTTCACTGGCAGCTAAGTAGAGTAATATGTTATAAGGAGTAACTGAGGACCTCTGGAACAAAAGCCAATAAATCCACTTTATGCCCGATTTTTCTTTGAATATTTTTTTGTTAATCATAGTACTCATACATACCAATTACCATACATCACTCAGATAGCTGCAGATCCCGTTAAATCGCACTAAATTAGGCTCTAAAGCTAGGCAGTCGGACCGACAAATACACTTATTTTTTATCGATTACCTAAATCATTCTTTTGTGTATTCTGTAAAATTACGGAAAATTTATTTATCGGCTTTTGTTTCGGAGCTCCTCAACTAATATGCTACTTATATTCCGGATATAACGCAGGTGAAACCGTGGGGCGCTGATAGTTGTGCATAAATGTTAAATATATTCCGGCGGACCAGGATTGTTCTATTCTGTTCTAGCTTTTCTGTTCAAAAATGTGTAAGATAATTTATTTCCAAGCTTTTCTTAAAAGTAGTAGAAATCTTAATCTTTATCTCAAGATGAATCTCATCGATGCAATCTCGCGTGTTTCCGTCGTAGTACAGTTACCCAGCGCAGGTAAGACGGTGCGTTTCCTTAGCTATGTACCTATATTCAAACAACTTTAGACTCTTTAACCAATTACTTGTTTTATTTATTAACGGACCCATATATAGGCACACATATAGGCCCATTATTTCATATAGGCACACTAATGACCCGCCCTGACTTCACACGGGTGTAAGTTTTATTATAGGTATATATATATAAACCCTCCGTGAAAAATTATCTAACTGATGGTGTAAACCGCATTTTTTTTAAAAGTAGAAGTGGCAAACGTGCTACGGCCACCTGGGGCCTTACCCCTAGCTTCACTTTTGCGAGCCAAATTTTAGTAGGTACCTGATACGTACCTAAAATAAACCAACTCATTTCAGCTGCATCGTTTAAAAGCGTCTAACTTGAATGAACGAAAATCCGTTTTACTATGCGTGTGTGCGTGAAAATAGCAAAGCTTGGCGGCTATCAAATAACTACCGCTTTTCGTAGTTGATGGTACCGTTTAGACAAATAACACCTATGCGGGTCAACTTTTTGAGCTAGGGGTAAGGCCCCTGATGGTAAGTGGTCACTGCTGCCTATAGACACCTACAATACCCGGGGTATTGTCAGTGCGTTGCCTACCTTTGAGGACTCTTCATCCGCATCAAAATCCGTTGCGTGATTTAGAAGGAGTTAGCGGATATACAGACAGACAGACGCAGAAAGCGACTTCATTTTATACTATGTAGATTACATACTTATAAAACCTTCCGTGAAAAATTATCTAACTGATGGTGAAAACCGCATCTAAATCCGTTGCATGGTTTAAGAGAAATTAGTGGATAAAGTGGATATAGCAACCTGGCGCTGATAGTCATGGACTTTCAGCATTAATGCCGAGATGGACTCATTCGACAATAATTTGTTTTTCAGTTATAAGGTGTTTTTTTTTAATGTATGTCGAATAATTTGATTTTCTTTCTTTCTTTCTTTCTATATACAGACAGACAGACGCGGAAAGCGACTTTATTTTATTACTATGTAGAGATTATCTAATGGTGAAACCGCATCAAAATCCGTTGCGCGGTTTATAAGCGGGGTTACCCACTTGCCCTTTGACCATTAACTAACGACATTCAATTGTGTAATGATTAATTAAACTTTAATCTAATTACAATGTAATGTAGTAATTACGTGGATAATAATTATGGATATAAGTATGATTATAAATACAGGATTACCCATATACCCTATAGTAAGCCGAAAGGAGGTCGATGTACTGCCGGTCTATTCTGCAAGCTAAATGAACGCGCAAGTGAGGTGATAAGCTAAGTGAATGTGTACTTTTCTTGTCGATTACTATAGAAAAATGTCAAAATGTCGAGTGATCACCCTTGACTGTAGTCCCTTACTCTTATAATTCGATGCTTTGACATTTATCTGCAGAAATAGGTAAGAAAAAATCACATTCACTTAGCTTATCACTTCACTTGCGCGTTCACTTAGCTTGCAGAATGCTGATCATTATGAACAATCTTTACTATGGGATCTGCTGTTCTTCAGATAACGGTCATTGACACTCGACAAAATGTATGGAACCGATGGTTTTGTTTTTCGGAATCAGAAATCATTTATTGTCAAACTGCGTAAGTAAGCAAGTATCCACACTAATATTATAAATGCCAAAGTAACTCTGTCCGTCTGTCTGTTCACGGTTCAATCACGGTTAAACTGCTAAACCGTTCACGATAAAATTTTGCGAGGTAATAGTATGTATCAAGAGGACGGACATAGGCTATTTTTTCCCGAAGAAATCACGGACGAAGTTGCGGATTTTCTGATTATTATTCTCGCTTTTCAGGGTTGGTGCTAAAGAAAAAGTTGTTCATATAAAGATAAGTATGTACACCTCCTTTCGGCGTAATACAGGGTATATGCGTAACCCTGTATAATAACTTATCTACTGAAACATTGTACCTAGGTTTTTTTTATGTAATCCGGATAGTTTTCATATTATTGACGTAAACAGATATTAAATCAATTCAGACTGATAATGAAATCTCAACTATTATTGTTTTGTATTTCGAATTAGTTAGCTTGTATTTTGTTTAGTTTAGATACACGTGATAATTATAACAACCTTAGTCTTGCATTGCAGGACCATGCTGGATGAGGATAGCAAGGGATAGATCGTTGTGGAGAACACTTGGGGAGGCCTATGCCAAAGAGCAAGACAATCACGAAACCGGTGTCTAATACAAACGATAACATTTGATTACGTTACTATCATAACAACCATGTTTAATATTATTATAATGAAGTTATAAGATGAAATGTAACATTTAAGATTGTTAAATAAAGGCTTTTATTATAGTCTTGCATTTAGATCGTTGGCCTCAAAAATCGAATTTTTTAATTTACATCACATTCACCATTGATAGCCAAAAATTACTATTTGCTGCTCATCGATATCGTATATATTATGTACCTATACATTATGTTTTTTTTTTAGTGTGACTGTTGGTCGTGCGGCCTCTACAGCTTGACCGGACAAGTTGGTAAACGCAGAGGGCGTTTGTTTGGCCAACTCGATTATGATTTTGGGCGACAAGCGCAAGGGCACCTCGGATGGCGGCGCCTGGACATTTAACCAACCAAAATTAACCAACTCATTTAAGCTGCATCGTTTAAAAGAGTCTAACTTGAATGAACGAAAATCCGTTTTACTATTCGTGTGTGCGTGAAAATAGCAAAGTTTGGCGGCTATCAAATAACTACCGCTTATCGTAGTTGATGGTACCGTTTAGACAAATAACACCTATGCGGGTCAACTTTACGAGCTAGGGGTAAGGCCCCAGGGCGCTGAATCTTAAAATACGCCACTGTACCTACACACACTTTACCCTCCTTCTTACCAGTTGGGCGTTCAGTTCGTTCCGTGTTTCCTAAATCATAATGTTCATAAACAGGGTTACGCATATACCTACATTGTACTAGGTCGAAAGGAGGTCATTGTATCTACTCATCATTATGAATCAACCCTGAAATAGCGGAAAAAATCCGCTGTTCCATACATTTTGTCGAGTTTCAGTGACCATTTTCTATGGAACAGCCGTTTTTTTTTTCTCGCGCAGGTTTGGTCCCATCTGGGGCCTTACCCCTAGCTCAAAAAGTTGATCCGCATAGGTGTTATTTGTCTAAACGGTACCATCAACTACGATAAGCGGTAGTTGTTTGATAGCCGCCAAGCTTTGCGATTCTCACGCACACACGCATAGTAAAACGGATTTTCTTTCATTCAATCTGTAGGACTCGTTACCCCGGGCGTGATATACACAACACACCAAGATTCCACAGATAAAGTAAAGATTTTAAACCGCCGTGCATCCAGTCAGAGACAAGTTAGACGCTTTTTAACGGTGCAGCTTAAATGAGTTGGTTGTCGCAATAATCGTAGGTACCTATCAGGTACCTACCAAAATTTGGCTCGCAAAAATAGAGCTAGGGGTAAGGCCCCAGGCGCGGATCCAGCCCTCAAAAAAGGTTGTGGTCACAGCCACCCGAAAATCGGGCAAGTGCGAGTCAGCGTGAACCTTGCTCGCATGATCGATATAGTGCATTCCTACAAAGGAAATGTTTATAAAAAATTATATGATGACCTGACCAAGATTTTGTACAGTGTACCTATCGTAGTTTCACGCGGGTAAAGCTGTGGGGCGTCACAAGTCACGTATTAGGGTTGTGGGCATGCCCATCGTGCCCACAACGGCACCCCAACGGTGGATCCGCGCCTGGGTCCATAGTAAAAATTGTTCATAATAATGAGTTTAACGACCTCCTTTCGGCTTAGCAGGTACCTACAGGCAGAGTATATGCGTAGAGAACTTTCATTCTAAATGTGCACACACCCCCACCACACTACGTACACAAAATACTACAAACATACGGGGGAGGGGCATGCACATAGAATGAAACATTTCTAACCCTGTAGATCAGAGGTTCCCAAAGTGGTCTACGGGAGACTCGACGGGGGTCTACGTTTTTGTCGAGTTTTGGTAATATGGTAGAAATGTAGCTGCAGGGCTCCACCGGAACCAGATAAATTTTGAAAGTGGTCTTCAAGAAAAAAAGTCTGGGAGCCTCTGCTGTAAATCTTCGGTACCGAGCCTCTAATAGGCGAAGAGAATGGGTATTCCCCGATGGTTACAATCTGGGTGTCTTCAAATCTCGAGTGAATCGGTTTCTTCTGGGTAAGCGTGCTCCATCGTAGACCGCATCGCGCTTAACATCAGGCGAGTTGGCGGTCAAACGCAAGCATATTACCGAATTAAATAAAAAGAGAATTGGGAAAGCTGTACTTTATCTTTTATTATTAATAATTATTGTACATGTACTTAATGTAATTACAAAACAAAGGTGTTAATTACAGCTTAGAGCCAGAGAAAGTGTTAACGAAATATTATCTAGGAAGTTTCGTAACTCTGATTTCATTTTACACGCACCGTCAGGCGTTCTTTGTTAGTCTATTAACACTGTTTTAACCGACTTCCAAAAAGGAGGAGGTTCTCAATTCAACTGTTTTTTATGTTTGTTACCTCAGAAGTTTCGACTGGGTGAACTGATATTGATGATTCTTTTGTTATTTGAAAGCTGGTGCTTCCCGTGTGGTTACATTTCAATTCGTTGCAGGGGCCTTACCCCTAGCTTCACTTTTGCGAGCCAACTTTTAGTAGGTACCTGATAGGTACCTAAAATTAACCAACTCATTCGTTTAAAAGCGTCTAACTTGAATGAACGAAAATCCGTTTTACTATGCGTGTGTGCGTGAAAATAGCGAAGCTTGGCGGCTATCAAACAACTACCGCTTATCGTAGTTGATGGTACCGTTTAGACAAATAACACCTATGCGGGTCAACTTTTCGAGCTAGGGGTAAGGCCCGAGTTCTGACATTTTATTGAAGTTCTTTTTTTTATTATTAATAATTATAATTAATAATTATGTTTAGCATTAAGTCCTCCATTTGTGCATTGTACTTAGTTTGTAAGTGTGCAATAAAGTATTAAATAATTAAATAATAATATAATCATAGTCGGTTTTTGTAATTGATTAATTGTGTTTATTATGTAGGTATTTCGAATGGAGACCACGGACCGGTAAGCGCAGCGTAGGACGTCCACCCACAAGATGGACAGACGTCCTAAAAGAGACTGCTGGAAAACGCTGGATGCAGTCCGCTTCCAACCGGCCCTTTTGGAGATTTTGGAGATTACCCTTAGCTCGAAAAGTTGACCCGCATAGGTGTTATTTGTCTAAACGGTACCATCATCTATGATAAGCGGTAGTTATTTGATAGTCGCCAAGCTTTGCCATTTTCACGCACACACGCATAGTAAAACGGATTTTCGTTCATTCTAGTTAGACTACGCTTTTAAACGATGCAGCTTAAATGAGTTGGTTAATTTTAGGTACCTACCTCTACCAAAAGTTGGCTCGCAAAAGTGAAGCTAGGGGTAAGGCCCCTGTTGATTTTTTTATACGTGCGACATCTAGTAGAAACTGATGGTACTGAAATAAGTGAAGGAAATGTATTACAGCCATCTAGTGTCGAGTAGTAGTATTAAAAAGATCATAGACAATAAGGTTCGTTCAAAATCACTAACGCTTTGTGTGAGTGGTTTCGGCATCCCGAACGAATTTTTTCTGACAACTACGAAACAAAAACACGTCAGCTGTCAAAATCTGTTGTGTCATGTCGGTGTAATCTACAAATTTTTACAAAACTCCAAAAAACCGCAAAAATCGCCAACTAACAGCTAAAGAAAAGGAAATAGTTTATTCCTCTACTAGAAAACTGATTCCGACGCATCCAACATGCACTGGTACGGAGGGAGCATCGCAGAAGCGGTGACATTGTCCAAACAAAAAAATGCAATTTTCGTCGTTTTCGTTGAAGGTACGATTCTAATTTTCCTTTTTGCAGCAGATGTATTAGGCTATTCAACAATTTTGAGTAATTTTAAGCTTTAAATTGAATCTTAGATACGTTTTTCGGCATAATTCATGTTTAGGCAGACGCACAAATGTTTGAGAAATGTTGTTTAACAATTTGTTTTGTAAGTTTGACCTACAAAATTATAACACAATAGGGCATATAATTATGCAACAACCCTTGGAACCGGTTGTAAATCTAAATCAAATATGAATCTTCTTATGCACAATAAAAGTTTATTCTATTCTAGTTTCATCATTCATTTCAAAACTAATACTTCTATTTCCAAATCTACATTTAGTTGAAAATACAATAAAAGAAACTGTATGGTTTTAACTTACCTGTAAAGTATAGGTAGCGGCACGTAAGTTTAGTGCTGAGCGAAATGTGTGGAGCGCATGAGTACAGTCACGAACATAATACAATAATAACTTTAATTGATATAACCCAAATAATTTTAAGAACATATTATGAGCAAAATACTCGTTGCTTTATCAATCTCACTTTTTATTTGCGTACTTTGTAGTTTGTATTTTGTAGTTCTATGTCTGGGTGTTAATATCTAAGTATGTATTTAAAAATATATATGTACGTATATCAGTCTCTGGCAGCGATATTACAAGCTTTGCTTAGTTTGGGGTCAGATGACTGTGTTTGCAATAATGTCCCAGATATTTATTATTATTATAATTTATTTTTAAATGTTTTGGGAGAGTAGAAAAAATTGCTAGTGCTCTACTTCAAATCTCTACCGCAGTTTCATCCACCTAAGTCCGCAAAAATCATACCTTTTTCCAAGATAAAAAGTTGCCTCTATCAGCTCTGCAGCTTATCAGCTGTTCCATACATTTTGTCAAATGTCCATGACCATTTTCTTGGAACAGTTTTTTTTTTTGCGATTTTGGAGTTAGTCCCATAGTAAAAGTTGTTCATAATGATGATGAGACCCCTTACAGCCTAGTAACCCAAGAGTAACCCAGTAGATAAAAAAAAAAAAAAAAACTGGGACATTATTCACACACATTCATCTGACCCCAAACTAACCAAAGCTTGTAATATGGCAGCCAGAGACTGATATACATACATATATAATTATATTTTAAATACATACTTAAAAAGATACTAACACGAATTAGATGAATAATAAATAGTATTTGTCTGTAGATAACAACGAACAATCGACCGAGATGGCCGCAACGATAGACAACGAAGCCGTGGTGCACCGTCTGGCTGACCCCACCAACTTCCTAGCAATCAAACTGAAGAGCGGATCCGTCAACTATACGCATTTTGCACAAATTTGTATCCTTTACGTTTCGATTCTACTTTCCTAATCCGTACGGCCAAGGATTGGAACAATCTGCCAGCTTTCTTGTTTCCTGGCCTTTTCAAGGCCAGAGTGAATAGGTATCTTCTAAATTCCATCTACGCCACAGGACCAACTGTGCTAGCGCCCCAGAGCCTCACTCTGATATTTCAAAGAGTTGGGTTGTCTCGGGTAACTGCTGGTAGGGGAAATGCACCCAAACGGGACGTCAGTGCAGGACTTATCACCCTCATCTCGAATAAGAATAAGAAGGTAACTTCTAAGTCTGCGTGCTTCATCTTCGACCACATCGTCGCTTACCAAAAGGCGCATTGGTGGTCAAACATAGACTTATTCACTATAGAAAACAATATTTAACTTGCTTCACTGAGGCACCAAACCAATCTAGGCATTTAACTTAGGGAATGCGGTCGGGCTACAAACAACCTAAGTTTTACGATAAATGTCTTTCATGGTCTATCGTCTATCAGGGTCGTCAGCTCGTAAACACGGGAATTGTAACATAATCAAAATTTTGAGCGAATAGTACCTATTTTTACCTAAATAAAATCACGCGCGATAAGTCCCGATAAACATTTAAAAAAATGTGGTCAAATCACGAAAGTTTAAATGTTACTCCATACTGACCTATCTTCCGACCTAGCTTTATATGAGGTCTGCAATTTTTAACCTCTGATGCAAACAGAGAGGTAATAGGTCTGTGGCATCATAGCTCGCAAATGGCTGTTTTATTGTTTGAAAGGTGACATAGTCTAGAATGTTCTTAGCTATGATTTAAGGAAATCTGTTTTACGTTTGAAGACTATCAGCTCTTTTTCGGATGGTTTTTTAATTTTAACATTTGTATCAATAAATATGGTTTTAACCGATTTCCAAAAAGGAGGAAGTTATCAATTTGTTAGTTTTTTTTTCAATGTTTGTTACCTCATAGCTTTCGACTGGGTGAACCGATTTTGATGATTATTTTTTATTTGAAAGCTGGTGCTTCCCACGTGGTCCTATTTCAATATAGTCCATTTCTGAAATTTTTATGAAGTCTGTTATTTATAATTATAATTATTCATACTTCCAAGTACAGACTAGTTATATCTACTACGTAGCCCAGACTTATAGTTACGATTATTTTCAATGGAAACAATTCAGTGAAATACCTGAGGGGCGGGGGGGTGATGGGTTACTAAATGCTAACTGGCCCATTCAACGTCAGTTCAAAATGTAAACAAAGCCGGAAATGACGTGAAGTTCAGTGGAATCAGTGGGCGTGTTTTTTATATCAGTAGTGGTCAACTGATGAAGTGTCTGAACATGTTCGCCCTGCATTAAATGTCTAGTTATAGAAAGTCTTTGCTTCCAAGTATGAAAAAGTTATTTATTGATCTACACGGGTCATTATTCTTGGCCCGAAGTTCTTACCATTAACAATGAAGCTCCTCAACTAGTTTGCAGACCAGTTTGTGCCGGTGCCGTCTCTATTCTTCATCGGCAGGAACGGCACTCCTCTAGAGGTGGTGTGTGCAGGTGTGCAGCCTGACAACCTAGCACAGAGGATTGACAGGATACTCGCTGAACATCGTGAGTAATCCCCTAGACCAGTGTTTTTCAAACTGTGGGTCGCAACCTTCTGGGCCAAGCCTCTATAAAGAGGGAAAAAAGTTAATAATATTAACTAAGGAGTCATTATAAAAATAAGGTTGTATGTATTTAATATAATAAAATACAGATTATAAACTGTGGAGGGTAGGGGGTCGCGATTTTTTTTAAATATTAAGGCGGTCGCGTCGTGAAAAAGATTGAAAAACACTGCCCTAGACAAAGTCGAATTGGTAATTATGGCGATGTTTATTATCCCACATTATTATATATTTTTAATTAATAATTTATTCATGAAATAATAATAATGCCGAGTTAAAAATACATATACATATTCATATAATACATATATATACATAATATATTTTTTTTTTTTTATAAATCCAGATTAATTCCGCTTTTCACCACCAAGTGGCTAGTTGGTAAGCGACAATGTATCTTACTTCCACAGATAAAGAGAAACCACCAACGCTCCAACCATCAACCTCATCAGAAAGTGTCAAGGCACAGACAGCGAACCTACTACAAGCCGAAGCAGCCAGTGCAATGCAGGCCACGTCCCCGGTCAAAGCAGAGAAGCCCCAAACAGTTGATAACATACCGCAGAAAATGGACAATGTACCGCAGAAAATGGAAAATGCACCGAAAGTGGACAACGTAGTACAGAATGCAGGATCAGGTATGAAACTTAAAGATATGGTCTAAAATCTAGTCTTGTGATGACTAGCTTGGCTTAGACTTGACCATTAAATAAATAAAATAAATAAATAAATATCTGGGACATTATTGCACACACGGTCATCTGACCCCAAACTAAGCAAAGCTTGTAATATGGCTGCCAGAGACTGATATACATACATATATATTTTTAAATACATACTTAAATAGATATTAACACCCAGACATAGACCAAACGCGAATGTTCATCACATGTCTTAGATGGGAAATGAACCCACGCCCTCAAGCGCAGAAGGCTGGTTCACTACCAACTGAGTCACCGGGACAATTTTGTGCGCAAAATAAATGTTTTTCTTTACTTTCTGTCTCTTCCTTACATTATACTTATAACACCCGTCTGTTTGCGTCGCGGGTATAAAAGACCAAAGGCCGATGTCTTGTTAAAAAGATGACATATCTTGCAGAACCTCCGGCCAAGATCCAGAAGACGTCCGACTCTGCTGAGTATGAAGTGGTGTGCGACGGAGACGTGTGCGTGCGGCGGCCGAGAGATGGAGCCTCCACCAGCGGACAGGCACCCGACCATACTGTGAGTTTGTTTTTAGAGAGAGGGGGGTAAAAGAGTTTTACCTACTTACCCTAGTGTATATAATCATACCTTATATTCGAACTAGCCAAATCAGATCTTAGGCTTCAATATATTATCGTAAGTAATATGAAGAAAGGATATTTTAAGTTGTTACAAAATATTTAATGTTGTTATAAATAAATTTCAGGACTGAACATTGAACTTAGCACCCATTTAAATCTCACTTCTTTAGTCGTTGAAGTCAACAACCAAGGCATATATTATAATATTGAACAAGGCTCTCATTTCACATTTATGTTTTTGATGGGATTCTGTCACCGAAACCAATTTTTTTTTTTTTTTTTTTTTTTTAATTTATTTAAGGATCAACAAACAGTATGCAACAAAATTTAAAACTAAAGAGGTATACAGAGAAATAACTAGTTGAAATACCAGCATCGTTGACCACGGATTAATAATAGATATTTATCATATCATATGAACATGACGCAAGTAAGAGATCTTATTTAAGAGTTAAAGTAGTATACTTAATTTACGTCATAATATAACTACTAACTAGTACTTAACAAATATTAAAAAAAAAATATATATAAAAAATATATTCGGTAGGTAACCACTAAAGTTGATAGATAATAAGTTCTTTATGCATTATATCAACAGCCCGTTGCCCGTTGAAAGATATTGAGTAGTGCTGAGGCAAACATATCCTAGGCGTAATGAGAAATTAAGTCAGGATACATCATGAGGAATGCTCGCCGCCACCACCACCCAAAACCTCCAACACTGAGCTCCGGAAACCATTTGTACGTATATGAAATATGTCGATACTATTAAAGAGATCGTTAAAACATTTAGTTATACGATACAATGGAGATCGCTCACCCGAGTTGGTGCGACAGATTGAGTTGTAAAAAGTCTTAGGCTTAATTCGTGAGTTAATTTTTAATGGAACCTTGTAACAAAGCCTATCCACCAACTCAGTGCAATCATAACGATTGTGACAAATATCATATAAAAGCATAGCACCAAGTTGCAGCCGTCTTGACTTCAAGTCGATTAGGTTAAAAATTGACACATGACACATTTTACTAATTATGAAGTCGGTTTTTTAATTGATAATTATGATATTTTGAGGTGGTAGGGAACCTTCAGTGCGCGAGCCGGACTCGCACTTGGCCGGTTTATTCATTAAAAAAGGTACATTTTTTTATGTAATAACGTGTTATAAATCGATGAACGCCGGCTGCACGCACGAAACAGCATCACTCATTGTCACGTTCCGCCTGAGCCGAGCGTGCAAGCGAGAGCGTGGAACAAGCGATAGAGAGGGACGATCGGCCCAAGCGTTCGGCTTGTGACGCATACGTTATCACGTAAAATTATCGTACGTAAACCGATTTTACAGGCAAACAATTTTTTTCGTTTCGTTAGTCAGAACCGAGTCCTATCCTCGCCCAGGAGTCTACCAGCGATGTCAGTGTAGATGAAAAGATGGAACGAGCCAAGGAGTTGATCGAGGCGCGCCGCCGGGAGAAGGCCGAGAAGGAGAAAGAGGTAAGATGAAGGCAGAAGTACAGTACGTTTCTATTCTTACGACCCTGTATGCTATTTTATATGTATGTGTATCTACCACAGAAAACAAAACAGAAAGAAGGAATAGGCAAGAAAAAAAAAAAGAAAGCATACGCACCAATAATAGCGACTCTTACTACCACACAATAAAGTGCAATTCAGGACGTGCGAGCGCTAACTACGTACTGCTATATTAACCTAGGAGTTGCCTTTCTGTCTTTCGCGTAACTCTTGTCACGTTATCTCTGTATATCGCGCGGCAGCGGGCACGGCAAGTCCGACAAGACGACTACTTGTAGCTTCATACCTAAAGTGCGGAGTGCACCAGACCTGGTTAGACCGAGCTACTCCCATAATGAAAGTTGTTCATGATGGTGAGTACTATGGACTCCCTTAGTGCATTCTTTCCGCGTGACCCAGTATAGCATTTAGATTGAATTTTTCAGTTGGAGAAGCAAAAGGAGCTGGAGAGACGGAACCTCGGCCAGGGCGTCGCTGAACTGAAAAGATGGCAGGCGGACCAGGAACTCAAGCATATACAGGTCATAATTAAACTGAAACAAACATGCAAAAAAACACATCAGTCATAGGACTGCACGAATGGTGCCGGGGCAATGGAATACGGCACCGGTACCCCCTGCATGTAGTAAGAGGCTACTAAAAGGGGACCTATCGGCTCGGGATGCCCAAAGTTGGGGCTCTGATCATCGACTGAAGGGTGCCCAGGGAAGAGTACGTTGTATGACCAACGTTGTCGCGAGTTGAGGGACTGAGACAACACGCAGTTGTCTCGGGAGGAGCCATAGCGCGGTGCTGAGGACTCCGGTGCGTTCCTCTGCAGATCCCGGAGTCCTCTTGTCAAGCACTAAGGCTGGTCACCGGGGTGGTTATAGTGGGTATACAGGTTATGTGGGTAACCCCACATAACCTGGCTGCACCCCAATACAGCCGGGTATCTTTGGAAGATTTCCTCCTCGAAAACAAAAACAAAAGGACTGCATGTCAGAAGTGAAAACTTAGTAGTAATTCTCCTATTCTATAAGAGATGGCGCTGTTTTAAAATACACGGTACAGCGTTCGGTGACGCGAGTTCCATGATTTTTGTTCACCCATAAAGTGCTCAATTCGCCTAAAGAAGTTTTCACTCCAATAACTTATTGGAGTAATCCCATAGTATGTGTATGTTTTTCTAGAAGATTCTTTTTCTAGCTGTGATTTTTTAAAATTTTATAATCTAAAAAAAATCACAGCAATCCTCGACTATTTCAATGATTTAACTATGGAGAAGTTTAATTTAATATTCCACTTATCTTCCACTAGAAATATTTCTGTAAAATATTCTAGAAATATACACTCACATATGACAGAGAAGGATGTGTTAGTTTGCGGCGGGGCGGACGCGGCGCGGCGTGGCAACACCAACAGCGCGGTAGAGGGCGCCAGCTGCAGTTCCCGCAGCGTGCACTCCGTCTGCACCAGCTCGCGCCACGGGAAAGCCCTCCACAACGCGTGACGATGACGCGAGTTCCATGATTTTTGTTCACCTTAAAAGTTGTCAACGTGCCTAAAAAAGTTTTCACTTCACATACTAGTTATTTCTACCGCAGGAGGAGCGCAAACGCGAAAAGATGGAAAATGATCTCGCTCGTCAACGGATCTTGGAGCAAATAGCGCAGGACAGAGCCGAGAGGAAGGCTCGGGACACGCAGCCTCCCGCGCCCCCCACTACCCAGGCACCCGCGCCCCCCACCACCCAAACACCCGCGCCCCCAGCCAGTGAGTACACACTAACAATACACACACATGTTTATAAATAGATTTCTTCTAGATCTCAGTAATGTCCTATACTTACCTAAATATTTTTGTAAATTTGACTAGCCCAGTTTTTTTTAAATAAAAAGATCGGTAAACTAGCATGCGGTCCGCCTGATAGTAAGCAGAAACCGTCTTCTATGGACACCTGCAACACTAGCGGTGTTGACGGTGCTCTGCCAGTCCGGAGAGGTTGTAGACACACCTGTCTAAACGCCTCATGTTGAAGCTCATGTTATAAGGCCAATAAAGATTTCTATTCTATTCCTGCTCTTGACTTGTTGCAGCGTCAGGCGACGCCCAGTCTCACGCGCGCATCCAGTTCAAACTGCCCGACGGCACATCCCACACAGCCAGTTTCGGCGCTGCGGACACGCTGCGTTCCGTTCAGAGATACGTCGCCGACAATCTGCAGGTACTGTGACCTGGCCACTTACCACAGAATACATATAACTATAATACAAGTACAGAAGATTCACTCCGCAAAATCATTTAAATAAGTAGCGACTCTTGCTACTACACAATAAAGTCCAATTCAGGACGTGCGAGTGCTAACTACCTACTGCTATATTAACCTAGAAGTTGCCTCTCTGTCTATCGCTTAATTCTTGTCACGTTATCTCTGTCTATCGCGCGGCAGCGGGCACGGCAAGTCCGACAAGACGACTACTTCTAGCTTCATACCTAAAGTGTGGAGTGCGCCAGGCCTGCTTTTACCATAATCTCAAAAACATTCTTATAATAACTACTGGCTAATGAGAGAGCAAGATAAAATTCAATGTAAGATTATTTATAGGAATGTTTTTGAGATTATGGTAACCCACCGAATATAACAAAGATATTTTTTTTAAGTGGAAAGTATGGCAGTTTCTTTGCCGCAAAGAATTTCTTTGCTTGGAAACAAACCACTCCATGAATAGCAAATCAAATAAAATTTCAAAAATCAGCAGAAATAAATATAAATATCAGAAATTCTTTAGAAATTGATATCGTTTTCGAAACGTGATATGGTTTTGAAAGAAATTATAAAGTGGAAATCTATTTCGTAAAATTATGCTTGTATCGCCTACAGAAAAGTTTTTTTTTGTGTTTAAAATAGAACGGCTGTCAAAGCATTTTTGTAAGAAATTAGTTGTAGCTACTTGCACCCATATAAACGTATAAGCAACTGTGACGCGGAGTTCAACGCGTTGACATAAATAAGAATGTTCAATCAAGTATCTGTCACAATAACTGGCGACAGAGTTTCCTTTTCATTTCCGTTCTATTTACTTCTCTTTTCTGTGTTTTCGCCCCCTCCCCTCATGGCTCTGTTGGAATAGCGAAAACTTTATTTTTTTTACATTTTGTTTATATTTGACATTTCCACAGCTGTCATCATCGAACTTCGCGTTGTGGACGGCGTTCCCGCGGCGTGAGCTGGTGCAGACGGAGTGCACGCTGCGGGAACTGCAGCTGGCGCCCTCTGCCGCGCTGTTGGTGTTGCCACGCCGCGCCGCGTCCGCCCCGCCGCAAGCTAACACATCCTTCTCTGTCATATGTAAGTGTATATTTCTAGAATATTTTACAGAAATATGTCTAGTGGTAGATAAGTGAAATATTAAATTAAACTTCTCCATAGTTAAATCATTGAAATAGTGGAGGATTGCTATGATTTTTTAAGATTATTACATTTTGAAAAATCACAGCATAAAATCTTCTAGAAAAACATACACTTACTACTTGAGATTACTCCAATAATTGAAATGAAAACTTATTTAGGCGCATTGAGCACTTTTTGGGTACATCTTCACGTTGTACCGTGTATTTTAAAACAGCGCCATAAATATGACATGAAAATAATAGTAGCCACATCTCTTTGTTCCAGCATTCATCACGCAACTTCTAACATCTCTAATCTACGAGCCATCCCTTCAACTATACACTTGGCTGCGCACGCGCCTGTTCCCGCCGCCCGCGGTCACCCCCCGCTCCCCCACCAGCCCCTCACCACCCACAGTGAGGCCCCCCACCGGAGCACCCCTGCGTAGACGCGGGAACATTCACAGGTCAGTTTAACAAACTAGCTTATATTATATACAGAAGGTAACCTTACCAGAAGGGATACTGTCATTTTTGGTAGATCATGAAAATCACAGAAAATGCTTTTTTTTTGTTTAAATTAGAACGGCTGTCAAGGCATTTTTGTAAGAAAGTTGTTGTAGTCACTTGCGCCCATGTAAACACATAGCAACTGTGTTAGCAACTGTGACGCGGAGTTCGACGCGTTGACATAAATAAGAATGTTCAATCAAGTATCTGTCACAATACCTGACGACAGAGATTCCTAATCATTTCCGTTCCATTTACTTCTCTTTTCTATGATGAAAACCGATTTATTTCCGTATAAGCGAGATTAATACACTCAAGAGTCACACAACGGACAATAGAAAGTGCTATGCTTTGAGTTTCCTTGAGCGATAGAAGCCAGAAGACGTCCACTGCTGAACGTAGGCCTCCCCCTTGAACCTCCACACTGAACGACATCCTGCCATCTGCATCCACTGGATGCCCGCGACGCTCACAACGTTGTCGGTCCATCTAGTGGGAGGCCTACCTATGCTGCATCTTCCGGTTCGTGGTCTCTACTCAAGAACCTTTCTTCCCCATTGGTTGTCGGTTCTTCGAGCGATGTGGCCTGTCCATTGAACTTCCCCCCCTTGCCAATTCAACTTGCAAATTTTTAATAGCTATGTCGGTGACTTTGGTTCTTTGGCGAATATCCACGTTTTGGATTTTGGCAAATATTAGTATAATGGCATATAATATTTTATTACAGGATACCCGGTGATGCCCCTGATGATGATAACAACACATGGAATGGAAACTCCACCCAGCAAATGTAGCTCTTCACCAGAATCAAACTTTAGAAAATAGTGCACGGTATCTACACTAATATATAAATAAAGTGAGATGAAAAGAAGAAAATAGAGTGAGAAGAAAAATTGCACTGAAAAATATCAAAGACAGCAATAACAACAATGATAGACCATTGAAGCTTTGTTATACGTTACAATTGGGCTCGGAGGAAGTGGGTTTGGACCCGAAGTGTAGTCCGAGCACACTCGTTCTGAAGTCTTTCAGTCCGAGCACTTTTGTTCTGAAGTCTTTCAGTCTGAGCACTTTTGTTCCAGTCTGAAGTCTTTCAGTCTGAGCATTTTTGTTCCGAAGCCTGAAGTCTTTCAGTCTGAGCACTTTTGTTCCGAAGCCTGAAGTTTTTCAGCCTGAACAATTTTGTTCCGAAGTCTGAAGTCTTTCAGTCTGAGCACTTTTGTTCCGAAGCCTGAAGTTTTTCAGCCTGAACAATTTTGTTCCGAAGTCTGAAGTCTTTCAGTCTGAGCACTTTTGTTCCGAAACCTGAAGTCTTTCAGTGTGAGCACTTTTATTCCGAAGCATGAAGTCTTTTAAGTCTGAGCACTTTAGTTCCAAAGCATCATGGACAGAACACATTCGAGCACACTACTCGTAATTCCGGAACGCCACAGACAGAGCAGTCGGCTCTCTCGCTCGCGCGCTTTTACATAATTGACGATATAAAATTACTGAATGTGAATTTACAAAAAGTGACAAAAAAGTGACATAACCAAGTTTTGCTGACTATCATAACATTATAAACGAAAAATGTTTTAGTTTCGATATCTTTTAATTTGACCGAGTAACATGGTAACAAGAAAAAAAACACTTGTTACAATGTTACTCCGTCAAATTAAAAGATATCGAAAAACATTTTTCGTTTATAATGTTATGATAGTCAGCAAAACTTGGTTGTGTCACATTTTTGTCACTTTTTGTAAATTCACATTCAGTAATTTTATATCGTCAATAATGTAAAAATACGCGAGCGAGAAAGCTGCAGACGAAAGAGCCCCCTTAAGATGACAAATATAAATTAAAATGTGTGCGGATCTAATTTAACCCAGGAATGTTGATTGGTGAGGTCTGACCTCCAATATATCACCCATAACGACCATCTCTAAATTCTAGCTTACAAATTCATCAATATAAAAAAAACGACTTCATAAAAATGACATAACTAGACCAAATTGAAATGGGACCACACGGGAAGCATCAGCTTTCAAATAATTTTTTTTTTATTAAAATCGGTTCACCCAGTCGAAAGTTCTGAGGTAACAAACATTAAAAAATAAAAAATAAACAGTCGAATTGAAAACCTCCTCTTCTTTTGGAAGTCGGCCACCCACCAATCTCCGATGTGATGTGTGGGCATCTTCGATCAAAAAAATACCAAGATGCCACAATGACGCGCTAATCGCGGCAATACTCAATCTGGCTGGACTCAATTTGACGCAGCCAGATTGAATCCACAGTCACGCGATAGTTGCACAAGCAGTAACACACCGTAAGAGCCGTAACAGACACGTCAACTTGGCTGACGAACCACCGTCTGACCAACTGGAGAGAAAGAGAAAATTGTCTCTTTCTCTCGGGAGAGAAGTTCCCACTTGCGATTCAGACATAATCGCCGTCTCGCTTGCTCAACGACGACGGTTCACGAGTTTTGACAATGTTGTGCAAATCGAACAGACATTAGAGAACTGAGCCGTAAATGTATAAATATACGGTTGGTTTTGGTAAAATAGTTTTGTTTCGATATAAATTGTATACAGCTATATTTATATATGAAACTGCGGACGTTTATTGACTATACGTTTCTACGCGTTGTGACTTCTATGTATAATTTTTCGAAGGTGGGCATTTTTTTGGCCCAACATCGTGAAAAGGCGCTGTACGTTATACTTTTCATAAAATATACAAAAAACAATATTTTGCCGAAAGAAAACTGTATTTCTGACCAATTTTTAAATATCTATAATATTGCATATGTATATAATTTTGTAGATAAATCATCGCATTCATTGTTTATAATCACAACTTACTGGGTTTTTTTCACTCAAAAGCCAATCCTGTCGGAAATTAAAGACAGCCCTTTATTTTGTCTTAGATAAAAGTCTATTTCCACCTTCATCCAAAATAAAATGAAAGGACGGGCCCTAACCATTGAACTTGATCAGTAAAAACGAGTCAAAACCGTCGGACATATACTTCAACACCTAATTATAAAAATGTACAGTATATTTGTTACAAAAAATAGATATCGGTTTTATTTGTGTATTTACACTTCGGTAAAGCATACGAATTCATAATTTTGTCAGATGTTTCGTTATCGCGTAACAATAGACTCGTGTTTCACTTCCTACGGCTAGAGACAGACTGAAACGAAGTGAGCGCTGGCGCTCATTTTGTAATCTTCAAAAATGCGCTTCTACTGGGCCCGTCCATTAATTTTATTTTGATCGAAGAATTCCGCACTGTTATTGTATTTTCCTATTATTTTTAATAATAAAAAAAAACTCGCTGTATTTTATTTAATATTATAAATAAATTTCATTCAAAAGCGAACTAAGTTTTCTAGGATTGTTATAAACTATTTCGATGTGTAAATTATTTTGGATTATTGGAAATAAATATAATATAAACGGATTTTGTTGTTTAATTTGACTACTGGGGCCTTACGTCCAACTCTAAACGCGGGCCAGAATAGGTGCAGTTTGAAAAATAACACGATCGCGAACCTTAACGTGATAATGCCGAGATAAATTTGCGGTCGCGTGATTTTGCAAACTGCGCGTATTCGGGCCCGCGTTTAGAGTTGGGCGTAAGGCCCCTGTACTTGTTCCATATTTTTTAAACATGACAGCTTAAAAGTAAATTTTAATATATTATAAATCATTAGCGTATATGTTACCAGTTGAAATCTTACGTTCAAAAACGTTACAAAAGTAATCAGGATTTATGATTTTATTCAGTAATTTTACATTCTACTACAGCCGTTTTATGCAAAAGAACTTGAGACGGAGTATCACTATGCCTTACGTGTTTCGGCTTCCCATATTTTGCCGGAATAAAAAACGCAAAGACAAAGAAAAAAACGTGTTACAACACATACACACAACAGATTTCCCTGTCACATGAAAATCAGACGTGATTAGGTACAGTGCCATCAACCACCAACTTAGTTGTTCAGGTGGGCAATATTGGAACTACAGTTTTTTCTTGGTGAATTTCATAACAGACAATACTTTGTTCTCCACTAGCGACGCTGTCAGCTGAACCGCTAAGATGATGGGACTGTAACAGTTTTGCACGTGTTTATTTGGCTAATTTTGATTTTATTTTCGGATGCTATCTGGGCTAAATGCAAGAATCGTGCGAAGTTAAACGAAAACTACAGAGACTTATGTTGTCTATGTATTCATGTGACATTGAATAATGCTACTTGACGCTGGATGGCAAGCTAATGACTAACGTTATAACGTAGAAATTATTACTACTTTCCACTAGATGTCGCTGCTAAGACGAAATAATTCTCGGCTTAGCGTTTTGGCGCCAACGTGAAAGTTGTACTAAATTCCTGAATTTGTGTATTTTGCGTCATAATGGTGGACTAAATTTAACTGTTTGTGTATATTGTTTCTTTACCTATTACAATGATATTTACTTAAATAATGCATTTAACTTAGTCTAGATTATTTTTTTGTTTGTTTGTGAACGAGTTTGAGTGTGGAAAATAAGATATGACGAGGTGAAACATGTCTTTTCGTGTTGTTAGTAGTCTTCCACCACTTTACTAGGGCATGACTTGGGGCATACGCCCAATTTTAAACGCGGGCCCGAATAGGTGCAGTTTGCAAAATCACGCGAACGCAAACCGTATCTCGTTTCGGCGCGTTAAAATTCGCGTTCGCATGTTTTTGCAAACTGCACCTATTCGGGCCCGCGTTTAGAATTGGGCGTAAGGCCCAAGGCTACGGGGCTGATTTGTTATCATCACTACATAGTATAAAACAAAGTCGCTTCCCGCTGTATGTCTATATGCTTAGATCTTTAAAACTACGCAACGGATTTTGATGCGGTTTTAACTATCAGTTAGATAATTTTTCACGGAAGATTTATATATATACATATTATAATAAAACATATACCCGTGCGAAGCCGGGGCGAGTCGCTAGTTGAAGTGTTACTGTGTGTTACGGCTTGTGCAACTATCGCGTGACTGTGGATCCTATCTGGATGCGTATTGAGTCCAGCCAGATTGAGTATTGCCGCGATTAGCGCGTCATTGTGGCATCTTTATATTTTTTGCCGACTTCCAAAAAAGAGGAGGTACTATGTTCGTCTGTATGTTTTTTTTGTTTGATCGAAGCATCGTGCCATCTGCATCACAGGAAAGAGAAGGGTAAAATTAAAAATCTAATTATTAATCTAAACGAAAAAATTCTCACTTCAGTGATCTGCATCCACTGGATGACCGCGACTCTCACGTCGTCATGTCGTCGGTCCATCTAGTGGGATGCCTACCTACGCTGCGTCTTCCGGTTCGCGGTCTCCACTCAAGAACCTTTCTTCCCCATTGGTTCTTGGTTCTTCGAGCGATGTGGCCTGTCCATTGAACTTCTAAATTTTAATAGCTATGTCGTTGACTCTGGTTCTTTGGCGAATATCCACGTTCCAGTTACTATCACGCAGAGAAACTCCGACTTCTGGGGCCTTACCCCTAGCTCGAAAAGTTGACCCGCATAGGTGTTATTTGTCTAAACGGTACCATCAACTACGAAAAGCGGTAGTTATTTGATAGCCGCCAAGCTTTGCTATTTTCGCGTACACACGCATAGTAAAACGGATTTACGTCCATTCAAGTTAGACGCTTTTAAATGATGCAGCTTAAATAAGTTGGTTAATTTTAGGTACCTATCAGGTACCTACTAAAAGTTGGCTCGCAAAAGTGAAGCTAGAGGTAAGGCCCCTGATCCCTCGAAACCCCTCCCCAACCCCTCTCTCTGCTCTAAGACCAAACATTACAGTCAGCAACTTCTGCTACTCTTGTACCTAGTGGTAGAACTTTTTTGCAGGGGCCGCTTGGGGAAGTACCACATCTTTGCCAGTTATTCAACCGCTAAGCAGTAGTGTGCAAACACTACTGTGTTCCGGATTGAAGGGCAATGTTTCCAGCGAAATTACAGGGCACACAGAGATTTGACATCTTATATCTCGGGGTGACGAGCGTGTGCATTGCCATCCAGGGTTTTGAACTGTTGAAGTTCACAATTCTGAGTGGCGTTGAGCTGTTATGGGCAAGCGTGAAGAGCCATCAGGCGAGCGACTTCACTCGTCTCGTCACTCAGTATCATAAAAAAAAACTTCAATAAGCATCGAATATTGGTCGCACTAATATATCGGCATCTTTATCTTCCGTGTACCAGCCCTGGCGCACTCCGCACTTTAGGTATGAAGCTACAAGTAGTCGTCTTGTCGGACTTGCCGTGCCCGCTGCCGCGCGATAGACAGAGATAACGCGACAAGAGTTACGCGATAGACAGAGAGGCAACTTGTAGGTTAATATAGCTGCAGGTAGTAAGCGCTCGCACGTCCTGAATTGCACTTTATTGTGTAGTAGCAAGAGTCGCTACTTATTTAAATGATTTTGCGGAGTGAATCTTCTGTACTTGTACGTGTAACAAGTGAGACTGAGAACCTAATAAAACATCACTAAACAGCCAATCCGTCCGTGACTGCAGCTGTCAAACCGCCGCCATATTTAGACCAAAGACAACCAAAAGCGCGAAACTGACGCCTTCGCGCCTCATTTGACACCGAACGCAATTTTCAGTTCCATTTTCAAAGAAGCTAAAATGTTGCCAGGGCAATAAAACACGGTAACTCGAGCGTGCTGTTGCCAGTGAACAAATTGGTTAATTATTATTGCTGGTTAAAAATAGCTGAACTGAAGATGTGAGTGATAATTAAGTATGTGATGACAGTGTTGAAACGTTATTAGTTGATTGTTAGCATTGTGGAGTGATGGGTCCATTGGATGATGAAAGATACGTTAAATACACGTTAACGTTAATAATATACGTTAAAGGTTTCTAATGATCTAATGTAAGTACCTAACTTAAAGTGAAAACTTCTTTGGGCACGCTGAGTATTTTTTGGGTGAACAAAAACCATGGAACTCGCGTCATCGTCACGCTGTACCGTGTATTTTCAAACAGCGCCACCTCTTGTAGAATAGGTGAATTACTAGGTACTTAAGTTTTCAGTTTTTACGTGCAGGCAGTCTTATGACTGATGTTTTTTTTTTCTGGCATATACCAATCAAAATACTGCAAAATAAAATAGCTAAAAAAACAGTTGATTTCCGCTTAGATCGTTGAGGTCTAGTCCAGAGGTTCAAAAAGTGGTCCATGTGGATCCCCAGTCCACGGGAGACTCGACGGGGGTCTAGATCCAGCAAAATTTTGAAAGTCGTCTATGAGAAAAAAAGTCTGGGAACCTCTGCTAGTCAATCCAAATGCTTGCGCCCAGTACCAGTTGGCAGCGTGCCCAGCATACTGGCATTACCACGCTGAATGGCAATGCTTATGCGTTGAATCAGAAAAATTCCTGCATTTTAGTCACCCGTTCGAATACCCAGGCATTCATAAAAATTAATGGAAAATATGGTGAGCTTCCGGTCCCCATGGGCCCAATGTCTCGACCTTAATCGACTCAAATATTAAAAAGTAAGTAGGTGTACAAAGAATAGGTCATGATAGGTGCTTATAAAATTATGTAATTTAATATTTAAAGTATTATTATTTAAAAAATGTCCGCATTAAATAAATCCGAATTGTTAGCATGCAAACCATATTTTTAACTGACTTTATAAAAGAAGGAGGTTCTATGTTCCGTTTTTTTTAAATCTTTGTTCACCGATTTCTCCGTGAACTATGAATTGATTTTGATTATTCCTATTTTGTTTGGTAGGCCATACTTCAGAGGTGCTCCCATATAAATCTCATCAAAATCGGTTTAATAATTTGGTTTTCAAATCAAAATATCTGAAAAAATATGTCACCCAAAGGAACGAAATTGCATATTTACTAATTTTGAAGTCGGTTTTTTTTAATTGATAATTATTATTGATAATAAATAACAGTTTATTTTTAATAATTTGTGTCTCAATTTAATTCAAAGTATTTCATTTAGGACAACTCAATGCAGAATAAGACTATATATTTGTTGCCCAGTTTAATTTTTCTTGTTAATCCAAATCTTGCTGATCAAAAATATTTTACAATTACTCGTATTAAAAGCATTTTAGAACCGCACCGCGGCAATCAAAAGCAACAAAACTCCATACAAACCGAAGTAGCCAAAATTAACTTACAAATTGCTAACAGACACCGAACAAATATCAATCCCAAAAAAGCATCACCGTAAAACGGAACGCATCGACGCGTTCCCGCGCAAAACGAACGTCAAAACTCCCGCCCATTTCGATCAATCACTTTGACAGCTGCTCGTCTCATCGACGCGATCACAAACGGCCATTGCGTGTCGATTTTTTTTTCTTTTTTTAACCGCCTTCCAAAAAGGAGGAGGTTCTCATAGGAGAAATATATATATTTTATGTTTGTTACCTCAGAACTTTCGACTGGGTGAACCGATTTTGATGATATTTTTTTTTTATTTGAAAGCTAATGCTTCCCGTGTCCCATTTCATTTTGTCCAGTTCTGACCTTTTTTTATGATACTGGGTGACGATACAAGCGAAGTCGCTCTTCGTTAACCTTTTAATGAAGTCGGTTTTTGTATTGATAATTATTTGTAACTACAGTACAATCTCACTAATCCGGCACTATTAAAAACCGGAGGGTGCCGGATTATTGGAATGTTCGGATTACTGGGTTATACTGAAAAAGTCATCGGTAATAAATAAAATAAAGCATTTTATAGAGATTTATTTGACATTTTTAACTATAAACTAGTCTCACTTGAAAGAAACAATACGTTAGCACGTGCACGTGATAAGTTTTGAGGTTAGACTGCTAGTCGATGACGCAGCGACCAAAGCGCACAGGTATAGAGGGGAAAGGGAGGCGTGGGCGGAGGGTGCCGGATTATTGGACGTGCCGATCTATCGAAGTGCTGGATTAGTGAGATTATACTGTACTTACAGCGGTAGATATTATAAAGTCCTACGGTTATAAGGTAGATTAATCTACACTAATATTATAAAGAGGAAAGATTTGTACCTATTTTTGTATGTTTGTAATGAATAGGCTCTGAAACTACTGAACCGATTTGAAAAATTCTTTCACTGTTGGGAAGCTACACTATCCCCGGGTGACATAGGCTATATTATATTTTGTAGCGAGGCCGAAGGCCGAGCCCACACACGTGCGAAGCCGGGGCGGACGGCTAGTAAATTATATTCCTCTCACTAGGCTGTACTGTTTCGAAAACTTGTTTATTTTTACCTGACGGCCCAAAAGAAGTTTGTATTTTTAGGGTTCCGTACCTCAAAAGGAAAAAAAGGAATCCTTATAAAAACACTTCGTTGTCCAATGTTTTTCTGTCTGTCTGTCTGTAATGCGTGGAGGTATCAAGTTAACAGTGAAAATACTTTATTATTACTGCAAAACACATCAGTAGGTACATTAAAATAAGTAAATATCCTATTAGAAACCTTATAAACAAATAGAATTAAACGTGTTTTGTGTGTGTTTTAGTTGAAATTTATATCAAATATTTGAGTCTATAATCCTTTGGTGCTGTGAAAAAATCAAACTTCTTCAGCTTGATGAAAAAATACGATCGTTATATTTACTCCGCATATTTCTTGACACTCTCAAAGGAATCAAAACAACTTTCTGTTGACCTAGAATCATTAAATTTAGCTAGAAGCAATGTCTTATAGCACAAGTAAAGGGAAAATATCCGAAAACCGTAAAATAGTTACTGACATAAAAAAATTTTTTTGCGATCACAAACTTATTTGACTAACTTACCACTTATTACTACTACCACTTTGACTTATTTAACTTTTTTTTTGTAGTGGTAGGACTATTTTGCATGCAGGGGTCCGCCTGGGGAAGTACCACACCTTTGCCAGTTATTCAACCGCCAAGCAGTAGTGTGCAAACACTATGACATCTTATATCTCAGGGTGACGAGCACAGTGCATTGCCATCCAGGGTTTTGAACTGTTGAAGTTCAAAATTCTGAGTGGCGTTGAGCTGTTATGGGCAAGCGTGAAGAGCCATCAAGCGAGCGACTTCGCTCGTCTCGTCACCAAGGATCATTAAAAAAAAAAAAATTGTAAAATTGTTGTTAAAATGTTTTAAAAATATTTTTTTACTAATAATTTTAGCTATTAGAAACCCAACCGAAAAAGCAAAAGCCGTCCGCGTTTTCCGTTTCATCAAAAAAATTACCTGGTATTTATTGCTTGTAAAAATAAATTATTGTCACTGATGTCTCTGACTGTTACATAATCTGTGCACTGTGCGTGTGCGCGTCTCCTTCGTTATACTTTGACGACTTCGTTAATTGTTATTTGACACCAAATTAGATTTAACAAGATTTAGAGCACTCGGGGAGTGATCGCTTCCACGCCTCTTTATTTGTCGGTATGTTAATTTGAATTCTTTGGCAGAGTTTAATAAACTAGCAAGAAGTTGCCGCAATTTCTGTGACTGCCACTGCAGGCTTCCAAAACTTGCACACCCAATCAGCAAGGTTACGTCATTATTGACGTGAAGTTTGGGAATTTTAGATGTCGAATCACGTCAATCCAGACGTCATGCTTCACGTGTCCACGTCGTTTCGACGTGGTATGTGACGTCATTTTAAAGCAAGTGTAAGAAGATTAAACAACGTTTGACGTCATTTATTTCCAAAAGACGTAAATTTAAAAAAAATGCCCTAAAAATCACGTTTTTGGCAGAAAATGTTGACTAGGAAATGTTGTCCCGTGACAGACGTGGGTTACAAAACACACAAGCAAATTATGACTCATTCGTGATCAAATGGTTATAATTATCTTTGTTGCCAAATAATCATGTAGCCAGTAAACCATTGACAAATAACTAAAACCTTTCAATCATAAAACCTTGAAAACGCACGGTGGACAAAAAGTCACGGAATGGATATCACGTGAAGGAAGGAAACGTGGAGGACAAAGGAAAAGGTGGAGAAACATTTTCACAAATACTGACTGGATGTCAAAAGCAAGAGATAGAGAGGAATGGAGTAGTTTAGGGGAGGCCTAAGCCGAAGAGGCAACTTCTACTGCCAGAGCGGGCACAAAAAATCGACACCATATGGTTGATATTCTGAAAAAAAAAACACTTTTATTTTGCGAACTGCTAGTCTGTGGAATGGGCTGCCTGAATGGGTGTACCCCGATAGTTACAATCTGGGTGTCTTCAAATCACGAGTGAATCGGTTTCTTCTAGGCAACCATTCACAGTTTAGTTTAAGTAAAATTTATAAAATAGTTTACAAAGAACAAAGTATAGCATTATCTCTACATTATATATTATTTGTGTTAGGTTAAGTTTAGATTTTATAATTGTAATATCTGTAGTAGAATTAAAAGGCTTTTTTATTTTTATTATATAAAACCTTTCAATAATATGTCATGTAGCGCCGTTGTTTAAAACCAATCGATCACAATAGCTCACAACATTCAATACCTATATTATTAGGGGTGATTAAGTAGGACTGAATAACTGAAAAAAAAACGGTTAAGACCATTCAGAAAAAACTGTAGGTAGGTTTCGCGCATCAAGATTGCAATTACCGCTTTTTACAGTGACGATCGCAAATATCAAAATTAAAAAAAAGTAAGTTCTATAACTTACTAGCTGCGCCTCGCGGTTTCACCCGCGTGTTGATGAAAATCGATAAATATGATGATGATAAAAATTATAATATATGTATAAATCATTATCATTATTCTTTATCATTATATATTATAATAATAATTATAATATATAATGATAAAGCCTTTGTGCTAATCCAGGACGAAAGCAAAGTATATTCCAAATCCATCCCGCCGTTTCTGCGTGATTGAGTAACAAACATCCATCCATCCATCCAAACTTTCACATATATGATATTAGTGTGATTGGCCACGTTTTGCGACACGAAAAAGGCTTCTCCAGTTAATAACGGGCAAAGTTGCAGGCAAACGACGCGCTGGAAGAAGGAAAGAAGTCGTTGTTACGCAACATCTGGGAAAGAACCAGCTTTTAGGTATAGCCAGCATTGAACAACTATTCCGCTTGGCACGAAATAGAGAGAACTGGGGCCTTACCCCTAGCTCGAAAAGTTGACCCGCACAGGTGTTATTTGTCTAAACGGTACCATCAACTACGATAAGCGGTAGTTATTTAATAGCCGCCAAGCTTTGCTATTTTCACGCACACACGCATAGTAAAACGGATTTTCGTTCATTCAAGTTAGACGCTTTTAAACGATGCAGCTTAAATGAGTTGGTTAATTTTAGGTACCTATCAGATACCTACTAAAAGTTGGCTCGCAAAAGTGAAGCTAGGGGTAAGGCCCCTGAGCTGACGGTAAACCTCCAGTAGTGAAGAGGCACTTGAAGAAAAAGATCGCATATAGCGTATATCGTAATAGATATGCCGGCAGATCTAATATTTTTAGGTACTAATCGTACTGTAATAGGTACTTTATACCGTAATATCAATGCTAAATGCCAATAGTTGCCTAGAAGAGATCGCTTTTAGCGATAAGGCCGCCACTTGTGTCACTAGCTCATAAGTGTTTTCTATCTGTATGTAATTTTTATTGCTGGTGTACACAATAAAGAGTTTCTATTTATCTAAATAAATTAGGTTGGTTAAAATAATTCTCAGTTCTTAGTAATTAAATAGGTAAGAAAAGAATCTATTTTATTACTAAGCACTGGAAGTAATTACAACCAGAAGTAATAACCGCTATGATTTTAATAATTACCGCTTATCAGCGCTCGGTCCTCGCTTGTTAAGGGTGCCACCCTCGAGCGTCGAGTATCGCTGGCTATGGAAACTGCGCATTAACAAATTATACACAAATTTGTGTCCAATAATATACATAGTGTTACGAGTGATTAGAGAGACATGTGTAAAAAAAACTTTGGCAATTTTCACAACTTTTTTAAATTGAAAATCACACTATTATTGTAATTGCGAATGTTTATATGTTTGTATGTTTGTCTGCACGTAACATCGTAAGAGCATAACGGATTTAAATATTAGTAAATGGTATGGCGGCTTTATTTCCTGGATTTATAGCCTGTGCGGTGTAGCATGGTGCCTGTGACATTAGCTGATTATGTAACTTGCAACTCGTGATTTAGTCGCAAATTTGACAGCTTACTATGAACAAACTGTCAAATTTTGCGGTTCTTAGACATACTTGTTTCCTCACATTTTCCTTCACCGTTATTGAGCGATGCCATTGAGTCCGCATAAAGGTACATTTATAAATAATACTTTTAGATGGGTAGTAAGTACAACTAAATTAAAGCTCCTTAAAAAAAATACGGGAAAATGGTAAATGAAATAAGTGAGTAGTCTTCTATTTCCTAAAATACATTGTGATACTTTTCTGAAACTTTCTGATTATTTTTTTAGAAATATTTATAACTCTACCGTAAAACAAATAAACAATTTGTGAACAATATATCCAATTATCGTAACTGCCACCTTGTAACTATCAATTACGTTTTGTTGGCGTATTAAACCAACATTGGGTCAAATGTTGGTTGGATGTGAAAATATATGAATTTTAAATATTTGTATAGTTATACTTACAAAAATTACGGTTCCATCCAATCCTCAGTCCTATAGAATAAAATAGAATAAACTTTTATTGTACATAACTGTGTTAACAAAGGTCTTAAATATTATAAGTATCAACAGTTACTATCCTTACGGACATACAATGAATAAGTACTTACAACTAGATATTAACTAAGGTAACAATATATTGATATTGAGATCAGGGGCCTTACCCCTAGCTTCACTTTTGCGAGCCAACTTTTAGTAGGTACCTGATAGGTACCTAAAATTTACCAACTCATTTAAGCTGCATCGTTTAAAAGCGTCTAACTTGAATGAACGAAAATCCGTTTTACTATTCGTGTGTGCGTGAAAATAGCAAAGCTTGGCGGCTATCAAATAACTACCGCTTATCGTAGTTGATGGTACCGTTTAGACAAATAACACCTATGCGGGTCACCTTTTCGAGCTAGGGGTAAGGCCCCAGTAGTTGTACTAGCTAGGTATACAATTATACATAATAGTCTGAGAATAATCGAGCTTTCTACTCACACTGTACTTAATTATATACGAATCAGTCTTTGAACTATGCTATCCAAATATATGATTAAATTGGTTATTAAAATCAAAATACTCATTTAAGTTATAAAACACATTTCCCAGGAGCCATTTCTTCAAACAGTTTTTAAATTTAGTGCCATGAATGGTATCTATTGGCAAGTTATTGCAGATTTTTATGGCTGTTATAAATGAACTTTTGTGGTACATTGCATTATTTACTTATTTACAGTTTTCAAACATCTAAACCGATTTTCATGAATCAAGCTTGAAAGTTAAAACTCTCGATAAAATCACCTTTCAATCAGTTTTCTCTACGTTTAAACCAGAAAAAGTATATGCTATGTCAGGATGATACTCGTACATCTCTGAAATTTAGCTAAGTCCACAGAGCTTCGTTCGTTCGTACTTTTCTGTAACTATCAATTTCTCAACTATGACTACAATTAATATTAATTATAATTCCACAACCTTACCACGGTAAATATCCCATAAATAATCATATAACTGTAGTGAACAACCGTACATTAAACTTGTACCTAATGTCGTAATCAAATCAGGAGATAATTTAGTTTAGATATACGTACAATACAAAGAGTACATCATATACCTAGGTAGGGAGGTAATTGCTAGTCATGGTACACGTCTAGGTACGCGTATTTTGGAATAATTTCTAGTTCAAAACTTTAATATAGGTATGATGCAATAAACTATGCGTATGTTGACATAATCCTGTTTTCGTGTACCTTAAATAAAAAAATTATCAATATAAAAAACCAACTACATAAAAATGACAGAACTGGACCAAATGAAGAAATGGTACCACAGGGGAAGCACCAGCTTTCAAATAAAAAAAGAATCATCGAAATCGGTTCACCCAGTCGAAAGTTCTGAGGTGACAAACATTAAAAATAACAGTCGAATTGATAACCTTCTCCTCTTTGGAAGTCGGTTAATAAAATAAAGCGTAAAACTGTGGGACACTGGTAGTAGGTACTTACCCCAATGTGTTGACCAATACTTATTTGTCACTTAAAACTATAGTCTGTGCGATGTGTATGGTGCCTGTGACATTAGTAAATTTGACAGTTTCACTATGACCGAACTATCAAACTCGTGATTTAGTCGCAAATTTGACAGTTCGTTCATAGTGAAGCTGTCAAATTTACTAATGTCACAGGCATGCTACACCGCACAGACTATCAAGTAACACTAGGTACATAAACCTTGTCCGAACATTTGATCCAACATTGGTCTAAAGCAGCAATTAGGTTCATCTTAATATTTATTCGATAATGTGTTCTCTAATTTGTACCTGTGACCCTGCAGTAGGTGTACTACAGTGTGTTTTACAAATTGAATGAGCACTCACCAATTTATAAACGAAGTGTAATTTACGGTAATAATACCCCTATTTAAATACCGGTATATTATTAGGGTTGGCTCTATTTTTATTTTATGTGGATGATGTTTTGAGTGGACAAATATTAGGATTAAATAAAATCAACGAGACTGCGAAGAGCTAGAAAAAAATACTTTATAATGTACACTTTTGTTACAGTTATAAAAAAAATAGATACGGTAAAAATTGCACCAATCCAACCAAAAAATTCCAATATAAATGAAAACCTCTACTTATCCCAAAGCTCTTGAAGTCACATAAAATGGCGCAATCTGCCGCAGCCAAGCGAGGAAAAAACTTTGCTCCCAAAACCCTCAACCACAGATAATAAACAGTGCCCTCAACAGACAGCACTTTCAACATTTTCAAAGGAGACATTATGACGTTCCGTTACACGCAATAAATCTCGACGATATTAATTATCCCGCGCGAAGTGGCCAGTGTAGGGAGACCTCTGCGGACCTCCCGTGGTAGATAAGCGGTAATCAGACTGACGGTAATATAAAATGTGTGCAAGATTACCCACGCCTGGAAGAGATCGCTTTTAGCGGTAAGGCCGCCACTTGTGGCACTAGCTCGTAAGTGTTTTCTATCCGCTTGTAATTTTTATTTATGGTGTACACAATAAAGAATTTCTGAACTACATCTTAAAACTACCCGTCTTACTTAAAAAACTTTCTACATTCTTGAGAGACCTTTGATCTGCGGATCAAGCAAAATTCTTACCTAAAAACCCAAATCAAAGTTGTGAGGGCTTTGAAAGCGCTCTCAATAGCTGTCAAAATTTTACCACTGGCCGGACGTTGTTAAGAGACCTTTGCGAGGCAAAATGGCAGCTTTTTAACCAATAATCATTTTATATAAGCTTATTTGAATCATGGTTAATGAATTGATAACTTAGCTTGTTAAACGATTTTTTGTTATACGTTATGATATCCTCTCATCCCTTGGTCGCTATTTCCGATAATGTCCAAAGACGGGAAATACTGAACGTTCTTTTTACCACGGTTTTATTAGCTTGATATGTAACAACTATGTATGTATAGGTTTAGGTATGTAACGGAATCTTTGAACTTGATTTTAAACTACTTCAAAACGTCAAAATAAATGGAAATTTTGCTCACTTATCAAGGACCGATTACAATGCTACAATGCAGTTTGTCCCATTAAAGTGTGTTTTTATGTTATTTTTTATTTATTAATTATTCTATTGTATTTTTGTAGCTGAACTACTGAACTATTGAAATAAATATTCTTTACTCTACCTAGCTCTACATTTCAATATACCTTCAAATTTTTCAAAAGATACAACCCACCAACGTTAGGGTAGCTCCATATAAACTGGTTTTCAATAAGTTTCCGCGACGCATTAGCGAAACGGAACGGAAGCCACGCCCTTTCCGGCGGTCTGTCAACGTGACAGCGAGCCAAAACGTTACCAACTTACCACAGATTATTATAACATTGTTGATTTGTTTACCTTTTTAGGGTTCCGTACTCAAAGGGTGTAAACGGGACCCAATTGAGTCTACGCTGTTTGTCTGTCTGTCCGTCCGTATGTCTGTCTGTCCTACCTTTTAACGGCTGTATCTTTTGAACCGTAATAGATAGACAGTTGAAATTTTCACAGAAGTAATGTTACGTCGGAATAACTAAGAAATAATAAAAAATTCTAAAAGTAAATACTAAAAGGGTTACAACCCCCACCCCCTTGCAACAAACGTTTTTTTTTCTATTTGCTCTATTAGATGTATATAAAGCGTCAAACTTGGTATCTTTATAGTACACACCACTATGTTATATGATTATTCACGGGATATTTACCGTGGTAAGGTTGTGGAGATAAAAGTCCGCGTTCAAAATGTGTTCAAAATACTATACGTAGTGATACAGTGAGTGTGTTTTGTCGAGACTTAGGTTCGAGTTCGAGTGATAACCGTAGCAAAAGACTAATAAAGAGGGTAGATCGTTTTGTCTGTACCTAACTTTGAACTTTTTCACCAACCACCCGCATTCTTCA
This sequence comes from Agriopis leucophaearia, assembly GCA_949125355.1. NCBI lineage: Eukaryota > Metazoa > Arthropoda > Insecta > Lepidoptera > Geometridae > Agriopis > Agriopis leucophaearia. The sequence continues at coordinate 1,544,651 of OX421289.1, forward strand.
GTCTTCCCGTGAACATGGTGCATGTAACTGCGCCAAAATATCGGGATCTCCTTCCACAACCTTACCACGGTAAATATCCCGTAAATAATCATATAACTTTAGTGAACAACCGTGATAGTTTAAAACAGTGTTTACACCACTATGTGTACCACACTACCAAAACCGACACCAAAACCAAAATTAAAAAATTCTGGCCAAGTGCGAGTCTGTGACAAATATCTATTCACCACCGGTTCACGTACGATCACCGAAGTTAAGCAACGTCGAGCGCGGTCAGTATGGGTGACCACCAGGGCATGAGGTCTTTTTGCACTACTATTTGTAATTTAGTATTTAACAATTTATGTGTTGGTACGGAATCCTCAGTGCGCGAGCCCGACTCGCACTTGGCTGCTTGTATTTATGATATACCTACCACAACAATATCTGGGGCGTTACCCCTAGCTCGAAAAGTTGACCCGCATAGGTGTTATTTGTCTAAACGGTACCATCAACTACGATAAGCGGTAGTTATTTGATATCCGCCAAGCTTTGTTATTTTCACGCACACACGCATAGTAAAACGGATTTTCGTTCATTCAAGTTAGACGCTTTTAAACGATGCTGTTTAAATGAGTTGGTTAATTTTAGGTACCTACCAGGTACCTACTAAAAGTTGGCTCGCAAAAGTGAAGCTAGGGGTAAGGCCCCTGGCCTGTGTCCTACAACACCTAACTTGGGATTATTCTTCTAATCACAATTATTAATTATTGACAAACTCTAAATAATTAGTACCTACTTAGGTAAGGACCCTCTTAAATTTTTTGCCGAAATAATTATCAATATAATAACATAAAAATCTGAACCAAATTAATGGAACCACACGGGAAGCACCAGCTTTCAAATAAAAAAGCAATCATCAAAATCGGTTCACCCAGTCGAAAGTTCTGAGGTAAGATTTATAAAAAGTTAAAATAAGGGTTAGAATTGATAACCTCCCCTTTTTGAAAGTCTGTTAAAAAGCAACGAAAACTGTATTTTTGGCGTTCTATTTTTCTATCAAATAAAAAGAGATGAGAAAATTCCGTTTCTGTACTTTTTTTTAATTGAAAATAATGGCTTCAAATTTTGGAAAAACTCAACATAATGACGCGAATTCTGTTGAACCAATCTCTTAACTAAACTAATTTGACAGGACTAAAATTATCGGCGTCTCTTTCATTTCAATACGTCAGATAAAGATGGCAACAGTTTCTGGGATGTCAAATTTAGTTTAGTTTAGAGAATGGTATACTAGAATCGACGTCATTATTAACTAAAATTACCTCCAACTTACAAAAGTAGTTGACGTAAAATTCTCAGAGGAAAAGTTGTGAGTGAATTTCGTTAAATTACCGACTTTAAATAAACATCTACATGTAATGGCTTACTTGTTTTATATTAGGTATTCTTAACAATTACGGCTTGTTTTATATTATTCTTAACAACGAATTATTGTTTTTAACCGACTTCCAAAAAGGAAGAGGTTATCAATTCTTTTTTTATGTTTGTTACCTCAGAACTTTCAACTGGTTGAACCGATTTTGATGTATATTTTTTTATTTGAAAGCTGGTGCTTCCCGTGTGGTCGCATTTTAATTTGGTCCAGGGGCCTTACCCCTAGCTCGAAAAGTTGACCCGCATAGGTGTTATTTGCCTAAGCGGTACCATCAACTACGATAAGCGGTAGTTATTTGATAGCCGCCAAGCTTTGCTATTTTCACGCATACACGCATAGTAAAACGGATTTTCGTTCATTCAAGTTAGACGCTTTTAAACGATGCAGCTTAAATGAGTTGGTTAATTTTAAGTACCTATTAAAAGTTGGCTCGCAAAAGTGAAGCTAGGGGTAAGGCCCCAGTTCTGTCATTTTTATGAAGTCGGTTTTTTATAATGATAATAATTTAATTTTATGCCCGCAAATCGAAATACCTAGAATTTTACGGTGCATTTTATAATACTTACGTATAGGTACGACTCTTCAGTACAATTAAAATACTTCATAACTTATTCATTATATTTTTAACTAGTCCTAATATTTTTATTATACATTATTGGTATGTTTAAAATTACCATCGGGTATAATTATAATTCATAACATAGCTAAATGTACCAAACTCCCTCAGCCATTATGTTGTGAAAAATACTCGACTTGTGTCAAACGCATTCGTTGCGCGCCTCCCTAGGGCCTGTCACAAACGTCAAAACTCGACAACCGTTCCATTTTCGAATCTCAACGCGCGAATTTGAAATGCGTTGCGAATTTTGTAAGGATGTCGTAAAATTATATTTATCGATATTAGGTGGCTACCTAATATCGATAAATATAATTTTACTACATCATCTTGGCTGAGGTATCGATATTAGGTACCTATATAAGTCATTGTTTTGAATACAAGATATTTAAGATATATAAGATATTTGTGGAGAGTTATGAATATTGATTCTGCTCAAAATGACAAATAGATATAACTTACTTTTAACTTACTAATAGGTATACTTACTTTAGTACTTACTTACCTACCATATTGTTTAAAATGTTGTTTTGGAATAAAAATCGATTCTTATGCTTTGAGTCCTATGAAGCGCCCGAAGCTTATTGTAACGATTAGTAGGTAGGTAGGATGTTAGTTATCTAAAGTTGTTCTAGATTAGATATTCTTGAAATAAAAAAATTTGTACCTAAGTACATTTAATGCGACAAAATATACGTAACTGCATGTGACGTATGTACAATTATTAACGTTGTAATTTGAACCGCTTTAGCGCTCTGTTTTTAATATAATTCCCAGATCTGGTGTTATCTATCTACTGGAGCCGCCTCCGGGGCTGCACACTGTACGCGCTTATAATGCGCCCACACCGAGATTCATACAACTTATGAATAGTACACTCTCTCAACAACATGATCTGGATATTTTTTTGGACAAAATGGGTAAATTCAGTTCAGGGGCCTTACCCCTAGCTCTATTTTTGCGAGCCAACTTTTGGTAGGTACCTGATAGGTACCTAAAATTAACCAACAAGCGTCTAACTTGAATGAACTAAAATCCGTTTTACTATGCGTGTGATTGTGATTATCGTTCATTCAAGTTAGACGCTTTTAAACGATGCAGCTTAAATAAGTTGGTTAATTTTAGGTACCTATCAGGTACCTACTAGGGCATGCAAACCGGGTACCCGAGTACCCGAAAAACCCGATTAACCGACTGATTTGAAAACCGGGTTTTTAGGATTGAAAAACCGGGTTTTTCGGGTTTTCGAGTTTTTTTTATTCACGATGGTTTATGTAAAATACTACCACCAGAACATTAATAAACAATGAAACTTCATAAAAACTTACTATTTCTGTATTTCTTCTCTACTGATCGAATAAATTTAATAGGTTGACTACAATCTATAATAATAATTAAGTATTAGGGAGTAATATATTGTTAGGCTTTGCTTGGTTTGGTTTGACAATGACTTGTGTTTGTTGGGTTTTCACAAGGAGAGCTAGGTCTTTATTATTATATCAGAAATTATATATTTCTTCTATCGAGATACAATACCTATAGACTCACAATCACCAAGTAAAAGTAGTCAAAAAACGTCAGAGCGTCGATGTAAATACCTAGACATCACAATGACACTTTCCAATTTAGACGTTATGTCGCTTGCATAGCGTTCAACGTCGCTTGTCAGCTATGGAATTACAGCACTGGCATCGCGGGGCATTATAGTCGGATCGCGATTGCCTTACAACTAACCATAAAGTTGGCGCAATGTGTAGCGTGCGCCAAGTTTTGGTTCAGACATATATATTTTTTGGCACGTTTAGGTATGATATCTCTATGATTTTTTGACAATATTTCTACTACTACGTATTTTAATGTATAGGGTTTTTGTTTCTCAATTTTCATGTTTTTGTGTTAACATAGCTAAATCAATAACCATCATCATCCCATATTATTATTTTCAATATTTTGATAAACGTACGCTATACTAGTTCTTCATATCAACAGAGAGAGAAAAAATAGGAGGACAGCCAGTGCCGATTCAGCAACATTCAAATATATAGAGTATAAAAAATGCTGCTTGCGATAAATCATCAGCATGGTTTTAATCATTGCATGCCACGGATGGAAACAGCTCCAAGGGTAAAGAATGTAATAAAATGCTGAAGATGTCAGGCAGTTCTATTGAAGATTCCGTCGCGGCTTTTCACACTAAGAAGTTTAACATGCCCCAACATAGACTAATTAGTGACTCCCGCTGTCTATCGTCATCATCATTAGCCGGAAGATGTCCACTGCTTAAAATAGGCCTCCCCCTTTAACCTCCACCCTGTACGACACTCTGCCATCTGCATCCACTGGATGCCCACGACTCTCACGATGTCGTTGTTCCATCTAGTGGGGGCCTACCTAGGCTGCGTCTTCAACTTGCAAATTTTAATAGCTATGTCGGTGGCTCTGGTTCTTTGGCGAATATCCACGTTCAGGATTCTATCGCCCAAAGAAACTCCGAGCACAACTCTCTCCATTGCCTGTTGTGTGACTCTGAGATTCTACAAAAGGCCAACAATTAAGGACCACGTCTCAGTACCATATGTCATCACCGGCAATACACATTGATCAAGGAGCCTTGTTTTTATGCACTGTCGTATCTTTGACGAGAAAATTTCACGCAATTTCTCGAACGCTGCCCATCCGAGTTGGATTTTTTGGGTGACCTCTTTGCCTTAGTTGGACTTACCTAACTGAACAATCTGACCAAGATACATGTAATGTAATAGTCAACAACTTCGAGAGTATCGTCCCCTATAACTACCGGCACGGGTATAACATGGACATTGAATATTAAGGTTACCTTGAAGAGATAAGGTTGCCTGGAAGAGATCGCTTATATCGATAAGGCCGCCAATTGTTTCACTAGTTTTTTAAGTTGTTTTTATGTACGTTTATAATTTTTGGTGTGAACAATAAAGAGTTTTCTATCTATCTATCTATTGAACATGATTTTTGTCTTGTCCATGTTCATTTTAAGACCCACTTGTTGGGAAAGGCTACTGAGGTCGCTGAGCATTGTATTGAGGTTCTATAGTGACTCTGTCATGATAACTATATCATCGGCAAAACGAAGGTGAGTGATGTATTCGCCATTGATGTTGATGCTGAATCTGTTCCAGTCTAAGCTTGAAAACTTCCTCCAACGCGTTCGTGAACAGTTTTGGAGAGATAACATCTCCCTGTCTCACGCCTTTCTACAATTGGATTGGTTCCGTGCTCTCCTTTTATCTGATCGACATGGTGTCGTTTCTATACAAACACTTCAGCACTTCGATATATCTATAGTTGATACGACAACGCTGGAGGGACTGCAATACTACCCAGGTGTCGATTGAATCAAAGGCTTTTTCATAGTCCACGAACGCTAGGCATAATGGCCGATTACACTCCTCAGTCATCTGTATAATGTGGCGGAGCGTGTGTATGTGGTTTATGGTGCTCCAGTCTTTAAGGAAACTGGCTTGTTCGGGACGCTGGAAGTCTCAACATTATACCAAATGTTACTTGATTAATCTCTTGTTAAAGCTAAACAATAAAAATACGCAAGTGCAAATACATATATAACTAAATTTCAGCATTTTCTTTACTTGCACACACTAATACAATATTTTTAAGGCTTAAATAAAGAAAAACTCGAAAAACCCGAAAAACTCGAAAAAACCGGTTTTTGAAATTGAAAACTCGAAAAAACCGGGTTTTTTCAATTACCCGAGTTTTGCATGCCCTAGTACCTACCAAAAGTTGGCTCGCAAAAATAGAGCTAGGGGTAAGGCCCCTGTTGTCCTTGCCCAGTGCTGATATTTTAAGCTGCAGCATGTAATGGTTTGGATTTTCTGTTAATTATATGCTTAATTTTGCTACCTTACCGGGTCACCGGTGTGGTGAACGGCTAGCTCGAGGGGTAGTGGGTTCTGTGTGCGCTCTGCGGGCCTGCCTCTGGCGGGTGAGATGGGGTTAGACCTACCTATCCGAGATAACTAATTCTAACAAGGGCGCCACCAGCACGATAATGCTGGGAAATGAGACAAGGAATTAGCGTCCAAATCTTATGTATTGTAAAATATGTTCTTCAATTTCTTACCATTGTACATCAATGACGGTTCTGTTAGTTATAGGTACATTCTTTAAGATATTTCTATTATGTTAGTACATTTGTTAAACAATGTAAAATTAAGTACTTAGGTACTAGGTTAAGTATAGATAAGTTAAACCTTTAATATTGTAGTTCTAAGTTTTAAAGTTACACCAAAGAATTGAGACAGAAGGGCCAGTTCTGCTCGTTGAAGTTAAATTTACAATTCTTGATCACATAATTTCTAGTTAAAGTCCAAAAAACATTGAAGGTTCTTTCTTCGTTGTAGACACTTGACTGACGTGAGAAAATTAAGAGAAAATTGACATACCAAATGCGCGTGGCATTAATATTGATTAATTGAGCTTCACCAAGTCATATTTCTGCTTCTAAGTGTTATTGCGACGTATCGACGTCGAAATCAAAATGGTAGGCTACGAGTCATTTCGCAGACATGGACGCTTTACAAGCACAAACACCAAACCAAAACAAAAGAGCGGCGGAATCAATCCACCGCTTTGGACCTCATGGGATTGTTGGCCGCCATGCTATCATTCTCTGTACGGCAACTATCCCAAGTACTGTGGAAATCAGTGAAAATTATAATCCTCGCTTCAATCTCCAGCGGGCAACGAATCAGGTTGAAAACCAAGTAAAATAACTTACTATTCTGCGGTGTAGTATTTAATTCGCAGGAGCGGATTATTCGCACGGTCACTTCATCAAAAACCAAAGTTAAAAAGGATGTTGCCAGGACTTGCCGGCGTAAAAACAAACATAACTTTTCTTTCCGAATCGATAAATCAATAAAGGGCTGTTTACACGCTGTCGGCGTTGGCGACGTGTGGAAAGACCTTAATGAATTCTGTTCTCAATGAAAAAATTACAGGAATCTACGAAATGTCAATGTCAACCTCTCAAACGTCAAGTCACTGTCAAGCGATATGTAAACAAAATCATAAAGGATTCTAAAACGAAAGTTTTATAAAAAAGATGTGTAAAACATTGTGATATCCCACACAAAATGATAATCCACATCATATTTAACAAGTTATTATGTTCCACCGGCGTTCTTCAGTGAGTAAGGACTCCTGAAGATACGAAGCAAATGACAACAAAAATGTTTCTCACAGGATACGTCTGAGCGTCGAAGAACACAAAACAAAGGTTTGCAACAAAAAACATGATAAGGTTTTTGCCATGCAACATCACCCCCTTTCTAGAGCGAAATGTGGGTGAAAACAACAACATTTCGCGAGGAGCGAGCAGCGGAACCATCCTGGGACAACCAGTGCAAACGCAGTGCTAGCCAAATATCAAAATTTAATAAAGTTTTTTTTGAAACAATGGTTTAAAAATGAATTAATTCTTTTCTTAGGTTATAACAACACAAAATGAGCACAAAATGAACAAAATGAACAACAGATCGTCACGAGCATCCCACTGTGTAACCCTTCTTATTCTGTAGGTATCCTACCTTAAGTAAGTTTCTAAATTTTAAGCGTATGAACAATATCATAACTACTAATTCTATAAGTATACAACTTATACTATTCTATTTTAAGACAATAATGTTTGCCTTAGGTTCTTAAAATGGTTAATTCTTTCTTTCTTTCTAACTAAGTTACGGGATGAAACCCTAAACAAAGTAATTCTGTTCTGTTTACATACAATACCGGTATAAAATTAACCAAGCACTGCACGTAGCTACCTGCTTCGGTGCCAAATAATAGGGGAACTTGCCCCACTGGAAAGTTTGCTTCTTCGTACAATAACGAATGCTAATCATTTATTATGCGAGGTCGCATTGCTAACTCCTACGAGTATTGGATAAATACCTATTGTATAATACAACCTAACGGAACTAGGTCCTAATGGGATCCCTTATCTAAGTAAACTAAAGCAGAGGAAAAGTGGTAGGTTTCCATCACCATAAACAATCACTCACCCTTACACAGTTCCTTATAAACCTTTCACACTATCCTGTCACGGGCGATCCTTTCATAGCAGAGGTCGATCACACTCACTCTAATTCTATCGTGCTTCATTTCTTCCAAAGTCACCTGTCACACCATACACTCACACACACATACAAACACTCGCATGCCTTCTACTCACCATCCCTATGCATTTTTTAATCCTAACATACAAAACTTAATTTTTTATTTTAATTATTCTATTTGGAAACGCTTCTCGTGGGGTCGATGACGATCTGTCGCTCACCTGGCAATTCTGATGTTATCGGCATGACTGCCTCGGCACACACGGCAGACACTGGCGCTGCACGGGCCGTCGCAGGCTGCTCCGATGCTCCAGACTCGAAACAGATTTCTGATCCCCCTAGAATGTTTATGTCCAAAATTTTAAAAGCGCTTTCGCATTCTTTCTTTAGTTCTTGAATTTTTTCTGTTAACTCCTCCGCAGAAGGTGGAAGTCTGTTAAGCCTAAACTGAATATGGAGATTTCTAGAAATGAGTCTCTCTCTGCGGGGTGTTGTCATCGATTCTGATTCTATGATTTGGAAAATGTCATTAATTTTATTTTCACAAATTTCTAATTCTGTTTCTATGTTAAATTCTGAAGGGACAATGGTCTCTTCCAAACGGGAAGATTTGGATAATGAGGCAAGCTTTGTCCTCATTGCCTCGACCGTTCTGAAGTTTGTATGGCCACGGATCCGTAGCTCATACCGTAGCTCATCCATGAGTAGGTGGTAAAAGTTCATCTTGGCGCTCGCCATGATGGAAGAAGTACCAAATACAAACAATGTATGAAACCAAGAAAAGTAAGACCAACCTCACACGATCCACGATATCAAGGGAGATGACACCGTTGAATGTCGACTGGCCGAAGGGAACCCGTCACACGTTGGGCGCGCCAAAATGCTACCTTACCGGGTCACCGGTGTGGTGAACGGCTAGCTCGAGGGGTAGTGGGTTCTGTGTGCGCTCTGCGGGCCTGCCTCTGGCGGGTGAGATGGGGTTAGACCTACCTATCCGAGATAACTAATTCTAACAAGGGCGCCACCAGCACGATAATGCTGGGAAATGAGACAAGGAATTAGCGTCCAAATCTTATGTATTGTAAAATATGTTCTTCAATTTCTTACCATTGTACATCAATGACGGTTCTGTTAGTTATAGGTACATTCTTTAAGATATTTCTATTATGTTAGTACATTTGTTAAACAATGTAAAATTAAGTACTTAGGTACTAGGTTAAGTATAGATAAGTTAAACCTTTAATATTGTAGTTCTAAGTTTTAAAGTTACACCAAAGAATTGAGACAGAAGGGCCAGTTCTGCTCGTTGAAGTTAAATTTACAATTCTTGATCACATAATTTCTAGTTAAAGTCCAAAAAACATTGAAGGTTCTTTCTTCGTTGTAGACACTTGACTGACGTGAGAAAATTAAGAGAAAATTGACATACCAAATGCGCGTGGCATTAATATTGATTAATTGAGCTTCACCAAGTCATATTTCTGCTTCTAAGTGTTATTGCGACGTATCGACGTCGAAATCAAAATGGTAGGCTACGAGTCATTTCGCAGACATGGACGCTTTACAAGCACAAACACCAAACCAAAACAAAAGAGCGGCGGAATCAATCCACCGCTTTGGACCTCATGGGATTGTTGGCCGCCATGCTATCATTCTCTGTACGGCAACCATCCCAAGTACTGTGGAAATCAGTGAAAATTATAATCCTCGCTTCAATCTCCAGCGGGCAACGAATCAGGTTGAAAACCAAGTAAAATAACTTACTATTCTGCGGTGTGGTATTTAATTCGCAGGAGCGGATTATTCGCACGGTCACTTCATCAAAAACCAAAGTTAAAAAGGATGTTGCCAGGACTTGCCGGCGTAAAAACAAACATAACTTTTCTTTCCGAATCGATAAATCAATAAAGGGCTGTTTACACGCTGTCGGCGTTGGCGACGTGTGGAAAGACCTTAATGAATTCTGTTCTCAATGAAAAAATTACAGGAATCTACGAAATGTCAATGTCAACCTCTCAAACGTCAAGTCACTGTCAAGCGATATGTAAACAAAATCATAAAGGATTCTAAAACGAAAGTTTTATAAAAAAGATGTGTAAAACATTGTGATATCCCACACAAAATGATAATCCACATCATATTTAACAAGTTATTATGTTCCACCGGCGTTCTTCAGTGAGTAAGGACTCCTGAAGATACGAAGCAAATGACAACAAAAATGTTTCTCACAGGATACGTCTGAGCGTCGAAGAACACAAAACAAAGGTTTGCAACAAAAAACATGATAAGGTTTTTGCCATGCAACAATTTGTAATATAGAATAAAGAATCTATAAAGAGAGATTACATATACCTACTTCTAGCGGTCTGCCATGAAGACTGGACCGAAAGTTTGTTTACTTTTAAACCCTTTAGATAGGTAATCTATTAGGGCAGCTGTTCGAGTTAGGTATACCTTATTGTCTACAAAGTCGCATCGGTGCATTATTAAATTTTATAGCAGTTAATAATTTATTATAACTAAGTAAGTATATTACACGGCATAGGAAAGTAGGTATATTAGATTATTGTATCGATCAATTAGGCGTTTTATCGACTTTTACCCCATCCCTAGAGATAAACGGTTAGTCACAGCGATAAGTGCACTCAACTAGCGTTGACGACATGACACCCTGTCATTCGACACTGTTAATATTTTGAATTTTGAATAATTTAAATATTAAATACGTAAAAAAATGATGACTTAGTTTTAATTGGACTTTTTTATAGCATTAGTTATAGATAGATAGATAGAAACTCTTTATTGTGTACACCAGAAATAAAAATTACATACAAACATAGAAAATACTTATGAGCATATTAGTACGCTAAGTTAGGTATGTGAAATAGAAAGAGATACCTATATATGATTGAATGAAAAGTAAAACACTGTTTTAAACTATCACGGTAGCTTCCTAAAGTTATATGATTATTTACGGGTTTTTTTTTTTATAATTAAAATATCACTCCACAGACACCGGGGTCCGTGACTTTTGTTCTAATTTACTACTATTTTGTTAACTTTAACGAATTTACTTTACACAATACAGGGAGAGGAAGTTAGTTATTCTTAATCTAAGGTTAAAACAATTTAGTCATGTTATTACTAGTTTATGTGTATACCGCGAGCAGACCAGCGACCCGCAAGCAGCACCCGATCACGAGTATGACTCATGTGCCAGCCATCGCCCTCCTCAACCATATTTGAGGGAAGAGAGCGACCCGACACACGACGCCGCCGCAAGAAGGTGCCTTCGTTGGTGAGCATGAATGCTCGAGGCATACACACAATCCTTATTTCTAAACGCTTTTTTTACATACTCTTCTTTTTTTTTTTTTCTTTTTTACGGGATATTTACCGTGGTAAGGTTGTGGATGGAGGTCCCGATATTTCGGCGCAGTTACATGCACCATGTTCACGGAAAGACGCGGTAAATATCCCGTAAATAATGATATAACTTTAGTGAATGAAAATTGTTTCTACGTAATAAGAAATAACCTAATAAAACTTGCGGGAAAACCTTATAGTATGGTTAGCCTTCTTTATTCTAATCGGGAGTAAAAAAGTAACATGAACTACCGTGGAATCATTTTGTTGGCTGTTTCTTAACTTCTGCAGGATGTAATATAAATAAAAACATCCGTATTTTTAAAGCCAAACTATGTCCTAACCAACATATTTTTTTTAATGATACTGAGTGACGAGACGAGCGAAGTCGCTCGCCTGATGGCTCTTCACGCTTGCCCATAACAGCTCAACGCCACTCAGAATTTTGAACTTTAACAGTTCCAAACCCTGGATGGCAATGCACTGCGCTCGTCACCCCGAGATGATAGATGTCAAATCTCTGTGTGCCCTGTAGGTATATAATTTCGCTGGAAAGATACCCCTTCAATCCGGAACACAGTAGTGTTTGCACACTACTGCTTGGCGGTTGAATAACTGGCAAAGGTGTGGTACTTCCCCAGGCGAACCCCTGCAAAAGAGTCCTACCACTACAAAAATTACAAGTTATAAGTAATGTCACAAATTAGATGATCCCATAATCGCCTCGAATAAACAAACAAATCGCCTCTGGCTGAATACAGCGACAGTCATTTGCCACTAATGAAAACAAAATTAGAAAAAAGGAAATTTCAAACTTCGAACCCTATTACCGCCAATGAGAGCATGGAGAGTTGATTGCAGGGCGTGACTGTACTCATTACTCACAAACGACTAACATACAAACATCTAACCATCTCTTTCTACCTTGAAGAAGTTAAAGTAAGACAGATAGTGATTTCGAGTTCGTTGAGTGGAGATTTCGGATTTGGAATGCACATTCACAGGCTGCTGTTTTTATCATTTATTATTTAATTTTATGGTTCATAATGATTGTTATGAATAAGTTTATTTTATGTGGGGGTCGGTAATGGGCCGCAATGGGGGGTTGCAAATTGTGCGGTACGCGTAGTAACTAATGTTTAATCTACGGCGCGACGTTCATCGTAATATTTAATCTCGTGTGATAATAATTAGATAAAGATTGTTTATTTCTTTGTAATCTGATTATAGCTTAATGTGTATAGGGTTTGAACAATTTAACAAATGGAATGTTGCTGCGTTTTTTATTATGCATTAGATTATTTAGTTTGTAAAATTTACTGAAAGTCGCTTGAGATGGTATGGACATGTGATGCGCAGAGACGATGACCATGCCGTTCAAAGGGCGTTGGAGTTGCCCGAGGGAAAGCGGGGAAGAGGGCGCCCCCCAGCCACCTGGTGGACGAGTATGGCCCAATTAGTAAAAAAGGCCCAATTGGACCAATTAACAACCCAGCATGACTAACATGCACACCGCGACATAATGCTGTCGTCGCCCTGTCGAGCGAGAACGCGACAAGGTGCCTACGGTTTTATAGACGCCTGTCTCGCTTTGGCACGACAAAAAGAGTCGACAAAACCCTGTCGCGGCGCGCATGTTAGCCCGCCAGGACAGAGCTTCCTGGCGCAGGCTGATTGGGAGAGCTGACCCCACCTAACGTGGGAATAGGAAAAGGCGAAGAAGAAGAGATTTTTTAAATCGGCTAGAAGTTATTTCTACCCGTAGTAAAAAATTAGATAGGTGAAGGTAAATATTTTCTCATACTTATAACAGGTGTACTCGTAGTAGGCACCTGTTATAAGTATGAGAAAATATTTTTTGGCATTTATCTTTAATTTTACACTTATATAAGGGGCTGTACTTTTATTAAGTAAGAAGATGTAAGGAAGAGGAGATCTATCAAGACTTTTCACGCATTATTTTATTTGGAAATACCTAGCCAGGTATAGGTAGGTCCTAAAAATTTACAATAGCCGTGGTCACGAGCTGACTAAAAACCGTGGGTGGGCTGAAAAATGCTCAAGAAGTCCCGAACAGTAGCTAGACATGAAAAAAAAAACATACCTATATTATCTATGTACCTACCTATAGTTAGGTATTCGTTACGATGTCGACCATCAACAATAATCCTGATTTTTTTACAAAAAAAAGGGACCAAAATACCTTACAATCGCAAAGATAAATATAAATAGTAAGTAAACAAATAGGCAGGAAAATAAATACGTCACCTATTTGTTTGTGTGCATGTTTTATATTGTAGGGTTATACGCATGGACTGTACTAAGCTGAAAGGAAGTCATTACCTACTCATCATTATGTATCTACAACTATTAGTATGGGACCCACATTGAAAACACGATAAAAATATCAGCTGTCCAAAAAATCGTTTATTGACACTCGACAAAATGTATGGAACAGTGGGGCTAGTACGATAACTTGCGAAAAAGTACCTATTCGTTCCGTAAACAATAGCAAATGTATGAAAAATTCAGTTTTTCTTTACGTCCGATAGAGGCGCTGTTAAATTTTTCATACATTTTGCTATCGTTTACAGAACGAATACTTTTTTGCAAGTGCTCGTACTAGGGCCACTGCTGATTTCATTTTTGCGATGTCAGGGTTGGTCTCATAGTAAAAGTTGTTCATAATGATTAGTACAATGACCTGCTTTCGGCCTAATACAGTTGTGGCGTTCGGAAACCGAACGTCACTTTTAGTGATTTGGGAGTGGCAACACTAACAGACAGAGACTAAAATGAAAAGAGACAAGTTTTTCTCCTCACATAATTTTACCGTGTCTGATATCTAATTAATCGCAATGAGAGTTTTATTTAACCTTCGCCATTAATAATATATGGAAATGTCCAGAGGGACGCATCCCGATACCTGCAGGCGTATTATAGATCTTTGCTCGGGATCAGTCAGTGTCATAATTGACAGAATTTTGACACTGGAAAGGGGTTATGACGCAAAAAAAAAAACAGCGTTGTCTATTTCAAATTTCATACTACGAAATTGGAAATAGACAACGCTTTTTTTTTGGACATAATTTTGACAAGTCGCGATCCCGATCAAAGATTCATAATACGCCTGCTGGACCACAACTCCCATACAGTCTATATGCGTAACCCTGTATATTACCTATCGAATAGAAATCCTCTTGTTAAACTAAAATCGAGATATTTCAAAACCCATTAATAAATAATTCAGTCTGGTCTTTGTATTCGATACATAACGATCTATTGTTATATTTACATTACTGATTCTAATTTACAATCCTACTAACCTAACCGCTCGTTTCATTATTGTATATTCAACACGCGCACAAATTGAAAATCTAATTTGGTTCTATCTGCGGGAATATTGATTTAAGTATTATTTATGTAGAGTCAAATGACAGTGTCTGTCTGTACTTTTAATACGAAATACATACAAAATACGAAAAGACGACCTAAAAGAGACGGCAGGAAAACGCTGGATGCAGGCCGCTTCCAACCGGTCCCTTTGGAAATCGATGGGGGAGGCCTATGTTCAGTAGTCGACGTCCTATGGCTGATATGATGATGACAACCAAATTAAAAATTACACTGATTTATCACGATTGTTCACTACAGTTATGATGAATTTTATCACGGTAATTAAAATTAAAATTCAAAATATTTTATTTAGGACACCTAAAAATCCATTGGGTTAGTAAAAAACAAAACTTAAAAACTATTGTTAGGTAAGAAATACAAAGACAAAATTAATCACTTTTTTTTTACTCGGATAAGTCCGCGTTTGACCATAAGTCCGTGTTTGACCACCAACTCGCCTGTTGGTAAGCGACGATGTGGTCGAAGATGAAGCACGCAGAATATAAAATATAATTACGACTGAGTAGGAAATACATTATTTCTTACTATAAATATTTAGTTATATATTCACTTTAAAAATAAATTATTAAATTAAAATAAAATTAATATTTAAGTGGGGCTCCCATACAACAAAACGTGATTTTTTGCCGTTTTTATAGAAAATGGTACGGAACCCTTCGTGCGCGAGTTCGACTCGCACTTGGCCAGTCATTTAGATTTATTAGATAGATTTATTTAGATTTAGATTTTCGTCCGTAAATCCAGACGCCTTTAATTGAACTATTTTAATTTAATTTTTAAATAGATATAGACAGGGCAAAAACCTATATAGTACCTATCTAATGCCTGAAATGTTAGTATTTAATTCTATCAGAATACAGCATATCTTTTCTGCAAGCTAAGTGAACGCGCAAGTGAAATGATAAGCTAAGTGAATGTGATTTTTTCTTGCATATTTCTGCAGATAAATTCCAAAACAACGAATTATTAGGGTAAGGCACAGTCAAGGCTGATCACTCGACATTTTGATATTTTTCTATTGTAATCGACAAGAAAAATACACGTTCACTTAGCTTATCACCTCACTTGCGCGTTCACTTAGCTTGCAGAATAGACCAGCTGGACGAGACTGGACTTCATTATAGAGATATAGTCTGTCAGTTTGTGAAGCTGTACGGGAGAGAGTCACGGTGACTGACTTGATTGACGGTAAAGACTTGCTAGGAACACTAATGCATGCGGGACTGTCTTTGTTGATTCTATATAGAGTTGCCATCCGTCTGGGTTTCCCCAGATTTGTCCTAGTTTAGAGGGCGTCCGGGGAGCGTCCGGACGGGGTTTCATTTGTAGTCCGGGTTTATAAATTTAAAGTTTTGGGCCACCCGCAACATCACATGTAACTATGCTGTAAAAGGTGAGATTTATGGCATTTTTAACTGGTTTTTTACAATGACTATGTTTAAAAAAACCTGTAGACATGTCCGGGTTCTGGGCTCTAAAATCCGGGGTTTTCACTGGTCTTAAATTGTCCTGGTTGCCAAATTTTAGAGATGGCAACCCTAATTCTATATAGTTAGGTAACTACAGACACTGATGTAGGTATAGGGTTACGCATTTAGACTGTACTAAGCCTAAAGGAGTTCAATATCATCATTATGAAAAACTTTCAGTATGGGACCAACCCTGAAATCGCGAAAATCAGCTGTTCCATACATTTTGTCGAGTGTCAATGACCGTTTTTGAACAGCTGATATTTTTTAGCAATTTCAGGGTTGGTCCCATATTAAAAGTTGTTCATAATGATGAGTACAATGACCTCCTTTCGACTTAGTACTATTTGCGTAACCCTGTATAGTAAAAGGAAGGACTTATTTTCTGACTGCATAAATATCTTTAGTTTAGAATGTTTTTGTTAAATTATTATAATAAAGTCTTATAATAGTTATCTTGTAACATTTTTTATTATATAAGTATTATAGAATTGTTCAGTCTGTACCTAATTACTTTTAGTTTTGAATAGTAATGATAACGTGGAGTTCTTTGTTTCCTCCAGTATCAAAGAAAAATATAACATCTAAGATGTTTTTTTTATGATACTGATTGAAAAGACGAGCGAAGTCGCTCGCCTGATGGCTCTTCACGCTTGCCCATAACAGCTCCACGCCAGAATTTTGAACTTCAACAGTTCAAAACCCTGGATGGCAATGCACTGCGCTCGTCACCCCGAGATATAAGATGTCAAATCTCTGTGTGCCCTGTAATACAAATAATAACAACAAAAACAATAATAAAAACTGTACTTAACAAAAGTAACAGTTTGCAAATTGAAGCACAAGTTGAAGTGGCAATGGGCAGGCCACATCGCTCCAAGAACCGATAACCGATGGGGAAGAAAGGTTCTTGAGTGGAGACCACGAACTGGAAGACGTAGCGTAGGTAGGCCTCCCACTAGATGGACCGACGACATCGTGAGAGTCGCGGGCATCCAGTGGATGCCGATATAGCAGGATGTCGTTCAGTATGGCGTTCTAAGGGAGAGGGCTATGTTCAGCAGTGGACGTCTTCTGGCTGATGATCATATTGGTTTCAGCATGGCTCTAGAAACCAAGACTCACATTCTCATACACACCAAGATATGACATTTAATTCCCATTTGGCACCGCCACATTTTTTTTTGTAAAGTTACAGTCTACAACATATAAATGTGCAATTACGTTGAAAAAATTAAGAGACATAAACATTAAAGATAGGAATAGCCACAATCAATTTGATAGGGGAAGGGGGTCGTTAAGTGTCGCGGGAGGGGACCAAATTGCTCTCCACGCTCCTAATGACCAGCGCTTGCCAAAAGTGGCTTCAGATGGGACGAGTTTGATTCAAATTGGACGAGTTTACTGAACTATACTTAGTTATTTTATAACTATATTTCAAGGTTATGTTGTTGAAATTTTATGATGTGTCAAATTTTAATGTGATCTTTTAAGTTGGCCCTACTTTAGGCGTGAAGCGAAACGACTGCAAAAGCAAGAATATTTTTGTATATCTATTATCTATAATACACCTATTACTTAGCTATAATACACTAGGTATTATGTCAAAAAATCAATTGACCTAAACCAGTATTCAGCCAATAGTGTACATAGACGTAGGTACATAAAATAAAGTTAAATAAAAAAAGCGATAATCCCACAATTCACTTATAAATTAGTGTTACCTTTACAAATTAGTGTTAAGTACTTTTTAATTTAGTTTTATTTTGTTTTTTTATTGGCACTAATAAATGCTGCAAAAAGGTTTTTGTCCCAGAACATTTTCCAAATTCGAAACCAGAAAATACCCCAAGGCCTCCAAACGAGGCACGATGAATTTATACCAAGTGCTGACACAGGCAAAACATCGTGATCACTACCAATTACCAGTGTACACTTAGCTCTACAAATAACACCTTTCGTCTCTTTCTAATTCCTTACAAATATTGCAACTGTTTCACTCTGTCGCCAGACTCAAGTCCTCTTAATCGGTGTTTATTTAACTGAAGACGGGCTTATTTTGGGAATCGATCGAGAAAAGTGAATTTTCTTACGATACTATAAGGTTGAATTTCATTTACGCTTTAAGAGAGTTACGTCTGATTGTTTGTTAAGGAATAATCAACTTTATCTTTTGGTGCTCAAGCATTATTGTATGGATTTTGAATATGACATTTAAGGCTTTACAACAATGGAAATTTGCGATAATGACAGTAGTGTTATCTCGGAAGTAATAGAGCTTATATTTGCTCAGCCAGATAATCCTATTAATAAAATAAAACGTTTCGAATACACCCCGTATGTGGGCGTGACCAAATACTCCGATGGACAGACGAGCACTCCACGGGAATGTTGTGTCGAACGCACGTGTCACGCGCCAACACGAGTTTGAATTTAGAACTGTGACTTTTTAAAATTAATCCTCGGCTAGAACATTTTTACCTATGAAATTATCAGTGTTTATTGACGGATAACTTTTTAATAAAAAAAAAATAAGACCAGTGAATTTACAGCCAGTGATAAATAAAAAAGTGGAAAACAAAAAAGTGCGCGTAAAAAATGGAATCCGAAATCGAAACTCCAACCCCGAAAAAAGTTCCAAAACCTTTCTCGATAGAATCTATAATAGGAGACAGAAAATCACCCGAGATCGATATAGAAAACAATTTATCGGAAAGTTCTAGAAATTCAGAAGATGAGGAAAGTGAAAGATTGCACGGATTAAATCGGATGAGATATTATTTTAATTCGCCATTTCTGCAGCAAAACGGTGGGTTTCCGTTCCTGCTCGGTTACCCGGAGCCATGGTTATCCAGGGTGCTAGGGAATCCGGCGCAGAACGTGACAGAAAGTAGAGAAGAGAAGAGAGAGAGTCCTGTCAGCGTCGGCAGTGAGATGGACAGCGACGGAGGGGAGGATAATACACAAGGTTAGTTTTTCCGTCGGCAAAAATTGAAAATGTCAAAATTAGTAGTAAATTCGAGATTATGTTTTAAACATCACACAATCCACATCGTTCGAAGAACCGATAACCGATGAGGAAGAAAGGTTCTTGATTGGAGACCACGAACCGGAAGACGCAGCGTAGGTAGGCCTCCCACTAGATGGACCGACGACATCGTGAGAGTCGCGGGTATTCAGTGGATGCAGATGGCAGGATGTCGTTCAGTGTGGAGCTTATAAGGAGAGGCCTAAGCTCAGCAGTGGACGTCTTCTGGCTGATGACGATGATGTTTTAAACTACAGGGGTACGCATTTACTCTGTACTAAGCTGAAAGGAGATCACTGTCATCATTGTGAACAACGTTTACTATTGGATCAAACCAGGAAAACGCGAAAAAAAAACAGCTGTTCCATACATTTTGTTGAGTTTCAATTACCGTTTTCTATGGTCTATGCCGTTGTTTTTCAAACTGTGGTTCGCGACCCCCAGAGGGTCGCCATGCCTCTATAAAGGGGTCGCGGGAGTCGCGAAGCCTATAGTTAAAAGAAAAAAAAATATAAAAAAAATATTTTTACTAAGAAAAATTCATTAATTAATGAGTAATTATAAAAATAAAATAAGGTTGTACGTTTTTAATACTTATTTGTTATATAATAAAATACAGATTACAAACTTTGGAAGGTCCCGATTTTTTTTTCATACTAAGTGAATAAATATCTGGGACATTATTGCACACATGGTCATCTGACCCCAAACTAAGCAAAGCTTGTAATATGGCTGCCAGATACTGATAAACATATACATATATATTTTTAAATACATACTTAAATAGACACATACTAAGGAGGTCGCGTCGTGAAAAAGTTTGAAAAATACTGATCTATGGCATAGCTGATATTTTTTCGTGACTTCCTGGTTTGTTCCCATAGTAAAAGTTGTTCATAACGATGGGTACTATGACCTCCTTTCGGCTTATTAGATTCTATATGCGTAACCCTGTATAGGTAGTAGATTGAACCAGGCGTTACTTTGCGGAAATTCATCTTCAAAACGGTTTCTATGACGAATCTCTAGTCAAGGTTTACCAAGACCGTAGCGGTCCGTTTCAACTTTGTTTCAACTTTTTTAAAGCAGATGAGGTTCAAAGCTCCACCCCCTGTATGGGGACACCCCCCCCCCCCCCCTTTAGCTTTTACTTTTTTGCTTTATTATTATTAGTTATTTAATTCGCCGTATATTTTCCTTTATTATTATTTCTTATTTAATTCGCCATAACATTACATATTCTGTGAAAATTTCAACTAGCTATCTATTACGGTTCGAAAGATACAATCGTTAAAAAAGGTATAGGACGGACGGACAAGAGATATAGACAGACAGCGTAGGCTTAATTAGTAATAGGCTCCTACACCTTACCACCTTACACCCTTTGAGTACGGAACCCTAAAAACTTAGCACGGTAAATACCCGATTAATAATCATGAGAGTAGAGAGGTATGTCAGAAAACTCATGTTTTGCTCAAACTAATAGATAGTTTTAGATTGTTGGAAAAAAAATCATGACCATAGATACTGCTAAATTATGATATTGTAAGAATTATTTGGTCTTTCGTAGTTGTATTTTAAAAATTAATATTCGATAATTAAAATAGAGTTAATTAAGTAGTCGTATGATAATTAATTTCAGGTAGAGTGCCCAAAATGCAGGCCGCGTTGCCTCGCTGGATGGCGAGGCTAACTTTCTGACCCAAATATAGGCCAGCATTTTGGTCACGCAAAGAATCTTTCAGTCTCCCCGACAAATCCTTGAAAATTTCGAAAGCACTTGGCCCCCACGGTCCAAGTGTTTCTACCCCAAACGGCACAAATAAGTAACCTCTGTCAAGGCTGGAATATTTGCGCCGCTTGAGGCATTCAGCCGCGATAGCCACCATAGATACTAAGTCCTTCGATCGTAATATAAATCAAGCTTACATAGTCTTAAATAGCGTCAAATGAGTCATACCTATTCACAGTCAGAGTCAAACAAAGTAAGTCACAGTCAAGTCAAATTCATGCCCAAGTAAAGTGGTGAATACTTTACAAGAGGCTTCTATGGAGTTTTGGAAACAACATGAAAAGACATGTTTGACCTCGTTATATCACTTGCCTACACTCGAGCACGTTCACGAGCCCTTAATAAATAATAATCCACCATTGTTACACATTAACACACGAAAATGCACAAGTTTAGGAAAATAGTACAACGAGCCGAAATATTTTCTCCACGTTGGCGCCAAAACTCTCAAATATTATGAATCAGGTAAAGTATTCCTAGGAAAGGTCATACTAGGTATATAGGCCATAGCCCTGGTGCCGGGGCAATAGAATAAGGCACCGGTACCCCCTGCCTGTAGTAAGAGCCTACTATAAGGGGACCTATGGGTTCGGGATGGTCAAAGTTGGGGCTCTGACCATCCACTTAAGCGTGCCCAGGGAGAGTACGTTGTGTGACCAACGTTGTCGCGAGTGGAGGGACTGAGACAACACGTAGTTGTCTCGGGAGGAGCCGTAGCGCAGTGCTGAGGGCTCCGGTGCGTTCCTCTGGAGATCCCGGAGCCCTCTGGTCAAGCACTAAGGCTGCTCACCGGGGGGGTTTTAGTGGGTACAATCCCACATAACCTTGGGAATATCTTCCGTATCTTTGGAAGATTTCCCTCTCGAAAACAAAAAAAAAAGTTTATATGCCAGTGGCGTAGCAAGAGTAGAAAATGCTACGGGCCCCGCGCATTTATGGGCCTGCTCACCAACGTGTCCTGACCGTAAAAAGGCATCTATTTATATCGAAGCGTGAGAATATTTTTTTCAAATCATATAGATACAATACTTACCACGAAAGAGTTGGTAGTGGAGTTGGTGGCAAAATGTGCAACTATATTTAAATTTTTTAGTACCTACAGTTCTAGTGCAGTGATGAACGTGAACAACCGCCGTCTGACCAATAGGAGGGAAAGAGAAAATTTTCTTTAAACTTTAAAACAGCCGTCACCCCCCCCCACCCCCCACCCCTCTAGAGATTAAAAAAATGTAGTCATCTGCAAAGAAACCAAAGTCCTAAGGCTGTGCAATTGTCTTGCTTTGCCGATAAATCAAACCCCGAATAAATTCACTATCACCACTACGTATATAGTATAAGTAGGTATAGTACAATACTAAACTACTACGATGTCGATACTTCCATCCTATATGTACTGTACCTACCTATATCATCCTCCATAATATTAACTTGCCCCCCCCCCCCTGGGCCATGGGCTGGCGACGCCATTAAAGACGACCACTGCTGAACTTATGCCTCCCCCTCTCAACATCCTACCATCTGCATCCACTGCATGCCCGCGACTAGGTATACGGGTTGCCTTGACAGGCTTTGCCTAGTAACGCAACCAGCATGCATTATTTTAAGAAATTATGTAAGTTGGTTTTTTTTTTTTTTTTTTGGACTCTCACGTAGTCGTCGGTCCATCTAGTGGGAGGCCTACCTACGTTGCGTCTTCCGGTTCGTGGTCTCCACTCAAGAACCTTTCTTCCCCATCGGTTATCGGTTCTTCGAGCGATGTGGGCTGCCCATTGCCACTTCAACTTGAAAATTTTAATAGCTATGTCGGTGACTCTGGTTCTTTGGCGAATATCCACGTTTCGAATTCTATCGCGCAAAGAAACTCCGAGCATAGCTCTCTCCATTGCCCGCTGTGTGACTCTGAGTTTCTCCAAAAGGCCAACAGTTAAGGTCCACGTCTCAGTAACATATGTCATCACTGGTAACACACATTGGTCAAAGACTCTTTCAAAGAAGAAAATTAACGCAACTGCGTTCAACGCCCGTTGAAAATTTGTGTGTAAATTTTCAACGCGCGTTGGACGCAGTAGCGTAATTTTTTTATGAAATGCAACGTGCGCTTGTTTGAGCAAGCACTTACCTAGGCATTCCTTCCTTGTTTATCTGTTCTAAGATAAGATCCACCATATTTTATTTTATTTAAGAACAGCAAACAGCCATATTATAAAATGTTACAACAACATGCGAGCGTGTCGAGACACGCATATGGTAGGGTTCCGTAATCAAAGCCATATAATTGTAGTCATAGTTCAGAAAATTATGGTTATAGAAAAATTCAAACGAACGAAGCTCTGTGGACTTAGCCAAATTTCAGAGATGTACCATCCCGACATAGCATATACTTTTTATGGTTTAAACATAGAGAACACTGATTGAGAAACATTATTTGTTAAGACCATTTTACAAAAAGGTCAATGACCTTTGAGCTAGAACGCCTTGAATTTATTACAGTTTTATCGCTGTTACTCAAAAATTCATCTTTAGATAATGTTGGAAATAATTTTGAATGAAGGTTTTAAATATGACCTATCTGTATTGTAAGATTCAAGTTTCTATGTCTTATAGTTTAGAAATGCAGGGGGGGGGACCAAATAGTTGCCACTTTGGCGGGCCATATTTCGCAAAGTATAGACTTTATAAAAAAGTGATGTATCAAACCTTACCTTCATTTTAAAAGACCTTTTCAATTATACCACACACAAATAGTAGGAGTGAAAAAAAAAACACATCCCCATTTCACATGTATCAGAGCCACCCCTAAAATGCAATATTAAATATTTTTTATACTTTTAAAATTGAGATCTTTATTACAACTGTTATTATGCAAAGTTTCATTCGCTTATCTAAATAATTATAGGAGTTATAAGGTTTAAAAAAAATCGGACGGACAGACAGACAGACAGACGGACGGACAGAACGAATTTATAAGGGTTCCTTGTCGGGCTACGGAACCCAAAAATAAAATAAAAATAAAAAACTTAAAAATAAAGGTAATAGATTAATAAACTTAGTAATAATACAGCCCACAGCACTATTCACAGATTATTTACAGAATTATACAAATTAGAAGTAGTTAACTTGCAACACAAATTAATTAGGTAAATATTGATTTCATAATTTTGCTCTTGAATATCTCTCGAGTGCATGGAGCAGATGTCAACTCTGCGCATTCAGTAGTGATTTCACGGCGCAGATGTAAAGTATCGATAACTGCCGTGAAATCGATTATGAAATATCGAGGACGCGGAACTGATGGGATAGGATACATATTATTGAACTCGTACACTTTTCAACTCTAGTTTTGTTATGAAAGATATCGAAGAACGTTGTGACTTTATATTAAGGTGATACGTTTCATGTTTGGCGGGAAATTCAAATTAGTTCTTTTGTCCTTGTAGCCTAGGCCGGGTAATTATTGTGAAATGACACAGTGTTTGCGAAAATTGTTGGTTGTTCTTTACATTATCATGTACAGTTATTAATCAGTAACTCACCATATTATTTACATTTGTCAATAAACTGTTTGAAACAGCAAAATTTGTTTATTGACAAATGTATGTAACAATGTGCATTGGAGATAAATAACTTTACGCGAGTTTGTAAAGAACAATAATCAATTTTCGCAAACATCATGATCGTTTACAATAATTACCCGGCCTAGCTATAAGGACAAAAAAACTGTTTGAAATTAGAATTTCCCGCCAAACATGAAACGTATCGCCTTAATTGAGAAAACTACTAGTTCAAACGATCTCTTTCTTATTTTGGTAGCTGTGTTATTAAAAAGTGCCTGAATGGGTGTTCCCCAATAGTTAAAATCTAGGTGTCTTCAAAACAAACTTCTTTTACAAATATTTATGAAAATATATGCAACGTTGACTGAAGTTACGTAAATTTATCGATCGTTATTTAAGACGTTAGGCCGTCCATTAATCATGTGATGTATTTTTTAGCACTTTTAATCCCCCCCCCCCCTTGGTGATACATGGTGAGGTTTAAAACTACCCCCCCCACACTACCCCATCTAAAATCACGTGTATTGGTAGTACCTACAAAGTTTTTTTTTTTTAAATATTATCTTTAAATACAGGTAAAAAATTATAATCTAATTTTATTCTAGAAAATTAAGGAACATGATAAAAATGTCTAGACAGAAGTCGAGGTCTACTACGAGACTACTCGCCGCACACAAAAATCGCGCGTTTGACGAATAAATAAATACACGTGATATCTTACTACACCTCGCCCCAAATCTTGTGATATTTCGTGATTTTTTGCCGAACCCCTCCACCCCTTTCGGAGCTTCACGTGATTAATGGACAGCCCCTTATATGAATCAAACACACATGTAAAATTATGTAGGTAAGTAGGTATATAAAATATCTTTGATAATATATAGTTTGGATTTGCCTTTTAACTCGAGCTAGTACCGAAAAAAAACTGTCAAAAACTGAAGGGGGCGAGGTAAACACGTATTGCACACACTGACATATTCTTACTAGTTCTACAAACGCACACTTCAGTATAGACCGCACACAACTGCAAATGATGTAATCAAAATGTATACGAATGGACGACCGAGGGGGGGGGCGGTGTAATTGCTAAAGGGAAAACTGTATGTATAACGCTTCTACAAGCTTTGCTTAGTTTGGGGTCAGATGGCCGTGTGTGCAACATGTCCCAGATATTTATTATCAATACCTAATTACTTGATTTCATATGAAAAAATAACAAACCTAATAATATGAAAAACTAAAATCCAACTGCATCTTGTAGCCTTAAGTATAAGTATATTCAGATATGTATTAAGGTTTGCTAGGTATGACATCTTGTTCGTAAATAAGAGGTAATATTCTAACTAGAATATTCACGCAATGTTTGAGAAAAGTATCTAATATACAAGACTGGGCGTTTATAGGCTCACGAACACTGGCCTCGTCTGCGCCTCGGCGCACATTTTCACGATGCCCCAGTATTTGCCTGCCGCTGCAGTTATGGTAGGGAATAGTAAGTACTAAGTACCTACAAATTTAAGATAGGTAAGTATTTTATTACATTTCACTGCCTCACTGGCAACTATTCGATTTTTCACCCATTTAATTTTATGACAGTTGGCAACCCCATTTCAAACCACCGTTCGTCGCCCATTACGTTCAAAACGGACGAAGTAAAAATAAATCACACTTTACTGCATCCTCCATCATGCTATAAGGAAAATCCACGAACAAAACGGTGTGAAAATGTAAACGGAACGTGATCTCCATTCAACTAAACATTTATCGATAAGTATCGATATACCTAGTAATCCAATGCATTTTAAGTTTACGAACGATTTAACTTCGCCGCACTATTCAATGCGTTCCAAATTTTGTATTTGGAATTCCGATCGCGATTTTCTGGCGGGAAACTCGAGTCCGCTTGCAACTTTACTTTGATTGTCTTTCCATCGAAAATATACCTTATGTCTGGGCGTTATAGTGTAAAACTTTGTCTGATTTTGGTTAATTTTGACAATCAAATTTGTACTAAGTACACAACTTTATTTTCATCATTGTATCACTCTAAAATATACTTTATAACAATCGAAACAAAGTTTTTATAGTATTTGTATTTATTGTGGTTGAAATGTCCGAATCAATACTGTCTGCACCAATTTAAATTTTCTATTGAGTCACACCAATGAAGACTTTAGAGCTTTCTAAATAAGGCTAAATCGTTTATGAACTGGTGTTCGATTTTTGTATTCGTTTGGCACGTTCGATAGCTGTCAATCGAAGTTAGAGCGGCCATAAGAAATCAATGTATTTATTCGCTAAAGGGATACGTTTTACAGTTTTCTTAGAAATTGCAATTGAAAATGGACGGTTAATATCAAATAATGGTCAAGCCTCAGGCGCGGCATACAAATGCTATACTAACACACGCTTTGCAAGAAAGGGATGGAGTATCCCCTCTCTATCCCCACCTAAAACTTTAAACGCTCATATCTCAGAGATTAATCAGCGGATTCAGTTTATTTTTTCAGTATGTGTAATGTATTTAGTTATATTCATCGCTAAGCCTAGTAATTATAATAAATTAAGCATTAGGTCACATGCCTCAGGCCCAAAAGCATGGAAAACAGCGCCACCTAAGGAAATTGAGTGGCATCGCTTTTCTTCAGATGGCGCCACAGAAAAGATTTTTTTTCTGTGGCGCCATCTGAATTCGATTTGGCGCTTGTTTCACGCACTTGTTATATGACATTTCAAAAAGTTATTAGTTTTGGAGACAACGTGAAAAAATATAAGGAAATAAATATCTGAGACATTATTGCACACATGGTCATCTGACCCCAAACTAAACAAAGCTTGTAATATGGCTGCCAGAGACTGATATACATACATATAATATATATTTTTAATCAACTTCAGAAAAGGCGGAGTTTCTATGTTCCACTGTTTTTTTTTTATGTATGTTCACCGACATCTCCGCCTACTGTTGATTTAAAAAAAATCGGTACGGTATACTTCCAATTTGGTCCCATTGTCACCAAATCAGGATCTGATGATGGGATCCCAGGGAAATCGAAGGAAAACCTCAAATTTTGTATGCTCTTATTACATTTTTCATAATTATTATATTTGAAGCTCAGAATACAGAAAGGTTTGAAGTTAGTTTTAATGTGATCCACTTGTTTCTAGGGCTCCGTACCCAAAGGGTAAAAGGGGACCCTATTACTAATACTCCGCTGTCCGTCCGTCTATCTGTCTGTCTGTCCGTCTGTCACCAGGCTGTATCACATGAACCTTGATAGTAAGACAGTTGAATTTTTCACAGATGATGTATCTATTTATGCTGCCGCTATAACAACAAATGCTAGAAAAAAGAATAAAATAAATATTTAAGGGGGCTCCCATACGATAAACGTGTTTTTTTGCCGTTTTTATTGATAATGGTACGGAATTCTTCGTGCGCGAGTACGACTCGCACTTGGCCGGTTATTTATTATTAAAGTAGTTTTATTAAAAAATAACCGGCCAATGCTTTTGGACTTAACTCAGATCAAATAAAATTAGCCAGATGGATAACGGCGAACACGAAAAGTGAAGCCACTTTTTGAAACGTGTGCGTATGATGTTTTCAGTATGAAATTCACGTAGTTTTGAATGTGTACGTGAGTCCATGTATTCATACTGGAATTCGCGTAGTTTTGGATTTTGATTTCACTTTAGCAGTGCGCCGCAGTGGCGTAGCTATCGGAGGGCTAGGCGGTGCCATGCACCGGGGCCCCCAAGCTCAGGGGGCCCTTGGGCCCTGAACAGCAAACCTCAAACTGAACTTGCAAAATTTTTGCCCTTCATACACATACATGTAGTAAGTAGCTTTGTGCACAATAATGAGCTGATGATAATGAAGCTTAAAGAAGAATTGTACCTTTAATTATTTTACTTGATAAAACCTAACCCAGTTTAGATAGGGCCCCATTCTTTTGCACCAGGGCCTTTGGTTACCTAGCTACGCTACTGCGTTATCCTACTATATTTTTCATTTGATCTAAGTTTTGAAAAAATAAAAGTATCAATAATACCTTTTTTCTGACCAATGCATAGAATGGACTGGAATATTCTTATTGTAAGATTTCAATTTTGAGAGTGGTGATCCTACAACTCATTCAAATAAAAAAAATTGCACTTTGACGATGGAAGGAGGCGTGATGGTATGACACTTGTTCCCTGGAAGTTGGGGCGGCCCCTTGTATGAGACGCGACTTGTGTCGATACTTTGGCACCGTCACATCTTCCTGAGACACAGGGTAGGGCTGGTGCAGCTGCCAATTCGGCAGAGCAGCACAAGCGGCGCAAATATGCTAACCTCGGCAGTGGTTACATATTTGAGGCGTTTGGGGTCGAGACATTGGGCCCTTGGGGACCGGGAGCTCACCTCATTTTCAAAAATCTTTCAGAGCGTCTGGTTAACGCGACGCGTGACCAAAATGCTGGTGTGTATCTGGCTCAACGTATAAGCATTGCCATTCAACGTGGTAATGCCGCCAGCATGCTGGGTACGCTGCCAAATGATAGTGGGCTTGAGCATTTGGATTGTCTTTAGACCTTCAACGGTCTATGGACAGTCTAACTGTTTATTTAGTAATAGTTTTAGCTAGTATTTTGTTTAGTTAATAAAGGCACTTGCCCCACATAATGCCTTTATTAACCAAACAAAACACAAGCTAACACTAAAAAACAGTTAGACTGACCATAGACCGTTGAAGGTCTAAAGACAATCCAAATGCTTAGATTTGGAAGTCGGTTAAAAAACGTTGGCAACCCTAGGTCCCCATCAAATGCGTGGTGCCATTTCAGATCAATCGCCGATAAAAAACGAACGATCCAGTCTTCATTGGGATCGACACGACACATCGGGGTACAGATTATGTAACAGTACCTTCTAGTGAGGCGATTTGGCCGAATGGCTGAGTCAGCACCACGCCTCTTGGGTCCGACGGAACTATGAATTGAGTTTTGAAGGGAATAAGTTGGCTCGCACTTGGCTGCTTATTTACCTATCCTGTTGTGAAAAAGATAGCTGTGGATGGTGAGCGCAGACTTAACACTCTAAAATACACAAGTTTAGTAAAATACAATGAAGCGACATAGCTTTTAGGGTTCCGTGCCCAAAGGATAAAACGGTACCTTATTACTAAGGCTCCGCTGTCCGTCTGTCTGTCCATCCGTCTGTCACCAGGCTGTATCTCATGAACCGTGATAGTTGGACAGTTAAAATTTTCACAGATGATGTATTTCTGTTGTATGGGACAACAAACATGATTTTTTGCTCGTTTTTGCTCGATATTGATAACGGCAACCGGTAAACGCTTGAAATATTCACAGAACATTTAGTTATATATTCACTTTAAAAATAAATATTCAAATTAAAATAATATTAATATTTAAAGCGACTCCCATACAAAAACGTGATTTTTGCCGTTTTTTATAGATAGTGGTACGGAAGCTTTCGTGCGCGAGACCGACTCGCACTTGGCCGGTTATTCACGTTGGCGCCAATTCTATCGATATGGCAGATTTTGATTGCGTCACTCATCAAATCACAGAATGGACAAGTACAAGGACTGGTAGCAAGAATCCGTCAAGTAATTTAAAAAGCCTACAAGGTCGTCTGTCAAATAATATGTAGCCTTTGGAGCCTTTTAGAGGTCATGTTCCAATCCCTAGTATATATTAAAAAAGTGTACCTACAACCCTGCAATTCACGGTCCAGTCAAAAATCAATCTGTTTCATTAGATAAAAAATTTATTATCATTTGAGTAAAGAATATACTTCTTAACACGTTTAATTCGTTTATGATAAATTAGGACAATAGTCATGCTCTAGTGCTTTTTCTGAGCAAAATTCCGTACATTGTTTTCTTTCTTCTTGACTGGATTTTGGCGTCGTACAGCTTGTACATTTGCCAGTGTAAAGTATTACTTTACTCATTCATATGCCAGAATTATTACCAGAATGAAACAGATATTTTTGACAGGACGGAAAATTGCAGGGTTGTACATTTTTCTAATGTACTAAGGACCTGTAAACCTAAATAGGTACTACTGTTTGACAGACGGCCTTGTACGTTTTGTAAATCACGTGACGGATTCTGTGCTCTATATTATTCTGTGGTAGCCATAAAAATAGAAATAATGATGCGTCGTCACCCCAGTTTGGTAGCAAATGACACGGTCAATAGACTCAATAAAGTAGCGTTTCGTTTCGTTGTGATCCGTCGGGATTTGTCATCGTTTGCAATCGGGTTTCGGGACACGCCTCCAGTGTGCTGACCTTAGGGTCTGTCGTTAGACGGACGCTGGGAATGAGTCAAAGATTTTGAAGAAAAAAAGTTCATTTGAAGAGATGATTTCTTGTAAAATTACAGCAGACGAAGTATCAAATATTCGATTTGTAAAATATCGTACGTATCGAATCCCAAACAAATATCGAAATTAGAAATTGTATGGATTTCGTTGCGTCTTGTAGGTACCTTACTTTAGGTATATATCAAATATAGGTAAATATTAAGATCTTACATTTTTTGCGAATAAATGCGGATTGGAATTTCGCGTTCAGTAAAATAAAAAGATTAAGGTACCTATAATTGTCATTGTCAATGTAACTTCGACAGCTGGTATTTTTAGGGTTCCGTACCCAAAGGGTAAAACGGGACCCTATTACTAAGGCTCCGCTGTCCGTTTGTCTGTCTGTCACCAGGCTGTATCTCATGAACCGTGATAGTTAGACAGTTGAAATTTTTCACAGATGATGTATTTCTGTTGCCGCTATCTTAACGAATACCTACTAAAAACAGAATAAAATAAATATTTAAGGGGGCTTCCTTACAATAAACGTGATCGTTTTTGCTCGATATTGATAACGGAAACAGGTAGATGCTTGAAATTTTCACAGAATATTTAGTTATACAGGGTGTTTGGTAGAGGGTCCGACAAATCAAATGAGCGTGTTCGGGGGCCCATTTGGAAAATACAAGTTGGCCAAAAAAAATCCCTGACCCTCCAATTTTTTTTAAGTTTTTTTTTTGTGAATTTTCCCATTTTCACCAAAATTGTACCTATTTACCTCCATAACATTTGTAAAATCTGTTTTAGACCGGATGTTTTTACTTGAATTTGGTCTCTAATACACCTTCAGGCCACGCAAAGCAAAATTGGGTACAAAACAAAGCTAACTAACTGATTTAGAGCTCATAGAGTGAAAAAATGAAAATAAAAATTACCTCATAGTTCAACTTTCACAGTGATCTAAAAAAAAAAACACTAGCAATTCGGGAGGTAATATGCATTTAAAAACTTCTCTATTTATTACTTATTACAATGACATACTAAGTTGGTATAAAACTTACCAACTTGTTGAATAAATGAGGCAGAAGGGAAAATTCAAACAACAGAAATAAATACAATTATTTATTTAATTTAAATTTTGTTCGAACACAGCTCCTCTGTTATGAATACACGCCCGGCATCTACGGCGTATTTCTTTTGTAGTCGTGTTCAGCGTCATTTCTACTTTCATTTTTAAAAAGCATCCCCAATTCTCGTCACCAATTCTTCTTTTGTGTTTATTTCAACTTCGTACACCAACTCTTTAGCACGTCCCCAGACATAAAAATCGAGTGGTGTTAGGTCTGGGGAACGTGCGGGCCATTCAATTGGGCCACCTCTCCCAATCCATGAATTGGGGAAAACGTTGTCTAGGTACTCGCGTACTATGTTCCGGTAGTGAGCCGGGCAGCCGTCATGTTGAAATACAACTGCCCGGTCATCTTCAAAAATCGGCAGGTCACTCATTAATTCCGGTAGGTCATTCATTAAAAATTCTAGGTAATTTTCCCCATTCAGTGTATCTGGGAGATAATGGGGTCCTATGAGGTCTCTCCCAATGACACCTGCCCATACGTTGACCGAAAACTTATGTTGGTGTGAGGCCTCTCTAGTCGCGCGAGGATTTTGCGATTCCCATCTGTGGAGATTATGTTGGTTAAAGATGCCCTCTCTCGTGAATTTAGATTCATCCGTCCAGAGAATGGTCTTCAGGAATTCGTCATTATCTACGTCCGTATGTAAAAGAAAACGGCAAAACCGCAAACGCCGCTCTTGGTACGCCGCTCTTCTACTAAACCTGAAACCAAAACAAAACCGTTTGAGAACATGAGATGGGCAACTTGTACGGCAATTATTATTATTATTGTAGAGTTCGATACACCACCGAAGTCATAATAATAAAAAAATTACAATCCACTATTCAAGAGAATTTGAGCAAAGCCCATTGTCCAGTAAACAATTTATGTAAGGTTCGTATTTTAAATGAGCAATCAGGAGCTCTAATATTCTGACGCGTGAGATATTATCTAGGTCATTATCTCTCTCTCGTTTCAAAAGTCATAAGAGTGAGAGTGATCAAAATAATCTCAAGCGTCAGAATCTAGAACACAGTTTAGAGTTAATGTCATAAATTAAATTTACCTGGCACCGGAGTGTATTGAAAAGGATGCCTTCCGTCTGCATTGACTACTGACCAAACTTTCCATGTCGAAACTCCCAAGTCACGGGCCACTTTTCTAATGCTGGTGGTGGGATCCACATCGAACTCTTGTAGAATACTTTCATCTACAACAACACGATGCTGTCTAGCATTGAGTCGTGGTTCCCTAAAATGTAGGGTGCCGGTTTCCCGCAGTCTCCGGAAAGTATTTGAGAATGTGGTGTGATGTGGTACATGTCTGTTGGGATACGACTCTCTGTACATTCTTTGGGCTGCACGTGAGTTCCCATCAGCTCGGCCATAGGCAAAAACCATGTCGGCGTATTCTTCGTTACTAAACTCCGTCATGTCGGCGCAGAAAGAATCAGCAACAACAGTCAACGTCAACAAAAACAACAGTAACAACGGTAACAGTCAACAACGGTAACAGTCAACAACGGTAACAGTCAACAACGGTAACAGAACAACGGTAACAGACAACAACGGTAACAATCAACAAGGTAACAATTTAACAAATCAAAACAGAAAACAGAAACCGTTGGGTTATTCGTACACGCGTCAAACAGTGATAGCAGTCAAAGCTCGACTGATAATCAGTCACACTGATTTTATTGGTTAGACAACTGGTAGCTTAAAGCCTTAGCACGCTGCCTCTGCATTCTTGGAGAGACGGAGAAAGAAGAATTAATAACAATGGTTTTATACCTGCTCGTCGTAATTGGTCCCTTACTTTACGTAGATGACACATTTTTTTTTTATTTCTAGAGTTGTTACTTAGAATCCTATTTTAACTCAATAAGCTGGTAAGTATTATACCAATTTAGTATGTCATTGTAATAAGTAATAAATAGAGAAGTTTTTAAATGCATATTATCTCCAGAATTGCTAGTGTTTTTTTTTTAGATCACTGTGTAAGTTGAACTATGAGGTAATTTTTATTTACATTTTTTCACTCTATGAGCTCTAAATCAGTTATTTAGCTCTGTTTTGTATCCAATTTTGCTTTGCGTGGCCTGAAGGTGTATTAGAGACCAAATTCAAGTAAAAACATCCGGTCTAAAACAGATTTTACAAATGTTATGGAGGTAAATAGGTACAATTTCGGTGAAAATGGGAAAATTCACAAAAAAAACCTTTAAAAAAATTAGGGGGGTCAGGGATTTTTTTTGGCCAACTTGTATTCTCCAAATGGGCCCCCGAACACGCTCATTTGATTTGTCGGACCCTCTACCAAACACCCTGTATATTAATTTAAAAAATAAATGATTAAATTAAAATGAAATTAATATTTAAGGGGGGCTCCCATACATCAAACGTGTTTTTTTGCCGTTTTATAGATAATGGTACGGAACCCTTTGTGCGCGAGTCCAACTCGCACTTGGCCGGTTATTTTGACATTCAATAATTAGCGTGAAGTGATTTTTTGTTTATCGTGACAATAAACTTTTAAATTCAGTAGATATTATTATTAGGGTTCCCTACCCAGTGTTAAAACGGGACCCTATTACAGAACCTACGTTGTCTGTCTGTTCTTTTTAACGACTGTGTCTTTCGCAACCGTAATAATAAATAAAAACATCCTTGACACAGCACGCATTGTCAGGAGGTTCCTCACTCTGCAGCCCTAACCACCGGTAGCTTGGGCCCTTCCCCGCTGCTGGCGGCACCCTAGGTTTAAGTTTTTTTATAATATTTTGTTTTTATATAAATATTGTAAACAAACTTAGATTTAAGAAGACAAATAAATACGTACAAATAAAATTAATATTTAAGGGGGCTCCCATACAACAAACATGATTTTATAGATAATGGTACGAAACACTTCGTGCGCGAGTCCGACTCGCAGTTGGCTGGTTATTTTATTTAATTCTGACTACTTATAGTTAACAGAACTAATGTAATTAGTCGCATCGTATTAATTATCAAAAAAAAAACATAACGAAAAAAATCTTTCATTCGTATAAATAAGCTATGCTAGCGCCGGCCACTTTGACAGTTGCCAACCCTATTGGAAATGTCAGGCGTGGTGCGTACCATCCATAGATCCATAGTATATATCGCCAGGCGTGTGGTTTGCTCGTCTTGTGTGTTATTAAAAAAAACACATACTCGTTATTAAAAGTTTTTTTGTTGTCCTAAGGAAACGACTCCGAGCCCGACCAAGAAGACTCAAGCACCGACGCGACACGAGAGAATAAAGCAAGAAGAAGAAGGACAGCGTTCACATCGGAACAACTCCTCGAGTTGGAGAGGGAGTTCCACGCGAAGAAATACCTCAGCCTCACGGAGCGGTCGCAGATCGCAGCCGCTTTGAAACTCAGCGAAGTTCAGGTGATAATAATCTCTCTAATTCTAAATAATTCCTCCTACCTTTTCTTCTAGCATGGAATAGGACTCAGTCCGTCCGTCTTGAGAGGATGGAACATGACTCAGTCATTCTGTCTCGACAGGAAACAACAGAACTTAGTCCTTCTGTCTTGAGAAGATGCAACAGGCCTCAGTCCTTCTGTCTTGAGAGGATTGAACAGGACTCAGTTATTCTGTCTTGAGAGGATACAATAGAACTTAGTCCTTCTGTCTTGAGAGGGTGGGACATGACTAAGTAATTCTATCTTTAAAACATGAAATAAAACAGGACTCGGTTCCTCTACCGTGAGAGCATGAAATGAAATAGGACTCAGATCTTCTGTCGTGAGATCATGAAATGAAATAGGACTCAGTTCTTCTGTCGTGAGAGCATGAAATGAAATAGGACTCAGTTCTTCTGTCGTGAGAGCATGAAATGAAATAGGACTCAGTTCTTCTGTCGTGAGAGCATGAAATGAAATAGGCCTCAGTCTTTCTATCTTGACAGGATTAAATAAATTAGACCTCAGTCCTTCTATCTTGACAGGATTAAATGAAATAGGACTCAGTCTTTCTGTCTTGAGAGCATGAAATGAAATAGACTCATTCTGTGAGTATGTTGGCGACAGTATAGGTTTCCTGGAGTAAATGTAACATTGGTGACTCCAAATATAATTTTACCTTACCTTCTAACAGCCTGTAAAGTCCTGCTCATGCATATTTAATCGTAGTCTCACATGACTGAAAATAAAATATTACGTACTTAGGAATCAATAAAAATTTAGAGAATTAACACATCACGGGACTGCATCGCACCGCAAGTACATTACATTATCGATTGATAACTCTACATTTAAACTTTAGTGTCGACATAAGTGTATTTGTCTGAAAAAATGGCATTTAAAATCAATAAAGCATCGTCGCAAAGTTGCTATATAGTCTATCAATTTTTTATCGGATACATTTCAGAGAGTGTGTAATTCGGATCTGCATGATCTAATTCCCTCCTGCCCATTTTTCTATCGGCATGCCAGAGTGGGTACGAAAAATCGTCACCGCTATATGGATGATTTCCGAAAACCCGTACGAAGCGCTTTGATTCCACATTTATTGTGCGAACTGCTAGTCTGTGGAATACGCTGCCTGAATGGATGTTCCTCGATAGTGGGTTCGATTCCCATCTAGGACAAACATTTGTGTGATGAACATTTGTGTTTGTTCTATGTCTGGGTGTTAATATCTATTTAAGTATGTATTTAATAATATATATGTATGTATATCAGTCTCTGGCAGCCATATTACAAGCTCTGCTTAGTTTGGGGTCAGATGACCGTGTGTGCAAAAATGTCCCACATATTTATTATTATTATTTATTATTAGTTACAATCTAGGTGTCTTCAAATCACGAGCGAATTGGTTTCTTCTAGGCAAGCGTACTCCATCGTAGACCGCATCATCAGGCGAGTTGACGGTCAAACGCAAGCCTAATATTACATTAAAAAAAATTTTTGTCGATGACGAATATCAAATTTGACAACCGATAAAATATGCGTACTTGTTACTGTTATTCTTATTCAATAATTCATAATCTCTTGTATTTAAGAATATTCTCAAGTTTAATGTGTCTTCCATCCCCAACGTCACATTGATATTGTTAATTTTAGAATGCTTCAGTCAGATGTGATTTCGAGAGCAATAATTATAATCTCATTATTCACAGGTCAAAATCTGGTTCCAAAATCGTCGTGCCAAGTGGAAACGAGTAAAAGCAGGCCTCGCTTCCGGCAGCCACTCCGGCAAAAATGGATCCGGCACAAAAATCGTCGTCCCTATCCCTGTCCACGTCAACCGCTTCGCTGTCAGAACACAACACCACCAAATGGAGAAACAGAACAATTTGCAATTCAGACTAGACAGAACCCAGCCTTTGCCGGGTAGTTTACTACAATCTCAAACTTCTGCCTTCCTAAACACCTCAAAACTAAATGAAAATCGATTAATTCCGGATAGAGATTTGTCGATATCGATACCGGCTAACTCGGTGTCGACGTCGATAATGCCGGTTTTGGGTCGCAACACTATTTATGATGGGAGTATGTCCGCTAGGTTGGCGACAATGGGACAAGCAGCCAATTTGAGGCATTTTCAAAATCAGAATGGACGACCGAGTTAACTTATTTATATTTATAAAGGAGAATGGATAATTTTGGTACTTAAGGACTTATTCTGGCGCAGTCGAAGTCTTGTCTTCAGTCTAATGAGAAAGATAGTAAGACAACAGAGTGACAAGACAGAGATTATTTTGACCTGGGGCCTTACCCCTAGCTTCACTTTTGCGAGACAACTTTTAGTAGGTACCTAAAATTAACCAACTTATTTAACCTGCATCGTTTAAAAGCGTCTAACTTGAATGAACGATAATCACAATCACACGCATATTAAAACGGATTTTCGTTCATTCAAGTTAGACGCTTTTAAACGATGCAGCTTAAATGAGTTGGTTAATTTTAGGTACCTATCAGGTACCTACTAAAAGTTAGCTCGCAAAAGTTAAGCTAGGGGTAAGGCCCCTGATCTTGACCGCACCAGAATTGAGGCCTGAGAGTGCGGCCAACTTTCCTGTAGACTTGAGCACGGAGCAGACGTTTTTCTGGGCATAAATCACGACAACTTTTCGTTGAAAATTGATATTTTCCTTATTTTGGCCTACTGTACAAAAAACTTGGTCGCGTACATTGCCACTTACTTTAACTTATCAATAAAGTTGAGAGAGCCACCATTTTTTTTAAAATAAATCTGCCAACTATTCGATAAAATTTAAAAGTTTTTTTTTTCATCATATTTTCTGTCTGTATAAAACTGTCAACTTTTCGTTAAAATTTAATAGTTTTTCTTCCTAAGAGGCACCATCATATTCAAAACTGTCAGCTACCCGTTGAAAATTAAAAAAATAAGTTCTTCGGTGGCCTTAGTACGAGCACTTCCGAAAAAGTTATCGTTACGTAAACGATAGCAAAATGTATGAAAAATTCAGTTTCCTTTCACTTCCGATAGAGGCGCTGTTTTTTCATGCATTTTACTATCGTTTACGTAGCGATAACTTTTTCGCAAGTGCTAGTACTAAGGGCTACAGAGCACCATCATATTTTCTAATCAAAACTGTCAACTACTCGTTGAAAATTTAAAAGATTTAGTTCCTCAGAGGCATGTTTCTTTGTAACTATCTAAGCAAAACTGTCAATCACACGTAGCGGTTTTTTTTTCAGTTCCGTTTGGCCATCTCTAAAATTAAGTTGGTCGCACAGTAGGTTCCCGACTACTTATCTTCGATACTTCTTAATGTAAGCAATAATAATTTATTGACGACCATACTAAAGTATTTGGCCGTTATATAAATACCTATTAGTGATAATAAATGTATAATATAATATAATTTTTCATAATGATGTACTTATTGCCTAAACTGTATTGAAGATACTGATAATTTTAGATTTTTAGATACTATGTATTGTATTATTTCTTATTTTATTAAAAAGTGTGATTATAATGGTTGTTTTCGTTGAATGTTTCCTATTAGTTTGTATTATTTTAAAGTGTGTATCAAGATTTATCGCGCATACCTAAGGTATTATACTATTCAACATACCTCTTTGGTTAACGATTCGAGCACATTCTATCGCATTTACAACGGGGAATGTTCTGAAGATCTGTTCGGTCTGATGCCGGCATCGCGGTTTTAACATCGCACCAGCCGCCACCGCCTGAAAGTTCATCCACATATCATAGATCGGTGGAAATCGCACACTGTGCGTTTTACGCGTTCCTTTCTGCCTTACACCTGCAATATGTGAAATTACAGGGTACACAGAGATTTGACACCTTATATTTCGGGGTGACGAGCGCAGTGCATTGCCATCCAGGGTTTTGAACTGTTGAAGTTCAAAATTCTGAGTGGCGTTGAGCTGTTATGGGCAAGCGTGAAGAGCGATGGCTCTTCACGCTTACCCATAAGCAAGCTCGGCTGATGAGCCGAGCGACTTCGCTCGTCTCGTCACTCAGTATAATAAAAAAAAAAGAAATAGATATTTTTGGACAGGATGGCGAATTCCAGGGTTGTACACTTTTTTACAAATACATGGGTATTATTTATTCTGTGCCGATACTAGGAATGAGGACATGACCTCTAAAAGGCTCCAAAGGCTATATATTAATTGACATACAGCCTTGTACGGTTTATAAATCACGGATTCTATAATTCGTCTAAATTTATGTCACCCTAGAGTTACGCATTTGGGGGCGTGTCGCGCAAATGTCAAACTACAACAGGGTGACTGTTGATTAGAAATTTAAGAACTTATTTTGGGTACACATAGAGTTCGTTTTATGGTAGCAAGGTTTTGACTTTCAAAGTGACAGATAAATTGAGCATCCGGCTGGAAGCTTCGACTTTGAGAGAAATCCCTTTATCATAAATTCAATTACACAGGGTTTCACGTAACGATGGTACAAATCCAAAAGGAGGTCTAATGTATGGTAGAATATGGGATATACTAATTTATGGTGTAGGTATGACACTATCAACAGAGGATTTAGATAACTGAAACTTTTAAACATTTGCCATGGAAGGAGTTTTTGTACAATAATCCCCTTTCCGGCGATCAATTAATTGGAGGCGAAGGGGAAATCAGTTTTTTTTTTAATATGCTTTAATGGGACAATTTAGAATCATCATCATCATCAGCCAGAAGACGTCCACTGCTGAACATAGGCCTCCCTTAGGGGGGGGAGGTTGCCATAATCCCCACGCTTGGCAGGCGGCTTGGGGATCGCAGAGTTTCCATCATGTAAGTAGGAGAATGCTGCTGCAATCCTCTGGTGGTTTCTGGTCGCAGTTTTAGGACATACTACCCGGGTCGGACAATTTAGAATGACACAATTTAGAATGACTACCTAATTCTAAGTGGGACAAACTATTTAAATTATTGCATCGTCATCGGTCCTTGCTAAGTGTGTAAAATTTCAACTTAATTCGACGTTTTGAAGTAGCTAGTTGAAAATCAAGTTCAAAGATTCCATTACAGGAACACATACATACTAATCTAAAAAAAGCGTATAAAAAATCAAGAAATTCCCTTCGCAGGGGATTTTTTCGTTCCGGGTATAGTAAATGATATCCGATAGAATCCGAAACGTGGATATTCGGGAAAGAACCAGAGTTATCGACATATTAAAATTTGCAAGTTGAAGTGGCAATGGGCAGGCCACATCGCTCGAAGAACCGATAACCGATGGGGTAGAAAGGTTCTTGAGTGGAGACCACGAACCGGAAAACGCAGCGTAGGTAGACCTCCCACTAGATGAACCGACGACATCGTGAGAGTCACGGGCATCCAGTGGATGCAGATGGCAGGTTGTCGTTCAGTGTAGAGGTTAAAGGTAAGGTTCGTACCTACATATAAATATCAGTAAGTACCTAAGTATTCTCGTTCAATACTACTTCTTCGATGGTAGGTAAGTTAAAATGGCCCAAAGCCCCCGCGAAAAGGGCAAACCATTAATGGAATTGCCCTTTGACATATCATACAATAGTTATGAAATATTGATCATTTGTTATTTTACTTGGCTGAGAAAGTAGGATGGCTATGATTCAGAAATAGTACGGCAATATTTCATTACTGTGGCCCTAGTACGAGCACTTGCGAAAAAGTATTTGTTCCGTAAACGATAGCAAAATGTATGAAAAATTGAACAGCGCCTCTATCGGACGTAAAGG
This sequence comes from Agriopis leucophaearia, assembly GCA_949125355.1. Taxonomy (NCBI): domain Eukaryota; kingdom Metazoa; phylum Arthropoda; class Insecta; order Lepidoptera; family Geometridae; genus Agriopis; species Agriopis leucophaearia. The sequence goes on from OX421289.1 coordinate 1,586,060, forward strand.
GAAACTGAATTTTTCATACATTTGCTATCGTTTACGGAACGAATACTTTTTCGCAAGTTCCCGTACTAGGGCCACAGTTATACAGAAAAAGTACAATGACGTGGGACATTCACCAACCAACATCATTATCAGTCTATCATGTTCCCACCAGTTGTCTGGATAAATCTAACATAGGTTTTAAGACAACTTACTAACTCAAAATGTAACCGTACTGTGTTTTAAATAAATTAAAAAAAAAACTGCTGGGACATAGGCCTTCTCTGAGAGAGAGGATGGGCCCTAATGCAACATGCTAACCCATGCAGCGGTCTATTCTGCAAGCTAGGTGAACGCGCAAGTGAGGTGATAAGCTAAGTGAACGTGTATTTTTCTTGTCGAATACTATAGAGAAATGTCAAAATGTCGAATGATCACCCTTGACTGTAGTCCCTTACCCTTATAATTCGATGTTTTGACATTTACCTACAGAAATAGGCAAGAAAAAATAAAATTAACTTAGCTTATCACTTCTCTTGCGCGTTCACTTAGCTTGCAGAATACACCGCTGCATGGGTTAGCATGGTGCATTAGGGCACATCCTCTCTCTGAGAGAAGGCCTGTGTCCCTGCTGTGGGGACGTAATAGGCTGATAATGATGAGGATGAAGAATTATTGGCTCATCAAAATCATTTCAGTCATAGGACGTCCACTGCTGGACAATAGACCTCTCCCATTGATTTCCAAACGAGCCGTTTGGAAGCGGCCTGTGCCTCCAGCGTTTTCCTGGCATGTAGGGGGGGATTGCCAGTACTCGCCACTATTATTTGGTTAATTTTGTTCAAATCCCAAACTCCGAAGCCTTGTAAACTCAAATCACTCGTCAAATCAAATAATTGAAAACCGACCTCATAAAAATGTCAGAACTGGACCAAATTGGGAAGCACCAGCTTTCAAATAAAAAAGAATCATCAAAATCGGTTCACCCAGTCGAAAGTTCTGAGGTAACAAACATTAAAAAAACACAGTCGAATTGAGAACTTCCTCCTATTTTGAAGTCGGTAAAAAAAAACACGCCACCCTACGTTTGATGCGTTACAAAAAAAGTCTACATTACAACAATAACAATATAACAATAAGTCAGCAACAATTAAATGTAACAATGTGTCACGCCCATCGCACGCAGTAGTTTGTCACCCGGCCCCGCCCGCAGATTAGCGAACTGTACGCACCATCTGTCGACCTGGGAGGTGGGTATAATGGGTCGTGATGGGCCATTACGGCTCGAGATTTGTGATATGGTCACTTGCAAATAGTACCTTTCCCGTTCACCCTTTAGGTATGCAACCCTAAAAACCACATGAAAAACAGAAAAATTAAGCCGCAGTTTAAGAACAAGAAAGATTTTTTTGATTTGATATTTTATTATAATGACATATGACAGTGATGACATATGGTACTGAGACGTGGTCCTTAACTGTGGGCCTTGTGAAAAAACTTAGTCACACAACGGGCAATGGAGAGAGCTATGCTCGGAGTTTCTTTGCGCGATAGAATCCGGAACGTAGATATTCGCCAAAGAACCAGAGTCACCGACATAGCTATTAAAATTTGCAAGTTGAAGTGGCAATGGGTAGGCCACATCGCTCGAAGAACTGATGGTTGATGGGGAAGGAAGGTTCTTGAGTGGAGACCACGAACCGGAAGACGCAGCAAAGGTAGGCCTCCCACTAGATGGACCTACGACATTGTGAGAGTCGCGGACATCCAGTGGATGCAGATGGCAGGATGTCCTTCAGTGTAGAGGTTAAAAGGGGAGGCCCACGTTCAGCAGTGGACGTCTTCTGGCAGATAATGATGATAACAAATACCTAACTCTTATATCCCATAGGTGGCAAACAAGCTAACGGGCCGCCTGATGGTAAGCGATCAACGTCGCCTATATATCGTTAATATCTGTAACACCAAGCCATCATTAGATAGGCACGTTCGGGTAGTCTTCTACCATTCTAACTGGGGTGGGACTTTATCGATAAAACACTATATCGATAAAAACACACCATTTCACTTATCACCGTGGTTAAACCACATTCAAACATTCAGCTCCATTACGCCGCCCTCACAAACATCCCCCAAATATCAAAGTGATTTAAATATGACTAACAAATTCACGTCAAGAGATTTGGTTACACGACATTGCGTTTAAATCTGTAAGGGGATTCTAACGCACCCCTAGAAATTAGATTATAATGCAACGCGTAGTTTTGTATTGTCAAAAACTTAGTAAAGAGCTAAATAGGTAGAAGCCTAAAATCCACCATGTGAGATCACGAACCGGAAGAAGCAGCGTAGGTATAAGGCTCCCACTGGATGACTGACGACATTGTGAGAGTTGCAGGCATCCAGTGGATGCAGATGGCAGGATGTCGGGTCCATCTAGTGGGAGGCCTGCCAATGCTGCGTCTTCCAGTTCGTGATGAAAATCTAAATACCTCTCACTAATTCACTGACGCATGACGGACTAACTGACTTATCACGAAAACTCCTTGAACTATGAAGCCGAAATCAGCAGATAGATTCCAAGGTTGAAGAAGGTTGTCAAGAAAGATTTTCGAGAAAAGGGGCAAATGGAAGATGAAAGTTCAGATGAAAGTCCGCGCTTAATAATTATCAATATAAAAAATCGACTTTATGAAAACGTCAGAACTGGAACAAATTGAAATGGGACCACACGGGAAGCACCAGCTTCCAAATAAAAAATGAATCATTAAAATCGGTTCACCCGTACAGTCGTAAGTTCTGAGGTAATAAACAAAAAAATACAGTCGAATTGAGAACTTTCTTTTTGGAAGTCGGTTAAAAAGTCGCGGGCAACAGCTAGTTAATTTATATTCATGGCTACATTGGCTACCAAATTCACAATATCATTTGTTCCGAATATTTCCGAAACACAACAATGCATTTAAATATTATGAATATGAGAGGGGGAGTTGTCTGAAATCGCGGATACAGTTGCAATGAATTTCGCGCGTCGACGACTTTCTCCGGTAGGGATGGGACATAGGGATCGATTCCATTTTATCGATAGGTACTACATATTTGTTTTTTTATTTTAAATTATTTCCCGAACATTTGAGAGGTGAGGCCAAAGCTAACACCCAGTGGTCCCGTTTATTAATCACAATTGGCGAAAATATAGATGAAAACACACAAAAAAGCATACAGACGAACATAGAACCTCCTCCTTTATGGAAGTCGGTTAAAAATACAAATTACAATATTTTTGCTCACACGGTCATTTGACCACAAATTAATCAAATCTTGTACCTATACTATGACTGCCAGAGACTGATATACATACATACACACAGGGTTACGCATAGACCCTGTAATAAGCCGAAAGAAGGTCATCGTACTCATCATTATGAACACCTCTTACCTATCGGTGGGACCAACCCCGGTCCCATTTCAATTTGGTCCAGTTCTGACATGTTTATGAAGTCGGTTTTTTATATTGATCATTATTTATTATGAGGCCGTAGTTCGGAGCTAATAACTTGTATTTTCGATGTAGAAAGTACTTTATCGACATTTTTATCGAGCTCGTCTCGTCCCTCGCCAACCCTCCATGTACCGAAGCGCTGTGCATTACCATCACGAAATAGCGGATAGATTTAGAACATCACGCTGCTTTAGAAAAGTTAGTTTTTAGCTTTATAAAGGGTTACGCATACTCATTGTCCGGCCTAAACGCGGGCCCGAATACGCGCAAATTGCAAAATCACGCGACCGCAGACTGTATCTCGGCGCGCTAAGGTTCGCTTTCGCGTGAGATTACAAACTGCATCTATTCGGGCCCGCGTTTAGAGTTGGGCTTAAGGCCCCTGATATTTTTTCGTAGGTTTTACCATATCTACCTATATGCTGACGCGCTAAGAGCGGTATGCGGCCGACTTTCACACGAGTTATTAAGCCGCGAAATATGAACTTTGAGGGATAAAAATGTCCGGAAAATTATTTAAGCGTCCGGGGTTTTCTCCTGTGGCCTTAGTACGAGAACATGCGAAAAAGTTATCGTTACGTAAAAGATAGCAAAATGTATGAAAAATGTTACAGCGCCTCTATCGGACGTGAAAGGAAACTGAATTTTTCATACATGTGCTATCGTTTACGCAACGATGATTTTTTCGCAAGTTCTCGTACTAAGGCCACGGAGTTTTTTTAATCATAATATGGTAATCCGTGGGAGAGTCCTCCAGTACAAGATTTGACAGTTTTCGAAAACTTTTTTCGTTTCCGTATTGTCCCATACATTTTAGTAAAGCGCCTCTAGTGGAAACGCGGATGAACTAAAATCGGTAGTAATCGGCAGTATAGGTTGCTTCACTCAAATACGAAAAATAGTTTCGAATAGCTTTCAGCCCAGCAATGTATGCATCAAAACGAAAACGAAAAAAGTTTTCGAAAACTATCAAATCTTGTACTAAGGGTACTGAAGAAAATTCAGCAGTCGATTAAGATTGACGGATTATCATGATGAAGCAGCCATGTACATTATGATGCAGTGTGATAACTTTCATTTTACCCCTTGTGCTCTAAAACAAAGAGTGAATATAAACATTAAGAAAAAGTAAACGTGGCGCCATCTTGTAACACGCGTAGAATACTAAGCAAGCAGCAAAACCATAGACAATTACTTTTTTCGGCTCTATTGTTCTTTTTTGTACAAAGCGGCTTATGGGGGCGCTTAGCTGCGACTCATTTTTCATAAAAATTAATATTAACAAGTTATTGTGTCATGTTTTTGTGTAATCCGCCGGAATAAGGTTTTTTAATGTTGGCGCCAATGAATCGTGATGGGAAATGGTAATTACACTTCAGACTAATATTATAAATGCGATGGCAACTCATGTCACTCTTTGTTGCCTTTTCCAGACTTAAGGTGAAACGTTTCACTTTGGCAGGAAATTCAAATTTCAAACAGTTTTTTTTATTCTTGTAGCTAGGCCGAGTAATTATAGTAAACGATCATGATGTTTGCGCAAATTAAATATTATTCTTTATAAACTCGCGTAAAGTTATTTATCTTCAATGCACATTATTACTTACATTTGGCAATAAACAAATGTTTGCTGTTTCAAACGGTTTATTGCCAAATGTAAGTAATAATGTGCATTGAAGATAAATAACTTTACGCGAGTTTGTAAAGAATAATATTCAATTTGCGCAAACATCATGATCGTTTACTATAATTACTCGGCCTAGCTACAAGAACAAAAAAAACTGTTTGAAATTTGAATTTCCCGCCAAAGTGAAACGTTTCACCTTAAGTCTGGTCACTGAGAAAACTTAGGTATAATCAAAGGCTGTGATCAACTACAATCTTAAGCGCTACATATAATGCTTGATGCATTATGCAATATTAGTCTGAAAAGTGCACAAAGCGGCCATAGCTAAAATGGCGCAAAAATTACAGGAAACCAATTCATAGCTTCCCAAGTCCCATTCGATTCTACGAACCAGCGATAACGTGGAAACGAAGTAATCATTAATATTTATTCTGTGACTGAACCAAATCATACCATCACCGGCAACGTCGCGAACTGAACTTTGATGCACCGTCGACAAGTTCCGATAATTATATCATTTGCATAACCGTACGCGCATGATTTGCATTCATAAATGGATATTATTATGACTCAATGAATACCTACTGACTCGTTATTGACTAGTACCTACGTGATTCGAAAATGACGGATTTTTGATGCTAAAATGCTAATTCTCATTGATGTATGATTGATTTAACGTATTATGTCTGCGAATATGCTAAATTTAACCACAGACTTATTTTTACGAAGAGGGAACTCTTCCGAAAAAAAAAATTGTTGACGTGCGATAATTACCTTGTATTTTTTACATATTTATATCCATAGGAAACGAAAATAAATAAGCGGCCAAGTGCGAGTCAGACTCGTGCACGAAGGGTTCCGTACCATTATCTATAAAACGGCAAAAAAATCATGTTTGTTGTATAGGATATCATTAATTTTATTTTAATTTTATTTGTTTATTTTTATGTGAATATATAGTAACTAAATATTCTGTGAATATTTCAAGCATTATCAATATCGAGCAAAAAACACGTTTGTTGTATGGGCGCCACCTTAAATATTTATTTTATTCGAATTTTTAGTATTTGTTGTTATAGCGGCAACAGAAATACATCATCTGTGAAAATTTCAACTGTCTAACTATCACGGTTCATGAGATACAGCCTGGTGACAGACGGACAGCGGAGCCTTAGTAATAGGGTCCCGTTTTACCCTTTGGGTACGGAACCCTAAAAATAAGGGACATAAGATTATGACCCATGTTGCTGGGCAACATGTATGGGGCATAATTCTTAGAATTAATTTTCAATCAAAAAATCTCAAAGCGGATGTCATTAACTTCCAAATGCATACAAAATAATTAAGGCGGTAGTCTTTTTTAAATCGTTTCATTTTATAGCACTTTAATGTCCATTTTGTTTGGATTTCTTTACATTATAACAAAAGTTATTGAATAGTTTAAGTTGGCTTGGTGCATATTAAACGGACAACTGCAATGAATTGCCTAGTAGCTGGCTTAAAAGTCCAATAGCAATTTTGTAACAGGAAACTATTTAAAATTCATAGTTGCATGCATCTGATTATTAAATTGATTTGTTATGCCATTGTTGGCAAACAGCTGATGAGTATGATGGTAAGCGATCACCGTCACCTATGGATACCTGCAACACCTGGGGCATCACAGATACGTTGCCGACCCTTAAAGACTCTATTAACAGCCCTTTTGAAGAACCCCATATTATAGTTACTTGGAAATGCTGCATGATGGGAGCTCATTCCACAATTTGCAGGTGTGAGGAAAAAAATAACGCTTAAAACGCGCAGTGTGCTATTTTTACTGATCTATGATAATAAAATTATGTGGATGAACTTCAAGGCGGTGGCGGCTGGTGCGATGATAAAACCGCGATGCTGGCATCAGATCGAACAGTTCTTCAGAACATTCCCCGTTGTAAATGCGAATTATTGTATAGTATTCCCATTTTAATAAGTATTGCCATGTCCGAGGTGCTTACACCTAATAACTTTAGCTGAAAACAAAAAAGGATGGTAACGCAATGTTGCCATAATTGAAAACACATTTTGAGCAATAAAAAAGTATTTGTCAAAATAAAGAAGGTGTAAGTCGCCCTCATATAAAAATGTTTCGAAAACGTTTTATTTATATGCTATTAAAACTATTTATTTACAAATACTCTGTTTAACTTGAGGTAATGTTTTTATTTAAACAACTTTTTGTACTGTAAAATTTATTTCCTGTCTAAACGCTTCTCTATGAAACTTTTGTGTAGAACAATGGTTCTTAAACTTTTTGTAGCCACGGACCACTTTCAATGTTACAGTAACACTACGGACCCCTTGCGAAGAGAATTTTAATAATCAATGTGTAAACCCTAAAAGAAACCTGCCAAATGCGAATCAGGCCGGCGCATTGAGGGTTCCGTGCCACCACAAAATACAACAAGTAGTAAGTACTGCATCACGCCCAGTTAGTCACCCATCCAAGTACCGACCGCGCCCTACGTTGCTTAACTTGGTAGGTAATGAAAAATTTGTCACCGACCCGCACTTGGCCAATATTTATTATTTCTTGTTTACCTACTTTAGAGTGTGTGTTATAATCATGCCAAGTTTGACGATGAATCCCGGTTTATTGTAGAATTTCACTCATTTCCCGTGAAGCTGGTTTATATTTTTTTGCTAGTGTTACGGGCACTTTTGCACCGGGAACAATGCACGTTGGACGTGAATTTATGATATTTTAATTAGTTTGTTACGTGTTTTATTTGATTGAATTGAATATTTGACATAAAAAAAATTAATTATTTTTTAAATAAAATAATAACTTAATATTTAATTAAATTTCTTTTTCTAAGAATAAAAAAACACATGAGTGTTAACTGTGTGTAAGGTCATTATTCTTATTATATCTCGGAACAAAGAAATAGAAGTGGTTATAGAACAGTTTCCCCATTAGAATTAACCCCCTCCCTTGGTCATCCATTTGATGACATTTTGATCATCTCGGTTGCAGTTGTGTTCCACTCAATATTGAAGTGTGCGTTTGTAGAACTAGTAAGAATGTTTTTTCCGGTACTAGCAGATCCAAACTATATTAGGATCAATGCGTTATATAGATAGATTTCATAGATCTTAGATTATAACCTTTGTCATTTCTTTCAAATCAACTACAATAACCTCCATCATTAATTTCCCGCCAATAGAATACTAATTGCCATCCATACTTATTGATGACTTAATTCCAAACTTAAAATTCAAATGACAATTACACAAACCAGTCGAACCGATCTTGTTGTCACGATAAATCGTTTATAAATTCAGTAAAGAGGTCTTTGTCGGCTGCTTGTCTATGCGTCGCGTCGTTGTGTTGGCCCTATTTCTTTTTAATTTCTTTACATTGCCGCCGTTCGTAGAAGCATTGACAGACAGGTATCACGACGTGACGTGCTTTGGTTGGCTTAGATCTGCCATTGTATTTAGCACATTCCTCTTTGATACCGTTTTGCTTCAAATTAATTATTTCAGTCCTAAAGTTCCTTTAGCCTTACTTTATATATTTCTGGACATGGTCATAAGCCTACCCCAATATTGTCCACGGCCTGCCATCTTCTGCCCAGGCTTTTCTTTCTTCAGACATTGACAAACCAGCTTTTTGGAGGGCAGCCGATGTTGTTTGCTACGATTTCCACTCAAATGAGTCTCGTCCGTCGTTGAGATAAATTGTAGGTACGAGTACTCTGAAAACGGACAATAATTTCAGAGTACCTACCCACAAATTTGTCCAGTAATGATAACAGAATTAAATGGTCAAAAATGGTAAACATGCTAGAGACTGAAATTTTCTGTGAATTCTTATACTGAATTTATTTATTTATACTTTGCATAAAATGCTTAATGCACTCGCTTATATCACCAAAGCGCACAGAAAAGCCACGTTACTTAGATTAAGAAGTTAAGTAGTCAGTAATAACGAAATTACATTTATACATATCTTAAATAAATAAATAAAACAGTTTTTACCTACTTACCAAATCAATATAGTACCATATTAATCACATAATAAGAAACTACTTCTTTTACAGAAAAACAACAATAAATCTGAGAAAATAAATAAATAAATCAAACATCAAGAAACAACAATAAAAGTACCGTAAAAAAATATTAGAGATACAAAATAATAAGGCTATTTTATGGCCGCACCTGGGAAATAAATAAATAAATAAATATGTGGGACATTATTGCACACATGGTCATCTGACCCCAAACTAAGCAAAGCTTGTAATATGGCTGCCAGAGACTGATATACATACATATATATTTTTAAATACATACTTAAATAGATATTAACACCCAGACATAGAACAAACACAAATGTTCATCACACAAATGTTTGTCCTAGATGGGAATCGAACCCACGCCCCCAAGCGCAGAAAGTAGATTCACTACCAACTGAGCCACCGGGGCAGTCGGTATATGCAATTATAAGACTAAATATTGTGTTAGCGGAATTTAAATGAAAGTATATTTTTTCTTCATTCAACTTTTTTGTTTGGGATTCGGAATCAGCGCGAGCCCAACTCACACTTGTTTGTCAGTTTTTATTCGTTTTTTGCTTTGTAGTTAATTGATATCAATTGTTGAATAATGTATAATGTTGTTTGAATTGTTAATTAAAATTATCGCACTAAATTTGACGCTAGTATTGAAGTGATTACAACTCGATAATACGTATTAGATACGTATAACTGTTATTACGAAGAAGAAAAGTTGTGTAAGAGAAGTTTCTTTAATGGATATCCCCCCGTAATAAATTATTTGGTAAGATATTCACTATAGTCATACTAATATAAATTACTTAACTATCTCGAAAACCCTATCAGCGTTTTTTACTAAAATGAGGTCACTTCGGAATCGGATGATATTTACACTTTCTTTATTTGTGGTTCCATTGTAAATAAAAGGCGCCTCTTTTATTTTCAATTTTTTGCCCAGCTTTACATACCTAGAGTTTTCAAAGTTTTGAACATCGGACCATGAACATGCTCTATCCATAGGGCATATTTTTTTATTTTAGTATTGCGGCCCCTTCAATGGCTGCACTCGGCATCTTACCTGAAGAATTGTTCTTTAATTTATGATCCCATATTTTTAATATAAGATGTCCTTTTTATTTTTATTTTAGGCCGAGGTTTTTCAAAGTTTTGAATATCGAACCATGGACATCATCTATCTATATAGCATTACTTTTTTTTATTATTGCGGCCCCTTCAACAGCTCCACTCGGCATCTTATCTGAAGAATTGAAATACATTATATTATAATAATGCATAGTGTACAATTGTACAAAAACATAGTTTATACTATTTTTATTGTCTGTATACCTAATAATTGTAACTATTTTCGTATACTATAAAATTTTTTGACATGTATATAATATTTACGCTATAAATGAATATGAATTATTCTATAATTTATGCTTCCATATTTGGAAATAAAAGACGCCTCTTTTTTTTGCCAAGCTGTTTTTCTGCTGTACCTAGGGTTTTCAAGTTTTGAATATTGTACCATGAACATCATAATAACTAAAGAGCATAGTTTTTTTTTTTTTTAATTGCGGCCTCTTTAATGGCTGCACTCGGCATGCAGTTCGCGTCTCGCGGCAGCATAAAGACACGCTAGTGTTGCGCGTTGCATCGGTAATGCATTTTATGCGATAATTGATTCTCTTTGGCCGTCACGTTGGCAGAATTGTCTTTGGAATGATATTTGGGATTGCGTCATGGGTAATTTTGGTAGAGCTAGACACTTTGTAGAGATTGTTCATTAGCTTGTACTAGCCTAAAGCAATACATTTAATAATGTAAAAATTATTTTATTACTTTCTAAAATTTTACAATAACTTATTAAAACCTAGATTTGTCTATGCTATTTTGGCGTTATTAATAAAATATTATTAAAACGAAATTATTAGTGGGTAGGTATATAATTAAGACGTTTAAAAACCGTTGTAGGTATTATAGGTCTAGCTACAGTTTCTTAGTAGTTCGGAGCCAGTGGATTCAATTATTTGTTTGTACTTTTCCTTATGCCAAATAAAGATTATTACAATTAGATATTAATTACTCGTAGTTCTTGAAAATTGAACTGGCTTTAGAACTCGAGTTCCTCCTTTTCGTTTTCCGTTTCACAAGTAAATATTATTGGGCTACTTGCTAGACCATAAAACTTAAACAAAATAGCGTTCTCAATCACCTGTGGCCTTAGTACGAGAACTTGCGAAAAAGTTATCGTTACGTAGATGATAGTAAATCTATGAAAAATTCACGTTCTATACTGCCGTCATAAACCCAAGAGCGGTATCTCAGCCTAGGTGTATTTCGAGATTTTGTATTTATTTATTTAACTAACACTCATCTTCCTGAGACACAGGGTAGGGCTGGTGCAGCTGCCAATTCGGCAGAGCAGCACAAGCGGCGCAAATATGCTAACCTCGGCAGTGGTTACATATTTGAGGCGTTTGGTGTCGAGACATTAGGCCCTTGGGGACCGGGAGCTCACCTCATTTTCAAAAATCTTTCAGAGCGTCTGATTAACGCGACGCGTGACCAAAATGCTGGCGGTTATCTGGCTCAACGTATAAGCATTGCCATTCAACGTGGTAATGCCGCCAGCATGCTGGGTACGCTGCCGACTGATAGTGGGTTTGAGCATTTGGATTGTCTTTAGATCTTCAACGGTCTATGGACAGTCTAACTGTTTATTTGGTGTTAGTTTTAGCTAGTATTTTGTTTATTTAATAAAGGCACTTGCCAGTAAAAAAAAACTAACACGGTACAACCAATTACATTAGATTAATTAAAAAATATTACAAAATCATATATCTCGTCATTAAAATAACCAAAAATTCAATGAAAATATATTAACAAACAATACAAAATTAAAAACAATAATAAAATTAGTGACATGTCATGGATGATAAATTATAGATAAAATCAATTAATGTCACAAAAAGTCAAAATGCATATAAAATTTAATTAAATGTCAAATATTCAATAATAAAGCGTCAAAGTTACCAGAAGTCAAAATCACACTGACACAAATATTCCCATTCATATAGATAATCGAGTTTTTGTGCAAATTGATTTTTCATTACCCTAATTATATATAATTTAATTTATTTTCACTTACGTGCCTATATTAGGACCAATATATTTCTTAAATATATGTTTAAAAACCCAACATTATTGTTTTTGTGTTTTTTATGAGATACCGTCATTTCGTTTAGAATTAATAGTTTTTAAACATGAGTTTAAAAAAAAAAAATTTTTTTTGTGTTTTATTTCAATGTTCCAATGTAGATACGGTTATTTTGCTTACTTCATCTGGTGCAATTTTGTAAGCTATCAGATGCGCGAAAAAACAGAAATCTCATTTTTCTTTTAGTTACCGCTTTTGGGCTTAGGTGGGCAGTATAGAGGTGCTGTTCAATTTTTCATACATTTTGCTATCGTTTACGTAACGATAACTTTTTCGCAAGTGCTCGTACTAACCCCACTGGGGCCTTACCCCTAGCTTCACTTTTGCGAGCCAACTTTTAGTAGGTATCTGATAGGTACCTAAAATTAACCAACTCATTTAAGCTGCATCGTTTAAAAGTGTCTAACTTGAATGAACGAAAATCCGTTTTACTATGCGTGTCTGCGTGAAAATAGCAAAGCTTGGCGGCTATCAAATAACTACCGCTTATCGTAGTTGATGGTACCGTTTAGACAAATAACACCTATGCGGGTCAACTTTTCGAGCTAGGGGTAAGGCCACTGTTATAAGTATAAAGAGACATATCAATGGTCTTATCACTAAAAGCAATCCCATCACACCGATTAGAACCGAAAAGCCGCAGACTGTTTTCAATAAGGAAAATATTTCTTGCGTAGTTTTTTTTTATTACCTTTTTTGTAAATACAAATAACTTTAAGGAATAAATTATTTGATGTGAAAAAAAATTACGTTAAAAAATGATGCTTAATTAGTAGTATCATAACCGATTAGCAAAGAGCAAATGACTCACCATTCTACAAACAAATAAAACGGAAATGTGTGAATGAATATCGATTTGGTAAGTAATGGAATCCATAGGTAAGAGCTACGTGCCCACTCTTACGGTGCGGACAACTTATCATTAGTAAATATGGCCAAATGAAGGAACTAATATTTTTTCAAGAGAAACTTTCAGTTTTGTCGAAAAAATATGATGGTGGCTCCCTGTTCAACTCTTCAGATAAGTTTGTCGGGTTATGCTTATAATGTAATCGATTATTTTAGAGTTGGATTGCCGCGTGCCTTCACGGTTTCGGTAGAGTCAGCAAGTTACTATTTTTGTAATATTAATCAATTAGTATTTTGGGAACATAGCCTGGGGCTTTACCCCTAGCTTCACTTTTGCGAGCCAACTTTTAGTAGGTACCTGATAGGTACCTAAAATTAACCAACTCATTTAAGCTGCATCATTTAAAAGCATCTAATTTGAATGAACGAAAATCCGTTTTACTATGCGTGTGTGCGTGAAAAAGCAAAGCTTGGCGGCTATCAAATAACTACCGCTTACCGTAGTTGATGGTACCGTTTAGACAAATAACACCTATGCGGGTCAACTTTTCGAGCTAAGGGTAAGGCCCCTGAAATCAGAGATCTTTTTGAACTATCTATAGGCCTTCTCTACTAGTATTCTATAGATAGAAGATATAATATTATATAAACGATCTTTAGTGTCTAATTTTTTTTTTAATTATATCTTTATTTCAGATTCAAGATCCATATCAGATAAACTAAACACATACACATTATAGGAACATTAATAGGCTAACACTAAAATAAAATTACAACTAGAGACAAGAAATGACGTTTAGCTCCCTACATATCCCATAGTTAATTTGTCACTTTTTAAGTGAGAATTTATTGACTTGCTAGTTTATCAAAATAATACTTTATGACCTATGACAATTAAGGAAGATTTAGATGTAATTATATTTCACTACCAACAACTGCACCACCAACTATTGTACAAGAACCATGTTTTTTTCTGCAATAGTAAGCCTAATATAAGTTACCTCCATACCAAATTTCAATCAAATCCGTTGAGTCTCATTTGAGTGTGAACAAATAAGTTTCAAAGCAAAAATTTGATAATAGTGTCGGTTCGAATCCAGCCGTAAATATCTGCTGCATAGGCTAGTTGACTGGTGTTTCGTTTATTACAATTAACAGGCTTAGCAAAGGATATATAATGAAATACCTACATTAGATACATATAATGATAATTTAAATTGGCTGATAAATTTCTGAGATATTTAAGAATTTAATTTAAACTTTTTGGTGGGGATAGAGAGGGAACGATAATCACAATCACACGCATAGTAAAACGGATTTTAGTTCATTCAAGTTAGACGCTTATAAACGATGCAGCTTAAATGAGTTGGTTAATTTTAGGTACCTATCAGGTACCTACTAAAAGTTGGCTCGCAAAAGTTAAGCTAGGGGTAAGGCCCCAGGTCTTCCGTTGGAACCGACAGGTGAGGGCTCTCCGCTCGCGTTGAGTCGTACCGAACCTACTCCGCGAGCGTTCAAAGAGAGTCTACAGCTTCCGCGTCCCGTTATCCCGGTGGGTGCGGGGACTCGTCCCCGCGGACTTGAAGACCCCCGCCTACCCCGTGAAGCGCCGCGCGGAAGCGCACTACCACAGCGCGGGCCCTGAGGTCCCGTCCTCCGCCGCCAGATGGCGTAGCGTCGAGGGCGGGGCCGGCGAAGGGACTATGCGCGTTGCGAGTTGGAGGAGTTTGCCTGCGTCGTCAACAGGCGAGCGAGCCAACACGGCGGAAGCGTACTAGCTCGCAGGCGTCTCGGCGGAGACGTTGGCGTAGCGGACGCCGAAATCGGACTGCCACTGCTGCTACTTCGGTGACTGCCAGTCACAAGTGTGGAGCGATATATCACGAAGATGAACACAAGCCACTGTAGCGTCGCGACGCCCGGTCCGCATCGCCTCCTGTGCTGATCGTCCTGTTTGAGCCTTTCCGGTGTAGGCCGGAATCTCACTCGAACGGGGCTGTATCGCCGTTGGCATATTGCGGCCGGTGCTGAACGCGGAGCTGCTCTCAATCCCGATGACATCGGATCAACCCAGCCGGAGTGAAGGAAGACGCGATGGCCCGCCCCCGCTTCCCGCCCGGCTACACACACTGCCCGCCGTCGCTGAGCGCTCGCCGCGGCCTTGCGGTCGACCGCTCGCACGGCCCTTTTTCACGCGTCGCGCTCCGCTGCACGACTACGCTTGGACGGGGCCTGCATGAATCCACCCCTGTCGAGTTGCTCTCCACAGGGGAGGGATCCCTCTCCAGGCTTGCGGACCGGCGGTCCGTGCATGCGTCGAGCGGACGCCACCACTCCTACCACCGGGTCGGCCGCGTTACCGCGCCACCCACCTTACCTAGACTGACACCGCGTGCGCCGTGAGGAGCGTTGCACTGGCATATGGCCGAGCGACGCACGCAACCCTTCCACCTGACTTGTCCCGCGCAAGCGGGACCGTACAACAAAGGCTTCCTCGAGAATTCGGTGCCCAACTACACTGCACAGCCGACGCCGCCCGGAGAAGTACCGCCGTCCGGACCCTTGGCGCAGCCCGCCGCCCGTCCGACGCGGGGTGGTGCCCGCAGTCCGACCTGGCCGCCGGCGCGCCGTAGTGGAAGACGGTCGGGAAAATTCGCCGGCCTCCGCGCAGCAGTGTGGTGTCCCTCCCGCCTAGCCGACATGCGGTTAGCGGCGGACACCCCTACCGGACAAGCGCTGCACCGGTTGTGTAGCCGTCCGGTAGCCTTCCAGCCACGTCCCCCCTGAGCGACTTGATGTGTCGTCGAGTCGCTGCCCAGCCCGGCCTGAGTTCATCGGGCACTGCCGGGACCATCCAGCCTGCCGAGCCGTCCGCGATATGTCGCGACGGCCCTTGACCGGACTTACGACCTTCTATGCCCGGGCACCCGCCTCGCGCTCTCGCACACGCCGGGAGCCCGGGCCATCCTGCCTACTGCCCGGGTCGAGTATCTCCCCGGGCCATCACACTGAAGGATGACCCGCCGCCCGCTTCCCTGCGGCCGTCCCCGCGGTGCAGCCTGCGCGCCCGACCGTCTGGTGGAGGCGTAGTATCGGACCGCGGCGCCCGCCGCGACTGCCATGGCGCGGCGAGTGAGCCGGCGTCCCCTTCAGTGCCTGGCACCTCCGGCGACGTCCGCCTAAACGTACGCCGCCGTCGAGACGCCGACTACCGCGCCCAGGGGTGTCTAGAGCCGCTGCTCCGCTATCGCTGTCCCTTTCTCCCGGCTCGAGTGCCTCTCGCCGGAGAAGAGCTGTGATTGGTGTACACCCCCGTCAGAGCGCGGTAGACATACGACGGAGTGCTCGAGCTAGCTCGCACTCCGCTCCAACAAGACGAAGACTACAGGACGCAGTGTCCGCTTCGAGGGGCTTGAGATGCCACCCGGTCACCTTGTACCGGGTCGGGTACTCGCCCCTCCAACTCCCCCGGGGGCCGTGTCCCCCGGAGTCCAGCCCCGGCAAAGAGGACATCCCTCGTCGCCGGTATTCCTACCTGCTTCAACACAGAAGAGGAAGAAGACCCGAGATTGAGATTGACCGACAGGTGACGTCACGCACGTCGTGAAACAGCAGATGTGCAGTACAACAATAATTTAATACTAATATGGTAGTGATATAATAATAGCTAAACATAAACCAATATGCCTATTGTAATTACCTGATTTCGATATATAATTGTTTTTTTGCTATCTGTACATAAGGGCGCCAGCGTCCGGTCCCAACCTCTAAGCGTGAACAAATCTCTTTATTATGTTAATGTGTAATCGCCATTGTCTTAAACAAAACGGAAATTATTGAAATGTCATTAGGAATTTTGTTATTGACACCCCACATATTATTTGCCTTTTTATGAGCTCTCATGCACAATAAATACCAATAAATCTGAAACGAGGTTTGTAGGCACTATGATGTTTCTTTCATAGTAGTAATTTTAGTTCAAAGCGTTTTAAATAGGGTAAGATGATTGCAATCGTAACATCACTAGTGTGATTAGGGGCCATCCATAAATTACGTCACACGAATTTTAGGACTTTTTAACCCATCCCCCGTCCTTGTCACAGGTTGTCACATTTTCAGAACCCCCCTCCCCCAGATGTGACGTCACACATTTTTCAAATGTATACATGTATTTAAAAATAATCAAAAGAAAACATTATTGAGTCTCACTTGCATTACAACGCCGCTTTAGAAGCTAACTGTTGTTGCGTGAGAGATAATCTCATAGCGAGAGTGCTAAATTATTAATAAATATAGATCAAGTTTGTAAATTTTTAAAGTTTTTTATTCACATATAAATTTCGCGTTATGGATTTTGAATTGTAACATGTGACGTCACATAGCTTTTGACACCCCCCCCCCCTGCTCTTTGTCACACTATGTCACATTCCAGTGATACCTTCCCACCCCCATTAAATGTGACGTAATTAATGGATGATCCCTTATTACATTTACGACTTTTAAAATAGGTATGTACTTACAACTCGAAGTTAACATCCGGTCTCTTACTTTAAAATTATAAGGAGACCGGATGCCAGCTTTGACTTAATATATAATTAGTTCCTAAAGTACTTGATACATACATTTCAAAACAAATAATCCATTTCAACAATTAACGCTCATTTTCCTTGATCATTAAAGCACTCAATGCTAATTACGATAATAATTGGTCACTCAATAGCCTTTGTTTCTGACCATAGACAAGGCCGAAAATGGCGCGAATCGATCCAATATGGCGGACAATTACTTCAGGATCGCCGGCGGAATACGGCCGCGATTGTATGCAAAGTAACCGCGGCTGCGTATTTACTGATTGATTAGTGCTGTGGTTGTCAAATTTAAGATTTTTATTATGAATTTATTGCAAACGAAGTTTTTCTCAAAACACGGCACACTCTCTAAAGTTAGGTTTGTTATGGATCCATAAATGGATGTGCCAAGATACAACGACGTAGTGTCAACAACGGCTTTACAATCCGTTTAAACTTGGTCCGACCATTTAACTATTTGCTCTGACAGTGCTGTGATAACATTGTAGAAATCTATATGAAAACTTCACTTTTGCTAGTTTTTTAAACATCTGTATCTGTATCAGAAGGTAAGATATTCGTATTACCCGATAGGCATAATCTAGTGAAATATTTTTTTTTTAAGTTTTTTTTTTTTTCATTTGGATTGCAGCTGTCAGAACAAATAAATGCTTGGACCGAGAATAATATCAAAAACATTCTATAAAAAACCTACTAGATCTCTGAAATTTTGCCTTGCCTTTTTTTTTTTTTTTTAGAACCGATAACTGATGTGGTAAGTAGTTCTTGAGTGGAGACCACGAACCGGAAGACGCAGCGTAGGTAGGCCTGCCACTAGATGGACCGACGATATCGTGAGAGTCGCGGGCATCCAGTGGATGCAGATGGCAGGTTGTCGTTCAGTGTGGAGGTTAAAGGGGGAGGCCTATGTTCAGCAGTGGACGTCTTATGGCTGATGATGATGATTAATTTTTAAAATTAAGTATTTTTATATCCCAAATAGCTAGGTAAATAACTTTGAGTACCTACATACATTATATAATAATTAAATACAATTCCCCAATGCTGTCAAGATGCTTTTGTCAAAAAGGTCAATTTGTACGATAAAAGAGTTTTTTGATTATAACCATAGATAGCTATTTAGAGCCAGTAAAATCAGTTTGAACATACCAACTTTTTAAATAATTATTGTGATTTAGGATTTTTACTACAGCCCTTTTACAGCTAAATACGAATTCGTTTATTATTATTTTTTGTGACATGACGTGTATTTAAACTAATATATTGAAAATCGACCTATATTTTTTTTATTGATAGGGAGATTGGCTTGGCCGCCAACTCGCCTGATGTTAAGCGACGATATGGCCTACAATGGAGCACGCTTGCCTAGAAGAAACCTATTCACTCTTGATTTGAAGACACCTAGATTGTAACTATCGGAGAACACCCATTCAGGCAGCGCATTCCTGATTTACAGATTAGCAGTTCGCACAATAAAAGTGGAAATTTTATTCTATTCTATTGTTTGAAATCATTTATGAGACAGAAATAAATCACAGTTGGATGATAAACTTTGACAATCACTGGTCCATTAGTACAGCAACCAGCATACGAATCGCATTATTATCGATTAGTAATCGAATTCTAGAATTTATTTTTACGATGGGATATCGAATATTAATAGCGACAAATCGAATGTTTAGTTTTTATGCCGTCAGTTGGTACTAGGTAATATAGGTCTTGAAGGAAGTTTTAAATTGACGGAAATAATAAAAACTATACCACGAAATTGCATGCAGATACTTTGAATGTTAGTTTTTTCATACTCATTTGGTACGAATGAAAGTACATAGATACAAAACAAACGCAGACATGTTTTTTTAAAGGAGCAGGAAACGGTCCTACTACGAGTTCTTGTATTCATCTTGTAACAGACGTGACGGATTTGGTTGACGGACCGCCATCCAACCAACGGGAGAGTAAAAGACAATTTTCTCTTTCTTTCCCGTTGGTCAGATGGCATTGCAGCCAAATCCTTCATGTCTGTTATAGCCGTAACAGAGACGTATCGAACTTGGATGACGAACCGCCATCTGACCAACGGAAGAGAAAGAGTGAGAATATAATTTCCCTCTCTTTTTCTCTCGTTGTCTGAGGTGGTTGACGTCAGCCATGTTGACGTGTCTGTTACGGCTCTTACGGCTCTTACGGCTCTTAGAGTGACTATCCTGTATTCATAACAAATCATTTTTATAACTATTTAATAGTGATGATTCACCTCTAAAAATGGTTTAGGTGATCATAAAACACAGGTGTCGTTCGCTGTGGTCAGGACAGGAGCCATAAACTGTGATATTGCTTCCGAATCGAGCGCAGCCAGAATTATAATTATGTTATAACAGCTTATGTTATAATAGGCATGCAATTTATTATATTTCAATTACTGTATTTTTAGGATTCCGTACCAAAAGGGTAAAAATGAGACTCTATTTTACTGAGCCTATGCTGTCTGTCTGTCTGTCTGTCCGTCCTGCCTTTAAACGGCTGTATCTTTGGAACCGTAATAGATAGCCAGTTGAAATTTTCACAGAATATTTGATGTGACGGCGGATTAACTAAGAAATAATACAAAAGTCAAAAGGTAAAAACAAAAGGATGGTCCCCATACAAGAAACGTATTTTTGTAATTGCTCTAATGTAAAAACGGTAATATGTAGAAGCGTCAAACTTTGCATGATTATAGTACATAATCTAACTAAACTATAACACCAAATAATATATAATGGCCAAGTGCGAGTCGGTGACAAAGGAGATCCGCAACTCCCCATAGGACGCTGGGCCTGTTATGAACAAGTATGAGATATGGCGTTTTAGAAATAAAGACAAGGCATATTTTGTCTTTGATTAAGTTTCTTTATTCTACAACTTGGGAATTAAGAGATATATTGATTTCAAAAAATGAAAAATGTAATCACTCTTGCAACCTTATCATGTACCTACTAGTTTATATTAATGGTAGCAGCAGTATGGTAGTTATCATAATCATAAAGGGGGATAGAGAAAAAAAAAGAAAAACACATTTTTGAAAGGGAACGATTTATCATAATCGTTCAATGTCATCATCTTCTGCATGTAATATCAACTTATTACTATTACTTCTTATCTGATGACTCCGAGCTCGCAATAATGATCGTCCACAGTTCACACATAAGTGACGGTGGCCTACACTTCGACTTCGTTCTTCAGTAGCATCAGAAGGATGACTGGGTCCTTGCAATGACTCATTCACCAGAAACCAGCACGAGTGGCAAATATGATCAGATGCAGTAACCTATAAAAAAAATTGTATTATCACATGTTTCCTACTGACTGCTTTTGCCTATGCTACCCATGTACCCTTAATGCCTTGATGTTTTTTTTACAGCCCTAATTAATATGCTTGTTTTGAAATTGAGAGATGCACTGAACTGTTTTATAAAATATAGGTGATAGATGGATAGGTACTTACGAGTCGTGGGCTGATCCTTTATCTTGTGAGAGCTTAAAAAGTCTCCGGCTCTGAGCCCACATTGTACCTTCTTAGAGGGTGACACCACAATTGGTGCACCGTAATTCATTCATTTTCCGCATTCCAAAAGCAAAGTCCAAAATGCGTGCCGAGGTAAGTCGTTGAAGCAAGATTCAAAGTCCAACAAAGCTGGGGTCAGTCGGAAAGGCACGAACAGAGATCCATAAACGTAGCCAGGGTTCGTCGTTATAAAGAAAATCAAAACACACCACACAAAAACTCGGATTACCATACTCAGAGCAGTTGCAATCCAAGCGAATGTACCTACACATGGCTCAGGAGTGAGATGGGCCTATAATTCTTCAACGAGGTGTTATCACCTTTTTTGAAGAAGAGCACCACCACACTCCTATTCCATGCTTCAGGCGTAGTACCTTCGAGTATGACGGAATTAAATAACTTCTGGAGGACCAAAAGTACCGGTTTCCCACCCGCTCTCAGAAGTTCTGTCGTGATTCCGTCATCACCCGGCGCCTTGTTGTTCTTAAGCTGTTTCAGAGCCATTCTAATCTCGTACAAGCTGATGTCTGGGATGTCCTCAGTGTAGTGTCGGCTCAGTTTAGCTCTCTTGCCCTGAGCTGCGCTGACAATAGGCTATCGTGTTGAGGTGTACAACTGTCCGTAAAACCTCTCGAGAGAGCTCAGAATCTCCGGCTTTGATGAAATGATACTGCCATCCTCGATCTTCAGCTTCGTCATTTGGCTTTTCCCAATAGATGAATTCCTCGCGAACACTTTTGAACCCTGGTTCCGCTCAATTGTGTCCCTAATACATCTTGTATTATAGGAACGCAGATCATGTCGCACCGATTTCGAGATTCGTCTATTAAGTTTGCCATATTCCAACATATCAGCTGAAGATTGCAGTCTCATCTCAGCCCGGTCTTCCATTAACTTAATGGTTTCGTCTGAGAGCTTTTGAGGTCTTTTTCGGCGTGGGGTCTTAAAGAACTTGGATCCCACTGCTTGGACAGTTTCCACCAGCCCTGGGACTTTCGTTCTCCTTCCCGGAAGAAGAGCATGTTACCGGAATCCAGAACTATCGTATCCTGTCCCTCTCGTTGGATTTCAGATAGTTCCATGATATCCCAACGTATTTTGCTCAATTCTTCCTCCAGCTCGATAATCTTCTCGTCAGTCCTTAACGTACGGATATTGTGTGTTGCCAGGGCCAAATTTCGTGGGGGGGTGGTAGCGGGGCAACTGCCGGAGATTTTTCGCACCCCCTGTTCCACCGTTACCTGGCCAGCTACCTTGACCAGGGATAGTGGAGCTGCCGGGGACTGGGGGCCGTACGTTTTGGTTGTCTGTCATACGGGGTTGCCATAATCCCCACGCTTGGCAGGCGGCTTGAGAATCACCATGAAATTTGGAGGATGCTGCTGCCCATCCTCTGGTGGTTCTGGTCGCAGTTTTAGGACATACCCGGGTCAATACATAGTATTAATTCAAATTTAAATTATTTATTGACATAATAACGAACATGCATTTACATTTATGTCACAAGATTAATTAAAATTAATATAGTGCTATTTCTACAATGTCAAATATTCAAGTCATAGTAACATAAATTATTCAAAATATTATTTGAAATAAAATAGAGAAATAAAAAAAAGTAAAATAAAACTAGCATGCCTTTACATATATGTCACAAGATTGAATACAATTAAAAAGTTATTACAGCACTATATAAACAATCTCAATATTCAATAGTCATAATAATAATGTCACCAATCAAAAGATGAGCTGTCAGGCTCTTCAACCTTGCTAAAATGCTTTTCCAATTATCAAATAATATGTCAAAATCAGTGTTGGCGGCAAGGATTTATGATCCACACTATTAACAGGTGTCATTTTGTAGAAGTCATAAAAATAGTTATTCCTTCCGAATCAAGCCCAAGCGGAATAATAATCATGTTGCGTTCGTTTTATGACCTAATTTATTGGTAGTTTCCTGAAATCGCCGATAAAAATCTTGAATCAAAGCGATGGTTTAACTAATTTCGTGGCTAGTTTAGGATAACCGGAAGTATAAAATATAGAAAGTGTGAATGATTACAAAAGCTGCATTGACTCGACTGCCTAGTCAACGCTTTAAAAAAGTTAAACACCATAGACAATGCGCGCCAAATTTCCAAACAAGGCGCGGGAGATAATATCTGATTACTATCGTATCAAAAAACAAAGAAACCAATAAATAGTTAAGTGGAAAGTGACAAACAATATGTAAATATCATTATTTAGCTGTACTGCTGCGTCATTGAACCAATTTGTTGCTGAGATCGCCGCCATGTTCTGTTATTGATTGTTTTGGACAGAGGAATCTGTTGAGTAGCATTCCTCCTATATATTCCAGAGGACTAATTTTCTAGTTAGGTATAATGAGTACAAAGTTAAAACACTAGCATCTAGGATATTTTACAAAAGGGAGAATTCTGGTTTTTTTATTATATTTTTTTATTGAATAATAGGTTTGACACGCTAGTTAGGTAGGTTTTTAGGTTCTTAAAAAGCAAAACTTGTTGGTTAACATGTAAGTGTAGTTTTAGTCTTAATAAATAAATATTTGATTTTAAGTACCTCTGGATTCAAAAAAGGCCCAAAATGCAACCACAGAAAAAAAAATTTTTTACTTCTCTTTTCTGTGACTGCAACACAAGACAGTAATCATTAAAGGTCAGTATGCAAACCCACGAGCTGACGCGTGGAAGGACTAGCCAACTCTGGACATCGAGCAACCAACTGACTCCTTTGTGAACTGAAATAACAGTGTGTCGTTGATGATCACAGACTAGGTATAGCTACCACGTAGCCCAGACTTGTAGTTACGATTATTTTCAATGGAAACAATTCAGTCAAATACCTGAGGAGCGGGGTGAGGGGTTACTAAATGCTAATTGGCCCATTCAACGTCAGTTCAAAATGTAAACAAAGCATAGTGATGGCGTACCTACGGTATTGGTCGGAAATGACGTGAGGTTAAGTGGAATCAGTGGGCGTGTTTTTTATATCAGTAGTGGTCAACTGATGAAGTATCTGAACATTTTCACCCTGCATTAAATGTCTAGTTATAGAAAGTCTTTGTTTATGATACATAATTATTATTCATCGAGTTGTATGTACTACGTACGTTGTAGGTACATAAATATCGACGTTATTATTCTTATTTCTATCATTTAATAACGAAAAGGTACAGAAAAGCCTAACTACTAATAAACTAATCTGTTAAACCACTACTAAAAATTGTTCCCAAAATGTTAGCCCCATTATCACGTCGTATGGCACGTGGTATGCTCACATTTTGGGGTAAGTAGAGGCCAGCATTTTAATCACGCCTTATTTCTTTAGTTTTGAATCATGAAAACCTAGTCTCATAAAACTGGATTCGAACGCAAATTTAAGAGAGCCTATTTATTACGAGCAGGCAATTCTTGAATACGAGTCGCTCGGAGCGGCTTGCTCTGCTAATCACCCACTGCTCAAAAGAAGATAACGTCATGGGTTTTATTTACAATAACAGTAAAAGGAATGTATCTACAGAGAAAAACTAATTACCTAAATCCTAGCTGCATACATTTTGTTTTTAGTATAAACAGTTTAATTTTATTCACGTTATTATAAGCGACACAATATAAATTCAATACAAACATTAAAATCTATTAAACCAGGGTTTACATCTTAACGCGGGCTCGAACCAACCTTGAAATAACGCAGTGCGGAAAATCACACGAACGTGAACCTTAACGCGCCGAGATACAGTTTCCGATCGAGCAACTTTTCGCAATCACCTAAAATGACTTGCTTAAAACAAGCTAGCCGTAAGGCCCCAGTACCAATGGGAAAAAATGCCCCAAAATGCTGGCCCCATTATATCAGGTTGTATGGTAAGGTTCATCGTCGTCATTTTCAGCCCGTAATCTTCTTACTACCCTATGAAAAATAGAATAATTATGATCATTTAACTGGTACATAAGATATTACAATACGCTTTGTAAGTATGACAGTTATACACTTTAATAATATATAGTTTGGATCTGCCCTTAAACTCAAGCTAGTACCGAAAAAGTCTGCCAAAACTAAAGGGGGCGAGGTAAACACGTATTGTACACACTGACATATTCTTACTACTTCTACAAACGCACACTTCAATATTGAGCGCACACAACTGCAAACGATGTGCTCATAAAGTATACAAATGGACGACCGTGGGTCTTCGACCAAAATAAAATTAATGGACGGGCCCAGTAGAAGCGCATTTTTGAAGATTACAAAATGAGCGCCAGCTCTCATTTCGTTTCAGTCGGTCTCTAGCCGTAGGAAGTGAAACACGAGTCTATTGTTACGCGATAACGAAACATCTGTCAAAATTATGAATTCGTATGCTTTACCGAAGTGTAAATACACAAATAAAACCGATATCTATTTTTTGTAACAAATATACTGTACATTTTTATAATTAGGTGTTGAAGTATATTTCCGACGGCTTTGACTCGTTTTTACTGATTAAGTTCAATGGTTAGGGCCCGTCCATTCATTTTATTTTAGTCGAAGCCGTGGGTGAAAGTGCTGAAGGGGAAAAAGAGGAGAAAATTATCTCACTCAATCCTCTCCACGGTTCCGTTTTCGATCTGCATTTTGAAATTGGAACGCTCCGGGTCATAGCATAGACAATAATGATGGTATCGTTAACCGTTTAGCATACTACAAGACGAGTTTGGCAACAAACGTTCATACATACAGGCTATTATAAATTCAATTGTTTATGTGTTCAAAAATTTCCGAACAAGCTGCGCCTTGTGGTTTTACTCGCAATTAGAAAATTTTCTTTAAATCTTTATAATAAAAATATATAATAATAAATCGTGAATACTATTATTCTAATAATAATCAATATAAAAAACCGACTTCATAAGAATGTCAGAACTGGACCAAATTAAAATTGGACCACACGGGAAGCACCAGCTTTCAAATAAAAAAAAGAATCATCAAAATCGGTTCATCCAGTCTAATGTTCTGAGGTAACAGACAAAAAAACAGTCGAATTGAGAACCTCCTCCTTTTTAACCGACTTCAAAAAAGGAGGAGGTTATCAATTCAAAGAACCAGAGTCACCGACATAGCTATTGAAATCTGCAAGTTGAAGTGGCAATGGGCAGGCCACATCGCTCGAAGAACTGATGACCGATGGCGAAGAAAGGTTCTTGAGTGGAGACGGAAAACACAGCGTAGGTAGGCCTCCCACTAGATGGACCGACGAATTGTGAGAATCATGGGCATCCAGTGGATGCAGATGGCAGGATGTAGTTCAGTATTGAGGTTAAAGGGGAAGGCCAATTTTTTTTTTTTTATGATACTGGGTGACGAGGCTAGCGAAGCCGCTCGCCTGATGGCTCTTCACGCTTGCCCATAACAGCTCAACGCCACTCAGAATTTTGAACTTCAAAAGTTCAAAACCCTGGATGGCAATGTACTGTGCTCGTCACCCCGAGATATAAGATGTCAAATCTCTGTGTGCCCTGTGATTTCGCTAGAAACATTGCCCTTCAATCCGGAACACAGTAGTGTTTGCACACTACTGCTTGGCGGTTGAATATCTGGCAAAGGTGTGGTACTTCCCCAGGCGGACCCCTGCAAAAGAGTCCTACCACTACAGAAGTTCAGCAGCCTATGTTCAGCAGTGGACGTCTTCTGGCTGATGATGATGATGAACATTTATCACATTTACCTGTGGCTAGAAGGGGAAAGAGATAGCTTGGCAATTTGGAGATACGGAAACATAAATTGATCTCAAATTATTAAATTCATATTCTATTAGTTAGTTCTTTTATATTATTCTAATCATATACGTGGGCGTATGTCTTTTGGAACGAAGTTCCTTATCACGCGTTACGAAAGGGGGCTAGACGGAAAAAATTAAGACCAAAAGTTGTAACGACACTTTTTGCTATAGTTGTAAGCCGTGCGGCATGCACGTGTTTCCGGGTGTCCCTTGACACCTCTCAAGTTTTTTATATTGTAATGAGATGTTTAATGGCGTAGCTACTTACCTTCTCCATCGGTGTGAAAATGGATGGCAGTGGCTAGTACGAGCACTTGCGAAAAACTTATCGTTACGTATACGATAGCAAAACAAATTAAAACCTCAGAAAAAATAATGGAAGCGTTATACCTACTGTATCCCCTCTGGCATTTACACCACCCCCTTAGTCGTCCATTTGAGCACACCATTTACAGTTGTGTGCGCTAATATTGAAGTGTGCGTTTGTAGAACTAGTAAGAATATGTCAGTGTGTGCAATACGTGTTACCTCGCCCCCTTCAGTTTTTGACAGACTTTTTTCGGTACTAGCTCGAGTTTAAAGGCAGATCCAAACTATATATATTATCAAAGATTAAAAATTGAACAGCGCCTCTAAAGGACGTGAAAGGAAACTGAATTTTTCATACATTTTGCTATCGTTTACGTAACGAAATTTTTTTCGCAAGTGCTCGTACTAAGGCCACATTTTACTGTTTAGTTTTAGAAATCCAAATACGCTAAAACTAAATATTTATTACTAACTTCCTTCCTTTCATTAATTTTTGTCTTCCTGCATCTAATCGTCCATTCTTTTAAGGATCCTTGCTTGATTTCGATAGAGTCGGCCACAGTAGTAGCTATTTTCACCGGTGTCTTTGATTCTTTTCGGTGGCAATGCGGAATAATTAGTTTTTCATATATGAAACTAGCGTCGTATTTGTTAGATTTCAAGAATATGAACATCTTTAAAATATTACCCTAAAGTTCTTTCGTTGCTAGCTAGAAACATTAAAAACTAATAATTGCAGTAGACAAAATGATTTGTCAAATTAAAAAATTACGACCAATCAAATTTACAGCAAATATAATTAATTTAATTTTTATTTTTGAAACAGCTGTGCAAAATAATAATACATGCTAGGTTTTTAAACTACTCTTAGCGCCATCTATAGTCGAGTAGCAGAAGCTTGGTCTATTTATACAACTTAACCTTGTCTATGCCATTTGGCACAAGTACTTGAGTGAAGTTCAGTTTTGACAGTTGTAATGTAACAGTGGTCATTAGATTTTTTATACCTTCTTGCATTTTGATACCAAAATATTAGTTATTCGTAAAGTGGTATTACGTGAACAAGATGAAAATAAGAGCCCACGCACTCCGACGAAGGTGGAATGCTGGCCGCTAGCATCGGTAAGTCATTTTAGAATCCAATTTGACCATCGCACTGGCCTGTATTTTTAACTGATTAAAAAAACTGTAGTCAATTGGCTGTTAACCTTTTAACTAAAAGCGGGAGACGCGTAATTTGACGCTCCTCCGTGTATAATTTTATTACTATTCGTTCGCCGCCGCATACATTATTGTCGCTCCTTGCCGCCTGTTTTCGGCGTTCTGCATTCACAATAACACATAGCTAACTGTATCGTACTTATCTGTAATTGTTTTGTTATCAACGTTAATACAAAATATATATTTAAACCCATGATTGGCTCTAAACCGGTAGATAATACACATTAACTTTTCTGTGTGGTTATTATCTCGAGAAATATTTAATCAGATTTCTTGGCGATTGTATTTTTGTGTCTTCTGTCTAACTCTGGCAATCAGGCCGGTTGTTTGTTGTGCTGAAAAAAAAAAACAATCGGTAAGTTTTTAATTTTACTTGCTCTGTTTATTTAGTTTTTTTTTGTTAAAAATTTATGTAACCATGTTTCCATTTTCTTAAATAGTCTTTCTATTTCTGTGTATGGTTATTATCGGTATGTACTTATGTTGATATATACTGAATATTAAACCCATCACATGCTTAAACACAAAACCACAAATAAGTAGTTCTTAGTTTTTGAGGATTGCGTTTAGTGTTGAGAAAAATCTTAAAAACAACTACTTGGCGAATTTTTTATTCTAGCCTTATTTATCTCTTAGTGCTAATTTTCACCACCCTATCTAGAACCTATAAATATGGTCAATTAGATTTATAGATATCATTGTGAAGATAACTTAGATCATAATATTTTCTCCGCTATCTTTTTAATTCTTATCAGAATTTTGTAGAGATAGAAAAGACTGGTATTATTTTTAAATAAGTAGGTACTTATGATTATGCATTAACTGATACTCCTAATAATCTACGAGAACATAACATTTTTTAAAGCTCTTTTTTTCTATAGTTGATGCATTGCAAACAAAGATGTTTTTACCATTGCCACTCGAAAAAGAGCATCCGACTCATCTATAATAATGATTAAAACGCTTTTACTCACTGAGTGAATAAAAACTTTTGAATTTGGAACAACAATATACAAATTAAAAACAAAAATTAATAAAACATACATACTGAAGGTACTGGCTGGCTGAATGGAGCTGTTCTATTGAGCTATCAAATTTTGAATTAAGAAAAAAATATCCTGCCAATTTTAGTAAGTTTTTGTTATATTCGAATTAAAAACAAAAATTAATAAAACGTACATACTGAACATACTGGCTGGCTGAATGGAGCTGTTCTATTGAGCAATCATATTTTGAATTAAGAAAAAAATATCCCGCCAATTTTAGTAAGTTTTTTTTTTGTTATATTTGAATTAAAAACAAAATTATTAAAACATACGAGTACCTACTGGCTGACTGAATGTAGCTGTTCTATTGAGATATCAAATTTTGAATTAAGAAAAAAAATTCCCGCCAATTTTAATTGTTTTTTTTTTGTTCTATTAGGTATTGTGGTTGTTATAGGTTGTTATTGGTTGGAAAATCTATTATCATTATAATTAGTAAGATCTGTGATTATCATACATAATAAAATAAATCCTTCCATTGACAAATATGAGCTAACTCCGCTAACCGTTATCTCTTCAGGAGTCGGACCAACTTTAACTGAACCCTCGTCTGGTGACCTGGGGACAAATTATGTATGAGTATGTAAGGAGACGAGCAGCTCATTTTTAACTGACTTTCAAAAAGGAAGAGGTTCCACTGTAGGTATATTTTTAAGTATGTTCACCAATATATCTGAGATATCACCGCCAACTATTGATTTTAAAAAAAAACTTTAGTCAGGATCTGATGATGGGATCTCAGGGAAATCGAGGGCAACCCTCAATTTTATAGGCCCCTATTACATTTTTCATATTTTTTTTAATGGATCCACTTGTAAAATAAACTTTTTTTTGGACAAATGAATTCAAATACATATACTTATAGAAAAAGAAGTTAAATATATGAAGAAATAAATTAGAAGTTATTTTAGAATCCAAATGTTATTACAACCTAGGAATTTTTCAATGATAATTTTGACGTAATTTCAATAGATTGTTAGCTTGTTCCGTTTCGACTATAGCCATACCTAAATGGGGTCATATGTATTACTTTAATAAGAATAAGAATAATTTACAACAAAACAACAACAACTTTTTTTTATTTATTTTTTAATGAAACATGCAAATTTAAAAACTTCATGTAACAACATAATATGCTTGCAATTAAATATTGAGTATTTATTATCAGAAGTCTAAGTACCAACTTCCATGTACAAAAGTTAATAATTTCAAAAAATGACGAACTTCCATAAAAAATTCCGTCCCTTACGTTTTTCGTCTAACCCTTCGATCAAAAAAATACAAAGCTGCCACAATGATGCGCTAATCGCGGCAATACTCAATCTGGCTGGACTCAATACGCAGCCACATTGGATCCACAGTCACGCGATAGTTGCCAAACCGTAAGAGCCGTAACAGTCACGTCAACTTGACTGACGAACCACCGCCTGACCAACGGGAGAGAAAGAGAAAATTGTCTCTTTCTCTCGGGAGAGAAGTTCCCACTTGCGATTCAGACATAATCGCCGTCTGACAGTGGCGTAGCTAGGTAACCAAAGGCCCTGGTGCAAAAAAATGGGGTCCTACCTAAACTAGCTTAGGATTTATCAAGTGAAAATATAAATAATTTAAAGGTACAAAGCTACTTTATCATCAGCTCTTTATTGTGCTCAAAGCTACTTACTACAGGTATGTGTATGAAGGGCAAAAATTTTGCAAGTTCATTTTGAAGTTCAGCTTGGGGGGCCCGGTGCACGGCACCGCCTAGCCCTCCGGTAGCTACGCCACTGGCCGTCTCGCTTGCTCAACGACGGTTCACGAGTTTTGTCGATGTTGTGCAAATCGAACAGACATTAAAGAAATGAGCCGTAAATGTATAAATATACGGTTGGTTTTGGTAAAATAGTTTTGTTTCGATATAAATTGTATACAGCTGTTTATATATGAAACTGCGGACGTTTATTGACTATAACTTTCTACGCGTTGTGACTTCTATGTATAATTTTTCGAAGGAACAAACCCTAAAACTTAACTAAGGCATGCATAATTTACTAGATTAACAATAATCAGAAGATATGCCGAGATAATACACGGGCAGGAAGTAGCATGTTTTTGTAATGTATATCGCGTACCTCACTTAACTTTATCTAGTGATAACTATAGAGTTACTCAGGCAAATATATCTATATAGAGAGGTGGCGAAAAAAGAGAACTAAAATATCATATATTTAACTAATATTAAGAGGCTTTGATAATATATAGCTTGGATCTGCCTTTAAACTCGAGCTTTGGCGAATATCCACGTTCCGTATTCTATCGCGCAAAAAAACTCAGAGCTCAACTCTCTCCATTGACCGGTGTGAATCTGAGTTTATCCAAAAGGCTGTAATACCGTCAAGCAACTTAGCTCGCTTAGGACAACCTTCGACTGGATCTGGTGGCAAGTGGACGCGGAAAGCAGATCAGCTAAGTAAGTTAGGACCAGCAGTAGACGAATTCTACACTAGTTCTAAGTCACAAATAACCTAGTCCAACTAAATGTCAATGTCTCAGTAAATTTAAACTGGGAGACTCCAAAAATAGATTGCAATGTGTCATAGGAGCTTATTTAGCATTTGCAACAAAATGGATGTCGATCTCTCTGAATAGTACTTATGTGTCATGCTTCGGCGACAATTAAATAATATACTTACATTGAGTCTCACCTTGCCAAGCGGTAGTGTGCGAACGAAACTATCAAATTGTACTTATAACGTACCTGACTGATATTTTTTAGTCATAAATAACTATCAATTTGAAAAACCGACTTCATGAAATTAGTATATAACTAGCCGCTTGTCCTAGCTTAGCACGGGCGGAGTTTCTTTTTAACATTCTAGTAATATATAGGTTATGTTACTCAAGGATAATGTAGCATTCTAATGGTGAAAGAATTTTTTAAATCGGTCCTGTAGTTTTTGAGTTATTTCGTTACAAACATCCAAAAATACAAATCTTTCCAAAACTGTTTTAATGATGAATTTCTAGTGTAATTCCGCTTCTACGTCGCTTCAAGTACAATAAGGAATTTGTGATAAATATTTGTTGATAATGTTAATTTTATTGAGTTTAATTTTGCCTAACCTGATATAAAATATTAATTACATAAATTGAAAATTAACGTAACCTGAAACAAAAATTAATTAATTCTGAATTATTTTTAATTAAAAAATTATTAAAGTAATCTGAAACAAAAATTAATTAATTCTGACACATGAAATATGATAATACTAAATCTGAAAACAAAAAATGTATTAATTCTGAAACATAAAATATATATTAATTGAAATTACATGTACTTTAATTGAATTTTTTAAAAGTAATAAATTGTACCCGTTTCCTTAGTGCACTTTGTCGACACGTGTTTCGCCTCTTCACGAGGCATCCTCAGGACGTGTTGACTCGTCGAGCGCTTGGCCGAGAATAGAAGAGAAGACAAGTGGCCGAGAGTAGAAGCGGAATTACACTAGAAATTCATCATTAAAACAGTTTTGAAAATGGACTTCCGCAAAGTAACGCCTGATTCAATCAACTACAAATCTTTCCTCTTTATAATATTACTAGCCGCCCGCCCTGGCTTCGCACGGGTGTAGGCTCGGCCTTCGGCCACGATATAAAATATAAACTGTGTCACCCGGGGATAGTGTAGCTTCCCAACAGTGAAAGAATTTTTCAAATCGGTTCAGTAATTTTTGAGTTATTTCGTTACAAACATCAAAAAAATTTAAAATACAAATCTTTCCTCTTTATAATACTAATATAGAAATAAAATATTAGGGTAGATGATGTAGATGGGCAATTTCGGTTCCTCGGATGACATAATATTATAATCAAAGTAACAAAATTTTCCAGTTATTTTGATTTAAAAGCCAAAATAAATCTTATTTTGCTGTAATTTCTCTAGGGCCAATCTGAAAGAATCTGAGGAATCTGAGACGATATATCCTACCAATTCAAAAAATAATTTTCCAAATTGGTTCATAAATGACGGAGTTCTGAGGTAACAAACAAAAATAATTTTCTGTTTTAAAAAAACGAATAAAATATTAAGTAAAGAGTAATTATAAAAATATAAAAATTGAATAAGGTTGTACGTATTTGATATTTGTAATACATATAATAAAATACAGATTATAAACTATGCAGGGTACGGGGGTCGCGAATTTTTTTTTCATACTAAGTGACGACTACGCGTCGTGAAAAAGTTAGAAAAAAACTGCTCTACAGTATAGAAACAATCAAAATGCAGCATACTAGCGGCATTGCCATCCAGCATGGCAATGCCGCCAGTATGCTGCTTATGCATCGAGCCTGAAAACCGCCAGAATTTTGGTCACACGAAAAGTTGCTTACCTTGAAAACCTGCTAAAAGTTGTAGGGCTCTTTTGCAGGGGTCCGCCTGGGGAAGTACCACACCTTTGCCAGTTATTCAACCGCCAAGCAGTAGTGTGCAAACACTACTGTGTTCCGGTTTGAAGGGCAATGTTTCCAACGAAATTACAGGGCACACGGAGATTTGACATCTTATATCTCGGGGTGACGAGCGCAGTGCTTGCCATCCAGGGGTTTTGAACTGTTGAAGTTCAAAATTCTGAGTGGCGTTGAGCTGTTATGGGCAAGCGTGAAGAGCCATCAGGCGAGCGACTTCGCTCGTCTCGTCACTCATTATCATTAAAAAAAAACCTTTTCTAACCATATCACAGAATACATACAAGTGACTATATCAAGACCGGTCAGTGAATAACGAGGTACATTCCCTAACGAAACAAGACACCTAGTACTGGTAACTACTACTCGTCCGGCGAATTGAACCCGCGACCCCAATCATTGGAGGCGCTACATTTAACTACTCCTCTATTGAGGTCTATTAATATTCACTACTTACCGCGTACTAGTTAGTTTGGTCTAGAAAATAAAGAGCTTGCTTTAAGGTGCCAAAGCAGGGAATAGTACATTGTTATCCTAGGGGTGAAAGTAACTTATTTAGTCCCGACGTGGTGGCGAGGGCGCTAATAGTTCGAGGGACTAAATAAGTCTTTAACCCCGAGGTAAACACTAAACACTGTACTTTTCATTACGAATACAAGGAAACTAAAAATAAAAACATGAACTGACACTGGCAAATGAACGAGAAGTGCGGGACCATAATCCTCTAAGGAAAAAAAAAGTTGGAACGTGGTTCAATACAAATGTGAAAATAGAACTAGTTTTTTTATTTGAGTGTCTGTTAGTTGTCAACTGTCACTGTCAGTTGAAAGTGATTCTCCCTAGGGCTGAAATGTATTACTTTCAACCTGATCCTCAGGGAACTTCAGACCTACTTTCCGAGTATAAGTATTGAGTAATGAAAACGTAATTTATTTCACTTAATGGAAAACATCTCCTGTCCATTTTTCTATCGGACTGCCAGAGCGGGCGTGAAAAATCGACACTGCTTTATGGTTGATATTCCGAAAACCCGTACGAAGCGCTTTGATTCCACTTTTCTTGTGTGAACTGCTAGTCTATGGAATGCGCTGCCTGAATGGGTGCATATTGATATTTTACTAGCTGCGCCCATCGGTTTCATCCGCGTTATACATAACTCCTTGAAGCAACCTCCTTGGTAGCGACAGCCAACCAACCTCCTTCGACTTAGATGACAATTTCTTTTTTTAACCGTCTTCCAAAAAGGTGGAGGTTCTCAATTCGAATGTTTATTTTTATTCTTTATGTTTGTTACCTCAGAACTTTCTACTGGTTGAACCGATGTTGATGATTCTTGTTTTATTTGAAAGCTGGTGCTTCCCGTGTGGTCCCATTTCAATGTGGTCCAGTTCTGACGTTTTAATGAAGTCAGTCTTTTATATTGATAATTATTTAAAGTAATATATCAATGTATAGACTACGTAGATACGTAGGTATGTACGGAAAGTAGAGATTCGCCAAAGAACCAGAGCCACCGACATAGCTATTAAAACTTGCAAGTTGAAGTGGCAATGGGCAGGCCACATCGCTCGAAGAACTGATGACCGATGGGGAAGGAAGGTTCTTGAGTAGAGACAACGAATTGGAAGACGCAGCGTAGGTAGGCCTCCCACTAGCTAGATGAACCGACGACATCGTGAAATGTATGAAAAGTGTGAAATTTAGAAGCCTTAATAAGTGTGACGTACGATATCAAACCACCGGAGATCGGCCACATAAATTTGTATAAATATTTTATTATTTACCTACCATAAGAGCCAACATAACAGACTAGTCCTAACCTTTTCTTTTTTGAACGAGTTTAGTTTTAAATGCTACGATTAAATGAGAAAACGAAATGTCAAAAGTAAAATACCACTTTGTATTGCATTTGTTAATAATTGATAATAACCATAGTAATACCAACCATAGTAGTAGATAATGACGATCAATGTATAGACTGCAATTCTTGTTATTGTTTTTTTGTGGGGAAAATACAAGGACCTTTTAAAAAAATCAGTTATTTTAGTTTAAAAGCCAAACCACTGAACTGATTCTTATGAAATTTCTATGAGATCAATCTGAATATATTTATCCGTTAAATTTAAAAAAGAATTTTCAAAATCGGTTCTGTTCTGCTGAGTTCTGAGGTAAAAAACATTAAAAAAAAGAATTGATAACTTCTCCATTTTTGAAGATAGCTAATTATTATCAATATAAAAAACCGATTCATAAAAATGTCAAAACCGGACCAAATTGAAATAAAAAAAGAATCATCAAAATCGGTTCACCCAGTCGAAAGTTCTGAGGTAACAAACATTAAAAAATACATTCGAATTTATAACCTCCTCCTTTTTGGAAGTCGGTTAAAAACAGTTAAAGTTAAGTAATTCTTGTATAATTTTAGCTCGGTGTAGATAATTGATATTAGTTATTTATCTGATAGATTCTGGTATGTAATCGCGGAATGACCGTTTTATCTAACTAATCGACGTTAATCAATGTTTAATTAAACGAGCAACACGTTAAAATAGATTCAAGATTTACAATAACATAATTTCACAAACGAAGAGAGAATAGTTATCTCTTCAGATAAAATATCATCATCAAAATCATCAGCCAGAAGACGTCCACTGCTGAACATAGGCCAACCCCTTTAGCCTCCACACTGAACGACATCCTGCCATCTGCATCCACTGGATGCCCGCGACTCTCACAATGTCGTCGGTCCATCTAGTGGGAGGCCTACCTACGCTGCGGCTTCCGGTTCGTGGTCTCCACTCAAGAACCTTTCTTCCCCATTGGTTGTCAGTTCTTCGAGTTATGTGGCCTTCCCATTACCACTTCAACTTGCAAATTTTAATAGCTATGTCGGTGACGCTGTTTCTTGCGAATATCCACGTTCCGGATTCCATCGCGCAAAGAAACTCCGAGCATAGCTCTCTCCATTGCCCGTTGTGTGACTCTGAGTTTTTCCAAAAGTCCAACAGTTGAGGACCACGTCTCAGTGCCATATGTCATCACTTGATACACACTCTTGTCAAAGACTCTTGTCTTTGAGTGAATTTGCGTGTTTATATTCACCTTAAAAATAAATAATTAAATTAAAATAAAACAAATTTTAAAATAAATTAATAAATAAAATGAATTAAAATAAATCAATAATAAAAAAAATGCTGCCAGAGACTGATATACATACATATATATTTTTAAATACATACTTAAATAGATATTAACACCCAGACATAGAACAAACACAAATGTTCATCACATAAATGTTTGTCCTAGGTGGGAATCGAACCCACGCCCCCAAGCACAGAAGACAGGATCACTACCAACTAAGCTAACGAGGCAGCAACATAGCAACTAAGACATATCTTCCTTGTCTTTCTGCTCTGTGGTTTTCTCACGATGTGTTTTCCTTCACCGGCATCTCATACATTCATTATTATTGATATTAGAATCCACACGACCATAGAAAAGAAATGTTTTTTTATTGTTTAAATTAGAACGGCTGTCAAGGCATTTTTGTAAGAAATTTGTTGTAGCCACTTGCACACATATAAACCCATAGCAACTGTGACGCGGAATTCGACGCGTTGACATAAATAAGAATGTTCAATCAAGTATCTGTCACAATCTGTTTGTCTGTTTTGTGTAGTGGTAGGACTCTTTTGCAGGGGTCCGCCTGGGGAAGTACCACACCTTTGCCAGTTATTCAACCGCCAAGCAGTAGTGTGCAAACACTACGGTGTTCCGGATTGAAGGGCAATGTTTCCAGCGAAATTACAGGGCACACAGAGATTTGACGAGACGAGCGCAGTGCATTGCCATCCAGGGTTTTGAACTGTTGAATTTTAAAATTCTGAGTAGCGTTGAGCTGTTATGGGCAAGCGTGAAGAGCCATCAGGTGAGTGACTTCGCTCGTGTTGTCACTCAGTATCAGTATCATAAAAAAACCAGGCGACAGAGTTTCCTTCTCATTTCCGTTCTATTTCCGTACTTCTCTTTTCTGTGGACACGACCGTGTCGACAACTTAGGTAAAATAGCTTCAAAAACGCATACTTATTGTTACCTAACGACTGTTTTGCGAAAACAACTCCAATAATAATCCATTACCTAATTATAATTCCTAATCAGGGTTTGTATAATTAATATTTTAGGCCCCGCTCACATTGCAGACGCAAGTGGATACGTTATTACGTTCCTAACGTTCGTTCGTTCGTTTTATAGTGGCCCGTTCCGTAAACGATAGCAAAATTTATGAAAAATTGAACAGCGCCTCTATCGGACGTGAAAGGAAACTGAATTTGTCATACATTTGCTATCGTTTACGTAACGATAACTTTTTCGGAAGTTCTCGTACTAGCCCCACTGAGCTTATTTTTAATATCGCTTTAAGAGCGATAGCGATTAAAGCAAATAACCGGCCAAGTGTGAGTCGGACTCGCGCATGAAGGGTTCCGTACCATTATATATAAAAACGGCAAAAAAAACATGTCTGTTGTATATGGGAGCCTCACTTAAATATTTGTTTTAATTATTTATCTTTAAAGTGAATATATAACTAAATATTCTGTGAATATTTAGTTTCAAGCGTCTACCTGTTGCCGTTATCAATATCGAGCAAAAACGAGCGAAAAAATCACGTTTGTTGTATGGGATCCCCCCTAAAATATTTATTTTATTCTGTTTTTTAGTATGTGTTGTTATAGCGGCAACAGAAATACATCATCTGTGAAAATTTCAACTCTCTAACTATCACGGTTCATGAGATACAGCTTGTTGACAGACGGACAGCGGAGCCTTAGTAATAGGGTCCCGTTTTACCATTTGGGTACGAAACCCTAAAAATTACCCAGATATATTGCATTTTGTAATACGGCTCTTAAATAAGCGCGTGCACATGCGTGTGTAATGTGAACGAGCCTATATTTAAGTAAATTGTCACAGAATAGTCCAGAGTACCAACAAGAACTGATAGCACTATCTAGTTTTGAAATCTAGTTTACGAATGTCGATGTGTTCAATAGCTCTGTTTTTAACGATTTCTAATACTAATTTGACTATAGAAATCTTAAAGTAATACTAATCTACACTAATATTATAAAGAGGAAAGATTTGTACCTATTTTTGTATGTTTGTAATGAATAGGCTCCGAAACTACTGAACCGATTTGAAAAATTCTTTCACTGTTGGGAAGCTACACTATCCCCGGGTGACATAGGCTATATTATATTTTGTAGAGAGGCCGAAGGCCGAGCTTACACTCGTGCGAAGCCGAGGCGGACGGCTAGTAAATAATAAAATTCAACCGCCTTAAAAAAGGTGGCGTCAATTCGGCTTCATTTTTTTGTCTGTTGATATCACAGAAAAGAGAAGTAATTAGAACGGAAATGAGAAGGACAATCTGTCGCCAGGTATTGTGACAGAACCTTGATTGAACATTCTTATTTATGTCAACGCGTCGAACTCCGCGTCACAGTTGCTAACACAGTTGCTCTGGGTTTATATGGGTGCAAGTGACTACAACAAATTTCTTACAAACGTGCCTTGATAGCCGTTCTAATTTAAACAATAGGGGCCTTACTTAAAAACGTCACTCAAATTGATCTATGGTTAAAATTGCTCTCTCAACTTCTCGTTGACGGCAATCGTCACACGCGAAAACAAGACGGAGCATATTTAAGCGTATTTCAACTTGAGTAACGTTTTTAAGTAAGGTCATTTGATGATTTATTTTCTGTGGTTGATATCTTCACTGATTTTAAGTCGATTTCAATTATATATTTTTTTATATAGAATAGATTTACTCGTACATTTGGCCACCAACACTCGGCGTATGGTAAGCGACGGTGTGGCCGAGGATGGAACACGTTGATCTAGAAGAAATCTATTCACTCTAGCCTTGAAGATGTCTAGATTGTAGTTCTCAGGAAACAAGGAGGACGGCAGGGAGTTCCATTCTTGGGCAGTACGCATCATAAAAGACAACCCAAATCGTTGTGTACGAATCTTTGTAATTTCCATGAGGAAGAGGTGACAGTGGCGACCGTTTTGCGCATGATAGCTGCAACCCATCAGTACGAGCTTCCACAAACATGGTGGACGCGCTGCAGAACCGTGGGTGCCGCATCAGCATCCTGAAAATTATTGGTTATTGTATTGGACACGCAGAGCGTCGAGGGATTTTTGAGTATACGCTGTCCACAAGCTACTGCCGTAGAATGATTGGCAGTAGGCCTTGAAAAGAGTAATTTTAACTTCTTTCGAGCAGGAAGAGAATCTTCTGGACAGCATATTACCTCTCACTGTCAACGCTCTGCGCAATATCTATGTCCGCTTCATCGCTCAGATCCTCACACACAATATGGCCCAGCCGGTCTATTCGGCAAGCTTATCACCTAACTTGCGCGTTCACTTATCTTGCAGAATAGACCGGCAGGTATCTAAACTGTCTCACTCTGATAAGAGAGAAATCATTCAGTATTATTGTGGGTACATTACCGTGTCCCTGACCGCCCCTAGAGAATACGTACTCGCTTTTTTAACATTGTCACGTACGCCATAAGTACCTAATTATATTCCTTCTAGAATATCTAGACGCTAGATCGATCCTCGATGGAGGAATAGCGATAAGTGACTATTCTCATCACCTACTATGGTTATTATCTATTAATAACAAATGCAATACAAAGTGGTATTTTACTTTTGACATTTCGTTTTCTCGTTTAATCGTAGCATTTAAAACTAAACTCGTTCAAAAAAATAAAAGGTTAGGACTAGTCTGTTATGTTGGCTCTTATGGTAGGTAAATAATAAAATATTTATACAAATTTATGTGGCCGATCTCCGGTGGTTTGGTATCGTACGTCACACTTATTAAGGCTTCTAATTTTCACACTTTTCATACATTTCACGATGTCGTCGGTTCATCTAGCTAGTGGGAGGCCTACCTACGCTGCGTCTTCCAATTCGTTGTCTCTACTCAAGAACCTTTCTTCCCTATCGGTCATCAGTTCTTCGAATGATGTGGCCTGCCAATTGCCACTTCAACTTGCAAATTTTAATAGCAATTTCGGTGACTCTGGTTCTTTGGCGAATATCTACGTTCCGGATTTTATCGCGCAAAAAAACTCCGAGCATAGCTCTCTTCATTGCTCGTACGTAATACTTGAACGGTCCCATACTAGTTTATACTACTTAGGGTCTTACTTAAAAACTTAACTAAAGTTGATCTATGCTTAAAATTGCTCTGTCTCGTTTTCGTGTGACGATTGCCGTGACCGAGAAGTTGAGAGAGCAATTTCAACTTAAGCATAGATCAACTTGAGTAAAGTTTTTAAGTAAGGCCACTAATGTCATAGTTTCATTACAAACGTACTTGTAAAATTGAAATTAAAATAAACTATTTTTCATGCTTTTATTTAGTTTCACCTGTCTGTGTGTCTGTCTGTCTGTAATCAAATCTTGCAAGTAAAGTTTGACTCACTTCCCGGTGTTCGATTGAGCTGAAAGTTGTCATACTTGTCAAGTTCCGATGACAAATATTATGGTGACAGCGAGGTGATTTGATGATGGTGACGGTGGACAACGGCACTCCTCGATGAATAATAGTAGACTGGCAGTGTTTGGGCTCATTTTGATCAGCACACCGTTCCGATCACTAATTTCATAAAAGTTTGGTTTGAAACGATATTTTTCGTAATTTATGTACATACATTAAAAAAAACTTCGACGTAAGAACCTTCCTCCTTTTTTGAAGTACGTTAAAAAGTTATGAAATCTTCGTTTCGTAGTTGGCAACTGTAAGGGGGCGTCCATGAATTACATGAAGTAATTTTGGCGATTTTTCGATCCCCCTCCCCCCATGGTGAAATTTGGCTCGACGTCTCCCCCCACTCCCTAATTTCACGTAAGATTTTTCAAAATGATCTGTAATAAGTTGTGTAGGATTTAGCCATATTTTAG
Source organism: Agriopis leucophaearia (assembly GCA_949125355.1). Classification (NCBI taxonomy): domain Eukaryota; kingdom Metazoa; phylum Arthropoda; class Insecta; order Lepidoptera; family Geometridae; genus Agriopis; species Agriopis leucophaearia. Next base: position 1,628,201 of record OX421289.1, read on the forward strand.
TGGTGAACCAAACCAATGTTTTACCTAATTTAACCCAGATTTTTGCAATTTTACTCTGTTGCTTGCGGGGAAAAATATTACGTGATGTTTGCCGGGACCCCCTCTCTCCCCCACGTGAGATTGGGTGAGATTCTTCGACCCCGAATTATAAGCTTATTAAAAAAATAACACTTCTTATAACAAATAAAAGAAATTAAACAATTAAAATTGATACATTCAATGTCAAGACTATTATTTATTATTATTTTTTAATAATAAATAATATTCGGCCCTGCTCCGCTGCCGGCGGCACCCTAGTTTTTAAGTTTTTTGTATTAGTTGTTATTTTATATATGTTTTTTTTTTTATTAATGTAAAAAACTTAGTAACTAAATTAATTTGGCTTGAGCATTTGGATTGTCTTACAACCTTCAACGTTCTATGGACAGTCTAACTGTTTATTTAGTGTTAGTTTTAGCTAGTATTTTGTTTAGTTAATAAAGGCACTTGCCAAGGAAAAAAAAAATATATTTGGAATAATATTGCAATTAAATAGTACTAAATCTACACTAATATTATAAAGAGGAAAGATTTGTACCTATTTTTGTATGTTTGTAATGAATAGGCTCCGAAACTACTGAACCGATTTGAAAAATTCTTTCACTGTTGGGAAGCTACACTATCCCCGGGTGACATAGGCTATATTATATTTTGTAGCGAGGCCGAAGGCCGAGCTTACACTCGTGCGAAGCCGGGGCGGAAGGCTAGTCAATAATATAATTAGTACTAAAAAACCTTTTTTTTATTCCTAACTTTGCAAATAACCAGACTGCCTGAAGCTAGTATACCTAAAGTCCTAACCCAATCGCTCAGTCAAACTAATTTAAAGTTAAATGTATTGATACTAGTTTTTTTTCTAAATAAGACCAAATGTAAATTTTATAACCTGACTTTTGGATAACCAGTTATTTTAACATTTAAAATGGCGCTATGCAGAATGTGTACGGAATACAAATATGTATGTACATTAAAGTGATATATATTTATGTCGCTTGGCGTCGAAACTTTTGGTTCAGAGACCATAGACCAAAAAGTTTTGAAGAACAGAAAAACAGTCGAATTGAGAACCTCAGAGAACTTTTTGGAAGTCGGTTAAAAAACTGACCAAGAGTCGGACTCGCGCACGAAGGATTCCGTACCATTTTTTTATAAAAACGGCAAAAATTCACCTTTTTTGTATGCCCCCCTTAAGTATTAATTTTATTTTAATTTAATAATTTATTTTTAAAATGAACATACTACTAAATATTTTGTGAATATTTCAAGCGTCTATTTCTTGCCGTTATCAATATCGAGCAAAAACGAGCAAAAAATCACGTTTGTTTTATGGGAGCCCCCTTAAATATGTATTTTATTCTATTTTTAGTAAGTATTTGTTGTTATAGCGGCAACGGAAATACATCATCTGTGAAAATTTCAACTGTCTAACTGTCACGGTTCATGAGATACAGCCTGATGACAGACGGACGGACAGCGGAGCCTTAGTAATAGGGTCCCGTTTTACCCTTTGGGTACGGAACCCTAAAAAGGGCAGCAAGGTTGTCTCTAGGGTGAATTCGACTAAAGACATCAAGCCTTATTTAGGCCGCATGTGTTCGCATCCACGCCATCTTATCATATCTCCGTTGTTTATCTCATCTAAGGATATAATAATCATCATCAGCCATAAGACGTCCACTGCTGAACATAGGCCTCCCCCTTTAACCTCCACATTGAACGACATCCTGCCATCTGCATCCACTGGATGCCCGTGACACACGATGTCGTCGGTCCAACTAGTGGGAGGCCTACCTTGCGTCTTCCGGTTCGTGGTCTCCGCTCAAGAACCTTTCTACCCCATCGGTTATCGGTTCTTCGAGCGATGTGGCCTACCTATTGCCACTTCAACTTGCAAATTTTAATAGCTATGTCGATGACTCTGGTTCATTGCCGAATATCCACGTTTCGGATTCTATCGCGCCAAGTTACTCCGAGCATAGCTCTCTCCATTGCCCGCTGTGTGTCTCTGAGTTTCTCCAAAAGGCCAACAGTTAAGGACCACGTCTCAGTAGCATATGTCATCACTGGCAACACACATTGGTTAAAGACCCTTGTCTTTAGGCACTGTGGTATCTTGGACGAGGTTTCACGCAATTTCCCGAACGCTGCCCATCCGAGTTGGATTCTTCGGGCGGCCTCTTTGCCTAAGTTGGACTTACCTAACTGAACAATCTGTCCAAGATAGGTGTAATGGTCAACAACTTCGAGAGTATCGTTCCCAACAACTACCGATACAAGGATATAATATCGATAATTATATGGATGCTTACATAGTTTTTTTTATTATTAAATGTATAGACTAAATTAAAGTGTCTCTGTTTCATGCGTGCTTTATCTCGCTCGCGCTTTTCAATGTTTTTAGGGTTCCGTATGCAAAGGGTAAAACGGGACCCTATTATATACGGGATATATATATACGGGACTGCCCCGGTGGCTCAGTTGACTGCTCCGGTGGCTCAGTTGGTAGTGAACCTACTTTCTGGGCTTGGGGGCGTGGGTTCGATTCCCATCTAGGAAAACATTTGTGTGATGAACATTTGTGTTTGTTCTATGTCTGGGTGTTAATATCTATTTAAGTATGTATTTAAAAATATATATGTATGTATATCAGTCTCTGGCTGCCATATTACAAGCTATGCTTAGTTTGGGGTCAGATGACCATGTGTGCAACAATGTCCCAGATATTTATTATTATAATTTATTACCAAGACTCCGCTGTCCGTCCGTCTGTCTGTCCGTCTGTCACCAGGCCGTATCCCATGAACCGTGATAGACAGTTAAAGATTTCCCAGATGATGTATATCTGTCGCTACTATAACAACAAATACTAAAAAAACAGAATAAAATAAATATTTAAGGAGGCTCCCATACAACAAGCGTGATTTTTACCGTTTTTATACAAATACAAAATATTTACTTGTTCTTATTAATGGTTACACAAGTTTAGTGAATATCTGACTCCTATGCTAGATAATGGTATTGAACCATTCGTGCGCGAGTTCGTCTCGCACTTGGCTGGTTGTATTAAAGATCATCATCATCATACATCAGCCAGAAGACGTCCACGGCTGAACATAGCCCTCCCCCTTTAACCTCCACACTGAACGACATCCTGCCATCTGCATCCACTGGATGCCCGCGACTCTCACAATGTCGATGTATTAAAGATATATTATTTCTTATAAATGATGTTACATACGATAATATCTACTAAAAATACTTAATAATTAAATTACTTCAACGTAGCAGGGGGAGCACGGATCTCTGAAGCACAAGCTGCAGCTTAGTTTAGGGATCCGAAGCTCATATTTGTTTGTGGCATATTTGATATTTTATAATCCAATTTATTATTCCAATGTTTTTGTAACTCTTTCGCCAAATAAATGATTTATGATTATGATGATATGATTATACAATTATTCAATTTTCAATCTACACTACTAATATTATAAAGAGGAAAGATATTTTTGTATGTTTGTAACGAATGTTCCGTATCACCACAAAATAGAATTATACGTGTTTTGTATTTACAAAATTAACGAATAAATAATGTAACGAATTAACTCAAAAACTTCTAGACCGATTTTAAAATTCATTGATTTAAAAAAAACATAGGTCATATTTATTACGGGTGTAATAAATATGTGCATGTGATAAATAAAGAAAAAACCATTACCGGTTTTAAGTAATATTTTCATATTCATTCAAATAAGTTTTTAAAAAACAGAAAATAATTGATATTTATATGGTGTCTCGTTTTTTGACAGCTCAAAGTTGACGACTTAACTTTGTTAAAGCGTCTAGCAAATTATATAAAACAGAAAATAATTGTACTATATTGATATTTATATAGTGTCTCGTTTTTTGACAGCTCAAAGTTGACGACTTAATTTTGTTAAAGCGTCTAGCAAATTATATCCCATGCAAATAAACACGTTTGATCTATTACCTCTTTACAAGGTTACGTCAACTTTAAATCAATTTGGCTTTTAAGCACGCGTAGTCTAAAAGATCCTTTATTATCAGTTAATTATAATTCGTTGGGGATAACTTATAAGCAGTGTCATTAGAATATTGTAAACTTTGTATTTGAATGTAACTACATCTTAACCGGTGTTTCCACTAGATAACCGCACTGACTATAAACCGGACTGGTCCCAAGGCCTAATTTCTACTTATAGTTCGAGAGCTGCTGGGTGGTTCGGTTACAAGTCAATAATCCATAAATCCATATTATGACTAACGAAGGAATACTTTCATTATATAAATTTTTAAAGAGCTTAGGACCTTTGTGGCATATAGACACGCCGCCATTTTGAATTATTTTTTAAAAGTTTCTGCGCACGATTAATGTAGTATATGATATGTGGGTCGTATTATCACATTAATAAAAAAAAACCCTTGATATATTTGTAATATGTAAGTCTTACTGAATAAAGAATTATTATTTGACGGTAAAGATCGCCATATGAGAACCATGAAAATCATTAAAAATGTATATATCATGTTTTTTGCTTTAGTTTTCACCAGTTATCCTCCAAAAAAATAAATGGAAGTAATAGAATTGAAACAATAAAAATCAGGGTTGCTAACTTTATTTAATACTATGTAGAGAAGATAGAGATAAACAAAACATTTATACTATCTAGAGTCTATTAAATGTTTGAGTATGTATTAATCCCGTGAAATAAAATACATACTTAAATAGACATTAACACCTAAACATAGAACAAACACAAATGTTCATCACATGAATGTTTGACCTAGGTGGGAATCGAACCCACACCCCCAACCGCAGAAAGTAGGTTTACTACCAACTGAGCCAACCGGGCAGTCATTTAGTACTTTTCTCATTAACATTCAATCATTGTTCCTTTGCGTTACTTATGGCCTTACTTAAAAACGTTACTCAAGTTGACCTATGCTTAAAATTGCGCTGTCTCGTTTTCGCGTGTGACGTTTACCGTCAGCGAGAAGTTGAGAGAGCATTTTGAAGCATAGATCAACTTGAGTAACGTTTTTAAGTAAGGTCCTAAATATTTATGTACACATTAGTAACAATATCATCCCACGTCTCCCAACCTAGGTATTTAGAATTCAGATTCAATATTCTGCATGTGTACGTTAGGTATCGAGGCTTGCTGGTCAATGGTCGGCCAAATTTATTGCCAGTTCACTCCGTCTGGTATTTTGGACCAATAAAAAAAGGAATTTGAATGCATTATCGATGTTTGCCACCACTAACTTCTGAGTGCTTTTAACCTGTCTAATTTTAACTTAAAATCATCATCAACATCATTTCAGCCATAGGACGTCCGTTGTCCACTGCTGAACATAGGCCTCCCCCATCGATTTCCAAAGGGACCGGTTAGAAGCGGCCTGCATCCAGCGTTTTCCTGCGGTCTCTTTTAGGTCGTCTGTCCATCTTGTGGGTGGGCTAACTTGTAATTTATCAATTATATGAACGAGTGTTTACGGGAACATATTTGAGGCGTTTGAGGTCGAATTATTGGGCCCTTGGGGACCGGGAGCTCACCTCATTTTCAAAAATCTTTCAGAGCGCCTGGTTAATGCGACGCGTGACCAAAATGCTGGCGTGTTTCTAGCTCAACGCATAAGCATTGCCATTCAGCGTGGTAATGCCGCCAGCATGCTGGGTACGCTGCCAACTGATAGTGGGCTTGAGCATTTGAATTGTCTTTAGACCTTCGACGGTCTATGGACAGTCTAACTGTTTTTATTGCGTTAGTTTTAGCTTGTACCTATTTTTAACTGACTTCCAAAAAGGAGGAGGTTTTCAATTCGACTGTATTTTTATGTTTGTTACCTCAGAACTTTCGACTGGGTGAACCGATTTTGATGATTCTTTTTTTATTTGAAAGGTTGTGTTTCCCGTGTAGTCAAACATAATTTTGTCCAGTTCTGTCATTTTTATGAAGTCGGTTTTTATATTTATAACTAGCTGTACCCGCCTCGATTCGGATTCGTCCGCGATTTCTTCAGAAAAAAAAAATTGCTTGTGTCTGTTTTGTTTCTGTCCTCATGATACATACTATTACCTCGCAAAATTGTATCGAGATCGGTTAAGCATTTTAGCCGTGATTATGTAGCAAACAGACAGATGGACATAGTTACTTTCGCATTTATAATATTAGTGTAGATAGTGTAGATTATTTTGAAGTATATTAAATGCTAACTGCGCCCCGTGGTTTCACCCGCGTGGTGATGAAAATCGGTGATGATGATGAAAAGTAGCCTATGTGTTATTCCAGGACATAAGCAATGTATATTTCAAATCTATCCAGCCGTTTCTGCGTGATTGAGTAACAAACATCCATCCATCCATCCAAACTTTCACATATATGATAATACTGTCAAAACCTTTTATTGCGACATCGTTTAGAACAAGATGCCGGTTATAATAACCTATTGATTTGTTTGTACTTGCACGATACACATTAAACATCACCGGTTGTTACGACTATCGGTTTTTACGACTGAATATGAGCAGTCCCTTCGATGTCGTTATAACAGATTTTGACTGTAGTGTGATTAATTAACGCGCGATGGAATCCCGTCGCAACATTGTAATGACGCAGTATGTGGTGGTTACAGACTGATATGTCAACACGCAGCGCCACATCGACGATCCGCGCGCGCCGCGGCCACAAGGAACGCTCCAAGAACTTCACCGAGCTGGAGAAACGAACCGTCCTGGAGCTGATAGCACGTCACCGAGACGTGCTCCGCCAGGGACGCTCCAACAACGCCACCAACCGCAGCAAACAGGTACTACCAATCACCATCACTTCTTCTAGACACATCACATTATCAGCCAGGAAACTTCCACTGCTTGGAATAGACCAACAGCAGTAGTGTGGAAACACTACTGTGTTCCGGATTGAAGGGCAATGTTTCCAGTGAAATTACAGGGCACACAGAGATTTGACATCTTATATCTCGGGGTGACGAGCGCAGTGCATTGCCATCCAGGGTTTTGAACTGTTGAAGTTCAAAATTCTGAGTGGCGTTGAGCTGTTATGGGCAAGCGTGAAGAGCCATCAGGCTAGCGACTTCGCTCGTCTCGTTACCCCGTATCATTAAAAAAAACTTGGTCCTTGTGTGGTCATTTCTGGGCCCCTCCAGAGTCTGCGCCCTGTGCCTGGGCACCGCTGGCACAGCCCTATTTACGGCACTGACTACCATCACCACTTCTTCTAGACACATCACTTCATCAGCCAGTTAACATCCACAGCTTAGAATAGACCAACAAAGGATCTATTCCACTTTGATCACCTTGATGATCAAAGGCGTCTTTTAGTCGGCGAATAAAAAAAGAGTTATCTGTATTTCATTGTACTTGTACTAAAAATAATTTAGTGTTTATAATCAAGGATTCATCTACACTAATATTATAAAGAGGAAAGATTTGTACCTATTTTTGTATGTTTGTATGTTTGTAATGAATAGGCTCCGAAACTACTGAACCGATTTGAAAAATTCTTTCACTGTTGGGAAGCTACACTATCCCCGGGTGACATAGGCTATATTATATTTTGTAGCGAGGCCGAAGGCCGAGCTTACACTCGTGCGAAGCCGGGGCGGACGGCTAGTCAACAATAAAATTCAAATCCTACCTATTCACTAAACACCAAACTTAAAATAATTATCAATATACGAGTAAAAACCGACTTCATAAAAATATCGGAACTGGACCAAATTGAAATGGGACCACACGAAAAGCACCAGCTTTCAAATAAAAAAAGAATCATCAAAATCGCTTCACCCAGCCGAAAGTTCTGAGGTAACAAACATATAAAAAAACTGGCCAAGTGCGAGTCGGACTCTTGCACGAAGGGTTCCGTACCATTTTCTATAAAAACAGCAAAAAAAAAAAACATGTTTTTTGTATGGGAGCCCCCCTTAAATATTAATTTTATTTTAATTTAATAATCTATTTTGAAAGTGAATGTATAACTAAATATTCTGTGAATATTTCAAGCGTCTATCTGTTGCCGTTATCAATATCGAGCGAAAACGAGCAAAAATATCACATTTGTTGTATGGTAGCCCCCTTAAATATTTATTTTATTCTATTTTTTAGTATTTGTTGTTATAGCGGCAACGGAAATACATCATCTGTGAAAATTTCAACTGTCTAACTGTCACGGTTCATGAGATACAGCTTGTTGACAGACGGACAGCGGAGCCTTAGTAATAGGGTCCCGTTTTACCCTTTGGGTACGAAACCCTAAAAATACAGTGGAATTGATAACATCCTCCTTTTTGGAAGTCGTCAATTTCAATTTGGTCCAGTTCAGGCGTTTTTATGAAATCTGTTTTTTATATTGATAACTGGCGACGCGCCCCGGCTTCGCACGGGTGTAAGCTCGGCCTTCGGCCTCGCTACTATGACCCGTTCCAGGAACGCAAAATTTCATCAAAATCGGTCCAACCGTTTACTCACCGTTTAAACCTTCCCTGGACTACGACAAACATTTCAAAACCAAAATCAGCTAAATCAGCCCAGCTGTTCTCGAGTTTTAGCGAGACTAACGAACAGCAATTGATTTTTATATAGATTATGTGTATACTGTAATCGAACTTTACTTCTTAACAATAAAGTCAGTGATAAGAAGATCGCCAATTAACCTGACAGTGGGTATCACAAGATAAGATACTGTAAATTATCTTATTAATAGATTACCGCGGTTAACTACAACATTATAATAAATAAATAATAATAAAATAGCTTTATTTGATTCCATAATACTGCCCTCCTAAGCCCTAAGAGCGGTAACTCAAAAAAAATAGATTTCTGTTTTTTCACGCATCTGATAGCTTACAAAATTTCGCACCAGATGGACTAAGCAAAATAACCGTATCTACATTGAAACATTGAAATAAAACACTAAAACAGATTTTTTTTCTCTTTTAAAACTCATGTTTAAAAACTATGAATTCTAAACGAAATGACTGTATCTCATAAAAAACACAATAACATTAATGTTGGGTTTTTAAACATATATTTAAGAAATATATTGGCCCTAACATAGGCACGTAAGTGAAAATAAATTAAATTATATATCATTAGGGTAACGAAAAATCAACTTTCACAAAAACTCGATTATCTCAAAATACACCTAGGCTGAGATACCGCTCTTGGGCTTATGACGGCAGAATACTTGGATATAATTAATTTGATATATAATAATTATATTACTGCAATGGCAATGGAGAGAGCTATGCTCGGAGTTTCTTTGCGCGATAAAATTCGGAACGTATTTATTCGCCAAAGAACCAGAGTCAACGACATGGCTATTAAAATCTGCAAGTTGAAGTGGCAATGGGCAGGCCACATCGCTCGAAGAACTGATAACCGATGATGAAGAAAGGTTCTTGAGTGGAGACCGCGAACCGGAAGACGCAGCGTAGGTAGGCCTCCCACTAGATGGACCGACGACATTGTGAGAGTCGCGGGCATTCAGTGGATGCAGATGGCAGGATGTCGTTCAGTGTGGAGGTTAAAGGGGGAGGCCTATGTTCAGAAGTGGACGTCTTCTGGCTGATGATGAATTATTTTAATAAGTAACAATAGTAAATCTACTACTCATGCAAATTAATCTCCTTCAAATGTGGACCCAAAAGCCTCCTCCAAAGAATTCAATTTCCATTATTGCATTGTCATCGGTCCTTGATAAGTGTGCAAAATTTCAAATTTAATTCGTCGTTTTGAAGTAGTTGAAAATCAAGTTCAAAGATTCCATTACATACATACATACAAACATATCAAGCTAATAAAAGCGCGTATAAAGATCACTAACGCCAGGTTTTTGAACGTAACACTAGCAGATATACGATCTACTTCATTGAAATATTTAAAAAAAAAGTTTTTATTCTGCTTTTTACGTGTTGAGTTAACCGAGCAAATAAATGTATGGACAGAGTTTAATGTTCCTCTATTAAAACTAACCTAAATAATTTCAAGAGATTTAAGCTAGACAAGGGTTGCCATCCGTCCGGGTTTTCCCGGATTTGTCCTAGTTTAGAGGGCGGCGAAAATTGTTAAGTCTTGGGCCGCTCGCGACACACGCACTGTGACTATGTTTAAAAACCTGTTGACATGTCCGGGTTCTGGGCTCTAAAATCCGGGGTTTTCACGTGTCTTGTCCTGGGGCCTTACCCTTAGCTTAACTTTTGCGAGCCAACTTTTAGTAGGTACCTGATAGGTACCTAAAATTAACCAACTCATTTAAGCTGCATCGTTTAAAAGCGTCTAACTTGAATGAACGAAAATCCGTTTTACTATGCGTGTGTGCGTGATTATCGTTCATTCAAGTTAGACGCTTTTAAACGATGCAGCTTAAATAAGTTGGTTAATTTTAGGTACCTATCAGGTACCTACTAAAAGTTGGCTCGCAAAAGTGAAGCTAGGGGTAAGGCCCCTGGTTGCCAAATTTTAGAGATGGCAACCCTAAGCTAGACGCGTGAGAAACCAAGCGAATCTTTCTGCGCTGGATGTGGGTCAAAACTCTAGAAGCGTCTTACTACACGCGAAATCTGACAAAGGGAGGACCTTTCTGTAGATATGGGAGGACGGACGGACAACCTGTTTTCCAATTAGACCATTATAGTAGCCCTAGCCCGAGCATTGAATACATGTACAAGTACAGAAGATTCACTCCGCAAAATCATTTAAATAAAATAAATAAATAAATATCTGGGAGATTATTGCACGCATGGTCATCGGACCCCAAACTAAGCAAAGCTTGTAATATGGCTGCCAGGGACTGATATACATACATTTATATTTTTAAATACATACATAGATATTAACACCCAGACATAAAACAAACACAAATGTTCATCACACAAATGTTTGTACTAGATGGGAATCGAACCCACGCCCCCAAGCGCAGAAGGCAGGTTTTAAGCTAATGGGGCTATCAAAATATGTAGCTACTCTTGCTACTACACAATAAAGTGTAATTCAGGACGTGCGAGCGCTAACTACCTACAGCTATATTAACCTACAAGTTGCCTCTCTGTCTATCGCGTAACTCTTGTCGCGTTATCTCTGTCTATCGCGCGGCAGCGGGCACGGCAAGTCCGACAAGACGACTACTTGTAGCTTCATACCTATAGTGCGGAGTGCGCCAGGCCTGTCCCGAGTGACAAAGGGGCAAAAAAAACCCCGATTTTTTTGGGACTATACTACGTGGGCGAAGCCGCGGGCAAAAGCGCCGTTTTTGTTTCTACAAAAGCGCCCGGAGCACTATTTTAATTCAATTCTTTAGCAAATGGTAAAATGTAGGTAGAAGTGCCAACTGGTCAATCAAGTTTTATGTAGTTTAATTTCTTTTTTGATTCCCAAAATCTTGACATTTCCGTCTAACTGGTTGATTTAAACTTGTTTTTGTGATGTTGTTTACATATTTTTGTCATTATTCTATAAGAACTTTTTAATTTTTTTAATTAAGTAGGTAGATCTTTTCTGTAAGATGTTTCATTTCAAAGCAGACTACACTAAAGTGTTGCAAAACTTGAAATTCTGAGACAAACATTGTTTTATGTTAGCTGCAATAACATTGTAAAAAAAATAATGAAAACCACTCATTCTGATCTCATTGGCTAGGTTTTTAAACGTACTGCAGAAAAACCCCCATATACTTTAGTGAAATATTAAATTATAATGATCAAATGCAATATTAAAATCTGTAAGTTGAAGTGGCAATGGGCAGGCCACATCGCGCGAAGAACTGATGACCGATGGGGAAGAAAGGTGGTCTTGAGTGGAGACCACGTACCGGAAGACGCTGCGTAGGTAGGCCTCCCACTAGATGGACTGACGACATCGTGAAAGTCGCGGGCATCCAGTGGATGCAGATGGCAGGATGTCGTTCAGTGAGGTTAAAGGGGGAGGCCTATGTTCAGCAGTGGACGTCTTCTGGCTGATGATGAGGTGGCAAATTACCAAAGGCATCACAACCACGTTGCCGACCCTCAAAATAATCTATTAACTCGCCTTTTGAAGAATCCCATGTTGTAGCTTCTCGGAAACACCGCGGAGGGTAGCTCATTGCACATTTGCGGGTGTGAGGCAAGAAAGATCGTGTGAATCGCACAGTGTGCGATTTCCACCGATCTATGATATGTGGATGAACTTTCAGGTGGCGGCTGGTGCGATGATAAAACCGCTATGCCAGATCAAACAGTTCAATTCAAAGCAACAAAGCAATATTCAAAGCAACCCCGTTACTTATAAAATAACTGTAAAACTTAATCCATAGACAAAAGTAACAATTTTAATTTTCAAAAGCACCACATTTTTGTATATATTTTTTTTTTTAATGCGAATGTGGTGAGGTAAAACATTAGTTTTCTTAATATTGTTACTTTAACTTTACTTAACTTATTTTGATCTGCCTTTTAAGGCGGGAACGCCGGGAACGAAGGTTGGGTCGTTTATATATTTATTTTAAACTATCACGGTTGTTCACTACAGTTATATAATTATTTACGGGATATTTACCGTGGTAAGGTTGTGGAAGGAGCTCCCGATATTTCGGCGCAGTTACATGCACCATGTTCACGGGAAGACGGGAACCTTACCACGGTAAATATCCCGTAAATAATCATATAACTGTATTTATATATTTTACTAGATGTTGCCCGCGGCTTCGCCCATGTAGTATAGTCCCAAAAAAATCGGGTTTTTTTTGGACTATACTTTTTTGAATATCTCTTCTGTGAGAAATTTGCTCAATCAAAGTAAAAGCCCCTAAGGTAGGTTTCAAGTTAAAGTATCAAAGTATACTAAATAATCAGCTTCAGCGTACAATCTCACTACTTATTTACGTAATGAATTAACTGTAGAGATAGGAATGTGATAAATAGATTATTGGCTTCAAGGTCGCGGTTACAATCATGATCGCCTTTTTTTCATGTAGGGTTACTGTAATACGACTACAAAAAATCGGACGGACGGACAGACAGACACACGGACAGAACAAATTAATGAGGTATCTTTGTCGGGCTACGGAACCCTAAAACAAGTATTTGAAATGAGACAGGATAAGGCATACCGGACTAGTTAAAAATAAATATAGTTGCATTTTTTTATCAATAAAACCGGTCAAGTGCAAGTCGGGCTTGCGCACTGAGGGTTCCGTACCACCACATAACTTTTTAGCTACTGAAGTACAAATAAATAGTGCAAAAAGACAACATCCCATCAACGCCCAGGCGGTCACCCATCCAAGTATCGACCGCGCCCGACGTTGCTTAACATCGGTGATCGTATGAGAACATATTTGGACTTTTTCTATTCGCATACGCAAATAATCACCAGTGATTTCAAATGCGAGTGATCCAAATTTTTGGTATTTTTGAATCGCTCGAATTTTGGGTTGCCGTAGTTCTGTCAGACTTTCTATCGATAGAAAGCAAATGATATAAACCACTCGTAGAAATACGACTTTTGGGATTTCGTTCGCAAGTAAATCGCATCGCATGAAAAAAGTCCTCAAAAATCGAGCCCCAGGAGCTTTACGCTTCATCATCATCAGCCATAAGACGTCCACTGCTGAACATAGGCCTCCCCCTTTAACCTCCACACTGAACGACATCCTGCCATCTGCATTCACTGGATGCCCGCGACTCTCACGATGTCGTCGGTCCATCTAGTGGGAGGCCTACCTACGCTGCGTCTTCCGGTTCGCGGTCTCCACTCAAGAACCTTTCTACCCCATCGGTTAACAGTTCTTCGAGCGATGTAGCCTGCCCATTGCCACTTCAATCTGCAAATTTTAATAGCCATGTCGATGACTCTGGTTCTTGCTGCCTTACGCTTACCTGTTATAAGCGATTCAGTTTAGGTGATTGCGAAAAGTTGAGAAGACAGTTCAAAACTAAAGTAATAAAACCTTTACCATCTAAAAACATAAAATAATTAGAAATGATACCTAAATTGTAAATGAAGTCGTCATCAACTTTCAACTACATATTTCTTAACCATAACTAAGTTTACAGTTACCCAAACTCAGCTATTTTGGTAATTTGATCCATGTATATACCGCAGTGTATTGTAATACTACGGTCTAGTTGTGCCTCCTGGCTTTGCATGTGATTTCGTATCACACTATTATATAATTATCAATTTAACCTTCACAAAATTTGTAAAATACGCAATTTTGGTTACTTGGATGACATAAGATTGTCATAACAGTTATATTTAACCGACTTCCAAAAAGGAGGAGGTTCTCAATTCGACTGTTTTTTTTTTATAGTTTGTTACCTCAGAGCTTTCGACTGGGTGAACCGATTTTGATGGTTCTGTTATTTGAAAGCAGGTTATTCCCGTTTGGTCCCATTTTAATTTGGTCCCGTTCTACTGTTTTATTTTTTTACAATGTAACAATTAAAAGTCTGTTCCACACAAAAAATATTATAAGAGACATCTGTCGGAACACCTCAGTACTAAATCAGGCTTGCGTTCTCTAAAACCGATAGTGCCTAATTAATGCACGCGCTATGGGATAGAGGGCGCCTATTTGGTCCAGCACTGACATTTTTATGAAGTCGGTTTTTTATATTGATTATTATTAAAAGCCAATCTACTAAACCGACACTTACCAAGCGTAAATCTAAAAAAATATGACTAAATCTATGGTACCAAACTGAAAATATATCCTTTCAATTAAAAACTATTGTTTAAGATAACGGCCGCCGGTTGTTAGTAGCGCTAGTATCTATGCTCCTTGTTTTTAACCGCCTCCTAAAAAGGTGGAGGTTATTCACAATAATATTCGCTTTTGCAGTTTCCTGCGAAATCCACGCATCACTGCTTGGCGCTCACTTCTAACCGACTCCAAAAAAGGAGGGGGTTCTCGATTAGTTTTTTTTTAAATATTTGTTACCTTAGTACTCCCGACATTTAACGATTTGTTTTATTTATTTATTTGAAAGTATGTGCTTTTAAATTGGTCCCATAGAAATTTTATCAAAATCGGTTCAGTAGTTTGGCTTTTAAATTAAAATTACTGGAATATTCGGTTATTGGTACATAAAATGTCAAGATCGGTACACAAATGACGGAGTTCAGAGGTTATTTTATTATATTAAAGAAACTTTTTGAAATTAGTTAAAAACACGAATTCTGGCCACCTTTGCTAGGTTTTTGAACGTAAAACACTGTTTTTATAATTAATTCACATTTCGCTTTGTGCTTTTTGGATTCGCTATGATTAAAGTTATATGATTATTTACGGGATATATACCGTGGTAAGGTTGTGGAAGGAGCTCCCGATATTTCGGCGCAGTTACATGCACCATGTTCACGGGAAGACTGAAGAACACAACCTTACCACGGTAAATATCCCGTTAATAATCATATAACTGTTTTGAACGTAAGACCCGAAATAACAAAATAAAAAATAAATACTTTCCACCCACTGGTTGCCCGGAAGAGAACATTTTTAGCGATAAGGCCGCCATTTGTGGCACTAGCTCGTAAGTGTTTTCTATCTGTTTATAATTTTTATTTCTGGTGTATACAATACAGAGGTCTATCTATCTATAATCTATACCAGCAGGTACCCGAAATACTTCACTGAAACTATGTCTGGGTGTTAATATCTATTTAAGTATGTATTTAAAAATATATATGTATGTATATCAGTCTCTGACAGTCATATTACAAGCTCTGCTTAGTTTGGGTTCAGATGACCGTGTGTGCAATAATGTCCCAGATATTAAATAACAAAAGAAATTGTTTTTAATAAGCTTTTTAGTTGTCTGTCTGTCTTACAAACAGACAGGGATATCGTCGTGGTCTTCACGAATGTTATATATATAGAAAGACGTTATGGAAGTGCATCAGTTGAGTGGTGTCGATGTGAAATACATGTCTTTTAACATAAAGTGTTTCTATTTTGTATTGATTATGTATTATGGATCACCACAGCCAACTTTATAACTATGTAAGTATGGATTAGCACGGCGACGATTTATGCCCGATTCGTCTCCCAGAGTTTTTCCCCGCGTAAAAAATCTGGTTTCGGCCCTAAAACATTTTTATGACTTTTCGAATTATAAACTCTGGTTTCGTCCCGTTTCCTACTCCCGATTCGTCCCGAGTTTTTTATAAAGGTATAAAATGCTTTACATGTGTATACGGCGATTCGATTGCGATTTGTTCCGAGTTTTTTATAACCTTCTTTTTTAACCGACTTTCAAAAAAGAGGAGGGTATCAATTCGACTGTTTTTTTATTTTATATTTGTTACCTGAGAACTTTTGACTGGGTGAACGATTTTGATGTTTTTTTTTTTTATTTGAAAGCTGGTGCTTCCCTTATCCTATTCTGTAATTTTTATGAAGTTGGTTTTTTAATATTGATAATTATTTCTAGTCTTAAAATGTGTTGGTTTGGTGTAATATTTTCTGCGTCGTGTTCCAGCTGGTGTGGTCGACGATATGCGAGGAGGTGAACAAGCGTTGCGGCGGCGACCGACCCCGCACGCCAGCGCAGGTCAAGATGTGGTACGAGAACTACAAGAAGAAATGCAAGATGCGCAACAATGACACACAACTCACGGTCAGTATACACTGACTGCCCGTATAACATACTGACTGCCCGTATAACATAGTGACTGCCCGTATAACATACTGACTGGCCGTATAACATACTGACTGCCCGTATAACATACTGACTGCCCGTATAACATACTGACTGCCCGTATAACATACTGACTGGCCGTATTACATACTGACTGGCCGACGGCCGTATAACATCATCACCATCAGTCAGAAGACGTCCACTGCTGAACATAGGCCTCCCCCTTTAACCGCCACACTGAACGACATCCTGCCATCTGCATCCACTGGATGCCCGCGACTCTCACAATGTCGTCGGTCTATCTAGTGGGAGGCCTACCTACGCTGCGTCTTCCGGTTTGTGGTCTCCACACAAGAAGAACCTTTCTTCCCCATCGGTCATCAGTTCTTCGAGCGATGTGGTCTGTTCGCCACTTCAACTTGCAAATTTTAATAGCAATGACGGTGACTCTGGCTCTTTGGCGGATATCTACGTTCCACATAACATACTGACGGTCAACACAACAAGCGGTGTGATGGCAAACTTTAAGATATGGTAAGGTATATTCTGGGTGTCTTCAAATCGCGAGTGAATTGGTTTCTTCTAGGCAAGCGTGCTCCATCGTAGACCCCATCATCGCTTAACATCAGGCGAGGTGGCGATCGAACGCAAGTCTATTATATAATTTATAAAAACTACAAGATCTCACCAACCACACAAAACCCACGGTTAATACAGAGATCGTCAATATAAAATACTGAAGGACAGTACAGCGTATAGACGGCCAGGACAGCATACAGACGGCAAGTATAGCATACAAAAGGCCAGTACAGCATACTGACGGCCAGGAAAACAAACATACTGTTGACCAATACTGCATACTGCCGGTCAGAACAGCATATTGCCGGCCAGTCCAGCATATTGTCGGCCATTACGGCATACTGACGGCAAGTATAACATACAGACAGCCAGTACAACATACTGACAGTTAGTACAACACAAAGTGATAAAATCAAAACCAATCTTATTTCTCGCAGACTTACATGCTTCAGACTCGACAGCTACTAAGAAATCTGCCGTCTGCGCCGTTAATTAGTGTTTATTAATTTCAGCAACCCACGCCTGAAGCGCCCGGCATACTGGACGGCATGCTCTGGTCTAGCATACACCCTCTAGACGTTAAAGGTAATAACAGATCCACTGTACTTGAGCCAAGTTTTAGTGGGAAGTTATTTCGAAAGGCAATAAAAAAATAGTTCATAATAATTTATCAATATAAAAAACCGACTTCATAAAAATGACAGAATTCGCCCTCTATCCCATAGCGCGTGCATTAATTAGGCACTATCGGTTTTAGAGCGCATGCCTGATTTAGTACTGAGGAGTTCCGACAGATGTCACTTATAATAATTTTTGTGTGGAAATGTCTTTTTGTTATATTGTGAAAAAAAAACACGTAGAACTGGTATAAATT
Organism: Agriopis leucophaearia; assembly: GCA_949125355.1. NCBI lineage: Eukaryota > Metazoa > Arthropoda > Insecta > Lepidoptera > Geometridae > Agriopis > Agriopis leucophaearia. The sequence goes on from OX421289.1 coordinate 1,646,349, forward strand.
AAAATGGGACCAAATGGGAAGCATCTCTCTCTCTTCCCGTCCATGAATCCCACATGGTGGTGGGGTCAGCCTTCCTTACTTTTCTCCTCCACTTGGCTCTATTCTGTACATCGTTTTCGGAAACCTTACACTCGCTCATATCTTTTAGCACAACATCCTTCCACCTTGTCTTGGATCTGCCTCTGGGTCTTTGACCGGGGATGGAAAGTTGCAGTGCCATATTCCCAACGTAGTCAACGTAGTCCCTCTTTACGTGATCATACCATTGCAGCCTACTCTCCTGAAATGGGAAGCACCAGCTTTCAAATCAAAGAAGAACATAACAGTCGAAAGTTCTGAGGTAACAAAAAAAACAGTCTAATTGAGAACCTCCTCCTTTTTGGAAGTCGGTTAAAAAGTCATTGTATGGGTCGTGTTTGGGCAGCCCTGGCGCACTCCGCACTTTAGGTATGAAGCTACGAGTAGTCGTCTTGTCGGACTTGCCGTGCCCGCTGCCGCGCGATAGACAGAGATAACGCGACAAGAGTTACGCGATAGACAGAGAGGCAACTTGTAGGTTAATATAGCTGTAGGTAGTTAGCACTCGCACGTCCTGAATTGCACTTTATTGTGTAGTAGCAAGAGTCGCTACTTATTTAAATGATTTTGCGGAGTGAATCTTCTGTACTTTTACTTTATGTATTCTGTAGTATGAGCCAATTCCTTGAGAATGTAACCGTGCGTCAGAAGAAATGTTCTCTGATGTTTGTTGTAGAGGAAGAGGACCAGGCCACGACCAGCGTGGAGGGCGCCCACAGCGTCAAAGATGACGACTGCATACCTGTCAACGTGAGTCACAAACAAGGATCTTTTGTTTACCAGTAGGAGAATTTTTTGTTTCAATGAAGCCGGGTCTTTAAATTAAGTCATGTTACTGACACGAAAAGTGGATGAGACTTTGGTGTTAGCTAACACGAAAACATGCCGCAGCGGACCCGGCTTTAGAACGGCTGTCAAGGCATTTTTGTAAGAAATTTGTTGTAGCCAGTTGCACCCATATAAACCCATAGCAACTGTGACGCAGAGTTCGACGCGTTGACATAAATAAGAATGAACATCCTACTGTGCTGTGCCGGACAGGGTCCATATGAACTATGTAACTATGTACTAGTTTTAATGTTTTATTTTCCACCTTTGTACTGTATGGAAGCAATAAATAATCTGAATCTGAACATTCCTAAGAATGAACATTCTTATTTATGTCACTATGCCTTTCTTTTCTGATTTTCCTCATCATTTCCGTTCTTTTTACTTCTCTTTTCTGTTAGTAGGACGGTAACAAGGAAATTATTAAATGGTATGGCGTTGGGCTCACAGAAAAGAGAACGGAAATGAGAAGGAAAATCTGTCGCCAGGTATTATGACAGAATTTTGATTGAACATTCTTATTTAGATCAACGCGTCGAACTCCGCATCACAGTTGCTAACTGATTTCGAATGACTGACGTTTCGTTTATGGGTGCAACTGGCTACAACAAATTTCTTACAAAAATACCATGACAGCAGTACTAATAAAAAAAAATCGGCATTGTATTTCATTCCAAAACTTGTTTTTAGGGTTCCGTACCCAAGGGTAAAAACGGGAGCCTCTAAGCCTACGCAGTCTGTCCATCTATCCGTCCTATCTTTAAGCGACTGTATCTTTCGAACCGTAATAATATATGTAATATTACGGCGGATTAACTAACGCAAATGACACGGAGTTCAGTTAGTGTTTAAGCTTTATTTCACATCATCATCCAATTAACGACCACTGTTGGACAAGGCCTCCCTCATAGAGAGGGGTGTTGCCATAATCTCCACGCTTGGCAGGCGGCTTGGGGATCGCAGTACGTTCACCGTGTACTATTAGGACGCTGCTGCCCATCCTCCGGTGCTTCAGTTGTAGGACATACCCGGGTCCATACTATAAGCTTTATTTGACAGCTGTCAATTGTCTTTTACAGATGTCAAACGGCCGACTCTCGAGTGCGAACGAAAGCGACGACACGAGCCCCAACGTTTTGGAGCCCCACGTGACGATCCAGTCCCCCCCGCCGCCCGCGCACCACCCTTCCATACACCCACTGCATGCCATCGAACAGGTATGTACTGTGGGAGGAGAAATGCGGAAACTTGAAAAGCAAGCGGAAAAAATGTTATTATTATTATTTCTCTTTATTTAAATATATTCTCGGGTCTAGCCCGGACATTTGGTGGGCATTGGTGGGGCCGAAGCCAACACCAAGAGGCCCTTTTGAATATAAAATACATGCAACTATGAAATATGTATAAAAAGGAATATGAAACTATTGTACAGTATAGGATTAAAAAAGTCTGGGCTATTGAGGTGAACAACTTGTGGATGGAATTTATTATTATTTTAATACCTGTTTTGGGTTTGTTAGTTATTAGAGTCTGTATGTCTTCCATGACGTCTGAGACACAGGGAGCTATGAGTGTGAAGTGTTATTTTTTATGTACTGTAGTGTGAGCGAACCGAGCAAAAACACGGTAAACGAAGCGAGCGGAAAATATGGCATGTTTCATTAATATGTGGATAATATAGAAAACGTCTGTTTGTTACCCTTACACGATTATAACTAATAACCGAAATTAATGAAATATGGAAAGGAAATAGAGGTATTGTGCATGAGAACGGGCATATATCACTTTTTATTTCGAGAAAATTATGGAAAGTTGCAAACCCGAGGGGAACGCTAGGTGAAGTTATAAAAATTTAACACTAAAGTCTAAGGATTGACCTTTCCATCTCTGAACCGAACCAATCTTGATGTCCATTTTAAGCCATGGATTAAGCAGAAACAAAGCAGATATATTTAAATTAATTACTCTAACATCTATCCAGTTGAGAATCGAACTCGAACCTCATGCTCAAAAACTAACCATTGAACCATAGCAGTCGTCAAGCGGACAAAACGGTATAGAAGCGAAAAAAACCATTATTTCTTAAAAGTTATATAAATCATGCGACGAGAGGTAGCATGAGGTGGTCGACCTTCGGCCTCGCACCAACCACTTAGGGAGCGTTCAAGTATTACGTAACGAATTTGGGGGTAGGGGGGGTCTTGCAAAACGTTACGATGTGTTACAGCTGGGGGGGGGGGTTTGAACTACGCGTTACGTAACTATGTTTTTTAACCCTTCAGAACGGTCGCTTAAAGAAATTCGCATTTAAAAAAATATATTTATATATATATACATTTCCTACTGTGTTGATGTTTTTTGATTGCCTTTTGTGATTATGGGTTTATAAGTATCTGAAATAAATAAATAAAATTATCAAAAGTATTTTAGCGACTTTCCGGTACTTGACGCCGCATAGTTGTGACTTTTAGGTGTAAAAGGTTACTTAGGGCCTTAATTAAAAACGTTACTCAAGTTGAAATACGCTTAAATATGCTCCGTCTTGTTTTCGCGTGTGACGATTGCCGTCAGCGAGAACTTGAGAGTATTTTAAAACATCAATCAACTTGAGTAACGTTTTTATGTAAGGCCCTTGGTGGTTACGTAACGTGTTACTACAGAAAAACGTTACGGCGCGTTACATATCCAAAATCTCCGAAACTTCCGTTACGTAATACTTGAACGCTCTCTTTTTTAGTACTTGGATAAATTATGTGCAGTTCCAATGTCATCACTCAACAACGGTAAAGGAAAACATGGTGAGGAACTGGTATGTCCGAGAACTTCAAAAGTTTTCTCTCTCTGAGTGAAGGCCTGACTGATAGTGAAGATGATAAATGTAAATCATTACATTTTTCAGGCGCGGATTCAACAAAACTTGATACAAAAACTAAACGAATTGTCGAATACACCCTTAAATCTGAGCAACCTGGACGAAGTCAAACGGAAGGTAAATGCATGTTCGACTAAGTTTAAGAGCCCGAGCTTTTTTCCTCGCACTTTTTTAATATTTTTAACTGTTTTCCAAAAGGAAGGGTTCTTCAATTAGGGTGTTTTTTTAAACCATTTTAATGAATCTTTTTTCATTATAGAAACTGACGTGGTTTTCACCCTTTTTATTTATATTACACGGGAATTACTCACGTAAGATTAGGCCGGTTACGCAGCCGCGCGCGCGCATTCACCTTGATAAAGATCGCCGAATGCGATTGAAACTAATGTTAGAGTAACCGGCCTAATCTTACGTGAGTAATTCCCGTGTAATATAAATAAAAATCTTTTTTCATTTACCATTCATATTGATATGTATGTATGCAGAATTATAGTAATTTTTAACAAGGGGGCTTGTCAGCAAATGTAAGCATAGAGGTTTTAGGTGAATTAAAAATTACCATGTATGAGGCTTAAGCCGACCCTTTTCAAATTCCCCCACTCCATCCAAAGGTTGCCTGGAAGAAATCGCTCTAGGCGATAAGGCCGCCCATTATACTTCCGTATATTTATGGAGATGATTTCTATGGCTGAAATGATGACGATGAACTGGTAGGTGAATTAAAAGCAATCCTGTATAAATCGATAGAACGGGCACGAGCGGCACTCGGTCCAGCCTCCGGAGCCCCCCCACTCCTACAGCTCTGCCACTGAAGAAGAACGGCTCTACTTCACGGCGCGGAGACAGCATGCTGCCTGGGAACACGAGGTAAGACCAGCGGGGCTATTATGGATCTTTGATCGGGATCAGTCAGTGTCAGAATTGACAGAATTTTGACACTTGAAAGGGGTTATGACGCAAAAAAAAAAGCGTTGTCTATTTCCAATTTCATACTACGAAATTGGAAATAGACAACGCTTTTTTTTTACATAATTTTGACAAGTCGCGATCCCGATCAAAGATTCATAATACCCCTGCGGATTGTCTTTACACCTTCAACGGTCTATGTGCAATCCAACTGGGTTTTGACTCCCGATGTAAATAGTTATTTATTCAAGAGTGCAAACTTGCTTTTTAACCGCGTGCGCAATTTTGATGACCGAGCAAGCGAAAGATTCTAATTTTGACTAAAAAACTAGAATCCTGAGCGTTACCGAGGGAATCAAAAGAGCACGAGGTGAAAAATCTTTTCACTCGAGTGCAACACGTAACTTTTCATCCCACCTCAGCGAGGAAATGACGTAAGGTTTTAACAATATGACGTTAAAAGAAAATGGCGCGCGCAAAAAAAAAAAGTACACTAAGAAGGTTCTGAGTCTGAGTTTTTAACAAATTAAAAAAGGTTGTATGATAAATTCGGCACCATGGAGGTAGAAGTAAATAGGTTTAATGATGTTTTGAATTCACAAACTTAGTGTACACAATGTCCTAAATTCAATTTACTTTATCCTCTAGCGGATAAAATCGGGTTTTTCACTCAGATATAGATAGATAGAAAATTCTTTATTGTTCACACCAAAAATTATATACATAAAAACAACTTAAAAAAACTAGTGAAACAATTGGCGGCCTTATCGCTATAAGCGAAGCGATATATCAGATATCGAAGAGCAAACGAGCAAAAATACTCTTTCCAAGATGGAGGGATGAAAAGTTTTTTTTTTTTATATTAAGTAATAGTAGTTGGCGTTTGACCGCCAACTCGCCTGATGTTAAGCGACGATGCGGTCTACAACGGAGTACGCTTGTCTAGAAGAAACCGATTCACTCGTGAGTCACCGATTCAGTCACGAGTCGTGACTTGAAGATACCCAGATTGTAACTACCGGGGAACACCCATTCCGGCAGCGCATTCCACAGACTAGCAGTTCGCACAATAAAAGTGGAATAAAAGCGCTTCGTACAGGTTTTCGGAACGTCAACCATAAACATAAAAATCCATATAAAGCTGGTTCTCCTAATCCTGCAATAACCCACTCGTCGTCCACTTCCAGGCGAAGATGAAAATCCTTCACATGGAGCTTCGCCAGAAGGAGGAAATATTCGCGCTTCAGAAGCAGTTGTTCCTGCTTGAGCTGCGACTCAAGATGGACTTCCTCGAGAAGGCAGCCGCTAAATGAAACAGGTAATAAAAAAAACTGTTTTATTTTTATTACTTACTAGCTGCACCCCGCGTGGTGATGAAAATCGGTGATGATGATTATGATGAAAAGTAGCCTATGTGTTAATCCAGGACATAAGCAATGTTTGTTCCAAATTTCATCCAAATCCATCCAGCCGTTTCTGCGTGATTGAGTAACAGACATCCATCCAAACTTTCACATATATGAGATTATAGTGTGATGTGACTATCCGCCCGTCCCGGCTTCGCAAGGGTGAAGTTTTTTTAACCGACTTCCAAAAAGGAGGAGGTTCTTAATTCGATTGTATTAGAGTTTTTTTTTTTCTATTTATTTAAGATTCTACAAACAACAAAATATAAAATTACAGAAGTAAAAAAAAATTGCTAGTTGTGATACCAGCATCGTTGACCACAGATTAAGGTTATGTTTTCTCCAACAGTGGGCGCTGCCACCCAGAGCACGACCTCATCGATCGGTGAACTGTTCACCGCGAACGACATTTACAGAACTACGTCGAAGCGCCTTTTGGGCCACGCTTGTATCTAGTTTAAAAGTGCCATCTAACTGTAGTTACCGAATTAAAAAAAAACTTTCATTTGTAGGTTTCTTACAAGCGATTTGAAAAATCGCAGACGGTGCAATCTATGAAAGGAATAATAAGATTACTTCCTTTGCCAAAAAAAATAATTCTCTATGCTTGTCGTTGGTTTACTTTTTAATTTACCGCCATTAAATGTGATTATGTAAAATGTATAAAAATATTTTTGTATACGTTATTTTTTTTGCTTATTTTGTATGTTATTTTTAATAGTTAGGTTATAATGCTTAATTTTTCGCGTTTCGCGGTTCAGTTATTTTTTTATAGTATTATTTTGACGGCAGCTGTTATGTATAATTTTATGTTATTTTTTTAATTGCACTGGCGACTAAGTTTTGTGTAAAAAGCTAAGTTAAGCTTTAAGAAAGGAAGAAAAAGTACTTGTAAAATTATGTTGTTTTTTTTTTGGCTTAGCGCCGGTCGACCTTAACTGCCAAGCATAAATTCGTAACATTGTTAATATGTTTAACCTAGTACTTAGTAGGCCATAGGTCTCAGCCCAGTTGGGCGTTAGGGTTTTCAAGGCGGCGGCAAACGAGGCGAGTTCGCGAGCTAGTTACTGGAACGAACATTTTCAAATTCACTTGTTCAAATGGGTTACTTTGCGAACTAAATAAGAGTTTAATACTTATGTTTCTTGGTTTATTACAGAAACGCATAATACTTGTCTTAGCTAAACAAATTGTGGAGGCATAAATGACAACTAAAGCAACTTTTTTGGCCACGCACAGTTTGTACATTGTGACAATTTAATTAAATTCTGGCTCGCGTTCTCAGCACTTTATCGTCGTATGTAGGAAAGTGGCGGCATCTTGTGTCGAAACGATGGACATTTTATTTGGAAATATTATGTATATAACATTCATATTCAGACAACTAAGTCACATTCTTTCTGATCCGTTGGGAGCAAGAAAGTGCCAGTCGATGACGTCATCTGAAGTCATAAGAAGAATGACGTCTAAAGGCGACATGACGTCATTTGACGACATGACAAAATACAAAATATTTCCAAATCAAATGTAAACGATAGAAACTAGTCTTTAAAAGTATTTGTCACATTTTATTGTAGTTTTTTTTAGTTTGAACGAATGTTCAGTTACTTTTCTGTCAAGGTTTCTTTGCACTTGGATAATTTATTAGTCACTAGCAAACTTACTATCCTCGTGTGAAGAGACCATTATATTTTAGTTTGATATTTTCTTTCAGAAAGTATATCTTTGCGTTTGAACTATATATCTTTAGATATAATTTATCTTAACGCAAATGTTAGTAGTGTGTTTAGAAACTAAAAAAAACTACTTTAAAATAATTGAATTGTGTCAGAAATGTGCCAATAAGTGAAAACCATTGTTATTAATAAATAAATAAATATATAGTTATTACATATATAAGCATATACATATATTTAGATTCTTTTTTAGAGAAAATGAATATATACGTAAAAATTAGAATGTACGAGGTAAATGCGAACAAATATGATATTATTAGTAACTGATAGATTTTACGATATTAGAAACTTTTTTATGAAACTTCTGTCCTAATGTAAATACTCAGGATATAATCGGATTATATAACACTAAACGCTGACAAGAGTGGCGCTTACTATCAGGCGAATACTTTGCTCTTACTAGTATATTTGAGGTGGCACTAAGTCAAAGTCAAAGTCGTGTAAAAGTCACTTTTACATGACTTTGACTCGCCAAAACTTAAAATAATTCATTGTGTTTTATTTTGTTAGGTACTAGATTCACATATTTTTTACCTACTCAAAAAAGGGGGGCTCACAGTAAGGTTGTAGGTGTTTTTACCGTAAAAAACGTACCTTAAAAAAAGGAGGAGGTTCTATGTTCCACTGTATTTTTTTTAATGTATGTTCACCGATTTCTCCGCAAATTATGAATTGATTTTGATGATTATTTTTTTTGTTTGGTAGGCCTTATTTCAGAGGTGGTCCCATATAAGTTTCATTAAAAGCTATTTAGTAATTTGCCTTTTAAATCAAAATAACTGAAAAAATATGTCACCCAAGTTGATGTCATTTTTATTCATTTGAATTTTGCTTTCGGCATGTTTTTATGTGAAATTAGTAATAACTAAATAAATATATACTTTCAACGTTTGGTAGTTTTTGCCCTTAATCAAAATTATCACTTTGAAGAGATATGTCTCTACACCAGGGTTTCTTAAAGTGGGGTCCATAACGAGAGTGCTGCGGGTCCACATTCCCGAGGTTTATTTAGAATTCGTTTGAAGTATGCAGTTCTGTTATTTAAATAAACAAAACCAAAAATCAAGTAATTGTCAAGTAACACTATTTTCTTATTTTAAAATTCTCTTCGTAAGGGGTCCGTAGTGTTACTGAAACATTGAAAGTGGTCCGTGGCTACAAAAAGTTTAAGAACCATTGTTCTACACAAAAGTTTCATAGAGAAGCGTTTAGACAGGAAATAAATTTTACAGTACAAAAAGTTGTTTAAATAAAAACATTACCTCAAGTTAAACAGAGTATTTGTAAATAAATAGTTTTAATAGCATATAAATAAAACGTTTTCGAAACATTTTTATATGAGGGCGACTTACACCTTCTTCTTTATTTTGACAAATACTTTTTTATTGCTCAAAATGTGTTTTCAATTATGGCAACATTGCGTTACCATCCTTTTTTGTTTTCAGGTAAAGTTATTAGGTGTAAGCACCTCGGACATGGCAATACTTATTAAAATAATATTTTAATATGGCAATTTTATATTGTGATGTATTTGACGATCTCAGTACAGTAAATTTTTTTTTTTTTAATATTTACCGCCGACAATATTGTATTAAAATAATTTCTGGTTTTGTATCTTATGTAAGTACCTATTTGAACAAGTTTATGTTAATCTGATATAATTGGATATTATTATTGAAATAAAGAATTTATTTTCTGTTCCGATGTGTCTTATTTATGTTCAAATGTCAGCTTTTTTAATTTTTTCCTCTGTTAAGGTTTTGGCGTCGCACTCTTTTTCATTTGCTGGCGTCAAGTGATATATTATTATCTAGATTGAAGAAATGTAGTCAAAGTCATGAAAAGTAAGGGCCGATTTCACCATCAAAGTGAACGCGATCAACGCAAAACTAAACAGTACCCTTAGTACAAGATTTGATAGTTTTCAAAAACTTTTTTCGTTTTCGTTTTGATGCATGCTGGGCTGAAAGCTATTCGAAACTATTTTTCGTATTTGAGTGAAGCAACCTATACTGCCAATTACTACCGATTTTAGTACATCCGCGTTTCCGCTAGAAGCGCTTTACTAAAATGTATGGGACAATACGCAAACGAAAAAAGTTTTCGAAAACTGTCAAATCTTGTACTAAGGGTACTGGTATAAAGTGGCTTATTGAGTTTAAAACGTCAATTTGGGTTTCACCAACATAAACTGATCGCAGTTAAGTTTATGTTGGTGAAACCCAAATTGACGTTTTGAACTCAATAAGCCACTTTATACCAGTTTAGTTTTGCGTTGATCGCGTTCACTTTGATGGTGAAATCGGTCCTAAGTCACGGTCAAGTCATGGCCTAGTAAAGTTGTGGAGACTTTACAAGAAGGTTCTATGGAGTTTTGTAAACAATACGAAAATGTTACACCGCGTTATATCACTTACCCCACACTGTAGCACTTCCACGAACATTTACGGATGTCCGCAATTCTCATCGGTCCATCTAGTGGGAGGCCTAACTACGCTGCATCTTCCGGTTAGCGGTCTCCACTCAAGAACCTTTCTTCACCATCGGTTCTTCGAGCGATGTAGCCTACCCATTGCCACTTCAACTTGCAAATTTTAATAGCTATGTCGGTGACTCTTGTTCTTTGGCGAATGTCTTTGGTCCGGATTATATCGCGCAAACTCCGAGCATAGCTCTCTCATCATCATCAGCCAGTAGACGTCCACTGCTGAACATAGGCCTCCCCCTTTAACCTCCACACTGAACGACATCCTGCCATCTGCATCCACTGGATGCCCGCGACTCTCACAATGTCGGTCCATCTAGTGGGAGGCCTACCTACGCTATGTCTTCCGGTTCGTGGTAGCTCTCTACATTGCCTTTAATAAATAGTGGTATGCCAGTGCTTTATTCATTGAAATAAAGTTGAAAATACTCAACGAAAAAAATACTTTGCCGTGCCTTGCTGTCTGTAAGCGCTGGCCCTAAGCGACCGAGTTTTTCTACGGAGATATTTTTTTTATCTGGTAATCTATACCTATGCAGAGTATGAAAATTACCTTCTTGAGCTTGGTCCTGCCTACGTTATTTGGTGGCTGATAAGGTAATGTGTTACTTAATAATTAAAATAAAGTTATCAGTTACGAAAAATAAATTATTTATTTCATAATCTCACAAGGCGAAAACACACAATTTTATTTTATGCATCCATAATTTAAAGTACTACTTAAATTTTAGGTTTTGGGGACCATTCAATTATCGCGTAGGCACCAAAGGGGTGGGGGTGTGAAAGGTCTGAATGGTAATTTAATTACATCACCAACATTTGTTATTCACTTTTTCTGATATATCGAGGGTATTCTGGCAGAACCGAATAAGTACAAAAATTTTAAAAATTTAGTTATAAACATAGGATACTTAGTTTTCGTCGAATTTTTTATCTGGCAAAACCATATAACTACAGACGCTTTCTCAACGGTTTTTTTCTCTGGGTAAAGAAAATATCTAGCATTTTTTTCTATAAATTTAAAAGCAAAAAGTGATATGGACTCTTAAAAAACAAAATAAAAAGTTTATTGTTAGTACAACGGGATAAAACAATTTACTTTCTTTACCTATAAAACACTTACAAATAATTGTATTTTATATTAACAGGTAAAACAAAATATTGGATCTTATTTGTTTCTAATTGGTAAAAAAAAACTGAGTTCTTTGTTTTACTGACAGGCAGAACAGAATAAGCGAGTTTGTTTTGTTTTACAGGCTACAAAAAATGCAATTTGATCCTCTTATACAGAGATAAGGCTTACTTAGTCTGTTTTGCTTGCTAACGTTTTTGTTTATTAGTCTCAGTTAAAAGTCGTCACGTGCGCACGTGTTTATTTCATCGAGATCTTTATTCGAATAATTACTGTGTTATACTATGTGAATCTGTGTAAAATGGTTTCCAGAGGCAAGATGATTGTATCGTTGATAATCAATGACAGTGCAACACAAGGTAATTTGAATTTACATACTTGATTTAATTTTGAGGTTATAATTTTGTTTCATTCAAAATAAAGTATTGTAATGTTGTTTAGAATCTATGTTAATGCTTAGTTTATGTTTCTAGGGCAACACTCTTCTTCTGAAAGTGATAACGAACCAGTTGAACATCATACTGTTGTAGCAGCTGATGTTCATGAAACGAACAACGGTGGACTTTCCAGACGTCAATCAGGTATGTATTTCTGCACAAGTATATACCTTTATTATGATAATATATAGACAAACATATCAGCCAAAAGCATATCAGCCATTCACTGCCGGGAATATGTCTACTCAATAGTAATCCATACCTAAAGTCATGTATCGGTATAAAAGGCGAGTCGAGAGATTACACTTAACTTACCCGCTGTGAGCGTATTTTTTATGACAATCTCCCTGTTGATAAAAATGTCTAGTTATTTACAATGCCTGGTATTTTTCCAGGTCGTCAACCAGTATCAAAACTTCCACGGGATGAATATATCAGTGATGAAATCGAAATAGAAATGGAAAGCTTATTTGGCGATGTATCTGATAACGAAGATCCTACCTATTTACCCCCCCTCCCCAACCGACACATGAATCAAGATGGTGACTTAATTACTCTTCAAGATTTACTAGGAGAAGATTCGCAGCCAAATAATGATGGAGTCGATGGTTTGTTACAAAAAAATATTCAATTACTACAGGAAGAAAATAAAAAACAAAAAGAGTCGTCAGAAATTGCTAATTCAATATTACAGGAAATTTTAAATAATATGTGGAAAAAAGTTAAACCTATGAAAAGGTGGAGAAAATCTAATCCTGAATATTGGGCAGTAAACGTAGCAAAAATAAGAAGAGCTGATGGTTTGCCTTACCAATCTCGCTCTAAACAGCGGCCAGCCAAGATTCCAAAGGACATAAACTGTTCTGAATGTAAGTACAAATGTTCTGCTAACTTTGATGAGAGCGCTAGAAACGAAATATGTCGACATTACTGGCAGCTTGATTTCGTCGGTAGAAAAAATTTCATTCTTTCCCATGTTGAAGTAAACCTTCCTAAACGAGTACTGGCTGTGAGAAATAAACGCGAAAAAAGAGCTTACACAAAAAAATGCTTCTTTACAAACAATGACGCAAAAATACAAGTTTGTCAAAAGTTTTTTACTAAAACTCTTAACATTGGGCCGTCTGTAGTCTTTGACGCTGTAAATAAACGCAATAGTATTGGTGCGTTTGATGCAATTGACTGTAGAGGAAAACACGAGCCGGCTAACAAAACTAAACCAGAGATCTTGGAAGGAATCCGTCGCCACATAGAATCATTCCCATGTATGGAATCTCACTATACAAGAAAAGATACTAACAGAAAGTATTTGAGCGCAGATCTTAATATAAGAAAAATGTATACGTTGTACAAAGAGTTATGCCAAGAAAAAAATCAAGAAGCAGCAAATGAGCTCACTTATCGAAGAGTATTTGCTACGGAATACAATTTAAGTTTTTTTGTGCCGAAAAAAGATCAATGTACAATTTGTACAAATTATGAAAAGGCCGACGAAGAGAAAAAAGGATTATTAGAAGAAAATTATAAAGAGCATATCCAGAGGAAAAATGTTTGCAATGCAGAAAAGGAAAAAGACAAGGAGAGAGCAAACAAAGATCCTAACTTTCTTTCGGTTTCATTCGATCTGCAGGCTGTACTTCAAATCCCTCACTGCAAAGTGAGCCTGTTGTATTATTCTCGTAAGCTGTGCGTGTTTAATCTCACTGTTTATGAAGCAGGTCTGCCCAATAATGCATACTGTTTTCTATGGTCCGAACTGAACGGTAAAAAAGGTAGCTGCGAAATTGGAACGATTTTATTGCATTATTTAACTAAATGTATTCCAACAAATGTAACTGAAATTAGCCTTTTTTCTGATACTTGCTCAGGACAAAATAGAAATCAATATGTGGCAGCAATCCTTTTGTGGGCTGTTCAGAATATTGAACATTTACAAATTATAGAGCAAAAATTTTTAGAATCCGGACATACATACATGGAGGCCGATTCTATGCACAGTGCTATTGAATCTCAAAAGAAAGAAACATCAGTATATTCAATGCAAGACTGGATTTCAATATGCGAACGTGCAAGGCGTAGGAAAATACTTACAGTTAAACAGAAGAAGATAGTCAAGGAGCCATACAAAACAAAAGAGTTTAAATACCATGAGTTTTATGATTTAAAAGATCTGGCTTCTAAGATTATTCATAACAAAGAAAAGGACAAGGAAGGAAATAAAGTACAGTGGCTTAAAATCAAACGACTAAGGTTTGTAAAAGGGGAGAAAAGAATTTACTTCAATTCTGACATGAGTGAGAGTTTTAATTACATTGACGTTACCGGAAAAGAAGGAAAAACTAGAACTACACGAACAAAAAGAAAGCCACAAGATGAATTTCCAACTGAGCTAAAAAAAATGTATGAAGAATCGTTACCTATATCCGAAGCAAAAAAAAAGGATTTATTAAATTTGGTTAAAAAAAATATAATACCAGAAGAATTGGAGCCTTGGTATAAAAATCTGAAGACGGTTAGTGTTCCTGAAAAGGCTGAAGAGGAGGATGAGATGTCTTGCGAGGAAACTATTGCGTAATTTCTTTTACTCGTAATTTTTCTTAATATGTAATATTTTTAAGTGCTATTTTATCTACAGGATTAAACTGTTTAAACTTAGGAAAGCTTACAATAAATAAAATAAATATTGTCTATTTGTTTTTTTAATGCAGTAATTACCAAAAAATTTACAGGTAGAAACAGATAACTGAGATAAAAATTATTTTATCGCCTTAATTAGAATATTATTTCAATTTATTTTAACATCACTTATATAATACGGGACAGTGAACCATTCCTAATTATAGTAAGTAAAGATTAATGTGTTTTTAAGAGATTTACAGCTTATTTACGTATTTCAGGTAAAACAAAATAACTGCAATACCTTCACGCCAACTTCCCCCTTTTTTTTTTACTTTTATGACAATTATTGCATAAATTAATGTATCAAAACAATCTTAGATAATGTATCTAAGTACAAGTAGTGAAAATTTGCTGTAATTATGCTTCGTCGTTGACCTATGATCACCCAAAACTTTAAATGCCTTTTTCTTATTATAACAGTGTTGCTATTTATCCGGTTCTCCCAGAATACCCTCGATATATGCAAAAATTACTAAAATTCTGCTTACGTAATACTTAAATGGCCCCTTGCTTTTATAATGCAACCATATAATAAAATTATACAATCACATAATAAGGTATACAATCATATAATCAAGTTATACAATCATATCAAGTAATCAATTTATTAATAACAGTTGTTACACAGTCATACAATAAAGTTATACAATCACACAATAAAGTATACAATCATATAATAAAGTTATACAATCATATAAAAAGTAGTTATCCAATCATACAATTAAATACACAATCATATAATAAAGTTATACAATCACATAATAAAGTATACAATCATATAATACAGTTATACAATCATAATAAAAAGTAGTTATCCAATCATACAATTAAATACACAATCATATAATAAAGTTATACAATCACATAATAAAGTATACAATCATATAATACAGTTATACAATCATAATAAAAAGTAGTTATCCAATCATACAATTAAATACACAATCATATAATAAAGTTATACAATCACATAATAAAGTATACAATCATATAATACAGTTATACAATCATAATAAAGTAGGTATCCAATCATACAATTAAATACACAATCATATAATAAAGTTATACAATCACATAATAAAGTATACAATCATATAATACAGTTATACAATCATAATAAAGTAGGTATCCAATCATACAATTAAATACACAATCATATAATAAAGTTATACAATCACATAATAAAGTATACAAAAATATAAAATAAAGTTATACAATCATATAATAAAGTATACAATCATATAATAAAGTTATACAATCATATAAAAAGTAGTTATCCAATCATACAATTAAATACACAATCATATAATAAAGTTATACAATCACATAATAAAGTATACAATCATATAATACAGTTATACAATCATATAAAAAGTAGTTATCCAATCATACAATTAAATACACAATCATATAATAAAGTTATACAATCACATAATAAAGTATACAATCATATAATACAGTTATACAATCATAATAAAGTAGGTATCCAATCATACAATTAAATACACAATCATTTAAAAAAGTATACAGTCATACAATAAAGTTATACAATCACATAATAAAGTGTACAATTATACAATAAAGTGTACACCTTCACTTCACTTACCTTTACCTTCACTTAATAATAACATTAGTGTTCATGTATTACACGGCAGCAATAAATAATTAAACTGTCCAAGTATTTTTAGGCGTGACAGTTGCAATGTACTATAAATGAAAAGCTGAATGAAAACAGTACATTCTGATTACTTTTTCTACGGCTTTAAACGTAAAATTATGTAGTTGTTAGCCGTTATACAACAGAACTTATTCGCGAAAAAAATAAGGAAACATACATTTTAATTCATTATACCTTTTTTTATAACGTTATTACAGCTGTCAGATCTATAAAAAACTTGGACCGCCAAATAATGAACAAGGCATGGCAGAACGGCTGTCAAGGCATTATTTAAAGAAATTTGTTGTAGCCACTTGCACCCATATAAACCCCGAGCAACTGTGTTAGCAACTGTGACGCCGAGTTCGACGCGTGGACATATATAAGAATGAACGTTCCTAAGTCACAATACCTGGCGACAGATCTTCCTTCTCATTTCCGTTCTATTTACTTCTCTTTTCTGTGTTTATAACTATAATTGCTATTGAGCCTAGATTGTTTTGTATCAAACTCGTGTCAAAATGTCAAACGGAGCGGACGGTATATTGTTAGTTTAGCCGAAGACGCTCGCGACTAGCGAGCAGTGGCCTTAGTACGAACACTTGCGAAAAAGTTATCGTTACGTAAATTTACTTTGGTTGACTTTGGTTTGTCCGCAATTTCGCTAGCAACGAAGATTCCAGATTTTGGGTGGACCAGCCAAGAGTATGGTTCATAAGGACGGAAGCAATAATCGCCCCACAGAGGATGGGCGAGGACTCAAAATTCAGTATTGTGGTTTCTAAAAGAGGCTATCCAGCAAGTCACGGATCTGCTAATGGATCCACCACAAAGCAATAAATATGAAGCACTAAAGTCGAGATTATTGCAAATTTATGAAGAATCGGAAAATAGGAAAATTCAGAAATTAATCGGCGAAATGCAATTGGGGGAGCAAAATCCGTCACAACTGTTACGCCGGATGAGGGACCTCGCGAGGGGAAAGATCGGACGGTTGACGAGCCGGAGCGCTGTGCGGTGTACGGGGCGCTTTCTGTATAGCCTTGCAACATTATTGTAGTCTGTGATCATGTCACCGTACAAATGTTTTCCGTGTCCCTTTTTTTCTCTCTCTCTCTCTCTCTGGTCGCTGCCATCTTTGATATTGGACGTAAAATCAGACGCTTATTAAATTAATTAACATCAGTTTATATATTCATTAAAACTAAAGTAATCAGTGCTAGTAACGTAAGTGTATTGTTCGTCGTTTATGCTGAGACATTAAACGCTGCAATCCATCAGTGTATTTGTTTGATGCAATACGGATTCATCACCACGTTCCTTTCTGCGGACTACCGATCTTCCAACAGCATACGCTGGCCGCCTAAGCGTCCTGACTCTGCTAATAGAATCTACGGATGTCAGTGTATCCAAATACCTGGGAATAATTATACGATATTTCAGCCCGAATATGAATAACAATGTGTCGTCATTTCTATCTCTAAAGCCTATTGAAAGAACTGATGCGAGAGGTATGGTAACATCCTTAATATAATGTTTGGAGTCACATAATCTTATTACATAGAGCAGTTATAAAAGTTATGCTGGGGAAACCCCGGTTACACCCCACTGATCAACTATACCAGGAGGCAAAATTACTCACGGTCCGACAGATCTTCATAATGCGTGCGACAGCTAAAGCTCACTCAGTTGCCATTACAACTCGTTTATTACAAAGGTCTGATTTTGAAAGTTTAGACACAAAAGTGGCCTTGGCTTATAACCCACTTCATACTTGGAAAAAGTTGTCATAATTGTAACTACAGACCTGATATTAGTTTACCACGCCATTTCAAGATCCATGCATCAAATGTACAAGCTTTACTAGGATTGAATTTCTTTTGGTGTCAAGGATGTTTTAATTACACCATTTACGACCATTATCCTGACGACGGTGAATGTCAACATTGCTAACTTAAACATACCCTTATTAGTTGTCCTCATAATAATGGTCAGCAACTACAAAAGAAAAACGGATAAAGCGTCCTATTCAAAGGAAACGCTAAAAGAAGCAGTAAGATCTGTCAGAAATGGTGTCCTGAGTGGCTATAAGGCTGCACAAACATATAAGATTCCTAGAATGACTATTATGGATCACGCCAAAAATAAGAGGACTAAATCAGAGTCATTGGGAAGAAACACGGCATTAGAAGTAGAAAAGAACTTAGCTTCAAACCTTCACCAAATGGAAAAGCATGGCTTTGGATTAAGTAAAGCAGAAACATTAGAAATGGTGGCAGAATTTGTTAAAAAAAAATGGAATAGAGACGCCATTTAAAAATGGAAAACCTGGTGATGCGTGATCTCTGCGTTCAAAAAGCGACATAATTTGTCAGTAAATAAACCTCAAGCGGTTGAATACGCCAGAAAGAAGGCTATAAATCCTTTTATTGTTTACCCGTACTTCGATTTACTCGAAAAAACACTAAATGATCTGAATCTATCGGGAAAGCCTTTTGCGATTTGGAATCTGGATGAGACAAGTTTCTCTAAAGATCCAGAAAAAACTAAGATCGTTGGACTAAGAGGACACGCGGCTACTAGAGTCATTTCCTCGCCAGGAAAAGATAATACCACAGTTTTACTTGGAATTAACGCGCTTGGAGAAAAACTACCTCCGCTGATCGTTTTGAAAGGCAAACATGTGTGGGACGAGTGGACATCTCCAGAAGCTTAACCAGGCACAACTTATGCCGCGACAAAGAATGGATGGATGGAAAGCGACGTATTTGAGATGTACTTTAAAAAAGTTTTTCTGCCAGCTGTTGGGAATGAACGTACAGTTCTGCTTGTATATGATGGCCACGCGACCCATGTGGGGCTAAATATAATAGAAGAAGCTCGCAAATCAGATATTACAATATAGAAATTACCAGCACATACCAGTCACGTTCTGCAACCGCTTGACGTAGCAGTTATGAAATCATTTAAAGATCGTTGGGATCAACTACTGGTGAAATGGCAGCGCTTGAATGTTGGAGTTGCATTGTCAAAGAAAGAGTTTGCGAGGCTAATCGGAGAAGTTTGGACACAAATCGACAGTCAGGTTGTAAGGAATGGCTTTCGCAAAACTGGAATTTATCCTGTCAATCCTAAAGCTGTTGAAGAAAAGCTATTCGACTCGTTGAAGCTTGAACACTGGAAAAATCTTAAAGTTGAGTCACAAGACAAGTCCAAACAAGCTACGCACAGTCTTTCAGGAGAGTTTCCTATTTGTGATGACGAAATTAACAACTCTTCGACTAAAAGCAACCCAAAAACTCTGTTTTCATTGGCACTTAATTGCATTATAAAAGTAGCGCACATAGGAACTTGTAAAGAGCGGGAATACCCACAGCACTTAGATCAATGTAGAACGGAATATACCTTTTTGAGTGATAAAAATGTTACACAGAACACCCTTCTAGTAGTTTTCTTTCTGTGAGTAATGTTAATAGCCCAAACAAACAGAATGAAACTGAACTGAAAAATAAAAATCTTGTAAAACTTCCGGTACCGGAGGGTAAGAAGATTCAAGTGCTAGAGGACAAAATTGTCACTTTTGAAGAACTTCTCCTCATGAAAGTAAAAGCTGGCAACAATAAAAAACTTAAGCGTCAAAGAATGGGACCAGGAGCGGAAGTCATAACTCATGACGATGTTCTTATGCGTAAAATGGAAGAAAATAAGAAAAAACCTAAGGGCATAAAGACAAAGACACAAAAAACTAAAAAATCTATGGAACCAATTCCATCAACTTCATTACAGAAGCCTGCTAGCAAACAACAAGAACATCAGACAAGAAAATCTCTAAAACAAAATCAAACACATGTGGTTTCAGATGACTCGACAAGTGTTTCGGATTGCATAAGTGAATACAGTGATCATACTTGTGACAGTGAACATGATTTCGAAGAATACATGTTCACCCCAGAAAAAAATTTGACAACGCAAAATGACACTAGTAAATCGAAAACAGTACAAGTGAAATCTGAGAGAGTTTTCAGCAAACTAGTCAAAGAGAGTGCCAAAGAAAATGTTTATGGAAAAGAAAACTATAAGAATGGAACCA
The DNA here is from genome assembly GCA_949125355.1 of Agriopis leucophaearia. Taxonomy (NCBI): domain Eukaryota; kingdom Metazoa; phylum Arthropoda; class Insecta; order Lepidoptera; family Geometridae; genus Agriopis; species Agriopis leucophaearia. The sequence goes on from OX421289.1 coordinate 1,666,655, forward strand.
ATTCAAATAACGTAACTTCAGAAACAACTAAACTACATGATTATAACGTTAACGACACTGTACTCGTACGATACTTTACCCGGAAAAATTGGACATATTATGTAGGCTATGTAGAAGAAGTGAAATCTGGTGAAGATGAAATATATTATGCGATAAGCTTTTATAAGACTGTCAAAAAACCTTTAAAGTTTATATTAACAAAGAAAAAAGACAGTGATATTGTACCAAGCTTATCTATTGTAAAAATATTAGTTTGAGTCAAAATCCAAGCAATCCCAAAGAATTAGTATTGTCTAACGATACAGACTCTATCTATTTTTGATTTAGAAATTATATATGAAAATAGCGTCCCTACTCATCTCAACAATAATTTATGACGTATGTGGCCTTAACTGATTGTATGGAAAATAAAAAATCCACTTACCTTGTTTTTTTTTTTTTTGTATCTTTGTGATTTTTAATAAGTTATAAAAATAGATTTTGATATAATTTTTAGTGAGGTCCTATTACAAAACTTAAAATGTCTTACGGCCCTTAAGGGACTGTAGTTTTATTTACAAAATAAATACTTCAGTACCTACTTCGTAAAAATGTTTACAACCCCTAAAAGTACGTCGTCACCAAAGATGTCTTGCCCTTATTGGAAATAATTTTATTTTTGTTCAAAAGTATACCTTACAGAAAAACAATTAAAACACATATTTCAACAGCACTTTTGCATCCTTGCTGGATACTGTTTTCATACATATTGGCTTACAAATTACGATTTTATTACTACTAGACGGACTTACCTCAAACTGCTTGGGAAGTCCGTCTACATGCCGAGTTTTTTTTTTATAGAACTTTTTTTCTAGGCCATTAAAGATAGATGAATATATGAACAATACTTTCCAACTACTCAAGTTACTTAAGAAAACTTATCTCGATTCATAAAGTTCAATTGAAATTAAAATATAGAAAACTATGCCGCGGACTTGCCCACATTGACCTTAATAATAATATATTAAAAAAAAAAAAATTGCATCACTTGTAAAGCTAATTTCTATACCTTACTCTTACTCTTGTAAATATGTTATTGTATTTATCTTGTAATTGGTGTGGCTTACGGGGACCGCCCCGCCGCCGTGTGCACCGAGACACCCATCGCTCCACACAAAACTCTCACATAATTGCCATGGGTGGTCTGGCGGTATCAGCGGGGCGGTCTCCATTCGCTTGCACTACATCGTGGCTCGGAGGACACGTTAAATTGTGGGTCCCGGTTGCTCGCCTTAATATCAATAACATATGATATTAAGGCGAGCACTCGTCAAACCTCCTATCCGCTTTCCCTTCAATCATCCCTACCCCACACTCATCCACTTCACACAACCCATCCTCTCAACATACACCTCACTCCACTATTACCTGTACTCCTCTCAAGTAATGGGGGTTTGCCGGAGTATCCCATTAGCACCAGCAAACTCCCTTCTCCTATCCAATCCAACAAATAAAAAAACCTAGGAAGACCTTCCTGACCTGGCTGACCGGATTACCGTCGCATCAACCTCAACCTCGTGTACCGCAGCATATGCTCAGCCACCTAGTGAGATCGCAAAGCTGAAACAGATGATGGAGCGCCATGCCCTGAAACTCGACAAGCACACTCGCGCAGCCTGCAGCTCCAACGCAGCTAATAAATATATTATTTATATATATGAAATAGTATGTATGTAAGTACATATATATAGGTATATCAGAGTGGAGCCTACAAATGATCTTGATTCCATGATTGTGTAGATGTTTTGTCTGACTTTGTTAAAATGATTACCTATTGCCGTGTCTATAATAAAGAAGGTGCTGGTGAACTAGTTATGAAGTGTTCTCAAACTAACTGTGACAAAGTGTACGATTTCCTGTGCCTCGGTATGAAACAGAAAGAATTTGAATCTTTTTCAACGGTTTATAAACGTGTCAGTTTAAAACCTAAACGATTAGGAAATGATACACCTGTTGGAACACCGGACCAGAGGAGGACCATAGCAGGTACAACTCCTAATTATGTCAATACTCAACGAGGTAGCCGAAGCAGCCAAATTGAATATTCTATGGTGAATTATGAAAGCAGTTTGTTGACGGAATTCAAAGAATTTAGGCTGGAAGTGAGAAATAAATTGGATACGCGAGAACGTATTCTAGATATTCAGCAACTATGTTGTATCACTAGGGATGAAGTCCAACTAAAAACTACTATACAGAATGTGCGAGATACTTGTAGTAGCTTGATTTCAATGGAAAATTAGTAAAATGCTTTGCGATCATAATCAGCGGATCGAGTTATTGCTAAGTAAGGCGACATTTTCACACCTCACGAAACGAGAAAAAGATTAATAACACACATCGATATGAAAATGGATGTTTTGTCTCAAAAAAAGACCAAAGAAGAGAATATTTTAAAAAATTGCTCATGAAGAACATACTCTAACATTAGCTGAACGAAAAGAAATACATGAAAAACTAATTTTTTAATGGAAAAAAAACATTCAACGTTTCTGGAACAGCAACAAGAATTGCATGTTATAGAAGTAGAATTTAAGAAAAAAAATAACGATTTACTTTTGGAAAAGGCTAAACTGGAAATAGAAAAAATAAAACAGTAAATATGGTGAACACTTGTTTTTATTTGACTGCCCCGGTGGCTCAGTTGGTAGTGAACCTAATTTCTGTGCTTGGAGGCGTGGGTTCGATTCCCATCTAGGACAAACATTTGTGTGATGAACATTTGTGTTTGTTCTATGTCTGGGTGTTAATATCTATCTAAGTATGTATTTAAAAATATATATGTATGTATATCAGTCTCTGGCAGCCATATTACAAGCTTTGCTTAGTTTGGGGTCAGATGACCATGTGTGCAATAATGTCCCAGATATTTATTTATTTATCTCTAGTTGCAGGTTCTCCTATTTCATTCAATGTTGATTCTGTTTCTTGACTTATAGCTTCAGTTTCATCTGTAATTTCCTCTTCCAATCCATTTTGATTATAAATGCTTATAATTGATAGAGAAAATATGACGCGGTGACAGCTTATCTATGTGAATTTTGCTACGAAGCTGTTTTTAGGTATATGAATTTTATTATAAATAAAAAATTTAGTAATAAACAATAACTTGTATAAACTGGGGAGCCATATCAAAATGCATAAAAATTTAAGTCATTAAAAATAGTTTTAAACTCTGACACAAACACAAAATGCTAACATAATATAAAAACAGCAAACATGAAACAAAAAACGTTACGCGGAAATAATGTATAAGTGTTATAGCTGATACCACAGTGTGAAAGCATACCTCAAATAACAGAAGTAAAAAAAAAAGTCCAACTAAAAACGTATGCCTTAAAAAATATTTATTTACTCCACTTGCTAGCCCAGAAACTCAAGCTGAGAGGTTATATATTGAGAGCCACATAAGGACCAGAAATGTGATTGAACGAACCTTTGAAGTATGAAAGCGGTGGTTCCCATGTATAGGATTGAAATTGAGATTGAAACTGGCTAACGTGCAAGCAATTATTGTAAGCACGGCAATCCTACATAACATTTGCATAGCCAAAAATGATATGAGATTAGTGGGAAACATGTTCGCTAATAATAATACTGTGACACAAAACAAAGAATCACCTCACAATGTACCACTTTGGATAGAAAACGAAAGTGCCCCAAGTATGTACTGTATTTCAGGTTCTTCATTCGATGTTTCATCCGTCATTTCGTTTCTTTTAGGTTGCCTCTTTATTACACCTTGATATTGCTTAAGTGCGGTCATCTCAATTGCCTTTTCTTCGAAATACTCAAAGTTTTCTCGCTCTGCTATTGTAAACTCTACTAGAGATCCATAGAGATCAGATACCGTCAATACATCTGCAGATGAGCTCTGAATCATTAAAAAAAATCTGAATAGTAGCCACCCCCCTAACACCATAAAGTCACCAAAATAACTGAGAATTTAATAAAAAAGGTGGCACTTGCCAGGAGCGAGATAGCAACGACACTCGCTGAGACTAAGACTATACGCGACTCGCAAGGCTACGAGACTATACGAGGGAGCCACATCAGCTTATCAAGGAAATCCCGGCATCGGTGAAGGATCTCTCCAGTCTGATCTAAACCCTGGCCAAAGAATCTCATGCAGGCAGTCCAACCACCATCGACCTAGAAATAATCAGGACGGAATACTGACTTAAAAACTTGAAGTAGGCTCTCTTCAGACTTAACTAGACGAACTCAGAAGGGACCTGCAAAGAGAACTGGACAGGTCAGTGAAGATCCTCCAAAGGAGTGCAGAGACCTCCGTTAGACATTCCTCCGGTGTGGGGGGCACACCCCAAAACACGGACAAATTAGAAAACATTCAGAGCATGCTGAATGCATTAAACAATTAACAATTAGGAAAAAAACTCAACCTCCTGCCTCCAGCCCCATTTCAATAAATATAGAGGAGTAAGTACTGACTCTTACAGAACGCCTCGAAGCCATATCGTCAGAGCTTAGGACAATGCGGCAGGAAAAACTCCATCAGCCCCCACCTACTCTCAACATGTGCCGAGCTTGCCACGCGGAAGAAGGTAACACAACCAAAATTACTTACGCAAAGGCAACAGCGAGAACCCCCACTCTCAAACCCAACCACACACTGCTAGTGTCTACATCAGATCCCGCTGAAACCACGACCGCTGACACTTGTCAGTTTTGATTGACAGAATCAAGGTAGCGTTGGATGTGAGGCTGAATGGAGCGAAGGTCGATCGAGTTCAAAAACAACAGAAAACAGAAAAGTTATCCTAAGCTGCAGTACGAAGGAAGACCTTTGCCTGATCAGAAGTCATGTCCAGCAAGACAAATCCCTGAAGGTGGAGACTGCGAAAGCAAACAACCACTCATCATCATCAGGGACATTCTGTCACATCACACGGACTCAGATATAGTCAAGAACCTGTTGGCACAAAACAAACATCTGCTACAGGAGGTAGATCTGAAGGAGAGCGCTGTCAGGGTGCGGTACAGGAAAAGAGTAATCTTAGGGACCGTAATCCCCATGAATGCCATCCGGTGCTGGAAGTCTCTCCACTTGTGCACAAGAGACTGACCGAGGCAGAAAAGGTGTATACATAGGCCTCCAGAAGAGGCCTGTGCACGACCGTTGGTGTAGTGCACCAAAATCCTCGGTTTTGATCATACTAAAGCAGTCTGCCGGAACAGGGACGAGCTCTGCAGTCACTGCGGAAGGTCCCACTCTTGGAAACAGTACAAAGACAAGAGAGAAGAAAGGCCACCTCGATGCATGAATTGCTCAACCACTCAGCCAAACAAAGCCAGTACAGACTTGGAGCACAATGCTTTTAGCAGCATGTGCCCAGAGAAGGTAAAATGGGATGACATAGCGCGGTCAAGAATCTTATATTGCTGAAGGCACCTTAGAAGTACTACGATCGGTTTCCCGAAGAAATGGCGGTACAGGTTTGCACTTCATCCAAGCAAACCTGAATCGCTCCAAAGAAGCAACAACTGAGCTCCTAAAAGCTCTAATGGATGGGGGAGTTTCGGTCGCTCTTGTCCAAGTACCCTATGTAGGGAACAAGGGCATCCTGAAATAATACCTGGAAACTCGGATAATCGACAACAAAGGAGAGATATCCGTCTGTTACCCAAATGACAGACATTAAAACAATAAACTCACGTAATTAACACAGGATGGATGGAAAACAGTAAAAAAAAAACACAAATAAACGACAACGTGAGTTGCTCGTGGAAAACCTCTACGCAAATATGGAAATCGCGAGAGTTAAGATTAGCATGTTCCATTTGTTGGGTTTTATTAATAGATACGAGTAGATGCTCTTTATTGTGTACACCAGAAATAAAAATTACATACAGATAGAAAACACTTACGAGCTAGTGACACTAGTGGCGGCCTTATCGCTAAAGGCGATCTCTTCTACGCAACCAAGTATTGTGAATTTTTAAATTTCAATTACTAGTCGTTTAAGAAATAAAAGCTTGCAGACGTAACCTACAGAGTATTTCTTGTAAGTGCTTTTTGTCTCCTGTTTATTAAACGCCTATTGTTTTAGGAATTCAAGCGGAATCTTCTGTCCAGGAGTTTTAGACAAACTTAGCCAGTGTACTCTTAATGATCTCGACTGCAACGGAACTGTGCAGGAGTGGCAAGCCCAGGGAAAGTAAAAGTCCTACATAAAATACAAATCCTAGGGAAAACGGCATTCCTAAGGGAAAACGGTGTAACGATGAAACGTTACAAATAAGATTCTTATAAAAATAAACAATTTAATAATAACTTAATTTTAACTAATCCTAGATTGTGCCCACTGATCCCCCGTCCTTAGTCCGTGGCCCTATTCCCCACACCATCTGCGGACGGTACCTGTTCTCTGCGCAAGCGCCGAGTGCGAGTCGTGTCGCCCGCCAGCAGACCACTTTCTGTATTGAAGGCGAACGCACGCTAGTCGTCGTAAATTTTGAAAGACCGACTTTTTACACGTGGTGCCTTTTCTTATACTTAATACTCTAAAATATCTAAACAAACTTATTTTGTTAGAATATTGAACTCAGTGCGAAACCCCGTAAAGGGTAAGTGTTGAATTTAATCTTTCTTATTGTGCAAAATAGTAGGTAGGCCATGAGAGATGGCCGTTAATAATTATGATATATGTTTGCCAAGTGTCTGCTTCCTCTTTTCTTATGAACTCCGTCTGATTGTGGCTTTCTCTCACACCTTTAATACGCTCCTTCAATGCCTAAGTACTTCCTTCTTTGTTCCGGCAAAAGCCACAACCAGAGGAGTCACTGAAGGGCGAATTTTCACCGTAAACTGATTCCAGGGTCCAAGATTCCGGGACGACCTTTTCGCCTTGTCCCGTTTCGGCTGCGAATCACTCCAATTCACTCCACTACACTACATCCGCTGGTTCCTGTCCGTGACGTCGAGGCTATAGCTAGGGGAGTGCTTGGGCCGGCTATCCATTGGTTGCGTACCATACAGTGTGACTTGGTTAATTTAACCACTGAAATAAATATGTAGACAGATCGCTTGCCTTTCTTTTTAATAAGATTAGGCCCTTCTAGGTGATTCCGTTTCAACGGGAAAATCCTAGGGAAAATTAAAATCCTAGGGTAAAATGAAAATACTAGGAAAATCAAAATCCTAGGGTGAAATGAAAATCCTAGGGAAATTAAAATCAATCACAAGAGAATTCAAGAAAATTAAAATTAAACACTCGTTCAATGCTGCAAATGCTTTCATTGATTCAAGCTCCCTCGCCAACATCGGGGTATAAAGCATTCACACTGGCCATCTACTATAAATGGAAACAAATAGAAAAATATAACCGTAGAAAAAAAAGCCAATGTTGACACATCCTTGGAAAATCCTAGGGAAAATGAAAAGCCCAGGGAAAGTAAAAGTCCTACATAAAATACAAATCCTAGGGAAAACGGCATTCCTAAGGGAAAACAGGAAAATCCTAGGGGAAAATGAAAATACTAGGAAAATCAAAATCCTAGGGTGAAATGAAAATCCTAGAGAAATTAAAATCAATCACAAGAGAATTCAAGAAAATTAAAATTAAATCACTTGTTCAATGCTGCATATGATTTCGTTGATACAAGCTTCCTCACCAACAAGGGGTATAAAGCATTCACACTGGCCATCTACTATAAATGGAAACAAATAGAAAAATATAACCGTAGAAAAAAAGCCAATGTTGACACATCCTTGGAAAATCCTAGGGAAAATGAAAAGCCCAGGGAAAGTAAAAGTCCTACATAAAATACAAATCCTAGGGAAAACGGCATTCCTAAGGGAAAACAGGAAAATCCTATGGAAAATGAAAATCCTAGGGGAAAATGAAAATACTAGGAAAATCAAAATCCTAGGGTGAAATGAAAATCCTAGAGAAATTAAAATCAATCACAAGAGAATTCAAGAAAATTAAAATTAAATCACTTGTTCAATGCTGCATATGATTTCGTTGATACAAGCTTCCTCACCAACAAGGGGTATAAAGCATTCACACTGGTCTGCTTACTGTGACAAATGAAAATTATTTTAACGGGTGTCTCAGTAAGAGTGCACTTTTATAATTTAGAATCATTTTTTTCCGTGCAAGTGGCAACTCTGAACTTTTACAGCTGTCACCTATGTTTATTCGGATTATTAAAAATTTCACCAGGATGGCGCCACCTGCCACACCGCGCATGAAACAACTTATTGCAGCAACGATTTTCAGAACACAATTATCTCACGAAATTCTGATGTCAACTGGTCACCAAGATCGTGCGATTTAACGCCGTGCGATTTTTTCGTGCGAAGCCGAGCGCGCTTCGGCGACTGCGCTTGGGTACCTATCTACGGGGCGCTAGCTTGTGTACCGCATCAGCTGAGACAGTGAAGGAGGGACGTACCGTATGCGAACAGAAACGCTATCAAGATCATGCATCACAGAGAAGAGCTCCACTTATTGCGACATATATGTATTAGTCTTTATGAATGTTGGAATAAGACAGAGAGTCAGAGAGTCAGCAGCCCATTTCCCTTTGTTTTTCAAGGGGCAGAGCTGATAAAAGAGGTTACTTTTTCAAAATTTCATCTGTATATCTATTACGTATTACGGTTCGAAAAATAAAGCCGTTAAAAGGTAGGACGGACAAACAGACAGCAGATAGCGTAGGCTTAGTAATAGCAAGGATCCATTATACTATAGATAGAGGATAATATATATTTACTGAGAAAACTGCGTAGACGCTTTCGATAGTTCCAAAGTGATCGTTTAAGTACGCGTTAGTATTTTTTGTGGGAGCTGTACAAAAGTTGGAAACTTCCAGTGGCATACTTTTTGTACAATACTAATGGAAAGCTGATAATTTACAATTACTGTTAAAAGCCAAGATAAATTAATTATTTGAAAATAGGCTTCTACCTAAAGCAGTGGTTTGTGACCATGGTTTCTGTTTGTGGTCTACGAAACAAAAAAACCTTGGAGCTTCCAGCAACATTTTTTTTGCAATGATAGAAACCTTTTTACTTGATTTGACGTACCACATCTTATAAAACTAAGTAACAGAGAGAACTAAGATGGAAGAACTAGACTGATTCAATTTTGATAATTATCTATAAACTGTTGATCTCTTAAGGTGCTGATTTTGTTGAAAAATTAGTAGTTTTATGTCAATAAGCTAAAGAGAGAAATAAGACCCGGCTATGTCCTAAAACTGCAACCAGAACCACCAGAAGATGGGCAGCAGAATCCTCCTACTTGCATGGTGGAACGTTCTGCGATCTCCAAGCCATGGCAAAAAATCCACTAAAAGCAGAACGCTTAGAAAAACTAGTGAATATAATCACAACCCGAAACCGTTCCAAAAAATGAATGTGAGCCTTGCAACTCAGATATTCAGTAATTCTGTTTCTGCTGCCATAGGCAGGCACTGCTCAAAGAACTGGACAGTTTAAAAGTAAAACCGGATATGCGACTTCTGATTCTTTCCAACTGGTAAATAATATGTTCGACGGCCTAAACCAGAGGATAGGCAGTAGCATCCTCCTACTTGCACGGTGGAACGTTCTGCGATCCCCAAGACGCCTGCCAAGCGTGGAGATTATGGAAAACCTAATAAACCTATTAATGCGGGTTGTCTTTAAGTAGAATCTACGTAGCACAAAAAACGGCGTGCGGCTAACCTAATACATCTACGAGTATTTCGCGTTGTTGCTCGCCATAGGGACGGTAAAGGAGAATCTTGTCGAGCTGGAATACCAACCCAGGCATTTTTATACGTCAGGGTTTAAGACACATTCCACTCAAAAGGTTCCAGCTTTTAAATACATGTTTACACTTTAACAAAGAGGTCATGTGTGCCGTAGACAGTGCTAGCTGTCGAAAATGATGAAAACCGTTCCAAACAGGTAGAGCAGAAATCCTAGAGGAAACAAAAATACTAGGGAAAACGAAAATTCCTAGGGAAAATGGAAAAGTACTAGGGAAAATTGAAAAATGCTAAGTAAATTAAAAACAAAGCTTATGAAAATGACCCGGACTACTTCGTTTTTCATCCTTGTCCGTGGGTAAAGCATTCTTATTCAGAAAGTCCACACGTGGTCCTTGAGTGGTGATAATCGGGTGGAGTAATAGAACTGGAGAGTAGAAATACTAGGGAAAACGAAAATTCTTAGGAAAAGTGGAAAAGTCCTAGGGAAAATTGAAAAATGCTAAGTAAATTAGATACATAGCTAATGAAAATGACCCGGACTACTTCGTTTTTCATCCTTGTCCGTGGGTAAAGCATTCTTATTCAGAAACCCCACACGTGGTCCTTGAGTGGTGCTAATCGGGTGGAGTAATAGAACTGGAGAGTAGAAATCCTAGAGAAATTAAGAAAAGCTAGGGAAAACGAAAATTCCTAGGGAAAGTGGAAAATTCCTAGGGAAAACGATAGATGTGTTCAAAATGGGGCACTAACACAAGCGTCGGCGATTTTGTCCATATCGTGAATAATAATTATGTTCGACGGCGTAAACAGCAAAACACATTTTAAATGTGCTTTATCACAAAAATCTAGTTATGTAAGAGAGGCCATTTTTACTGGAAAAAATGTGTTTGAACTGCAAAAAAACCATGAAAAGGGGTGAAAGTGGTTAAGCATATATTAACACGGCCTCCATGTTTGGTAGAGTTTTACAGACTGGCAGAGCGGTAATGCAACTGAATGAAGAAGAGTCTACAGAGACAATGTATAATGTACTTTTGGTAACCAATAAACTAAATCAAGATGTCACTGAAAATTTATTTGCGAGATTTTGACAAAAAGGTCGTTCGAATAGAAACCCATCAGCAAGGATTTTGAGAACAATTTTTAGAAGTAATTTAATCAATTCATTAATCAAACCATGGAATAGGAAAAACAGGGTTGGAAGTGAAAAGTAGGCGGGAGCAGCTGCCACACTTATACGGAACTCTACACCATTGCGCCAGTTGAGCGCTAGCACCGCTATCGATTGCATGATCCGCCACTTCACTGCTGTACCCACTGTATGCCTTACTGTGTCATTTTCCTGTGCAAAAATGATAGCAGACAAATAACATAACAAGAGGAGGTGTTTTGTACCACAGGCAAGTGTGATTCTATGACTCTTCTGTCCAGAAGTTTTAGACAAACTTAGCCGGCAAACTTAATGATCCAGGCGGCAACAGAACTGTGCAGGCGTGGCAGCACGTTTTGCAGGATAGCCAAGGTTAACCGTTTAAAAAAACATCAAAATCTTTTGGCAATTTTTTTTTCTAACATCCAGCTTTCTTTTGAAGATTGAGTTGGCAACACTGGTCGAACCAGTCTGAAAACTACTACGACGCGGAGCGCACGCTTCTTGACTAACTGAGAACTATGATAGAACTAGACTGATTTGAATCAGTCTAGTTTCATCTTAATTCCTTAATAATTATCTATAAACTGTTGATCTCTAAAGGTGCTGATATTGTTGAAAAATTTGTAGTTTTATATCAATAAGCTAAAGATAGAAATAAGACCCGGCAATGTCCTAAAACTGCGACCAGAACCACCAGAAGATGGGCCGCAGAATCCTCCTACTTGCATAGTGGAACGTTCTGCGATCTCCAAGCCATGGCAAAAAATCCACTAAAAGCAGAAATAGAAAAACTGATGAATGTAATCTCGACCCGAAACCGTTCCAAAAAATGAATGTGAGCCTTGCAACTTGCATATTCAGTAATTCTGTTTCTGCTGCCATAGGCGCAGGCACTGCTCAAAGAATTGGCCAGTTTAAAAGTAAAACCGCAAACGCGACTTCTGATTTTGTCCAAATGGTAAACAATATGTTCGACGGCCTAAACGGCAAAATACATTTCAAATGTGCTTAATCACAAAAATCTAGTTATGTAAGGAAGGCCATTTTAACTGGAAAAAATGAGTTTGAACAGCAAAAAAAAAGAACAATTGTTGATGCTTGCTACTGTCCTTTTCCCTCCTATCCTAGTGTTTTTCCTCGGCTAAAAAACAAAATAACATTATTTAAATCGCGCTGTGTCACGGTGCTATGAGAGGGCGGGCGCCTCGACTGTGTTCCGAGAACCCCGTTACAAATCAAATAAACAAGAACCGCGAGTGCCGGTGCTTTTTCTCCGAAAATCAAAATAAAACTGAAAACTCATCAAAAACCAAACAAAGTTAAAACATTTTGTGTGTCGTGCGACGCGACAGTGTGAAATTGTGTGGTGTGTTTGTAAAACTGAATCGCAGTGGACTCACAAAACCATCAACGGCCGAGGTACGTACTTTTCTACCTACTCTGTTCCCTGATCCACTTGTTTTACTTATCGCAAGCCTCCAGTATTCAAAATTTTCAACTAAAGGTCAGATTAGCCTTCCACAACGGAAGCATCTACAACAATGAAAAGCGTGAAAGTGGTTCATTAACCAAACATTAACACGGCCTCCATGTTTTGGTAGTTTAGTAGTAGTAGTTTTATATCAATAAACTAATGTGAGAAATAAGACTCAGCTATGTCCAGAGGATGGGCAGTAGCATCCTCCTACTTGCACGGTGGAACGTTTATAGTGAATTAGCACTATTTATATAGAAGGAGAAGTTTAAGCTACCGACAATGGAAGAAAATAGCTGAGTCCGAAAGAAATTATAAATTTAATGCAAAGAAAAATCTTAGAAAAAACGAATGACAATTCTATTTGAAAATCGGTGTTCTTTTATTTTTTTCTTTTCGCGCCCCAGCGCCACACGTCGTGGAAAATTGGAATGAAATTCACGAAGGTTGGCGCAAGGAGTACGAGTACGCCACATCACCCCCTTCCGCCGCAGTAGTCCCTGTCACTACACGGGCAGTGGGATTTTACACACAGTGGATGTTTAAGAAAGTCTATGAACTGTATTTTCATTTTTCATTTTGTATGGACGTAGACCCGATCGCATACCGGAATGCTCGCCGTATGCATTTTATCGTGTGTCATTGGCGCAATTTGAGTACCGCCTGATTTGCGGGAAATCCGCCCAAATTAATACGCTCGGCATTGATGCCGGTCTGTTCGTCCGCCCCCGATTGGATATTGAACACCGTGACGTGATAAAAGCAATGGCCGTCACTTTCTCACCCCTTGCTAATTTGTTGGCTGGCGTGGGTAATTTCGAGTACGAAAGCGAAGCGTACTACGTTAAGTGTCCAACCGATCCCATCCTTGGCACTTTATTTTCAAACCTGGAAGCAGTTGTCCAAGAAGTCGCTAATCCTGCGACTCCTCAAGCTGTGCGTCAGCAGTTTTATGATCTGAATCCGCTACCGTTCGCTAATTGGAACCAGCCCGCTCGCGCTGGAGTGCGACGACGTCAAGATGGACAGGTCCCATTGGACCCAGGTTTTCCAGTACTCTTGAATGCAGCAGAATTTAATTTTATTTTATTTTTTTCTTTTCGCGCCCCAGCGCCACACGTCGTGGAAAATTGGAATGAAATTCACGAAGGTTGGCGCAAAGAGTACGAGTACCCCACACGTTCTGTGATCCCCAAGCCGCCTGCCAAGCGTGGAGATTATGGAAAACCTAATAAACCTATTAATGCGGGTTGTCTTTAAGTAGGTATCTAATCCACGTATAAGCAGCACAAAAAACGGCGTGCGGCTAACCTAATACATCTATTTCGCGTTGTTGCTCGCCATAGGGACGGTAAAGGGAAATCTTGTCGATCTGGAATACCAACCCAGGCATTTTTATACGTCAGGGTTTAAGACACATTCCACACAAAAGGTTCCAGCTTTTAAATACATGTTTACACTTCAACAAAGAGGCCATGTGTGCCGTAGACAGTGCTAGCTGTCGAAAATGATGAAAACCGTTCCAAACAGGTAGAGCAAAAATCCTAGAGGAAACAAAAATACTAGGGAAAACGAAAATTCCTAGGGAAAGTGGAAAAGTCCTAGGGAAAATAAAAAATGCTAAGTAAATGAAAAACAAAGCTTATGAAAATGACCCGGACTACTTCGTTTTTCATCCTTGTCCGTGGGTAAAGCATTCTTATTCAGAAACCCCACACGTGGTCCTTGAGTGGTGCTAATCGGGTGGAGTAATAGAACTGGAGAGGAGAAATTCTTGAGTAATAAAAAATACTAGGGAAACCGAAAAGTCCTAGGGAAAATTGAAAAATGCTAAGTAAATTAGATTCATAGCTAATGAAAATGACCCGGACTATTTCGTTTTTCATCCTCGTCCGTGGGTAAAGCATCCTTATTCAGAAACCCCACACGTGGTCCTTGAGTGGTGCTAATCGGGTGGAGTAATAGAACTGGAGAGGAGAAATTCTTGAGTAATAAAAAATACTAGGGAAACCGAAAAGTCCTAGGGAAAATTGAAAAATGCTAAGTAAATTAGATTCATAGCTAATGAAAATGACCCGGACTATTTCGTTTTTCATCCTCGTCCGTGGGTAAAGCATCCTTATTCAGAAACCCCACACGTGGTCATTGAGTGGTGCTAATCGGGTGGAGTAATAGAACTGGAGAGTAGAAATCCTAGGGAAATTAAGAAAAACTAGGGAAAACGAAAATTCCTAGGGAAAATTGAAAAATGCTTGGTAAATTAAGAAACATAGTTAATAAAAATCACCCCGGACTATTTCGTTTCTCATTCTCGTCCTCGTTTTAATTGCCAGCCTTTTGGGCCTTGCTCAGACATTCATAGCAACGCTCAATAGGCTGCCAAAAAGCTGTTAAAAAAAGGGGGGAAACTAGGGAAATGGTAAATATCTAGTGAAACATCTAGTGAACGAGGCGGCGCTACTCGCACGTCGCTCCGCTCGCGCCCCTTGCAATATTTTTACGCATATTAAATTACCAGTATTTACTTGTGTTCAATGTGATTGGTTGTTTTACAATATTAAACATACGATAAACTATCCGTGTCAAAAACTGTGTTTGTTTAGGTGAACTAACCAGACCTGATTGGATTACCCACCTATGTCACTTACCTCAAAGGTTAGTACCACACGAAACCACAAAACAAAGAAAACAAATTGTATCAAAAACTACAAGATCCAGTTTATATTATACAATCAAGACGCCAACAGTCAAATATTTATAATCCGACGTGAAACGCAACGCTGGCCACGAGATCTGCATTGCGATTCTGTAATATACGCTTCACTCGGTGAGCTTCACCCAGTGATACGCACTCCCTTCGACACTGGCGTTCGCCTCACCCAAATTGGTATTCCGAGAAATCACGCGCTACTGGGCGAAGTGAAGTGAACAATCGATGCTCATAAAATTTGCGTGAGTTTACTAGTGCATGACACACACCGTTTTTAATCGAATCGGTATTATCGTAATTTTATTATTTCATATTTAAGGCGTTTTATGCGAGTTTTTTTTACTTAAATATAGTCTATTAATGGAAATTATACAATACCACATCAAAATATGGACTGAGTTAATGGTAAAACACAAAAAATATGATTTTTCACAATATTGGCAGAATGATGAGGCCGTCCTTTGCCACAGTGGGCGTCCGCATCAGAAAAAAAGTGTGACGTTTATTTTATATCGTAATATTTTCGTAAACAAAACAAGTTGTATTAATTTCGGGTGTTTTGAGTTAAAAACAAACTATACCGCAAAAAATCTTGGTGGAATGTTAAGTTCCCAACATGCTGGAGCTATCGAGATAACAGTGACTTCGTCAGTTTCGACATACCACTTGTAATTTATTACCTGCTTGAATCAAAGTGTTTCTTTTTTTATAACGTTTTCAAAAGCTCTCTATTATGTTTAGTAAGAAATACTTAACATTAACTAGTTTGTTTTATAACGTGGGTCGATGCACAGCGTTGTACAGTTTATTTAAAACAAGACAAAAGAGAGGAAAAAATACCTATAATACAACATGAGGTAAGAAAACAGTATTTTGTTGTGTAAGTACATATAATTTGCAAGTCTGTTACGTGAAATTATTGAATTTAGTATTTATATAACTTAGAACGTGTATTTACTATAATCCATAATCATTCATTTCAGTTTCAGTCGCACTAGTGAACGTTCTGTCCATCCAAATGAAGCACAAACAGGAATACTACTCGATAATCTAGAGAGGAATCCAGACATGGTGAGAGGCTTCCTGAGGACCCACAATGCGAGGCAAAAAGGACGAACCTTTTGGGAGCAAATGCAGCTGCAACTGAACAGCGTTGGAGGTGGAACTACTAAAACTTGGAAACAGTGGATGAAGGTAAAATATTTTCATAGAATAATAGTAAATGTAACATGGTACTTATAGTTTTCCAAGCTGTTTGTGACTAACCCAGGTAGTCCATGTTCTAACAATCATAATATATTTTACTAGTACTGGACTGACAAAAAAAGTGCGACCAAAAGGCTGCATTGCGAGCTGCAAACAGGCGTAGGACTGGTGGCGGGTCAGCTGAGGTCGAGGTGGAACTGACAGCGGTAGACGAAAGGATAGTTGCCATGATGGGTGGTGAAGGATTTTCTACTGGCGATTCTCACTTGAGAACACCACTTATTCATGTAAGAAAAAATATATATATATTATTGAGCAAGTGCCTATATTCACTAAACAAAATATAAGCTAACATTAAATATAACTACTATAGCTATCATACAACAAACAGTTGGATAGTCAAAATAATTGCTTCAAATTATCCATTTTCAGGAGCCTTCAATTGTGCACAAGAATGCGGATATTTCGATATGTCAAGAAGAGACAGTATTACCTGAAGTCATCTTTACATATGAAAATGTCACTGTAAGTAATATTACTATATACCACAGACATTTAATACAGAACAGACTGAACATGTTTTTTACAACTACATTCGCAAAAACAGTTATGTTTGCATCTCTCTCGATTACACAAAAATCATATATTCGTATCTCATTTTGTCGTAACGTTGCAACATAATAGAAAAAAATGAGCATGTGGTACGATGTTCCAAGTTGCCATTTTGGTAAGCATCAATATTCTGACAGAAGGCTGACAGCGAAAACCACGGCTTGCAAAAATTACCTAAAATAAAAGTTATTTTTGCATATTTGGTTTAAAAGATATGAAAATACTATGGTGAAGTGCAGTGTCCTCATGTGTTTTAATTCATCTCATAAGATGCCACCCGGTATAACGTTTCACACGTAAGTTTCGTGTGTTATAATAGAGATTATTTTGAATTGCTATTTTTTCTTGTTATTTTTCATAAACTTTACAATTTGAAGGCTTGGGAAGGTTGTGTTTCTTTCAATTTCATAAATGTACAAGTTTGGTGGGTGTAATAAAAGTTAATAAGTAGTTTTCTTTAAAAAAATATTGATTCGATCATTGTTTGGCGTTTGAGGTACTTAGACATTGTCCAGGGAACGTATTCAGTAGCCAAGAGAATGTAATACTCCTTTCAGTAGTATAATTAAAATAGTATAAGTTAATTTCTTTAAAAATTCATTGTATCGATCATTGTTTTACGTTTACGGTATTTAGACATTGTCCAGGGAATTTATTTCAGAATCAGAATTCGTATTTCAGAAGTATAATTAAAATAGATGATTCAGCTTGATGTGATTATGATGACATGAACCTTTTTCATTAATTACTAGCTGCTTTTCTTAAGTAATGTAAATAAAGTACCTACCTACCTATTGTGGTTCATGTCATATATATACGTAGTGATCTAGATAGTGTAATTAAAGGGTTATTTAGACATATGTCAAGTAACAAACATTTTTATTACATTTTAGATTTTCCCAAGGATGAAGAGTTGAGAAACGCATGGTTGAAGAATTTGAATCTAGAAAATTGGCAGCCCAGTGCGACAAGTTTGTTGTGCTCAAAGCATTTAGAGGCACATTTGTTCGACCGGACTGGTTTCCGTACAATCCTTAGAGAGTTTGAGGTGTAATGCTTATTGGAACAACAGTTTTCAATGAACAGTCGCTATCACTATCATGAATCTCAAGTTGTACTAACTACATTATGATAACTTGCATGTAATAATTTTCAGAGCGATAACATACCAAGTGAAAAGAAAGCCACAAAAAGAGGTGTTATTGGCAAAAATGTTCTGCGGGAGCTGCAGAATACCTCATTTCCATCAAATTCAGATCCTGCAACCACATGACACATCTGGTAAATTGTTTTATACAAAAATAAATGATTTGACTTGGTCTGGTGTGTTTGAATATTAATACCCAATGGGAACATCCATAAATTCCATCACATAAAGAGGAGGGGAGAAGGGGTCGACGAAGTGTGACTGACAAGGGATAGGGAGGGGTCGTAAATTTTGTGACGTTACATTTCAGATACAATCTAATAGTATCTGTTAGCACTATTATAAAAGAATGTCCTTGAGTCCGGCCCGCGTTTTGCAAATGTTTGCGTGTAATGTATATGTAGTGTATTTTGCATCAATATTTTTGTGGCTTGTTGGTTCTGCTTGGTATTATATGTCTGTGCTATATACTAAATAACTAAATAGTTTATGAATGTAAAAGTAGCTGCACCATTCGGTCTTAGTTGTTACTTTCCAATTTTTTTTTTAATGTAATTTTTCAATATTAAAGAGTATATTTTTCATTATAAAGCATATTACTTCTTTGGAAAATTTCGTTAAGATCGGTCAAGCCAATCGGTGATTGATCAATTATCGTGAAATAATATAACTAAACAAAATAGTGTGATAATGTTTGTTGTAACTTTATATGGTCACTAATAATACAGTTGTAATGCTAAAAACATGGTAAATAATGTATGTTTGAAAATAAAATACTTATTTAATATTTTCCATTGCAGGAAACTCTTAATACTCCAAAACCCATGGCAGGGACATCACACGCAGGACCTCAAATGAGTAATCAAGCTGCATTACCAGATGTATGTATCTAATTATTTATATTTTAATTCTTACCGAAAACATCAAATGTAATGTTGTTTACTTGGCCTATATAAGCAATGTATTATTTTGTTTAGATCCCAGAGTCTGAAAATACACCAGTCATACAAAGGCGTTCTCCTGGGTTGCAAACACCGACACAGTCTCCTCGACGCCAACGCACCTCACGCCTGTATAATTTCACATACTCTTCTTCGCGGGTTAACAAACGAAGCCGTCGCACACCAAATGATTGACGACGGCTTTCGCTTATGTCTAAATCCTTGGCCTCTTTTAGGATATTCAGCAGCAGAAAACCACGAGACATTCTTGGAAAAAAAACAAACAACAAATAAGTACAATTACACACTTTTAGTTATTTCTTAGCAGATTCCAACAAGAATAAGTATCTATTACACTTGCTTACCTTTTTATTGTCACAAACACCTATTATTTTTTTTAGTAACTCACGCAGTTATTCACTTACAAATGACTAACTTTTTATTTGACACTTCAAATTGAATTCTTAGGTGAGGTGAACAGGCGAGCGAGCGCTGCGGAATACCATTAAACGTCAAAGTCTCGAGCTTGATCACCCGAGTGTAGTTCCTTGCCCTTGCACCGTCACTCGGGTGGCGCTAGTGTCGGTTTTTGTGTTTGGCTGTTTTTGCAGAATACCAATTGGACATCTCACCGCGAGATTAGCGCTCGCGCAAGCGAGATAAATTTGCGGAATCGCACTGCTGCGCTGCGGGAGCCATTATCTAATTAAAATATGGACATCGACGTTCTAAAACTATAACAAAGCTCTGTCAAAGGACGACTAACAAGGATATCCAACTTCATAAAAAATTTTGATGTCAACACGGAACACAGCACCCACGAAATACACGTGCAACAGCTAGATAACGATCCATTACAACAAGAGGCTGTTAGTTGTATGTACATGTGCGCGCACGGCTGTGTCCGGCGCATCGACGATTTAGTCGAATACAACACTTGATCGCAAGTAGCTGTGTTGTTATTTACACCCTCAGCGCGCCCACTAACAAATGGCGACGTGCACGTTGCTTACGCGTGTTTAGTACCTACTTGTTTGTGACTAGTGCTAAAGTATTAGCTACATACAATGGCTGTAGCAAAAGTAACTGTGGAAAAAAAAAAAGAATGCAAGCGGCAAGCTCTACGAAGCTTATATAACCACAAGAAGAAAGCTACGACAGAGTGGTGAACTCGCCGATACACGAGCACAATCATCCTGTTCTTCAAGAAGCACTATGTAAGTGTAAGTAAGCACAATGATACAGCTAGTGAAAACAGTGATAATAATGGTACACTCATACACATACTACTACAGGTATGTGTATGAGTTTTCTTGTGTAGCTTTGAGCTCAAAAAGAGCTGATGATCAAGTAGCTTCGTGACTTTAAAATATGTATTGTATTTCTATATATGTATTTATATTTTTACTTGAAAAAACGTAACCTGTATTTAAATAGGGCCACAGTTTTTTTTGCATCAGGGCCTTTGTTTTTATAGGTACGCCACTGACGCCTCCGCTCCTTAGCTGGCTCAGAGTTCAACAACGACGATAACATCCGACAGCTGTGGATACGCCGCTTGCTAGGGAACGTACAGGCGATTCTAGCCGCACAGGAAGACCTGGCTCTTGAAAAGGAAGCTGACATCGCGGACAAAATAATCGAAGTTGCAACACCGCGAACCGCGGTTCACGCCGTTGCTACGCAGCCATTTGAGTTAACACAGCTGTCTCTTCGTGTGGAACAGCTCACAAAAGTTGTCGCATTAAGCGCAGACTCACTGGTTACCGTATCAAAATTCGAAAAGTGCAGACATTTTAATATTTTGAAGGCAGAAAAACAAAAAAAAACTGGTTGAGAAACATTGGCCATTAAATTTTGATGTACATAGGTCTGTTGTTATTATAACCATGACACCAACTCGCCTATGTTAAGCGATGATGCGGTCTAGTTTATAACCAAATTCTACTATACTCTGCAACAAAGATAATATAAACACTTGATCGCGCATGAGTCATAATTTGATTGTGCAAGGGGGGGGGGGGGATCGTATGGCGCTTTTGATTGGAGAAACAAGTCATTCATTAAATTCGCGCCTAGGATTGGTCCGCTGGAAAAAGATCCTGCTAAAATTTTTGTACCTTTTCATCACGGCGCCGGCGGGGTAAAGGATGAGCTGTCAAGTGGATATGAATGAAATATTAATGGTTGCCTGGAAAAGATCGCTTTCGGCGATAAGGCCGCCACTTGTGGCACTAGCTCGTAAGTGTTTATCTTATTATGGAAACTGAAGTGGTTTTCACACATTTTGTATATATTACACGGGAATTACTCACGTAAGATTAGGCCGGATACTCCGACTATAGTTTCAACCGCATTCGGCGGTCTTTATCAAAGTGAATGCGCGCGCGCAGCTGCGTCTCGCTTTGCACTACCAAGACTACCACTATATTCGGAGTATCCGGCCTAATCTTACGTGAGTAATTTTTATTTCTGATGTACACAATAAAGAGTTTCTATCTATCTAGTCATTCGTCGTAGAGGAGGAGAGGGCATAGTAGGGTCTCGGGGCATAGTGGGGTCCCCATATTAATTCACGAATGAACGGCCATATTTAAATTCTAATGGCGCTCAGGGATTGGTCTTTAGTCGGCGCGTGCCCTTGACCGCCGTCACACGCTCCCGCGAGGCGCCTTTTTTCGTTCTCAGTGATTTATTATAAAATTGTGTTTTCGTTAAAAGTTTCGTCTTAATTCAATTTGGAATCATTTTGGGACATAGTGCTGCAGTCGGGATGGAATATCACTAGTGAATTCGGTAAACTATATCGTATATCACGTCGAAGTTATTTTAGAATCCAAATGTTATTACGACTTGGAAGAATTTTTCAACGATAATTTCGACGAAATTTTAATAGATCGTTCCGTACCGACTATTGCCATACCCAAATAGGGTCATATGAATTACCTACTTTAAGAACTTCATGTACCTACATATGTCTGCAATAAAATATTAAGTATTGTTCTACAATGTCAGATGACCATGTGTGCAATAATGTCCCAGATATTTATTTAATGATCCATCACGCTGCATATTCAAGACCTGTAAACTAATATCTCTCGTATGCATCTTGACATGAGTTTTCATCGCAGCCGCTTTTCTGAACAGGCGTTCAGAAAAGCGGCCGTAAAATGTTATTCACAATCTCACTTTTTTAAACTCTTTGGCCGTACTAACCGGGGGGAAAATAATCATATCATAATAATATGGATTCATTCATTATTGAGCATTGCTCTACAATGATCCATCACACTGCATATTCAAGACCTGTAAACTAACATCTCTCGAATGCATCTTGACATGAGTTTTCATCGCGGCCGCTTTTCTGAACGCCTGACCACACTGAGGACAGACAAAGGGCCGTTCCCCCGTATGACACCTTATATGAGAGATCAGATCCGAACGCTGCACGAAAGACTTTTCACAGTGACTGCATTGATATGGCCGTTCTCCAGTGTGCGTTCTTCTGTGGTTCTTGAGGGTTCCGGTGGCTGCGAACTTCATAGAGCAAAGATCACAGGAGTAGGGTCGCTCACCTGTGTGGGTTCGGCGATGTTTCACCAGAGCTGATGATGTGGTGAACCCGCTGCCACACTCGTCGCAGATGAAGGGGTGGGCTCCGGTGTGCTTGCGCGTGTGAGAGTCGAGCTCGCCCTTCGATACGAACCTGGAATTCATTGAAATAAATAAATATTAGGCCACATGCCTATTATATGTATATATTTAGTAAGTATTTATAAAAGTAAGTATAACGACAGCCCTGTTAGCTCAGTTGGTAGTGTACCTGCCTTCTGCGCTTGGGGGCGTGGGTTCGATTCCCACCTAGGACAAACATTTGTGTGATGAACATTTGTGTTTGTTCTATGTCTGGGTGTTAATATTTATTTAAGTATGTATTTAAAAACATGTATGTATGTATGTATATCAGTCTCTGGCAGCCATATTACAAGCTTTGCTTAGTTTGGGGTCAGATGACCATGTGTGCAATAATGTCCCAGATATTTATTTATTTAATTCTCGTAGTTTAAAAAACTAGTAGTACTAGTGTTAGTACTTTTTTGTAGTGGTAGGACTCTTTTGCAGGGGTCCGCCTGGGGAAGTACCACACCTTTGCCAGTTATTCAACCGCCAAGCAATAGTGTGCAAAAACTACTGTGTTCCGGATTGAAGGGCAATGTTTCCTGCGAAATTACCGGGCTCTCAGAGATTTGACATCTTATATCTCGGGGTGACGAGCGCAGTGCATTGCCATCCAGGGTTTTGAACTGTTGAAGTTGAAATTCTGAGTGGCGTTGAGCTGTTATGGGCAAGCGTGAAGAGCCATCAGGCGAGCGACTTCGCTCACTCAGTATCATAAAAAAAAAAAACATGCTTTAAGCACGCTTTTTTCTCTAATCCTGAAGAGCCTGGTAAGGATAATGGGACAAACTATTTAAATTATTGCATTGTATTGCAGTCTCTCCAGCGTTGTCATATCGACTATAGGTATAATAATATAGGTAGGAAGTGCTGAAGTGTTTGTATAGAAACGCCACCATGTCGATCCGATGACAGGACGAGAGCATGGAACCAATCCAATTGCAGAAAGGCGTGAGACAGGGAGATGTTGTCTCTCCAAAACTGTTCACGAACGCATTGGAGGACGTTTTCAAGCTTTTGGACTGGAACGGATTGGGCATCAACATTAATGGCGAATACATCACTCACATTCGTTTTGCCGATGATATAGTTATCATGGCAGAGTCGCTGGAGGAACTCAATACAATGCTCAGTGACCTCAGTTGTCTTTCTCAACAGGTGGGTTTTAAAATGAACATGGATAAGACAAAAATCATGTCCAATGTCCATGTTGTACCCGTGCCGGTAAATGTTGGGAACAATACTCTCGAAGTTGTTGACAATTACACCTATCTTGGACCGATTGTGCAATTAGGAAAGTCCAACTTAGGCAAAGAGGTCGCCCGAAGAATCCAACTCGGGTGGGCACCGTTCAGGAAATTGCGTGAAATCTTCTCGTTCAAGATACCACAGTGCCTAAAGACAAGGGTCTTTAACCAATGTGTGTTGCCAGTGATGACATATGGTACTGAGACATGGTCCTTAATTGTTGACCTTTTGGAGAAACTCAGAGTCACACAACGGGTAATGGAGAGAGCTATGCTCGGAGTTTCTTTGCGCGATAAAATCCGAAACGTGGATATTCAACAAAGAACCAGAGTCATCGACATAGCTATTAAAATTTGCAAGTTGAAGTGGCAATGGGAAGGCCACATCGCTCGAAGAACCGATAACCGATGGGGAAGAAAGGTTCTTGAGTGGAGACTACGAACAGGAAGACGCAGCGTAGCTCGCACGCTAGATGGACCAACGACATCGGGAGAGTCGCGGGCATCCAGTGGATGCAGATGGCAGGTTGTCGTTCAGTGTGGAGGTTAAAGGGGGAGGCCTATGTTCAGCAGTGGACGACCACACATCAACAGACCAGACACTAATAATACTCGACAGGCCCACTACCGGACCACACATCTACAGAACAGACACTAATAAGTTATTAGCGTCTGGTCTGTTGATGTGTGGGCCTGTCAAGTATTATTAGTGTCTGGTCTGTTGATGAATGGTCCAGTAGTGGGCAGTGTGTGAGTAGGTACTTACTCCATAGCGCAAGTGTCGCACTTGTAAGGCTTGACGCCCATATGTCGCCGCATGTGCTGCGCCAGGTTGTTCTTCTGACTGAACCCCTTCCCGCACACTGAGCACAGAAACGGCTTCTCACCTACACACAATAACAACAACAAACTTTATATAGGTATACTAGCGACTCCGGTCTCAACGGCGAGCGCTTGCGCATCCGTCACTCATAACATGCTTCGCTCGCTTGGTGTTTGTTGTACATTACCTACTGCTGAGCCTAGCACTGTATTAAGGTGAAACGTTTCACGTTAGGCGGGAAATTCAAATTTCAAACAGTTTTATTGTCTTTGTAGCTAGACCAGATAATAATTATTGTGAAATGGCACAGTGTTTGCGATAATTGTTAGTTGTTTTTTACATTATCGTGTACAGCTATTAATCAGTAACTCACCATATTACTTACATTTGTCAATAAACCATTTGAATCAGCAAAAGTTTGTTTATTGACAAATGTATGTAATAATGTGCATCAGAGATAAATAGCTTTGCGTGAGTTTGTAAAGAATAATAATCAATTTTCGCAAACATCATGATCGTTTACAATAATTACCCGGCCTAGCTACTTGACTGCCTCGGTGGCTCAGTTGGTGACTGCCTCGGTGGCTCAGTTGGTGACTGCCTCGGTGGCTCAGTTGGTAGTGATCCTACTTTCTGTGCTTGGGGGCGTGGGTTCGATTCCCATCTAGGACAAACATTTGTGTGATGAACATTTGTGTTTGTTCTATGTCTGGGTGTTAATATCTATTTAAGTATGTATTTAAAAATATATATGTATGTATATCAGTCTCTGGCAGCCATATTACAAGCTTTGCTTAGTTTGGGGTCAGATGACCATGTGTGCAATAATGTCCCAGATATTTATTTATTTTATTTATTTAAGAACAAAAAAAAACTGTTTAAAATTTGAATTTCCCGCCAAACGTGGAACTTATCACCTTAATCTTATTTAACCTACCCCATGTCGGTCAGCTTTTGTTAAATAAATTATCCAATATTATATCGTACAAATGTAATACTACTCCTAAAGGTTACATAATAATATGAACTTAATTGATGCAAACATAATATTTGAAGTTATAACTTATTAATTATTTTTACCTCACCAGCTATAAGTTTATATAAGTGTTGAGCTTTAAAACGTAATTTATGTATTATTTCTTTGTACCTCTAGGACTTAATTAACACAAGAGATGTCCAATGTATAAAAATTTATTATGTGAAATAAAGATATTTTAAAAACTAAAAAAAAAAAGTTTTTTCGGTAGCGTGTCAAAACAAGTTCATAATAAAACTTACAGGATATGCACAATATACCCCAAACCTTCGACCAAAATAAAATGATTGAACGGGCCCTAAATAGTACGAGATTCGGCTGCAGGATTACTTCGGTCATCGAGTTTTTGCTTAAAACCAAATTTTTACGCATATTTATGATTGGGAGAATATATATCAATCAGGGCGCCAATAAAAATGTGGCCGCTCGTATTTTTTATTAAAATATTGTTAATTAATTTATGGGAAAAAAAAAATATTCACTTGGTTTTTAAGTAAAATATCATCCACTTCACGGCAATATATAATAGGTCGGGGAAAAAATCTTTTCGTATTTTGTATGTATAAAGTTGTAGTAAAAATCTCATCGATTGTACTGTTTGTATCTGGCTGGTTTTGATACCATTAAAAATATGACATTTTAAAAAAGGAATACAAAAAGTTAAAAGCAATTTCCCGCCATTTTGCAATTGTTTTTTTGTTCGATAAAATGAGTGAATCTAACGAAGAAATTCGATATATTGTGAAATTTTATTACAAAAAACTGAAAAATGCGACACAAGCCGCGAATAAAATTTGTGACATTTATGGACCTAATGCAGTGTCATCAAGAGTAGCACAATGTTGGTTCAAGCATTTTCAGTCCAGGAATTTTGATGTCAAAGATGCAGCTCGCTCTGGTCGCCCTGTTACGGATAAAGTCGATGTCATTTCTGAAAAAGTGGACCAAGATCGGCATATTAGTAGTTACGACGTAGCTGAAGACCTGGGGATTGACCACAAAACAGTTTTGACCCATTTGAAAATAACTGGGTATACAAAAAAACTCGATATTTGGGTGCCACACCAGCTCACTGAAAGAAACCAAATGAATCGTGTACTCATTTGCGATTCTCTATTGAAACGTAAAGAAACCGAACCGTTTTTGAAAAGATTGATCACTGGTGATGCAAAATGGATCACCTACGACAAGAATGTGCGCAAACGATCATGGTCAAAGGGCAGTGAAGCACCACAGACTGTAGCGAAACCCAGATTAACACGTAATAAGGTGATGCTGTGTGTATGATGGGATTGGAAGGGCATCGTTCATTATGAGCATTTACCGCCGGGCAAAACCATCGATTCGGATCTCTACTGCCAACAGCAGATGAGACTCAAACAAGAAATTGAGAAAAAACGGCCGGAATTGATCAACATAAAGAGTGTGGTCTTTCATCATGATAACGCCAGACCGCACACATCTTTGGCCACTCAGCAAAAATTTAGAGAGCTTGGTTAGGAAGTGTTAATGCATCCACCACATAGCCCTGACCTTGCACCCTCAGATTTCCACCTGTTTCGATCTCTTCAGAATTCTTTGGGTAGTGTTAGATTAACATCAAGAGAGGACTGTCAAAACTACTTGTTGCATTTTATTGATCAGAATTCCCAAAATTTCTACAGCAACGGGGTCATGTCACTACCTAAAAGATGGCAACAAGTTATCGAACAAAATGGTACATATATATTATAATTAAATGTAATTAAACTTGAAAAAAATATGTCTTGAATTTGTTTATAAAATACGAAGAAACTTTTTCCCCGACCTTATATATTCTCCTAATCATAAATATGCCTAAAAATTTGGTTTTAAGCAAAAACTCGATGACTGAAGTAATTCTGCAGCCGGATCTTAGACTATATAACCATTGAACTTGATCAGTAAAAACGAGTCAAAACAGTCGGACATATACTTCAACACCTAATTATAAAAATGTACAGTACATTTGTTACAAAAATAGATATCGGTTTTATTTGTGTATTTACACTTCGGTAAAGCATAATGAACCTGGGTATGTCCAACTGCGACCAGAACCACCGGAGAATGGGCAGCAGCGTCCTATTAGTACACGGTAAACGTATTGCGACCCCCAAGCCGCCTGCCAAGCGTGGGGATTATGGCAACACCCCTCTGAGAGGGAGGCCTTTTTTCAGCAGTGGACATTGATGGTTGATAATGTGAAAGCATAATTCATAATTTTGTCAGATGTTGCGTTATCGCGTAACAATAGACTCGTGTTTCACTTCCTACGGCTAGAGACCGACTGAAACGAATTGAGCGCTGGCGCGCATTTTGTAATCTTCAAAAATGCGCTTCTAATGGGCCCGTCCATTCATTTTATTTTGGTCGAAGCCCCAAACAGGACATCAACTCAGAACTGATCGCCCCCATCTCGAATAAGAACCCTGTATAATTCTTACCTGTATGTATCCGTAAATGATCCTTTAATGTGCATATCATTAGGAATGATTTGTTACAAAATCGGCAGACATTTTTCTTCTTTTTATGGCTGTCCGTGTGGGCTTCTAGACTCTTACGCGTGGAGAACTTCTCGGAACAGTCTTCACATGTGTACCCATCTGCACCTGGTGAGGAATAAATGATATCTGGTTTAACAAATATTACAATTTTGGTGGGAACGATGGTGGCCATGTGGTAGCATATGCGCTTTACAATCTAACGGCACACGGTTCGATTCTCAGCACTCGGTCCTGCACCAACCACTTATTTACTAATTTTTTTGTGCTACAGGTGGCGAACAAGCAGACAGAGCTGAGGTAGTTCAGCGAGCATGTTTCCTGAACATCATTCCGAACGAGAAAAGAATCGTTTCATGTTTGATCCGCTCGGACATGTCTTAATATTACTAATTAGGTCAGAAAAAACAGCAGTTATACCTACAGGTTCCCCTTTAGCACTTACACCACCCCTCGGTCATCCACTATACATTTTGAGCACATAGTTTGCAGTTGTGTGCAATCAATATTGAAGTGTGCGTTTGTAGAACTAGTAAGAAAATTTCAGTGTGTGTAATAACGTGTTTACCTCACCCCCTACAGTTTTTGGCAGACTTATTTCGGTACTCGCTTGAGTTTAAAGGCAGATCCAAACAATATATTATCAAAGCTAATTAGGAATACAATTTAATGTAATAATGAACAAAAAATTTGTGTCACAAACGATGTAGCGTGTAGAAGATATGCCTCGACCTCTTTATCCTGCCCTTCCTGACCTTGGTTAAGGTTGTTTACCAGATGAAAAAAAAACCTCAGTAGTAAGACGCAAATTTAAACTAATGCATCGCAATGATACAGGTTTGTAACTTGTTGCCCATTAAATGTACACATTTTTTGCTCAGCCACCGATTATTCAGTGGTTAGGCAGCGGATTCGCCGAATACTCATGCAACTGGACTATATCTCTCTTTTATTTGTGCTAAGGCTTATTTTTTCATATTATTACGCTACTAAAGGTGTTTGTTTTCCGTAAATAAATAAATATTTGGTATTCGGCAAACGCATAATTTGTGGCTTCACTAGGAAATCTTCCAAATCAGAACCTGGATTCAGTAGCAGCCAACAAGACTTCGAAAGAATACTGGGCAAGTATTAAAACCTGTTGGCAGCCAAGAGAGGCCTTCCCGGATCTAAATCTGAGATACTCCCAGAGCGTCCCTAAATCTCAAATGTGACTAGCTCTGGCAAATTGTTGGTATCACTGCTTTTTAAACAGACACATTTTCAAAACTGGGGTTAGATAAAGCCAGTACTAGGGTGCATGGAGGTCGAAGAAACGGCAACGCAGTTGCTGCTAGAGTGCAACAACGTGGCAGAACAATGAAATAATATTTTCGGGTCACCGAGGACGCTCCGGGAAGCCTGCACCGGCGTCAGCGAGCTGCTGGCCTTCCTGTAGGAGACCGAGTCTTTGAACTAGCTGCAGCCGGTCCACGCAAAAAGGGCCTATGAATGGTCTAGTTGCCAAAAATGCCATCACAACACTAGGAAATAGGCAATGAATTAGAATAAAAATGTAATCTTACCATTTACATGCACCGATAACATGTGACTTTCTAAAAAAGCCTTGTATTTAAATTCTCTCTTGCATTTAGAGCATATGTATTTAACATTGTCGTTTGCCTCGTGTCTTTTTATATGTTTAGTTAATGTCTTCTTGTTTTTGAACTTGCGTAGACACAGCGAGCACTGGAGTTTAGGTAATTCTTCTTCATTTTTAACAACTTTTT
The DNA here is from genome assembly GCA_949125355.1 of Agriopis leucophaearia. Lineage (NCBI taxonomy): Eukaryota > Metazoa > Arthropoda > Insecta > Lepidoptera > Geometridae > Agriopis > Agriopis leucophaearia. The sequence continues at coordinate 1,696,735 of OX421289.1, forward strand.
GGACCCCTTTTATATGTGTTACTTGATGATTGGTCCATTTATTTATCGTATCAAATGATAAATTACATTTCAGACACTCTATTTTGTTTTTAATGGGGATACAGGTCTTGTTCGATTCTTTTTTTCGATGCTTTTTGACACATTTTTTAATTTTTATATGATCTTTGAACTTGTCTTTGCTTTTGTATTCTTCTCCGCAGATACATTTGTAAGTTGCAACTTCTTTCATTCCTTCAATTTCTATTGGTATTGTCAACTCTTCTCTATCATCAAAATTGTCTCCATAGTCGAGATTTTCGAATTCCAAACTGTTTTCTGTCTTCACAGTGTGCTTTTCGTCATGTATAGACGAGTCCAACTTTTTGAAACTAATATCTGAACTAGAAAACAAACTTGGAAAATCTACTTCGTAAGTGGTAGGTTTATCAAGACAGGAATTTGATATTTTCGTCTCGATTTTATCAGTGTCGTCGTCAGTTTTAATGAAGTACGGGTCAAAAGCAGCTGGACAAACGTTTTTTAAGATCAACTCAGATTCTTTGCAACGGCGTATAAACTCATCAGCCTGGTACAAAAACGATTCACAATCACCGCAAACCTGTTTAGGAAGTGCATCTACGCTGTTAACTTCAATATTTGCTGTTATTACGAGCAAATCTAATAATTGCTTACCACCCTCAAGTTTTACAAAGAGTGACTTCATGTTGATTGATTCAGAGAGGCAAGAGCGGCATATTTTATCGAAATTCTGATCTACTTCCATAATTTTGTGTGTAACGTTCACAAGTTCTCACACAGTTTAACGAAATTGCTTACGTTTTCTTTCCAAACTGGGACAAAAAACTCCAAACAGCAATTAACACACAAATCATCCTAACCTTAAATCAACTAGATCACAATTCACAACGCAAACAATACACATACATTACATACTACCATTAAAATTAAAAGTACTCTACTCTTTTTCTCTGATCTATGTATAGTGACAAGTTTTTTTAATTCATATCCTCCCATTTCTGAGCAGGCTAAGGTATTCAGGCCATACCACCTCGTCTTACGTGTTTTATTTTACTGTTTTAGTAAAGTAGTTTCTTCCGAGTTCCGAGTTTCTTCTTTTACGGAGTTTTGGAATCAACATGAAAATAAACAATTTACTACAGTAAATCACTTGAGCACATTCACAAACACATAAGAAATAATAATCCACTATTATTACACATTAACACACGTCGTAGGGTTATCAAATTAAAAATCGTTCATCACATATTTACATCGAAAGTAAACGTGCAATGTATACTTTCATTTATGGTTAACTTTTGTAACGCAAAGATATTTGTTTTTTTTTCCTCTATGTGGTAACGCGTGTGGCGTCACCTCAGCTTTTCAAACGGCAACTACGGCAAGTGCCTTTTCAAAGCCATAACAGACGTGTCAACTTGGCTGACGGACTGCTGTCTGACCAACGGCAAACGCATAGAGATATATCGTTCGCGCAAAACTTTATGAGCCCTCTAAAGTTAGGCCCAGTGGCTGCGCAGTACGCATATTATAGGTATCCGAGGGACTTTACAGGGCGTCGGGGAGGCCTCGCGCCTAACTTCAGAGGGCTCATAAAGTTTTGCGCGAACGATACTAGATATGTATTTGATCCTTAGAGAAAGAAAAAATAGGATCTATGATTTGATCTGAGGGGCAACTAGTGAGATAGTTAATTTTCTCTTTCTTTCTCTCCCGTTGGTCAGATGGCGGTCCATCACTTTTGTTATAGATAAGATAATAAAATATATATAATATTGCATTTTAGGGGTGGCTCTGATACATGTGAAATGAGGATGAAAATATTTTTTCACCTCGCCAACTCGTGTGGGGTATCGTGGAAAAGGTATTTAAAATGAAGGTAAGGTTTCTTACGTCACTTTTTTTATAAAGTCTATACTTTGCGTAATATGGCCCGCCAAAGTGGCAAAAAGTTGCCCCCCCCCCACTGCATTTCTAAACTATAAGACATAGAAACTTGTAACTTACAATACAGATAGGTCATATTTAAAACCTTCATTCAAAATTATTTCGAACATTATCTGGTCATGACTTTTTGAGTAACAGTGATAAAACTGTAATAAATTCAAAGTCAAAGTTTTTATTTGCTTGCCAATGGGTATACAAGGTCTTAAAATATAAAATGTCCATCCATTATCAGCCGTAAGGGCGTACAAAACTAAATTAGATTATAAATATGTCAAAAGAATTACATTAATTTATTTTAATAATAATTTATCAACAACCAAACTCATAAGAATAAAAACGACATGCAAATTTCTTTAGGAATTCTTCCACTTCATAGAAGCACTCCTTTACCAACCACTTCCTCAACTCAGTACGAAAACGCTTATACGGGAGATCTACCACTTTTCCTGGAAGATAATTAAAAATCAGTGCAGCCATGTGAACACAGTTATTTCTAAACAGATCGAGCCTAGGTTGTGGTATTTTGAGACGAACTTGAGAAGCAGATCTTAATATGTGCGCTGTAACAAGAATTGCAGGTGACAGACTGACATTACTGAACCACGATATATGAGGAGGCTCACACGCTATCGCTTTATACCAAACTCCTTTATCAAGTGATCTAACGTAAAAGTGTTCCTTCCAAATATTTTTACAAATCTTTGTATAATTAGGTAGCAACTAGTAATTTAACATTATTTTTTCTGAAGAGTGTCAGATAGGATGTTAAAAGAATGCCCAGGTGGGTTCAATACCCAAACATATTACATTGAAGTGGCTTTTTTTCCAGTATGTGTTCTTAAATGTAGTTTTAAAGTACCTGCTCCTGCTGATTTATAATCACACATATAACATTCATATGGCTTTATTCCAGTATGTGTTTGTATATGTCGTGTTAAATTACCTGCTTGTATTGTTTTATAATCACACATATTACATTTATATGACTTTATTCCAGTGTGTGTTTGTATATGTCGTGTTAAATTACCTGCTTGTATTGTTTTATAATCACACATATTACATTCATATGGCTTTTGTCCAGTATGTGTTCTTATATGTTGTTTTAAGTTACCTGCTCGTGCTGTTTTATAATCACACATACTACATTCATGTGGCTTTTCCCCAGTATGTGTTTGTATATGTTGTGTTAAAGTACCTGCTTGGGCTGATTTATAATCACACATATTACATTCATATGGCTTTTGTCCAGTATGTGTTCTTATATGTTGTTTTAAGTTACCTGCTTGTGCTGTTTTATAATCACACATACTACATTCATGTGGCCTTTCTCCAGTATGTGTTTGTATATGTTGTGTTAAAGTACCTGCTTGGGCTGATTTATAATCACACATACTACATTCATGTGGCTTTTCTCCGGTATGTGTTCTTAAATGTTGTTTTAAAGTACTTGCTCGTGCAGATTTATAATCACACATATAACATTCATATGACTTTATTCCAGTATGTGTTTGTATATGTCGTGTTAAAGTACATGCTTGTGCTGATTTATAATCACACATATTACATTCATATGGCTTTTGTCCAGTATGTGTTCTCATATGTTGTTTAAAAGTATCTGCTCTTGCTGTTGTATAATAACACATATTACATTTATATGACTTTATTCCAGTGTGTGTTTGTATATGTCGTGTTAAATTACCTGCTTGTATTGTTTTATAATCACACATATTACATTCATATGGCTTTTGTCCAGTATGTGATCTTATATGTTGTTTTAAGTTACCTGCTCGTGCTGTTTTATAATCACACATACTACATTCATGTGGCTTTTCCCCAGTATGTGTTTGTATATGTTGTGTTAAAGTACCTGCTTGGGCTGATTTATAATCACACATATTACATTCATATGGCTTTTGTCCAGTATGTGTTCTCATATGTTGTTTAAAAGTATCTGCTCTTGCTGTTTTATAATCACACATATTACATTTATATGACTTTATTCCAGTGTGTGTTTGTATATGTCGTGTTAAATTACCTGCTTGTGCTGTTTTATAATCACACATACTACATTCATGTGGCTTTTCCCCAGTATGTGTTTGTATATGTTGTGTTAAAGTACCTGCTTGGGCTGATTTATAATCACACATATTACATTTATACTCGTATGACCTTATTCCAGTATGTGTTTTTATAGGTTTTTTTAAGTTATCTGCTTCTGCTGTTATATAATCACACATATTACATTCATATGACTTTTTTCCTGTATGTGTTCTTATATGTTGTTTTAAGTTACCTGCTCGTGCTGTTTTATAATCACACATAAAACATTTATATGGCTTTTGGCCTTATGTGTTGTTTTAAAGTATCTGCGTGTGCTGATTTATAATCACACATATCATTCATATGGCTATTTTCCAATTTGTGATATATATTATGAGATGTGTTGAATGATGTGCTGGAATTGATTTATCAAGCATTTATGCTATTTCTTTGCAGTCTTCCTTCTTTCATTTTCTAAGAGTAATACATACTGTTGGTTCACTATGCGACGAGTGGTCCGTGGCTCGTACTCACTGACACGGAACAAAACAGAAACTACAGCAATGTATATCAGTTAACCTCTCTACTATCAATGTGCAGAATTGCGTTGAGATTTGGTTGAATATAAACTGTTTAAAAACTTCTGTAGTCAGGTTAGTCTGCGAGTGAATTGTACTTTCTGGTTCTGTGCCTCACCGCAGTTCCAAGTGAAACAGAATAGGCCTCACCACGGCACTCGCTCGGTCCGGAGAACTTGTATAGTCACGGAAAGTATGAAAAGTCACGCACGGAATATCAGCAAGTGGCATGTGTTGAAATTACAATGCAAATCTTGTTTTTTGCATTGCAATTTCAGCTTCTTGTTGTTGATGTATGCCGTGGTAACACTAACATAGGCGTGTCGATCTTTAATCGATTAATCGGAAAATCGATTTTTGAGGTCAGAAAATCGATTTTATAGATCGATCTGACAGAGTGGATCGATTCACTAGATCGATTCTCGAACCCTGAGAATCGGACCGATTCACGATGTTGATATTGAGATGCTAATATAGATCGTAGAAATGCAGTGCATTCCACCTAGAATCGATAATATTTCACGGGATTATCTATGGAATCGGTTTTCTAGATCGTTAAAGTATCTCTATGCTGTTAAAGTTTAATTATCGAACAATAGTCAAGCAGTCTGTGCGAACTATAGTATGCGCAAATTGCGCGGCTTATTACGGTAGTTATGTTAGAAGTAACGGCTTAATCATCGCTAAGCGCGCGAACTGGTTGACAACTGTCACCATCAGAATCGCAAATAAAAATTATAAATTAGTATATTCTATTATATACTTTGTTCTAATGAGAGTTTTGGCGCCAACGCGAAGAAAACATGTTGCCTCATGGTATTATTTTCATTTTTGTATTTTGACTGTTAATGTGAAATAATAATGGTGGATTTTATTCGAAGTATTTGTGAACGTGTATTTCCATGTTGTTTCCAAACTCCATAGATGCCCCTAGTTAAGTTTCCACCACTCTATTGGGGCAGAATGACTAAAATACACAAAAAATAGAAGGGAATTTAACCTAAAAAATCCCACTTCTGTGCTAAACTACGTAAGACGAGGCAGTATAGCCTCAATGGCTTTAGCATACCAAGTTATAAGCCCAAAAACAAAAACTTATCCGGAATTTATAATAATTTTATTATACTTTATGTACATTACATTTGTTTTGTGATCTATTTGCTCTGTATTTATAAGTAAAAAAGTGAGCTAAAGCATCTTTCCAACAGGTGACCATTTAATTATTAACTTTTTTATAATTAAATCGTAATATATTTTTAACCGACTTCCAAAAGGAGGAGGTATATATATATATATTTTGTCCTGATCGATATTTTTGTTTTACCGAAAACTAGTAATTGTTCTTGCAATTAATACCTATTCAATTTAAAAATCGTTTTCTATATCGATTCGATCTATTCTGCTGCAAATAAAAATAAAAATCTTTTCAAATTGATTAGTAAGCATACATTTGTCCTCGAGATTCTAACCAAATAGAAGATCGAATCGGTTTAAAAAAACTTTTTTATTTGGAAAATCGAATCGATTAATCGAAGATCGATCTTCCAGAGAACGATTTAATCGAGAATCGATTCAGTGGACTTCGATTCGAATCGATTCGAAAATCGATTTTTTTCAGGAAGAATCGACATGCCTCTAACTAATTCACTAATGTCGTAATGTGTTGTTTAGGGCACAGACATTTAATACAGAACAGACTGAACATGTTTTTTACAACTACATTCGCAAAAACAGTTATGTTTGCATCTCTCTCGATTACACAAAAATCATATATTCGTATCTCATTTTGTCGTAACGTTGCAACATAATAGAAAAAAATGAGCATGTGGTACGATGTTCCAAGTTGCCATTTTGGTAAGCATCAATATTCTGACAGAAGGCTGACAGCGAAAACCACGGCTTGCAAAAATTACCTAAAATAAAAGTTATTTTTACATATTTGGTGTAAAAGATATGAAAATACTATGGTGAAGCGCAGTGTCCTCATGTGTTTTAATTCATCTCATAAGATGCCACCCGGTATAACGTTTCACACGTAAGTTTCGTGTGTTATAATAGAGATTATTTTGAATTGCTATTTTTTCTTGTTATTTTTCATAAACTTTACAATTTGAAGGCTTGGGAAGGTTGTGTTTCTTTCAATTTCATATATGTACAAGTTTGGTGGGTGTAATAAAAGTTAATAAGTAGTTTTCTTTAAAAAAATATTGATTCGATCATTGTTTGGCGTTTGAGGTACTTAGACATTGTCCAGGGAACGTATTCAGTAGCCAAGAGAATGTAATACTCCTTTCAGTAGTATAATTAAAATAGTATAAGTTATTTTCTTTAAAAATTCATTGTATTGATCATTGTTTTACGTTTACGGTATTTAGACATTGTCCAGGGAATTTATTTCAGAATCAGAATTCGTATTTCAGAAGTATAATTAAAATAGATGATTCAGCTTGATGTGATTATGATGACATGAACCTTTTTCATTAATTACTAGCTGCTTTTCTCAAGTAATGTAAATAAAGTACCTACCTACCTATTGTGGTTCATGTCATATATATACGTAGTGATCTAGATAGTGTAATTAAAGGGTTATTTAGACATATGTCAAGTAACAAACATTTTTATTACATTTTAGATTTTCCCAAGGATGAAGAGTTGAGAAACGCATGGTTGAAGAATTTGAATCTAGAAAATTGGCAGCCCAGTGCGACAAGTTTGTTGTGCTCAAAGCATTTAGAGGCACATTTGTTCGACCGGACTGGTTTCCGTACAATCCTTAGAGAGTACGAGGTGTAATGCTTATTGGAACAACAGTTTTCAATGAACAGTCGCTATCACTATCATGAATCTCAAGTTGTACTAACTACATTATGATAACTTGCATGTAATAATTTTCAGAGCGATAACATACCAAGTTAAAAGAAAGCCACAAAAAGAGGTGTTACTGGCAAAAATGTTCTGCGGGAGCTGCAGAATACCTCATTTCCATCAAATTCAGATCCTGCAACCACATGACACATCTGGTAAATTGTTTTATACAAAAATAAATGATTTGACTTGGTCTGGTGTGTTTGAATATTAATACCCAATGGGAACATCTATAAATTCCATCACATATAGAGGAGGGGAGGAGGGGTCGACGAAGTGTGACTGACAAGGGGTAGGGAGGGGTCGTAAATTTTGTGACGTTACATTTCAGATACAATCTAATAGTATCTGTTAGCACTATTATAAAAGAATGTCCTTGAGTCCGGCCCGCGTTTTGCAAATGTTTGCGTGTAATGTATATGTAGTGTATTTTGCATCAACATTTTTGTGGCTTGTTGGTTCTGCTTGGTATTATATGTCTGTGGTTTAGGGTATCTATAATGTACAACATGATATTTTCCGACACGATATTGTACGGCATAATAATGTACAACGTGATAATTGGTGTACATGTACATCGAATATCATGCTGTAAAATGCATATCGTACAATACTGGCCGTCCATTATCGGCTCGTGTCTGTAATGTACGGCAAGGAAAGCACAGCCAGTATTGTACAGGCAATAATCCATGTACATGGAAAAATCCACGTTTTATCGGGCTGTACATTATTATGCTGTATTTTATAATGTCGTACAATACGGGCTGTGTTTTGACGACACGGGCCAATAATGTACAACATGATAATAGGTGGTATTGCTGAAATTTCTCTGCTCTGATTGGCTGTTGCGTCGTTTGAACCACTCATATCAAACCTAACCAACTCAAGTCTGAGTTCAGGTGGGCGGGAGCCAGAAGCTCTTGCAGTCGCCCCTGAGTGTCACTTCGCCACACTCAGGACCTGCCATGAGCTTCTGGCTTCTGCGCTTTTTATATACACTCTAGGGGTAGGGACCACATGACTAGGTGGAGCCGGGGTGCTCTCTGTCGGTTCTGTGACCCATTTCGAACCTAACCTACTGAAGTCAGGGTGCTCTGAACTGCTCTGTGTGCCAGATCTGTCTCTCATTATGCGCGTTTTAATGGTCATCAATTATCATGCTGTACATTCATGGGATGTTGATATTGATTATTATTATTTTAAGCAATTATTTTTGACATTTTAATAGTATGTACCTATTATATTATATGATTAATTAATTATTTGCATGTCTAATTTGAGGTTGTTTTGGCTGTACAATCATAATTTTATAAGATCAATGTGACCCATAGCTGCCAAACAAAGCATTGGAGATTTGAAGAAGAGTTAATAATGTACGGCATAATATTGTACAACATAATATTGCACAGCATGATAATTCATGTTCTCGTAGATCAAATATCAGTCTGTAACATCATCGCTTATGCATTATTGGGCCAAGCTGATAATGTACGGCATGATATTGCACGGCACGACACAACACTGCACAGTAGGTGTACATGTACACTAATGATCATGCTGTGCATTATTATGCCGTATAATATCATGCCGTACATTATCTGTGTCGTACATTATTACTTCCCGAATTTACAAAAGGAAACAAAAACAAATCAAATTGATTGATATTTGGATTTGATTGAATCGTTTAGTGCATTTATCCTTACAAATTTTAACTTTGGTTGCAAAGATTTGTTTGGTTGGTAACAAGAATTATCTATGGCTAGTTGGAATAAAAAAGAAAAAATAAGGTTCTATAAATGTATTACTACTCGTCACTAGATGGCGATAAACCTCTAGTTTGAATATTTCATAATTGTTTTAATGATTAATTTCTAGTGTAATTCCGCTTCTACGTCGCTTTATGTACAATAAGGAATTTGTGATAAATATTTGTTGATAATGTTAATTTTATTGAGTTTAATTTTGCCTAACCTGATATAAAATATTAATTACATAAATTGAAAATTAACCTGAAACAAAAAATTAATTAATTCTGAATTATTTTTAATTAGGTTACGTTAATTTTCAATTTATGTAATTAATATTTTATATCAGGTTAGGCAAAATTAAACACAATAAAATTAACATTATCAACAAATATTTATCACAAATTCCATATTGTACTTAAAGCGACGTAGAAGCGGAATTACACTAGAAATTCATCATTAAAACAGTTTTGAACATGGACTTCCGCAAAGTAACGCCTGGGGCCTTACCCCTAGCTCTATTTTTGCGAGCCAACTTTTGGTAGGTACCTGATAGGTACCTAAAACTAACCAACTTATTTAAGCTGCATCGTTTAAAAGCGTCTAACTTGAATGAACGATAATCACAATCACACGCATAGTAAAACGGATTTTAGTTCATTCAAGTTAGACGCTTTTAAACGATGCAGCTTAAATAAGTTGGTTAATTTTAGGTACCTATCAGGTACCTACCAAAATTTGGCTTGCAAAAATAGAGCTAGGGGTAAGGCCCCTGATTCAATTAACTGATTATTTCATGTCACCGCTAAAGGCACTTTTCTCAGGGGAGCGCATTCTTTCACTTCACTACAAATCCATGAAGTCATGTCGTTATTTTATAAAAACCTATTTTCGAGTATTTATTTGCGAGTTATTTTTGACAAAAGGGTCAATGACCTGTGAGCAGGGTTGGATTTCGTAGCATAATTAATTATGCTATTTGTACCATTATTTCATGATGTGTGTAGTATGTAGTATCGTAATGTCAGTATGCTACGCTATAATACCATTATTTTATCATAGGGTCGTCCGACTTGTATTATTGGGTCTTTTTGCTTTTTAATATTACCAACAAAGTATTTCTATATGTATGGCAGCATCGAATCAGGCAACAAAATTAAATACAAATTTGTTTATTGGCATACAAAATTGGCAAGGTAATGAAGTGAGGGTGAGGGATTACTGTTTTACTAGTCCGGTCGTTCCGACAGAGTAGGATGTATTATGAATGAGTGTGAGTAAGACAATAAGTACAAACATAAAAATACTTTCGATTACTGTAAGCCAGTAGGTACTCGACAGTGAATATATTTTGCTTGCTGGGGCCTTACCCCTAGCTCGAAAAGTTGACCCGCATAGGTGTTATTTGTCCAATTCCAATGTCCAATTTGTCCAAGCGGTAGTTGATGGTACCGTTTAGACAAATAACACCTATGCGGGTCAACGTTTCGAGCTAGGGGTAAGGCCCCAGTACCTACTACCTACCTATTTTGAATTGATTTGAAATTTTGAACACTATCGCTATATACACAGCTACTTGTATTTGTATAATTAGGAGTGTTGTTATTTCTTATGCTTTGTTAATTTTGAATGCAATTTTATTTCAATCCAAAACAATAACGACGACAAGTTGATCACATTAAAAACCGACTTCAAAAATTTATGAAAAACGTAAAAAGTGGCGATAAAATTTTAGGGTTACCCTCGATTTCCCTTCAATCCCGTCGTCAGATTCTGAGTTGGTGACAATGGGACCAAATTGGAAGTATACCCTACCGAACAAAAGTTCTATTTTAAATCGGTTGACAATTGGCGGAGAAATCGGTGAACATACATAAAAATTATATATACAGTGGAACATAGAACCGTCCTCCTTTTTTGAAGTCGGCTAAAAATCGAAGCATAGCATAATTTGAGACCAAGTAGTATAATTTTGACTTCCATAGACAATAATTTTGTGAAAGTCTGAATCCAACCCTGCCCGTGAGCTAGAACGCCTTGAATTTATTACAGTTTTATCGCTGTTACTCAAAAAGTCAAGATCAGATAATGTTCGAAATAATTTTGTATGAAGGTTTTAAATATGACCCATCTGTATGTCTGTATATGTATTGTAAGTTACAAGTTTCTATGTCTTATAGTTTAGAAATGCATGGGGGGGGGGGGAGAACCAACTTTTTGCCACTTTGACGGGCCATATTTCGCAAATTATAGACTTTATAAAAAGTGATGTATCAAACATTACCTTAATTTTAAAAGACCTTTTCAATGATACCCCACACGAGTAAGTGGAGTGAAAAAAAAAAACATCCCCATTTCACATGTACGAGTGCCACCCCTAAAATGCAACATAATATATTTTTTATACTTTTAAAATTGAGATCTATATTATTACTGTTATTACGCAAAACTTCATTTTATTATCTTAATAATTATAGAAGTTAGAAGGTTTTAAAAAATTCGGACGGACGGACAGACAGACAGACAGACGGACGGACAGAACGAATTTATAAGGGTTCCTTGTCGGGCTACGGAACCCTAAAAAATCGTGTCTGTGATTAATACAACGAAATAAAACACAAATTGTTAAATAAATAATTTATTTAGAGCTGCGAGCCGTTTCTTGAGATCGAGTAAAATATTCACTTCGGGTTGCCACGCTGCCTTGTATTTGGTCGACGACTTCATTTTACGCACTTTGTCTCCCTGAAAAAAAACAATAAAATAATACTGTGTAATACATACATACATATTTTTAATGTGAAAATTTTGTATGTATGTGAGCGAAAAGATGTCAATTAGTTTTTCATTACTCATACTTGTTGTCTGAGGAGCGGGTTGAAAGTGATACATTTCATCCCTAGGGAGAATCACTTTCAACTGACAGTGACAGTTGACAGAACTGAAATTATAAAAAAAAAAGTTCTATTTGAATTTCACATTTGTATTGAACCATATTACAACTATCTGTCTTCTGTAAAGTAATGGAGCGAGTTCTAAATGAAAGGCTGCTCAAGTATCTTAAAGGCAAAGATATCCTCAGTGACCGGCAATATGGCTTCAGGCGAAACCGGTCGACAGGCGACCTTCTAGCATACGTGACACATTGTGGGGTGACGTGGGATGAAGCTATCGACCAGCATGAGGAAGGCATGGCGGTCTTTTTAGACATATCGAAAGCCTTCGATAGAGTATGGCATGATAGTCTATTGGGCAAGCTTCCTTCTTACGGCATAAGTCCCGGCTTGTGTGCTTGGATTGCAGATTTTTTCAGGGATAGGTCAATTCGAGTAGTTATCGACGGCTGCTCTTCTGATCTTATTTATGGCTATCAATGTCGGTGTCCCTCAGGGATCAGTTCTTTCTGCAACCTTGTTTCTTCTGCATATCAACGATTTGCTTGTTTCAGGCATCTTTGGTTATGCAGATGATAGCACAGTTGTGGAACGATACCTCTCCAGCGCACGAGCACAGGCTTCTGATACGCAGGCTCAGAGAGAGGCGATGATTTGTCGCACAAACTCAACTCTTGAGGCAGAAACTTGTAACTTACAATACAGATAGGTCATATTCAAAACCTTCATTCAAAATTATTTCGAACATTAGCCACCCGTCCAGTCCCCCGCCAGGGAGACCCGGTGAAACGGTTGTCCGCTGGCCGCCCGCGGGATAGTACAGGGACCCGAACCCGGGGATTACATTCATACTTCGCCCCGGGAGGCTGTCCCACCATCTGGCGTATAATCCTGTGCTGCGGTGCTGCCGTGCTGGAGTAGGAGACTGGAGTGGATCCCGGCAGTTGCCTCCCAGCGGGGGATCAGGAGCTCTTCCGTCCCCCACGCCAGTCGATCACTTTACTGCACCCGGTGACCCAACATACACAATTACACACCTACACTTTGTCGCTCGATAGATAGCCTAGCATGCTGTACCTCCCCTACTCTTACCCAACACAACCCAATGGCCCCAAAAAATAAAAATGCGCCTGGGTCACCAGTTTCCTAGCTGATCGGAGTATTAAGGTTGTTGTCGACGGTTCCTGCTCTGACAGCATGTCTATCAACGCTGGCGTCCCGCAGGGTTCTGTGTTATCGCCAACGCTCTTCCTTCTCCACATCAATGACATGTTGCTTTCGAGCAATATGCATTGTTATGCGGACGATGCACAGTATACCGGTCGTACAAACACCCCTCATTCCGTAGTTGAAGAAAGTAGGAACAAACTACTGTCTGAAGTTGACGCCTCTCTTGAGCAGGTCTTGGATTGGGGTGAACTGAACCTGGTTCAGTTCAACCCAACAAAGACGCAAGTTTGCGCGTTCACCGCTAAAAAAGCCCTTTTACACACATCGCCGGCTGCGCATTCGGCATTGTATAGAATGCCTAGGCAAAGTATAAAAAAAATATATTTCATACATTGCCTGAACGTTTTAGGCATTCTGTACATTGCCTAGACATTGTATATAATGCCGGATTATACAGATTGCTGGTAACATATACAATAGTTTCTATCTATCTATGTGCTAAAATATACTCAATAAATGCGAATGAATCAGGCCCTGATGACTGTATCAAATTGGGGTGACGAGAATCTCGTAATATTTTTTTTTGCCGTTTTTATAGATAATGGTGCGAAACCCTTCGTGCGCAAGTCCGACTCGCACTTGGCCGGTTTTTTTACATACTTGAACCATGCTTCTCGCAATTCTAGATCAGCGGAATAACTGTCAACAAAAAAATACTAGGTAGGTACACGTTTTTATAAAATACTAGTTACGCCCCGCAGTTTCACTCGCGCGAAAATTTCCTAAGAAACCGCACATTTCATACATTTCTGGGATAACATGTATTCTATGTCATTCACTAAACCTCCACCTATCTATATGCAAAAAATCACGTCGATCCAAGAATATGATATTATAGGGCTATACTATATGGGTTAAGATATAGAGCAGAAAATGCAGTTGCTGTTAATCAAACTAATATTATATGAAAAAAATAAAATGTTTTATTACTGCAAATATAAATATAGGTACAAGAAAATAAAGTTTTATATTACCTACATACATTGCAGAAATGTTTTTGTATATTTAAAAGTAGGTACATCAGTACCCTTAGTACAAGATTTGATAGTTTTCGAAAACTTTTTTCGTTTTCGTTTTGATGCATACATTGCTGGACTGAAAGCTATTCGAAACTATTTTTCGTATTTGTAACATCGTACAATTTATGATTAAATACCATGATATTATAAAACTAATAATATTTATTGCCAAAATAAACTAATTTATAAACCTATGCAGTTTATTCAATATTTTTTTGGGTCATAGCTGTGCTACATGGCAGTCCCATTGTATATACTAATCTAGAGGACTCAAAGTCAATGCATAAAACACAGACAACAAACTCAGAGTCAAAGGTCACTTGAGGTGACTCACATATCCGAACAGATCCCTGGCTGCTTCCGAACTGGGTTCAGACCGTGGCCTGTTAAACAGACCCACATCTACTCTGTTCAGATGGTAAGTCACCTCAAGTCTCCTCTCATGCTGGAGACGGACACATTTAACCATTAGATGGTATACATCTTCCTCCACTCAACATGAATCACAATTTGGTGTTTCTGTTTTACTCATCATAAAACCATTTTTTTAAAGGCATATCATCATCATCATCATAATCATCAACCAGAAGACGTCCACTGCTGAACATAGGCCTCCCCCTTTAACCTCCACACTGAACGACATCCTGCCATCTGCATCCACTGGATGCCCGCGACTCTCACAATGTCGTCGGTCCATCTAGTGGGAGGCCTACCTACGCTGCGTCTTCCGGTTCGCGGTCTCCACTCAAGAACCTTTCTTCCCCATCGGTTATCAGTTCTTCGAGCAATGTGGCCTGCCCATTGCCACTTCAACTTGCAGATTTTAATAGCTATGTCGGTGACCCCGGTTCTTTGGCGAATATCTATGTTCCGAATTTTATCACGTAAAGAAACTCCGAGCATAGCTCTCTCCATTGCCCGTTGTGTGACTCTGAGTTTTTCCAAAAGACCAACAGTTAAGGACCACGTAAGGCATATGGCCAGTCCTTAATCTGTGCGCTGTAACAAGAATTGCATGTGACAGACTGACATTACTGAACCACGGTATATGAGGAGGCTCACACACTATCGCTTTATACCAAACTTCTTTATCGACTGATCTAGCGTAAAAGTGTTCCTTTCAAATATTTTTTACAAATTTTTCTATAATTAGGTAGCAACTCGTAATTTAACATTATTTTTTCTGAAGAGTTTCAGATAGGATGTTAAAAGAATGCACAGGTGGGTTCAATACCCAAACATATTACATTGATATGGCTTTTTTTCCAGTATGTGTTCTTAAATGTACTTTTAAATTACCTGCTCGTGCTGATTTATAATCACACACGTTACATTCATATGGCTTTATTCCAGTATGTGTTTTTATATGATGTTTAAAAGTATCTGCTCGTGCTGTTTTATAATCACACATATTACATTTATATGACTATTATATATATTTATTCGACTGCCTCGGTGGCTCAGTTGGTAGTGAACCTACCTTCTGTGCTTGGGGGCGTGGGTTCGATTCCCATCTAGGACAAACATTTGTGTGACGATCATTTGTGTTTGTTCTATGTCTGGGAGTTAATTATCTATTTAAGTATGTATTTAAAAATATGTATGTATGTATATCAGTCTCTGGCAGCCATATTACAAGCTTTGCTTAGTTTGGGGTCAGATGACCGTGTGTGCAATAATGTCCCAGATATTTATATTATTTATTATATGGCCTTTCTCCGGTATGTGTTCTTATATGTTGTTTTAAAGTACATGCTCTTGCTGTTTTATAATCACACATATAACATTCATATGACTTTATTCCAGTATGTGTTTTTATATGTTGTTTTAAATGACTTGCATGTGCTGTTTTATAATCACACATATTACATTCATATGGCTTTATTCCAGTATGTGTTTTTATATGTTGTTTTAAGTTACCTGCTTGTATTGTTTTATAATCACACATATTACATTCATGTGGCCTTTCTCCAGTATGTGTTTTTATATGATGTTTTAAGTTACCTGCTTGTATTGTTTTATAATCACACATATTACATTCATGTGGCCTTTCTCCGGTATGTGTTCTTATATGTTTTTTTAAAGTATCTGTTCGTGTTGTTTTATAATCACACATATTACATTCATATGTCTTTATTCCAATATGTGTTTTTATATGTCGTTTTAAATGACTTGCATGTGCTGTTTTATAATCACACATAAGACATTCATATGACTTTATTCCAGTATGTGTTTTTATATGTTGTTTTAGGTTAACTTCTTGTATTGTTTTATAATCACACATATGACATTCATATGGCTTTTTTCCAGTATGTGTTTGTATATGTCGTGTTAAATTATTTGCATGTGCTGTTTTATAATCACACATAAGACATTCATATGACTTTATTCCAGTATGTGTTTTTATATGTTGTTTTAGGTTAACTTCTTGTATTGTTTTATAATCACACATATGACATTCATATGGCTTTTTTCCAGTATGTGTTTGTATATGTCGTGTTAAATTACCTGCATGTGTTGTTTTATAATCACACATATTACATTCATATGGCGTTTTTCCAGTATGTGTTTTTATATGTTGTTTTAAGTTACCTGCGTGTGCTGTTTCATAATTACACGTAGGACATTTATATGGCTTTTCTCCAGTATGTGTTCTTATATGTTGTTTTAAGTTATCTGCTCGTGCTGTTTTATAATCACACATAAGACATTTATATGGCTTTTGTCCAGTATGTGTTTTTATATGTTCTTTTAAATGACCTGCTCGTGCTGTTTTATAATCACACATAAGACATTTATATGGCTTTTGGCCATTATGTGTTCTTATATGTTGTTTTAAAGTATCTGCTTGTGCTGATTTATAATCACACATATCATTCATTTTGCTATTTTCCAGTTTGTGAATACCTATTATGAGTTGTGTTGAATGATGTGGTGAGTTGATTTATCAAGCATTTATGCAATTTCTTTTTTCATTTTCTAAGAGTAATACATACTGTTGTTTCACTATGCGACGATGTCCGTGGCTTGTACTCACTGACACGGAACAAAACAGAAACTACAGCAATGTATATCAGTTAACCTCTCTACTATTAATGTGCAGAATTGCGTTGAGATTTGGTTGAATATAAACTTTAAAAACTTCTGTGGTCTTAGTGAATTGTTCTTTCTGGTTCTGTGCCTGGGTCTAGTCACCGCAGTTCCAAGTGAAATAGAATAGAACTGAGCTGGAGAACTTGTATAGTCACGGAAAGTTGAAAAGTCACGCACGGAATATCAAGTGGCATGTGATGAACTTGCAATGCAAATCTTGTTTTTTGCACAGACATTTAATACAGAACAGACTGAACATGTTTTTTACAACTACATTCGCAAAAACAGTTATGTTTGCATCTCTCTCGATTACACAAAAATCATATATTCGTATCTCATTTTGTCGTAACGTTGCAACATAATAGAAAAAAATGAGCATGTGGTACGATGTTCCAAGTTGCCATTTTGGTAAGCATCAATATTCTGACAGAAGGCTGACAGCGAAAACCACGGCTTGCAAAAATTACCTAAAATAAAAGTTATTTTTACATATTTGGTGTAAAAGATATGAAAATACTATGGTGAAGCGCAGTGTCCTCATGTGTTTTAATTCATCTCATAAGATGCCACCCGGTATAACGTTTCACACGTAAGTTTCGTGTGTTATAATAGAGATTATTTTGAATTGCTATTTTTTCTTGTTATTTTTCATAAACTTTACAATTTGAAGGCTTGGGAAGGTTGTGTTTCTTTCAATTTCATATATGTACAAGTTTGGTGGGTGTAATAAAAGTTAATAAGTAGTTTTCTTTAAAAAAATATTGATTCGATCATTGTTTGGCGTTTGAGGTACTTAGACATTGTCCAGGGAACGTATTCAGTAGCCAAGAGAATGTAATACTCCTTTCAGTAGTATAATTAAAATAGTATAAGTTATTTTCTTTAAAAATTCATTGTATCGATCATTGTTTTACGTTTACGGTATTTAGACATTGTCCAGGGAATTTATTTCAGAATCAGAATTCGTATTTCAGAAGTATAATTAAAATAGATGATTCAGCTTGATGTGATTATGATGACATGAACCTTTTTCATTAATTACTAGCTGCTTTTCTCAAGTAATGTAAATAAAGTACCTACCTACCTATTGTGGTTCATGTCATATATATACGTAGTGATCTAGATAGTGTAATTAAAGGGTTATTTAGACATATGTCAAGTAACAAACATTTTTATTACATTTTAGATTTTCCCAAGGATGAAGAGTTGAGAAACGCATGGTTGAAGAATTTGAATCTAGAAAATTGGCAGCCCAGTGCGACAAGTTTGTTGTGCTCAAAGCATTTAGAGGCACATTTGTTCGACCGGACTGGTTTCCGTACAATCCTTAGAGAGTACGAGGTGTAATGCTTATTGGAACAACAGTTTTCAATGAACAGTCGCTATCACTATCATGAATCTCAAGTTGTACTAACTACATTATGATAACTTGCATGTAATAATTTTCAGAGCGATAACATACCAAGTTAAAAGAAAGCCACAAAAAGAGGTGTTACTGGCAAAAATGTTCTGCGGGAGCTGCAGAATACCTCATTTCCATCAAATTCAGATCCTGCAACCACATGACACATCTGGTAAATTGTTTTATACAAAAATAAATGATTTGACTTGGTCTGGTGTGTTTGAATATTAATACCCAATGGGAACATCTATAAATTCCATCACATATAGAGGAGGGGAGGAGGGGTCGACGAAGTGTGACTGACAAGGGGTAGGGAGGGGTCGTAAATTTTGTGACGTTACATTTCAGATACAATCTAATAGTATCTGTTAGCACTATTATAAAAGAATGTCCTTGAGTCCGGCCCGCGTTTTGCAAATGTTTGCGTGTAATGTATATGTAGTGTATTTTGCATCAACATTTTTGTGGCTTGTTGGTTCTGCTTGGTATTATATGTCTGTGGTTTTTTGTAGCTTCTTTCTAATGTGTTGTTTAGGGTGTCTATAATGTACAACATGATATTTGCCGACACGATATTGTACAGCATATTAATGTACAACATGATAATTGGTGTACATGTACATCGAATATCATCCTGTACAATCTATGTCGTACAATACTGGCCGTCAATTATCGGCTCGTGTCTATAATGTACGGCAAGGAAAGCACAGCTTGAATTGTACAGGCAATAATCCATGTACATGAAAAATTCCACGTTTTATCGGGCTGTACATTATTATGCCGTATTTTATAATATCGTACAATACGGGCTGTGTTTTGACGACACGGGCCGAGAATGTAAGGCCAATAATGTACAACATGATAAAAGGTGGCATCCCCCGTATTGGCTAATATTGTTGACATGTATTGTCTTGCTCGGATTGGCTGTTGCGTCGTTTGAACTGATCTGTCACTCATTTCAAACCTAACCAACTCAAGTCTGACTCTAAGTGGGCTCCCGCCAGAAGCTCTTGCAGTCGCCCCTGAGTGTCACTTCGCCACACTCGACCTTCGCTCCACTCGGTCTCGTATGGCTCCCTCACACTCAGGACCTCCTTTGAGCTTCTGGCTCCAGCGCTTTTTATATACACTCTAGGGGTAGGGACCACAAGACTAGGTGGAATCGGGGTGCTCTGTGTCGGTTCTGTGACCCATTTCGAACCTAACCTACTGAAGTCAGGGTGTTCTGAACTGCTGTGTGCCAGTTCTGTCTCTCATTATGCGCGTTTTCATGGTCATCAATTATCATGCTGTACATTATCGGGGTGTGCATTACTGAACCAAGCCGACAATGTATGATGATATTGCACGGCACGATAATGCACAGCATGATATTCTATGTACATGTACACTAATTATCACTATGTACAAAATCGGGGTGTGCATTATTGAGCCGAGCCGATAATTTACGGCATGATATTGCACAACATGATATTCCATGTACATGTACACCAATTATTTGCTGTACTTTATTATGCCGTACAATATCATGCCGTACATTATCTGTGTAGTACATTAATGCCTCCCTCCAATACCACAACACAATTGACAAGTTTTTTTATTCATATTCGCCCATTTTTGAGCAGGCTAAGGTATTCAGGCCATACCACCTCGTCTTACGTATTTTGTTTTACTGTTTTAGTAAAGTAGCCGAGTTTCTTCTTTTACGGAGTTTTGGAACCAACATGAAAATATACAATTTACTACAGTAAATCACTTGAGCACATTCACAAACACATAAGAAATAATAATCCACTATTATTACACATAACACACGTCGTAGGGTTATCAAATAAAAAATCGTTCATCACATATTTACGTCGAAAGTAAACGTGCAATGTATATTTTCATTTATGGTTAACTTTTGTAACGAAAAGATATTTGTGAGTTTTTTTTTCCTCTGTGGTAACGCGTGTGACGTCACCATGGGCGTCAACAATATTATCAATGGCGTCACCTCAGCTTTTTAAACGGCAAGTGCCTTTTCAAAGCCTTAACAGACGTGTCAACTTGGCTGACGGACCGCTGTCTGACCAACGGGCAACGCACAGAGAAAATGTATATTTGATCCTTAGAGAAAAAAAAATCTGCTAGGACAAATTGCTTTCTGTCACGTAGGTAGTCTGCAAAAACTTGTACAGTTTTGGCGCGAAACCGAGAGCCTCAAGCTAAAGAAGCAGAATCACGGAACACCATTACTCCTAGCAGAATGTCGTTGTCCACTAAATCGAACGCTTTTTGGAATCTAGGTAGATGACATTAACTTGAGTGCTTTCATAAAGTTTTTAGGGTTCCGTAGCCCGACAAGGAACCCTTATAAATTCGTTCTGTCCGACCGTCCGAAGAAATAATGTTTCTCAATCAGTTTTATCTATGTTTAAACCATAAAAAATTATATGCTATGCCGGGCTGGTACATCTCTGAAATTTGGCTAAGTCCACAGCCCTTCGTTCGTTCGAATTTTTCTATAACTATAAATTTCTGAACTATGACTACAATTAAATGGCTTTGGTAACGGAACCCTACCATATGCGTGTCTTGACACGCTCTTGGCCAGTTATTTCGATATGTGATCGACTAGGGTAAGTAGATTTGTAATTTTTTAATCACCGAGCGACTTTTCCTAAACGCATGCTGAGCGTTACTGAGGTAAGGTTCCAGTTGCCTACATATTTTTGTATGAAGAACCCCTTCAAAAACTTCAGCAGTTGCGGACAAAATTGCAATTGGCCTGTAATTTTGCGCTACAGTTTTATCTCCAGATTTTGCTATAGGTACGACTCTTGATAATTTCCAAACCGAAGGATAGCTGCCTGTCTTGAGAGATAGATTGAAAATGTATGTTATAGAAACTGCAAACTGCGTTTTGAACGTAAATTCTTTCCATCCAATGGCTGCCTGGAAGAGATCGCTTTTAGCTATAAGGTCGCCACTTGTGGCACTAGCTCGTAAGTGGTTTCTATCTGTTTGTAATTTTTATTTCTGGTGTATACAATAGTTTCTATCTATCTATCTATCTATGTGCTAAAATATACTGAATTATCATATTTTATAATTATTAATTATATTGTATTATTATAGATCTTTGAATATCTTTCGCAAAATCGTGAAAATTTCCACAATTAGATCATATAATATCCCAACTAAAATAATGTAATGTTATATTTATGTATTTATAGTTTTTCCTATCTTGTTCCTTTCAAAATGTTAAGATTTTTTTTTTGAGGGGAAGGGAAGTCATTGCCGTTTCTTACATACCTACTTGAACCATGCTTCTTGCAATTCTAGATCAGCGGAATAACTGTCAACAAAAAATACTAGGTAGGTACACGTTTTTTAGGGTTCCGTAACCCGACAAGGAACCCTTATAGATTCGTTCTGTCCGTCCGTCTGTCTGTCTGTCCGTCTGAATTTTTAAAACCTTCTAACTTCTATAATTATTAAGATAATAGCATGAAACTTTGCATAATGACAGTTGTTATATAGATCTCAATTTTAAGAATATAAAAAATATAATATTGCATTTTAGGGGTGGCTCTGGTACATGTGAAATGGGGATGAATATTTTTCTTCACTCCACTTACTCGTGTGGGGTATCGTTGAAAAGGTCTCTTAAAATGAAAGTAAGGTTTGATACATCACTTTTTTATAAAGTCTATATTTTGCGAAATATGGCCTACCAAAGTGGCAAAAAGTTGGTCCCCCCCCTGCATTTCTAAACTATAAGACACAGAAACTTGAGTCTTACAATACAGATAGGTCATATTTAAAACCTTCATTCAAAATTATTTCGAACATTATCTGATGATGACTTTTTGAGTAACAGCGATAAAACTGTAATAAATTCAAAGCGTTCTAGCTCAAAGGTCATTGACCTTTTTGTGAAATGGTCTTGACAAATAGTGTTTCTCAATCAGTTTTCTCTATGTTTGAACTATAAAAAGTATATATGCTATGTCGGGATGGTACATCTCTGAAATTTGGCTAAGTCCACAGAGCTTCGTTCGTTCGAATCCACATTCACACTAATATTATAAATCCGAAAGTAACTCTGTCTGTTTGCTCCACAATCACGGCTTAACCGATCTCGATAAAATTTTCTAAGGTAATATTGTGTATCATGAGGACGGACATAGGCTATTTTTGGCAAATCTAAGCAACAGAAAATGTTTAAAGTTATTATGGTGATGAAATGGTGTACTAAGTTTGTATGAATGTTCTCTGCATGGTCTTTACGTAGAACATACAAATCGATACGCTTAGGTCGATAATTTGGGGATTATAGTAATAAAACCTCAAAGAGGTTTGTCAAACAATGTCAACGTTATTGCCTAGCAACTGATTGTTGATGATGTCAAGTGATGTCAAGAGAGTTTTCTAATCAAAGCAAGCTGTAAACTGTCAAGTATACTTTTGGAGACCCCGCGCCCCGCGCAAAGAGAATACAATAGAAGAAAGGAAAAGGACGGAGCTCTGAAAAGGACTAAACCGCGCAGTTGCTTTCCTTGCGGTCGCACTGGATTCAGTTCTCGAGGTTCTTTCAAGAGGACCACTTGAAAGGGTACTTAATTTAAGAAATAGAACAAGGAATTGAATATGCAAACATTTATTAAAGGAACCTTGACTCTAATTGTTTTTCTGATGAACTTCTATGGACGTCATCAGATTATTTCTATTAACATTTTGTAATAATGGATCTCTTATCTTAGGCACTTTATTATAATATATCTATCTCCATTACTAATCTTTAGCTCACTCTTGCAGGACCACTGCAGTCCTATTTTTAATACCGAATATTGTAGTTTTATATTTTAAAAGCTAGATAATATTAATCCGTGTCCGCCACTTTTGACAAATCATTCCTAGACAAAATGGCGGCTCCATGGTTGCCACTACTTGTTGGGTATAGGCAATTAACTTTTTTCCTATCCGGCTTATGTGTTCAACCCGTGCTTTGCGAATTGCTTTTCGGCTTGACTTGGCTGCATGGTTATAGGCACTCTTTTTCTTACGTGCATCCAAGGACTTGCGCGTACGAGCATCCACCCAGGCTAAATAATGCATCATGTTTCTGCGCTTCCGCATAATCACATGCAGCATTAAATTATGATCGATCTAAGCCAAGAAGTGGAGTATCCGAATACGAAATAAAATATGTCATAGCTTGACTCATCACCTCCGTAACGGCATTGGTGCAATCCGTCGGGTCACAAGAAGTGAAGCAAACATCCTGCCAAGGGTAAGATACGAAAAAATGCCGTATCTCATCCCACTTTGCTGACTTGTATCGACACACCCGCTGAGTGCCCCTAGGGCTGAGATCGGACGGGGTGTATGATGATAGCCTTCACCAGACAGTGATCAGATCCACCAAGCAGTGAGGACACCGGCACGAAGTATTTATTGGTCTGGATCGTTCGTCAGCGAAAGGTCTAAGCAGCAATGTGGCTATCAACATCCAGAACCCTGTAGCTTCTTGGATCAGCTGGGTTAGGTTAAGCGTCAACGCAAGATTGAACGTCTTTCTCCCTACATGGTCGGTCTCCCAGTATGGGAAAAGTCACTCTTTGTGGTGACCATTTAAATCCCCCAGAAGTACAAGCTGGGCTGAAAGGTAACGTTGCTGAGCCACATCTGCGGTCTCATTGAGGTGCTGAAAATGCCTGGTTGTCTCTTCTTCGTCTCCAGTGTGCGAGCGATAGACACCGGCATAAATAAATTTCTCTGAGCCAGTGTAGACCAGGAATCCACAGAATGGAAAATCTAGGGTTTCGAGGTCGCGGAGACGCCTATATAAGATGTCGTCGCGCGTATAGATAGACGCTAAAGAGTAAAGGCTATATTTTATTTTTCTTAAATTTTTATCTTTCAATTTTGTATTACAAATGTGAGTGCACAAGGTTTCATGCAGTTATATTAAAAATTATAAGTTAGAAGGTGCAAATAAATTAGAATTTATGAAATTAATTAGAAATTAGTCAAACACGGGTACGGACAGGTAGAACGAATTTATACGCGTTTCCTGTAAGACTACGTAACCCTAAAAACAAGTCGTATTGTTGCGAAGATCATTTGAAAGTGAGTACTATATCGGTACTTATGCTTTTAAAGGTTTAGTAAAAGGTGCAGGAATAGAGTACGATGAGGTACCTATATAGCAAGAAATAGAAAGCTCGTAATAATAGCTGCTTGTTGTGTTGACTTGAATGAAAGAAATGCTGTCAAACGTTACGAAATTTGTCGACAAAAAGTAAACTCTTAATTTAACTAAGTTATCAGTGCGGTTCCATCAAAATATGAATATCAAAAAACAAAATAACTGCTCTACTTTGCGTGATTTGTGAATAAATCCGGAACCATAAGAAGATCGACTTTCGGCAGATTATTGGCTTGCCCACATGATTATCCTGGTTCCATTTTAATAGCACGGTTCTAGACTGCGAACGAAAGAATGTGTACACAGTACAAACATAAAGACTATGATATAATATACCTACCTAATGAAAACAAAATTGTTCGCGCGCACCCCTCTCACTTACTAAACTACGGCCTACCATGCGCGCCCGCCGCCTGCGATCGGTGGTGTGACGTCACGACGGTTTCTCGGGCGATCGGGAAGTTTTGGAGTGTCGACATAATGGTGTTACAAACAAAAAAAGTTAAAAAATAAATAGGTATAGGTAAAGGTATATATCTACTCGTATATATATAAAAGTCGTGATAATTACACTATTTATAACTCAAGAATGGCTGAACCGATTTGGCTGAAAATTAGTGGAGCTTAGAACCAGGAGATGGACATAAGATACTATTTTGTAGCGAGGCCGAAGTCGAGCTTACACCCGTGCGAAGCCGGGGCGAGCGGCTAGTATATTCATTATAATAATAAGTGCATATAAAATAATGATAATGCTATAGATAAGGTTGCCTGGAAGAGATCGCTTATAGCGATAAGGCCGCCAATTGTTTCACTAGTTTTATTCACAAATAAATACCATGATTTTATAAAACTGATATTATTTATTGGCAAAATGAACTAGTGTTATTCGATATTTATAAAACTGTGAGGTTTATTGTTTATTCAATGTTGTTTTGGGTCATAGCTGTGCTACATGGCAGTCCCATTGTATATACTAATCTAGAGGACTCAAAGTTAATGCATATAACACAGACAACAAACTCAGGGTCAAAGGTCACTTGAGGTGACTCACATATCCGAACAGATCCCTGGCTGCTTCCGAACTGGGTTCAGACCGTAGCCTGTTAAACAGACCCACATCTACTCTGTTCAGATGGTAAGTCACTTCAAGTCTCCTCTCATGCTGGAGACGGACACATTCAACCAGTAGATGGTATACATCTTCCTCCACTCCACATGTATCACAATTTGGTGTTTCTGTTTTACTCATCATAAAAGCATTTTTTAAAGACATATGGCCAGTCCTTAATCTGTGCGCTGTAACAAGAATTGCAGGTGACAGACTGACTTTACTGAACCACGATATATGACGAGGCTCACACACTATCGCTTTATACCAAACTCCTTTATCAACTGATCTAGCGTAAAAGTGTTCCTTCCAAATATATTTTACAACTTTTTCTATAATTAGGTAGCAACTCTTAATTTAACATTATTTTTTCTGAAGTGTTTCAGATAGGATGTTAAAAGAATGCACAGGTGGGTTCAGTACCCAAACATATTACATTGATATGGCTTTTTTTCCAGTATGTGTTCTTAAATGTATTTTTAAAGTACCTGCTCGTGCTGATTTATAATCACACATATAACATTCATATGGCTTTATTCCAGTATGTGTTTTTATATGATGTTTAAAAGTATCTGCTCTTGCTGTTTTATAATCACACATATTACATTCATATAACTTTATTCCAGTATGTGTTTGTATATGTCGTGTTAAATTACATGCTTGTGCTGATTTATAATCACACATATTACATTCATATGGCTTTTGTCCAGTATGTGTTCTCATATGTTGTTTTAAGTTACCTGCTTGTATTGTTTTATAATCACACATATTACATTCATGTGGCCTTTCTCCAGTATGTGTTCTTATATGTTTTTTTAAAGTATCTGTTCGTGTTGTTTTATAATCACACATATTACATTCATATGGCTTTATTCCAATATGTGTTTTTATATGTTGTTTTAAATGACTTGCATGTGCTGTTTTATAATCACACATAAGACATTCATATAGCTTTATTCCAGTATGTGTTTTTATATGTTGTTTTAGGTTAAATTCTTGTATTGTTTTATAATCACACATATGACATTCATATGGCTTTTTTCCAGTATGTGTTCTTATATGTTTTTTTAAAGTATCTGTTCGTGTTGTTTTATAATCACACATATTACATTCATATGGCTTCATTCCAATATGTGTTTTTATATGTCGTTTTAAATTACTTGCATGTGCTGTTTTATAATCACACATAAGACATTCATATAGCTTTATTCCAGTATGTGTTTTTATATGTTGTTTTAGGTTAAATTCTTGTATTGTTTTATAATCACACATATGACATTCATATGGCTTTTTTCCAGTATGTGTTTGTATATGTCGTGTTAAATTACCTGCATGTTTTGTTTTATAATCACACATATTACATTCATATGGCGTTTTTCCAGTATGTGTTTTTATATGTTGTTTTAAGTTACTTGCGTGTGCTGTTTCATAATTACATGTGGGACATTTATATGGCTTTTCTCCAGTATGTGTTTTTATATGTTGTTTTAAGTTATCTGCTCGTGCTGGTTTATAATCACACATAAGACATTTATATGGCTTTTGTCCAGTATGTGTTTTTTTATGTTGTTTTAAGTTACCTGCTTGTGCTGTTTTATAATCACACATATTACATTCATATGGCTATTGTCCAGTATGTGTTTGTATATGTTCTTTTAAATGACCTGCTCGTGCTGTTTTATAATCACACATAAGACATTTATATGACTTTTGGCCATTATGTGTTCTTATATGTTGTTTTAAAGTATCTGCTTGTGCTGATTTATAATCACACATGTCATTCATATGGCTATTTTTCAGTTTGTGAATACCTATTATGAGTTGTGTTGAATGATGTGGCGAGTTGATTTATCAAGCATTTATGCAATTTCTTCTTTCATTTTCTAAGAGTAATACATACTGTTGGTTCACTATGCGACGAGTGGTCCGTGGCTTGTACTCACTGACACGGAACAAAACAGAAACTACAGCAATGTATATCAGTTAACCTCTCTACTATCAATGTGCAGAATTGCGTTGAGATTTGGTTGAATATAAACTGTTTAAAAACTTCTGTGGTCAGGTTAGTCTGCGAGTGAATTGTTCTTTCTGGTTCTGTGCCTGGGTCTAGTCACCGCAGTTCCAAGTGAAATAGAATAGAACTGAGCTGGAGAACTTGTATAGTCACGGAAAGTTGAAAAGTCACGCACGGAATATCAAGTGGCATGTGATGAATTTGCAATGCAACTCTTGTCTTTGTGGCTTCTTCTTCTTCTTGTTGTTATTGATGTATGCCGTGGTAACATTACTGTTGTTGTTTATTTGTGGTCAAAGAGTACTTTCCCCGATATATACTCTGATCTATGAGCACTATAATTAAAGGTCACCAGTCACCACAAAAATATGACGTTTGTCCGCCTTTGTCGTTTAGAAAGAGAATGTAACGCTACGCTCTATAATGTTCAACCAGTGATAATAGAATATATATGTAGATTTTCAATGCTATATTGGAATTGGACTATCAATGCTAGGCATGTCGATCTTTAATCGATTAATCGGAAAATCGATTTTTTGATGTCAGAAAATCGATTTTTTAGATCGATCTGACAGAGTGGATCGATTCACCAGATCGATTCTCGAACCCTGAGAATCGGACCGATTCACGATGTTGATATTGAGATGCTAAGATAGATCGTAGAAATGCAGTGCATTCCACATAGAATCGATAATATTTCACGGGATTATCTATGGAATCGGTTTTCTAGATCGTTAAAGTATCTATATGCTGTAAAAGTTTAATTATCGAACAATAGTCTAGCAGTCTGTGCGAACTATAGTATGCGCAAATTGCGCGGCTTATTACGGTAGTTATGTTAGAAGTAACATTATCATCGCTAAGCGCGCGAACAGGTTGACAACTGTCACCATCAGAATCGCGAATAAAAATCCTTAATAACCTAGAATATTCTATTATATACTTTGTTGTAATGAGAGTTATGGCACCAACGCGAAGAAAACATGTTGTATTATTTTAATTTTTGTATTTTTACTGTTAATGTGAAATAATAATGGTGGATATTATTCGAAGTATTTGTGAACGTGTATTTACATGTTGTTTCCAAAACTCCATAGATGCCCCTAGTAAAGTTTCTACCACTTTATTGGGGCATAATGACTAAAATACACAAAAAATTGAAGGGAATCTAACCTAAAAAAATCCCACTTCTGTGCTAAACTACGTAAGACGAGGCAGTATGGCCTCAATGGCTTTAGCATACCAAGTTATAAGCCCAAAAACAAAAACATATCCGGAATGTATAATAATTTTATTATACCTTATGGTGTTCTATGAACAGTGTACATTACATTTGTTTTGTGATCTATTTGCTCTGTATTTATAAGTAAAAAAGTGAGCTAAAGCATGTTTCCAGCAGGTGACCATTTAATTATTAACTTCTCTATCATTAAATCGTAATATAATTTTTAACCGACTTCCAAAAAGGAGGAGGTGTGCATTATGTATATTTAAGTATATATATTTTGTATCTTGATCGATATTTTTGTTTCACCGAAAACTAGTAATTGTTCTTGCAATTAATACTAATTCAATTTAAAAATCGTTTTCTATATCGATTCGATCTATTCTGCTGCAAATTAAAATAAAAATCTTTTTAAATTGAATAGTAGGCATACATTTGTCCTCGAGAATCTAACCAAATAGAAGATCGAATCGGTTTAAAAAAATTACTTTTTTTTTTGGAAAATCTAATCGATTAATCGAAGATCGATCTTCCAGGGGCCGATTTAATCGAGAATCGATTCAGTGGACTTCGATTCGAATCGATTCGAAAATCGATTTTTTTCAGGAAGAATCGACATGCCTAATCAATGCTTTATTATCCTTACAAATTTTAACTTTGGTTGCAAAGATTTGTTTGGTTGGTAACAAGAATTGTCTATGGCTAGTTGGAATAAAAAAGAAAAATAAGGTTCTAAAAATGTATCACTACTCGTCACTAGATGGCGATAAACCTGATTTCTTTGATTATTTCATGTCACCGCTAGAGGCACTTCTCACTTTACTCAGGGGAGCGCATTCTTTCACTTCACTACAAATCCATGAATGCATGTCGTTATTTTATAAAAACCTATTTTCGAGTATTAATTTGCGAGTTATTTCTGACAAAAGGGTCAATGACCTGTGAGCTAGAACGCCTTGAATTTATTACAGTTTTATCGCTGTTACTCAAAAACTCAAGATCAGATAATGTTCGAAATAATTTTGAATGAAGGTTTTAAATATGACCCATCTGTATGTGTCTGTATATGTATTGTAAGTTACAAGTTTCTATGTCTTATACCTAGTTTAGAAATGCAGGGGGGGAGGACCAACTTTTTGCTACTTTGGCGGGCTATATTTCGCAAATTATAGACTTTATAAAAAAGTGATGTAGCAAACCTAACATTCATTTTAAAAGACCTTTTCAATGATACGCCACACGAGCAGGTGGAGTGAAAAAAATAATTTCATCCCAGATTTTACATGTACCAGAGCCACCCCTAAAATGCAATATTACATTTTTTATACTCTTAAAATTGAGATCTATATAACAACTGTCATTATGCAAAGTTTTACGCACTTAATAATTATATAAGTTAAGAATGTTCTAAATAGTTCGTGACGGACAGACAGACAGACAGACGGACGGAACGAATTTATAACAGTTCCTTGTCGGGCTACGGAACCCTAAAAACCGACTACACAAATTTTGTAAAATATGCAATTTCGAAGTCTCCATTATTATCGAGATTGAGATCACTCAGATGCCATAATAATGTCATCTAAATACACAACATTTGCCAGTTATTTTGATTTAAAAGCCAAACTACTGAACCCATTTTGATGAAATTTCTATAATACCAATCTAAAAGTATATCCACTTAACTAAAAAAAAAGAATTTTACAAATCGATTCATAAATGACGGAGTTCTGAGGTAATTATATTAAAATAATTATCAATATAAAAAAATCGGCTTCATAAAAATGACAGAACTGACCAAATTGAAATGGAACCACACGGGAAGCACCAGCATTCAAATAAAATAAGAATCATCAAAATCGGTTCACGCAGTCGAAAGATCTGAGGTAACAAAAATAAAAACAGTCGAATTGAGAACCTTCTCCTTTTTGGAAGTCGGTTAAAAAAAACCAGTTTGAATTCGGTAAAAAATTGCAGTTTACGTAAGCATAGGAGGGGCATGAACTTTGCTGCCAAGGGGGGAGGGGGTTTAAAAATTAATGTTTACATAAGCTTTGTAAGGGGGGGGGGGGGTAAGAGCTTTGTTTACGCTGGACACGGCGGGGACTTTCGTGTTTGTAAATAAATATTAATACCACAGAAAAGACAAGTAAATAGAACGGAAATGAAAAGGAAACTGTCGCCAGGTATTGTGACAGATATGTGATTGAACATTCTTATTTAGATCAACGCGCCGAACTCCACGTCACAGTTGCTGAATGACTGACGTTTCGTTTATATGGGTGCAACTGGCTACAACAAATTTCTTACAAAAATGCCTTGACAGCCGTTCTAATAAACAAAAAAAAATCGTTTCTGTGATTAATACAACGAAGTAAAACACAAAATGTTAAATAAATAATTTATTTAGCGACTTGCAGAGCTGCGAGCCGTTTTTTGAGATCGAGTAAAATATTCACTTCGGGTTGCCACGCTGCCTTGTCTTTGGTCGACGACTTCATTTTACGGACTTTGTCTCCCTGAAAAAAAACCCAATAAAATCATACTGTGTAATCATACATACACTTATATATATTTTAATGTGAAAGTTTTTGTATGTATGTGAGCGAAAAGATGTCAATTAGTTTTTCATTACTCATACTTGTTGCCTGAGGAGCGGGTTGAAAGTGATACATTTCATCCCTAGGGAGAATCACTTTCAACTGACAGTGACAGTTGACAGATACTGAAATTATTAAAAAAACTAGTTCTATTTGAATTTCACATTTGTATTGTACCATGTTCCAACTATATATTTTTTTCTCCTTAGAGGATTATGGTCCGCACTTCTCGTGCATTTGCCAGTGTCTTTTTACCCCTAGGATAACAACGTACTATTAAAACACAGTTTTTAACTATCACGGATGTTCACTACAGTTATAATTATGATTATTTACGGGATATTTATCGGGAACTCCTTCCACAACCTTACCACGGTAAATATACCGTAAATAATCATATAACTGTAATTAGTATTACTATGTTCATATTCTCGTCCAAGATTGATGATCAATGTGTGTTGCCAGTGATGACATATGGTACTGAAACGTGGTCCTTAACTGTTGGCCTTTTGGAAAAACTCAGAGTCACACAACGGGCAATGGAGAGAGCTATGCTCGGAGTTTCTTTGCGCAATAAAATCCGAAACGTAGATATTCGCCAAAGAACCAGAGTCACCGACACAGCTATTAAAATCTGCAAGTTGAAGTGGCAATGGGCAGGCCACATCGCTCGAAGAACTGTTAACCGATGGGGAAGAAAGGTTCTTGAGTGGAGACCACGAACCGGAAGACGCAGCGTAGGTAGGCCTCCCACTAGATGGACCGACGACATTATGAGAGTCGCGGGCATCCAGTGGATGCAGATGGCAGGATGTCGTTCAGTGTGGAGGTTAAGGGGGGAGGCCTATGTTCAGCAGTGGACGTCT
The DNA here is from genome assembly GCA_949125355.1 of Agriopis leucophaearia. Classification (NCBI taxonomy): domain Eukaryota; kingdom Metazoa; phylum Arthropoda; class Insecta; order Lepidoptera; family Geometridae; genus Agriopis; species Agriopis leucophaearia. Next base: position 1,729,578 of record OX421289.1, read on the forward strand.
TCTGGCTGATGATGTTCATATTATTATTATTTTTACTGTAAATTGGATAATTATAATTAAAACATGCGAAACATTTCACTATTGCTCACAGTCAGTGGTCACTCAGGCATAGTGGTCATTGCAAGAAGTGGTCATAACAAGAGCTCACCTCATTTTCAAAAATCTTTCAGAGCGCCTGGTTAACGCGACGCGTGACCAAAATGTTTGCGTGTATCTGGCTTAACGTATAAGCATTGCCATTCAACGTGGTAATGCCGCCAGCATGCTGGGAACGCTGCCAACTGATAGTGGGCTAGAACATATGGATTGTCTTTAGACCTTCAACGGTCTATGGACAGTCCAACTGTTTGTGTAGTGTTAGTGTTAGCTTGTATTTTATTTGGTTAATAAAGGCACTTGCCGCGTTAAAAAAAGTCATTACAAGAAGCGGTCATTTCAAGGAGTGGCCTTTTTAAGAAGTGGTCATGTCAAGTCGTGGTCATCACACAAGAACTATTAAGCTATCGCTTAACATCAGGCGAGTTGGCGGCCAAGCGCAAGCCTATTCTACAATAAAAAAAAAAAAAGTATTTAATTTATTATGCATAACTTACAAAACAGAAAATTAACGAAAACTCGTAAGTACTAACTAAAAACTAAAACTTAAACTAAAAGACTATTAGTAAGTGGAGGGAAAGGTCCCCAGAACTAATTAAATTAATAATTATTTTAAGTCGTTTTTTAAGTTTTGCAAAAATGTATGGTCAGTTTTGGCACGATACAGCTCAAATTAAGCAAGTAACGCTTCCTCTAACAATTTCACTCTGCCCCCTCAGTACGCAGTTGCGAAGCCTATGACAAGCTACCAACGGGAAATAGGGGCACATTTAAGTCCATACAAAACACCGAGTGTGGACAAGGGATTGGAACCCACGACCTACGGGTTGGGAGGCGACCTCGATAACCAATGAGCTATGGAGGTATCATCAGTTTTGACGAAAATGTTGTTGAGTTTTTAGGAGAGAGGTATTGTGAATCATTTCTTTTGTTGTGAATCGATTTGCATGATTCTTTTTTTTTTACTGACATTTCTGAACCAATTTATATGTTTTTTTTTTCTTTTGTTGTGAACCAATTTACATGGTTCTTTTTGTTTTTTCTTTACACCAGCTACTCTGAAATTTATGAACCAGTTTTTATGTTTTTTTCCCCTTTGTTGTGAACCAATTTTAATGATTCTTTTTGGTTTTTTTTTACACAAACTACTTTGACATATTTTGCGCCAAACCAACCAAATTATATATTTTTTGCTCTTTTGTTGTGAACCAATTTACACGATTCTTTTTATTACACTAACTACTTTGACATTTCTGAACCAATTTATATGTTTTTTTCTCTTTTGTTGTGAACCAATTTACAAGATTATTTTTTTTATACCAACTACTCTGACATTTCTGAACCAGTCTTTATGTTTTTTTTCTCTTTTGTTGTGATCCAATTTACATTTTTCTCCTTTGTTGTGAACCAATTTGCACGATTATTTTTGTTTTTTTTTTACACCTACTACTTTGACATTTCCGATTTCCGAACCAATTTATATGTTTTTCTTTTCTTTTGTAGTGAACCAATTTACATGATTCATAATTATATTTTTTTATATTTAGAAATAGGCTTGAGTTTGACCGCCAACTTACCTAACGTTAAGCGAGCCTAATATTAATCGATGATGCTATCTACGATGGAGCACGCTTGCTTAGAAGAAACCGATTCACTCGTGATTTGAAGACACCCAGATTGTAACTATCGGGGAACACCCATTCCGGCAGCGCATTCCACAGACTAGCAGAATATATTCAAGGAAATCTTAATTACTTGTTCAGCGATGGCCTTTTCCAAGCTCTCTACAGTGTCTCCGCCCCGACTATCTTGTGTCGCTGGTTTCTGCTGCGCTTGCGCCGCTGTCAGTTGTTTCTTGAGTGCTAACAACTTGTCCACTTCTGGCTGCCACACTGACTTGTCCTTCGTAGATGATTTCAGTTGACGGACTTTATCACCCTGGAAAACGGTGAGAATAATTTTTAGTTAGCTTTTTAAGTCTTGAAAACTTTTGTTTATCTAATCTTACTAAATTATAAAATTATAACTTTTATTTTGTTAATTTTGAACGGTTTTTTTTTCTGTTCCATTCATTTTACCGCGTGTCAATGACCGTTTTCTATGGAACAGCTGATTTTTTTTCGCCATTTTAGGGACTGTGGTCCCATAGTAAAAGTTGTTCATAATGATGATTACAATGACTCCCTTTCGGCTTAGGACAGTCTATATGCGTACCCTACATAAAAAAAATAGATACCTGTTCAGCGATGGCCTTTTCCAAGCTCTCTACAGTGTCTCCGCCCCGACTAGCTTGTGTCGCTGGTTTCTGCTGCGCTTGCGCCGCTGTCAGTTGTTTCTTGAGTGCTAACAACTTGTCCACTTCTGGCTGCCACACTGACTTGTCCTTCGTAGATGTTTTCAGTTGACGGACTTTGTCACCCTGGAATAACACAGATTATACTGATAATTTCACGTTCCATAAGAATATATTGCTATTATTGGCTTCACTGTAGCTTTGGTATTCATTCGGTAAACATCTTTAATTTCATTCAATTGGAGCTGAATGTCTAACAAGTGCGCTGTGCTACTAATCACGTTATTGAGGTCTTCCTTTGGGCTTTGCGGGATGTTTCTAATCTTTGATTTATGGTTGGAATCAGAAAACATCGCAATTTCAACCGGGAGGATGGATTTAAGTTAGCGGCGTCGTGGAATCCCATAGTAAGCAAATGTACAAACCGCGGTGTAGGTACTAGGACTTTTACCGATACAGTCAGTGTTGTGTGTCGTAGTGACAACCCTGCAATTTTTCAAGATCAAGTGAGGGTAGGAGAACAAAATATCCGCTCTTCTCTCCGGACTCACCCGCAGTTTTCAGTCAGCTCGTGACCACGGCCATTGTAACATGGTCGAAACGTCGAGCGAAAGGTATCTATTTTTACCTATATTTAATAGTGCGCGATAAGTTCCGATAAATATGAAAACATGTGTTCGAATCGCGAAAGTTTAAAAATTACTGTTTCTAATCTCTACACTAGTGCAACGCGCATTGCGGTCCTGCATTTCCAAACGATTTTCTAACTGCAGAATATGGTTTTTGTCGCAATTGTCAATTCTTCCAATGACCCACTTGCCGCTTAGTACAGTCCATATGCGTAACCCTGTATATAAAAAAATAAACTATATTCGGAAGTAATTTTTTGATTGGACTGTTGTTTCCCATACTTTCAAGGATTTTATTTCAGGGCAAACGGGGGGAAATAAATAATTTTCACTACTTATAAAAAACCGACTTTGTAAAAATTTCAGAACTGGACCTAATTAAAATGGGACCACACGGGAAGCACCAGCTTTTAAATAAAAAAAGAATCATCAAAATCGGTTTACGCAGTCGAAAGTTGTGAGGTAAAAAACATTTTAAAAAAATACAGTCGAATTGATAAAATCCTCCTTTTTGGAAGCTTAGTACAGTCTATAATTCTATATGCTTATAAAAAAATAGATACCTGTTCAGCAATGGCCTTCTCCAAACTCTCTACAGTGTCTCCGCCCCGACTAGCTTGTGTCGCTGGTTTCTGCTGCGCTTGCGCCGCTGTCAGTTGTTTCTTGAGTGCTAACAACTTGTCCACTTCTGGCTGCCACACTGACTTGTCCTTCGTAGATGATTTCAGTTGACGGACTTTGTCACCCTGGAATAACACAGATTATACTGATAACTTGACGATCATTCAATAGAATAGAATTTAGACTAAACGAGTATAAATTTATTTATACTTGTTTTATTTGAAAGAAAGAAAGAAAAATATTTATTATAATCCTTTTCAAATAGCAAGGCACTTGACAACCTCCACTAACAGACAGTTTTCACCACTAGTTTTCATAGTAGCGCTTATCTGTATGTTTTCGCCGCAAAATGTTAATCTTTAATTTAGTTCTGTGACGTCACATTCAATATTAACGAATCAGGTTACATTCTATCGTACTCTCAAACCGCCTGTCAAGTGCCATACTATTTGAAACGAACTATAATGACAGAAACAATATGTAAAGTATTAAAAATAGGAAAATAATATTTGTTGTTGTAGTATAAATTTATTTATACTTGTTTTATTTGTTGTTGTAGTATAAATTTATTTAGACTTGTTTTATTTGTTGTTGTAGTATAAATTAATTAATACTTGTTATATTTGTTGTTGTAGTATAAATTTATTTATACGTGTTTTATTTGTTGTTGTAGTATAAATTTATTTACGCTTGTTTTATTTGTTGTTGTAGTATACATTTATTTATATTTGTTTTCTGTATGTACTTACTTGTTTAGCGATTGCTGCCTCTAACTCTGCCACGGTCTGACCCTTGACGTCACCATTTTGCTGAAATATGCACATTTTACAGTTAAACATTATAAATATTAATTTATATATTCTGATGTAAATAGTATTGACATAGTTATTGTTGTTATTTCACATCGCGACATTAAATTTTATGATCTTACAAAAATTTTATGACCTTACAAATTTATCTTGTATTACAACAACCACAGAGAAGAGAAGTAAATAAAACGGAAATGAGAAAGAAAATCTGTCGCCAGGTATTGTGACATAAATAAGAATGTTCATTCTTATTTATGTCACAATAATTCATAAATAAGAATGTTCATTCTTAATTATGTCAACGCGTAGAACTCCGCGTCACAGTTGCTATTGGATTATATGAGTCCAACTGGCTACAACAAATTTCATATAAAAATGCCTTGACAGCCGTTCTAACTTAAACAAAAAAAATAATTACATTTACATTAAATTATTCAACAAACAAGTTTGACCGTGAATAGCTTGTTGATAATGACATAACTTGTGACATTTTTTTTTTGTATTTGTGCTTAATATAATCTATTTCTAATTAATAATATCTTCGTTTTCGCATTGTTTTTTTTTAAATAAAAAATACATTGGCTTGCATTTGACCGCTAGCTCACCCGATGTTAAACGATGATGCGGTCTACGATGGAGCACGCTTGCCTAGAGGTAACCGATTAATACTAGGTTTTACCTAGTACAGCTGCTTTTGATCTATCTACTAGACTCCAATGTGATTTCTTTCATTTTAAATATTATTATCCTTTATTTTAGAAGATTCTCGGGTAAATATTAAATACTAGCTGCGTCCCGCGGTTTCACCCGCGTGATGAAAATAGTTGATGATGAAAAGTAGCCTATGTGTTAACCCAGGACTTAAACAATGTATATTCCAAATTTCATCCAATTCCATCCAGCCGTTTCTGCGTGATTGAGTAACAAACATCCATCCATTCAAACTTTCACACATCGTCGCCTTAGAGTGAAAACCTCGGGAATACAATTTTGGCCGTTTTCTTATTATTACTTTTCTGGGAAGAAAACCTCGCAAAGCATGTCCTAATTTCACTATCATGGAATAATATGAAAACTCATTCAATTTGTATGTAATTTAACACAGAATTTTAAAATATGTAGTACAAATTTTTTATGGGAGGTAGTTTTTTCTTTTTCCTGAAAAGTACTCTTTTTCACTTACGAGTTTTTCACTCTAAGACGACGATATATGACATTAAATAAATAAATATCTGGGACATTTTGCACACATGGTCATTGTTGTATTAATGTTTTTATATTTTTATGTATCCGAGGGTACTTAGTAAATAATCGGTCTTGGTCGAACCAGTGTTTTATTTACAACATGGTGGCAGCGGTGGGATGGTTTGGCCGGGTATGTCGCGCGCCATAGAGACGATGGTGCGCCGCTGCACAGCGTGCGTTGAACGCGCGCCGCGCCCCACCAGAGAGCCGCTCATGCCTCACCCGGTACCCAGTTTACCATGGGTCAAGGTTGGATCTGATATTTTTCAACATGCTGGCAAGTATTTTCTTATTTTAGTGGATTACTTCTCCAATTACATTGAAGTAAACCCACTGACCAACATAGGATCGAAAGCGGTTATTACCGCTATGAAAGACCAATTCGCAAGACACGGAATCCCGCAGGAGCTGGTATCCGATAATGGACCGGCCTACTCCTCCAAGATATTTACAGAGTTTAGTAGACAGTGGGGATTTCGGCACACTACCACTTCCCCAAATTATTCCCAGTCGAACGGGTTAAGTGAGAGAAGTGTACAAACTATCAAAAACATTTTAGTAAAATCTATAACTTCGGGATGTGACTTTTATTTGGGTCTACTGAACCACCGGGCAACTCCTCGTGACGGAATCAGTTCGCCCGCAGAACTGTTGATGGGCCGCAGACTCAATACTAGGCTGCCCGCTCACTTAGATAAATTGAAACCGAGCCGAAATAACGATGCGGACTACGCCAATATGATGAGCAACAGGCAGGCCTACAAGTTGGATTATGACAAGAAGTCGAGAGCGCTTCCTGAACTTAAGCTGGGACAACCCGTACTTGTGACAGATGAAAGCCGGAGGAAGTATGCGCGAGTGGTGGCGCGCGCCCCCCAACCGCGGTCATACTTCGTGGCTGACAGCTCGGGTAGGCGCTATAGGCGAAACCGACGTCATCTAATAAAGCTGGATAATACAGGTCCGGATGACCAAACTACACCGTCACTTGCATCGGACAGCGGTGATGAACTCTGGGCTAGTCCTAAGAGCGATGGCGAGGTTCAGTCCGACAATGATGACGTCATCCGCGACGAGGTCCGGGTGGCGGCACCGGTGCCGAGCACGTCCAGCGCACCCATTATTCTCGATGCACAGCGCACGCGCAGACAGGCGGCTAACATAGCACGTAAAAAAGTTACTGAAATGCTAAAGCAATTTCGGTAATTATATGATGCACTTGTCTATCAATTTTCATTTATTATTGTGTATAACTAAAATATAAGGCTATAATAAGTATAATGATATGTTGATAATATGTATAATTATGTATACTTATATAAAACTAATACTTATAAAAAAAAAAAACAAAAAAAAAAAACAGGAGGATGATAATAATTATTATTGAGGGTGAAGATGTTGTATTAATGTTTTTATATTTTTATGTATCCGAGGGTACTTAGTAAATAATCGGTCTTGGTCGAACCAGTGTTTTATTTACAACAGTCATCTGACCCCAAACTAAGCAAAGCTTGTAATATGGCTGCCAGAGACTGATATACGTATATATATATTTTTAAATACATACTTAAATAGATACTAACACGCAGACATAGAACAAACACAAATGTTCATCACATAAATGTTTGTCTTAGGTGGGAATCGAACCCACGCCCCCAAGCGCAGAAGGTAGTTTCACTACCAACTGCGCCACCGGAGCAGTCAATTTTTTTTTATGCGATTAAGTCCGCGTTTGACCACCAACTCGCCTGCTGATGAAGCATTAGTGATGTTAGTGTGATTCAGGAGTTAAGTTTTATTGTGTACCTTGTTGGCCCTCTCGGTCTGCGTGCCCGCGTATTTAGCTCGAAGCTCGTCCAGTCTAGATTGTTCTATCTTGGTGAACAGAGGCTCTGGTTTCCCGATCATGTGACCAGGAGGTAGATATTGGAAGAACGATGGTTTTCTGGCAAACAAATTAACATGAAAGCCCATATTCCCAGCAGAATACCAGCGTTGGTTGTGTGCAACCAGCAACATGCTGAGTTGAGGCCGAATTTAAAGTTTTTTTTTTTACGTGAATAAGTTCGCATTTGACCACCAACTCGCCTGTTGGTAAGCTACGATGTGGTCGAAGATGAAGCACGCAGACTTAGAAGGTACTTATTCACTCTTGCCTTGGAAAGGCCCAGATTATATCTCTCAGGAAACAATGAAGCCGGCAGGTTGTTCCAATCCTTGGCCGTACGGATTAGAAACGTAGAATCGAAACGTTTGGTACGTATCCAAGGAAAGTCCACAATGTATGGGTGGTAATGGGCCGTTTTCCTACTTGTCCTGTAGTAGAAAGGGGGTGGTAGGATAAGGTCATGTAGCTCCAATATGAATATATCTACTTATATTTGTAACTAGCTGCACCCCGCGGTTTCACCCGCGTGGTGATGAAAATCGGTGATTATGATGATGAAAAGTAGCGTATGTGTTAATCCAGGATATAAGCAATGTATATTCCAAATTTCATCCAAATCCATCCAGCCGTTTCTGCGTGATTGAGTAACAAACATCCATCCATCCATCCATACTTTTACATATATGATATTAGTGTGATATTTTTGTTGATTTTAAACGTAATTATCGCAAAATAAAAATTTCTGTATTTCTGAAATAAATATATTTGAAGCCATGGCTACTTAATAAGGAAACAGCCCTAGTAAAGGTCTATTACCTTGATGGTTGGTCTTACAGCCAGCCACAGTCCAGAGAGTAGTAGTAGAAGTCTTACTCCAGAGAGCAATCTCCCCCGGTTCGCGGGGGTACCCACACATACACACCCCACCCCGCACATACCCACACATTACCATTTAAAACCTCTCATTTGATAAACGCCATTATGTCACACAACCACTGAACTCAGACACAGAATATAAATATGGCTTTAGCAACACATAGTAGCGCCACAGCAGTACACAGTGGCGTCACTGCAGTACACAGTGGCGCCACTACAGTACACAGTGGCGCCACTATATAATAGATGTACTCACATAGGGTTGATTCTCAAAGCAGTGACTTGAACGTTAGTTGGTTCCGCAATCTTCGCGCAGTTTCGGGCATGTATGGCTCAAACAGTGTACATAGTGGCGCTACTACAGTACACAGTGGCGTCACTACAGTACACAGAGGCGTCACTACAGTACACAGTGGCGTCACTACAATACACAGTGGCGCCACAACAGTACACAGTGGCGCCACTATATAACAGATGTACTCACGTTGGGTTGATTCTCAAAGCAGTGGCTTGAACGTTGAGTTGGGTCCGCAGTCTTCGCGCAGTGTCGGGCATGTATGGCTCTATCAGTGTGCACAGGAGCGCCACTATCTGACAGCAGAGGCCTATGGCAGTGGCGCCACGGATCCTGAAACGAGATGTATAAAGTTGTAAACATATGACAAAATCTAAAAAACAACTCTGTATTTGGCTAAATGCGGGATAAAATGTCAGACTAGAAAATCATTGAACTATGTCCATCGAGATAGAATACATATAGGGACACAATCGTGCCAAAAAAATGTCCGAACCAAAACTCGACGCACGCTACACATTGCGTTGACTTTTCGGTTAGTTGTAAGGGAACCGCGATCCGACTACAACGCCGCGCGATGCCAGTGCTACGATGACATAGCGGACAAGCGACGTTGAACAGTATGCAAGCGACATAACGTATCACATCACATCTTCAGCCAATTAACGTCCACTGTTGGACAAGACCTCCCTCATAAAGAGGGGTGTTGCCATAATCCCCACGCTTGGCAGGCGGCTTGGGGATCGCAGTACGTTCACCGTGTACTATTAGGACGTTGCTGCCCGTCCTCCGGTGGTTCTGGTCGCAGATTTAGAACATACCCGAGTCCATACATAACGTTTAAATTGAAGTAAATGTGGCATTGTTTTTACAGCCCCGTTAGCTCAGTTGGTAGTGTACCTGCCTTCTGCGCTTGGGGGCGTGGGTTCGATTCCCGCCTAAGACAAACATTTGTGTGATGAACATTTGTGTTTGTTCTATGTTTGCCCTAGATGGGAATCGAACCCACGCCCCCAAGACAAAAGGCAAGTTCACTACCAACTGGACCAACGGGGCTATCAATGACTTAACAAGTGTTAAATAGTCCTAAAATTATATTACCAACTACTTAATTAGTATTTAATAGGCCTTAAAGTATCTTAACAATGACTTAAAAAGTGTTAATGAGACCTTAAATCATCTTAACAATTACTTTACCGCTTTAATGTAATGTCTATTCAGTACCTTGGTGTTAGTTTTTAGATACTACCTACATGTATTCTACCTTAATCATAAAATTAGAATTAGCCTTTTTATTTATTTAATGTCTACATACTATTATAACCTAATGTAAGATGGAAGGCACTGAATCTCACAACACAGGACTCCCCTATTGTGAGAATCAGGGTTCAATATACGAAGTTATGCCTAAGTACCTACTAACACTAAATATAAGTAAATTTACTAACTTCACAGCCATGACTTAACTTTATTCAAATAAAGTTTTATTATAAGAAAAAAATTTACTTAATAAAAGTTAAATAGACCTCAAATAATCTTAACAATGACTTAAGAGTTAAATAGATTTAAAAGTGTCTTAACAAAGACTTGAGGAGTGAACACTAACTTTTCATCATCGGATCCCTTTAGCAACACCCAAGGCTGCTCCGACTGCATGTGCTGGTTGCCGTGACGCGACACCGACATTACGTGGCGTAACGCCTCGCGGAGACGACCCTTCTCCATTTGTTGGACGTATGCTGTAATAAAAAAAACACATCAGTCATAGGACTGCACGTCAGAAGTGAAAGCTTAAGCTTCAAACGATGCTACCAAGTGTCACGTAATGGCAGATATTTTGCTACTCTAACAAATCCAAAAAAATCACAGTAATCTTACAATATTTTGGTAAATAAGTTTTACAATGGTATTGTATAATATTTTACCAATTTACATTTGATAATATTTTCGTGGAACCATCTAGAATGTTCTAGAAACAATCGCTTAAGATTGAAATCGATAGACGCAGTAGCGACTCGCCGGGGTTGCTTTTTAATTCCCACTTACATAATAACCTTAAAATATAACACTAATCATGACATTCGTTACTAAAAAAAAACCACAACAGTCATAGGACTGCAAGTCAGAAGTGAAAAATTTAAGTAGTAATTCATCTATTCTACAAGAGATGGCGCTGTTATAAAATACATGGTACAGCGTGACGATGCCGCGAGTTCCATGATTTTTGTACAAAAAGTGCTCAACTCGCCTAAGACGACGACGCTATGGAAAACAATGTTGCCCGATTTGGATTGCCTAAAGACCGCGAATCGAAAAACGAAATCAAAATAGGTTCAGCCGTAATAGGTCGATCCTTCCGAATCCGAAAAGCAAATTAAAATGTGTTCAAAATTTATGAAGACGTAAGTACTCCCCTTTTTGGAAGTCGGTAAAAAAGGTCTTTTCACAAATCGACTCACCAGTAACCCTTCTATAAAATAAGTTCTGAGGTAACAAACATTTAAAAAAAAAAACAGTCGAATTGAGAACCTCCTCTTTTTTGGAAGTCGGTTAAAAAGGTCTTTCCACAAATTGACTTACCAGTAACCCTTCTATAAAATAAGTTCTGAGGTTCTAAGTTCTAACAATCATTTAAAAAAAAAAACAGTCGAATTGAGAATGTCCTCCTTTCTTTGGAAATCGGTTAAAAAGGTATTTCCACAAATCGACTCACCGATAACCTCTCTATTGATAAGAGCGAGTAGTACAGAGTCAGTAGGTGCTAGCACGACGTCCGGGACGCGTGACTTGAACGTACTGGCGCAGAAACTCAACGAGCGATGGCAGAAGTTCCCCAGATTGTTCAGGAGTTCGGAGTTGTTCCTGCAATCAACGGAAATATGATTTCAATCAAAAAGAAAGAAAATAATTATCAATTCTACACTAATATTATAAAGAGGAAAGATTTGTACCTATTTTTGTATGTTTGTAATGAATAGGCTCCGAAACTACTGAACCGATTTGAAAAATTCTTTCACTGTTGGGAAGCTACACTATCCCCGGGTGACATAGGCTATATTATATTTTGTAGCGAGGCCGGTAGCCGAGCTTACACTCGTGCGAAGCCGGGGCGGACGGCTAGTTTAAAAACTAAAGAGCTGGCTCATTCTTTTAGAGAATTTCTCTGGCAATTCAACGCGGGAATGCAGCCAGCGTGCTCGGTTCTCTACCACACGGACAAAATCTTATTTTAGATTTTTAGTTTAAGTTTTATTATGGAAACTGACGTGGTTTTCAGTTAATAAAAGGGGGAGGGTGGAATAAGTTCATGAAGCTCTTGCGCACACTCGCCGAAATGTATCTGGAAGGAAATATCTTAACACTGGCCTAAGAGCGTCTTAAAGTTTTTTTTAAATTGTAAAATAGGCTTGCGCTTGGCCTCCAATTCGCCTGATATAAAGCGATGATGCGGCCCACGATGGATCACGCTTGCCTAGAACAAACCGATTCACTCTTGACTTGAAAACAGCCAGATTGTAACTATCGGGGAACACCCATTCCACAGACTCAAGAACCGGAAGACGCAGCGTAGGTAGGCCTCCTACTAGATGGACCGACGACATTGTGAGAGTCGCGGGCATCCAGTGGATGCAGATGGCAGGATGTCGTTCAGTGTGGAGGTTAAAGGGGGAGGTCTATGTTCAGCAGTGGACGTCTTCTGGCTGATGATGATGATAGTAATTTTTTTTTACCTATATTTAATAATGCGCGATAAGTCCCGATAAATATAAAAAACATGATGATGATGATTCCACAGACTATCAGTTCGTAGTACCTAGTCCCAAGCTCGGTCCAACTGAAGCTGGAGTCGCTTGTCTCGGGCCGCGCACTAGCGAGATAGAAGCGCCACACGTCGGGAGGGAAGTCGGCGTCGCGTGCGTCGGTACCGAACACTCCCACGCCGCGGGACTTGGAGAACTTGCCTTCTTCGTAGTTTAGATATTCTGGAATAGAAATAAACGATTTTACGAAACAAAATTTTAGAAATAACACCAAATAATAACAACTTAACAAATTAGTTTTCGTATAATGTGAAGAAATACACACAATTTTTTTTTCCTGTTTTTAGTGTGTTTGATCGACGACATTGTGAGAGTCGCGGGCATCCAGCGGATGCAGATGGCAGGATGTCGTTCAGTGTGGAGGTTAAAGGGAGAGGGCTATGTTCAGCAGTGGACGTCTTCTGGCTGATGATGACGATGATCGTTAATATCAATAACATTTGTTTAATAGTCGCTAGAACAATACTACAAATAATACAAATTTATTATTCTGCGACTCTTACGTACTCACTTATTGCAAGTTTGGTACGTGCTGTGTTCCAGATTGAAGGGCAATGTTTCCAGCGAAACATTCACACACACACACACACACACACACACATACAGGGCACACAGAGATTTGACATCTTATATCTCGGGGTGACGAGCGCAGTGCATTGCCATCCAGGGTTTTGAACTGTTGAAGTTCAAAATTCTGAGTGGCGTTGAGCTGTTATGGGCAAGCGTGAAGAGCCATCAGGCGAGCGACATCGCTCGTCTCGTCACTCAGTATTAAAAAAATATATAATTGCGCCACTTTAATCGAACTTGAAAATAGGGGGTGAGGTAGGATATTATAGGAAAGTGGATTTATCAATAAAAATACCTGAAAATTCACCCCTGAAATATCGGTATGTCATACCCGGCCATATTTAAATAAAACATAACATTTTCAATGTTTTTTTTTATTTTAATCTACACTAATATTATAAAGAGGAAAGATTTGTACCTATTTTTGTATGTTTGTAATAAATAGGCTCCGAAACTACTGAACCGATTTGAAAAATTCTTTCACTGTTAGGAAGCTACACTATCCCCGGGTGACATAGGCTATATTATATTTTGTAGCGAGGCCGAAGGCCGAGCTTACACCCGTGCGAAGCCGGGGCGGACGGCTAGTATTATATAAGCACACAAAAAAGTCTACAGGAAAACGAGACCGTGGAGCACGTTACAGCAACATCAAAATATTTGGAATAGAATAAAAGACTGTAAACACGCTAAAGCTTTCTACCCATCGATAGATAAGAGAGTGGCTAACAAACTACTCAAGTTAACCAGGTCGGACCTTCGTCTAATGATAGGTACCATCACAGGTCACTGTGAGCTACACAATCACTTATACAAAATGTGAGCCACAGACAGCCCTCTGTGCCGAGGATGTCTACAGGAAAACGAGACCGTGGAGCATGTACTACTGCATTGGAAGGCCACAGAAGACATACGATTAAGGTCAAGACTCCTTGAAGAAACACAACAATTAGTCTCCAATACCACAACACCTGGTGAAATAGGGGTAGAACAGTTTAGTCAGCGATCCAAAGCCGTGCTCCGTTACCTTAGGGAGTTCGGCTGGTTTGTGTAGGCTGTCAGGGGCAAATGCACAATACACCCCAAGGGGGATGTCAGTGCAGGTCTTATCACCACCACTTTAAATTAGAATTAGACACAAAAAAGTGTTATGCTCGAAAATCTAAATACCTAAAATTGAAGGATCGATTATGTAATACGGCACTTAACTCACCGGTGGCGTACAAGTTGTTCACCATCAGATGTCCCTCGTTAATCCCGAGTAAAGTCGCGGGGAACATTATAGCGTGGAACGGAACGTTGTCTTTCGCCATGAACTGGTATAACTTCACCTGCAAATTATTATAAGTTAAGCTAAATATCTGGGAAATTATTACACACATGGTCATCTGACCCCAAACTAAGCAAAGCTTGTAATATGGCTGCCAGAGACTGATATACATACTTTTTTTTAAATACATGCTTAAATAGATATTAACACCCAGACATAGAACAAACACAAATGTTTGTCTTAGTTGGGAATCGAACCCACGCCCCCAAGCGCAGAAGGCAGGTTCACTACCAACTGGGCCACTGAGGCACCTTCTTAGTTCATCTTTGTTCATAGCCCAACACTTACGTCATATTCCTTTTCAGGTTTCCACCATTTCTCATAGTCTCCCGTCGCGGTCTGCGTTATACTTATGTAGCCAATAGGAGCGTCGAACCAAACGTAGAATACCTGCCAATTAAAAAAAAATATAAATATATAATTATATACATATCGACGGGTAAAAGGCGACTTGACTTAAGCGACACTTTTACCAAATATGAGTTATATATATATTTGAAATCTGAATTATGACAGTCGTTATAGTAAATTATTTTAATTTAATTAAATTATTTAATAATTGCATTTAACCTTATCAAATAATATTTATTTTTCTACCCATTTAAAGTCACATAAAACGAGCTCTAAACATAGCCTAAATCGATATCATGGTCAAAGCATGACCTATTAAGGTTATGGAAACTTATCTAGCTATGTTTGTGCGGAGTTTTGGGGCAAAACCGAAAATATTTTTTTTTACTTCCTATTGTTTGCCCACACTCATGCAAACCTACGAACTTATCTTAATAGTATTTAAAGGATAATAATTCACTAGTATAACACAATCACATGCGTTAATACACAATTTTTGTTAATTAAAATAAACAAAATTGTTGAAAAACCCTTTAACTCAAATTTTTTACCAACCACTTTTCGTGCAGTTTAAGGTAGAACTGTTTTAATAATGACGTACGTTAATTTACGATACGGTCTATATTTCTCTACTAGTATTATAAACCGCACAATAATCGTGCAGTTTTTTTGCACTAGCAACATTTACCAAAATAATTGCACAAAATTCAAGGGGAACTGAGCCGTATTGCACCACGAGAAGGTCATTTTTAAACTTTATCAAAATGGCGTTCATAACCTTTTGAAATAATACTAATCTTGACGAATTACTGCATTCCTTCCTATATAGTTATATTTTGACGTATCGTTTGCATGTGTTCAACTGGCTACAACGGAATTCTTACAAAAATGCCTTGACAGCCCTTCTAATCTAAACGAAAAAAAAACTCACTTCAGTGGTTCACCCAGTCGAAAGTCGAAGGAGAGTGTGCATCAGATCTGCATGATCTAATTCCCTCCTGCCCATTTTTCTATCAAACTGCCAGAGCGAGCACGAAAAATCGACACCGCTTCATGGTTGATATTCCGAAAACCCGTACGAAGCGCTTTGATTCCACTTTTATTGTGCGAACTGCTAGTATGTGGAATGCGCTGCCTGAATGGGTGTTCCCCGATGTTTACAATCTGGGTGTCTTCAAATCTCGAGTGAATCGGTTTCTTCTGGGCAAGCGTGCTCCATCGTAGACAGCATCGCGCTTAACATCAGGCGAGTTGGCGGTCAAACGCAATCCTATTACAGATTTTTTTTTTAAAAGTTCTGAGGTAACAAAAAAAACTGTCGAATTGAGAATTTCCCCTTTTTGGAAGTCTGTTAAAAAGACACCGCAGAGAATCACTGGATGCAGGCCGCTTACAACCGACCTTTTTGGAGAACGATGGGGGAGGCCTAAGTCCAGCAGTGGACGTCCTGTGGCTGAAATAATGATGATGAATAAAGTAGTTCTTTCTCACCTTGTTTTCAAAACCCGGCACTGGGACGTTGACACCCCATTTGAGATCTCTTGTGACGGCCCGGGATCTTAAAGGTTCCCTGAAAAAAGATAATTATAAATATAAAAACCCGACTTCTTTAAAATGACAGAACTAGACCAAATTAAAATAGGACCAGACGGGAAGCACCAGCTTTAAAATACAAAAACAATCATCAAAATCGGTTCACCCAGTTGAAAGATCACAGGTAACAAACATTTAAAAAAAACACGGTCGAATTGAGAAGAAGTTTGGAAGTCTGTTGAAAAATATACCTCAGTATACACGGTGGAAATAATCTGAAAGTACGCTATCTTAAGGCGAGGTTTTCCCACTTTTGGCAACGCGTATTACTACAGATGACTATAAGGCGTAATATATTATATTAGAGTCTCATTTAGTGGAGCAAAACCATGGCGCTTTCACACAGTTTTGCGTTTCGCTTCTTCTATTTTTGCGGTTTTTCTCATATTTTCTGAAAAGTATAGCTGTAATGTACAATTACTATATTAAACTACCTGAAATATTAATGGATTCATGAATATTTCTGGTAGCTGCTGTAGTAAATAACGATGGATGAATTGAATTTGACATATCTAATTATTTTTGTAATGACATTTTTGTTAGGATTTTTTTATTGAATAAATTATTATTATAATATTATTTTTTTATGTCATAGGTGGCGAACAAGCAGACGGGCCGCCTGATGGTAAGCAGTCACCGTCGCCTATGGATACCTGCAACACCAGGGGCATCACAGATACGTTGCCGACCCTTAAAGACTCTATTAACAGCCCTTCTGAAGAACCCCATATTGAAGCTACTCGAAAATGCCGCAGAAGGAAGGTCATTCCATAAATTGTATTGTTTGGGCATTTTGTTTACCTTAGCCACGACTTCGTGACGGCCCTGGCGGGCGCCGACCAGTTCTGCTCCTGCGTCGCTGCCCAGGTGCGGATTGAGGGCTCCAACTGGAAAGAAAATGGTTTTTTGTTTTAATTATCGCGATAATAATGAACGAATAAGCGAGTATGAGTAAATTGGAAATATATATACGAGTATATATATATATTTGAGTATGTGTGAAATAATTGTTATAGTACAAACAAGTACTTATATAATGATTTTTTTAGACAGCCCGTTAGCTTAGCTGGTAGTGAACCTGCCTGCCTGCTTGGGGGCGTGGGTTCGATTCCCACCTAGGACAAACATTTGTGTGATGAACATTTGTGTTTGTTCTATGTCTGGGTGTTAATATCTATTTAAGTATGTATTTAAAAATATATATGTATGTATATCAGTCTCTGGCAGCCATATTACAAGCTTTGCTTAGTTTGGGGTCAGATGACCGTGTGTGCAATAATGTCCCAGATATATTATTTATTTTAAACCCGATAAAAGAGCTGATAATCATCAAATGGATTTTCTTGAATCACTTAGAGCACTCTCAATCAAGTCACCTTTCAAACACAAGAAACTAAATCAAAATCTGTTCAGCCGTTTGGGAGCGACGATGTCGCCGACAGACATACAGATACACACATTAAACTTATAACCTCTGTTTGCGTCGGGGGTCAAAAAAAAGACTAATAAAAATAAATGAAACCGACTTCATAAAATGTCAGAACTGGACCAAATTGAAATGGGACCACACGGGAAGCACCAGTTTTCAAATAAAAAAGAATCATCAAAATCGGTTCACCCAGTCGAAAGTTCTGAGGTAACAAACAAAAAAACAGTCGAATTGAGAACCTACTTTTTGGAAATCGGTTAAAAACATGTATAAAAGCTTGTATTCATACTTACTGCGGGTAGTTCTATAAAAAGTTGTTGACTGGGCATGATTATTGGCGTGTCCCCACACAGTTTACACCGCGGTGATGTGAGCTCCACGGCGTTGATGAGTTTACCACATTTGTCGCACTGGTCCCCTCGGGCGCTTTCGTACAGACACCCGGGGTGAGGGCATATGCCTTCTACGAACCTGGGGGGAAACGGTACATTGTTATACAAGGGTGGTAAGTAGGATATTTGATCACACTAAAATTATGGATTGGATTTGGATGGATACACATTTGGATGGATGTATGGATGGATGTTTGTTACTCAATCACGCAGAAACGCCTGGATGGATTTGGAATATACATTGATTATGTCCTGAATTAACACATAGGCTACTTATCATCATCATCACCACCACGCGGGTGAAACCGCGGGGCGCAGCTAGTAGGTCCTTATATTTATCTGTTCTGACAGGGACGGATTTCCCTATAGGCAGACTAGACTCGGGGCTAGGGCGGCAATACTTGGTGAGTTTTTTATTAATCCCGCCTTCTGTGAACGATCCCGAACTCTCATCATCAGCCAGAAGACGTCCACTGCTGAACATAGGCCTCCCCTTTAACCGCCACAACTCGACTAACTACCCGCATCCTTCAGTCTTCCCGTGAACATGGTGAATGTAACTGCGCCGAAATATCGGGAGCTCTTTCCATAACCTTACCACGGTAAATATCCCGTAAATAATCATATAACTTTAGTGAACAACCGTGATAGTTTAAAACAGTGTTTAATAACAAATATGTATTAAAAATAAAAAAAAGTTATTATAAGTGCCTATAAAATTTGAGGGATGCCCTCAATTTCCGTGGGATCTCATCATCAGATCCTGACTTGATGACAATGAGACCAAATAGGGTATAATTCCTACCAAACAAAAGTATATTTTTTTAATGCCATAGCAACCAAGTAGACGTGCCGCCTGATGGTAAGCAGTCACCGTCGCCTACGGATACTTGTAACACCAGAGGCATCACAAATACGTTGTCGACCCTTTAAGACTCTATTAACTCGCCGTTTGAAGAACCCCATGTTGTTTGCCATCAGTCAATAGTTGGAGAAATCGGTGAACGTACATATTAAAAAAAAAATACAGTCGAACATAGAACCATCCTCCTTTATCGTCGGTTAATTAAAAAATAACATACCTGTCCGCTAAAAATCTGTCACATTTCTGACACTTCAGCTGGTCCACGGTTTGTGAGCTGATGAAACCATTGTCTTTTAGCTTCAGAAACATTTTTTGTGCTATTCTGAAACAAAAAAAGATACCTAAAACACTGTTTCAAACTATCACGGTTGTTCCTCAACGTGGAACACGTTGATCTAGAAGAAATTTATTCAATCTAGCCTTGAAGATGTCTAGATTGTATGTATATTGATTGTCTCAGGAAACAAGGTGGACGGCAGGGAGTTCTATTTTTTATTTATTTATTTTCTTAATACATAATACAATTTTAATTTAATGTTGCACCAACAAACCACAGTTGGTTTGAGATGGTGCTCACATCCTCCGCGGCGCTTACAAAAAAAAACAGATCACAATAAATAAATAATAAATATGAACTAATCTCATAAAAAAAATACTCAAAGTCTGTTTCAGTTAGTTCAGTTAGTTAGGACAAACATTTGTGTGATGATGTGTTTGTTCTATGTCTGGGTGTTAATATCTATTTAAGTATATATATGTATGTATATCAGTCTCTGGCAGCCATATTACAAGCTTTGCTTGGTTTGTGGTCAGATGACCATGTGTACAATGTCCCAGATATATATATATTATTTTTTTTTTATTGTAGATTAGGCTTGCGCTTGGCCGCCAACTCGCCTGATGTTAAGCGATGATGCGGCCTACGGTGGATCACGCTTGCCTAGAAGAAACCGATTCACTCTTGACTGGAAGTCACCCAGATTGTAACTATCGGGGAACACCTATTCAGACAGCGCATTCCACATACTACCAGTTCGCACAATAATAGTGGAATCAAAGCGCTTCGTACGGGTTTTCGGAATGTCAACCATAAAGCGGTGTCGATTTTTCGATTTATTTTATTTATTTCAGATGAAATGAAATTATCGCACCTTGCGAGCAAGATAGCATATGATCACGATCGGCACCAGACTTACGCAATAAGGCCGCAGATGTTTACTTACTCCGTCTGCTCCTTAGTGCTAGTCCGTCCAAAGTAATCGAAGCCAATATTAAACCATCGGTACACCTCGTTGTGGATTGCGAAGTATTTATCGCACACCTCCTTCGGTGTTACACCTTCTTCTATCGCCTGGAAAACAAGAATAAAGAATGTAAAACTAAAACCCGACTAAATTAAATTAAACTTATTTCACTATGTAGTGGTAGGACTCTTTTGCAGGGGTCCGCCTGGGGAAGTACCACACCTTTGCCAGTTATTCAATCGCCAAGCAGTAGTGTGCAAACACTACTGTGTTTCGGAATGAAGGGCAGTGTTTCTAGCGAAATTACAGGGCACACAGAGATTTGATATCTTATATCTCGGGGTGACGAGCGCAGTGCATTGCCATCCAGGGTTTTGAACTGTTGAAGTTCAAAATTCTGAGTGGCGTTGAGCTGTTATGGGCAAGCGTGAAGAGCCATCAGGCGAGCGACTTTGCTCGTCTCATCAGTCGGTATCATAAAAAAAAAAAACTAACAAGTGGATCACATTAAAAACTGACTTAAAAAAAAAAATACTTTAAAAATATATGAAAAACGTAATAAGTGCCTATAAAATTTGAGTTGCCCTCGATTTCCCTGGGATATCATCAGATCCTGACTTGGTGACAATGGGACCAAATTGGAAGTATACCCTACCGAACAAAAGTTTTTTTTTCAATCGGTCAACATTAGCGGAGAAATCGGTGAATCGGGTTTCTCGGCCACACCGTTGCTTACCATCAGGAGAGTTGGTGACCAAACGTAGAACTATTCTATAAAAAAATTAAAAAATACAGTAGAACATAGAACCGTCCTCCTTTTTGGAGTCGGTAAAAAATAGGGTGATCTTAGTATTTTTTATTTATTTAGTTATTTTATAATAAATGTGTAGTACCTTGGTTTCTGTCGCCGTTCCGTATTCATCCGTACCGCAAATAAATAATGTATTATAATCACATATTCGACAATATCTGGAAAAAAAGTCACAATTATGAAAAGCATACAAACTATGTACTATGTGAAAATGGTGCATAAATCAATACTTAGTTGCCACCAAGACTTATATCATGTATAAGACTTGACTTAGTACTTTTCTCAAACATTGCGTGGATATTCACGTCAAATATAAAACTCATCATCTTCATCATCCAAAAGACGTCCACTGCTGAACATAGCCCTCCCCCTTTAACCTCCACACTGAACGACATCCTGCCATCTGCATCCACTGGATGCCCGCGACTCTCACAATGTCGTCGGTCCATCTAGTAGGAGGCCTACCTACGCTGCGTCTTCCGGTTCGTGGTCTCCACTCAAGAACCTTTCTTCCCCATCGGTTATCAGTTCTTCGAACGATGTGGCATCCAGTGATGCAGATGGCAGAATGTTGTTCAGTGTGGAGGTTAAAGGGGGAGGCCTATGTTCAGCAGTGGACGTCTTCTGGCTGATGGTGATGATGAAATTGTAAAACACTGTGTGCAAGTTTCGGTAGTACATTTGTACTAACCTGGCGAATATATCGGCTGATAGCACGCAACCGATAATGTTGCCCAGATGTGGTACATTGTTGACGTACGGCAGCGCTGAGGTGACCAGGATGTTCTTACGACCTTTCACTGGCAACCTGCGAACAACAAACATATCGACGGCTGTAACGAGTAAGGTAATGTACCTTGCATTCGTCTAGTCAATATGGTGGCGGCATCGAAATACAATTCCTATAGAGTCACAATCTCTATGTAAAAACAGTCAAAAAAACGTCCGAGCGTCATTGTACATCTATTATAAAGTTCACAATGCCACATTTACTTCAATTAAGACGTAATATCGCTTGCATAACGTCGACGTGAACGTTGCATTGTTGTCCTAAAACTGCGACCAGAACCACCGGAGGATGGGCAGCAGCGTCCTAATAGTACACGGTGAACGTACTGCGATCCACAAGCCGCCTTCCAAGCGTGGAGATTATGACAACACCCCTCTCTATGAAGGAGGCCTTGTCCAACAATGGACGTTGATTGGCTGATGATGTGTGTATGTGTGTCGCTTGCATACAACACAATACTTTATTAATAACTCCATAGTTACAAGTCAAAAGTTGTCAAACTTAGTGTTCAACGTCGCCTATTCGCTAGGGCATCGTATCACTGGCATCGCGCAGCGTTGTAGTCGGATCGCGGTTGCCTTACAACTAACCAAAAAGTCGGCGCGTGCGCAGAGTTTTGGTTCGGACTTTTTTTGTCACGAACGTGACTCTATAGTTCGATGGCACAACCTATCGACAGGTAAAAATGTCTTAGCTTGCAACAGAGAGCAAGGGAATATAATACTCACACAATTTTCTCCTGTTTTAGTGGAGCTTGTAGCTCCTTCATTCCGTTTTCCCAGGCGTCTTTAGCGGCTGCTATCTCTTCAGGAGTCGGCCCAATCTCCACTGACCCCTCGTCTGGTGACCTGGGGACAAATTATGAGTATGTAAGGAGACGAGCAGCTCATTTTTAACCGACTTCCAAAAAGGAGGAGGTTCTCATTTCGACTGTTTTTTTTGTTTGTTACCTCAGAACTTTTGATAGGTTGAGCCGATTTTGATGATTCTTTTTTTATTTGAAAGCTGGCAATTTGGTCAAATTCTGTCATTTTTATGAAGTCGGTTTTTTAATATTTATAATCAATTTAATCTAACATTTTTTAGTCAGTTTCTGATATAATTATGATACTCACCCGATAGGTGATACGAGGCTGGCTATCTGTGGAGCGCCGAGTGCTGATGTTGCTCCAAACGGGCCCGCAGTGGAGCCCCCCCACTGCTTTACTGCCTCCTGTCATGGAATACATCAAGAACAGGCTATTTGACTGGTGTTTCATTTATTACAAATAACAGGTGTTTTCAAATCACGAGTGAATCGGTTTCTTCTAGGCAAGTGTGCTCCATCGTAGACCGCATCATCGCTTAACATCATCATCATTTCAGCTATAGGACGTCCACTGCTGGACATAGGCCTCCCAGTCCACATCAGCCGAGAAAAAAACAGGGCTGATACATTTCAGAGATATAAACGGTTTAAGTTTTTGGTAGGGATTGAAAGTGGATGCTTTGTCCTTTTCCCGCAAAGCATGTGTATGTTACTAGCAGTGATACAGGGAAACTTACTGATAGCTTTGATGAACTTGAGTTGGACTTCTTACTTACAGGGAAATTTACTGATAGCTTTGATTAACTTGAGATGGACTTCTTACTTACAGGGAAATTTACTGATAGCTTTGATGAATTTGACTTGAACTTCTTACTTACAGGGAAATTTACTGATAGCTTTGATAAACTTGAGTTGGACTTCTTACTTACAGGGAAATTTACTGATAGCTTTGATGAACTTGAGTTGGACTTCTTACTTACAGGGAAATTTACTGATAGCTTTGATGAATTTGACTTGAACTTCTTACTTACAGATAAATTTACTGATAGCTTTGATGAATTTGACTTGAACTTCTTACTTACAGGGAAATTTACTGATAGCTTTGATAAACTTGAGTTGGACTTCTTACTTACAGGGAAATTTACTGATAGCTTTGATGAACTTGAGTTGGACTTCTTACTTACAGGGAAATTTACTGATAGCTTTGATGATCTTGAGTTGGACTTGTTACTTACAGGGAAATTTACTGATAGCTTTGATAAACTTGAGTTGGACTTCTTACTTACAGGGAAATTTACTGATAGCTTTGATGAATTTGACTTGAACTTCTTACTTACAGATAAATTTACTGATAGCTTTGATGAATTTGACTTGAACTTCTTACTTACAGATAAATTTACTGGTAGCTTTGATGAATTTGACTTGAACTTCTTACTTACAGATAGCTTTGATGAATTTGACTTGAACTTCTTACTTACAGATAAATTTACTGATAGCTTTGATGAATTTGACTTGAACTTCTTACTTACAGGGAAATTTACTGATAGCTTTGATGAACTTGAGTTGGACTTCTTACTTACAGGGAATCTTACTGATAGCTTTGATATACTTGAGTCGAACTTCTTGATTTGTAAAAAACTTCTTAC
Source organism: Agriopis leucophaearia (assembly GCA_949125355.1). Classification (NCBI taxonomy): domain Eukaryota; kingdom Metazoa; phylum Arthropoda; class Insecta; order Lepidoptera; family Geometridae; genus Agriopis; species Agriopis leucophaearia. Next base: position 1,753,980 of record OX421289.1, read on the forward strand.
CTGTACAGCTTTAGCACCGTGCAGCTCATCCGCCCACCGTGCGATGGCTCTGCACTCGTTCATATACTGTGTCTTAAGATCTTGGTTGTAGTATAACGGGAACAAAGTGCTCCATATAGATATATCTGCTACTGACAGTTTGTCCTGCAATTTGAGATTAATTAAACCATTTTTGAGAAGCGAGTATGACTGTACAAAACTAAATACATACATCACCTGTCTTAGTAGCTTGGTACCCAAAATTCAGGCCTGACGTGTATTCGTTTTTAATATTATCTTCCCGTATGATATATTAACATATCCCTAAATTATAATTACTTTCCTCTAGGATATATTGACTTTCCCCTAGGATATATTAGCTTGCCTCTAGGTTACAATGACTTTCCATTATGATATATTGACTTTCCTCAAGGATATATTTACTTTCCCCATGATATATTAACTTACCTCCAGGTTGACTTTATCCCAGGATATATTGACTTTCCCCCAGGATGTATTATTATTTACTTACCCCTAGAACATATTTGTGTTTCTGTAGCATTGCATCGACTGCTTGTACCATGGAGATGAGTGCCTGCTTGAGATCTGATGGTGTCTTGCCGACTAATACTGCCGTTACCGCTGGTTGGAGACGTGTAGCTTCCCATTCTTGGATTTGCTGGCTGGAAATAGATAGCCAACACTTACACAAAGTTTATTTAAAAAAAGTTAAGTACAAATTATTATTTGTTGTTTATTTTTATTTTTTTAAATAATAGGCTTCCGCTTGAATTCCACCTTGCCTGATGTTAAGAGATTATGTGGTCTATGATGGAACATGCTTGCCTAGAAGAAAATTATTAACTCATAATTCGAAGACACCTAGATTGTTACTATAAGGGAACTCCCATTCAGGCAGTGCATTCCACAAACTAGCAATTCGCACAATAAAAGTGGAATCAAAGCACTTCGTATGGATTTTCTGATTATCAACCAAAAAAATTCAAGAGAAGAATATCAAGTAATGACTGACTTAGGTCTGTAATGATAAAGATAGGAAAGCATGTTAAAAAAGTCATTACCACTGTCCATTTTCAGACAAGTCCACCACCGGCACTAGGTACTGAGCGGCTGCATTGCTCGAAAAAAAGGAAAGCTGGTCATCCACACACAGCAGCGGCAGCGAGCGCGGGCCTGCGAATATGTCCTCTGCAATCACAGTTCATTGAAGGGGTTAATTTAGGAATGGTGGGGTTATTTTTTCTTTCTTTTTTATCGGACTAGGCATGCATTTGTCCATAATCTCTCCTGATGGGAAGCAAAGATGTGATCAAAGATGTAGCACGCTTGCCTAGTAAATACTTATTTACTTTTTCCTTCAACAATCCCAGATTGTGCCGGTTATACTTTTATATATTAGTATATTATCATAATTGTAAGTATTAGTGTGTATCACTATTTAGTATGTATTATTATTAGAATGTATGTTTAAATTATTTATCTCAGTATTCAATATTGCACGCCCTGCCTTCTACCTCCTTTATGAATCCTCTCCATCCTAAGGTTGCGTGGAAGAGATCGCTCTTAGCGATAAGGCCGCCGATTGTTGCACTAGTTTTTAAGCTGTTTTATCGTGTCCTGTGTATGTAATTTGTAGTGTGAATAATAAAGAGTTTATCTATCTATTGTGCCCATTTCAAATGCAGACCCAGGTAGGAAGTTCAACACCTCTGCTGTTCTGTTCAGAAAGTGGAATGGAAACGCTTAGCGTGTCTAACTGGAATCTGCTTAGGCATTATTCTTCATATTTTTATACCCTTTATAAGACTACATATTATGCTACTGAGATGTGGTCCTTAACAGTAGCCTTTGAGAAAAACTCAAGAGTCAATGTATAGAGCTATCCTCCGAGTTGCTTTGCACTATAGAATCCAGAATGTGGATATTTGCCAAAGAACCAGAGTCACCGACATACCTACTAAAATTTGCAAGTTGAAGTGGCAATGGGCGAGTCACACGCTCGTAGAACCGATAACCGTAGGGGAAGAAAGACTCTTGAGTGGAGACCACGAACCAGAAGACGCAGCGTTGGTAGGCCTCCCACTAGATGGACTGACGACATCGTGAGGGTCGCGGGCAAATTTATTTATGCAATGCGAGTAATATTTTACAAGCTTAAATGTACTAAAGTCAGTGACTAAATCGAAATACATAATATTTTGTAAACTTATGTACCTTCGAATGTTGCGTCGACTAATTCGACTTTTTTCCCAGCCAAATTAGCCGCTATTAGCAATTTCAGAGTGGACGTGTTATTTTTATTCGTATAGATCTTCATTTTGGAGCACTTTGATGTATTTAAAATCAATGTTTCTTATTTAATTGTATTGCACATAACCTCAAAAACCACCGAGTATAAGCACCGAGCTGGCAGCGAAACTAGTAGTTTAGTGTGTTCCAAACCAAACCAAATGTTCCATTCCGGAATTTGCAGTACTTCCAAACCAAACTATAAGACTTTTACTACTTTACCTAAAGTTGTATTACTACTTTAGTTATATTTTTTGTAAAAGAGATAGAGGTGAATGTAATGCTTACGTTACAAAACTAATTCATGGATATTTCCTATATCTGTTCATTCTGGTTATAATAAATCTTATTACATTTTGCTTATTGGCAGCGTGTCGCTGCTGTGCTGGCTGGCTGGCAATGTCGATAATATTATACTATTGGCATTGATTCGGAACGTACAACAGCGAGCATGGTGAGATTGACATTCGTGTACATTTTGACATCCAATGGAAAAACCCTTATAAATTTAAGAGCCCTACAAATCCTGCAATGTCATATGGTATTTTTGGATCCAAGTTTGCATTTATTTTTGTTCGTGTAATGATGAAAGTATTCAAGAATTTCAAGATAAGGCATTATAGGGCTGGGAAAAATTACATTGTTAATATAATAGTTACTTACAATGTTGATAATACATACATATACTACCGTAAAATATAATTTACAAATATATGAAATTAGTATTATCTTACGAGTACATAAAAACAAATATTTACAAATTAAATAAGTCCATCCTAATTGCCACCTGCAAGATTCCTATTATGCCGGGAGCCGGAAAACCTGCATTGTATGTTATATTAGGCTTTAAACTACCAATATAATAAAATTATTAATGATAGATTCAGGAATAAAAATTGCAATATAAGAAGTAGCTGCGTTCTGTTTCACTACGATTCCTAGCATAAGACCTTTAGACCCGTCTACTCAGAGAGGCTGGAAAGAAACGAAAGTGAGTGGTTAAATTACCTACAGTCAGAGAAATAAAACTCTTATGCATAGTAAGAAGTAGTAGTAGAAGTCATATTATGCATTATTATATGTAAATATCATCATATTTAGGTAAAAACGGACGCGTGCTTCGAGCATTTGTAGGTAATTATAAAATTTCGTAGGTACACTTCCATGTGCGTGCGTGCTAAAGTTAACTTATTTGGGACGTTGCGTAAAGAAGGGAGTATTTATATTCATATAAATAGTAGTATCGTTCGCGCAAAACTTTATGAGCCCTCTGAAGTTAGGCCCAGTGGCTGCGCAGTACGCATATTATAGGTATCCGAGGGACTTTACAGGGCGTCGGGGAGGCCTCGCGCCTAACTTCAGAGGGCTCATAAAGTTTTGCGCGAACGATAAGTATTAAGTACTTGTAGTCGTTTAATAAATTTATTCATTTGATGCTAATGCTAAACTATATTTTTATTATCACAGCGGATCGAGAATAGCGGAATTAGCGGAGCAGCGCAGTCGGCAACCACTGCCTGGCGGCTGGAGCTAGTGGCTCTGACGCTGCTTAAGTGCTCACTCACGCAGCGCAGCACATCACTAGCTCAGTCAGATTTTTGCACTTTCAGTGAGAGCTCGTGCCGGTGTTAAAATAAAATAATAACAATTTCTTATAAACAGAGAATCATGTGTAATATTATTCTTTGACTGTGGTGTAGTGTCTTATGAAAAATCCTAGGTATTTTATCAATTTGTGATAGTACATTTCAACTGGTCAAGATGAGGTTAGCAGGGGCTATTTTCTCAAACGTAACGAAGATGCTCGATTTTTACTCACAATTCAACCCTTCGCCGCTCTCTATAAAGCAGTTTATAGATTTTGGTAAGTATTTAACTACTTTGTACTAATTGACCATATGTTTTTCACGAATTTATGTACATATTATATCGATTATTTGCTCCTGTGTCAAGGTCGTTCACCGACTGACCGACTGTAGTTCTGAAGTTTTTAAAACTTTTTTTTTAATGATAAAAGAAATCACGTAAATTATAACAATGTAAAAATAGAAGCTAATATTTCTAGAAATAGGAACACCTGATGTTTTCTACAAGTTTTATCACAAGCAAAAAAACATGTTTGTCGCATCAACATGGCCTTGGTTTTTTATTGTTTACGCTTGATAATGTTATTCATTCAGCTAACCTTCGATACATTCGTATTAAGTATGTATACATACGCTTTTGAGGTTAATATATTCAGCTGTAGCAATAATATTGTAAACATTTTGTAAAACTCAACTTATTGACTTGTTTGCCTAACACAGGAGTTATAAAATTCTAATAAAGGTGGAGGTAAATTCTCATAAAGGAGAAGGAGGTAAGTAAAAGGAGTATTGTAAATAAAAATACAAAACTGATTGTGTAATTGACTTTAATTGCTTTGAACAAAGGTTGAATGAATCGAGTCCTCAAAGGTAGACAATGCACTGCCAATGCTTAGGATACCCATTTTTGCACAGTTGCATAAGTAGTGAACCTACCTTCTGCGCTTGGGGGTGTGGGTTCGACTTCTACCTAAGACAAACATTCATGGGATGAACATTTGTGTTTGTTTTATATCTGGGTGTTCATATCTATTTACTTAAGTATGTATATCAGTCTCTGGCAACCATAGTACAAGATTTGTTTAGTTTGGGGTCAGATGATTTGTGTGCAAAAATGTCCCGAATATGTAAAATAATCAATTTATTAATAACAGTTGTTACAGGTCAAGTCTATTACAAAAAGGGTAAAAAAATAAAATTATTACAAATTTAAATATTCAATTGAGTACCTATATTGTACTATCATAGTGTATTTATGTCTAATGTCCAGTAGAAATAATAATATAACACAAAAAATACCGAATTAGAACTAATACAAACAGTGGCATAGATAGGTAACCAAAGGCCCTGGTGCAAAAAAAATGGGGCCCTATCTAAACTGGGTTAGGTTTTATCAAGTAGAAATATAAATACTAGGTACAAAGCTACTTTATCATGCTCTAAGCTACTTACTACATGACTTGTGTGTATGAAGGGATTTTGTTCACAAGTTCAGTTGAGGTTTGCTGGTCAGGGTTCGAGGGCCCCCTGAACTTGAAGAGCCCCAGTGCACATCACCGCCTAGCCCTCCGATAGCTACGCCACTGAATACAAATTACTGATTATTTTCAAATATATAAATTATTTAATCAAAGAAAATAATAATATGCCACATGTCAAACAGTATAGAAAAAAAAAAAAGAAAAAAAATACAAACATTTGCATGTCAAAAATTTATCAATAAGATTGGCAATAACTCTGGCAGGATCTTACTATGAAAACCTTTTAAAACGCTTTCAAGGTAAGAATCTTATGCTTATTATAAGAATTTTCCTGTCCCGATTTGTCGTTGTCACTACATACATTGCTGTAATGTTTAATGTATTTAGGTCCTTGTGACGCATGCTTAAAGGCATGCAGAAGACAAATGCATTGTCGTATAACGTCGCCTTAGAGCAGGGTTTCTTAAAGTGGGGTCCATGATGCGAGTGCTAGGGGTCCACATTCCGGAAGTTTATTTACTAGAATTCGTTTGAAGTATGCAGTTCTGTTATTTAAATAAACAAAACCAAAAATCAAGTAATTGTCAAGAAACACTGTTTACTTATTTTAAAACTAGCTTTTTTGCCCGCGACTTCGTACGCGTAGATTTTCATATAAACCTTCAATCCTTTTTTCTTCCCTTAATCTGGCCTTGCGCAAAATAACATAGCCTATACTTCAATCTGGTCATAGCTAAGCATATTCGTGAAAACCGCATTTAAATCCGTCCGCATTTTCTTCCAGGGGTGTAGGAGATGTGCGTGAACAAACAAACAAAAATTCTAAAAACTGCCTTAACATGTTCAGCTGCTTATTTTAAGTCGCCCTGTGTGAAATATTGATAGAAGCATAAAAGTAATAAATAACACCGTCAACAGTTTTCAAATCAAAAAGATAATGTGACGACAGTGCAGGGCATGTTTTAAAATTTTCTTTTTGTCTAAACCATTAAAAGTATATCATGTCATGTCGGTATGATATACATCTCTGAAATTTGGCTGTCCAGTTTCGCTGGCCACGGAACCCTGACATAATGCTTGTCTTAACACGCTCTTGGCTAGTTTTTCTTATTTCGCTTGCATTTGTATGTATACCTTGATTAAAAAGCCATGAGATGGAACTACTCTATTTATCTGTTAAAATATCACAGTAAAATAAAATTATTTCTATATTCTTATTCTTATTGCAAATATACACTGTATTCTTCTAAAAGCTAAGTTTATATACCCTGCATAAAGGGTGCAGCAATGACTTATGTAGTGGCTGTTCACAAAACCAGACCTCAGACATAAACATATAAATTTAAGTATAGTTAAATCTATTACATAAATCTACACTAATATTATAAAGAGGAAAGATTTGTACCTATTTTTGTATGTTTGTAATGAATAGGTTCCGAAACTACTGAACCGATTTGAAAAATTCTTTCACTGTTGGGAAGCTACACTATCCCCGGGTGACATAGGCTATATTATATTTTGTAGCGAGGCCGAAGGCCAAGCTTACACTCGTGCGAAGCCGGGGCGGACGGCTAGTATTATATATACTATTCAAACTTAACCTAGGGTGAAGTAATTTTACAAAACAAAAAAAAAACATACTTAGGGGTTACTTAATTATATATGAGATGATACAAAACTTATGACGCTACTTTCTTAACTATTTATATATCGATATTTATTTTCTAATTATAATATTCTAAAATTTATCGTCGAATAAATCTTTTATCTCGTAATAACATTTTTGGGTTAGAAACTTACGAAGTTGGTTCTGGATTTTTTTTATTATTTCTTTCTTTCTTTATTGCGTCCGGAATTTTGTTGTAGGTATAGGTTTATTTTCATGTACCTTACTCATGTACCTTCATGGGCCTTTTTTGAATATTTCTATTCGCGGGACTGAATTAAAATAGGATGCGGTATATTTTGTGTTTTAAATGCTAACATAGAATAAAACCAAGAGAATGTAATACTCCTACTCCATGCACTGGAATGAATCACCAAAGAGGTTGTAAGGCCTATAACATGCTTGATCGTTGACGTTCATTCATCTAAGAAAGTTAAGGAACCTTCTTTAAATTTAAACTGACTAACCGAACACAGTGACAGTTGACAGTTTCAAAATTTTAATGGCTATGTCAATAACATTCTCTTTACTTTGGATCTCCTTGCTTGAGGCTATGTGACGATCCTCATATTACGTTTCGGGTAACGAAGAAATAAATTATTGATTTTTATTTTCGTTTATGTAAAATTAAAGAATTAAAATAAATGATATAAGATAGCCTATGTTTTAATCTGGTAATTTCTAAGCATATTCGTGAAAACGGCATTTAAATCCGTCCAGTGGTTTAGGAGATGTGCGCCGACAAACAAACAAACAAACAAACAAACAAACAGAAAGTCTAAAAACTGTCCTATCGTGTTCAGCTGCTTATTTTAAGTTGACCTGTGTGATTTTTTTTTTGTTATCTCGCAATTACAGATTTTTTTATCCCTACGTTTTTATTATATGTATAGATTCTCTTCGTAAGGGGTCCGTAGTGTTACTGAAACATTGAAAGTGGTCCGTGGCTACAAAAAGTTTAAGAACCATTCATTGCCTTAGAGTGAAAACCTCGGGCATGCAATTTTGGTGATTTTCTTATTATAAAAATTCTGGGAAGAAACCCCGTACGAAGCGCTTTGATTCCACTTTTATTGCTTTTATTGTGCGAACTGCTAGTCTGTGGAATGCACTGCCTGAATGGGTATTCCCCGATAGTTACAATCTGGGTGTTTTCAAGTCAAGAGTGAATCGGTTCCTTCTAGGCAAGCGTAATCCACTGTAGGCCGCATCATCGCTTAACATCAGGCGAGTTGGCGGCAAAGCGCAAGCCCATTCATCAATAAAAAAAAAAAACCTGACATAGCATGTCCTAATTTCACTATCATGGAATAATATGAAAACTGATTCAATTTGTATGTTATTTAACACAGAATTTAAAAATATGTAGTACATAAATTTTATGGGAGGTAGTTTTTCTTCTTCCTGAAAAGTTAAATCTCTTTTTCACTTATGAGTTTTTCACTGTAAGACGACGATAAGTTGCATATTTCTTTTGTTTTTAACCCCCGATGCAAAAAGAGGGTTGTTATAAGTTTAACGTGTTTATCTGTATGTCTGTGGCATCGTAGCTCCCAAACGGCTGAACCGATTTTGATTTAGTTTCTGTGTGTTTGGTGTTTGGTTGACTGAGTGTTCTTAGCTATGATAAAAAAAAAAAAAAAAAAATTAATTATCAATAAAAAAACCGACTTCATAAAAATGTCAGAACTAGAACTGGACCAAATTGAAATAGGACCAAACGGGAAGCACCAGGTTTAAAAAAAAACATCAAAATCGGTTCACCCAGTCGAAAAATCCGATGTAACAAACATTTGAATCATCATTCATATGAAACATTTGTCTAGTAATTCATAGCTCAGGACCACACATGGCCATACAACTATGGCCGACAAAAAGACAGAAAAAGAAACCAGCTTCACTACTGTTCTGGAAACTTTCCTAGAATCAAAATATTACTACACCCTAGACGAATTATTCAAGGATAATTTCGATGATATACAAATAGACCATTCTGTTTTTTCTGTTGCCATACCCTAACAGGGTCATATCAAGGATAATTTGATCGTCCTTGGTCATATGTACTACATGTATTTTAAGATGTGTTATCTAGGACAAAAACATGTTATTTAAGGTCTGCATGCATACATACTATGTCGCAATATTCGACTGCCCCGGTGACTCAGTTGGTAGTGAACCTACTTTCTGCGCTTGGGGGCGAGGGTTCGATTCCCATCTATGACAAACATTTGTGTTTGTTCTATGTCTGGGTGTTAATATCTATTTAAGTATGTATTTAAAAATATATATGTATAAGGTCGGGGAAAAAGTTTCTTCGTATTTTATAAACAAATTCAAGACATATTTTTTTCAAGTTTAATTACATTTAATTATAATATATATGTACCATTTTGTTCGATAACTTGTTGCCATCTTTTAGGTAGTGACATGACCCCGTTGCTGTAGAAATTTTGGGAATTCTGATCAATAAAATGCAACAAGTAGTTTTGACAGTCCTCTCTTGATGTTAATCTAACACTACCCAAAGAATTCTGAAGAGATCGAAACAGGTGGAAATCTGAGGGTGCAAGGTCAGGGCTATGTGGTGGATGCATTAACACTTCCTAACCAAGCTCTCTAAATTTTTGCTGAGTGGCCAAAGATGTGTGCGGTCTGGCGTTATCATGATGAAAGACCACACTCTTTATGTTGATCAATTCCGGCCGTTTTTTCTCAATTTTTTGTTTGAGTCTCATCTGCTGTTGGCAGTAGAGATCCGAATCGATGGTTTTGCCCGGCGGTAAATGCTCATAATGAACGATGCCCTTCCAATCCCACTATACACACAGCATCACCTTATTACGTGTTAATCTGGGTTTCGCTACAGTCTGTGGTGCTTCACTGCCCTTTGACCATGATCGTTTGCGCACATTCTTGTCGTAGGTGATCCATTTTGCATCACCAGTGATCAATCTTTTCAAAAACGGTTCGGTTTCTTTACGTTTCAATAGAGAATCGCAAATGAGTACACGATTCATTTGGTTTCTTTCAGTGAGCTGGTGTGGCACCCAAATATCGAGTTTTTTTGTATACCCAGTTATTTTCAAATGGGTCAAAACTGTTTTGTGGTCAATCCCCAGGTCTTCAGCTACGTCGTAACTACTAATATGCCGATCTTGGTCCACTTTTTCAGAAATGGCATCGACTTTATCCGTAACAGGGCAACCAGAGCGAGCTGCATCTTTGACATCAAAATTCCTGGACTGAAAATGCTTGAACCAACATTGTGCTACTCTTGATGACACTGCATTAGGTCCATAAATGTCACAAATTTTATTCGCGGCTTGTGTTGCATTTTTCAGTTTTTTGTAATAAAATTTCACAATATATCGAATTTCTTCGTTAGATTCACTCATTTTATCGAACAAAAAAACAATTGAAAAATGGCGGGAAATTGCTTTTAACTTTTTGTATTCCTTTTTTAAAATGTCATATTTTTAATGGTATCAAAACCAGCCAGATACAAACAGTACAACCGATGAGATTTTTACTACAACTTTATACATACAAAATACGAAAAGACTTTTTCCCCGACCTATTATGTATATCAGTGGCTGCCATATTACAAGCTTTGCTTAGTTTGGGGTCAGATGACCATGTGTGCAATAATGTCCCAGATATTTATTTTATTATTTTTATTTTAATAAATAAATTGAGTATTGAATTGAGGACTTACTCCTTTGTTTTAAATAATTAAAAAAAACATCTAGGATTACACCAGCATGAATTATATTTTTAATCCAGTTGGTGGCAAAACGTACATCTATTCTGTATAAAAATATATATATATAATAACGCGACTTGGCGACAGTATCAAAAGTTCCTCAAATAATGTAAAATCGTTTACAGTATATATATTAATTGGCCGGTCATCGCTACTAAATGAAACCCTGCCAACTAATTCTGTAGTTTTCCTAACAATTTTCTAGATTTCTCTTACGGATTAGTAAAATTAGTATAATTTTTTTGTCATCACATTAATACCTCGTCCACCAGTTTTTATATTTCCGTACCCAAAAGGTGTAAACGGGACCCTATTACTAAGCCTACGCTGTCTGTCTGTCTGTCCGTAATACCTTTTAACAGCTGTATCTTTGTAACCGTAATAGATAGCCAGTTGAAATTTTCACAGAATATGTAATGTTATGGCGGATTAACTGAGAAATAACTATAATGTCTAAAAGTAATAGGTATATATCAATATAAAAAACCGACTTCATAAAAATGTTAGAACAGGACCAAATTGAAATGGGACCACACGAGAAGCACCAGCTTTCAAATAAAAAAAAGTAGTAATAAAAAGTAAAATGGGTAAATTCAAAAGTAAATTCTTTAGTTTTTAACCGACTTTCAAAAAGGAGGAAGTTCTCAATTCCAGTTACCTTAGAACTTGCGACTGGGTGAACCGATTTTGATGATTATTTTTTTATTTGAAAGCTGGTGCTTCCCGTGTAGTCTCATTTTAATTTGGTCCAGTTCCGTCATTTTGATGAAGTTGGTTTTTTACTTCAATAATTACTCAAATTGATAATTAACATGTGTATTTTTTCTCTCTTATAATGTATGATATGTATATTTGCAGTAAATAAATATTTTTCATACTAATTTTCTTGTTAAAATGAAAGTCCGGAGTCAGCCCTAAACTGGTATATAGTTTTACACACACAAACATACATTATATATGTATTGTATATACAATAATGTACAGTCATACGCACATAATTTATCGTGGTGACCTTATTTTATGCAATGGTCCTGCAGATAATAATTCTTATTGTCACAATTACTTGAAAACTTGAATAAATAGCTTATCTATGACTAGCCGCCCGTCCCGGCTTCGAACGGGTAGTGTTTTTTTTTAAATATTCTAGTATAATTATATTAAATATAATCTATGTTACTCAGGGATGATGTAGCATTCTAATGGTGAAAGAAGTTTTAAAATCAGTCCAGTTTTTGACTTAATTCGTTACAAACATACAAAAATACAAATCTTTCCACTTTATAATATTACTAGCCCGCCCGGCTTCGCACGGGTGTAAGCTCGGCCTTCGGCCTCGCTACAAAATATAATATATAGCCTATGTCACCCGGGAATAGAGTAGCTTCCCAACAGTGAAAGAATTTTTAAAATCGGTTCAGTCGTTTTTGTGTTATTACGTTACAAACATCAAAAAATACAAATCTTTCCTCTTTATAATGTTATTATAGATAGTCTACACTTATACAAGTGTAGACTACGTAGACTGACGTAGTCCACTTACGGCACGGTGCTATGAAGTTCCAATAAGTAAACGGCACCGTGCTATGTTATGCCACTAATTGGCACCGCGAAGACATCGTGTTACGTTATGACACTAAACGGCACGGCGACGGCATCGTGCTACGTTTTTCCACTTACGGCACGGTGCTATGAATTTCGACTAAGTAAACGGCACAGCGACGGCAATGAAGTTTTGCCACTAATAGGCACAGCGAAGGCATCGTGTTACGTTTTTCCACTTACGGCACGTTGCTATGAATTTCCACTAAGTAAACTGCACAGCGACGGCACCATGCTAAGTTTTGCCACTAATAGGCACAGCGAAGGCATCGTGTTACGTTTTTCCACTTACGGCACGGTGCTATGAATTTCCACTAAGTAAACGGCACAGCGTTTGGTTTGGTTGCCGTGTCGTTGCCGTTTTCTAGTGGGGAAACTGTCCCATCATGTCGATCTATATATGACTATATTTACTCCAGCCTTGAAGATTCTTAGATTGTAGTTGTCAGAAAAGAAGGACAGCAGGTAGTTCTATTCTTGGGCAGTAGGTACGATTTCAATTTATCGGAAACCTAGCTATGCAAGATTAACTAAGATAGAGCAAACACCCACATGCGCATGGTACTATTGATGACGTCTTTTGCATTCAAGAAAATAGTAAACATTACCACAGAATACATATAAGTCCACGTACAGAAGATTCACTCCGTATAAATCAATTAAATAAGAAGCTACTTTTGCTACTACACAATAAAGTGCAATTTGTAATGAGCTATAATATGTGATTCTTCAATGTCTGTTAATAGAGTCTAAGGGTCGGCAACGTATCTGTGATGCCCCTGGTGTTGCAGGTATCCATAGGCGACGGTGATCGCATACCATCAGTCAGCCCGTCTGCTTGTTTGCCACTAATGGCATTAATCAAAGTATGAAAATAAATTTATTATTAATATGTAATGACCATAAACATAAAGCATCCTGTCGATATAGTTAAAATTCGCAAAGTAAGTAATGTCTGATTCACTCAAGTTTTTGTAGTGGTAGGACTCTTTTCAAGGGTCCGCCTGGGGAAGTACCAGACTATTGCCAGTTATTCAACCGCCAAGCAGTAGTGTGCAAACACTACTGTGTTCCGGATTGAAGGGCAATGTTTCCAGCGAAATTACAGGGCACACATAGATTTGACATCTTATATCTCTGGGTAACGAGCGCAGTGCATTGCCATCCAGGGTTTTGAACTGTTGAAGTTCAAAATTCTGAGTGGCGTTGAGCTGTTATGGACAAGCGTGAAGAGCCATCAGGCGAGCGACTTCGCTCGTCTCGTCACCTAGTATAACAAAAAAAACGAGTTATAAAAAAATATTCATTTATTACTGACAAAGTCCAAATTGAAGACTCGAGTAAATTATGTGCAGTTTCGATGCCGATTGTCATAGCAAGGTGATAATGCATTTATCACTAGTGTGAAGACCGGAAGTACCTTACACCACGAGGGTATAATAAAACGGAAGAGCGCAACTACTCGCAACTTAGTCATAATTGCATATAAATAAAGAAAACTCGTCTTCCTAGTATAACTTTAGCCTTGGCACCACTTAACGTGACGATAGGGTTGTCACACACATTTTGTTTCCTGACAACGGAACGGAGAAGACACGCGTTTGGGATGCTTCATAGAGTAGACTCTCCTTGTGGAATACTACTATTTTTAACCGACTTCCAAAAAGGAAGAGGTTCCCAATTCGACTGTTTAAAAAAAAATGTTACCACAGAACTTTCGACTGGGTGAACCGATTTTGATGATTTTTTTTATTTGAAAGCTGGTGCTTCCCATTTCAATTTGGTCCAGTTCTACTAAGTATGTTTTATTATTATTTAACAACTAAAAAAAAAAAACCACAAAAATTATTATAAGAGACATCTGTCGGAACACCTCAGTACTAAATCAGACATGTGCTCTCGAAAACCGATAGTGCCTAATTAATGCACGCGCTATGGGATAGAGGGCGCATATTTGGTCCAGTTCTGTAAAATTTTTTATATTGATAATGTCGGTTTTTTATATTGATAATTATTATTATGTTGCATAGTTTCTGCTTCTGATAATTAGCAGGCGAATTATGCAAAAATGCAGAGGAACCTCTGCGTAACTAACATGTTATTGATTTTTGGCACAGGTGTTCCTTAGGGTCTTCGAAGTTTGTTTTGTTGTCAAAAGTCACCACCCTTAGGGCGTCAGCGTCCCTCCCTTCTCCCCCTCAAATGTCTTCCCGACCGTACAAGAGCTAGGTAGCCGTAAAAATTCAGAGAAAAAAAAACTATGATTATCTACAAAATTATTTTTAATTTATTTTAATAGAACTTATAGTTTTGGAAATATGCTTACGTACCTAAAGTTCGTCATAAAAAATATACTCTTGTACTCATTTTACACGATAGCTTACAGATGCTGTGATAAAATGGTCAAGACACAAAATGATCTTGATATATTTATCTGCTTATCTATTTATTTATCTTTTTTATTTATTTTTAAGGTTGCCTGGAAGAGATCGCTTATAGCGATAAGGCCGCCAATTGTTTCACTAGTTTTTAAGTTGTTTTTTTATGTTACCCACTATGTACGTATGTAATTTTTGGTGTGAACAATAAAGCGTTTTCTATTCTATCTACAAAACAAGATTAAAGCAATTTTAATTTTGTTTTCGTTGATAGGATCTATTTATAGTTGATAGGACCTGCTTAAAAAAAAATCGCCTATATTATTTGCGAATCTAAACGAAAAAAAAAACTTTTGTGATTTTTTTTCACCCGGGAACCGTCAGCATGGAAACTAAGTTCAGACGAGTTGTACATAATTTATACGACCTCATAAAAAACATAGACCATTAATAACATCACATAATTATAACAGAGGTCGTTCTGTCAGTAGATACGTAAGTTCTACGTTGCAGTGGCAACCCTGCGCATGGGCCGCTGATTGGCTAGATTGGTCACCGCATGCGCTCACACAACCCCAGTGGTTCCTGGATTATGTAGCCAGGTTGTGAAGAGTAATTGAAAACATCCTTGTTAATTATTGAAGAGAATGCACGGCAAGAGAGAGGTTACCCAACACGGATAAAGGAACCTGTCGATTATGTAGATCTATAACCCACATTGCCTGGCTGCAACCCAATGCAGCCGGATATTTTTGGAATGTTTGATAAGTTTCAAGGAAAAGCTTTCGACTGGGTGAACCGATTTTGATGATTATTTTTTTATTTGAAAGCTGGTGCTTCCCTTGTGGTCACATTTCAATTTGGTCCAGTTCTGACATTTTAATAAAGTTGGTTTTTAGGGTTCCGTACCCAAAGGGTAAATCGGGACCCTATTACTAAGGCTTCGCTGTCCGTCTATCACCAGGCTGTATCTCATGAACCGTGATAGTTAGACAGTTGAAATTTTCACATGTGATGTATTTCTGTTGCCGCTATAACAAGAAATACTAAAAAACAGAATAAAATAAATATTTAAGGGGGCTCCCATACAACAAACGTGATTTTTTGCACGTTTTTGTTCGATATTGATAACGGCAACAGGTAGACACTTGAAATATTCACAGAATATTTAGTTATATCTTCACTTTAAAAATAAATAATAAAATTTAAAAAAAAACAAATATTTAAGGGCCCCATACAACAAACGTGATTTTTTGCCGTTTTATTAAGATAATGGTACGGAACCCTTCGTGCGCGAGTTCGACTCGCACTTGGCCAGTTATTTATAATTATTGATTTTTCATCCACAATATTTCCAATCGGCGTTCGCCTGATTCGTTCTACGATGGAGCACGCTTGCCCAGAAGGAACCGATTCACTCGTGGTTTGAAGACACCCAGATTGTAACTATCGGGAACACCCATTCAGGCAGCGCATTCCACATACTAGCAGCTCGCACAAGTGAAATCAAAGCGCTTTTTAACCGACCTCCAAAAGGAGGAGGTTATCAATTCGACTGTTTTTTTTTAAATGTTTGTTACCTCAGAACTTTTGACTGGGTGAACCGATTTCGATGATTCTTTTTTTTATTTGATTGCTGGTGCTTCCCATTTGGTCCCATTTCAATTTGGTCTAGTTCTGAAGAAGTCGGTTTTTTACATTGATAATTATCGTGCATAACTTTCTATCAAACTAGCCTCGTGTATCTTATGGCAGCTCCACATTAGTGCCGTGAAGCTCCGAGAACAAGCGTGAACGTGAATGTGGAGGGTATTCGCGGGGTTCACGCGCGTTCACGCCTGTTCCCCGATCAGAGTCGGTATTTTATCCCGCGACAAAGGGTTCGCGCCCCGTTCGCGCGGCGTTCACGCGTACACATCTACATTCACGGCCCCGCGCCAGTTTACTTCTTGTTTACTCCGGTCTATAAAGGCGTACGGACGTCATCTACCATCATCTTTTTTTCCAACGCTTTTTAATAACTTTCTTGTTTTGGACGTCTAAATAGTAATATGTTGCCACAGCAAACAAAATTATTGCAGCAGCAGATTCTACGTCCATTTCGCGGTGGGTTTCACGAACGACTGTGAACATCCCGCGAATGTGGAGGGCATGACTTGTGCACAATTCACGCCGTGAATTCACGGCACTAATGTGGAGCCGCCATTAGGCATAAAGCTTTTGAATGCCTTCAAGCTTGACATTGAATACCTGATCGATGAGCCCCATTAGGGCTACGGACGCGGCTATTTCAAGAAGGCTTGCGTCATTTTCCCAAGGCACCCCTAGCAGCGCTTGAAGCACTTTGTACAAATATAGGTACCAACTTTTTATGTAAGCCATGATGGCTGCCAGTTCTATAGTGGAGATTATGTAAATGTTTCAACCGGATACACGCTTCATTAGCTGACTAAAAGTGCGGCCGCTGAAAGAATGCGTCCGACATTGTAATAATTATCAAAATAAAAAACCACTTCATAAAAACGTCAGAACTGGACCATGAATTAATGATGAATAAACATGATAGGCTGAAAATGCTGATGAACAGATTCTGCAGGCTGGCGACTGTCCAGTCGCCGTTCGATCTTACTCGCCAATTTTTCAGCAGAATCCATGACATCCATCAACATCAAACAATTATCAATATAAAAAACCGACTTCATAAAAATGTCAGAACTGGACCATGAATTGTAATGGTACCACACGGGAAACACCAGCTTTCAAATAAAAAAAGAATCATCAAAATCGGTTTACCCCAGTCGAAAGTTCTAATGTAACAAACATTTAAAAAAAATTGAATTGTTAACCTCAACCATGAAATTTGGCATATTTATGTAAATTCGGTGACATTGCAATTTTATGGTACCATCTAGCGGGTCTGATGATGGAGACAGATGGTGGCCATACGGACTCCTAAAAGAAACGTCGCAACCCCATCGAGTTTGGGTTCGTTGGATTTGTCTTTCCAAGCACTTTGGGCCTAGATGATAAATTCAATATGGCGGACGCACCAAGATGGCGAACAAAAAGTACTACTTATCTACCATCAGGCCTGGCGCACTCCGCACTTTAGGTATGAAGCTACAAGTAGTCGCCTTGTCGGACTTGCCTTGCCCGCTGCCGCGCGATAGACAGAGATAACGCGACAAGAGTTACGCGATAGACAGAGAGGCAACTTCTAGATTAATATAGCTGTAGGTAGTTAGCGCTCGCACGTCCTGAATTGGACTTTATTGTGTGGTAGTAAGAGTCGCTACTTATTTAAATGTTTTTGCGGAGTGAACCTTCTGTACTTGTACTCTATGTATTCTGTGCTACCATCACGGTATGGGTATTATTGGGTCTCAAACGAAAGAGTTTGTAAAGAATAATATGAAAAAGCTGGTTTTAAAAGTATTTTTAATAAACGATTGAAGCTGGTAGCCAATTTACTTATTACAGTAAAATATTAAAATAAAATGTTGTCATAGTTAGTTACAAGCATCGAGATTACAATACTTATATAGTCACAATCGCGCCAAAAAAATGTCCGAACCAAAACTCGGCGCACGCTACGCATTGCGCAGACTTTTTGGTTAGTTGTAAGGCAACCACGATCCGACTACAACGCCGCGCGATGCCAGTGCTGCGACGCCCTATCGGGCAAGCGAAGTTGAACACTGTGCAAGCGACATAACGTCTAAATTGAAGTAAATGTGGCATTATGAACTATACATATAATTGATGTCTAGGTATGTACAACGACGCTCGGACGTTTTTTGTCTGTTTTCATTTAGGGATTGTGGTTCTATAAGTATTGTACCTCTATGTTTACAAGTAAAATTAATTTTAAGGTGTTAAAAATGAGGACCATAAATGTTATTTTTAACACGAACAACGCTAACGAAGTTAACATGAAGTCCTGTTTATTTTTGGTATAACGTTTTGAGGGCGACGACAATTTATCGCAAAAAGGCACTTATCTGGTACACTGCGGTCTGTCAACATCGCAGCTTGTGAGTCACTTTCTTCGAAATAAATCTGAGTTTGGACTGTATGGCTTTATTATGGTATGCATGATTATAGTACACACTCTAAAGTATAACAACAAATAATGGCCATGTGCGAGTCGGTAACTAATTTGAAATATACAAAGCAAGAAAGAAAATCAATTTATTCGACATTAAATAAATAATAAATAAATAAATATCTGGGACATTATTGCACACATGGTCATCTGACCCTACACAAAGCTTGTAATATGGCAGTCAGAGACTGATATACATACATATATATATTTAAATACATACTTAAATATATATTAACACTCAGACATAGAACAAACACAAATCATCACACAAATGTTTGTCCTAGATGGGAATCGAACCCACGCCCCCAAGCGCAGAAAGTAGGTTCACTACCAACTGAGCCACCGGGGCAGTCAAATAAAACACCTTATATCTAAAGAATACAAATTCCTGTTTATTATCAAGTTATAACTGCCTAATTTCGTTACTCGGACGGTCGGTGAAATAATGATCTCGTCTAGACCTCATCATTCTTCCACCGACCCCCAAATGACACATTTTGAAGGCCGTTTTTTGTGGTTTCATTAAATTAACTAGCCGCAAGCCCCGGCTTCGCACGGGTGTAAGCTGGGCCTTCGGCTTCGCTACAAAATATAATATAGCCTATGTCACCCGGGGATAGTGTAGCTTCCCAACAGTGAAAGAATTTTTCAAATCTTCGCACGGGTGTAAGCTCGGCCTTCGGCTTCGCTACAAAATATAATATAGCCTATGTTACCCGGGGATAGTGTAGCTTTCCAACAGTGAAAGAATTTTTCAAATCTTCGCACGGGTGTAAGCTCGGCCTTCGGCTTCGCTACAAAATATAATATAGCCTATGTCACCCGGGGATAGTGTAGCTTCCCAACAGTGAAAGAATTTTTCAAATCTTCGCACGGGTGTAAGCTCGGCCTTCGGCTTCGCTACAAAATATAATATAGCCTATGTTACCCGGGGATAGTGTAGCTTTCCAACAGTGAAAGAATTTTTCAAATCTTCGCACTGGTGTAAGCTCGGCCTTCGGCTTCGCTACAAAATATAATATAGCCTATGTCACCCGGGGATAGTGTAGCTTCCCAACAGTGATTTTTTTTTAAATCTTCGCACGGGTGTAAGCTCGGCCTTCGGCTTCGCTACAAAATATAATATAGCCTATGTCACCCGGGGATAGTGTAGCTTCCCAACAGTGAAAGAATTTTTCAAATCTTCGCACGGGTGTAAGCTCGGGCTTCGGCTTCGCTACAAAATATAATATAGCCTATGTCACCCGGGGATAGCGTAGCTTTCCAACAGTGAGAGAATATTTCTAATCGGTTCAGTAGTTTCGGAGCCTATTCAATGCAAAGAAACAATCAAATGTTTCCTCTTTATATATTGGTATAGATAATTATTGTATTTTGTGGTGATACGGAACTAACAGTGAGCGAGCCCGACTCGCTATTGGCCTGTTTATTTGCATTACTTGATTTTTTCGTTATGACCTTGTTGAATGAACTTTGTTCATATTATTTTTTCATTCGTGCCGCGGTTGTTTTAGTATCTACTTATCGGTTTTAAGCTCAAGGAAAATACCATTGTGCATTTTACTTGGACTTTTCCTAAATTATTTTTATGAGGGCCGGCCAACTTGGCGGGGATTTTGGAACTTGCTCACGCAGGCTATTTGAAGTTCATCCGCAGGCCATGCACATTGTAGCCCGCGAGAATAGGGTTGACCTTCTGTGTTATCATCATCATCAGTTAGAAGACATCCAGTGCTGAACATAGGCCTCACCTTTAACCTACACACTGAACGACATCCTGCCATCTGCATTCACTGGATGCCCGCGACTCTCACAATGTCGTCGGTCCATCTAGTGGGAGGCCTACCAACGCTGCGTCTTCCGGTTCGTGATCTCACTCAAGAACCTTTCTTCCCCATTGGTTATCAGTTCTTCGAGCGATGTGGCCTGCCCATTGCCACTTCAACTTACAGATTTTAATTGCTATATGGGTGACTCTGGTTCTTTGGCGGAACTTAACAAATATGCCAAATTTCAGCGGGAAGTGGATCTAATTTAACTTGCAAGATTTGAGTATAGACATCGGGACAGGTGAAACTAAATAAAAGCACATAAAAAGATCGCGTAAAACGCACAGTGTGCGATTTCCTAGATTAAGATATGTGGATGAGCTTTCAGATAGTTTTATTGTTTTAATCAAGTCTTCCACTAGCCAATGACTTTCAAACAAATCTTCAGTAAAACATAGCTTCCGCTGAATGTCTTTATTCTATCGAAAATAGTCTCGTTATTTCATAATCCGACATTCGTGTGGATCTTTGAAGATCACCCGGTACAAAGACTCTTGGATGGCTGCCAAGCACCACCGGGGAAGTGTTTGTAAACAAAACTTCGATTATGCTAAAGCATGGAAATACCTGATGTTGCCTTGGTGTTTAGGGCTGCTAAATATAAATACTTTTTTGAAGTGACAACTTCTTTACGCGTTGAGCACTTTTGCGTGGAAAAAAATCATGGAACTCGCGCATCTTCACACATTAAAGTAAATATATATATTAACGTATGTTCACCGATTTCTCTGCCAACTGTAGACTGTTTTCAAAAATTATTCTTTTGTTCGGTAGGGTATACTTCCAATTTGGTCCCTTTGTCACCAAGTCAGTATCTGATGATGAGATCCCAGGGAAATCGAGGGCAATTCTCAAATTTTTTAGGCATTTGTTGCGTTTTTCATATATTTTTCAAGTCGCTTTTTAATGTGATCTACTAGTTAATTAAATTAAATGATAAAAAATTAATTAATTAATTAATTTAATTAATATTTTTTAATCGCAAAAAAATATGTTTGTAAGAAATTTGTTATAGCCACTTGCACCCCTATAAACAAGCAACTGTGACGCGGAGTTCGACGCGTTGACATAAATTAAGAATGTTCAATAGCATATCTGTCACAATACTCATTTCCGTTCTATTTACTTCTCTTTTCTGTGTTCATAATCGTTTCGATAGCCCTGTTTTATATATATAGCAAGTAATAAAACACGACCTCGACTATTTGGCGTAAAACGGGTTAATTGCTGGACATTGGAAAATAACCACGGCCACGGGCGTTGACAATGGGAATGATTTGCGAAAATAGCACTACAAATTTCGACCAAAATAAAATGAATGGACGGGCCCTAACCATTGAACTTGATCAGTAAAAACGAGTCAAAACCGTCGGACATATACTTCAACACCTAATTATAAAAATGTACAGTATATTTGTTAAAAAAAATAGATATCGGTTTTATTTGTGTATTTACACTTCGGTAAAGCATACGAATTCATAATTTTGTCAGATGTTTCGTTATCGCGTAACAATAGACTCGTGTTTCACTTCCTACGGCTAGAGACAGACTGAAACGAAATGAGCGCTGGCGCTCATTTTGAAATTTTCAAAAATGCGCTTCTACCGGGCCCGTCCATTCATTTTAGTTTGGTCGAAGACTACAAAGGAATATAAACAGGGCTTGACCACTTGTAATTAGCATAGCAGAACATTAATAATCGATTTAAATTATTTTTTTACAGACGTCCAAAAAAGCAGACGGTTCTCAATTCGACTATTTTTTGTTACCTCAGTACTTTCGACTGGGTGAACCGATTTTGATGATTCTTTTTTTATTTGAAAGCTGGTGCTTCCCGTGTGGTCCCATTTCAATTTGGTCCAGTTATGTCATTTTTATGAAGTCGGTATTTTATATTGAAAAATATTTAGATAGCTTATGTTAAATGTCAATCCCATACATTTTTTGACTTTTCTACTAACGTCATCGGTAATAGAATGTCACTTTGTCATTGCAGTGCGTTCCCCATCCAGTGAATCTAGTCTATCTGAGACAAAAGCCAAAGTTTAGGTACTAAGTTTGACTTTTATTTATTGTGCTAGATTACATCTAGAATAGCAATTATCAACACACCCACGAGTCCTACGACACAGAATAAGTAATACCGACAGGTCATGTGATACCGAGCTCCGCTGGGTCGGAACTTGACTTACTGCTATTTACTCTATGGCGCAGCCGCCATGTTGATTTGTTTATAAACAAAGCTGTTTTAAATTCAACTCACGTTTACAGTGCTCAATAGAAAACGAGTTTTGTTTTTATAACATAATTTTCATTCAATAGCGGTTTTATTGCAATTTCGTAATGGATTTATTCAATTCTAATGAAATTCACTATTTCAAACTATCACGGTTGTTCACTACGGTTATATGATTATTTACGGGATATTTACCGTGGTCCTTCCACAACCTTACCACGGTATATAACTAATGAAATTCTTCAAAAAAATTATGCAGTCAGAGAATTTGTTTTTATAGACACATAATTAAATAAATAAATATCTGGGACATTATTGCACACATGGTCATCTGACCCCAAACTAAGCAAAGCTTGTAATATGGCTGCCAGAGACTGAAATTCGTACATATATATTTTTAAATACATACTTAAATAGATATTAACACCCAGACATAGAACAAACACAAATGTTCATCACATGAATGTTTGTCCTAGATGGGAATCGAACCCACGCCCCCAAGCACAGAAGTTAGGTTCACTACCAACTGAGCCAGCGGGGCAGTCAATTTGAAGGGAGGTTCTTAAAACTTGGCTATTCTTTTTGATACCTATTTTGTTTGTGCCTCAATAAGACTCCGGAAGAAGACTGAATTCCTTGTATCTAAACATTCGCGAGTAGACTAAATGCCAGCGTCATGCTGATTTTTTGCGCATATTTTTTTTTTTTAATTTTCTAAGGTTGGCCTCCCTCTAGATGGACCGACGACATTGTGAGAGTCGAGGGCATCCAGTGGATGCAGATGGCAGGATGTCGTTCAGTGTGGAGGTTAAAGGGGGAAGCCTATGTTCAGCAGTGGACGTCTTCTGGCTGATGATGATGATGACCATTATATATTCTGTGAAAATGTCAGATGTAGAAAGGTAGATTGTGCGCGTAGGATCCTGCAGATGTAAATAACCACTAATCGCTGTATCTACACTAATATTATAAAGAGGAAAGATTTGTACCTATTTTTGTATGTTTGTAATGAATAGGCTCCGAAACTACTGAACCGATTTGAAAAATTCTTTCACTGTTGGGAAGCTACACTATCCCCGTGTGACATAGGCTATATTATATTTTGTAGCGAGGCCGAAGGCCGAGCTTACACTCGTGCGAAGCCGGGGCGGACGGCTAGTATGCTATAAAGTAGGACTTCAGTACAGACGCAGTTCAGTAGGATGCACAACAGATGGCCGATGGGGCTGAAAGGTTCTCTAGTGGAGACCATGGTCCGGTAAGCGCAGCGTAGGGTGTCCACCCACAAGATGGACAGACGACCTAAAAGAGACCGCAGGAAAACGCTGGATGCAGGCCGCTTCCAACCGGTATTTTTGGAAATCTATGGGGGAGGCCTATGTCCAGCAGTGGACGTCCTATGGCTGAAATGATGTTGATGATGATGAGGACTTCAGTTTCGTCGCGACCCCACATATCATAGACCAGTGGAAATCGCATACTGTGCGATTGACACGTTCTTTCTTGCCTCAAACCTGCAAAATGTGGAATGAGCTACCTTCCGCGGTGTTTCCGAGAAGCTACTACATGGGGTTCTTCAAAGGGCGAGTTAATAGAGTCTTAAAGGGTCGGCTACGTATTTGTGATGCCCCTGGTGTTACAAGTATTCATAGGCGACGGTGACTGCTTACCATCAGGCGGCCCGTCTCCTTGTTTGCCACCTATGGCATAAAAAAAGCAGCCAATCTCTAATTTTCTTCTTTACCAAGATTAGGGGTTAGGCAAGGCACCTAATGATATGATCTAGATCAACCTTGTCGTATTTATCTTTTATCAGTGTATTATTTTCTTATCGATATTGTTTACAAGTTTTCGTCCACGAGCTGGTTTATCAATGCTACGTTTGGGGATCAAAGTTCGTATTGGAACGGCATTTCGTTTATTGTTTTATTTGTGGGCTAATGTTTAATTTATTACAAATAACAGGCTTGGCAATGAATATAATTAAATACATTACACATACTGAAAAAATAAATTGAATTGGCTTATTAATCTCTGAGATATGAGCGTTTAAAGTTTTAGGCGGGGATAGAGATGATGCTCCATCCATTTCTCGCAAAGCGTGTGTTAGTATAGTATTTGTATGCCGCGTCTGAGGCTTGACGTCATAGCTCAGTATAGTGCGCTCTCTGTCTAGCATGAAATTAAAATGCTTATTACTTATTTATTTTTGAACTAATTTAAATTTTGTTTTCGTTGATAGGCTCTATTGATGATCAGCTTTTTTATGAGGTAATAAAAAATATTAGTCATCATCCACAGATAGTTTTCAACTTTAATCATACGAGCGACCGGTTTTGGGATCAAGACCAATTGTCATCTTTTTAACCGACTTCCAAAAAGGAGGAGCCAGGTCTCAATTCCACTGTTTTTTTTATGTTTGTTACCTCAGAACGTTCGACTGGGTAAACCGATTTTGATGATTATTTTTTTAATTGAAAGCTGGTGCTTCCAATCTGGTCTCATTTCAATTTGGTCCAGTTCTGAAGAGGTCGGTTTTTTTACATTGATAATTATTCCAATTTGAAAGCAGAGACCGTTCGAAAAACGAAAAATAATAAAATGTATTAATTTGTCAACTGATCTCGCGGGATCAGTATGAAGTGGGACCAGTTGCCGTAAGAGACCTTGTGATAAAAAATCACGGCCAACTGTGCATTACTTATTTTGTAGCAAGTAGTCATGTGATTCGAACCATCTAGATTTTTTGTAAAAGCAGGTTTTGTAAAGCTTTTTTTAAGCCTGATTGACATGACTCTTCGTTTTTAGGGTTCTGTAGCCCGACAAGGAACCCTTATAAATTCGTTCTGTCCGTCCCTCTGTCTGTTGTAGTCATTGTAGTCGTGAAAAGTGATCATACAAACAGAGAGATAGAGTTTGTTTTGCTTTTAAGAATAATATTTATTTTATTGCTATAAACAATGAACACATAAGGTAAAAACAATGTTTGGCATATAGGGGTATGCTCAGCGCCGTGCTGTGAGGTCCCGAAGGGTCACGCAGGGCTGATTTTCAGCATACCCCTTTGCTCAGAAAAAAGATGGTAGGTGAGCATTAGGCGACGGCTTATAATATCAATTAAGATTAGTATAATATTCACGGTCTTACGTACTCGGATTTATAATGGACACGCACGACCCCACTTGTAAGTAACTAAGTACCTTATCGCGGACGTTCACGGCCGCACTTGTAACGCTAAATGATAAAAATAATGAACTGATAGGTAGGTACGCAATCTGCGTGACAAATGTGCGTAATATACGAACAGCTTATCTAAAGAGTTTATTGAGGACGCCACAGTCGTTATTTTTCTAAACAAAACCCCTTATTTCCTTTAGAGAAAATTTGTTCCCTCATTTGACCACCCATCTCTACATAATAGTCCCTACCATATTATAAATGTGTAGATCAAATACCTTCACACATGACTTCTAACTAAGTAGAAGCAATACCAGATATCGGTTTAACTTGCAAAAAAAAACCCGTTTGCGTGATTCAGGTAAAGTGTCGTATTTACCTATAATAGACGCACTTTTCATATTTGTGAAACTACGATCCATTTACACTCATTATTTTAGGAATTATTGAATACCTTATTACGTTTTTAATAATATTATTCGTAAAGTTTAAGCAAATTTTCAATGTTTTCGCAAAACATCGTTTTAGTACGCAATCTATTTTCAAACTATGGAACTACAAATCTGACGGCTGTCAGTTTGTTTGTTTGTCCGCGCACATCTTTTAAACTACTAGAAGGATTTCAAAGCAGTTTCCATGAATATGCTTATAAAATACCTGATTGAAACATAGGCTATATTAATTTATGATAATAAATAGTAAAAAAAATTTTTTTTAATAATTATTTATAACGCCATCTAGCTTATTTTATAGTAATGTTGTCGTAATGACAGACTTCTACTCGCAGACATGGTAGGTAGGAAGACTGAAGCGGCTGTTGCCATATAATCTATATGTAAATAAAAATATAGATATTCGCCAAAGAACCAGAGTCACCGACATAGCTATTAAAATCTGCAAGTTGAAGTGGCAATGGGCAGGCCACATCGCTCGAAGAACTGTTAACCGATGGGGAAGTAGGTAAGGTTCTTGAGTGGAGACCGCGAACCGGAAGACGCAGCGTAGGTAGGCCTCCCACTAGATGGACCGACGACATTGTGAGAGTCGCGGGCATCCAGTGGATGCAGATGGCAGGATGTCGTTCAGTGTGGAGGTTAAAGGGGGAGGCCTATGTTCAGCAGTGGACGTCTTTTGGTTGATGATGATGATGAAATAAAAACGCATAACTTCCGATAGACTGCACCAAATAGTTTTTTTTGTGTTTGTTATTTTCAGGACAGCCAACTGCTTTTGAAGAGGTTTTACAGTTTATTATGGCGTAATTTAAAGTACGTTTATTTTTGTTTTGACTTCTGACGTGCTAATATACCAAGTCGACGGAGATTAAAATGAATACATTTTTTTGCCAGGATCAAACTTAACACCAATAACAGACACGCAAAGTAGGTGAACTCGCGGCATCTAATCTGTTACTGATCTATGATTAGCAGCTATTTTGGATGTTATGGTGGTGAACGAAAGCGGTTTAGTTGTTGGAAGGGTCGAGGCGCAGAAGGCGGGCAAAAATTATTTAGACATCATTGATTGGCAGTCTTCACGCGGAGTAATGTTAAATAACAGCGATTAATTATAGATACCGCTCCATGCTTCCTACTTACTATTTACTAATAATTCAATAATAACGTTTGTCATGCATGACATTTCGCTTGACTTATACCAATTTTTTTTCCTTATTGGCTCCATGGCTCCACACTTCCAACGTAACTTCCAGAGCAATAAATCTACAATCATGTCATATGTGTAGGTATTATCTAAAAAATATTCAGTATAAATAATCCGATGGATTTGTGCCTATTTAAAGTTCCGTTCGTGTTCGTTAGTGTAACATTTATATTTGGATATGTCAGTCTAATCGTCCACCCACTAATTACTTTGCGCTACGCGTACGAAGTCGCGGGCATTAGCTAGTATAAAATAAAGTCGTTCTCAGCCTCTATTGTATATCCGCTAACTCCTCCTAAACCACGCAACGGATTTTGATGCGGTTTTCACTATCAATTATATAATTTTTCATGGAAGATTTATATATACATATAATAAAACACATACCCGTGCGAACCCGGGGCGGGTCGCTAGTATAAAATAAAGTCGCTCTGTCTGTATATCCGTTAACTCCTCCGGTTTTTCCTCCGATGTGGTTTACCATCAGTTATAAAAAAAATCACCAAAAGTTTTAGGTATACATTTACAAACATTTAGTAAAACTTACATTTGTGCGAAACCGGGGCGGGTCGCTAGTTTTAAAGATAAGTTGGTCGTACTGTAACGAAGTATCGAGATATGAGGAAGAATTATGCAAACAATAAGGTCAATGTTTAAAGGTATAATATTTAAACGAAGTCCTGAGTATTTATAGTATATATATACAAGCTGTACCCGCGACTTCGTCCGCGATTTCTTCAGAAAAAATAGCCTATGTCCGTCCTCATGATACATACTATTACCTCGCAAAGTTTTATGGTTAAGCCGTTTAGCCGTGATTATGTAGCAAACAGACAGACGGACAGAGTTACTTTCGCATTTATAATATTAGTGTGGATTAGTGTGGATATTGGCCTCCTTGACGTGTCCATCAACGGCAAACCTGATGACTAGCTCAGGTTATGAGCTCGTCTATGGCTGGCAAAACCAAACAAGACCCACAGTGGTAGGTATCTGTGTAGGTGTAGGAAGGATACGGACTTAATAATAAGGCATTTTGCACCTAGGTCTTGTATTCGGTTATAGTACACTAGCGACCCGCCCCGGCTTTGCACGGGTATATGTTTTATTATATATATATATAAACCTCCCGTGAAAAATTATCTAACTGACAGTGAAAATCGCATCAAAATCCGTTGCGTAGTTTTAAAGATCTAAGCATATATACCTAGGGACGGACAGACAGAGGGAAGCGACTTTGTTTTATACTATGTAGTGAATATGATACAAGTGCGGAAAGAAGGTTATTTGTAGGGTGAAGGTGGTTTAAATGAAAAATTAACCCTACTTTGTTAGTCCTGTCAAATAAGTTTACTGAATTGACGCCTATGTTTACAAATTACAAACCATGGTCCCGAGTTTACAATAACCAATGACTTTTCTTGCTCATGTTATAAATTTAAGATTAATGTAAGTGCGTTAAATGACAGAAAACAAAATGTTTGCATGTTCAATAAAAATAAATATGGACTCACTAGTATTTAAGTTTAATTTAAGTCTAATGTTGTTATGTCAAAAACGTTTAAGAGAAAAATATTTAAATGAGTAAACAAAGGCATGGACAATTTTGTCCATGGTAGAAATGTATTTAAAAAAAATCCTTTATGCTATCATCGAACAAGTTCTAATGAACAAGCCACTAACACAAACAACTTCATTAATGATGTAAGTGCATTCATTGACACTTTGACCTTGTCATGCATTCGTATGATACCTATGTGCATTCGTCACGAACACTTCGTCTAATGATCGCGTCAACTGATCTGAATGTGACGTTTAGATCAGGGATGGCAAACCATTGTTACTGTATGTGCCATTTATATAAAAAAAATACATCAGTCATAGGACTGCACGTCAGAAGTGAAAACTTAAGTAGTAATTCACCTAGTCTACAAGAGATGGCGCTGTTTTAAAATATACGGTACAGCGTGAACTGACGCGAGTTCAGAGATTTTTGAAAAGTGCTCAACGCGCCTAAAGAAGTTTTCACTTCAAAAAATGTGGCTTGTCATGTCACTTCTCAGTACGCCATATAAATTATATTCTGACAAGTATGGCGCACAGAGGCGTGACGTCATTTTTTATTTTGCGAGAAAGGGACAGAGTTTTCTCTACCAAAAACTTTAAACGTTTATATATCACTACATTAATAACCGATTTAAATTATTTTTTCAATAAACATATTATATTTACTTAAATTCTACATCAAAGCTATTGGTTTCAATGACGTAAACATCAGTCATCTTCCTTTATTCTCATTTATGATAGTCTCAGATTGTAACAAATCGGCGTTTCTATATATGTATGTTTGTTTTACGATAACTTGCATAACGTTGATCCGATCTTGATGAAATTTTGTAGGCAAGTAGTTCATTTCAATATAATTTTAATAATTTTAATTTCTCATATGAGCAAAATCGGTTGAGGGGCTGTGAAGATATAGGGGTCGCGTAAGATCGGGGGGAAACTACTTGTTTGGTTGATTCTAGCCCTGCGTCAGCCATGGCGCACTCCGCACTTTAGGTATGAAGCTAGAAGTAGTCGTCTTGTCGGACTTGCCGTGCCCGCTGCCACGCGGTAGACAGAGATAACGCGACAATAGTTACGCGATAGACAGAGGCAACTTCTAGGTTAATATAGCTGTAGGTAGTTAGCGCTCGCACGTCCTGAATTGCACTTTATTGTGTAGTAGCAAGAGTTGCTACTTATTTAAATGATTTTGCGGAGTGAATCTTCTGTTCTTGTACTGTATTCTGTGCCTGCGTACCGTATTTGCAGTGAAAACATGATTTGCGTTATCACCTCAGAAGTTTTATCAGCCCACTCGTGTTTTATTATTGAAACAATTTAAAAACAATTGACGTATCTTATGATAGTCCCGCCGCCTACTATCTACCAATAACTTGCGTGTGTAATGGCCTTCAAGGCGACATTGATAAAGATTTGATTAGAAAAAAGTTGCGTTATAAAATAATGTTTTTTTTTCGGGCAAGTGCTTTTATTAAAGAAACAAAATACAAGCTAACACTAACACTACATAAACAATTAGACTGTCCATAGACCGTTGAAGGTCTAAAGACAATCCAAATGCTTAAGCCCACTATCAGTTGGCAGCATACCCACCATGCTGGTTGCATTACCACATTGAATGGCAATGCTTATACGTTGAGCCAGATACACGCCAGCATTTTTTATAACCAGGCGCTCTGAAAGATTTTTGAAAATGACATAATTATCATGATTTTCAATCATGATAATGCTCATCATGATTATCAAAGTAATTATTCCTTAAAGTAGGCCCAATTTATTATATCACATTTCACACTATCATAATTCAACCTTGTAACGATATTATTTATTTTTAATACGTTTTTATAAGCTTGGTATGTATCTATGTAACGGAATCTTTGAACGTGATTTTCACCCCTTTCAAAACGACGGATTGATTTGAAACTGCACACTTAGCAAGGACCGATGACAATGCAATAATTTAAACAGTTTGTCCCATTATCCTTACCAGTATCTTCAGGATTAGCGAATTTAAAGCATGTTTTTCAGTTTTTTAAACTGCGAGAATTACTTATTTATAAGTTAGAACTGAACAATAGTGTCCTAATTTTTTATTTACCTCATATAAAACTGATCATATATCATATAGAGTTTATCTATGAAAACAAATAACAGATCAGTCATAGGACTGCACGTCAGAAGTGAAAACTTAAGTAGTAATTCACCCATTCTACAAGAGATGGCGCTGTTTTAAAATACGCCGTACAGCGTGACGATAACTCGAGTTCCATGATTTTTGTCCAAAAATTTGTTTAAAAATAAATAAGTAATTAATGACATGCTAGACAGAGAGCGCATTATAACACGTTATGACGTCAAGCATCAAAATCAGATGCGTAGTTTAGAAGTTAGCGGATATACAAACAGACAGACAGACAGACGTGGAGAGCGACTTTAATTTATACTATGTAGAGATTGTTTTAAAATTGAACGATGCGTTTTGTGATGCACCTTTTAATGCGTGACGAATTCCGTGCTAAATCAATTTAGCATGACATTCGTTTATAACATACGTTTTGAATTGGAAAATGTATCTTTGAGCTCCAGAGTCACCGACATAGCTATTAAAATCTGCAAGATGAAGTGGCAATGGGCAGGCCACATCGCTCGAAGAACTGGTAACCGATGGGGAAGAAAGGTTCTTGAGTGGAGAACTGGAGACCGCGAACCGGAAGACGCAGTGTAGGTAGGCCTCCCACTAGATGGACCGACGACATCGTGAGAGTCGCGGGCATCCAGTGGATGCAGATGGCAGGATGTCGTTCAGTGTGGAGGTTAAAGGGAGGCCTATGTTCAGTAGTGGACGTCTTCTGGCTGATGATGATGTTTGAGCTAAAATTCACGACTCATTAAACTATTTTTGAAGTCTAAAACTAAGGAAGTAATAACTCGATTTACGTCAAACGTGTTTATACTTTACGTAATGACGCGTGGAGTCAGTACTGAATGGACAAATATCTCAGTAAATAACACGCAAATCCATTCAACAAAACATGATGGGAGGACAGCTCATGATAGCTGAGTTTGTCATTTTTCAGATGGCAGAGGTGGATTCTAGTACTCATTTTGGCCAAGTCTACTTTCTTTTTGAACTAACTCTACCTGGCATACAGATCAATAAAACTAGGCGGATTTGCCTGAATTTAAACTCGCACTAGGCACTCTTCCCGGGAGTGTGTCTTCATTCCCGGAAGTGTTGCTTCTTTCCCGGGAGCGTTGCTTCTTTCCCGTGAGTGTTGCTTCTTTCCCGGGAGTGTTGCTTCTTTCCCGGGAGCGTTGCTTCTTTCCCGTAAGTGTTGCTTCTTTCCCGGAAGTGTTGCTTCTTTCCCGGGAGTGTTGCTTCATTCCCGGAAATATTGCTTCTTTCCCGGGAGTGTAGCTTCATTCCCAGGAGTGTTGTTTCATTCCCGGGAGTGTTGCTTCAGGCAGCATGCTAGAACGGTACCGGTGCGTTCCTATGAAAATCGTGGTGCCCTCCGTCTAGCACAGAAGTTGGCCACCGAGGGGGTTTTAGTGGATGCAATCTCATATAGCCCGGCTACAGCCCAATGCAGCTGGGTATCTATTAAAGTTTTACCCCCGTCAATAAAAAAAAGGCAATAGGCACTCAGTCGTTTTTATCTAATTGCAACGGTGAATAGATATGAAAATACATTTTATTCAGTGGAAATCAGACCCCCCTTCCATAATCGCCTGTCTCCGGCGATTGATTTGCAGTCGAGTACCGGTGCAAGCTAAATTACTACCAGTGTTGGATCCAATCAGTTCTATTCTGGTTTTCATTGGGTTCCTTTATACAGGGTTACGCAGAAAGAGCGTACTAAGGAAAAAAAATCTGTTATACTCATCATTATGAACAACTTTTACTATGGGACCAAACTTAAATACGCTATTAAATATCAGCCTGTTCCGTACATTTTGTCGAGCGGAAATGAAAGTTTTATATGGAACAGCTGATATTTTTGTTGGTTTATTGGAGAAACGCAGAGTCACACAACAAGCAATGGAGAAAGCTATACTCAGATTTTCTTTGCGCGACAGAATCCGAAATCCAAATTTGGCATATTTGTCAAGTTCCGCCAAAGTACCAGAGTCACCAAATTAGCTATTCAAATTTGCAAGTTGAAGTAGTAATGGGCAGGCCTCATCGTTCGAAGAACCGATAACCGATGGGGAAGAAAGGTTCTTGATTGGAGACCACGATCCGGACGACGCAGCGTAGGTAGGCCTTCCACTAGATTTGACTAGATGGACCGACGATATCGTGAGAGTCGCGGGCATCCAGGGGATGCAGATAGCAGGTTGTCGTTCAGTGTGGCGTTCTAAGGGAGAGGCTAATGTTCAGCAGCAGTGTTGCTTCATTCTCGGGAGGGTTGCTTCTTTCCTGGGAGTGTTCCTTCATTTCTAGGATCGTTGCTTCTTTCCCGGAAGTGTTGCTTCTTTTCCGCGTGTTGCTTCTTTCCCGAGAGTGTTACTTCATTTTTGGGAGAGTTGCTTCTTTCCTGGGAGTGTTGCTTCATTTCTGGGAGTGTTGCTTCTTTCCCGGAAGTGTTACTTCATTTCTGGGATAGTTGTTTCTTTCCTGGGAGTGTTGCTTCTTTCCCGGGAGTGTTGCTTCATTTCTGGTAGTGTTGTTTCTTTCCCGGAAGTGTTGCTTCTTTCCCGCGTGTTGCTTCTTTCCCGGGAGTGTTGCTTCATTCCTGGGAGTGTTACATCTTTCCCGGAAGTGTTGCTTCTTTCCCGCGTGTTGCTTCTTTCCCGGGAGTGTTGCTTCGTTCCTCGGATGCTGCAGCTTATGATTTTGACATTATTTTTTTAAGTTTTGTCCATATCCATGTATATTACGAGGTATTACACTTGTATAATTAACAAGTGGAAGTCGGAAAAAAATCTCCGGTCGTCGTCCCGAAATAAGCGTAGACTTTGGCCGGCTATTTCTAAACTAATATGAATGATTCGTCTACACGAGTCAAGGTCAGAGTTGTTTGTATACGTAGCACAGTGCAAAGTACACAAGTGAACGTGTAAGGCGAGGTTTCTCACTTGTTGACCGACTTCCAAAAAGGAGGAGTTCTCAATTTGACTGTTTTTTTTTTAATGTTTGGTATCTCAGAACTTTCGACTGGGTGAACCGATTTTGATGATTCTTTTTTTATTTGAAAGCTGATACTTCCCGTGTAGCCCCATTTCAATTTAATCCAGTTCTGTCATATTTATGAAATCGGTTTTTTCATATTGATATATTATCTACACTAATATTATAAAGAGGAAAGATTTGTACCTATTTTTGTATGTTTGTAATGAATAGGCTCCGAAACTACTGAACCGATTTGAAAAATTCTTTCACTGTTGGGAAGCTACACTATCCCCGGGTGACATAGGCTATATTATATTTTGTAGCGAGGCCGAAGGCCGAGCTTACACTCGTGCGAAGCCGGGGCGGACGGCTAGTTTAAAATAAAGAGTTAAATAGTATTGCAATAGACTTCGCAATATTAAACATATTTTTTTTAATGTAAGGCAATAGATCATTTCGTAATCATCTCCACAGCTTTGTGGAGACATCTGCTAACAGATAAACAGGTCGTTAAATGTAAGTCACATCTGCCAATGAAATGATTCACTGGGTTGTATCTGAATTGTAATTTTACGAGACACCTTTCCAACTCAACGGCTTAGAAAATCGATCCAGTTACAAATTTAACGAACACTTGCGTCATATAAAATATCTACTACATATAGGGTTTTTTAACTCTTTTTTTTTTTTTTAAGAGTTTGGTTTACGCGTATAGACTCCACATGTCATAGATCGGTGGAAAACGCACACTTTGCGTTTTACGCGTTCTTTTTTGCCTCACACCTGCAATTTGTGGAATGTCCTGCGGCATTTTCGGGTAACTTCAATATGGGGTTCCTCAAAATTGCTGTTATTAGAGTCTTTAAGGGTCGGCAACGTATCTGTGATGCCCCTGGTATTGCAGGTATCCACAGGCGACGATGATCGTTAACCATCAGGCGGCCCGTCTGCTTGTTTGCCACCTATGTCATAAAAATAAAAGACTGTTCTAAGCTGAAAGGAGATCATTGTACGTCATCATTATTAACAACTTTTACTATGAAACTAAACTTGAAGTCGCGAAAAAAAAACTAATCCATACATTTTGTCAAGCGACAATGGTCGTTTTCTATGGAACAGCTAATATATTTTTTCGCGATTTCATGGTTGGTCCCATATAAAGTTGTTGAATAATACAGTTCCTGTAGTATAGCAGCCGAAATCGCGGGGCGCAGCTAGTATAAAAAAAACACATCAGTCATAGGACTGCACGTCAGAAGCGAAAACTTAACTAGTAATTCACCTATTCTACAAGAGATGGCGCTGTTTTAAAATACACGGTACCTACAGCGAGATGATGACGCGGGTTTCATGATTTTTGTTCACCCAAAAAGTCCTCAACGCGCCTAAAGAAGTTTTCACTTCAAAAAACACGCAATAATTAAAATAGAAAAGCTCAAACTTTTTAAAAACCTGTTATGATAATAACAATCGTCGATTTGTACTACGCGCAAATCAGACAAAACACATGTAAGCTTGTCAGCTGTCAAACGTATGTAGGACTGTAGGTCTGCGTTCAGTTCTGTTAGATCGTCGGGCGATCGCTCGATGACGACTCACCCGTTCAATAAGCGAGTGTGTTTTACACCGCATCGTTCAAAAAGATCATCGTACGTCGTCGGGCGATCGATCTCATCGCACCGTAAAATCGGTGGGTGAAAATAACACCGCTGTCAGTTTGACAACTGTGATTGGATTGCGGTTGATGGCGCGGTAAAAGTTTCAATTGGAAAAAGCTAAGAATATTTAAATATTTTTTTTCGAAGGTTGTAATGCACGAAATCCAAACCACTATTATACTTTGACTACTACTATAATTAATTATACAATAATGATTATATAATAGTTTTTTTTTCTGAGCTGTGAGGTTATAAAAACAACCGGAGTCGTTCTGTGCCGTTCAGTAACGTCGGATGAAAATCATAGACAACCGACATTCGTCCGGCGAAAATCAAACTGAGTGTGTTCTTTCTGAACGCAGCCCAGGGGTTAACAATGTGTGACTTGTATTGTAAACTAACCTGGGCCCTTATTCCGCACGGGCAAACGCGCGCTATCGTGGCCACGGTAAGTTTCCCTCAAAAAGTTGGCCTCTATTGCTTAGGAAATAAAGTTCAACTTTTGGAAGTTAACTTACCGCGCCACGATAGAGCGCGTTTGGTCCGTGCAGAATAAAGGCCCTGTAACCACCAATGTGTTTGTTGCAGGTCTCAACGCTTGTGAAAGGAAATCGTACCTGTTTCTAAGGAAAGAGCTACCAGTCAGGTTTGTATACGATAATGACCAAATTTTATGTAGAGTTGGCGAAATGATGGAACTAAAAATATTGTGCGGACGGATATCGGTGTTTAGTTCAGAAACGATAGTAGCTCCCTCATTTGAATCCATAGATAAAATTGTCGTAATGTTCGCTCTACTAAACATTTCATTTGCATATTTTAACTAGCTGCGAGCTCTGGCTCTACCTGCGGAGTTTTTTAATGTTTTCGGGAATAGAGCTTTTAAGGCTGCACTTAACGGCAATAGATATCTATTACGCATGTTTAAAAAAACCTCTTTTTTGTATTTAGTGTGTTAAAGAAACACGTGTATTTTATTTTAACCGACTTAAAAAAAGGCGGAGGTTCTATGTTCCACTGTTTTTTTTTATGTATGTTCACCGATAACTCCGCCAACTGTTGAATGATTTAAAAAAAAATTTTTTTTTCGCTAGGATTATACTTCCAATTTGGTCCCATTGTCACGCAAGTCAGGATCTGATGATGGGATCTCAGGGAAATCGACCCTCAAATTTTATTTCGTTTTTCATATATTTTCTAAAACTGTTCAAGTGTTTGCGTCTGATAATCATCATCTCATATGGATGAGCTGATGATGAAGGGTACAACTCCTCAACGGTTAGGAGTAGAAAGAAAATTCTTTCAAAATCATACGTACATATGGACCGATAGTTGTATTCATTCAGGCTATTAGAACCGACTTCAAAAAAGGGAGCGGTTCTATGTTACGTCGGTTTTATTGTGATCCACTTTTTTTACGCTGTTGCTTCTGAGGTTAGCGAACATATTCAAACTATAATAAACATCTTAAGTTTTTATCAACAATTGTTATCAAATATTTAGCATGGGCCGTTCGTGCACAAAGCGATGCAAGGTGATTCGAGTCGCGAAACTCGCAAAAATATTTCAAACTGTTGATTCAACAAACAATAAAGTCGTATTAAAACAATTGTGAACCGATTTTAAAATAAATGTACTTTGTTAGTTTATTTATTTACTCGTTCGAATTATCAATTTAATAAACCAACTTTTAAATTTTCACCTTGACAAATAAATTTAATTATATAATAGTGTAAACATAGGCCGGCCACAAACTTTTAAATCGCCCGTGACGATACAGGGGGTGCGGGAAAGATAACAAAAATGATCGCGCGGGAAGTGAGCCGTCGCCCAGTTGCCCACTCAAATCATCTCATCTGAGTTATACATACGGCCGGCCTATGATTTTAACCTTTTTCCGGAAGGGTTTCCACTGTTTCCAGAGCCCTGATTCTTAACTACAAACACTCTCATAACAAAATTAACCTCCTTTAGAATGCCTTTAGAATTTAGATGTTAACTTAACACGTCGTGTTACGTACGTGTTTTAGTTATGGAACTAGGTCTGTGAGTAACAGTCTTGAACCCGGGTATGTCCTAAAAATGCGACCAGAACCACCGGACGATGGGCAGCAGCGTCCTATTAGTACACGGTGAACGTACTGCGATCCCAAATCCGCCTGCCGAGCGTGGGGATTGTGGCAACACCCCTCTCTAAGAGGAAGGCTTTTGTTCAGCAGTGGACGTTTACTGGCTGATAATGTGCTGTGAAGTGTAACTCGTTATGGATTTTAATATATTTTTTTAGTGCATGCGACGATAAACTTTATAGTTTTGTTAAAATATGTTATCACATAAAATCTGCAAGTTGAAGTGGCAATGGGCAGGCCACATCGCTCGAAGAACTGATAACCGATGGGGAAGAAAGGTTCTTGAGTTGAAACCGCGAACCAGAAGACGCAGCATAGGTAGGCCTCCTACTAGATGGACCGACGACATTGTGAGAGTCGCGGGCATCCAGTGGATGCAGATGGCAGGATGTCGTTCAGTGTGGAGGTTAAAGGAGGAGGCCTATGTTCAGCAGTGGACGTATTCTGGCTGATGATGGTTATCACATAAGTGACAAATCTGTCTTTGTGCTAATAAAACTCTTTAAACCTAACTCGTTGCAATCTCGCGTTTGTGGTCGCTATGCTGAAGAATCGCGAGTTGCGGAAACTTGCGTCGCCTTGTGTACGGACTGCCTTTAGCTCACAGAATAGATACACATGTTTGCGAATATTTCACGACATGTGGTCTGATACACGTTTCGTCAACATTCATTTTCGCGGTTTTATCATACAAAAGATATTTGTAAGAAAACAACTCTTATGTTATTTAATTTGTTCTATAAATTTACAAATCAGCAGGCCTAGCACGGGCCGTGGACAAATTATCTTTCCACTGCTTTTATCCACGCGAACACGCGACAGAGCTAGAATATGGATACGTTTGTCTTATTCTCGCGGGATAAAAACGATGGAAAGACAATATATCTACGGCCCGTGCTAGGCCTGCTGAATTCCATAATTTTAAGATAACATTAAATTTGCATTTTAAAGATCTGTATCAAATTCAATAACTATGTATTCCTAGGTGCATATTTTTAGGGTTCCGCACCCAAAGGGTTAAAGTAAGACCCTATTACTGAGCCGCCCTATGAAGCTGTCTGTCCCCTACCTTTAAACGGCTGTATCTTTCGAACAGTTATAGATAGCCAGTTGAAATATTTACAGAATTTGTAATGTTACGGCGGATTAACTAAGGAATAATAAAAACGTCTAAAAATAAAACAAAAGGGGGGTCCACATGCAACACGTTTTTTTACGTGTATTATTTGTAATAAATAAAAATGGTAATAATATACTATTGTAAAAACGGTTATACGTACAAGCGTCAAAATTGGCATGATTATAGTACACACTCTAAAGTATAATATTACATAATGGCCAAGTGCGAGTCGGTGACAAATTTCTGTTCATTACCAAGTTAAGCAACGTCGGGCGCGGTCGGTACTTGGATGGGTAACCGGTAACGGGTAAATGATATTGTCTTTTGGACTACTTTTTGTATTTTCTGGTTGTACGGAACCCTCAGTGCGCAACCGACTCGCACTCTGCCAGTTTTTTTTTAATATGCTTGCGTTTGACCGCCGCCTCGCCTGATGTCAAGCGATGATGCGGTCTACGATGGAGCACGCTTGCCTAGAAGAAACCGATTCACTCGCGATTTGAAGACACCCAGATTGTAACTACCGTCCGTCTCCGTTGTTTGTCTGATATAAGATCTGTTCAGTTGCTGCGTGAAAGTGGAACAAACAAACAAACACATTTTCATATAATATTGGTCAGAATCGGGTTGCCATTTCTAAAATTTGGCAACCAGGACAAGACGCGTGAAAACCCCGGACTTTAGAGCCCAGAACCCGGAAGTAGTAGGGATTGATTCATTCTGGCTCACCAAAAATCTCTGCATTTTGTAGGTGCTTTTCGGAGTGAAATATCTAAGCCAACCTAAAAAAAAAAAAAAAAAAAAAAAAAAAAAAAAAAAAAAAAAAAAAAAAAAAAGAAAAAAACAGAATCCAGCTCCACTTATGTACCTACTGTAGGTACATAACATTCTTTTCTTTTTCTTATTAAATACGATCCGTTATCGAGCTAGTTTGCAACTAGAGTTTTATGATTATTTACGGGATATTTACCGTGGTAAGGTTGTGGAATGAGCTCCCGATATTTCGGCGCAGTTACATGCACCATGTTCCCGTGAATAATCATAAAACTTTAGTGAACAATCGTGATAGTTTATAACAGTGTTCTAAATTCCAACTGTACTACAACATTACTTAGGTATGTACTGTAGTTACACTGTAGGTAAATGACATGTATTTTCGTTTTTTTACTAAATAAGAATCAGTATCCACCTGTTAAACATTAATCACACGAGTATGTTTATGGGATCACTATCAATTAAAATTTATTGCTTGGAATTCGATCGCAAAAAAATGTTTTCATCAGAATGCACTTGTATTTATGGTATGGGTGATAAAACCTGACTGAACCTGCATAATTTTTTTCCATGGGATCACACACTGGTCACATAAATTTTCGAACAAAGAAAGCCTTCCCCGCTTTTTTTACGGCATCTATTTCACGAAATGTATTTTATTTAATGACTTCCCTTCCCACACTGTTGGACAATGCGCAAAAACACCTTAAAGGAAACCTTATCTAATCTGATTTATGATATCAAAAAAATATAATTTAATGATCTTTCAAAGAACCTCGTGTCGTGGACACGATCCAACCTGTTAAGCTTTTAAAAAAACCTACCCTTCGAACATAATATAAAGACGGGGTAGCATATTTGTAGCTCATTCTGGTCTTAGACTTTCATCTCTCACAGTATAATTAGCCTCAGGCTCCATTTTTACACTGTATTGTGCGTTTTTAATTATTGCATCTGACCCAATACTCACATAGTTTGAATCAAAGTGCATAAAAAAAAAATCGCATCGGTGTATAAATGGAGCCTGGGAGGAAGTAACCACATCATTATTTCGTTGACTTTCTGCTGGAGACTGTAACTGCAAGTTTTGCAATGTTTTCAAACGACTCTTTTGACACCATATTGTGCGATATTTGTGTTGAAGTGGAAAACTCTGAGAGGTATGTATTATTTTTAATACTTTAATATGTGTTTACTCATTATTCATTAACTATTGCATATTTTCTGTAGACCTACAATTATTCTTTTTGTAATTACTGTTAATTTATATATCTAAAAAAGTTTTTGTGTGATATATATTTTTATTTATCATAGAAATTCTTTCATTATTTTTTGTTCTTTTCCACAGTCAAGTTCAAAGAAGATTGAATGCAAAACCAGACTTATGCGAAAACAGTTTAAGCTCTTCATATTATGATATCGCATTGTGTGATATTTGTATTGAAGTTGAAAACAAAGAAAGGTATGCGTTTTTACTTTATTCATTTTTTTTTTTTTTTTTTTTTTTTGTTTTTCTTATATTTGTGTAGCAACTCACACAATAGTTAGTGTTATTCCAGTAATTCAACTTGCAATTTAATAAATCAATTAACTATTTAACCAATCAAAGCTTCTTATCAAGGAGTAACAATTACCCGCTATCCTTATACATATATTTTATTGAGTGTTAGTTAAGTCTGAGATTAATTCTAAATGAGTAAAATTTTTCAATATCATACTTCATTTCATTTCCAATTGGCTATGTGAGTTGAAATTTTCAATTTCATAATTTAATTTTATTGATATCCTATTGGTTAGGTACATGCCTGAATTGGAATCCTCTTGGAAAAACTTATGTTATATTGCAGGTATCATAATCAAGTTGGAAGAGGATTGAAGAGAAAGCATGAAAATGAAAATTGCAGTCAGGACAAGCGAATTTTGATGGAGCCATCAACATCACGAGGACGAGCTACGGAATCAGAAATGGTGGAGTGTGCAACATGCAATATCTCCATTGATAAACGATATATAGGTAATCATAACAGAAGTAACTTACATAAAAATAACTCTGTAAAAATTCAGCATGTCTTATCTAACGTTAATATCATTGAAACTGCTTTTGGAAATCGTGTTTTTACATATAGAATAACATCGAAAACTGATAGAACTAAAGTGAATTTTGAAACTCCTGAATTATTTTTAAAATCTATTAATGATACTATGTCTATTTTAATAACAGAAACTCTAAAAGATCTTAAAATTTTTAAAGTAAATTTTCTCTTACATGCTGATTTCATACAACAAACAAAAGAATTAAAAAATTCATTTGATTTCCAATCAATCAACTATATAGTTATGCAAGGAGATGATTTGAACATGTTTTTAAATACATTACAAGATACTTTATCTACTAAAATTAGCGAATTTGAAAAAAAAGATAGTGGCTGGAGTTTAATGAAAATTAATAGTATTGATATGAACATAAACAAATTCAATCCTCTGCGTGGTACTTCTTACATTGAATTACCACATGATGTTAGAGCAAAAAAAGCAGTAGTCAATGTTAGAAACGCGGATGTTTTTTGTTTCAAATGGGCCTTACTTTCAGCGTTATACCCAGCTGTAAAAAACGTTGATAGAGTTTCATCATACACACGAGATGTAAATAAACTGAATTTCAATGGGGTTTCGTTTCCTGTAAAATTGAGTGACATTACTAAAGTTGAAAATTTAAACAATATCAGTATAAATGTTTTCGGGTTAGAATATGACCATGTTAGCAAACAAAGTTCAATTGTAGGGCCATTGCACTTAACTAAATCTCGAAAGAGTGCACACGTCAATTTATTATTTATTGTAAATGGGTCAAATGGACATTATTGCTGGATCAAAAACATGTCTCGCTTAGTCAGAAGTCAACTCACTACGCGACACGATGCAATTCATTTGTGTGATGGTTGTTTATTGTATTTTTCAAAAAGGGATCAATTAGTTGAACACCAGAAACAAGATTGTAATCAAATTCGTACTGATTTACCATCTGAAGAAACATGTACAAAAAATTGGTTTGGAGAAAATGTACCGAATAATAAAATTTTATTTGATAAATTTCAAAAACAACTAACGGTTCCTTTTGTTATTTATGCTGATTTTGAATCATTTTTAAAACCAATTTCATCTTGTTCTAACAATCCGAATGCACCACAGACTGAAAATGTTCAAAGACATGATGTGTTTAGTTATGGATACTACATCAAATGCTCATATGATGATAATATATCCAATTACAGAACTTATACAGGTGACGACTGTGCAAATAATTTTATGGAAAGCTTACGAAATGATTTAGAAAAAATTATTAGAATAAACAATTTCCAAAAATGTCCCTTACCTCTTTCGCGTGAGGACGAGCAAAAAATAAGCTTATCTACTAAATGTTACATATGCGATAGAAATTTAAATTCTGAACTAATAATAGATCATGACTGGAACACGGGTATATTTAGAGGGGTCGCACATGAAATATGTAGCAATAAATACAGAACTCAACGTTTTGTTCCAGTTATCTTGCATAATCTGAGTAATTACGATGCGCATTTTATTGTGCATGCTCTAAATGTATTCGATGGCCCTGTTGAAATTATTCCCCAGAACAAAGAAAAGTACATATCGTTTTCAAAATTATTAAAAATAAATAACCACCATATTAGTTTAAGGTTTATAGATTCTGTAAAGTTTTTGTCGTGCAGTTTAGAAACGTTAGCAAACAATCTTAATATTAATCAATTTAATGAATTGAAAAAACATTTTCCCAATGATCAAGATTTCCAACTATTGAAGAGAAAGGGTATTTATCCCTACGAATTTATGACTGGATTTGAAAGCCTCAAACAAAAATGTCTCCCACCACAAAGTCGATTCTATAGCTCACTAACAGATACAAATGTTTCGAATGAGAACTACAAACATGCTTTAGATGTATGGCAGCATTTTAATTGTCGTTCCATGGGTGACTACTCAAATTTGTATTTAAAAACTGACGTGTTACTACTGAGTGATGTTTTTGAAAACTTTAGAAGCGTTTGCATGAACACTTACGGTTTAGATCCAGCCCATTATTACACAGCACCGGGTTTAAGTTGGGATTCAATGCTGAAGATTACTAAAATTGAATTACAGCTGTTAACTGAATTCGATAAAGTTGCATTTGTAAAACGTGGTATACGTGGTGGTGTATCACAATGTAGCAAACGACATGGCGAGGCAAACAATCATTACATGGATAAATATGACAAAACTCAACCAGATTCATATTTAGCATACTTTGATGCAAATAATTTGTATGGCTGGGCCATGTCACAATACCTCCCCGTTGGTGGTTTTCAGTGGGTAGACATTGACACAGATTTTAACGTTGCTGCTGATTCTGACGTTGGTTTCATTTTAGAGGTGGATTTGGAATATCCTGATAATCTACATGATCTACATTCGGATTTCCCACTC
This sequence comes from Agriopis leucophaearia, assembly GCA_949125355.1. Lineage (NCBI taxonomy): Eukaryota > Metazoa > Arthropoda > Insecta > Lepidoptera > Geometridae > Agriopis > Agriopis leucophaearia. The sequence continues at coordinate 1,798,605 of OX421289.1, forward strand.
TGTCCAGAAAATATTTGTATAGGAAACACAAAAGATTATAAACTGGTTCCAAACCTCAATAATAAAGACAAATACATTATCCACTACAGAAATCTAATTCAATGTATAAATATGGGTCTAAAATTAAAAAAAATACACAGAATATTAAAATTTAATCAGAGCCCATGGTTAAATAAATATATTGAATTAAATACAAAATTAAGAACTAATGCCAAGTCAGACTTTGAAAAAGATTTCTATAAGCTTATGAACAATGCAATATTTGGAAAAACAATGGAAAATATAGAAAAACGAGTAAACGTTAAGCTGGTGACTCATTGGGAAAATCGTGGAAAGGTTCAGGGAGCTCAATGTTTAATAGCAAAACCTGAATTTCATAGTCTTTCCATATTTTCAGAAAATTTGGTTGCTGTACAACTCCGGAAAACCAAATTATTGTACAACAAACCTATTTATTTAGGATTTTGTATATTAGATATTTCGAAAACTCTTATGTACGACTTTCATTATAACTACATGAAAAATAAATTTGATAATATTGCACTCCTTTATACAGACACAGACAGTCTGGTTTATCAGATCTTCACACAAGATTTTTATAAAGATATCCAACACGATATCCACAGGTTTTTCGATACATCTGATTATCCCACAAATAATGTGTTTGGGTTTCCTCTTCTTAACAAGAAAAAAATTGGGTTATTTAAGGATGAAAACAACGGAAAAATTTTCACTGAGTTTGTTGGCTTGAGATCAAAAATGTATGCAATGCAAGTAGAAAATAAAGTCATCACAAAAGCTAAGGGTGTAAATAAATGTGTAACTAAAAGCCTGAAATTGGAAAATTATAAAAACTGTTTGTTTAACAAAAATATTCAATTTTCAAATATGTTCAGGTTTAAATCGTTAAAACATGTAATTTTTACCCAGAAAATTAACAAGATTTGTTTATCATTTAACGATACAAAACGATTTATTTTACCTGATTCGGTAAATACTTTACCATGGGGTCACTACACTTTGAGAAGCTAACGGAATTTACGTGTGTGTGTGTGTGTGTGTAAATAGCACCTAATGATTTTAATAATGATATTGTAGAAGTAATGTTTGGATTATGTTTTCATTACCACCATGGTGGCAACATTACATGAGTTAATTTTAGATTTGTAAATAAATAAATAGTTTGTGTTTATGTAAATAATAATACAGATATGATATTATGTAAGGATCTAGTAAAATGTGTAATTTGTTTTTTCTCTTTTTTTAAATATGTGCATGTTTTATTTACTTTAGATTAGTTACCACAATTATAATGTGTTTTTATTTCTATATAAATCTTGTATAAATAGTTGATAAATAATAAATAATCTAAAAAAAAACATTGTTGTTTCCACAACAGAAGTATGTTTTAATATTTACCTTAGAACTAATTAAAACGTTGTAGGAGTAGCACGTATTATAAAATGATACACTTTGAACACCCCTTTACTGCAATTGTTGCTGGACCAAGTGGCTGCGGGAAGTCGAATTTTGTAACCAATTTTTTAAAATATTTTAAGAGTATTTGCAATGATGAGTTTTCTCAAATAATGTGGTGTTACGATGAAATGCAACCACTGTATAATATGAATAGTGTCAACTACTTTCAAGGCATTCCTGATTTAAGTATGTTTGATGGAAAGCAACCAACATTAATTATAATTGATGACCTAATGAGAGAATCTGATGGAAGGATTGTTGATATTTTTACCAAAGGAAGCCACCACAGAAATTTGAGTGTTTTCTATTTAACACAAAACTTATTTCATCAGGGTAAAGGCCAGCGTGATATATCACTAAACTCTAGTTACATCATTTATTTTAAGAATCCTAGGGATAAAACTCAAATACGTTACTTGGCTCGACAAGTATTTCCAGATAATTCTAAGTTTGTTGAAGATGCATACAAAGATGCTACAAACAAGGCGCATGGATACTTAATGATCGACTTAAAACAAAATACATTGGATATTTGTCGTTTCAAAACAAATATTTTTCCTTTTGATGAATATGCTGTGGTATACACCCCCAAAAAAGGATATAAATATGGAATACAAGACCAAATTTCGATTATAACTACATAATGAAGCGAAGAATCAACACACATCGAGAACTATTGCAATCCTTAAATATCCTTAAGCCCAAATATCAAAAGGCATTGTTAAAAGCTTGTGATGAAGACGAAATAAATTTTATTTGTGAATGTATTTACAATGTGATTAGAGGAAAGATACCTTTAAAAGAAAAAGAAAAAAGTAAGTTACATAAATTCAAAGACACATTGAGAAAATTAGTATCTAAAGGAAAACCACAATTAAAAAAACGTATAATTATACAACAAGGTGGTGCATTTTTACCAATTATACTTGGTTCTGTACTAAGTGCTCTTTTGGGTAACTTCGTTGCAAACAGTTAGGTCAATATTCAAAATGGAACATGCAAAAAAGATGTTGCTGGTAGAACCGGAAGTATTAAATAAATTAAAAAACCAACCACAGACAGACGTTAAAAGCCCCATGTCACGATTGGATGCTGATATGCAAAAGGTGTCTAGTATGAAAATAGATGATCGTGAAAAATGGATGCTTTATCAACAAACATTACAGCGGTATTGGTATTTTACTGGAAAAGAACGTGAACCAATTAAAATACCTATATTAACAGACATCGAAGAAAATAAAGCAGTATCACAGGAGGCGCCGTTCAAAGAAGAAGTCAAGTTGAAAAAAGAAATTAAAAACAGAAATTTGGATTTAGAAAACTCTCATTCTTACTTATTGAAATTAATACCGAAAACATATGTAAAAAAAGGAGAATTGCTGCTACATAGTATTTCCCAAAATAAAGATAAAATTTTTTGGGATGAAGATGGGACAGTCGTAATTAATAATGCTAAAATTCCCGGAAGCAATATTGTGGACCTCGTAAACGATGTTTTAAGACCTCTCAAAAACAGTAATCCAATTGGTTGGGAACAGTTTTTAACCGTTTTGAAAGATATCAAATTACCATTGTCATACATAGGTAATCCAAAGAGATTTAATTATATCAATACACTACACATCCAAGATTTTACAAAAGAATCATCTAGTGAGGGTGAATTTTATGATGCTACACCTGCTCGAGAAAAGGTCCATGGTAATAAGGTGAAGAGAAAAATTGATTGGGAGAAATGGACCCCTTATTAGAAATTCAAGACATTTACTATGATGTTTCTAACCCTGCTGGATACAGTAGCATTGATAAATTGACTAAGGCAATGAAAGGAAAAATGACTAGAAAAGAAACAATAGATTGGTTGAAAGCACAGGAGACGTACACTTTACATAAACCCGTTCAAAGAAGATTTTCTAGGAACAAATACATATTATCTAATTATAATGAACTATGGCAAGCTGATTTGAGTGATATGCGTACATACAGTGAACATAATGATAATTTTAAATATATACTCTGTGTAATTGATGTCTTTAGTAAATATGCTTATGCCAGAGCTCTGAAAAATAAAAAATCTGACTCTATAAGAGAATCATTTGAAAGCATTTTCACTGAAACTAATGCTACCCCACGTCACATGCAGTCTGATAAAGGTACGGAATTTGTTTCAAAAGATGTACAACAATATTTAAAGAAAAAACAAATCAATTATTACACTACAAACAATCCCGACATTAAAGCTAGTATTGTTGAACGGTTTCAACGAACTCTAAAGATGAAAATGTGGCGTTACTTTACACATCATAATACTTACAGATACATAGACATACTACAAGACTTGATTAGATCGTACAATAGCAGTTTTCATAGAAGTATAAAAATGAGACCTTGTGATGTTAACTCTAGTAACATTATGACAGTGTGGAATAACTTATATGATCGCAATAAAACCTCCACATCAAAAACCACACATAAACCAAAATTTAATGTGGGTGATCATGTTCGAATAACGAAATACAAGCACATTTTCCAAAAAGGTTACGAAACTAATTGGAGCGATGAAATTTTTATCATAACATCAATCATTGATAGATCTCCTTTAGTGGTATACACTGTGAAAGATTTACAAAATGAACCAATTACAGGAACTTTCTATGAAAAAGAATTACAAAAAGTAACATACAACCCTTCCAATAATTTCAAAATAGATAAAATAATCCGTTCACGTTATTCAGGTTCCAGTAAGCAATTGCTAGTCAAGTGGAAAGGTTATCCAAATAAGTTCAATTCTTGGATCCTGGAAACGGATTTAGAAAAAATATGATAAAACATAACTTTTATCTAACTTTACCAAGCAATAGTTCCATGCACTATTTCCCAGATAATAAAACAACAAACTATTCAACAAAACTACCAAAACCAATAATTTTAGAAGGAGAATGGGTTGTGGGAATTGTGGAGTTTCAATATCCTTGCACAATGTTTACGGTTCAAGAACGCGAGAACATTATGTATGTTACTAAACGAATGAAAATGTCTGAAGTCACAACACCCAATGAAATAAATAATACACAATCATCAATAGTCATGTATAAAAGTTACATACCTGCAACAAATTATGATAATATAGATGATATTTTAACGACTCTAAATTCAAAGAATGAACTAAGGTTTCGATATGATAAAGTTTCAAAACTAGTTGCAACTACAGTTACTAATGATAATCTAATATCAGTTAAATTATCACCAAAATTAAGTATTCAATTGGGTTTTGACCCTGATACCAATATTGTTGCAAAACGTTTTAGTAGATGCCCAGCAAATTTATACTTAGGGTTACCATCTCAATTATTTGTGTATTGTGATATAATTCAACCACAAATTGTAGGGGATGTAATGGCACCTTTGTTAAGAATAATACCATTAGACCCAGCCAAGTATATCTATGGGGCAAATAAAATGCATGTATTTTCACCACCTCACTATTTACCTGTTATGCGTAGAGAATTTGATACAATTGAAATAGATATAAGGTCTAGTACAGGAGAAAAAATACCATTTCAATTTGGGACGACGTGTGTGAAGCTCCACTTTATGCGTGTATAATGTATTCACACCGTGGAAATGATATTATGTGTCCATATCAACATTATTACTCACATCAAGCTGGTTCTGGGATAGGAGTAATTTATAAAGGAGCTCTGCATCAACGAGGTCATGGCATAGGAAGTTTTCTCGGAGGGTTATTTCGATCTGTATTACCTCTTCTGTCCAGTGGAGCTAAAGCGATTGGTAAACAAGCATTGGACACTGGTGTAGGAGTATTGTCAGATATGGTTAGCGCAAAGCCTATGGAAGAATCTATTAAAAACAGACTCAAAGAAGCAACTTCAAATCTCAAGAGAAGAGCAGATGATAAAATAAATAATATTATGCGTGGTTCAGGTTCAGGATATATAAATAAGAAAGCACGACTAAGACCTCGCATTTCATCTTCAAGTTTTAAAGAGAGAACAGTTAAAAAGGCTGCAAAAATACACAACGATATTTTTCAGCTGTAATAATAATAACTAACAATGTCATTTTTACATAATCATTCATGTGAGTGTGTTAAATCTGAGCTTGATTTGTTTGCACTACCAGCCACTCAAACAAGTATAGAGAATGGTCAATGGATTCACTACAAACCAATTTCATCATTAACTGATGATGGACCTCTTGAATTTCAAATTCCCGGAACAGGCGATGATTATATTGATTTATCACATACGATGCTTCACATAAAAGCTAAAGTAGTGAATCAAGATTCAACGAAACTTTCTCCAGAAGCTATTGTAGCTCCTGTTAACAATTGGTTGCATTCAATATTTAGTCAATTAGATGTGTATTTAAATCAAAAACTTGTGTCTCCTCCAAATAATACATATGCGTATCGTGCTTACTTAGAAAACTTATTGAATTATGCTGAACCAGCGAAAAAATCTCATCTAACATGTGGCCTTTGGTATGAAGATACTGCAGGTAAAATGGACTCTACCGACAATACAAACAAAGGCTTTAATAAAAGACAAACATTTGTGAAGGAAAGTAAGGAATTGGAAATGATTGGTCACTTACATGGGGACATTTTTAACCAAGAAAAATTTTTAATCAATGGTGTGGAAATCGGTGTAAAATTAGTTCGATCTAGAGATACATTCAATCTTATGAGCTCTACACCCGATATTAAATTAAAAATATGCATTACAGATGCGTCTTTAATAATTCGTAGAGCTCGAATCAATCCAACTGTCTTGCTTGCTCACCAAAAAGTTCTCGCTACTACAACCGCTAAATACCCAATAACACGTGCAGAAGTTAAGGTTTTAACGATACCTTCAGGGGTGCAAGGCAAAACGCTTGATAATATATTTCTCGGTCAAGTTCCAAAAAGATGTATTATTGGATTTATAGATAACTCTGCATTTAACGGTAGTTACACAAAGAATCCATTTAATTTTCATAACTATGATATTAACACTTTCTGTCTCTATATAGATGGACAACAAATTCCCTCTAAAGCCTTGCAGCCTGTTTTTAGTAACGATATGTTTTCAACTGCATATCACACGTTATTCTCAGGGACAGGTATTCATTTTTTAAATGATGGTAATGGGATTTCTAGGGAACAATATCCAAATGGGTACTGTTTAATGGTATTCGATCTAACACCAGATCTGTCTGCCAACTCGACTGCCCACTGGAATCTCGTACGACATGGTAGTGTCAGGTTAGAGGTTAGATTTGAGTCTGCTCTTACTACAACAGTTAACTGCGTCGTATATGCTGAATTCGATAATATCATTGAAATTGACAAAAATAGAAATATAAGTGTTGATTACAGTAGTTAGTTTTTATAAGATATGTATTTATTAGTTATTGTTAAATTTGATTCTAACTATCATCACTGTTACACGTATATTTTGTAAAGCTTATGTAATGAATTCAATTGAATTACAAAATAATCTTAAAAAAATCCATCCATATTTCCGGTACAATGTGTTTGCGGCCAATCGTTTACCAATGTATTTACAGAAACCTATTTTGTTGATTAGTAACCTGGATCCAGACACTAAACCAGGGTCTCACTGGGTGGCTATTTATGTGGATACTAATGGTGTCGGGGAATACTTCGACAGTTTTGGTCGTAAACCTATTAATCCTCATATGATGTTTTTAAAAAGAAATGCAAATAAATGGTGGTGTAATAGTAAAGTTATTCAAAATGAGCTAACTTCTGTTTGTGGTGAATATTGTTTAATGTACTTGTACTATAGATTTAAGGGTTTATCAATGTTAGAGTTTGTAAGTATGTTTACTAAAAATACTTTGTGTAATGATGTAATCTTAAGAGAAATGTATAAACGTGTATTTTTAAGCATATGATAAAGAAATAAAAAATATGTGAGAAATTTAGAGTATATTTTTATTTATGACATTAATAAAACACAAAGACACACATTGTAATATACTACCTTAGTTTAAAGATATGTATTAAATAAAAAAATAAAATAAGGTTCGAATTGAGAACCTTCTTCCTTTTTCGAAGTTGGTTAAAAACTAAAACTTATCAAATTATGTATACTATACAATACAATTTCAAAATACTATAGTTATAGTTTTTAAAATAACACTTTTTGCTTACCACTATAAAAAATTACATGACCGAAAATCAAAACACACAATACAACATTCAAAGATTAAAATTATTGTTCTTTTACCCCATTTTTTTATTCAATCAATCATTGTTTTGGAACGAATACTTTTTGCAATCAGTAGTTTCTGCTATCTCTTTAGTAATGCTATACATTACACTTTTGATATTTTCATAATTTTTGTTGTTAGATTTGCCGTAATACTTAATGCGAGTCGTTGCGTATTTCCAATGTTGACTTACAGGAATTTTCCTCAACTTTTTCAGTTCATACACCTCTATTTTAACTAGGTGGGTAGCACTAGCCTCGTCATCTGTGTTTGTTGAAATATATGATGTGCCACCGTCTTTGTTCGCACGTCCAACAATAGATGAACAGATTTTCTTCTTTTTCTTGGGTGGTTCTTCAGCAAAGAACTCATCCAGATCACTACTATTGGAACGTCTACAAGTAGCCAGTTTCTTGTGTTCCTGATTGTAGAGGCTGGTTGATGTTTTTTCTTCATCAGACAATGGATAATAGAAATGTTTAAGCGTGTTGATTTCTTCATCAATCTCCACAGGAGAGTACGATGGGCTCTGCAACAAAAGAAAAAGTGATAAATTATCATAAGCAATGTAATGTCATAGACATAGACATATCATAGACCTCCCCCTTTGACCTCCACACTGAACGACAGCCTGCCTTTTGCATCCACTCAATAAAATCAAATTTGTACCCAATATTTGTATACTCGAACTTCACAAGAATTATTGACATATACTAGTTTATACATATATAAAATTATAGAATTGAACTGTAATTTGACGATACACAAGATTACACAATAAAAAAAAACAATCAGTGAGTAATATGTAGGTACTTACATTCATTTTCTTTTTGTATCGATGCAATGTAAAAATAATACTTTGTAATATTTGGTGTCACGGAATAATTTTGCTATGAGAAATTGCTCTTCACAAGTTGCGTTGGATTGGATGAGGCTAATTATACTGTGAGAGATGAAAGTCTAAGACCAGAATGAGCTACAAATATGCTACCCCGTCTTTATATTATGTTCGAAGGGTAGGTTTTTTTAAAAGCTTAACAGGTTGGATCGTGTCCACGACACGAGGTTCTTTGAAAGATCATTAAATTATATTTTTTTGATATCATAAATCAGATTAGATAAGGTTTCCTTTAAGGTGTTTTTGCGCATTGTCCAACAGTGTGGGAAGGGAAGTCATTAAATAAAATACATTTCGTGAAATAGATGCCGTAAAAAAAGCGGGGAAGGCTTTCTTTGTTCGAAAATTTATGTGACCAGTGTGTGATCCCATGGAAAAAAATTATGCAGGTTCAGTCAGGTTTTATCACCCATACCATAAATACAAGTGCATTCTGATGAAAACATTTTTTTGCGATCGAATTCCAAGCAATAAATTTTAATTGATAGTGATCCCATAAACATACTCGTGTGATTAATGTTTAACAGGTGGATACTGATTCTTATTTAGTAAAAAAACGAAAATACATGTCATTTACCTACAGTGTAACTACAGTACATACCTAAGTAATGTTGTAGTACAGTTGGAATTTAGAACACTGTTATAAACTATCACGATTGTTCACTAAAGTTTTATGATTATTCACGGGAACATGGTGCATGTAACTGCGCCGAAATATCGGGAGCTCATTCCACAACCTTACCACGGTAAATATCCCGTAAATAATCATAAAACTCTAGTTGCAAACTAGCTCGATAACGGATCGTATTTAATAAGAAAAAGAAAAGAATGTTATGTACCTACAGTAGGTACATAAGTGGAGCTGGATTCTGTTTTTTTTTTTTTTTTTTTTTTTTTTTTTTTTTTTTTTTTTTTTTTTTTTTTAGGTTGGCTTAGATATTTCACTCCGAAAAGCACCTACAAAATGCAGAGATTTTTGGTGAGCCAGAATGAATCAATCCCTACTACTCCCGGACTTGTCAACAGGTTTTTTTAAACATAGTGTAAAAATCTCGCATGCGGGCGCAGTACGTGTGTCGCGGGCCGCCCAAGACTTTAAATTTTAAACCCGGACTACTAACAAAAAAGCGTTTAGAAATAAGGATTGTGTGTATGCCTCGAGCATTCATGCTTACCACCGAAGGCACCTTCTTGCGGCGGCGTCGTGTGTCGGGTCGCTCTCTTCCCTCAGATATGGTTGACGAGGGCGATGGCTGGCACATGAGTCATACTCGTGATCGGGTGCTGCTTGCGGGTCGCTGGTCTGCTCGCGGTATACACATAAACTAGTAATAACATGACTAAATTGTTTTAACCTTAGATTAAGAATAACTAACTTCCTCTACCTGTACTGTGTACAGTAAATTCGTTAAAGTTAACAAAATAGTAGTAAATTATAACAAAAGTCACGGACCCCGGTGTCCGTGGAGTGATATTTTAATTATTAAAAAAAAACCCGGACTACAAATCTGCCCTACTAATTTCACTTGCAGTAATCGACATTTTTGGGTTTTTCATTTTTTTGCTGAAAATAGTATTCCAAGGGGATAATCTATGCACAAATTAAATAATTCTTGTTCTTTAGATACACTTAAAAAGTTGTAAAACATAGACATGTCTGTTTATATATAAAAAAATAAGTTTCCCGCGTTTTTCTCGAAACCGCCATTTTGCAAGTACTGCATTTGTTATGAGAAGGGCAGTATTGTAGCCCCGTCCGGCTCCCCGGATACCCTCTAAATTAAGACAAATCCTAGGAAACCCGGACGGATGGCAACCCTAGTCAGAATGATATGACGATTTATGTAAAACTATGGACACAATCTATGATTTGCCTAACGTTTAAAACTAATACGCATTGTACGAGTTGTTTTGTACTCCTTTGAATACATATGTTAATAAATGTAAATTGTTTGTTTTATACGTGTAAATGACATGCTAACAGTTGCCTAGTATTATTTATTCTAAGGCTGCGTTCACATATGCGCGATTTTTTTCGGCGCGACAACTTTGGAATTTATTGTTTGTCTTTTACATAAAGTACATAACTGTTTTTCTGATGAATTTCTAGTGTAATTCCGCTTCTACGTCGCTTCAAGTACAATAACGTATTTGTGATAAATTTACCTGGTAAATATTTGTTGATAAGTTGTTGGTATTACACTAAAAATTCATCAGAAAAACAGTTTTGAACATGAACTTCCGCAAAGTAACGCCTGATTCAATCAACTACATAAAGTACATATTTTAGCGGTATAAATATCGCGCGCACGCTCTGCGCCCGAATAGAAAACGCTTCGAACCCGCGTCGCGTACGCGTTGTGCCCGCGCCTCCCTACTCCCCTTATGAAAAGCTACCCGAACGCGATCAGCGCGCGTTGAAATCGTCGGGGCTATTATGGATCTTTGATCGGGATCAGTCAGTGTCAGAATAGACAGAATTTTGACACTTGAAAGGGGTTATGACGCAAAAAAAAAAGCGTTGTCTATTTCCAATTTCGTAGTATGAAATTGGAAATAGACAACGCTTTTTTTTACATAATTTTGACAGTCGCGATCCCGATCAAAGATTCATAATAGCCCTGCGTGTCGTATGAACGCGGTCTTAGGCACTTGTCTCACCACCGGCGAGCAAGCGATGCTATAAACTATATTCTCGCTCAAGAAACGAACAGAAGATATAGATTCAGTATCAATAAAATATTCGTATAACTTATGAATAATATACTCTCTCATATTTTTGACAAGATGGGTAACTTCAGTTCTGTTGTCCTTGCCCATTTAAGCTGCAGCATATAAGGCCATACTTAAAAACGTTAGTCAAGTTGATCTATGTTTTAAAATGCTCTCTCAACTTCTCGCTGACGGCAATCGTCACACGCGAAAACAAGACGGAGCATATTAAAGCTTATGTCAACTTGAGTAACGTTTTTAAGTAAAGCCCATAATGTTTAGGATTTTCTGTTAATTATTCGATGATTTTTTAATCTAGAAATTGCTTTATTACAGGCGCTATTACCAAACTGTGTATCTATTCATGACTCAGACTAATCGTGTACAAAACAGTACCTAGATAAAGTTAAGAGATGTCGTTGCGCAAATATTTTTATATGCGTTTTTTTAATCTAGAAATTGCTTTATTACAGGCGCTATTACCAAACTGTGTATCTATTCATTACTCAGACTAATCGTGTACAAAACAGTACCTAGATAAAGTTAAGAGATGTCGTTGCGCAAATATTTTTATATGCGTTTTTTTAATCTAGAAATTGCTTTATTTCAGGCGCTATTACCAAACTGTGTATCTATTCATGACTCAGACTAATCGTGTACAAAACAGTCCTATATAAATAAAGTTAAGAGATGTCGTTACGCAAATATTTTTATATGCGTTTTTTAATCTAGAAATTGCTTTATTTCAGGCGCTATTACCAAACTGTGTATCCATTCATGACTCAGACTAATCGTGTACAAAACAGATAAAGTTAAGAGATGTCGTTGCGCAAATATTTTTATATGCGTCTCAAGTTAGATACGGTTCAATGTCCATTTAACCTCGTTATCCGTAACCTTGCTATTCTTCTTGCATTGGGATATTGTTATCCGATTTATAATCTAAACGCATTTATTCTCAAGCACAAAAATCAATTTACATAAATTAAAACTGTTGCGCTATTCATTCGTTTTTTTATTTTATTGTAAGATAGGTTTGCGCTTGGGCGCCAACTCGTCTTATGTTAATCCTGGCTGATAACGTATTTTTTGTTTGGTTTTTAATCGTTGCAAAGCCACTGTATGTAAACAGTTAGTCAAGCCTAGAGGCGTCTACTGGTAATTATGACTTACGTAGAGCTGTTTACTATCCGTTCAAGGCCGCCGACTTACTGATAGAGGCGTGTGACGACGTATTACGCGGCCTGATTAGTGGTTACGTATCGGACTTAATCGCAAATAAAATTAAAATAAAGTAGAATCAAATTTAACCTAACATGCAACAAAAAAGACTTAATTCTGAAACAAAATATTCGTTATTAATTCTGAAACTTATTTGTAATTAATCTGTAACAATGTTAATAATTATTAATGTGATGCAAATCAGTAAGTAATGACCACATAGCTATAAAAATATGCAAGTTGAAATGGCAATTGGGCAGGCAACATCGCTCGAAGAACCTATAACCGATGGGGAAGGAAGGTTCTTGAGTGTAGACCACGTAGGACTCCCACTAGATGGACCGACGATATTGTGAGAGTCTCGGGCATCCAATGGATGCAGGCACAGGCTGTCGTTCAGTGTGGAGGTTAAAGGAGGAGGCCTATGTTCAGCAGTGGACGTCTTCTGGCTGATGATGATGAATTAATGACAAATACATTGGTTTGTGTATACATTGTTTGTATCATCATCCGCTTATTTTAACGCAACAAGCAAACAAAACAATTACACAGCTCACAATTAGTTCAATTAAAAACATCCTGTGTACAATCAAGGCTCCATTATGATCGTTCTTGGTACAACTAATGCAGATGGACGTAACACTATCAAAACGAATGTTTTTATAGATCATTGCATTGCCAGAATTAATTGGATAAACATAATGATAGTAGGTACTATATAGGTATGCCTAAAACCCTGAACTATATTTCTAGGGCTCCGTACCTAAAGGGTAAAAACGGGACCCTGTTACTAAGCCTATGCTGTCTGTCCGTCCGTCCTACCTTTAAACGGCTGCATCTTTTGAATCGTAATAGACTGCCAGTTGAGATTTCACAGAATATATAATGGCACGGCAGATTAACTAAGAAATAAAGAAGCAAAACAGATGGCTGATGGGGCCGAAAGGTTCTAGAATGGAGACCACGGACCGGAAAGCGCAGCGTAGGACATCCAAACACAAGATGGACAGACGACTTAAAAGAGACCGCAGGGAAACGTTAGATGCAGGCAGTTGCCGCAGGCAACTGATCTCTTTGGAAATCGATGCGGGAGGCCTATGTCCAGAAGTGGACGTCCTATGACTAAAATGATGATGATTCTACATCAATGCTATGCACAGACAGTCCTGTAACCTTTTTTTTTTGTTTTTGAGGGGAAACCTTCCAAAGATACGCTGCATTGGGGTGCAGCCAGGTTATGTGGGATTATACCCACTAAAACCCCCCCACCAGGTGACCAGGTTTATTGCTTTACAGGAGGGCTCTGGTATGTCCAGAGGAACGCACCGGAGCCCTCAGCACTGCGCTACGGCTCCTCCCGAGACAACTGCGTGTTGTCTCAGCCCCTCCACTCGCGACAACGTTGGTCACACAACGTTGGTCGTTCTCTCCCTGGGCACCCTTCAGTGGATGATCAGAGCCCCAACACTGAGCATCCCGAACCCGGAGGTCCCCGTTTAGTAGCCTCTTACTACTGGCAGGGGGTACCGGTGCCGTATTCTATTGCCCCGGCGCAAGGGTTAATAAAGATATCACGTCGGCAGAAGCGAACTCGGATACGCCGGCCAAAGGTCACCACTCGACTGACGTCGCTTTCAGTCCTGTAACCCTAAGAGTAGATCTATTTTTTGACCATAGCTGATCGCCTTCTCTTTCTTTACTTACAGGTTAGCGAACATAATGAAAGAGATAGCGCTGTTGCCAGAGAATCTGCTCCGCATGCCGTCAGTGGGGCTAGTGAACCAGTGGTACGAGAGGTCCTTCGAGGAGATCATACAGTTCGAGCAGGAGGATCCGCAGCAGCAGGTGTTGAGCCAGTAAGTCCTTTTACAACAACGTGAGAGCAAGTTCCTCGCCTGATGGGAAGCGCCACGCTTGCCCACGACAGTTCAACGCATTCAAAACTTTGCGTCTGCTTTTCTACGTTTGGCCACCAACTCGCCTGATGTGAATCCTTTTATGTTACTATGAGATGAACAATCTGCTCGTCTGATGGTAAGCGCCACGCTTGCTCATGACAGTCAACGCCACCCTAAATGTTGCACCGTCAATATAATCAACTTCAAATAAGGGGGATATCTGAAATTATATCCTATCAAATAAAAAATAATTTTCCAAATCGGTTTATAAATGAGGAAGTTCTGAGGCATAAAAATAAAACTGAATTGGGATCCTCCCTCTTGAAGTGGGTTAGTAAATAAAAAGTTTTTAATAGAAAAGAATATTTTTCAAACCAAGCTTATATGAAATTAGAGATCGGAATGGTGTGCTGATCAAAATGAGTCCAAACACTGCCAGTCTACTATTATCCATCGAGGAGTGCCGTTGTCCACCGTCACCATCATCAAATCAGCTCGCTGTCACCATAATATTGTATTATCATCGGAACTTGACAAGTATGACAAATTTCAGCTCAATCGAACACCGGGAAGTGGATCAAATTTTACTTGCAAGATTTGATTACAGTCAGACACCAAGGCAGATGAAACTAAATAAAAGCTTATCAAATATACTCAAGAGATTTAGCTGATTTTTTATTTTATTTTTTTCTAAAACCTGTCGTTAGGTTTATTTTTTAACCGACTTCAAAAAAAGGAGCAGGTTAATTATCAATTCGACTGTATTTTTTTTTATGTTTGTTACCTCAGAACTTTCGACTAAGTGAATCGATTTTGATGATTCTTTTTTTAATTGAAAGCAAGTGCTTCCTGTGTGGTTCCATTTCAATTTAGTCCAGTTCTGACGTTTTATGAAGTCTGTTTTTATATTGATAATTATTATACCCATAAAACTCAGAGTCACACAACGAGCAATGGAGAGAGCTATGCTCGGAGTTTCTTTGCGCGATAAAATCCGAAACGTAGATATTCACCAAAGAACCAGTGTCACCGACATTGCTGATTAAATTTGCAAGTTGAAGTGGCAATGGGCAGGCCACATCGCTCGAAGAACTGATGACCGATGGGGAAGAAAGGTTCTTGAGTGGAGACCGCGAACCGGAATACGCAGCGTAGGTAGGCCTCCCACTAGATGGACCGACGAGATTGTGAGAATCGCGGGCATCCAGTGGATGCAGATGGCAGGATGTCGTTCAGTGTGGAGGTTAATGGGGGAGGCCTATGTTCAGCAGTGGACGTCTTCTGGCTGATGATGATGATACCCATAAATAGTAATGTGACGTCCATCCGCACCCGCCACGCTACCTTACCATATCTACCTTGTTTATCTGATCTGAGATTGGAACAATATGTTGTAGGTTCTGCGACCGCCTAGTCCACATCCGCAACCGTCACGCGGACGTGGTGCAAACCATGGCGCAGGGTGTCCTGGAACTGAAGGAGTCCCACGAGGTGGACACCGCCATCGAGAACTCCATACAGTACTTCCTGGACCGGTTCTACATGAGCCGGATATCCATCAGGATGCTCATCAACCAACACAGTGAGTATAGATGGATACAGGGCTTGTCGCAACTGATCACACGTTTGTCTTAATTGATCACTTATAAATGTAAAAAGACCACCGGAGGATGCTTATCAGCGTCTTATTAGAACACGGTGTACGTACTGGCATACCCAAGCCGCCTGCCAAGCGTGGGGTAATGGCAACATTCCTATGGCTGATGATGATGATGATGAAAAATTACAATCGAATTGCGAAGTAATGTGACGTTTTACAGCCTTAAAACGCGCAAACGTTGCGTACTCAAACCAGGCCTGGCGCACTCCGCACTTTAGGTATGAAGCTACAAGTAGTCGTCTTGTCGGACTTGCCGTGCCCGCTGCCGCGCGATAGACAGAGATAACGCGACAAGAGTTACGCGATAGACAGAGAGGCAACTTGTAGGTTAATATAGCTGTAGGTAGTTAGCGCTCGCACGTCCTGAATTGGACTTTATTGTGTGGTAGTAAGAGTCGCTACTTATTTAAATGGTTTTGCGGAGTGAACCTTCTATACTTGTACATGTATTCTGTGCTGAAACTAAGAACACTTTCTTCTTTCCAGCGTTGTTATTCGGTGAACAGCAGATCGGCAGTCGTCAGGCGTCCGTCAACGGCATGGGGTCGGGGGGCCGCCACATCGGCTCGATAGACCCCGCGTGTGACGTCGCCGCCGTCGTCAGAGACGCGTACGAGAACGCTCGGTTCCTCTGCGACAGATACTATCTAGCGTCGCCTGACCTACAGCTTCTACAAAACGGAGGTAAGAAAGAAATCATTATCAATATAAAAAAACCGAATTCATAAAAACGTCAGAACGGGACCGCACGAGAAGCACCAGCTTTCAAATAAAAAAAACATCAAAATTGGTTTACTCCACAGAAAAGTAACTTTTTTATTGTTTTAATTAGAACGGCTGTCAAAGCATTTTTGTAAGAAATTTGTTGTAGCCACTTGCACCCATATAAACCCATAGCAACTGTGAGGCGAGTTCGACGCGTTGACATAAATAATAATGTTCAATCACATATCTGTCACAATACCTGGCGACAGAGTTTCCTTCTCATTTCCGTTCTATTTACTTCTCTTTTCTGTGATTCACCCTGCGAATGTTCTGAGGCAACAAATATGTATATTAAAAAAAAAACAGAATTAACTGTTTTCATACGGCTTTTTACAATGTTATGGGAACTGTCATGACGCATTCTTTCAGCGGCCGCACTTTAGTGACTGGGCTAATCAAGTGTCCGCCAGTAAAATGAAGTTGTTTCATCTCCCCAGTGGTAAGTTCCCGTCCAATGCCGGTGGTGTACGTCCCGTCCCATCTCTACCACATGCTGTTCGAGTTATTCAAGAACGCCATGCGTGCCACCATGGAGTCACACGGCGCCGCGCCGCCCCCCATCGCCGTCAACCTGGTGGCGGGGAAAGAGGACGTCTCTGTCAAGGTACGTTGACAATGTGACAACGGGACAAGTATACGTTCAAATTGAAAATATCCACGACAAATCGGAAAATTCGGCTGTGCGTCGGCGAAACGTTTTGAATAAATAACTTTGGTGGAAATTATGAAGACTCAGCGTAAGTAGGTCTCTCACTAGATGGACCGACGACATTGTGAGAGTCGCGGGCATCCAGTGAATGCAGATGGCAGGATGTCGTTCAGTGTGGAGGTTAAAGGTTTAGGCCTATGTTCAGCAGTGGACGTCCTCTGGCTGATGATGAGTCTATCCGTGACTGAACACTGAAAAGTGTTCGAATTAAAACACACGCGATAAAATCCGTTAAGAATATTTAATTTCAACCAGTATAGGTATCTAATTATTTTCGTTTTTATTGTTTTCTCTTGTAGATGTCGGACCGAGGCGGCGGCATCCCCCGCAGCGTGTCTGATCTCCTATTCAAATATATGTACAGTACGGCGCCGCAGCCTTCCAAGTCGGACTCACACACGGTGCCGCTAGCCGGTGAGTGCTGCCGTGTACAGTGCGGACCGAAACTCGATTGCAGGGAAATTTCCCGTGGTAGGTATCTAACCGGCAAAGTTGTACCACACAAAATAACCTGCAGTCGAGAGTCGGACAAAGCACGTACTCTGCGAATTTCATAAATAATCTTAGATTATGCTGATGATACAGTACTTCTAGCTTCAACAGAACAGTACCCTTAGTACAAGATTTGACAGTTTTCGAAAACTTTTTTCGTTTCCGTATTGTCCCATACATTTTAGTAAAGCGCCTCTAGCGGAAACGCGGATGAACTAAAATCGGTAGTAATCGGCAGTATAGGTTGCTTCACTCAAATACGAAAAATAGTTTCGAGTAGCTTTCAGCCCAGCAATGTATGCATCAAAACGAAAACGAAAAAAGTTTTCGAAAACTATCAAATCTTGTACTAAGGGTACAGGACATACAAAAGTTTAGACCGAGTGCATGTGTGCAGTTTGAAGGCAGGGTTGAATATGAATGTCTAAAACTAAATTTCTGGTAATATCTAAAAACCACCATAATCCCAGAATTAGTCACAGAAAAGAAAAAAAATGTTTAAAATAGAACGGCTGTCAAGGCATTTTCGTAAGAAATTTGTTGTAGCCAATTGCACCCATATGAACCCATAGCAACTGTGACGCGGAGTTCGACGCGTTGACAATGCCTGCCTTTCCATCTCATTTCCGTTCTGTTTACTTCTATTTTCTGTGGTTAGAGTAGCAGGTTCAGATCTTGAGTGCATACGGATGTACAAATACCTCGGTGCTTGGGTGAACGAAGAATGAGACAGCGAACAAGAAATTCGAACCAGGATCGAAATTGTTCGAGCAACCCTTAAAAGGATGGAGACAGTTTTGTGCAGCCGTAAATTATCACTGAAGCTCAGAATGAGAATGCTCCACTGTTACGTCTGGCCTGTGGTGTTGTACGGTAGCGAAGCTTGGACTGTAAAAGCTAACACCCAGAAGCTACTTGAAGCTTTCGAGATGTGGTGCTATCGGAGAATGCTACGTATTAGCTGGACACAGAGTACTCACGCGCATCGGCAAGAGCCGATGAACTACTGCCATCAAGAAAAGGAAAGTTGGGTATCTTGGCTACGTTTTGCGACACGAAAAATACCAGCTTCTCCAGCTAATAATGATGGGCAAAATTGAAGGCAAACGACGCGTTGGAAGAAGGAAATAGTCGTGGTTACGCAATGTCCGGGAGTGGACCAGCATTGCCAGCGTCGAACAATTATTCCGCTTAGCACAGGATAGAGAGAAGTTTGCTGAGCTGATGACCAACCTCCAGTAGTGGACTTGATGAAGAAGAATCCGCGAATGCACGGTGTTTAATTAATAAAGCGACTTACCCAGGTTCCGATGTGTGCTGAATGGTTGGTCGAAGCCGCGTATGAGAAAGCCAAGTGCGAGTCAGGCTCGCGCACTGAGGGTTCCGTACCGGAAAATACAATAATTATCAATTTAAAAAACCGATTTAAAATAAGTAAAATGTGCAATTTCAATTCGGTGAAAGAAATGATGGCGTCCAAATAACCGAATTACGTTGCTTAACTTGGTAATGGACAGAAATTTGTTACTGACTATATTGTTATTTGTTACTGTTACTTGGCCATTATTTATATATTATTTGTTGTTATACTTTAGTGTGTACTATATTTAATCATGCCAAGTCTGACGCTTGTACATATTAAGAACCTTAACATTATTCGGGACATTTTTGCACACACGATCATCTGACACCAAACTAAGCAAAGCTTGTAATATGGCAGAGACTGATATACGTACATATATATTTTAAATACATACTTAAATATATATTAACACCCAGACATAGAACAAACACAAATGTCCATCACATGAATGTTTGGTGGGAATCGAACCAACGCCCCCAAGCGCAGAAGATAGGTTTACTATCAACTGAGCCACCGGTGCAGTCAAAAGATCATAAAAGAGTCTTTTATCACGGGTTACAATAACTAAACAAGTAATTACATCTGTATGTAATTACTTGTTTAGCAATTGCTGCCTCTAACTCCACCACAGTCTGACCCTTGAAGTCACCATTTTGCTGAAATATACACATTTTATGGTTAAGCATTTAAAAAGTATTCTTCATCATCAGCCAGAAGACGTCCACTGCTTAACATACGCCTCTCCCTTAGACCACTTTTTTTTTAAACACGCTTTTATTAGCTCGGTATGTATCCATGTAACGGAATCTTTGAATTTGGTTTTCACCCCTTTAAATACGACGGATTGATTTGAAACTTTGCAACTTATCAAGGACCAATGACAATGCAATAATTTAAATAGTTTGTCCTATTATCGCAGTGTTTTTGTAGTTGTAGGACTCTTATGCAGGGGTCCGCCTGGGGAAGTACCACACTTTTGCCAGTGAGGATTAGTAACGTTTTTAGTTGAGAATGAAGATTTATAGAGCTAAGAAATCCTTAACATACAGAGCAAAAAATATTGTTCTACGACAAAAAATAACGAAGTTATGACCAAATTACTAGCGAAGTTCACTGGCTGGCCGGCACGATAGCTTGTGACGTCACAGTGACGATCGTTCACGTTCCGTACAGTTTGTTCCATTATCCTTCCAGGATTTTCCAGGATCTTAAGGATTTGTGATTTTAAAGCGTGTTTTTTTTAAGTTTTTTTAGACTGCGTGATTTATTTTACATCTAGAATTAGAATTCAAGCGTTAGAACAGTCACCCTTTTTTTGTTGACTGATGTAGAAAGGTGCTTGAGTGGAGACCACGAACCGGAAGACGCAGCATAGGTAGGCCTCCCACTAGATGGACCGACGACATTGTGAGAGTCGCGGGAATCCAGCGGATGCAGATGGCAGGATGTCGTTCAGTGTGGAGGTTAAAGGCCTATGTTCAGCAGTGGACGTCTTCTAGGTGGTGATTGATGTAATAGGCTTGCGTTCAGCCTGCCAGCATAAGGTATTAAATGTGAACGTGATGTTACAGGGTATGGATACGGGCTGCCGATATCGCGGCTGTACGCGCGCTACTTCCACGGAGACCTTCAGCTGATAAGCTGCGAGGGATACGGCACTGACGCCGTTATATACCTTAAGGTTAGCAATCCACACTAATATTATAAATGCGAAAGTAACTCTTTCTGTTTGCTACATAATAACGGCTTAACCGATCTCGATAAAATTTTGCGAGGTAATAGTATGTATCATGAGGACGGACATAGGCTATTTTTTTCTGAAGAAATTGCGGACGAAGTCGCGGGTACAGCTAGTTCATTTATATATACAGGGTTACGCATATACCCTGTACAAAGCTGAAGGGGATCCGTTATACTAATTATTATGAACATCTTTTACTATAAAATCACAAAAAAAAACTGTGTCATAAAAGTGGAATCAAAACGCAAACTGAGAGAAAAAAAAAACGACATTACCTCAAAAAACTTCTATCTAAAGGATACAATCAGTGTCGAATGGGTCCATCTCAGCATTAATGCTGAAAGTCAAAAACTATCAGCGCCGGTTTTCAGATGTTTTGAGTTTACATTTATTGTATACTGGTTTTCGGAATATCAACCATTTTTTTATGATACTGGGTGACGAGACGAGCGAAGTCGCTCGCCTGATGGCTCTTCACGCTTGCCCATAACAGCTCAACGCCACTCAGAATGTTGAACTTCAACAGTTCAAAACCCTGGATGGCAATGCACCGCGCTCGTCACCCCGAGACATAAGATGTCAAATCTCTGTGTGCCCTGTAATTTCGCTAGAAACAATGCCCATCAGTCCGTAACACAGTAGTGTTTTCACACTGCTTGGCGGCACACTAATGAATGAAGCGGTGTTACCTTTTCGTGCCCGCCCTGGCAGTCCGATAGAAAAATGGGCAGGAGGGAATTAGATCATGCAGATCCGATGCACAATCTGAAATATATCCGATAAAACCAATAGACTAGTAAAATTGCACCGATGCTTAAGACTTACAAGCTTAGTCTGGACTAGGGATTCGTTGCTGGAGGTTATTGGCACGTTTCTCAATAGACTCCAACGCCCCGAGCTGGTACTTAGCTGATCCATCAAGGTGAGAGCAGTACTCCATGCACGACCGAACTTGTGCTTGGTACAGTGATAGCAACTGTTTGGACGCGTGGTACCGACGCACCTTCAATAGGATATCCAGCTTTTTGGTAGCCAATTGAGCCTTGTTCTCCATATGGGAGCCAAAGTTGAGGGTTTACGCCAGAGCAATGACGATATAACAAATTGACAGCTCACCCTTTACCCCGCCGTGATGAAAAGGTACTAAATTTTCAGCAGCGTCTTTTTCGTGCGGGCCAATCCTAGCGAATTGAATAAATTACTTTTGTTTTCCCCAATCACAAGCGATACGATAGCCCCCACCCCCGCGACCAAGTGGTTATAATATCTTTGCGTCAGAGTCGGAGCAACACTCAAAAGCTCAAGCCGGTCAGGAATATCAGTTAAAATTAAATTGATAATGTTTTCCATCCCACAGGCGCTAACAAACGAAGCGAACGAACTACTGCCAGTGTTCAACCGAACATCTACCAAATTCTACCAAAACGTCGCCCAGCTCGGCGACTGGTCTGCGTCTCTCAATACCGGAGCCAGCCAATGCAAGAACAGAGAGAAGGTATCCCCGTTGTCGCCGCCGCTCTCCCACAGTCTTTAAACTTTAGATTCCAGGCCTCCTTGGACTTAAAAACGTAGCTGCCAAAATCAAATGACGTACCGAAACTGTCACTGTCAGTTTTATCCACGCTTTTGTTTAAAGATGGCCGACTAAATTCAGGTAGCTGTCAAAATAAAATGAAGTACTAAAACTGGGATGCGTTTACGGCACTTATCCAGACTAAAACTTATACTAGATGAACGTCAAAACACCCGTTTTGGGACTCCACGAGGTGAAAAATTATACCGGCGAAAATTTAAACTGCCCGTTTACGGGCGTCCGCTGGTATAAGTTTTCGCCTGACTAGATTAAATTTTATCTACCTTTTGAGGTAGCTAAATTTTCGCCTGCTGTCAGATTGACAGCTGTTGAGGAGGTTAAGCTGTTTTTGATATTATTTTGTTCGAATCTTTTTGTTGTAGATGTTTTAATTTAAAATAAAATTTTAGATCTATATAATGATAGATTGATATTTGATATTTCACTATTGTATACCATTTTATTTTACTATATTTTACTTGATATTTATTTATTATTGAATTTGACAGCTAGTATTGACATATATGACATAAAGATATGACGCCGTTCAGTGAACCTCCATTAGTTAAATTTTTAGCTGGTGAAAAATTCGCCGAGTCCGTAAACGCACCCCTGACACTGTCAGTTTTACCTGCGCTTTTGTTTAAAGATGGCCGACTAGAAAATTAAATTCAGGTAGCTGTCAAAATCAAATGACGTAGTGAAACTGTCACTGTCAGTTTTACCCGCGCTTTTGTTTAAAGATGGCCGATGTTTTGTATTTTATTGTAGATAGATAATAAATACAATGCAGCTAGGTAGTTTTTTTTAGGTATATAGACAGTAATATTCTTTTTGTGGTGATTTCGAAAGTACAAGATGGCGGCCTAGACTAGACCATTAGGTATTAAAAATGTGAAATAATTTTCGTTTGAGAATAAATTTACATGATATTAGGTAAAAGTCCCTGGATACTAAATTACAGGTGTGGTAGGATGTATATTTTTATTATTTTCATGTGATACTTGGCTTAGGATGAAATTCGGAATATTGGGCTCAACATGGACTGATACGAGCTTGGTCGCTTTCAAGATTTTCTTAAAACAAATTGTTTTGGCAGCTATAGACACCCTTGCTCTCATGACATTTCTATCTGGGTGACAGTGACAAATATATTATTCGTCACTGTCATCTCATTTCTCATCAGCTAAACAAAAATAAAAGACGCTCCATCAAGTGGACGCGCCACAAATTAACATAAACCTCCTTACGTCATGTCGGGCATTTTTTGTATACGTGGCAGGCGGTACATGGCTGTCAAAAACAATAAACATCCCTAGTGGAAGACGCCATTTTAAGTAATCAAAGTGCTGTCCATCGCGTGACCTTGTTTTCTATATTCCTATCCACAACCATAGACAATCCTTGACAGAGATAATCTCGATTATGCCTGGGGAGAAATAAAATCCCGACCGCTCTAAAATTGACAGATAAAAGTAAATATAACTTTTATGGCTTTACAAGGTTAGTGCATTTAGCTGGTGCTTAGAAGTATTTTTTTGCCCAAATTATTAAAATAGTTCAAAGAAAATCTTGAAATCGCAAGGTGTAAGTAAAGGAAGAGATATTAGTAAACTCTTGTTTAATAGTTTTGTAATAAAAGATATCAATATTTGTAAAGATAGATTAGACAGTATGACTGTATGTATTGGTTTTTTATTCTTGAAAAAAATAATATGTCGATATACAGGGTTATTGACAATCTCGCTCTAAAAACTTCTTTTTAAACTGTCACTGTCATTTTTAACCGCGCTTTTGTTTAAAGATGGCCGACTAGAAAATTAAATTCAGGTAGCTGTCAAAACTAAATGAAGTACTAAAACTGGCACTGTCAGTTTAATGTTCGTAATAGTCCGAATAAAGTTTTAAGGGAAACAAAAATTGGAAAATTTTCCCGGAAAATTGGAAAATTCAAGATAATAATTAAGTGCTTTTTACAAGCTTTTATTTAGTTTCACCTGTCCCGGTGTCTGACTGTAATCAAATCTTGCAAATTAAATTTGACCCACTTCCCGGTGTTCGATTGAGCTGAAATTTGTCATACTTGTCAAGTTCCGATGACAATACGATATTGTGGTGACAGCGAGCTGATTTGATGATGGTGACGGTGGACAACGTCACTCCTCGATGGATAATAGTAGACTGACAGTGTTTGGGCTCATTTTGATCAGCACACCGTTCCGATCACTCATTTCATAAAAGCTTGGTTTGAAAAGAAGTTGAAGTAGCAATGGGCAGGCCACATCGCTTGAAGAACTGATTACCGATGAGGAAGAAAAGTTCTTGAGTGGAGACCACGAACCGGAAGACGCAGCGTAGGTAGGCCTCCCACTAGATGGACCGACGACATTGTGAGAGTCGCGTGCATCCAGTGGATGCAGATGGCAGGATGTCGTCCAGTGTGGCAGTTAAAGGGGGAGGCCTATGTTCAGCAGTGGATGTCTTCTGGCTGATGATTGGTTTGAAAAAGAAATTTTTCAATAAAAACCTTGTTTTAAACTCCTCGAAATTTTAATTTGGACAGGACGCCGTCTACTTGGTGTCAGCTGGTTTTCAATAAATTATCAAGTGTTTGAATAGTTTTCACTGGCATTAGAGTTTTATATATATTTTTTATGAATAAAAGACCAAATTCCAATGTGTGTAAAAAGTATGATCTCTTTTTATGAAGTCTAAAATTGTTCATACAGTGATCGGAAAACATCTTCCATCGCGCGGAAACGGGCAGCCGAAATTACTCGAAATCACCTCGTCCCTCCTTCGGTCCGCCAAAGAGACCAAAAATTACGCATTTTTCAGAGATGTTTCCCGATTACTTTGTACTATAATTAGTTTCGTGACCAAGCAAATAGTCGCAATTCAGTACAGTGAAAAGTACAATATTGTATAATTACTAGTTTTACAGTCATTTTGTACGTTTGTTTGTATTCATAACATATGCAGAATATTTTTCGTTTATAATATATACGAAAATTAGGGTTGGTACAAACTTTTGTTAGTATATATAGCTAGTACCTTTAAGTAAGGTTTTTATTATAATTGGTAAAAGACACCAAAATCCTATAACAAAGTTCCAAATCAAAGACAGTTTTACCTGCCAACCCTATTCAAGGTAAAAAAAAAAACGATATTTTACTAAGGCGTTTCGCTTACTATTAAGCGGTGGACCTGTTCTTGATATTTTAACTGTGTAAGTGTTGAACAAAATGTTCTTCAGTAGTGCAAATCCCGTTCTTATCGATCGATAAATTTGACAGTTGAAATCGACAAAACGTTCAGATGGCCTTTTATCGAATTTGTCGATTTCAACCTTCCAAAAATTATACATAAAAGTCACAACGCGTAGAAAATTATAGTCAATAAACGTCCGCAGTTTCATATATACACATAGCTGTATAAAATTTATATCGAAACAAAACTATTTTACCAAAACCAACCGTATATTTATAGATTTACGGCTCAGTTCTCTAATGCCCGTTCGATTTGCACAACATCGTCAAAACTCGTAAACCGTCGATGTGCAAGCGAGACGGCGATTATGTCTGAATCGCAAGTGGGAACTTCTCTCACGAGAGAAAGAGACAATTTTCTCTTTCTCTCCCGTTGGTCAGGCGGTGGTTCGTCAGCCAAGTTGACGGCTCTACGGTGTTGAGGCTTGTGCAGCGATCGCGTGACTGTGGATCCAATCTGGCTGCGTATTGACTCCAGCCAGATTGAGTATTGCCGCGATTAGCCCGTCATTGTGGCATTTTCTTATATATTTTTTGATCGAAGATTTCAACTGTCAAATTTATCAATCGATAATACCGGTGCTTGCGCTGCAACTTTGACTGTTGATCAAAATGACGATCATTGTTGATGAAAATGTTGATCAGTGTTATTGTTGATAAAAATATCGATCAGTGTTGATCAAAAATTGATTAAAAATATTATGTACAGTACATTGTATTAAACAGAGGCTTGTTAATAAATACCTGATTATATAAATAGTGATCATAGAATAAAATTAACTAACTTTAATTGTTGTTGTAATGAAAGAAAAATGTTTATTTAACAACAATTCTATGATTGTCTGATCAACAAAACATAAATATCTATATTGGAGCTAAGTCTGATAAAAACCAGAGTTTGATCCCCAAACTAATTTTGTTGAATTAAATTATTTTTTCACGGAAATGTTAAATTTAAAATGTAATCTTTATTTCCAATATGTTTGTGAAATAGATAAATAAATGTGTGCGTGTATGTGTGAATGATCACAAATGTGTGTATGGAATGCATTTTGTAAATAATTATCTATTATTTGTCTAAAATAATGTAAATACGAAAGATAATCCGAGAATCGTTAATATATATAGCTTCCTTACACCACAAAATAAATATGTACAGAAGGCAGGCTCCATACAACGAGCATAACAGCTATTTCGAATCAAGTCGGCCGAACGCCAGTCGCGAGTGTCCGCGACGTGCGCACGCGCATCAATAGGACATGCCCACAGTTCATGAACACAATAAAAAATTATCGTGTCCCCCATAGTCATGCTCACTTCAAATATTATTATTTTTCATATAGGCAAAATGCCTTCAGTCCCAGAACGTTGAATTTTTAATATTTTGCGCTTGATTTCGTGACCGCATTTTATCGTATCGCTCCGTTCTATCGTGTCGTCTCGTGAGAAAAAGCGCTAAAGATGAAATAATGGTCATAAATTCGAAACCAACCTAATAAAGGCCACAGAAAAAAAATGTTTAAATTAGAACGGCTGTCATGACATTTTTGTAAGAAATTTGTTGTAGCCACTTGCACCCATATAAACCCATAGCAACTGTGACGCGGAGTTCGACGCGTTGACATAAATAAGAATGTTCAATCAAGGTTCTGTCACAATACCTGGCGACAGATTGTCCTTCTGATTTCCGTTCTATTTACTTCTCTTCTCTTTGCTAAAGGCTTCGAAGTGTCCCTATGATTTTCTTTTTTTCTAAATTAAAATTCCTTTGACTCGGATTTTCTATCGTATCTGTAAAAACTACCATATTTTTCTACTACTTTTAGTTTTCTTTAGTACAACAGTTTTTCTTCTTTTTTACAACCAAGATTCGAGCTGACTATGTATATTGTCAAATAGACTATATGTTAGTAAGTACTTCTAGCAATTTATTGCCTTTGCAACTTGCTTTGCCACTAAATCTACTCATTTCTTTTAAATTTTATTTACGCTATGTCCTCGCCTATTGTAAACCTTTTTTTTTTTATACTGAGTGACGAGACGAGCTAAGTCGCTCGCCTGATGGCTCTTCACGCTTGCCCATAACAGCTCAACGCCACTCAGAATTTTGAACTTCTACAGTTAAAAACCCTGGATGGCAATGCACTGCGCTCGTCACCCCGAGATATAAGATGTCAAATCTCTGTGTGCCCTGTAATTTCGCTGGAAACATTGCCCTTCAATCCGGGAACACAGTAGTGTACCTATTTTAATTATCCTTTTTTTAAATAGGCTATTATTTTTTTATAGAGGTTCCATTTAAACTAAATATTCCTCCTAAATTTCCTCTAAGAGTTAAACCGGTAGATAAATATAGTAATTTTTTTTATTGAAGTACCCGTGGATTTGTTTTTACCTACTTCCAAAAAGGAGGAGGTTATCAATTCGACTAATTTTTTTATGTTTGTTTCCTCAGAACTTTCGACTGGGTGAACCGATTTTGATGATTCTTTTTTTCATTTCAAAACTGGTGCTTCCCTTGTGGTCCCATTTCAATTTGGTCCAGTTCTGACATTATAATGACGTCGGTTTTTTATATTGATAATTATTCAATGTCCGCAATGTAATGCAAATAAAATATCAGCTGACGTTAGAGGTCAACGAACGACCTGTACCGCGCGCACGCTTGTATGATATACATTGCTGCTTCGCAAAATTATAAACCTCAAAAATCAGTTTTTTATATTGTTTTATTTTTTATTTATCAATAGCCAAAGTTACAAAGGGTTTTACTCCAACCTCTAAGGACGGGAAATCTGTTTAAAGTTCTGTGTCAATTCTGCAAAATTTCTTGCCGGGTAGTTAGTCTATTGGGCATTTTACTAAATTACTTATTTTCGTCATATATTTACATAGTACAGGGTGGATCTTATTTCAGGTATTTTTTTTGGTTTTTGGTTCATTACCAACTGTGACGCAGAGTTCGACACGTTGACATAAATAAGAATGTTCAATCACATATCTGTCACAATACCTGGCGACAGAGTTTCCTTCTAATTTCCGTTCTATTTACTTCTCTTTTCTGTGTAAAGAAAGGCCCCTGATTATACATTCCATCCTGTATTATCGTAATATCTGTAAGTACCTGGAGTAATCGAGATATATTTATTTACTATAGTTGCATTTTCTCTGTTGTAAGTTTTATTCCAAAATCGATGTTGTAACTTGTAGCCGTAAGGGTATATCAAAAAATTATTTAATTTTACAAATAAATTGTTTCAGAAATGATTTGTTATTATTATTTTTGTCAGTTTGTATGGGTATTACAAGTTGGGGCTGGCCTAGCTGGCCCTAGCATGGACATTGGGGTGACCATTTTTTCAAATTTACTGCACATATAGGATAGTTTTTTTTTAGTAGTGTCGTGGGCATCCTGTGGGTGCAGATGACAGGTTGTCATTTAGTTAGGAGGTTAAGGCCTCCCATGTTCAGCAGACTCAGCAGTGGACGTCTTATGGCTGATGATAGGATAGTTTTATTTCTTCCGTTTACATTCTTTGTCTAAAACAAGAATGTTTCAGTCCTACTACTCAAGATTATACCTACTTAGGAGTAGTTACTTTACAAATCTCAGTAAATTTCGTCAACCACATCTACCACCACATACCACATTTTACCAGAACATCGCGCAGTCTCAGTTCGGGGCGAACTACTATACCTATAGTAGTTCTAAAAAAACTTTACTTACAAGTGAAGCCAATAAAAAGCAGGAGAAAAAAGTAAAAAAAGGAAACAACTTCGAAACTTCATAACATTGGTATATTATGTATAATTATAATTTATGTTATCTTATAATTATAATAAAGTTCATTTTTGTAGAACATCGTCGAGATCCTCGACTGTAGATTCGTTATTGCTGCAAAGAAAAACAATATTTGAAAATATAATAAAACTAGAAAATTTAATATTTATAAATAAATATCTGGGACATTATTGCACACACGGTCACCTGACTCCAAACTAAGCAAAGCTTGTAATATGGCTGCCAGAGACTGATATACGTACATATATATTTTTAAATACATACATAAATACAGTGTAAACTCTTTATAACGTTATCCTTTATAACAATAAACTCCCTGTAACGTTGAAGTGAGCCCAACTTGGTTGGTTTGCGTTAAAACCCACATATTGAAACACTTTATAGCGATACGCCATTCTCTATTACGAAGAAATGTGTTCATATTTTTAGACAGTAAATATTTATTATCGGTATTATTGTTTATGTTATGTTATCAGGTAACAAAAGACTTTGAAGCTCCGAAACCTTTTCGAAATCTTTTGTTATCCTTAATTGCCTTGAAAACGTGCAGTATGACGCATTGTTTTCTCGGAAGTGATGGTCTTCGACCAAGCATACTGGATTACCTAAACCAACACACAGTCGTAAACCAACTTTTTTTGTTCACTCCATATAACGATAATTCTCTATAACGTCAAAAAATGCTCAGTCCCTTGAGTTTCGTTATAAAGAGTTTACACTGTAGATATTAACACCCAGACATAGAACAAACACAAATGTTCATCACACAAATGTTTGTCCTATATGGGAATCCAACCCACGCCCCCAAGCACAGAAGTTAGGTTCACTACCAACTGAGCCACCGGGGCAGTCGGAATATCCTACCCATTTTTTTTCTGGGTTAAAAAGCATATTTGTGTTAATTCACGGTGCTAGTCGAACAACTGTCAAAATTGGGATCAGACCTGTCGAGAATATGTAAATACCAAAGTTTTTTTTTTCTTTAAATTTTAACGTCTGTCAAGGCATTATTGTAAGAAATTTGTTGTAGCCACTTGCAACCATATAAACCTATAGCAACTGTGTTGAGTTCGACACGTTCGACACAAATAAGAATGTTCAATCACATATCTGTCACAATACCTGTTGACAGAGTTTCCTTTTCATTTCCGTTCTATTTACATCTCTGTTATGTGGTAAATACATATTGTAATAATAAAATAATATTGACTTTTCTTCTCTCCATTTAACGACAACTCTCAATAACGCCATAAAATGCGCAGTCCATGAAGTGTCACTATATAGATTTTACACAGTATATTGAAACAAAAAACAAGTAGCAATAAAACCGGTCAAGTGCGAGTCGGACTCGCGCACGAAGGGTTCCGTACCATTATCTATAAAAACGGCAAAAAAATCATGTCTGTTGTATGGGAGCCCTTAAATATTTGTTTTATTTTAATTTAATCATTTCTTTTTGAAGTGAATATATAACTAAATATTCTGTGAATATTTCAAGCGTCTATCTGTTGTTATCAATATCGAGCTAAAAATCACGGTTGTTGGATGGGAGCCCCCTTAAATATTAATTTTATTCTGTTTTTTAGTATTTTTCGTTATAGCGGCAACAGAAATACATCATCTGTGAAAATTTCAACAGTCTAACTATCACGGTTCATGAGATACAGCCTGGTGACAGACGGACAGACGGACGGACAGCAGAGTCTTAGTAATAGGGTCCCAACAGCCAGCAACAGCAGTAAGCAATTAGAAGGGAAGAGACGTTTCAGTGAATTGAACTGTACCGATCAGTCCCTAATTTCAGCCCTATAGTTATATGAAGGATCTCGTTTAGACCTTTCCATATAGGGCAGTCCGTGGCTACCCCTGGACGAGTAATTGGACATAGTCGGGCGACCCAGCAGTTCCGGCTTGAAGGTCTTTAGGAAATACACCCAGCACTTCTGGGTTTCTACAGCATTTGTCGACCTGGAATTAAAATTTAAAAAGTTTAAGTTTTAAAAGCAGCATGTCAAAAAAATTGCATGGTGCTATATGGAGATATATGTTAAAATATCATTCCTCTTTTTGCGTTTGGGTAAAACATATAGCATGGCCCGTGGAAAAATTGTCTTTCCATTGTTTTTATTCCGCAAGAAAGAGACAAACGTATCCATATTCTAGCTTTGTCGCGTCTACACGCAGATAAAAACGGTGAAAAGAAAATTCGTCCACAGCCCATGCTATGCCTGCTGCAGGTTCTACAAAGACCTTGAAGAGTGGAAACTTACATATTCTTCGAAAGTATGTCATCTTGCTCTCTCACATAGTATTTCGGGTGATCTTCCAATATGTCCAATCTGTCCAACATTAGATTATCTACTTCATATATTTCACCTGTAACAAACAAAAAACGGTAACACATATTGCACACTGACATATTGTTACTAGCTACAAACGCACACTTCAACATTGAGCAGCACACAACTGCAATGTGCTCAAAATGTAATCGAATGGACGACCAAATATGCTTCCATTTAATTTTTCTGAAGACCTGACAGATTCACAAACAACGAAAACAATGTTTGAAATCTATCAATCAAATGAATGGGTCAAGAGTCAGTACATTTTCCCAGTGTCTAAATTATAATAAATTGTATAGTTTTCATCATCATCATTTTTCATCACCGGCACTGTATATTATTGGTTATTATTGTAACATGTTACAAGAAGAATACTAACCTGCCACATTATGTCCTTTACCCGGGCTATACAATAAAAATGGAATGTTATATTTGGTGGCGATGATGAGAGGATATTTGGACTTAGTCGTTCCTTCTCCTATAAACTTGGCGATGCCATTCGCAGGGTCTGTGAGCCAATGGTGGTTGGGTTCGTTGCGTTTCAGTGTTCCGTACACAAACACCTTGTGGCTCATCTGGAAATGTATACAAGAAACTTACCTAAATATTAATAACTAGCTGACTGGACAGACGTTGGCCAGTCCAAATTTAAATAAGGTTGTTTTAGTCATACAAAAATCATCATCAAAAATACAGACCTTGAGTGGAGCATCACAATCACAGATTGAATGAATATAAATACCCAAACGCACCTATTTCCCAAAAAAATAATAAACGAATGAAAACTTTGTTATGCTAACAAGTTTTCAAATCGGTTTCATACTAACATTTCTGCATGGTATTGAACGAACGCCAATGACGAGTAGTAAATTATTGAGATACTTTATCATTGAGCTGATAATTATATTAGTAAATCCATTGCGTAATTAAATAAACATCCCAATAAGAATATACTGTTAAATAAATTCAATTCAAATTTCCTCGTCGTTTGAGTTTGACTTGACAGAAACAAATTGACATTGACAGTTGACAGCAAGCGAAAAACTGACTGCAGGGCCCTGATTCCGTGACTAAAACACACACATAACACGGCGTGTTATATTAACCTCTAATAATTTGGCCTTTATTCCTAAGGAACTTAAGGCCAACTATAGGTTAACTTAACGCGCTGCGTTACGAGCGTGTTTGTTGTTATGGAATAGGGCCCAGGCAGAAGTGTAGCCACAGACTGAAGCAGAACCCTCTGGGCTTTGCAGACGAGCGTTCTTACCTTTTTTGTTTGTGCTCTTGTTTTTTATTTTATTCATAAAACATTATTTCTGTTATAGTTTTGGCTCCACACGTCTAGAGCATATAATTCAGTGTCTATAAAGTCAGTAAACATATTAATTAACAAGGATGCTTACCAGTAGACTTAAGTACCCAAAAATACCAGTAGGGATACCTTGGTAATGATAGCTGTACCAGCCGAAAAAATCAACGGTGTCAATACGTTGATCTAACATAAGGTTAATTGGCAATCAACTGTAGATCCTAGTTGTTCTAGTCATTCCTTCTTAGTTGGATGACCCTGCCTATACAGTCTATTCCACTTTGATCACCTGTGTGGTACCATCCACAAAAAAGATTTGTTTTTCCTGCCTGAGTGCTCATAGGCAACTCTTTAGTGTCCTTTCATCAATTGTGAATACAATCACCTAGACGACCTTAAGCGACTCAATGATAAAAGCAAAATAAAAACAACAAGGCAAAAATAACTTTATTATATTAAATTTGTATTTTTGTAATGAATAAATAATTAAAATTAAGGAATTTTCAGGCTTTTATATCATCGTTGAGATCTTCTTTCGTAACATTAGTGGGCCTGCAAAAAAACAATGCGAGATAATTTTATGCTTTTAATATTAATTGATTTAACTTAGTCCCAAGTCCAAACGCCCTTAGAAGTGACTAAAACACAATAGATAGTTATTGAAAAATCAACTCTTTGCAGTTAACGCATAGAGTTGATTGTCCCACTGCGCTTCACCACCGCGTCGCGTCTCGACTTATTTCTATTAGATGAGGTACATAGCGTAAACCAAATAGAGTTTTACTTTTCAACGTTAACTGTACGCCGTGCCATCTCAACTTTTCAAAGTGTTAGTGTGATCTGATTCAGACCTTATATAGACCAGTCCGTGGGGACCCTTGGAGGAGTAGGTGGACATGCAGGTACGAGACAACAGCTCCGGCGTGACTATCTTCTGGAAATATACCCAGCACTTCTGAGTCTCGAATACACCTGTTTTCCTAGAATCATGTAAATAACATGCTTTTCTTTTTATCATCATAATTTCAGTCTATCATGTTCCCATCCCACAGCTGGGACACAGGCCTTTCACACTTTCAGAGAGAGAGGATGGGCCACCATGGATGGGGATCCACCATGATAGGCGAATGACGAACTGTTTTCAGCAGGACCTTTTTCGAGCGGGTGAAAGGAATGAATACTTTTTTTTCTCCAATCACAAGCGCCATACGAACCTCCCCCAGTAATCAAAATCGATCAGAAATTTCATAAAAATCAGTTTAGTAGTTTGGCTCTAAAATAAAATAAAAATTGAAAATTGTTATTAAAATAAATATTGTCTAACTAATAAGTATTTTACTAATTTTGAAGTTTTTTTTTTATTGATACTTTATTCTCCGTTAATTGGAATGTCAGTTTTATCCTGCGCAAAAAAACTAACAATCATGCAAAAGTTTAAGAGGCCTTTACAAAATCATCATCCTGATGCATGTTTAGGTAAAAACTTATGGAAACCTCATTTGGGAGCTCTAATTTGTAGATTCTGTTGAATATAATCGGTCAAAATAATCATATAATAAATCCTGTGCAAACAGAACATATAACATAAACATATCATATAACAGAAATATATTTTCGTTATATTTTCTTTGCTGGCGTGCGAGCCAAGCGGCAACTATGTGACGCCCGTTGAAAAGTGCGCCAGCCTAATGTACCTAAATTTCGGAGTAAAACCCCCCTGATTATGGGTCAAATTCTTTGCATTCCTTCAATTCAAGTTGATATTACACTGTGTTGTTAGTTTTTGTCTGAATCAGAGTAAAAGAGACTTCAAACTTACGGATTTCTGATAACTATGTCATCTAGTTCTCTTTCATAAAAGTTAGGGTGGTCCTTCAATTTGTCTAACTTGCCTAGCATTGTATCATTTACTTCGTATACTTCGCCTGTAAAAAAATTATTAATTGAAGTTCTAAGATTAAATTAATATGATAATAAATTTGTTCAAAAAACTTGTACGGAGTATTGCATCAAGTTTTTTGATTTTATAGCTGCAGTAATTTTTTCCCCTTTTATCCCTTACCTCTTTTTGGCTTAGAAAATAAAGAAAGAAAAAAACAATCGATAATAAATAGTTTTTGTCACAAGCCGGTCCAAACTCAGCATAGTAAATATCCAGCACTGGGGAGTAGCCGAACCAATTTAGGATGGGGCAAAAAATAAAAATCTATAGTAGGTACTGAAAAATTCTATAGGTAAACAATAATTATATAAACACATATTATATCCTAAGATTGAAACTTTCTTTTAAAACTAGCCCAGGCTAGCAAAATTTTGTCAGAATTTCAGTTCATTTTTTTTTCACTTCTAGAACCCTTTTTATATGCCCATTCATCATACACAGGCCAAGAAGCTGGTTTTCTGTCGTTGTTGACCGTAGGTTACCATATCTTTTAGACTTCTACAATACATTCATGCCTTAGACTCAAACAATAATACAAATTCTTCTTACTTCTTCATACAAATAATATGAACGGAAGAAAGGAAAACCACCATACGAGTGTCCTGTAAATTTGAAAAAATTGGTCACTCCATATTTCATTCCAGGACTAACCAGGCCTGCCCAGGTGCTTGCCCCATCCTGCCCTCACGCTTATGGGCGTAGGCAACGTGCTTACGCCCATAAGCGTTGGTCTTCTGTTGGAACGGAACTGACGAGTGACGTCACGCACATATAAATCATTGCGCTATTTATTACTAGGTACCTATAGGATGTCACACATCACTATTGAGATCCATTCAAGTGCAGCCGTCTGGCCGCATTTCACTCAGTTGAACGTTGAACGAAACGCGTAAGCGCCATTGAAAATCACAGCGCTTTCGATCTTTTCGCAGCACAGATGACCGATGGGGCCGAAAGGTTCTCGAATGGAGACCACGGACCAGTAAGCGCAGCGTAGAACGTCCACCCACAAGATGGACATATGACCTAAAAGAGACCGCAGGAAAACGTTGGATGCAGGCCG
Organism: Agriopis leucophaearia; assembly: GCA_949125355.1. Classification (NCBI taxonomy): domain Eukaryota; kingdom Metazoa; phylum Arthropoda; class Insecta; order Lepidoptera; family Geometridae; genus Agriopis; species Agriopis leucophaearia. The sequence goes on from OX421289.1 coordinate 1,835,086, forward strand.
CTTCCAACCGGGCCTTTTTGAAATCGATGGGGAGGCCTATGTCCAGCAGTGGACGTCCTATGGCTGAAATGATGATGATGGTAATTCGACCTTTTGGTCGCGGGAAAACCACACCTTAAAAACGTGTGCATTGTGCATAAAAGGTAAATATTTCTGCGTGTTTATACTTTTGATTGGACGACTATTTATTATTTCAGCACTGTAGCGATCTTTAATATACTCTTAACAAAATGGAGCAAGACATTTGCTAAGGATAGCTGCTGTATACTTAGTAATAATAGCTCAATGGTATAAATCGATAACTTACCTACAATAAGACATCCTTTACCAGGACTCTCCAATATGACAGGCAAATGATATTTTGTCACGAGGACCATTGGATACCTGGTCTTGGTTTTCCCGAATGCTATGAACATGGCGACACCATTCTTGGGGTCCTTAAGCAAGTGATGGTTGGGCTCGCCACGTTTCAGAGTACCATACACGAACACCTTGTGCGTTTTTTCCTAATGGGCACAGATAAAGACCATAAATAAATATTCGGGACATTTGTTGCTCTCTCATTAGCCGAGACAGCGAGACAAACTTCAATGTAAAGTTATTATAAAAATGATTTTGTGATTATGATAATCTACTAGACCACACCTTAAGTGTTTTTGGAAATTCGTCCCTTAAAGGAGTTAAATAAGGAATGAAAGTTTGTATGAGCTTCGTCGTTCTCTTTTTTGGCTGATGGGAAATCCCATCGGCTACCTAACTACCTACATGGTTCGTAAGATATATAGGTACTTATACCACAGAATACATATAGTAGAAGTAATACCAAAGATTTTATACTATAGGTACCTTCTAACATATACAAATAAAGTCTTTGGACTTATACTCACAATTTTATCACATGATCGAGCTGCAAAAACGGTAGTGAAGAACAATACATTTTTAAGATAATTTATCATTGCTGATTGCTGATAACTTATTTTAAAAAATTATAATTGTGCAGCTGACAACTACTGTAAATTCATTGTAACTAAAAAACCTGTACCTATCTATTAAAATACTTAGTAAAAACTTGTAAATTTAAATTTCTGCTCATCGAAAAACAGGAGTGACATTTACATGACAACACAAAATGAAGTGAATCCACATCTTGATGCAAAAGAACTTAGACCTATTTACAAGGGTAATTTGCCACAGATCTAGTAAATATCTAAGAATAATGTGGGTATTGCACAGGGGGTATTGTATTGCAGACGAGCGTCTTCTAGATTTCCGCTTCGACTCGAGCTTTTATTTGAAAGGATTTTGGCACCTCACCTCTTGTGCATTTACCAATGACAAGAGTTGGTATCTTTCACAAACCTCTTTCTGCCGGGTTGCGACAAAATTTTGTCGACTCTCTTCACGGCGCGCCGTGTTACGTGTAAGTTAACCACTGAAGTGAGAATTTTTTTCGTTTAGATTAGAAGGGCTGTCAAGGCATTTTTGTAAGAATTCCGTTGTAGCCAGTTGAACACATGCAAACGATACGTCAAAATATAAATACGTAGGAAGGACTGCAGTAATTCGTCAAGATTAGTATTATTTCAAAAGGTTATGAACACCATTTTAATAAAGTTTAAAATTGACCTTCTCGTGGTGCAATACGGTTCAGTTCCCCTTGAATTTTGTGCAATTATTTTGGTAAATGTTGCTAGTGCAAAAAAACTGCACGATTATTGTGCGGTTTATAATACTAGTAGAGAAATATAGACCGTATCGTAAATTAACGTACCTCATTATTAAAACAGTTCTACCTTAAACTGCACGAAAAGTGGTTGGTAAAAAATTTGAGTTAAAGAGTTTTTCAACAATTTTGTTTATTTTAATTAACAAAAGTTGTGTATTAACGCATGTAATTGTGTTATACTAGTGAATTATTATCCTTTAAATACTATTAAGGTAAGTTCGTAGGTTTGCATGAGTGTGGGCAAACAATAGGAAGTAAAAAAAAAATATTTTCGGTTTTGCCCCAAAACTCCGCACAAACTTAGCTAGATAAGTTTCCATGACCTTAATAGGTCATGCTTTGACCATGATATCGATTTAGGCTATGTTTAAAGCTCGTTTTATGTGACTTTAAATAGGTAGAAAAATAAATATTATTTGATACGGTTAAATGCAATATCCATGCGAAGCCATTGAAAATAAAATGATATTATAAAATTTAGAATGTGGTATCACAGCTAGTGATGGGACAGTTTTGTGTGCAGTTTTGATTTTATCGATAACCTGTTATTGTATACCTTATAAAATATTTTATGGTAAAACTTGCCCTAGTCGTTTAAAAAAAATTACAAACTCTTATTTAACTTGCATCGTTGGTATGTCTGTCAGCTTCCCGATTCAAAATTTGTAATCCATTTTTCTAAGCACGTTTCAGTTGCACTAAGTAAATTTGATGTTTGTAAAATAATATGGTGGTACTTAACTGGCCTGATGATGGAGCCAGAAAAGTAGGCCATAGTAACCTCTCTACTACATACTTTTACTTATTACTCCGTCGTGTTTGGACTCGTTGAATTCATTTTGATAAGGACTGTTAGACCAAAAAGACAAAAACAATATTTCACATCTCATCATCAGCCAATTAACGTCCACTGTTGGACAAGGCCTCCCTCATAGAGAGGGGTGTTGCCATAATCCCCACGCTTGGCAGGCGGCTTGGGGATCGCAGTACGTTCACCGTGTACTATTAGGACGCTGCTGCCCATCCTCCGGTGGTTCTGGTCGCAGTTTTAGGACATACCCGGGTCCAAAACAATATTTATTGTCTGTCTAATAATTCATAGATTTACTGACGACTTGCAGCGCCCCGTGGTTTCACCCGCTATCCTATAGGAACTGCTATTTTTTCAGGGTAAAAACTATGAGTCAATCCAGAATATAACCTACCTCCATACCAAATTTTATTTTAATCCATTCACTTATTACAGAATTCAGTGAAAACAAACATATTAATACGCAGACTTTCTTATTTATAATAATAATGCGATAATGTTGTTGTCTACATCTACATAATAAGACAAATGAATAACACACACACAATAAAGTTTAATCTTCAAAAAATACTCCTAAAGTAGGTATTGTAGGAAATGTTGTAAGAAAAATAAAAAATTATCGATATCGATAAAATTATGGTAACCACTATTATTGTCAACGGCTTGTCAAGAGCTTATAATTAAAACACGGTGAAATCACAAAATTATCAACAATTTAGACTATACCGGAGATAGGAAATTCCTCCTTTTAAAAAAAATAAAATCCATTCTAGCTCTACCACACGTAATTACAGCGCAAGACGGCATTGTGAATAAATCCGATGGAGCAGCATACGAATTCGAATTCAGTTAGCAACTGCGATGCGGAGTTTGACGCGTTGACGTGCATACTCATGTTCACTCGTATGCCTCGTAACAAATGTTCCATCTCTCTTCCGTTCTATACCCTTCTCTTTTCTGTGAAGTTAACCTCTAAAAGTTTGGTCTCTATTTCGAAATAAAGGCCAACTTTTTGAGGTTAACTTATTAACGCGCAGCGTTACGAGCGTGCTTGTAGTTATAAATCAGGGCCCTGAGCTTAGAAGGTTGAAGCATTGATCTAACTTGAGATAGGCTAAAGATATGCAAAGTAAGAAGTTTAACTTGCAGGGCCTGTCATGTCAGTCTGTGGTATATTTTGTCAAATAAGTCACAATACCTACTATAGTTACATATACATGTATAAATAAATGAAACAGCTGTTTAACTTAAATATCTTTAAATTTGTAAAGCGTATTTAATATGGAATCAGTTCAATATTTTATAGGATCTTCGAGATCCTCTAGTGTTGCTTCGGGATATCTGTAAAATACAAAGGGTATCATTGAAAATGATACTTATTTTGCCCTAATTAGCCACAGCAGCAAAATGTACCTACTAGTTTCACACACAAAAATACATAGGTTATTTAAGTTTCATCTAATATTTTTTATAGAAAGTGCCTCCGCAGCCAGCAGTGCAAGAATAGTTCTTTTTCGATTAACAAAATCTGACAATTAAATCGACGAATCCGATAAAATGCCATATGATCGATCATAGCGAGTACGGGTCGACTGCCATTTTATGGAATTTGTCGATTTAAATGTCAAATTCGACGATCAATAAAGAACGGTACGCAGGACCCTGATTCCATAACTACAAAAACACTCGGAACATGTTAAGTTAACCTCAAAAAGTTGGCATTTATTTCCTATGGAATTATGGAATAGAGGCCAAATTTTCAGAAGTTAACTTAACACGCCATGTTTCGTGTGTGTTTTAGTTACGTAATCAGGGTCCAGCAGGCGTATTATGGATCTTTGATCGGGATCAGTCAGTGTCAGAATTGACAGAATTTTGACAGTTGAAAGGGGTTATGACGCAAAAAAAAAAACATACTACATTTCATACTACGAAATTGGAAATAGACAACGCTTTTTTTTTGACATAATTTTGACAAGTCACGATCCCGATCAAAGATTCATAATACGCCTGCTGGTTCGAAACAAGAATGGCTGCCGGAAGTAGTATTTTTTTTTTACTTGGCTACTGCCCGGCCCTTTGGGTGTTTGGACATTTTTGCCAATGCCTAAGCCGAATAGCAGTTGGTTATGTTGCGTCTACATTAGAGCCACGTGGCTCCGTGAAGCCGATCCGTACGGCTTGTCTTACGTACTTACCTGCATATTAGTCACATGGCTCGGTCTTACGAAACCACCTGGTCCTAATGGGTTCATAGTACATACACGCTTTTCAGTAATTATTTTGCTTAGCAACGAAACCGTTCCGATGATAATAAATGAGTAATATAACAGTAGGTTATAAGGTTATTTAATTTTTATGACAACGCGGAAACCCTTCATTTGACAGGACCAAGTTGGATGACAGTAGATTTTACGAACTTCTGGGACCATTCCGTTATTCCATGGTCTGGCTCTGGCAGTGGGGGACACAATAACTAAACTCCAATATACACTGCTGGCTATACATTTTTGCTGAGACTTCCGGAGACACTCACTTATTGCGAGATCCGATGAGTTTCTTTGATTCGGACGCAACATATCAACGTATTATTGAATTGAAAGTACGCGAGTCGTTGGATACTATTTTGTAGTCATTGTAATACTTGTAGCGTGAGCGAGGCCCAACTAAAATATAGATTCATGCGTCTAGTACCTAAACTTTAAAACAATACAAAGTGATATTTTTTGACACCTTTTGTGCCCGCGTTTTACGTGTGCGTTGGCTTAGCATAAAACAGTGTAGATATTAATTAAAAACACGCATATATATATCATACACTGTATGAGAAACTCGTGTTTTATGCAATTAAATTATTTTTATCTTTCAGTATACTTTTGCTCTCAGCCAGGATCCTTATTCTGCACGGGCAAACGCGCTCGTAACGCAGCGCGTTAAGTTAACCTCAAAAAGTTGGTCTTAATTTCAAGGAATGGAGTTCAACATTTTGTGGTTAACTTAAAGTGGCAACGTTAGCACGCGTTTGCCCGAGCAGAATAAGGGCCCTGTAAGAGATTACAGCTTGTTGTATAATATGGATTTCTTAACCTTATATACGGCAGTCCATGCTTGCCCTTGGCTGAGTACTTCCCTAAATAGCGTCGAGATAACAAATCTTCCGTCATCGAGTTAAAGAAATACACGTGGCATCTCACTGTTTCCTGAGCACCACTTTTACTGAAAAAGTGTAAATTATTGCTTTTAATGCCATGTACACATATTGGTAGTGTTGGCTCCAAGACCATTTTCGTTACTTCTGTTCATATGTGTTGTTCGAATACTGAAAGCCGATATACAAGCTCGTAATAATTTTTAAAGTGAAACGATCTTGGGGCCAACTTGGCCAATGTCTGGACGCGGCACAATAGTTCTGTACCTAGTAGGTACTAATAAGAAAGTGCACAAGTAGTTACGCTTTTCAGAATCACTAGATTAGGTATATATATATATATATTAAGGTCAATAAGGTAAAGCTAAGTTACTAACCTAATCTAGCGTTCGGGGCCACAAGATTAAGGAAGGGCAGTCTCTCTCTCTCTCTCTCTCTCTCTCTCTCTCTCTCTCTCTCTCTCTCTCTCTGAGAGAATGCTTATGTCCCGGCAGTGAGAACGTGATAAGCTGATAATGATGATGAAAAAAAAAAGCGAGTGATGTTGTTGAATATTGACTGGTTCTGGTTACAGAGGCAGAGCAAACGTTCCGTTGGCAGACATCTAATAATACACGTTATGTGTCTGTACTGCAGCAGTCAACCAAATCACACCCATTGCGAAAATACGTGCATAAGATTGGCCAAAGACTAAAAATAATAGCAGAAGGTAAAGAAGGCCTAAATGGCTGGATGATATTATATGAGTGGACTGGATTGAGTTACCAGCACCTGAAGATGACATCACGGGACGTCAAGAAATTTTGGCTACTGACTTCAATTCAACTTCAATATGAAGATGGTTATGATGGTTGATGATAAGAGAAGGCATATAGCAAACCCAAAAATGTGTAGTAGATTTGTAAATTGAAGCGGAAATGGGCAGGCCACATCGCTCGAAGAATCGATAACCGATGGGAGTGATATTATGTATAATTTTGCTACGTTTTGCTGTCACATCACATCAAATCATCAGCTAATTAACGTCCACTGTTGGACAGAGGCCTCCCTCATAGAGAGGGGTGTTGCCATAATCCCCACTCTTGGCAGGCGGCTTGGAGATCGCAGTACGTTCACCGTGTACTATTAGGAAGCTGCTGCCCATCCTTCGGTGGTTCTGGTCGCAGTTTTAGGACATACCCGGGTCCACGTTTTGCTGTGTTTAGATTGAATTAAAAGAGTTAACTTACGTCAGGACAGCTATATCAATTTCTTCTCTGGTGTACAATACAGAATTAACCAATTTGTCCAACTTGCCCATCATTGGTACATTTACTTCATATATTTCACCTGTGAATATGAACAGATAAGTACCTAATACCTATGTATTAAGGAAAATATTATGTGCTGCTGCCACGATGACGGAGATCGAAATGTATAGTAACTTTGGAGATCCAATCCAACTTATAAGGGAAAACCAACACGCAAAGTTGGTGAATTCGCGGCATTTATATAATCTGATACAGATTTGGAGCCAAAAAGCAATGATCCTTCCACCAAAAACTTCAGAGGATCTCACTAAACGTTGGATTAAGGGTCAGATACAGAAAGCAGTTATCGTCAACTAGATAGTAATTGATACGCATTGTCGAATTCTCACTCTGCAGTCTGCACTAGTACCTTGGGTCTATCTCGCGACCATCGGCCCCTGGATTCGGTTTTTTTTTAATAATAACTTTTGTTTGTATGGCGTTTCTCACAATGGTGGTACCAAGCCAAAAGGTCATTGTACTCATAATAATTAAGAACAACTTTTATTAAGGAACTAACCCTGGGCCATTATTCTGCAACTGCAAACACGCTCGTTTTTCCTAAGGAATAGAGGCCAAATTTTTGAGGTTAACTTAACGCGCCGCGTTACGAGCGTGTTTGCAGTTGCGGAATAAGGGCCCGGCATTTCAGAGAGAGTCAATCAATGGTATTATTCCATGGAACAGCTGACTCTTCTTTCACGAATTCATGGTTGGACCCTTAGTAACAGTTGTTCATAGTAATGAGGACCTATAATGATCTTTTGGTTTAGTACATACCACCGTGAAACCATGTACATGGACATCACGAAAAAAAACTTAAAAGATATAAAGGAATACGAGACTAAATTTATGGGTAACTTACCTTGAACAGTACATCCTCTACCCGGCCAATTCAATAGGCCTGGCATATGATATTTCGTCGCAATGATGAGTGGAAATTTTTTGCGTGTCTTTGCTTCTGTTATGAAGGTGGCGACGCCATTCTTAGGATCCGTGAGCCATTCATTGTCGGGCTCGTTGCGTTTCAGTGTACCATATACAAACAGCTTGTACGTTTTCTGGGATTAGACAAATATGCTAGTTTTATAGATGTAAACAGCTCACGCGCGTGGCTAAACAGACACGCGGCTATAACATTACAGACGTGTCGAAATTGGCTGACGAACCGCCGTCTGACCAACGGGAGAGAAAGAGAATAGGGCTCTAGACTGGTACGTGACTGAGACTGAGCGAAATGAGGCGAGGCACAAGCGAGCGAATCCCAACGAAAGCGTTTACTACAATCTCGCTCTCGGGCTGACTCGGGCGGGTATCATAGGTCCATAGCAAGACTGTGCAGCCGACATAAGGGTCGGTTCACACCATATTACTACAAAAACTTATAAATTGAGTTTTTAATAAGTACTCACAATAAAGCATGGTTTTGCATTAACGCTAGTGAAGGATAGAAAATCATTAAAATAATTTAGTATTGAGCTGATAACCATAGTATACTTGCGAAATTATTAAGTACTCCAATATGAATAGAAATATTAGATCGAATAGTTTACATTTTTATGATTTTTTGATTTGAATTTCCGCTTTTACAAAGAGACAGCCACTGACACTTGTAATATTGACAAACTGAAACACAGACTGACTATCAGAACTTTTTTTAAAGACTTTGTAGACGAGCTGTTACACATTTGTATGTGTTCCGACCTTTTCCAGTTTCTATAATTAGTATTTTTGTTATATAATATATTTATTTTTTCTGAGGTATTTTTACATATGTCCTGCAGGGTTAGCATGCGCACCGACTCTTTTTATCGTGCCAAAGCGGGACATGCGTATATGAAACCGTAGGCACCTTGTCGTGTTCTCGCTAGTTAAAGTGACAACAAGATTTTAGCGGTGCGCATGCTAGCCATGCTGTACAAGATTTAACGACCTACATGGCAACTGCGTCAATAACGCGAAGTCAAAAGCAACAAAAAATATATTATAATAATGATGCTGACAGACGACAGCTAAACTGTCATATAAAATGTCAAAACCATGTGATATTTTTATGGGGTTATGTTTTCATTTTAATTTTTAGTAAAAATTTCAATGTTTTGCTATTTTATTATGCTGGAATCTAAATTAATCTAATCATCGCAAAGGTGTATACAAGTATTTATTAGAACACTTTCTTACGTGTAATGGATTTTGCACGTAGGCAACTTGAAAAGTACGGCTGGAGTAAGGGTAAGTTTACTTACCATATTTTGCTTTTAATACGAAGTATAAACTTTCAGCTGTAAGACTACAAATTTAGTAGGTTCCTATAAGTCCAATTAAGTCCTCTGTCCCATGACAACACTTCGTTGAAACAAATTGCAATATGAAATAACATATATCATTACGATTTACAGGTAAAGGTCTCGGGAAACATGAAAACGGTATATCAGAAGCTCTGAAGCCGAAGTTGAAACGCAGTGTCACTGGTATAGGCCATGATCCAGCGGCCGAGTTCAATGAGCATTGGTGGAGCGCTTTGTATGATAAAGCTGCTAAGAACGTAGAAGTAAGATGAAGAAGAATATTTTTTTTTCCTAATTTGAAAATTTTCCGTGAATCTTCCAATTTTTCATTCCATAATAATTCTCAATATAAAAAAACCGACTATCAGAACTGGACCAAGTTGAGATGGGACCAAATGGTAAGCACCAGCTTTCAAATAAAAAAATAACTATCAAAATCACAGAAAAGAGAAGGGTATAGAACGGAAGAGAGATGGAACATTTGTCACGAGGCATACGAGTGAACATGAGTATGCACGTCAACGCGTCAAACTCCGCATCGCAGTTGCTAACTGAATTCGAATTCGTATGCTGCTCCATCGGATTTATCCACAATGCCGTCTTGCGCTGTAATTACGTGTGGTAGAGCTAGAATGGATTTTAATTTTTTTTAAAGAAGGAATTTCCTATCTCCGGTAAAGTCTAAATTGTTGATAATTGTTGTTATTTGTTGTGATTTCACCATGTTTTAATTATAAGCCCTTGACAAGCCGTTGACAATAATAGTGATTACCATAATTTTATCGATATCGATAACTTTTGATTTTTCTTCCAACATACCTACTTAAGGAATATTTTTTGAAGATTAAACTTTATTGTGTTATTATTAATTTGTCTTATTATGTAGATAACAACATTATCACACTATTATTATAAATAAGAAAGTCTGCGTATTAATATGTTTGTTTTCACTGAATTCTGTAATAAGTGAATAGATTAAAATAAAATTTGGTATGGAGGTAGCTTATATTCTGGATTGACTCATCGTTTTTACCCTGAAAAAATAGCAGTTCCTATAGGATAGCGGGTGAAACCACGGGGTGCTGCAAGTCGTCAGTAAATCTATGAAATAATAGACAGACAATAAATATTGTTTTTGTCTTTTTGGTCTAATAGTCCTTATCAAAATGAATTCAACTAGTCCAAACACGACGGAGTAATAAGTAAAAGTATGTAGTAGAGAGGTTACTATGGCCTACCTTTCTGGCTCCATCATCAGGCTAGTTAAGTACCACCATATTATTTTACAAACATCAAATTTACTTAGTGCAACTGAAACGTGCTTAGAAAAATGGATTACAATTTTGAATCGGGAAGCTGACAGACATACCAACGATGCAAGTTAAATAAGAGTTTGTAATTTTTTTAAACGACTAGGGCAAGTTTTACCATAAAATATTTTATAAGGTATACAATAAACAGGTTATCGATAAAATCAAAACTGCACACAAAACTGTCCCATCACTAGCTGTGATACCACATTCTAAATTTTATAATATCTTTTTATTTTCAATGGCTTCGCATGGAAATTGCATTTAACCTTTTCAAATAATATTTATTTTTCTACCCATTTAAAGTCACATAAAACGAGCTCTAAACATAGCCTAAATCGATATCATGGTCAAAGCATGACCTATTAAGGTCATGGAAACTTATCTAGCTAAGTTTGTGCGGAGTTTTGGGGCAAAACCGAAAATATATTTTTTACTTCCTATTGTTTGCCCACTCTCATGCAAACCTACGAACGTACCTTAATATTATTTAAAGGATAATAATTCACTATTATAACACAATCACATGCGTTAATACACAACTTTTGTTAATTAAAATAAACAAAATTGTTGAAAAACTCTTTAACTCAAATTTTTTACCAACCACTTTTCGTGCAGTTTTAGGTAGAACTGTTTTAATAATGACGTACGTTAATTTACGATACGGTCTTTATTTCTCTACTAATATTATAAACCGCACAATAATCGTGCAGTTTTTTTGCACTAGCAACACATACCAAAATAATTGCACAAAATTCAAGGGGAACTGAACCGTATTGCACCACGAGAAGGTCAATTTTAAACTTTATCAAAATGGCGTTCATAACCTTTTGAAATAATACTAATCTTGACGAATTACTGCATTACTTCCTATGTAGTTATATTTTGACGTATCGTTTGCATGTGTTCAACTGGCTACAACGGAATTCTCACAAAAATGCCTTGACAGCCCTTCTAATCTAAACGAAAAAAAATTCTCACTTCAGTGATCAAAATCGGTTCACTCAGTCAAAAGTTCTGTCGAAAACAAACTAACTTTATTACTATAATGTGGGTCACATTACAATATTAAATCATTCAAAATACTGAAGGTAAACACTAGTTATATATAACAATTATGATGTCAGATGGCCTCTAAGTGTATAAATCTCTTTATAGGTTGAAGAAAAGAATGGCAAAACGAAGAAAATCAAAACAGTAGATGGCGAAGACTTCACAATTACAAACAGCACTTGGAGAATAAACAATAAACGTAAAAATAATAATGACAACGAATATTCAGAGTATTTCATTAAGAAAGCAGTTATGACCAATGATGGGACAAGAGGTAATTAATATACTTTTATTAGTTTCATTTTTATTTGAGATGAGGACCTGCTGCCTTATTATGGATCTTTGATCGGGATCGCAAGTTCCATAATAAGATCAAAGATCCATAAGGCAGCTGCACTGACGTCCCGCTTGGGGTGTATTGTGCATTTTCCTTTACCAGCACCTACCCGAGCCAACCCAAGAGTGAGGCGCTTAGTCACTGGCACAGTTGCTCCAGTAGTGTATATGGAAGTGTGTATAATGACGATGAAAAGCAGTCTAGCCGATGTGTTGAAGTGGATGAAAAAGGTAATCACATGCAACCCGGTAGCGATTCTAGTTTCCTCTGTGGCTTCACAATGCTCTACAGCAGGGGTCTCCAAACTACGGCCCGCGGGCCAAATCCGGCCCGCCACTGCCTTCAATCCGGCCCGCGACAGGAATTGAAACTCGCGGAATTGTCGGTGATTCAGCCCTGTATATGTCATCTCATAAAATTATCTCATGATCTGATAAAATTAACAACTGATATGACTGGTCTTAGAAATTCAGACAATTCCAAACATTTTCCGCACAAGGACTGAAGACTGTAGCTGAAATAGATAGTACCTAGAACCGTACATAGTATCACTACTCGACACTAGATGTAGTTACGTGTCACAATACACAATCAATAGTAATTGAAATGCAATAAAAGCCTGTTTGCTTAGGTGGGCAGAAAAATTAAAATTGTTACGGCCCTTACAACCACAGAAAAGAGAAGGGTATAGAACGGAAGAGAGATGGAACATTTGTTACGAGGCATACGAGTGAACATGAGTATGCACGTCAACGCGTCAAACTCCGCATCGCAGTTGCTAACTGAATTCGAATTCGTATGCTGCTCCATCGGATTTATTCACAATGCCGTCTTGCGCTGTAATTACGTGTGGTAGAGCTAGAATGGATTTTAATTTATCTTATCTTTATCTATTATCTCCGGTATAGTCTAAATTGTTGATAATTTTGTGATTTCAACGTGTTTAAATTATAAGCCCTTGACAAGCCGTTGACAATAATAGTGGTTACCATAATTTTATCGATATCGATAATTTTTTATTTTTCTTACAACATTTCCTACAATACCTACTTTAGGAGTATTTTTTGAAGATAAAACTTTATTGTGTTATTATTCATTTGTCTTATTATGTAGATGTAGACAACAACATTATCACACTATTATTATAAATAAGAAAGTCTGCGTATTAATATGTTTGTTTTCACTGAATTATGTAATAAGTGAATGGATTAAAATAAAATTTGGTATGGAGGTAGGTTATATTCTGGATTGACTCATAGTTTTTACCCTGAAAAAATAGCAGTTCCTATAGGATAGCGGGTGAAACCACGGGGCGCTGCAAGTCGTCAGTAAATCTATGAATTATTAGACAGACAATAAATATTGTTTTGGACCCGGGTATGTCCTAAAACTGCGACCAGAACCACCGGAGGATGGGCAGCAGCGTCCTAATAGTACACGGTGAACGTACTGCGATCCCCAAGCCGCCTGCCAAGCGTGGGGATTATGGCAACACCCCTCTCTATGAGGGAGGCCTTGTCCAACAGTGGAAGTTAATTGGCTGATGATGTGATGTGAAATATTGTTTTTGTCTTTTTGGTCTAATAGTCCTTATCAAAATGAATTCAACGAGTCCAAACACGACGGAGTAATAAGTAAAAGTATGTAGTAGAGAGGTTACTATGGCCTACTTTTCTGGCTCCATCATCAGGCCAGTTAAGTACCACCATATTATTTTACAAACATCAAATTTACTTAGTGCAACTGAAACGTGCTTAGAAAAATGGATTACAAATTTTGAATCAGGAAGCTGACACATACCAACGATGCAAGTTAAATAAGAGTTTGTAATTTTTTTTAAACGACTAGGGCAAGTTTTACCATAAAATATTTTATAAGGTATACAATAATAGGTTATCGATAAAATCAAAACTGCACACAAAACTGTCCCATCACTAGCTGTGATACCACATTCTAAATTTTATAATATCATTTTATTTTCAATGGCTTCGCATGGATATTGCATTTAACCTTATCAAATAATATTTATTTTTCTACCTATTTAAAGTCACATAAAACGAGCTCTAAACATAGCCTAAATCGATATCATGGTCAAAGCATGACCTATTAAGGTCATGGAAACTTATCTAGCTAAGTTTGTGCGGAGTTTTGGGGCAAAACCGAAAATATTATTTTTTACTTCCTATTGTTTGCCCACACTCATGCAAACCTACGAACTTACCTTAATAGTATTTAAAGGATAATAATTCACTAGTATAACACAATTACATGCGTTAATACACAACTTTTGTTAATTAAAATAAACAAAATTGTTGAAAAACTCTTTAACTCAAATTTTTTACCAACCACTTTTCGTGCAGTTTAAGGTAGAACTGTTTTAATAATGAGGTACGTTAATTTACGATACGGTCTATATTTCTCTACTAGTATTATAAACCGCACAATAATCGTGCAGTTTTTTTGCACTAGCAACATTTACCAAAATAATTGCACAAAATTCAAGGGGAACTGAACCGTATTGCACCACGAGAAGGTCAATTTTAAACTTTATTAAAATGGTGTTCATAACCTTTTGAAATAATACTAATCTTGACGAATTACTGCAGTCCTTCCTACGTATTTATATTTTGACGTATCGTTTGCATGTGTTCAACTGGCTACAACGGATATCTTACAAAAATGCCTTGACAGCCCTTCTAATCTAAACGAAAAAAATTCTCACTTCAGTGCTTACAACATACCGAAAAAAAAATGGCCCAAGGCTTCAAAGTTTGGAGACCCCTGCTCTACAGTTTCGTTCTCCTTCATGCATCCACGACAACCATTCCATAGATTCCTGGTTTTAGTGCCCATTGTCAATTTATAAATTTCTCATGTCATCTTTTTTTTTTCAGTTGAAAATGTGACAGATAGTGAGTCAGAGAATGAAGGTCAAAATGAAAAGAAGGATGTGTTTAAAATGACCGATGAAGAGCTCTTCAAGGCTTGTGAAGGCAGGACTGCACATAAGTGAGTGACCAATAAAGGTGGAACACTGGTTGGACCTCAGATTAGACAACAAGGGAGATATGCCTTATTATCTTTGGTCTGACAGCCCCGTTAGCTCAGTTGGTAGTGTACCTGCCTTCTGTGCTTGGGGGCGTGGGTTCGATTCCCACCTAGGACAAACATTTGTGTGATGTACATTTGTGTTTGTTCTATGTCTAGGTGTTTATATCTATTTAAGGGGAACTCGGGCGTCCCCGCAGTCTCCAGACTAGTTCCCCAATGGTGTAGCCCCGCACCGTATGTCTACTGGTTAGCAGCGTGGAGTCTCAATCCACTGCCGTTTTCCCACCGAATCACTTACACACTTAAATCATGCAGCAACTTCAAGTCAAGAGTGAATCGGTTTCTTCTAGGCAAGCGTGATACACCGTAGGCTTCATCATCGCTTAATATCAGGCGAGTTGGTGGCCAAGCGCAAGTCTATTCTACGATAAAAAAAAAGTATGTATTTAAAAATATATTTATGTATGTATATCAGTCTCTGGCAGCCATATTACAAGCTATGCTTAGGTTGGGGTCAGATGACCATGTGTGCAATATGTACCATATGTGCATATGTCCCAGGTATTATTATCGTTTGTGTTCTAAGAAAACTTCTTTAGGCATGCTGAGCACTTTTTGGTCGAACAAAAATCATGGAACTCGCGACATCATCACGCTGTCATCACAATGCCGTGTATTTTTAAATAGCGCCATCTCTTGTAGAATAGGTGAATTACTACTTAAGTTTTCACTTCTGACGTGCAGTCCTATGACTGATGTGTTTCTTTTTCACTGCCTAACACAAAAAATTATAATAAATAAATATCTGGGACATTATTGCACACATGGTCATCTGACCCCAAACTAAGCAAAGCTTGTAATATGGCAGCCAGAGACTGATATACATATATATATATATATATTTTATTTTTATTTTTTATACATACTTAAATAGATATTAATACCCAGACATAGAACAAATACAAATGTTCATCACACAAATGTTTGTCCTAGATGGGAATCGAACCCACACCCCCAAGCACAGAAAGTAGGTTCACTACCAGCTGAGCTACTGGGGCAGTCAATTGTAAGTACTGCGTACTTACAAATTTTTCACGTACACAAAGAAACATTTGGTAAGCACAGCGGAAAACGTCCACCCGCACGATGGACAGACAAGCTAAAAGAGAGCAGGAATATACTGGATGCAGGTTGCTTTCAACTCCTTTTGGAGATTGATGGTGGAGGCCTATGGCAAAATGATGATGATGAAGAAATATTCAGTGACACCAATGAACGAATCTTCCACATTCACAAACAAGCGGATCACTTTTAAAACCGACTTCAAAATTATTTGAAAGATATACTTTAAGATTGCTCCCATAAAAATTTCATTAATATCGGTTCAGTAGTTTGGTTCTTTAACCGACTTTCATAAATCGAGGTTCTCAATTAGTCTGTTTTTTTGTTACCTCAGAACTTTCGACTGGGTGAACCGATATTGATAATTATTTTTTTATTTGAAAGCTGGTGCTTCCCGTGTGGTCCCATTTCAATTTGGTCCAGTTCTGACATTTTCGTGAAGTCGGTTTTTTTAAAATTGATAATTATAAATCAAAATAACTAAAAAAAGTCTTTCAAGTAAACAAATTGAAGTCAGTTTATAAATTGATAATTATTAATTTAAATGATAGACTTGGGTTGACCACCAGCTCGCCTGATGTTAAGGTATGATGTGGTCTATGATGGAGCATACTTGCCTAGAAGAAACCAATTCACTTGCGGCTTGAATACACCCAAATTGTAACTATCTAACTCACTTAGGCAGGGCATTCCAATGAAAGCTAGTGATTCGCACAATAAAAGTGGAATCAAAGCGCGTATCATGTGTTATTTTTAAAGTATTTCTTTTCCAGGGGAGCCCGTCATGGCTTAAAGGCTTTAGGGAAGCTAGCAAGAATAGAACAGCAAGAACAAATGCTTCTAACTCAATCAAAATACGAAGGATACTCCCATGCCAAGAAACTGAAGCAGAAAAATGAAGAAATTGTAGAAGACATGTCTTTGGCTGATGATCGAGAAGAGAAACCTAAAAATAAAAAGAAGAAAAAAAAGAGAAAACGTTGCTTGAGCAATGAAAGTGAATCTAATGTTATCTTTGAAGAGGCTGAATTAGCAGTTGTGCCTTTGCCAGGAAATGCTAAGAATTTAAAAAGTAAAGCAGTTATTGGGGATACCAGTGTGTCGAAAGAAGCTAATTGTGGTCGAGTAATTATGAAATCGGAACAGCAGGTGTTTGATAATGAAGTGGATGCGGACAAGAATCATATTGCTAAAAAGTCCAAGAAAAAGAAGAAGCGACAAATAGAACAATCAGAAACAGAATTCGATGAAGTGAATTCTAATAAAATAGTTTTGGACACTACAGATGCTGTGCCCAAAAAGAAAAAGAAGAAGAAACGTAATGAGATAGATGTTTAGGTGCCAGTTTTATGTACCACTATTCTACTGTTTTAGTAATTTTGTAAATATATATATATAAGATACGTTTTAAAGAGTTTTCATTAATTTACCACTACACCATAGTCTAATCTGTAAAAAAAAATG
The DNA here is from genome assembly GCA_949125355.1 of Agriopis leucophaearia. Taxonomy (NCBI): domain Eukaryota; kingdom Metazoa; phylum Arthropoda; class Insecta; order Lepidoptera; family Geometridae; genus Agriopis; species Agriopis leucophaearia. The sequence continues at coordinate 1,852,685 of OX421289.1, forward strand.
TATGCGTTATAATGGGAGAAAAGTGACAAAAGTTTATAATGACCTCCTTTCGGTTTAGTACAGGGTATATGCGTAACCCTGTATAAATACTAAGGTCAAGGAATGGATAGTACATAAGTACTAAAATTAAGCTGGAGGGTCTGGTATATTATATACCTTGTTAGCTAAGATACGGTCGCGTTTCTCGTAATAACCCAGTTAACTCTTCTTTTTTTTTTCGCCCATTGGTGATGGGTAGGTATTAAATTTTGATATGATACATACTTATATCCTCAGAAAATTAAATGGAAGTGTAATACCTACAGTTTCCTCTTTAGCACCTACACACCCCCATGGTCGTCCATTTGACCATCTAGTTTGCAGTTGTGTGCCGCTCACTATTAAAGTGTGCGTTTGTACTATTATGAATATGTCAGTGTGTGCAATAAGTGTGTACCTCGCCCCCTTCAGTTTTCGGAAGACTTTTTTCGGTTCTCAAGCTTAAGGCAAATCCAAACTACTTAATTATATAAGACTAGCCGTCCGCCCCGGCTTCGCACGAGTGTAAGCTCGGCCTTAGCCTATGTCACCCGGGGATAGTGTAGCTTCCCAACAGTGAAAGAATTTTTCAAATCGTTTCAGTAGTTTCGGAGCCTATTCATTACAAACATACAAAAATAGGTACAAATCTTTCCTCTTTATAATATTAGTGTAGATCAGAACTAAAACCCAAGTGCAGCAATCCTACATTATTTAGCACAACTATGAATTTAATGATAGCAACACTACTATCAGCTGTCTGTTTGACATTGACACAATTCGCCAAAACACGAAAAGCTGTCATTAAATGAAAACAGGAAAAAATATTGGTAATATTATAAAACAAATATCTTAAAAAAATGTCCGTGGGAAAGTTCCTAGCTTTAGATAAGCTAGCAAATTTGTTCAACATCATTCGCCAGAATGGTGGCCTCAGGGGTTCGCTCTGGAAATTGTACAGGTAAGAGAAATAAACAGTATTATGTAATTTGGTGAAGAGGTTATGTTTTGAAAGCTTTTTCATTAATAATTAGTAATATTAGTATAAAAAGTTATATCAAAGAATAGTTACATGTTTCTAGATATAGCAAATCATATTGGATGTATGTAACACTAATGAAAGTGAAAGATTTGTCAGAATTATTTTTTCCATTTAGTTTAGTAATACCAAGGATAATTCTATATGATCGTCCTTGGTAATACCTAGCTAAATGTATCTGGGTGAAAAATAGCTGTGGACATAGCAAATTACTCACAGTATAATCACGGCAAAACTAGAAAGACAACATGTTCAAAACCTAGTTGTTTCTTAATCAGACAAACTCAGCATCAGACAATCTCTAGAGCAACTTTTCCATACCATAGAATCCACTTTCAACATAATTTTGGAATGTAACTGGGTGTCGAGGCAAGCAAGTCGCGCGTCTGATCGTAAGCGTCACTTATGTCAGTATGTAGAACTCCATCAGTTCAAAATCCTTCTCGACATTTTATGTATATCTGTGTTGTGATGTCATGTGTTTGTCCCTGGTAGCGGGTTAAACACGTTAAAGTCCTCAAGAGCAAGACAACCGATCATGTACGCAAATTGAGATTCCACCGCCCATAAACTGGGCAATCTCCAGACTAAATGTCTACCTGACTCTATACAAGACTGCCAAGTTGGGCCAATACCACAGAAGCCACGAAGAAACATTGAATGCACTATCCGCTTGCTTGTCTGACAGATATTAGATGTCAAATCTGTTGTCGCAGTAACTTGACTGTAAACATTTCCCTTTAATCCGAAACAGAAATGTTTGCACACTACTGTTTGGTAAATGACTCTTGATTATTGCAATTACTTATTATTATTGTTATGTCATTCTGATTAATTTGATGTAACTAACAAACAAACAAATTTAGTTTTACATAATGTGTTGTTCCATAGGCTCCCGAACTAGTCTGGGACTGTGTGTCGGGTGCCAGTGGCTTCTCTTATATATCATTATACTTATGCCAAAGCAAACAATTAAATAATGCAAAATAATACAAAAAGTTATTATAAAAATTTTGAATTTAGAATAACTGTGTCAATTAAATAAAATAAAATAATTAAATAACTGTTAAAGATGGATTACCCCAGTTGGACTGCAAGAGTCTTTTTTAACACGCTTTTATTAGCTTAGTATGCATCTATGTAACAAAATCTTTGATTGTGATTTTCACCCCTTTCAAAATGACTGATTTATTTGAAACTTTACACACTTATCAAGAACCGATGACAATGCAATAATTTGTATAGTTTGTCCTATTCTGGCAGCGTTTTTGTAGTGGTAGGACTCTTGCAGGGGTCCGCCTGGGGAAGTACTACACCTTTGCCAGTTATTCAACCGCCAAGCAGTAGTGTGAAAACACTATTGTGTTTGACATCTTATTAGGGCACACAGAGATTTGACATCTTATATCTCGGGGTGACGAGCGCAGTGCATTGCCATCCAGGGTTTTGAACTGTTGAAGTTCAAAATTCTGAGTAGCGTTGTGCTGTTAAGGGCAAGCGTGAAGAGCCATGCGACTTCGCTCGTCTCGTAACCCAGTACCATAAAAAAAAAAAACGTATTTCACAGTCTTGCGGTTCGCACAGCTACCACAAGTGTTCGATAACTGTTTGACTGCGTTCCTTTCAGACAAGACGAGCTGAAAGACGGTCGGCTGATCGGTGAAGATAAGTACGGCAACAAGTACTATGAAAACCCTCGCTACTTCTACGGTAGGAACCGATGGGTCGAGTACGCGGACAAATATCACATGAGTTATGATGGAAGTCAGGTACGTTCATTTGCCTTATAATCTGAACTAGCTGCAGCCGGGTGACGCAAAATGGGCCAATGAATGGCCTAATTGTGGAAAACGCCCACTACAGAAGTAACAATTAAGCGAGTTGCCCTTTAACCACGTGGGATTCAAACAAGTGGGGGTTAGACATAACATCACAAATGATCACGATAGGGGGGACGTGTTGTGACAATCAGATGTATATATTTTAGTGGGACCATGTGGAATCCGCATTCCACTCTACTTTATCTGGTCTAAGATATAAAATTTTACTAATTTTTAAGTATATATTATATTCTCTACGTGCTTATCACTATATATATAAAATTTCCATGTCACAATGTTAGTTACCGTACTCCTCCGAAACGGCTTTACCGATTTTTACCAAATTTTATATGCGTATTCAGTAGGTCTGAGAATCGGCTACTATCTATTTTCCATACCCCTAAGTGATAAGAGTATAATTTATAAGGCAAAACAACGTTTGCCGGGTCAGCTAGTATACATATATATTTCCCTTTATGTTTTGTTTTTATATTTTCTGTTGTGTTGTCCATATTTTTTGTGTAATTATTCTACGAATGTTTTTTTATTTTTAACTCTGAAGTCCCGTGCGTCTCAGGAGGTCAGTGCTGAAAATCAGCGCTGCAGAGATATCTGTAGCATTATAGCTGAGCACTGACCTTTTTTGTCGTACTGGTCACTACAACAACTGAACATGTAGGTATTATTGTTATTTTTGATTATTTTTATTCTGTTTTGTAATGTTTTGTGCGCAAAATAAATGCACTAAATAATAATATTTTTTTTTCTTCTTCTAAATACCGATTTGAAGAGATGGTGCCTGAGCGGTACAATATGCGATCCGGTTATCTAGGACCGGGACCCGGGTGCAGATCCGGTCAGATTGCAGGGGGCCAAGGCGATCCTTGACCCTGAACCAATCACTTATTTAGTACTAACTTTAAATTATGTGCAGTTTCTATGGCATTGCCTGTTCGTCGGTTAATAACAATATTGTTAATTTATATTTCAGGTGCCTGCTGACTGGTACGGCTGGCTGCATTACAAATCTGATCTTCCACCCCACCAGGTATGCTATTATAAAGAATCACTAGCTTCATTCTGTTTTAAGTGGGATTTTAAGACATTTTATTCAGCCCACTACCACCCATACATTGTGGACTTTCCTTGGATACGTACCAAACGTTTCGATTCTACGTTTCTAATGCGTACGGTCAAGGATTGGAACAACCTGCCGGCTTTATTATTTCTTGAGAGATATAATCTGGGTCTTTTCAAGTGACAGGTTAGTTGGTGGTCAAACGCGGAATTATTCGCGATAATAAAATTATATACAGGGTCCAATGGTACAGGGGGAATCAGAAATAAGGTTATCCGACAGAGAACTACCAGTGTCCAGTGTGTGTTGCCAGTGATGACATATGGTACTGAGACGTTGTCATTAACTGTTGGTCTTTTGGAAAAACTCTGAGTCACACAACGGGCAATGGAGAGAGCTATGCTCGGAGTTTCTTTGCGCGATAAAATCCGGAACGTAGATATTCGCCAAAGAACCAGAGTCAACGACATAGCTATTAAAATTTGCAAGTTGAAGTGGCAATGGGCAGGCCACATCGCTCGAGGAACTGATGACCGATGGGGGAAGAAAGGTTCTTGAGTGGAGACCACAAACCGGAAGACGCAGCGTAGGTAGGCCTCCCACTAGATGGACCGATGACATTGTGGGAGTCGCGGGCATCCAGTAGATTTAGATGGCAGGATGTCGTACAGTTCTGGCTGATGATGACAGAGAACTAAAGTTACCAGCATAGCTCAAAGAATAGCAAGCTGAAGTGGCAATGGGCGGGCCGGTGTTGGGGTAGCCCAACGCTTGTCAGTTCTTCTACAGATTACGGAGGATATTCTAGAACCCGTCTACACGGGTTCTAGAGTGGAAGCCGTTGTAATCTTCCAGTTGTCACCTTAGACAACATCTTCCCTCATATACTCGCTGGTAGTCTTCTTCTCTACAATATCTAATACTTAAATGATAAAATAAATAACGATAATTATTGTACAAAAGCATATATGCAGCTATAATCAGCCTTTTAATAGTTCACTGCTGGACTTGGGCCTGCTTTCAAAAGAGCGATTGGGCCATATCCACCACGCTGGCTCAGTTGCCGGTTGGTAGATTCACATACGCCATTGAATTTCCTCTCCGTACGTATGTTGTATTCCTAACGATGTTTTCCTTCGCCTAAAAGCCAGTGGTATGAACATTCGTACGTAAACTCTAAAGAGCTCAGGGCCGGATTTAAGGGAGGGCAACAGGGGCTCCAGCCCCGGGGCCTCCACAAGAAAAGGGCCCCCAAAACAGACATTTCCAGGTAAATTTTTCTAACCGAATAAAATTCTAAATTATAATGAAAAAAATACCATTAATAACAATTCAGAGCCTCCGTTTCTTTGCTGCCCTGGGCCTCTATGCCTCAAAATCTGGCCCTGAAAGAGCTCATTGATACGGGCACGGGATTTGAACCCGCGACCTCACACTTTCAAGTCTAGTGGTCTCCTAAATAGGCTATTTTAGTGGTAGCATATGTTCCTTATTTGTCTAATCTGAAGGCTTGGTACATCATTTTTGTTTAGCTAATGAGGTCAATTCTGTTGTACCATTCTCTAAATTAAACTAATTTGACAGGACTAAAATTATCGGCGTTTCTTTTCATTTCAATACGTCAGAAAAGGATGGCAACCTATTTAGAGCTGTCAAATTTAGTTTAGAGAATGGTACATCAGATCGATGTTGACAGCCCCGTTAGCTTAGTTGGTAGTGAACCTGCCTTCTGCGCTTGGGGGCGTGGGTTCGATTCCTACCTAGGACAAACATTTGTGTTTTTTCTATGTCTGGGTGTTAATATCTATTTAAGTATGTATTTAAAAATATATATGTATGTATATCAGTCTCTGGCAGCCATATTACAAGCTTTGCTTAGTTTGGGATCAGATGCAATAATGTCCCAGATATTTATTTATTTATGTCACTGTTTGTGTAATGTGTTCTGTTGTTTTTAACTTTTTTAAAGAAAGATACTTTCCGTTTACAACAGGACCCCAGCCGTCCGAAATATAAGTGGATGTCAGACTTCACGGAGAACACATCCGGTACCACGGCTCAGTACACCCCCTACAGCACCACTACACCGAAGGTCGAGGCTTGGTCGCCCCCTAAAAGCAACGCTTAAAATCTACGCAAATTATATATTAATTAATTAAAGCTTGTGCCTTCACATTCTTCCTTTGGGAGCTGACGACGTATTGACTTTTAATCGAATACTTTAAAAAGTATAACGCCGTGTGAACTTAGGACTTCCTGGACAAACAACGCCATTTGCCGATGGTGTTCTAAGATATTTTTACCTGTAGATAGGTTGTGCCCGCCACTATATTGACTAGACGAATGCAAGGTACATTACCGTACTCAGTCACGCACTGCGAGTGTCCGGCAACACATCGCAGCTAATTAAGTTTTTTAGCAAAAATAATTGTAATGAAATGCCTTCCTGTGTCTTTATAAACTGCACAAACACAAAAAATATTTACAAAAAAAACATGTTTTTTTTTTTTGAAACAAAAAATATAAATTGTTTTATCTTAGGCGGCTGTTGTCGCTACGAAGTGTATGAGCGAGATGTGTAGATCGTCTTGTGTGAGAGAGTGATAGAGATCGCAGCATAATCGACGACCAAAGCCGAATTCAGCCGAACACCACGGCGGCGTCGAGCCGAATGCCATTTTCAGTTAGTTTTTAAAGCAGTGTTGTACGCCTATAACGTCTCTATTATATTACATCTCACTGACGGTGTAGGCACAAGCTTTAAATAATCAATCTTTGCACTCGATGTCTATCGTTTATTTGTACATTTAGTTTTAAGTAGAAGTGAATAAATCTATTTAAAAATATGAGTGAGTTTTCTTTTTTCGCCGCCGTGTATAAGAATCTTATTACGAAAGGCAATAGTAAAATTTTAGGTATTTGGATTTTTGGACATGAAACTAAAAAAATTAAACCGTAATCAGAGAAGATAAAAATTTGATTTGAAATCGGGAGCTCCTTCCACAACCTTAACACGCTTAATATCCTAATAATCATAAAACTTTTTTTGATAAAAATTTGGTTTCATAACGTCCTTGAGTAAACCATAACATTAAAATTGATTATTTTAAATATTAAGAACATCCACAAATATTTCAAGATCAAAATTAGCCAAATCAGTCCAGCCATTCTCGAGTTTTAGCGAGATAAACAACATCAATTTATATATAGATTGGTAATGACATTTTCCCCAATTATTAAGCTCTTTTATTCTATTTACGGTACTGTGAGAGGCATTGTTAAATCGTTTTAATACTGTTACATCGCCCAAGCTGAAAATCCGGCTAAAGTCTAAAGTATTTATTTACTCGTGCTGGAATAAGTATCTATATATTTATCGACAACCGATGGGGAAGAAAGATTCTTGAGTGGAGACCACGAACCGGAAGACGCAGCGTAGGTAGGCCTCCCACTAGATGGACCGACGACATTGTGAGAGTCGCGGGCATCCAGTGGATGCAGATGGCAGGATGTCGTTCAATGTGGAGCTTAAAGGGGGAGGCCTATGATCAGCAGTGGACGTCTTCTGGCTGATGACGGTGATGTATATTTTTCTGAGAAGTGATTCTCCAGAAAAAAAAGTGAGGCGTGGCTAGGGTTGCCATCTGTAAAATTTGGCAACCAGACGAGACGGACAAACCCCGGATTTCATACCATCATCAAAGGACCGGACATCATAGGTTTTTTTAAACACAGTGTAAAAATCGCGGCGTGCGGGCACAGTGCGTGTGTCGCGGACGGTCCAAGACTACTTTTTTATACCCGGACTACAAATGAAGTCTGGTCCGGACGCTCCCCGGATACCCTAAACTAGGACAAATCCGGGGAAACCCGGACGGATGGCAACCCTAGGCGTGGCTATAGTTTAGGTAGGTGGTTCATATTTTTAGTACTAGATAGGTACCTACATTATTTTATTACCCAAAATGGTGAACTAAATGTGACCCATTTTACATTTCGCCCGTCATCTGACCAGCACACAGCATTGTCCGTGAGATATTGTTTAACTGTATGATTTAATTCGTATCACACAGCTTGCCTGTATCTACGGGAAACTGGTTCTGTGCCCTGGCCACGGACAGCGGCTCTCAAACTGCGGCACCATCTTGAGATATTTTGGAATCTCGCTCGACATTTTTTCTCACGACGGAACGCAGAATGTAACATCCGCCAAAAATATAAATCTCAGCTGTGTTTTTATCTCATTTGAACTAAGTATATATTAATGTAAGGTTACCTACCTATCTCATTTTCGTCATTTTAGCTAATTATCAAATATATTTATGTATTTTGTCATCGTTGTATGCATCTAGATACTAGAACTAGATAGAAAATATATATATATATACTAGCTGCGCCCAGCGGTTTTACCCACATGGTGATGAAAATCGGTGATGATGATGAAAAGTAACCGATGTGTTAATCCAGGACAAAAGCAATGTATATTCCAAATTTCATCCAAATCCATCCAGCCGTTTCTGCGTGATTGAGTAACAAACATCCATACATCCATACATCCATCCATCAAAACATTCACATAATTATATGATACTAGCTGCGCCCCGCGGTTTCACCCGCGTGTTTATGAAAATCAGTGATGATGGTGATGATGAAAAGTAGCCTATGTGTTAATCCAGGACATAAGCAATGTATATTCCAAGTTTCATCCAAATCCATCCAGCCGGTTCTGCGTGATTGAGTAACAAACATCCATCCATCCATACATCCATCCAAACTTTCACATATATGATATTAATGTGATTGTTGTAAACTAGGATTAATTACGTTCACTACTTAGTTTAAACACTTTTTGTATACATTAATAAGAAATCAAAATACTAAAAAATTATTTGAAAAAATACCCTAAATGATCTTTGTGTGATAAAATAAAATTAACATAAAGTTTAAGAACCACCGATTCTGACCAACTGCCCACAAATACATCCACAAGCAAAGCGCACAGCTCGAAGCTTTCTTCTTACAATCATGCGACTATCGACTTTATTGCACCGGTTTAAGTTTTACATTCATTTAAAACGCTAGTTCACTATTATCACACTAATGCAATTTAGATTTGATGAAAAAAAGTTTTATACTCATGATCTTAAAGTTTAAAGTTCTTTGAAGATTTCGAATAAGCTCTACGTTGAACTAACTTTTTTTGCCATACTCAGGTAAAAATATCTTCGTCGGCCAGTAAAAATGCGACGCTACGCGGTCCGAACGTGTTTTAAAATGTTGTCACCAAGAAGTTTGATTAAAAACTTTTTGTTGAATTAAAAATTGTAATTGTAAACTTCAAACTGACGTATAAGTGCAGTGAACGTATGGCGTGGCGTGGTCTGTGTTTATTACGAAATTTGAATTCGGAATTAGGTTTTGTGCGTGCCAAAAGGATCTTGGTTGCGTTAACGGAACAGGATTTTGTATTTCTGATTTTATGGTGAGTTACATTTTACAAGGTTTAATGGTGAGTTTATAATAATAATAAAGTAAGTTGAATGTACGCTGAGATTTCGTGGAGTGAGGTCGGCAGAACAAAGGCGATCGAGATAAACTAGTTTGGAAAGTAGGCGCTTATTTCGTTAGTTAACTCAGGATGTAGGTATGATGGCTTTTGCGGCCGTTGCCCATTTTTTTGTTGTGGCAAAAAAAGTTCGCTCGAGGGTGGTGTAGTGATGAGACATCGTTTTAATTTTTTATCGATAAACCCAAGTAAACACAAAATGTTATTTTATCGTTACTTCTAAATGTCCATCAAAATCAATGACCACTTAGTATAAAGCTATTATAGAAGGTAATCTATATTAACAAGTGGTAAGTACCTATGTAAACAAGCTTATATAAAAATTTATTGACAAACATAAGACAGTTGATTTATTTTGTTTCTTTATAAACAGTGTTTTATATAGACTGTTATTTTCAACATAAATATAATTTATCTCATGTGTACCTAACGCCATTAAATTAAAACTACTAATGTGACTAACATGTGCAACATGTCCACTTAATTGTATTTTAAGATCCCAAGGATGTTAAGGCTAGCCCTGTTTCAAGTTAACCAAATTAGAGAGTTCGTAAACACGATGCTAGTGATGAGGAAGACCATGTTAAAAGCTATACGTAGCTGTAGTAAGCTGTTTTTGTAGTGGTATGACTCTTGCAGAGTCCGCCTGGGGAAGTACAACACCTTTGCCAGTTATTCAACCGCCAAGCAGTAGTGTGAAAACACTACTGTGTTCCGGATTGAAGGGCAATGTTTCCAGCGAAATTACAGGGCACACAGAGATTTGACATCTTATATCTCGGGGTGACGAGCGCAGTGCATTGCCATCTAGTTTTGAACTATTGAAGTTCAAAATTCTTTCTGAGTGACGTTGAGCTGTTATAGGCAAGCGTGAAGAGCCATCAGGCGAGCGACTTCGCTCGTCTCGTCACACAGTATCATAAAAAAAGCTTCTCAATTAACTCTTAAAATCGTTAATAGATTCTTGTATTCGATAAGCTTTGCGATAATTATCTATGCTTGTCTTACTAGTGGCTACTGGCTAGTCCTAGTGTCAATTTTGGACGTTCAGACTTTAAACGATCCAATTTAAAATTACTTATATTATTCTTTATAGAATTAAACTATATGTTTTAAGGTGATACGTTTCACGTATAATTTTCTGAATTTGGAAAACGGGAAATTCAAATTTAAAACAGTTTTTTTTGTTCTTGTAGCTAGCCGGGTAATTATTGTAAACGATCATGATGTTTGCGAAAATTGATTATTATTCTTTTCTTATTCTCACGTAAAGCTATTTATGCATGCTATTATGCACGTTATTACATACATTTGTCAATAAACAAACTTCAGCTGTTTCAATCGGTTTATTGCCAAATGTAAGTACTATGGTGAGTTACTGATTAATAGCTGTACATGATAATGTAAAGAACAACCAACAATTTTCGCAAACACTGTGCCATTTCACAATAGTTACCTGGCCTAGCTACAAGGACAAAAAAAACTGGTTGAAATTTGAATTTCCCGCCAAACATGAAACGTTCCACCTTAATATCAAATATTTATGTGCATCTTACACTAAAATACCTATGATATTTTTATAAAGTTTTTTTTTTATATCAAATAATTTAGAGGCTTTTTTCGAAAATTCACAAATATTAAGATATCTGCCCTAAAAAAACTGTATTAGGACAGATAGGGGTCGGGTTGGGTGGGAGGATTTTGCGTTGTTATAAAAAAAAATACCCCGAAGATAACCTTATTTTACGGTATACTTCCAATCTGGTTCCATTGTCACCAAGTTAGGACCTGATGATGGGATCCCAGGGAAATCGAGGGCAACCCTCAAATTTTATAGGCACTTATTATGTTTTTCATATTTACTATTTTTAAGTCGGTTTTTAATGTGATCATCTTGTATTGTAGGTGTAATAATTTTGAGAAATTCAAATACGTACCCGTATGTCTCATCATCATCAGCCAGAAGAGCCACACTGAATGACATCCTGCCATCTGCATCCACTGGATGTCCGCGACTCTCACAATGTCGTCGGTCCATCTAGTGGAAGGCCTACCTACGCTGCGTCTTCCAGTTCGTGGTCTCCACTCAAGAACCTATCTTCCCCATCGGTTATCGTTCGATGTGGCCTGCCCATTGCCACTTCAACTTGCAAATTTGAATAGCTATGTCGATGTTGTAACGTATGTCTAGAAATTTTATATTTAGCATGTTAGGATAAATATCTCTTCACCTAATTTTATCGAGAACTGTTCAACTTTGATGAAACTCGTCTAACGAGAATCCGAATTTTGACATTAATGTTAGTAAACTAAGCGAAGTAAATCGAAAAAAAAAAACAATATACACTTACTTAAAAAACTAAAAAACAATATACACTTACTTAATAACCTAGCTACACTTACCTAGACCTACTCGATAAAATTGAATCATGAACGGTATTGAAATAAAATATCAATCATTTTAACTTCTCAGTCTCACCAACTGATTTACGCAACTTTCAATGTCGTAATTTGCTATGCACTCAAAAATATATAAGTACATCGATTTCTATTTAACGTAATCGATTTGCATTCGTTATGTCCGATTTTGAATTCAGTTATTGGTATCTCGATTTGTTTGATTTGCTACAGTTTATCATCTCACAAATATTATACTAAGACTTTATCTAATAAACTACCAGGGGCTTTACCCCTAGCTTCACTTTTGCGAGCCAACTTTTAGTAGGTACCTGATAGGTACTTAAAATTAACCAACTCATTTAAGCTGCATCGTTTAAAAGCGTCTAACTTGAATGAACGAAAATCCGTTTTACTATACGTGTGTGCGTGAAAATAGCAAAGCTTGGCGGTTATCAAATAACTACCGCTTATCGTAGTTGATGGTACCGTTTAGACAAATAACACCTATGCGGGTCAACTTTTCGAGCTAGGGGTAAGGCCCCAGTACAGATAAAGGATATAGAAAATGAAAATAAATTTGACAAAACCGTAAAAAACATGTTGCTAGCAAAATGTTATTATAGCTTAAACGAATATTTAGAAGACAAATCAATTATGGAATAAATCGATCCGCTCCGCACTATATTGCCATACCCAATCAGGGTTATTATTATCTATTACCTAATTTAAACATGCTACCTAACATCTGTATGTGAACTTCATAATAATTATGCAATAAATGATTGAGTATTGTCCTTATTTATGGCGTACAATTTTTGCTTGCAAATCAAGAACCATAACATAATTAACAAAAGTCGACAAAGAGACAGTCAGTTTCACATTTTTAATACTAGTTTGGAACAGTGTGTACAGATAAATATGTCTGTCATAGTAAAATCAAACAAAGCCAAGAATTCCTCACAATCTCAAATTACCAAATAACTTAGCGAAGTAGGTAACTCGATGCGTTACTTGCTTTACTTGGTGTAATTATCGCTTTTCAGCTTCACACGCGTGCATTAGTGTTGTGCTGATTATCGATAAAATTATCGACACTTAACGGTAATTACTAATCGGTGCCAGTTTGCCGTTGCTTTAAACTGTAATCTGGTTTAGCTATCAGACAAAAATAAGATATATTTATAACTGATTTACAATACTATGTAATCCTTAAACGTCGATAACTTCACCTGACTTCCAACCTCTCTGACTACTGCCAAGATCTCTCGAGAATGCCGCGGAGATGAAGTTTGAATCCGGTCAAACGTCGTCTTAGGTAGGTCCATACAGTCAAAATCTGTTATAACGACATCGAAGGGACTGCTCATATTCAGTCGTAAAAACCCGATAGTCGTAACAACCGGTGATGTTTAATGTGTATCGTGCAAGTACAAACAAATCAATAGGTTATTATAACCGGCATGTTGTTCTAAACGATATCGCAATAAAAGGTGTTGACTGTATATGTATATTTAAAACAAAAAATAATTTATACTCAAGTCTGACTCACCTAGGCTGTATACAGTAAAATATATACATTAGTATGAACCAAACACAACATGCATGAAAGATGTAGGTAGACCCCTAACTTTCTAGAGTACAAACTACAAAAAGAAGTTTGATTGAGACAGAGTCGTTGTGAGGATACCATTCGCACAAATGGACATTAAAGCAAGTATCTGTGGTTAATGTTGATACCTGCCTTAGCATAAATAAATTTTGAAAATTTAAAAAATAAAAAAATAAAAAACACAATACTGAAAGTTTAGTTAACAATCAGGGGTCTTACCCCTAGCTCGAAAAGTTGACCCGCATAGGTGTTATTTGTCTGAACGGTACTATCAACTACGATAAGCGGTAGTTATTTGATAGCCGCCAAGCTTTTCTATTTTCACGCACACACGCATAGTAAAACGGATTTTCGTTCATTCAAGTTAGACGCTTTTAAGACAGCTTAAATGAGTTGGTTAATTTTAGGTACCTATCAGGTACCTACTAAAAGTTGGCTCGCAAAAGTGAAGCTAGGGGTAAGGCCCCAGTGCGGTGTGAGGTAACAATAGGCAGCAAACAAGGTAGGTATGTCTTGCTAAGTCTGGATTTATCGGATTACAAAAAATAACTGACTGCGTGTTTTGTTATAACCCTCTAAACGCAATATTATCCTTTTTGCCTTGCATCTTTGGGTAAAAACAAGTGTATAATAATTATTAATATAAAAAAACGATTTCATTAAAATTTCAGAACTCGACCAAATTGAAATGGGACCAAACGAGAAGCACCAGCTTTCAAATATATAAAAAAAATACATCAAAATCGGTTCACCCAATCGAAAGTTCTAAGGTAACAAACATAAAAAACAGTCGATTTGAGAACATCCTCCTTTTTGGAAGTCGGTTAAAAATAACCGTACTGACAAAGTGACAATATGAATCGTCCGACTGGCTATGTGACATAATTTTGCCAATTTAAGCTCGTATGCGTTGATTGACCCAACAGGGTTCAAATGACATCTTGAAGCTCCAGCCATAAGTGTTATTAGACGATAGAGAATTACAGACAATTAAGAACTGTTTCTATTGTTACACAGACTAGGAGTTTGATAACAGCATAATATCTGTTCTTTTTTATTTATTTCTTATTTTTTTAATGATACTGGGATACTTCCCGTGAACATGGTGCATATAACTGCGCCGAAATATCGGGAGCTCCTTCCACAACCTTACCACGGTAAATATCCCGTAAATAATCATATAACTGTAGTGAACAACCGTGATAGTTTAAAACGGCATATCTGATGCCTGATCAAAGGTGGTAGCCTATTTTAATCCAAACCAGCAGTATTTTGTCACAAAGAATTTTAAAAATTCATTAGGTGACAACTTCAACTTTTGTTCATGGCTTCAGAGATGTTACCACAACTTGGCCAATGTTTTGTTTCAAGGTAATATTTTGTAGATTGGCCGGTCGAAGCACAATGCAATGTCAGCTTCACGCGCATTTGGACGGTGGTATCACCGGTGGTGGTGGTATGGTGGTTGGTAGTGGTCTTCTTCTTTGTCGAGAGTAATATCTCTAACTCACTACAAAGGACATACACATGACGTCACAACACAATACAAAAGCGTGTGCTACAATTTTGACATTTGGTGTGTTTGTTTGACATTAGCCACCAATGTTAGCCATAAACAATAGTTATCAATGTAAGAAACCGACTTCAAAACAGAATTATTGATATTGCCAAATCAATAGACGCTCGAACAAAATTATTCGTACTATGAGACCAATCATGAAATCTAAAAAATAAATAAAATTTGCTGCATTTCGTTGTGTGTGGATGACATTTTTATTGCGTGACTTTAGGGCTTGTCACATAGTAAAAGTTTTCCATATTGACAACTAAAATGACTTATACCTTACCAACACTATATTGGCCGTATTGGCTCCGGAATCATTCACGGCATTTTTTTTTACTTTCTGTTTCTTACCTATCTGATGTCCTGAAAAGGTCTAGAGATACCTACCGGGATTTATTTTCAAAGTCGGACATTGTTAAAGTCGGACTGTTCAATAACTAAAGCTAGGAATGGATAGGCTAGGATTTATGGTTTATAGCAATAGTTGACAAAAAATATAAGGTGACAAAGGTCTTGAAAGTTTTCGTTGATAGAAGTAAACTAACTTAAAAATGGCTGCGTCATTGCAGTGTTTTTTGGACAAGGTTTAGTTAAAAAAATATGTAAGTATCATTTTGTGTTCTACAACCTCTCAAATCGACATCTACTAACCAAAGATTCATTAATAACCAAGAAACATCACAAAAATACCCAATCAAAACAATAAATTTAAATGGCCGTAAAACCATCAATTTCTAAATCTAACTGCCCAAATTACATCTCCTAAAAGTAAGAATTACAATCCCAATTTGTAAATATTCCCATGGACGGTTCACAATGGATCGGTCGGTGAAAGTTAAATGTCGACATTTAACTGTTTTACTAGGCTAGATTGAAAGGATAAATATGAAGTGCTTGTTATTTTTATAAATGACTGGGTAGGCGTTTGCTTACTGACCTGATGGTAAGTGACAGTGAGGTTGGAGATGTTTAAAAAACCAACAAAGTGCGCATCGAAGGTTATTTATTTATTAAATTTAAATTAATATAGGAATATAATTTAACTAATGTAATTGGTTATAACCGTTTCATCAAGTCATGTATCAATTTATCAACTAATAGATTTTTCCCATTTGGTTTGGGATCGTTAGCGCGATTTCGTTCTGATACGCGCTTGGTCGGTTTTTAGTATTTGTTGGTGAAATACAGAATATGACACATAATTATTATATTTATTTTAAATTTTTGTGTGCTCATTGAATGTATCTAATTTTTATGCATTTTGATTGACTTAATTTACATAATATTGAATTGACATGAATGTATAATAGTTTATTTAAATCTAATTTTTATTGTAATTATTTAATGTCTGACTCGTTGCACGCCTTGGCGTAGCTGTAAGTGTGACGAGTATTTGTCTATAAATTAATAAATAATACACATAAATTTCAAGTTCACAGCTAACTCATTTATTTGTTCTAATAGCTGCAAATGCTGCAATAACAATTCTATAGACTTTTACTAGCTTTTTGTACGATTGTAGGTGGTAGCTAAGATACTACAGTAAAATAATGAAATAAAATATTTTTGGTATTTAGCTATAAGAATTTTTCAACAATGTTATTGCAGCTATTAGACGAATTCTCTCAGCGGCTGGACTGTGGTATATGAGTTAATAATGAAACATATTTTTTTACTAACTCTATAAAAAAAATGTAGCATTATCTACCTGCGCCCCATCGTTGTTAAAATTTGTATCGAGACCCTATTATTCCGAAGGGCTTTGGAAACTGCGAAGCAGGTAGATTACATGTGCCTTCAATGATATTTATATGATACAAGTTCATTTTTAGCTTTCTATACAAAATTATGAATAGTAGGTACAATATAAATAACTTTACTAGTTATGTATAGATATAGAAAGATGCTTAGCCATTTGATAAATGATAGGTACGAGTACATGTCATGCCAACTTAGTAAAGATTAAAGTAGAAAGAAAAGCACTGTTTTAAACTAATTCCTGTTTTATCTATATAGTTAGCCCGTTAATTAATCATTATAACTGTAGAAAGGAAGTTAAAAGGAAAAAATAATTAGTGCAGTTTATTTCCGTCAAACACTCTCCTTTGGTTATCGACGATAAAATAAAATAAAAGTAAATTCTGCCTCTCCGGGAAACTCTCATCAATTCAATTCAATTTTTCTTCTTGGCTTCTGTGGTATTGCCCCAACTTGCCAATGTCTTGTGTAGATTCAGGTAGACATTTATTCTGGAGATTGTCCGGTTTATAGGCAGTGGATTCTCAATATGCGTAGATGATCGACAGTCTTTCTTTTGATGATCTTGACGTCTTTAACCTGTCTAAACTTCTAGCCGTTTATTATGTCATTTGACATGATTATGACACTGGCTAAGTAGAAAAGATGTTAAGAGCCAAAACGAAAAAGAAAAACAACCAGTTTATCTTGATAATTGACATATTCTAGAAATATATAGAAAACAAAAAAATCAAGGCGCCAAGACGCAGTAGTTAGTCAATGATAAGTATCAATGGTATGAAGTTTTTTTGACAGAGAAGGCAAGCGTTACCAAAACTACTTAAAAAATAAAAAGCCCAAATCGTACACAATGTTATACAGTGCCGTGCTGCCAACGCCACCATCGAATTTTTTGAACGAATCTCATAGCCTCCAATGGAAAAAAAAAGGTTCCTTCATTTGGCCACCTTTACAGATAAGTTGGTCATCGTGCATCACGCGAGTCGGAATCACGACTTACTTTTTTCTTTCATCACTAACCACAGTATATAAATAGTTACTACGGTATAACGGAGAACATTTCTTTTGTAAGTCAGCGATCGGTAACGCACGAAAAGTTGGATTTTGTTATCTAACCTATAAGAACTTTTTTCGGAGAAGATTTAAAAGTTGTTTCGGGGAAGATAAATTATAAATAAAACTCGACACGTGCGAATCGCGCACTGAGGGTTCCTTACCACCACATAAATTGTTAATTAGTAGGGTAAAGTACAAAAAAGTAGTGCAAAAAGACATTATGCCCAGGCGATCACCTATCCAGGTACCGACCGCGCCCGACGTTGCTTAACTTTGGTGATGTACAATCACTCAGGTGGTGAATTTTTGTTCACCACTGGAGAATCGGTGAACAAAAATTTTACACCTGTATTTATTATTTGTTGTTTTACTTTAGAGTGTGTACTATAATCATGCCAAGTTTGACGCTTGTACGTATTGCTGTTTTTACATTAGAGGAAATACAAAATACCTACCTTTAAAAAAAGTATGTTATATGAGAACCCGTTTTACGTGCGAACTGAAAAACCGCGATAAATTCTAAGAAACATTAAAATAGGCCTCTTGTTCCGAAGTGTGTGTCATAATTTTTATCGATACATTTGTAATATTGTCACGGCGCATCACTATTAATTTATCAGTTGCCGAAATGATCATTTGCTATGTAATAATTAGTAGGTATAACACTGTTTTAAACTATCACGGTTGTTCACTACAGTTATATAATTATTTACGGGATATTTACCGTGGTAAGGTTGTGGAAGGAGCTCCCGATATTTCGGCGCAGTTACATGCACCATGTTCAAGGGAAGCAGGGCCGTAAATAGGGCTGTGCCAGCGGTGCTCAGGCACAGGGCGCAGAAATGACCACACGAGAACCAAGTTTTGTTTTCAAGGGCGCAGTTATAGAAGCTCGCATCGGACGCATATAAGGCTAGTTACGGCACTGACGGGAAGACCCGTAAATAATCATATAACTGTAATAATTAGTATAAACTGAAACCCTGAATTCCTCTTCCATTATAAATAAACAGTGCTCTGTTGTTTATTTTTCCATAACATCAAAACAGTCCAGAAACTTAATAATTTATCACTCGCTTCCCACGGCGAAAAACCACAAGCGCGCGAGGTCAACGACCCACGGTAATCATTCAATCATTCATTCATTCAGTACGTAGGTATAAATATAAGTCGACAAGCCTTTTTTGCCGCGCTTTTTCTTGAAACCTTGAAGGTCGCAGATGAGCCTACCTCTTTGCTGTGTAAAACCCACAGCAAAGAGGTAGGCTATATAGCATAGACTTGCTTATCACTTGGGGCATATTTTTTTTGCACGCCAAGGCGTAGCCGAGACCAGCATACGTGAGTCTATAAATGCTCAGTGGCCTTAGTACGAGCACTTGCGAAAAAATTATCGTTACGTAAACGATAGCAAAATGTATGAAAAATTGAACAGCGCCTCTATCGAACGTAAAAGGAAACTGAATTGTTCATACATTTGCTATCGTTCACGTAACGTTAACTTTTTCGCAAGTTCTCGTACTAACCCCGCAGTAGTCACCAAAACTGGTATTATAGTACTTTTCTCAAACATTGCATGGATACTCGCGTAAAAATATTACTGTGCATAAAATATACAACCTGTGTTATGCTACTCTATCCCCTTTTTTCTGAGAACCTCCTCCTTTTTGGAAGTCGGTTAAAAAGTAATAAAAACAACAACGCATTAGACTTCACAGATTCCATCCATATCCGATGCCCAGCCTGTTGACAGCTGTCATCGCCGGATGTACGGTCAGCAGCCGTGCTCCGGTTGTTTTGCTGTCCGTAATATACCAGTTTTTGCGAGCACTACTCGATAACACTCATTATTTAATCTGTGACATTATTATTATTATTTTATTATTGGTTCGCCAACCAGAGTCATCGACAGCTATTAAAATTTGCAAGTTGAAGTGGCAATTGGGCAGGCCACATCGCTCGAAGAACCGATAATAATCGATGGGGAAGAAAGGTTCTTGAGTGAAGAATAACCGGAAGACGCAACGTACTTAGGTAGGCCTCCCACTAGATGGATCGACGACATTGTGAGAGTCGCGGGCATCCAGTGGATGCAGATGGCAGTCTGTCATTAAGTGTGGAGATTAAAGGGGGAGGCCTATGTTCAGCAGTGGACGTCTTCTGGCTGATTATTTATTACAATTAAAAACGTTACCAAATAACCCGGTATTTTATTCTGGTGGCCCGGTACCGGGTCACGACCCACCAAATGGGAAACGTTGGTTTAAAACAATGTTTTTTTTCAGCAAGAGCCGTAGCCATGTCGCTGGCGGACGTGACGTCTGCTCGCAGCTCCCCCACCCCTGCGTGCCCTGAGTGCGACACCACCGCGTCCATCACCTCCGACTTACACAAGGTGAGTGAAGAAGTCATCATTAACATTCCGACCTAGTCGACGCGTACCGCAAAGGTAAACGTCCACTGGGTCGGAATCGGAGCGTACGCAGCGTATGGATTTGTTGAAAACTGAGAAACCTACACCCGCGCTAAGGCATTAAAAACAACATTCGAGTCAAGAGTGGATGCAGCTTTGGTGCCAGGGGGGTCACATAGGGGGTCACATAGTCGTGGTCACATAGTCGTGGTCAAGTCACAAGAAGCTATAATTAAATTTTTATAATCATAGATACAAGTAAAAAGTAGGTATGGGCTGGGTTCAGGGGGGAGTGGTCATGACCCCTATGACCCTCCCCCTGGATCCGTCCTTGACACGAGTGAGATAGCGTTTTTTGGACCAGAATAACGAAACTATCACGGGGACAAAAGACTCATTATCATCATTCATTATTCATTATCATCAACCAGAAGACGTCCGCTGCTGAACATAGGCCTCCCCCTTTAACCTCCACACTGAACGAAAACTCGCCACCTGCTTCCACTGAATGCACGTGACTCGCACAACGTCGTCGGTCCATCTAGTGGTACCTACGCTGCGTCTTCCGGTTCGTAGTCTCCACTCAAGAACCTTTCTTTCCCCATTCTTTTCATCTTTGTAATCGACTTTCAAAAAGGTGGAGGTTATTCGACTGTTTTTTTTTAATGTTTGATTGCTCAGAACTTTCGACTGGGTCAACCGATTTTGATGATCCTTTTTTTATTTGAAAGCTGGTGCTTCAGTTTGGTCCCATTTCAACAATTAAAAAGTAATTTCCACACAAAAAATATTATAAAAGACATCTTTCGGAACACCTCAGTCAGTACTAAATCAGGCATGTGCTCTCTAAAACCGATAGTGCCTAATTAATGCACGCGCTATGGGATAGAGGGCGCATAATTGGTCCAGTTCTGTCATTTTTATGAAGTCGGTTTTTTAAATTGATAATTATCGTCTATCCAGTACGCTTAGTACAAGTTTTGATAGTTTTCGATGGTTTTCGTATTGTTCCATACATTTTAGTAAAGCGACTCCAGCGGAAAC
Source organism: Agriopis leucophaearia (assembly GCA_949125355.1). Lineage (NCBI taxonomy): Eukaryota > Metazoa > Arthropoda > Insecta > Lepidoptera > Geometridae > Agriopis > Agriopis leucophaearia. The sequence goes on from OX421289.1 coordinate 1,874,050, forward strand.
GCGGAGGAAATCGGTAGTAATCGGCACTAATAGGTTGCTTCACTCGAATACGAAAAAAGGTTTCGTATAGCTTTCAGCCCAGCAATGTATGGGCACAGAACGAAAACAAACAAAAAAATCGAAAACTATCAAATCTTGTACTAAGGGTACAGAACTCACTTACCAAGTCACCACTCAACCAGTTCAAAGTTCCTGATCCATATGCCTTGTTGTTTCAGTATCAAGTAGCCTGCACCTGCACTCCCGGGTCAGCTCAGTATGCGTGCGCTGACGAGCCCGGGCCTCCGCCCCCGGCCAAGACCGACACTCCACCTGCGTTGCCGCCTCGACCGCCAGTTAGCGTGCTCCCATCGACACATAGGAGGAATAATGGTAAGGGAAATGACGAAATATCTTTGGAAAAGTGAAGAATAGACACGAGATAGGCCTATTGACGAGAGGCGAGAAATTGAAGAATATAGAAGAAAAATCCGACAAACGAGAAATTAAATTGTGTATTGTAGAGAAATTAAAGTACAATAAACCATATTGTACGTCTCCCAGTGCCCTAAAATCTTTAAACATACATAATAAGAAAAAATAATTCTCGCACTTTAAAAAAACTAAAAAACACGTTTTAAAATATAATAAGCTAATCTTCAAGATATAGATATAGTTCATCCATGATCCTGGTAATAATAATGGCAAACTAAGTATTTAAATTATTTCATTGTCATCGGTCCTTCAAATATAAAAACCGGCGATTCAGCCTGACTCGCACTTGACCGATTTTTTATCCCTTGTTCACGGAACAGGGGCTTTAGGCCTACCTGTTATAAACGATTCAGTTTAAACCGTATAGGCACATTAAGGTTCGCGTTCGCGTGATTTTGCAAACTGCGCGTATTCGAGCCCGCGGTTAGAGTTGGGCGTAAGGCCCCAGGAATTGACAAGGTAAAAAATTACCACTGCACAACTATGGACATTCATTTATTATCTCCATAGCTCCTCTCCACATGAAATGATTTACGATGTTACAGGTAGGTAATCTACATCTACACTAATATTATAAAGAGGAAAGATTTGTACCTATTTTTGTATGTTTGTATGTTTGTAATGAATAGGCTCCGAAACTACTGAACCGAATTGAAAAATTCTTTCACTGTTGGGAAGCTACACTATCCCCGGGTGACATAGGCTATATTGTAGCGAGGCCGAAGGCCGAGCTTACACTCGTGCGAAGCCGGGGCGGACGGCTAGTAGCACATAAAATAAATACCAATAGGGCACAGGTAGTTTCGCAAAAAAACTATTTTTATTGGACAATGGACGGAACACAATAATAGACCAAGTGCGAGTCGGACTCGCGCACGAAGGATTCCGTACCATTATCTATAAAAAACGGCAAAAAAATCACGTTTGTTGTATGAGAGCCCCCCTTATATATTAATTATATTTTTATAATCTATACTTATAATAATGAATAATATAGCTCAATATTCTGTGAATATTTCAAGCGTCTACCTTTTGCCGTTATCAATATCGAGCAAAAAAATCACGTTTGTTGTTTGTTTGTTTGTTGTTGTGTTTGGGGAGCCCCCTTAAATATTTATTTTATTCTATTTTTTAGTATTTTCATTCATTTTGTTCATGAGATACAGCCTGGTGACAGACGGACAGACGGACAGACAGAAGACAGACGGACAGCGGAGTCTTAGTAATAGGGTACCGTTTCACCCTTTGCGTACGGAACCATGAAAACTACCTACAATAAGGTTGATAATATTTCACGGATTTTTTCTTTCCGGACCATACGTAACAACCATTGTGGTATCACAAAGCTTGCAAAAGGAATTTGAAAAAATACCAAAATACCCCCAACTTATATTTGCAGTTGGATTGGGGAGTCACAATCAGAATTTTGTTAAGAAATCTGAGCCACCCGTTCAAAAAGTGTGGTTCATTCACTCATCTATCATTACAAATAAGTTGGCCGCACTGCAGTAAAAAAATACAATAGACTATCTTCCCACGCATCAAACTTGCAATTGGTAAGAAATCCTTTTGAAATTATACACAATAACATTTCTGAGGCGAAACTACGACCTTGCGTGTATGAAGAAGATATTTCGCTTTAGAAAATGTATGCGCCAAGATTTCATTTATACTACACACAAAATCATTTGGTATCTTTTGCAATGAATTTTTTTTTTTTTTGTGGTAATATAGGCTTGCGCTTGGCTGCCAACTCGCCTGATGTTAAGCGATGATGCGGCCTACGATGAATCACGCTTGCCTAGAAGAAACCGATTCACTTTTGACTTGAAAACACCCAGATTGTAACTATCGGGGAACACCCATTCAGGCAGCGCATTCCACATACTAATGGCGGCTCCACATTAGTGCCGTGAATTCACGCGCGAATTCACGGCGTGAATTCTCGGCACAAATCGTGCCCTTCACATTCACGGGATGCTCACAGTCGTTCGTGAAACCCGCCGCGAAATGGACGTAGAAGCTGCTGCTGCAATAACTTTGTTTGCTGTGGCCACATATTACTATTTAGATGTCCAAAACAAGAAAGTTATTAAAAAGCGTTGGAAAAAAAGAAGATGGTAGATGACGTCCGTACGCCTTTATAGACCTGAGTAAACAAGAAGTAAACTGGCGCGGGGCCGTGAATGTGGATGTGTACGCGTGAACGCCGCGCGAACGGGGCGCGAACCCTTTGTCGCGGGACAAAATACCGACTCTGATAGGGGAACAGGCGTGAACGCGCGTGAACCCCGCGAAAACCCTCCACATTCACGTTCACGCTTGTTCTCGGAGCTTCACGGCACTAATGTGGAGTCGCCATAACAGTTCGCACAATAAAAGTGGAATCAAAGCGCTTCGTACGGGTTTTCGGTATATATATATTTTCGGTATGTCAACTATAAAGCGGTGTCGACTTTTCGTGCCCGCTCTGGCATTCCGATAGAAAAAAGGGCAGGAGGGAATTAAATCATGCAGATCTGATGCGCACTCTCCAAAATGTATCCGATAAAAAACCGATAGACTAGCAACTTTGCGCCGATGCTCGAGACTGAGAAGCTCAGTCTGAACTAGGGCTTCGTTGCTGATGAGCCTCTTGGCACGCTTCTCTATTGATGTCTGCACGAATTAACTGAATTATAATATAATTATATCAGTTTTTTTTACGCGAATAAGTCCGCGTTTGACCACCAACTCGCCTGTTGGTAAGCGACGAGGTGGTCGAAGATGAAGCACGCAGCCTTAGAAGATACCTATTCACTCTTGCCTTGAAAAGGCCCAGATTATATCTCTGAGGAAACAAGGAAGCCGGCAGGTTGTTCCAATCCTTGGCCGTACGGATTAGAAACGTAGAATCGAAACGTTTGGTACGTATCCAAGGAAAGTCCACAATCATAAACAAAGCCAATCATATAAAAAAAATATAAACATGGATACAGATTAAATAATAATACAAGTACCGATTTTACAAATACCGACCGTAATTTTGTAATAACAACCTCTTTTGGCGTGTTGCTGCAAAAAGTATTCATGTTTTATTCCATTAAATATAGTGTTGTGTGATGTATACGTTGAAAAAATTGCTTAAAATTACATGTAAGCTAGTGTAAGAACTAGTGGCGTTATAGCTAAGAGCGATCTCTTTTAGGCAACCTTATGATGGAGAAGATTCACAGAGGTGGTAGAACGGGAGGGCATTTTTGTTTATAAACAAACGCGTATAATACTTACATGCTTTTTTAACCGACTGCCAAAAAGGAGGAGTTTATCAATTCGACTGTTTTTTTTCCTCATAACTTTCGACTGGGATAACCGATTTTGATGATTCTATTTTAATTTGAAAGCTGGTGATTTCCGAGTGGTTCCATTTTAATTTGGTCCAGTTCTGTCATTTTTTTTAATATTGATAATTATTATTTGTCTTCAAACACAAAAACAAAGTCTGTGATGATATTACAATGTTTTAAAACTTACTCTAGAAACTCTACTCCCAAGTACCTTATTTTTTATGATACTGGGTGACGAGACGAGCGAAGTCGCTCGCCTGATGGCTCTTCACGCTTGCCCATAACAGCTCAACGCCACTCAGAATTTTGAACTTTAACAGTTCAAAACCCTGAATGGCAATGCACTGCGCTCGTCACCCCGAGATATAAGATGTCAAATCTCTGTGTGCCCTGTAATTTCGCTGGAAACATTGCCCTTCAATCCGGAACACAGTAGTGTTTGCACAGTACTGCTTGGCGGTTGAATAACTGGCAAAGGTGTGGTACTTCACCAGGCGGACCCCTGAAAAAGAATCCTACCACTACAACTCACATGGTACTCTATTTAAGTACTTACATGGTAGGAGCTTCGACCAAAATAAAATGAGTGGACGGGCCCAGTAGAAGCGCATTTTTGAAGATTACATAATGAGTGCCAGCGCTCACTTCGTTTCAGTCGGTCTCTAGCCGTAGGAAGTGAAACACGAGTCTATTGTTACGCAAAAACGAAACATCTGACAAAATTATGAATTCGTATGCTTTACCGAAGTGTAAATACACAAATAAAACCGATATCTATTTTTTGTAACAAATATACTGTACATTTTTATAATTAGGTGTTGAAGTATATGTCCGACGGTTTTGACTCGTTTTTACTGATCAAGTTCAATGGTTAGGGCCCGTCCATTCATTTTATTTTGGTCGAAGGGTAGGAGTATGAATATTCGCTACGTAAAATACGTAGCAAAAATATTTAACATCATGTAATTGTCACAGTTTATGACAATTAAAATATATTCATTCGTTCATTTAAAAAAAACGACATGTAAATTTGTAAGAAATTCAATACATATTTCACGAGAACATTCGTATATACATATTTAACTACTTCGCCAACTGACATCTTGAAAACTTATATTAGGTATAAGTACAACACAAGCATATCTACAAAATACGTATAGAATACTACACGTTGTTTGGTCGTACGCTACGCTACATTTACTTACAATATAACGTATAGCCCAAAAGTAAGGCACATTAATTTAATATTAATTTAGGACCTTTCTACCTGAACCTTTAACTGCGCAAAGCTTCTGCGCAATACCATTGTCAAAATAACCTAGTCGTGTAAACGAAACCAGACATTTATTCACTTAAATCGTAAAAAAACACAAATCAACTTTGATACATGGCATAACTTCATTTCAGAATAGCAGAGTTTTATTTATAATACTTGTGTGCGTGTGTTGTTTATTTCGTAAATAATAATAGACAAAAGAAACAAGAGATAATAAATAATCCGTGCGCTAAGAGATATTCTAATAATAAAATGGAATTGAATTTTTAACAATGCAAAGTGAACTGTGCATTCGGGTAGTGATTTGTGAATTTGTGTTTATCACAAAAGGTCATTGTTCCCTAGCGTCGTGTAAATATCGATTTTGGTGAAATGGCGCGTGATTTTAAACGTTGCTGATCAAATAACACTTTTTATATTTTATTAAACCGTTTACAATGTATATATTTTGGCGTACTTCCTGCATAAATACTAAGAAACTTACTTTGAAAATCTTGAAGCACCTTCGAATGTAACATACACACTTTAGTTTTGAAATTCGTTTGACCACAAATTTTTGTGTGTGCAATATTTTTTGCATTGGCAATATTTATTAATATCTTGAAAATGTGTCATGAACGGACTCAAATTAAAAAGTTAAAAAAAAGTGTAAGAAAAATTTAAAAGTGTTAAGAACTATCGACTGGTGTAATGGCATGCAAGTGATGCAAGTCTTACAGTATCAAGTATCGACACCGCAGTCGACAATCGCAGCGGACGTGGCACAACACTATGTGCCTCCGCCGCCATACTTTGGTAATGTAAACTTTTTAAATTACAAGACGTGCAAAGCCAAAATCTTATAATATAGAAAAAAAAACCTATTTCTGATTCTGACATCAAAAATATTAACGTCAGTGTGACATTGAGTTTTTTTAAGAAGTTTTGGCGCCAGCGTTAAAAAACATCGCTTCATTGCACAGACCTACTACCTCATTGTTTTATTCACAGACCTTATTTTTTTTTGTGACATCCTAAATCTATGGTTTTATTTTCCTAAATTTAAGTTATAAGCTCATTAACACAGCTAAAGTACTGTTAAAAATCTACATCTATTAAAAGAAGAAATATTATTGTCAATACAAAAAACCGACTTCATAAAAATGTAAGAACTGGACCAAATTGAAATGAAACCACACGGGAACCACCAGCTTTCAAATAAATAAAAAAAATATCTAAATCGGTTCACCCAGTCGAAAGTTCTGAGGTAACAAACATAAAAAAAAACAGTCGAATTGAGAACCTTTTCCTTTTTTGGAAGTTGGTTAAAAAAGAGGAGGTTCTCAATTCGACTGTTGACTTCCCAATTTGGTCCAGTTGTGAATTTTTTACAAAGTCGGTTTTTTTATATTGAAAATAATTTTTACGTATATAGAAGATAGTAAGATGGGTACTTTTGCTAGGCAAGCACTTAGTAATACTTATCAAAAGTATTTTTTTTATTAGAACGGCTGTTAAGGCATTTTTGTAAGAAATTTGTTGTAGCCAGTTACACCCATATAAACGAAACGTAACGTCAGTCATTCGAAATCAGTTCGCAACTGTGACGCGGAGTTCAACGCGTTGATCTAAATAAGAATGTTCAATCAAGGTTCTGTCATAATGCTTGGCGACAGGTTTTCCTTTCCGTTCTATTTACTTCTCTTTTCTGTGGTAATATCTGCTTCTGGTCTGTATGTTAATTCTACCATTCCAATTCCAGCTTCAGTGGGCTGCAATGGACAAGACGCTACCTGTCGGCGACGCAAGTACGCATGGTGGTGTGTCGGGTGTGGAGCGCTCGCCGCCGCGCTGGGAGGCCTGCTCGCGGCTCAGCATATTCTGGTGCGAGCTTACACCGCCTCGCCGCACCATTTAGAGACAGTACCTGCCGCTGTACCGGCCGCTATGGTGAGGAAAACTAACTTTTAGTGTACCTACTCTTCGATCAAAAAAATATAAAGAAGCCACAATGACGCGCTGATTGCGGCAATACTCATTGTGGCTGAACTCAATACGCAGCTAGATTGGATTTCGAAGATGACAGTCACGCGATAGTTGCACAAGCCGTAAGAGCCGTAACAGACGAGAAAGAGTCGCCTTTTATTACCCAGGTGACTATATATATTCACAGGTGATTAAAGGACACTAAAGAGACGCCTTTGATTACCAAGGTGATTATATATATTCACAGGTGATTAAAAGACACTAAAGAGACGCCTTTGAATACTCAGGTGATTATAATTCACAGGTGATTAAAAGACACTACAGAGTCGCCTTTGATTACCCAGGTGACTATATATATTTACAGGTGAATAAAAGACTCAGAGTCGCTTTTGATTACCCAGGTGACTATATATATTTTCAGGTGATTAAAGGACATTACAGAGTCGCCTTTGATTATCCAGGTGACTATATATATTCACAGGCGATTAAAAGACACCAAAGAGTCGCCTTTGATTACCCAGGTGACTATGTATATTCACAGGTGATTAAAAGACACCAAAGAGTCGCCTCTGATTACCCAGGTGACTATATATATTCACAGGTGATTAAAATACACTAAAGAGTCACCTTTTATTACCCAGGTGACTATGTATATTCACAGGTGATCAAAAGACATTACAGAGTCGCCTTTGATTACCCAGGTGACTATATATATTCACAGGTGATTAAACGACACTAAAGAGTCGCCTTTGATTACCCAGGTGATTATATATATTCACAGGTGATTAAAAGACACTAAAGAGTCGCCTTTGATTACACAGGTGATTATATATACTCACAAGTGATTAAAGGACACTAAAGAGTCGCCTTTGATTACCCAGGTGACTATATATATTCACAGGTGATTAAAAGACACTACATAGTCGCCTTTGATTACCCAGGTGATCAAAGTGGAATAGACCCCTTGTAACTTGTTATTTCCTAGGTTAACTGATGCAAAATAAAAGTGTTATCTAAGCGCTTCTACTGTATTGAACTATGAATGTTGTTCTGTCCCCAGTTGGTGCTGACTGGAGTTTGCATCATGAGCTTGGCACGCCGTCGGAATAGATACAGCTATATGGTAAGAAAAGTATGTCGTTGTTTTGTGTTTTTTTACTTTAACTAACCGACTTCCAAAAAGGAGGAAGTTATTAATTTGACTGTTATTTTAAAATGTTTGTTACCTCAGAACTTTCGTCTGGGTGAAACGATTTTAATGATTCTTTTTTTATTTGGAATCTGGTGCTTCTGCGCCATACATGTCACAATATAATTTATATGGCGTACAGAGAAGTGACTTCATAATTTGCTGTTTCGCGCTCTCTGTCTAGCATGATATTAAAATGCTTATACTCGTAAGTAGCATATTTTTGATCAGATTTTAATATTGTTTTCATTAATCAGCTATATTTATGGGCTACATTTTAATAGGATAAAAAAAGTCATCTGGCCTATTGTTTGTTTCTCATTTTGCCAATTTGTCAATTTATAAATTTTTCTGTCAAATACAATCAGATCAAATAAAAAATACAGATGGAGTACGGCGAACACGAAAACGTGTGAGTGTGTGCTTGTGTGTGTGTAATGTGTATTTGTGTATATCAGTGTGTTGTTTGTTTGTTTTCAGATCAAAGTGGTGGGAGCTTGCTGCTTGATGTGTGCGTTGACTTGCGTCCTTGTCACTATCACCACTACCGTCATACACATGAACAAGTGAGAATTATATTTTGTCAAGTTTTTATTTTCAGCAAGCAAAGGTTCAGAAGCTCTTGGAGTATGCCAGCGAGTCATGGAGCGCAGTATCTTAGGGAACTTATAGATAAAATAAGAAACACAGAACTGCGCTCCATACTCAGATTGCCGACGTAGCTCAGAAGGACGCTTGCGGGACTGGGCCGGTCATGTCAGTCGAATGTCGGAGGATCGTTGAGCCAAAACCACAACACAGTGGCTTCCACAGGATGGCAAACGACCTCCCGGACGGCCTAGACGGAGATGGAGGGATGAACTGGACTCCTACTTGAAAGACTGGACCCAAATTGCCCAAAACAGAGACGAATGGAAGGAGGGAAGGGAGGCCTTTGCCCAGCAGTGGGACGATACAGGCTAATATAATAATAAGCTTTTATTTAGTTTCAAATATATAGTTATTTAGTCTCATTACCATATATTGTCATCAACTGATGTGATGACGTGAATCCAACAGGCAATGGAGAGAGCTATGCTTGGAGTTTCTTTGCGCGATAGAATCCGAAACGAGGGTATAGGATATAGGAGGCACCGACATAGCTATTAAAATTTGCAAGGTGAAGTGGCAATGACACCGGGACAGGTGAAATTAAATCATCATCAACCAGAAGACATCCACTGCTGAACATAGGCTTCCCCCTTTAACCTCCACATTGAACGACATCCTGCCATCTGCATCCACTGGATGCCAGCGACTCTCACGATGTCGTCGGTCCATCTAGTGGCCTACCTACGCTGCGTTTTCCGGTTCGCGGTCTCTACTCAAGAACCTTTCTTCCCCATCGGTCATCAGTTCTTTGAGTGATGTGGTCTGCCCATTGCCACTTCAACTTGCAAACTTTAATAGCGGTGACTCTGGTTCTTTGACGAATATCCACGTTCCGGATTCTTTCGCGCAAAGAAACTCCGAGCATTCTCTGCATTTCCCGTTGTGTGACTCTGAGTTTCTAAGGTAGTGAAATATACATTAGTGACCATGAATTGTGATTCCAGGTTGCAAACCCTCAAATTCTGCGAGTACACGAAGCTGACTCGGACCTGCACCTGCTTCTCCATGCCTCCAGACTCACAACACGACACCGATGACGAGGGTAACATACAAAACTTACAATCACACTATATATATATAATACCGCGGCGGATAATTCAAGAGATTAGAACAAATGAACATACATACAAAGACTGTCACAATGACGATATCACCACTTGACAGCTCATCCTTTACGCCGCCGTGATGAAAAGGAACTAAATTTTCAGCATGATCTTTTTCGAGCGGGCCAATCCTAGGCGCGAAGTGATGGAATGACTTTTGTTTTATCCAATCACAAGCGCCGTTAAGCGGGCGACGTGACTTAGGTATTTACACAAATTCGTGCAAAAGCAAATTGTGACTTATGCGCGGTTAAGTAGTTATATATATAATAGGTCGGGGAAAAAGTCTTTTCGTATTTTGTATGTATGAAGTTGTAGTAAAAATCTCATCGGTTGTACTGTTTGTATCTGGCTGCTTTTGATACCATTAAAAATATGACATTTGAAAAGAGGAATACAAAAAGTAAAAAGCAATTTCCCGCCATTTTTCAATTGTTTTTTTGTTCGATAAAATGAGTGAATCTAACGAAGAAATTCGATATATTGTGAAATTTTATTACAAAAAACTGAAAAATGCGACACAAGCCGCGAATAAAATTTGTGACATTTATGGACCTAATGCAGTGTCATCAAGAGTAGCACAATGTTGGTTCAAGCATTTTCAGTCCAGGAATTTTGATGTCAAAGATGCAGCTCGCTCTGGTCGCCCTGTTACGGATAAAGTCGATGCCATTTCTGAAAAAGTGGACCAAGATCGGCATATTGATTGACGGATTGACCACAAAACAGTTTTGACCCATTTGAAAATAACTGGGTATACAAAAAAACTCGATATTTGGGTGCCACACCAGCTCACTGAAAGAAACCAAATGAATCGTGTACTCATTTGCGATTCTCTATTGAAACGTAAAGAAACCGAACCGTTTTTGAAAAGATTGATCACTGGTGATGCAAAATGGATCACCTACGACAAGAATGTGCGCAAACGATCATGGTCAAAGGGCAGTGAAGCACCACAGACTGTAGCGAAACCCAGATTAACACGTAATAAGGTGATGCTGTGTGTATGATGGGATTGGAAGGGCATCGTTCATTATGAGCATTTACCGCCGGGCAAAACCATCGATTCGGATCTCTACTGCCAACAGCAGATGAGACTCAAACAAGAAATTGAGAAAAAACGGCCGGAATTGATCAACATAAAGAGTGTGGTCTTTCATCATGATAACGCCAGACCGCACACATCTTTGGCCACTCAGCAAAAATTTAGAGAGCTTGGTTAGGAAGTGTTAATGCATCCACCACATAGCCCTGACCTTGCACCCTCAGATTTCCACCTGTTTCGATCTCTTCAGAATTCTTTGGGTAGTGTTAGATTAACATCAAGAGAGGACTGTCAAAACTACTTGTTGCATTTTATTGATCAGAATTCCCAAAATTTCTACAGCAACGGGGTCATGTCACTACCTAAAAGATGGCAACAAGTTATCGAACAAAATGGTACATATATATTATAATTAAATGTAATTAAACTTGAAAAAAATATGTCTTGAATTTGTTTATAAAATACGAAGAAACCTTTTCCCCGACCTTATAAAGGGTTTTCCAATAAGAGGTGTTATTTTGATATTCAAAGAAAAATGCCATTTTTTATTATAAATCATCAGATGTTTATTTCATTACAAAGAGGAAGGTATGCCGTTAATAGTGGAAAATAACATCAGGCAAATGACCACCACGGCCACGCTTACAGGACAAAATCCTTTTCATGAAATTTTCCATAACTAAATCGCAAAGTGGCTGCTCTATGTCCTCGATAGCCTCACGAATTCCATCTTTGAGGTCTTGAATCGATACTGGGCTGTTGGCGTAGACCTTCTCCTTCACGTGGCCCCAAAGAAAGAAGTCGCAAGGTGTTAAATCACAAGATCTCGGTGGCCAATTGTGATCACCTCTTCGAGAGATAACACGGTCCGGAAACTTTTCCCTTAAAAGATCAATGGTTTCGTTGCTTGTGTGGCACGTAGCGCCGTCTTGTTGAAAGTGAACGTTGTCCAGATCAATACCATCCAATTCCGGCCATAAAAAATCGTTAATCATCTCTTGATAGCGCAATCCATTCACCGTAACTGTTGCGCCAGCCTCATTTTCGAAAAAGTAAGGTCCAATGACTCCGCCGGACCATAAACCGCACCAAACAGTCACACGTTGAGGATAGAGAGGCTTTTCAACAATAACTCTTGGGTTTTCTGAGCCCCAGATGCGACAATTTTGCTTGTTGACGAAGCCACCGAGGTGGAAATGGGCCTCATCACTGAAGATGATTTTTCGATGGAATTCCGGATCATTTTCATGCATTTCAACGACCCAATCAGCAAAGTCACGACGTTGTTGATGATCGGCCGGCTTGAGTTCTTGTGTTAACTGGACTTTGTAAGCCTTAAGACCCAAATCTTTATGCAAAATACGGTGTAATGACGTTTGTGGAATACCTAATTCCAAAGAACGACGAGGAATGGACAAACCTGGGTTTTCTTCAACACTTTCGGCTACAGCAGCAATATTCTCGGCTGTTCTTGAGCGACGTGCACGGGTTTTATTCTTCTCATCACTAACTTGTCCCAACAGCTCGAATTTTTCCACCAATTTCTGTATTGCGGTCCGACAAGGTGCTTCACGACGACCCAAAAATGTTCGAGTTTTACGAACCGTCTCTGCCAAATTTTCACCATTTTTATAGTGAATTTTAATAATTTCAATGCGTTGTTGAAGCGTGTATCGTACCATTTTTATTAATGGCGTAGTTTCTACTTGTCAAATGCCAAGAAATGACAGCTTCAAAAGTGACATCTACCGAAATAGCGGGCTATTCAAAATAACACCTCTTATTGGAAAACCCTTTTATATATTTTATAATTAAAATATCACTCCACAGACACCAGGGTCAGTGACTTTTGATATGCTTATGTAACTAAAATGTTGTTAACTTAAATGATTTTAATTTAGCTATACACAATTAGTGGTTATATTATCTTTGGTCTCCTTTTGCCGTAGTCTGCTAAAAATCGTAGTTCAAGCCAGAAAGTTGAACTTGTAAACATTTGTTGCGCAGGAGTGCGCTGCGTGTTCGAGGGCGTGTCGGAGTGCGGCGTGGTGCACGGGGCGCTGTACTGGTGCCTGCGCGGCGTGTTCGCGCTGTCCGTCAGCGCGGTCCTCGTCTGCATCTTCAGCTGCATGCTGGCCTACCAGCTGCTCAGGTGAGCTGGTACTCATCATAGCATCCTCGACCACACCCACAGACTAGGTATAACTACTACCTTGTAGTTACGATTATTTCCAATGGAAACAATTCAGTCAAATACCTAAGGGGCAGGGTGAGGGGTTACTAAATGCTAATTGGCCCATTCAACGTCAGTTCAAAATGTAAACAAAGCATAGTGATGGCGTACCTACGGTATTGGTCGGAAATGACGTGAGGTACAGTGGGCGTGTTTTTATATCAGTAGTGGTCAACTGATGAAGTGTCTGAACATGTTCGCCCTGCATTCAATGTCTAGTTATAGAATGTCTTTGACGACATCGTTCTTAATTTTCATTCCAGTATTACGTAAGTAGGTCTTACGGTCTTTAATAGTCTGCAACGTACCTATCTGTGATGCCCCTGGTGTTGCAGGTATCCATAGACGACGGTGGTCGCTTACCATCAGGCGGCCAGTCTAAATATTTGCCACATATAATAAAATAAACAGAATTTTAGTCGTATTTGACCCTCCTTACCCCTTATCAGTAAAAGTAAACATTGGTAGATATTTTTTTTATTTTAAATCTGTTCAGGATTCTTGATTTTTATTTATGAGTCTAGAAATAAGGAATTTATACACTACCAGCGACCCGCCCCGGCTTCGCACGGGTGTAAGTTTTAGTATATAATTTTTTTTTCTAACTGATGGTGAAAACCGCATCAAAGACAGATGCGGAAAGCGACAAAAATTAAAAAAAGCTAATAAATATTGCTGACGTAACCACCATCCCGACTAAGCAAAGCAAAGACTCCTTCACCTCCCTTTGGTGCATAGGCACCAAGGTTACCATATGTTGAATATTATGTACTCAGAAAATAAAAATATGTTACATAAATTTATAGCTTTATGCAATAAAGATTGAAATAAGATTTGAACAACATCTATTGATTAAAAAGAAGAAAATTAACTAAGTACATACACGTAATGAATCAATAACTTTCTTGCCGAAATATTCAACATTAAACATGATAATATTTAAATATACAGTAATAAACACGAATATAAAAACAAGTCATGCACAAAAACATGCCATTTATATGAAAAAAATATGTCATATGTCACGTGTCATGTCAAATGCAAAGGCATGTCATGTTAAATGCAAAAACATGTCACTTATATGAAAAAAATATGTCATATGGCATGTCATATGCAAAAGCATGTCATGTTAAATGCAAAAACATGTCACTTATAAGAAAAAAATATGTCATATGTCATGTCATATGCAAAAGCATGTCATGTTAAATGCAAAAACATGTCACGTTATATGCAAAAACATAATAATATGCTAACAAAAAATATGTTAATTATAATTATGTTCTGTATTTTATTTATATTACACGGGAATTACTCAGGTAAGATTAGGCCGGTTACTCCGAGACGCAGCCGCGCGCGCGCGCATTCACCTTGATAAAGACCGTTGAATGCGGTTGAAACTATAGTCGGAGTAACCGGCCTAATCTTACGTGAGTAATTCCCGTGTAATATAAATAAAATGAGTGAAAATCACGTCAGTTTCCATTATAAAATGTTCTGTATTATTTATTATCTTTTATGCTGGAATGTTGTTAAAAGACTTGCCTAATGTGACAATTTAGTTATAAAGTCATAATATAATTCTATTCTAAGTCATTTTGTACACAGAATCCATCACACTGTATGTGTGAATTTCATGCTCTGAAGTTTCTTGTTCAGCGAAGCGAGTGCGATCTCGTGGATGTGGCATCTGTTTTGTAAAACTTTAATGCTGTGTTTGAGATCTGTAACTTCTGCCTTCACCATGACGTAGTCCATTATATCGGGCACCTCGTATGCGTTCCTCACCTATAAAATAATATTTATCAATATAAAAAAAACCAACTCCATAAAAATTACAGAAATGGACCAAATATGCGCCCTCTATCCCATAGTGCGAGCATTAATTAGGCACTATCAGTTTTAGGGAGCGCATGCCTGATTTAGTACTGAGGTGTTCCGACAGATGTCTCTTATATTTTTTTTGTGTGGAAATGACTTATTTAATTGTTAAAAATAAAACATAGTAGAACTGGACCTATTAAAAACATGAAATATATACTTACCTCTTTCATCATCAGCCAGAAGACGTCCACTGCTGAATATAGGCCTTTAACCTCCACACTGAACGACATCCTGCTACCTGCATCCACTGGATGCCCGTGACTCTCATAATGTCGTCGGTCAATCTAGTGGGAGAACTACCTACGCTGCGTCTTCCAGTTCGTGGTCTCCACTCAAGGACCTTTCTTCCCATCGGTTATCAGTTCTTCGAGCGATGTGGCCTGCCCATTGCCACTTCAACTTGCTGATTTTAATATCTATGTCGGTGACTCTGGTTCTTTGGCGAATATCCACGTTCCGGATTTTATCGCGCAAAGTAAGTCCGAGCATAGCTCTCTCCATTGCCCGTTGTGTGACTCTGAGTTATCCAACAGTTAAGGACCATGTCTCAGTACCATATGTCATCACTGGCAACACACACTGCTCAAAGACCTTTGTCTTTAGGCACTGTGGTATCTTGGACGAGAAGATGTCACGGAATTTCCCGAACGCTGCCCATCCGAGTTGGAGTCTTCGGGCGACCTCTTTAACTTACCTCTTTAACGGAGTCCAACTTGTTTTGATAGTAGTCTGCCTGCGTTTGAATGAGCTCCGTTTCCCTGATCAGTTCCACTTGCTGGGTCTGCTTGCTCTTGATGGTGTCCAGTACGTTGGTCAGGTAGCTGTTCTGCTCAGTCATGGCCTTCTTGTGGATGGTTAGGTTTAAGTTGGCGTCTCCAGTCATTTTTTTTAGCTCCACTGTTCAGAAATGTTAGATCATGAAAATCGGTTCACCAAGTCAAAAGTTCAGAGGTAACAAACTTTTTAAATAATAGAGTCGAATAGATAACCTCCTTCTTTTTGGAAGTAGGTTAAAAACTGACTTCTGTAACATTTGGCAAGTCCACCGAGCTTAGTTTTTTCGAGTTTTTCTATACTATACAATTAAATGACTTGCCTACGGAACCCTACCATATACGTGTTTAGACTCGCTCTTTGCCAAAAAAACAAGATAATCATATATTAGATAAGCTCCATAATCGCTATGTCTCTTTCGCACTCGTTAGGGTAGATGCAAAATCGCCTCGCAGAGCGGTCCCAAGGTCCGTTGAAAATCTTACCTAAATGCGCCAACTTCTGGTCTATAACCCCTTGGCATATGCCATTTTCAATCTCTAGTTTTTCAAAATCGACCGGTCTCAAGCTTTCGCTGAGTTCTGCCTTCGCCCGGATCTGCCCGTTCAGTTTGTGGAACTGGGTGTTCAGGGTGCTGGTTCGAAGGCGCAGCTTGCCGATCTGACTGTCACAGATTTTCACCCATTCCGTCATGGATCTGTAATACGTCACAATAATCACACTATCATACAAACATTTAAAAAAAACATAATAGAACTAACCCAAATTGAAAAGGAATGGAAAAAAATCTTAAATGGGACGCACCAGCTTACAAAAAAATAAAATAAAAATTTTTTTCACCCAGTCGTAATTTCTGAGGTCACATATATATAAAAAACCTCCTCCTTTTTGGATGTCGGTTAAAAAATAACCATCGAAATCTAAAAGTACCTGATCCAAATTTCAGCCGGAATTCTTTGAGCAATCTGGTCCCACCCTTCCTCTATCACCTCCTGGTGGAACGCTTTACTAGCCCTTTCGAACTCTACCTCCCTCATGCTGATCTCTTCCAACTGGGCTTTGAGCAACGCGTGCTGCTTCGCCGCCTTCTTCCTGGCCTTCTCTAAGACGTTTATCAAGATCTCCAACTCTGCTGAGACCAGTTCCGACCGCTCTAAGACGTTAATTCTCGGCCCACTGCTTAAGACAACGGTGCCTCCGATTTTGGCGGAAGATTCAACTCTTCGAGTAGAAACTCTGGATGGGCTTGTGAGCATTCTTGAGGGGCTAGTCATGGAGTCAATGAGGCCAAATGTGGAGGTTTTGGACTTCATGAAGCTCCCGACTCCAAGGGATGCAGAGCTGTGTAGTTTTAAGGCGTATTCGTAAGCCGCGTTGAGGCCGATCATGAGACCTAAAAGAAAATTGTGTTCATTAACACGCTTTTACTAACCGAATTCCAAAAAGGTTTTCAATTTGACTGTTTTTTTTTGTTTGTTACCTCAGAAACTTTCGACTGGGTGAACCGATTTTGATGATTCTTTTTTTATTTGAATGCTGTTGCTTCCCGTGTGGTCCCATTTCAATTTGGTCCAGTTATGACAGTTTTATGAAGCCTTTTTTTTTATATTGATATTTATTAGCTTGGTATAAGTATATCTATGTAACGGAATCTTTGAACGTGATTTTCACCCCTTTCAAAACGTCGGATTGATTTGAAACTGCACACCTTTCAAGGACCGATGACAATGCAATAATTTGTATAGTTTGTCCCATTATCCTTACCAGGGGCCTTACGCCAAAATGTAAACGCGGGCCCGAATAGGTGCAGTTTGGAAAATCACGTATCACGTGACCGCAAACCGTATCTCGGCGCATTAAGGATCTTCAGGATTAGCAATTTTAAAGCGTGTTTTTTTCTTTTTTAAACTGCGAGAATTATTTTTAAAGCTTTTTCTAATCTGTCTGTCTATGTCCATTTATTATCTGGGTATTTGTGATTACACACATCACATCACATTATCAGCCATCAATGTCCACTGCTGAACAAAGGCCTCTCTCTCAGAGGGGTGTTGTCATAATCCTCACGCTTGGCAGGCGACTTGGGGATCGCAGTACGTTCACTGTGTACTAATAGGACGCTGCTGCCCATCCTCCGGTGGTTCTGGTCGCAGTTTTAGGACATACCCGGGTCCATGGTCCGGGACATATTTGTGATTACCTGGTTCCAATCTCATTATGGTCTTTTCAATGATTTCGTTTTCGATTTGGAGGACCTTAACTTCATGTTTAAGTACATTTACTTGTTTTACCAACTCCGCGTCGCTAAGTTCTTCTGTCTCATCTCTGAAAAGTCTACTCAAAGTGCTGCGATTTGCGCTGTAACTGCGCGACATAGTAAATTAAATGTAAATGTTTGAAAATAACACCGGGGAACAAAATAATGATTTTATGATCGGAACATGACAGGTAGTCTCGGTACTAAGTAGTGGTGATAAGGTTGATTTTGTCGTGATTCTGGGTTGTTTATTTGGTTGTCATAGTAAGGTTGCCGTGGTGATTATGACGTCTGACAGGTTTAAGTGAGGTTTAATATGAAAAGTTTGAAAGGGTTTCAATCTTTTAACTTGATTAAGGTGATACGTTTCGTGTTTGGCGGGAAATTCAAATTGCAAACAGTTTTTTTTCCTTATAGCTAGGCCGGGTAATTATTATGAAATGACACAGTGTTTGCAAAAATTGTTGGTTGTTCTTTACATTATCATGTACAGCTATTAATCAGTAACTCACCTTATTACTTACATTTGTCAATAAGCCGTTTGAAACAGCATAAATTTGTTTATTGACAAATGTATGTAATAATATGCATTAGAGATAAATAGCTTTACGGTGAGTTTGTAAAGAATAATAATCAATTTTCGCAAACATGATGATCGTTTACAATAATTACCCGATTTACAATAATTATTAATTATAGCTACAAAAACAAAAAAAACTGTTTGTAATTTGAATTTCCCGCTATAAGTGAAACGTATCTTGTGCTTGTGACCAGCTCTCTTATTATGGATCTTTGATCGGGATCGCGAGTGTCAAAATTTTGACACTCGCGATCCTGATCAAAGATCTATAATAAGGCAGCAGTCTCAAGTTGGATTTTGATAGAAGAAACATGTTTCTTTCATCTTAATCTTTGCTTTCTGATGAAGAAGTGGCTTTCACTAATCGAAGAAATGAACCAAAACTAATATTAATAATAATTTGATACCTGACACTGGCAAATGCACAAGAGTGCGACGCCAAAATCCTCACAGAGGAAATAATAAAAAAATACTGTTTTTTCCAGCCACGAACGCAAGAAGATGTACTGGGAACAGCTAGAGCTCCGCTGTCGGTCGCTATACCGCCCGCCCTCAGGTCAACCCTTGCCTACTGCCGGGCGGAGCACCCAACCCTCGTGTGGCTGCTGCCAGTGTCACCCTCAACCAGCCTGGGATATCAGCCTGCAGCACCGGTTCTGGGCCCCTGGTGAGTGAAGTAGTTTTTTTTTACTTACTAACGATCCGCCCCGGCTTCTCAAGGGTGTAATTTAGAAGAAGAAAAAATTGGTAAATGTAAACGTAAGCCATGTAAATTTATTTAATGAAAAATATTGTTTTTTTTTTCTACTTACATAAAAACTTATTGAGGTTTTATTATATATAAAATAAAGTCGCTTTCCGCGTTTGTCTGTCTGTATTTCCGCTAACTCTTCCTAAACCACGCAAAGGATTTTGATGCGTTTTTCACCATCAGTGAGATAACTTTCACGGAATTTCTATATACAAAATTAGCTGCGCCCCGCGGTTTCACCCGCGTGGTGATGAAAATTGGTGATGATGATGATGATGAAAAGAAGCCTATGTGTTAATCCAAGACATAAGCAATCTATGTTCTAAATTTCATCCAAATCCATCCAGCTGTTTCTGCGTGATTGAGTAACAAACATCCATCCATCCATACATCCAAACTTTCACATAATTATATGATTAAAACTAACACTTGTGCAAAGCCGGGCGGAGCCGCTAGTTTGTAATAAATGGAACACCAGTAGACTAGCCTATTGTTCTCAAAACCCTGGCCCCATTACCTCTGTGTTCTGGTAAATAATGCTGTTGTGATTTCCAGGTCGTATCGGTAACCTGTACTCTCCGAACCCAGGAGCCGGGCGGAAGGCGTCTGCCTGGAGCTGGTTTCCATGGCCCAGGAGTAATAGTCAGAAGTAAGTCTTTTATATACGCCACCAAATCTTTTTAACCGACTTCCAAAAACGAGGAGGTTATCAATTCGATTGTTTTTTTTTAATGTTTGTTACCTCAGAACTTTCGACTGGGTGGACCGATTTTGATGTTTTTTTTTATTTGAAAGCTGGTGCGTCCCGTGTGGTCCCATTTCAATTTGGTCCAGTTCTGACATTTTTGTGAAGTCGGTTTTTATATTGATAATTATTTGCCAGTCGTGTAATGAGTGATGGTATCCGAGCGGTAGCATGTGCGCTTTACAATCTGACGACGATTTGACTGATACACTTTTACCATTTTCAGTTCCCGGTGCCGCATGGGTGGAGTCCCCCAGTCGGGAGACAGTGCGTACGGGTTCTGTGACACGGATGCACCCAACGCCGTTGCGTACGACGAGAGGACTTACCCGCACCACGGGCAGCTAGCGCAGGGACAGGCCTTCCAAACACAGGTAATACTCGCTCAGGGCTCCAGAGCACGGCTCGCAGTTCGCATGCTACGTAATTGACAGTAGAGTGGGCTAAGTGGTTTCTGTGCATTCTTCTTATCAAGCATTGCGCAGAATTGTTGTCTCTCACCTAACTAAATATCAATTTATTCGCGCTCGCTTCGCTCACGGCTCGCGGCCCGCATACGGCATCATTGATATGAGTGGGCTAAGCGCATTCTGTGCATGCTTCCTTGCAAGCAATACGCAGAATTTTTGTCTCTGTCAATAAAATATCAAAATATTCGCGCTCGCTTCGCTCACGGCTCGCGCATACGGCATCATTGACATGAGTGGGCTAAGCGCTTTCTGTGCATGTTTCCTTGCGCATTTTTTTGTCTCCCAATTAAATATCAACAAATTAGCGCTCGCTTTACTCACGGCTTATTGGGTTTGTCTTTCATGGATGATTTCATTGGCTCTAATATAAATATCTTAAAACAACGCTTTGCTTTTATCTCATACCCTAAAGGAACCATAAACTTTTCCAGGTTAAAAGGTAGCTTATGTGTTAATCCGGAGCTACTTCCATACCAAATAATTCAAACCCTTTCAGCCCTTAAAGAGTTAAGTACTGACAAACATACACACTTGCACAACTACTTTACGATTTATAATATCAGTGTTTAACATGGATCTTTTCAAAAAGGGTACATACATTCACTTCTCCAGGACGGAAAAGCATCGATAAAACCGCTAGTGTTGAAGGTCCCTTTAGGGGCAGTTTCTGCTTACCATCAAGCAGTCTACAGGCCTGTTTGCCACTCTTTTTTATTAAAAAAATGAACATTAATTTCAGGAAAACTTCACCCCGACTCAAGGCAACTTCCAACCCCAAGGGTTCCAGTCGCAAGCCAATTTCTCCCAGACGGGAAACTTTGGACCAAACTACCAAGAAGGGTTTGCGGAGACAAGTGGCAGCTTCGACGCGCAGACTGGAGTGTGGGGCCCTCCCCCACCTTACAGCCCGCAAGGCAGAGGGGGCAGTAGGTAAGTTGCAGAAAATTGCAGTGTTTTAGAGATAATTGCTGCGCGTAGCAAGTCGATCAATTTCCGTTTGATAAGAAAATAACCCCTAAAATGCGTAATTTTGGCCCTAAATTTCGCCTCAAATGGGTCAATTTAGACTTAAATTTACGCCACACAAAAAATGTAGCCCCAAATGTGTAAATTTTGGCCCTAAATTTACGTCAAACAGAAAACTTCGCCCCAAAACGGTAAATTTGGCTCTAAGTTTACATCAGGCAGGAAATATTGCCCTAAAGAAGTAAGTTTTGGCCTCAGACAGTAGACATTCATTTTAAAAAAAAACTAGTTGCACTGATAATACCCTCGATAAAATAGCCTAAGTTACTCCTAACATCAGCTATCTGCCAGTGAAAGTCCCGTCAAAATCGGTCCAGCCGTTTTGGAGTCCATAGAGATACAAACACATCGCCTTTTATAAATATACTAAGATAAGAAATACTTTGTCATACAATTTCTCGACTAAACGCTTTTTTTTTACTTTTATCTTAAATAGATGCGACCTTAAAGAGAACATTACAAGAAGAAGTTAGGCATACGTAGAATGAGCGGTCTTATCGATAAAAGCGATCTCTGTTCGAAAACTTTTTTCTTCCCGACAACCTTTTTTCTTCTAGACAACCTTTTTTCTTCCAGACATCCTTTTTTCTTCCAGACAATCTTTTTTCTTCCAGACAACATTTTTCTTCCAGTCAACCTTTTTTCTTCCAGACATCCTTTTTTCTTCCAGGCAACCTTTTTTCTTCCAGACAACCTTTTTTCTTCCAGACAACTTTTACATGCAGTGAATTTCCTTTTTATTCCAGACATCATCTCCACCAAGACCCGGCAGCCGCCACCTTACTCCACCACCACCACATCGATGTACACCGCACTCACACACACGAGCACAACATGCCGCACACATGCACACGCAACTCCTACTTACATGCGTCAGAGCGAGACAGAAACGCAGACATGATCCGTGGGAGCGACATAGTCCGTGCAAACGATGTTCGCGCGGACATCATGCGTGCACACCCGGATATAGCACGAGTGAACCAAGAAATGATGCGTGCAAACCCCGATATGGCGCGAATGAGCCAAGAAATGATCCGTGCGAATCCAGAACTGGCTCGAATGAACCCAGAAATGGCTCGTTTAAACACAGACATGAGCCGTTTGAACCCAGAAATGAGTCGTTTAAACACAGACATGGCTCGTTTAAACCCAGAAATGGCTCGTTTAAACCCAGAAATGGCTCGTTTAAACCCAGAAATGGGTCATATGATGTACCCAAATGAAGAGATGGAAATGACCCATATTCAAGATGGCAGGTTTAACACATTGAGGGGTCATTTAGTTCCATACAGGTGTCAAAGAATTGGTATGAGTGCAAATAACTTGCATAGAGATTGTAGAATTGAGGACAATGTTACTATTGAGTGTTTACATCAAAAGAGTGCTAGCAAAGGTTAGTATTTTAAACACGCTTATATAAGCTTTTACTTCTTACTAACTAACAATGTTAACAATAGGGTATTTGATTGTTAGGGTTCCGTACCCAAGTAAACGGGATCCTTTATTAAACTCTGTCTGTCCGTCTGTGTCTGTCTGTTTCTCTGTCTGTCTATCTGGCAGTCCGTCCGGTAGTCCGTCCGTCCGTCCGTTCTGGCTGTATCTATGAGACTGTAAAGCCAGTCAGTTACGCCAGCAATAATTTGGTACCATCGAACTGATATGATGATGGAGCCAAGAGGTGGATTGATAGTGGAACTCTTCTACGAATACTAGTAAACTCCTCGAGTTTTGAATCGTCTAGCGAGCATAAACGAGGAAAAGAGAAATGAGGAGATCCGTAGACGAACGAAAGTTACCGACATAGCTCACCGAATTAGCAAGTTGAAGTGGCAGTGGGCAGGGCACATAGCACGCAAAACAGATGGCCGATGGGGCCGAAAGGTTCTCGAATGGAGAACACAGACCGGTAAGCGCAGCGTAGGACGTCCACCCACAAGATGGACAGACGACCTAAAAGAGACCACAGGAAAACGCTGGATGCAGGCCGCTTCCAACTGGCCCTTTTGGAGATCGATGGGGGAGGCCTATGTCCAGCAGTGGACGTCCTATGGCTGAAATGATGGTAATGATGAATGAGCATAAAAGCAAGTTTTTAAAGCTATAATAATTAGTAAATATTTGTGTTATTCAGTTTCAGATCAGAGTTCCGACTCTTGTCCGAAGCAAGGGAAAGAGAACTTGGGTTTTCAGAACGACAAACATTCTCCTATCCGGTTAGTATACTCTTTTAACAATAAACTAAGGTATGAGCCATGGTGAGGACCGAATCATTTATGAATGAATGAACGAACGAATCAATGAATGAGATAACGAATGAATGAATCAATGAGGGAATAAATGAACATTAATATTGTCTTAAACTGTTACCCGTTGCCCGCGACTTCGTACTCGTAGATTTTCATATAAACTTTCAACCCTTTTTCCTCACTTAATCCGGCCCTTGCGCAAAATAAAATAGCCTATACTTCAATCTGGTCATAGCTTAGCATATTCCTGGCAATTGCATTAAAATCCGTCCAGTGGTTTAGATGTGCGTGGACAAACAAACAGACAAAAATTCTAAAAACTGTCTAACGTGTTCAGCTGCTTATTTTAAGACGCCCTGTGTGTTTTTTTTTATAGCTCGCAATTACAGATATTTTCATTTCTACGTTTGTATTATAATGCATAGAAAAATTTATATTTTATTTTTATTTTTTTATTTTTCATTTGTTATGTTAACGTTATTTGTTGATCAGGTCATCGATGCAGGATTGCCGCGCGGTGAACCAAAACACCGAGTCGGAAGTATACTTCGCTGATGTATCAAGTTGCTGCAACGTTTCCTTAAAGGTAATTCATTATCACTATCAGTGTAGTTTAAAAAAAAAATACTGGGTGACGAGACGAGCGAAGTCGCTCACCTGATGGCTCTTCACGCTTGCCCATAACAGCTCAACGCCACTCAGAATTTTGAACTTTAACAGTTCAAAACCCTGGATGGCAATACACTGCGGTCGTTACCCCGAGATATAAGAAGTCAAATCTCTGTGTGCCCTGTAATTTCGCTGGAAACATTGCCCTTCAATCCAGAACACAGTAGTGTTTGCACACCACTGCTTGGTGGTTGAATAACTGGCAAAGGTGTGGTACTTCCCTAGGCGGACACTGCAAAAGAGTCATACCACTACAAAAGATTATTAGATAGTTACTCAGAACAGTGCTGCTAAATCTATAAAAATAAATACAATTTAAGTGTCTTTTTAATAGACTTCCAAAAAAGAGAAGGTTCTCAATTTGATTATAAATATTTATGTTTATTACTTCAGAACTTTCTACTGGGTGAACCGATTTTGATGGTTCTTTTTTATTTGAAAGCTGGTGCTTCCCGTGTGGTCCCATTTCAATTTGGTCCAGTTTTGTAATTTGGTAGCTGATGTTATAAGGAGGAACTTAGATTACCCCAGAAACCTTTTAAATATACGTGATATCACAACCCCCCCCCCCCCAATGTTTTTTTTGGAAATAAATAAATAATAACGTAATTGAATGTTTCAGGCGGAATGTTGCATGAATCCCAACGTGTCTGCTCTCGTCGGAACTATCGAGAACCATCCAGAATCAACCTCCGAATCAGACACCGGTTCCTTCACGCTGACCCGCCAACAACGACCGCAGCCACAAATAGGGTCCAAACGACGCCCCAGACAAGACAAACACAAAACACAAGAAAAAATGCGACAAAATGAACGACAAAATATCAATAACTCACTTAGATTGACGGAGCATCAGATAGAGCAGCTGAATTTGAGGATGAACGAACGAATTGCGAATGAACGAATTGGGAATGAACGAATCGTAGAACGTATTGATCCGCGAATGGATCGAAATGAAATGAGAATGAGTGAACGAAATGATTCTAGGGATCGTTTGAATGAAAGACACGATTCGAGGGACCGATTGAATGAAAGGACTGATGATAGGATGAACGATTCTAGAATCAGTGATAGAATGAATGAAACTAGATTGAGTGAACGCATGAGCGAGAGATTGAACGATTCGAGGTTTGAGAGAATGAACGATTCCAGAATCAGCGAAAGGTTAAACGATTCGAGATTAGATCGGCTCAACGATTCCAGAATCGAAAGAATGAACGATTCGCGCATAAGCGACAGAATGAACGAAACTCGCATCAGCGAAAGAATGAACGACTCTAGAATCAATCGCTTAAACGAATCCATAAACGAATCACGGCACAGCGACCGTACTGAACGAATTGAACGAATGACCGATTTAAATTCGAGCATAAGAATTGAGGGTAGTCCGAAAATGCGGTCTCACATAAGCCCCTTACGCGTACCCAGATCTAGCCCGAAAAATCTACCTAAAGAACATCCTAGGCAAAACTCAGATTCTAAAGTCGACTATTTTGTTCCACCACCTGTGATATCACCTTTATCGCCTAATACAGAAGAGTCATTATTGTCTGACGACGATAGACAAGACCAGGTTTATTCCAATGACCCTGAAGGTTCAAAGTGCCTTGCCCCGGACTCCCAGTACGAACCGGTGAGAGAGGAGAAGGGGGAAGTGTTGAAAGGGAACCACCATCATTGTTACAGTGATACAAATACCATGGATTCTGGGTGGCAGAGCGGATCGGAAAAACAGGTTACTGATTAAAGGCCGTATTACAAAAAGCACTGTTAAATTTTAGGTATTAGGGCTCAAAATGAAAAAAATTAAGCCGTAATTGTCAAGACTAATATAAAAAAAAGTAAACCATAACATTAAAATTGTTTATTAACCGTCTCCCAAAAAGGAGGCGGTTCTCAATTTTTTTAAATGTTTGTTGCCTGAGAACTTTTGACTGGGTGAATCGATTTTGATGATTCTTTTTTTTATTTAAAAGCTGGTGCTTTCCGTGTGGTCCCATTTCAATTTGGTCCAGTTCTGATATTTTTATGGAGTCGGTTTTTTATATTGATATTTATTCAATGTCCGCAATGTAATGCAAAAAATATCAGCTGACGCTAGAGGTCAACGAACGACCTGTACCGCGCGCACGCTTGTGTGATATACATTGCTGCTTCGCAAAATCATAAACATCAAAAACAACAATTATAAGGCAAATGATTATTGGTATTAGATTGTTTATAAATATATATTGTTAGCGTTTTATCTTGTGGTGCTTTCCTTACACCTATTTTTCAAATTATGTAGGAAATTGATGACTTTGTTAGCCTCAGAGTAGTTACAGTACCTACAGACTATGTCATAGGAGAGGTCAGTGACCTATTCTACTCTCGATCATCTTTATTAAAACATGCTGTATAATATTGGACGGCTTTTTTAAATCGGATATGAGAAATATTTTAAGTGATATTTCTTTATTGGGATAAATGGAAGTTTTTTTTTTATCTTAATCTATACTGTCCCACTGCTGGGCAAAGCTCTCCCCCATTTCCTTCCATAAATCTCGGTCCTCCACCGCCTCTTGCCAACCTCTCCGGAATGAGTCAAGATCGTCACGCCAGCGTTTCCTAGGCCTTCCTTGAGTACGTCGTCCATCAGGCACCCGCTGTGTGACGATCCTGGCCCATCGGTCGGGGTTCATACGCGCCACATGTCCTGCCCAATCCCATTTGGAAGATAGTTTTTTTTTTAATGTTACCTCAGATCTCCGTCATTTATGAAACGATATAGAAAATATTTTTTAATTGATAGGATATATTTTCAGATTGGCCCCAGAGAAGTTTCATCAAAATCGGTTTAGTAGTTTGAGTTTTAAATTAAAATAAATGGAAAATCCGTTTACGTGGATGACTTCATATTATCTCATTCAAGTCATACAAGCATCACCGAAATCACATAAGTATTTTACTAATTTTGTGAAGTAGTTTTATTAAATTGATAATTATTTTATTCTATGGCGTGATTTGAAGATTAGACGTTCCTTCATAATAATTATAATAACCCTTTCATATTTCTTGAAAGGGTTCGTGTTCGAATTTACATTTTGTAATTTATAATAATAATATAGGTTATTAATTATGTATAAAAATAATAATTGTAGATTTCGTGTAATGCTCTCTTTGTATTAAAATAAGCCTTAAATATCTAAATGTGTTAATGGTTGTATTTAAAATTGATAATTTAATTAATAATTATTATTTTAGAATATATTTCTAAGTTTAATTTTTATTATATATATATATATGTTTATTTTAAGATTAGAAAAAAATAATGTTACCTTTTTGTCTCAAAAACTATCAAAATAATCTCAATTGAAATAATAAAAGTATTTTTTTCTGTTATGTCGTCTTGATAGGTACATTTTAGATAAAATTATGTATATTTAAAATATAATAACTCAATTCTAAATAATAACTGCCAATAATAATAAGCATTTAATAGTAATTGTGAATGTGTTAGTATTTATTGTGCCAATTAGATTTCTTGTGTAATACAAATTAATTGGGATTTTCGACCAAACTACAAACACCAGGGACCTTACCCCTAGCTCGAAAAGTTGACCCGCATAGGTGTTATTTGTCTAAACGGTACCATCAACTACGATAAGCGGTAGTTATTTGATAGCCGCCAAGCTTTGCTATTTTCACGCACACACGCATAGTAAAACGGATTTTCGTTCATTCAAGTTAGACGCTTTTAAACGATGCAGCTTAAATGAGTTGGCTAATTTTAGGTACCTATCAGGTACCTACTTAAAGTTGGCTCGCAAAAGTGAAGCTAGGGGTAAGGCCCCTGATATGTAACGGTTTTTAAAGTTTTTGGTAGAGAAAACTCTGTCCCATAATATATTAATATTTGTCTAAATAATTTTTCTTGCCAATATAGTTTTCTATGCTCACGTATTGCCATAAGAATTGTTTTACAATTATATGTAATTATTATATTTTACAAATAATCACTAATTCGGCCCAATTATTTATTTTCGCTGACAGTCGCAATAATACCTTCGACCAAAATAAAATGAATGGACGGGCCCTAACCATTGAACTTGATCAGTAAAAACGAGTCAAAACCGTCGGACATATACTTCAACACCTAATTATAAAATGTACAGTATATTTGTTACAAAAAATAGATATCGGTTTTATTTGTGTATTTACACTTCGGTAAAGCATACGTATTCACAATTTTGTCAGATGTTTCGTTATCGCGTAACAATAGACTCGTGTTTCACTTCCTACGGCTAGAGACCGACTGAAACGAAATGAGAGCTGGCGCTCATTTTGTAATCTTCAAAAATGCGCTTCTACTGGGCCCGTTCATTCATTTTATTTTGGTCAAAGAATAATACTGTAAAAAGTAGCTGAATGAAAACTATGATTTCTAAACATTTTCGTTAAGTTTTTGAACGTAAAGATCGCAGGTACCCGATAGACTAAGTGACACATTAAAAGAAAATGTTTTTATTCAGCTGTTTATAATGTTCTTGCAGCCGTCAGATTAAATAAACGTATGGAAATAGTGTAGTATCTTCATACAAATTTTGTAAATAATAAGGGCCTTACTTAAAAACGTTACTCAAGTTGACATACGCTTAAATATGCTCCGTCTTGTTTTCGCGTGTGACGATTGCCGTCAGCGAGAAGTTGAGAGAGCATTTTAAAACATAGATCAACTTGAGTAACGTTTTTAAGTAAGGCCTTAATTGTATAACTAACTTTATTGTTTTCTATGGTTTTTATAATTGTTTATCTATTGTGTTATTAAGATTTGTCCTTGTTGAAATAATTGTTGCAAAAATGGTCAAACTGAGTTAATAAGTTTTTAACTAAACTAATCTTGCATTTCCCATCGTTTTGTGTATTTTATAATATTAAATAATAATTTAGTTATTTTGATTGTTATAGTAAAATTAATACAGTATTTTCTGTTGTTATTGTAAAATAAAATAAATCGTTAATCCTGTAGATCCTAGTAAGGATAATGGGACAAACTATTTCAATTATTACATTGTCATCGGTCCTTGATAAGTGTGCAAAGTTTCAAATAAATCCGTCGTTTTGAAACGGGTGAAAATCACGTTCAAAGATTCCGTTACATAGATACATACCAAACTAATAAAAGCGTGTTAATAAGGTCCAAGTTTTTCAATGACAGTTGCAATAACATCGTAAAAAATTGAATGAAAACTTAATCATTTTTTTTTTATGATACTGAGTGACGAGACGAGCGAAGTCGCTCGCCTTGTGGCTCTTCTCGCTTGCCCATAACAGCTCAACGCCACTCAGAATTTTGAACTTCAACAGTTCAAAACCCTGGATGGCAATTCACTGCGCTCGTCACCCCGACATATAAGATGTCAAATCTCTGTGTGCCCTGTAATTTCGCTGGAAACATTGCCCTTCAATCCGGAACACAGTAGTGTTTGCAGACTACTGATTGACGGTTGAATAACTGGCAAAGGTGTGGTACTTCCCCAGGCGGACCCCTGCAAAAAAATCCTACCACTACAATCAATATTTTAGTAATTCACTAGTATATATACCTAGCTACTATTTACTATCGGTTTTTTATCGGATACATTTCAAATAATATCTTTTGATCTAATTCCCTCCTGCCCATTATTCCTATCGGACCTTCGACAAATATAAAGTAAATGGACATGCCATAACCATTAAACTTTCACAGTAAAAACAAGTCAAAACCGTCGGACATATACTGCAATACCTAATTGTAACCATGTACAGTAAATTTGTTGCAAAAAATAGATAGCTAATATAATAACTACGTGAGTAAAAGAGAACACCTGTGTTTGTCTATTGCTCTTGAACCGTTTGACATTGACAGGCACCAGGCGGCTAGACATGTTGAGTAGCGTTAGCAAAACCGATCGCTTATTCACTGCGTCTCGCCGTGGATGGACGTGACTGGTCACGTGACTAATAAATCAGTGTTTACTTCGCTACTTGAAAAACATCTTTTACTAAAGAAGGTGTAATAAGCGTAGGGGGGAAAGACATGTTGGTAAATAAGTTGGTAATATTATTATTATTCTGTTATTTTAGAGGGATGGGTACAGGGGTAAGCACAAATAAATTGTTTAAAATCTACCGGCTGTGCCTATACATGTCAGCTGAGGAATAATTTACGCAAAACTTATTATAACTTAACCCTCCAAGTGTGTTACGGACCGCTTGTCGGCGTAAGAGAAAAGTGCCCGACGCGCGTTAGGCATGCGGTGCGTATGGGAATTGCTGCTATTCGTCAATTTATTTCCGATCGAATGAACGTTCCAACGACAACTTAAGTTCACTGACCTGTAGCTTATTTCAATCAGTACAGAATAAATACATCTTTGCTGGTTATGAAACTTATGAAGCTCAAACGAGGTGTCAAAAATAAAAAAAGGGGGTGTAATACAATAATGCTTTTTACCTCCTCATGAGAAAAACTAGTTCATCGGGCATTATTTATGTGTACCTACAATAAATTATATTCAAATAAACATTTATGTAATTGGTAGGAAATAAACACCACCCTCGACTATTAGGAAAAAAAACAAAAAAAAAAATAGTAGTTTGCGAAATTAGTTTGCTGTCGGTACATTCGCCTCAAGTTCGGCATGTCCGATGTGCGGTGAAGATTGTCGAACATAGTGATGCTTTCCTTGTCTCACTAAGTATATGTGTATATTTCTATCCCGCAACGATGGAATAAAACAAAATGGGGACTAATTAGCGATGTTTGATGAAATTAATTTTCATTTTATGACAAAATAGAATGATGAATAAATACTCACGAGTGAAAAGTGACACCTGAACTTTTATTTTGTGTTTTTGTTGTGTTTTTACACTTCCGGAAAGCACACGAAGGCATATTTTTGTCAGATGTTTCGTTATCATGTAACAATAATCTTGTGTTGCACTCCCCACGGCTAGAGACCGACTGAAACAAAATGAGAGCTGGCGCTCATTTTGTAATCTTCAAAAATGCTCTTCTACTGGGCCCGTCCATTCATTTTATTTTGGTCGAAGTATCGGACTGCCAGAGTGGACATGAAAAATAGACACCGCTTTATGGTTGATATTCCGAAAATCCGAAGCGCTTTGATTCCACTTTTACTGTGTGCTGCTAGTCTGGAATGCACTGCCTCAATATATATACATAGCTACAATTTGGGTGTCTTAATCGCGAGTAAATTGTTTTCTAGGCAAGCGTGCTCCGTCGTAGACCGCATCATCGCAAATCACGCGTGTTGGCGGCAAACCTAATTTCATATTACAGAAAATACAACTACGATAAAAATCAAGCAAAAGAATTAGGTATTAGAATTTAGTTTTCATTCATCTTTTTTGCGTACTTAGGTATTAATTACAAACCTACTGCATCTGTCAAAAGCTATAAAAAATTTAGATCAAGGATAGGTATTTTAACTGTACAGTAATCTTAAATAAAAAACTACCTAAAAATAGGTAGATATTAATTTTATTGTTATTAAATTTTTGTGTGAGTATTCGTTTGAAGTTAAAAATCTTTCAAAATGTTTGAAAATAATACGTAACTCTGACGTAGAGAATATAAGAAAACAGTGTTTTTTTAAATCACTTTTGTTTTCGGTACCTCACTGCGTACTTCAAACGAATTATAATAAATAAACATTGGTACTGTGGACTGTGAGAAACCCTGAATAAGAATAAGAAACCCTGATTTAAACAAAAACTTTTTCTAGTATTTTAACTTGGTTTAAATTGTATTTTACCTAAGTATTGATAGTTAATTTAGGATGTAATCATAGAATAATGTTGTGATTTTGTCCCCTTAATGTTAAGGCAAAAGAATTGAGCACCTACCTACCTTACTTAGGGTATAACGACAAAACAATACTTGAGGACCTTTTTAGATACATAATAAAAAAAATATGGGGTTGGCATCTGTCAAAGTGGCGTTAGCATAACTCGTTGTTATGGAATTTTTGACATTAAGATATTTTCCAAATACAAAAAATACCGATCGATCGAACGTGCTTGAGTGTGTGATATATTGCATAACCAAAACTCCATAGTAGCCTCTTGTAAAGCCGTCAAGGCTTAAGGCTTAAGTTTGACTTGATCGTGTCATTTAAATACTTGTCACTGGTAAATGCATAGACCTAAAAAATTGTGGGTAAATGCATAAGACGTCTGACGCTAAAATCCTCTCAAGAGAAAAAACTTAAAAAAAAGATAGGAAATTCGATTTCCACGTTTTTATTTTATAATACAGATAATAAAAGCGTTTTTTAAAAGGTTCTAATCGACTTCCAAGTTTTTTTTTATAATACAGATAATAAAAGCGATTTTAAATAGGTTCTAAGTTATGCTATCTTCAAAAAATTTCTACTGGCGACAGTTGAAAACCTAAAATGCTAAATTCTTTTACCTTGGCTAGTATGTTATAAATTATAATGTAACAATGGCAGTTAGTTTCCACTAAAATTGTACCTTTATAGTTAGTTCAGTTAATAATGGTTCTATTAAAAGACTGAAATCCTATTTGGTTTTTATTTACCCCCATTTTGTCAGTGATAGTTCTTTTTTGGCAAAGTACTAAACTACAAGGCAAACTATAACAAATTCATATTTTGGTTATAGATAGTTAAGTATATAAACATATTTAATATTATTTTGGAAACATGATTGGTGAAACTTTTCTCCATAGAACAATTCTGCGAAAACAGGGGCCTTACTCCTAGCTCAAAAAGTTTAAGAATAAGAATAAGAATAATTTATTGAGCATACACAAACATCATTTTATCACCATATAAAGCATGCAATTAAATGTCCTAATTGACAATCCTGGTAGGATGACCTTGGTACCCAAACTAGGTATACCCTGTGTAATGGCATACCAGGGCCCTCCGCCGGTGCCAAACAAATAACAATGGTAATATAACATATTGGTAAGTCTTAGGCAAAAATACAAACTTAATCATATAAGCTAAATTTGACCCGCATAGGTGTTATTTGTCAAAACGGTACCATCAACTACTATAAGCGGTAGTTGTTTGATAGCCGCCAAGCTTTGTGATTCTCACGCACACACGCATAGTAAAACGGATTTTCGTTCATTCAATCTGTAGGAATCGGTACCCCGAGCGTGTAAAATTCGCTCAAATACTGTCAAAATGATGAATATTGTCCCGATTGTCCGTTTCTAAAAAGTTGCTATTGACAAGCTTTTTAAGAATCGTAATCATTAAATTAATTGTTATAATCAAGGAAAACGTTTAAATACAAACCAGAAAATTAAATAATACCTACCTGAAAGCTTAGTGCGCAATATTATAGACTAACAAGAGAAAAAAAATATAATTTACAAGATTCCAAAGTGAGCTACACTAGTGATCTTGGGCCTTACCTCTAGCTTCATTTTTGCGAGCCAACTTTTAGTAGGTACCTGATAGGTACCTAAAATTAACCAACTCATTTAAGCTGCATCGTTTAAAAGCGTCTAACTTGAATGAACGAAAATCCGTTTTACTATTCGTGTGTGCGTGAAAATAGCAAAGCTTGGCGGCTATCAAATAACTACCGCTTATCGTAGTTGATGGTACCGTTTAGACAAATAACACCTATGCGGGTCAACTTTTCGAGCTAGGGGTAAGGCTCCATTTATAAAGGTAGCTGACAGCATATGAACTCTTATACGTCCCTAAGCTTTTTTCTCCAAAATGTTTTCGTATAGTTCGAAGATTAGATTAAATGGTTAGTTACAATTTTACAAGTGAATGAAAACATGGTAAAAAAAGGTAATAAAACAATTATAATATTGGTGAGATTCATTATTGCTTTATTAGTTTAATTAATTTTACATTTAATAATAATGAGGGAACATTTACATGAATAAAAATAAGTTGAAACATTAAATTTTTTTTTCTTAAATTATGTATTTATAGGCACAACACAACATGACATGCACATGACGATATTTTTCGTACAAAAAACGGCAGCGGAAGTATTTGAAGCATACAATAAAAAACTAACGACTTAATGAAAGGTTTTCCAAAAGGCAATTTCAATGTCAAAGGTTTGGTAAAGGCAAAGGCAAAAATTGTTCATAAAAATGCTATAGATGGCGTTGACGAGACATGGATCTGAAGATTTTGCAAAACCATAGACGAAAAAAGGTCTAAACCTGAAAAAAACTTGCTTATTAGACAGACAATATCTATCTGTTTGTCTGACACAGTTTGTCATGATCGTTTTTGTATTTCTTTGCTTTTTCATTGAAGTGAAATAATTATCTCATCAGCGCCATCTATTGATGGTGGCAGAACTATGTTCCT
The DNA here is from genome assembly GCA_949125355.1 of Agriopis leucophaearia. Taxonomy (NCBI): domain Eukaryota; kingdom Metazoa; phylum Arthropoda; class Insecta; order Lepidoptera; family Geometridae; genus Agriopis; species Agriopis leucophaearia. The sequence continues at coordinate 1,909,075 of OX421289.1, forward strand.
CAAGCTCTGAAAAACTTCCCATTCACATGCGTGCTTAGATATTTCTATATGCGCGGTTTTTTTTTGGCTCGGTGCGTTAGATTTTATTTATAGTCAATCGTGTATAATGTGCCTTATGGATAAAATTATAAAAGCGAAATATTATCAACAATGTTTTGAAACTTGCTTATTATTTTAAAATATTTTATTATAAGACTAGCGGACTTAAATGCGTTAGCATTATTATTTTGTAATAATTATTTAAGCATTATTATTTATTATTATTACTAATTAAAATCACTATTATTCTTATCTTAATTTATTATCTAAGTACTGAATCGACTTAATTTATCTAATTACGTCGACGATAGATTTTTAGTCAAACTGCGTAAGATATACAGAAGAAAATTCCGCGTGAATTAGGATTTAAATAAAATAAGATAAAATGGCAGTTAAATTCATAGTTGGAAATATAATAATGCGGTCTTACATAAACGATTTTTTCAGTAAATTACTGAAATAAAAATACCACTCCGAAAGAGCCTACTCACTTTTCTGCCCTCATAAGCCCAATAGAGGTAACTCAAAAAAAAAAAAAGTGATTTCTGTTACTTCGCGCATCTGATAGCTTAAAAAATTTCGCACCAGATGGATTAACCAAAATAACCGTATCTACATTGGAACATGGAAATAAAAAACGGAAAAAGATTTTTTTTCTTTTAAAACTCATGTTTAAAAACTATTTATTCTAAACGAAATAACGGTATCTCATAAAAACAATAATATTGGATTTTTAACATATATTTAAGAAATATATTGGTCGTGAGGCACATAACTGAAAATAAATTAAATTATAATGTCATTATGGTAACGAAAAATCTATGTTCACAAAACTCGATTTTCTCGAAATACAACAAGGTTGAGTTTGGCTTGAGAGTTTGAGTTTGAGTTTGAGATACCGCTCTTGGGTTTATGAGGGCAGATTTATTGACGCAAAAAGCAACGAAAGTTGATTTTTCGGCGTTCTGATTCTATCCAATTCTATCACATAGCTAAAGATCTATAGAAAATTCAATTTCTATAATAAATAGATCTGTATTTTTATACACTTCCAAAGAGGATCAATTCGACTGTTTTTTTAAAAATGTTTTTTACCTCAGAACTTTCGACTGGGTGAACCGATTTCGATGATTCTTATTTTATTTGAAACCTGGCTTCCCGTGTCGTCCCATTTCAATTTGGTTCAGTACTGAAATTTTTGTGCAGTTTCCCCTAATAATAAAATTACAAAAAATCGCTAATGTAAAAGCTCTTTTAGATGAAATACTCATATTAAAAGTATTTTTGATCTTATTTAGGCATTGCTTTACCTATCTTAAATCTAGCACCTTCAGAATGGTTGGTTTTAAAATAAAAACTATTCCTTATAACATAATATGTTATATTATGATTGAGTCTGACGTAGCAACCCAAATATTTAAAACTGCATCAGTGGCCCTAGTACGAGCACTTGCGAAAAAGTATTAGTTCCGTAATCGATAGCAAAATGTATGAAAAAATTAACAGCGCCTTTATCGGACGTAAAGGGAAACTGAATTATTCATACATTTGCTATCGTTTACGGAACGAATACTTTTTCGCAAGTTCTCGTACTGGCCCAGGTCAGTTCACAAAATGTCCCAATCAAATGCAAAACCATAAAGATTCAATTTCTACAAACATTTATTTATGACCCATGAACACTAAAGAACGCTAATTTCTAGATATATTGTGATGTATTTTATTTCCCAGCTGAAGGTATCTATTATTTGATTGTACAGTGGTTTGATTCTGCATCATTCTCTTACTAAACTAATCCCGAGAACTAAAATTATCTGCGACTACCTTTCACATGTGAGAAGAATTAGCAAGAATATCAGAGTGACCGAATCTAGTTTAGAAAATGTAGACATTACAAATCCATAATTTCTACAACATTGACTGTTAATTTTGACAAAATACAGAATTTTTACGACATTGTAAATTTTGACATTGCAACACCGCAATTCTACAACTTTGATAGTAGTTTTGACATTACGAAGTCCATAATCCTACATTGATTGTAAATGTAGACATGACAAAACCATAATTTCTACAACATTGATCGTTATAACATGATATAATCCATATTTTTTACAACATTGATAATTTAATCCATATTTATACTACATTGATCGCTAATTATGACATTAGAAAATCTATATTTCTACTACGTTGATAATTTTTGACATTACAAAATCCATAGTTTCTACAATATTGATTGTAACTTTTGACATTATAAAATCCACAATTTCTACAACATTGATCATACAATCAATATTTCTACTACATTGATCGCTAATTTTGACATTACAAAATCCATAATTTCTACAACATTGATTGTAACTTTTGACATTACAAAATCCATATTTCTACAACATTGTTTGTAAATTATTGTATTGTTGTAAGAACCTACTTGAACAGTATTAGAGCGAAGGTAGCAACTAACAGCACAATACTAGCGACGGCCCGCGGCTGCCCCTGCGTCAAAGGCTCCTCATTATGGACTAACACTAGCTTGTGGTCCTGGGTTTGCTCGGCAACCGTGGCGGGCGTTCCGTCCCGGTCTCCTAGCTTCTGATTGGCGACTTTTAGGTTCTTTATCAGCGCTAGGACGTCTTCTGTAATAAGAAAAATAGATTTTTAAAATAAAATTAAAAGTTGACAAAAATGCGATTGATGGCGTTGACTAGACATGAATATGAAGATTTTGCTAAAACACAGAAGAAAGGTCAATAAAAAAAAAACTTGCTTATTCTTGTAGATATATATATATGTCTGTCTGACACTGTCTGTCATATAGTCACATCACATCACATCATCAGGCAATTAACGTCCACTGTTGGACAAGGCGTCCCTCATAGAGAGGAGTGTTGCATAATCCCCACGCTTGGCAGGCGGCTTGGGGATCGCAGTACGTTCACCGTGTAATATTAGGACGCTGCTGTCCATCCTCCGGTGGTTCTGGTCGCAGTTTTAGGACATACCCGGGTCCATGTCATATAGTGTTTTGTGGTTATTGTTTGCTAACAATGTCCTTTTTAACACAACACTAATAAAATTAGTAGGAATGTAAGTGTGGCTTGCCTAGAAGTGTTATAAAATGCCTCCTCTTCCTTGTATTGGTATATTTTTATAGAAAATACACTTTTGAAAATGCAACACATCTTTATTACCTCCAATTATTTACAAAAGTAGTTTTTAGTTGAACTACAGGAGGGAAAGTGTGAAAGTGGATTTCGTTAAATTATAATAATAATATAATAATAATAATAATAAAGCTTTATTTAAATTTCATACAAATGTGAACATACTTATATAAACTAAATTTAATTAACTCTTTGTATGAACCCCCTATGGGTAAAAGCCTCCTCCAAAGATAGCCACTTTTCTTTATTTTTAGCTATGTTTAGCCAATCTTGTCCTGCTGTATCTAGTATATCGTCGCACCATCTGGCGTGTGGCCGGCCTCTCGCTCTCGTGCCGGGCGGACCTTTCCATTTTACACTCCTTAGTGTCCATCTGTCATCTCTATACCTGGCCACGTGACCTGCCCACTGCCATTTTCTTTTCAGAGAAAAAGTTAAGGCATCAGTTATTTTGGTCCTCTTACGAATATCGACGCATTTCACCTTATCTTTCAACTTGATGCCTAAGCAACTTCTCTCCATTTTTCTTTGAGTTGTTTGGATCTTTTTTCGAGTTGTGGCATCAAGCGTCCAGGTTTGGCATCCGTATGTTAGGCAGGGAAGGATGTCGAAGGATAAATTACTGGCATAAAATTAAATTAAATTCCGGATACATAAAATTGAACTATTTTGTACCAGCTCTTAAGTGAAGTTTAGTGGTAGGACTCTTTTGCAGGGGTTCGCCTGGGGAAGTACCACACCTTTGCCAGTTATTCAACTGCCAAGTAGTAGTGTGCAAACACTACTGTGTTCCGGATTGAAGGGCAATGTTTCGAGCAAAATTACAGCGCACACAGAGATTTGACATCTTATATCTCGGGGTGACGAGCGCAGTGCATTGCCATCCAGGGTTTTGAACTGTTGAAGTTCAAAACTCTGAGTGGCGTTGAGCTGTTATGGGCAAGCGTGAAGAGCCATCAGGTGAGCGGCTTCGCTCGTCTCGTCACCCAGTATCAGTATTATAATACACGGTAGTGTGTCGAGCCAAGTCAAGACATACCTGCTTCCCTGTCTCCATTCTCATAGTCCACCTTGATGAAGGTAGTGAGAGATACTTCATACAGCTTGTTGAACTCCGTGTTAGGTGAGATCTCCCGGCGCCGCCTGCCGTACCCGATCACACCATTACTACATTGCACCTAGAAATAAGAGAACTATAATAAGAATATAATAAAAATAAAGTATAATTCAGTTACAGTTGGTAGTGTACCTGCTCTCTGCGCATGGGGGCGTGGGTTCGATTCCCACCTAGGACAAACATTTGTGTGATGAACATTTGTGTTTGTTCTATGTCTGGGTGTTAATATCTATTTGAGTATGTATTTAAAAATATATATATGTATGTATATCAGTCTCTGGCAGCCATATTACAAGCTTTGCTTAGTTTGGGGTCAGATGACCATGTGTGCATAAATGTGTGTGTTCCTTATTGTTAACCTCATCATGGACTCGTCCAAGCTGGATGTTGATATTCAAAGAGCTGTACCAAGCTGCTCACTTGCAGCATTGAACTTGGCAACTTACCCCTTGGCATTTATCGAGGCAGACGGTGACAGTTCCCTTGAACTGCACGTATGTGCTGTCGGGGAACTTGAACGCTCTGAACTTGGCTGTGAGCACGTCCCCGTCCGTCGTCACGAAGTTATCAAAGAGGTACGGGTCAACGGAACAACTGGAAAATAAAATAGCTGGTTATAGGTACATCGAGATACGTTGAATAAAAAAAAATGTGACAAAAAAAAAACTTCATCATCATACGTCCACTGCTGAACATAGCCTTCCCCCTTTACGCTTCATACTGAACGACATCCTGCCATCTGCATCCACTGGATGCCCGCGACTCTCACAATGTCTCCACTCAAGAACCTTTCTTCCCCATCGGTTATAAAAAAAAATAAAAAAATGGCAATACAAAATATGCGACCAGCAGGATTTGAAATTTCGAACCCACGTTCTCCGAGTTTACGCCCTAGCGATCTTGTCGCTAAGCTACGGTCACTATCCTGTCGGCCTCCAATGTCTTTAGCTGTCTTTGAAATGAATCTAAGCGTTATGCCATCTGACTGTCTATCCGAACATGGTGGAACTTGTTGCCCACTTAAAAAGACAACAAGCCCATGATTTCTACCCTGCTTGGTTCTTTTCTAAATAAAATAATGTTTTTGCTGGGATTACATTAATTTACAACTAGTTTCCAGAGAATTTCCACAATGGAATTTGTCTGGACAGGCCCATGAGACTCGTTCGTTACCTACGTAATGGAGCAATAAATTTGTTATTTTTGACATTTGTTCTGCGTTTCTTATTTAATTTAATCCTAATTTATTTAAAAAAAAATGTAGTCCTCCGAGACCATAAACTTGCCTGTTGGTACACGACTATGTGATCCAAGAAGAACCATGCAGAAGATAGAAGAAGATAGGTACCTATTTACTCTGGGGCCTTGCGACTACCTCTTTACGCAGGTTTGAACACAGAAAAGAGAAGTAAATAGAACAGAAATGAGAAGGAAAATCTGTCGGAAACAGCGCAGTGTGGAAAATCACGCGCGTGAACCTTAACGAGATACGGTTTGCGGTCTCGTAACTTTTCGCATCCTGTGTGTGACTGGCATACGCTAGAACTCGCCGAATTCGGTCTACTCCCCAGTAGATTCAGTGATCCCAGTAGTCCGAATGTTTAAGGTTACGGCGATTTCTATCAATCAGCTGTTGTGGTGGTAAAAATATCTTAGACTAGCTACGCCTCGCGGATTCACCCGCGTGGTGGTAAAAATCGGTGATGATGATGATGATAAGTAGCTTATGTGTTAATCCAGGACATAAGCAATGTATATTGCAAATTTCATCCAAATCCATCCAGCCGTTTCTGCGTGATTGAGTAACAAACACCCACCCATCCATCGATCCATCCATGAATCCAAACTTTCACATATTATATGATAGGTATATATTAGTGTGAATACAGGACTGTGGACAGGTAGTGCATCATGGATATCTCGTTAACAAGGTCATTAAAATCTTGTTTAAGGTTCATGACCTTGTTAACGAGAGGTTTAGATAGCCCCGTTGGTCCAGTTGTTAGTGAACCAGTCTTCTGCGCTTGGGAGCGTGGGTCCGATTCCCACCTCGGACAAACATTCATGTGATGAACATTTGTTTCTTCTATATCTGGGTGTTCATATCTATTTAAGTATGTATTTAAAATATATATCAGTCTCTGGCAGCCATATTACAAGCTTTTCTTAGTTTGGGGTCAGATGATCGTGTGTGCGAAAAATGACACAATTATTTCGTTCACTCATTCTTATTATGATCACAGGACTGTGGATATGTCGTTCAAGAGGTCATGGACATATCGTTCACAAGGTCATGAACATTTTGTTAGACGTCACATTGATTTTGTTTACCCACCCGTTCAATATGATAGTCTCCTGCTGTTTTCCAGTGTCGGTGACATGCATGTAGTTCACGAGCAGCCCATACACCGGAGCCGATTTCTCGTTCAGGAATATCTCCATAGATAGAGGAGTTCCGGGAGTCACGGAGATCTCGCCAGATACCCTGGAATTGAGAAAAATATTGATAAATGCAATAACTTCAGTTTTAAATGTCTATCGGGACTTATCGCGCATTATTTTAATTAGGTAAAAATGGGTAGGTACCTTTTTTAGGCCAGTTCGTGACCACGGCCATTGTAACATGGTTGAAACGTCGGGCGAAAAGTACCTCATTATTTAAGCCATAAGTCATCCACTGCTGAACATAGACCTCCCCCATCGTTTTCCAAAGGGCCGCTTGCAAGCGGTCAGCGTTTTCCTGCAGTCTCTTTTAGGTCAACTGTCCATCTTATCGACGTTCTACTCTGTGCTTACCGATCCGTGTTCTTCATTCGAGAACCTTTCGGCCCCATGGGCCTTGTTCTGCGTGCTATATGTACTGCTGGATTTATGGGTTTGGAGGCCTCAGGGCAACAAAGGAGTGGAGGCTCCCTGGTTTACTAGTGTTTACTAGGGGAGAGGGGCACTTTTGTGGAGGCCCCGGGACTGTAGCCCCGGTTGCCCTCTCCTAAATCCCTGGCTATAAGTCCTGTTTATTGCAACTTGCTAACCCGGTGGGCTAAGTCGGTAACTTTCGTTCGTCTACGGATCTCTTCATATCTGATTCAATCTCGTAGAGAAACCCAAAAATACCCCTCTAAATAACGGAATAAGTCCCGATATAAACATGTGTTTAAATCGAGAAAGTTTTGTTATAAATTCATTAAGTGTCCGCAGAGCAGAACAATTTTGTTAGAAACTACATAGGTAAGGGAGCGTTCAAGTATTACGTAACGCAATTTTTGGAGATTTTGGACTCCAATAATCGCGCATATTTTATATATGTTATATAAAATATGCGCGAGGGAATCTCTTTCCGCGACCGTTCTGAAGGGTTAAAAAAAACAATGTTGTAACGCGTAGTTCAAACACCACCTCCCGCTCCTGTAACGCATCGTAACATTTTACAAGACCCCCCCTCCCCCCAAATTCGTTACGTAATACTTGGATGCTCCCAAAGCACCCACAAGTATTTCACCTGTGTGAATATTTCTTCATTATAATATAACATTTTCAGGGATAAAAAGCATTCTATGTTATTATCCGGTTCTCTATCTGTATGCAAAAAATCAAGTCGATCCTTTGCTCTGAACAAAAGTAGTTCACTAAAGTTACATGATTATTTACGGGATATTTACCGTGGTAAGGTTGTGGACAACCGTGATAGTTTAAGACAGTGTTTAGTTTTGGGAATAGTTACTGTTTGAATTTGAATTTGAGAAGTTCTTAGCAAATTATAAATAACCCTGTATAGACAGCTAGTAAAAAACTCATTTAAAAAAAATCACTGTTTCCCGATAGAAAAAAAAAACATTTATAAATAGATACTCAATGTTTCCCCGTTAGTAAAAAATTCATTTAAAAATAATATACTCACTGTTTCCCGCGAATTAAAAACGCATTTAAAATACTCAATATTTACCGCTAGTAAAAACACATTTAAAAATAATACACTCACTGTTTCCCGCTAGTAAAAACACATTTAAAAATAATATACTCACCGTTTCCCGCGAATAAAAAACTCATTTAAAAATACTCAATGTTTCCCGTTAGTAAAAAACTCATTTAAAAATACTCAGTTTCCTGCTAGTACCTTTCCTTTGACACTTATATCTCGGGGTGACGAGCGCAGTGCATTGCCATCCAGGGTTTTGAACTGTTGAAGTTCAAAATTCTGAGTGTCGTTGAGCTGTTATGGGAAAGCGTGAAGAGCCATCAGGCGAGCGACTTCGCTCGTCTCGTCACCGAAAAAAAACTTATTTTAATAATACTTACTGTTTCCCATTTTGTTTGACAACTGCACCAAGCACTGGTTCCGGAGCTTTTCCTTCTTCATATCGTGTGATGTTCAATACACTGGAGCATAAAAACATTACATCAATAGATCATTCACAAAAGTATTGAATGCAGTCGCAGGTTTAAGTTTAAGAGCGAGAATACCGGGTGCAACGATCTCGCTCGCGCATTAGATGTTTTTTGAAAGAATTAAAAATAAATTGGCCAAGAGCGTGTCGAGTCACGCATATGGTAGGGTTCCGTAATCAAAGCCATATAATTGTAGTCATAGTTCAGAAAATTATGGTTATAGAAAAATTCGAACGAACGAAGCTCTGTGGACTTAGCCAAATTTCAGAGATGTACCATCCCGACATAGCATATACTTTTTATGGTTTAAACATAGAGAAAACTGATTGAGAAACATTATTTGTTAGGACCATTTTACAAAAAGGTCAATGACCTATGAGCTAGAACGCTTTGAATTTATAACAGTTTTATCGCTGTTACTCAAAAATTCATCATCAGATAATGTTCGAAATAATTTTGAATGAAGGTTTTAAATATGACCTATCTGTATTGTAAGATTCAAGTTTCTATGTTTTATTTTAGAAATGCAGGGGGGGGGGGGACCAACTTTTTGCCACTTTGGCGGGCCATATTTCGCAATGTATAGACTTTATAAAAAAGTGATGTAGAAAACCTTACCTTCATTTTAAAAGAACTTTTCAACGATACCCTACACGAATAGTTGGAATGAAAAAAAATATTTCATTTCCATTTCACATATACCAGAGCCAGCCCTAAAATTCAATATTATATATTTTTTATACTTTTAAAATTGAGATCTTTACTACAAATGTTATTTTGCAAAGTTTCATTCAATTATCTAAATAATTATAGAAGTTAGAAGGTTTTAAAAAATTCGGACGACGGACAGACAGACAGACAGACAGACGGACGGACAGAACGAATTTATAAGGGTTCCTTGTCGGGCTAAGGAACCCTAAAAAGTCTAATTTTAAAAATTGATGTTTTTTTAAAGAATTAATAGGACTGTTTACTTTTAAAAAAAATTATGTTTTTTGAAAGAATTTAAATAACTGTCTAATTTTGAAAACAGTTTTTTTATATTGATAGTTATTCAAAATAAACGGTACAGGGTTGTGTATTAAGTATTCTGTGACAGCGTGACGATGACGCGAGTTCCGTGATTTTTGTTCATCCAAAAAGTGGTCTAAATGCCTAAAGAAGTTTTCACTTCAAAAATATATTGTGGTGATATGCAACCTCCTCCGATAAAATCATAGCTTGTCACTTCGTTGGCAGATCTGTCTTTGCTCAATATTGTCATATAATATGATTGTCATTGTCATTTACTTTACGCCGTATTTTTGACGAATAAAGCCATAATTATTCTGAAATGGTTTGAATTCTACTATATATAATATCGAGGGTACTCACTCAGGTTCATCAAATTCGTCGAGGGAGAAAGGAGCTTGTCTAGATTTTCGTCTGGCCGACGCGACGCATGCCGGGGTCACCATTTCCCGCTCTCCTGACTTCGATTCTATCACTATTGTGTTGTAGAATATACGCTCTCTCTGTAGAAATAATAAAGTCATTATTTAGAAAAATACTGGCCAAGTGCGAGACGGACTAGCGCACGCAGGGTTCCGTAACATTATCCATAAAAACGGCAAAACAACCCGTTTGTTGTATGGGAGGCCCCTTAAATATTTTGTTTTATTTTAATTTATATTATTTATTTTTAAAGTGAATATATAACGAAATATTCTGTGAATATTTCAAGTGTCTACCTGTTGCCGTTATCAATATCGAGTAAAAATCACGTTTGTTGTATGGGAGCCCCCTTAAATATTTACTTTCTTCTGTTTTTTTGTATTTGTTGTTATAGCGGCAACAGAAATACATCATCTGTGAAATTTTTAACTGTCTAACTATCACGGTTCATGAGATACAGCCTGGTGAAAGACGGACAGCGGAGTCTTAGTAATAGGGTCCCGTTTTATCCTTTGGGTACGGAACCCTAAAAACTGACTTCAAGATTATAATAACATACCTACATGTACAAACTTGAAACTAAAAAGTAGAAAAATGACAGTTACAACAGATTGAAAGTCTTCATCAAAACTTGATTAAGGGTACCACAATCCATAAAGTCATCTGTGTATTTATATTATTTGTTTAATTGAATTATAATAGTATAGTCAACATCAGTCAGAAGACGTCCACTGCTGAACATATGCCTCCCCCTTTAACCTCCACACTGAACTACATCCTACAATCTGCATCCACTGGATGCCCGCGACTCTCACAATGTCGTCAGTCCATCTAGTGGGAGGCCTACCTACGCTGCGTCTTCCGGTTCGTGGTCGCCAGTCAAGAACCTTTCTTCCCCATCGGTCCTTTGAGGGATTAAAGTATAACAAAGAGTTATATAGTCATTGTAGTATTAATAAGGGGCCATCCATAAATTAATACACAAATTTTTGGACTTTTTAACCCCTCCACCCGTCCTAGTCACAGGTTGTCACATTTTCAGAACCCCCTCCCTTCTATGTGACGCCACACACATTTCAAATTTATGCATGTATTTAAAAAATAATCAAAAGAAAACAGTTTTTTATTTTTTTATATTATTTTAGTCTCACTTGCATTACAACGCCGCTTTAGAAGCTAACTGTTGTTACGTGAGAGATAATCTCATAGCGAGAGTGCTAAATCTACACTAATATTATAAAGAGGAAAGATTTGTACCTATTTTTGTATGTTTGTATGTTTGTAATGAATAGGCTCCGAAACTACTGAACCGATTTGAAAAATTCTTTCACTGTTGGGAAGCTACACTATCCCCGGGTGACATAGGCTATATTATATTTTGTAGCGAGGCCGAAGGCCGAGCTTACACTCGTGCGAAGCCGGGGCGGACGGCTAGTTATTAATAAATATAGATAAAGTTTGAAATTTTTTAAAGTTTTTTGTTCACATATAAATTTCGCGTTATGGATTTTAAATTTTAACATGTGACGTCACAAAACTTTTGACCCCCCTGCCCCTTGTCACACTGTCACATTCCGGTGATACCCTCCCCCCCATTAATGTGTGACGTAATTTTTTATGGATGATTCCTAAGCAGCCCTAATGTCAGAGCAATAACTCACGTTCAGAGTATTGATCATCCTGGTGGTTCCGCAGCTGGACACGTCTAGAAGGTCCAACAGGAATACCAGGGACTGATCCTGGACTTCAGGCTGGCACAGAGGGTATCCTGAAATTGTTTTCAAAATAAATAACTAAATATCATTGCAGTAGTGTGCAAACACTACTGTGATCCGAATTGAAGGGCAATGTTTCCAGCGAAATTATAGGGCACACAGAGATTTGACATCTTATATCTCGTGACGAGCGCTGTGCATTGCCATCCAGGGTTTTGAAGTGTTGAAGTTCAAAATTCTGAGTGGCGTTGAGCTGTTATGGGCAAACGTGAAGAGCCTCAGGTGAGCGACTTCGCTCGTCTCGTCACTCAGTATCGTTAAAAAAAACATGGTCATCTGACCCTAAACTACGCAAAGCTTGTAATAATATAGCTGCCAGAGACTGATATACATACATATATATTTTTAAATACATACTTAAATAGATATTAACACCCAGACATAGAACAAACACAAATGTTCATCACACAAATGTTTGTCCTAGGTGGGAATCGAACCCACGCCTCCAAGCGCAGAAGGTAGGTTCACTACCAACTAAGCTAACGGGGCTGCCGAAAATTACGTAATCAAATATGAGTATGATAGATGAAACTCTTTATTGTGTAATGCCACAAGTGGCGTCCTTATCGCTAAAAGCTATCTCTCCCGGAAAACTATTGAATGGAAATAATTTACGTAAGAGGGTGGACTGGAGATGTTAAAAACACTTTTAAAATACAATTAAAGATACATAAAATATTATATAGATGAAAAAGGGCCTTGGGCCCTATTTCATAAAGCGACAAATCATAATATAACGACTTATATCAGTCGAATATGCCAAACCTGTTTCATACTTTAGACAATCACGTGACCGACGATTGTCAGTCATATTATTTGACAATTGGCAGTTGTCAGTCTATTATAGTTTTCTTTAATGCCATAGGTGGCAAACAAGCAGACGGGCCGCCTGATGGTAAGCAATCACCGTCGTCTATGGATACTTGTAACACCAGAGCCATCACAAATACGTTGCGACCCTTTAAGACTATTAAGTTTTATGAAATTGGGCCTATTTCATAAAGCGACAAATCATAATAAATCTACTTATGTCAGTCGAATACGCCAAACCTGTGTTTCTTATGTCAAACAATCACGACGTGACTGATGATTGTCAGTCATATTACTGACATGTAGTTTTATTATGATACTAAATCACTAAATCACGCGACCGCAAACCGCATCTCGGCACGTTAGGGTTCGCGTTCGCGTTATTTTGTAATCTGCACGTATTCGGGCCCGCGTTTAGAGTTGGGCGTAAGGCCTCTGCTAGTGTAGTGCCAGCCTTACATCATGATTGCGTTATGCGGTCCTCAAAGCCACAGCTAAGTGTCATGTGTACGTTTTACTTTCACTTCTGTACAATGACTTTTGAAGCTTCGACGTTTTCACACCGCAGTCAGTATTTCCGCATACAACAATAAATGTATGATATAATAGCATATACGGTCTATGGACAGTCTAACTGTTTATTTAGTGTTAGTGTTAGCTTGTATTTTGTATACTTAAGGCGAAACGTTTCATTTTGGCGGGAAAATCAAATTTCAAACAGTTTTTTGTCCTTGTAGCTAGGCCGGGTAATTATTGTGAAATGGCATAGTGTTCGCGAAAATTGTTGGTCGTTCTTTACATTATCATGTACAGCTATTAATCAGTTACTCACCATATTACTTACATTTGGCAATAAACCGTTTGAAACAGCATAAATTTGTTTATTGACAAATGTATGAAATAATGTGCATTGGAGATAAATAACTTTACGTGAGTTTGTAAAGAATAATAATCAATTTTCGCGAACATCATTATCGTTTACAATAATTACTCGGCCTAGCTACAAAAACAAAAAAAATACTGTTTGAAATTTGAATTTCCCGCCAAAGTGAAACGTTTCACCTTAAGAGACTGCGCATTTTATGGCGATATTTGAGAGTTGTCATTAAATCGAGAGAAGATAAATTATTATCAATATAAAAATGTAAACATAGTAGAACTAGAGGCGCAAAGAGTGTTATTACTAAAAATTCTGAGTTGTCGTTTATAGTAATGGAAATTGCCGTTGCAACAATTAAATGCTATATAGTACATTGTTACAGTGCCGTAACTAGCCGTTTTTGCGCCCGGTGCGAGCTTCTATAACTGCGCCCTGAAACACAAAACTTGGTCTGGTGTGGTCATTTCTGCGCCCCTCCAGAGTCTGCGTCCTGTGCTTGGGCACCGCTGGCACAGCCTTATTTACGGCACTGCATTGTTATCCTAGGGGTGAAAGTAACTTATATAGTCCCGAGACGGGGTTTGGCGCCCGAGCGTAGCGCGTCGAGGGACTAAATAAGTCTTCAACCCCGAGGTAAACACTGTGCTTTTCATTACGAATACAAGGAAAATAAAAACATGAACTGACACTGGCAAATGCACGAGAAGTGCGGGACCATAATCCTTTGAGGAGAAAAAATAATAAAAAAGTTGGAACATGGTTCAATACAAATGTGAAAATAGAACTATTTTTATAATTTGAGTATCTGTCAGTTGTCAACTGTCACTGTCAGTTGAAAGTGATTCTCCCTAGGGCTGAAATGTATTACTTTCAACCCGCTCCTAAGGCAATTTCAGACCTACTTTCCGAGTACGAGTAATGCTATATAGAGTTTACACTGTACCTAATTAGTATTTAAAATCTGGACAATAAAGTATATAATTTCGATTTAAATTCTACTCATATCATGTAGTCACTGTCTTTTTATCGGATTAAAAACATTACCTTTCAAATTGTTGATGTATGCTTTATCCCTGTCTCCGTACATAGGCACTGTCACTTTCATGATTTCCGGCGTGCATTCAGTTTGGTACTTCGACCCTGTAACAAAGAAAACACAAACTTTACCAAAATGTTGGCGATTTTCTGGCTCTATAATTATTGCCATTCAGTGTGTGTGGCCACTTGGCCAGTGATGACATACAGTACTGGGCCCTTAATCCGCATGGGCAAAGGCGCGCTATCGTGGCCACGTCAAGTTTACCTCAAAAAGTTGGCCTCTATTGCTTAGGTATTAAAGTTTAACTTTTGGAGGTTAACTTAACGCGCCACGAGCGCGTTTGGCCCGTGCAGAATAAGGGCCCTGAGACGTGGTCCTTAACTGTTGGCCTTTGAGAAAAACTCAGAGTCACACAACGGGCAATGGAGAGAGCTATGCTTGGAGTTTCTTTGCGCGATAGAATCCGAAACGTTACGGATATTCACAAAAGAACCAGATTCACCGATATGGCTATTAAAATTTGCAAGTTGAAGTGGCAATGGGCAGGCCACATCGCTCGAAGACCGATGGGGAAGAAAGGTTCTTGAGTGGAGACCACGAACCGGAAGACACAGCGTAGGCCTCCCACTAGATGGACCGACGACATTGTAAGTCGCGGGCATCCAGTGGATGCAGATGGCAGGCTGTCGTTCAGTGTGGAGATTAAAGGGGGAGGCTTATGTTCAACAGTGGACGTCTTCTGGCTGATGATGACGAATTTTATTTTCGTGTTGATATTTTGAAGAAAGCGACATGTTTTTTTACGTTGGCGCTAAAACTTAAAACCGTGACGTCCGGTTTCGAACGTCACTTTTGCCGTCTGTGGCGATCTGTCAATTTTCTGACATACGATTTCGCGCGCTTACTTCGATTAAAAGAAAAAGTTTTACTCGTAGTTTAAGATTGTTATTTTTACAGAATAGAAAAGAAAAGCGTGTTGTTTTAGATTACACCAAGAGTCACCCAGGTTCTCTCAACCTCGTTCCCGCCATCACCGAGATAATATTTGCATTATTCGGCACACAGAAAAGAGAAGGAAACTGTCGCCAGGTAATGTGACAAATACTTGATTGAACATTCTTATTTATGTCAATGCGTCGAACTCCGCGTCACAGTTACTAACACTATTGCTATGGGTTTATATAGAAGTTTGTTGTAGTCATTTGCACCCAGCAAGTGGCTACAACATATTTTAAACAAGGAAATAATTTTTACTGACTTCCAAAAAGGAGGAGGTACTATGTTCGTCTGTATGTATTTTTTTTTTCTTTTCTGTGATTCGGCACATTCAATCTAGCAATAGCAATCTAGGCATCTTCAAGGCTATAGTGAATAGATTTCTTCTAGATCAATTCCATCCTCGGCCTTTGCGCTTACCATCAGGCGAGTTGGTGGCCAAACGTAGATCTATTCTATATTTATAAAAAACGTACTATCTTACTATATGTTCGTATTAATTTCCGATTGTTAGAACATTTCTTAGACCTTGAATGTTTCCCAAAACATGTAACTGGTACCTTTAAAACCCGCCAAACCAGTCGGTGCGACCTCTGACGCATCATGACATAAGACAGCTAGAATTAGAATGCGATGTGAACAGGGGCGGACTTAGTTTGGAGGACGGTTGTTCCACTGTATATTTTTTATGTATGGTCACCGATTTCTTCACCAACTGACGACCGATTAAATAACCGGCCAAGTGCAAGTCGGACTCGCGCACGAAGGGTTCCGTACCATTATCTATAAAAACGGCAAAAAAACACGTTTTTTGTATGGGAGCCCCCCTTAAATTTTAATTTAATTATTTATTTTTAAAGTGAATATATAACTAAATATTCTGTGAATATTTAAAGCGTCTACCTCTTGCTGTTATAAATATCGAGCGAAAACGAGCAAAAAAACCACGTTTGTTGTATGAGAGCCCCCTTAAATATTTACTTTATTCTGTTTTTTTAGTATTTGTTGTTATAGCGGCAACAGAAATACATCATATGTAAAAAATTCAACTGTCCAAGATACGTAATTCGGTTACTTGGACGAACTCATCATTTCTTTCACCGAATTGAAATTGAATATTTTACCGTAATTTTACTAACTTTTAAATGTGTTTTTTTTATATTTATAACTAGCTGCGCCCCGCGGTTTCTCCCGCGTGGTGATGAAAATCGGTGATGATGATGATAATGAAAAGTAGCCTATGTGGTAATCCAGGACATAAGCAATGTATATTATTATTATTAAAAATTTCCAAAAGTATACATAATAAGATTTTGAATAAAACATAATTTTGCATATTCAAAATTTCATTCAAATCCATCCAGCCGTTTCTGCGTTATTGAGTAACAAACATCCATTCATCCATCCATCCATCCTTCGACCAAAATAAAAGAATGGACGGGCCCTAACCATTGAACTTGATCAGTAAAAACGAGTCAAAACCGTCGGACATATACTTCAACACCTAATTATAAAAATGTACAGTATATATGTTACAAAAAATAGATATCGGTTTTATTTGTGTATTTACACTTCGGTAAAGCATACGAATTCATAATTTTGTCAGATGTTTCGTTATCGTGTAACAATAGACTCGTGTTTCACTTCCTACGGCTAGAGACCGACTGAAACGAAATGAGAGCTGGCGCTCATTTTGTAATCTTCAAAAATGCTCTTCTACTGGGCCCGTCCATTCATTTTATTTTGGTCGAAGCATCCATCCATACATTCATCCATCCAAACTTTCACATAATATTAGTGTGATTATTGTATTTTGTGGTGGTACGGAACCCACACTGTACGAGTCCGACTCACACTTGGCCGGTTTTATTCCAAAAGGCCACGTCTCAGTACCATACCTATGTCATCACTGGTACAACAGTGGTTCCTAAATAAGCCACAATGTTTTTTCGGATGCACTAAAACCCGTCTCATGTCTGTATGATCCGTGTATAAAAGCCGTAACAGACGTTCGGACCACGGACCACGCACCGCCGTCTGACCAACAGTACCCTTAGTACAAGATTTGACAGTATTCTAAAACTTATTTCGTTTTCATATTGTTCCATACATTTAAGTAAAGCGCTTCCAGCGGAAACGCGGAGGAACTAAAATCGGTAGTAATCGGCAGCATAGGTTGCTTCACTAAAATACGAAAAAAGGTTTCGAATAGCTTTCAGCCCAGCAATGTATGGAACAAAACGAAAACGAAAAAAGTTTTCGAAAACTATATCAAATCTCGTACTAAGGGTACAGGAAAAAATGGTTCGTGGTCCGTACGTCTGTATATACTTTGCATGACCTTTGACGCATCGGTACGTCAGAGTACAGTACCTGGCATTTTATATGGCACGTCGCAGATTTTCTGTGAATATCAGTTTTAAGAAGGCTGTTGCCGTCTGTAGCCCTCTCGCTGGCACATTATCACATTGTCACTATTCATATAAATAAAATAAACCGGCCAAGTGCGAGTTGGGCTCGCGCACGAAGGGTTCCCTAAGTAACATTATCTATAAATACGGCAAAAAATGTCTGTTGTATGGGAGCCCCCTTAAATATTTATTTTAATCTGTTTTTTTAGTATGTTGTTATACAAATACTAAAAAGCAGTAGTGGCAACAGAAATACATCATCTGTGAAAATGTCAACTGTCTAACTATCACGATTCATGAGATACCTACAGCCTGATGACAGACAGACTGAGAGACAGACGGACAGAACGAATTTATAAGGGTTCCTTGTTGGGCTACGGAACCCTAAAAAGCCGGACAGTTTCCAAAGCCCGACAAAGTCCGGACCATTTACAGGCAGCTAAGTTGGATAAACTTCGCTGGCCAGAAGAAACCCGGACCTAACCTAACCCGAACTGTGCGACAAAGAACGCTCTATAAAACCAAAGGTATGCATTTTACTCATTCCCGGTGTGCCAAATAGAAAGCAAGCACTGTATGTTTTGTTTGGATAGCTCAAGGTTGGTTGCTTAAGATGCGATCACGTCTGCAACTTTGTCTTAGATTGTTCTTTTGTGCGAGGAATTAAGAACACCACCGAAGTGAATCGTAGTAGGTATTATAAATTACTAGTCAGTTGCCCATGGTCCTACTTTGTAGTTCTACTGATAGTAAGAAAGAAAATAAATTTTATTCGACATTACTTCCAAATAACTGGCCAAGTGCGAGTCGGACTTGCGTACGAAGGGTTCCGTACCATTACTACAAAAACAGCAAAAAAAAACACGTTTTTTGTATGGGAGCCTCCCTTAAATAATTATTTTAATAATTTATTTTTAAAGTGAATATATAACTAAATATTCTGTGAATATTTCAAGCGTCTATCTCTTGCCGTTATCAATATCGAGCGAAAACGAGCAAAAAATCACGTTTGTTGTATGGTAGCCCTCTTAAATATTTATTTTATTATATTTTTTAGTATTTGTTGTTATAGCGGCAACGGAAATACATCATCTGTGAAAATGTCAACTGTTTAACTGTCACGGTTCATGAGATACAGCCTTATCCTTAGTAATAGGGTCCCGTTTTACCCTTTGGGTACGGAACCCTAAAAAGGATACAATTAATTAGTAGGTACCAAGGGCATTTTTTGTCCGATTAGTATACTATTAAAGTTATATGATTATTTACGGGATATTTACCGTGGTAAGGTTGTGGAAGGAGCTCCCGATATTTCGGTGCAGTTACATGCACCATGTTCACGGGAAGACTGAAGAATGCGGGACTGGGGAATGGGAGGATCATATAACTTTTGTGAACAACCGTGATAGTTTAAAATAGTGTTTTAGTATAATATTTTTTTTATGCCATAGGTGGCAAACAAGCAGGCGACCCGCCTGATGGTAAGCAGTAACACCAGAGGCATCACAAATACGTTGCCGACCCTTTAAGACTCTATTAACTCGCCTTTTGAACCCCATGTTGTAGCTTCTCGGAAACACCGCGGAAGGTAGCTCTTTTCACATTATATACTCACAATTCTTTTCTGAGACGTGGTGTTAAACTTGACCTTTTAGAAAAACTCAGAGTCACACAACGAGCAATGGAGAGAGCTATGCTCGGAGTTTCTTTGCGCGATAAAATCCGGAACGTGGATATTCGCCAAAGAACCAGAGTCACCAACATTGCTATTAAAATTTGCAAGTTGAAGTGGCAATGGGCAGGCCACATCGCTCGAAGAACTGATGACCGATGGGGAAGAAAGGTTCTTGAGTGGAGACCACGAATTGGAAGACGTAGCGTAGGTAGGCCTTCCACTAGATGGACCGACGACATCGTGAGAGTCGCGGGCATCCAGTGGATGCAGATGGCAGGATGTCGTTCAGTGTGGAGGTTAAAGGGGGTGGTCCATGTTCAGCAGTGGACGTATTCTGGCTGATGATGATGAATTCTTTTCCACTTATTCTATGACGCAAAGCGCTGTCATATTTCTAAACTATAAATAAATCAGTTGTTCCAGCAACTCTAAAAACAGTTCCCTACTGAATGGGCAATGTAAAGGCGCGTTCACACGCGACGCGCGCCGACCGGAACGGACAGTGAACCGGGCAATCTGCGCATCGCCTTACCTGTCCACTCCGGTGACCAAACGTCACTAATACAAGAGGACATCAGTCATAGGACTGCACGTCAGAAGTGAAAATTTAAGTAGTAATTCACCTATTCTACAAGAGATGGCGCTGTTTTGATTTTTGTTCACCCAAACAGTGCTCATCGCGCCTAAAGAAGTTTTCAATTCAAAAATACTAGCTAACTAATCTCGGTTTATTTTTTATTTACGTTTATTTACTCTGACAAGTACAATAAAATTGCGAAAAGCCAAATTAAAACCAAGAATTCTGATTACTTTTGCTAGGTTTATGAACGTAACATTGTAGCAGGTATCCGATATACTTCAGCAGCTTTTTACAATGTTATTGCAGCTGACAGATCAAACAAACGCTTGGACCGAGCATAACACTAAATATCTGAAATAATTCAATTGTTTTAAAACTATGATTTTCATAGTAAAAAAAAAACGAATAATCTAGATTTAGTGACTCGAACAACGCCATCATCATCATCAGCCAGAAGATGTCCGTTGCTGAACGTAGTCCTCCCCCTTTAACCTCCACACTGAACGACAACCTGCCATCTGCATCCACTGTATGCCCGCGACTCTCACGATGGCGTCGGTCCATCTAGTGGGAGGCATACCTACGCTGCGTCTTCCGCTTCGCGGTCTCCACTCAAGAACCTTTCTTCTTTCTTTCTTCCCGTTGGTCAACGAAAATCGTACAGTGGTAAATTTTCAGAATAAATGAGCATTTCACGATACAAAATCTTGAGTCACTAAAAATGTTAATATTTTTGACTCAAAAAAAGCGTTTCTCGCTTACTCTGGCGAGACCTTTGTATAAAGCCTTTACAAAAGAGGTTTCATGTTAAAAAAATGACGGCTCTATCCTCATTTCTCCAAAGTCCTATCCAGCCTATATATCGAGAATGTAGTTAGGATGAATGTTTTAAACATTAAGTAAGGCTTCCGTCATCTGATTTGTATTAACTTGGCATATCTAGGTAATTATATCCTCGGTTTGCAGTCGAATTAATTTAAATAGTTTTTTTTCGCTTAATATTATTGCTTATTTTATTTGGCTCTTGATAAATACACAAATCGCGCTGTGCCGAAATTCAGTGCCAATTATTTGTTCTAAATTGTATAGTGCCTCGTTTATTTTATATAAATATTTTTTTTTATGATACTGAGTGACGAGACGAGCGAAGCTGCTCGCCTGATAGCTCTTCACGCTTGCCTATAACAGCTCAACGCCACTCAGAATTTTGAACTTCAAACTTTAACAGTTCAAAACCCTGGATGGCAATGCACTGTGCTCGTCACCCCGAGATATAAGATGTCAAATCTCTGTGTGCCCTGTAATTGATTTGAATTTAGCGCGGTTATGTGCCTTCTTTTCTTTACTATCAAAGTAAAGGCTTGATTCATTGAATAATATGAATCTAAATAAATGGGCTATCTTGCCAGATAAAAAATGTAGTAAAAGAAAAGGAAGTTTTTTTTATTCATGACAGTAACAAGAGATATATATCTAAACATTACGTTTAAAAAAAGGAAAATTATAATTTCTATCACAACTCGGTCCTTAATAAATATTGCTCCCTACTGGTAGCATTTCCATTGTAGCTTCATTTGGAATAAAACATAGATATAATAGAAAGAGCGGTGGTTTTCGTGCCAACGTGAAAAAAACATAGGTACTCACGCCTCATTGTATCATTTTCCTAAACTTATGTATTTTCGAGTGTTATTGTATAATAATGGTATGTTATTATTTATAAAGTGTTTGTGAACGTGCTTTAATGTGGGTTCGTGATATAAAGAGGTGAAACTTATCTTTTCGTAGGTTTCCATAACTTGAAGAGAAGTATTTCAATACTTGAAAACTGACATATGCAAAAGATGTGCGCGTGACGCTAAATTCTCTCCATGAAAAAAGTAGAATAAAACAGTGATTTTGACGGAAGAAACGGTGAGAATTTTAATAAATATTTTGACTTTACATCTTAGGTTTATAGGTTTATAACCACAGAAAAGAGAAGCCTCCGTAGGAGTATTACATTCTCTTGGAAAAGAAGTAAATAGAACGGAAATGAGAAGAAAAATCTGTCGCCAGGTATTGTGACAGATATGTGATTGAACAATCTTATTTATGTCAACGCGTCGAACTCCGCATCACAGTTGTTGTGGGTTTATATGGGTGCAACTGGCTACAACAAATTTCTTACAAACATGCATTGACAGCCGTTCTAATTTAAACTACTCTAAATTGCAGATCTGTGCTAAAAGTAGTTAATAAAACAATTTTGACAGTTGTTTGTTTTATGACGTACACCATAGACAAAAATGTGATCATAAAATAAAACGCCTTGTGACAATGTACTGCATGGTTAGACCGTTTCTGTCAAGAAATCAGCCTTTGCAATTAAATTAAGTCTCCGACGGTGAACTCAGCATTAGCATTCCCCGGATAAGTGATAGCTTCGAAGAACATAACAAATATTACTGTTTGACATGCACGTAAAATACAAACAGACATAACGTACTAAATTCTAAGCGTTATTGATGTCCGTCGCAAGTAAGAGCTGACATGACCACATGGTACATGCACATGAACCCAACGAGATTGAAAACTATAATACATTACCTTGGACTTGACCGTGATTTGTTATGACTTGGTTTGGCGATATTTATGTAAAACTTTAATTTATTTAAATACTTGATACAGGCAAATGCATAAGGCATGCCACGCCAAAATACTATCAGGAGGGAAAGAATAAAATCTATCTGTCTATTATCGCATCAACCAACCAACTATAGGCAACTTCGAAAAAGAGAAAACAAAAACGAATCATTGACGTATTTTGCGTATTTTATAATTGAAAATAAGGTTTGGTCAATTGACATCACTGGGGTCGATTTTGAACGCGACGCGTTAATAACCTGAAAAAGTTGGCTTTTTCGTAAGGAATAGACGCCAAATTTTCGAGGTTAACTTAACGCGCTGCGTTATATGCGTGTTTTACACATATGGAATCGGGGACCTGCACGTTTATTTAGTTTCATACTGTAACTATACCTGCAAAATCTATCCAATTATCTGTTCAAGTGTACTGTTTGCAAATAAAGATTCGTCAAAATACCTACGCTGTCTAGGTTAAACCTAAAAATAAGTTGATATTAAAAAAAAACAAGCCCTTAGCAAAGCAAATGTAAACCGCCATCTTGGAACGGCGACCATATTGAATTTAGTGTCATGTCACATTATCGTTTCTTACTCTTCAAGCTCTCACATTTGCTCTTCGAAAAATTATACACAGAAGTCACAACGCGTAGAAAATTATAGTCAATAAACGTCCGCAGTTTCATATACGATATGACCATAACTGTATACAATTTATATCGAAACAAAACTATTTTACAAAACCAACTGTATACTTATACATTTACGGCTCAGTTCTCTAATGTTTATTCGTAACATCGTCAAAACTCGTGAACCGTCGTTGAGTAAGCGAGACGGCGATTATGTCTGAATCGCGAGTGGAAACTTCTCTCCCGAGAGAAAGAGACAATTTTCTCTTTCTCTCCCGTTGGTCAGACGGTGGTTCGTCAGCCAAGTTGACGAGTCTGTTACGGCTCTTACGGTGTGTTACGGCTTGTGCAACTATCGCGTGACTGTGGATCCATTCTGACTGCGTATTGAGTCCATCCAGATTGAGTAGTGCCGCGATTAGCGCGTCATTGTGGCAGCTTTGTATTTTTTGATCGAAGCATTTGCTACCTAACCCTACATTTGCTATAAATTTATCTAAAACTTGAAGTCAGTTGGTACAGTAAATACCAGCTTTGAATAGCCCGCCTGTAAAGTGCCCACTTTATGTTTACTCACTATGGTTTCGTTCGCAGAAAATATTTTTTTTTGTATCATTTATGTCCGCGCGGTTTCTCAAAAGCGCCACCCATTGGCAGTGAGTCTTGAACCGTGAACTCGAATGTTCAACAAAAACTCTTCCGGGCATCATAGCTTTATTTGTTATTTCTAAACATCGAGATTTATATCACGGGATAGAGGGAGATACACAATGAAGACAGAACAGCGTGGGTGATATCCTAATACTAACTAATATTATTGAACTATCTCTTTTACTGTTTCTTTGTCTGTTTGCTTTTCATGACTAAACGGCTAGACTAATCATACCGAAAGACGATAATAATTTAATTTTTAATTTCATACTTATTATAATTCAAAGTTCAAACAAACTTATTCATAATTACATTTGCACAATTTCTAGTGTAAATTTTAATCCTAGATGTACAATGTCGTCTATTGATTTTGTTTTGCAAGCGTTAAGCTCATACAAAACTTAATACTTAATGGATAATCAAAATCAAATCAAATCAAAATCATTTTATTTTCAGACACAAAAGATCCATAATTTAAATAATTAAATCAGTCAGAACAATTATAAAATTCAATTTCAAACTTCAAACTCTAAATAAATTAACAAAACAGAAAATTCTATTTTTTTAATTCATTTTAAGAGTACCCTGATGTGATATGATGATAATATTTTCAGATATACAAGTAGGTACTGATTATTGTTCCATTAAATTAAATATACATGTCATAGAATTTAAAATATTTCAAATAATTTTAAATGTCAAAGTAGGTACTTATTACAAAATAATTTTGACAGCTTATATGTTATGCATATAAATTTTAGAGAGAGTATTATAAACACTGTTTTAAACTATCACGGTTGTTCACTAAAGTTATATGATTATTTACGGGATATTTACCGTGGTAAGGTTGTGGAAGGAGCTCCCGATATTTCGGCGCAGTTACATGCACCATGTCCAATATCGGGAGCTCCTTCCACAACCTTACCACGGTAAATATCCCGTAAATAATCATATAACTTTAGAGAGTATTATATTTAACAAAAGTATATTTTTTTTAAAGACGATAATAGTGTTTATCATAAGAATGGACATAGAGCACTGCCCGCCCCCCCAGAAAATGCGGAAAAACTGGAAAAATTCAGGTAATTATAAAAAAACTCCCATATAAAAAACAGCTAGATTTAATTGATGACAAAAACTTTTTTCTATATTTGTAAAAAGATAACATAAATACTATAGCAAAAAAAAGGAAAGAAGTATAAACTATCCTCACCATCAAACCGCATCAATCAGCAAGTTTGCATAAAAAAAACAACAGCTGTTTCATACAAAAATTACATAAACTCAACGAACAGCCTTCAAGGCGATAGTGAATAGGTATCTTCTAAGTCTGCGTGCTTCATCTTCGACCGCATCGTCGCTTACCAACAGGCGTGTTGGTGGTCAAATGCGGACTTATTAGCATGAAAAAATATTATAAAAAATACATGCTCTATTTAGCTTTAGCCATAGCTGAATAAAATCATTTGGGTTTAATTAGTTTTTATTTAAATATTTAGGTATCTGATTTAGGCGACTCCTAGGGTTATTGAAAACGGGCATTACACCCGCAACAGACCTATCAACATGGCTGACGTCAACCACGTCAACCAACGAGAGACAAAGAGAGGGGAATTAGATTCTCACTCTTTCTCTCCCGTTGGTCAGACGGCGGTTCGTCAGCCAAGTTCGATACGTCTGATACGGGTCTTAAGCTGGAAACAAATTATCAGACTCGGCTGACGGATGCGACATAAAGGTATTTAGATAATGAAATAATGAATGTACACTGAGCTGTGCAAACTATCGGACGTAAGTCGTGGACGTAACCTTGGGCTAACATTGAGCGTTCGGACGTCCAACAGAAATCAGGCGCACCGGATGTTTTGTTCAGCCGTTGTTGTCTTTTGAAAGACTGTGCACACTTATAGCTGGGGATACACATACCAGTAAATCGGGAAAGTAGCTGGCATGAACGTTACTGGCATGTACGAGTAACGGGCACACTGCGAATACATTTGCGAGTATTACTGGCATGCAAATTGTGCCCTTTCATGCCAGTATTTAATAGTTAGCAGCCCCCCGCGACCCCTTCCGGGCATGCACGTAAATCAAACGATGTGCTAGCTGCATGTATGCCAGTATTACAGGCATGCCAGTTAGCGTATACACATGACAGTAGCTGGCACGTGCAAGGAGCTGGTATACCTACTAGTGTGCAAGCTACGGGCATGTGTATCCCCAGCTTATCAGTTGCGTCAGTTAGCCGCGTCCGATAGTCTGTTTCCAGCTTTACTCTTCGAGCGCTTCGAGCAAAGATTCTAATACTGGTAATTCCAATAAAAATAGGTCAAAAACCTATAAAAGACTGTCATGCCTTCGCCACATCCGGTCTGCTAATTTTACGTGAGCACGCATGATAATGAGCCAACTCATATGATATATTTTTAAACAAATATAACCCCTATTGTGAAGGGTTAGGGTCTATATGGAGGGGAAGAATGATTTTTATGGAGGATGTCTTTGAATTTTGCCGGTGCGCCAGACTGATTCTTGGATGGGTGACCTATCAAGGATGAAAATGGCTAGGAACAAATTATTTGTAATACTTAAAAATATCAATTAAAAAAACCGGCTTCAAATATTTACCAATATTTCATGTAGTGGGATGATAATATTATGCCATGATAAAAATAACCAGCCAAGTGCGAGTCGGACTCGCGCACGAAGGGTTCCGTACCATTATCAGTAAAAACGGCAAAAAATCAAGTTTGTTGTATGGGAACCCTTGAATATTAGTTTTAATTTAACTATTTATTTTTAAACTAAATAATATAACTCAATATTCTGTGAATAGATATTTCAAGCGTCCACCTGTTGCCGTTATCAATATCGAGCAAAAATGAGCAAATAAATCACGTTTGTTGAATGGGAGCCCCCTTAAATATTTGTTTTATTTTAATTAATTATTTTTAAAGTGAAAATTTAACTACAAAATTGATAAATTTGATTAAAATGACATTGAGCATATTATGCTAACAGATTTGGATGCCTTATAACACTTAATCTCTTTCACACAAACACACACACACACACATGCACATGCACTAAAAATAGGACAGAATTTGCATTTTTTTGTTTGTTTTGTATTGCATAAACTAATAATATTTTCACCCTGCAATTTTTCAAGATCAAGTGAGGGTAGGAGAACAAAATATCCGCTCTTCTCGCCGGACTCACCCGCAGTTTTCAGTCGGCTCGTGACCACGGCCATTATAACATGGTCGAAACGTCGAGCGAAAGGTATCTATTTTTACCTATATTTAATAGTGCGCGATAAGCCCCGATAAATATGAAAACATAAACTAATAACTTATGTAAATTTTTTTTGTAATTTTTTTTGTAATTTTTTTATTATTATTTAGTCTGCGTTATTGGCATTTAGTAAGTATTACTCGTAATAAATTGGGAGAGGCCATTGGGTCCCGAAACAGTATTTATTACTAGTTCGGAGTCAATAAGTTCATATTTTATTATGTGACATTTTATACGCCCAACAAACGAATTTGTACTAAAAAATGCTCCTTCCACAACTTTTCCACGGTAAATATCCCGTAAATAATCATATAACTGTATGGAGACATCTGTACATGAACATAAATAAATAAAAATGATAAATATTCGGGACATTATTGCACACACGCTCATCTGACCCCAAACTAAGCAAAGCTTGTAATATGGCAGCCAGAGACTGATATACATACATATATATTTTTAAATACATACTTAAATAGATATTAACACCCAGACATGGAACAAACACAAATGTTCATCACATAAAATGTTTGCCCTAAATGGGAATCGAACCCACGCCCCCAAGCGCAGAAGGTAGATTCACTATCAACTGAGCCACCGGGGCTGTCGAACAATAATGGTGCTAAGGAATATCTCCTTTGTTTTCCGATCTGTGGTCAAGCATTAAATGTGCTCTTAACAAGATATCTTACTGCATATAACCAGTTTGACCAGACACTAATTAAAGCTAGACTACACTGTAATACCAACTTATCTTCAGGTGGACAAATGATGAAACTAAAATTTCCCACGGAACGCTGCCAGTTTCGTTCAGAAAATCCGATGGTGGCTCCACTTACTCTAGAGATACGGTCGGAGTAGATTGTACCACTTAGTTCAGTGGGGTAGTGGGTGCGTTCATGGAAATACTAGTACTTTACCGACTCGTTGAGTGGAATGGAAAAATATGGCGGTTAATTTAACAGACAAGTGCCTTTAAATACTGTAAATTGTGAAGACATTTTAATAGTACATTGTTATCCTAAGGGTGAAAGTAACTTATTTTAGTCCCGAAACCTAATAGTTCGAGGGGCTAAATAAGTCTTTAACCCCGAGGTAAACACTGTGCTTTTCATTACGAATACAAGGAAACTAAAAATAATAACATGAACT
This sequence comes from Agriopis leucophaearia, assembly GCA_949125355.1. NCBI lineage: Eukaryota > Metazoa > Arthropoda > Insecta > Lepidoptera > Geometridae > Agriopis > Agriopis leucophaearia. The sequence continues at coordinate 1,937,735 of OX421289.1, forward strand.
GACATGGCAAATGCACGAGTAGTGCGGGACCATAATCCTCTGAAGAGAAAAAAAAAGTTGGAACATGGTTCAATACAAATGTGAAAATAGAACTCGTTTATTTTATTTTTATTTGAATGTCTGTCAGTTGTCAACTGTCACAGTCAGTTGAAAGTGATTCTTCCTAGGGATGAAATGTATTACTTTCAACCCGCTCCTCAGACAACTTCAGACCTACTTTCCAAGTATTAGTGAAAAAGTACTTTTAATACCTGAAAACGCAGAAAACTAAAAAAAAAAAATTTATAAAACCGGAGGATGCAGTTAGCTGGGCACCAAAACCAAATATTATACATAAATAATATTTAATGATCTTTTTTAATTTATTAAAAATGGCAGTAAACAGAAAATTCTTTAAATAGGTTAATCGTACCCCACTGAACCTTAAAAAGTCCCCCGCGGAACCCTATATATGCAATTAAACTGGAATTAATAAGATAGGATCTTTATTCTGTCGGCTTTTCGTTTAATTGCCAGGCGTGGTACCCAGTACTAGGTTACACAGACCGTACTAAGCCAAAAGTAGGTCATTCTAAATCTTTATGAACAAATTTTACTACTTATAGACTCAACACTATGGACTAAAATCGCGAAAAGTTTCCAGCGAAATTACAGGGCACACAGAGATTTGACATCTTATATCTCGGGGTGACGAGCGCAGTGCATTGCCATCCAGGAGCCTTACCCCTAGCTTCACTTTTGCGAGCCAACTTTTAGAAGGTACCTGATAGGTACCTTAAATTAACCAACTCATTTAAGCTGCATCGTTTAAAAGCGTCTAACTTGAATGAACGAAAATCCGTTTTACTATGCGTGTGTGCGTGAAAATAACAAAGCTTGGCGGCTATCAAATAACCACCGCTTATCGTAGTTGATGGTACCGTTTAGACAAATAACAACTACGCGGGTCAACTTTTCGAGCTAGGGGTATAGCCAGGGTTTTGAACTGTTGAAGTTCAAAATTCTGAGTGGCGTTGAGCTGTTATGGGCAAGCGTGAAGAGCCATCAGGCGAGCGACTACGCTCGTCTCGTCACCCAGTATCATAAAAAAAAAAACAGCTGTTTCATCAATTTTGCTAAATGGGATATCATTTTTTTACGCAATTGATATTTTTATTTCCATTAAAAGGTAAAATTGGTTGTTATAAGCTTTTAACCGACTTCCAAAAGAGATTGAAGTTGTCCATTGTTTTTTTTAAAATGTTTGTTACCTCAGAACTTTCGATTGGCAGAACGGATTTGATGATTCTTTTTTTATTTGAAAGCTGGTGCTTCCCGTTTGGTCCCATTTCAATTTGGTCCAGTTCTGACATTTTTATGAAGTCGGTTATTTATACTGTTTTTTTTTTTTCAAAAACAATTTTACATATTTTTTTTGCTTAGTTGAGGACCACCGCTCCGTGCTACCCTGCGTACGTTTAGATTTTAGCGATAAGGCCGCCACTTGCAGCACTAGCTCGTAATTGTTTTTTATCTGTCTGTATGTTTTTATTTCTGGTGTACACAATAAAGAGTATCTATCTATTATATTGCTTTTTTCTCTTAAGTAGAGTAAATAAAGACATGGGTTAACGTCACTTTGACAAATGCCATTGATGACACAATAATAATTAATTTTCCAAACAAACTACAGAATCGATTTTAATAAAAATTCTATTGGACCAATCTGATCGTATGTCCTCTCAAATAAATAAAAAAATTCCAAACCGGAGTTCTGAGGTAACAAACTAAAAAAAAAAACGTATTGAAAACCCTCACCTTTTTTGAGTCGATTAGAAACACTATTAAAATAATAATAAATAATAAATTTGCATTTTTGCACACATGGTCATCTGACCCCAAACTAAGCAAAGCTTGTTGGCTGTCAGAGACTGATATACATACATATATATTTTTTAAATACATACTTAAATAGATATTAACACAGACATAAATGTTCATCACACAAATGTTTGCCCTAGGTGGGAATCGAACCCACGCCCCCAAGCGCAGAAGGTAGGTTCACTACCAACTGAACCATGGGGGCAGTAATATATGAATCTTCTATCTACATATCTTCTCTTATTTTATTTATTTATTTATAATCATTTCGATTAAGTAATCCTATTTCCATCTGCTCTGTCGTGTAGGTACACCAAAAACCTAAATAAATATTTATTCTGAACCAAAACGGCTTCAGTCCCTCAATAATTTATTTGGCACATGAAAATTTCAGCAGCCTTCAACCCACATCATAGATTCTTCCACTTACCTTGAGCGTGCCTTTAAATGTATCCCAAGGAACCCTAAAATAACAGTACGTCGTGCAAACCACAAGATTTGTATGAGAAGTACGAACATTTACGTAAGTATCCAATTTCATGCAAGTTCTGTTAAAAATATATCTCATTTTGTGACATAAGTACAATTTATACAAAGTATAAAAAAATATGTACTAAGAAAAAAATACCAGTAAAAACAGTATTTTTTCTGTCGTCATAGATTTTTTAAAATTTGTTGGCAACTGGTTAAACTTCTTTAATGCACAGGGCGTCAAAAATATACACACAGGGCGTCTTAAAATAAGCAGCTGAACACGTTAAAACAGTTTTTAGCATTTTCGTCTGTCTGTTTGTTTGTCCACGCACATCTCCTAAACCAATGGCCGGATTTAAATGCGGTTTTCATGAATATGCTTAGCTATGACTAGTTTGAAGTAAAGGCTATGTTATTTTGCGCAAGGATCGGATTAAGGGAGGAAAAAAGGCTTTAAAGTTTATATGAAAATCTACGCGTACGAAGTCGCGGGAAACAGCACTAGTCTATACTAATATATAAAGAAGAAACCTTTAATTGTTTGTTTGTTGGTTTGCATTGAATAGGCTCCGAAACTACCGAACCGATTTGAAAAATTCTTTCACTGTTGGGTAGCTACACTATCCCTGGGTGACATAGGCTATATTATATTTTGAAGCGAGGCCGAAGGCCGAGCTTACATCCGTGCGAAGCCGGGGCGGGCGACTAGTACTTAATAAAACAATAAACCACCATTATGCTATGCGTAAAATACGCATTGGATTCTTTGGAAAATTCAATTTTGAAATACTGTTGTGGTAGGACTCTTTTACGGACCCCTGTAAAAGAGTCCTACCTATCTAATAATCTTTTGAAGTGGTATGACTCTTTTGCAGAGTCCGCCTGGGGAAGTACCACACCTTTGCCAGTTATTCAACCGCCAAGCAGTAGTGAGCAAACACTACTGTGTTCCGGATTGAAGGGCAATGTTTCCAGCGAAATTACAGGGCACACAGAGATTTGACATCTTATATCGCGGGGTGACGAGCGCAGTGCATTGCCATCCAGGGTTTTGAACAGTTGAAGTTCAAAATTCTGAGTGGCGTTGAGCTGTTATGGGCAAGCGTGAAGAGCCACCAGGCGAGCGACTACGCTCGTCTCGTCACTCAGTATAATAAAAAAAAAAGTATGAATTTCGATAAGTATTTTACGTATCGAATAATCATGCTTCACCCACAGGTGCGGTTTATTGCACGAACATACCTACATAAAATGTACAAACATACATAAATATCCATAAATATGTATGGCATGGACAGGATCGTACATTTTTATGGGGCAGGATAAAAATGTGGCTCAGAAGGTAACTGTTACGTAGTGATGGGAAAATGATGACCAATTTGATATCTATAGATATTTTTTTTGAAACAACCTTAAAAAACAGAAAATTAACATAAACTTAAATATTAACTAAAACTTAAAATTATAAAGTAGCTAAATAAATACCTAAATTAAATCTAAATGAAACTGAATACCTATCCAAAACTATAAACTACAGGTAAAAAACTGCATTAAGGTCACTGTCTTCGGGTAGGGTACCTAAAAAGCTAGCGACATTACCAGGTTGAATGGCCAAACTTTTTTTTCACTTGTGCTGTTGCTCGCGACTTCGTTGTCTTCGTACGCGTAGATTTTGCGCAATATAACATAGCCTTTACTTAACTCTGGTCATAGCTAAGCATATTCGTGAAAACCGCATTTGAATCCGTCCAGTGGTTTAGGAGATGTGCGTGGACAAACAAACAAACAAACAAAAAGACAAAAGTTTGTCATAACGTGTTCAGCTGTTTATTTTAAGATGCCCTGTGTGAATCTCGCAATTACAGTTTTTTTTTATATTATGAACTTATTTTTTATTTTTAACCTACTGAGACATTTAATAAAGTATTCATACGATACATTTGCAATCATAACAAACTTATCTAAATTAATATTCATATATTAAAATGCATTAATCTAATAAACCGCTACATATAGCAATCGTTCTCAAAATACATTTTTTTATACTAAAAAGTTGTCTTTAACGGGATGTGGGTGAAATTCAACAAACGGGATTCATCCTGAAAATTATCAAGCTATTTATTAAAATTTACACTTTAATTACTCGAAAAACATAAGATTACATGTTTTTCGAGTAATTAAAGTGTAAATTTTAATAAATAGCTCAAAATTGTATATAATAATTTAAAAAAAAATCGTTTTCAAGTTTTTTGCATTGCATTTTCTGAGAAGATTTACTATAGTAAATATAATATATAATATATATATAGTAATAGTAACATATATTATTTTTTTCACCATCGGAAAGTAGAGATTTCAACAAACAGAAAACATACCAATTTTTTGAAAAAAGCTAATATTTTGACGGGTGAATTTTCGATTGAAAATTAGGGTGCTTTTTCGATATTAATTCAAAATAAGGTGAAAAAATAAATATTTTTAATCAAATAAATTACATTGTATTCGGGACATAAAAAGGTAAGTTTTCACCAAATTTCGTGAAACAAAACAAAATTTATGTAAAAGATAAAAATAAAAAACCAAAAACTTGGTTTTTTGAATTTTTCACATAAATTTTGAGGTTATGTGAAAAAAGTGTATCCACAGAAGTTTTAGATCTTTTTATTACCTACAACTTTGCCATATAACTTTTTTTCATAGGACTTGTAGTTTTACCGGAATCGAGATAAACCATTTTTTACCCTTAAACCCCCCCCCCCCTTCCAATTCCCGAACTCAGATCGCACGTAATTTATTTTTCCTTTAATTTTTATAATATTCCCCTCCTTTTCTAATGGGTTTCATCCAACTATTATTTTTTTTGGTTGTAAAAATTATCGACCCTGGTCTATATTGGCTCCATGTCTCCACAATTCCAACGTATTTAACCAGTGAAAGTAATATATTATTTGCTTAAAATATATTTGAAACTATGGGCATGTCGGGATACCTGTATCGAGTCAAATTAAAACTAGACTAAAATCATACTATGACGATAGTAAGACAATCCGCATTAAAATTGGAGAAAGTGGCAAAAAAATCTACAATAATGTCATAAGTGTAGGTATTATCTATAAAATATTCAGTATAAAAATAATCCGATGGATTTGTGCCTATTTAAAGTTTGTTGGTTAGTGTAACATTTATATTTTGCTATGTCAGTCTAATCGTCCGCACACTAATAACTTTGTGCTACGCGTACGAAGTCGCGGGCATTAGCTAGTATAGTTATAAACAAACAGATACATACGGGTACAATAATAAACGAAGCAAACAGATAATAAAGCTCAAGTGAAAAAACACCCATAAAATAAACCATTCTTTGTACCATCCTTAAAAATACACGACACAAAAAAGGTAAAACCAATAAACGACCCACCCTAATAAAAGATAAAAACATCGATAGCGATTGGTTTATCGATTACTGCCTCACATCCCTATTAATCCTTTAAAGTACAGGTTAGCTTTCGTAAAGTAACGAACTGGTACGCCCTATATTTAGTCCTCGATGGGAATGACCTAGAGCAGTGTTTTTCAAACTTTGGGTCGCCTTGTCGCCATCCCTCTATATAGGGGTCGCGAGGATCGCGATGCCTCGGTAAGCAAAAAACGTTAAATAAATATTTTTACGAAGAAAAATTAATAAGTGAGTAGTTATAAGAATAAAAAAAATCTATAATCTACATTATATTTATAGATTTTATAAAAAAGTGATGTATCAAACCTTACCTTCATTTTAAAAGACCTTTTCAACGATACCCCATACGAATAAGTGGAGTGAAAAAAATAATTTCATCCCCATTTCACATGTATGAGTGCCACCCCTAAAATGCAATATAATATATTTTTTATACTTTTAATATTAAGATTAAAAATTAAGATTATTACTGTTATTATGCAAAATTTCATTCTATTATCTTAATAATTATAGAAGTTAGAAGGTTTTAAAAAATTTGGACAGACAGACAGACAGACAGACGGACGGACAGAACGAATTTATAAGGGTTTCCTTGTCGGGCTACGGAACCCTAAAAAAGGTTGTACGTATTTGATATTTGTAATATGTGTAATAAAATACAGATTATAAACTGTGGAAGGTAGGTTACTGTGGTTAGGGGGTCCCGATTTTTTTTCCTACTAAGGGGGTCGCGTCTTGAAAAAGTTTGAAAAACACTGACCTAGCGGACTGGGAGTTAGGGCGATTTAAGTTACTCGACAAGTTTTTGTTAAGGTGGTGCAAAACATAACATTAAACAAATAAAACATTAATAATTATAGAAGTTAGAAGGTTTTAAAAAATTCGGACGGACGGACAGACAGACAGACAGACGGACGGACAGAACGAATCTATAAGGGTTCCTTGTCGGGCTACGGAACCCTAAAAACTAAAGTTAATTGAAGTTAAACAATTTTTAACCGACTTCCAAAAAGGAGGAGGATATCAATTCGACTGTTTTTTTTAAAATGTTCGTTACCGTAGAACTTTTGACTGGGTGAACCGATTTTGATGATTATTTTTTTATTTGGAAGCTGGTGCTTCCCGTTTGGTCCCATTTCAATTTGGTCCAGTACTGATGAAGTCGGTTTTTTTATATTGAGAATTATTAACCCTACCATACTGGAAGTATACCCTACCGAACAAATTTTTTTTTTAAATCGGTCAACAGATGGCGGAAAATCTGTGAAAAAAATAAAAATACAGTGGATGAGTAGAACAAAGAACTGACCTCCTTTTTGGAAGTAGGTTAAAAAGGGGGCAGATCATGTTAGTGCTGTTAGATTGATATTAGTGCTGTTAGATTGATTTACTTTAGTGATACTTTTAACTATAGAATCGACGCCACTGTCTCTCCGCCTATACTCGATTTTCGCCATTCGTTCATTATTTTAAAGATAGAACCTGCAGCTTGTATGGGCGTTGCTAATAATATGGGCCTACAATGTTAATGGAATTTATTTTTAACCTACTTAAAAAAAGGCGGAAGATATATGTTCCACTGTTTTTATTTTAAATGTATGTTCGCCGGTTTCTCCGCCAACTGTGGAACGATTTAAAAAAAAAAAAAAAATCGGTAGGGTATACTTCCTCCTTTTTTGAATTCGGTTAAAAAACAGTATTATCTAATAAACAAACATAAATACACAACACACTAACTATATATAAAACCTAATAGTTTTTCCTTTGGTTTGCGTCAATTGAGTTCATATCCTTTCTGACTAGCCCTGTATACGTAGCTCCCCTATGGAGATAGGTCCTACTGACATACATAGGACCGGACCCTATGTGACCTAAAGGGCAGCTTGTTAAACTCGTTATACCTTCTTATAGAATTATGTAGGATGTAGGTTAGAGTGATTGGCTGTCTGTCTTTTTTACCCGACTGCGCAAGAAGAAGTTTTGTTATTCGAATGTATGTATGTATGATGGTATCTTTGGCACACCCTACAGCCTAAACGGCTTAATGATAAGAATCGTTTTAAGTTTTTAGCCGACTTCCAAAAAGGAAGAGGTTCTCAATTCGACTGTTTTTTATGTTTATTACCTCAGAACTTTCGACTGGGTGAACCGATTTTGACGATTCTTTTCTTATTTGAAAGCTGATGCATCCCGTGTGCTCCCATTTCGATTTGGTCCAGTTCTGTCATTTATTTTCGTTTTTTTTATAGATAATTATAATAGTGGGAGTGACATCGCATAAAATAATTCAAGATGGCGTCCATGAAAAATAACTAGGGATAAATAGTAAGTTAACTTTGCTAAATAAGTCAATATAACCATCATTATGGAAAATAAATAAATCATTTAAAGCTCACTCAACAGATTTCAAACACTACTATGAAATATTAAGTAGTTTAAGAGATAAAGAACTGCTAGTTTGTAGAACGCGCTGCCTGAATGGGTGTTCCCCGATGGTTACAATTTGGGTGTCTTCAAATCACGAGTGAATCAGTTTCTTCTAGGCAAGCGTGCTCCATCGTTGACCGCATCATCGCTTAACATGCGAGTTGGCAGTCAAACGCAAGCCATTACTGAATAAAACAATTGGCGAAAATATCGACAGACATACACAAAAAAATACATACAGACGAACATAGTACCTCCTCCTTTTTGGATGTCGGTAATAAAAATAACTAGAAATTTAACTAGTTAGCTTGATACACTAATATCCATTTTCCCCAACAACTAGATTTGGTAACCTAACCTCTCCTCATCATCAGCCAGAAGACATCCACTGCTGAACATAGGCCTCCCCCTTTAACCTCCACACTGAACGACATACTGCCATCGACATCCACTGGATGCCCACGACTCTCACAATGTCGTCGGTCCATCTAGTGGGAGGCCTACCTACGCTGCGTCTTCCGGTTCGCGGTCTCCATTCAAGAACCTTTCTTCCCCATCGGTTATCAGTTCTTGGAGCGATGTGGCCTGCCCATTGCCACTTCAACTTGCAGATTTTAATAGCTATGTCGGTGACTCTAACCTAACCTCTAAATGAGTTCAAAACATACGCACCCAAAATGTAATACAACCCCTATTTCAACCCTAATCCCTACATTTACCTAGTACAAACCCAATCACGGCCTTACAAGTTTAGTACAATGTAAACTCACCCTTAGGCACTTAGACCAAAAGTGACTTTTAGGAATACAGTATGGACGGAACATTTTTTTACCGTCGACGCAAACAGCGATATTATATGATATTATATACAACGTGTTATAAGTAATCTGTGACATTGTAGCTCCCAAATGTCTGAACCGATTTCGATTTAGTTTCGTTTTGTTAACCGACTTCCAAAAAAGAGGAGGTCCTCAATTCGACTGTATATATATTTTTTATATTTGTTACCTCAGAACTTTCAACTGGATGAACCGATTTTGATAATTCTTCATGGTCAGATGACAATATGTGCAATAATGTCCCAGATATTTATTTATTTATTTATAATATTAGCCTGTGTCGTCCCACTGCAGGTCAAAGGCCTTTCCCTCCTTTCATTCGTCTCTGTTTTGGGCAACTTGGGTCTAGTTTTTCAAGTAGAAGTCCAGTTCATCCCTCCATTTCCGTCTGAGCCGTCCGGGAGATCGTTTGCCATCCTGTAGAAGCCACTGTGTTGGCTCAACGATCCTCCGACATTTAACTGACATGACCGGCCCAGTCCCACTTTAGGCTGGAAATTTAATTATAATTTTAAAATTTGGTTATGAACAAAATTGGTTGGGTAGATATAGGTGACTAGTTAATTGAGATTTGAAGATGCTCCGTACCAATGTACTTTGTAGCAAATGCCCACACTGTCACAGATGTATATCGCGTCACAGAGTCGTGTGTATGGAAAGTAGTTACGCGACCTCTGAACTAGACAGGTTTGTAAATACGCGTACCGTGGACGTAGGCCTGTCTGTGATTGCCGTCTTCAAACAAGACTGGGATTAAAGAGTCTTGTATCATTTTCTAACCTTTTGACAGTAAGTTGACCTTTTGACTTTTAACCAGTAAGTTTGACAGTAACTACAGGTATAGGTAAGTTTTACTTACGTCTATGTCTATATTATGTCTATATGTCTATGTTTTAGTAGCCACAATTTGGGGAACAAAATAACGAACGTAAGAACGTTCAACGTACTAAAATGAAATAAGCTTAGATCATTTTATTTACTTAAATTAGCTAAGCTTTTTGTAGAAACGCACCATTATTTAAGCAATTAGAAGTTAAAAGTTATATGATTATTTACGGGATATTTACCGTGGTAAGGATGTTCACGGGAAGACGGGAAGTCTTCCCGTGAACATGGTGCATGTAACTGCGCCGAAATATCGGGAACTCCTTCCACAACTTTACCACGGTAAATATCCCGTAAATAATCATATAACTTTAGTGAACAACCGTGATAATTAGAAGTTGTACGTATCTAGAATAGATTTGAGCATTATCGGCTTCGGGACAGGCTAGAGCTGGGATACGAATTCTGACATTCTAGTACCTACTTCAGCTCTATCAAAACATTCCATAATTATAAAATAAATAAAGTAAGTATTTTAAGTAACCAAGTTGATCATGTCGTGTTTCAAGACTTATTAGAAAGAGGACTGCTTACAAATATCTAAGAAAGTCCGTCGTCCCATCACTATGTAGAGATTGCTGTAATTTCGCAAGTTATGTTTCTCGGACACACGCCTGAGCCCTAGATTATGACGCGAGGTGGAGCCCTAGATCTGGTTACATCTAGATCAGGGAGAGGACTTCACTGTACCTGTACTGCACTGGGAAATGCGTTATTGACAATGTTTTGCGTAATTTTTACGCAAAAGAATGTCAATAATTGGGGCTAAGACTGCCCCGGTGGCTCAGTTGATAGTGAACTGAGCTTCTGTGCTTGAGGGCGTAGATTCGATTCCCACCTAGGACAAACTTGTGTGATGAACATTTGTGTTTGTTCTATGTCTGGGTGTTAATATTTATTTAAGTATGTATTAAAAAATATATATGTATAGTATATCAGTATATCAGTCTCTGGCAGCCATATTACAAGCATTGCTTAGTTTGGGGTCAGATGACCATGTGTGCAATAATGTCCCAGATATTTATTTATTTATTCATTCAGCGAATCAACCTTTTCTATCTCTACATAGTCTATACATTTAATAAAAACGTAGAGATAAAAATATCTGTAGGTACCTAATTGCGAGATATAAAAAAACACACAAGGCGTCTTAAAATAAGCAGCTGAACACGTTAAGACAGTTTTGAGATTTTTTGTCTGTTTGTTTGTTTGTCCACGCACATCTCCTATAGCACTGGACGGATTTCAATGCGGTTTTCACGAATATGCTTAGCTATAACCAGGTGGGCTATTATGAATCTTTGATCGGGATCGCGACTTGTCAAAATTATGTAAAAAAAAAAGCGTTGTCTATTTCCAATTTCGTAGTATGAAATTAGAAATAGACAACGCTGTTTTTTTTTTGCGTCATGACCCCTTTCAAGTGTCAAAATTCTGTCAATTCTGACACTGACTGATCCCGATCAAAGATTCATAATAGCCCCGCAGATGGAAGTATAGGCGCAAGGGCCGGATTAAGGGAAAAAGGGTTGAAAGTTTACATGAAAATCTACGCGTACGAAGTCGCGGGAAACAGCACTAGTATAATATAAAGTAGCTTTCCGCGTCTGTCTGTCTGTATATCCGCTAACTCCTAAACCACGCAACGGATTTTGACGCGGTTTTTACCATAAGTTAGATAATTTTTCACGGACGGTTTATATATGAAATAAAACTTACCGTGCGAAGCCAGGGCGGGTCGCTAGTTTTCAATAAGACTTTTAACTCAGATCAAACAAAAAGAGATATATGCTTTTGTACAATTATTGTTTGTTTTCAAAATTAAAATTTCGACTGCCCAGGCTCAGGTTCACTACCAGAACCTAACTTCTGTGCTTGGGGGCGTGGATTCGATTCCCATCTAGGACAAACATTTGTGTGATGAACATTTGTGTTTGTTCTATGTCTGGGTGTTAATATCTATTTAAGTATGTATTTAAAAATATATATGTACGTATATCAGTCTCTGGCAGCCATATTACAAGCTTTGCTTAGTTTGGGGTCAGATAACCGTGTGTGCAATAATGTCCCAGATATTTATTTATTTTTATTTATTTATAAATGTCTGCGTGTTTCACCCCACATTTTTCATTACACTTAATATATATCACACTAATATTAGATATAAATGCGAAAGTAACTCTGTCTGTCTGTTTGCTACATAATCACGGCTAAACGGCTTAGCAGATCTCTATAAAACTTTGCGAGGTATATTTATTACACGTATGGTATTAGTAGATATGTATCATGAGGACGGACATACGCTATTTTTTTCTGCAGAAATCGCGGACGAAGTCGCGGGTACAGCTAGTATGTATATATATATTATAGTATGAATGTTACCACAATTATTTGAAATGATTTTGGCTACGGAGCCCTAAAAGTACGTGTCTAGGCCCGCTCTTGGCCAGTTATTTAAAAATCTTATGATCCTAGGTACATCATTTGTTTCGGTGAGAAAACTTCGTTTTTGCAGTACTTTCCCTAGTTTTTACACTTACCTATAATTATGCATAAATGCTGAACGATACGAATCAATCAGAAACATAGGCAAAAAAGAGACACAATGCAAAACAGTATCACATCTACATACATACCTATTATCAATACGTAATGAAGCCGGCTTAGGGTTGCCATGTCTATCAAAAGCCAATTCATATTATTCGTAAAGATTTTTTATGAGCCCGATCTTCGGCCAGTACCCTTAGTACAAGAATTGACAGTAAAACTTTTTTCGTTTTCGTATTGTTCCATACATTTTAGTAAAGCGCCTCCGGCAGAAACGCGGAGGAACTAAAATCGGTGGTAATCGACACCATAGGTTGCTTCACTCAAATACGAAAAAAGGTTTCGAATAGCTTTCAGCCCAGCAATGTATGGAACAAAACTAAATCGAAAAAAGTTTTTCAAAACTATCAAATCTTGTACTAAGGGTACAGAGCTGCCTCATTCGCATGATAAAAAAAATTAAGGTAAAAATCTCTAAACTGATCAGGTATTATCTTTAGGATTACATCGGCAGTTTTAGATTTTTTTTTTTATTTTTTTATTTGTTTATTTTATATATTCTTTGCCATAATAAAATATAACCGGCCAAGTGCAAGTCGAACTACCATTAACTATAAAAACGGCAAAAAATTAATGTCTGTTGTATAGGAGCCACCTTAAATATTTATTTAATTCTGTTTTTTAGTATTTGTTGTTATAGCGGCAATTGAAATACATCATCTGTGAAAATCCCCCATTTTATTAAAACATGTCTTCGGCTTGACCAATGCTTGACCCTTCGACCAAAATAAAATGAATGGACGGGCCCAGTAGAAGAGCATTTTTGAAGATTACAAAATGAGCGCCAGCTCTCATTTTGTTTCAGTCGGTCTCTAGCCGTAGGAAGTGAAACACGAGTCTATTGTTACGTGATAACGAAACATTTGACAAAATTATGAATTCGTATGCTTTACCGAAGTGTAAATACACAAATAAAACCGATATCTATTTTTTGTAACATATATACTGTACATTTTTATAATTAGGTGTTGAAGTATATGTCCGACGGTTTTGACTCGTTTTTATTGATCAAGTTCAATGGTTAGGGCCCGTCCATTCATTTTATTTTTGGTCGAAGGCTTGACCGTGATAAACTTTGCTTGACTTTGACTATGATATTTACTAAAACTTGGAAATATTTAAACTGCATGGAAGCCTCTATAATATTAAGAGGCCTCTATTCGTCTGCAGCTTTCTCGCTTGCACATTTGTACATTATTGACGATATAAAATTACTGAGTGTGAATTTACAAAAAGCGACACAACCAAGTTTTGCTGACTATCCATAACATTATAAACAAAAAATGTTTCGTTTCGATATCTTTTAATTTGACGGAGTAACATGGTAACAAGAAATAACCGCTTATGAAGAAGGCATTTACCGCTAAGTTAAAAAAAAAGAAACAAAAGAGACGATTTTTTTTTCTTTCCTCTGTGAGGGATTTGGCGTCGCACTTCTTGTGCATTTGCCAGTGTCAAGTAATAAAATATTATCAAGTTTTATTAAATATAGTCAAACAAGTCATAGTCACAAGCAAACTAAGTCACGTTGGCCACAGAATACATATAAGTATTGGCGCCAAAACTCCAAAGAGGACTAAATACTGATTGAAGAATAGTGATGGGAGAAGGATCGGAAAAAGATAATCGATACTAAACCGCGAAATGTGTTCCCATCCATTATCGTGATTATGAAAGATGTCATCATCATCATCAGCCAGAAGACGTCCACTGCTGAACATAGGCCTCCCCCTTTAACCTCCACACTGAACGACATCCTACCATCTGCATCCACTGGATGCCCGTGACTCTCACAATGTCGTCGGTCCATCTAGTGGGAGGCCTACCTACGCTGCGTCTTCCGGTTCGCGGTCTCCACTCAAGAACCTTTCTTCCCCATCGGTTATCAGTGCCGTGCCTGCCCATTGCCACTTCAACTTGCAGGTTTTAATAGCTATGTCGGTGACTCTGGTTCTTTGGCGAACGTATGACAGATGTATCATTTAAGAAAAAACTCAATCTAAATAACAGAAAATAATAGATGTCATTAGATAATGCTTTCCCATAATTTGACGAGGCGACAGTTCACCATTGTTTGAGCACATGCTATGGGTAGATTGAGTAGATTAGATTTTCATACTGTAATTCTATGTTTCCCACGAAATTATCTCACTCCAATCCACAGGTTGTGTGTATAATCACGCTTTAACAACTCGGGTGTTCAGTCCCAATCAGCATATTGTGTGACACTAGGGACCACAATCAGCTGCCTTATTATGGATCTGTGATCGGGATCGTGAGTGTCAAATTTTGACACTTGAAAGGGGTTATGACGCAAAAAAAGCGTTGTCTATTTCCAATTTCGTATTACGTCACCTACGAAATTGGAAATAGACAACGCTTTTTTTTGCGTCATAACCCCTTTCAAGTGTCAAAATTTGACACTCGCGATCCCGATCAAAGATCCATAATAAGGCAGCAGAATCACATCACATCACATTATCAGCCATCAATGTCCACTGCTGAACAAAGGCCTCCCTCTCAGAGGGGTGTTGCCACAATCCCCATGCTCCGCAGGCGGATTTGGGATCGCAGTACGTTCACCGTGTACTAATAGGACGCTGCTGCCCATCCTCCGGTGGTTCTGGTCGCAGTTTTAGGACATACCCGGGTCCCATACAATCAGAATGCATTTATTGTAAAAACTGTGTACAAAGATGGTAATAGTGGTACCAACAGTCTGCTTTTCTACCCCTGAAAGGGCGATTTGGCGATATCCATTGCGGGTTGGTGTTTTTTTTTTATCTCGAATAATTCCGCTTTTGACCACCAATTCGCCTGTTGGTAAGTGACGATGTGGTCGAAGATGAAGTGTATACGCCAAAGAATTTCTTCTCTGTACGCACCGTATGCAGATTTCCTCACGATGTATTCCTTCACCGAAAAGCCAGTGATATGAAAATCCGTAACTGTTTGTACATAAACTCCAAAGAGCTCATTGGTACGGCCACGGGATTTGAACCTGTGACTTCACGCTTTCAAGTCTAGCGGTCTAAAAAGGCTTCCACAGCTTTTTAAGTTTTTTTTTAATGTTTTCTAATACTTCATAGGTTCTTACATTTAAAAACGGCTGGAACGATTTGGACGAAATTTTGTGTTCCTGGAGCGGGTCATAGTAACGAGGCCGAAAGCCGAGCTTACACCCGTGCGAAGCCGGGGCGGGTCGCTAGTTAACAATAAAATTGTAATTTTAACGTCAAAATACTCTTTTATATTTCTCTAATATCCTTTAGAAATAAGCCATAATTTTAATTTATTTTTGAATTTGTTATCGCCTATTTATTTATATTGGCAGGCTAGCTATCAGATAAACAATTTGCTTGTCATAAGATAGAAAAACTACGTAAATAGACATCTATTTTGTGTAATTAAATAATTAAGAGTCTAAAGAAAACTAAAATTGTTGTTGGTAGTTAAAAACAAAAAAAGTTAAAATGCTACTGGCAGCTAAGAGAAAATATTAATGGCGCCTTTTTTAAAATAAAAACTAAACACGCAGAATGTGGCGGGAACGTGTTCTATTTTTAAACCCGTGTCAATTTAACTTTTTTTTTGTCAGCCAACTTGCCTTTTCGAAATATTTGGATAGGTACTACCTACGCTGTTAGAGTCCTATCAACACGATATTTTTTCTTTTCTTAATCTGGAGGTTTGACTTAGCGATAGGCACATTTGTCATCTTGAAAATAAAATATCTCTCGACTCTCCGTAGTAAATAAAAAAAATCGAGTCCCAATTTCTCGCGTTACTGTAACGAAATGATGGTTTTTTTTTTGGTTAGGTACTAAAAAAAATCAGTATCTATTTTCCACTGTTGACAATATAATAAACTCAGGAAAACCGTTTTAAAATGTGGTAATTCGCGAGCTAAGCATGCGTTCCCATTAATTATTTATGTAAACAATAGGATTCTCAGAATTGTGGACCCATGTCATTGGCGCTTGAATGTTGGCAGTCTTGCTTGGCGCAAACAGTGGCGACAAACTTATCTGTACGGCTGAGGGGAGCTATTGTCGTATTTTCTTACAAATTGTGTAGCCTGAAGTAAAGGTTCTTTCATTTGGCTACTTAGGTTGGTTGGTTTTGCTAACCATGCAAGCTTGCAAATGTTTACGAGAAACCGGCAGTATGGGAGTCATTTTACAAGCCATTTATCAAACTTTTTTTTTATTTAAAATTTTAGGTATATTTGTAAAACGAGAGCGTATTTATGAAAGTAAATCAAATTTCTTTTAATTTGAACGAATTAAGTGAAATGTAAGTAAAATTTATTAGATTAAGGTGAAACGTTTCACTTTGGCGGGAAATTCAAATTTCAAACAGTTTTTTTGTTTTTGTAGCTAGGCTGAGAAATTATTGTAAACGATCATGATGTTTGCGAAAATTGATTATTATTCTTTACAAACTAGCGTAAAATTATTTATCTCCAATGCACAATGTTACATACATTTGTCAATAAACAAATGTTTGCTGTTTCAAACGGTTTATTGCCAAATGTAAGTAATATGGTGAGTTACTAATTAATAGCTGTACATGATAATGTAAAGAATGACCAACAATTTTCGCGAACACTATGCCATTTTACAATAATTACCTGGCCTAGCTACAAGGACAAAAAAACTATTTGAAATTTGAATTTCCCGCCAAAGTGAAACGTTTCACCTTAAGTAGTAGGTATTTAGCCTTGCTTTTATAAAACATCTAAAAAAAAAAGATAAAAAAAAAAAAGATTATAATTAATATTTTTTTTAAGCTGCAAAGTTTTTGGTTTAATGCATGTATATCACAACCTCATTTACAACACAAACGACGAGAAAAAATACTTTTACTTTCAAACATTTTTTCGTTGTCTTGTGATAAAGTTCTCAGATAAATATTTGTCTCGTATCTGCTCCGTCGGCGAGTTTAATTAAAAGAAAATATTTCGCCCTTTACTTGCAAACAATTCGCCAAACAAAGAAAGCATCTTGCGTGGGTTTGGAATAAATATGCGGGTTCCGTGGAAACGTTTTACTTATATAACGTTTATGGAGTGGTAGGACTCTTTTGCAGGGGTCCGCCTGGGGAAGTACCACGCCTTTGCCAGTTTCAACCGCCAAGCAGTAGTGTGCAAACACTACTGCGGATTGAAGGGCAATGTTTCCAGCGAAATTACAGGGCACACAGAGATTTGACATCTTATATCTCGGGGTGACGAGCGCAGTGCATTGCCATTCAGGGTTTTGAACTGTTGAAGTTCAAAATTCTGAGTGGCGTTGAGCTGTTATGGGCAAGCGTGAAGAGCCATCAGGCGAGCGACTTCGCTCGTCTCGGCACTCAGTACCATAAAAATTATTATTTAAAAAACTTAGAAAGATTTAAGAAACATTTATTTCTATAATTATTGAGTATGCCATGAGGGGATACCTCATGGCATTTCAATTAGCATTTACAAATTATGAACTATCCTTAGTGCCACTTACAAAAATGTAGCAAGAATAAATAAATATCTGGGACATTATTCAAACTGACATATTCTTACTAGTACTACAAACGCACACTTCAATATTGAGCGCACACAACTGCAAATGATGTGATCAAAATGTATACGAATGGACGCGACCGAGGGGGGGGGGGGGTGTATGTTTTTTCTGAGGCTTGCTTGCTTAGAGGGCGTCCATAAAATACGTGGGATGTTTAAGGGGAGGAGGAGGTCGAGTCAAATCTCATCTAATCTTACGTTGGAGAGAGGGGGGATCTCGGCAAATATCACGCAATTTTTTTCTGATTGAAACAAAAAAAATATTATACTATTAGGTCCATTTAATCCAGATTGTACATGCTTAAGATTTAATCATAAGCGTAATCGTAATACGATTAAGATCATTACCTAATTCGTTCGAACGAAACCCACATTTTGAAAAATCTCACGTGAGATTGGGGGATTGGGAAGGGGGATGAATAAAATCTCACGACATCTCACCAGGACGGGAGGGAGGGACAGAAAATTTAAAAAAACACCTCACTTAATTTATGGACGCACATTCGCACGCACAACATTGCACATTATAGGCCTTACTTAAAAAGTTACTCAAGTTGACATACGCTTAAATATGCTCCGTCTTGTTTTCGCGTGTGACGATTGCCGTCAGCGAGAAGTTGAGAGAGCATTTTAAAACATAGACAAACTTGATTAACGTTTTTAAGTAAGGCCCTATCAAACTACAACTCTATCTCACAGCTTACTTATAGTTGCACCTTTTTTTTGAACCCTCTTTGATTCATCAAATAACACACTCAAAATAACAAAACGAAGTTCTCGAAATCATTGACATACTTACAAGTCATCTCATACAAGTCCATACAACCACCCACTCCTGTCCTTACCCCACCAAATATGGCAGCTATCATAAAAACACCCATGCAAAACATGACTAATCTTTAACACAAACGCACAAGGTACAAAATGTTATAATTTTAAGTTTTATAACGGTATGTGTATGTTTCTCATCCCACATAAGATCGCCTACAAAGAATATGTCAATTTTTTTTGTTGTAAAGCTGAGTTGGTTAACTTTTGCTTAAAAATTTTAATGAGTAAGAGATGAAAATAGTAGATTGTACTAAAGCACAAAACAAGCCATAATAGCCGAGAAGTTACGAGTTCCACCCTCGGATTCGGTTCGGACTGATAACTCCATAATAACTCCACGAGAGTTGCGAAGAACAAAACCTAATCGTCGGAAGGACTCCTTAGCCAATGCCGTAAAATGGTTATGAAAGGTAAGGCTTTGGTCAAATGCGACGCCCAAGTCTTTAATGGTGGTAGATTTGGAGATTAGCTCACAACCAAGTCTATAAGAAAATTCAATTGGACGTCGCCTTCGGCCAAAAGTAATAGCAGAACATTTCGAGACGTTAAACTCCATCTTATTTTTTACACTCCATTGGTATACCGCGTCGATATCCCGCTGAAGAAGCAAACAGTTTCCCGGTGTCTTGATCTCCATATATAATTTCAAGTCATCAGCGTACAGAAGGCATTTTGCGTGTTTGATGACTGTCGGAAGATCGTTGATCATTGATATGAACAGAAGTGGACCCAAAATTGATCCTTGACTCACCCCGGAAGGCGTAAAATAGGGTAGAGAATCGTACAAACCGAGTCGCACAAACTGCTGGCGATCACGAAGATAGTCAGCGATGAAACAGATCAAACCAGGTGAGAAACCCAAAGCACTTAGCTTTTCCAGCAGTATGTTGTTATCGACCCTATCAAAGGCCTTCCGGAAATCAAAGTAAAGAACGTCCACCTGTTCCCCACGATCAAGACTAGAAGAAATGTAGTTATGGTTAGGAGATTACTGTTGACCGATCTTTTCTTCCTGAACCCATGCTGCTCATTATACAGGAAAGGCTCAAGTTGTTTATAGATTTTTGCGTGTAAAATAAATATGTATATGTAAATATTATGTAGTGGCTGGTCACAAAACCAGACCACAGACATAGATATATAAATTTAAGTATAGTCAAACTTTATTTAGGGTGAAGTAATTTTACAAAACAAAAATAAAACATGGTGTGGTAGGTTACTTAATTATATATGAGATCATACAAAATGTATGGCGCTACTTTCTTAACTATTTATAGATCGATATTTATTTTCTAATTATAATTTTCTAACTTTTATCGTCGAAAAAATCTTTTATCTCGTAATAACATTTTTGGGTTAGAAACTTACGAAGTTGGTTCTGGAAAAGTGCTATTATTTCTTTATTGCGTCCGGAATTTTGTTGTATAGGTTTATTGTCATACAAATGGCCTTTTTAAATATTTCTATTCGCGGGACTGAATTAAAATAGGATGCGGTATATTTTGTGTTTTAAATTCTAACATAGAATAAAATCTCCGTATGAGTATTATATTCTCTTGGGAATAAAATACATTGGATTGAATCACCAAAGAGGTTGTAAGGACTATTCTTTTATAACATCCTTGATCTACACGTTCATTCATCTAAGAAGGTTCCTTAATTTATTTAAAATGTTTTGATCTGGTTGATTATCTGAATGACAGTTGACAGTTTCAACTTCTTAATGGCTATGTCAATAACATTTTCTTTACTTTGGACCTCCTTGCTTGAGGCTATGTGACGATCCTCATATTACGTTTCGGGTAACGAAGAAAATAATCATTGATTTTTTTAATTTCTTTTATGTAATAATAAAGAATTAAAATATATGATATAACATAGCCTATGTTTTAATCTGGTCATTTCTAAGCATATTGGTGAAAACCGCATTTAAATCCGTCCAGTGGTTTAGGAGATGTGCGCGGACAAACAAACAAACAGTCAAAAATTCTAAAAACTGTCCTATCGTGTTCAGCTGCTTGTTTTAAGACGCCCTGTGTGTTTTTTTTTGTTATCTCGCAATTACAGATTTTTTTATTTCTACGTTTTTATCATATGTATAGATTTTAGAATTTGATGGAGAACAATAGCACAAGCTAACAAATAACTTGTCAACGGAGCCCTATTACTAAGCCTACGCAGTCTGTCTGTCTGTCCTACGTTTTGACGGCTGTATCTTTCGTGGGAAATCCAAATGACGATGCCAGTCACTCAAAAACCTATTGAATATATTTTTTTAACGTATTTTTGGTTTTATTATAGAAACTGACGTGGTTTTCACACGTTTTATTTATATTACACGGGAAAAACTCACGTAAGATTAGGCCAGTTACTCCGACTATAGTTTCAATCGCATTCGGCGATCTTTATCAAGGTGAATGCGCGCGCGCGGCTGCCGGAGTAACCAGCCTAATCTTACGTGAGTAATTCCCGTGTAATATAAATAGAATGTATTTTTGGTTATTCACAATATCATTATATACATGTCAGATAGCCAGTTGACATTTTCACAGAATATCTTGTTACGGCAGATTAACTAAGAAATAATAATTAAATCTCTAAGGTAAAAATATAGGGTTCCAATGACGCAATGAAGAGAGCTATGCTCGGAGTTTCTTTGCGCGATAGAATCCGGAACGTGGATATTCGCCAAAGAACCAGAGTCACCGACATAGCTATTAAAATTTGCAAGTTGAAGTGGCAATAGGCAGGCTACATCGCTCAAACCGACTACCGATGGAGAAGAAAGGTTCTTAAGTGGAGACCGCGAACAGGAAGACGCAGCGTAGGAAGACATCCCACTAGATGGACCGACGACATCGTGCGAGTCGCGGGCATCCAGTGGATGCAGATGGCAGGATGTCGCTCAGTATGGAGGTTATAGGGGGAGGCCTATGTTCAGCAGTGGACGTCTTCTGGCTGATGATGATAATGATGATGTGAACAAACAACTAGCTGGGTCACAAAGAACTCAGTTCACACTACATTTCCCACTAATCAACTACATGACTCGCTACAATTTCCCTTTGTTCTGAATTAGGAACCGTGACGTCAGACTAGCCACAGATAAAGTGATAGTTTGTGTTTTTGTTCATTACTAATTCAGGTGGTAAATAATAATTATTGTAGTAAAAACAATTAATAACAAACTACTTAAAAATATTTGCGAATAGCAATTGATTTTTATATATACAGATAGACGATTATTGTTAAAATAAATTCCGTTAGAATCATATAAACTTTTAATGTATAATCATCGATTAGCCTTCCAACTTTATACAGCGTTAATATACCCTCAGCACTAACTCAGGTCATATAACGGCGGTATAATTAGCTTTTTGATCATATACCTAAGAGCTCTCGAATTAAACATTTAAATTAACTGTTTATTAGTATTATAAAATGTTTTCTGTTATGTGTAAGTGTACGAAACGAAACATGGATAATCGCCAAAGAACCAGAGTCATCGACATAGCTGTAAAAAATTGCAAGTTGAAGTGGCAATGGGCAGGCCACATCGCTCGAAGAACTGATGACTGATGGGGAAGAAAGAACCGGAAGACGTAGCGTAGGTAGGCCTCCCACTAGATGGACCGACGACATTGTGAGAGTCGCGGCCATCCAGTGGATGCAGATGGCAGGTTGTCGTCCGTTCAGAGGTTAAAGGGGGATGCCTATGTTCAGCAGTGGACGTCTTATGGCTGATGATGATGAAGTGTATAATAGTTACAATATGGGTGTTTACAAATGAAACAAAAGGAAGGAAATACGATACTTTATATTGGAGACTACTAAAACTACTAATATCTAAATAAATAGAGTATTTCACTGTATTCAAAATATATCATGCTGGTGTAATCCTAGAAGTATTTTTTTTTAAGTATTTTGTTACTTAAAACTACAAAATAATGTTATGATTTCCACAAGAAAAAAACAACAATAAAAATACATTGATGAACATTTGTGTTGGTTCTGTGTCTGGGTGATAATATCTATTTAAGTATGTATTTAAAAATATTTATATGTATTTATATCAGTCTCTGGCAGCCATATTACAAGTTTTGCTTAGTTTGGGGTCAGATGACCGTGTGTGCAAAAATGTCCCAGATATTTATTTATTATTATTTATTAAATACATATCAAACGCAAACGTTCAACGAACCAACACAAGAGCAAACACGAAAATACGTTTAAAAAGCGTTTGTTGTATGGGGACTCACCGTTAGTTTAATATACTTTTTGACATTATGGGTCTTACTTAAAAACGTTACTCAAGTTGATCTATGCTTAAAATTGCTCCCTCAACTTCCGCTAACATATCGTCACACGTGAAAACGAGACAACGCAATTTTAAGCATAGATACACTTGAGTCACGTTTTTAAGTAAGGCCCTATATTTATTAGTTAATCCGCCGTAACATTATATATTTTGTGAAAATTTCAACGCGCTATCTATATTACGGGCCGAATGATATCAAGTGGGACGGATGGACAGACAACGGACAGACAGCGTAGGCTTAGTAGTAATGTGTCCCATTTTCACCCTTTGGGTACAGAACCCTAAAAGCCGTAACAGACGTACGTACTACGAACTACGCACCGCCGTCTGACCAACGGGAGAGAAAGATAAAATTTTGTCTTTCCCTCCTCTTGGTCAGACGGCGGTGCGTGGTTCGTGGTCCGTACGTCTGCTACGGCTTTAAAAAGTCAGTAGGAAATCAGATCATGCAAATTCAATCACAACTCTCAGAGCTGATTTTCCAGTTCACCAGCAAATTTTCAGAAGAAAGGTGCAAAAAAATTAAGAGTAGCAAGAGGAGGAAAAAATTATGTATTTTTTTGGTTCAGTTCATTGACTTGTGATCGCACGATTATTCACGGTGATTATACGGAATCGGCACGAGCGTGCAAAATGAACGAACAGAAAATAATTACTTATGATAATTGATGGTTAATTATTAACATAATTTTGTTAGTTTCACGAGCTATGTTAACAAATCTTGAAAGTCGAAACCCTCTGTTCACAGTCTAATATGGTCATCAAAGCTATTGGTTTCAACGATTATAAACATCAGTCATCTACTCTACCCCACAGATCTAATATCTGTGTGGCTGATTATCTGAATGACAGTTGACAGTTTCAAATTTTTAATGGCTATGTCAATAACATTCTCTTTACTTTGGACCTTCTTGCTTGAGGCTATGTGACGATCCTCATATTACGTTTCAGGTAACGAAGAAAATATTCATTGATTTTTTATTTTCGTTTATGTAAAAATAAATAATTAAAATATATTATATAACATAGCCTATGTTTTAATCTGGTAATTTCTAAGCATATTCGTGAAAACCGCATTTAAATCCGTCCAGTGGTTTAGGAGACGTGCGCGGACAAACAAACAAACAGACAAAAATTCTAAAAACTATCCTATCGTGTTCAGCTGCTTATTTTAAGACGCCCTGTGTGTTTTTTTTGTTATCTTGCAATTACAGTTTTTTTTATCTCTACGTTTTTATTATATGTATAGATTTAAATTACCACCAAAAGGTACAGATAATTAAAACTGAATTCCACAATAACCGTGCAAAATCATTCTAGACTCTAACCGTAATTTCGGAGTCAATGATCTGTATTAAAACCAATACCTATGTGATTAGCATACTGAACTAACTGATTTATGTAACTATGTGCCAAAGTGCAATAACCTATCACTATAGGTAAAAAAAAAATGCTACACTTCCAGCAATCAACAGCACAGGCGGCCAAATGGAGAACTAAAAAGTAGTCAGTAGGCTGGTAGTCAGTTTTGTACAGAAAATGCTATAGTAGCTCCCGATTTTAGAGTTAGTCGTACGGATTTGTTGCAATTTTTTTTTGTACACGTTTGACAAGAGTTTTTGTAAAGCGCACCGTTAGATATTCTTGAAGCTTAACTTGAAAAACCTGAAGATGTTATTTTTTTTATGATACTGAGTGACGAGACGAGCGAAGTCGCTCGCCTGATGGCTCTTCACGCTTGCACATAACAGCTCAACGCCACTCAGAATTTAGAACTTCAACAGTTCAAAACCCTGGATGGCAATGCACTGCGCTTGTCACCCCGAGATATAAGATGTCAAATCTCTGTGTGCCCTGTAATTTCGCTGGAAACATTGCCCTTCAATCCGGAACACAGATTGGATTTGTTACATTTTTTAAAGCATAAATATAATAATTACAAAGTTACGCATATAGAATGTACTAAGGCGAAAGCACAGACATATAATGTCTGTGGGCGAAAGAAGGTTATTGTACTCACTAAGAACAACTTCAAATGTGTAACCTCCTTTTTTTAAAATTAAAAAGTATTACTTTCAATAATCTTTATTCATGTAAAATGGTATAACATACGTCTGTAGAAGAGCGAACAGCCAAGTCACGTTCTACCACAGAATACATAATAATAAAAGTAGCTCTACGTAGAAACCTTGGACTAGGGATGTGCTGGTAATGAGAACAGAGAGAAATATTGTCGATAAAAATAATTCGATATAACTATATTATATTTATACTGTGCATATTATCAGTCAAAGTCGCGGACCTTGGGCCGACTTTAGCTATCGGACGTCCAAACTTGGGTGTTTTTTCCACCCAAAGACGCGTCTGGATAACCATGCACACCCATCTGTCAAACCAAGAAACTATTAGGCGTATCTGAGAGCCGCGGCTGACGGACGTGTCCGATTGTTGGTTAACAGACATAATATATTACAAATACTAATTGGTTTGGGGTCAGATGATCGTGTGTGAAAAATGACCCAGATATTTATTTATTATTATTATTTTATTTATTAAATATTGTGAATGTAATTGGATGACTATTCCATTCGTGTATACTATACTATTCGGTTGATTTATAATCGAATTGCTTCAGTCATTTAAATAGACCCTTTAAGTTTAAACCTATTTGTTCACTATTTAACAGTTTTTTTTAATTTATTTATCTCAGTATATAATAACGTACATGCAATATATCCACAACTCTGCCAAACCGCGTAGCAGTGTGTAGGCAGATATCTACTCTCATTACAATTTTTTTTTATTGAGTAGGAACACATTTTCGTCTTTTTTTTTAGATATAAGTAATATTTATTTATATATATACATTTTTTTATGGGTAAATCAAATATTTATTTACAATAACTTAAATAACATTCCAATAAAAAAACGACATATTAATACCTAACTACTAAACTAATCTATTAAACCGCTACGAGTGGGAATCGTCCCCAAAATGCTGGCCCCATTACCACGTTGTATAGCAATGCTCACTCTTTGAGCAAAGTAGAGGCCAGCATTCTGGTCACGAGTTGCATCGACCAGACGTGATGATAAATCTTTGAATATTATTATAATTGCTTTTTGAGGTAAGTGCCTTTATTAAGTAAATAAAATACAAGCTAACACTAACACTACAAAAACAATTAGGACTGCCCATAGAACGTTGAAGTTCTAGAGATAATCCAAATGCTCAAGCCCACTATCAGTTGGCAATGTACCCAGCATGGTAGCAACAATTAAAGTGTAACATTGGTGCCATGTGATTATAGCACATTTGTAGCCGAGTAAATTTTATCGATACTTTAAATAATTAGAAACAGCTCATCCCTAGTCATGCATGTTGTTAGACATCAATGGCGGTTAATTTTCAATGAGTCGTGAGTTCAATCGTGTCTGTCTGCGGCTCTGTTTATTAATGAAGGGTTGTGCCTTTGTAAATCAGAATATAAGACCAAGAATAATATAAACCCCACTGAAATGATAAACATAGCTTTGTTGTAAAGCTAAAAGGGTGCTTAATAAACCGGCAAAGTGCGAATCGGTACTACCACTCTTTGACCAGTGTGTATTGCCAGTGATGACATATGGTACTGAGACGTGGTCCTTAACTGTTTGCCTTTTGGAAAAACCACAACGGGCAATGGAGAGAGCTATGCTCGGAGTTTGTTTGCGCGATAAAATCCGGAACGTAGATATTCGCCAAAGAACCAGAGTCACCGACATTGCTATTAAAATTTGCAAGTTTAAGTGGCAATGAATGGCCAGGCCACATCGCTCGAAACACTCATGACCGATGGGGAAGAAAGGTTCTTGAGTGGAGACCATGAACCGGAAGACGTAGCGTAGGTATGCCTCCCACTTGATGGACCGACGACAGTGTGAGAGTCACGGGCATCCAGCGGATGCAGATGGCAGGATGTCGTTCAGTGTGGAGGTTAAAGGGCTCCCCCTTTAACCGCTACACTAAGGGCTAAGACCTCCACTGCTGAACATAGGCCCTGCCCTGCCCTTTAACCTCCACACTGAACAGCCTGTCATCTGCATCCACTGGATGTCCGCGATTATCACGATGTCGTCCGTCCATCTAGCGGGAGGGCTACCTACGCTGCGTCTTCCGGTTCGTGATCTCCACTCAAGAACCTTTCTTCCCCATCGGTTATCGGTCCTTCCAGAGTGTGGCCTCGCCATTACCACTTCAACTTGTAAGTTTTTATACCTACGTCATCTGGTTCTTTAGCGAATATCCAAATCTGGAAATTCGGAAGTTCAATCCGGAAGTAGATATATCCTTTCAATTAAAGAAACCAACATATCAGTTCATAAATGACGGAGTTCTGAGGTAACGAACATATTAAAAAAAAATTACATCCGAATTGAAACCCCAGATTGAAGTCGATTAAAATTTAAGGGCGCATTTTTTTTGAAAATAGTCTTGCGTTTGACCACCAGCACGCCTGATGCTTCGCTATTTTGTGCCAATTCGGACCGTGGCGTCCACCAATCATAATATTATTGACCAACAGAATAACTGACCGTGAACAAACGTAACTGCTTCTCGTGTCTTCACGGACGTTGGTTACTGTACCTACGCTTTATAATTTTTATTTCAGTTTATTTTTACTCTTCTCTAGGTTTCTTGTAAAAGCGATGGAGGCGGTAGTATGTGCGCTTTACAACCCTGCATATGACGGCACCCGGTTCGAACCTCGGCCATGCACCAATGACATATTATAGTACCTAAAGAAATGATGTGCAGTTTTTTTTAAGTGAAAACTTCTTTATGCGCGTTGAGAACTTTTTGTTTGAACAAAATCATGGAACTCGCGTCAACGTCACGCTCTCACAAAATACATAATACACGGTACCGTGTATTTTAAAACAGCGCCATCTCTTGTAGAATAGGTGAATTGCTACTTAAGTTTTCACTTCTAACGTGCAGTCCTATAACTGATGTGTTTTTTTGTCATTTTACGCAACATTTTGTCCCTGTGTCCAGAAAACCAGAGAAAGAGAAAACCATGGCATAGAGAAAACCTAAAAACTTATTTGACATTACAAACGTTTGTTTGTTTCGTGGTACAAGGAAGCCTTTGTGCCACGCAGAAACTTTGAACTGGCTACTTAGCTTCAAGAACAAAGTGAACGCATCCAGCCCACGTTCGATGAGGCATGGCATTGCAATAAAAAATTACAACAGACAGCCTTATATTGGATGATATGGAGCTGCCAATGAACTGGCACCGTTACTGGTGAATCATGGACCTTGTTTTTATACAACTGAGAAAAGGAAGGATCATTTGCCTGATGAATGGTTATACAGAGCCACCCAGAATTAAAACAACAATGATTATCAATATAAAAAACCGACTTCATAAAAATAACAGAATTAGATGGACCGACGACAGTGTGAGAGTCGCGGGCATCCAGTGGATGCAGATGGCAGGAAGTCGTTCAGTGTGGAGGTTAAAAGGGGAGGCGTATGTTCAGCAGTGGACGTCTTCTGGCTGATGATGAACATTTTGATACCAACTCTTTAGTGGGAAATATTGTGCATGATTTGAAAAAAATATTTTTTCGCTCCGATATAAATAGATACCATTTTACGGTCAGAGAGCGTTGGTGCGCAGGGCCCCCAAATGCGCGGGGCCCGTAGCATTTGCTACTCCGGCTACGTGGCTAATCCGCCACTGAGTAGCCCACCCTGGCTATTCTGCAAGCTAAGTGAACGCGCAAGTGAGGTGATAAGCTAAGTGAACGTGTATTTTTTTATCAAATACTATAGAGAAATGTCAAAATGTCGAGTGATCATCCTAGACTGTAGTCCCTTACCCTTATAGTTCGATGTTTTGGTGTCGCCTTCGCTTTTTACCTACGTATGTTTAAGTCGGAACTACATTAGCGCCACCTATATGTCATCACTGTTGATTTGTATTGATTTGACTTCAGCTCGTTATTTGAATTAAGTTTAAAATAGAGGGCGCTGGTGTAGCACCATCGACCAATCAAGGACCGTTTCTAACGACCTGAAAGATGGCTTGGAGGGGATGGTTGGTCGAGGGATGGTGCTGAGCCGGCGACTGACATCACTTTGCATTCTACATTTGAACGAATAAGACGATTTTAGTAATTGCTAATATAAAATAAATATAATTTCTGTAAAAGTGATCCGTAATACTTATAGACCTGCTTTACACTCGAGTTAAATATTGGATATATAGGGTATCCTTACAGTTTCAATTTGACATTTATCTGTAGAAATTGGCAAGAAAAAATCACATTCACTTAGCTCATCACTTCACCTGCGCGATTCCGTAAATTTATCTGCAAATAGACCGGCAGATACAGAACTGAGCGCGGATCGAATGAATCCAATGTACCTAACTGAAAGTACAATCACCACGTTTTACCTGATTTCTTCGGTCCGTCACGGTGGTGGCACGGGCCCCGCTGACCCACTCTAACTGTCATTACGTCTGCCCCAAAACTAAAGCTTCAATTAAGAGCATAAAATTTGATGGTTATTAGATGAATTTTTGGCCTAGTATCAGTAATCCGACGATTGGAACTGATGAGACTTTCTAACCATTTTTTTTTGTTTTTAGGGTTCCGTACTCAAAGGGTAAAACGGGACTCTATTACTAAGGCTCCGCTGTCCGTCTGTCACCAGGCTGTATTTCATGAACCGTGATAGTAAGACAGTTGAAATTTTCGCAGATGATGTATTTCTGTTGCCGCTATAATAACAAATACTAAAAAACAGAATAAAATAAATATTTAAGGGGGCTCCCATACAACAAACGTGATTTTTTTTGCTCGTTTTTGGCTCAATATTGATAACGGCTACAGGTAGACGCTTGAAATATTCACAGAATATTTAGTTAAATATATTCACTTTAAAAATAAATAATGAAATTAAAATAAAATAAATATTTAAGGGGTGCTCCCATACTACAAACGTGACTTTTTTGCTATTTTTATAGATAATGGTACGGAACCCTTCGTGCGCGAGTCCGACTCGCACTTGGCCGGTTTTTATTTGTTTTTCAGTGATGGTTTTAGGCGATAATTAAACACAAATTATTGATGATATTGACCTTGATTCTGATGTACCATTCACCAAACGTTTGACAGCTCTAAAATGGTTGCCATCCTATTCTGCCGTACTGAAATGAAAAAAGACGCCGATAATTTTAGATTCAGATTAGTTTAGTTTAGAGAATGGTACGACAGAATTGATATCTTATCTAATCCAAATTCCAGGGAGGCTGGAATGGTTTACGGTCAAGCAAATTATTTTTTACAGGCTTTAAGCCACTCTAGCACCACGGGCTTGCCTGGTTGGTTAATTATACCTATGTTATAATTAACCGACTAGGTAGGTTTGAGGCTTAAGTAAGTTTGAAGTATATTTATTTGGGAAATGTATGTTTTGTCAGGATAAGATGGGGCTGACATAGAGATGTTGTCTAAAAGCCCAAAAAAAAAACACATTACCATCGATGTAATAGTAGATAATAACACTTTTCTTAACTAGAAATTTCCTTCGCCTTTGAAATGCTAGACAAAGCGTCACAACTTGCCAAATAAATTTAAATCACAATCGCATTGATACAAATGCAAATTTTCAACAAAACTGCTTTGTTTTTAACTAGACCGTATGAAATTAAAGTTTGAAGGGGTTTTTTGTTTACCTCTTAGGAAAAAGTAGTTCCTGTAACTGAAAATATACGCTCTACAGGGTTACGCACATAAACTGTGCTAAGCTGAAAGGAGGTCATTGTACTGATCATTATTGATCATAATGATCAGTACAATGTCCTCCTTTTCAAGTTAGACGCTTTTAAACGATGCAGCTTAAATAAGTTGGTTAATTTTAGGTACCTATCAGGTACCTACCAAAAGTTGACTCGCAAAAATAGAGCTAGGGGTAAGGCCCCTGTACCGCTCAGATAACACACTGGTGGCTGCGGTACGAGTGGCACTCCAGCCCTATACATCGCACGTGGACGTCACACGCCCATCACTTAATTATTATAATGATTAATCTTAATTTTCAATTTTTAATGTGTATAATTTTCGTATTTTAATTTTAATAAGCTATGGATGCAAATCTGGACATTAAACTATTTCAATGACTTCTTTTCGGCTTAATACAGGGTATCCGATTATTCCAATAATCCGGCATTTCCTAATATATAATAGTGCCGGATAGGTAACAGACGTACGTACCACGAACCACGGACCGTCGTCTGACCAACAGGAGGGAAAGAGAAAAATTTCTCTTTCCCTACTGTTGATCAGACGGCGGTCCGTGGCTTTCGGCTTTTAAACTCAAGTGACTAAGAAATAAATGCACGACTCACCATTAGCCAAGGCTGTGTGTATGATACATAAGCACAGTAATAAGTTGAGGGCAGCCATCTTGAATTATATATTTACACTACTGAAAACTACCTGTAACAAGAAATTAAATCATATTAGCCTTCTGATTCTAATCAATAGAAAATTCAACTCGCGGTTTCACCCACAGAAAAGAGAAGTAAGTAGACCGGAAATGAGAAGGAAGTTTTGTCGCCAGGTATACTTGATTGAACATTCTTATTTATGTCAACGCGTCGAACTCCGCGTCACAGTTGCTAACACAGTTGCTATGGGTTTATATGGGTGCAAGTGGCTACAACAAATTTCTTACAAAAATGCCTTGACAGCCGTTCTAATTTAAAAAAAAAACTTTTATGTGGTTTAACCCACGTTTTTCTGGAATAAAAGTAACCTAAATTACTCTTTATAACATCAGCTATCTGCCAATGAAAGTTCCGTCAAAATCTGTCCAGCCGTTTTGGAGTCCATACACACATCGATTTTTATTTATAAGTATAGATACGGCTTTATTAACCGACTTCCGAAAAGGAGGAGGTTAACAATTCGACTGCAGTTTTTTTTTACTTCAGAACTTTCGACGGTAGTCGGTTAAAAAGTTTTAGCATCCCATCGATGCTGTCACTTAAATTCTTTCCATCCAATGGTTGCTTGGAAGAGATCGATTTCAGCGATAAGTCCGCCACTTGTGGCACTAGGTAGTAAGCGTTTTTTTTTTATTTCTAGTGTACACCATAGAGAGTTTCTATCTACATTACTACTAAATCATTATACATTACCAAGATAATGAGTAGGTTATTATTTTAATTAGTATTCCGGGCCGGGAATCAAACCTACTACGGTCCGGTGCGCAGCCGGCCAAGCGGTCTAATCTAACGGTACTTTACTGTTGCTTAGATTTTTAAACAATTTTTTGTTTTTTGTTGTATTACAAAATGCAATCGGTCATTATTATTGCAATATTTAGGTATCTGGATTTTCGCATAAAACGAAAAATTATCATCAATATAAAAAACCGACTTCAAAAAAAATTCAGAACTGGACCAAATTGAACACGGGAAGCATCAGCTTTCAAATAAAAAAAGAATCATCAAAATCGGTTCACACAGTCGAAAGATCTGAAGTAACAAATTTAAAAAAACTGTTGAATTGAGAACCTCCTCTTTGGAAGTCGGTTTAAAATGTCTGTGGCTCTATCTCAACAACTTGGTAGGACAATAAACCGGGAAAACTGGGAAAAACGCAGAATTTCTCACATATACCGCTATAACGATGTTCTCAAACTGGATGCAACGGCAAGGTCGATATTTCGGTGCTGTGACATCACAGAACCGGTCGGTCAGCTTCCAAACGTTGCAACGAACTGAACGAATGTCTTATATATCCTTCTAAAAACGCTTGTTAATTTGTTATTTACAAAAGTTTCCTTTCAGACCCGGGTATGTCCTAAAACTGCGACCAGAACCACCGGAGGATGGGCAGCAGCGTCCTAATAGTACACGGTGAACGTACTGCGATCCCCATGCCGCCTGCCAAGCGTGGGGATTATGGCAACACCGCTCTCTATGAGGGAGGCCTTGTCCAACAGTGGACGTTAATTGGCTGATGATGTGATGTGATGTGAAAAGTTTCCTTAAAGCAGTGTTGTCGCTTGATAGGCCACTGTTGATAGACTTTCTATTATAGTTCCGCGGTAATATGATAGATAAACTCATTATTGTTCACACTAGAAATTACATACACAAGACACGATAAAACAGCTTAAAACTAGTGCAACAATCGGCGGCCTTATCGCTAAGAGCGATCTCTTCCAGGCAACCTAAGGATGGAGAGGATTCATCGTATCGATTCGTCTGTAGTGGTAGTACTCTTTTGCAGGGGTCCGCCTGGGGAAGTACCACACCTTTGCCAGTTATTCAACCGCCAAGCAGTAGTGTGCAAACACTACTGTGTTCCGGATTGAAGGGCAATGTTTCCAGCGAAATTACAGGGCACACAGGGATTTGACATCTTATATCTCAGGGTGACGAGCGCAGTGCATTGCCATGCAGGGTTTTGAATGGTTGAAGTTCAAAATTCTGAGTGGCGTTGTGCTGTTATGGGCAAGCGTGAAGAGCCATCAGGCGAGCGACTACGCTCGTCTCGTCACTTAGTATCATTAAAAAAAAAAACATAAAGGAGAAGGCGGGGCGTGCAATTAATAGTGTGATAAATAATTTAAACGTACAATATGGTGTGAATATCAATACAACTATTGATAATTATCATACATACATTACTCAAAAGTCGTCCGCGCACCGTGCTCTGGGGCCTTACGCCTAACTCTAACCGCGGTCTCGAATATGCGCAGTTTGCAAAATCACGCGAACGTGAACCTTAACGCGCCGGTTTGCGGTCGCGCAACTTCCAATCACCTAAACTGAATCATTTATAACAGGGTGTAAGGCCCCTGATCGAAAGTCCCTAATACGCTGGCCGCGTTCCCCCGCTGACTTGCCAGAGAGATCCGCTGGTCCAGGCTCTAACCCGATCGGGGATCGAGCCCTTTCTCCCTCCAAATCCAGCACAAACTTCCGTGCTTCAGCACACCACGGCCGCGCCGTCTCAACGGCACACAGGACGATATGCTGACCCCAAGCAGGCGTATTTGAGGTAAAGGCGTATTTGAATTATTGATAGTGTCGATGCTATTGATAGCACTATCGATATCCTTACACATTTTTGAGGTCATCTGTCGAAAATAGGACTATTGATATTTTGGCAACACTATACATATTTTGGTAACTGCGTTGGGTCTATAAGTAGGGCCAATTTAATAGACCACATTGGACATCTGTTGGTTTATTGTTTATATGTCTAAATAAATCGTAAAATTGCATTATTTTGTTATTGTTACAACAAAAAAATGTTGTTTTTTTATGCCATAATAAATGGTAAGCGATCACCGTCGCCGATGGATACCTGCAACACCAGGTGCGTCACAGATACATTGCCGACTCTAAATACGCTATTAACAGCCTTTTGAAGAACCCCATATTATAGCTACTCGCAAATGCCGCAGGAAGCTCATTCCACAAATTGCAGGTGTGAGGCAAAAAAGAACGCGCAAAACGCACAGTGTGCGATTTCCACCGATCTATTGATAAGTGGATGAACTGTCAGGGGGTGGCGGCTGGTGCGATGAAAAAGTTGTGATACTGGCATCAGATCGAACAGTTCTTCAGAACATTCTCCGTTGGAAATGTGAAGACGCACAAAGAAACCCAACGTCTCTGCGCATGCTGAGCGGGTCTAGATGTTCAGCGAGCTTGGGATCGTCGACAATTTTGACAGCTCTACGTTGTTTAGTGTGTTTCACCAAAGAGTTCCCTCGCCGTAATGTTGCCTCCCCTGCACTTTACCTGTAATGTGTATGGGAAGTGCAGGGGAGCCAACATTACAGCGAATGAACTCTTTGGTGAAACCACGGTGAAACGCACTATAATGCATCAAATATATTTTTAACTGAAAAAGGTAAAGCAATTGTGCAGTTCTAAATTTGAAAAAATAATATTCATCCGTTACAAGTTGGTAAATTTTGATGTAGTTTCCAGAATGTGATCTATTAAAATGCCACTACTTTTACACTCTGGCAGTTAGCGCAATAAAAGCGCAATGAAAACTTGATCACTGTTGTGTTTTCTAGGGTTCCGTACCTCAAAAAGAAATAAGGAACCTTTACGGAATCACTTCATAGTCCGTCCGTCTGTCTGTCAAGACCCTTTCTCTTATGAACGCGGGAGGTATCAAGTTGAAATTCGTATCAAATACTCAAGTCTGCAATTATTTGGAGCTGTAAAAAACAAACTTCTAAGTCAACACAATCAAATATAGGATTCGCAAGGGAGTCAAAACCTTAGGGTACTTCCCGTTGCCCTAGAATCATGAAATTTGGTAAGAAGCAATGTCTTATAGCACATGTAAAGGGAAAAATCCAAAACCCGTAAATTTGTTACATCAATTTTTTAAAGTTATATGATTATTTACGGGATATTTACCGTGGTAAGGTTGTGGTAGGATCTCCCGATATGTCTTCCCGTGAACATGGTGCATGTAACTGCGCCGAAATATCGGGAGCTCCTTCCACAACCTTACCACGGTAAATATCCTGTAAATAATCATATAACTTTAGTGAACAACCGTGATAGTTTAAAACAGTGTTTCATCAATATTTTTTTGCGACGGCGACCTATATAGATGTATGGGGACAAAAAAAACCAACGGCAAAGTTTGTCCCTCAATACTGATTATCGGAACCTCTGTTCGTGAGTCCGACTAGGCCAATTTTTTTAAAGATTACCACTGTCACCAGTAGGTACTAGAGAATTGTAGTAGTCGAGCATGTCAAGTGGTGCTTATTAAGGCTAAATAAACCTAAGCTGACATTGAAGATTTGTTTGAAGTATGGCGTAATATCGAAGATTTTATAATAAAAGATATTTCGGAATTCATGTGATCAGTGGACAATAACTTAGCTGCATGTGAATAGGGTTAACAGCTAACAAAGTGACGTTAATGTTCTGAGTGACAACCGAGAAAGTGACGTTAGTGTTTTGAGTGGCTTCTGGCAAAGTGACGTTAGTGCTAAGAGAGGCTTTTGACAAAGTGACGATAGTGTTAAAAATGGCTTCTGACAATGTGACGTGAGTGCTAAGAGTGGCTTCTGAAAAAGTGACGTGAGTGCTAAGAGTGGCTTCTGAAAAAGTGACGTGAGTGCTAAGAGTGGCATCTGAAAAAGTGACGTTAGTGCTAAGAGTGGCTTCTGAAAAAGTGACGTAAGTGCAAGAGTGGCTTCTGAAATAGTGACGTTAATGCTAAGAGTGGCATCTGACAAAGTGACGTTAGTGCTAAGAGTAGCTTCTGAAAAAGTGACGTTAATAATAAGAGTGGCTTCTGAAAAAGTGACGTTAATGCTAAGAGTGGCATCTGACAAAGTGACGTTAGTGCTAAGAGTAGCTTCTGAAAAAGTGACGTTAATAATAAGAGTGGCTTCTGACAGAGTGACAATAGTGTTAAAAATGGCTTCTGACAAAGTGACGTTAGTGCTAAGAGAGGCTTTTGACAAAGTGACGATAGTGTTGAAAATGGCTTCTGACAATGTGACGTTAGTGCTAGCACATGCGACTCATAAAGTGACGTTAGACTGGTTTCTCACAAAGTGACGTTAATGCTAAGAGTGGCTTTTGACAAAGTGACGTTAGTGCTTAGAGTGGCTTCTGACAAGGTGACGTTAGTGGTGTGAGCAGCTTCTGACAAAGTGACGCTAATGCTTAGAGTGACTTTTGACAAGGTGACGTTAGTGGTGTGAGCGGCTTCTGACAAAGTGACGTTAGTGCTAAGAGAGGCTTTTGACAAAGTGACGATAGTGTTGAAAATGGCTTCTGACAATGTGACGTTAGTGCTAGCACATGCGACTCATAAAGTGACGTTAGACTGGTTTCTCACAAAGTGACGTTAATGCTAAGAGTGGCTTCTGACAAAGTGACGTTAGAGGTGTGAGTGACTTCTGACAAAATGACGTTATATGCTAAGAGTGGCTTCTAACAAAGTGACGTTAGTGCTGTGCTAAGAGTGGTTTCTGACAAAGTGACGTTAATGCCAAGAGTGGCTTCTGACAAAGTAACGTTAGTGCTAAAAGTTGCTTCTGATAAAGTGATGCTAGTGGTGTTAGTGGTGTTGTCTAACCGCAAGACAAAACTAGATTATATCGCTTACTCATTTATAAGATTGACATTGAAACCCACGCAAATGTTGTTTATAATGACGGGTACTATGGACCCCCTTCGGATTAGTACACCCTTTTCTCGTAAACCGGTATATATAATTAAACTTGCAAATTTTTCAATACTTTGACACTGGCAAATGCAGAAGAAGTACGACGCCAAAATCCTCTCAGGAGGAAAAAAAAACCACTTAACTGCAACTTAGAAATAACATAATCATCACTTTAATAATAAATCTTCAGAAAAATATATAAAATAAATAAATATTCAGGAATTTTTTGCACACACGGTCACTTGACCCCAAATTAAGCAAAGCTTGTAACTATGCCTGCCGAGACTGATATGCACGACCGATTATGTGAACAGTAATCACTCGTTTCTTATTAGGTAAGTAAAGTTATAAACCTAATAAGAACCAACTAAGTAGGTAGGTAAGTTATAAACTTAATCAGAACTTCAAAATTAACTAATTTTGTAATCAGGAGTCATATGTTATACAAAAAATGCGATAGAACTGCATCTGGAGTACAAATTACCTTGAACACATTCAACTTATACTTATATATCTTAAGTTGACTTAACAAGTCAACAATCAAAGATACAGTTCATGCAACAACTTTTGACGTTAACCAATCCCAACAGATAAGTCAGAAAGACCTTCACTCAAACCCAAATCACTTAATTCTTACTTATTACCAACTTAAAATCAAACATACTAAAAACTCACCTAAAATAAACTCCTAAACATGACACAAAAAGCACAACACTTAAAAAATTAAATAACCTTAAAATTTGACAGCTGACCAAACAAGATGGCGTCGGGTCAAAGACACGTCCGACCCGTTCGGAGGTAGCGGCGGGACTGGACAGTGGACTCGTGAGCTGTATATTTGATGGGGGAAGGCTGCGTGCACGCAGGTGTTTTAGGTAGAGTATACAATACACAAGAAAACTCAATTGATTATTCTTTTCAATACTTAAATAGAGTTTAAATATGCCTTATTTGTAATCTAACCTAACCTATTTTACATGTTTTCAGCGACAACAAAAGTTACCGCCAGGAACTAAGTATATTTCATAGCTTAGCTAGCATATTCAAGGCCGGTAAGCTTTGCCATTCAACGTGTCAATGCCGCCAGCATTCTGGGGACCTTTCCCTCCAGTAATGGTCTTTTAGTTTATGTTTTATGTAGTTTATTTTAAGTTTTAGTTTCTGGGAGACTGAAAGATTCTTTGCGTGACCAAAATGCTGGCCTATATTTGGGTCAGAAAGTTAGCCTCGCCATCCAGCGAGGCAACGCGGCCAGCATTTTGGGCACTCTACCTGAAATAAATTATCATTTAGGACTACTTAATTAACTCTATTTTAATTATAAAGCCCCGTTTCTAGTTAATATTTTAAGTTTTTGTTTGTTTTATATTTTATAAGTTGTGCATAATAAAAAAAAAAAAAACAATAAAATATATTCTATACACTCACAATATTTTTAAAACAATTTTTACAGACGCTCTCATTTCATTCGAGACAAAAAGCTGTTGTTCAAATTTTGTTTGATCAAAGTTGTTTGTCTGATCAAAGTGGTTTGCCTGATCAAAGTGGTTTGCCTGATCAAAGTTGTTTGTCTGATCAAAGTTGTTCGTCTGATCAAAGTTGTTTGTATGATCAAAGTTGTTTGTCTGATCAAAGTTGTTTGCCTGATCAAAGTTGTTTGTCTGATTAAAGTTATCCTCTCACAAATATGTCTTCACCTTTACAATGCCAAGCGACAAGCGCGACTGCGAAGTGAGAGCCCAGTTGAAGGCTACTAAACCCACCTGCAAGCATAACGTTGAATTGACGCTTTAGTCACAAACAAAACCAATCTTATTTCTATATAGTTATAACATACAATCGATTAACAACACTCAGTAAGAAATATAGAGCCTTTTATTTTTAACCCCAGTTTTAAAACCACTCTTAAGTCCGTGTGTTACGAATCAAATTTATCTTTAATTGATTAAATAGATTTAGGTTTGTGTTTTTAACCGACTTCAAAAAAGGAGTAGGTTCTCAATTCGACTGCTTTTTTTTATGTTTGTTACCTCAGAACTTTAGACTGTGTGAACCGATTTTGATGATTCTTTTTTTTATTTGAAAGCTGGTGCTTCTCATGTTGTCCCATTTCAATATGGTTCAGTTCTAAGTACTATGTTTTATTTTTTTGTCATCACATCTGTCGGAACACCTCTGTACTAAATCAGACTCATCAGCAACGAAGGCCTAGTTCAGATTAAGTTACTTAGTCTTGAGCATCGGCGTAAAGTTGCTAGTCTATCGGTTTTTTATCGGATGCATTTCGGAGAGTGTGCATCGGATCTGCATGATCTAATTCCCTCCTGCCCATTTTTCTATCGGACTGCCAGAGCGGGCACGAAAAACCGACACCACTTTATGGTTGATATTCCAAAAACCCGTACGAAGCGCTTTTATTCCACTTTTATTATGCGAACTGCTAGTCTGTGGAATGCGCTACCTGAATGGGTGTTCCCCTGTAGTTATAACCTGGGTGTCTTCAAATCACGAGTGATTCGGTTCCTTCTAGGCAAGCGTGCTCCATCGTAGACCGCATCATCGCTTAACATCAGGCGAGCTGGCGGTCAAACGCATACCTATTTTTAATTCTATTTTTTTTTTAATTTTAGTTAGCTCTGAACTTTTGACTGGGTGAACCGATTTTGATGATTCTTTTTTTTATTTGAAAGCTGCACGGGCCGTGGACAGATTGTCTTTCCACCATTTTTATCCCGCTTGAAAGAGACAAACGTATCCATATTCTAGCTCTGTCGCGTCTACGCACGGATAAAAACGGTGAAAAGAAATTTTTTCCACGACCCATGCTAAGCCTGCTGGTGTGTTTTTTTTAATGCATATACGGCTTGCGTTTTACCGCCAACTCGCCTGATGCGGTCTACGATGGAGCACGCTTGCCTAGAAGAAACTAATTCACTCGTGATTTGAAGACACCTAGGTTTTAACTATCGGGAAATACCCATTCAGGCAGCGCATTCAATTTGGTCCAGTTCTGATGGAGTCGATATTTTATGTTGATAATTATTTTATCGAAGGACCCGATAGACTTTTAAAGTTGCACAGTGTAAGCCCACCATTACAAAGGATTCTTGGTTTTTCTGCGAGCGCACTTATTACACGGCGCAATGATGTGAAATCTCCGCAAAAAGTTAATGTTTGCCTCTTAAAAATAGACTGAGGAACGTGTAAGGAAATATTTCCGCGGAAGATTTTTAACGCTGGTCTCGGTTTTGGTTTCGAACGTCACCAGTTGTTTTGTTTCTAATAATTTTTGTTCTTCGAAAAATTATACATAGAAGTCACAAAGCGAAGAAAACTATAGACAATAAATGTGCGCAGTTTCATATATAAACATAGCTGTATACAATTTATATTGTAACAAAACTATTTTACCAAAACCAACCCTATATTTATACATTTACGGCTCAGTTCTCTAATGTCTGTTCGATATGCACAACATCGTCAAAACTCGTAAACCGTCATTGAGCAAGCGAGATGGCGATTATGACTGAACTTCTCTTCCGAGAGAATGAGACAATTATCTTTTTCTCTCCCGTTGGTCAGACGGTGGTTAGTCAGCCAAGTTGATGTTACAGCTTGTGCAACTATCACGTGACTCATTCTGGCTGCGTATTGAGTCCAGCCAGATTGAGTATTGCCGCGATTAGCGCGTAATTGTGGCATCTTTGTATTTTTTTGATCGAAGTTTTTGATTTGAAAAATTCTCGGGTCTAGACCGGGCATTTGTAGGCATTGGTGGGGACACAACACCTAGAGTGTGAATTGAAGAAGACTTTTTTGAGAATGTAACTATGATTCAAGAATTCATTCTTTTAAAGATCAACGGCTGTTTTGTCGGTGGTTTTTAGGGTTCCGTACCCAAAGGTTAAAAACTGGACCCTATTACTGAACCTACGCTGTCTGTCCGTCCGTCCGTCTTTCTGTCTGTCTGTCTGTCTGTCTTACCTTTTAACGGCTGTATCTTTCAAACCGTAATAGACAGCCAGTTCAAATTTTCACAGAATATGCAATGCTACAGCGGATTAACTAAGAAATAATAATAAAGTAAAACAAAAAATATTTTTTTAATTGTATTTTTTACATAATACATATCTATTCCATTTCAATTCAAAGGATACCTCGCATTCGTGAGAAGTCCTCCGTGGAAACACTCACTTAGTTGTTATCTATCTGCAGTATTACCTATGATGTGGCAAAGAGATGACTTGACGCCTCCACCTCGTTGAGTAAAAAAAAATAGTTCGTACTCCTGGCATGTACCTACCTACCTACTTAGGTAACTATTACCTATTTGGTTCGCATCTTGTACAAAAAAAACCCACAGCTTAAAAAAAAAAACTTGCTTTGAAATCACTAATCCTGTAGATCCTGGTAAGGATAATGGGACACAAACTATTTAAATTATTGCATTGTCATCAGTCCTTGATAAGTGTGCAAAGATTCAAATCAATCCGACGTTTTTTGAAAGGGGTGAAAATCATATTCAAAGATTCCGTTACATACATATAATAGATAGAAACTCTTTATTGTGTACACCAGAAATAAAAAATTACATACAGATAGAAAATACTTACGAGCTAGTGCCACCAGTAGCGGCCTTATCGCTAAAAGCGATTCTTCCAGGCAACCATTAGCGATCTCTTCCAGGCAACCACACATACATACCAAGCTAATAAAAGCGTATTAAACAATAGAAAATCTTCGTTTCTAGGTTCTTCCTATTCTAGGTTGCTCACTGCAAAGTCTAGGGGCCTTACGCCAACTCTAAACGCGTGGCCGTAAAGGTGCGCAGTTTGCAAAATCACGTGACCGCAAACCGTATCTCGGCGCGTTCGCATCATTTTGCAAACTGCACCTATTATGGCCCGCGTTTAGAGTTCGGCGTAAGGCCCCTGAATTTACTGTTTTCATTAAACTTTTTAGTTTTTGCCAGTAGCATGCTCATTATAGACCAGGGTAGAAGCCTTCAAAAATGGTAAAAAGTGAAAAAAAATAGTAGTAGGATGAAACCCATTAGAAAAGGAGGGGAATATGATAAAAATGAAAGGAAAAATAATTTACAGGCGATCTGAGTTCGGGAAGTGGGAGGGGTGGGGGGTTTAAGGGTAAAAAATGGTTTATCTCGATTTCCGGTAAAACTACAAGTCCTATGAAAAAAAGTTAAATGGCAAAGTTGTAGGTAATAAAAAGATCTACAAATTTTATTTGAACAATTTTTTTACATAACCTCAAAATTTATGTGAAAAATTCAAATAACCAAGTTTTTGGTTTTTTATTTTTATTTTTTTTCAAATAATTTTTTTTTTCTACGAAATTTGGTGAAAATTTTCCTATTTATGTCCCAAATACACTGTAATTTATTTGATTTAAAATATTTACACCTATTTACATCCTATTAAGTAGTATTTTCTACATTAGCATGCTTTTGAACTAGATTAGCATGTCTGTAGTACCTTTAATCTTTATTTTGGCATTCGAGCCCAGGCAGTGTTGCCTATTACGTAAAAGAATGCTTCATCGATTGCAACCTGCATGCGCGCTGCATTGCGTGGGAAACTACTAGCAACTCTAATAGGGCTGGGACAAAGATTCCATCGAATACATCGTAAATAATTATCAATATAAAAAACCGATTTCATCAGAATCGGACCAGAAATGGAACCAAATGGGAAGCACCAGCTTTCAAATAAAAAAAGAATCATCAAAATCGGT
This sequence comes from Agriopis leucophaearia, assembly GCA_949125355.1. Lineage (NCBI taxonomy): Eukaryota > Metazoa > Arthropoda > Insecta > Lepidoptera > Geometridae > Agriopis > Agriopis leucophaearia. The sequence goes on from OX421289.1 coordinate 1,980,979, forward strand.
TCACCCAGTCGAAAGTTCTGAGGTAACAAACAGTAAAAAAATACAGTTGATTTGAAAACCTCTTCCTTTTTGGAAGTCAGTAAAAATTTCTTTGGCATAAATTTATTGTAAAACTTACTGGATAAGTTGTTTTGCGTCGTTGATAGTCTAGCTAGTGAATTTAATATCAAACGCTGGAGTTCTCCACCTAGTTCATAAGGCTGTAAATAGTGGTTTTCGTTTTCCTAAATCGCACGTGGAATCGTCTAACTTTCATAGTGTTACCAGATCTGGCATCATACTACTCATGCGTACTGGTATAAATACGAATATTTAAACTTTTTATAATATAAAAAACTCACAGAAAAGAAAAAAAATGTTTGTTTAAAATAGAACGGCTGTCAAGATATTTTGTAAGAAATTTGCACCCATATACCCACCCATACCCATATCAACTGTGTTAGCAACTGTCACGCGGAGTTCGACGCGTTGACATAAATAAGAATGTTCAATCATATATCTGTCACAATACCTGGCGACAGAGTTTCCTTCTTATTTCCGTTCTATTTACTTCTCTTTTCTGTGGTAAAACTTATCATCAGAATGAGCTGTAGTCAACTGCCTACCCTGGCAAACATTAAAAAACCTCTAAAGGGGTAAACACGCGTAAATATATTTAAACTATCCTAAGTTAAGATCTTTTAACAAAAGGCGAAATTACCACAAAACTAAATAGGACCATACGAACAAGATTTTATCGTAATTTTATCTATTCCACCCACCATTAGAACTATCGATAAGATCTTTTTCAACACTACCCTATCCTGCTGACGTAAGCGTCGTTCTTGACCCCACTATCTATTTTGTGCATATCAAACGCAATGTGAAAACGTCTTTCTGTAGTAAGGATAAAGCTGGGTTTTCAGTGTTCAGCGTGAGGCTTCAGGTGCCTGGAGTATTTGTTATAGCTAGTTTTCTAAGCGTCACCTGCCTTATTCTAATTTCGGCAGGCGTTTCCGTGTGGAATCGGAAAATTTACGACACCAATTTTTATCGACTTTGAAAAGGAGGGGGTTTTAAATTCGTACTTTTTTATCAGAACTCCGTCATTTGTGAACCGAATAGTATTTTTTTTTATTGTAGAATAGGCTTGCGCTTGGCCGTCAACTCGCCTGATGTTAAGCGATGGATCTACGATGGATCACGCTTGCCAAGAAGAAACTGATTCACTCTTGACTTGAAGACACCCAGATTGTAACTATCGGGGAACACCCATTCAGGCACTGCATTCCACAGACTTTGATTACATTTTTATTGTGCGAACTCCTGTTCGCACAATAAAAGTGTAATGTACAAAATGTATGTATGTGTATGTATGTGTTAAATGTCAAAGTCAACGTCAAATAAATAAATCAAAATTGTATTTTCAATTAATATATATATTATGTTTCAGAATTAATACATTTTTGTTTTCAGATTTAGTATTATCATATTTCATGTGTCAGAATTAGTTAATTTTTGTTTCAGATTACTTTAATAATTTTATAATTAAAAATAATTCAGAATTAATTAATTTTTGTTTCAGGTTACGTTAATTTTCAATTTATGTAATTAATATTTTATATCAGGTTAGGCAAAATTAAACTCAATAAAATAAACATTATCAACAAATATTTATCACAAATTCCTTATTGTACTTGAAGCGACGTAGAAGCGGAATTACACTAGAAATTCATCATTAAAACAGTTTTGAAAATGGACTTCCGCAAAGTAACGCCTGATTAAATCAACTATTCAAAGTTTAAAGTGTTTAAGAAGAAGTGTTAAGTTATTGAAAATAACGGCTTAATTTTTTTTTTTTAAACATAGCATAAATTATTTAATTAATTAATTAAATAAGTCATAAACCTCTTTTCTTAAACCTCAAGGAGGGAAAGCTTGAGAGTGGATTTCGGTTAATTACTCACATAAAAGGGTTTTAACTGGTTTTATATTCGTCTTGAGAATTATGGCTTTATTTTTTAGTTTTATGCTCGTAAAATTGAACGATGCCTTTTGTAATACGGCTCTTAAGCCGTATTTGATTACGTAACTAATTCCCTTATAATAAAATAAAATGCCACATGTTTTTCCACGTAAACGCAAAAATAAGAAACACTGTACTTTTTGCAACTGAGTGACGAGCCAGTCAACTTTAAGAAAATATTTGTCCAAAGATGTCAAAATGACATTGAGACTATACTTCATTTTGACATAAGGATGAAACAAAAAGACAAGACAACAAACAAAGACAAAGAAAACAATAGACATCGGGACGCGGTCCTTTCACTATTTCAAGAGAAGGATATTACATAGAAGAATTACTCATGAATGAAAAGGACAAAGCTATATTATTTCCATCCTGCACCAAATGTCCGATTATTTGATGGCCAGTCCTGCAACTTGTGCAGTAATAGTGTTCCGTGAACTGGTGGCAGACAAATTGGAGGACAATCAAGACATATTGCTGAAAGGAACTGTGAAACCCTTAGATTTCTATCATGTGTGACTTTGTTGATATTCCCTAGAAGTGTATTTAGTATTTAGTGATGGTAAATTGCTGTATAATCGACTGTAAAAGCCGAGGTGATATACATGGTTTTCTGTTTCATGTGGACACGTTATCCCATATTCTATAGATACCTATTCTCAGGCACCTAAGATGATCAAATGTCAAAACATAAGTAACATGGAATCCTTTACACCATTACTTCTCACACACTCTCTAATCAAGTAAGAAAACATGAAAATCCCAGTAGTTTAAATGCGGTTTCACAACATTGCGACATCAAATTTAGAACTCTACTATCATTGTAGCAAAGTCTAGATTATATAGCATTTTAAATTATCTAAATTGGTAAGGACCATGTATATAAAAGTGTTCTTTTTGAATGACGATCAGTTTAATAAGAGAATTAAGACAATAGACATTTTTGTGAAAAATTTGTTCGAATAATATTATTGTGAAATAAGAATGTTGATGCTAAGATTCTGCATTCTTCTGGTTACTATTTTTGCGTTAGTGCAGGTGCGTATTTTATTATTTATTTACTTATGCTATGTTTTTATATAAACGATCAACAAGTACGAAAATAAAATAAGTAAAATAAAATTTGTTTATAAATTAAATTAAGTGTACTTAGTAGTGTAGTATTATTATTATTTAAAAGAAATACATTAAAACGAAAATGTATTCTAAATATTTTGAAATATTAATTTCACAAAATGACCGAAGCGCATTTTTCATAAGTAGACAGTAATTTTATCTATTTTCTATACATATAATAAAAACGTAGAAATAAAAAAAACTGTAATTGCGAGTTATATAAAAAAAACACACGGCGTCTTAAAATAAGCAACTGACCGTTAAGAGAGTTTTAAGAATTTTTGTTTGTCTTTTTATTTGCACACATCTCCTAAACCAATGGATGGACTTCAATGCGGTTTTCACGAATATGCTTAGCTAGGATCAGATTGAAGTACATGCTATGTTATTTTGAGCAAGGGCCGGATTAAGGGAGAAAAAAAAATGGGTTGAAAGTTTATATGAAAATCTACGCGTACGAAGTCGCGGGCAACATCACTAGTATATAGGTATGCATATATATATAAAAAAACGACAGCGATAGCTTAACGAAAAGACTGACTGATTAAGTATTACAATAAGTGCTGATACATTTTTATGTTCTTTTCAGCACATCAGCAGCCACTGGATTGGTGGTTGGGGAGGCGGCCCGCCGATTGGGTACGGCGGGTTCGGTGGGATCGGCTACGGGTTCGGGTACGGCGGTGGGTTCTATCGACCCTACCCTGGGTTCTACCCACCCCCGCCACCACCGCCACCGTTCTTTGGATAGATAAGACCATATTACTGATTATTCCCTGACTGAAGAAATGATAGTACAGTTATAATTATGGATTACTAGCTGCGCCCCACTGTTTCACCCGAGTAGTGATGATAAATTGTGATGATGATGAAAAGTAGCCTATGTATTAATCCAGGACATAAGCTATCTATATTCTAAATTTAATCCTATTTATACACACGCACGCGCGCACGCACACACACACACACACAAACACACACACCCACACAAGCAAGCACTCACTCACGCACACGTAAACTTTCGCATTTACAATATTAGTGTGGTTTTCTAGTATCCCAATAAAAAAACCGTCACCCGCACAAGTCTTTTTCCTCCATCACAAGCAAACTGTCTTCGGCTGTCTTCAAATCTGACGGCACCCGGTTCGATACTCGGCCCTGCACCAATCACTTACTTAGTACTTATATAAATGATGTTACTCGTGCCATCCTCCTTGTTTCCTGAGAACTACAATCTAGGCATCTTCAAGGCTAGAGTGAATAGATTTCTTCTAGATCAACGTGTTCCATCCACGGCCACACGTCGCTTACTATCAGCCGAGTTGGTGGCCAAACGTAGTTTTTTTTAAATGCCATAGGTGGCAAACAAGCAGACGGGCCGCCTGATTGTAAGCAATCACCGTCGCCTATGGATACCTGCAACACCAGGGGCATCACAGATACATTGCCGACCCTTAAAGACTCTATTAACAGCCCTTTTGAAGCTACTCGGAAATGCCGCAGGAGCTCATTCCACAAATTGCAGGTGTAAGGCATAAAAGAACGCGTCAAACGCAGTTTTTTTATATGAATGAACTTAAAGGCGGTGGCGGCTGGTGCGATGATAAAACCGCGATGCCGGCACCAGATCGAACAGTTATTCAGAACATTTCCCGTTGTAAATGCGATAAAAGACACAAAGAGACCCAACGTCTCTGCGCATGCCACCTGTATCATTCCTTCCCTCTAGAACGACGTGGGCCAAATCATGACGTTACCTCTTTACCGTTTGAATGCAGGGGCAGATCTATGGTCCCCATATATGACCAATCGTAATTCAGCAGTGGAATTAAATAGGCTGATGATGATGATATCGCCATTGAACAAACCAGTCAAAAGATGTGTAGTATTTACACGATCTATTAAGACTTCCGACGTGTTAATTGACGCTTAAAAAAACCTATTTGAGTATATATTTTCTTAGAACAAGTTCATTGGCATTCGTAAGTGACAAATGTGGACAAAGACGTTTGAAGGATTTTGTATGAAAGCGACGAACAAGTAGTTTTTTTTATGATACTGGGTGACGAGACCAGCGAAGTCGCTCGCCTGATGGCTCTTCACGCTTGCCCATAACAGTACAACGCCACTCAGAATTTTGAACTTCAACAGTTCAAAAACCTGGATGGCAATGCACTGCGCTCGTTACCCCGAGATATAAGATGTCAAATCTCTGTGTGCCCTGTAATTTCGCTGGAAACATTGCCCTTCAATCCGGAACGCAGTAGTGTCTGCACACTACTGCTTGGCGGTTGAATAACTGGCAAAGGTGTGGTACTTCACCAGGCGGACCCCTGAAAAAGAGTCCTACCACTACAAAAGAATAGTTAGAAATAAGTATTGTACACAATAGAGTTATATTGAGTCGTGGCGGGCTTACATGCGCACCGCGACAGGGTTTTGTCGACTCTTTTTGTCGTGCCAAAGTGAGACAGGCGTATATAAAACCGTAGGCACCTTGTCGCGTTCTCGCTCGACAGGGTGACGACAGGATTATGTCGCGGTGTGCATGTTAGCCATGCTGAGTGAAGCGAGGGGTTCAAGCTGCCCAAGACGAAGACAGGCTTTACAACAGGAGCATAATCTACTTTTCACACCTCCTGCAAGACAATAATAAGCCAGGTTTCACCGAAAATCATACCACCAAACACCGCTTTTGTTTCACATTCTTTGTAAACGCACCTTTTTTGAGTTCTGCTTATGGTGGCCAGTTCGATTTTCGAACAAACCTCTTTACAATGCCATAACATGGGCATTTTTTTACTTAGTTTTCCACGAGTTTCCAAACGAATTTAACGTTCCGAATTCATATCACTTTATTCCGCATGGAGTTTCACACAACTTTATATCTCTTAAGAGATAATGCTTTACTTTACGTTGAGGTTGCATGATGTGTAATTGGACATTGTCGATCAGGTGGTGTGAAAAGTTATTATCAATTTACCAAAAAAAAAATATACATCATTTGAGAAAAAATGCAACGGTTCTCTAATTTTGACTAAGCTACTTAGTCTTGAGCAATGGCGCAAAGTTTATCGGTTTTTTATTGGATAAATTTGGGTGAGTGCCCATCGGATCTGCATGATCTAATTCCCTCCTGCCCATTTTTCTATCGGACTGCCAGAGCGGGCACGAAAAGGCGACACCGCTTTATGGTTGATATTCCGAAAATCCGTACGAATCGCTTTGATTCTACATTTATTGTGCGAACTGGTAGTCTGTGGAATGCGCTGCCTGAATGGGTTATTTCCCGATAGTTACAATCAGACCCGGGTGTCTCCAAATCTCGAAAATTTGATGGTTGCCTTCTCTTTCCCTTGGATCTCATCATCAGATCTTGACTTGGTGACAATAGGACCAAATTGGTAGTTTACCCTATCGAACAAAATATTTTTTCAGAAACGTCATAATAGTAGATTGATTACCTAGGGAGCAAACAACTATTTTAAAGGCGAGAGTGTTTCTTTGAATCCAGAGCGGAGCGAAGGATTCGAGAGTAGAATCACGATCGTATAGCGATCGATTCTAAAGTAGAATCCCGACTGCAGCGAGGGATTCAAAGTTACTCGAGCTTAAAATAGTTGTTTGTTCCTGAGCTGGACACTACTTTTTATCACCCTCTATGAGAAAATAAGTGCAACTTATGAATAAGAATGGTACGTTTTTTATTTGGCTCGCGCGGTTTGTCTTCTTTCAGCCGCGCATACATACAGCCTGTAACTTCTTCATACAATGTTTGTGATTGATCTCTTTGGCGATTGGAACTTTTACTAACAATATCCACATTCTGAATTCAAATAACTTTTAGTCCCTAGGGATTAAAGAGCTATTCTAGCCTGTTTACGAAGAATATACTATCTCTTTTCGAATATATGTGATAAAAACTAGTATTTTATAGGACGAAGGTAAATGAAAACGACATTGCTGACATAATTTATATAATATAACACATAATATTTAATACACAAGTTACATATAACAAGGTATCTTATGTGACATTTAATAACATTCACACCTTTAGGTTTATATATTCGCTGGGATACAAGCCATTATCAACTCTTTAGGCCTTTCTGCTAAAATGTTCTCGCTTAAATTAAAAATGCAAATAGAAAAGATCAAAGAAGATATTTAATATCTTTAACAGCGTATAGAAAGTATCTTTGGCAGAAAATATATCTTTTATCTGAAAATAGGTAGACATCACAGATCTTAGGCTAAGTTTTTTACTCACTATAAAAAATTTACGGACCAGAATAAAAATGTGATATATGTCATAAAAATGTGATTTTACAGCTATATAAAATGAAATATTTAATTTTAATGATATGTTTAATATTTTTAACTAGGCACCTATGATAGTTTTGACTTCTAAAATTGTAAGGAAAAAGCATTAATTTACTTACATACACTAGAAGTTACGCTAAACTATGATATGTTATATATATATTTAAATTTAACATCAATATTTTTAAATCTAATATAAATGCCTCAGCCAGTAGGATATGTATTTGTTTCAATTAAAGACTTAATTAATATTATATCTATTTAATTATTAGTATTTAAAGATTAAACACATTTAGATTTTTTTAGACGCGACTCAATGTCGCTTAAACTATCTAATATAACATTCATTAGTAATTTAGTAAAACATTTATTCATAATATCTAATCTAAAACTACTACACAGCAATTTTCGAAATAAAATACAATTAAGTCACTGTGTTTATTTACTTTCTTTTTGTGTTTTTCAAAAGCTTTATACGAAATAAAATAATGCACGTCGTTTATCCGTTTTTCGAAGCTATTTTGTCATTTTTGGGGTACTTTTTTTGAAATTTCGTCTTTTGACCATTTTTTACATTTACGTATTTTAAGATATTTTTTCTGTCAAAGAAAATTCATGGTATTTTTTTTTGGAAATAACTAGACGTAATTTCAAAAATAGTGTCTAAAATCCACAAGTATTGCAAGTTTCTTAAACTGAGAAATGTTTCAGTAGGTTTTGGGCTCGTTTAGGGTGGCAATATTTAAGAAACTCGCAATAAAAATATTTTTACTAATAAAAATTATTACAAATAAAATAAACGTTCTTTTTAAATGTGAACCTTTGTTAGATCACAATCAGACGAAAGCCTATCATGAATTGAAAATAAATAATAACTTTTATTAGTAAAACGAAATGAAAATTATTTCAAAACGCGAGAAGAGAGCAGCAACTGTTCTTAAAATGTTTTCATATTAACTGATTACCATACAAAAAGGTTCGGACTTCAGAATGAATAGAATTAATTATATTATTAACTCTGAAAATTAAATAAACACAGACATAGGCAAATGTTTCACAAGAAAAATACGAAAAAAAGAAAAAACATTAGTCGGCGAAGTACGAGTAAACGCTTCATAAAAAAATTGATTTTTGAAAATGAAATATTTATGTAATTCTATACGTATTTTACGTTGCGAAAAATTGTTATTTGTCCACAGAACAATAAAGTAATTTTATGATTTGTATTGCTTCACAATCAACATATTTTTTTAATTTAATAGTGAGCGAGGCGAACGTATATTTCGTTCTTACTTGTTAAATACTTATCGAATTCCATACTAATTTCGAATTCGTTTTTTTTTTTTATGAAATTGATTGGATTGGATTGGATTGCCACTGCTTGCTAAAGTAACAAATACTTGAATAATCACTGATAAAGTTTATAAACTTTCCAATTTCAAATCTGTTATTAAGTAGGAATACTGGTTGTATAAGGAATAGAGACGATGATGTTACTTTACGTCGTAGTTGAACCAATAACGCTTGATAAAATCCCGCTTCTGAATCCGAAGATTAGTTAGGCGAGAACGATGCTAAATTTGTCAGCATAATTATTATGAAAGTAGTTAGGAATGTATTAATCAAGGTGCATCTGGTGTTGAAAAATTATTATTAAAAATATGGCTAGAATTGAGTATTTAACCTTGATGTAGATATTTGACAGTTGCTGTTCACTCCACGCTCACCACTCCTGCTTAGTGAAGTCTGTAGACCCCGATGCGCTTCTCACCAGCGGTGTGCTGGACGTACTCTCGGACCTGGTCAGTGGCGACGGGCCCGATGCACACTAGGGGCTCCTTGAAGTAACCGCAGCTCTAAGGAGAAAATTAAAATTTCTGTATACACGAAGTATCTATAGCTCGGAGATGGAAAATTAAACCTTGTAAAAACTGCTCTTAAAGTATCCGCAGATCTGATATAAGAATTCAACTTTGTGAAGACTGTCTTGCAAGAAATGAAGACGGAAGAGCCATCTTCGGCCACAAGTTCACAAAATAACAGCAGGTGAGCTGTGGTAAATATATATATATATATATTTAAATATCTTTCGAGTCTTTATAATTTATTGTAGCGCCGCGTTTATAAATTCAGTGGGCGACGGAGTAAGAGATTGTTGTTGAAAGTGGTAATTATTTCATTTCTTATGGAGTCGTTCTGGTTGTCGTCTGTCGCTAGTGTCAAAAACGTTTCCAAGACAATGCACGCAGAATAATTGAATCGACTCACCACTAGTATAAGGGTGGTAGCAAGCCGGGTCAAAGAATTGGGTATACATGTATAATTTACAAAATTTAAAGTCCCCCGTCAAAAGAGCTGATGACTTCCAGCGAACAGATTTTCTTGAATCATAGCTAAAAATACTGTCAATTAGATCACTTAAAATAAACTAAATCAAAATCAGTTAAGCCGTTTTAGAGTTACGATGCGATGCGACATACAGATGTACAAAACTGTTTGAAGTTTGAATTTCCTGCCATAGGTGAAACGTACCACCTTTAAATTCTATTAAAATTTTATCAGAGCACAAACCTAACTCGTTTAACCTACCCTTTTGCATTTTGACAAATTTTGTTTCAAAATTATAGGCCTTTTCCACCGAACCTTTTTTTGCCTCCATTTAATAAAAATCTAATGAAGCAGAATTCGAGAAAGATAACGTTATGTCAAAAGAATTTTATTCAATGAACGAACCTGCTCTGTATTCTTTGGGGCTTTTATAAAAAGCTTTTCTCTTTCCCAAACGTAAAATATTCAAAGCACAATATTGTTGGATAGACTACAAAAGTACTTCACCATTTTGTTATCTTTTGTGCCTACATAAAGATATTTACAACAGAGTTTTTGAGACTAAATGTTTGGATTTAGAGAAAAATAATTTTGGCTGCTCCACAAGTGATATTGCTACAAGTTAAAAATTACGTCAAAGTGTATCACACAAATAACAAATATGTGAACTCTGCTTTGTAACGATACCTTGATACAAATTTAAAGCAGCTATGAATTTTTATGAAGGCATTGCCACTTAAAATCGTGTTAATTAGACGTCATTGTAAACGGATTCACTTTTAAAGTACTACTCTTTAGATTGCCTTTTTAATTAATACTTTTAATTCAGGGAAAATGCAAAAAAGAACGGGTGAATCGCACTTTTTGCCCGACATATATAATTTTGAAAACAAATATGTCCAATAATGGAATAAGCTCAAGGTCAGTATTTTTTTTTTTTTGTTTTACTTACCATTGTATTTGTACCTACTGTGTTTTATTTAAGACAAATAAACGATGTCTATGTATTTATAACATATTCAGCACGTTTAGGATGTGGCAGGATTAAGGTTTCCTGGAGAGTGCGGTATATGCAACACCGCCATCTCCATGAACGCAACTGAGAATGCACGCAGCGTACAACGTAGCAACAGTATGTTATTGCATATAATACTCGGCATACCTCAACTTCGTATGCGTCTGAAATTCTGTCGCTAGCAAAGTTGCATGTCTTACCTTCCTAGGCTTCTGGCGGTGGCGACGTTGCATGATGCAGCAGAGAGAGCGGGTGATGTCACATTCACTTGAAGTGGTGCAGTCCTCGTTGTATTGCTTGTGGCCGGAGGTCGGGGGGCGGCAGACGTGCATCTCACCTGGAGGGTGGGGCTGATTAAAGCTCAAAGTATATGCTCACTAGTTGCGTATAGCTGAGCAGTTGAAACTGGCAGTTAAAATTGGTGGTCAAAACTAACGGTCTACACTGATGGTTAAAAGTGATGGTCGAAACTCGTGACTACAACTCATATAACAAGCATAATTGACGATCAAAATTGACGCTAAAAACTGATGTTCTAAAGTGATGGTTACAGTCCAATTCAGTTGAAATGGATGGTCAAAACTGGCACTTAAACTGATGATTATAACTGACCACCACTACAAGGAAAAATGAGGATCACCTGATGACCAATGAGCCCTATGGGTCAACAACATGGTTCACGAAGAGAATCTTAAACTTAGGATTGGATAATCCCTGATGAATGCTGGCTATGCTAATAGAATAAGTATGAAAGTACTAACCTGGTACAACTTCTTCGCACATCAGTCCAGCATCACATTGGTTCTCGCGGTTGCAGATCTCCCCTAATTTTCTCCCGGAAAACCCTGGGAGACAGTGCCCGCCATCATCTGAGAAAAAAAATTATTTGAGTAAATTTAAATTGTCTTCCCGTGAACATGGTGCAAGAAACTGCACCGAAATATCGGGAGCTCCTTCCACAACTTTACCGCGGTAAATATCCCGTAAATAATCATACATCTGTTGGGTATATTTGTTTTAGGTAAAGTTCCAGTCTTTAATTAAAAAGGGTTTTAGTACGTAAGTAAATTGGTATAAGCCGAGCCCTAATAAAGCCATATCAGGGCTTGGCCTGTACGAAGTTACCTACTAAGCCACTACTAAGCCTAGTGGAAGATGACAGACATGTCTACACTATAATAATAATAATATTATAAAGAGGAAAGATTTGTACCTATTTTTGTATGTTTGTATGTTTGTAATGAATAGGCTCCGAAACTACTGAACCGATTTGAAAAATTCTTTCACTGTTGGGAAGCTACACTATCCCCGGGTGACATAGGCTATATTATATTTTGTAGCGAGGCCGAAGGCCGAGCTTACACTCGTGCGAAGCCGGGGCGGACGGCTAGTATTTTATAAAGTTGTAAATAAAAATGATGCTTAGTAGATTTATCATAATGATAAGTAGTTTTTAGTAGAGTATAGTTTATTTAGAATAAAAGTTGTTTTTGGATCTTAGTGTCTATATCTTTAGGTAGATTATTTATTGGTTAAAATTGGTTTTAGTAAGATTTATTAGTTAAAATGGGTTTTTGTAATTAATTATATGCTTAAAAGCCAATCCTGGTATAATGTAGTGGTAAATGACATTATTTGAGTAAAAGTTGTAAAAAGTAATAATTACAGTTAGGTATATGATTATCTACGGGATATTTACCGTGGTAAGGTTGTGGAAGGAGCTCCCGATATTTCGGCGCAGTTATATGCACCATGTTCTCGGGAAGACACATGACGGGATGGTGCATGTAACAGCGCCGAAATATCGGGAGCTCCTTCCACAACCTTACCACGGTATATATCCCGTAAATAATCATATAACTGTAGTGAACAACCGTGATAGTTTAAATAAAGTAATAATTATGTTTTAGTAGAGTGTAGTTTATTTAGAAGAAAAGTTGTATTTAGCTAAACAAACATTAGTAAAAAAAATGCAATACGGTTTTTAGTGTCGTAAAACATTCTGAAGAAACAGTTAAGGTATAGTTTTAAAGGAAAGCGAAAGTGTTTTCCCTACAGTTGGTTTCAGTAAAGAACGTTTACATAAAACAGCTTTCAATAAATTTATTTTAAACAAAAACTAGACCAGTCTACAATAGACAACAGAGATCGATATGGAAACCAAACAGAAATTACAACGGGGAGTATTCTGAAGAACTATTTGCTGATGCTGGCGTCGCAGTTTTATCATCGCACTAGCCACCACCGTCTGCATTAAAGCTCATCCACATTATAGATCCGTGGAAATCGCACACTGTGCGATTCACACGACCTTTCTTGCCTCACACCTGCAAAATGTCGAATGTGCTACCTTCCGCGGTGTTTCCGAGAAGCTACAACATGGGGTTTTAAAAAAGGCGAACTAATAGTCTTAAAGGGTTGGCAACGTAGTTGTGATGTCTCTGGATTTACAAGTATCCATAGGTGACGGTTACTGCTTACCATCAGGCAGCCATCTGCTTATTTATCACTTATGACATTAAAATTAACTATAGGTTATTTTAGTGACCATTTTTTGTTAATCTATCGATCTGCACTGCCTCTGAAAGTAATTTCACCGTGCAGCTGTTGATTTTAACTAAGTCTGTGCGTATGGATATTTAGTTTTAAATATCTGAAAATACCGTTTATGATTTAATAATTAAAACTGATTTTCACACATTTTGTTCATTTAACACGGGGTTTATTCACGTATTATTACGCCGGTTATTCAGACTATACTTTTAACCGCATTCAGCGATCTTTTTCAAAGTGAGAGCGCGCTTGCGACTTTGCCTCGCTTTGCACTGATATGATAGTTATCTTACGTGACTAATTCCCGTGTAATATAAAAAAAATACCTTTATGATTCTTCTGTAAAGTCAAATATTAAGACAAAAAGCAATCTTGAGTTTGAAAATTCGCTTATAAGTTTCGCAAAGCCAAATTATTTGACGCACATCAGTTTGGCAACCGAATTTTCGATAACCACCAAGGTTCTAAAAGTTAGGAAAATCATTTAGCTTTCAGCTTAAACTTCGTCCAAACCCGAGCGACTGAGGCTTGATAGCGTCAATGACTGCGAAGTCCCCGCGACTACAACGCAATATTATATTTTGCGCGGGTAGCACACCTACCTACGTATAAATCGTTCGCGCAAAACTTTATGAGCCCTCTGAAGTTAGGCACGAGGCCTCCCCGACGCCCTGTAAAGTCCCTCGGATACCTATAATATGCGTACTGCGCAGCCACTGGGCCTAACTTCAGAGGGCTCATAAAGTTTTGCGCGAACGATACTAGTCGCAAAACCGTAGCAGTAAAACCAGTCTTAGTGTGTTTAAAATTTTTGTAATGTGTAACCTTATATCGTTACACGTACTACATAATGTCCAATGGCAGACCACGACGAAATTTGACGTTAAAACATCTTCTTTTACAAAAGGAACGTTTAGTAATAATATTCCGTGACCCTAAACTAGAACTAGATCGCCTGTAACAGACGTATCGAACTTGGCTGACGAACCGCCATCTGACCAACGGGAGAGAAAGAGTGAGAATATAATTCCCTTCTCTTTTTCTCTCGTTGGTTGACGTGGTTGACGTCGAGCTGTGGAATTTAATCCAGGGTTCCTTCCTTCCTACCGCCTTCCACCTTCACACCTCAGAGTGTAATACGTGACGGATACCGGGTTTGATTCCCGGCCTTGACTTCGTGCATCATCTACACTTGGACGAGTCCTGCCGCTTTGGCAGTCCGTCGTACTCAAGCCGAGACGTGGACTCGCCGGAACTTTCCAGAATCCGAACAATTAGCATCACATCATCCTCAGCATATTTCCAAATTGAAGATAAGTCCCTATTTCTGAGGGACCGAAACATTTTACTGAATTTGAACCCCAAATACCCTTTTCTTATGTCTATAAAATACCTTTATCTTGATTTTAAAGTAATAGATTTCAAATTACTCATATTTGTTCATAATCATTATCCACTAGGGTAAGTAGGTAAAACTCTTTTACCCCCATTTGAACCACTAACGTTTCACCATGTTGACGTGTCTGTTAAGGGTCTTAGAGAGGCAGTAGACCTTTTTTTCAGTAGAACAGAGTTAGGCAAACTTGCCCAAGATACTCTGAGTAATAAGACTGGTAATAGAGAAAGAGACCGAAAACCAGTTTATTTACAAACGTTAAAATATTTGAACAGTTCCATTTCACTGTGTTACACAGACGTTCTCCAAACCTAAGACAGGTCGCGTTGGTGTGGCCGACGTCTCAGCTTTAACTTGGTACAGCCAATTTCCAAGTTCAAAACAGTGGGTTTCTTGCAAAACAATTTTGTGAGATCAAAGAGAATTGCGGGCTAAAGAAAAAACCAGGAGGCAAGGAAGAATATCAAAACTTTCATATTAAGGCGACGTTTTCAGACTTTAAATTTTTTTGTACATCTATTTAAATAAAAATTTATTGATGTTCGTTGGGAAAAGCTTCACTAAGAACAGTTGGACCGATTTGCTATATTTTTTTTCGAAAATGGTTTTTAGGGAAAGATGAATTAGAAAAGTTGCACGGAAAATTAGGAAACACTAAAAGATTCAGCTAAATAGTTTTATCATATTTATAATTAAATATTATTTGATTTATAATGAAAACTGACGTGGTTTTTACAAATCTTATTGATATTACACGGGAATTACTTACGTATGATTAAGCCGTTTGCTCCGACTATAATTTCAAGTGACTTAGGGCGTTTTCACGTAGGAAGCAGGTTAGCAGCGGTGTCATATAAATAAAATTAAATATTAAATTTAATTCAATATTACTTTGTTACTATAACAAAATTTGGACCTACAGTAATAATACATGAACTAAAGGCCTCAGGAGCAGGATATCTTCAGGCATCGTAAATATTCCGTTATTACCTCTCCCACATGAACGCAATTTCCGTTCTACTTTATAAGAGGAACGTTCAAGAAAACACTTTGTACCCGGGGAATGCGTGGAAGTGACGTGCAACACTGTGCCGGGTTCTTTTAGTTAAAAAATATTAATTAATAAAACCGGCCAAGTGTGAGTCGGCTCGCGCACCATCCGTATCATCACAAAATACAATAATTATCATTTAAAAAACCAACATCAAAAATAGTAAATAAGATAAAACAAGTTGTATTTTTTTTCTGTTTCAATAAAAATACTACTTACGCGTGAAATAAAACATTTTTCTTGTCTCTCACAGTGCGTGTGTAGTTACTCGTAATAAAGACACGAAAAGACATTTTATTACAATTATTTTTGCTAAAAACAATTAGCTGCGGTGTGTTGCCGGACACTCGTAGTGCGTGACTGAGAGACGGCTGTAACGAGTACGGTAATGTACCTTTTTTTTGTAGAATAGGCTTGCACTTGGGCGCCAACTCGCCTGATGTTAAGCGATGATGCGGCCTACGGTGGAAAACGCTTGCCTAGAAGAAACTGATTCATTCTTGACTTGAAGACACCCAGATTCTAACTATCGGGGAACATCCATTCAGGCAGTGCATTCGTCTAGTCAATATGGTGGCGGGCACAACCTATCTACAGGTAAAAATATCTTAGGCAATAGGAATGTTCTTACTTTCGGTTACCTATAATTTCTATAATATAAAATACCAACGGATTACAACAGTAAAATTAATAAAATATCTACCTAACCCCTTTTCTTAGAAAATTAGTACAACTTTTCTATTATATATTTGGTTTGACTCATGAATTATTTCAAAGCCTTTGCCTAAAGGTATAGAATAATGATGAAAGGAAAGCAAAAGATTTCATTATTTTTTTATTAAATAGGATCATTTCTTGGAAATTTTGAATAAATTTCTCTTGGTATACCACGTGTAGTGAAATAATTATGTTTTTTTAACAAGAAAATTTTCATTAATGTTAAGCGCTCTGAACACGGCCTGTGTTTTTCCCAACTACGTATAATTAATATAGGATTAGGATTATGCCTTCTATTTCATTTATATGCATTTTTATTACATTTATGCTGTTGGTCTATTAATGCAAAAAAACTGAAATTAATATCGACACCGCTTTATGGTTGATATTCTGAAAACCCGTACGAAGAGCTTTGATTCTTTTACTGTGATAACTGCTAATCTGTGGAATGCGCTGCCTGGGGCCTTACCCCTAGCTCGAAAAGTTGACCCGCATAGGTGTTATTTGTCTAAACGGTACCATCAACTACGATAAACAGTAGTTATTTGATAGCCGCCAAGCTTTGTTATTTTCACGCACACTCGCATAGTAAAACGGATTTTTGTTCATTCAAGTTAGACGCTTTTAAACGATGCAGCTTAAATGAGTTGGTTAATTTTAGGTACCTACTAAAAGTTGACTCGCAAAAGTTAAGCTAGGGGTAAGGCCCCTGATGGGTGTTCTCCGATAGTTACAATACTGCAGTTTATATATTTTTGATGTTAAGTTTCTGTTGTATTTTCTTTTCGGTGTGTAATAAAGAGATATTGTATTGTATTCTAGGTGTCTTCAAACCAAGAGTGAATTGTTTTCTTTTAGGTAACGTGATCCATTATAGACCGCATCAACGCTGCGTTGGCGCAAGCCTATTATATAATAATAAAATCAAGAAAAAGATTTTATGGATTTGTGTCTTCTGCGACTATTATCTAGTGCAGGGTTCTCCAAACTTTGAAGTCTTAGGGCCATAATATTTTTTTCGGTATGTTGCAAGGGCCGTAACAATTTTAATTTTTCTGCCCACCTAAGCAAACATAGGCTTTATTGCATTTCAATTACTATTGATTGTGTATTGTGACACGTAACTACATCTAGTGTCGAGTAGTCATACTATGTACGGTTCTAGGTACTATCTATTTCAGCTACAGTCTTCAGTCCTTGTGCGGAAAATGTTTGGAATTGTCTGAATTTCTAAGACCAGTCATATCAGTTGTTAATTTTATCAGATCCACAGGGCTGAATCACCGACAATTCCGCGAGTTTCAATTCCTGTCGCGGGCCGGATTGATGTCAGTGGCGGGCCGGATTTGGCCCGCGGGCCGTAGTTTGGAGACCCCTGATCTAGTGTATCAATTCTATCAATAATTTAAGTGTCGTTGTTTTAGTTATAGCGGTGTGCACTTTTTTTTAGGTATAGGCTTGCGTTTGACCTCTCAACTCGCCTGATGTATTATGTCGTTGTTTTTCTGAAAAAAAAAACTTCTTTTTAATTTTGATTGATATTTGTAATTTTTGACATTTTTAATTTTACTTGTATGTCATCTGTTAATAATTAATTCAATGTTTTTATTTTATTTGTATAATTTTCTTTTGAGCTTGTTTTTTGTGACTAATGTATTTCCTTTGTATTTTAATTCTATTATCTATGATTATAATTTGTTAGATTATAATGTACCTAATTGGCTTGACCTTAATGTAATATCTCAATAAATAAATAAATAAATAAATAAATAAATAAATGTTTGCACAATAAATACATTAATAAAAAACTAGTAAAAATATTGACGTCTTTCGTTATACCGTAAAGGTTCCCTACGTGTACCTAAAATATTGCCTAGTAAACCCGGACTGCCTATTATGCCTACGAATCAATTTAAAATGATTGGTTTCCAAAATGGCGGCCGTCCCTAGCTTGTAATCCTTCCAGCAACATCCGTTCGATTATAAATTCACGTCCCATCACAGATTAAAAAGGAAGAGAAGGAAAACTTTAACCAATTTCCTAAAGAGTTGTAAGATCGTATCATGTGCAACTTGCAAGAAGGATATTTTTCCAAACTGAGCGTGTCAACGTATACAAGTTATCAATAGTTTTTTTTATCGCGAATTGACCACCAACTCGCCTGTTGGTAAGCGACGATGTGGTCGAAGATGAAGCACGCACTTAGAAGATACCTATTCACTCTTGCCTTGAAAAGGCCCAGATTATATCTCTTGAAATTAAACCCATCTGACAATTTTTTTGTTCGTATTTATTTTTATTTTATTACCTATTTAGGAAAAATATATGTATTTGTTCAGTGTATAATTTTTATAGTTATTCGTCTCAATCTTCTGCCGCTATTATGCCTAAAAATACTATTTCTTTGTGACACAAAAATACTACTATGCTGTGTAAAATTGAATAAAATTGAAAGCTTGTAAAAAAAACTATAAAGACACTCGAAAAATATTAAAATCGAGAATTACCAAGCCAAGTTTTAAAATACTAAGTTGGTCGCTAAGAAATTTTTCCTCTGTTTCTAATTATTCTGTGTCCGGTTATTGTAGCGCCCACTACTGCTTGAATATGTTATGAAAGAATTAACAGTACCTCTGTTGTACCGGAATAATGTATTTTTAATTATAGTCCGCCCAGACTGGCGAACCAGCCGTAAGTGCTAAAGGGGAAACTGTAGGTATAACGCTTCCATTTATTTATTTTTTCTTGAGTCCCGTACTGTTCCGTTCACAGAAAAGAGAAGGGTACGAAAAAAATTCTCACTTCAATGGTTCCGTTTAATCGATTGTTTCTGCCACGTACCCGTAAGTTGTGGAATGGTATACCACCTTCGGTTTTTCCTCCGAAGTATAATTTGGACTGTTTCTAACGAAGGTTGAATAGAGTCCTCAAAGGTAGGCAACGCACTGACAATGCCCCGGGTATTGTGGGTTCTATAGGCAGCGGTGACCTCTCACTATCAGGTGGCATGTCGCTTGTTTGATACTTATTTGAAAGACTACCCTTAAATCTCAGAAATGAAACCAGGATTATTAAGATGTTTGAGGATTTATTATAATACTCGTATTACAATAATGTCCTATTTGCTTTACAGCTCGATATCAAGTGCCAGTCTTAAATTCAACTGACATATCTATTGGTGACGAGTATCTGTCAAAGTCAATGTTACCGTTTGAAACGTCATTACTATTGTATCTGTCAATAGTCATTATGGTTCATATTAATATTAATAATAGATAATATTAATAACAAATATATACTCGTAATTATGGTAATAGTCTTACATATTCTATTTAAAAAGAACGATACTTCAGGTTTTTTTATAGGTTTAAGCAAGGAGGGACTCTAAGGTTAGACTCCAAGTAAATCTGAACCTACACCCACAGACAATAAAGAAATGTTGGTATCCCTTTTGTGTTTAAAAGGATTTTGGCGTTGCACGTTTTATTTTACACATATTATCTCCATAAAATTACACTTTATAGGACATTGTGTTTTCTGAAATGTTTTGTTCGTCTTTATTTTCCCATAATATAAGTTTCATTTTGCGACGAGAATTTGATAAAAAAAAATGGCGGATTGGGACAATGCCAGCTTCCATATAAACAATTTTCAAACACCTTTCAACATATTTATCGGGACTTATCGCGCACTATAGTGCGCGATAAGTCCCGATAAATATGAAAACATGTGTTCTAATCGCGTAAGTTTAAAAATTACTACCTTTAAACATAGATTTAGGATGTTAGGTCTTTGCCTTCCAATAATTCCAGTGTTTTTCAGGATCTAGTTGAAACCATAGATCTAGGATTACAAAAAAATTAGGTTTGTGGTTGTAACACGTCACGAGCGCAAAAATTAGCATTAATTTAACATCTGACTCCATTCAAAAGCCGTCGACCTGCGGCCTTGCCTCGTTCATTCAAATTAAACCGTAATCCTGCGGGATTACCCGACGGGATTCAGGAATGATTCAGCCAAAGATTAACCTGGGCTTTATTGTTGCATGAATAAGTTATGTTCCTATTTTGAAATAAATAAATCTAGACGTTGCTCATCCATGGACCAGAATTTTGCGTTTAATTTTTCTCTCTGCCCCCAATATTTCATCTTTACAGGGGTGTTTTTGAAACGACCCTAACTCCTCTTTCAGTTATGTTCATCCAAAGGTTGCCTAGAAGAAATCACTTAAGGCGTAAAGGCAGCCTATTTTATACTGCCGGTTTTTGTACTACTTTTAAGTTACGTTGCATTTTTATGGTGTATAATTAAGTGAACTCGTAATAAACTTGTATAATAACCTCAACGCGTAAGCATTGCCATTCAGCGTGGTAATGCTGCCAGTATGCTGGGTACGCTGCCAACTGACAGTGGGCTTGAGCATTTGGATTGTCTTTAGACCTTCAACGGTCTATGGACAGTCTAATTGTTTATGTAGTGTTAGTGTTAGCTTGTATTTAATTAAGTTAATAAAGGCACTTGTCCTGTTAAAGAAATAATGTGATATTGTATTGTAAATAAATTACATTCTAACTACTTAACTCTATATATTTATGTACATAGCTCGATGAATTTAAGCTATACTTCATTAGTTAACCTTGACAAAACCTTTGTCCTCCTATATGGACCAACGTACCTCTCAAATGTAACTAACCTATGAATTTATGATGTCTAATCAGTCAGCCAAATAAAGGCCTAATGGCTTATAACACCTTGTTCGACTAATCCTCTGGGATCGTGATTTAATATGAATGAATGAGCAAATCCTACGCAGAGGTTGAATCTTTTGACTGCGCCTACCGAACAAGATCCCTAGGGATAGAAAGAGGGCAACAAAGGTCATAAAGAGAAGTAGTGGTGGACGAAAGAAGGTAATGAAACATTTATATATTTTGGGTCTAATATTTTTTTGGCAAACCTAAAAAGATAATAAAATCTTATTTCAAGACAAGATCTAGATTTCTACAATCTGCCACAATCGTCACGCTGCTACTAGCAAAATGTGCCTAAATGACAAAAATCTGTCACAAATCAACACACTCGTCATTATTATCATCAAGCAGAAGACGTCTACTGCTGAACATAGACCTCCCCCTTGAACCGCCACACTGAACGACATCCTGCCATCTGCATCCACTGGATGCCCGCGACTCTCACAATGTCGTTGGTCCATTTAGTCCCAGGCTTACCCTACGCTCCGTCTTCCGGTTCGTGGTCTCCACTCAAGAACCTTTCTTCCCCATCGGTCTTCAGTTCTTCGAGCGATGTGGCCTGCCCATTGCCACTTCAACTTGCAAATTTTAATAGCTATGTCGGTGACTCTGGTTCTTTTGCACACCACACACACACACACACACACACAAAAACAACTCACTGCTACTCGCAAAATGTACCCAAATGACAAAAATCTACTAGTATAGGATACCGCCATAGAATGACTTTCACCGAGCTGGTTAATGGATGATAAGTATTTTATATTTAATTAAATATGTCAATAAATATATTGCAAATGAGTTGTTTAAAAAATTTCAGTCCAGAACATAATTGATTTTTTTAATATTATTTTATGAAGGTTTTAAATATGACCAGTAATGACCAGTGTTGTAAGTTACAAGCTTCTGTCTTATAGTTTAGAAATGCAGGGGGGGGGGGGCAACTTTTTGCCACTTTGGCGAGCTATATTTCGCAAAGTATAGACTTTATAAAAAGTGATGTATGAAACCTTACCTTCATTTTAAAAGACCTTATCAACGATACCCCATAATTGTCTATTAACCAAACCAGTGAAAAGCAAAAAAAAAAATTTTTTTTATTGTTAACTAATTATATTCTAGACTGAATTTTTTTAGACACCCATTTGCAATATATTTTTTGACGTATTTAATTGAATATAAAATACTTTTCATCCATTAACCAGCTCGGTGAAGGTCGTTCTATGGCGGGATCTTAGACTATGCCACAAAACGTCAAACTGCTAGTAGCCAAGCGTGTTCCATCGCAAACAGCATCATAACTTAACATAGAGCGAATTTGCGGCAAAGCGCAAGCCTATTATCGAAAAAAAAAAAAACATTGTAAAAACTTTATGGCTTACATTATGGTTGACATTCCGAAAACCCGTACAAAGCGCTTTGATTCCATTTTTATTGCGCGAACTGCTAGTATGTGGAATGCGCTGCCTGAATGGGTGTTTCCCGATAGTTACAATCGGGGTGTTTTCAAGTCAAAAGTGAATCGGTTTATCTAGGCAAGCATGATCAATCGTAGGCCGCATCATCGCTTAACATCAGGCGAGTTGGCGGAAAAGCGCAAGCTTATTTTACAATAAAAAAAAAACTTGCCACAAATTGTCACTACGAATGACAATAGTGCTACAGCCTATAGTAGTACTTTTTTATCTACAAAGAGGATATATACTTTTGGATTTTCTAAGCTAAACATATAGAAAAAGGTTCTACATTAGTCTTGAAAGTAAAACTTTATTAAACAAGTTTAAGTGTTAGCTCAGTGTAAAAAGCTTTTGACTTAGGTGCTTACTTAAACATAAACGTCTCCTCGTAGGTAAGTGCTGACTAAACTTAATGTGTCCTAGAGTGTAGAGCGTTGTGTAGTGGTAGGACTTTTGCAGGGGTCTGGGAAAGTACCACACCTTTGCCAGTTATTCAACCGCCAAGTGTGCAAACACTACTGTGTTCCGGATTGAAGGGCAATGTTTCCAGCGTAATTACAGGGCACACAGAGATTGGACATCTTATATCTCGGGGTGACGAGCGCAGTGCATTGCTATCCAGGATTTTGAACTGTTGAAGTTCAAAATTCTGAGTGGCGTTGAGCTGTTATGGGCAAGCGTGAAGAGCCATCAGGCGGGCGACTTCGCTCGTCTCGTCACTCAGTATCATAAATAAATAAAAAAAACATATTTTGACTTCGTGGCAATATAGAATCACAAGTACTTATCAATATAAACCACTTTTACTACGGGGCCAACTGCAGATCAGAAAAACAGGAGATATTTCGTTCGTATTCATTGTTTCCATTTTTATAAGCAACTAGCTGCGCCCTGCGGTTTCACCCGCGTGGTGATGAAAATCGGTGATGATGATGATGAAAATGTAGGCTATGTGTTAATCCAGAACATAAGCAATGTATATTCCAAATTTCATCCAAATCCATTCAGCCGTTTCTGCGTTATTGAGTAACAAACATCCATCCAACCCCACATCCATCCAACCCCACATCCATCCATACTTTCACAGATATGATATTAGTGTGTGCGTCAAACTTGGCATGATTATAGTACACACTCTATAGTATAACTCATTTTAGTAAATAATACGACGAAACGTCGAAACGTCGTGAAACGTAGAAAGTTCTGAGGCAATAAACATATAAAAAAAATGATAACCTTATTTTTGGAAGTCAGTTAAAAATCTTTCAGAGCGCCTGGTTAATGCGACGCGTGGCCAAAATGCTGGCGCGTTTCTGGCTCAATGCAAAAGCATTGCCATGCAGCGTGGTAATGCCATCAGCATTCTGGGTACGCTGCCAACTGATAGTCGGCTTGAGAATTTGGATTGTATTTAAACCTTCAACGGTGTATAGGCAGTCTAACTATTTTTGTAGTATTAGTGTAAGCTTGCATTTCAATTAATATATATTTCATGTGTCAGAATTAATTAATTTTTGTTTTCAGGTTAGCTATTATCATATTTCATGTTTCAGAATTAATTTTGTTTCAGATTACTTTAATTTACAATATCATTAAATACATATTTTATTTTTTGTTTATTGTGATAATTAAATTTAAATTAAGTAATATTTCAGAATTAATGAATTTTTGTTTCAGGTTAGGTTAATTTTCAATTTATGTAATTAATATTTTATTCCAGGTTAGGTAAAATTAAACTCAATTAAATTAACTTTATCAACAACTATCTACCAGGAAAATTTATCACAAATTCCTTATTGTGCTTGAAGCGACGTAGAAACGGAACTAGAAACTACACTAGAAATTCATCAGAAAAACAGTTTTGAAAATGGACTTCCGCAAAGTAACGCCTGATTCAATCAACTATAATTATTTATCTGTCAGAACTGGACCAAATTGAAATGGGACCACACAGGAAACACCAGCTTTCAAATAAAAAGAGAATCATCAAATACGGGAAAGTTCTGAGGTAACAAACATATATAAAAAAAAAAAATGACCTCCTCCTTTTTGGAAGTCGGTTAAAAAGTAAAAAAAAAAAAAACAGGAAGCAAGTCGGCTACCTATGCCAGAAACGCAGCATTTGCCTACTTGAAAAGTCGTTTCCTTATTGCGCCCCGCCCTAGATAACGTCGCTGTAACGTCGTTATGTCGTTAACCGTTAGTTAGCCCGTCGTTTCACGACGTAGTCGAACCCCTCTTATTTTTATTTTATGCGAGGACGTGGGATTTTCGTTTTATATTCAAACGCGTAGGTTTACTTTCTTTTAATCTATTTTATTTCGAGTATAATTTTTCTTGGCGAAAATAAATTGGTTACGGTAGATTAGTTTCGAATGAAAGTTATTTCTGTTTTTCAAATACAGGGTTATAAGGAAAAAGTATGCTAAGTCGAAAGGGGATTCATTATTTTGTACTTTCGTCATCATCATTTCAGCCATGGACGTCCACTGCTGGACATAGGCCTCACTCATCGATTTCTAAGAGGGCCGATTGGAAGCGGCCTGCATCACAGAATACATTCCAACGTTTTCCTGCGTTGCTTGTGATTTTGTATTTTAGAAGTTAACAATTGATGTATTGACACGGAACCCTTAGTACGAGAGACCGACTGTTACTTGACTGGTTTACTGGTTGGCTTTCTACTCTGAATTATGTTAATAAAAATGATGTAAGTAAACGTTCATCAAAATCATAAATAATTAAGCATGTTAATTAAAGTTCATCATCATCATTTCAGCCATATGAAGTCCACTGCTGGACATAGGCCTCCACCATCGATTTCCAAAAGGGCCGGTTGGAAGCGGCCTGCGTCAAGCGTTTCTCTGCGGTCTCTTTAAGGTCGTCTGTCCATCTTGTGGGTGGACATTCGAAACCCTTAAGGCCCCATCAACCAACTGCTCTGCGTGCTATGTGCATTGCCCACTGCCACTTCAACTTGCTAATCCTGTGGGCTATGTCGATAACTTTCTTTCGTCTACGGATCTCCTCTTTTCTGATTCGATCTCGTAGAGAAACCGCGAACATAGCCTTCTCCATAGCATAAAAAAGTTAATAGCAGCAAACATAAGCCGTGAAAAATCATCCAAACAAAAATTACCGCCAGAGTTTCCACACCGCGCCCAGCCAAGGTCGGAAACCTGATTCCTTGGTAATGGTCGCGGTGTCCACGGCCTTTCGTTGATTGCTCGCCGTAATGAAATTTGAAATTGGAACTTGTTTTTGAACAAAGTTTGGCGGGTACTTCCGGTTTTATGTTAAAAAAGATTAAATGGAAAACGTGAAAATGTTCATATTCAGAGGCGACCATTTTTAGCGCACAAATTTTACGCTGAACACCGTAATGATTGGGTGCCTACAAAATGCAAAAAGTAGTGCAAAAAGACAACATCACGCCCAGGTGGTCACCCATCCAAGTACCGTTCGCGTCCTACATTGCACTTAGTAATGAACATAAATTTTTCACTGATTCGCACTTGGCCATTATTAATATAAATGTTGTTTTACCATAATGATACAAGACAATGTTTTACGTTAGAGTGTGTACTATAATCATGTCAAGTTTGACGCTTGTACGTATTATCTATACATATAATAAAAACGTAAAGATAAAAAAATCTGTAATTACAAGATATAAAAAAAAAACAATAAACAGGCAGGCAATAGACAGGCCTTAAAATAAGCAGCTGAACGTTAAGACGGTTTATAGAATTTTTGTCTGTTTATTTGTTTGTTTGTCCACGCACATCTCTTAAACCACTGGACGCATTTAAATGCGGTTTTCACAAATATGGTAAGTTATGACCAGATTGAAGTATAAGCTATATTATTTTGCGCAAGATCCGGATTAAGGGAGGAAAAAAGGTTGAAAGCTTATATGAAAATCTACGCGTACGAAATCGCGGGGAACAGCACTAGTTATTATATATTTCAACTGGCTATCTATTACGGTTTGAAAAATACAGCCGTTGAAAGGTAGGTCAGAGGACGGACAGATAGCGTAGGCTTAGCTTAGTCATAGGGTCTAGTCCACACGGTACGAAACCCTAAAAAGGTCACCCACACTGAACACAATATATGAAACTGCAGATATTTTTTTGCGATTTTCGGGTTGGTCTTAAAAGTTGGTCTAAAAGTTGTTCGTAGTTATGAGCCTTACTTAAAAACGTTACTCAAGTTTATCTATGCTTTAAAATGCTCTCTCAACTTCTCGCTGACGGTCATCGTCACACGCGAAAACGAGACGGAGCATATTTAAGCGTATGTCAACTTGAGTAAGGTTTTTAAGACCCTATGAGTAAAACAGACTCTTTTCAGTTTAGTACGGCACCTTTTTCGCCCTGTTTAGGTACGTCATAGAAAAAACACCCACGTAAAAATTCTAATTCATCAAACATCATACTTACCTCATATTTCATGAATTCCTAGAAAATTGTGATTTCATTTTAAGGCCCTCTTTTCCCAGTTTAAGCAATTTTGATCAATATAGTTTTAGTTTGTCTACTTCCATCATCATCATCATCAGCCACATGACGTCGACTGCTAATCATAGGCCTCCCCCTTTAGCCTCCATTCTGAATGACATCCTGCCATCTGCATCCACTGGATGCCCACGACTCTCACAATGTCGTCAGTCCATCTAGTGGGAGGCCTACCTACGCTGAGTCTTCTGGTTCATGGTCTCCACTCAAGAACCTTTCTTCCCCAACGGTTGTCGGTTCTTCGAGCGATGTGGCCTGCCCATTGCCACTTCACTTTGGCGAATATCTACGTTCCAGATTCTACCGCGCAAAGAAACTTCAAGCATAGCCTTCTCCATTGCCCGTTGTGTGACTCTGAGTTTTTCCAAAAGGCCAACAGTTAAGGACCACGTCTTAGTACCATAATGTGTCATCACTGGCAACACACACTGGTCAAAGACCCTTGTCTTTAGGCACTGTGATATCTTGGCCGAGAAGATGTCACGTAATTTCCCGAACGCTGCCCATACGAGTTGGATTCTTTGGGCAACCTCTTCGCCTAAGTTGGACTTGTCTAACTTACTTCGATGAAAAGCTTAAAATTATAAAAATATATCTTATCAAAATTAAATGTTTTATCTAGGAAACCGTAAAGACCGAAACACGATTCAGGACATTTAGCTCTCGATACAAAAAAATATGAAAGTAACACTGATTTGTTTCCTGTATTTTTTTTTATTTATTCAAATACCTATTTACTAAATGATGTCTACGATATCTTAACATACAGATTTAATAATTAAGGAGAAAACTGTGAGAATACATTTTACATTACAGATATACTTTTCGAAATATATGAGAAAAACGTCAAAAATATAAATAGCCAAACGCACGACCATATGCGTAATACACATTTATAATATGTAGGGACAAATACTCATGTGGAACGACTATGTAAGCGCCATGGTTTTGCTTTACTAAATGCGATTTTAATACAATGTATAAAGCCTTACAGTCATCTGTAGTAAGAAGCAGTGGAAAACCCTCGCCTTAAGCATGCCCTTGACTTTGCCTCATATTTCATGAATTCCTAGAAATTGTGATTTTATTATAATTATTGTAAGTTTGAACTGAATTGTTTTCATCGCGTGTTGGTCGAAAATTCCAAAGAAAAATTATGAAATTAGCATTTTAGATTTATTTTCCGGTAGTTTCAAATGCAAATGTAAGAATAATTTTGGAGTAGATTTAAACAGAGTTAATAATTTAATATTTAGGTTTTTTTTACTTTTCAAGATTAACCATCATGATGTAATAATATACCAGGTTAGTAAAAACCTAATCATTAATAAAAAAAAATAACTATCTTGGTGACTCTGGTTCTTTGGGGAATTGGATATTTGTTCCGGATTATATCGCGCAAAGAAACTCCGAGCATAGCTCCCTCCATTGCCCGTTGTGTGACTCTGAGTTTTTCCAAAGGCCAACAGTTAACACTCACCAATTACTATCTATTCAATTTTGAAACAATCAATTCCGTTTCCAAACGCCAAATTTAAATCACTCAATTTTATTTTCAAACGCTCAAATAAGGACATACCTGTCTGCATACATATGAACCCTGGGCAGCAATCTCCGTTGTAACCACACTGGGTGTTGTAGCAATCCACTGGATTCTCAATAACATCATCGATGCGGTTCCCCTCCAAGGCTTCAGCGTAGATCTCATCTGGATCCACCTGAGGACAATATAATAATATTATAATAAACCCAGCGGTGACTTTATGGCGAGCTGTCGGTGAGTGGCGACACCGCGTACTCCGATAAATGAGACCCCGACCCCTAGTTTGCTTTAACCGGCTGTCTGGGGGTGGAAACCACAAGAGCTAAGAACCTAAGCTCCAGGGTGGAAGTGTATAAGGGCATAACGCTGCGAGTAGCTTTTAGTGAAACCAGCACACCTCTCGACACCCTTAGCCACCCACGCCAATGTTGCCCCTCCGGTGCAAGATACGGCAGCCTTTATGGGGGGCTTTGTAAGAACAAGCTTTTAAGCATCGGCCATAATGAATTTAGGTCATTTAATTTAATTTTTCGTATTCTTCTCAGTAAACCCTTTCATGTGATACCCATATTTTGGGAGTGCATAAAAAATAACTGATCCGCCATCTTTGGGGGTCCACCATATTGGATTTAGAATGACGTCACTTAGCTAACCATGCATTGTTATTAAAAAAACTAAACGTGTATGCCATATTTCAGCTCCATCAGTTAAGGATAACTGGTCTAAATAATACAATTGCAAGATTTGTCCTACACATACTAACTAACAGGGTTAGGTCAGGTTGTACTTTTTAACCTAACCTAACCTAACCTAAGGTTAGGTTTAAAAGTACGACATGCTTACAATTTTTTTCACGCACACTAAGAAAGTTGCTGCGTCACTAATGAACTAATAGTCCACATGCAAAAACGGTAGCAAATTCGTCTGCAGGGTGAGTTCGACAGTTTACTATAGGCATCAAGGCTGATTTAGGTCTGATTCGTTCTCACCCACCATTCCACCTCACCATGTCTCTCCTAATGGTCTGATTTGAAGGTGAAACCTTGTTGCACTCGCGTCAATTCTTCACGAGAAGGATCCTAATTTGCCAGCAGTTCACATACCTACATTCAAAGAGCAAAATGTAATTATGTGCCTCCTCCTTGAACTCTAATTGAGTTTTCGGTTTAAGGAACCAGCTACTGCTCAAAATTTAACTCTTAATTAAGGAGGTCGCTAAAGACCTCGGGTTTTCGGTTTCTGCTTGATTAATTTAGCGAACTGAGAGATAGATTTTTTAATGCCTTTATTAACTAAAGAAAATACAAGTTAAAACTAACATAGTTAGACTGCCCATAGACCGTTGAAAGTCTAATGACAACCCAAATGCTCAAGCCCACTATCAGTTGGCAGCATACCCAGCATGCTGGCGGCATCACCACGCTGAATGGCAATGCTTATGCGTTGAGCCAGATACACGCCAGCATTTTGATTACGCGTCGCATTAACCAGACGCTCTGAAAGATTTTTGAAAATTAGGTGAGCTCCCGGACCCCAGGGGCCCAATGCCTTGACTCCAAACGCCTCAAATATGTAACCACTGCCGAAGATAGTATATTTGCGCCGCTTGTGGTGCTCTGCCGAATTGGCAGCCGCACCAGACCCACCTTGTGTCTCAGGAAGATGTGACAGCGCCAAAGTATCGACACAACTCGCGTCTCATACGTGGGGCCGTCCTTACTTCCAGGGAACAAGAGATAGCTTGTCAGCTTGTATGTTAAAAACAGGTAAATAATTATCTACTTGTCACATTAGCGTCGGTGACGTGAACCCATAAGCTTTGCCTCTACCGAAAATCACTATACGCGCTTAAGAAGTTTTCACTTTAAAATAATCACGTTGACGTCAAAACTTACACACAATATTTATTTATTGTCAGTGTTTAATTGTGTGTGTTTCACTTTGTACGCATAGAGCTCGGCTTTCGGTTTCGCTACTATGACCCATTCCACACAAAATTTTACCCAAATCGATCCAGCCGATTTATCACCGTTTAAATCTTCCCTGAACTTTCACAAATATTTCAAGATCAAATTTAGCCAAACCGGTCCAGCCATTCTCTACTTTTAGATAGATAGATAAACTTTTTTTTTTTACAAATTACATACACAAGACACGATAAAACAGCTTAAAAACTAGTGCAACAATCAGAGGCCTTATCGCTAAGAGCGATCTCTTCCAGGCAACCTTAGGATGGAAAGGATTCATAAAGCTTTTAGCGAGACAAAAAAAACATCAATTGATTTTTAAGCGACTTCCAAAAAGGAGAAGGTTATAAGTTCGACTGTTTAAAAAAAAAAAGTTTGTTACCACGTTTTTTTTATATTTGAAAGCTGATGCTTCCCATTTGGTCCCATTTCAATTTGGCCCTGTTCTGATGAAGTTAGTTTATTTTTATATTGATATATTTTTTATATCTATAGACGATAGAAGATTATTAAATGTCACAACCCACCACCAGCTTCTCAGGTTATTATAAAACTGAAAAACAAAATAGACAGAGGTATCGTTCGCGCAAAACTTTATGAGCCCTCTGAAGTTAGGCCCAGTGGCTGCGCAGTACGCATATTATAGATATCCGAGGGACTTTACAGGGCGTCGGGGAGGCCTCGCGCCTAACTTCAGAGGGCTCATAAAGTTTTGCGCGAACGATATTTGATCATCAGAACACCTGCCCTTTGGTCTCATCCTAAATGCTTAGTGACCTTTTAATGTGCGTCACGTCAACTGACCCACCTATGAATATCTCATAAAGATAAAAAGAAGATACACTTTACTACCTATACATACAAAATGTGTGTAGGAGGCAAAAATAACAGTGTCTATAGATACGAGTATCAAGACATAACATTATTATCATTCTAACCAAGGATAAACAAATAACGGGACACGCGATGGCTGTTCTTGTTTATAATCGAGAAAACTTACGAGAACATCTGTAAAATTACTAAGTATCTGTGTTTACGCTACTCAATTTATTCAAAAACCAATATTCTCTTATACTAATTCAGCGAACGAAACGTTTGCGCGTGTTAGCGATTTACTAACGCCATCTAGTGCATTTCTTCAAAACTACAAATTGTATGGTAATCATTTCACGTAAACATTCCGCCCACCAAGAACTTGTTTCTTAAACTATACTAAAAAAAGGCAAAACTCTAAACAAACTATGATATATAAAGTTGTGTTTAACATTGCTACAGTACCAGTGAGGGTAGTGAATCCAAATGAATACAAAAGCAAATAAGAATTACCGCCCACCGTGATGACTTCCTAATTTGAAAAAATATATAAATATAAGCTTCTTGGCTTGAAACAGCTCTCAATACATAACTATACATTTGTAAGTACTAACTGTACTTATGAAAAATCAAAGAATGAACTTATATGAACCTCAAAACAATTTTTAAACTAAAATAGGTATACTTAATCAAATCAAAGTTTCTTCTTCGTACAAAACATAACTTAATCAGATGTATTAGAATCTTTTCTGGGAAGGAAACACAATTTACTAACTGGGCGCTTACATAGCCCATTTTGCGTTTTGATTGTAGCTACGCGGACAACATTGTCCCTTCCCGGATGGACATCGACAATTCTGCCCATGAGCCACTTAGCAGGCGGCAAATTTTGCTCTTTTACAATTACTACATCATCAATTTTTGGCTCATCCTGCTGAGTGGTCCATTTGTATCGCTTATTTAACGTAACTAAATATTCTACACTCCATCGATTCCAAAAGTCATTAACCATTTTTGTTGTTAATCTCCATCTATCTAATTGACTCACTGATATACATTCACCGTCCGCGACATGTAACAACGGTTCTCCTACCAAAAAGTGACCGGGTGTCAGTGGTAGAGGGTCGTTTGGATCGTCACTAACTATGGTTAACGGACGTGAATTTACACATGCTTCCACTTGTGCCAACACTGTCGAAAGTTCTTCATATGTGAGTGTGCTCTCGCCAACGACTTTACGAAGGTGTGTCTTGACCGAGCGCACACCTGCTTCCCATAAACCACCGAAATTCGGGGCTGCGGGTGGTATGAAATGCCAATTGGTATTCTCCAACGTCAACAATTGCGCAATTTCGTCAGACATATTCGACTTTGCACTGTCAAACATTTCACGCAGTTCTCTACTAGCACCAGTGAAATTCGTTCCATTGTCACTGTACAAATCTTGACAATGGCCTCGCCTGGCTGTCATGCGTTTGAAGGCAGCTATGAATCCCTTAGAAGTCAGATCGGAAACTACTTCAACATGTATCGCGTGCGTCACCATACAAACGAAAAGTGCTATGTAGCCTCGATAAGCTTTAGATCCTCGTCCTGGTGAAAACCGAACATTAATGGGTCCCGCATAATCGACTCCACAAGACTTAAAACATTTGCTAGGCTTTAATCTTGCTGCGGGAATCTGTCCCATGAATGGTGTTTTGGTGGCTCGTGATAATCTCAAACATGTAACGCATTCTCTGTAATGCTTCTTCACTAATTCACGAGCTCGTAAAATCCAGTAATTGCCTCTGAGATGATTCAACATGAGCTGTGGTCCACCATGCATTGTTTTGCTGTGCACATCCGCTATTATTAACTTAGTAAAGTGGTTTTTACCAGGCAAAATAATAGGATGTCTTTTCTCATAACTGGCACCAGACAAATCAATCCGTCCACCAACTCTTAGGATCCCATCCTGATCAAAGATAGGACAAAGAGGATGAAGCGCGCTCTTCTTAGGAACACTCCCTCGCGTCTTCAAGTATTTGATTTCCTCTTTAAACTCATGCTTTTGTACTTGCTTGATACATGTCTTCAATGTTTGATTTATCTCTTCTGATGTAACATAATCTTTCATACTCTTTCGATCTGATTTTGGCATCTTCAAATTCAAAATTCTTCGACAAAACGACAAAACCTTTAACATTCTTGTAAATGATGAAAATCTCTCCCATGGTTTATCTGTCTTATCCGGTTGTTGTAGTGTACATAATGATTTTATTTTCTCTTCTTCGTGTGTATCTATTACTTCGACTATCTCTTTCTTCACAAATGGTTCCTTTAACCATGTAGGTCCATGCCACCACAAGGAATGCTCAGCTAAATCACTAGGTTTTAAGCCTCGCGAAGCACAGTCACTTGGGTTCATATGTGTTGATACATGTCCCCATTGCTCATACTCTGTCATGGTCAATATCTCCGATACTCTATTGCTAACAAACGTAGTCCATCTGCAAGCTGGTCCCTTGAGCCAAGCCAAAACTACAGTCGAATCGGTCCAGGCGTATCGATTTTCTTTAGGGATACCCATAACTTCTGCGATTTCAGACAATAGTTTAGTCGCTAGAGCTGCTCCGGATAATTCTAATCGTGGAATTGATATTTCCTTCTCGATGGGAGCAACCTTTGTTTTGGCAGACAACAAATTTACAGAGACGTGATCATTCTCGTCAATCACTCGAAGGTATACACTTCCGGCATAAGCTGACATCGATGCATCTGCGAATGCGTGTAATTCTGTCCTAAAACCTGGTGAGCAATTTAGCCATCTTGGGATGCATACATTCTTGATCTCCTCTAACTCCTTTCTAAATCTAGTCCATAATGTTGACAAATCTTCGTCCCAATCTAATCCTGATTTCCATAGCTTCTGGATAAACAATTTTGCAACTATAACCACAGGTGCAATCCACCCCATCGGGTCGTACAATCTTGCTATGTCTGATAGTACCTGTCGTTTAGTAAATTTCCCTTTGACTTCGGGTAAATTTATTGAATACTCAAAATTGTCTGTTTCTTTGTTCCAGCATATGCCTAGAACCTTCCCTTTTTTATCTTGCTGTATCGCTATGGAATTGTTTGCACGATGTTTGTCTTTGTCAATGTGTTTTAACAACTTTTTGTTATTGCTGCTCCACTTTTGAAGCTCAAAACCTCCAGCATTCATCAATTTATTCATGTCCTCGTATATTTCAATAGCTTCATCTTCCGAATTACATCCTGTCATCATATCATCCATATAATAATCGTTTTTCGCGATCTCGGCAGCAACAGGATACTTACTTTGTTCATCATCAGCTAACCTTTGTAGTGATTTGACTGCAAGATAAGGCGCACATGCCGTACCGAAGGTTAACGTCAGGAGGTTAAAATGCTGAATGTCTTCATTCGGATTGGGTCGCCACAAGATCCTTTGATAATTTATGTCTTCGTCAGCAACTCTTACTTGGCGATACATTTTGATCAAATAAGCTATAATGCATATCTTGTGAGTTCGCCATCGCATGAGTAAATGCCTCAGATCTTGTTGAAGTTTAGGACCTACTAAGAGGTTGTCATTCAACGCCACATTGTTGATTCCTTTGCAAGAAGCATCAAAAACGACTCGCACTTTGGTTGTAAGCTTGTCCTCTCGTATTACCGCGTGGTGAGGAAGATAAACAGCTTTGGAATCAGCAATGTTTTCATTGTCTACCGGTTTCATATGGCCTAATGTAGTATATTCTTCTATTACATTTCGGTATTCTTCGCACAGTTTCGGATTCTTTTCAAGCTTTCTTTCTAAATAGTTGAGCCTTTTCTCAGCTATGTTTCTGTGCTTGCCATATTGACACTCCGGATCTTCACTGTTAAACGGCAATCTCACTACATATCGTCCGTCTTTTGATCTAACTGTGGTCGTTTCATAAATCTCTTCACACTTCTGCTCATCACTTGTCATCTTTTTTTTAATTGATGGAGGTTCGTTTTCGACTTCCCAAAATTGCTTCAATAGGTCGTCTATTCGGGTTTGCACATGCAAACTGATCACATTTGATGATGTAACTTCCTGTGACATTCTACCTGATATGATCCAGCCAAGGATTGTGTTTTGTGCTAATAAATGTCCTTGAGGATGCTTCATTACTCCACTGAGTAGGATGTCACTGTAAACTTCTGCACCCAGTAAAACGTCTATTTTGCCTGGGGTGGTGTATGTTGGATCTGCTAATATCATTTCTTCTAAAGGAATCCACATTGGAGAGTGAATCTCTCTGCTCGGAATCGTTGACGGTAGTGCACTCAATACATACGCTTTTACTTGAATAGAATTATTAGGGTTGTGATTAGATTCCACGTTCAGTGAAACCATGTGCTTGATCCTTGTTTGACCGTCCCCTAAGCCTGACACCCAACCACTAATTGGTATACGTTTCAGCCCTAGTAATTGTACGGTTGATTCAGTAACAAATGAGGCTTGCGAGCCTTGGTCTACTAAAGCCCTAATAACACATTTGATGCCACTCCTCGACTTTGCCTTAATCACTGCCGTTGCCAGCAAAACATTGTAACTTTGATGCTGCTCGTTCTTCGAAAAATTCGCTACAATGTGTGTGTCTGAGGGGGTTGTTATAGCTTTGTCTGCTGCTATAGGTTGTTGAGCACGTTCCGTCGCTATGGTTGTTATGTTTGGTGTTGTAGTGTTAGAAGTAGCGCCTTCTAGGTCCTTGATAACATGTAACAGCGAGTGATGTCTTCTGCCACACTTTCTACAGTTGGTTGTCTGTCTGCAATGTCTAACTGAATGAGCTGATCCGAGACAGTTGAAGCAAAGTCGTTTGCTTTGAACAAAATCATATCTGTCTTGAACCGATTTGTTACCAAATTGTTTGCAATGACATATGTGATGAAAACCATTGCAGCATGGACATGTCGTACTATTATTCTTCTTCTCTTCTTGTACAGTTGTATTAAATGCCTTAGTCTTTACTGTTTGTTTTACGGCCTGAGGTACATTCTTGTTGGGTGTTTTACTGCTTTCAATCATCTCTAATCCTCGGAATCTTGATTCTAAAAATTCTATAAGTTGGGTCCAAGTAGGTAGTTCTTCAGACATTAAGCTTATTTGGTACTCCCATTGTTTGTGAGATTCTTGATCCAGCCTTGATACAACCATATACACAATGATTGCATCCCATGTCTCTGTCTTGACCCCAATGTTATTCAGACTCTTTAAACACGAGGAAGTAGTGTCCAACAAGTATTTCAATGCAGTTGAGGATTCGTTCTGTATCGGCTTTTGTGAGAATAATAGTTGCATGATGCTGTTGCAGTTGTATTTCTTGTTATTATATCTTTTCAACAGCTGTTCCCATGCCTCATCGTAATTTGCGTCAGTTGTGCTAAAGTTACGAATCAGTAGCTCTGGTTCTCCAGACAAACAACTCTTTAGGTAGTGGAGTTTTTGTACTGGCGGTAGGCGTGCATTTTCATGTACTACTGATGAAAACATGTCGTAGAATGTCTGCCATTCATTGTATTTTCCACTAAAAGTAGGCAGCTCAATTCGAGGTAACTTAACAACTTCATTGCAGGCAGATTTAGATTGTTCGATCGTTCTCTTTGGTTGAGTTTCTATGGTAGTGAAAGTTTGATATATTTCTTTTAACAAAGTTTTATATGACAAATATTGTTCCTGAAACTGATCATAGATATCGCTTCGGAAATAATCCTCCTTCTCTCTTTGCTCCTTCGATGTATTTGCCATAATCTCTTTATGCCCTGTTTTAAAGTCATTCCATATTTCTTCTACCGCTTCCAATCTTGTTTCTATCAATGGTTTCTTAATCTTTTCTTTCCCTGTTTTCCGAAAATTCCTCTCTGCTTTTACCAGTCTTTCATATAAATCTATTTGAGGTGCAACAAACTTCGATATTGACTCCATTTTGAAGGTACGTCACACGAAAATACGTCAAGTCCGTACAACAAATATAATAACCAAATTCACCAAAGTCTTCGATCTAGTTGAATTTTCTATGTGAAGTAAGCACTAATAGAAATATTGCAAGTCCCGTGTGGTATAAAATTATCTAAGTTAATGGGAACTTGAACGTGATTTTTCTAAGTCCTGTGTTCTGTAAAAATCACTCTGAATTTGCTAAGTCCATTAATCAGCAAAATAAACTATGTCAATGGAAAAATCACTCGGAATATTCTAAGTCCAGTAATCAGTAAAAAAAACTAAGTTAATGGAAAGGTCAATCTGAATTTGTTAAGTGTTTGAAAATCGTTAAAATTTTACAAGTCCAGAATCACTGAATTTTCTAAGTCTTTGCACTGTACTCACGGTTTACCAAGGTCCTTAACACTTTAAACACAAGTCACTATTCACTTTACACTTCCTAACTTCCCGGGTTTCGGCACCATAATGTTTACGCTACTCAATTTATTCAAAAACCAATATTCTCTTATACTAATTCAGCGAACGAAACGTTTGCGCGTGTTAGCGATTTACTAACGCCATCTAGTGCATTTCTTCAAAACTACAAATTGTATGGTAATCATTTCACGTAAACAATCTGTAAAATTACGTGTAATATATGTATGTATGTATAGTACTTTTAAAATGAGTCATATTTTCGCTTATTGGGGTTAGGAGCTTTCAAAGTGACTCCAGCATTTTTTATGGCATCTTCGATCATATAAAATAAATAAATAAATATCTGGTACATTATTGCACACATGGTCATCTGACCCCAAACTAAGCAAAGCTTGTAATATGTCTGCCAGAGACTGATATACATACATATATATTTTTAAATACATACTTAAATAGATATTAATATCCAGACATAGAACAAACACAAATGTTCATCACACAAATGTTTGTCCTAGGTGGGAATCGAACCCACGCCCCCAAGCACAGAAGGCAGGATCACTACCAACTAAGCTAACGGGGAATATTATAATTATATCACTACCAATTATATATTTTTGTAGATGCACAGTTCCATGAAATATCTAACAAAAAATTGTCCATAATACAATTTTGCGACTTTTAGAAAAATCAGAAACGGAACAATTTGTTAGTTTTCGAATGTACGGCTACCATCCATGCACTCAGAAGACTCGTAAAAATATCAAGAGTTACTGCTGAGTGCCATACAGCCTTACAAACACTCGCGAGCAAGTACAGAACGATAGTGAGATGGCGAAAACTCTAAGTGAAAAAATACCTATATGGCATTGTAAAGAGGTTTGTTCGAAAATCGAACTGGTCACCATAAGCAGAACATTAAAAAAAGGTTTCACAAAGAATGTGAAACAAAGAAAACGGGTTTGGTGTTGTGATTTTCAGTGAAACCTGGCTTTTTATTGTCTCGCAGAAGGTGTGAAAAGTAGATTATGCTTCTCTGGAATAAAGCCTGTTTTTGTCTTGGGCAGCTTGAACTACTCGCTTCTCTCAGGACTCTAAATACCTCGCTACGCTCGGGAGTTAACTCTAGTCCCTCGTTACGCTCAGGGTTCAATATGGAGCCCGCGACGTAAAACACTGCTTTATTTTTTTAGTGCATAATCTACTATCTGTGATGCTCGCTGTTACAGATATCCATAGGCGATGGTGACCGCTTACCATCAGGCGGCCCGTTAGCTTGTTTGTCACCAATGACATTAAAAAGTGCATTTTTCTATGGTTTCCTATATTTTTTTTGACCTCAAGACCATAACTTTAACAAAATTTCTATCTGCGCGTGTATATAAATAATACTTCTTTTTGTAACCGAGTAGTAGTTAAGTAGTGTGTTGCGAATACAACTAAATCGTCAAATCTTTGATCAATGTCTGCTGGTTCAAGATAAATATAAAAAAGATTGCATTCACGGCTCATCTGAATGTAGCTAACTGAAACTAAAATCTGAAATTAATAACCTAATTTTAATTATTATAATTTGTAATATCATACTGCTTTTATAATAACCATGATGAGTACGCATATTTTGGGATATGGATTGTCAATACACTTAGCAACACGCAAAATAGGAAAGCCACCATCACCAGTCGGACAATAAAATCAATTTTAATATGTAAGTTAAAATAGCCGATTTTTTTATTACACGTACTCTTAAAAGTTTCAGACGTGATACCATTAGTTACGACATCGTTAAATTTTCGAGCGTTACAAGTCCTTTGTTGTATTCGTGCAGGTTTCCATTCGTACTCACAGCAGGTTCACACGGCGTAGGAAGGCGTGTTATCAAAATAGAGATTAAAATAGATGAGAATTGAGATCGATCAAATAACGTGTGACGCCGTCTTTGTTTAGACGACACGAGTCTTTTAATATCAACTGGATAATTCGAGTTAAAGGAATCATTTTTCGTATAAAAGAACGTATCTAGAAGAAAAGTTGCTAGCCTGTCGGTTTTTTAACCGACTTCCAAAAAGGAGGAGGCTCTCAATTCGACTGTATTTTTATTTTATGTTTGTTACCTCAGAACTTTCAATTTGGTTCAGTTCTGTCATTTTTATGAACTCGGTTTTTTATATCGATAACTAGCAGCGAAACCCGGCGTTGCTCGGGTAATAATAGATCGCATGTCTAATGGTATAAACTTTCTCGAACATTCTAAATTGATTATAATAAGTTTGCACTCATTTTAGAATTTTCCAGATCATTCCAGATATTTTTAGAACTTTCTAGAACATTCCAGAAGTTTTGAGATCTTTCCAGAAGTTCTCATGAGATCTCATGAGAAGTTCTTATGAGTTAGAAAAGGACAGTATTTTTTTCACATTTTCGCCACCCACAACCACCCACTTCCACCCACCGCGACCAAACTCCCTTACTCCCACCTGGAGACCAAGGGGTATTTACTATCCAAACGGGAAATTGATTGGAGTTGGTGGTGATAGAGAAAACCCTATCCTCACGTACTAACATTAGCATTATATATATATTTATATATTATATATTTAGATTAGATTATCGAATAAATTTCGTAGAGTGTGCATCGGATTCTGCATGATCTAATTCCCTCCTAAGGTCAGAAGTTTCACGATAGAGCCTCGTTGAAAAACTTGCTGTGAAAAGAGCAAAGCCTGGATAGCGACCAAAATCCATTTATCACAATACATGAGTGAATCTGGTCATAGCATGTTTCTTCTATGGCTATATAACAATTATTACCTGTCCATAGTGCTTGTATGGGCTGCGTCCGTACCCCAGGTTGGCGAGCATGTCCGAGCTGAAGCGGTTGAAGACTCCGCCCCATGCGTGTGCGCTGCCAAGAACACCCAGCATCACGACGGCCACAGACATGCTGATGCTGTGGGAAGAACATAACTTTAAACATGGAAAGGTACTTGGTATTATTAATTACTATTACAAGCTTTTTTTAATTAATTTGAAGTGGCAGTGGGCAGGGCACATAGCACGCAGAACAGATGGCCGATGGGGCCGAAAGTTTCTCGAATGGAGACCACGGACCGGTAAGCGCAGCGTACGTCCGCACAAGATGGACAGACCACCTAAAAGAGACCGCAGGAAGACGCTCGCTGGATGCAGGCCGCTTCCAACCGGCCCTTTTGGAAATCGATAACGCCTATGTCCAGCAGTGGACGTCCTATGGCTGAAATGATGATGATGATGATTTAGTTTCATCTGTCCCGGTGTCTGTCTGTCTGTAATAAAATCTTACTCACACTCGGCTATGTAAAGCTCGTTCGGGTAAAGTCGACTAAGGGAGCGAGAGAGATATTGTTCTGTTGCACTACACCACAGACTTTTAATATTATAAGTCTGTGCACTACATACTTTTTTGTTTTGCTCCAATCGGACAGCACCTTATTATTTTCTAATATCGACTAAGGCGTTTAGAATATAGGTGGAACGTAGCAAAAAAAAATTTAGGTTTGTGGGTGGAACCATCCTTTTTACTTTGCGTCGTCAGGTAATTTCATCATCATCATCATCATTTCAGGTAAAGGACGTCCACTGCTGGTCATATGCCTCCCCCATCGATTTCTAAAAGGGCCGGTTGGAATCGGCCTGCTTTTCCCTACGGTCTCTTTTAGGTCATCTGTCCATCTTATCGGTGGACGTCCTACGCTGCGCTCGAGAACCTCGGAGAAATTTGTCGGGTAATTTAACAGGCGTTTAAAACTCATTACATTAAAAAATAGCGATTAAATCAAAGCAAAATACTGGGCGTT
Organism: Agriopis leucophaearia; assembly: GCA_949125355.1. NCBI lineage: Eukaryota > Metazoa > Arthropoda > Insecta > Lepidoptera > Geometridae > Agriopis > Agriopis leucophaearia. The sequence goes on from OX421289.1 coordinate 2,022,771, forward strand.
CTAAAGTTGAACTGCGCTTAACATTTAATTGGCGACGGTTTTAAAGCTGCACGTTTAAATTTTAAAACGGTGAAAATGTGCTTCAATTTGCAATTTTAAATTACATGCTGGGCGTAAGTTTTAAAGTACCTGTACTTAAATGAATAATGAGGGTGGCAAAATGAAGAGAATCCACTTTAACAGTGTGAAGCCTCTGCTTCACTGGAAAGAAATTCCTAATTTTCCCATGAAAAATAAGAGGGTTTTAACGCAGTGTGTGTTTCCAGTTATGGCATACCGAGTATGAGATTATACCAAGACGAGGTACTTAACTGTTGGCCTTTTGAAAAAACCCAAGAGTCGCACAGCGAGCAATGGGGAGAGCTATGCTCGGAGATTCTTTACGCGATAGAATCCGGAACGTGGATATTCGCTAAAAAACCAGTCATCGACATAGCTGCCACGATTTGCAAGTTGGAGTGGCAATGGGCAGCTTATATCGCTCGAAGAACTGATAACCGATGAAGACGTCTACTGCTGAACATAGGCCTCCTCCTCTAACACCACACTGAACGATTCAAATTCAAATTATTTATTGAGAATAAAAACGGACAAATTCCACTAACATTTATCTCACATATTGTTAAACTAAAATAGATTTCCTAGTAAAAATAGGAATAATATTATAAAATTATTAATATAATAAATACAACAAATTGCTGTAAAAATATGTCAACATAAAATTAAGGTATCCTGCCATCGATAGCACGATATCCTGCCATCTGCATCCACTGGATGCCCGCGACTCTCACAATGTCGTCGGTCCATCTAGTGGGATGCCTACCTACGCTGCGTCTACCGGTTCGTGGTCTTCACTCAAGAACCTTTCTTCCCCACCGGTCATCAGTACTTCGAGCGTTGGGGCCTGCCCATTGCCACTTCAACTTGCAAATTATAGTATGAAGATATGATGATGATGATATTTGGTTTTAAATAAAATGATCTATAAACTCCGTCATGCAGCAGCAGTAAGAATTTTGCATTTAAAACTGATTCGTATTGTATTGTATTGATTCTGTGGTTTATTGAAATTTAAACTGCTTTGTCAACCATGAAATGGTTTATATAATACTAGCTCCGCCCCGCGGTTTCAACCGTTGGTGTTGATGATGATAAAAAGTAGTCTATGTGTTAATCCAGGACATAAACAATGTATATTCCAAATTTCATTCAAATCCATCCAGCCGTTTCTGCGTGATTGAGTAACAAACATCCATCCATCCATCCATCCACACTTTCACATTATATGGATATAGTGTGATTAGTATGATAATAAATAGCATTAGATTAGATTAAGATTGTAATATAGATAGTGATACTCAACTAATTATGATACTTAACTATTTACGATTAAATAATTGCGTAATAAAAAAAAAAGTCTATCATTTATAGATTATGATTAAGTAAAGGGAATTTATTCTGTAACACTCTTCTACACTTGCACATCATGTGCCATGAAAAGTTTAATAAAAACTCTATGAAATTCAATATAACTATGACTATTGAAGACGGTTGCGTGATTTTTAACCAATTTCAAAAAAGGTCTTGAATTGTTTTTTATCGCGACGCAAAAAAGGGGATATCTCGATTCGTCTTATTTAAATTTGAAGAATTCAAGGGATGAATCCCGTTCATTGATTTTCACCGACTTCACGTGAAGTAAGTTTTTTTTTTTAATAAATATTGTAAGAAATATATTCTAATTTGTTTTATTTCGTCGAATGATCTTTATCTCCACATAATTATTACACAAAAATGGTTCTATGAAAAATGAAAATACTTTATTGTATATTACTGCAAAACACATCAATACATTAAAAATAAGTAAATATCCTATAAGAATTAAACGTGTTTTGCATAGAGATTTGTATATAATAAACAAAAGTTTTTTATTGAAAAATATATTTTACAAAACGTCTTTCATGAAATTAGTGATCAGAACGGTGTGCTGATCAAAATGAGCCCAAACACTGCCAGTCTACTATTATCCATCGAGGAGTGCCGTTGTCTACCGTCACCATCATCAAATCACCTCGCTGTCATCATAATATTGTATTGTCATCGGAACTTGACAAGTATGACAAGATTCAGCTCAATCTAACACCGGGAAGTGGGTCAAATTAAAAATTTTTTTTTTTGCACTTGCAACTTGCAAGGTTTGATCACAAACAGACTGAGACCTGACAAACAGACCGGGACAGATGAAACTAAATAAAGGCTTGTAAAAAGGCTGTCTCATCCTGTAATGTTTCACTCTCAAAGGTCTAATATTTTCTTCAAATTTAAATGCCAGACTCGAATATAATAGGTCGGGGAAAAAGTCTTTTCGTATTTTGTATGTATAAAGTTGTAGTAAAAATCTTATTCGTTGTACTGTTTGTATCTGGCTGGTTTTGATACCATTAAAAAGATGACATTTTAAAAAAGGAATACAAAACGTAAAAAGCAATTTCCCGCCATTTTTCAATTGTTTTTTTGTTCGATAAAATGAGTGAATCTAACGAACAAATTCGATATATTGTGAAATTTTATAACAAAAAAGGGAAAAATGCGACACAAGCCGCGAATAAAATTTGTGACGTTTATGGACCTAATGCAGTGTCATCAAGAGTAGCACAATGTTGGTTCAAGCGTTTTCAGTCCGGGAATTTTGATGTCAAAGATGCAGCTCGCTCTGGTCGCCCTGTTACGGATAAAGTCGATGCCATTTCTGAAAAAGTGGACCAAGATCGGCATATTAGTAGTTACGACGTAGCTGAAGAACTGGGGATTGACCACAAAACAGTTTTGACCCATTTGAAAAAAACTGGGTATACAAAAAACTCGATATTTGGGTGCCACACGAGCTCACTGAAAGAAACCAAATGAATCGTGTACTCATTTGCGATTCTCTATTGAAACGTAACGAAACCGAACCGTTTTTGAAAAGATTGATCACTGGTGATGAAAAATGGATCACCTACGACAAGAATGTGCGCAAAAGATCATGGTCAAAGGGCAGTGAAGCACCACAGACTGTAGCGAAACCCGGATTAACACGTAATAAGGTGATGTTGTGTGTATGGTGGGATTGGCAGGGCATCGTTCATTATGAGCTTTTACCGCCGGGCAAAACCATCGATTCGGATCTCTACTGCCAACAGCAGATGAGACTCAAACAAGAAATTGAGAAAAAACGGCCGGAATTGATCAACAGAAAGAGTGTGGTCTTTCATCATGATAACGCCAGACCGCACACATCTTTGGCCACTCAGCAAAAATTTAGAGAGCTTGGTTGGGAAGTGTTAATGCATCCACCATATAGCCCAGACCTTGCACCCTCAGATTTCCACCTGTTTCGATCTCTTCAGAATTCTTTGGGTAGTGTTAGATTAACATCAAGAGAGGACTGTCAAAACTACTTGTTGCATTTTTTTGATCAGAAGTCCCAATAATTCTACAGCAACGGGATCATGTCACTACCTACAAGATGGCAACAAGTTATCGAACAAAATGGCACATATATATTATAATTAAATGTAATTAAACTTGAAAAAAATATGTCTTGAATTTGTTTAAAAAATACGAAGAAACTTTTTCCCCGACCTATATATATAAAAAAAAAAAAAAAAAATATGGCTTATAACCGCCGCAATTATTTAGTAAACCTGACACAACCAGTCAAATTAAAAACCTCCTGTTTTAGAGTGAATAAAAATAATCATTAGGTACTTTTGTTTTTATATCAAACAAAAAAAAACCTATATTGAATCTGAAAGCAATTTTTTTCTAAAATAATGGTACTTCCTGTTTTAAACTATCACGGTTGTGTTCCACACCCTTACAACGGTAAATATCCCGTAAATAATCATATAACTGTATGGTACTTCCTTTTCTTAAAATAACCTTGAAGCTTTTCAACTAAAACTTTTTTAGTTCGTTCTTATTGTCATCTGTTTCGCGCCTAAAATAATGAATGAATTAAGACATCACCTTTTCTAGATGGCCAGTACTTTTCTAAAAATAAAATGGAAGTACATAAACCATAGAAAAAAGAAGTAAATAGAACGGAAATGAGAAAGAAAATCTTTTACCAGTCATTATATGAGTGAACCTTGATTGAACTTTCTTATTTTGATCAACGCGTCGAACTCCGCATCACAGTTGCTAACTCAGAATGACTGACGTTTCGTTTATAATGGGTGCAACTGGCTACAACAAATTTATTACAAAAATGCCTTGACAGCCGTTCTAATTTAAACAAAAAACTTTTCTGTCACATAAACACTTAAAAATAGTAGTCGCAAATAAATTAAAAAATAATTATCATTGATAAACACGAGAACTTTTTCCGGCTTTCCTTCTATCCATAGCAAAAACAATACCTTTTCCCAAACGGCCAGTGACAAATTCTAAAAATAAATTCGAAGGTGCAAACTCACCGGGACATGGTGTATTCTCTTCGGCAGCCTGGGCACAACTGGCGATCCATACAGGAAAGCTCAATGCGCATGGACGGGCATAAGGCGCGGGCATAGTGGGATAAGAGATACTGCGTGTTTTAGGGGATGCGACCCTTAAAACCGACCGACCGATAGAAAAACCTTTGATTCATTTAAAGTTGAAGCTAGCTATTCAAAACTAAACTACTGAATACATCAAACAAACAAGGGAGATATGGCAAGGTGGTTCCAAACCAGTCTTTTATGAATTAGTGATCGGAATGGTGTGCTGATCAAAATGAGCCCGAATACTGCCAGTTTACTATTATCCATCGAGGAGTGCCGTTGTCCACCGTCACCATCATCAAATCAGCTCGCTATCACCATACTATTGTATTGTCATTGGACCTTGACAATTTGATTTGATTGCAGACAGACACCGGGACAGGTAAAACTAAATAAAAGCTTCTAAAAACTACGACTGACACGTATGGCACGTGTTTTAATTTTAGTCGCGCCATCAACCCCCCCCTCGTTAAAACACACCCTTAGATTAGAGTGGGCGACGCGTCGTTTGCCGGTAGTCAAGTGGGCACACGACGTAGAGCCTTATCATGGAAACGCCTGGTTTCACCACCTACTGTTATAAACATCATCTCAATAACAAAGAGTCACTGAAACTTTGATTAGGGGCAGCAATAGAATCCGGAATGTGGATATTCACCAAAGAACCAGAGTCACCGACATAGCTATTAAAATTTGCAAGTTGAAGTGGTAATGGGCAGGCCACATTGCTTGAAGAACCGATATTGATGAGAGGTGTGTGATGAAGAAAGGTGTGCGAGCGCACATTTAAACGATTTTGAAGATAAAAACTCACTTTGATCAATAACGAATAGTCAGTAAAACAGTTAAAAAAAATATTGCTCTAGCTTGAACGTTTTTAGACACTTTCCAAGTTTTTTAGCTCTGACATTTTTACCTAGTAATTAACCACCAATCATTCTATCAGAATTTAGTGAAACAGTTTAGAAAAACATTGATTAAGCCTTAAATCTCTGTACAGATGCTGGATCGTTTTTGGCCCAACTGCGCAACAAGGTGGGTTATGTTTTCGAATGTATGTATGTATGTATGTATGTATGATGGTTTGTTTGGCACGCCCTAAAGCCTAAACGGTTTAATGAATTTTGACATGTGAGGTGTGATTTGAATCCTTTTGATAGTGGGAGTGAGTGACATACGGTACAAGAGTCCAAGATGGCGTCCGGGGATGCCGGGGAAACTTTGCTTAATAGGTCAATATTACCATCATTATGAAGAACTTACTCAGAAGACAAAATATATATAGATAACTACTATGAATTCAGAAGTTTGCGAAATAAATCGGTATGAAAGAGCTCTGTATCTACTGCAAGTAGGCATAGATAGGTACGCAGCGCGCCGCTGTTACTTTTCAGTTACCTACTGTGTATATATGCAGTCGGGTTATATTTTTTTCATAATTTAATTTACATGTTTAGCTTTGACAATTAGTATAACAAGTCCACTAGTTAAGTCTTATCAGAATGTTGTAAAACAGCCCCCTAACAACTGCGTAATTAATTTTGTTTTTATGTTCACAACATACAATGATTATATCACTTGAACGATGCTAATTTTCAACGTCTGTTTCAGAGAGTCCTTAATTAGTTAGCGCTTCCTTTGGTGAGTGTCTTTTGTAATATAGTATGTTACAGTTGTTTTTGAGTAAGCAGGTAAGTAAAATAAAATATATACATAAAGGTAGGTACCTACTTTAAAATGATTATATCACTTGAAATTGTTAATGTGAATTTTTCAACATCTGTTTTCAGTTACCACTTCCTTTGGTTGGAGTGTCTTTGTAATTTATTATGCTAAAGTTGTTTTTGAGTGAGCAGGTAAGTAAAATTAAATATGTACGTAAAGGTAACTACTTTTATAATGATAATATCACTTCAACGATGCTAATTTTCAACGTCTGTTTTTTTTTTTGCACACATGGTCATCTGACCCCAAACTAAGCAAAGCTTGTAATATGGCTGCCAGAGACTGATATACATACATATATATTTTTAAATACATACTTAAATAGATATTAACACCCAGACATAGAACGAACACAAATGTTCATCACACAAATGTTTGTCCTGGATGGGAATCGAACCCACGCCCCCAAGCACAGAAAGTAGGATCACTACCAACTGAGCCACCGAGGCAGGCAGTTAGCGCTTCCTTTGGTGAGTGTCTTTGTAATATAGTATGTAACAGTTGTTTTTGAGTGAGCAGGTAAGTATAATAAAATATACACATAAAGGTAGGTACCTACTTTAAAATGATTATATCGCTTGAAATTGTTAATGTTAATATTTCAACATCTGTTTTCAGTTAGCGCTTCCTTTGGTTGGAGTGTCTTTGTAATTTATTATGCTAAAGTTGTTTTTGAGTGAGCAGGTAAGTAAAATTAAATATATACATAAAGGTAACTACTTTAAAATGATTATATGACTTGAACGATGTTAGTAAAATTTTTATATGCAATTTCGATTCGGTGAAAAAAACGATGAGATCTTCCAAGTAACAGAATTACTATGATTAACTTGCTAATGAACAGAAATTAGTCACCGACTCGCACTTGGCCATTATTAATTATTTTGCTGTTAATATAGTGTGTACTATAAAGTGAATCAGTTTCATCTAGGCAAGCGTGATCCATCGTAGCCCGCATCATCGCTTAACAGTTGTCGCTGTCGCACAGTCGCAGGCGAGTTGGCAGCCAAGCGCAAGCCTATTTAACAATTAAAAAAAAAATGCCAAGTTGACGCTTGAACGTATTACCGTTTTTAATACAAAAATACGCTTAAAATAACGTTTATTGCATGGGAACTGCCTTTTTGGTTTTTAATTTTTGACATTTTTTTTTTGTTAATCCGCCTTAAAATTACATATTCTGTGAAAAATTTAAATGGCTATCTATTACGGTTCGATAGATACAGCCGTTATAATGTAGGACAGGCAGACAAGCTTAGTAATAGGGTCCCTTTTAAACCCTTTGTGTTCTGAACCCAAAAACTGCATTAATGCATATCCCTTCTAAATTAAATTAAATTCAATTTTAAAACAAGTACATTGCTATCTCATTTTCTTCACATTTTTGGTCATTTTTCAGCATCGTAAACAAACAGTGATACAGGATGTTTCACGAACGGTTAACGAAAACTTGAATTTTCATTAGCATTGACATAAACTGGGTTACTTGGAAGTTTAGTCGGAACAATGGTGACAATGGCATATAAGCTAAAAAAAATCTTTATTTAAATAATAGGGTTGCGTTTGACCGCCAATTCACCAGATATTAAACGATGATGCGGTCTATGACGGAGTACGCTTACTACGTACGGTACTTAGAAGAAATTGATTCACTCGAACACGAAAACTTTTAGCCCTGAACCTTTAAGAACTTTTACATCCTGAAAACGTGAAAAAAAACATAAGTATATGTAGGCGCGTCGATATTTTGAGAGTGGCAAGAAATAGAACTGACAGTGACAGATAGCAGCAACCGGCTGACACTTTGCGTTTTGGTACTCTATCGGAACTTCCGGCGCATAGTTTTTATGGATGAGATTATTTAGGTAAATTCAATTTAAAATTAAGTTTGTTTAAACATAAAATATTTAGTTAAGCGCCAGTAGCCTAGTTTTGGTGGACTAGTGATGGAAGTGGCACCATCACTGGTATAACGCTGGTACCGGATGTTGTTGAGGCGGCTCGCTGATCGGTCGTTGCGACCAATCAGCTAGCGAGTTTGGCATACCATCCGGCAGAGGCGCTAGCGAGAGCGCACGGACAAGCGAGGCTCGGGGAGCTCAGTTTACCTTTTGCATTGGACGGTGGCAGCATACGTTACTAAGCGGCATTATACCCCAAGTAATTTAAAGTACCTAATTTTCCATTGTAAAATTAATCATAGTGCTATGGAATAAAAGCCGTTATTTTGAACGAGCGATGTCTAATTTCCTCGCCCGCTATACCCACGCCGTAGAACAATGATGTCTGATGCGGATCGGCCTGCCTACCTACTATTCTACTTCTACATTTCTGATGCATGATGCTGTTTGACGATTCAACATATAGAATGGGAAGTGAGGATCAATATCTAAAAAGGAGGCGGGTTATGTCAGGCCCGGTCTCCGTCGACCTAGTCTTAGCCACCACGCGGTTACTGCTGTACACCACCTACCATCATTAATTCTGACCACGACATGACATCTTTTCGTCATTCATTTTGCACAATTCCATCTACGCCACTGGAGCAACTGTGCCAGCACCCCAGAGCCTCACTCCGATATTTCAAGGAGTTTGGTTGGCTCGGGTAGGTGCTGGTAGGGGAAATGCACAATACACCCAAGCGGGACGTCAGTACGGGACTTATCGCCCCCATCTCGAATAAGAATGACATCTTTTTACGACGTTTGCAGCCTTGGTGCGACGTTGTATCTCAGTAAACGGTCTTGCAATTTGATGTCGAGCATGGCTCGTTCCGTATCGTAGATCTTCCTCCCTCAATAGGAGAGAGTAAGGGATATTATACCGGCATGCGAGGTATGACCTCCTTGCCGGCGCTGGGCTCTTGATACCACCCTCGGGGAAGTTGGAGGGGCGAGTACCCGATCCGGTAAAAGGTGACCGGGTGGCATCTCTAAGCTAGCTCCATAGCTCTCTGTGTGACAGCTATCTTGTGCACAATCTTCTCCGTGAGCGTCGTATCAGCACCATAGGTATGTCATGGTGGGCAGGACACATTGATTAAGACGAGTCATGGTATTCGAACATGGTAGAACTCTTAAAAAAATGGAACACAATGCTATTGGGATTCATTGAATTATCGGGAGGAAACGGGGAAATATTTAATAATTTAATATGGTATAATAGTCCAGTGCAAAATGGTCTTTACAAAGAAAATGTTTTCCTGGTAGTTTCTATCAACTTACGTCATAAACATTATGTGGTCATCTTCAAAATTTGACTAAGTCCAATGAGCTTCATTTGATCATTTTGTTAAATTACCTACCCACACGTGTCTTGAAACGTTCTTGACAACTTAATAAAAATTAAACATCCTGTAGTTCGCTTGACACAATGTTTTATAAACATCTATAGTAATATACACAAAATGTTTTAGTAATTGCAGAAATTTTAAATTAATTGAATAGTAAGCAGTAATATCAGAGTAACAGTGCAAGTTCAGTATTTGATCCATCGACAATCTATTGAATTTGGTATTTGTCGGCAAAAAAAACACAATTGAATAGAATTCAATTCGACGACCTTTACCCACGACCCAACAAAAAGAGAGAGAGAGAGAATAATTCAATTCGCCACATTTACCCACGACCCAACAAAAAGAGAGAAAGAGGCATTCAATTCGACGACATTTACCCACGACCCAACAGAGAGAGAGAGACATAGAGAGAGAGCGGTATTCAACTCGACGACCTTGACCCATATGACACAACAAAAAGAGAGAAAGAGGAATTTAATTCGACGACCTTTACCCACGACCCAACAAGTAGAGATATACTTTATTCAGGTACTTATGTGTGTTTTAAACTGACTTTAAAAGACATAAGAGGCTTTTAATTCGACTGATTTATTTTTGTTTTTATGCCATATTATGTGGCATACAAGCAGGCTGGCCGCCTGGTGGTAAGCAGTCACCGTCGCCCATGGATGGTAAAATCAGAGGCATTACAAATACATACTGTAAATTTTGACACACTTCTCTTCTATCACGCTTCTATACTGTTTGTACAGTACCATAACTAGCCTTTCATGCGCCCGGTGCGAGCTTCTATAACTGCGCCCTTGAAAACAAAACTTGGTCCTGGTGTGGTCATTTCTGCGCCCCTCCAGAGTCTGCGCCCTGTGCCTGGGCACCGCTGGCACAGCCCTATTTACGGCACTATGTTTGTCTGATACATTATAAATTATTATTGAAAGGTAAAGATTACACACATTTAACAAAATATTCATTTAAATACTCGTTTAATGTCTACAATCTACGCAGATCGCAGATAGGTCTATTATATATATAAAAAAACTTGACAGAAAGTTACTCAGTTAAAGTAGGAGGTTCTATGTTCCACTGGTTTTATTTCATGTAAATTCACCGATTTCTTCGCCAATTATGAAATGATTTTGACGATTCCTTTTTTTATTGGTAGGCCATACTTCAGAAGTAGTTCTATATAAATTTCATCAAAACCGGTTTAGTAGTTTGGTTTTTAAATCAAAATAAGTGGAAAAAATATGTCATCCTAGTATACGAAATTGCGTATTTATTAATTTTGAAGATAGTTTTTTAAATTGATATTTATTGTATACTAGTTGCGCCCCGTGGTTTCACCCACGTGGTGATGAGAAATGGTGTCGGTGATGATGATGAAAAGTAGCCTATGTGTTAATACAGGACATAAGCTATGTATATTCCAAATTTCATCTAAATCCATCCAGCTGTTTCTGCGTGAAAGAATAACAAACTTACACACTCACAAACTTTCACATTTATAATTCTAGCTGCACCCGCGTGGTGATGAAAATCGGTGATGATGATGAAAAGTAGTCTTTCTGTTAATCCAGGATATAATCAATGCATATTCCAAATGTCATCCAAATCCATCCAGCCGTTTCTGAGAGATTGAGTAACAAACATCCATCCATCCAAACTTTCACATATATGATTTATACTAGCTATACCCGCGACTTTGTCCGCGATTTCTTCAGAAAAAAATAGCGTATGTCCGTCCTCATGACACATACTATTACTTCCCAAAATTTTATCGAGATCAGTTAAGCCGTTTAGCTGTGAAACATATGTAGCAAACAGACAGAGTTACTTTCGTATTTATAATATTATTAGTGTGGATTATTAGTGTAATTTACATTACAATGTGTTTTTTACATTTGTGTTTGTTCTATGTCTGGGTGTTAATATCTATTTAAGTATGTATTTCAAAATATATATGTACGTAAATCAGTCTCTGGCAGCCATATTACAAGGTTTGCTTAGTTTGGAGTCAGATGACCGTGTGTGCAAATGTCCCTAATTAGTGTGAAGTGTGATTAGTGTGATAAGTACACATGACTAAAATGACTTGTATCTTTTGCAGCCATACCATGATAGCAGTAAAACATTCTGTTCCGATCGTTCCGATTCTATCGCTCGGTGTAATGACAGTCCTTATTTACTACGAGTCTCAAGTTCACTCAAGGTGAGTGCAACAAGTCAAATTCAAAATCAAAGTCAAAAAATTCTATAAAAACCGACCAAGCGAAAGAGGATTCCATATCATAACTTTTTTTATATTCCTACCTTCATTCATTCAACATTTAAGAGCGTAGCTCTTGTCAATGGAGTAACTTCCATGCTTGACGGTCTTCTGCCAGTGTTTTCATCTCCCTGTACGACATGACATTTGCCTTCTCTTTTATTTGGTCTAAGATACTCTTCTTGGTCTTCCCTGTCCTCTCTTGCCTTCTACCTTTCCCTCTATGATGGTTTTCATTAATTTGTCATGTCGTACAAGTCATGTGTTCTTACCTCTCGTTGATATTTTTGATAGCCTTTTATTAGCTTGCCATGTATGTATGTAAGGTAAAGCTTAAGGTTGCCTGGAAGAGATCGCTTATAGCGATAAGGCCGCCAATTGTTTCACTAGTTTTTAAGTTGTTTTTATGTAATTTTTGGTGTGAACAATAAAGAGTTTTCTATCTATCTATCTATGTAACGGAATCATAGAACTTGATTTCCAACTACTTCATTGAAATTTTGCACACTTATCAAGGACCGTTACAAAACTATTATATTTATTTTAATAATTTAATTTACTTGTTAATGATTGTGAAATGCAAGCAAATATTTTATTTATTAGATAAGTTCTTATTAGCTCTGAAACAAAGTCACAGCCAAGCAAGTAAGTCACGGTTACCCTGCTATTTAGGGTTCCGTACCCAAAGAGTAAAACTACGAAAAACTACCCATTACTACGACTCTTACTTTTTTACTACTTTTTTGGTAATTTTTGCTCGATATTGATAACGGCTACAGGTAGATGCTTAAAATGTTCACAGAATATTTAGTTATATATTCACTTTAAAAATAAATGATTAACTTAAAATAAAACATATATTTAAGGGGGACACACAACAAACGTGATTTTTTTTGCCGTTTTTATAGATAATGGTACGGAACCCTTCGTGCGCGAGTCCAACTCGCACTTGGCCGGTTTTATTTATTTTGGTACTCATCTCACCAAGTGACAGGTCCACGCTTGCGTTCGGGCTTCGTAGCCGTTGGCCGCATAGCTTTATGAATGTTAAGAACCTAGTTATAATAAATCTTTGTTACTACTTCCAGATGCAATAACTATTTAATGGGTGAGCTCCAAGCTAGTTGGAAGTTGGTATCTTCTCAGATAGAGACCCTGCAGAAGAATCATAGCCGCCTCGTTTTAATACTTCAAATGTACCCAGGGTAAGAGTAAGTTGCATGGTAGGTAGAAAGACTACGGAGCGGCCATTGAATAAGTATGGATTTGAGAGAGAAGTTTCCACTTGCGATTCAGACATAATCGCCGTCTCGCTTGTTCAAGGATCGGTTCACGAGTTTTGACGATGTTGTGCACATTAGAGAAATGAGCCGTAAATGTATAAATATACGGTTGAATTTGGTAAAATAGTTTTGATTCATGTTTATATATGAAAAACTGCGGACATTTATTGACTATAATTATCTACGCGTTGTGACTTCTATGTATAATTTTTCGAAGCCCTATGATGACCATTTCTGTTAAAGGTTCATCAATGCCTCTATTCCTCAATATTCTCTGCCTGAATTACACTCTAAGAAAGGTCCTACGAAGGAATACGAAAGTCTCAGATGGCGGGTATACGCAAATACCAAGGAGTTCTGGTACTACCTGAGCCATCAGCTATCATCAGCAAGAGCAGCCAATGGGACTCTAAAGCAAAAAGAAAGACAAACTGTACTGAACGATGTGGCTGATAGAAAAAGGTAACAAGTTAGAAAAAAGTGTGTGCTTAAGATTAAACTTCATCAAGGTTGATTATATTTCCCTCGCTCCCTTAGTCGACTCGAGCCGACTTTACCCGAGTATCGCTAGTTCAGTGCTTTTTCTCCATCCCAAAAAGTGCCCAAAGTTTTCACTTCTAAAATTGTGATTGATTGATGATAAATAAATGATAGGATTTGAAAAAAAAAATCTTTGTAAAAAAAAAACATTTTCGAGTTGGATGGGTCTGGGTCTATATGGGCGTCTTTAAGTAGCAAGTGAATCGGTTACGACTAGGCAAGCGTGCTCCATCGTAGACCTCACTATCTCTGACAATCTCTCTTGTCCCGAGTCATTGTGTATTTAGTATCTCTACTTGTCCAAAGTTGTTGTGGAATTTAGTATCTCTACTTGTCCAAAGTTGTTGTTTAATTTAGTATCTTTACTTTTTCCAGGTCGTTGTTTGTTTAGTATCTCTACTCCTTCTAGGATGTTGTGTGTTTAGTATCTCTACTTCTTCCTAGTTGTTGTGTGTTTAGTATCTGTACTTTTTCTAGGTCGTTGTGTGTTTAGTATCCCTACTTCTTCAGGTCGTTGTGCGTTTAGTATCCCTATTCCTTCAGGTCTTTGTGTGTTTAGTTTCTGTTCTTTTTCTACTTAGTTTTATAGATAGTTTAACTGCCCCGGTGGCACAGTTTGTACTGGACCTACCTTCTGCGCTTCTGGCAGCCATATTACAAGCTTTGCTTAGTTTGGGGTCAGATGACTACGAGTATGTAAGTATGCAGAATTTCCAAAATAAATATTTATTTAATATCTCTACGTCTTGTTCCAGGTCTTTACTCTCTGATCAAGAGAAGTTCCCAGCAGTTGACGGACACGAGGAGTGGCGCCATCGTGAAGCAGCCAGTGTGAGCGACCTCGTGCAGCGCAGACTAAATTATACGCAGAACCCGCTTGACTGTCAGGCTTCGAATAAAGTTTTGTGTAGTCATAATGTAAGATATTTTATACATTCTAGTCGGTTTTTTGGGTTCCGTACCCCAAGGGTGTAAACGGGACCCTATTACTAAGTCTACGTTATCTTTCTGTCTGTCCTTCATACTTTTAACGTCTGTATCTTTTGAAACGTAAGATAACCAGTTAAAAAATTAACAGAATATGGCGTAGCTAAGTGGTGCCGTACAGCGGAGCCCTCAAACTCACGGAAGCCCTTGGACCCTAAACAGCAAAAATCAAACTGAATTTGCATTTTTTTTCCCTTCAAACACATTGATGTAGTAAGTAGGTTTGAGCTCAATAAAGAGCTGATGATAAAGTAGCTTTATACCATTAAAATATTTATATTTTTACTTGATAAAACCTAACCCAGTTTAGATAGGGTTCTATTTTAAATATTAGTATCAGTTTAGATAGGGTAGGGCAGATTGTAAATCGGGTACTTATACCCAATTTACAATACCCGATCTTCCATTCCGGTTGCCGAAAAATCTCCCATTTTGAAGGCAGTGTCAGTTGTGGCAGGAATGGCACTTATAAAAATTGTTTTTTAGGTTGGTGGCACGGGCTGCCACATAAACTTCATAGTGTACTGCCTCCTAGTTGGGTATGGATTAGAAAGGACAGTAATACTTGCAAAATCAAACAGTGTGACTCAGAGAATTCGGGCAAACATATTTCGTCCTATATCAGAATGTACTGACACTTACACTTATGATTGGAATAACATAATGAATACGAATAATGAAGGTAACGATTATTGACTCATATTCACAAAATTAGTCATAACACCATAGTGATACAATACACATAGTATCACAATCATGTCATTTGTCCGAAACAAAACTCGGCGCACGCTACACATTGGTTAATTGTAAGGCAACTGCGATCCGACTACAACGCCGCACGATGCCAGTGCTACGATGACATATCGGACAAGCGACGTTGAACACTATGCAAGCGACATTACGTCTAAATTGAAGTAAATGTGGTATAGTGAACTATATAACTGATGTTTAGGTATGTATTTATTTATTAATTTTATTTATTTATTTCAAATTAGCACCGCACAAAAACGACTTACACTAATGACATTAATAACACTTCAAAAACACACACAATATCATAACAAATGTCACAAGATTACCTACAATAAACAAAATAACAATAATTAAAGAGATTAAATACATTCAGTCAGATAATAGTCAGATTAAAATTAAATAAATGTCAACGTCAACGTCAACGTCATGTATAATGTACAACGACGCTCGGACATTGTTAACTGTTTTTACTTAGATATTGTGACTCTATAGGTTTTGTAACTCGATGTACGAATGTGACACTCATAATTTGATTCAGATATTACCGATTCATGGTGGTTATATGGCGCCCAAAATCTAACAAAATACATTAACAAAAATTTTTTGGCTAACATCTGACTTGTTATGGAGTCCGTTCGTGATTTGAATTGTGTCACGATCGCGTACCATCCCATGACAAAGGGAGATAGCGACGCGCCTTATTCTGGGCCTTAAGTCCCTATGGCCACAGAATACATTAAGTACAAGACAAGTACAGAAGATGCACTCCGCAAAATCATTTAAATAAGTAGCGACTCTTGCTACTACACAATAAAGTGCAATTCAGGACGTGCGAGCGCTACCTACTGCTATATTAACCTAGAAGTTTCCTCTCTGTCTATCGCTTGACTCTTGTCGCGTTATCTCTGTCTATCGCGCGGCAGCGGGCACGGCAAGTCCGACAAGACGACTAGTTGTAGCTTCATACCTAAAGTGCGGAGTGCGCCAGGGGGTATAGACAAGAACCACTTTCTGTTAGCGTTAACGTCTGCGGAAAGATAAAATTGTACGAAAATGACATCAGCAGTCACGTGACATCTCTCAAGCTAATGTCATTTTCTTAAAATTTTATCTTTCCGCAGGGGTTGACGCTAACAGAAAGTGTTTATTGTCTAGACCCCCAGGTCTGCTATGGCCTAAGGCAGGTTTATAGTTTAATAAAATATTATTGTATTTTTTTTTTCAGAAAAGAAAATTGAAAATGAAAATATCGATAGAGACGTTAATCAACGCCCCGGGTAGCGCATCTCTTGTCACATCACTATTTTTCTCTGAAACATGTTTTCGCATAAATTTTTCGCATAAACATTGTTTTCCTAAGACGTGGATGGCATATATCTTTTTTAGCTTTTGTGTTTTTCTTAAGATCTGCGATGCATAAATTTTACTGGCATATTTTTTGTCGGAGTTTTTTCGCCTAATTTTTGTTGGACTAAAATTTTGATGGAAAAAATATAATAAAGAATGAATAGTAATTATCAATATAAAAAACCGTCTTCATAAAAATATCAGAACTGGACCAAATTGAAATGGAACAACACGGGAAGCACCAGCTTTCAAATAAAAAAAGAATCATCAAAATCGCCCAGTCGAAAGTTCTGAGGTAACAAACATAAAAAATAAAATAAACAGTTGAATTGAGAACGTCTTCCTTTTTGGAAATCTGTTGAAAAATCAGTAACGGTCGTGCTAAGCAACCAGCATCAAGTAGCAAGCTTTGTATTCAACACATACAATTTTTTTGCCAACGTATCTGTGATGCTTCGGTATTGCAGTTATCCATAGGCGATGGTGATCGCTTACCATCAGGCGGCCCATCTGCTTGTTTGCCACCTATGGCATAAAAAAATAACAGTTGCGTTTAGCTGTTGCAGTGCGAACAAACATACCAACTTGCAAAGTTACGCAGAAAATTTTGCATATAAAATATAAGAGTAATGCTAGATATATACGCATAAAAGAAATATACGAAACGAGTTTATACCAATTTCCGTTTATATATAAACATATCAGACATGTATATACATAACATTTTATTACAATAAATTTGTTGTGTATGCCGTAAAATTTAAATGAAAAAGAAATATACGATATCAGTTTGCTATTTTAAGATTTTGCCATTCGTTGATTGGTTAACACAATTTATGCCAAAAGTAGTTATGCGACAAGGATAGTAAACCCGTTAATATAGTCCGTTCACGGAGAAAGACTAATAGAGAAACCAGGGACTGCACGTGATTGGATGCAAATAACATATCTAATATGGCGCCATCTACGCTGCCACCAATTGTCAGATTTGTCAGTCTAATTTGTCTTTCGTGCGATGCTGACGTGTCGTTTGGTGCTCGTAGTGAATAACCTAGGTTATTCAGAGCTAGGTTTTCAGATTCTTTTTTTTTTTTATAAATACAAAGTTAGAAGTATTATGTAGTAAGATGGCGTTGAGCTGTTATGGGCAAGCGTGAAGAGCCATCAGGTGAGCGACTTCGCTCGTCTTGTCACCAAGTATCATAAAAAAAAGCGCCCAACAATTATTAGGAAATGATCTCTCCTACTGACCAATCATACCCATCTCGTAATCCGTCCTTTTAACTTCTATTCAATTGTGCAACAGAGTGCGCCCTGTGTTAGTCATTCTCGATGACCAGGCTATAAATATTTTAAGAGGCTATGAGGTCGTGCCTATCCCAACGTATTTTATTCCGCAAGATTTAGTACAGAGGTCAGTAAATTTCATTAATTAATTAGTTATTTTTAACTATAACATAAGGCCGCCTATTATACTGCCGGTTTTTGTATTTATATTAAGATGCTTTGTATTTTTAACCGACTTCCAAATAGGAGGAGGTTATCAATTTGACTAGTATTTTTTAAAATGTTTTATACCTCAGAACTTTTGACTGGGTGAACCGATTATGATAATTATTTATTTATTTAAAAGCTGGTGCTTTCCGTTTGGTCCCATTTTTACTAAGTTTGTTCATACAATGTAAAAAAGTCATTTCCACATCAAAAATTATTATAAGAGACATCTGTCGGAACACCTCAGTACTAAATCAGGCATGCGTTCTCTAAAGCCGATAGTGCCTAATTAATGCACGCGCTATGGGATAGAGGGCGCATATTTGGTCCAGTTCTGACATTTTTATGAAGTCGGATTTTTATATTGATAATTAATTATGGTGTATAATAAAGTGATATTGTATTGTATAGGTATCTTTATTATAACATACATGCCAATTAAGTCATGTATTGTTTCCATAATGAGACAACCGACTAATTCTTATATCATTATATTTTACAGGATAGGCCGGTTTAATAGTGACCCGTATTCGTGGTGGCTTGCACAATTAGTAAAGTATGTTCTTAAGTTGCGAAGACCGGATGTCATCAATTCTGCTATAGCCAAAATTAACTTTACATCACCCATAGTCGGGTAAGCCGTTCTAATTGTAACTATTATAATTATTACTATAATCTAGATATAATAAAAGGGTATTTGACCAGTGTGTGTTGCTACCTGCTAGTGACAGATTGTTCAGATAGGTAAGTCCAACTTAGGCAAAGAGGTCGCACGAACAATTCAACTCTGATGGGCAGCGTTCGGGAAATTGCGTGACATATTATCTTCTCGTCCAAGATACCACAGCGCCTAAAGACAAGGGTCTTTGACCAGTGTGTGTTGCCAGTGATGACATATGGTACTGAGACGTGGTCCTTAACTGTTGGCCTTTTGGAGAAATTCGGAGACACAACGGGCAATGGAAAGGGCTATGCTCGGAGTTTCTTTGCGCGATACAATCCGGAACGTAGATATTCATCAAAGAACCAGAGTCATCGACAAGCTATTGAAATTTGCAAGTTGAAGTGGCAGTTGGCAGGCCACATCACTCTAAGAACCGATAACCGATGGGGAAGAAAGGTTCTTGAGTGGATACCATGAACCGGAAGACGCAGCGTATGTAGGCCTCCAACTAGATGGACCGACGACATTGTGAGAGTCGTGGGCATTCAGTGGATGCAGATGGCAGGATGTCGTTCAGTGTGGAGGTTAAAGGGGGAGGCCTATGTTCAGCAGTGGACGTCTTCTGGCTGATGATGATGACGATAATCAGCCTTTTTAGCCTGATTATGTATGCATGCAAATAAATAAAAACTGTCTTCAAACCTATTACGAGTAGGTACAATGATATATCCTTGTCCGTCAGAGATACACCCGATATATAAATAAGTGTGATTTTTCAGTGTACACATCCGCCGCACGGACAAGATGTATGAGGCTGAATACCACGACGTGGATGAGTACATGTCCCACGTCGCGGACTACTACGCGCAGCTGGAACTAACGCACGCCGTCGACCAGCGCCGCGTCTACATCGCCACTGACGATGCTCGCGTTAGTCGACATAGTAATACAACTTGAACTAACGCGCTCCGTCGACTAGCGCCGCGTCTACATCGCCACTAACGATGCTTGCGTTAGTCGACATACTAATACTACTTCAACTAACGCGCTCCGTTGACCAGCACCGCCCTACATCGCCACTGACGATGCTCGCGTTAGTCGACATACTATAATACAACTTGAACTAACGCGCTCCGTCGACAAGCGACGCGTCTAGATCGCCACTGATGATGCTCGCGTTAGTTGACATACTAATACTACTTCAACTAACGCGCTCCGTTGACCAGCACCGCCCCTACATCGCCACTGACGATGCCCGCGTTAATCGACGAATAATAGTATAGCTCGAACTAACGCGCGCCGCATCTACATTACCACTGACTATTACAACTTGAACTAACGCGCAACTTCGACTAGCACCACGTCTACATCGCCACTGACGATGCTCGCGTTAGTATTTTTTTTATTATGACCACAAAAATAGGATATAAACAGTGTTCACATTTATTTTGGTTATTAGAAAAAAATGTTTTAAATTACATAGTAAAATGACCGAAGCACATTGTTCTAAAGTAAATTTATATCGTAAAAAAACATCAAATGCGCGAATGAGATCTCTGCACCTGGTATGCTGGCCCTGGTTACGAACGATGTGTCTTTCCAAAAAAACCTTGGTCTCATCTTTATTGCAGGTGCTGAAAGAAGCCATTGCAAAGTATCCTCAATTCAAGTTCTACGGAGACTACAGGAGGACGGAGTTTGCTGGCCCGAGATTTCGATATTCGCCGCAAGGAATGACCGGCATTCTCATCGATATGTATGCTCTGTCCATGTGTGACTACTTAGTCTGTACTTTTAGCAGTAATGTGAGTCCTTTTTACAAGCTTTTATTTATTGTATGATAATAGTTTCTTTGCGCGATAGAATTCGGAACGTGGATATTCGCAAAAGAACCTAAGTCAACATAGCTCTTAAAATTTGCAAGTTGAACTGGCAATGGGCAGGCCACATCGCTTGAAGAACCATAACTGATGGGGAAGAAAGGTTCTTGAGGGGAGACCGCGAACCGGAAGACGCAGGGTAGGTAGGTCTCCCACTAGATGGACCGACGACACCGTGAGAGTCGCGGGCATCAAGCTGCCGTTCAGTGTGGAGGTTTAAGGGGGAGAGGAGAATGTTCAGCGGACGTTTTCTGGCTGATAATAATCTCGTTTTCACAGGTTGGGCGGTTGGCATATAAGTTGATGCAGACGAAACGCTTACATGCGGAATATAGTTTTACCTCACTGGATGATAATTTCTACTTCACCAACTTAGAAAAACATATCCGTATTGCTGTAATGCGCAACAAAAACATTTCTTTGGAAGTAAGTGGTCTTCAAATAGCAATTGAATGTGTTTCTTTTAGGCAAGCGTGCTCCATCGTATACCGTATCTACGCTGCAGGCGCAGAACCTAACCTAACCCGAAACAAAATATATAGAAACCTGTACTGAAAATTCGTTCCGAAACTAATTTGTACCTAATTAATCTGTAATAATAATGGTGAAAGAACCTAAGCTCCAGGGAGGAAGTGACGCCGTGAGGAGCACTAAGCGAAAGTGCAGCACACTTCTCGACACCCTAAGCCATACTCCAATGTTGCCCTCCGGTGCCAAGCTACGGCAGCCTTTATGAGGGGCCCATTAAGTGGGTGGCAAGTCATCACGTGCCTAAATATATTTTGATGTTAGACAGGACAAGGCAGGTGCCGTTTCTCATCCCATAGTTCTGTTCACCTCAATAGCCCAGATTTTACACCCTTTTAACAAAAAAACACCCATTCAAAATGCTTATTGGTTTTTCAGATCGGTGATGTGGTTGAAAACGGTATCGTGTTAAGAACAAACAAGGTACAAATCACAACAAGGTTTTACTAACCCTTTTTCAACTTTTTTACTAATCAATATTAGTCGACTGATTATTTAACTTTTCGCAAAAATGATTAAATACCGCCCAAGTAGTATACTCTCGTTTTAAGTCACTAAATTATTTTTTTACAAGCTGCGCCCCGCGGTTTCACCCGCGTGGTGATGAAAATCGGTGGTGATAATGATGATGATGAAAAGTAGCATAATATATGTTCCAGGACTTAAGCAATATATATTCCAAATTTCATTCAAATCCATCCAGCCGTTTCTGCGTGATAGGATAGAGTAACAAACATCCATCCATCCATCCAAAATTTCACATATATGATACTAGCTGCGCCCCGCGGTTTCACCCACGTGGTGATGAATATCGGTGATGATGATGAAAAGTAGCCTGTGTTAATCCAGGACATAAGCAAAGTATATTCAAAATTTCATTCAAATCCATCGAGCCGTTTCCGCGTGATTGAATAACAAACATCCATCCATCCAAACTTTCATTATATATGATACTAGCCTACCGTCCCGGCTTCGCACGGGTGTAAGCTCGGCCTTCGGCCTCGCTACAAAATATAATATAGCCTATGTCACCCGGGGATAGTGCAGCTTCCCAACAGTGAAAGAAATTTTCAAATCGGTTCAGTAGTTTCGGAGCCTATTCATTACAAACATACAAAAATAGGTACAAATCTTTCCTCTTTATAATATTAGTGTAGATTAGTGTAATTCGCTCGATTAATAATAATCCTTATTCATGGTTTCAGAGTGGCCGTATTCCATTGTACAAGACACAAGAACAAATCATGCAATATCCGTATCCAGAGTATAAACAAGTGCCACTGTTCTCCGAAACCAGGCAATAACCAAACCTTGTGTGGTGAAAGAGCGCAGGAGTTTACGCCTTTATTAGGAAAAGGCATTACAAGTATAGTGTGAGATGTAATCATAGAGGTGTTATAGGCTTTAAAAACTGACTATTCTGTGCTAAAAGCAGCATATCTACTTACCTACGAATGTATGTATATGTGCATTTTGTGAGAAAAGGAAAGAATTCATACGCTATATCTGTTGTTAGAAAGAGGCAAATTAGTTACTAGCGGTATTTGGTCGCACTGCCGTCGCCACCGTGGTGATCAGTTGAATTCGGCTTTGTTCGGCTTTGGTCGTCGATTGTGGCGAACTCTTTCACTCTCTCACACAAGACGATCTACACATCTCGCTCATTCACTTCGTGCAACACTTCGTGACAACAGTTACAGACGTCAGATTAAACAATATTATTTTTCTGTTTTAATAAAAAATACAGTCCTTACGCGTGAAATGAAACATTTTTCTTGTCTCTCACAGAGTGTGCAGTTTACAATTATTTTTGCTAAAAAAATTAGCTGCGATGTGTTGCCGAGTACGTGACTGAGAGACGGCTAGTCACGGAACACTAAGGTACTCCAAGGAGCGGCTAGTATGATAATGTGCCTTGCATTCGTCTAGCTCTAGTCAATATGATGGCGGCCACAACCTATCCATATATCCAGGGGTCTTCAAACTTTGAAGCCTTGGGGCCATAATATTTTTTTCGGTATGTTGCAAGGGCCGTAACAATTTTAATTTTTCTGCCTACCTAAGCAAACATAGGCTTTTATTGCATTTCAATTACTATTGATTGTGTATTGTGACACGTAACTACATCTAGTGTCAAGTAGTGATACTATGCACGGTTCTAGGTACTATCTATTTCAGCTATAGTCTTCAGTCCTTCTGCGGAAAATGTTTGGAATTGTCCGAATTTCTAAGACCTGTCATATCAGTTGTTAATTTTATCACATCCACAGGGCTGAATCACCGACAATTCCGCGAGTTTCAATTCCTGTCGCGGGCCGGATTGATGGCAGTGGCGGGCCGGATTTGGCTCGCGGGCCGTAGTTTGGAGACCCCTGCATATATCCATAGGGTATACAGGGTTTGTTAACAGAATGTAATTTGGTGAACGCAACCTACTGTCAAACTGACAATGAAATGTCAACGTCAAAGAGAGACGTCTTTACGTCAATCGATTTTGACACACTCTCTTGTATGGGGACACCCTCCTTTTTACTTATTTACTTTAGTAGGTTGTGCTGACGCAAATCTAAAGGTTAATTTAAGAGGAACCTACTTAAAACTGAGACAAGCAACAAAAAAACAATTTTAAATTGTAAAAATTTATTAAATTATACGTAATCTATTATAGTAGCAAAGTCAATAACGCTTGCACAACCATGACCACTAACTGGAGTAGACCAGGCAGAAGACCACCTCCAATACCTACCAGTAGATCCTCAGCCAATTCTCCCACAGAAGAAATCAAGGTTGTCAGTAGTCCTTGAAGATTTAATACATTTGCTGGTGGTGTATTCGGATTTGCTCCAAAAGCATACTCTGGCAAGGACCTTAAAAAGTTCACTATTGCCAGTGCTTGGGAATAGAGTTTTAGCAAAGAGGTTTCCAAAGCTCCGAGGTCCACAGGTATGAGGCAGCTGACTGAAGGAGGTAGAGTATCGAAGATGGAGAGAAGAGATAAAAGGAGATTGTAAACGTTGTTTAAGAGAGGAAGGAGGATATTGACTAGAGGATATACTGCTGGTAGCTGAACACCGGTGGCTGATACTGGCTGGAAAAAAGAAACGCTGTGTCAAACTGGCTGATAAGAAAATAATAACACGCCGAAGAAAAAAAAAATACACTCCATAAAATAAAGTTGAGCAATTTAAATAGTAGGTATTCTATTTTTAAATGTAATAAACATGTTTTAACTGTTAAAAAATCTAAAAGTTCAGTAGAATTATTTCACAGTGACTGTTTTTTTCCTTTTTTTACCGACTTCCAAAAAGAAGGAGGTTCTCAATTTGACAGTATTTTTTTGTTACCTCAGAACTTTCGACTGGATGAACCGATTTTGATGATTCTTTTTTATTTGAAAGCTGATGCTTTCCGTGTGGTCTAAATTCAACTTGGCCCAGTTCTGGCATTTATATGAAATCGGTTTTTTATATTGATGATTATTTTATCTAAATTTTACTTAAATGTACTTGTAATAAAGCTTTCACAATCTTAATAAGAAAAATATATCTATTTTCTTTTCAATAAAAGTAATTCTATTTGTACAAAATATTTCACTTACTGTCAAAGAAAAAACTGCAACGAAACAGAAAATGAATAGTGAAGATTTCGACATTATTTCGCAACTAAAACATAAATAATCCTGACAAAAACACCTCTTCCTTTAGCTATATTTTGGTGTCTAAAATAATTTTCATAAAAACACTTTTATACATTAAACGTTGCAAAATTGCAACAAAGATAATAATTAATATAATTTCATGTACATAAGTAGATAAATAAATAATAGGTAATCGATAAGGGAAAAATGTGTTGCCTTACACTTACCTAATTTCAGTTGCACTAGTTTCAATCGAAATAAATAATATTAACCTCTAGAAACTAAGTCTAAACTATTAAGGCGCGGTTTTCCCACATTAAAGCGATGCTTATTATTATAGATGACCATAAGGCTTAATCAGTCGCATTTGGTAGAGCAAAACCATGGCGCTGACACACAGTCGTTTCGCTATTTTTATTTTTAAGGTTTTTCTCCTATTTTTTGAAAGTATAGCTGTAATGTAAATGTACCTTTTTGTGTTCTATCCATAGTTATGAAATCTGTTTTTTGCGAAGTCGCTCACCTGATGGCTCTTCACGCTTGCCCATAACAGCTCAACGCCACTCAGAATTTTGAACTTCAACTGTTCAAAACCCTGGATGGCAATGCACTGCGCTCGTCACCACGAGATATAAGATGTCAAATCTCTGTGTGCCCTGTAATTTCGCTGGAAACATTGCCCTTCAATCCGGACTACAGTAGTGTTTGCACACTACTGATTGGTGGTTGAATAACTGGCAAAGGTGTGGTACTTCCCCAGGTGGACCCCTGCAAAAGAGTCCTACCACTACAAGTTCTGTTTATAAAGATATCGAAGAAATCATTTAGTAAATAGGTATTTAAATGAATCCAAAAAAAAGGAAGAAAAGCGCAAAGCAGCGCCTACTTTTTTATTTCTATCGAGATAAATATACTTAATCGCGTTTCGGTCTTTACGGTTTCCTAGATAAAGCATTCAATTTTATATCACACAATTTTATAATATTAAGCTAGCCATGGAAGTAGACAAATCTAAACCAATACCAGTTGTCTGGATAAATCTAACATAGGTTTTACTAACTCGAAATGTAACGTACTATGTGTTTTAAATAAATAAATTAAAAAAACTAGAATAACCAAAATTGCTAAAAATGGGAAAAGAGGCACTTAAACTATAATAATTTAAAACACTAAATAAAGTGCGCATACTGTGAAATGTTTCGGTTTCTTCTAGGCAAGCGTGATCCATCGTAGACCTCATCATCGCCTAACATCAGGTGAGTTGGCGACCAAGCGCAAGCCTATTATTTAATAACTAGCCGTCCGCCCCGGCTTCACATGGGTGTAAGCTCGGCCTTCGGCCTCGCTACAAAATATAATATAGCCTTCTCACCCGGGGATAGTGTAGCTTCCCAACAGTGAAAGAATTTTCCAAATCCGTTTAGTAGTTTTGGAGCCTATTCAATACAAACAAACAAACAATCAAATCTTTCCTCATTATAATATTAGTATAGATAATATATATGTACTGTACTGTGTAATGTATCTGTTTAATAACCAAACCAAATGAAGCCAAACTCGAAGCGTTTACAAGCCACTAGCCATTGAAGTGTTTCACTAACCAGCTCCTTCCATCAGTTCGATAGTACCAGATTATTATATTGTCATTCGATGTATACATACACACCACACACTCTCCACCAACACTAACACCCCACCCCGCACATACACACAGTCCTTTTAATCCTCCCATTTGACCTCAGAAACATCATTATGTCTCACAACCATTGAACTCGGACACAAAATAAAAAATTGTCTAGTCTTCTCGCAAATATTGTTTTAATCTATTAATTGTTTATATATTTTCTTTCTTTATATTTATGTTTCTAATTTATTATTACTTTAAGGTGTAAGCGCGCGCGATATTTCCATTGGTGTATCCTTTTCGGACCTCAAGATACAGGCCTAGCCTAGTTTGAGGGCCTCAGGCAATTGTTTTTATTGTAATTGTATTTTATGTGAAATAAATATTTTTTGTTTTGTTTTATATATTTATATTTGAATATCAAAGTCTCAAATCAAATAGATACGACTCTTGAGCAACCCTGAAATCACGAAACAAAAATAAGCTGATCAAAACATTTCATCGAGTGTCAATGAACTTTTTGTATGGAACAGCTGTTTTTTTGCGCAAAAATAATTTTCAGTATGTAGGAATGTGTTATCGAAAATGTAATGTAATCTGTCATTATACAGAATGCAAATACAGCCTTAAAAAAAACTAGAGTCACACAGCGGGCAATGGAGAGAGCTATGCCCGGAGTTTCTTTGCGTTATATAATCCGGAACGTTGATATTCGTCAAAGAGAGTCCAGAGTCATCGGCATAGCTATTAAAATTTGCAAATTGAAGTGGCAATGGGCAGGCCACATCGCTTGAAAAACCGATAATCGAAGGGGAAGAAAGGTTCTTGAGTGGAGACCATGAACCGGAACACGCAGTGTACGTAGGCCTCCCACTAGATGAACCAACAACAGATGCAGAGCCGGCTATCCAGTGTGGAAATCTAATGGGGAGACCTATATTCAGCAGTGGACGTCTTCTGGCCGATGATGATGATCATTACAATTCTTTCAAACAATTCGGGAGTATGTATTTACGCGTTTCAAAACAAAATAGGGTATAATATGCGAGTAAATTTTCTCGGAAAATATGATAACTAAAACTAGTTAGGTACGTATTAGTATCAATAAAAATGCTAATAGGTATTTTTGTCATCAATATCGGATATGAACTTACGTTGTGCTTCAGGTCAAATATTTTGCTGATACCCTATTAACAGTTTGTGCCAATAAAACTTCACACCATCTTCTGTTATAAATGCATATCTACTCAAGTACATCTGTCTCTGTGTCTGTACCACTTGGTACGGCTAAATGGCTGCATTGATCTTGACTTTTGACAAGAAAATATTACAGGTCATAATGGGCCCGTATATGCCTGTCGTATATTTATTTTTGATGTTAGTTTAAGTTTATTCTGTATTTTTCGGTGTGTTATAAAGAGATATTGTATTGTAATGGGATCGATTTTGAAGGTGTAGTTAAAATTCATTAAATAAAGTACTTTTTTTATGATACTAAGTGACGAGACGAGCAAAGTTGCTCGCCTGATGGCTCTTTACGCTTGCCCATAACAGCTCAACGCCACTCAGAATTTTGAACTTCAACAGTTCAAAACCCTGGATGGCAATGCACTGCGCTCGTCACCCTGAGATATAAGATGTCAAATCATATTCATACCACACCGCATCGATTTTAAGCAATCTTTAGAATGTAGGCCCTGCGACACAGGCGTCTCGCCTAGTGTAGGGACTACAAGCACTTGTAAACCTACATTAATTTACCTCGTTCCCCCTTGCCTTAATTCACTTTGCTTTTTAAATTCAATTTTGTAAATCGTTTAGTTGATTAAGTTAGTATGTAAGTGCATTGGAAATAAAAATATTTGTTTTTGTTTTTATAAATCTCTGTGTGCCCTGTAATTTCGCTGGAAACATTGCCCTTCAATCCGGAACACAGTAGTGTTTGTACACTACTGCTTGGCGGTTGAATAGCTGGCAAAGGTGTGGTACTTCCCCAGGCGGACCCCTGCAAAAGAGTCCTACCACTACACAAACTTATCATGAAAGAAGCCCCCCAGACGCGGCACAGCATCATCGCGTATCAATCAATATTAGTTTCATTTCTCAGTCATATTTCTTGAAAAGGGCTGTTAATAGAGTCTTTAAGGGTCGGCAGCATATCTGAGATGCCCCTGGTGTTGCAGGTATCCATAGGCGATGGTGATCGCTTACCATCAGGCCCGTCTGCTTGTTTGCCACCTATGGCATAACAAAAATGATGTCTACGATATCTTAATATACAGATTTCATTATTATGGAGGGAACCATAAAGGCACATATTACATTACAGCTATACTTTTCGAAACACATGAGAAAAAAAAACAAAAATAGAAGCAGCGAAAAAGAATGTATGTAAGCGCCATGATTTATCTTCACTAAATGCGACTTTAATACAATATACTAAGCCTTATGGTCATCTGTAACAAGGGTTGCTTAAAAGTGGGAAAACCTCGCCTTAAGTGAGGATTTTTTGTATCCTGAATAAGTCCGCGTTTGACCACCAACTCGCCTGTTGGTAAACGACGATGTGGTCGAAGATGAAGCACGCAGACTTAGATAATACTTATTGACCATTGCCTTGAAAAGTCCCAGATTATATCTCTCAGGAAACAAGGAGCCAGCAGATGCAAAATGTAGGTTGACAGTTTATACAAGTCTACAGGCACGAAACACTGTTTTAAACTATCACGGTTGTTCACTAAAGTTAAATGATTATTTACGGGATATTTACCGTGGTAAGGTTGTGGAAATATCGGGAGCTCCTTCCACAACCTTACCACGGTAAATAATCATTTAACTTTACAGGCACGAAGTCGCGGGAAACAACTACTTTTTATAAAATTGATTCGTCGTCAGAAACGTGTGAAAAGTAGGTCATTGTCAAGGCCTTGTTCTGTTCATTTCGTTCAGCAATTAAACAGTGTTTTTAGAGCATTTTCTGATAACGAGAGTTTGAGGCATATTTTCATCCAATCTAGCTTTACCTTATGACTTGTCTTGTGTTGCCTGTTGGGTTTTTAGGCAAGGCGGGTTGATCTCTTTAGATCGATTTGATTTTGGAAGGTTTTAAACTATCACGGTTGTTTTTTAGAGCTATGCTCGGAGTTTCTTTGCGCGATAAAATTCGGAACATAGATATTCGCCAAAGAAACAGAGTCGCCGACATAGCTATTAAAATCTGCAAGTTGAAGTGTCAATGGGCTGGCCACATCGCTCGAATAACTGATAACCGATGGGAAAGAAAGGTTCTTGAGTGGAGACCGCGAACCGGAAGACGCAGCGTAGGTAGGCCTCCTACTAGATGGATCGACGACATTGTGAGAGTCGCGGGCATCCAGTGGATGCAGATGTGAGGATGTCGTTCAGTTTGGAGGTTAAATGGGGTCTCTCCCTTAATTGGACATGTTCCCCCTATGTTCAGCAGTGGACGTCTTCTGGCTGATGATGATGATGATTATTTACGAGATTTTTACCGTGGTAAAAATCCACCAAGTTGATGAGTCCGTTGCCACGTTGGTTGGTGGGGAAGGAGCTCCCGATATTTCGGCGCAGTTACACACACCATGTTCACGGGAAGACTCAGTCTTCCCGTGGAAGGCTTAGTATATAATATATGATATTAGTGTGAAGTGTGATTACTGTGATTATAAAGTAGGTATACATTAAGTCTTAAGTAGAGGCTACATTTTGGTGCATGAGCTTCATTTTCTTATTCCGCCCTCCCCCTTTTACCATAGGACAAGTAGAAGGACTGTACACTACTACCCGTTCATCATGGAAATTCCAAACATTCGGACACAACAATTTGGGCCGTCATTTATGATACGTACTGCCCAAGAATGGAACTCCCTGTAGTCTTCCTTGTTTCCTGAGAACTACAATCTAGGCTCTTCCTTAAACATGCTTCTTTATGTAGCATGTTTAAGGTTGGTATCATTTAAATTGACCGTAATTGGGTATGGCAACAAAATGCGGAGCGGATGGAAACGTGTCTCTACTAAAACTTCAAAATATTTCAATGCTTGACAATAGGTTAAGGTCGTTAAATCTAATACTTACAACGTCCTTGCACTGGGCAAATGTATAAGACGCGAGACGCTAAAATTCTCAAGATGAAAGAAGAAAAAAAGAGAGGAAGAAAAAGAATAGAGACTATGTACTTTTTTTTTGTTGCTTTTGGCTTCGCGTTGCCGCAGTTGCCATATACAAGTCGTTTTATGTTTTAGAATGTAAAGGTAGGGAAACGATACGCGAATATTAGGATATAAGAAGGATTAGGATGGAAGGATCAGAGGAGTGTAAAAGGGACGAATAAATAACATTTATTTTATAGTTTTATGTTATTCAAGATGATAAAATCAGATAGAGAATGGTAGATAGAAAAAGAATTGCTACTAAGATGAGATTTTATATGTGTAGGTAATGGAACACGAAGGGAATCCCTACTTAAGGTGAAACGTTTCACTTTGGCGGGAAAATCAAATTTCAAACAGGTTTTTTGTCCTTGTAGCTAGGCCGGGTAATTATTGTGAATAGCATAGTGTTCGCGAAAATTGTTGGTCGTTCTTTACATTATCATGTATCACCATATTACTTACATTTGGCAATAAACCGTTTGAAACAGCATAAATTTGTTTATTGACAATTGTAATAATTTGCATTGGAGATAATAACTTTACGCGAGTTTGTAAAGAATAATAATCAATTTTCGCGAACATCATTATCGTTTACAATAATTACTCGGCCTAGCTACAAGGATAAAAAAAACTGTTTGAAATTGAATTTCCCGCCATACGTGAAACGTTTCACCTTAATATTTTTATTCTTGAAACGTCTTATAACATAAATAATCAAACACCTGTTTTCTTTATCTTCTAATAACATAATTATTATTACATTATTGCCTTAGTAATTTTATTATAAATTTTAAAGATTATCTATTAAAACATGTAGATTAGAAAATTTTACAACAATTATTTTAGAGTTACAAAAACATTTATGCAACATCAATGTACGATAAAATTATATTATTTATAAGTCATAATTATGAAAGAAATGTTCACAAATATTTAGTTTTTTAGTTTAGTAAGTGGTAAATATGAGTAGATATATATTATTTGGAGTTGCTGTGGCTTTATTGGTTAGTATAAATTTATTTATTTAAACACTGTTTTAAACTATCACGGTTGTTCACTAAAGTTATATGATTATTTACGGGATATTTACCGTGGTAAGGTTGTGGAAGGAGCTCCCGATTTTTCGGTCTTCCCGTGAACATGGTGCATGTAACTGCGCCGAAATATCAATTATATTACTTTCTTTTTATCATTATCTTCACTGTTATGGTACTATGTTAATTATATGTATTAATATAGTTTATTAAAGTTTATCAAAATGTCGAAGTATAAGTAATTAGGTACTAAATTAATTAATTTCTCACATAAGCGAAATTGTAAAATTTCTTCTTGAGAAATAAACTTCTTTAAACCGAATATCGGGAGCTCCTTCCACAACCTTACCACGGTAAATATCCCGTAAATAATCATATAACTTTATTTATTTATTTAAATGTTGCGTAGGACACCCTGAGACCCAATGGACTGTAAATATTATGTGTATGGTTGTCGGGAACCTCTTGTCTTTTCACGAATCACTGGCTGGGCCATTCTTGATGAGATTTAGCAAGGAGGTAGCATCATGAGGACAAACAAAGTAATATAGTTTACTAGCTGCGCCCCGCAGTTTCACCCGTATTATATCTCCTTGTAGCAACCTCCTTTCTAGCGACAACAACCTCCTTTGCGTTAGATGTTTTTTCTAGAGTTGTAAATTTGTCAATGTTTAGATTTCGATTCTTGTGTTTATATTTTTGTGGGGGAAGGGGTATTACGTAAGCAGATTTATAACAATTATTTACCCCCCCCCCTTGTCAGCAAAAGTAAGCAAAGCTCTTACTCCCCCCCTCCCATGCTTACGTAAACATTGGTAGGGACATTTGTTTTTATTGATTCATGAGCAGCAGTGCCATAATGTGTAAAAAGTAAATAATTACTGCTGACGTAATCACCATCTAGATCCCCCCCCCCCACCCCCCATGTTATCAGAAATAAGCAAAGCATAGACCCCTCCGCCCTACTACGTAATACTTGAAGCGGTCCCTAGCTTTTGAAGAGCTCTACTATGCACCTATTGCCTCCATCATCAGATTAGTTCGATGGTACCAAATTATTGCATTCTCATCTTAATTACACATACCAGCAAAGTTACAAATCGATATGAAAAAAAAAACTACCGTATAGGGTGTTTGATTCATTAAAAACAAACTACTTTGGTGAAAAATATAATGAAATGTTATAAAAATTCTGAAGAAATTATTTAAATCGGCTAATAAAGTTCAGAGATGCCTTTGAAGTATGCCTTTGAAGTTTTGAAGTCTCTTTCCCGTAAACTGAGTGTCAGTATGGAGTTTGTATGGTGTACTCACAAATTACCTCTTTATTAAGTAGGTATAGTGCGCTCTCTGTCATGCAAAATACATTATAATGCATAATAATTTTGTTTTCGGCGATCAATTATATTACTTGGGCCTACGCCTTACTCTAACCGCGGGCTCGAATACGCGCAGTTTTAAAATCACGTGTACGCGAACCTTATCGCGACGAGATACGGTTTGGAGTCGCTACTTTTCGAAATTACCTGAACTGAATCGCTTATAACAGGTAGGTGTCAGCTTTTTTGACACACAATATAAAAACAGTGTGGTAGCCTATTAGAAGTATGTCAAAATCGACTTCAAAGATTTGTTTACATGTTCGTTAGTTTGTTACATGAGAAACTAAAAAAAATTCCAGGGAACATTATTCAACCGCCAAGTAGTAGGTGCAAACACTACTGTGTTCCGGAAAGAAGGGCAATGTTTCCAGCGAAATTACAAGGCACACAGAGATTTGACATATTATATCTCGGGGTGACGAGCGCAGTGCATTGCCATCCAGGGTTTTGAACTGTTGAAGTTCAAAATTCTGAGTGGCGTTGTGCTGTTATGGGCAAGCGTGAAGAGCCATCAGGCGAGCAACTACGCTCGTCTCGTCACCCAGTATCATAAAAAAAGCCGTCTCATAATAACATGGAAATGGGCTACCAAAATCACTTTCTTTTACCTATTTTTACTCAAAAAGTTCAATGCCTCCATTCATCAAGTATATTACACTCATTTGCGAATATCCATCAAACAAATGTTCGTCATAACGCAAATCGGCGTAATGGAACCGCGCCTTAAGTGACGTCATTTAAATGAAAAAATGACATTGCGAAGTTCCTGAAAGAGTTCAATTAACTACTAGCCGTCGGTCCCGGCTTCGCACGGGTGTAAGCTCGGCCTTCGGCCTCGCTACAAAATATAATATAGCCTATGTCACCCGGGGATAGTGTAGCTTCCCAACAGTGAAAGAAATTTTCAAATCGGTTCAGTAGTTTCGGAGCCTATTCATTACAAACATACAAAAATAGGTACAAATCTTTCCTCTTTATAATATTAGTGTAGATTATTGTTAGCTTATTTCCAAGTATACCTTTTTGACCTACTTTTTACTCTACAAATTTTACGTATGTCCATATGAAAATGCTTGCCACTTTTGAAAAAGGGAATGTTTTTACCACAGAAAAGAAAAAAAAAAAATGTTTGAATATATTTATTTACTTCTCTTTTCTGTGGTTTTTACAAACTTTTATTAACCGACTTCCAAAAAGGAGGCGGCTCTCAATTCGACTGTTTTTTTTAATGTGTGTTACCTCAGAACTTTCAACTTAGATGGTTTTTTTTATTTGAAAGCTGGTGCATCTCGTTTGGTCCCATTTTGGTCCAGTACCCTTAGTACAAGATTTGATAGTTTTCGAAAACTTTTTTCGTTTTCGTTTTGATGCATACATTGCTGGGCTGAAAGCTATTCGAAACTATTTTTCGTATTTGAGTGAAGCAACCTATACTGCCGATTACTACCGATTTTAGTTCATCCGCGTTTCCGCTAGAGGCGCTTTACTAAAATGTATGGGACAATACGGAAACGAAAAAAGTTTTCGTAATCTGTCAAATCTTGTACTAAGGGTACAGTTCTGACATTTTTATGAAGTCGACTATTTATATTGATAATTATTTAGTTTCACCTGTCCCGGTGTCTGTCTGTCTGTAATCAAATCTTGCAAGTTAAATTTGATACACGTCCCGGTGTTCGATTGAGCTGACATTAGGCATACTTGTCAAGTTCCGATGACAATACGATATTATGGTGACAGCGAGGTGATTTGATGATGGTGACGGTGGACAACGGCACTCCTCGGTGGATGATAGTAGACTGGCAGTGTTTGGGCTCATTTTGA
The DNA here is from genome assembly GCA_949125355.1 of Agriopis leucophaearia. Classification (NCBI taxonomy): domain Eukaryota; kingdom Metazoa; phylum Arthropoda; class Insecta; order Lepidoptera; family Geometridae; genus Agriopis; species Agriopis leucophaearia. The sequence goes on from OX421289.1 coordinate 2,057,735, forward strand.
TCAGCACACCGTCCCGATCACTAATTTCATAAAATATTGGTTTGAAAAAAGATATTTTTCAACATAAAACTTCACTACCATTTAAATATGCCAATGATTCGATTGGATTGGCCAATCCCAGCAGTGGAGGAGTACAGGCGAATTATGATCCAGCAGGCCTAGCACGGGCCGTGGACAGATTGTCTTTCCACCGTTTTTATCCCGCTAGGAAGAGATAAACGTATCCATATTCTAGCTCTGTCGCGTCTACGCGTGGTTAAAAACGGTGGAGAGACAATTTTTCCACGGCCCGTGCTAGGCCTGCTGATTAGAGATAGTAGGTGAGATATAATGAGCTTTAAATGACATAAACGCAAAAGTATGATTGCCAAAGAGTCAAGTAGGTATATTTTAGTTTACTGGACGTTAATAGACGTTCATAGTAGATACGACTCAAATTTTATGGCAAAAATATGATTTAAAGTTAGTTTCCTGCTCCCATTGCGATAAAACTACACTTACAGGCGTTTATTCAACTGATAGACTGTTCAATGGAATGCCGATTGGGTGTTTCCCGATATTTACAATTGATAGTTGGTATTAAGCTGGGTGTTTTCAAATCGCGAGTTAATCAGTTTCTTTTAAACCGGCGTGCTCCATCGTAGACTGCATCACCGCTTAACATAAGGCGATGTGACGGTCAATTCATTAAAAAAACACATCAGTCATAGGACTACACGTCAGAAGTGAAAATTTAAGTAGTCACCTATTCTACAAGAGATGGCGCTGTTTTAAAATACACGGTACAGCGTGACGATCACGCGAGTTCCATGATTTTTGTTTTCACTTCTAAAACATTACATATTTGTCTTTTCAGGTAAAATCAAGTGAAGCAATGATTCCAGCATACTCCGTCTCAGCTCTCCGCCTGGCTTTCGATGAGATTTCCACCGTCCTTCCTATCGCAAACCAGCTGTCCTGCCTTTTGATACCCTTCCTGATCAACCTTATAAACAATTTGAACAACTTGTCAAACATTGTCCAGAACTTAACTCCAGCATTGCTGCCTTACTTTGGCTGCACACTACCTCTGTTATACGCCACTTTGACTGATCTTGCGTCAGTGTTATTTTTGTATATCAGTGTGCTTATTTCACTTTTTAGATCTAATGTATTAGCAGCACCAGGTTTGCTGTTAGGTCTTGTTTCTCAGGTTTTGAATTTGGTCCTGAATTTATTGAGTGGTTTGACTGATGGGTCAGGCTTACTTGGTGGGTTAATTAAGTTGATTACCAGTATTGTGGTTGAGGTAGAAAAACTGCTGTTGTAAGTTATGTTTTAATATAGTTATTGGTGGATATATTTTGTTGTTTTATTGATTATTATTATATTTTTTATGCCATATTTGACAAACATGCTAACGGTTTGCCTGATGGTAAGCGATTTCCGTCGCCTATCGATACCTGCAATACTATCATCACAGATACGTTACTAAACCTTAAAGACTCTGTTAACAGCCCTTTTCAAAAACCCCATATTATAAGTTACTCGGAAATGTCGCTCATTCCACAAATTGCAGGTGTGAGGCAAAAAAGATCGGTAAAACGCAGTGTGCGATTTCCATATCTATGATATGTGGATGAAGTTTCAGGCGGTGGCGGCTGGTGATGCGATGATAAAACCGCAATGCTATGCTGGCATCAGATCGAACAGTTCTTCAGAACACTCCCCGTTATATATGTTTTGACTGTTTCGATACCTTTCCTCTAACTAAGTACAAATCTTGAAACATGGCGAAAAGGGAATCTACTTGGTCCTTTGATAATAAATAGTTTGGATTTGCTATTAAACTCGAGCTAGTACCGAAAAAAGTCTGCCAAAAACTGAAGGGGGCGAGGTAAACATGTATTGCACACACTGACATAATACTAGTTCTACAAACGCACACTTCAATATTGAGCGCACACAAGTAGTTATTATATGCTTATTATATTATAGCGTAGTCTGAAATTGGGACCCGGGTATGTCCTAAAACTGCGACCAGAACCACCGGAGGATGGGCAGCAGCGTCCTAATAGTACACGGTGAACGTACTGCGATCCCCAAGCCGCCTGCCAAGCGTGGGGATTATGGCAACACCCCTCTCTATGAGGGAGGCCTTGTCCAACAGTGGACGTTAATTGGCTGATGAAGTGAAGTGATGAAGTAGTATGAAATTAGCTTAATTAAAACACAAACTACTTTTAACTAAATAAAAAAGAGTTATTACAACAAAAAAAGGTTTTATTTATTTCATACTCATTTTAAACAAATCCTTATTTAAAAAAAAAAAACTATTTTTCGGATGAATATCTAAGTGTAATTTCGCTTCTACGTCGCTTCAAGTACAATGAGGAATAGCGGAATTATACTAGAGATTCATCAGAAAAACTGTTTTGAAGATTTACTTCCGCGAAGTAACGCCTGATTCAATCAACTATTGATAGCCTTATAATATTTGTTAGTAGGTAAATACTGTTTTTCTGATGAATTTCTAGTGTAATTCCGCTTCTACGTCGCGTCGCTTCAAGTACAATATTATAAGGAATTTGTGATAAATTATCCCGGTAGATATTTGTTGATAAAGTTAATTTAATTGAGTTTAATTTTGCCTAACCTGAAATAAAATATTAATGACATAAATTGAAAATTTACGTAACCTGAAACAAAAATTTATTAATATTATTATTTATAAAAATTTATTATTATATTATTTATTTATTATATTATTTGGGACATTTTTTGCACACTCGGTCATCTGACCCCAAACTAAGCAAAGCTTGTAATATGGCTGCCAGAGACTGATATACCTACATATATATTTTTAAATACATACTTAAATAATAGATAGATTTTAAATACATATTTAATTTTATTAATTACTAGCCGCTCGCCCCGGCTTCGCACGGGTGTAAGCTCGGCCTTCGGCCTCGCTACAAGATATTATATAGCCTATGTCAAATTGGAAGAATGTAGCATTCTATTGGTGAAAGAATTTTTTAAATCGGCCCAGTACTTTTTGAGCCTATTCATTACAAACATACAAACATACATAAATAGGTAAAAATCTTTCCTCTTTATAAAATTAGTGTAGATAATAAACAAACAATTTTTTTTTATTAATGATTGATTAAAATAATCTGAAACAAAATGGAATTAATTCTGAAACATAAAATATATATTAATTGAAATGAAATGTAAAAAATAATGTATTATACCCGTTTCCTTAGTGCACTTTGTCAACAGAAAAACAGTTTTGAAAATGGACTTCCGCAAAGTAACGCCTGATTCAATTAACTATGTTATTCAACTATGTTAGTAGGTAATTAAATTATATTAGTTCATTATCTACTATTAATTGTGTAAAAGCCTTATCCATTTTTTCCATTCTTCTCCGTTTTGTGGCAGTTCTGAACCAAAGCATACCCGCGATCTTTACCATATTGTCCTACCGACTTTGAAAAGGTCTGCTTGTCTTACGCTTTCTGTATCTAGGTACTTGATGCCTTAATTACATGAGCTGAAGTTTAAATGACTGTTTAGTTATGTTTTTAACCGTATTTTAGAACGTGGGTAATCGAGATGAGATCTATACAGATAATCGATAAAAAATCGATGCAATACTTGTAATCTTTATCAATGTAAACATGATATAAAAACCTGTTTTATATAATCAGCACGTAGTTAGGAAAGAGGTTTTGATCGATTTACATATTTCTTTTAGTTGTTTTCGAGAATTTGTGCTATGAATGATGACCATTATACAAAATGATAGAACGTGTAATTTTTGCTTGGCTGTCTGTCATAAAATTGGTACGTATGATGTATTCTGTACCTGATGGTGGTGTTTACTTAGATGAACCCAAGGACTTCTTTTTTAAGGGGAGGTCTATGTTCAGCAGTGGACGTCGTTGGGTCTTCTGATGATGACGATGAGTCAAATGATTACCCAGATTGTTTAACAAAATTCATTTTTCCTTTTGCTTTAGACATAGGTACAGAATTATTTTTAATAATTATTTTTGAGGAAAATTTATCAGTTCTGATTTAAAGCAAACTGTTGATTTTGTGAGTTGAGTTTCATTTTTCATCTTTCACTGTGAAAAGATCTAGTTAGATCTTTTCTTAGACGTAGTTACGTCACTCACCAATGGTTTTTGTTTATGTTACAGGTTGTTTCAAATCCCGTGCCACAAATATTTCCTACTCAACAATATGCAAGTCAATTAACACCATTTAAAAGCTCTGATTTTATACCAGCTTCGTACCAAGCAGCTGTGAGCCAAACCAATCCTCATACACAACATACCGTAGCATGTTGCACCAATCCAGAGAAATCCGTTAATCAAGCACCAATCCAGAGAAATTCAGATGGAACGATGATGAACGAACTTATGATGAGCAAAATATTAAATAACCCATGTCTGCAAAAGTTTTTAGACCCAAACACTAAGCTTTACAACCAAAATGGTCAAGAAATCCAAAGACAGCCAAATACGGGTGCAACGCCTAGTGTTATAAACAACTATTTCATTGTACCACCTGAGTTTTTTAATATAAACAATAATAAAACAGAAGAAAAATTTATAAGTGTACCAAAAAGACGAAAAAATATTTATAGAAAATCTAATTTGACCAAAGCTGATACAACATTAAATGTTTCTGGCCACGAAAATACTAAAATTTTAAATGACGGCAGTTTAATCAGCAATCAGAAAAATAATGGCCGAAAGAAAGGGGAAAAGAAGAAAAAACTAAATGGAAATCCTGCTAAAATTATACAAGACAATTTTAAGATGGATACCCAAAAAGAACTGAAACCAGAAGTTAAAACTACTAAAATTAGTAATAAAAAGGGATTATTAAGAAATAATGAACCATTATTAGAATTGTCCTCACCTATAGATAATCCTAGAGATAAAATTGACGAAAAGGAATTAAATCAGTCAGCTATTAAAAACAACACAAGTAGGAGACGAAAAAAGGCAAGAAAAAAGCCAGATAATGATAAAAAGGAAAGCGTAAATAACATTCCAGATACGTTAGCATTCCAAGAAAATGTCTCGTCAATAAATAAAAAGTTGAAATCTGTTTTTGATAATGAAACATCTAAAATTGTTACTGAGCCCCAGGATTCGTCTTATTTAAAAAATATAGAATCTCCTGTAGATAATCGTCAAACAAAAGATCCTCAAGGAAACATTTATTCTACAAAGCGTGAAAAAGAAAATAGAAAAACCATAAATCCAAACAAAGACAAAGTAAAAAATGAACTTAAAGAAACTCGTGAACAAAGTCAAAGAATTACATCAATGTCGGACGATATTTTAAAAAACTTTTACCCACACATGTATATGGGTAATAATTTTAAATCAAACGGCGACCATCCTTTTAATTTTGAACAGTTTTATCAATCTTATGTTGGCAGTAACAGTGAAAAAAATAAAAATACAAGAAAAACTCAGAACGAGCAGAATAAGAAAGACTCAATACCAAATGAAGTCAAAGTAAAATTGAAACCAAAGAAGGAGCAAACAACTACAGATGTAGTTACAATAAACGAAGAAACAACGGATAAAATGAAATCCAACTCTACAAATTTAACTACAACAGTAAAACCAAATGATGAAAAAAACACAAATGAAGTAAAATTGGGCTCTGAGAATATACAAATAAACACCGAACATGCTGAACCTATTGTAGACATACCTATAAAAGATCCTAATGATAGAAAAATACTTGACACTAAGAAAGACGAAGAACCAGAAATAAATCTGATAAACAGAACTCAAAAACAGAAACCCATTGAAACAAAAGCCAATTTAGAAATACCACGTCCTGTGATAGAAGATTTACATGAATATATAACTCCAGAGTTAGGAAGTGAAGATATAGTACCTAATATACATACAAATACTATAGTTAATGATTACTATCCAGTATTCCATGACGATTCTCATTATGCCGATGATGAAAGCTATTATCTTAGAGATTTGGAAGATGATAGACATTTTTATACAACAGATCGTGGTTTCGAAGAACCATTGTACAGGGACCGAATAAAGTATGATAGATACGAAGACTATCCTCGTCTTAATCCTGATATTAAAGACCGTATAAATTTTAGACGTACTTATAAATTTCGAGGAAGAGATAAAGCAGAATTTGATGACGATAACAAAAGTGACATAGAAAATATTGAAAATAAAAACGTAAAGTATGATTTTAATATTGAAAAAGAAGATTTGAAACAGATTAATAACATTGAAGATCAATTTCAAACACCTCCTTTGTTGGAACATCCAGATTTTATAACTACAAAAATTGAAAAAGTGAATCCAATATCTGATACAGCTATTTTAGATACCAGTACTTATTCTGATACAAAACCTATTCAGTTTGGCAGACTTATAAATTTCGATGAACCTGAAAAGAACATCGACAAATTGTTAACAAATAATAAACCACGGAGTGACCGAATTGAAACAGTCTTTGCTAAGACAACAGTAGTGAAATATGGTGTAACTAAAGAAGAAGAAAGTACTTCTCCTCTGCCCCTATTTGACAATGATGGCGAAGAGTTTTACGGTGATGGCCATACAACATACGTTTTAGCTAAGTCTTTAGGACATGCGGATGACTACTTTTAGTAGACCGACAATACTATCTATTCTTTTGAACCTTCCTGTATACTAAACTGATCTATTAGCTCTAAAATTATGTTTAAGGTGGAGTTTTCCATTAGCAGTTCTCTAACTTACGCATTTTCACATAATTGAAGATATAAAATCACTGGGTATGAATTTGTAAAAATGTCAAAACCAATATTGCTGGCTTTCATAACATTACGAACAAATACACGTTTGTTTCGATCATGATCCAATAAAACAATGTCTGCTATTCCAAGAGTAACAAACCAACATCACTGCACGGTTGCCACTTCATTGCAACAAACACAGAAATTGGGAAACAAATTTGTTAGTTAATCTTTTAAATAAAATAGAAAAAGCATTAAAATTTTCATTTTCTTTATCCGCTGTATCGAAGCAATTCAAGTTAAATACGAATTTAATACAAAATAAAATTATTTACATGATTTTTTATTTAACATATTATTTAAATCCAAACTTTTTTTTCTATTTTGCCGTTATTTGGCATTTATTTCAGGAATATGTACAAAGGTATATTAAATGAAGCAAACACAGCAAAAGCCTTAAATAATAATCTTAAACTAAAAATCTAAAAAAAAGATTTTGTCCGTGTGGCAGAGTACCGAGCACGCTGGCTGCATTCCCGCGTTGAATTGCCAGAGAAATTCTCTGCGCTAAGAATGATCCAGCTCTCTCTAATCTAAACTAGGTACATAGTTTATCGATTGTTAATTTTATTGTACACCAACATTGCATTTCTATAAAACTTACAATTGTGTAAATCAGACGAGTCCATAAATGTAATCGTTATTATACTTAGATTATAATAATTGATTTGATCTTATGACAATAAATTATCCTATTTTATCGGATTCCCACAGGTTAGATCAGTGGCGTATTTTAAGATTCAGCGCCTTGGGCCTGTAAGGTTTGCCGCCACATAAATTAACGGAAAAAAGTAAAAACTTTTAATTAGGTTTAAAATAAAATCTAGTAGCATTATGACAATAGTGTGTTGACGTGATCTGAGATGATAATGAATGAAAAAACGTTTATGGTTACATATTACCTACCTAGAAGCCCTAACACACGTGTCTGTTAGGGCTTCTCCCTTCTTTTTCTCGCAGCCCCTCATAGCCTGCCGCCCCGGGCCATGGCCCTGTTGGCCCTAGGGTAAATACGCCCCTGTTAGATTGGGAAGTTACGATTTCATGCTACTGGTAACACAGCATCAATGAAGTTGACTTGTGTCACCCACGTGACCTTAGTGTCTTGGAATAGCATACTCAGCGAAGTATATTATTATTCAATGGTTTCGATATCTTTTAATTTGACGTAGTAAGAAAAAAATCACATGGTACCATTTTACTCCGTCAAATTAAATTAAATAGATTTTGTTTGTTTGTAATATTACGATACAGAAAACCGTTTTTTTTTTTTTACATTTTGGCGGTTACCACTTAGTGATTTTATGTGTTTAATGATTTAAAAATGTACAAGGAAGAGAGCTGCAGACGGATACAGCCCCCAAAAGATAAAAGCAAGAATTATGACTGGACCCGGGTATGTCCTAAAACTGCGACCAGAACCACCGGAGGATGGGCAGCAGCATCCTAATAATACACGGTGAACGTACTGCGATCCCCAAGCCGCCTGCTAAGCGTAGGGATTATAACAACACCCCTCTCTATGAGAGAGGCCTTGTCCAACAGTGGACGTTAATTGGCTGATGATGTGATTATGACTGTAAAAGGAGACTCACTGAAAATTTGTTAAACATTATTTATGGTTATTTTTATTAAATATTATTTGAATTGAACGTACAAATTTAAATTAAACATTTAAACAGCATTTTTGATTTTTATTTTCTTGAATCATAATTAAGAATTCTCTCGAGCAAGTCACATTTCAACCAAATATAAATAAATCAAAATTGGTTCAGACGTTTGGGAGCTACTATACTACAGATAGACACAGAGATACAGAAACACAAATACACACTTTAAACCTATAATACCCCTCTTTAATGTTTTTTTTATATTCAGTATTAATGCCGAGATGACAATGATTTGTGTTCTTTAGATATAAGGTGTTTTTTTTATTTATTGATTGTCGAATAAATTGATTTTCTTTCTTTTCTTATATCCTGGTGGAGTGTTAGCGAACGCAGTCTATTAGATTTGCCATGATCGCTCAATATAGTGTTAATTTCTTCGATTCAAGGTGTCCTGTCCACTGAGAAATGCGGCAGGTACACTATTAATGAAACTGTTGTGTGATAAATGTAGACGATACTGAATGTACACAGATAACAATATAAAAAAACCGACTTCATCAGAACTGGATCAAATTGAAATGGGACCAAAAAGGAAGCACCAGCTTTCAAATAAAAAAATAATCATTAAAATCGGTTCACGCAGGCAAAAGTTCTGAGGTAACAAACATAAAAAAAACTCCTCCTTTTTGGAAGTCGGTTAAAAATGAAGCTGACATAGTCGCAAAGCGACTAAAGCACCAAAATATAGATTTTTTAAAAACCTACTTTCTTTATAAGAACTAATACTCGATGAAATCTACAGAAAATAATAATTAAATCGATTGAATCTTCAATTTTGTAGACGACTTCACAGAATTTCTTTGTAGCATAACGCTGGTTTAGAAAACAACGAACCGTAAAACGTCTTTGAAATCAGAATGGCAATAATTCGGTAAAAATATAAAAAGATAATAATAAAATCAAACTCAAACGAAAGTAAAAGACGAAATATCCAACCTAATTAATTATTAGGCAGGCAAATAATTGGCTGATATACGAATAAACGTTAAAAGAATTCTAGGAAAATTTATTCGTACTGGGGAACTTGCTATGTGCCGATCCTAAGTAAACATGAAAGCGCACAAATTCAGTGGGCGTCAGATAGGGTTACCATATCTCAGGATTTGTCCTGAGATTTCAGGATTTTTCGACTTTTCTCAGGATTCAGGCCGGATTTAGCAAATCTAGTGATAGCTCAGGATTTTCAATAAAACACAGGTTACATTTTAAAGATCTCTCTTATTAAACTACTAAAAATAATTTTCTTTTGGTAACGATTAAACAGATCAAATCAATACTTATTTATCAAAGTAAAACAAACTAAAAACAATCTTCTTTTGGTAACAATTGCAGTTAAAATCAATACTTATTTATCGAAGTAAAACGAACTAAAAATAATCTTCTTTTGGTAACAATTGCAGTTGCAGTTAAAATCAGTTGCAGTTTAAAGTAGAAAATCTCAGGACTTTTCCTTGGAAATCAGGCCTTTTCTCCGGACTTTTGATTTTTTCATCTGGTAACCCTAGTCAGACGATATTATTAAATTTTGCATGAAATTTAAGACGAAGTAAACCACGCTATTGTTGAGTTTCGTCTACACTAATATTATAAAGAGGAAAGATTTGTACCTATTTTTGTATGTTTGTATGTTTGTAATGAATAGGCTCCGAAACTACTGAACCGATTTGAAAAATTCTTTCACTGTTGGGAAGCTACACTATCCCCGGGTGACATAGGCTATATTATATTTTGTAGCAAGGCCGAAGGCCGAGTTTACACTCGTGCGAAGCCGGGGCGGACGGCTAGTTGTAAATAATTTAATATGTGAGCACGTTTCATTCAAGGCCAAGAATCTTCAACTTTGGGTGCTTGTTTAGTCCTGTAACTTATATAATTATGGGTCAACTTGAAAGTTAGCATTTTGTATGTAATTTTAGATATACTACGCTTTTCCAAACATTCGCATCTCAGATGTCTAATACTTAACAAGTGGATCACATTATTATTGGGACCCGGGTATGTCCTAAAACTACGACCAGAACCACCGGAGGATAGGCAGCAGCGTCCTAATAGTACACGGTGAACGTACTGCGATCCCCAAGATCTGTTCAGATGATCGATTCGCATTATGTGAGCGAAAGGTCAAACCTACGTTATTACATATTCGTGTTAAATACTCCTGAAAGGTTCCTTTGAAAGCCAGCCCCAACTGGTAAAGTATTAGGCAAACTTTTCTTCTGAATCTGAAGGTAATATAAATTTTAGATTAATACACAGTCCTAGTAGTTTTTAATCTTTGACCGTTGTAATGACGTTTAACACTAAAATAATAATAATAAATATCTGGGACATTTTGCACACACGGTCATCTGACCCCAAACTAAGCAAAGCTTGTAATATGGCTGCCAGAGACTGATATAATACATATATATTTTAATACATACTTAAATAGATATTACACCCAGACATAGAACAAGTACAAATGTTCATCATATAAATGTTTGCCCTAGGTGGGAATCGAACCCACGCCCCCAAGCGCAGAAGGTAGGTTCACTACCAACTGCACCACCGGGGCAGTCGAATCAAAACGTTTTCTCATAATGCTTCACTGTGCCATATTGGCTACGTTTAAACACTTAGCAAAAGTGATCAGAATTTACAGTTTTTTCAATGAAAATGTTAGAGCTACAAACCATGGATCGAGTATACTTATGAGTAAGTATTGTAAATTATTACATAATTGTTTGAGGTACTTAACAATATAAGTATGGAAATTAGTAAAACAACAGGTTTGGTTATAAAATTTATTAACAGGACGAACAAAACAATTACTAAACAACCACAACGAAGACATATTAGATAAAGAATCAAAATCATTCAAATTCATTGACGATTCTAACAAAACTATTACATTTTCTAAGTTTATACATCATAAGTTAACATGAAATTCATCTAAAGGTTGTAAAGATAAAAATGATGCTATTGGCGAAGACAGTATTGGAGGAGATAATGAATTAAATGTACATTCACTGAAATCTGATTGCACTGAACAAGAATCAGCCATTTGCTCATAAACTGCCGAACGTTTTTTACATGGTATTTCACATGTGTACGATTGTTTTGGAAAAACAGCGGATAGAACGTCTGGCATAAGTGTACTTGTTATTTTATCGCAAGTATTGCTAATAGGATTTGAAACTGTAGAACACAATGTTGGCATTTTTAGAGCTGATGGTAAAAATATTGGCCTTAAAGAAGATATTGAAGGCAAAGCAGAAGGTATAAAAGGCCCACCAGGTAAGTTAATACAGGAATCCAAATTTACAAATGGATTTGAAGAAATCGTATTTGGGAGATTAGTATAAGGATATGGTGGGAAACCACTAGAAGAAAGCGAAGCAAAGCTATCTTGAAAGCTGTTACATGGCACCAGCTTGGAACCAATAGGAAAGTTAAAGGTGCTAACTGTAGTTTTGGGGACTATTGGTGCTTTAAAAGTATCTGGTACAACTGGTGATCCTAAAGAAGCTATGTTATCTACAGGAGACTGTGTTGATGCAATAGTTGGGTTTTTAGACAAACTTGGTACTTCACCAGGAGTTTTGTTTGGTTGTACAGGTCTTAAATAAGGTATTGATTCAAATTTTTCTTCGTTTGGCATACAATTTGATTGTAATAAGGATATTTGTGATGGAGCTACATAGGGTTGTCTTTGTGGAATCTTTTTTGACGCCAGTTTAATATTGAATGATGAAACAAAATCATTTAGTTTAGCAGTTGCTACTCTTGCGTCTTTAAAATATTTATCTATGGGTAAAATCTGATTCACAGATAATGGATAAACATTAGATAATCCAGAGTTCGAATTAGCCATCAATGGATTTGGATCCGGCAAAGGATTAAACTGAGATGGAATGGCGAAACCTGATAGTGGATACGTTTGTATATTAGGATAAACGTTATAATCATGTGCAGGTGGAATTAGAGATAAATCAGGAGATAATAGTATTTGAGTCTGATAATTATAGAATGGAGATACAAATTTGTTTGCATTAAATGGCATCAAAGTTGAAACATAATTAGACTGAGTCGAAGCTGACAAAGGACAAATCATATCAGATTGTTGTGGAAACAATGAATCAGGAATGATGCTGACAAAATCTTTAGATTGAGTTATTACGTTTGGATTTTCAAAAGCGCATCGGGATGTTAATTGTGGTGTCAAATCTGAAACAGCTGAAATAAGGGCTGGTGATTTTAGTGGATTATTAAATGCAACAGCCAATTTATCTGCACCTATGTTTGTAGAAGACATAGATGTCTTTTCTAAACATTGATTTGAATAAGGCATTAAAGGTGAAATGTAGCAAGAAGTAGATAAAGTGTTTTGTGGAAGATTTTTGATATGGTCTTTATTATCAAAACCTGCTGTGTTTGGTCTTGCTGGTAAATTAGGTGTTCTTAAACCCATATTATTCAAAGAACATGATTGAGGTAAAATTAAACTATCAGAAGATGAAACAGGAATCGATGTTTCTTGGTGACCAAGCAAAATTGGATTTTGTAACTGAGCGACTGCATCAAAAAATGTAGGTGCTTGACAGTTTACTGGAGATACATTTTTGTTACTACTTTCACAATTTGAAATTGAACTCGAGACTGTAAAAGAGGATTTAAAGCCGGTAGCCAAAGAGTTAGAGCAACAAGGCGTAAGGCCAGAGTTTAAAGAAGGGATTTGATTTTGTAATGTCAATGAATTTGCTGCTGGTAGGATTGCTGCTGGTAAGCTGCTAGAGACTTTATCTAGAATTTCATCTTTACTTGATCCAGATATTTTATTACAAGAACTTTCTGGTGACTTTATATTTGGAATTGGTAAAGAAGTTACCGAGCTTGAAGTTATCACAGGTAGTTTTAAGCTAATAGGCTTTGTATTAGCAACTAAAAGATTACCAGTATTCTCTGATGTAACCATTGAATTAATGAGATTTATAACAGTATTTGGACAAGTAGTTGAAGGAAAATAAGTATCTTTTGATATAACTGGAGCGGGATATACGCCTTCTTGAGAACTGATGGCTAATGGAGAGCTTCTGATAGGACTTACAATGGGTCCAGCGCACGAATGCAGAGGCACTAGTGCTTCCATAGTTGCACTTGTCAAATCAGGTGATAATCTGCTACATGTCCGTATATTATTGACAACGCATTCTTGATTAGGTTTTAGTGGTCTTGCTGGTAAAGTAGGTGCTCTTAAATACATATTATTCAAAGAACATGACTGAGGTAAAATTAAACTATTAGAAGATGAAACAGGAATCGTTTTTTCTTGGTGACCAAGCAAATTTGGATTTTGTAACTGAGCGACTGCATCAAAAAATGTAGGTGCTTGACAGTTTACTGGAGATACATTTTTGTTACTACTTTCACAATTTGAAATTGAACTCGAGACTGTAAAAGAAGATTTAAATCCGGTAGCTAAAGAGCTAGAGCAACAAGACGTATGGCCTGAATTTAAAGAAGGGATTTGATTTAGTAATGTCAAAGAATTCGCTGCTGTAGGGACTTTATCTAGAATAACATTTTTACTTGATCCAGATATTTTATTACAATAATTTTCTGGTGACTTTATATTTGGAGTTGGTAAAGAAGTTACCGAGTTTAAAGTGATCACAGGTAGTTGTAAGCCAATAGGCTTTGTATTAGCAACTAAAAGATTAACAGTATTGTCCGATGTAACCATTGAATTAATCACATTTAGAAGAGTATTTGGACAAGTAGTTGAAGGAAAAGAAGTATCTTTTGATATAACTGGAGCGGGATATAAGCCTTCTTCAGAATTGGCTAATGGAGAGTTTTTGATAGAACTTACAATAGGTCCAGCACACGAGTCCAGAGGCACTATTTCTTCTATAGTTGACCTTGTCAAATCAGGTAATAATCTGTTACTTGTCAGTATATTGTTGACAACGCAATCTTGATTGTGTTTTAGTGGTTTCTTAATGATAGACTCGCATTTTGTAGTTATAGTATGAAGAGGTAAGGTTAATCCCTCGGCGTTGAAAATGATATTGTTGACCTAAAACAAACAAAATTTAATTTATTACACTGATTTTCAGCCACTGAGCGATGGTGGCCAAGCGGTAGCGTGTGCGCTTTACAATGTGACGGCACCCAGTTCAATCATCGGCCCTGCACCAATGACTTATTTTGTACTTACATAAATTATGTGCAGTTTCGATGCCATTGCGCTGACAAAAACGGTGAAGGAAAACATTGTAAGAAAACTGGTATGTCCAAGAACCTCAAAATTTCAAAGACATAATATATGACATTTACGAACATGCTCTGGGCAGCATGGTGGATTAGGTGAGGTTAGAAATCCATGTTAATTTGTGTGGTTTTCTTCACATTATAAGCATAAAAATAAAGGCAAGCGTGATCCATCGCAGGCCGTATCGTCGCTTAACATCAGGCGAGTTGGCGGCCAAGCGCAAGCCAATTTTACAATAAAAAAAAGGGAATTCAAACTAACTTTGATGCATTAAATTATTATTATGCATTAAATTAGACATTACTTGTGTATTATCCAAACGCACACTATGGTTCTCTTTATATTGTTTTCGTTCGGATACACGTTGCATCATATAGTTCTATCTGTCTAATGTCTGTCAATGTCATTGTCATCCATCATTAATTCAATTTATTCCGTTAATCGTGAGCTGATGTGAGTAGGTACGTTACGGGAATATTTTTACTGTTTTCTTAACTTCTAGAAAAGTTATCCAACTAACAATTTAAATATATTTAATTTGCTCCATCGGTTCATACAAGTTTCATTTATGGACGTTTATTCATGCATGCGGCTTCTTTCTAGTAGGCTGAAAATGTATAGGAGTCTGACATCCTGTTTAGGGTTCCATAGCCCGACAAAGAACTCTTATAAATTCGTTCTGTCCGTTCGTCTGCCTGTCTGTCTATCTGTCCGTCCGTCCAAAATTTTAAAATCTTCTAACTTCTATAATTATTAAGATAATAAAATGAAATTTTGTATATAAACAGTAATAATATAGATCTCAATTTTAAAAGTATAAAAAATATATTATATTGCATTTTAGAGGTGGCATTCGTACATGTGAAATGGGGATGTTTTTTTTTTCACTCCACTTACTCGTGTGTAAAGGTCTTTAAAATGAAGGTAGGGTTTGATAAATCACTTTTTTATAAAGTCTATACTTTGCGAAATATGGCCTGCCAAAGTGACAAAAAGTTGCCCCCCCCCCTGCATTTCTAAACTATAAGACATAGAAACTTGAGTCTTACAATTCAGATAGGTCATATTTAAAACCTTCATTCAACATTATTTCGAACATTATCTGATGATGACTTTTTGAGTAACAGCGATAAAACTGTAATAAATTCAAAGCGTTCTAGCTCAAAGGTCATTGACGTTTTTGTGAAATGGTCTTGACAAATAATGTTTCTCAATCAGTTTTCTCTATGTTATCCATAAAAAGTATATGCTATGGCGGGATGGTACATCTCTGAAATTTGTCTAAGTCCGCAGAGCTTCGTTCGTTCGATTTTTTCTATAACTATCAATTACTGAACTATGACTACAATTATATGGCTATAGTTACGGAACCCTACCATATGCGTGTCTCGACCCGCTCTTGGCCAATTATTTTCTTTGATTATGTTATAATCAAAGACTTCTTTCAGCTCAATCGAACACCGGTTAGTGTCAAATTTTCCTTGCAAGTTTTGATTACAGACAGACAAGGCAAGAGTGTATATATATCTTCTAAGTCTGCGTGCAAATGCGGAATCATTCGCGATAAAAAAAAAGAATTAAAAAAAGATATCGGGACAGGAGAAACTAAATGAAAGCTTGTGAAAATGTTAAGAAATCAAGTGAATACTAATGCGGCACCGCAAAAAACCAAAAACCTGATAAGTCAAATGAGCATTCAATAGATTCAGTCTCAATAAACTAAAAAAATGAATTACCAATAAAATTTTCTTCACATTTTGATTTCAGCAGCTTCACACTTAAAATTTATTAAAATTTTATTTATGTACCTGTAAATACGTTAATATTAAAACCAAGTGCGTCAATGGCGCCGCCATATTGTTTCTGGTACATAGAAAGGAGGTCGACTATTTATAAAATTATATTTATGTTATTAATTCTAAGTAAAATTAGTAATTTATAGGCTATCGTATTAGACATTTCGAAAATATTTTAATGTGTAATAGGTTAATTTATATGTCAATAGAATCAGTTCTGACATAGATAAAGCATAATGAATATAGGGCAGTATATTATAAAAAAAAATATTAAGACAGTTTAAAAAAAGTTTTGTTATACACATTCGCGTTTGTATTCCTGTCTCTTATCTACATAAATTTGTCAATGGTGCTAATATCATCACCTACATCAGCCAGAAGACGTCCACTGCTGAACTAAGCCTCCCCCTTAACCTCCACACTGAACGACATCCTGCCATCTGCATCCACTGGATGCCCGCGACTCTCACAATGTCGTCGGTCCATCTAGTGGGAGGCATACCTACGCTGAGTCTTCCGGTATCGGTGGTGCTAATATAACCTAGCTTAAAACAGAAATTAATTAATCAGAATAAAATATATTTTTTACCTGTAACTTACAAAGCTTTATTATGGAAACTGACGTGGTTTTCACACATTTTATTTATATTACACGGGAATTACTCACATAAGCTGCAAAGCGAGACGCAGCCGCGCGCGCGCATTCACCTTGATAAAGACCGCCGAATGCGGTTGAAACTATAATCGGAGTATCCGGCCTAATCTTACGTAATTCCCGTGTATTAAAAAGCTTTGTTAATGTTATTTTCTGTAAGTTATAGGTTTTTTTTTAGATTTAGTTAATTTTTGTTTCAGGCTAGGTTAAATTGATATTATTGACTAATTTATGTAGAGTAAATCATATATATTTGATCTCCAATGCTTTATATATTTGTAATAACGTTGAAGCAGACATATTCTAGAGATTCACCTATGAAACAGTTTTGAAGATGAAATTCCGCTAAGTAACGACTAATTCAATCAACCTCTATTGACAGCCCCGTTAGCTTAGTTGCGGTAGTGAACCTGCCTTCTGCGCTTGGGGGCGTGCGTTCGATTCCCACCTAGGACAAACATTTTGTGTGATGAACATTTGTCTATGTCTGGGTGTTAATATCTATTTAAGTATGTATTTAAAAATATTATGTGTATATATATCAGTCTCTGGCAGCCATATTACAATCTTTGCTTAGTTTGAGGACAGATGACCATATGTGCAATAATTTCCCAGATATTTATTTATATTTATTTTTAACTGACTTCTAAATAGGAGGACGGTATATTATGTTACAGGTATGTTCCACTGTATTTTTTATGTATGTCCACCGAGTTCTTCGCCAAATGTCAACCGATTTCAAAAGAAAATCTTTTGTTCGGTAGGGCATACTTTCAATTTGGTCCTTTATCACCAAGTCAGGATCTGATGATGGGATCCCAGGGAAATCGAGGGCAACCCTAAAATTTCATAGCCGCTTATTACGTTTTTTGAAGTCGAATTTTAATGTGATTAACTTGTAATGTATTCTTCTTATATGTCCTTTCTGTGGTGTCAATAAAGTGTTATTGTATTGTGTATTGTATGGTGTATTGTTTTGTGTATTTGAAAAATGAAGAGGCATTGGGCAGGTCATATCGCTCGACATCCGATGGGAAAGAAAGGTTCTTGAGTGGAGACCACGAACCGGAAGACGCAGCGTAGGTAGGCCTCCCACTAGATAGACCGACGACATTGTGAGCGTCGCGGGCATCCAGTGGATGCAGATGGCAGGATGTCGTTAAGTGTGGAGGTTAAAGGGGGAGGCCTATATTCAGCAGTCGACGTCTTCTGGCTGATGGTGATGACGATATTACGCTGGAATAAATAGACACATAGGCTACTTTTTAAGTCGCAAAAATACACAGTTTCTGTAGGATATTAAGTGAATCCAGCGGGTGCCACTAGGGCCCAAAAAGTAGATATTTTAATCTGTTTTTTTCTAATTTACAATTTAATACTTTATTGGCGTGTTAACTACTACGTGTTTAAAATAAAAACATGCTAACTTTCATAACAATCACTACGTAATAGGTAATAAGCAACTTGACAAAACAAACTGAAGATCTCATTAAATAAATAACTAAAAGTCACGTATTTCTACAAGACGCGCAATAAGTATTTTTTAGGGTTCCGTACCCAAAGGGTAAAACGGGACCCTATTACTAAGACTCTGCTGTCCGTCCGTCTGTCTGTCCATCTGTCACCAGTATCTCATGAACCGTGATAGTTAGTTGAAATTTTCACAGATGACGATTTCTGTTGCCGCTATAACAACAAATATGTATAGGTAAGTAGGTACAAATAAAATTAATATTTAAGGGGGCTCCCATACAACAAACTTGTTTTTTTTTTTGCTTGGTTTTGCTCAGTATTGATAACGGCAACAGGTAGACGCTTGAAATATTCACATAATATTAAGTTATAAATTTACTTTAAAAATGAATAATTAAATTAAAATAAAACAAATATTTAAGGGAGGAGGGGGGCATACAACAAACGTGATTTTGTGCCGTTTTTATAGATAATGGTACGGAACCTTTCGTGGGCGAGTCCGACTCGCACTTTGTTTGGTTATTCAAATTTTGCTTGCTTATCATCTAGGCTAAATGGTTATCTTTAATGTTTGAGTTTTTGGGCCTTCTATGGCCTAGTAAATATTTGTTCTAGAAAAAAAAAACTATCGATACCTTTTGTTTGGGGGGAGGGGGAAATTCTTTAAGGATACTGAACTGTTTTGCGGCACAGCAAGGTTATGTGTAATTGCACCTACTAAAACCTTGGGTGGCCTGCCTATGTGCCTGAAGGAAGTACCGATGTCTGCATATCACTGGATATCACTGGAACCCTAGCATGTTTCCTGAAGTAACACTCTCGGGAAATACTCGATGTATTTATCCTCCTTACTACTAAAACTGACTGAAAACTTGACTGCCCCGATGGCTCAGTTGGTAGTGAACCTAACTTCTGTGCTTGTGACGTGAGTTCGATTCCCAACTAGGACAGACATTCATTTGATGAAAATTTGTGTTTGTTGTATGTCTCCATGTGAATATATATTTAAGTATGCATTTAAAAATACATACGTACGTATATCAGTCTCTGGCAGCCATATTACAAGCTTTGCTTAGTTTGGAGTCAGATGACCGTGTGAGCAAAAAAAAGGCACGGGCCACACCGTGTACTTGTCTATATTGTGCTATGTTTGAATAAGTGGTCAAATCCCTAAATATGACCACCCATGAATCTCCTTGACCAGTTCTTCAGATAGGCAGGGACACCAAAGCTGTATTATTCAGGGTCAATACTCAATTTGTTTATTGCGACATTTATGTATGCATGCAGACCTTAAATAACATGTTTTTGTCTTAAATAACACATCTTAAAATACATGTAGTACATATGACCCTGTTAGGGTATGGCAACAGAAAGAATGGAACGGTCTGTTTGTATATCATCGAAATTAAATACTGTTTTAAACTATCACGGTTGTTCACTAAAGTTATATGCTTATTTACGGGATATTTACAGTGGTAAGGTTGTGGAAGGAGCTCCCGATATTTCGGCGCAGTTACATGCACCATGTTCACGGGAAGACCTTCCCGTCCTTTTGTTCCTTCCACAACCTTACCACGGTAAATATCCCGTAAATAATCATATAACTTTAATCATCGAAATTATCCTTAAAAAAATCGTCTAGGGTGTAGTAACATTTTGATTGTAGGAAAGTTTTGAAAACATTAGTGAAGCTGGTTTCTTTTTCTATGTCTTTTATTATATTTGGTAGCTTATTGTATATTTTTACGGCCATAGTTGTAGGGCCTGAGCTATGAATTACTAGATTAGATTTCGGTTCGATATGTTTTTGTTTATATTGTGATCACAAAAGACTAGGGCCTAGCAATGCCTAGCTAACTTGCTAGAGAGAATCACAGACTACGCCGTCGAGTCTACGGCGTAGCACCTCTACGAGAACTCTATGATTTTTTTAGTCCTTGAATTTAAATATTTGTGTGACAAGCTAGGTTTTCGACCTCGAACCCAGTGGAAACTGGGCTCTGGCAAGGCTGCTAGAATACACCATTAGTAAAACTGGGCGAAGATGATAGCTAGCTATGACGTTAGTGATAGAAAGCACTGCTTTTATTCTTTTCTCACGGTAAAAAGTTATACATGGATCATCCTTGAGATCGCAGAAAAGTTTGTTTTTTTACGGCTGTCAAAGCATTTTTTAAGAAATTTGTTGTAGCCACTTGCACCCATAGCAACTGTGACGCGGAGTTCGACGCGTTGACATAAATAAGAATGTTCAATCAAGTATCTGTCACAATACCTGGTGACAGAATTTCCTTCTCATTTCCGTTCTACTTACTTCTCTTTTCCGTGGCTCGGATCGGCTAAGTTGTGTCACGGTCTGGGTTTCTTCAAATTACGAGTGAATTGGTTCCTTCTAGGCAAGCGTGCTCCATCGTAGATCGCATCATCGCTTAACATCAGACGAGCGAGCGTCATACGCAAGCCTATTTTTAATTTAAAAAAATAACGTTTTTTTTCTGATGTAATAATGGCAAAGTTGCACTCTGGGCGCACTCCAACGCGCCTCCTGAACGCAACCCTGCAGTGTTCGGAACCCTAGGTAATAAAATAATCACACTAATCCTTACTAATATTATAAATGTGAATGTAAGTTTGTTTGTTACGCTTTCACGCGAAAACTACTAAACCGATCATCATGAAACTTTGAACACATATTCTTGGAGGTATTAGAAGTAGCATAGGATACTTTAAAAACGGTTGGACCGATTTGAATGAAATTTTGTGTTTCTGGAGCGGGTCACCAGTGCGAAGCCGGCGCGGGTCACTAGTATCATATCGTATGACATGTGTGAAAGTTTGGATGGATGATGATGTTTGTTACTCAATCACGCAGAAACGGCTTGATGGATTTGGATGAAATATGGAATTTTCACTGCTTATGTCCTGGATTAACACATAGGCTACTTTTTCTCATCATCATCATCACCAATTTTCATCACCACGCAGGTGAAACCGCAGGGCGTAGCTAGTGTTAAATACACGTGATAAAAAGTTTTTATTTTCAACTTATCTTCTCTTCTGATATCTTAAAACATTGCTTAACCAAAAAAACTTGAACACAGAAAAGAGATAACTTAGATATTACTTAAAGATAACATAAAACGCTTATATAAGAGTAACTATACGAGTTTTCTTTTAGTTTAAAGTTATTATTTTTGGAAATCACATTCATTTTATTCTTTTAGCTCGTCTAATAGATTGAAATGGATTCTAAAATAGGTTTCTTAGTTTTAGCACATCTAGCAATGTTTCAAGTAAGTTTTTAACAAGCTTCATAGTACAGTTAAGTAAAACCACAAATAAGAAATACTGGCCAAGTGCGAGTCGGTGTAAAATTTTTGTATACCAAAGTAAAGCAACGTCGGGTGCGTATTTTGTATTTTTGCACTACTTTCCTAGTTGTCAATTTATGTGGTGGCACGGAACCCTCAGTGCGCGAGCCCGACTCGCACTTTACCGGTTTATTGTTACTTTATTTCGTCACTTTTTGCTTTCAGATGGTGCAACCACAATGCATCAACCGGTTCCTGCCTTTCGCTGAATCTTTACTACCTAATCAAATGTTCGGATCTAATATCATGGACTACCCTGTAGAAATACTACCCAATGGGCAAATCTTTTCCAATGGGCAAATTCTACCCGGCGGACAAATCCTACCAAACGGACAAATCCTGCCAAACGGGCAAATCCTACCCAACATGTTACCGGGATCAATACTACCCAATATTTTGCCCAGCCAGTTTGTACCCAACCTGTTGCCCAGTCAGTTCGTCTCCAATCCAGTGTTGCCCCCTATCTTAGCGGGCACTGTAGCTCCTACAACGATCATTCAAGACAGCACTGTTGCTAATAACTTGGCCAATGCATTGCAGTTGCTTGTAGTTAGCAATCTGCTAGCCAATAAGCTGCCTTTCAATGAGGCCGTTGAGTATTTGCCCCCCCTCGGCCCAAGTTGTGGGCATGGTGGTTATAATATTATGTACTAAATTAATACTCAGTTAATTTTATGATCTATATTCTATATATTAAAGTGAAATACCATTGACGAATTAACTGACTTACTGACTCATCGTGAAATCTCGAAAACTTCTTGACCTACGAAGCCGAAATAAAGCAGAATGAATTTGTATTGTTTTTGCTTGGCAAGTGTAAGGGGGGCAAATTGTGGTTAAATATTCAACGAAAAAAAAATATCAAAAAATATGGTGTTCTTTTTTTTACTACGCTTATGAAGCCATAGGCAACAAAAACTGAGTCAGTCACTGATTTACTGAATCAAAATGAAATTTAAAAACTGCTTGATATACAAAGCTGAAATTATGTAGTTTTATGTTTGGCAGGTTTAAGGGGTGTTATGTTTGGCAGGTTTAAGGGGTGTTAATTGGAGTTGAAAATATATATGAAAATCTACAGGTACGAAGTCACCGCTAACAGCTCGTATTATAATAACATCGAAATATCAATCACTCACTGACTTATCATTAAATCTCGAAAAGGACTTGATTTACATAGCTAAACCATGTCGGGTAGAGTTCAAATGTACTTTTAATAAATAAATGATTTTGTTTTGATTTTGAGTAGGCTTAACTAAAGAATACTAACTAAATTAAGGGGGGGGGAAACAGGGTTGATTTTTTTAATGAAAATCTACAGGCAACAGTTAGGTACTAGATAAATGAATTTCTGTAAGTTATATGTGTATAGTATGTAATAAAAAATGTATTTTAAATATTATCAGTAAATATAAAGTAATATATAATTTATATCTTTGGTTTTTATTAACCCCCGATCCAAAAAGAGGATGTAAGTAATTTTAACGTCGGAATCGTAGCTCCCAAACGTCTGAACTGATTATGATTAAGTTTTGTTTGTTTGTAAGAAGGTACGAAAAATCGACACCTCTTTATGGTTGACATTCCGAAAAACCGTACGAAGCGCTTTGATTCCACTTTTATTGTGTCAATCTGTGGAATGCACTGCCTGAATGGGTGTTCCCCGATAGTTACAATCTGGGTGTCTTCAAGTCAAGAGTGAATTGGTTTCTTCTAGGCAAGCGTGATCCACCGTAGGCTGCATCATCGCTTAACATCAGGCGAGTTGCCGGCCAAGCTCAAGCCTATTCTGCAATAAAAAATAATAATAATACCGTGGTAAAGGTTGTGGAAGGAGTTCCCGATATTTCGGCGCAGTTATAATCTATACATGCACCATGTTCACGGGAAGAGCGAACTTAAATAAATCATATAACTGTAGTGAACAACCGTGATAGTTTAATACACTGTTATACCTTTCATTTTATTAAATGAAAATAAAAACCTACTATAGAGTCTGTGCGGAAAGAGAACCGTCGTGGCGAAAAATGGAACTACAAAACAATATGATTTTGATTATTATATTAATAGGTTGTATTATTTAGACAGAATTTTGTATCAATTTATTTGACAAAGTGTAGAAATATCAAGAATCATAGTCGCGCTATAATGACGTAACAGTGTTGTCATCATAGCAAATACGTTAAAAAAACACAGTGGCGCCCTCAAATTTTATGACGGTTCTCTTTCCGCATAGACTATACCAATTATGTTCAAACTAGCAGCGCCCCGCGGTTTCACCCGCGTGGTGATGAAAATCGGTGATATTGGTTATGATGAAAAGTAGTCTATGTGTTAATCCAGGACATAAGCAATGTATATTCTAAATTTCATCTGAATCCATCCAGCCGTTTCTGCGTTAATGAGGAACAAACATCCATCCATACATCTATCCATCCATACTTTCACATATATGATACAATACAATACCTTATTAATAACTCCATAGTTACAAGTCAAACTTCTCCAGTACACTCTTCTACAAAATTGTATATAAAATTATATCTTAACTAGCCGTCCGCCCCGGCTTCGCACGAGTGTAAGCTCGGCCTTCGGCCTCGCTACAAAATATAATATAGCCTATGTCACCCGGGGATAGTGTAGCTTCCCAACAGTGAAAGAATTTTTCAAATCGGTTCAGTAGTTTCGGAGCCTATTCATTACAAACATACAAACATACAAAAATAGGTACAAATCTTTCCTCTTTATAATATTAGTGTAGATAATACTAGTAATAGATACTAGCTACGCCCCACGGTTTCACCCGCGTGGTGATGAAAATCGGTGATGATGATGATGATGAAAAGTAGCCTATGTGTTAATCCAGGACATAAGCAATTTATATTCAAAATTTCACCCAAATCCATCCAGCCGTTTCTGCGTGATTGACTAACAAACATCCATCCATCCATTCATCCATCCATCCAAACTTTCACATATTATATGATACTAGCCGTCCGCCCCGGCTTCGCACGAGTGTAAGCTCGGCCTTCGGCCTCGCTACAAAATATAATATAGCCTATGTCACCCGGGGATAGTGTAGCTTCCCAACAGTGAAAGAATTTTTCAAATCGGTTCAGTAGTTTCGGAGCCTATTCATTACAAACATACAAACATACAAAAATAGGTACAAATCTTTCCTCTTTATAATATTAGTGTGATGAATATTTCATTTCTAAAGAAGAATACGCTAATAATAAATGATATTCGACATGAAAAGATTCCTTCGCATTCGACATCGTTAGTCACGCCGACCTTGTCACGTCATTCAAGCTTATTAATGTCATGCCGAATACATGATATAACGACATTCAATGGATGGATCAAGGACAAACAGATCATTCGGGATAATACAGGCGTAGGAACGTGTGGCAGGGAGGGCGGGCGCTTGCCCCACACTAACTGATCTGACTGACCATGGCATGATCCCTGGGATAACCAATTTTTCAAATTAACAGCTCTAAATACTCATAATTATGATGGTTTTTAGGGTTCCGTACCCAATGGGTAAAAAACGGGCCAAGTGCGAGTCGGACTCGCGTACGAAGGGTTCCCTACCATTATTTATAAAAAACGGCAAACAAATCACGTTTGTGCCCTTAAATATTAATATTATTTTAATTCAATTATTTATTTTAAAAGTGAATATAATAATTAAATATTCTGTGAATATTTCAAGCGTCTACCTGTTGCTGTTAAAAATATCGAACAAAAACGAGCAAAATAAATTACGTTTGTTGTTACGTGTCGTTGTACGTTTGTGTCCCCTTAAATATTTATTTTATTCTGTTTTTTAATTTTTGTTGTTATAGCGGCATCAGAAATACATCATCTGTGAAAATTTCAACTAACTATCACGGTTCATGAGATACAGCCTGGTGACAGACGGACAGCGGAGCCTTAGTAATAGGGTCTCGTTTTACCCTTTGGGTATGGGACACTAAAAAAAGGATTGTTGGGTAAGTTCGACTACTTAGATGCATCAAGCCTGATGGTTTTGTGACCCAGATTTAATAGGCCTTCGGGAGCCACGGATGAGGTAACATTTGTTACCATCACCTGGGACGAAGTTTAGGTAAAGCACCACACATACTGACTCGTCACTCCTATGGGACCTGCCGTTTAGCTCGGGAAAGAGTCACACCTCTACAAGCATGTATGTATGTCACAGTAAGATAGTTAAATCCGTTAAAAGCGACGCAAATATGCTAACCTCGGCAATGGTTACATATATGAGGCGTTTGGGGTCGAGACATATGGCCCTTAGGGACCGGGAGCTCACCTCATTTTCAAAAATCTTTTAGAGCGCCTGGTTAACGCAACGCGTGACCAAAATGCTGGCGTGTATCTGGCTGAACGCATAAGCATTGCCATTCAGCGTGGTAATCTCGCCAGCATGCTGGGTACACTGCCAGCTGATAGTGGGCTTGAGCATTTGGATTGTCTTCAGACCTTCAACGGTTATGTAGTGTTAGTGTTAGCTTGTATTTTGTTAAATAAAGGCACTTGTTAAATCCGTTATATAATGATATGCCTAGGGATATGACGTAACATAGTTGTAAGTAGTTGTACTGTAATGAAAACTCCCGTGGTTTTCACACATTTTATTTATCAAAGCAAAGGAAGACGCAGCCACGTGCGTGCATTGTCTTTCAAAAAGACCGCAGAATGCGGTTGAAACTATAGTCGGTACGTTTCATGTTTGGCGGGAAATTCAAATTTCAATGGCATAGTGAACTACATATTATATTTGATGTCTAGGTATGAACAACGACGCTCGGATGTTTTTTGAAGTGAAAACTTCTTTAGGCGGGTTAAGTACTTTTTGTGTGAATAAAATTATGGAAATCGCGTCATCTACACGCTGTACCGTGTAATTTAAAACAGCGCCATCTCTTGTAGAATAGGTGAATTACTACTTAAGTTTTCACTTCTAACGTGCAGTCCTATGACTGATGTGTTTTTTTTTATATTTGGGACATTATTGCACACATCTGGCCCCGAACTAAGCAAAGCTTGTAATATGGCAGCCAGAGACTGATATACATACAAATATATTTTTAAATACATACTTAAATAGATATTAACGCCCAGACATAGAACAAACACAAATGTTCATCACACAAATGTTTGTCCTAGATGGGAATCGAACCCACGCCCCCAAGCACAGTAGGTTCACTACCAACTGAGCCACCGGGGCATTCCAAGGCAGTTGGGTATGAATTCAAATGTTTCATATGAATGAACCATTTACGTACAATCATGTTACGGTGTATCTGATAATTATATCCCTGGGCATATCATATTAAAACGGCTTTAACCATCTTATTGCGACATAAACATGACTCCCCGATCCATTGTTGGTAAAGTTATCAGAGTGTGCGCCATAAATCTACGTGTCCGGGGAACAAAGTTTGATTAATGCGAGCGAACGCCGATAAATGTTTGGCTTGCGGTGGCGGAAGTGATGTGGGGCTATGGAAATCGCGAATTATCTTGATTATGTATTCTGTGGTTTATGTAGGACGTTGGTAATAAAATAGTTGGTGTTCCCATTTTTAACCGACGAAAAAGGAGCACGGTCCTATGTTCCACTGTATATTTATTATCTACACTATATATCTACACTAATATTATAAAGAGGAAAGATTTGTACCTATTTTTGTATGTTTGTATGTTTGTAATGAATAGGCTCCGAAACTACTGAACCGATTTGAAAAATTCTTTCACTGTTGGGAAGCTACACTATCCCCGGGTGACATAGGCTATATTATATTTTGTAGCGAGGCCGAAGGCCGAGCTTACACTCGTGCGAAGCCGGGGCGGACGGCTAGTTATGTATATTTTTATGTACATACGTTCACCGATTTCTCCGCTTACTGTTGATTTAAAAAAAAACTTTTGTTCGGTAGGGATTAATCAGTCATAGGATCTGATGATGGAATCCCAGGGAAATCGAGGGCAACCTTCAAATTTTATATATAGGCACTTATAACGTTTTTCATATATTTTTGGAGTCGATTTTGGATGTGATTCACTTGTTTAAATAATCATATCACTCGCTAACGCAACGAGAGGTTTGAACTATTTGATTTGCTTTCCATCATTAGAAAATCTTTCATTTTGCTCGATATTTTCGAGCATAATCATTATGTGCGATTCGAATCGACCCCTGGACGTACAGTAGAATAATTGACAGATTGACAGAGAATTAGATCATGCACATCCAATGCACACTCTCCGAAATGTATCCGATAAAACCCGACTAGCAACTTTGCGCGGATGTTCAAGACTAATGAATCACATTAAAACAAACAAACAAACTTCAAAAATCTATATGAAAAACGTAATAAGTGCCTATAAAATATGAAGGTTGACCTTGAGTTCCCTGGGATTCCATCATCAGATCCTGACTTGGTGACAATGAGACCAAGATACTACCGAAAGTATAAAAGAAGAAAAATTTGAAATCGGACAACTGTTGGCGGAGATATCGTTGAAAATACATAAAAAACACCAGTCATAGGACTGCACGTCAGAAGTCAAAACTTAAGTAGTAATTCACCTTTTCTACAAGAGATGGCGCTGTTTTAAAATACACGGTACCGTGTATTATGTATTCTGTGACAGCGTGAAGATGACGCAAGTTCCATGATTTTTGTACTGTACAAAGTGCTCAACGCGCCTAAAGTAATCTCACTTCAAAAAAAAATAACATTGGTACATAGAACCGTCCTCTTTTTTGAAGTCAGTTGAAAAGCCTAGCCTACATACAGATTCCAGATAATTGATTTGATTTCGCTGATTTAATGGACTGCATGTTCCAGAACTAGAAAGATTTGTGGACTGACACCAATTTTGCATAAAACTGACTTATTACAGAGATGTGAGATCTGAAACGTGCTTGTTTTCATTTGGGTCCAAAAATAAACCTATTACCAACCGTATCTAATAGTTTGACCCGCTATTTTCAGTTTTTCTCATGTTGTGAGGTAAAATTTTGCTCCTACCCTCTTTCTGTAGCGATGCAAACTAATTATATGCACTTATTTCGTCAGGATTGTTTTAAAGCTGATGAGTCTAGTTAGTGTCAGTGCTAGGTCACAGATTTTCAGCTGGGTAGCCAGTTGAGCACTTAAATCTACCACCAACATTCAAAGGTATGTCCTCACCTCAAAAATTTAAAGGCAGTTTACGGGATGGCATAGTAGTAGGTTTAAAAGGTATGCGACTGCCCCAGTAACCCTGTTGGTAGTGAACCCTTCTGCGCTTGGGGGGCGTGGGTTCGATTCCCACCTAGGGCAAACATTCATGTGATGTGATTTGTGTTTATTCTATATCTGGGTGTTAATATCACTAGCTATCAGCAACACTGAGCTATCATTAGCATAACTTCTAAGAGGACAACCCAAAATAGTTGCCGACTGCCCCGGTGGCTCAGTTGGTAGTGAACCTAACTTCTGTGCTTGGGGGCGTGGGTTCGATTCCCATCTAGGACAAACATTTGTGTGATGAACATTTGTGTTTGTTCTATGTCTGGGTGTTAATATCTATTTAAGTATGTATTTAAAAATATATATGTATGTATATCAGTCTCTGGCAGCCATATTACAAGCTTTGCTTAGTTTGGGGTCAGATGACCGTGTGTGCAAAAATGTCCCAGATATTATCAGATATTAGTTATTTTTAACACGCTTTTATTAGCTTGGTATGTATATAGGTAAAGAAATCTTTGAACGTGATTTTCACCCCTTTCAAAACGACGGATTGATTTAAAAGTTTGCACACTTATCAAGGACCGATGACAATGCAATAATTTAAATGGTTTGTCCCATTATCCTTACCAGAATCTTTAGGATTAGCGACTTTAAAGCGTGTTTTATAGTATTTTAAACTGCGAGAAATATTTTATCAGTTGTTCCATAGATTAGTATCATAGACACACGGCGAAATGCAACAGCTGATAATAGGTAATTTGCGTAGGTATTCTGGATTGGTGCCATAGTAAAAAAAATATATTATGACCAAAATTTACTCTTTTCCACTTAGCATAACCGTTTCTGCGTAAAATGACATGTTAGCAATTTACTTAATGAATTCTAGTAAGCTATATTGCTGACAAGTATTTTTTTGTTAAATGTAAACAAACGTGTCTACAATTAGGTAGGCACCTATTTAATTTGAGTGTTTGTATGTAGGCACAATGACTGTGCATAATATTTCCTTTTGCTAGGTATATTACAGTGTAATAAATAGGCTAGATGACTGTTTTTTTTTAATATCCTATTAAAATATGCCTTATAAATATAGCTGATTAATGAAAACAACATGAAAATCTGATCAAAAATAAGCACTTATAAGCATTTTTATATCATGCTAGACAGAGAGTGAAACAGCAAATTATGACGTCACTTCTCTGTACGCCATATAAATTATATTCTGATAATTATGGCGCAAAGAGGCGTGTGTAGTGGGAATGGGACAGAGTTTTTTCTACCAAAAACATTAAACGCTTATATATCAGAAAAAAATATATTAATAACCGATTTAAATTATTTTTTCAATAAACATATTATATTTACTTAAATTCTTCTTAAAAGCTATTGATTTTAACGATATAAACATCTAACCTATATTCAACCGACTTATAATTATCAATATAAAAAAACAACTCATAACAATGTCAGAACTGGAAATTGGGACCACACGGAAAGCACCAGCTTTCAAATAAAAAAATAATCATCAAAATCGGTTCAGCCAGTAGAAAGTCTTAAGTAAGTTAAGTACAAACATAAAAAAAAAACAGTGGAATTGAGAACCTCTTCCTATTTGGAAGTCGGTTAAAAAATAACTCGCCTAGAGCGTGTTGAGACGCGCATTATGATATGCTTCCATTATGTATCTACCATTACAAGTATAAATCCAAAGTTTTTGAAAACCCTTGATAAATGGTCTGAAATCTTCCAGCAGCTGAAAAAATGTTATTGAATCATAGCTAGGAACTAGTCACCATTCAAACGATAAACAAACTGTATCAAAATCGGTTCAGCCGTTTATGAGCTACGATGCCACATATAGACACACAGTTTTTTTATGCGGTAATAGGCTTGCGTTTGACCGCCAACTCGCCTGATTTATTTAATACTTTATTGCACACTTACAAATTATGTACAAATGCATAAATGGAGGACTTAATGCTAAATATTTTCTACCAGTCGTCCACCAGGTTGGAGCAAATGGTATGTAGGCGTGCATGAAAAATACATATAATTTAAAAAACAAAAAGCTGGTAACCAACGAATATAAACTTTTTTTATTTTATTGTAAAATAGGCTTGCGTTATATAATCAATACAACCTCACTAAATATTATAAATGCGAAAGTAACTCTGACTGTCTGTTTGTTTGCTACATAATCACAGCTAAACGGCTAAACCGATCTCAAATAAATTTTGGGAGGTAATAGTATGAAATGAAATGAAATGAAATTATTTATTGTCCAGATTTGCATCCATAGCGTAAAAAATTAAATTAAATACGAAAATTATACTACACATTAAAATAAAAATTAAATTAAATTAAAATAACACAATAATGACTTGATAACATACATTAAAAATTTAAAATTAAGATTGGTCATTAGGATAATTAAGTGATAGGCGTGTGATACACCCTCCACGTGCGATGTATAGGGCTGGAGTGCCACTCTCGTACCGCAGCCACCAGTGTGTTATCTGAGCGGTGCAGGGCGGTCCGCACGGCGGCTGACCGGCTCCGCAGCA
The DNA here is from genome assembly GCA_949125355.1 of Agriopis leucophaearia. Classification (NCBI taxonomy): domain Eukaryota; kingdom Metazoa; phylum Arthropoda; class Insecta; order Lepidoptera; family Geometridae; genus Agriopis; species Agriopis leucophaearia. The sequence goes on from OX421289.1 coordinate 2,089,611, forward strand.
GCGCCTGCCAGCAGGGCGCGCGCCCCGCGGCGAACATGCTGCTTGCGCTGCACCACCGCGGCAGCCGGAACATCGCGCGCCATGCGTCGTTGTACTGCACGCGCATCTCGCTCATAGTGGCCTTAGTATAGTTCGTCCACAGCTCTGCGGTGTACACGCTGGTGCAGTAACTTATGAAGAGTTGGGCCTTGACAGAGTCGCTGCAACGGAAAAATCGCCTTGCCAGCATATTACCGCGCACTGCTATGGCCCACCTCTGTCTCTCTATGTCAGCGTGGTCCGATAGGTCCGAAGAGATCATGTGACCGAGGTATTTGATCTCCTCGACTTGTTCCAGTGCGGCTTCATATAGTGTGAGAGGAGGCAGATTTGTGTAGCAGTTAGTAGCTTTGAAGATCATATACACCGACTTATCTGGATTGTACATCATATTGTGATCTTCAGCATACTTCTCACACACTGCTAGCAGCTTCCGCATAGCTGATATCGACGGCGCTAGTAAAACCATGTCGTCTGCATATGAGATATGATTCGTCATAGTACCATTGATGGAACAGCCTACTCCTGTTTGCGTGAGCTTTTCCGATAAGCCGTCCATGTACAGGTTGAAGAGGGGTGGAGACATGCTCCCCCCTTGCCTCACACCACATTTGAGCTCCAAGCCTGCAGAGTATTCATTTTTCCATCTGACTCGATTTTTCTGCTGCAAGTACCAATTCTTCAGTACCTGGACGACCTGTCCAGGTACTTGGCGGTCATAGAGCTTCTGCCACAGCAGGTTGTGATCCACGCGATCAAACGCTTTGCTTAGGTCGAGGTAGCAGGCTATTACCGATGTCTTCCTAGCTTTATAGTATCCCACAATCTGCTTAAGTACATAGATCGCCGTACTTGTGGATAAGTTACTTTTAAAACCATACTGGCAGTCTGACGTTTCCATAAAAGGCGCAGCAAGTTTGAATAGAACTTTCTCTAGTAATCTAGCTATCATATTAGCGAGCGCTATCGGCCGATGTATGTATCACGAGGATGGACATAGGCTATTTTTTTCTGAAGAAATCACGGACGAAGTCGCGGTTACAGCTAGTTATAAATAAAAGAACCCAATAAATAAAAATAATTTATTACACTTCACAAAACAATAAGTTAAAAGAAGTCAGTAACAGAAAACACATCTCTTTGCCCATCCGCTGCTAAAATCGACGCATAAGGACTTTGAAAATCTTTCTTAGAACAACTGGTACCATATAAAGATGACAAAACAGAGTCAGAAAATGGTGAATTTGGTCCTAACGCTTCATATGGAGACATCAGAGTCATACTTGACCTAGGATTAACCCTAGGATTTACTGAAGTCAAAGCTGACCCAAACATAGACGGTTCAATAAAACCGGAAGATCCTATGAACTTAGAATTTAGTAGATTTGGACTATTGTATGCATAAAGACTTCGTGCTGGAGATTCAGAGTAAGGTAAGGACTGCACTGGCGAATTTAAGGGACAAGATAAAGACAATGGCGATATGGGTACAGTTTCAATTTTAGCAGCAGGCTGAAATTTAGAAAAGTCAAATTTAGCTTGAGGTGAGTTCTCGGCAGGTGGTGTGTTAAGTATGTTACTAACAATTAGCAGTTGCAATGCTATTGCTAAATTATTTAGCACGTTGGAATCTAATGTTGCCAAAGGTATCTCCGAAGCTCTAGGAACTGTTGGTGTTTTTGATTTTGTATCTGGTACTGGAATGGCTGCTGCTAAGTTAGCAATGGCTGTTAATGGGGCAGGTAGTGGACCAGATATGGAAGGACTCGGTTTTGGAGGGTTTGCGTATACTGGAGAGCTTGTGTATACTGGAGGGTTCTGGTAGTTTTGGTAGCTTGGTCCATAGGTAGGGTTCTGAAAGCTTTGTAGTGGTCTTGAAGGATTTGTAGGTGGTATTGGAGTCCCTTGAGATCTAAGAGTAGCTAGGAGGTACTCTGTTAAAGATGGCTGTGCATGTGACGTAGGAATCTGGAAAAAAAAATCATTTTTTAGTCCTCGTATAAAAGTTAATACTTGGATATAAGTTTTGTTCGCTCTTTAGTTCATAGTTATTTATTAATATCAGAAAGATAGATATTTCATCTAATAACAAAACAAACTTTAAAATAAATCTAAAAACTTTTGGTGGAGATAAAAGTGGCCAAAATGCCGAAAACACTGCGTTGGATGGCCATACTGAATTTTTGGACAAAACGAACGCCTGCGTTCTGGTGCCATCGCTTGTACAAACAGTTGGCCAGGTCCCTAAATAAACCTCACCTGAAGTCGAATTAATAGGTGCCTTAATATCTTTCGAAAATAATAATGAACAAACAGCTTTTTATATCAGTTTTGTCAAAAAAACATTATCGGTGAAACCGGTGGACCGGGAATGACATCGTTTGACAACCTCAGAATGAAAACCGCCTTCACCGAAAGTGGGTGAATACTGATTATTTCCCTAATTTTCAGCCCTAAAGATGTTATTGAAGTGAAAACTTCTTTAGGAGCGTTGAGCACTTTTTTGGTAAATAAAAATCATGGAACTCGCGTCAACATCACGTTGTCAGAATTAATACACTTTTTTGAAATCGATTGCAAATTAAATTAGGTTATTACCTTAGTAACAAAACTGATTATAAAAATTAAGGTTGTCAATTGCAGTGTTTCTTTCGCCATGACTGACTGACAAAATGTGTGAAACACGCTCTCTCTTGCAATTATAGTCTTAGTTCAATTATCAGCTTAAGATATAATGATATGAAATTCTTAGATATCATGATATAAAACATATCAGTTGCATAATGATGCAATATTTAATGTATTCATTGCGATATAAATAACTCGTTAGATAGCGTGATAGAAATATCACACGTTTTAGTAATTTCGTCAACACGTAATAGTTTCCTTGGTATATTATAAGTTTAGTTTTATATTTTAATACTTAGGTTATGGAATATTTAATTGTAAAAGGTAGCAATTATTGATTAAATATTGCCAATATATGTAGCAATTATTGATTAAATATTGCCAATATATGTAGCAATTATTGATTAAATATTGCCAATATATGTAACAATTATTGATTAAATGTTGCCAATATATGTAGCAATTACTGATTAAATATTGCCAATATATGTAGCAATTATTGATTAAATATTGTCAATATATGTAGCATTTATAGATTAAATGTTGCCAATATATGTAGCAATTATTGATTAAATATTGCCAATATATGTAGCAATTGTTGATTAAATGTTGCCAATATATGTAGCAATTGTTGATTAAATATAGCCAATATATGTAGCAATTATTGATTGGAATTAGTGTCATTTACAACTTTACTTTTAGAAACAGCGGTAAAGGCCCGCTTTTCCCATTTTAAGCGATTTTGGTCATTGTAGTTCTTTTTCTTTTTTATGTCATAGGTGGCAAACAAGCAGACGGGCCGATCGTAAGCAGTCACCGTCGTGCCATTATAATGAAATTGTGAAAAGTCGCCATTGAACCTGTGTTTGCAAACTTTTTCGCCTAAGATTCACAATTTCTGAGAAAAAGCTATTATTGTTTGCTCGCGTGATATCGACGAGAATTTTTAAATTAACATTTAGGGATACCATAATAATGGACTACCCTACTATTTCTCGTGCTAACTTGACCGGGCTATTGCGACCATCTGATAGAATAGAATAATGCTTTATTGTTCAACTGTGTACAAAGGTTTTAAGTTATTGGTCACAACAGTTGTGTTCATAGAACATACAATAGAATTAATACAAACAAAATATTACATTAAAATACAACATTAATTAATTACAATTATTATTATAAACGCAACAATCAACCACGGGAACTAGGTAATAATATAAAACGTAGTATTATCTTTTTCTTTGAAATGGTTATTCTGATATCTGTAAGGATAACCTCGCACTTCAGAGTTTTCTTTTATTCTTCAAAAATTCTAATAAGTATGCCAAAAGAAATAATACTGCTTCCCGAAACCCGGCTTACCTACTTAGACAATTTCATTATGAAAATCCTTTCAAAATATAAATAGAGAAAATCGAATCCGAATTACGATGTCAGATCACGTAAGAATAATGTTTCGTACACACTAGGATAGTCAAGTAGATTGCTTTTTAACCCCGACTGTGACTATCTCCTGCAGAGCGATTCTGTAAAGTCTTCTCACCCAAGCGAGATCGCTTCTCCCTTCACGCACCATGAATCGAACGCTCGAGTGATAATGAATTCGAATGACGTTACCTTCGAGTTCGTAGCACTTTACCGTTTCGTAGCGTTTTTGGCCTAGTAACAGACTCGTCAACATGGCTGACGAACCGCAGTCTAACCAACGGGAGAGAAAGAGAAAAAAAATTCTCTCCCGTTGGTCAGACGGCGGTTCTTCAGCCATTTTTGAAATGTCTGTTACGGCTATAACTAGGTACTAGAGCTAGGTACTTACTTTCCCGTCGAACTCGCTCGTGTATCTCTGCCATAAAGTGGGTAGAGCGTGGGTGGTAGCATTGTAATATCGGATCTCTTCGATATGAAACATGATATTGCTATTAATTTAGCTTGGTTGGTATTTTGTGTTGTTATTTTTATTGCGATGCTGTAATTTGGCAAGTAGATTCCTTATGAGGTGTAGAGGTATGCTAAGAAATAATTTTGTGAAAGGGCTGAGTTAAGGAGGGTCAAACTGGGTTGAAAGTTTATATGAAAGTCTACGCTTACGAAGTCGAGGACAACAGCTAGTCAACTTTAGTGTAATTACTGTAAGAAATCATTGTATTGGATCGGTTTACAACTAATGTCTAAATATGCCTAACGACCACATTTCAACCTATATTTTTATCTTCCCCTAACTGCGCCCCGCGGTTTCACCCGCGTGGTGATGAAATCGGTGATGATGATTTATTTATTATTATTATTAATTAAAACGGTACAACACCAATTACATTAATTAATTAAAAGTCATACAATTACAAAAAATAGAGAATAGACAGGTCAAAAATTAAATTATACCTACACATTACGATTAGTCGATGTCAATTAGGTACATTACATTAATTGTCAAATTACAATTAAATTAAGTACACTGAAAATTACAGAAACATGTCAAACATAGGTAAGAAATAACCATCACTCATGCGTCCCTTTCACAATAATTTAGGCACACTGACATTATATCCGACCATCCGTCCTCAAACAAATCACAGTCAGGATTGGCAGCCAAGAGAGCGTTGAACGCGGCTGATGATGATGAAAGTAGCCTGTGTTAATCCAGGAGATAAGCAATGTATATTCTAAATTTTATCCAAATCCATCCAGCCGTTTCTAAGTAACAAACATCCATCCATCCATCCATCCAAACTTTCACATTTATATGATATTAGTGTGATTTACAAAACCTTAAACTAAATTGTGTCAGTATTACATTAGATTACGTGTTTTTTTCGGGTAAGTATATAAGACAAAGTCAGGTGTTATTTCGTTTAATAGGTTAGAATTTCAAGATGGCGGCGGTGGAGACTTTGACAATTGCATTCCTGATTTGCCAGGTATTTTTTTTTACATTCTTTCCTCTGTCAGGATTTTGGCGTCACACACTTATGCATTTGCCAGTGTCAAGTAATAATGAATAGCAAGTTTGATTAAATATCTCAGAAAAAAGACTAAAACATAGAAGTAGTGCTAATTTAGCATACACGAATTATGAACATGTTACGTTATTTACTCATATACCAAAATAGTTGTTTCCAGAACGAAACAGATATATATTTGACAGGACGGCCAATTGCAGGGTTGTTACACTAATTTAATGTACTAGGGACCTATAAAAGGCTCCAAAGGCTACATACTATGTGACAGATGGCCTTGTATGTTTTTTAAATCATGTGACGGATTTTATAAGTACCTACTCTTTATTGTTCTGTGTGAAATATAATCAAACATTCATTGTAATATTTTCATAAACTTGTAAAAAAGTTCCATAAAGTTGTGAAAAAACTTTTCTTGTGTTAATGCGTAATAACATAAGATTATGAATTATTCGTGAACGTACTCGAATGTGGGAATGTGAAATAACGAGGTGAAAGATATTCGTATTACTTCCAAAACTCTAAAGCCTCTAGTAAAGTAGTGGTAGGACTCTTTTGCAGGGGTCCGCCTGGGGAAGAACTACACCTTTGCCAGTTATTCAACCGCCAAGCAGTAGCGTGCAAACACTACTGTGTTCCGGATTGAAGGGCAATGTTTCCAGCCAAATTACAGAGCACACAGAGTTTTGACATCTATTATCTCGGGGTGCCGAGCGCAGAGCATTGCCATCCAGGGTTTTGAACTGTTGAAGTTCAAAATTCTGAGTGGCGTTGAGCTGTTATGGGCAAGCGTGAAGAGCCATCAGGCGAGCGACTTCGTTCGTCTCGTCACTCAGTATCGTAAAAAAAGTCTCCACCACTCTACTGGGGCATGACTTATACTTGTCCTTGACTTACTTTGCTTGACTCTGTTTATTACTTGTTTGATGATAATGTTTATAAAACTTGAAAATATTTGAATACTTGACATGGGCAAATGCATAAGATGTGGCATGCCAAAACTCCCATGAGTGAAGAAAAAAAGTCTGGGAAAGTCAGCTGCCTTATTATGGATATTTGATCGGGATCGCGAGTGTCAAAATTTTGACACTAATCCATAATAAGGCAGCAGGTTCATGTCCTTGATTTTATCTATGAATAATTTTAAAACAATTAGTTTTTCATCATTCTTTATAGATAATTATTTTATATATAAGGAATTGTGCAATTTGAGTTACTTAGGTTATTTCTGTGATTTTGAGATAGAATTTACCTAAAGTAATACAATTATAGAATTAATTTTGTTTGGCAACGTATTTAACGATTTTTTCTAAATAATTTTTTAAGAATTTTCGTGGTTATACTTTCTCTATTATCCAATTTTTTACCGACTTCCTAAAAGGAGGTTATAAATTCGACTGTATTTTTCATTTTTGTTTCCGCAGAACTTTCGACTGGGTGAACCGATTTTGATGAATCTTTTTTTATTTGAAAGCTGGTGCTTTCCATTTGGTTCTATTTCAATTTGGTCTCGTTCGGATGAAGTCGGTTTTTTATATTGAGAATTATCCCATGACAAAAAGTATTCTACGTCCTATTCATAACGTTTTAAAATATTGTCAAATTTCATTAAATTTTCTTAAAGATCGTTAGCTGAGGATGGTCACGCGCCATTACTCAGGCATTTTGTACGGGTGATGACTGAGTACCTACCTAAGAAATATTGTATATCCTTCTCAGTCGTAATTAGTGCAGAAGTTCCGAAGGTGCGAGAAAAATTGATTTAATTGTATATTTATGATTAGTTTTTGTATTTCTTATAAAACAATAAGTTTTATCGTAATGTAACCCAATGGATTTTTAGTTTTTCTAAATATTTTGAATTAAAATTAAAATCGGTTCAGCCGTTTAGTCATGAAAACGTAACATATATGACATACTCAATAGTTATTCCTGAACCTTGCCCTATTGGAATTGAACGAATTATTATTTTCATGTTATTTTTGTCAATTCTGTTACAATTCAAATTTTTATTTTCAGGCGAACTCACAAGCTCATGGGTTCAGATCCATCCCTGCACCACAAGGGTGTGAAACCGCTACGCCATGTTGCACCGACATCTACCAACCTATGGGAATACAAACTGCACCAAACTTGGTGTTTCAATCACAACCTATTTCAAATACTGTACCATTAAATCAGCCATGTTTAAATTTTCCAGCGCTACCTTGTTTCCAAAACCAAGCACAAATCAATAAACCGGTTAAAAATACTGTATTACCGGCTCAACCAATCGTGAACAATATTTTACCAAAGTCCACAAACGTAACTCCCCCAATTAATCAAAATACACAACTAACGCCTTCTGTTACTGCAAACCCTACACCAAACACACCAGTCGTGACTGTTGTAGACAATACTTTAGCAAACTCCTTAGCAAATGCTTTGCAGCTTCTAATATTAAGCAACCTATTACAAAATTCTGAAACAAGTAATTTACCTCAGAGTGTTCCGTGCATAAACAACAACGAAATTGTCCCTTCTGATTTTACATCACCATCTACATTCTGTGATAATATTAGCAACATGTTATCCATCCCAGAACCAGTCCCTTCTGGTCCAGGACCAGTCTTTTCTTGCCCAGAACCAGTCTATTCTTGCCAGAAATCAGTGGTTTCTTGTCCAGAACCTGTAGTTTTCCAGTCTTACCCTACAAACTTCGGAGGTTCATTTCCTGTCACAGATAATTTTGGATTTCAATGCGGACCAAATCAAGTATTTTCAGAGACCCCTACTCAATATATCACTCAAGTCGTTCCAGTATGTAATGAGCCAGTAGTACAAATACCAGCTGTTGCTGAAATACCATCAATGGCACTAGAACTGCCCTTCCCAGAGTCAATTCCTGCACAGCTAACGTGTAATTTTGGATTTTTGCCTTCTAACGAACCCTGCGTTACTTTTAATGTAGAACCGTTACCTTGTAAAAATATGTTCGGAAATTTTGCTCAGTAAAGTAATTATGAAATAACGAAGGCGAAGAAGAGTGGACAAGAATAACACAGAGCTGGAACACAATATGCATTGAAGATGAGACCTATTTAAGGGTTCCGGGAGTTAAATAGTCTATATTGACAATAGTGCTATATTATATTAAGTAGTTAAGTATGAAAGTGCTGATATTCAACGTTCAACATCTACCTAGTACCTATACATTAAACACCAAACTTAAAATAACTAAATTATCTAATTAAAGATCATTAAATAAATAAATATTAATATCTGCGACATTTTTGCACACACGATCATCTGACCCCAAACTAAACAAAGCTTGTAATATGGCTGCCAGAGACTGATATACATACATATAAATACTTTTAAATACATACTTAAATAGATATTAACACCGAGACATAGAACAAACACAAATATTCATCACATAAATGTTTATCCTAGGTGGGAATCGAACCCACACCCCCAAGCGCAGAAGGTAGGTTCACTACCAACCGAGCCACCGGGGCAGTTTATACTATCCATAGGCAATAAGGGCCTATAGATAGTTCGAACGTTGACTTATTCTGCAACTCATACGAAGCGTTTTTTTGTGCAAACTACTAGTCTGTGACATTACTGCCTGAATTGGCATGGGAAGGGAATGGTGTGCCCGATTAATCTGGGTGTCTTCAAATCGCGAGTGAATTGGTTTCTTCTAGGCAAACGTACTCCATCGTAGACTGCACCATTGCCTAATATCTGGAGAGGTGACGGTCAAACGCAAGCCTATTATTCGATTAATAAAAAAGGTTCTTCTAAGGGTAGATGTGATTTGAGGAGAAAGGCCGATCCAAATGGAACCTGGCAGTGGATTTCATAAGGCTGATGATAACAAATCATTTGTAATGTGTTACATTAGATTTTGTAACTATTTTTGTATAAGTAATGTAAATATTGATAAAAGTGTTGATAATAAAATTACAAAACAATTTAATCATGTTTTCTTTTTTATAACTAGCTTCTGCGCGCGACTCTGTCCACGTGTGTCCATTTATGTTGTTGTTAATTTACTCATTTTGTTTTAAACTATCACGGTTTTTACGGTATGTTTACCGTGGTAAGGTTGTGGAAAGAGCTCCCGATATTTTGGCGCAGTTACATGCACCATGTTCACGAGAAGATCTTCCCGTGAACATGGTGCATGTAACTGCGCTGAAATATCGGGAGATTCTTCCTTACCACGGTAAATATCCCGTAAATAATCATATAACTTTACTTATTTTGATCGCATAGTTACATATTCGGGGTTGGCCACATGTTAAAAATTGTTTATAATCATGATTACAATATTCTCGAATATGTCCGTTTGTCTAGAGATATACCCGCTTTAAACGTGATTTTTTTATGAATTTATCATAATATTAAGAACAATAAAGCTAATAAAATATCAAATATTACATACAATAATTTATTATTCAATTAAATACTTAACATTTTAACGAGTGAATATAAAAATTAAATAGGATTACTAAGCATTTTCAATAAACTAGAGAGTTGTCCGTTGTTCATGAAAGGTACATTAGAAGCAATAGGATTGCTATTGGGAGAAATATAATTAGAAGCTACTAATCTGGGAGCAACCATATTAGGAGAAATCAGATTAGGAGCAATCATATTAGAGTTTACTAAATTGGACATAGCACCAGGACAACTTGCAAGGGCAGGATTAGACATTATATTTTTCAGTAACGGCGCCGCCATTTTTAAAGTTTTCAAATCACCTAACGTATTTTGAAGTAAATTGCTGACAATCAACAAATTTATTGTGTCAGCCAAGTTTTTGCAAACTGAGGGAGTGCAATCAGTAATGACAGTAGTTGATTGATTAGGGATGTTAGTTATTGGGACTAGGGATTGCTCTGAAATGATTGGTTGTGTTTGTATAACATTTCTAGGGGTTTCGATGATTCTAGGGACGTCAACAAAGTTTCTAGGGACATCGATAAAGTTTCTGGGGACGTCGATATAGTTTCTAGGGACGTCTATACAGTTTTTTGGGATGTCGTAAAAGTTTCTAGAGACGTCGATATAGTTTCTAGGGACGTCGATAAAGTTTCTAGGGATGTCGATGATATTTCTTGGTAGATCGATGATTGCGTCTGTGTAGGGTCTGGGGCTTAGAAAACTCAATGGTGACTGGATGATTTGTGAGTTGACCTGAAAGAAAAAGAAAGAAAATGTTATTTGACAAGTCTGTCTTGCCAATGAGGTTTTGTTTATTGATTGTTACTTGTGAATCTAGTTTCCTCGATATAGGCTAGCTTGGTGAGGGATTCTCTTAGGAATAGTATTAGTAAATGTTGTATCCAAAATACTTGGATCTTATTGCATTATTTTAGGTTTAGTATTTTAGAATAAGTAATTAAGAATCACTTTGCAATATTTATGTTTGACTCTTTAAGACATCATGTTTTCTGAAATTTTTTGTTCGTCTATGTTCCCAATTTAAATTATACAAGTTTCATTGTGCAACGCGATTTTGAAAAAATAAATAAAAAAATGGCGGATCGGGACAATGCCAGCTTCCATACAAAAAATTCAAACCCCTTTCAGCACAAAAGGTTTTAAAATGTATCATGTTCACTGATGAACGGACGGATTGACAGACAAACACGGTTAAATAGGGGTTTGGTATTGGTACATTATATTTTCAATTAGGTACTTTCTAGACTAAAACAATTGTTAGACAGTATCGGAGGATTTTACGTGACCTAAAAACCTGACACTAAGGCCGGCCAGTTAGCCAACAGAAAACACGTAGTAAGAAAAAATCTGGCTAAGCAAAAATCAAAACAAAAACAAAACCAACCTGAAAATAGAAACTCAGCAAAAATGACAAAGTATACAACAACCTTGCAGCCATTTTGAGCTGAATTAATTAAATTAGCAGAAGTGCGAACACTGCACTTGCTTGGCCGTCTATTTGGATATTATGATTATTTTGTTTTTCTTGTTATATTTTATAATTCTTACACTATCAGGCATTCGTGTGCTATCAGATTTTGATTCAAAACCGATAAAGTATTTATGAAATTCTGATACAATTCTCGAGAACGGTCAGTGTGTAATTTGATTTTTCTGTAATAATTTTCTGTAACTTGATGTAGTTCATCGGATTAATTGTACTAAAATAGTTTAATGCAAAATACTTAAGTTAAATTTACTCGTACAAACATGATGGTTATCTTGATCAAGTATAGATATGCCTCCCTACCTACAACAGAGTCCAGGGAAGACAATGAGGCGGTCTAGCCCACTCTTTTGTATGGGTGGGAGGAGAGGAAATGCTCCAAGCATTTTTATGCCATATGTATAACATTTCCGAGCTATGGAGAGGGCTATGCTCGGGGTTTCTCTACGAGATCGAATCAGAAATGAGGAAATCCGTAGACGAACGAAAGTTGCTGACTTAGCCCATTAGCATGTTGATGTGGCAGTGGACAGGGCACATAGCACGCAGAACAGATGTACAATAGGGCTGAAAGTTTCTCGAATGAAGACCACGGACCGTAAGCGCAGCGTAGTAAATCCATCCACAAGATAGATGATCTAAAAGAGACCGCAGGAAAATGTAGGCCACTTCCAACCAGCCCTTGTAGAGATCGATGGAGGAAACCAGTGTCTAGCAGTGGATGTCCTATGGCTGAGATGATAATGATGATTACATAATATACTTACTGTAGAAATTAGATGCCAGCGTCGTGGTTTTACTCTTGGACTAGCTGCCACCGCCTGATAGCTCATCCACATATCATAGATCAATGAAAATGCACACTGTGCCCTTCACGCGATTTTTCTTGCAATCTATGCCCTTCACACCTGCAAAATGTGGAATGAGCTTCCGCGCTGTTTCCGAGAAGCTACAACATGGGGTTCTTCAAAAGGCTTGTTAATAGATCCTTAAAGGGTCGGCAACTTAGTTGTGATGCCTCTAGTATTACATGTATCCATAGGCGACGGTGACTGCTTACCATCAGGCAGCCCGTCTGCTTGTTTGCCATCTATGGCATATTTAAATCGGTTAACATATCAAAAAACTACACCTCTAACTTCATATTCTGCCATGCTGTAACCTATATTGCAATAGCCTTTTTTCATAACAGCAATATGTAAGTCAGTAGGTATTTAACGATGGAATTAGTGATAGACCACACTCCTCAAAAGATATGCAGGTGAAAGCGTTGGTTGCCTTGTTCACGGTTTTCATTGAGGTAAGTTTTTGTATTCAACTAACAATTTTTTGTAGTGGTAGAACTCTTTTGCAGGGGTCCGCCTGGGGATGTACCACGCCTTTGCCAGTTATTCAAGCGCCAAGCAGTAGTGTGCAAACACTACTGTGTTCCGGATTAAAGGGAAATGTTTCCAGAGAAATTACAGACACAGAGATTTTACATCTTATATCTCGGGGTGACGAGCGCAGTGCATTGCCATCCAGGGTTTTGAACTGTTGAAGTTCATAATTCTGAGTGGCGTTGAGCTGTTATGGGCAAGCGTGAAGAGTCATCAGGCGAGCGACTAAGCCCGTCTCGTCACCCAGTCCCATAAAAAAAATTATACAGAGAAACATGGAATTATGGATAACATAATTAGCCATTTAATAGTCCACTGCTGGACTTAGGCTTACCCCTGAAAGGGCGATTGGGCCATATCAACCAAGCTGGCCCAGTTGCGGGTTCGTGGATTCACATACGCCATAAAAAAAAACTCAGTGCGTATGCTGGTTTCTTTATGATGTTTTCCTTTACCGAAATGCCAGTGGTATGAAAACTCGTTGTATAAATTTTGAAGAGCATATTAGTACGTACTCGGTATTTGAACCCGCGCCTCAAGCTTTCAAGTCTAGCAGTCTCCCAAAAACCAAGGATAGTAATAAGGGAGATTACAAGGAAGATATGACTTAGTGCGTAGGACGTCCACCCACAAGATGGACAGACGACCTAAAGAAGACCGCAGGAAAACGCTGAATGCAAGCCGCTTCCAACCGGCCTTTTTAGAAATCGATGTGGGAGGCCTATGTCAAGCAGTGCACGTCCTGTGGCTGAAATGATGATGATGCCTTAGTACAATTATCATTCGTGTTCAAATGTCTCCATTTTAGATTAAAAACTTTCATTATACAACGGAAAAACTGTAAACGCACGGTTCACTTACACATTTTTATTTTATTTCATTTTATTTATTTATTTGTCATTTTACACGATACATGAGGTCCTTAAAACTACATGACGGTACAAAGACCCTGTTAGGGCGCAGCAATTAAATTACCTAATTCTAACACAAATATCACATATCTTTTTTCACACACGCTAAGACACTTGCTACGTTTACAATGAACTAACTAATAGTTCATATGCAAAAGAAAGAGCGGCAAAGTCTTCTGCAGAGTGAGTTCGACTAAAGACATCCAGACTCATTTAGACTGGACGTGTACCACATCTTACTATATCTCCCTTGTTTAATGACTGAGGCAATTCCATGAGAGACGCTTTCACGCAAAAAACGGGAGTGTTATGTTACGTTGTGGGCGTTTTCCACAACTAGACCATCCATAGGACCTTTTTGCGTGAACTGGCTACAGCTAGTTCAACCAATCGGTCTCCTCCATCGGGGCTAGCAGCTCGCTGACGCCGGTGCAGGCTTCCCGTAGCGTCCTTGGTGATCCGAGGATGTTTTTTCATTGCTCCACCAAGCACTGTACACTAGCAGCATATGCGCACTAGTGCTCCATGCACCCTCTGCATAGAAGGCTGTCTGAAATCTTAATTTTGAAAAGATGTTTGTTTAAAAGTGTCCTGTTACGATACCGACAATTTGCCGAAGCTTGTCACGTTTGAGATGTAGGAATCTCCGAGAGTATTTCGGATTTAGGGACGGCCTTCCTTGACCGCCTACAGATTTTAGTATTTGCCCAGTAGGTATTCTTTAGTTACCGCTGCTGAAAAATATGGTAGTGTAGCAATATTACACACCCCGGTTTTTATTTATTGCTTTCGGAAAACTAACAGCTACTTAAAAAAATATAGATTTGAATATATATATATACACACACACATCACACATCATCAGCCAATTAACGTCCACTGTTGGACAAGGCCTCCCTCATAGAAAGGGGTGTTGTCATAATCCCCACGCTTGGCAGGCGGCTTGGGGATCGCAGTACGTTCACCGTGTACTATTAGGACGCTGCTGCCCATCCTCCGGTGGTTCTGGTCGCAGTTTTAGGACATACCCGGGTCTATTTATAAATATATATTATATATATTAGCCGTAAGTTATATAATATAAATAACTTACGGCTAAATAAAAGTTTTCACAAATGTGAAGCTGTTTTTAAATTTGTACATGGTAGACGGACGTGAATACAAAGAGAAGCTTACAATAGAAAAAAGAAAATAACCTTATAACTTACATTGAAGCAACTCACGAACAACTGCATCATCAACCCGCAATAGATAAATTAAACAAACTACCAACTTAGTTTTAATTCATCCATCACGAGTTTAATTTAATTACCGTTCCATCACGAATTTAATTTAATTTAAGTTTACTTAATCTAAGTTTACCGTTCCATCACGAATTTAATTTAATTTAAGTTTAATTTAATTCATCCATCACGAGTCAAAGAAACAATCGTTCATAAGTCGCTTGAGTCTGAATGCCGATATATTAAAGAGATCTACATCAATTTCTCTGGCCAATTTATTATAACACCTGCATGCTCTTATTAAATAACTGTTCTGCCTGTAGCTATTATTTTAGTTCTTATACTGTATTTCCTTACATTCTAGACTACTCTCGCCAGAAGATGTAGCCCGTTTCCATCGCCAGGATTTATGCCTATCTTAGGCAACATACCATCAGAATGTAGTCTTCAGAGACAGTGCCACGATCAGGTTTCACCTTCTGCGATTGTTTTAGACTGTGGATATGACAGACCAATGTGTTTTGAAGAGCTGATGTCCCCCCCAATACTGGAGTGTGGGTATGTGAAAACAATGTGTTATAATCATCACCATCATTATCAACCAGAACAAGTCCACTGCTGAACATAGGCCTCTCCCATTAACCTCCACACTGAACGACATCCTGCCATCTGGATCCACTGGATGCCCGTGACTCTCACAATGTCGTCGGTCCATCTAGTGGGAGGCCTACCTACGCTGCGTCTTCCGGTTTGCGGTCTCCGCTCAGGAACCTTTCTTCCCCATCGGTTATCAGTTCTTCGAGAGATATGGCCTGCCAATTGCCACTTCAACTTGCAAATTTTAATAGCAATGTCGGTGACTCTGGTTCTTTGGCGAATATCCACGTTTCGGATTCTATCGCGCAAAGAAACTCCAAGCATAGCTCCCTCCATTGCTCGTTGTGTGATTCTGAGATTTTCAGAGAGAGAGAGAGAGAGAAATAAACTCTATGTTAGAATTACTTACTCATTGATGACAACCGATGGGGAAGAAAGGTTCTTGAGTGGAGACCACGAACCGGAAGACGCAGCATATGTTGGCCTCCCACTAGATGGACCGACGACATTGTGAAAGTCGCGGGCATTTAGTAGATGCAGATGGCAGGATGTCGTTCAGTGTGGAGGTTAAAGGAGTGGACGTCTTCTGATTGATGATGATAGTTTAATTAATAATTATAACGTGATTTTATGTTACCAATTTGCGAAAATTTCTTTGAGCTTGTTTTTATCCTTTGTTTGCACGTGTTTTATGACACTATTTATAATATTAGTGTGATTCATGTCTACTTGGGGTTTTCAGACCGATGAGCTGCGATGGAGTAATGTCACCCCCGATTCTGGAATGTGGGTGTACCAAACCAAGACGTAACAAGGAACTGGTATTACCCCCATTAAGGGCAGAATTGCCTAAAGGCCTGGGGTACTTCCCGTCTGCTGTGCCTTTGGTAAGTTGGTTGTGTGTTGGTCACACTCGCGTCATCCAAAGGTTGAACCCTGCTCTCTTTACACTTTATTTTTTTATGTATTAACAGGCTTCGTTTTACCGCCAACTCGCCTGATGATTTGGTCTACGATGGAGCACGCTTGCCTAGAAGAAACTGATTCACTCGTGATTTGAGTCTTCAAATTGAATGTGGAATGCGCTGCCTGAATGGGTGTTCCCCGATAGTTACAATCATTCCACAGACTGGCAGTACGCACAATAAAAGTGGAATCAAAGCGCTTCGTGCGGTGTCGATTTTTCGTGCCCGCTCTGGCAGTCCAGCAGTCGTGTCAGCTGTTTTATCGTGTGTAACTATGTAATTTGTAATGTGAACAATAAAGAGTTTATTATCTATCTAAATATAATAATATATCTATCAGTCCGATAGAAAAACTTACAGGAGGAAATTAGGTCATGCAGATCCGATGCAATCTTTCCGAAATGTATCCGATAAAAAACCGCTATAGACCATCTACTTACTGAGTAGTTAGCTACATATAAATCGATCAAAATAATTATTCTTGCTTGCTTCGCTCACCCAATACATATAGGGTTACGCGTAAAGGGTGTGCTAATCCGAAAGGGGTCCGTTATACTCATCTTATGGACACCTTTTACAACGGGACCAACCCTGATCGCAAAAAATAGCAGCTACTCCATACATTTTGTCGAGTGCGAGTTACCGTTTTCTATGGAACAGCTGATATATTTTTTCGCGAGTTTAAAGTTGTTTAGTGATGGTACTATGGACCCCTTTCGGCTTCGTAGGTAGGCCCTTTCCGCGTAACCCAGTACAAATGTTTTTTTATGCGTTTACCTTCGTTTGACCTTTAATCTTGCAACGAAGCGAACTTTATGTACCTAGTTATAAAGCGCGTCAAACTGAAGTGATTACGTGAAGTTTTTTTTATGCTAAGAGATTTTTAAATTTTACTCAGCGTTTTCCAAAAAGGAGAAAGTTCTCAATTCGTCAATTTTTTTTATGTTTGTTACCTCAGAACTTTAGACAAGGTGAACCGATTTTGATGATTCTTTTTTATTTGAAAGCTTGTGGTTCCCGTTTGGGCTCATTTCAATTTGGTTCTGGCGTTTTTATGAAGTCGGTTTTTAATATTGATAATTATATATTGTTAGTTTATTGTTGTTTTACATAATTAAAGACAGGGCGTTAATTTAAAATTAATAAAAACTCGCAAATAATTGCGAAAATTCAATAGATTGTGATTGCTTGGCGCTTTGGTTGGCTATAAGCATACAAATTTAACCGATGATATCTTCTTCCTTTCCCAGGTGGCATCATTCTTCAGTCCAGCAGTAGAAGTGGGCGTGTGCGCAGGCGCAAGTATCCCCGTGACGTCACCGTGCAGCTGTCTCACTCTCGCAGCGCCTGTCTGCCCTGATATAGCTCCCCTTGTTAGATCTGTTATATTGTAATATGTCATATATATTATATGTACCTAGTAGGTCAAGCCAATAAATATCTGGGTCATTTTTGCACACATGGTCATCTGACCCCAAACTAAGCAAACCTTTTAATATGACTGCCAGAGACTGTTATACGTACATATATATATTTTTAAATAATTAGGTATTTTCAAAGCATTTCTTTATTGTGACATTATTGTCTATGGTTTATATAAAAGAAACAAACCATGTAGGTATCAAAATTGGTTTACCGACTACATTTTAATAAAAAAAAAATTAATTTTCCCGCATTTTCTTCCAAAATTTGATGGTTTGTGTATAAGTATTAAATGTTGAAATACTTATTATTAGGTAAGTACGCGTATTATTATATTTTATTTCGAAATAATTTAAGGTAGGTGATAAAATAAACATTTTTTTTCCTTTCTCTCGCGATTTATTCCCGTTCCTGACTGACAAACACCCATTTGTATGTAAAAAGTTTTCTTTAGTAAATAACAAGAAAGATAATACTTACATTTGTCTATAGTAATAATAAGACAGTAGGGTGGTATTGTGCGTTTCACCAAAGAGACCCTCGCCGTAATGTTGGCTCCCCTGCGGCGAGGGAACTCTTTGGTGAAACCACAGAAAACAGAAGTAAATAGAACGGAAATGATAAGGAAACTCTGTCGCCAGGTACTGTGACAGATTTATGATTGAAAATTCTTATTTATGTCAACGCGTCTTATTTATTTAAACAAAAAAATCTTTTCTGTGTGTGAAACTCACTATAAACACCACGCTTGCCTACGGTTACTTGCTACGGTACACTTTACGGTTACCTACCTGTTATAAGCGATTCAGTTAAGATGATTGCAAGAAGTTGCACGATCGCAAACCGTACCTATAGATTCGCGTTCGCGTGATTTTGCAAACTGCGCTAATTCGAGCCCGCGGTTAAAGTTAGCTGTAAGGCCCCAGTGCCTAGAAGTTGAACTAACCTACAATTTAACCCTTCGCGGCCCACTTCTAGTTGGCGGCTTCGACCAAAATAAAATGAATGGACGGGCCCTAACCATTGAACTTGATCAGTAAAAACGAGTCAAAACCGTCGGACATATACTTCAACACCTAATTATAATAATGTACAGTATATTTGTTACAAAAAATAGATATCGGTTTTATTTGTGTATTTACACTTCGGTAAAGCATACGAATTCATAATTTTGTCAGATGTTTCGTTATCGCGTAACAATAGACTCGTGTTTCACTTCCTACGGCTAGAGACCGACTGAAACGAAGTGAGCGCTGGCGCTCATTTTGTAATCTTCAAAAATGCGATTCTACTGGGCCCGTCCATTCATTTTATTTTGGTCGAAGGTTGGCGGCAGAATGAATTGGCATCGCATACCTACCTACAAGTGGTTGACATGATTTGTGGTAAGTATTATATTTACTTGCTTAGCGCATCAACTGGTCATAATATCCGCTAAACTGTGCTGTGGTCTAACTAACTGCATAAAAACAATCGGCCCTCGATAGACCGACGACTGAGCTGAATATATATATAGCGCGCGGGCGCCTCTGCGTTGTAGCGTCTTTACAGTTTCCTAGATAAAGCATACAATTTTGATATGATGGCTAACCATGGATAAACTAAAGCTAGAATGACCAAAATTACTAAAAGTGGGAAAAAGAGGGCCTTAATTTTAATCGCTCATTCATTGCGCCGCCTATTACTCATTGTGGAAAATTTAGAGGAAGTTTTTATCAAATGGAATGCAATAAGCAAATATTGCTGTCTATCAAACAAAGGCAAGAACCACGAAAGCTTAAATGGCGGATAATGTCAAAGAGAATATAATAAGTAAGAGATAATGTTAAGACCAAAATAATGTTATGCAAAAGTCCTTTAGGACACGTTTTACGGCGGAAATTTTAAATACGACGCAGACTTGAAATAACGCCTACTTTTTTTATCTACCTAGGTATTTTTTTGGATTACAAACGTGCTTGATTTACGTAACATCGATAGATCTAAATCTAATCTATTTTATTTCATTTGTAATCGATGAAATATTACGTTAAAAATAAAATGAAACAAAAATAAATAGGAATTTAAAACAATACGAGGTGCTATTCTAAAAGTTACTTTCAGCAATGAAGTCTAGATTTACAATTCTTTGTCTTGCGTTTTTTCAGGTAGGATTTTTTTTTGTTACATTTGGCTGGACACGACCAAATATTTTTCTAAACATGACGCTTTTTTGGTTGTCTTTATTTATATTTTGTATGATTTGTTTTTCAGGTAGCTAACTCTCAGTACTACACTGTACCGGCTTGTAGCTACAACTATTATGCTTCATCAGCCCCAACTTATGCACCAGCGACACCAAATCTTCAACCAAAGAGTTTACCATCACCACCTAAAACTCCAAAGTGTAATGTTGGCAGCACTTCGAAATCTTCTGTGAAATGCTTTCCGCAAACTGCCAGTGCCTATTTTCTAACTACGCCTTTAGAAAAAGTAAAAGCGAATGTTCTTACTAAAGAAAAAACTAATGACGCTAAAAGCCCAACGCCTTACTCTTGTGATCTGTGTAACAATTTTGCGAACGTGCAGCCAAACTCGAAAGTTCCGCCACCACCTCCCATTGGATCGCCAGTGCTGCCAGGAATAATAGACAAAGTTCCTACTATTGCCATACCAAAAGAAATATCAACAAAAGATGAAGGTTCGATTCTCAAGCCAAAAAGTTTGTTTACGGATATGTATGCGAAGAATAAGATACCTAAAAAACTAAGTTTTGATCAAGATTTGTTGGAAGGGTTCCTAACAGGTTTGGGAATAGCTTTGTAGCTTCTATCATGATTTGAATCCAATGTAAGTTCGCACGTTGTTTGTTATTTATTTAAAATCATGAAATAAAGACAATGTTTATTTATTAAATTGTGATAATTATTTTTTTGTAGGTAATTTTGAAATTGTATTTATTTTTATCATAGTGACTGCTTCTTCTTTCCTGTAAAGTCATTTCTCACACCCTTCAAAAGTTTTGGCGCCAATGTAAAACAAACAATAATAATGTCACCATATTGAATTATTTTTCTAAAATTGTGTATTTTCAAGCCAAGCTTGTAATGGTTAATGGTGGATTGTTCGTAAATATGTACAAGCGACGTGTGAAGCGTGTATTTTCACGTTTTTTTCAAAACTTCCGAATTTAGTAGTCTCCACCTACACTACTGGGGCCACATACTTTGATAATATATAGTTTGGATATGCCTTTAAACTTGAGCTAGTACCGAAAAAAGACCGCCAACAACTGAAGGGGGTGAGATGAAGACGTATTGCACACACTGACATATTCATATTAGTTCTATAAACGCACACTTCAATATTGAAGCGCACACAGCTGCAAACGATGTGATTAAAATGTATACGAATGGACGACCGAGGGGAGTGTCAATGCTAAAGGGGAAACTGTAGATATAACGCTTCCATTTATAATTATTTTCTGAGGGGGCATACCATGTCAATAAAATACTTGAAACGAGGTGGTATGGCTTTAATAGCTTTAGCCTGCCCAATTGGTGAATAAAAAACACCTTTTAGGTTTGTAAAATTTCATTTTCATAATGTCAGATTCCGATTTATTGTCATTTTCACTCTTGACATAAATATTTTTTTACATCAATTTACATTGACTTGACAGACAATTTTCAATATTTTTCATTTTCATACTTGCCATTTCTTTGATACTTGCTTGAAAAACTTGCGGTGATAAGCGCGTTTTTGTAGTTTTTTCAATAAATTCCTACTAAAACAGCACCAAAATGGTTGAAGCACAAAAAGTAAGAATCGAACAGGAAATAACCGGCCTGGTGAATGATTTGGACAAGAACTTCCTTAGAAAAATGCAGGTGTGTTGAGGTTATGTTTTGATAAGGCTTATGCAATAATTAAAGATGATAGCGAAATTGCTGAGGTGCTGGTGAAATAATGAATGAAAAGTTGAAGACACTACTACGGAGAAGCTTTCTGAGTGAATAGGAATATTTCTTATTAGAGGTTTCTCTCCTCTCCATTAAGTAAAGTTGGAAATTATCTTCGTAACAATGTTATCTTGAATTTTCAAGTTGTTTCAAATCAGGTTATAGATAAATCGTAAAGGCTGAGTGGTCAGGGCTAGTATCAAAGTTTTTAGGTCGCTTTAAGGTCTCAGACATGTTAGAGAGTATACGAAACGGGTACCTTCATAGTAAGTATTTCAAGTCAGTAATTTTCGACTTAGCTCAGCAAGAGTTGACCAGGGGCCTTGCAGCTACCTCTTAATGCGGACACGAAACAGCGCAGTGCGGAAAATTACGCGAACGTGAACCTTAACACGACGAGACACGGTTTGCGGTCGTGCAACTTTTCGCATCACATAAACAGAATCGCGGCAGATAGCTGTAAGGCTTCTGAGGTCAAAGTACTTCGTACAAAGGCTACCCCCTACCATGCCGCCCATCGATCTGTGACATAAAAAGGGAAAAAGAGGGGTCAAAAATAAATAATAATAATGTTAAGTGACAATGACCTCTGGGGGTCATAGTGCCGTATCGTAGCCTCTGCTACTTGTAGTCTAATGCGCTACCTGAATGAGTGTTTCCTAATAGTTACAATGTAGGTGTCTTCAAATGATGATGTTGATGAAAAATACATTACGACCCATTCTCATACCTACCAAATATATTTACATAAAAAATTCTCAAACACTGTGACCTAAGATTGTAATTTTTTATTTTTATTTGTAAAATCAAATTATATTTGTTACCAGTGACCCACCCTGGCATCGCACGGGTATATGTTTTATTATAATTATATATATAAACATTCCGTGAAAAATTATCTAACTGATAGTGAAAACCGCATCAAAATCCGTTGCATAGTTTTAAAGATCTAAGCATATATAGGGACAGACAGAGGGAAGCGACTTTGTTTTATACTATGCAGTGATGTGAATAAAATAAAATATCTGAATTTTATATGTAGTTAAATAAACAGTTTAAAATTAGTTTCCTGCCGTAGGTGAAACATACCACCTTAAAGAGTTAAGTTATAAGCCGTTGGTTGTGAACAAAGCTATGATAATCAGATTCTTAATGGATTTTTATTGAAATTCCAGGGTGACATGCACAGATGTGCGGCCAACTGCTGTGACGACACGAAGACATCGTTAGAAGGCGTCCATTATTGCATAGAGAAATGTTCAGTGCCACTTAACCATGCCAATAACTATGTTCAGGTATAATAACTTTTTCACTAAGAATATCCACTGGAGTACTCTACTCCAGTACTCTGTACTCTGGTCTCTACCAGGGCCCTCTCTCACACTGGGCACTCTGGGCACTTGCCCAGGGCCCCGCGATAGATAGGGACCCCTAGTTCCTGCCAGATCACCAAATGATAACCGATATTTATTACCGAAAAAAAAATCAACGGATAATGACTGACACAATACCTATTTGCTTATTAGCTTTTGCATGCGCGCAGCTACTCTACTCACGCCCGAAAATAGTGCTCTGTTAAGGTCATAGGGCCCCAATTATCCTAATGTGCCCAGGGCCTTCAATAGGTTTAAGATGGCCCTGGTAGATACGGGATTGCGACATACAAGAGGCCATGAAAAAATCAACTTTTCTCCATAGATTTAAAATTGCTCTGCCATGTCTAGGGGCAAATTTGATACCTTGGCTGCCTAAACCTATGGAATATTGCCGCCCCGACTACTCCCAGTAAAGCATGCGAAATTTAATGATCTAAGAGAAATGGATTGAGGTAAAAAACAATGGAAGTCTGTATACAATAAAATTATCTCAATCAGAACAAGATTCAGTTCGATGATTCAAACATTACACTGCCATGAAGTAGCAGGTCTGTCAACTTTCTATAGGATTAATTTCGGAGAATGTGTATCGGAGCTACATTGTGACTGCATTGTGACCACCCATACATTGTGGACTTTCCTTGTTTCGATTCAACGTTTCTAATCCATACGGCCAATTATTGGAACAACCTGCCGGCTTCCTTGTTTCCTGAGAGATATAATCTGAGCTTTTTAAAGGCCAGAGTCAATAGGTATCTTCTAAGTCTGCATGCTTCATCTTCGACCACATCATCGCTTACCAACAGGCGAGTTGGTGGTCAAACGTAGACTTATTCACGATAAAAAATAAAAATAAACATTTAATCATCGTAATCTCCAAATGTGTACAGAACTGTGTTGAACAGATTTTCCTGAATCATTGTCACCTTTTAAACAAAAAAAATTAAATCAAAACGCTCTCGCGTCTTTCTCCCAGCATGGTCAGTGTCCTGGTATGGAAATAGACACTTCTGGTTGTTGCTATTAATGATTCCAGTCCAGGGGCATCACATATACGTTGGCGACCTTAAACAGTATTAACGGCCCTTTATTCTACTGTTGCTTCAATTTGTTGTGTTTCAGAATGAGATCAACCATTTCCAAAACAGACTGCAGCGGTGTGTAATGGACTGTAATGACTCAGCCAAAGACAGACTCGGCGGCAACCCTTCACAGGAGTCTGTGAGTACCTCCTTATAATAATTTCTTCATCATTTCAGCCATAGGACGTCCACTGCTGGACATCCTCGCCCATAGATCTCCAAAAGGGAAGGTTGGAAGCGGCCTGCATCCAGCGTTTCTCTGCTGTCTGTGTTATGTTGTCTGTCCATCTTGTGGGTAGACGTTCTACGCTGCACTTACCGGTCCATGGTCTCCATTCGAGAACCTTTCAGTCCTAATGTCTGTCGTGCGTGCTAAGTGGCCTGCCCACTGCCACTTCAACTTGCTAATCTGGTGGGTTATGTCGGTAACTTTCATTTGTCTACGGATCTCCTATTTTTTTATTTTGATCTCGTAGCAAAACCCCAAGAAAGCCCTCTGCATAGCTCGTTGTGCGACTTGAGAGGCACTGAAACGTGAGAGACCGCGCTTCAGTGCTGTATGTCATCACTGGCAACACACATTAGTCGAAGACTTTCATCTTAAGGCACCGTTTGAATCTCTTATCAGTTTTTTTACTTGGGGTTTTTGTAGTCATAACAAATAATAATAAATAAATATTCGGGACATTTTTGCACACACGGTCATCGGACCCCAAACTAAGCAAAGATTGTAATATGGCTGCCAGATATATATATTTAAATACATACTTAAATAGATATTAACACCCAGACATGGAACAAACACAAATGTTTGTCCTAAGTGGGAATCGAACCCACGCCCTCAAGCGCAGAAGGCAGGTTCTTACCAACCAACTACCAACTGAGCCACCGGGGCTGTCCCCCGACAACATACGTATCGAACTTGGCTGACGAACCGCCGTCTGACCAACCGGAGAGAAAGAGTGAGAATATAATTTCTCTAGGTTGACGTGGTTGACGTCAGCCATGTTGACGTGTCTGTTACGGGTCTTAAACATTTTCAATTGACATTGGTTTCAGATCGACAGAGCGACGATAGACTTCGAGAAGTGTGCAGTGAAATGTGTTGACAAGCACATGGGACTTATACCTTCCATGATGAAGACTATGAAACAAGTGTTGGCCAGCGGGAAACCTCCACCGGCGGTCAGGAACTACGACTAATCTATGGAACCATTGTTTTAAAGAGAGGGGGTGTTGTCATAATCCCCACGCTCCTTAGGCGGCTTGGGGATCGCAGTAGGTACGTTCACCGTGTACTAATAGGACGCTGCCGCCTATCCTCCGGTGGTTGAAACCAGTTTTTTTTTGTTTAAATTAGAACGTCTGTCATGGCATTTTTGTAAGAAATTTGTTGTAGCCACTTGCACGCATATAAACCCATAGCAACTGTGACGCAGAGTTCGACGCGTTGACATAAATAACAATGAACATTCTTATGTCACAATACCTGGCAACAGATTTCCTTCTCATTTCCGTTCTATTTACTTCTCTTTTCTGTGGTTGACACATATCTTTTACAAACCATCAAGCTATTAGCTTAGCATAAAATTAGTGATCGGAACGGTGTGCTGATCAAAATGAGCCCAAACACTGCCAGTCTACTATTATCCATCGAGGAGTGCCGTTGTCCACCGTCACCATCATCAAATCACCTCGCTGTCACCATAATATTGTATTGTCATCGGAACTTGACAAGTATGACAAATTTCAGCTCAATCGAACACCGGGAAGTAGGTTAAATTTTATTTGCAACATTCAATTACAGACAGACAAGTGAAACTAAATAAAAGCTTGTTGAAATAAAGCCATAATTGTCGACTAATATAAAACAAGTAATTCATAATATTACTTTCCTAGCCATGGAACAATTTAAGAAAAAAATTTGATTTAATTTGTCCGATAACGTCTTGTTCCATAGATTTCTTTGATTTTTTCGTCATCATTTATGTGTGGAACCCATCGGAAAGCTTTCATTCATGATCTAGATTCCTTCTCCATCACATACCTTTAGGATAGATACCGTGCTTCATCCAATTTGGAAGAAAAAAAACTTTTATTTTGCATAACTTTTTTTTCCTCTTGAGAGCATTTTGACTCCGCACGTTTTGTGCATGTGCCAGTGTCAAGTAATTAAATATTTTCGAGTTTTATTTGATATCGTCAAAGGAGTCGGCCTCAGTCAGAGTCGAGCAAAATAAGTCAAGGTTAAGTCAAATTCATGCCCTAGTAAAGTGGTGGAGACTTTACAAGAGGTTTCTATGGTGTTTTGGAAACAACATGAAAATACATACGTTTCACCTTGTTATATCACTTTTCCACACACATACACTTAATAAATAATAATCCATCATTATTATATATTAACAATCCAAAAAACACAAGTATAGGAAAATAATATAATCCATCGAGAAACAATACTTACAGAGTCACAATCTCCTAGTGAAAACAGACAAAAAACGTCCGAGCGTCG
This sequence comes from Agriopis leucophaearia, assembly GCA_949125355.1. NCBI lineage: Eukaryota > Metazoa > Arthropoda > Insecta > Lepidoptera > Geometridae > Agriopis > Agriopis leucophaearia. Next base: position 2,116,584 of record OX421289.1, read on the forward strand.
TTGTACATAGATTAGACATCAATTATATAGTTCACAATGCCACATTTACTTCAATTTAGACGTTATGTCGCTTGCATAGTGTTCAACGTCGCTTGTCCGCTGGCATCGTAGCACCGGCATCACGCGGCGTTATAGTCGGATCGCGGTTGCCTTACAACTAACCAAAAGTCGGCGCAATGTGTAGCGTGCGCCGAGTTTTGTTTCGGACATTTTTTGGCACGATTATGACTAAGTATTGTATCTCGATGAATAGGCGCCATGTTTTTTCACGTTGACGCCAAAATTAGCAAGGGCTAAGCCAACCTCATTGTTCATGGAACGAAATTATAACCAATATTTACTGCAAAACTGATTTGTTACAATTTTTTTCGTAAGTTTACAATTAAGATAGTTTATAGTTACTTTTTGTGGTTAAATATTATAATAAAACGTTGATTGAAACCAGTGTCGTTTCTATTACAGAACCAAAATGTTTCTCTATGACCAGGCCTCTTTCCTACTGATCACTCAGGGCACTGGCCCAGGGCCCCACGATCGATATCCTTACCGCCCCCTAGTTTCTACCAGATCACCAAACTATAACCGATAGTTATTACCGAAAGAAATATTTATTTCGAAAAAATCTCCACTCAACATTTTCTCCCAAAAAACGTGATATATGACGTGATTTTTAGGGCATTTTTTTCAAATTTACGTCTTGTGGAAATAAATGACGTCAATAATCACTGTTTTATCTTCTTTGTCAACACTTGCTTAAAAATGACGTCACATACCACGTCGAAACGACGTGAACACGTGAAGCATGACGTCTGGAGTGACGTGATTCAACGTCTAAAATTCCCAAAAATCACGTCAATAATAACGTAACTTTGTTGATTGGTTCAATTAAATTAAATTTTAAATTATTATGACACTTTATTTAATGAAATTCTCGGGTCTAGCCCGGACATTTGGTAGGCATTGGTGGAGCCGAAGCCAACACCAAGAAGCCCTGTTGAATATAAAAAATACAATTATGGAATAAGTATAAAAAGGAATATGAAACTATTGTACAGTATAGGATTTAAAAAATCAGGGCTATTGAGGTGAACAACTTGTGGATGGAATAACAGATCTATAGAATGAGAAACGGCACCTGCCTTATCCTGTCTCATCTCAAAATATATTTAGGCAGGTGATGACTTGCCACCCACTGAATGGGCCCCCCATAAAGGCTGCCGTATCTTGGCACCGGAGGGGCAACATCGGCGTGGGTGGCTTAGGGTGTAGAGAGGTGTGCTGCACTTTCACTAAGAGCTACTCGCGGCGTTATGCCCTTTAACACTTCCACCCTGGAGCTTAGGTTGTTAGCTCTTGCGGTTTCCACCCCTGGACGGCCGGTTAAGGCAAGCCAGGGGTCAGGGGTCTCATTTAGCCCCATGGAATCGGGGTACGCGGTGTCGCCACTCACCGACGGCTCGCCATAAAGCCACCCCTGCGTTTAAAATTATTATTATTATTAAATTATTAAATTAATTATTATTATTATTAAATGATAATGACTGACTACAATACCTACTTGCTTGTTAGCTTTTGCATGCGCGAAGCTACTCTACTCTCGCTTGAAAATAGGGCTCTGTTAAGGTCATATCCTACCACATTATCCTAATGTGCCCAGGGCCTCCATCAGGTTGAAGGCGGCCCTGTCTATGACCATGTTCTTTTAATACTGTCGTGGTTGTGGAATTTCCGGGGCACAGGGTCTTACGCCCAACTAAACGCGAGCCCGAATAGGTGTAGTTTACAAAATCACGCCAACGCGAACCTTAAAGCGCCGAGATAAGGTTTGCGGTTTCGACTCGTGTAGCTTTTTTTTCTCTTCATTTAGAAATAGGCGTTTGACCGCAAATCGTCACTCGAGAAGGTAATGAAATGTTTTTACCGACTTCAAAAAAGGAGGGTTCAAAGGAAGAAGAAGGGGAAAGGAAGGTTCTCAATAAATTTTTTTCTTGTTTGTTACCTAAGACCTCAGTCATTTATTACCCGTTTCGGAAAACTTTTTTTTTCGAAATAATATACTTTCAGATTAATCCCATAGGAATTTCATCAGTTTACTTACTAATTTTGTGAAATCGGTTTTTAAATTCATCATCAAGACGTCCACTGCTGGACATAGGCCTCCCTCTTTAACCTCCACAGTGAACGACATCCTGCCATCTGCATCCACTGGATGCCCGCGACTCACAATGTCGTCGGTCCATCCAGTGGAGGCCTACCTACGCAGCGTCTTCCGGTTCGTGGTCTCCACTCAAGAACCTTTCTACCCCATCGGTTATCGGTTCTTCGAGCGATCTGGCCTGCCCAACTGCCCATGGCCACTTTTAAAATGATAATTATTAATTATTTGAAGCTTAATTTTTTGTAATATCATCATCATCATTTCAGTCATAGGACGTCCACTGCTGGACATAGGCCTCTCCCATCGATTTCCAAAAAGACCGGTTGTAAGCGTTTCGAGAACGTCTTGAATTTATTAGTTTTATCGCTGTTACTCAAAAAGTCATAATCGGATAAATGTTCGAAATAATTTTGAATGAAGGTATGAAAATGACCTATTTGTCTTGTAAGTTACAAGTTTCTTTGTCTTATAGTTCAGAAATGCAGGGGGGGGCAACTTTTTGCCACTTTGGCGGGCCATACTCGTATTTCCCAAAGGATATCTACACTAATATTATAAAGAGGAAAGATTTGTACCTATTTTTGTATGTTTGTAATGAATAGGCTCCGAAACTACTGAACCGATTTGAAAAATTCTTTCACTGTTGGGAAGCTACACTATCCCCGGGTGACATAGGCTATATTATATTTTGTAGCGAGGCCGAAGGCCGAGCTTACACTCGTGCGAAGCCGGGGCGGACGGCTAGTACTTTATAAAAAAGTGATGTACCCTTATTTTAAAATACGTTTTCAACGAAACCCCACACGAGATGCAGTGAAAAAAATACAGCCCCCATTATTTCACATGTACCTACCAGAACCACCCCTAAAATGCTTTTTTTTTTAATACTTTTAAAATTTATTATCATTCGTTTGAGATCGATGTACCTATATTACCTACAACTGTCATTTTACAAAATTTCATGCACTTATCTTAACAATTATAGAAGTTAGACGGTTCTAAAAAATTCGGACGGACGGACAGTGGGGCTAGTACGAGAACTTGCGAAAAAGTATTTGTTCCGTAAACGATAGCAAATGAATGAAAAATTCAGTTTCCGTTTACGTCCGATAGAGGCGCTGTTCAATTTTTCATACATTTTGCTATCGTTTACGGAACGAATACTAAACTTTTTCGCAAGTACTAGGGCCACAGATAGACAGACGGACGGACAGAACGAATTTATAAGGGTTCCTTGTCGGGCTACGGAACCCTAACTAGTGGAACTGGCCGTTACTATGGCGGCCTTATCACACTAAGCTTTGTAATAGGTACACTTCCTTACTTACCTAATAACGTTATCAAATTATTGATTGACGATTTTCATTGTGTTATGAAAACAATCGCAATTTTTGTGGTATATTGATATAAAAAGTTTATGTATGTAAATTTAACTATAGTCAGCGGTTATTTTTGTATCTATCAACATAATGCATTTAAGTAAAATATTGTTTTTATTAGCAATTGGTCTACTTTGTGTAAGTACCTATTATGATTAATTTTTAATAAGTTTTGGCATTGCACGTCTTATGCATTTGGCAGTGTCAAGTAGAGAAATATTTTTCATGGTTTACTTTTCTATGTTCTGTTATGTTTTTCTACGTTACTTACGTTAACTACGTTACGGTCAAGTCCATGTTATGCCTTAATAAAGAGTAGAAAAGGAAACGACACGAAAAGAAATGTTTCACTTCGCTATAAGTAATCACTTTCATGATTTATTTTAACGAACTTTTGTAGTGGTAGGACTCTTTTGCAGGGGTCCGCCTGGGGAAGTACCACACCTTTGCCAGTTATTCAACCGCAAAGCAGTAGTGTGCAAACACTACTGTGTCCCGGATTGAAGGGCAATGTTTCCAGCGAAATTACAGGGCACACAGAGATTTGACATCTTATATCTCGGGGGCGCAGTGCATTGCCATCCAGGGTTTTGAATTGTTGAAGTTTAAAATTCTGAGTGGCGTTGAGCTGTTATGGGCAAGCGTGAAGAGCCATCAGGCGAGCGACTTCGCTCGGCTCGTTACTCAGTATCATAAAAAACGCGTGTTGATGTTCACTTTGTGATCACGCGATCCGACTGAACTATCTATCTTGACTGACGCTGACCGTGTTTATGACATGTTTGGTCATCATTTACTTATAAATATTTCAATACTTGACACTGGCAAATGACCAAGACGTGCGACGCCAAAATTGCAAATCACTAATGAGGAAAGAAGAAAAAATAGGTAGGTAGGTATAAGACAGGGTACTTTATCGCTCCTCAATTTTGACTTAGGTGTACATACTTTTCTATCTAAGAAATTAAAATAATTATTGAACTTTTTTATCTAAGTAAATTTTGGTATTATAGGTAACAAAATGTAGGTACTCAGTTAGACATATTATTTTGTATGTTGACGTAAACCGCCCGTTGGTTCATGCTGGTATACCCACTTTGGAGGTTTGGGTATTTTTTTATCCAATTCTATTTTATGTAAGGTTGATACCACACATAATAGGTTATATTTCTACGATATTGTAATAATGTTATGCATTTTATTACAGACCAACGCAAGAGTCCTAAAAAGAAAAATCCGCCAGCGCGTCGCTGCGCCCTCATGCGGGTGTCCTCTGTCTATCCTAGAGCCTACCTATGGCGGCTTTGGAGCCAGCAGCTGTAAAAAAATATTCCTAGATGAACTGTCAAACTGTGGATGTCAGTACATAGATAGTTATGGAGTACTAAATCCAGAATTGCCCAATTATGGCAGAGTGCCGGCCATTAGGCTACCTAATACGCCAGTTCTGCCAAATGGTTTGATGCCGTTTGATAGTTTTGACGCAGAGATTTTGCCAGTTGGCAGTTATGAAGTTCTGCCAGCTATCAATTTGCCAGGATTGTGCGAGTTTTTGCCACGGGCAATGCCGTATGCGTGTGAATCGCAGTGCCCATGCCAAACGCCTATGGCTTTTCAATTCGTAGAAACTTGTGGATGCAATTTGCAAAACCCGATTATGGAACTGCCCATTCCGATTCTACAAATTCCTACGGAATCATGTATCCAAGCACCAAAATGCCTGCCAATACAGTTACCATCATGTGGTTGCCAAAATATGCCATGTGGTTGCCAGAAAACGCCGTGTGGTTGTCAAAATATACCATATGGTTGCCAAAATATGCCACGCAGGTGCCAAAATGTGCCATGTAGCTGCCCAAATATGCCATGTGGGAGCCAAAATTGCAACTGTAATAAATGTCAAAATCTCTACGTGTCTCAGTTACAGGCGCTTGAATTGCCATGTGCTTGCCAGTCTTGCCAGTTATCACCAGTAGAGTTGCCAGTTTATGGCTATGGTTGCCAGTCACTGCCACCTCCTGTCATTGGCTGCGAGGGAAAGTATTTACGGCAAGTGGTAATTCAACCACCATTTTTGTAAAATTTGTGTTGTAACCTTATTTATGAATAAATGTATTTCTTACCTTGTGAAATTAGTACTTTATTTTCTACTAGCCACCGGTCCCGGCTTCGCACAGGTGGAGCTTTTTTTTAAACATTCTAGTAATTCATATAGCTTATGGTACTTAGGGATAATGTAGCATTATAATGGTGAAAGAGTTTTTAAAATCGGTTCAGTAGTTTTTGAGTTAATTCGTTACAAACATACAAACATACAAATCTTTCATCGTTATATTATTAGTGTAGATAAAAGTATTTTTAAATGTGTAATATGAAATGTGAAAAGTGTAATGTGAAAAATACTAAAGTAGGTAAGTACATATACCTATTTACCTTTTATTTTTATTTTATTGCGAATAAGTCCGCGTTTGACCATCAACCTGCCTGTTGGTAAGCGACGATGTGGTCAAAGATGAAGCACGCAGACTTAGAAGATACCTATTCACTCTTGCCTTGGAAAGGCCCAAATTATATCTCTCAGGAAACAAGGAAGCCGGCAGGTTGTTCCAATCCTTGGTCGTACGGATTAGAAACGTAGAATCGAAACGTTTGGTATACGTATCCAAGGAAAGTCCACAATGTATGGGTGGTAATGGGCCGTTTTCCTACTTGTCCTGTAGTGGAAAGGGGATGGTAGAATAAAGTAGGATACCTAACCATTAAGTAGGCGACAAAGCTGAATATCAATCATTTTTCAATCAATCAAACAAAAAGTACAAACGTAAAGTAAAACTGCATTTATCCGTACCTATAAGAATAACGCTGGAATAACGGCACGAGTGAATCGGTATCTTCTAGGCAAGCGTGCTCCATCGTAGACCGCATCATCGCGTAACACCAGACGAGAAGGCATCAATTTATAAATGCTAGTCACAGCAGTCTATTCTAGCGGACATGCAATATTTTAGTATTAAAAATGAAACATCTAGATTATGTAATTGAATTGAATAATATTAACAAGTAAAACTTGTCAATAGTTACTCAATTTTTTCTCATTAATGATAAATGTTGCAGTTAACATCACGTTTATTATATTTTGTAATTCAGATGTAAAAGATTATAAATTTTTCATAATTTTTATAAAAGTTTTCGTTTTGTTTCTCATGATACACTTTTCAATGAAGCAAGGGTGCGTTTTTGTTCCAAACTAGCAAAGGTTATATATCGGTCGTCACAACTAAGGGGCTATATTTTTGTTTACGGTTAATGCCAAACAAGGTGTCAATATTATTTTACTGTTATTTACTTATTACCCAACTGCGCAAGAAGGAGGGTTGTATGATTATTTACGGGATATTACCGTGGTAAGGTTGTGGAAGGAGCTCCCGATATTTCGGCGCAGTTACATGCACCGTTTTTCACCAACCACCCGCAACCCGCATTCTTCAGTCTTCCCGTGAAAATGGTGCATGTAACAGCGCCGAAATATCGGGAGCTCCTTTCACAACCTTACCACGGTAAATATCCCGTAAATAATCATATAACTTTAGTGAACAACCATGATAGTTTAAAACAGTGTTTAAGGAGGGTTGTGTTTAGAATGTACCTATATGTAATATATGTAGGTATGTGAATACCTACATTTATGTATGAGGTTTCTTTGGCACTCAGGTGTCATTTGAATCGTTGTTATGGTACCATCAAGCTAATCTGATGAAGTGGCTGTAGCAATTCCTAAACGAAAATTATTTATCCAAAGACTGTATTTATCGTACTTACAGCTTGACAAAAATAAGGAAAGTACCTACTGAGGACCCTAATATTCACAAATACATAAGATTGTAAGGTTTATAATGGATCTTCTTAGAAAATCCGATGGTTATTCATTCCAAATTATCATAATTAGTGATATTTTTTGGTTTTTACTCTGATTTGACAGATAAAAATTTGACGTTAGTTCGGTGTCTATGTAGGTACAGTTTTTTTTGGCTCCAAACTTCTTGTCTATTTAGCCAGTGTCAAATAATAGAATTTTAAAATAGTTGTTTTGCTATGCAGTAAACAATGTTAATTGACTTTTGTCTTTATACTTTTCAGAACACAATGAGAACTAAGCTCATCATCGCCGTGGTCGTCATCACTTTCATATCAATATGCTCAGCTAGCGTCATATCACAAAACGCTATTGCTTCTATTCTTCAAGATATCATGTCACCAGCAAACACTGAAAAAGCAGTGCAGTTAATCAACATGGCATCTACGCGCGGAAATAAAAATATTGCCATCCCAGCTGCAAATGTATGCTATTTGCCCGAAGGATTGCCAGAGTATGTATTTCCCATGGCTGAACCTCTCAGAATAAGCAATGACATGGGATCGCCTAGAGCGATTATCACTAAAGATGGTAGTAGATTAGTAGCAAGTGAACCTAGAACATTAATTGATTTTACGTATCCAAATCAACAGAGTACAGCCAGACAAGTAGTAAGAGAATCTCCAGCTAATTTGATCGATTTGAGACCGATATATCAAATTGTCCCTGTTGCTCTACAGCGGGAAAACTTAGGCTATTCTTGTCGTGGAATGCATAGCCCATATTTACCAGTTGCCACCCCGAAAAATCCATACGTGCCAATCATTGCCCCTAGTAGCTCATACTTGCCAGTGGCTACTTCAGCTCCTAACCCTTATTTGTCAGTTCCTGCCCCTAACCCGTATTTGCCAGTTTCTGCCCCTAACCAGTATTTGCCAGTTTCTGCCCCTAACCAGTATTTGCCAGTTCCTGTCCCTAACCCGTATTTACCAGTTTCTGCCCCTAACCCGTATTTGCCAGTCCCTGCCCCTAACCCATATTTGCCAGTTGCCAACTCAAACCCGTTTCTGCCAGCAACATCCCCACCACCCCTCCTACCAACACCGACGCAGTCAAAAGGACAGTTTCTGAGGAAGATTCCTATACCCCCACCAATGCTGTAGCTATTGTTTCGTTTTGCAAACTTTGTGGTATAATTTATGAAAATATTTGTTATTTAATGTAAAAAAAAAAAATGAATGAATGAATGTATAAAATAAATAAATGAATTTGAAAATTAATGGATTATTTTACAAGTTTTTATTTTACATGCCTTGTTTTATTTACTCAAATAACAGTTATGTATCCCCAACAAATTGAGCTGACATTTTGCATACGCGTTCCGTTTGGCTGAAGTTAGCTAAATGCCGTCATTATAAATCCAATATTACCGACTCCCAAAAATGGCGGACCTGTTATTTTTATGCAACCCCATGATATCGGTATCAAATTAAGATATTGCTGAGAAGATGAAAAATTAAATGACGTCACATTAAATTCAATATGGCGGACGCCCCAAGATGACGGACAAGGTTTTCTTATCTCTTCTTATGGGTTATCAAATAATTGTATCCTGAAAAATTTTTTTTTTTACAATGCAGGAATATGCTCTATGTTAACCCAAACATTTATACCTAAGTAATTAAGTACCTTCCTACTGTCATATCTTCTTTAAGCTTCATGGACAAACCGGTTTCCTTACGATGTTTTCCTTCACCGTTTTTTAGGGTTCCGTACCCAAAGGGTAAAACGGGACCCTATTACTAAGGCTCCGCTGCCCGTCCGTCCGTCTATCCGTCCGTCCGTCTGTCACCAGGCTGTATCTCATGAACCGTTACAGTTAGACAGTTGAAATTTTCACAGATGATGTATTTCAATTGCCGCTATAACAACAAATACTATAAAATAGAATAAAATAAATATTTAAGGGGGCTACATAAAACAAACGTGATTTTTTTGCTCGTTTAATGCTCAATATTAATAACGGCAACAGGTAGACGCTTGAAATATTCACAGAATATTTAGTTATATATTGAATTTAAAAATAAATAATTAAATTAAAATAAAATTAATAATTTGGGGGGCTCCCAAACAACAAACGTTATTTTTTTGCTCGTTTTCGCTCGATATTGTTAACGGCAAGAGATAACCACTTGAAATATTCACAGAATATATAGTTACATATTCACTTTAAAATTAAATTATTAAAATAAAATTAATATTTAAGGGGGCTCCCATACAAAAAACGTGATTTTTGCCGTTTTTATAGAAAAAGGTACGGAACCCTTCGTGCACGAATCCGACTCGCACTTGGCCAGTTTTTAATCATGGTATCGAAACTGCACATAATTTATTTAGGTAGGTATCTACTAAATAAGTGATTGGTGCAAAGCCGAGGATCGAACCTGGTGCCGTCAGATTATATTAAAGTGCACATGGTGAAGCCGTAACAGACAAACTGACCTGCAGGCCTAGCACAGGCTGTGGACAGATTGTCTTTCCACCGTTTTTATCCCACTAGGAAGAGACAAACGTATCCATATTCTAGCTCTGTCGCGTCTACGCGTGGATAAAAACGGTGGAAAGACGATTTTTCCACGGCCCGTGCTAGGCCTGCTGAAAGAGAAAATTTTCGGACGGCGGTCCGTGGACGTACGTCTGTTACGGCTTTTACTGCTCGGCCACCATTCACTCCTCCACGTATTAAGTAGCTATGCACTATCCAATTGGGTATAAAATCCTTTGTTTATCTTTAAACTATAGGTAAACGTACTACTGAACGAAAACATTACGACGAAATGGATCACATTAAAAAGCGACTTTAAAAATATATGAAAATCGTAATAAATGGCTATAAAATTTGAAGGTTGCCCTCGATTTCCCTGGGATCCCATCATCAGATCCTGACTTGGTGACAATAGGACCAAATTGGAAGTATACCCTACCGAACAAACGTTTTTTTTAATCAGTCAACAGTTGGTGGATAAATCAGTGAACAACAATTAACGGTTACATGCATTCTTCTATATCTCTCTCACACACACAAACACACACACACGCATTCATTTATTTGATAATATACGACTGTAGTTATTAGAATAATAATAAAATGTAAATCCTTAATTGGCCGTAAGTTAAGTTCGTAGTTTATTGTTTTGTTTTCTAATGACTGTGGATTTTGTTTAAAAAAATGCACAGTGGAACATATAGAACCGTCCTCTTTTTTTTGAAGTCGGTTAAAACCGTGAAATATATAATCAGTTTATTTCACGTGGATTGCTATCATTATATTTTTACGCAAAAACATAATTACAAAATAAGCAACCTATATAAAATTACACAAATCCTTATAAATAAATAGAACTCACTCGGTTTCTAGATTATTAGTACGTCAACACGCTTTATAAAATGTCGAGGGTTTTCATATTTTGCGCTTTATTTGTCTATGTAAGTATATTAATAGTAGTAATTTAATACGAGTATTTGACTGAGCGAAGAAAATGATTCAGTATACGGGAATAGATTGGCATTTGTATGTATGTTTGCGAGTTGTATATGTATTAGACGACTAGTCGTCCGGTCCAGCTTCGCACGGGTGTAAGCTCGGCCTTTAGTCTCGCTACAAAATATAATATAGCTTATGTCACCCGGGGATAGTGTAGCTTCCCAACAATGAAAGAATTTTTCAAATCAGTTCAGTAGTTTCGGAGCCTATTCAATGCAAACAAACAATCAAATCTTTCTTCTTTATGAGTATTCACTAGTTGACCCGACAAACGACCTGCCCTAATTTCATAGAAAAAGCACTCTCAGTTTTTCTCGTATTGTTCAAACTTTCCTTTTTATTTTTCTTATAAGCCACCTCAGATTGAGGCAAACAAAACATAACCATAATATTCAAATCTGTCAAGCCGTTTTTGAGTTTTAGCGAGACTATAACGAACAGGGGCCTTACCCCTAGCTCGAAAAGTTGACCCGCATAGGTGTTATTTGTGTAAACGGTACCATCAACTACGATAAGCGGTAGTTATTTGATATCCGCCAAGCTTTGTTATTTCCACGCACGCACGCATAGTAAAACGGATTTTCGTTCATTCAAGTTAGACGCTTTTAAACGATGCGGCTTAAATGAGTTGGTTAATTTTAGGTACCTGTCAGGTACCTACTAAAAGTTGGCCCGCAAAAGTGAAGCTAGGGGTAAGGCCCCAGTAATTTATTGGTTTTTTAAATTAATACCTACCTAACTACCTATATAGATATGTTTTAGTTATTTGATATTATTTTTGATGCACTGTATGTAGTTCGTAAACAGACGTGCGAATTTTCCAATATGAAATATATATTTTTTTGTTAATAATAATATACTAAAGTAGTTAAATAAATACCTAACTAAATTAAATCTATATAAATATTAAGTAAAAAAAAAAATACGGTTATTTATTTTTACAAGTAATTTCAACATTATTTCCAACATAAAAAGGTTTTTAAAGATGTTTTAAATAATAATATCCAAATATAAGTATATTTATCTAAACTGTTTTTCTGATGAATTTCTAGTATAATTCCGCTTCTACCTGCATGCTTTGCTTGTAGAAGCGGAATTACACTAGAAATTCATCAGAAAAACAGTTTTGAAAATGGACTTCCGCAAAGTAACGCCTGATTCAATCAACAATATTTATCTAAGTATATTTAGTTATTTAATTAAAAATTCTTCTGTTATAGGCTAGCTGTCAACGCATACCTGGCCAATGCTCTTGCGCAGGACCAATAAGAACAATGCCTTTAACACCATGCGGCAATCCACAACCAATCAGAAACTCTGTCATAGGTTGCTTGGAGCCAGTAATAGCTCCTTGCGGAACCATCACTGAAGTGCCCTCAAACCTGGGAAACCTGATGTCAGGATCGACCCTGCCGCTGGCCAATCCATTTTTGCCCATTGCGTCTCCAGTTTCTGCATATATGCCCCCTTTTTCTCCTTTCCTACCTCCTGCATCCCCCTGTAATAACAGATGTCAGTATTTAAAAAAAATACCTATTCCACCCCCTTGTATTTAAATTTGTAGTAGGTAATAAATAACCCTTGTTTCTATATTATTTTTCTAAACATTCGAGAGTTAAGGGGCCAGGTTCTCGTCTGCAGCTGTCTCATTCGTACATGTTTACATTATTGAAGATATATGTTATAAATTATTTTTAACAAAAAAAAACGACTTCAAAACCACAAATAGGCACTCAAAAACGAAAAATAGTTTATTATAATTATTATAAGCGCTACCCATTCATCTATTCGAAGTCGGTGCCAGCTATCCTATTTGAAGCGGTTTTTTTTTCAGTTTTTGGAAGTTCACACTGATTTTATATCTGCAATAATGTGAAAATGTACCAGCGAGAGAGCTGCAGACGGTAACAGGCCCCTTAAAAAAGTATAATATTGGTGGATTATAGTTTAGTGTTAGCTAACATTCTCGAGAGTGAGAAAGTGATAACCGAGGTGAAATAATTAATTATTTTCGTGTAGTTTCCAAACTCCATAGAAGTCTCCAGTAAAGCCTCTACCACTTTGTTTGGGCATGCCTTTGACTTTGTAAGCCTTACTTTGCTTGACTCTGACTTGTTGGATGACTGATAATTATCTAATAAAACTTGAAAATCTCAATACTTGACACTGGCTAATATACAAGACTTGCTAAGCGAAAACCCTGTCAAGAGAAAAAAAAACAAATCTTATTTTCTCCTTCGACCAAAATAAAATGTATGGACGGGCCCTAACCATTGAACTTCATCAGTAAAAACGAGGCAAAACCGTCGGACATATACTTCAACACCTTATTATAAAAATGTACAGTATATTTGTTACAAAAAATAGATATCGGTTTTATTTGTGTATTTACACTTCGGTAAAGCATACGAATTCACAATTTTGTCAGATGTTTCGTTATCGCGTAACAATAGACTCGTGTTTCACTTCCTACGGCTAGAGACCGACTAAAACGAAGTGAGCGCTGGCGCTCATTTTGTAATCTTCAAAAATGCGCTTCTACTGGGCCCGTCCATTCATTTTATTTTGGTCGAAGATTTTCTCTACATATTTTTTTTTTCTTTTCCTTGCAAGGACGTTATAAAGAAAATATATATTATAATGGTTTTATAACAGTCTTCATTTACAGCTTTGTCTTGAATATATAAATAAATTTACTTAATTCATTCTATATCTTTGAAAAGGTAATGCGCAAACGAGATGAATGACGTACGCAGTATTGAATAGGTATGTTATTGGTAAAAGTGCTGATCTGAATAAAATATTGTTTAATATTGAAGTCACGAATGTTTTTGTTTTGCTGTTCTGTTAATTCTGAACAGCTGTAGATATATTATACCTATTTTATGTAGGTACGTACGTACCTACATTTTCGAAAGTTACATTTCGACCGTGGGCGAAATACGAGATAATAGGCATGATGACTAATAATTTTTTATTACCTCATAAATAAGCTGATCATCAATAGAGCCTACCCACGCAAACAAAATTTAAATTAGTGCAATAATAAATAAGTTATAAGCATTTTAATTTCATGCCAGACAGAGAGCGCACTATACTGAGCTATGACGTCAAGCCTCAGGCGCGGCATACAAATGCTATACTAACACACGCTTTGCGAGAAAGAGATGGAGAATCCCCTCTCTATCTACACCTAAAACTTTAAACGCTCATATTATCTCAGAGATTAATCAGCCGATTCAATTTATTTTTTCAGTATGTGTAATGTATTGTTATATTCATCGCTAAGCCTATTATTTATAATAAATTGAACATTAGGCCACATGCCTATTATATTCGCTACGTAAAATGCGTATCGAATTTCATACAAATTAGGAATTTGAAATTTGATATGTATTTTACGTAGCGAATACACGTACATCGCCCTCTGCTTCATTTATCTAACAAAATTTTATGTTTGGTAAATATCATGGTGGTATCCTTCGACCAAAATAAAATGAATGGACGGGCCCTAACCATTGAACTTGATCAGTAAAAACGAGTCAAAACCGTCGGACATAATACTTCAACACCTAATTATAAAAATGTACAGTATATTTGTTACAAAAAATAGATATCGGTTTTATTTGTGTATTTACCCTTCGGTAAAGCATACGAATTCATAATTTTGACAGATGTTTCGTTATCGCGTAACAATAGACTCGTGTTTCACTTCCTACGGCTAGAGACCGACTGAAACGAAGTGAGCGCTGGCGCTCATTTTGTAATCTTCAAAAATGCGCTTCTACTGGGCCCGTCCATTTATTTTATTTTGGTCGAAGGTGGTATCATGGTATAATAATTAATATACTCTATAATTAATTACAATTATTTAATTCATTTTTACATGAATTGCTTCGCTTGAGCGGATAAACAAAATGACAGTTGAAGTGCTTTTTAACCCAAAAAAGGATATTGTATTTCTGACTTAAAATAATTATCAATATAAAAACCGACTTCATAAAAATGTCAGAACTGGGGCCTTAGCCCTAGCTCAAAAAGTTGACCCGCATAGGTGTTATTTGTCTAAACGGTACCATCAACTACGATAAGCGGTAGTTGTTTGATAGCCGCCAAGCTTTGCGATTCTCACGCACACACGCATAGTAAAACAGATTTTCTTTCATTCAATCTGTAGGACTCGGTACCCCGGGCGTGATATACACAACACACCAAGATTCCACAGATAAAGTAAAGATTTTAAACCGCCGTGCATCCAGTCAGAGACAAGTTAGACGCTTTTAAACGGTACAGCTTAAATGAGTTGGTTGTCGCAATAATCGTAGGTACCTATCAGGTACCTACCAAAAGTTGGCTCGCAAAAATAGAGCTAGGGGTAAGGCCCCTGGACCAAATTATAATGGGACCACACGGGAAGCACCAGCTTTCAAACATAAAAAGAATCATCAAAATCGGTGTATCCACAATGGAAAGTTCTGAGGTAACAGAAATATAAAAAATATACAGTTAAATTGAGAAATTCCTCCTTTATGGAATTTGGTTAAAAAGGGGGCCCCATATAACAAGCTTAATTTTTGTACCGTATTTTTTAATTTGGTCAAATGCAAAACAGTAATACGTACAAATGTCCAACTTGGCATGATTATAGTACACACTCTAAAGTATAATAATAAATGCGAAGACTGCCCCGGTGGCTCAGTTGGTAGTGAACCTAACTTCTGTGCTTGGGGGCGTGGGTTCGATTCCCATCTAGGCTCCTATCAACATTTGTGTGATGAACTTTGTTCTATGTCTGGGTGTTAATATCTATTTAAGTATATATTTAAAAATATATATGTATGTATATCAGTCTCTGGCAGCCATATTACAAGCTTTGCTTAGTTTGGGGTCAGATGACCATGTGTGCAAAATGTCCCAGATATATATATAAATACTGGCCAAGTGCTAGTCGGTGACAAATTTTTGTTCACTACTAAGTTATGCAATGTCGAGCGCAGTCGGTACTTGGATGGGTGACTGCCTGGGCATGATATTGTCTTTTTGCAGTAAGTACTTTTCTTTTTGTATTTTGTAATGGTACGGAACCTTCAGTTCACTAGCCCCACTCGCACTTGTCCGGTCTTTTTGATCGTTTCATGCCCGATAATCCAGATACCTAAAACCATAGACAAATATAGTATCTTGCTAAAACGAAACGATTGCATTTTTGTAATAGATACGGCTTTTTAAAACCTTTGCAATGTTTATGTAAAGATAATGTAAGTACATTCAGTTATTATTTACTCCGACTTACATCACGTACAGGAGGAATTCACAAAACATGAAATACTTAGATTGATTGCAAAGCAATCACTTACCTAAGTACATACAAGGTTACGCAGAAACGGTGTACTAAGCCGATAGAAGCCCATTACTAATAATAAAACATATTTGAGACGTGATAAGGCAGGTGCAGTTTCGCATCCAATAGATCTGTTCTCCTATCCACAAGTTATTCACCTCAATAGCCATCCAATATTATACTACACACAGGGCTGGGCAAAATACATGCTTTGCTTTAATTGAAATACAATTTAAAAAATACTGTATCGCAAGTAATTAAAATACGAAATACAAAATATCTTAAAGATTCGGTATTTGAAATATAAAATACAGTATTTTAGCTATTTTTATTTGAAATACGAAATACAAATTACAAAATAAGTAATCTAGACCAGGACAGGATGAAAAGTAAAGAAAAGAAAGATTAATTTTATTAATAAGTAAAACCAGAGTTTCCTTTCAGGAATACTAGATTTTTTAATCTATTGTCAGACAAACATCCTCTTGTTGGAGAGTGAATAAAACCTGCGAAGGAAAACAGTTTTCTACAGGTCCTGATGAGCATTTTGAAGCTTCAAGTATTTGAAATACAAATTACAAAATACCTCGGCGTCAGGTATTTGAAATGTGAATTACATTTTAAGGAAGTAATTGAAATACAAATTACAAAATACCTCGGCGTCAGGTATTTGAAATGTGAATTACATTTTAAGGAAGTAATTGAAATACAAATACCAAATACGTATTTGTATTTCAATTACGTATTTTAATTACAAGTAATTCAAATACTGCCCAACCCTGGCTGCACAATAGATTCATATTCTATTTTATACATATTCCATAGTTATATTGTATTTCTATATTCAACAAGGCTTCTTGGCGTTGGCTTCGGCCCCACCAATGCCTGCCAAATTTAATGTCCGGGCTAGAAACCCGTGAGGATAAATAAATAAAAAATGACATGGGTGGCAAACAAGCTAACGTGCCGCCTGATGGTAAGCGATCACCGTCTACTATGGAAACCTGCAACACCAGGGGCATCACAGCTACGTTGTTGACCCTTAAAAACTCTATTAACAGACCTTTTGAAGAACCCCATGTTATACTTAGGTACATACTCGGGAATGCCGCCGGAGGGCGCTGATTCCACAAATTGCAGGTGTGAGGCAAAAAAAGAACGCGTAAAACGCACAGTGTGCGATTCCCACATTCACCATTACGAACAACTTATACTGAAGGCCGATTCTGAAATCGCAAAAAAAACATCTTCTGGTTCGTACATTTTAGTGAGTGTGACTGACACTTTTCTATGAATAAAATAGAATAGAATATCATTTATTATCATTAAAGTATTAGTAGTTATTGTCATTTAAAGTCACATTTGTAATCATTTTTAAAATAAAACTATGTAGTCCAGACTAGGGATGGAAGTAACAATTTTCAATTTCCTCGTGATATCTCACATAACTTTTTGAATATCAATATTTTCATCAGTTGATATGATAGATTGGCCATTCAGCTATCTTTTAATATCAGTTCAAATGAAACTGATATTACAGATTTTGAGATAAACTACTAGGTAAATAAAAAAAAATGTATTTGTTACAATCATCCCTAAGGTTGGTTGTAACATTGCAAATAAAAATTTAATTACTTTTATAATCAACACAATTATTTATAATCAGCCTACTACGAATGCTTCTACTATGGACTCGTCAATTTATATGTAACAGCTGGGTTTTTTCCGCTAGTATTTTTAGTATCGGCTCCACAGTTAAAATTGTTCATAGACATGAGCACAATGACCTCCTTTCGGTTTAGTACATCCTTTCTGTGCAACCCTGTACGAGTATATTACTTTTGTAGCTTGCCGATAAATTTGAAACAAAAACTTCCAAGTGCTTATCAGACAACAACCTGCAATGTTGAACATGACCTATCTTCTTTGCAATATTATTAGGTAAAAACAGATTAAAAACACTTGTTTGCCCAATGAATGATTTCTAGATTAAAATGTTCGAAGCATTACATAAAACTCTATACATAAATGACTGCAATTTATTTAAAAATCATTGTATAGAAAGTATTGATTTTCTGTCAAAATGCAGGTGTCATGTTTTGCTGTTTTGTTTCAATTTATTGTGATAAAAGTAAGTATATGGTGGGGCTAGTACGAGAACTTGCGAAAAAGTATTCGTTCCGTAAACGATAGCAAATGTATGAAAAATTCAGTTTCCCTTCACGTCCGATAAAGGCTCTGTTCAATTTTTCATACATTATGCTGTCGTTTACGGAACGAATACTTTTTGGCAAGTGCTCGTACTAGGGCCACAGATAACTTAATACACAAAGACCCATCCACAGTTCCTTCTAAGCATGGGCTCTTAAATCTACAGATTTAAGAGCCCATACTTCTCAAAACCTATAGCTCGCTCGCGCATTGCAAAATGTTTAAAGATTTAATATTATTGAATGAAAAAAAAAATTAGATTTTTTTGAATGATGAATTGAATGTAAAATCAAAACTGAAACAGAGCTGATGGCAAAGGCGGATATTTAAAAAGAAGATAATATAAAACGGTTATACACACGGTTTTTAGCCTATTACTGGGCAGGCTAAAGCAAATAAGGTAACTAAGTACATGAAACTCCTTACAGATTCCTTAATGAAATATGATTACAAAATGGACCTCTTTAAACAATAAAAAAACATTTTTACACACTAGTGCACAAAAAGCAAACTTTTATGCACTAAGGCATAAAACAGTTTTAGTCCGTTTACACCGGCCATAACCAAGAAGTTTACGAGCATCAGATGTGAAAAAAAAGTTTAAACTGTTTTTATGCACGTACATGAAAATTAACTAAACCTATTTAAAATTGTTCAAAGAGGTTCAATTTCTAATATAATTAAATATAAAATAAATAAATAAATATCTGGGACATTTCTGCACACACGGTTATCTGACCCCAAACTAAGCAAAGCTTGTAATATGGCTGCCAGAGACTGATATACGTACATATATATTTTTAAATACATACTTAAATAGATATTAACACCCAGACATAGAACAAACACAAATGTTCATCACACAAATGTTTGTCCTAGATGGGAATTGAACCCACGCCCCCAAGCACAGAAGTTAGGTTCACTACCAACTGAGCCACCGGGGCAGTCAAATTCATGTAGGAAGTTTGCGTGGTCTTGAATAATACTCCTAGGTCAGGGTATTATTAAAGATTGAGATACAACTTATATCGAATAAAAATAGAATAATAAAATAAATAAATAAAATAAAAATCTTTATTTCATAGAAAATAGGCTAAAATGACAAATAGAAAAATCTTAATGTATAAGTAATACACTTTAGCTTCTAGTAACAAATAGGTCGGTCCACAATATTGTTCACATTTCAGATTGAATTTTAATTAAAGAGATATTACAATATCACTGTTTATACAATATCATTTCCTCGCAGTTATAGAGAAAAGCCAAGTGTATGACTAGTGCATATAACTAATTTTATCATCGCCTCGCCTTCGGGTTGCGTTGATTAACGGCTCAACTTAAATTGATTGTTTTGTACAAGTGATTGTCTTGTACAAAATTGGAGCCACAAACAGCCCAGTCTACAGGAAAACGAGACCGTGAGCATGTATTACTGCATTCCAAAACCGCAGAAGACGAACGATTATGGTGGGAATCATTAAAGAAACTTCACAATAATTCTTCAACACAGGGTGAAGAGTTTAGTCGGCGATCCAAAGCCGCGCTCCGTTATTTTAAGGAGCTCGGCTGGTTTGTGTAGGCTAGCGGGCAAATGCACAATACACCCCAAGCAAAATGTCAGTGGAGGTATTATCACCCCCACTCTAAATTAAGTACATGTATTGTTTTATGTACTCATCTACTATCAGACATATTATCTTGTTTTTTTCTTTCTCAGATTGTCACAGCCTACAGCATAGCACCTATAAGACCACCACCGTCTCAGATATATTCAACACCTACACAAAACGACAATCAAAATCAACGACTCTTAAATACTTTATTATCTTCAAAATACAATGAAGCACAATTTCCGGAAAGATTGGAAATTCTCACTGCGGCGTTGCAAAAAATGTCCCCAAAAAGAAACAAGGTTTATTTAGCAGCAGTAATGAAACAATCAGCATTAAAAAGTTTGACAGATGCTGCCATTGTGTGCAAAAGGCCTAGAGCGTTGCCCGTGGAATTGTCAGGGCAAATTGGAATGCAAAAGCAAATAGAATTGCCAAGGCAAATAGAGTTGTCAAGGCAAATTGAATTGCCAAGGCAAATAGAGTTGTCAAGGCAAATTGAATTGCCAAGGCAAATTGAGTTGTCAAGGCAAATAGAATTGGCTAGGCAAATTGAAATGCCCAGGCAAATTGAATTGCCAATGACACAACGGCCAAGGCAAATAAGATTGCCGGGGAAACTATTGTCTGAAAAATTTGGGTTGCCATTACCAGTTGCCAGTGTTTCGCGAAGAGAAGTTTTAGGCAATATGCCAGCAGATTATGCTTCGAGAAAGACAATAAGGATAGAATATTACTAAGATGATAATATGTGTCAAAATACGTTTATGTAAGTAATGATTAATTATTATTTAAATCAATAACGATATAATTTATTTGAATAAATCTTTTACAAGCGATCTTTCTTTTACTTATAGGAGTAGAACTCAGATCAGACAAACGCGGGATAAATTGCCTTAATACTTTTACTTTTTTTGTAGTGGTAGGACTCTTTTGCAGGGGTCCGCCTGGGGAAGTACCACACCTTTGCCAGTTATTCTCACGCCAAGCAGTAGTGTGCAAACACTACTGTGTTCCGGATTGAAGGGCAATGTTTCCAGCGAAATTACAGGGCACACAGAGATTTGACATCTTACATCTCGGGGTGACGAGCGCAGTGCATTGCCATCCAGGGTTTTGAATTGTTGAAGATCAAAATTCTGAGTGGCGTTGAGCTGTCATGGGCAATCGTGAAGAGCCATCAGGCGAGCAACTTCGCTCGCCTCGACACTCAGTATCATAAAAAAATATATACAATAATTATTCGTATTTGTATTTATTGTTTTAATTATTTGAAAGGAGTTGCTTTCAGATTGGTCCCATGGAAATTTATTTTTAATTTATTTATTTCAGACCAACAGCAAAAAAATAAACAATAACAATATCCTTAATTACTTATATGAAAGTACAACCATTAATAGGTCTATAATATTACTACCCCGGTGGCTCAGTTGGTAGTGAACCTACCTTCTGCGCTTGGGGGCGTGGGTTCGATTCCCACCTAGGGCAAACATTTGTGTTTTTTCTATGTCTGGGTGTTAATATCTATTTAAGTATGTATTTAAAAAAATATATTTATGTACGTGTATATTTATTATTATTTATCTTTATTTCACTAATTATATACTATTTACTTATTATTATTATTTATTTTATTAGTAGTAACAGTCTCGTTGAAAATCACTCTTTATATATATATATATATATATATGTGTGTGTGTGTGTGTGTGTGTGTGTGTGTGGGGGTGTGTGTGTAGTGAACTAAGCGCTAAAAAGCTAAGTTAGATTAAAGAGAGGTTGTCGCATAGAAATTTCATCAAAATCGGTTCAAAACTAAATTGCGAATTTACTAATTTTGGAGTAGTTTTTGAAATTGATAATTATTATTGTTATAAGAATTCTGTTAATATGAAATTTGTCTACAAGGTTACGCATATGTACTAAGCAAGAAGGAGGTCATACTCATAATTATGAAAAACTTTTACTATGGGAACAACCCGAAAATCATGAAAAAAAAAACTGTTGTTCCATACATTTTGTTGAGTATCCTATCAATTACCGTTTTAAACACTGTTTTAAACTATCACGGTTGTCTTCCCGTGAACATGGTGCATGTAACTGCGCCGAAATATCGGGAGCTCCTTCCACAACCTTACCACGGTAAATATCCCGTAAATAATCATATAACTTTAATGACCGTTTTAACGCAGATATATTTTTTGCAGTTTCAGGGTCGGTTTCATAGTAAAAGTTGTTCATAATGCTGAGTCTATTTATCTCCTTTCGGCTTAGTAAAGTCTATATGCGTAGCCTGGCGTGCATTATAGGACATTTTTCAAATAAAAATAAACCCTTTTAAAAAAAGTACCTACGGTAGCGCCATCTACAAAAAGTTTATACTCAATCTATACAATCCTATTACGGCGTAGCACAACGGGAGTAGATAGCTATTCCCGCTCTGCTACGCCGTAGTAGGATTACTTAGCTACGTATGATGTAGACCATTACATAGACGTGCTACGAGAATCCTTTAACATAAAATCTTACAATTTTATCAAAGTGCCGTAAATATTTTCACCGACGAAAAAAAGGAAGAGGTAGTCTACGCGTATATATTTAAAGTGAAAATTTCTTTAGGCACGTTGAGCACTTTTAAGGGTGAACAAAAATCATGGAACTCGCGTCAGCGTCACGTTGTGCCGTGTATTTTAAAACAGCGCCATCTCTTTTAGAATAGATGAATTACTACTTAAGTTTTCACTTTTTTTGTCCTATGACTGATGTGTTTTTTTTAAATATAGATTTGATCAGGCATAACTATTTACTGAACGGTCCGATTTTATGATTCTCATTTCTTCTTATCCACGGTAAAACTTAAGTTAAACTAAACCAGTAATCGCATATCTTTTTGTCGCTACAATCTTGCATAGCACATGTTGTACGCACCATTTTGGTCTGTGCACAGCAACACGAACAAAAACACAGTCAGCCCTGAATTTTGTATACCAAGCTACTAAGGCAGGCGATGTATGCAGCTTGGTACTCTCATACTCGCGTCGTACCATTCACAGCCCGCATGATTTTTAACCGACTTCCAAAAAGAAGGAAGTTATAATAAATAACAGGCTTAGCGATGAATATAACTAAATACATTACACATACTGAAAAAATAAATTAAATCGGCTGATTAATCTCTGAGATGTGAGGGTTTAAAGTTTTAGGTGGGGGTAGAGAGGGGATGCTCCATCCATTTCACGCAAAGTGTGTGTTAGTATAGCATTTGTATGCCACGCCTGAGGCTTGACGTCATAGCTCAGTATAGTGCGCTCTCTGTCTAGCATGAAATTAAAATACTCAAAACTAATTTAAATTTTGTTTTCGTTGATAGGCTCTAATTGATGATCAGCTTTTTTTATGAGGTAATAAAAAAATATTAGTCATCACGCCTTTTTTAAGTTTGTTACCGCAGAACTTTTGACTGGGTGAACCGATTTTGATAATTTTTTTATTTATTTGAAAGCTGGTGCTTTCCATTTGGTCCGATTTCAATTTGGTCCAGTTCTGATGAAAACTGTTTTTACATTTTTATATAGACAGAATTATTATTGTCTATATACAGCTTCTTTGGACGACTGTATGGATTTATAGTCAGTGATGCTATGTTAACAAGATTTGAATGTGAGCCATATAGGAATACACATTATTGTTTGTATTCCTATCTGCCACGTGTGGCAGATATATTTATGTGGTAGGCGATAATTTCTAAATCCATATAGGAGAGTTCGTCTACCACCACTTAAGTTGATACTGGAGGCAGATTCTGACAACTATGATCAACCAACTCCATGTGGGCTGATAGATATATACCGAGTTGTTAAAACACCAAATCCAAATAGTTCTCGCTTAAAAACACGCTTTAAAATCCCTAATCTTGAAGATCCTGGTAAGAATAATGAGACAAACTATTTAAATTATTGCATTGTCATCCGTCCATGATAAAATTTCAATTAAATTCGATGTTTTGAAGTATTTGAAAATCAAGTTCAAAGATTCCGTTACATCCATCCTTGGTTACCATACCATACATACCAAGCTAATAAAAGCGTGTTAAAAAAAAAAACGCTAATACCAAAGTCGATAATTTCGATACTTCGAACGATGATACCAAAGAAAAGAGAAGTAAATAGAACGGAAATAAGAAGGAAAATCTGTCGCCAGGTATTGTGACATAAATAAGCATGAACATTCTTATTTATGTCAATGCGTCGAACTCCGCGTCTCAGTTGCTAACACAGTTGCTATGGGTTTATATGGGTGCCAGTGGCTACAACAAATTTCTTACAAAAATGCCTTGACAGCCATTCTAATTTAAACAAAAAAATACTTTTCTGTGGTTGATACGTCAAATCGTGTTCTAAATTTAGCTTCTGTATAGTATGACCTCCACAAGGCTCCCGCTCGAAGGTTGTCCTTCAAGCAAGGACGTGGCGAAGGCCGATCCTTGAACGAGGCTGCGAGGTCACGGTCGGTGTTAGAGGGCATGCCCTTGTGCAAGGACTGGCTATTTGTGGAGTATTGATTTACTGTACGTGGTGGAATTTTCCGACAGTAGACTCTTGTTACTCTAAGAGCCAGAATAGCGGGTGAAGCAATCTCGCATTTGTATTTTATATTCTATTTTTTAGTTGTTGATCATTTTACTTTTTCAATTTATTATTTTCATGTTTCGTATTGGTATCATTGTTCTGTTTAAATATCTTTCGTTGTTATTATGCTTATTTTATACATGTGTTTATGTTTGTATGTACGCGCGCACGTGTCGAGCGTGACGTCACTTGCCGGGCCCAACAGAACACGTGCGCTGGTTGTGTACAACCTGCAACATGCAGAGTTGGGGTCGGTTTTTGTGACAATGTACCTGTTTACTTCTATTTTAATATTTCTTGTTTTATTGTTTTTATTTCATTGTCACAAAATAAACTTTTCTGATATCTGATTTGATGTTTTTAAGATATAAAATGACTGAAAAATGGGCTTTGGTCATTTTACAAAGTCAATATTTCCAAATAATTAGGTTTTGATATTTTTTTTATAATTACATGAATACATGGGAAAAACTGTTTCTTCCATATTTTGTGGTCACATATTAAATATTAAAACAAAAATTTGTTCTTAATATTTTGATATTTAACTTCGCAAAATGATCAAAGCACATTTTTCAAAAGTAGAGGCTTCTATTGTATTCTCTTTTGAATTTGTATTGAAAACCCATCCTCCCGACCATAGAAAAGAAGTAAATATAACGAAATTAAGAAGGAAACGGTTGCCAGGTATTGTGAATGAACATGTTCATTCTTAGTTATTTCAACGCGTCAAACTCCGTGAAATGTTCATTCTTATGTAAATAAGAATGTTCATTCTTCAACGCGTCGAACTCCACGTCACAGTTGCTAACACAGTTGCTATGGGTTTATATGGATGCAATTGGCTACAACAAATTTCTTACAAAAATGCCTTGACAGCCGTTCAAACTTAAACAAAACAAAATTTTCTTTTCTGTGCTCTGGACAGAGAAACACGTCCTTTTTTTATCCAAGGAAATCATCAATGGATTGGTATCCATTAACGATTTCCCTGGTCTGAGGGTAGAGTTGAAACTTTGATAATATATAGTTTGGATCTGCCTTTAAACTCGAGCTAGTACCGAAAAAGTTTGCCAAAACTGAAGGGGCGAGGTAAACATGTATTGCAGACACTGACATATTCTTACTAGTTACTACTACAACTACTACAAACGCACACTTCAATATGGAGCGCACACAACTGCAAACAATATGCTCAAAATGTATACGAATGGACGACCGAAGGGGGGTGTAAGTGCTAAAGGGGAATCTGTGGGTATAACGCTTCCATTTATTTATTTTTTCTGAGAGTTGAAAGGTAAGTACAGTCAAGACCTATTTATCTTAAAAAGCGTGATGAATTATCACGACTTTAAGATAAAACATATCATGAACATCACTAATTATAATTGAGAAATATTCTCATCAAGATTAAACTCGTTTCAATAAACATAAGATTCAATAAATAATTCTGTATGATATCTTGGCAGCCATTTCAATAAAATGTGCATAAGTAATGGCACTGATGACTTGGAAACTATATCAAGATGAATTCGAATATTTTGGCTGCTCTCATAAAGTTGTTCTTAACTCAGGTAACAATTTTAAACTATTACAAATAGAAAAAAAAGGTTTTTTTTTGGATAAAATTGATAAATGTATTTTTTTTTGTTTTAAAATAAGCAATTATATTTCAAGTGCGACAAAGTGCGACACGTGTTTCGCTTCTTCACGGGGCATCCATCTTCAGGACGTGTTGACTCTTCGAGCGCTAGGCCGAGAACACAACACGAAGAATATACAAAGAAAAAAAGACTTAATATTACTTTAGAAAGTAGGAACTTTAATTAAAAACAATATACAGGCCCACACGAAACGGTGGTAGTATGCCTCAAAGAGATTGTGTGCATTAATTTCAACAACTTTTAGTATGGGATCACCCTCGACATGAATAAAATTAAATAACCTTAGATTTTCCATAGAAAAATGGCATTTGCACTTAACGAAATATATAGAACGACTAGTATTGGTATTTTGCGACTTCAGAGTTGGTCTCATAGTATAAGTTTATAACTTTGTTTATTAATTAATAATCTTTTTATTGTTTGCAGGCTATCTGTGCGCAGCTCGTACCGCAGAGAAATGGCTACCAAAACACGCCACCGAATCTACGATTCAACAATTTGCAAACTGCCAACAATTTACCAGTTGCTCGTAATAGGCCAGCATCAAACATTTTAGGCTCTATGCCATGTGAGAACACCTTTCCAGCAAATAGATTGCACCAACTGAACGGATCGCCATTTAATAATGAGAAAGCCAACGATAGTCCAAATTATAACAACATATTGGTTCATAATAATGCTGTGCAAACGAGAAATATTTTACCAGACAACAACTTTTTGGCAAAAAATTTGCCAGCAGTTAACAATTATCCAGTAAATAATGTGTTATCAAATAGTTTGCCAGCTGTAAACAATGCTCCATTAAGCAACTTTTATGCAAATAGTGTGGCAGCAGGAAATAATTTTCCAGTCAAAAATTTCTTAGCGAATGGTCCGCTAGCAGAGAACAATTTTCCTGTCAACAAATTTTTTGCAAATGGTTTTCCAGCAGGAAATAATTTTCCTGTCAATGACTTTTTAGCAAATAGTGTGACAGCAGGAAATAATTTTCCAGTCAAAAACTTTTTAGCAAATGATTTGCCAGCAGGGAACAATTTTCCAGACAATAACTATTTAGCGAATGGTCCACTAGCAGGAAACAATTTTCCTGTCAACAATATTTTTGCAAATGGTTTGCCAGCAAGTAATAATTTTCCAGTCAATAACTTTTTAGCAAATAGCGTGCCAGCAGGAAACAATTTTCCAGTCAATAACTTTTTAGCAAATAGTGTGGCACCAGGAAATAATTTTCCAGTCAAAAACTTTTTAACAAATGATTTGCCAGAAGAAAATAATTTTTCACTCAATAACTTTTTAACAAATGGTTTGCCAGCAGGGAATAATTTTCCAGTCAATAACTTTTTAGCGAATGGTCCACTAGCAGGAAACAATTTTCCTGTCAACAATATTTTTGCAAATAGTTTGCCGGCAAGTAATAATTTTCCAGTCAATAACTTTTTAGCAAATAGTGTGCCAGCAGGAAACAATTTTCCAGTCAATAACTTTTTAGCAAATAGTGTGGCAGCAGGAAATAATTTTCCAGTCAAAAACTTTTTAGCAAATGATTTGCCAGACGAAAGCAATTTTCCACTCAATAGCTTTTTAACAAATGGTTTGCCAGCAGGGGACAATTTTCCAGTCAATAACTTTTTAGCGAATGGTCCACTAGCAGGAAACAATTTTCCTGTCAACAATATTTTTGCAAATAGTTTGCCGGCAAGTAATAATTTTCCAGTCAATAACTTTTTAGCAAATAGTGTGCCAGCAGGAAACAATTTTCCAGTCAATAACTTTTTAGCAAATAGTGTGGCAGCAGGAAATAATTTTCCAGTCAAAAACTTTTTAGCAAATGATTTGCCAGACGAAAGCAATTTTCCACTCAATAGCTTTTTAACAAATGGTTTGCCAGCAGGGGACAATTTTCCAGTCAATAACTTTTTAGCGAATGGTCCACTAGCAGGAAACAATTTTCCTGTAAACAATTTTTTTGCAAATAGTTTGCGGGCAGGGAATAATTTTCCAGTTGACAAATTTTTAGCAAATGATTTGCCAGCAGGGAACAATTTTCCAGTATATAATTTTTTTGCTAATGGTTTGCCTGATGGACATAATTTCCAAGTCAATAACGCCGATAACTTTATAGCAAATGGTTTGTCAGCATGGAACAATTGTCAATCAAACAACTTTCAAGCCAATTGTTTGCCAGCAGTGAACAATTTTCCACTAAACGACATTGTAGCAAATGGTTTGCCAGCCGTCAACAACTTTTTAGAAAATGATAATCTATTAGGCCATAATATGCACTTACCTAATAACTTACCAAGATTAACTTCGACGTCGATAAACCCATTGCTTAGTTACCAGCCTACCAATAATTTAGAAAATGATGGATTTATTTTTCATAATGGAATTTTAAAGCCAAGATCAATTTTCGCTGATGGACAGCTAAATATTAATAGGATTGCTGATGCACCAGCTCTTAAGAATTTGGAAAACAATGCTCCTAACATCATAAGAAATTTTTCGCCAGATGGATTTACAGATAAAGGTTTGCCAGTTGTCAATGATCTTTTTAGAGACTTAATTGAAAATAATGCACTTACAGCCAGGCAAACTGTACCGCAAATTAATGGTTTGATAAATAATAATATGCAGGTTTTAAATAGACTGCTTATGAATAATGATTTGCCGTTTAATCGACACAAATCGTATGTTCCGGCAAAAATTCCTTTATGTGATGATTTACCAGATCCCAATGTTATAACAAACA
Organism: Agriopis leucophaearia; assembly: GCA_949125355.1. Taxonomy (NCBI): domain Eukaryota; kingdom Metazoa; phylum Arthropoda; class Insecta; order Lepidoptera; family Geometridae; genus Agriopis; species Agriopis leucophaearia. The sequence goes on from OX421289.1 coordinate 2,145,715, forward strand.
ATGGTATTTTTAATAATATGGCTAATAATAATCATTTCCCTGGAAATTCTCTCGTTGTAGATAATTTGTTATCTCTAATTAACCAAGGTTTTCTATATAACAATGTGCAAAACGTTAATAATTTACAAAATTGTCAAGATTATGTTGCAAACAACGCACAGTCCTTTTTGCCGCATTTTTTAGCTAATAATTTACCAAATATTAATAATATCCAACATGAAAGTAATGAACAAAATGCCGGGCATTTGTCTCCACCAGATAGCAACTTCTTTGCTAACAACCTGCTTACCTGTAATATGCCAAGTAATAACTTACCTACTGTAAACTTGCTAAGTAGATTGCCGGTATTAAATTTGCCAAACAGCAACTTGCCAGAAATTAATTTGCCAAGTTGTAATTTGCCAGGTAGTAACATTGCTCAAAGTTTGCCAGTTGTTAACAATTTGAGCAGTCCAAACAATAAATTGTTTAGTTTGGGTGAATTAACTAGCTTGCCTATAATGAATGGTTTGCCAGTAATTGGAATTACTGAAACTGTGACAGTCATAAATACTGCTCCTTCTTTGTATTTGTAGTGATTATTGTTATTTATTTAATTTACTATTTAAGTAATTTATGTTTCATAAAAATAAAATAGCCAAAACGACGACGTAAATATTTTTATTTCTATCCCAAGTCTTAATACACATCAACTGACGTTGTGATATGGACTGTATCAGGACAGATGCAGTAAGGTTCAATTTCTATTTACCAGTACCAAGCTTAATCTAAGAGATGATGGGAGAATGTAATAGTATGCTGGTTTATAGAGGGGAAAGGGGGACTTCCCCTAAAAGGGAGTGCGGAAACCTATAATTTCAAGAAAACAATAAAAACTAATTTTCAGGTTCGACTGACTTTGTTGATCAAAATTATTGTTTCGTTGGATGTTCACTGTCAACTTAACGAACCTACCGAGTTGTATGCAGTAGTCGGGCTTGCAACAGAATGTCAAATGGCCAAAACCACGTAATTACTGCTACTGTCCATGTCAATCTGCTGCCCAAGTCGTGTAGTTGACAAAACGATTTTGAAGTAATTTTTGTGTTTGGATAGGTTGGGTTAGGAATAAACAAAGTATTAAAAAAAACATTTGTTTTTAAAAGGACTTGCCGTAAATGGAAAAAATAAACAGGATAATGAAATGTCGTACTTACAAAGAAGTCAAAATACTGGCTGAAGTTATGGAAAGCTGAAAACTAAACCATTGGCCAGAGCATGGTCTTAAATAAGAAGAAAGAGACATTCCGGAAAAACTTAGTCACACAACGCAATGGAGTGGCGGCAATGGAGTTTCGTTGCGCGATAGGATCCAGAACTTAGATATTCGCTAAAGAACCAGAATCAATGACACAGTTATTAAATTTGCAAGTTGAAGTGGCAATGGGCAGGCCACATTGCTCGAAGAATCGATAACCGATGGGAAAGAAAGGTTCTTAAGTAGAGACCACGAACCGGAAGACGCAGCGTAGGTAGGCCTCCCACTAGATGGACCGACGTCATCGTGAGAGTCTTGGGCATCCAGTGGGTGCAAATGGTAGGCTGTCGTTCAGTGTGGGGGTCTAATCGTTATATAATTGACTTCATCTCACCTGTTGTTGAGCGATGACGATTTTTACGATGAAGCACGCTTGCTTAGACAAAACCAATTCACACGTGACTTGAACATCCAGATTGTAAATATTGGGGAAGACCCATTCAGGCAGCGTAATCCAGCGTTAGTGGCGTTAGTGGTTCCTTTTTGTTGAAAAGATAATAATCAAGCAGTAACTAGTTAAAATATAAAATTAAATAAGTCTATCTATCTACATAGACTACATATTATTTACTCTTTTCCAATGTTAAAGTTTATTCGTACATTCAACCATACCTAAGTTGATGAGTCATTTCCAACACAATGTCTACAGAATTGTTCCAAGCATATTTTACGGTCCAGATAATGCATGTATTTTATATAAAAGTGGGTCACGTACTAATCTTTCAACAGGTGATGTTGCATCCAGTAGTGGACAAGTTGTAAATTAAATAATGTATTGGAATGTTTTTTATGTTGTTGTTGCTGGTCTATTGCAGTTAACGGTTTGTTATGTAAAAGAAGGACATGAGGTTGAATTACTTTCTGATCATTTGTCTTCGGAGGAATATCAAGTTATGGCAGAGGTGAGTAACCAGTGAATAATATCTAAATAAATAAACATCTCTCATAAAATCATTCAGAGCGGCTGGTTAATGCAAATATGCTGGCGTGTTTCTGGCTCAACGCATAAGTATTGCTATTCATCGTGAAAATACCGCCATCATTATGGGTAAGCTGACAACTGATAGTGGGCTTTAGCGATGGTCTTTAGACCTTCAGTATTTAGACAGTCTAACTATGTTTGTAGTGTTAGCTTGTATTTTGTTCACTTAATAAAGGCACTTAAAATATTAAGTTATAAAAAAGGTACTCGTATTATGATAATAAATTGTACCAATAGCCATATTTGAAGTCGTTTTATATATTTATGCTGTCATAAACATTTTTTTTCAAAGAAATCAAATTTGAACGAACGAGACCACGATAATATCATCGAATCAGATGATCGAGATAAGGATCCCATGGAGGAGATACCAGAAGAAGAAAAAGTCAGCTTTTCAGGTCCTGTAAAAGCTAAAGGAAGGGTGGCTATGGCTGCAAATTTTGGATATAATGGTGAGTAATTTTTGGCTGTAGAATCTACTTCGTAAAAACATGTTAAAAAAGCAGCAAATATTTCAATTTTACAAAGTATTTTTTTAATATAATCCTTTTTTCAGCACCAGGATCATTCAACTATCAATCATACTCCATAAACCCTTCGATTCTGCAATTTCATCCCCAATATTTTTACCCAACATCCTTTGCATACCATACGCCTTTAGTATTTCCTTATTACACAACAGCATCGTTCATTCTGCCAGGATTAGGAGGTATACATTATTCAGAAAATGAAATAGAAAATTCGGGACAGTGCAAATCCGATGTTAAACCAAGTAAGAAATCAGAAGATGATTTAGAAAAACCACAGGACGAAGAGATCAAACTAAGCAAGAAAGATTTCTTTCTCAAAGTAACACCTATAGTTAAAGTCATAGAGACATTATTAGAAGGCAAAGATGACATGGAAAAGACAGTCGAGACGCCATCCCTAGAAGAAGCACTGGCAAACCCAGTAGCATTTTTGGATGAAGATTTTACAGATTATGACGAAAATAATGCACTGGATGATAAATTGACAGAGGCTAATGATATAAAAAACACAGAAAACGATACAGATTCACCTAAAGACAGAATGGTATTTGGTGGGTTCCTTCCAGCAAGAGGTACTGTCAAAATTGCTGCAAGATTTTAAATAATTGAGGTGAAACTTAATTTTTATTAAATGTTATGATAAAATAAATGAGTACGCATACTTACTTTAAAACTAGATTATGTTGGCTGCTACAGTAATAAACCCCTACACTCAAAAGTAGCTGTATAATAAAAAATTTACTAAAGTAAGTATAAGTAAAGAAACACACGAAATTGTTACTCTACATATTAGAAAAAGCTTCAATCGGATAAATTTGCCATCTCAGATTTAAAGACATTTATCACTGAGCAAATTAACTTAAATGAATCAATAGATAATAATCCAAGTTACAAAATACAACTAACCAAATTTTGAATATTACTAAATACATGAAATACTCGTAGTTACAAAATTAAGGTGAATTTAATCTGATTCAGACATCTCTGATCTAAATTTGACATTAATACCACTAAACCAATTAGTTTTAATTAAAAGGACCTTTTCACTGATGAAATATTTACGAAATACGAAGATTAAGTATTTAAATGCGATATCTTATCATTGATAATCTAAGTTTCTGTTTGAAACTTCATGATTAGACACGTAGATTTGGTAATTTATTCACTATTGATAAATAACTAAGATAGACGTATAAAAAGGAAAGATCAACAAACACACATGTCAGACTTCAAAACCTAAAGATGGGCTTATTTACTTGCTTGTTTTGCATCGTTTTCTCACAGGTAAGAAAAAATAGAAAAAAGAAAAAAAGGTAAGGATTGTAAAATCTCTTTTTGCAAAACCCGCCTGAAAAAGTATTACAATTTGCCAGTCCTTCAACCACTAACCAGTATTGTGCAAACATTACGGTGTTCCTGTTATTAGGGCAATGTTTCCACTGAAATTACCTGGCTTTAAAAGATTAAACACCTACCTAATAACTCATTTAAAAATATAGTTTTTTAAAATAGAGTTAATCTTTTTTTTCCAGACAGTGTACGCGAAAGTAGTCCCATATTCAAGACAAAATGCACTAAATATAGAACATAAACTACCTTTTTCTAATAGAAATGCCTTAGGAGAGGCAAATGGAGTACTTGAAAATCAAATTGCTAGAACTGGAGCAATTACTGACAGTATTCTTACTAATACTGCAATAACTAACGGTAATGCCAATATAGGTAATGGCAACAAAGTTAATCCTAACATAAGTAATGGCAACGCAGCAAACGCAAATTTTATCTTCTCGTCTAATGATAATCGAGCTACTGTCTTATTGGAAAATGTAAATCCTTCGTCACCAAATCAAGTTAACGCCAACCTAGCAAATGAAAACTTGGCTGCCTCTAAATTTGCTGATGTTAAGTTGGCTGCTCAAAATCTGGCAAATAATATAGCTACCAATAAAAGATCACGAACTAACCCACAGGGAAATTATTCTAATTTAGGTTACACTGGACTCCCCAATTCAAATTTAATCAGCAGTAATATTCGCCCTGACTTAACAAATCAATTATATCGGCCTAATTATGCCAACCCCATTGCTAAATTAAACCGAGCAAGTCCTTTATATGGCAGCATTGCCAATAATTACAACGCTCCAAATACATTTAGACCTTTTACCAACAGTTTTAATTTAGCAAATTCAAATACAGGTCAAGCTAGTTTTTTGCCAAATTTTGATAACGGCAACATTGCTAATGCCCACGCTCTAGTCACTGGTAATCTATCAAATACGATCACGCCAGGAACTAGGTTTGCCATTGGAGGAAACCCTTTTACAGTTCTAAGTGGTTTGCCTGGTAGTCCTCAAAATGGACTAAATATAGTCGCTGATGCATTAGAGGTTGGTGGTTTGGTGTCTGTCACAGGGAAAATGCCGTTCTACGGGACAGTAGCTCTGAGTGGAAGCTTGCCCGCAGATGGCATTGGCACTGTCAACTATGGTTGCACAAAACAGCATAATGTTTTAGAGTCAAGATAATAATTTAATTACTAATGTATTGTAGACTAATTTATTTATTGTAATCGATAATTATACTAGTAAATAAAATATAAAAAAAAAACTGTTATTTTTTTTTACTTTTCAACCGACATTAAAATATAAGCTTCTCATTTCGACAATTTTTTGTGAATTACTCCCACTACTTACTTCATCATCATCATTTCAGCCATGAGACGTCCACTGCTGGACATAGGCCTCCCCCATCTATTTCCAAAAGAGCCGGTTGGAAGCGGCCTGCACCCAGCGTTTTCCTGCGGTCTCATTTAGGACGTCTGTCCATCTGTTACTTAAATCAATGGAATTACTCGATATTTACACAATTGTGTTTTTTTTTTTTTTTAATTGATAAGCTAATCTCGAGGAAGTTTCTATTTAAATTCGATGAAAATCTTCAACTTCTACACTATTTCCATAAGTTTATTTGAGCTGACAGCTGCATAGTACAAACCTGAATATAAACATTTTCTTTTAACATTCCATTGAAGTATTCTGTCCCTGCGATACGTTCATAAACTTAGCGATCTATGCGATCAGAATTTTGTTTTCTCCCAGCTTTTTACAATGTAGTAACATTGCAGCTGTCATAGTAAATAAATGCTTGGACCGAGTGTAGTTGTTTGCTTCATTCATAATATGACCTCTGTTATAATTATGTCTTGACGCACCTGCACCTATCACTTATTTAGTACGCCATCACTCAATAAAAGTGAAGAAAACATCGTGAGGTAACCGGTATGTCCAAGAACTTCACAAGTTCACATCATTCTTTTTATCGTGCCAATGTATATTGAAACCATAGGCACCACAGAAAAGAAAAGTAAATAGAACGGAAATGAGAAAAAACTCTTTCGCCAGGTATTGTGACAGATATGTGATTCATCATCATCAGCCAGAAGACATCCACTGCTGAACATAGGCCTCCCCCTTTAACCTCCACACTGAACGACATCCTGCCATCTGCATCCACTGGTTGCCCGCGACTCTCACGATGTCGTCGGTCCATCTAGTGGGAGGCCTACATACGCTGCGTCTTTACATCTGCGTCGTCACATGTAGGTACTATTTGCGAAATATGGAGATATAATTTAAAAAATCTTGTAGGCTGCAAGTACGTAGTCAATTCCAATAGTTCATTTTTGAGCCTTTTGAGATCGAAACCATGGGCCCGTCAGGATCGGGAACCAATATTTCAGATCGAAACCATGGGCCCGTGAGGATCGGGAACCAATATTTGAGATCGAAACCATGGGCCCGTGAGGATCGGGAACCAATTTTTGAGATCGAAACCATGGGCCCGTGAGGATCGGGACAATTTTTGAGATCGAAACCATGGGCCCGTGAGGATCGAGAACCAATTTTTGAGATCGAAACCATGGGCCCGTGAGGATCGGGAACCAATTTTTGAAGTGAAAACTTCTTTAGGCGCGTTGAGCAACACTTGTCTTGTTGGGTGAACAAAAATCATGGAACTCGCGTCATCGTCTTACTATACCGTGTATTTTAAAACAGCGCCATCTCTTGTAGAATAGGTGAATTACTACTGAATTTTTCACTTCTGACGCGCAGTCCTATGACTGATGTTTTTTTTTTTTAACTAACTTCTAAAAAGGAGGAGGTTATCAATTCGACTGTATTTTTTATTTATTTTTATGTTTGTTACCTCAGAACTTTTGACTGGGTTAACCGATTTTGATCATTGTTTCTTTATTTGAAAGCTGGTGCTTCCCATTTGGTCCCATTTAATTTGGTTCAGTTCTGGTGAAGTCGGTTTTTTATACTGATAAATATTTAAAGATTTGTCATCACATGTTTTTCTGGTTGCTACAACTCGTGACAAAAATGCCTGCCTCTACTTTGCTCAAAGAGTGAGCATTGCCATACAACTTGGTAATGGGGCCAGCATTTTTGAATCAATTGCGATTTACTTAATTTAGTAGTTAGGTATCAATTTGTCGTTATTTTTATTCCAATAAAATTCGATTATGAGCAAATTAGTTAAGAACTTAATAAGATATTGGGGTCGTAAGGTCACAGTATGGGATGAACCACTGGTTTACAGAATGGAACTTGCTTATTTCTATGGTAAATAATTATATTAATCAACATCATAAATTACAATTTTTTATTGCATATTTTACCCAAATTAGTAACCGCCGTTGCAACCACAGTCATTGGCAACCGAAACGAGACCTCCAGCGGGAATTGTACCTTCAAAGGTAACGTATCCAATGACTGGCACTTGACCAGCAACGGTGGTGCTTCCACCAACAGGAAGCTCTCCAGTCACAGCTACATCTCCGTAGCCAGTGGGAGCGCCGCCACCCATTGGACAGCCTAATCCGTTTAGCGCCAAATTTGGACCATAGTTTAATCCATTTGGTGCAAAGTTTAATCCATTTGGCGCAAAGTTTAATCCATTTGGCGCCATGCCGTTGTTAATAAAACCATTTGGTGCCAAACCATTGCAAGGAAAGTTGTTGCAGCCTCCGTTCATGCCTATTGCTTGGCAATAAGCACTCTGTAAAAAATATATAAATTAAAATATATAATATAAATCTATATATATAAAAGAAAGTCGTGTTAGTTACACTATTTATAACTCAAGAACGGCTGAACCGATTTGGCTGAAAATTGGTGGGGAGGTAGCTTAGAACCAGGAGACAGACATAGGATACTATTTTGTAGCGAGGCCGAAGGCCGAGCTTACACCCGTGCGAAGCCGGGGCGGTCGACTAGTCTATATATATAAAAGAAAGTCGTGTTAGTTACACTATTTATAACTCAAGAACGGCTGAACCGATTTAGCTGAAAATTGGTGGGGAGGTAGCTTAGAGCCAGGAAACGGACATAGAATACTCTAAAAACGGCTGGATCAATTTGGATGAAATTTTGTGTTCCTGGAGCGGGTCATAGTAGCGAGGCCGAAGGCCGAGCTTACACCCGTAAGAAGCCGGGGCGCGTCACTAGTATCTAATATAATAAATTTAAATATTACATTTTTGGGGCTATTTAGTGTTAGACACTTTTTACTGCTAGGCGTTCGACCACGCTCTTCCGCATATGGTTTTAGTTGTATATATTGATATGACTCTAAGGTTGAAATTGCTTTGAAGCAAAGCCTCACGCAAATCAAAGCAATCTTATGTTCAATTTTTTTATTTTTTTTATTAAAACAAAACTGAATTTGATTAGGAATAAAAATACTCAATACTAATCAAACGTACCTGAGTAAGACCTAGAGCAAGGAGAATGATAAACGGCGTCATTTTTCTCAAAATATTAAACAATGAAAACATCAATTCCCTAACATTTATTTTATACCGCAGGTTTCAAAACCTTTTTTATAGATATGTCTTATCTCTAACATGATAAAATATATTTTTAATCAGTTAAAAGTCACGAACTTTAGAGAAAATGTGTAGAATTGGCACACAGGTGTATATTAAGTTGATTAAAGTGTGTTCTTTCAGAATGCGCCTGAAAATTGCCATAACATAGGAAAATTCTGAATGAAAACAGTGAATACTGATACTACTACTAAAGGTTGCCTGGAAGAGATCGCTTATAGCGATAAGGCCGCCAATTGTTTCACTAGTTTTTTAAGTTGTTTTTATGTACGTGTATAAATTTTGGTGTGAACAATAAAGAGTTTTCTATTCTATTCTACTACTAGCTTTTTGAACGTAAGATTGTAGCTGGTAGCCAATAAACAACAGTAAAAATAAGAAAAATAAACTTAATATCAAAATAATCGTATTCTCTTAGCGGCCGCACTGTAGTTGATCAATATGGGCGCCTATTTGCTATATAGCTTTGGAGTCGACATTTCTTCGAATGTACAGTTTCGCGTTCACATTGCGAGTAAAGCCATGCTCGCCTCTAAGAAACACGGTGTGCTCAACAAGGCGAAGCGGTACTTCACGTCGAGACAAATACTTTTGCTTTACAAAGCGCAACTCCGACCTCACATGGAGTACTGCTCCCATATTTTGAACGGAGCACCCAAATATCAGCTTGAGCCACTTGATGCATTACAGTGTAGAGCTGTCAGAATTGTCGACGATCCCAAGCTCACTAAACACCTAGAGCCGCTCAGCATGCGCAGAGACGTTGGGTCTCTTTGTGTCTTATATCGCATTTAAAACGGGGAATGTTCTGAAGAACTGTTCGATCAGATACCATCATCGCCGTTTTTTCATCGCACCAGCTGCCATCGCCTGAAAGTTCATCCACATATCATAGATCGCTGGAAATCGCACTCTGTGCGTTTTACGCGTTCCTTTCTGCCTTACACCTGCAATATGTGGAATGAGCTATCCTGCGGCATTTCCGAGTAGCTTTATAATTTTTCTTCAAAAGGGCTGTTAATAGAGTCTTTGAGGATCGGCTAAGTATCTGTGATGCCGCTAGGTTGATGGTATTCATAGGCGACGGAGATCGCATACCATCAGGCGGTCCGTCTGCTTGTTTGCGAGCTATGGCATAAAAATTACTTGTTTGATGATATTTAGTAAATTTGAAAATATTTCAATATTCACTTGACACTGGCAAATGCATGAAATGTGCGACGCTAAAATCATCAAGATGGAAGATAAAAAAAACTTTATGGCAATCATGCGTTGGGTGCATTGCAACCTCTTTTCTTTCTCAAAGAAAGATTTACTATAGGTATTTAAAATGTAGTAGATACAAAAAAAGTTCATAGGTAAAAATTACCCCTAATTTAGCTTGTGATTAAATAATTTCAATCGAAAAAAGGTCTCCAGCTAAATATAATTTAATACCATACTTCGAAAATTATAAAAATCGCTAGATGGCGTTACCAGTTTGGTTTTTAGTTTACCCATATTTTTTTAACAAACTGGCACTGGCTGGAAAAAAAATTGTGTTTTACAAAAAAAGTAAAATTGTTATATAAAAAAAAAGGTTTGAATTTCTGCTTTTTAAGGTGGAACGTTTCACGTATGGCGGGAAATACAAATTTCAAACAGTTTTTTTGTTCTTGTAGCTAGGGCCAGGTAATTATTGTAATAAACGATCATGATGTTTGCGAAAATTGAATATTATTCTTTGCAAACTCACGTAAAGCTATTTATTTTTAATGCACATTATTACATACATTTGTCAATAAACAAATTTTTGCTGTTTCAAACAGTTTATTGCCAAATGTAAGTAATATGGTAACTGATTAATAACTGTACATGATAATGTAAAAACAACCAACAATTTTTGCAAACACTGTGTTATTTCACAATAATTACTCGGCCTAGCTACAAGGACAACAAAACTGTTTGAAATTTGAATTTCCCGCAAACGTGAAACGTATCACATTAATTAACATTAGGATGGAGGTTGTAAATTCAGTTTTTTTAAAGTACTTTTTGTATGCATGTATTACTACCTACTCCGTCATTTTTAACCGACTTCCAAAAAGGCGGAGGTTATCAATTCGACAGTCGGCCCCATTTCAATTTGGTCCAGGGGCCTTACCCCTAGCTCAAAAAGTTGACCCGCATAGGTGTTATTTGTCTAAACGGTACCATCAACTATGATAAACGGTAGTTATTTGATGGCCGCCAAGCTTTGCAATTTTCACGCACACACGCATAGTAAAACGGATTTTCGTTCATTCAAGTTAGACGCTTTTAAACGATGCAGCTTAAATGAGTTGGTTAATTTTAGGTACCTATCAGGTACCTACTAAAAGTTGGCTCGCAAAAGTGAAGCTAGGGGTAAGGCCACAAAATCATTTAAATAAGTAGCGACTCTTGCTACTACACAATAAAGCTGGGGATACACAAGCCCGTAGCTTGCACACTAGCATACTAGCTCCTTGCACGTGCTAGCTACAGTCATGTTTATACGCTAACTGGCATACATGCAGCTAGCACAACGTTTGATTTACTTGCATACCCGTTGTGGGAAGGGACGCGGTGGGCTGCTAACTACTAAATGATGGCATGCAAGGGCACAACTTGCATGCCAGTATTACTTGCAAATGTATCCACAGTGTGCCAGTTACTCGTACATGCCAGTAACGTTCATGCCAGCGACTTTCCCGATTTACTGGCATGTGTATCCCCAGCCGAGCTGGCTAGCTGCATGTATGCCAGTATGCCAGTATTACAGGCATGCCAATTAGCGTATACACATGACAGTAGCTGGCACGTGCAAAGAGCTAGTGTGCTAGTGTGCAAGCTACGGGCATGTGTATCCCCAGCTTTATATTATTTAGCTTTATATTTACCTAGAAGTTACCTCTCTGTCTATCGCTCTGGTTTTTTTTTGTAATTATAAGGTCGGGGAAAAAGTTTCTTCGTATTTTTTAAACAAATTCAAGACATATTTTTTTCAAGTTTAATTACATTTAATTATAATATATATGTGCCATTTTGTTCGATAGCTTGTTGCCATCTTGTAGGTAGTGACATGATCCCGTTGCTGTAGAATTTTTGGGACTTCTGATCAAAAAAATGCAACAAGTAGTTTTGACAGTCCTCTCTTGATGTTAATCTAACACTACCCAAAGAATTCTGAAGAGATCGAAACAGGTGGAAATCTGAGGGTGCAAGGTCAGGGCTATATGGTGGATGCATTAACACTTCCCAACCAAGCTCTCTAAATTTTTGCTGAGTGGCCAAAGATGTGTGCGGTCTGGCGTTATCATGATGAAAGACCACACTCTTTCTGTTGATCAATTCCGGCCGTTTTTTCTCAATTTCTTGTTTGAGTCTCATCTGCTGTTGGCAGTAGAGATCCGAATCGATGGTTTTGCCCGGCGGTAAAAGCTCATAATGAACGATGCCCTGCCAATCCCACCATACACACAGCATCACCTTATTACGTGTTAATCCGGGTTTCGCTACAGTCTGTGGTGCTTCACTGCCCTTTGACCATGATCGTTTGCGCACATTCTTGTCGTAGGTGATCCATTTTTCATCACCAGTGATCAATCTTTTCAAAAACGGTTCGGTTTCGTTACGTTTCAATAGAGAGTCGCAAATGAGTACACGATTCATTTGGTTTCTTTCAGTGAGCTTGTGTGGCACCCAAATATCGAGTTTTTTTGTATACTCAGTTTTTTTCAAATGGGTCAAAACTGTTTTGTGGTCAATCCCCAGTTCTTCAGCTACGTCGTAACTATTAATATGCCGATCTTGGTCCACTTTTTCAGAAATGGCATCTACTTTATCCGTAACAGGGCGACCAGAGCGAGCTGCATCTTTGACATCAAAATTCCCGGACTGAAAACGCTTGAACCAACATTGTGCTACTCTTGATGACACTGCATTAGGTCCATAAACGTCACAAATTTTTTTCGCGGCTTGTGTCGCAGTTTTCCCTTTTTTGAAATAAAATTTCACAATATATCGAATTTGTTCGTTAGATTCACTCATTTTATCGAACAAAAAAACAATTGAAAAATGGCGGGAAATTGCTTTTTACGTTTTGTATTCCTTTTTTAAAATGTCATCTTTTTAATGGTATCAAAACCAGCCAGATACAAACAGTACAACGGATAAGATTTTTACTACAACTTTATACATACAAAATACGAAAAGACTTTTTCCCCGACCTATTATATTCATTAATTCACAATTTACTTTCCAATCGCTTAAAAAACAGAAAATATTTTAAACGTGAATCACTTGATCTGTGGAAGGACGATTGCAATTTGATACCACCAATCCTCCCACAGATATATTGCTATTCCTATAAATATATACCTACCTAAAAACTAATGCTAAAGAATATAAATGCAACTCGGGTATGTCCTAAAACTGCGACCAGAACCACCGGAGGATGGGCAGCAGCGTCCTAATATTACACGGTGAACGTACTGCGATCCCCAAGCTGCCTGCCAAGCGTGGGGATTATGACAACACCCCTCTCTATGAGAGAGGCCTTGTCCAACAGTGGACGTTAATTGGCTGATGATGTGATGTGAATTTTTCTCATAAGGCTGACTCTTCTGATAAATTCATCAATATCTAATGGCGATACACCCAGGAAGGCACATAATGCTTCATGTGTGAACTACGCCATTTATGAACCGATTATATTTTTTTTATTGTAAGGATGTACAATTAGTCCCATAGACATTACATCAAAATCGGATCAGTAGTTTGGCTTTTAAATCAAAATTACAGGAACGTTTTATTACTCTCACCTCATTTTCAAAAATCTTTCAGAGCGCCTGGTTAACGCGATGCGTGACCAAAATGCTGGCGTGTATATACAACTCAACGTATAAGCATTGACATAGAACGTGGTAATGCCGCCAGCATGCTGGGTACGCTGCCAACTGATAGTGGGCTTGAGCATTTGGATTGTCTTTAGACCTTTAATGGTCTATGGACAGTCTGTTTTAGTGTTAGTGTTAGCTTGTATATTATTTAGTTAATTAAGGTATTTTGATGATAATATTATGTCAACCGACACTTTTTCCGTCTTACCATTACCACACCAGCGCAGCATCCTTACTGTAATCCACTCTACTAGAGTCCCACCCTTTCCGATCTAGTCCCACATCCGTCCACTCAACTCTACTTCCATAGGTACCGTAATCCACTCTACTTCCATTCTGCCCTTTCCAAGTCCCGCATTCGTCTACTCCCCCGTCCCACTCTTTCCTCTATAGTCCCGCATCCGTCCTGTATATCCACTATACTTCAGTCCTTCCCTTTCCGCTCAAGTTCACCCACTGTACTCCACTCCATATCTTAATCCACTATATTTCAATCCTGCCCTTTCTCTTTAACCGACTTACAAAAAGGAGATTCTTAATTCGACTGTATATAGTTTTTTTTTTTGTTTGTTACCTCAGAACTTTTGACTGGGTGGACCGATTTTGATGATAATTTTTTTATTTGAAAGCTAGTACTTCCCATGTGGTTCCATTTCAATTTGGTCTAGTTCTGTCATTTTTATGAAGTTGTTTTTTTAATATTTTATTATGGAAACTGACGTGGTTTTCATACATTTTATTTATGTTACACGGGAAATACTCACTTAAGATTAGGCCGGTTACTCTGACTAGTGCAAAGCGAGACGCAGCCGCGCGCGCGCATTCACCTTGATAAAGACCGCCGTATGCGGTTGTAACTAACTAGAGTAACCGGCCTAATCTCACGTGAGTAATTCCCGTGAAATTTAAATAAAATCGATTTTTTATATTGATAATTATCATTATTCAGTATCTGTGCCGTACCGTTCCTCGCCGTCTGTGAGTGCCAGCCCTTAGGATATAGGACTTGCCTGGCTGTCGCGCGGTTATTCCTTATCATAGCTCAGTTTTATAGGCGGGATGTGTGGCGGGATGTCTAGCCATTTGTTTAAAATTATAAAACACCTTGTAACAAACTTAACCATTCTCTCTGAGAGAAGGCTTGTGTCCCAGCACTGGGAACGTGATAGGCTGATAATGAGAAAGTACCATTACCGTCATTCGTTTTTATTGGTATCATCAAAAATGGCGTGTCTTGACATACGGTTTAGTAAAAAATATTGACTTGATCTGCTGGTATTGTTGGGTAGCCCCAGTAAGTAAACTAAAATAAAAATGACTAAAGTTAAAAGTTATGAAATTTAATTTAATATCTTATTAAAATCTTTGGCTTCCTAGTAGTATCCATAGCCAGGGGCACCGCAGCCGCAGTTTTGAGCACAGTTACCAGAGATGGAGACGCACCCAGCAGCACCCACGGGTCCAGCGTATTCAACGGTGCCGATGATGGGCACCTGTCCGGCGACGGCGGTGGAACCACCCACGGGCAGCTCCCCGGCGACGGCCACGTTACCCATACCAGAGCCGCCGTACGCCTGGCCGTACCCAATGCCGTACCCAGTGCCGTACCCAGCGCCGTACCCAGCTCCATAACCACCCATACCCGCTCCGTAGCTACCAGCTACACCGGCTCCGCATCCCCGACCGGCTCCGTATCCCAGACTGGCTCCGTATCCAGCATTGCAACCGCAAGAAGCGAAGGCATTCTGTAATTTAGAAAAACATTAGACGTGTGTTCATTTATAAATAAAAAATATCAAACAGCAGGCAGGCTGCCTGATGGGGATGGATCAATTCAATACATACTTGGATCAGGCAGGCCTGGACGCAGAGCAGGAAGAAAGTGAAAGTGGACATAATGGTGGATTGGTATTCAAAAGCTGAATTTAGAATGATTACTTCTATTTTAGTTAGTTCCTATATATTCAACAGGTTGAGAAAGATTTTATTTCACAAAACTTACTAATAAGATAAGAATGTATTAACTTTCCAAACCATGATAAGTTATTAAGTCAGTGGAACATTTTTAACTACGTAAAGTCACGTAGTTTTCATGAACCATTATTTACCAAGTCCTTATTTCACAAAAGTTTAACGTCATAGTTGATCGTATATAAAAACCTGAGCCTTAAATCACACATCATCATAACAGTTTGATTTTAACTAAACAACAATGGCCTTCAAAGCTCTTCTTGCTCTCAGCGCTTCTGTGCTCCTGGTACAGTCTGCCTTAGGATCGTGTATGGGACGCGCCGCCTCTCCCTGCGGATTGTCTGGATTTGGCGGATACGGTGCTGGTATGTCTGGCGGCTACGGCTCAGGCTACGGCTGCGGTGTCTCCGGTGTCGCCTCCAGCGGTGGCGGCCTCCCAGTCTCCAGCGTTTCCCCCATCGCTCCCACCGGCATCTCCGTGGTGTCTGAGAACTTTTTGGAAGGCGAACTGAGCGCCAGCGGTAACCTGCCGTTCCTGGGCACCGTCGCTCTCGACGGTGCGTTCCCCTCCGGTGGTACTGTCCCTGTCTCTTACAGCTGCGGAGATGGTACTGTCACAATCAGCAGGGAGGCTCCCGTCGCTACTGGCACCCCCGCTCCTGAGTACTTCGCTCCATCTGTCGGCTACGTCAACCAAGGCATCTCAGGATACGGAGGTGTCGCTGGATGTGGTCAGGGAGGCGCCGGCTACGGTCCCAGCCGTGCAAGCTGTGGATGTGGCTATTAAAATCCTGGAAGAAGATTTTTAAGCCTTCATTTCTAGTTACTTTGTAATAAATGTTTCCATTACCCCAACAATGTGTTTACTTCTTGTAACAATCTATTATAGATATGCTGAGTCATTATTTCTGAGGAGAAACCTAATCATATGAGAGCCATACATTTTCTTTGAGATACCTTGATCCCTTTGATAATATAATTATAGTTTGGATCTGCCTTTAAACTCGAGTTAGTACCGAAAAAGTCTGCCAAAAACTGAAGGGGGCAAGGTAACACGTATTGCATGACATATTTTTACTAGTTCTATAAACGTACACTTCAATATTATGCACACAACTGCAATTGATGTGATCAAATGGACGACCAAGAGGGTGTGTAAATGCCAGAGGGGAGGAGGTATATACCTCCGTTTATTTATATTTTCTGAGACTGATTCATATTCTGATTAGAAGTAGTTCCAAACAAGCTCGTTCACTCACATGATAATACTTCAGAATCACTTGAAGAATTTGAAAGTGAGAATCACTTCTCAATCATCATCAATCTCATTCCTGTACAAAGATGATTACCTAATGATTGCCCTCCTATTGATTACGTTCTGTTGATAGGTACGTCTTTCAAGTTGGACCATACTTCTGATACAAAATTATATATGAGGCAATAAGTTCTTTTGAGGAGTTACTTGGTAAATATTTGAAGAGGTTTTCGATTTTTTCGTTGGGTCTATCGATATAATTAACGTAAAACTTGCAGATCACATAAACAGGGCAGGTATGGACTAGTACAATTATAGTTCTTGTTGCAATATCTCCGTATTTCACCCACTTTTTACAAGCCCTTTAACCAACTTAAAAAAAACCGGCCAAGTGCGAGTCGGACTCGCGCACGAAGGGTTCTGTACCATTATCTATAATAAGCGAAATAGTACCTATTTATAATTTTTTTGTATTGCCATGACATCTATGAGTGAGTAGCGGCAATAATACAATGTCTCCTAATACCTCGAACGCATTAGGAGACATCTAGCGTTGAATAGCAAAATCAAGCTACTCGAATGTTAGAAATCACGTTTTTTTGTATGGGAGACCCCTTAAATATTTATATCATTAAGTTTTTTAGGATTTTTTGTTATAGCGGCAACAAAAATACATCAGCTGTGAAAATTTCAACTGTCTAACTATCACGGTTCATGAGATACAGCCTGGTGACAGACAGACGGACACCGGAGCCTTAGTAATAGGATCCCGTTTTACCCTTTTGGTACGAAACCCTAAAAAGGAGGGGATCATCAATTCGTTTTAATTTTTTATGGTTGTTACCTCAGAACTCCGTCATTTGTGTACTGATTCAGAAAACTCTTTTTTTAATCGAAAGAAAAATACTTTAAGATTAGTTTCATAGATTTTTTTTTCAAAATCGGTTCAGTAGCTTGGCTTTTAAATCACAATAACTGGAAAGTTTTGTTATTTGGATGATAATATCCTAGTAGATATTTGAATTCGCCCACTCTTTACAAATTTTGAGAAGTTTTTTTTTATGATACAGTGACGAGGCGAGTGAAGTGGCTCGCCTAATAGCTCTTCACGCTTGCCCATAACAGCTCAACGCCACTGAGAATTTTGAGCTTCTACAGTTCAAAACCCTGGATGGCGATGCACTGCGCTCGTTACCCCGAGATATAAGATGTCAGATCTCTGTGTCCCCTGTAATTTCGCTATATTTATTTCGTTATATTTTACCTGTTAGAAGTGTGAGATAAATCTTGCAACTGAATTTTAGACTAATTATCCTCAACCGATTGAACTGAAATTTGGCATAGGTACACGTTTTGTTTGGATGACAATGTATGGTTAGCTAAATGACGCCATTCCAATTCCAAAATGGCGGACTCCCAAAGATGGCGGACCAGTTTTTTTTTGTGCACTCCCATGATATCACCTTTGATATCATTAGTATCAAATGAAAGGGTTTGCTGAGATTATGAAAAATAATTTGGCGTTACTAATAATTCAATATGGCGGACACGTAAAAGCTTGTTTTTTTAATAGTTTTATTTTATCATCATCATCAGACGGAAGACGTCCACTGCTGAACATAGGCCTCCCCCTGTAATCTCTACACTAAACGACAACCTGCCATCTGCATCTACTTGATGCCCGAGACTCGCACGATGTCTTCGGTCCATCTAGTGGAAGCCTACCTACGCTGCGTCTTTCGGCTCGTGACCTCCACTCAAGAACCTTTCTTCCCCATCGGTTATCGGTTCTTCGATCGATGTGACCTGCAAATTGGCACTCCAACTTGCAAATTTTAATAGCTATGTATGTCTGTTTCTTTAGAAATAGAATAGCCACGGTCCGGATTCTATCGAATTGTAACGTAATTTGTATCTTTTTATTATTTATTATTATTTCTGAGTTAACCCACCCACCGTATTATTACATATTCTCTAAAAAATCTACTGGCTATCTATTACGGTTCGAAATATACAGCCGTTAAAAGGTACGAATGTGAGACAGACAGACAGACAGGCATGGTAGGCGTAATAGTGTCTCATTTACTCCCTTTGGGTACGGCACACCCTAAAAATTATGTACAAGAAAAAACAAATAAAATACTAAAATAATAAAAATCTATTAGAATAAATCGCTACCAGTGGAAATTGTTCCTAAAATGCTGACCCAATACCACATTGTACTATAGCAATGTTTGATTTAAGCAAATGCCATTTTGGTCACGTAATGAGTCTATAAGACGTGGCTTATAACTAACTAGCTATAAGCCTGCTCTATGCCTGCAAATTTGCACGTGTACGGTTCGGCCTTTGGCCTTGCTAAACATGTAATTTTCAAGAATCTTTTTTCAGTACTACTACTAAGAGATACTTGCGCGAAATTTCATATACCTTGACAAAAATGAATTCTGATAATTTTAAGCTATTTCAATTTCTTGTTTTTTTAAGTAATTATTTCATATAAAAAAAAAGCTAACATAATAAAGGTTTAAAAAAGAACTTTGAACTATCTTGGACAGGTTGTTCAGTTAGGTAAGTCCAACTTAGGCAAAGAGGTCGCCCGAAGAATCCAACTCGGATGGGCAGCGTTCGGGAAATTGCGTGACATTTTCTCGTCCAAGATACCTACCACAGTGCCAAAAGACAAAGGTCTTTGATCAGTGTGTGTTGCCAGTGATGACATATGGTACTGAGATTAATTGTTGGCCTTTTGGAAAAGCTCAGAGTCACACAACGGGCATGGAGACATGAGCTATACTCGAAGTTTCTTTGCGCGATAAAATCCGGAACGTAGATATTCGCCAAAGGACCAGAGTAACCGACATAGCTATTAAAATTTGCAAGTTGAAGTGGCAATGGGCACATTGCTCAAAGAACTGATAACCGATGGGGAAGAAAGGTTCTTGAGTGGAGACCGCGAACCGGAAGACGCAGCGTAGCGATTTTTTGCATTTTCTGAGAACATTTACTATTGTAATGTATTTTTTTTTTTTTTAACCATCAGAAAGTACAGATTTCAACGAACAAAAAGCACACCGATTTTTAAATAAAGCTAATATTTTGACACGAGAATTTTCGATTGAAAATTAGGGTCCTTTTTTGATATTAAGTCAAAATAAGGTGAAAAAATAAATATTTTAAATCAAATAAATTACAGTGTATTTGGGACATAAAAAGGTAAGTTTTTAGCAAATTTCGTAGAATTTTTTTTTTCAAAAAAATAAAAAACCAAAAACTTGGTTATTTGAATTTTTCACATAAATTTTGAGGTTATGTAAAAAAATTGTATATCTAAAAGTTGTAGATCTTTTTATTACCTACAACTTTGCCATTTAACTTTTTTTCATAGGACTTGTAGTTTTACCGGAAATCGAGATAAACCATTTTTTACCTTTAAACCCCCCCCCCCCCCCCTCCCACTTCCCGAACTCAGATCGCCCGTAATTTATTTTTCCTTTCATTTTTATCATATTCCCCTCCTTTTCTAATGGGTTTCATCCTACTACTATTTTTTTTTCACTTTTTACCATTTTTGAAGGCTTCGACCCTGGTCTAAATAAGGTACTAAAAACTAAAAAAAACATAAATATTTTTGCTTGGGTATTGATATTTTAATAACACAGTAGGTAACTAGAGAAACAAGGGTTAAAGTATTTATCTTCTAGTTATTTAATAGCCACATCCACAGCTTGCACGGCTGACACCATAGCCGGCTCCTCCCTGACCGTATCCGCTGATACCTCCGAGACCACATCCAGCGACACCTCCGTATCCTGAGATGCCTTGGTTGACGTAGCCGACAGATGGAGCGAAGTACTCAGGAGCGGGGATGCCAGTAGTGACGGGAGCCTCCCTGCTGATTGTGACAGCACCATTTCCGCAGCCGTAAGAGACAGCGCCATTACCAGCAGAGGGGAACGCGCCGTTGAGAGCGACGGCGGCCAGGAACGGCAGGTTACCGCTGGCGCTCAGTTCACCTTCCAAAACGTTCTCAGACACCACGGAGATGCCGGTGGGAGCGAAGGGGGAAACGCTGGAGACTGGGAGACCACCACCGCTGGAGGCGACACCGGAGGCACCGCAGCCGTAGCCTGAGCCGTAGCCGCCAGACATACCAGCGCCGTATCCGCCAAATCCAGACAATCCGCAGGGAGAGGCGGCGCGTCCCATACACGACCCTAAGGCAGACTGTACCAGGAGCACAGAAGCGCTGAGAGCAAGAAGAGCTTTGAAGGCCATTGTTGTTTAGTTAGAATCAAACTGTTATGATGATGTATTCATTTCACGTGGTTGCTTTTATACACAGTAAAGAATATTGATAACACATTTGTGAAATTATTCGATAGTTTTCTGAGAACGTGCCTTGTTGAATTACGTAATTAAATTTGGACCAAGTGGCTTAATAGTTATTGGGTACGTTTTAAATAAAGAAATTCTTATCATTTGATATGTAACTTACTTATTTGAAACGTAAAAATGTCTCAACTTGTTCGTTATAAAAAAGCTACCCGTAATTGAAGCCATCAAATTGAACTCAGCTTTTCAATACAAATCTTCTACTATGTCCACCTTCACTTTCTTGCTGCTCTGCGTGCAGGCTTGCCTGATCCAAGTAAGCATTGAAATTATTTCTCATTCAATTAAACAAGAAACAGCAAGCTTATTGACCACAAATCGAATTCATCATAATCAGCCAGAAGACGTCTACTGCTGAACATGGACCCGTCACGGAACATGGAAAGTCTCCCTTAGAATTCCACACTGAACACCTGAATCTACTGGATGTCTGCAACTCTCGCCATATCGTCAATTCATCAAGTGGCTGCCTACGGTGCAAATTAAATTATCTCTATCTTAAATTTCAGAATGCTTTCGCTTCTTGCGGTTGCAATACTGGATACGGAGCTGGGCTGGGATACGGAGCCGGTCAGGGATGCGGAGCCGGTGTAGCTGGAGGCTACAGCGCGGGTGTGGGTGATTATGGAGCTGGGTACGGCGCTGGGTACGGTCAGGCGTACGGCGGCTCTGGTATGGGTAACGTGGCCGTCGCCGGGGAGCTGCCCGTGGGCGGTTCCACCGCCGTCTCCGGACAGGTGCCCATCATCGGCACCGTTGAGTACGCTGGACCCGTGGGCGCTTCGGGTTGCGTCACAATCTCTGGTAACTGCGCTTACGGCTGCGGCTGCGGTGGTGCTGGCTACGGAACCTACTAAGATACCAAGCATTCTAATAAGAAATAAAATGTCACATTTAACATAACGAAAGGTTGTCTATTCTTTACAACGTATGAGTATACTTGCTAGGGTCATTTCTTGAAATACCTAATCATAATTTCACTCAACTCTTATTTATTAATAAAAAACCGGCCAAGTGCGAGTCAGACTCGCGCACGAAGGGTTCCATACCATTATCTATAAAAACGGCAAAAAAAACATGTCAGTTGTATGGGAATATTAAAGGAGGGGCCTTTAATATTTGTTTTATTTTAATACAAAAAAAATCGGGCAATGCCTTTGTTAAACTAAACAAAATACAAGCTAACACTAACACTACATAACCGTTGAAGGTCTAAAGACAATCCAAATGCTCAACCCAATGCCCACTATCAGTTGGCAGCGAAACCAGTATGCTAGTGGCATTACCACGTTGAATGGCAATGCTTTTGCGTTGAGCCAGATACACGCCAGCATTTTGGTCACGCGTCGCATTATTAATGCGACGGTTAAACCAGGTGCTCTAAAAGATTTTAGAAAATGAGGTGAGCTCCCGGTCCCCAAGGGCCCAATGTCTCGACCCCAAACGCATTTTTTTTACGATTTACCATCAGACGGACTGTGGCTTGTTCGCAGATTAATTTAAAAGGAAAACTGAAATATATGCCTCAAAGCCTTTTGTCGAAAGTTCTCAATCTTCGCTTCTTCGCACAAAATAACGAATCTTGAAACAACGTCTCTGTTAGGTCATCATCATCATCAGCCAGAAGACGTACTGCTGAACATATGCCTTTATATAATAAGCCTTTAACCTCCACACTGAACGACAACTTGCCATCTGCATCCACTGGATGCCCGCGACTCTCACAATGTTGTCGTCAGATACACGCCAGCATTTCGGTCAAAATAATACTAAATAAGCATTTTGGCTTGCAAAATATATAATTAAATTATACATTTTTAAAGTGAATATGTAACTAAATATTCTGTGAATATTTCAAGCGTCTACCTGTTGCCGTTCTCAATACCGAGCAAAAACGTGGAAAAAAATCAAGTTTTTGTATGGGATCCCCCTAATTATTTATTTTATTCTGTTTTTTAGTATTTGTTGTTATAGCGGCAACAAAAATACATCATCTTATAGTTTAAAAATGCAGGGGGGGGGGGCAACTTCTTTCCACTTTGGCGGGCCATATTACGCAAAGGATAGACTTTATAAAAAACATTTATAAAAAAACCTAACCTTTATTTTAAAAGACCTTTTCAACGATACCCCAATCATCCCCATTTCACATGTACGAGAGTCACCCCTAAAATGTTATATTATATTTTATAGTTTCAAATTTGAGATCTATATTATATTACAACTGTAATTTTGCAAAGTTTCATGCACTTATCTTAATAATTATAGAAGTTAGAAGGTTCTAAAACATACGGACGGACGGACAGAACAAATTTATGAGGGTTCCTTTTCGAGCTACAGAACCCTAAAAAGTAGAGGTTTCCGCACGTGCTCAAGTTACAGTAGGTATAATATATGTAGGTTTACAAGTTCAAGGTTCTTGGTTCGTGTCATCCACCTCATGTTTTCGCGTGCATGCACATTTGCTCATATGCTGATTAGACACGAACTCATCGCTCTTTACCCACGAGGTTCCATACCCTCCATTACTGAGCCTACGCTGTCTGTCTTTCTGTCTATCTGTCTGTCCGTCCGTACGTCCGTCCACCCTTAAAACAACTTTATCTTTGGTGTTAGCGACAGGCGAGCCGACCCATTCCGCGAATTAGTAATTATATAGAATCATAGATAAGAACGATTAGGAACAGGAATGTGCAAATAAAATCTTTTAGGTAGTTAGCGACAGGTGAGCCGACCCGCTCTGTCAACTAGTTATTGTGTAGAATCATAGTTAGGATCGATTAAGTTAAGAACATGAAAATAGGTAGGAATAGGTCTAGATTTATTTTTATTAGGTACCTAGTAACTAAGAACACAGAACAGAACACGATAGGAACACTAGGGCCACATGTTAGGTACACAAACACTATAGGTACACTTTTGAACCACGAACACGGAACACGATAGGAAATCATTGTAAATATTCAGACACGTAAAGTATATAACTTAGCTTGTAAAATGTAGGACATTGTATTAGTCACACGAACACGGGAACGATGATGTAAACGAACACAAAGAATGTCTCTCATTAGCGAACAATGAACACGATACTCCATGAGTTAGATACTAAGTGACGGACCGTACTTTAGATTATAAACCGCATAGATTATGGAATAAAACACTCTCAACTGCATCTTGCTATTGTGAACAACTCTGAACAAGCCTTTCTCTCCGAAACCTCATCTTCACCCTCAGCTGAACAAGGAACTACAAGAACTCTCAAGACTCAAGACCAAGGAACGATCAAGACCCACCGAGACCGAGAACAAGGAACGCTCAAGATCAAGAACCTTCAAGAACTAGGAAGAAATCAAGATTGAAAACGTACCCACGTCGGTGCCACTGCTGAAGAAGCATCATCATCATCATCGCCATCTTCGGTTGAACGAGTGGCGCCGACATTTGGTATATAATATTAAATACCTGAAAATTCGCTTAGGTATAGCTATTGAATTGTTTCACTATCCATCTTACGGCTCCATTATCATACCCTCGTCACCCAGCGTAATGACATGTATGGAACTCGTTAAAACAAACCAAATGAGCCCTACTTCGAGGGATTTTCTATTAGCCATTGAAGAGTTCCACTATCTACTTCAAGCTCCATCATCAGATCAGGTCAATGGTACCAAATCAAAGTATGTAGTATTTATACAGGGTTACGCATATACCCGGTACTAAGCCAAAAGCAGGTCATTGTACTGAAGAGTTCCACTATCTACTTCAAGCTCCATCATCAGATCAGGTCAATGGTACCAAATCAAAGTATGTAGTATTTATACAGGGTTACGCATATACCCGGTACTAAGCCAAAAGCAGGTCATTGTACTGAAGAGTTCCACTATCTACTTCAAGCTCCATCATCAGATCATGTTAATGGTACCAATTCAAAGTATGTAGTATTATACAGGGTTACGCATATACCCGGTACTAAGCCAAAAGCAGGTCATTGTACTCATCATTATGAACAACCTTTATTATGAGCTCAATCCTGAAATAGGGAAAAAAACCTGCAGTTCCATACATTTTGTCGTGTGTTAATGACCGTTTTCTATGGAACAGCAGATTTTTTTTGTTTACAGTAGTCATCTAATCACTACAGAACCACCGAACCGGAAGACGCAGCGTAGGTAGGCTTCCCACTAGATGGACCGACGACATCGTGAGAGTCGCGGGCATCCAGTGGATGCAGATGGTATGATGTCGTTCAGTGTGATAGGTTAAAGAGGGAGGCCTATGTTCAGCAGTGGACGTTTTCTGGCTGATGATGTTGATAACGAGTCATGTAATCTGGATGAAGTTATATATCTACACTTGGAAAGTTTCAAATCAATACGACTTAAAAGTAGGGTTAAAATCGACTACCAAGATTAATTTACTCCATTAGTTACAACATCCAATAAGTCTATTGCTTGTGCGATAAGACCGCCTTTTATACCTATTTAGTAGTAGAGTTTACTCATAGATTTTTAATTATTTCTAACTATCTGAACTATTTGTTTTCTAGTATGCTTTTGGCTCTTGTGTCAGTCCCATCGGTGGCTACGGTATAGGTGCTGGAATGGCAGAACGAACTACCACGAACTACACTCGTATAATATGGATTTGATATAATATATAACTAATCAAATGTTTTTACAAGTTAGATTAGCACTTAGTTTAGTATCTATTTGTTTACGACCAATTCATTTTGAATTGGCGCGCGCGCTTAGTGGCTTTAGCGTGCCCAGTAATAAGTAAAAAAACTTTTTTGACGTTTGTCGCTTGTCTTTTCGTCTGCCTACCTCTTTCATAATATTATATAGTTTGGATCTGCCTAAACTCGAGCTAGTACCGAAAAAAGTCTGCTAAAAACTGAAGGGGGTGAAGTAACACGTATTGCACACACTGACATATTCTAACTAGTTCTACAAACGCACACTTCAATTTTGAGCGCACGAAACTGCAAATGATGTGATCAAATGGACGACCAAGGGGGGGTGTAAATGCCAGAGGGAAAACAGTAGGTATAACGCTTCCATTTTTTTGAGGCCTGTTTAACTGAATAGAAAACCAATGAAATAAAATTAAAAAAGTAAAAATTAAAATGAAATAACTTTATTTACAAAACATAATCTACCAACAATTAGTAACCACTACCACAGCCGGCGCCTCCATAACCTAATCCGGGGGCCAGACCCGGGCCGTAAAGAGGGCCGGCGGCCAGACCTGGTCCGTAAAGAGGAGCGGCGGCCAGAGCCGGGCCGTACGCTGGCCCAGCTGGGCCAACGTTGCCAGTAGCAAGAGGGCTTTCAGAAACAATGCCAACAGGCCCATTGCCGCATCCGTAGGAAATGGCTCCAGCACCAGTAGAAGGGAGCACGCCGTCTAAAACAACAGCGCTGAGGAAGGGCAGAGCTCCACCTACGATAACGGAGCCTTCGATGGCGTTCTCTGAAATGATGCTGAGGCCGGTGGGAGCGAAGGGAGAGGTGCTGGTGACTGGGAAACCGCCGCCAGACATAGGGACGCCACCACAGCCGCAGCCAGTGCCGTATGGCCCAGCCATACCGAGGCCAGCTAGACCTTGACCAGCCAGTCCATCATAAGCTTGACCAGGACCGCGGTTGATGCACTGGCTAAAAGCACACTGGGGAAAAAATGAAAAATTAATAAATCGGCTAAGATATCATATCACAATAATTATATCGAATACATAAAGAAGCATAATAATTATTTTAAAAAAAAACCGACTTCATAAAAATTTCAGAACTGGACCAAATTCAAATGGAACCACAATTAAGGGAAGCACCAGCTTTCAAATAAAAAATAATCATCAAAATCGGTTCACCCAGTCGAAAGTTCAGAGGTAACAAACATAAAACAAAAATTCAGAACCTTCTTATTTTTGGAAGTCGGTAAAAAAATAGGCTTGCGTTTGTCCGCCA
This sequence comes from Agriopis leucophaearia, assembly GCA_949125355.1. NCBI lineage: Eukaryota > Metazoa > Arthropoda > Insecta > Lepidoptera > Geometridae > Agriopis > Agriopis leucophaearia. The sequence continues at coordinate 2,172,905 of OX421289.1, forward strand.
ACTCTCCAAATGTTAAGCGATGATGCATTCTACGATGGAGCACGCTTGCTTAGAAGAAACTGATTCACTCGTAATTTGAAGACACCCAGATTGTAAATATCGGGGAACACCCATTCAGGCAGCGCATTCCACAGACTAGCAGTTTTTTTTTATGATACTAGGTGACGAGACGAGCGAAGTCGCTCGCCTGGTGGCTCTTCACGCTTGCCCATAACAGCACAACGTCACTCAGAATTTTGAACTTCAACAGTTCAAAACCCTGGATGGCAATGCACTGCGCTCGTCACCCCGAGATATAAGATGTCAGATCTCTGTGTGCCCTGTAATTTCGCTGGAAACATTGCCCTTCAATCCGGAACACAGTAGTGTTTGCACACTACTGCTTGGCGGTTGAATAACTGGTAAAGGTGTGGTACTTCCCCAGGCGGACCCCTACAAAAGAGTACAAGTAGTTCGCACAATAAAAGTGGAATCAAAGAACTTAGTGCGGGTTTTCGGAATATCAGCCATGTTAATAAGGACTAGACTTGCCTGGATAAGGAAAGCTTGAGCGCAAACAAGGAAGAAAGTTTTTGCTGCCATTTTAATTAGATTTTAAAGTTAAATACGAATAATTTGTTTGTTTAAGTTGTTTATACAACTTCTAAGTTTGGAATGAGTTCCAACAGAAGCCGCGTAACATTTATACTTGACTGTACTGATTGCTTCAGTTGATTAACGTAATAAATTTATCAAACTACATATTTATAGTTAGTTTTTAGTTACATTATTCACTATATTTCTTATCATGGAAAAATTATTGTTATCATAACAAAAAACTGTGTTAGGTAACACATTCTTTTGGACCTAAAAGTACAAAAAGCAGCAATGGAACTGATAAATTTAACCAAGTTAATCACTTTCGTATGACACGTGTTATGTCTCTTCCCATTAAAATTCGAAGTCATGTTTTAATCGGTTATTGGTTTATCGAGGATTACCTGCTCCAAGAAGTTTCACCGGCGTTATATCCAGGATAAAAGTAGGCTAAGTAACTATTTCTTTCATCAGCTATCTGCCAGTGAAAGACAATAAAATAAAAATAAAATATCTGGGACATTATTGCACACATGGTCATCTGACCCCAAACTAAGCAAAGCTTGTAATATGGCTGCCAGAGACTGATATACGTACATATATATTTTTAAATACATACTTAAATAGATATTAACACCCAGACATAGAACAAACACAAATGTTCATCACTAAGCTAACGGGGCTGTCAAACAATTCAACCTCCTTGGTAGCAACAGCAACCTCTTTTGATTTTCATGTTTTTTTTCCTTCTATGATGTAATATGCCAATGCATAGACTTCAATTCCTGTTCTTGTTTTTTGTCGGGAAAATACAAAAATATCAACAAAAAAAACCCACCTAAAACGCCATAAAAATATTGTTGATCCGATCATTTAACAACTAAACAAAATACAAGCTAAAGCCGACCCGGCGCCCAAATTCTAACAAAATAAATTAACAAAGCATGTTTAGCTAAGATCTGGTTTATTATGGATGTCCGTTCGTACGGGATGACACGCGATCGTGATCGCAATCCAAATCACGAACGGACTTCACAATAAGCCAGATGATAGCTAAACATGCTTTGTTAATTTATTTTGTTAGATTTTAGGCGCAGGAACCCTGTTTTACACTAAAAACTACTTGGTATAATAACAAAAATAGTTCGCTAAAGTTATATGATTATTTACGGGATATTTATCGTGGTAAGGTTGTGGAAGGAGCTCCCGATATTTCGGCGCAGTTACATGCACAACCTTACCACGGTAAATTTCCCGTAAATAATCATATAACTTTAGTGAACAACCGTGATAGTTTAAAACAGTGTTTAAAAATAGTTCGACTGCCATAGACCGCATAACCCAAGTGCTTGCACAGTACCCAGCATACTATGTCGGCATTACCACGCTCAATTGCAATGCTTATACGAGTACGTTGCCTGAAAAACGCTAATGTCTACTAACGATGCTTTGACCAGTTTATTTGCCTTGAGTTAGGGTTGCCATCTCAAAAATTTGGGAACCAGGACATTACGCAATCTGAGTGTTTTCAAGTGAAAAGTGAATCGGTTTCTTCTTGGCAAGCGTGATCCATCGTAGGCCGCATAAAGCGCAAGCCTTTACAATAAAAAAAACCGTAAAAACCGTATTTTACAATAAAAAAAAGACGTATGAAAACCCCGGATTTTAGAGCTCAGAACCCAGACATGTCAACAGGTTTTTTGTAAACAGTCAGTGTAAAAATCTCGGCGTACGGGCACAGTGCGTGTGTCGCGGGCTGCCCAAGAGTTAAAATTTTTAAACCCGGACTACAAATTAAGTCCGTACGCTCCCCGGATGCCCTCTAAGCTAGGACGAATCCGGGGAAACCCGGACGGATGGCAACCCTACTCTGAGTTAACCAGGCTTCGCAAGTTTTTTTTAAGGTTGTTGTATTCTCATTTATATACAACGTTTACTATTCATAGTTAAAGTAAAGTTATCACCAAATTTACTAAATATCAAACAAGCCGTTTTTACAAGCTTGTATTAAACTTGCCCTTGGCCCTTTTAGTATATAATTATTATGTAGGTGCGTATACTTATGTGTGGGACAAGTTTTGTAACTGAATTTTAGACCAGTGGGCGAAGTACGAGTATACGCTACGTAAAATACGCATCGAATTCCATACAAATTTTGAATTTCGTAATTGAAATTTGTATGGAATTCCATACGTATTTAACGTAGCCGAAATTCTTACTTCGCCCACTGTTATCCTCAACCGATTGTGCTGAAATTTGGCATTCTTATATAAGTTCGGTGACAATGCAATGTTATAGTATCATCGAGCTGGTCTGATGATGGAGACAGTAGGTGGCTATAGAAACTCCCCAAACGAAACAACGTAACTCCGTCGAGTTTTGGTTCGTTAGATTTGTCTTTTCTAGCACTTTGGCCCTAGATGATAAATTCAATATGGCAGACGCTCCAAGATGGCGGACAAAATGTTCTTATTTACCATCATGATATCAAATAAAATGGGAGATGGGTATCAAATAAAAGGGTTTGCAGAGACGAATACGAAAAAGCTTGTTATTAAAAAAGTTTTTATTTTTTATTAATGATTTTTTCCCATATACTATAAAGTGTGTATTTTGCCTGTCCCGTCCTGGTCAGCTCTATGACGTCTGAGCTCTATGGAGCTCAGACCTGGTCATTGACCGATTCTCAAAAGTTCAAACTCGGGGTTTGCCAAAGAGGAATGGAACGCAGCGTGATTGGGATCAAAAGAATAGACAGAGTTCGCAATAGCACGCTGCGCTCCATAACTGGTGTGTTCGACGTCGACCAAAAGGCTGCCAGATTAAAATGGGATTAGGTGGGACATGGGGCGCGTATGAACTCCGACCGATGGGCCGGGATCGTCACACAGTGGGTGCCTGATGGACGACGCAGTCAAAGAAGGCCTTTTTTTTTTTTTTTTTTTCAAGGGGGAAATCTTCCAAAGGTACCCGGCTACATTGGGGTGCAGCCAGGTTATGTGGGATTGAACCCACTAAAACCCCCCGGTGACCAGCCTTAGTGCTTGACAAGAGGGCTCCGGGATCTCCAGAGGAACGCACCGGAGCCCTCAGCACTGCGCTATGGCTCCTCCCGAGACAACTGCGTGTTGTCTCAGTCCCGACAACGTTGGTCACACAACGTACTCTCCCTGGGCACGCTTAAGTGGATGGTCAGAGCCCCAACTTTGACCATCCCGAACCCATAGGTCCCCTTTTAGTAGGCTCTTACTACAGGCAGGGGGTACCGGTGCCGTATTCTATTGCCCCGGCACCAGGGCTAAGTCAAAGAAGGCCTAGGAAACGCTGGCGTGACGATCTTGACTCATTCTGGAGAGGTTGGCAAGAGGTGGCGGAGGACCAAGATTTTAAGAAGGAAATGGGAGAGACCTTTGCCCAACAGTAGAACAGTATAGGTTAAAAAAATAAAAAACTTGATGATTTTGTGATTATTGAGCAAATTGGCTACGGCGTAGCATCTACGTCACAAGTGCTACGTGGCCACTAACGTAACTGCGATTACTTTTCACCACCTTATCATATAAATGCAAACGATTACACAAACTTACTGCATCGATAAATTGTCCTGTAATCATTACTAAACTAATTTACCAACCTAATATATTATCGTTAACGATAACAATACTTCAAGTATATAACTCGATCGATTCCAGAATGGCATCATTCTTAAATCAATCCTTGCTCAGCAAACTTCAAAATGGCGTTCAGATCTGTACTTATCTGCGCTGCTCTAGTACAAATTGCATTCAGCCAGTGTCTCGGACCTGCTATTGGTCGAAGTCCCATGGGATTTGGGGGTCAAGGATTGGCGGGATCTGGACGTGGCTTAGCAGGAGGCTACGGCTCTGCTTGCAACTCCGGTTCAGCGTCAACTGGCGGTGGTTTCCCTGTCACAAGTGGATCTCCTATCGCTCCTACCGGTGTATCTGTAGTATCTGAAAACGCGATCGAAGGTGCTCTAACCCTTGGTGGTAACTTACCACTTCTGGGGTCTGTGGCTTTGGAAGGTGCGTTCCCGAATGAAGGTGCAGGCGCTGTCTCATACGGCTGCGGTGATGGTGCCGTTGAGATTGCAAGCGAGGGCCCCATTTCCACTGGCATCGGTACCCCAGGACCTGTAGCACCTGCCCCCGTCCTTGCTGGCCCTGGTTACGGTCTGGCTGGTTCTGGCTTCAACACTGGATGCAATGGCCTAGGTTACAATGGCTTGGGAGTCAATGGTCTGAGAGGCAAAGGTTTCGGTATGAATGGTCATGGTTTCACCGGTTGGCCTGGTGGTCATGGCGTCCGTGGCAATTGTGCTATTTAAAATTATAATTTATATTTATGTTAGTTTTGTTACCTGATTTTGAATTAAATGTTTTTATGAGTATTTCTGTTTTTAAGTTATTTTTACAACAAATTATTATTGCATGGTTAGAACCTCAAATCAGGCAAATGAGGAAATTAATGGAAGTCTAACATTTGAACCCACTATACCGCAAAACCGTAATACGGCACACTTACGTATTATTCACGCACACTAAGAAACTCACAGTGACAACAATAAACCAGAGTGTTCAAAAAGATAGTGGACTTGGCCAAAAGGCGAACTAGAACGAATTAATGGCAACCCACTTCTGCCATCTGAAGAATGACAAACTCAGCTATCATGAGCTGTTCTATCATCGTGATGTTTTAACCGACTTCCAAAAAGGAGGAAGTTATCAATTCGACTGATTTTTTTAATGTTTGTTACCTCAGAACTTTCGACTGGGTGAACCAAATTTGATGTTTTTTTTTTATTTGAATGCTGGTGCTTACCGTTTGGCCCCATTTCAATCTTTCAAAATTCTTCTTTTCTGAAGAAAGGTTCTTGAGTGGAGACCACGAACCGGAAGACGTAGCGTAGGTAGGCCTCCCACTAGATGGACCGACGACATCGTGAGAGTCGCGGGCATCTGCGTCGCAGTGTGGAGGTCTAAGAGGAAGCCTATGTTCAGCAGGACGTCTTCTGGCTGATGATGATGGGTCTGTCTCAGTATTATTGCTCATTTTTATAGCCTTTTGGAAATGGCAATAGACAACATTTTGTATTTCACAATAAAATGTGAAAATTACCCCAATATATATTTTAAGGTGAAACGTTTCACTTTGGCGGGAAGTTTAAATTTCAAACAGTTTTTTTGTTCATTGTTGGCCGAGTAATTATTGTAAACGATAATGATGTTCGCGAAAATTGATTATTATTCTTTACAAACTCGCGTAAAGTTATTTATCTCCAATGCACATTATTACATACATTTGTCAATAAATAAATTTATGCTGTTTCAAACAGTTTATTGCCAAATGTAAGTAATATGGTGAGTAACTGATTAATAGCTGTACATGATAATGGAAAGAACGACCAACAATTTTCGCGAACATTATGCCATTTCACAATAATTACCCGGCTTAGCTACAAGTACAAAAAAACTGTTTGCAATTTGATTTTCCCGCCAAACATGAAACGTATAACCTTAAGTCTATTTTTAAGCAAATTTTCTCAAGTGTTGGAAGTAACTGAGAATTTATTGACTAATGTACATGAAGCTGGCCTCAATTTTACACATTCGTCTATTAAAACCTATATTACATGCCTAATATAATGTTCATGCAATGTAGGTAATATAAAATCGGTATCAGTATTTTCGTCTATTTAGTAACAGTACCCTTAGTACAAGATTTGATAGTTTTCGAAAACTTTTTTCGTTTTCGTTTTGATGCATACATTGCTGGGCTGAAAGATATTCGAAACTATTTTTCGTATTTGAGTGAAGCAACCTATACTGCCGATTACTACCGATTTTAGTTCATCCGCGTTTCCGCTAGAGGCGCTTTACTAAAATGTATGGGACAATACGGAAACGAAAAAAGTTTTCGAAAACTGTCAAATCTTGTACTAAGGGTACTGTTGAAATAATTTATGATTAATTTACCATACTACACTAATAACCTACCTTCATAATATTTGCAATCACTGAAGTGAGAATTTTTATGCAATCGTTTATCTATCTTTCAAAATTGTGTTAATTTGTATCTAGGAATCGACATACGAATTCCATTGCGTTATAAGTTTGTATAAAATCTTCTAATATGGTAATGAGTCATTCTAAAGTAGGCTTCCAAGAGCAAGGACAAAGAGAAATCAAAATGGCTGCCAAATTCATTCTTGCTTTCTGTGCAACTCTTTTTAAGCCAGGTAATTTCTATACAAATTCTATTATGCATTTACAATTGTTTAGGTTTTACTCAAATACCTCCCGTTCCTTATCGATTGACAAATTTGACAGTTAAATTGACAGGTAAAATCCGAGCATAGCTCTCTCAATTTAAGAAGTATTTCATATAAACTTTCAACCCCTAATTTAGTCCTTTAATTCGGCCCCTTTGTAAAATTCTTTCATACTGAACTTCCCCACCCTATAAAAATCTACCTGATAAATTTCAGCTCTAGGCCAGCTAACTAAATGAGAGAATAGTACCTATTTTGCTTCTATAAATTTCGATAAAATGTAGGCAATCTCTTCTATCTACACTAATATTATAAAGAGGAAAGATTTGTACCTATTTTTGTATGTTTGTATGTTTGTAATGAATAGGCTCCGAAACTACTGAACCGATTTGAAAATTTTCTTTCGCTGTTGGGAAGCTACACTATCCCCGGGTGACATAGGCTATATTATATTTTGTAGCGAGGCCGAAGGCCGAGCTTACACTCGTGCGAAGCCGGGGCGGACGGCTAGTAACATATAAAACAAAAGTCGCTTTCCGCGTCTATCTGTATATCCGCTAACTCCTAAACTACGTAACGGATTTTGGTGCGGGTTTTACCAACAGTTAGATAATTTTTCACGGAAGGTAAACTCACACCCGTGCGAAGCCGGGGGGAGTCCTAGGGCTTCGCGCCTATTCAATTTATAGACAAGTATATATTGATTTTATTTATAAATCCCCGATAAAAGAGCTGATAATGTTCAAACAACTGAACAAATTTTTAAGAATCATAGCTAAGAACACTCTCGTGTTCTTAAAGATATTAGCAAGTCTCCTTTAAAAAAAATTGATAACAAAACTAAATCAAAATCGGTTCAGCCGTTTCGGAGCTACACAGATCCAAGCCAAGCACGGGCCGTGGACAGATTGTCTTTCCACTGTTTTTATCCCGCTAGAAAGAGACCAACGGTACGTATCCATATTCTAGCTTTGTCGCGTCTACACGCAGATAAAAACGTTGGAAAGACAATTTTTCCACGGCCCGTGCTAGGCCTGCTCTTAAGTAAATTCTTTCCATCGAAATGGTGCCATCCAATGCCTGGAAGAGATGATTTTAGCGATAAGACTGTCACTTGTGGCACCTCGTAAGTGTTTTCTATCTGTTAGTTTTTTTTCTGGTGTACACAATAAAGAGTTTCTATCTATCTATCTTTTTGCGTCAATGGTTCATCATCTCATCTTTTCAGCCATAGAACGTCCATTGCTGGACATAGGCCTCCCCCATCGATTTCATGCAGGGATTTCCTGCGATCTCTTTTAGGTCGTCTGTCCATCTTGTGGGTCGACGTCCTAAGCTGCGCTTACCGCTCCGTGGTCTCCATTCGAGAACCTTTCGGCACCATCAGCCATCTGTTCAAGGGTTAAAAAAGATTATTAAATATTTCTATATATAATGGCTATAAGAAATCTTCTTTCCTTTTTCAGTCCGCCTTCAACCAGTGTTCACCTGGTCTCGCCACGCCATATGGCCTAAACGGTCTTACTGGCTACAACTACTTAGCTGGCTCCAGCCTTCCTGGACCATACGGGGGACCGTATGGGGGGCTGGGAAGCTGTGGCTGCAGCGGCGTCACTTCCACTGGCGGTGGCTTCCCAGTTACCAGCTTCTCTCCCTTCGCTCCTACTGGTCTCAGCATCATCTCCGAGAACTCTATCGAAGGCTCTCTATCTGTTGGTGGCAGCCTGCCGTTCCTGGGAACTGTTGTTTTGGATGCCGTGCTCCCAACTTCTGGTTCTGGAGCGGTTATGTTCGGCTGCGGTAACGAGGGTGTAGGGATTGTGAGCGAGGGTCCGATGGCTACTGGTAACGTTGTCCCAGTCTACGGGGCTACAGGCTCTGCGGCTTACGGTCCAGCTGGTGCCACCTTTGTTGGGCCTAATCTTATTGGTGCACCAGCTTACAACGGCCTTGGGGGCTGCGGCTGTGGTGCCGTGTCCTAAGTTATTTTTTAAAACGTATCAAATACGCTTTAACTGATTGTTGATTATTGAATAAATATGCTAGATTCTTAATTTTATTTTTGTTTCACATCTATTTTACTCTACATCTATTATTATAAATGTGAAATTGTGGGTGTTTGTGTAAATATTTATTCGCAAATCCGTAACAGCTATTCTAGGTCCAAGCATTAATTTATGTGAAAATCCGGGAGGGGTGTGTTGCTAGTATTAAAATCCTAACAGACGTCTGGATTTTGGTTGACCTCAACCGCCGTCTGACCAACGGGAGAGAAAGAGAAGTATGTTATTTTCACTCCTCTCCCGTTGGTGAAACGGCGGTCCGTCAATCAAATCCACACGTTTGCTGGGCACATTTTTTTTATATAACATATAAACTAAGAAGTATTACATCATAAAAAAGCCAAACGTAGATCGATGGCCAAAAAATCTAGCTCACAATAATTGTTAGGTATTCTATTCTAACCCAGTCAGCAAATTAAGTCGGTCAAGGCTGGACCATTGCACTACATATTATCACATTATTGAGCCATAGAGCTAGATAATAAGAGAGGGCGATCTGAACATTCCTCCTTCTTTAGTCGTACGGCTTAGGGTTGCCAACTATACTTTAAAATAAAGTACTTCTATAAAGATACAACCGTTAAAAGGTAAAAAGTAGGACGGACAAACAGACAGACAGCATAGGCTTAGTAATAGGGTCCCGTTTACACCCTTTGGGTACGGAATCCTAAAAACCGACAAATAAGATTGCTAATACGTCTCGCCTCGTCTCCTATTGGTTGATTTTTTTCAAAAAAAAAAGTTTTTGAAAAAAAAGCTACCTTGCGGGAAGTGCAACAACCGCTCACTAACGCAGTCAGCGACTGGTGCGCAGTATTTTTGTAGCACCATTGGTTTCAGTACTTTTAGAAAAGTTTATTCGCCTTGTCGTTCACTGTATGAGTCCATGATTTTTGCATTGTTGTGAATTCGCCTTGCATCGACAAATTCCGTGATATTTTTATGTCATTTACTGAGAATAACATAAAATAGCAATTTCATGGAGTTTATTATTTAAGGTGTTTTTATAAAGACACTAGTGCTGTTGCCCGCGACTTCGTACGCGTAGATTTTCGTTTAAACTTTCAACCTTTTTTCCTCCCATAATCTGGCCCTTGCGCAAAATAACATAGCATATACTTCAATCTGGTCATAGCTAAGCATATTTGAGAAAACCGTATTTAAATCCGTCCAGTGGTTTAGGAGATGTGCGTGAACAAACTAACGAACAGACAAAAATTCCAAAAACTATCTTAACGTTCAGCTGCTTATTTTAAGACGCCCTGTGTTTTTTTTATAACTCGCAAATACAGTTTTTTTATCTCAAAATTTTTATTATATGTATGGATATAATATATAAAACAAGGCCTCCCTATTTTGAGTCATTGGTGATACTTACCGAGCGCTAATGATGAAAAATATCAAACTGTTACAAAAATGAGGGAAATAAAACTGCAAAATTGCAATCATAATGGTTGTATTTTTTTTGGAATAACAGTCGACATTGGATTCAATATTGAATTGGTTGGTTTGGTTATTGGTAATTCAATATCGTGCGCAGCCGCATCCCAGACCACGGTTACCAGCTACAACTCCACGACCACATCCGCTGGTACCTCCGAAACCGCATCCAGATACTCCACCGAAACCGTTGTAACCAGCGTTGTCTCTGAGAGTTAGACCGTCAACAACGTTGTACGTAGCGGGGGAGGGGCTGGTGGGAGGGAACATCGCGCCAGGAGTAACCATACCGGTGTAGATGGGGGCCTCGTTTCCCATGCCAATGACACCGTCTCCGCAGCCGTACGAGACAGCACCATTACCACCAGACGGGACCACGCCCTCGAGAGCGACGGCGGCTAGGAACGGCAGGTTACCGCTGGCGATCAGTTCACCTTCCAAAACGTTCTCAGACACCACGGAGATGCCGGTGGGAGCAAAGGGGGAAACACTGAACACTGGGAAGCCACCACCGCTGGAGGCGACGCCGGAAGCACCGCAGCCGTAGCCAGAGCCGTATCCTCCAGACAGACCAGCGTTGTATCCGCAAGCCATACCGTTGTAACCGCCAAGGCCGTAACCAGCGCCCCCAGCGCAATAGCTGAAGACGATCTGAAAATAATCAATTAAATTTACACCATCATCAACATTTCAGCCATAGGACATCCACTGCTGGACATAAGCCTCCTCCATCGATCTCCAAAAGGACCAGTTGGAAGCGGCCTGCATCCAACGTTTTCCTGCGGTCTCTTTTAGGTCGTCTGTTCATCTTGTGGGTGAACGTCCTACGCTGCGCTTACCGGTCTGTGGTCTCCAATCGAGAACCTTTCGGCTCCATCGGCCATCTGTTCTGCGTGCAATGTGTCCTGCTCACTGCCACTTCAACTTGCTAAACCGGTGGGCTAAGTCGGTAAATTTCGTTCGTCTACGGATCCCCTCATTTCTGATTCGATCTCGTAGAGAAACCCCGAGCATAGCCCTCTCCAAAGCTCGTTGTGTGACTTTGAGCTTGCTTATGAGGCCCATAGTGAGAGACCACGATTCAATGCCGTATGTCATCACTTTAATAAAATTTTACTGGTGCTTTATCCTATAAACTTGTAGAATTAATTTACAAAATTATCATGCTAAGAAAAACTGAGACATACCTGGACCAGGAGGGTCTGCGCGCACAGGATGAGAACCGCCTTTGCCAACATGTTGTTTTTTGCTAAGAAAGAGTGACCGTTTGCAGTCGTATCTACACTTTTATACCTTTACAGTCTGCCCTATCTGTATTTTGGAATTAGGTCAGAAGCTTGGGAAATAGAAGATAAGCAAATTCACTGAACTGCCACCGCATTACGTGTGACCTATCTTATCATTGCAACATGCCTTGTCAAGGGGCAGCCATCATACGTCATGTTCTTAAATATAAAAGGGTTTAGAAGGCGATTTTTACTACTGTTTGAACCTCCGTTGGATACATGATGTCTCCTTCTTTCGCTTTCTTGTTGGTCTGCGTTAAGCTTGCTTGATCCAGGTGATGAACAACAGATTTAAAGAAGGACAGCTAAAACGTTGTCATACTTACTACCTTTGATGTTTATTTAGATATTTTTATAATTTTGGGAATCGAGAACTGAAAACCATATGACTAGAAATAAAGATTCCCAGCCGAATGCTGTTTAAGCAAACAGTCTAAAAAATTTATTTTGCTTTTGCAACGTTTTTTTTTTATGATACTGAGTGACGAGACGAGCGAAGTCGCTCGTCTGATGGCTCTTCACGCTTGCCCGAAACAGCTCAACTCTAATCAGAATTTTGAACTTCAATAATTCAAAACCCTGGATGGCAATACACTGCGCTCGTCACCCCGAGATATAAGATGTCAAATCTCTGTCTGCCCTGTAATTTCGCTGGAAACATTGCCCTTCAATCCGGAACACAGTAGTGTTGCACACTACTGCTTGGTGGTTGAATAACTGGCAAATGTTTTGCTTATCTCAACATTGTTCAAGATCGTTGTGTATTGGAAATCAAATCAAATCATTAATATGTCAGAACATGGTACACATTCATGTAAAGTAGCATACAGGGTCGAAAGAATGGCAATGTATATCTCATCAAAAAACATAAATGTGAAATGAGAGCCAAGTGAATATTATGATATTTTTACGTATGCCTTGGTTGTTGACTTCAACGACAAAGGAAGTGAGATTTTTGATGACATATTATTACTTTTTGTACAGTTATTATTAGTAGGTACTTATTCATAGTAAAATTAATAGGAGCTGCAGCTGTAGACACTTCAATCTTCCCAGCTACGACATACATATTGGGTGCTCTTACAATTCTGTCAGGCGTTAGTCGACTCTTGGGTTGGTTGGTGCCTGACGCCTTCACAACTATAATACTCTTGGTTATAAGTACTAAAACTGATATTGTTTTAACCTATCTGGATGCCAAATTTGAACTTTCTTGGTCATCTGGAAGTTTTTTTTTTATGATACTGAGTGACGAGACGAGCGAAGTCGCTTGCCTGGTGGCTCTTCACGCTTGCCCATAACAGCTCAACGCCACTCAGAATTTTGAACTTCAATAATTCAAAACCCTGGATGGCAATACACTGCGCTCGTCACCCCGAGATATAAGATGTCAAATCTCTGTGTGCCCTGTAATTTCGCTGGAAACATTGCCCTTTACTCCGGAACACAGTAGTGTTGCACACTACTGCTTGGCGGTTGAATAACTGGCAAAGGTGTGGTACTTCCCCAAGCGGACCCCAGCAAAAGAGTCCTACCACTACAAAAAGGTTAGAGTTTTGATCTATAGGTCAGTCAGTGATAAAAATGTCGATTTTTGGACGTTAATATATAAATAACTGTTTTGGTGTGTTTATGAAATTTGGAGCACAAATGTATGTTGCAAGTCTCAATATATATGCCAAATTTGACATAATTATGTGAAATAGTTTTTGAGTAATGAGGGGGACAAAAGTCGCTCCAAATGGTTCGTGTAATATTACACACGGTACCGCTCGAGACGTGGCTTTGACGCGCTCCCGCGCGTCTAGATAATAATTATCAATTTTAAAAACTATTTTGCCCGACTTAACGCCTACCAAAATAGCCAAGCAATTGCTACGCCGTCACATAGTTAATATTTTGCATGTAAAAAAAAACGTTTGTTGTATGGGAGCCTCCTTAAATATTTATATTATTCTGTTTTTTTTGTATTTCTTGTTATAGCGGCAACAGAAATACATCATCTGTGAAAATTTCAACCGTTTATCACGGTTTATCAGATAGGTACAGCCTGGTGACAGATGGACAGGCAGGCAGGCAGACACACGGACGAACAGACAGCAGAGTCTTAGTAATAGACTGCCCCGGTGGCTCAGTTGGTAGTGAACCTAACTTCTGTGCTTGGGGGCGTGGGTTCGATTCCCATCTAGGACAAACATTTGTGTGATGAACATTGGTGTTGTTCTATGTCTGGGTGTTAATATCTATTTAAGTATGTATTTAAAAATATATATGTACGTATATCAGTCTCTGGCAGCCATATTACAAGCTTTACTTAGTTTGGGGTCAGATGACCGTGTGTGCTAAAATTTCCCAGATATTTATTATTATTATTTAATAGGGTCCCGTTTTACCTTTTGGGTACGGAACCTTAAAAACAAGAAATATTAAATGGATGAATACAGGTACATTGTCACAAAAACCGGCCCCAACCGATCGGAGGTTTAAGGTACTTATATCTGCCTCCTAAGTCCAGGGGCCTTACCCCTAGCTCGAAAAGTTGACCCGCATAGGTGTTATTTGTCTAAACGGTACCATCAACTACGATAAGCGTTAGTTATTTGATAGCCGCCAAGCTTTGTTATTTTCACGCACACACGCATAGTAAAACGGATTTTCGTTCATTCAAGTTAGACGCTTTTAAACGATGCAGCTTAAATGAGTTGGTTTATTTTAGGTACCTATCAGGTACCTACTAAAAGTTGGCTCGCAAAAGTGAAGCTAGGAGTAAGGCCCCTGACCTCGGTAGACCGGCGTGCTGCTCGAGTTATAGGCAAAGAGAAGCTAGGTCTAGAACACCGCCGTAAAGTAGCGAGTCTGTCAATTTTCTATAGGATTCACTTCGGAGAATATGCATCGGAGCTACACGACCTTATCCTACCATCCTCTTTCTACTACAGGACAAGTAGGAAAACGGCCCATTACCACCCATACATTGTAGACTTTCCTTGGATACGTACCAAACGTTTCGATTTTACGTTTCTAATCCGTACGACCAAGGATTGGAACAACCTGCCGGCTTCATTGTTGCCTGAAAGATGTAATCTGGGCCTTTTCAAGGCAAGAGTGAATAGGTATCTTCTAAGTACGCGTGCTTCATCTTCAACCAAATCGTCGCTAGTCAAACGTGGACTTATTCGCGATAAAAAAGACCTTCTGAAGTTAGTGGTATCGCCCATAGTGAAAAGTCAGACGACGAGGGCTTTACTAGGATCTAACTACCGGCCAATCTCGATCTCTACGTCTTGTTGGAAGGTCATCGATTCCATTTTGTTGTGTTCTCATAGTCATAGTTAGTATTGGCAGCGCCCCGTGCCATAATTAGGCATGGCAACATTGTTAGCCTAGGGGTGAAAGTAGCTTAAAGTTATATGATTATTTACGGGATATTTACCGCGGTAAGGTTGTGGAAGGAGCTCCCGATATTTCGGCACAGTCACCTGCACCAAGTCCATGTTGTAAATAATCATATAACTTTAGTGAACAACCGTGATAGTTTGAAACAGTGAAAGTAACTTATTTAGTCCCGAGACGGGGTTTGGCGTAGCGAGCGCGCTAATGGTTCGAGGGACTAAATAAGTATTTAACCCCGAGGTAAACACTGTGCTTTTCATTACTAATACAAGGAAACTAAAAATAAAAACATGAACTGACTAAAGAAAATATAAGTGAATTTTATTTTACACTGGCAAATGCACGAGAAGTGCGTGACCATATTCCTCTGAGAAGAAAAAATAAATGGAACATGGTTCAACACAAATTGTGAAAATAGAACTAGTATTTTTCTTATAATTTGAGTATCTGTTAGTTGTCAACTGTCACTGTCAGTTGAAAGTGATTCTCCCTAGGGCTGAAATGTATTACTTTCAACCCGCTCCTCAGGCAACTTCAGACCTACTTTCCGAGTATGAGTAATGGAAAATGACAAAATACTTCGCAGTTACTGTTATGTTAGGTAATATAAACAAATACTATGTTTGGTGGGCAGTCCGCCCTATGCTATTGGCTTCAATAGACATTTTAGGTACGTGTATAAAAAGTATAAATTGTTGATTTATTATCTCCCCTTCTGTCATAATTTTTTTTATTTTGTGGTTATTGTATGCTAACATATAAAGTACCTAAGTATTTGTTTTTTCACAACACAACACAAATTAGTAGGTGCATAAGTGTGCCTTGCCTAGCCGTGTTATAAAATTTCTCTTCTTCCTTGTAATTTGTAGGTTTTTGTGTAAATAGAAGTACTCACCTTGAAAAATATCAGCATGTCTATTCTGCAAGCTAAGTGAACGCGCAAGTGAAGTGATAAGCTAAGTGAACGTGTATTTTTCTTGTTGATTACTATAGAGAAATGTCAAAGTGTCGAGTGATCACCCTTGACTGTAGTCCCTTGCCCTTATAATTTGATGTTTTGACATTTATCTGCAGAAATAGGCAAGAAAAAAACACATTCACTTAGCTTATCACTTCACTTGCGCGTTCACTTAGCTTGCAGAATATACATGCAGAACCATGACTCGTCAGCCTCAGCACCATCTGTCGATCGTTGCAGAATTATGTGTCAGAAAACTACTCATTTCCCTTCAATCCAAACACTAAGGTTTGCGTACCAATCTTATGAACAAAGGCTCAAGGTTAATATTGCAACATTTTACTGCCTATATAAGCGGTTAGTAGGTATCCATACCTACATTACGTGCCTGTACCAGGTTCCACCTGTACCATTTTAATGAATATGAGAAGGCACGTGCTTAGATACTGTCCGTCTATCACGTACTTATGATCAATACTGCAAACACACTAACAAATAAAAACGAAAATGTTAGAAACAAAACTACATTAAATTTCTCGAAGGCCGATTCTCAAATGGAGACCACGGTCCGGTAAGCGCAGCGTAGGACGTCCACCCACAAGATGGACAGACGAACTAAAAGAGACCGTAGGGAAACGTTAGATGCAGGCCGCTTCCAACCGGTCCTTTTGGAAATCGTTGGGCCTATGTCCAGCAGTGGACGTCCTATGGCTGAAATGATAATGATGATGGTCTTTCTTCTTCATCTTATTAACATATTAGCATCGACAGAGTCTACGGGACAATTCGCTTACGAGACTGCCAAACTGAAAAGAAACTAGGCAAAAGTTATATGATTATTTACGGGATATTTACCGTGGTAAGGTTGCGGAAGGAGCTCCCGATATTTCGGCGCAGTTACATGCATCATGTTCACGGGAAGACGGAACAAACGGATGTCTTCCCGTGAACATGGTGCATGTAACTGCGCCGAAATATCGGGAGCTCCTTCCACAACCTTACCACGGTAAATATCCCGTAAATAATCATATAACTTTAGTGAACAACCGTGATAGTTTAAAACAGTGTGAAACTAGGCAAGTTACTTCACCTTCGCACCTTTATTTTGACACCCTAAAAATTGTCTCAAAACATGCTTATCGTAGGGTGTCCGCGACTACAAATATTCCAAAGGCCAGTCAACGGTAAAAAAATGAATATATTTTTTACGCATTTATTGCAAATATCTCGTTTCCTATGGGTTTTATGCTATTTCTGTTTATGAATAATGTAGAGGATTAAATTCTCTACAACTGTGTTAATTATTTTTTTCTTGAACTATTTTTTAGATCGAGGGCAGAGCTCGCGTAGTGTTTAACTATTTAGAGTATCAGTCGAGGTCAACCTGTAGTCCCGATTAAAAACAAAGACTCGAGAAACTTGAGAGGTGAAACCCCTAATATTCCTGGACTCATCATCATCAGCGATCATCATTCATCATAGGACGTCCACTGCTGAACATAGGCCTCCCCCTTTAACCTCCACACTTAACGACAACCTGCCATCTGCATCCACTAGATGCCCGCGACTCTCACGATGTCTTCGGTCCATCTAGTGAGAGTCCTACCTACGCTGCGTCTTCCGGTTGGTGGTCTCCACTCAAGAACCTCTCTTCCCCATTGGATTCCTGGATTATTGAGGTTTAAATCATAAACAAGAAATGCCATAACAATATTTTTATTATTTTGTTTTGAATGTCAATCAATGATCATTTATCAATTGAGGTACACGGTCCTTAGTAGCCGTATCCGTAACCTCCGCAGCCGCAGTTTTCAGCGCATTTACCAGTGATGGTGACGTAACCAGAAGCACCCACGGGTCCAGCGTACTCGACAGTACCGATGATGGGCACCTGTCCGGCGACGGCGGTGGAACCGCCCACGGGCAGCTCCCCGGCGACGGCCACGTTACCCATACCAGAGCCGCCGTACCCAGCGCCGTACCCAGCTCCATAACCCGTGCCGTAGCCTCCACCTACACCGGCTCCGCATCCCTGACCGGCTCCGTATCCCAGACTGGCTCCGTATCCAGCATTGCAACCGCAAGAAGCGAAGGCATTCTGTAACAAACAAAATAAATAAATAAAGTATAGTACGAGTATAGTAGTTGCTTATCAATTTCAATTGCCAACAAGATGATTTTGGCAAGACAGAAATATTATGGCGGCGACACACTCGCCGAGAACTTCTCGCCGGGAGTCTCGACAAGCAATCGAGGCCGACGGAGACGAGGCGCAGGATAGCAAGACAAGACGAGAGTACCATGTACATACTCGCTCTCGGCCTGTCTCTAGGTGTCACGGCGAGTGTGTACAGCCGCTATGAGATAATAGCCGTTTTTGACACGCTTTTAGTGGCTTGGTATCTATGTATGTAACTTCAAAACGTCTAATTAAATTGAAATTTTGCACACTTATCAAGGACCCATGACGTAATAATTTCACTGTCCCATAAGAGCGTTTTTTTAAGTTTTTTCTTCTTAATTACCTAATTATCTAATACTATACATTTTGAATCGATGTAATTATTTGATCTTGAAGTTAAAAAGGTCAGCGAATAATGGCTGTTATTATGTAATTATTTGATCAGGGGCCGTACGACTACCTCTTAACAAGGGCTCGATACAGCACTGAAACAGCGCAGTTCGGAAAACCATGCGAACGTAAACCTTAACGCGGCGAGATGCGGTTTTACGGTCGGCCAACTTTTCGTATAACCTAAACAGAATCGCTTAAAAAAGTTAGCCGTGCGTCTCCAGATCCGAAATACCAGCATTGCAACCACAAGAAGCGAAGGCATTTAGAAAAGACATTTACATTTAATGTAAGACATTTACATTTAAGACATTTAGAAAATCGATATGAAATTTCGGAAAAAAAACTCGAGGTTATTTTTCGTTTTCGATTTCCCAATTATTTTTTTTACTATCATAAGTGTCACTGTTTAGCATAATGTGAAGTAATGATATGACTCTGACTTTGAAGTCAATGTGAAACACTTGTAATTTTTTTACAGGACAAGTGCCTTTACTAAATAAACTAAATACAAGCTAACACTACATAAACAGACTGTCCATAGACCGTTGAAGGTCTAAAGACAATCCAAATGCTCAAGCCCACTATCAGTTGGCAGCGTACCCAGCATGCTGTCGGCATTACTACGTTGAATGGCAATGCTTATGCGTTGAGCCAGATACACGCCAGCATTTTGGTCACGCGTCGCGTTAACCAGGCGCTCTGAAAGATTTTTGAAATGTATTGTAATTGATTTTGTGCCTCGAATGAGATTTTATAAAATGTTAATTTAGTATATTACCTGGATCAGGCAAGCCTGGATGCAAAGAAGCAACACGGTGAAGGCAGACATGGTTGTTGATTTCACTGAAGTTGTAGTTCAGAATATTTTTTTCAATTGAAGTAATTAGGTTTTATACCTAACAGATTACATCATGTCGATACCAAAATCTGAAGAAATTTTGTGGTGAAAACAACGTTTGTTAAGTTGAAATTCGTAGAACTTCCGAAGCAATTCTATTTTGTAATATATAAATTGATTAACTACAATTAAATGTTTCTTTAATCGTAATGTTGGTTAATAATATAGTTTTATTGCACAAATGTGTCAGTAAATTAGTGATATAAAAGAAAACAGTGAAAGGTCAAAGCATTACTTTCGAATTATCATTCGTTTAACATGTCTCCTAAAGCCATCTTCGTCTTCTGTGCTCAGGCCCTTTTGGCCCAGGTATGTTACTCCAAAAGTCTTGTAAACACGTTTTCTACATTATTTCTGGAATCAAATAATTAGCTGACTTCATCATAATTATCAGCCAGAAGACGTCCACTGCTGAACATAGGTCTCCCCCTTAGACCTCCACTGCACGACATCCTGCCATCAGCATCCACTGGTGGACATAGCAAACATAAGGCAGTCGTTCAGTGTGGAGGTCTAAGGGGGAGGCCTATGCTATGTTCAGCAGTAGACGTCTTCTGGCTGATAATGTTGATTTAGGTATTTAATATTAGTATGCTTACATTTTTTACTTCAACCGGTTCAGTAGTTTGGTTTTTAAAACACAATAACTGAAAAAAATATTCATCATTTTCTCTCTCTCATTTTGAAGTCGGTGTTTTTAAATAGATGATTATGTTTATTTAATTAAGGCATCATAATAATTTTTTGTTTGTTTGTTTCCAGTCCGTCTTCAGTGCGTGCGGTGGCAATTGCGGCGGCTATAGTCTAGGAGGCTGCAACGGTTTCGCTGGTGGATATGGTGGTATGTCTGGCGGCTACGGCTCAGGCTACGGCTGCCGTGCCTCCGGTGTCGCCTCCAGCGGTGGCGGCCTCCCAGTCTCCAGCGTTTCCCCCTTCGCTCCCACCGGCATCTCCGTGGTGTCTGAGAACGTTTTGGAAGGCGAACTGATCGCCAGCGGTAACCTGCCGTTCCTGGGCGCCGTTGCTCTCGATGGCGCGTTCCCCTCAGGTGGTAATGGCGCTGTCTCTTACGGCTGCGGAGATGGTGCTGTCACAATCAGCAGGGAAGCCCCCGTTGCTACTGAGTACGTCGCTCCATCTGTCGGCTACGTCAACCAAGGCATCTCAGGATACGGAGGTGTCGCTGGATACGGTCTCGGTGGAGCCGCTGGATGTGGTCCCAGAGGTATCAGCGGATACGGTCAGGGAGGAGCCAGCTACGGTTGCGGAGGTCGCGGCTGTAGCTGTGGCTATTAATAATCGAAACATTTTCCTGTGAAAATTATGGAATGA
This sequence comes from Agriopis leucophaearia, assembly GCA_949125355.1. Taxonomy (NCBI): domain Eukaryota; kingdom Metazoa; phylum Arthropoda; class Insecta; order Lepidoptera; family Geometridae; genus Agriopis; species Agriopis leucophaearia. Next base: position 2,193,718 of record OX421289.1, read on the forward strand.
TTACATAACTAGAAAATAAAACCTTAACACATAATTTATTTCTTTTCATTCAGCGATATTTATATGTTTATCAACTCTAGCTTTTTAAGATAAGAAAAGGTACATTTTTTTAAAAAGGTGCAAGGAAATAGAGGGCCGGGAAGACCAAGAAGAGTATTCGTAGACCAAATAAAAGAGAAGGCAAATGTCTTGTCGTACAGGGAGGTGAAAACGCTGGCAGAAGACCGTCAAGCCTGGGAATTACTCCACCGACAAGAGCTACGCTCTTAAATGTTGAATGAATGAAGGCTTTTTAAGCTAAAACCCTCCGAGGCTAAAACGTCATTTATTCAATACAATAACTCTCATATTCATAGACATTACCTCTCCCTATTCCCTTCTTAAAAGAGGTTCCCCTATGTCGGTTTTGGAATTTTTGTCGTTAAGGTTAACTCAATAAAGGATGTCTACAGATCTGATTATGTCATCTATGGCATAATGTCTCTTTTCACACTACCTGCTCGACAATGTCCAAATACATAATAGGTCGGGGAAAAAGTCTTTTCGTATTTTGTATGTATAAGGTTGTAGTAAAAATCTCATCCGTTGTACTGTTTGTATCTGGCTGGTTTTGATACCATTAAAAATATGACATTTTAAAAAAGGAATACAAAAAGTAAAAAGCAATTTCCCGCCATTTTTCAATTGTTTTTTTGTTTGATAAAATGAGTGAATCTAACGAAGAAATTCGATATATTGTGAAATTTTATTACAAAAAAGGGAAAACTGCGACACAAGCCGCGAAAAAAATTTGTGACGTTTATGGACCTAATGCAGTGTCATCAAGAGTAGCACAATGTTGGTTCAAGCGTTTTCAGTCCGGGAATTTTGATGTCAAAGATGCAGCTCGCTCTGGTCGCCCTGTTACGGATAAAGTAGATGCCATTTCTAAAAAGTGGACCAAGATCGGCATATTAATAGTTACGACGTAGCTGAAGAACTGGGGATTGACCACAAAACAGTTTTGACCCATTTGAAAAAAACTGGGTATACAAAAAAACTCGATATTTGGGTGCCACACAAGCTCACTGAAAGAAACCAAATGAATCGTGTACTCATTTGCGACTCTCTATTGAAACGTGACGAAACCGAACCGTTTTTGAAAAGATTGATCACTGGTGATGAAAAATGGATCACCTACGACAAGAATGTGCGCAAACGATCATGGTCAAAGGGCAGTGAAGCACCACAGACTGTAGCGAAACCCGGATTAACACGTAATAAGGTGATGCTGTGTGTATGGTGGGATTGGCAGGGCATCGTTCATTATGAGCTTTTACCGCCGGGCAAAACCATCGATTCGGATCTCTACTGCCAACAGCAGATGAGACTCAAACAAGAAATTGAGAAAAAACGGCCGGAATTGATCAACAGAAAGAGTGTGGTCTTTCATCATGATAACGCCAGACCGCACACATCTTTGGCCACTCAGCAAAAATTTAGAGAGCTTGGTTGGGAAGTGTTAATGCATCCACCATATAGCCCTGACCTTGCACCCTCAGATTTCCACCTGTTTCGATCTCTTCAGAATTCTTTGGGTAGTGTTAGATTAACATCAAGAGAGGACTGTCAAAACTACTTGTTGCATTTTTTTGATCAGAAGTCCCAAAATTTCTACAGCAACGGGATCATGTCACTACCTACAAGATGGCAACAAGTTATCGAACAAAATGGCACATATATATTATAATTAAATGTAATTAAACTTAAAAAATATGTCTTGAATTTGTTTAAAAAATACGAAGAAACTTTTTCCCCGACCTTATATAATGCAATCTCAACGTAAAGTAAAGCATTATCTCTTAAAGGATATAAAGTTGTATGAACTCCCTAGGGAATAAAATTATTTGAATTTGGAACGTCAAATTCGTGTGGAAACTCGTCGAAAACTCTAAGTAAAAAAATGGCCATATGGCGTTGTAAAGAGGTTTGTTCGAAAATCGTACTGGCCACCATAAGCAGAACTCAAAAACAGGTGCGTTTACAAAGAATGTGAAATAAAAGACGGTGTTTGGTGCTGTGGTTTTCAGTGAATTTTATTGCAATATTCCTGGCTTTTTTTGTCTTGCAGAAGGTGTGAAAAGTAGAGTATGCTCCTCTGGAATAAAGCCTGTCTTCGTCTTAGGCAGCTTGAACCCCTCGCTTCACTCAGGACTCTCTAGAGTCCCACGTTACACTCAGGGTTCAATATGCCGGGCACGACGTAAGACACTGCTTTATTCCCTTAGTGCATAATCTAATATTGTCCTTATTTGAGGTGAACTGAGGGAGAACCTTGAGAGACGACTAACGATGGTAAATTTAACACTTAGAGCTCTATGAACACCTGGAGCCGCTCAGCATGCGCAGAGACGTTGGGTCTCTTTATGTCTTTTATCGCATTTACAACGGAGAATGTTCTGAAGAACTGTTCGATCTGATGCCAGTATCGCGGTTTTATCATATCACATCACATCATCACATATCATAGTTCGGTGGAAATTGCACACTGTGCGTTTTACGCGTTTCTTTTTGCCTTACACCTGCAATATGTGGAATGAGCTCCGGATCCTACGGCATTTCCGAGTAGCTTTAATATGGGGTTCTTCAAATGGGCTGTTAATAGAGTCTTTAAGGGTCGGCAACGTATCTGTGATGCCCCTGGTGTTGCAGGTATCCATAGGCGACGGTGATTGCTTAACATCAGGTTTCCCGTCTGCTTGATTGCCACCTATGGCATTAAAAAATATAAGTCTTCAATGGATGTGTCACAGCATTTATTGAAAGGTCGTTTATTCGGAGGCGTAGGACTTCTCTGGAGGAAAAATCTGTTCCAGTCAACTACGGTTATTGCGTGCAATAACGTACGTATAGCAGCTGTTAAGTTCGAGCTGCAAGGTAGATCTTTTATTGTGATGAGCGTTTATATGCCGTGGCAGTGTTCAGATCATTTTTTGGAGTTCACGGAGTGCTTAAGTGAAATTAGTGCTATTATTGAAAACGCTCAAGTAGAATCGGTTTATGTGCTCGGGGATTTTAATGCGCACCCATCAGAGTTGTTTGCAAAAGAGTTGACATGTTTTTGTGAGGAACAACAGTGGCTTTGTGCTGACATAGAAAGATTAGGTATTAGCTCTGGCGCGTATACATTTGTTAGTGATGCGCACGGATCCCGTCGGTGGTTAGACCACTGCATAGTGACACGTGCGGCCTGGGACTCTGTGAGAGATATTAAGGTACTGTGTCATAATGTTTTTTGGTCTAATCACTATCCTGTATTGATGTATTGTGATTTAAATATTGTTAAGCCTAGATCTAAAGTGTATAACCGTGAATGTGATAAAGTTATCTGGGGTGAACGCAATAATTTACAAGCTAAGGAGTATTATGAGTTATGTAACCAAAAACTCAGAGATTTAGATTTCCCCCCAGAGTTATCAGTATGCGCGGACAAGCTGTGCTCTGACGTCACGCATAGACATATCATTGACTCAATGTATAATAATATTGTTAATATCCTTAGAGAGGCTGCTGTTCTCACTTATAATGCTGTAGAGAGAAAACCTAAAAACAAGTCATACATAATGGGTTGGAATAAGCATGTCAGTGTTGCTCATAGGGATGCTAGGTACAAGTTAAATCTTTGGTTTTGGCATGGAAAACCTGGCAATGGTTGACACCATTGCCAGGTTTTACAATAATATGTGTAACAGTCGAAAAGTATTTAAAATGAAATTAAAGTGGTGTCAAAAACACCAAGAACAAATTAAGATGGACATTATTGCCGAACATAGATCTTCAAAGAATTTTTCAAAGTTTTGGAAAAGTACAAACAAACTTAACTTGAAACCTGGTTTCCCTGTTAGCATTGAAGGAGTATCTGATCCAAAAGAGGTAGCGAACTTATTTAGAAACTCTTTTAAAACTGACTCTCCATTAGGGAAATCAACGCAGCAGTTGTTTGATGCTGAGAATGTATTGGATACTGCATGTAATGTTAGCTTCTCAGCAAAGGAGGTGAGAAGAGTACTACAGGATATGACAAGAGGCAAGTCACCAGGCCACGACAGTCTCAGTATCGAACATCTGCAGTGTGCTGGGGTACATCTACCGAGGGTCTTATCCATGTTTTATTCCTTGTGTATCTCGCATTCTTATCTCCCTTCAGAACTTATGAAAACGATTGTTGTGCCAATTGTCAAAAACAGAACTGGAGATATTGCGGATAAAAATAATTATAGACCAATATCCCTGGCTACCATCATTGGGAATGTACTTGACAGGTTGTTAGATAGCCAGCTCGACAAACATTTGAAGCTACATGACGGGCAGTTTGGCTTCAGAGCTGGACTGTCAACTGAGAGTGCAATATAAAGCCTTAAGCACACCGTGAGATACTATGTTGATAGAAAGACTCCTATAGACTCCATCTATGCATGTTTTCTAGATTTATCAAAAGCTTTTGATATGGTGTCTTACGGTGTGCTTTGGTCAAAGTTACGGAACACTAGTTTGCCAGCGGAAACGTGTTCTGTTTTTGAGTATTGGTACAACAATCAGATGAACTGTGTTAAATGGGCTGGAGAGTTTTCTGATGCATACAGGTTGGAGTGCGGTGTGAGGCAGGGGGGGTTAAGCTCTCCGAGGCTCTTCAACTTCTATGTAAATGTGTTAATAGAGGGTCTCAGCAGCATGCAGACGGGCTGCTCGATTGACGGAGTCTGTGTCAATAATTTAAGCTACGCAGATGACATGGTACTGCTGGCGCCCTCTGTGAGCTCTCTCAGGAAGCTCTTAACATTTTGTGAAACATATGCGCTAGCTAATGGTCTACGTTACAATGTTAAAAAGAGCGAGTATATGGTGTTCTCTAGGGGCGGTCAGGGACCCGGTAATGTACCCCCATTAATGCTGAATGGTTTCTCTCTCAGCAGAGTGAGACAGTTTAGATACCTGGGCCATATTGTGTGTGAGGACCTGAGTGATGAAGCGGACATAGATAGGGAGCGCAGAGCGTTGACAGTGAGAGCTAATATGCTGTCCAGAAGATTCTCTTCCTGCTCGAATGAAGTAAAAGTTACTCTTTTCAAGGCCTACTGCCAATCATTCTACGGCAGTAGCTTGTGGACGGTGTACACTAAAAAATCCCTCGACGCTCTGCGTGTCCAATACAATAATGCTTTCAGGATGCTGATGGGGCTCCCACGGTTCTGCAGCGCGTCCACCATGTTCGTGGAAGCTCGCACTGATGGGTTTGCAGCTATCATGCTCAAAAAGGTCGCCTCGCTTTTAAGTAGAACACGTGCGAGTGACAACAGTATTCTGAAAGCAGTCACCAATAGATTTAACTGTCCCATCCTGCATCATCACATCAGGGTACTCTTGAAATGAATTAACAAAATAGAATTTTCTGTTTTGTTAATTTATTTCAAGTTTGAAATTGAATTTTTGTTCTGACTGATTTAATTATTTATTTTTAATTTTAATTTATATTTTTACTAACTTAACTTAAATTATGGATCTTTTGTGTCTGAAAAATAAAATGATTTTGATTTGATTTTTTTGATAAGCAGACGGGCTGCCTGATGGTAAGCAGTCACCGTCTCCTATGGATGCTTGTAACACCAGGCATCACAAATACGTTGCCGACCCTTTAAGAATCTATTATTAACTTGCCTTTCGAAGATCCCTATAATGTAGCTACGATAAAAAGCGGAGTATCTTCAAACGCCAAAGCGAGTCGGACTCGCGTACGAAGGGTTCCATACCATTATAGTATATAAAACGGCAAAAAAATCATGTCTGTTCTTAAATATTTGTTTTATTTCCATTTATTTTTAAAATGAATATATAACTAATTATTCTGTGAATATTTCAAGCGTCTGCCTATTGCCGTTATCAATATCGAGCAAAAACGAGCAAATAAACCACGTTTGTTATATGGGAGCTCTTTTATTCTATATTTTTTTGTATTTGTTGTTATAGCGGCAACAGAAATACATCATCTGTGAAAATTTCAACTGTCTAACTATCACAGTTCATGAGATACAGCCTGGTGACAGACTGACATACAGACAGACAGATGGGTGGACCGGAGTCTTTGTAATAGAGTCCCGTTTTACCCTATGGGTACGGAACCCTAAAAATTTTAATCAAAATCAATTCATCTGTATATGCTACGATGCCACAGACAGACACACATATACACAGATCACAAATAGATAGATAGATAAACTCTTTATTGTTCCCACTACAAATAACATACACAAGACACGATAAAACAGCTTAAAAACTAGTGCAACAATCGGCGGCCTTATCGCTAAGAGCGATCTCTTCCAGGCAACCTAAATATACATATAACCAAGGATGATTTTACTTGATATAACATAGAGACCACAGGAAAACGCTGGATGCAAGCTGCTTCCAACTGGCCCTTTTGGTATTCGATGGGGGAGGCCTATGTCCAGCAGTGGACGTCCTATGGCTGTAATGATGATGATGATTAAATACACATGTACACAGACATATAGATAAACAGATACATACGTGAAACATATAACACCCCTCTGTGTTTCCGTTGGAGCATAATAATCAGATTACAACCCTAACGTAGTCAAAAGAGATGAGAGATACGCGATAGACAGAGAGGCAACTTGTAGGTTAATAACAAACCAAACACCGTCTTTTGTTTCACATTCTTTGTAAACGCATTTTTTTTTCACGTAGATCATCTATATAAAAAAAAAAAAGGTTTTGCTTGGGCCAGTTCAAAAGTGTGGCCAGTTCAATATTCGAACAAACCTCTTTACAATGCCGTATAGGCATTATTTTACTTAGAGTTTTCACGCGAGTTTCCACACGAATTTGACGTTCTAAATTCAAATCACTTTATTCCCTAGGGAGTTTCATACAACTTTATATCCCTTAAGAGATAAGCTTTACTTTACGTTGAGGTTGCATGATATGTTGGACATTGTCAAACAGGTGGTGTGAATAACCGTTTTGTAAACAAAAAACCTTTGTAAACTTAACCAACCTAGTTTCCTACACGTGCCACTACGATAAGCCTGGGTTGGCTTTATCAGTACTAATAATATACTGGTCATGGCTTTACTTTTATTCTTTGTTTTCAGCTGCTTATAAATGAAATAATAAATGACTGACACTTGGCTTAATGATAACTAGGTATGTCGAAATATTTTTGAGAACTTTGTATATAAGGATAGGCAGCTGCTCAGGGACTATATTCTGATTCAAGCTTCAGTATTTCCACAAACATGTCTACCTTCGGTCTTCTCCTCATTTGCATCCAAGCTTGCTTGGTCCAGGTAATTTTTAACACTTTTCTATCACGCGTTAACTAAAGAAGTCAATTTGAACCTGCTTAGCATTTTTTTTAATGATACTGAGTGACGAGACGAGCGAAGTCGCTCGCCTGATGGCTCTTCACGCTTTCCCATAACAGCTCAACGCCACTCAGAATTTTGAACTTCAACAGTTCAAAACCCTGGATAGCAATGCACTGCGCTCGTCACTCCAAGATGTCAAATCTCTGTGTGCCCTGTAATTTCGCTGGAAACATTGTCCTTCAATCCGGAACACAATAGTGTTAGCACACTACTGCTTGGCGGTTGAATAACTGGCAAAGGTGTGGTACTTCCCCAGGCGGACTCTGCAAAAGAGTCCTACTACTACAATAATATCATAGCATAATCATAATTTTAATAGTCCACTGCTGGACTTAGGCCTCCCCGAAAGGGCCGATTGGGCCATATCCACCTCGCTGGCTCCGTAGCTGGATGGTGGTTTCACATACGCCATGAATTTCTTCTCCGTATGTATGCAAATTTCCTCACGATGTTTTAATTCGCCGAAAAGCCAGTGGTATGAAAGCCCAGGATTTGAACCCGCGACCTCACACTTTCAAGTCTAGCGGTCTAAATAGGCTACCACAGCTTGCTTTTTTATGTATTTCTTCTGTTATATTGATTTGAAACTTTGCAAGCAAATGTAATCCAGATAATAATATATATAGACAATATACCTATATGTGATAACAATACAATAATTTGGGTATAGCCATCTGATGATGGAACCAGGAGATGAGGTGGAACTATTCAATGGTAAACCCCTCGAGTTTGGACTCATTTGATTTATTTCACTAGTCACATAAGCGTGTTTTTAGGGTTCCGTACCCAAGGGGTTATAAACAGGACCATATCACTAACCCTAAACTCTCTGTCTGTCTGTCCGACCTACCTTTTTATGTCTGTATCTTTCGAATCGTAATAGATAGCCAGTTGAAATTTTCACTGAATATGTAACCGTTAATCCGTCGTAACATGACGGATTAACTAATAAATAAAAATAAAGTCAAAAAGTAACTTTTTTAAACGTATTTTTGTATATTCTCTAGTCTAAAAACGGTAATACATACTTGCGTCAAACTAAGCATGATTATGGTACAAACTCTAAAGTAAAACAACAAATAATGGCCAAGTGTGAGCTGGTGACAAATTTCTGTTCACCACCAAGGCGCGTTCCGTACTTGGATGGAGTGACCACCTATGGGTGATTGTCTTTTTGCACTAGTTTTTGTATTTTGTGATGGTACGGAACCCTCAGTGCGTGAGCCTGACTCGCACTTATCTGGTTTATTAACTTGTATTTAAAAACATTTTAGTTCATAGTTATTTTAATGGTACTACAGAAATAGATACATGTCAAAATTGTGAATCACAATTCACACTAATATCATATAATTATGTGAAAGTTTGGATGGATGGATGGATGGATGGATGGATGTATGTTACTTAATAACGCAGAAACGGCTGGATGGATTTGGATGAAATTTGGAACATACATTGCTTATGTCCTGGATTAACACATAGGCTACTTCTCATCATCATCACCGATTTTCATCACAACGCGGGTGAAACCGCGGGGCGCAGCTAGTAGTTAATATTATTGTGTTTGACAGCACGCTTTCGGCGCCTGCATGGGCTCTGGCATCAGCCGTGGCTGTGGCGCTGTTCAAGGCTGTGGAACTGGTCAAGGATACGGAGCTGGTCAAGGCTACGGAGTTGGTCAAGGCTACGGAGCTGGCGGCTACGGCGGCTCTGGTATGGGCAACGCGGCCGTCACTGGGGAACTCCCCGTCAGTGGCAAAACCACCGTCGTTGGACAGGTTCCCATTATCGGCTCCGTCCAGTTCTCAGGCCCCGTGCGTGCTTCCGGCTCCGTCACCATTAAAGGAAGCTGCGACTACGGCTGTGGAAACAACGCTCCCAAAAAATGCTGAGTAATCGCTACGGATTCCAAGTGACACTTCAAAAACGACCTTGCGAGCAAACGATGAAACTTGAAACACTGAAATAAATTTTTGGATCGGCAAACGTTTGTAGTTGCTTATATAAAAACTTAACTTAGCTTTATATAAAAACTTAACTTAAAAAAACAACATTTTTAGGTAATCAACTTCAATTGAACCCTTACAACGATGAGCAGGCCTCATTGCTTGAAAAACTGATAACCAAAGGCAAAAAAAAGGTTCTTGAGTGAAGACCACGAACCGGTAGACGCAGCGTAGTAGGCCTCCCAATAGATGGACCGACGACATCGTGAGAGACGCGGGCATGCGGTGGATGCAGATGGCAGGCTTTTTTTCAGTGTGGATGTCTATTGGGGAGGCCTGTGCTCAACAGTCTTTTGGTAGATTATGAACGATGTTTGCATTCTTTTTTTTATGATACTAAGTAACGAGACGAGCGAACTAGCTCGCCTGATGGGTCTTCACGCTTGCCCATAACAGCTCAACGCCACTCAGAAAGAATTTTGAACTTCAAAAGTTCAAAACCCTGGATGGGAATGCACTGCGCTCGTCACCCCGAGATATATGATGTCAAATCTCTGTCCTGTAATTTCACTGGAAACATTTCGCTTCAATCCGGAACACAGTAGTGTTTGCACACTACTGCTTGGCGGTTGAATAACTGAATTCTATTTTGAATTAGCTTTCAAACAAACCAGTATAGCCAATTAATTCTATACTAACGCTGTCCATCATCTATAAATACATTAAATACCTATATATACCTATACATATTTAGTGGATGAACTTTTAGGCGGTGGCGGCTGGTGCGATGATAAAACCGCGATGCTGTTATTTGACTACTATTTGTCATTTTGGTGGCCCTCACTCACAGAACACTATTACTCGCGGAGCCCTCACCTGTAGACGTAACAACTCATTAGGTTTTATTACGTCCACCCCCATAGACGTAACAACCCTAAAGAGGTTTTATTACGACCATTGCATGTATCTGGTGAATTCTGGTGTCTAAACCGCCCGCTTCTCTCACTCTAACATAGGGCCGGCGCTGATTAAAAAAATTAATAAAAAGAGTGGCAAACAAGCATGAGGTAAGGTAAGCAGAAACAGCCACCTATGGACACCTGCAACACTAGCGGTGTTTATGGTGGTTTACTAAACCGGAGAGGTAGATGTAGACATCCTATTTGAAACGCTTCATGTTGAAGCTCGACGGGAAGACCTTTGGGGGAAGAATATTCCTCACCTTGCAGGTCCGCGGAATAAAGGAGCGGTAAAATCAAACGGTGTGGGATTTACAGCTTTGCAAGATGTGAGGATGAGCTTTTAGGCGGTGTCGGGATGTGCGGTAGTGGAAGTCTGACGCAGGAATAAGATCAAAAAGCTCCTCCGAGCATTCCCCGAAAACAAGCTATATAAAATGCAGAAGGAACTCACATCTCTTAGAAGGCTAAGTGGATCCAGCTTTTTAGTGAGCTTGGTTGCCATATTTTGCCATTTAGTTGCCATACGCGTAAAAAATGTGTTCAAAATGCCACACGCAGTGCTATGAGTGTTTCGTAATTCCCAAAAAAACACAGTTGATACCAAGTGATAACTGTATTAAAAGACCAATAAAGTAGAGTAGGTAGTAATAGGTAGACAGTTTTATCTGCACCTAACTATAAACTTTTCTGCCAACTGCCCGCATTCTTCAGATTTCCACTGAACACGGTGCATGTAACTGCGCCGAAATGTCGGGAGCTCTATCCACAACCTATGATCACGGTAAATATCCCTATAACCTTAATCCTATTTAATACAGATTCCGGAGTCTTTGCTTCTGAAAATTTCAGTATAGGGTACCTAAAAACATTATACTGCTAAAACGCGCGCAAGACAAAAAAGGTAAGTATGGCACACAAATTTTTACACACTCTAAGAAACTTGCAATGACAACAATAAATATTGTTATACAAAAATGTTACACGTCCGCTAGGACAGACTGTTGCAACTAAGCATTTGTTCCACCATTGTCATGATCATTGTACACATTTAATAAAATTCAATAAAACAAATAGAATGCTGAGCTTCGCAAAAGTTTTTTTGATGGTCATCCCATATTTTCAACCTATTTTAAACAAGGAGGTTCTCAATTAAACTGTTGTTAGAGTTTTTTGCCTCACACTTGCAATTTGTAGAATGAGCTCCATCCTGCGGCATTTCTGAGTAGCTTTAATATGAGGTTCATCAAAAGGGCTATTAATAGAGTCTTTAAGGGTCGGCAACGTATCTGTGATGCCCCTGGTGTTGCAGGTATCCATAGGCGACGGTGATCGTTTACCATCAGGCGGCCCGTCTGCTTGTTTGCCACCTATGGCATAAAAGAAAAAGTTCCGTTCCCAAATGGTAAACTACGCTGTCTGTCCGTCCGTCCGTCTCTCCGTCCTACCTTTAAACGGCTGTATCGTTCGAACCGTAATAGATAGCTAGTTGGAATTTTCACAGAATATAATATGTTACGGTGGATTAAGCAACGTATTCGGTCACTTGGACGACCTTATAATTTCTTTCGCCGAATCTAAATAGCATATATTACCCACTAATTTTGAAGTCGGTTTTTAGGGTTCCGTAGCCCGACAAGGAAGCCTTATAAATTCGTTCTGTCCGTCCGTCCGTCGATCCGAATTATTTAGTACTTTCAAACTTCTATAATTATTAAAATAAGTGCATGAAACTTTGCACAATTACATTTGTAATATAGATCTGAATTTTAAAAGTATAAAAAAAAAAACATTTTAAGGGTGGCTCTGGTACATGTGAAATGGGGTGGTTTTTCTTCACTTTACCTTCTCCGGTGGTTTATCGTTGAAAGATCTTTTAAAATGAAGGTTTTACATAGGTAACATCCTTTGCGACATATGGCCTGCCAAAGAGGCAAAAAGTTGGCTCCCCCCCCCCCCCTTGTAATTTAATACGAATAGGTCATATTAAAAAACCTTAATTCAAAATTATTTCGAAGATTATCTGTTTATACCTTTTTGAGTAGCAGCGATAAAACTGTAATAAATTCTAGGCGTTCTAGCTCGTAGGTAACTTTATACAAAATGTTTTTTACAAAATATGATTCTCATGTAGTTTCTCATGTTTTTCTCTTTTTTTTAATATTACTTGGTGACGAGACGAGCGAAGTCGCTCGCCTGATGGCTCTTCACGCTTGCCCATAACGCTGTACGCCACTCAGAATTTTGAACTTCAACGGTTCAAAACCCTGGATGGCAATGCACTGCGCTCGTCACCCCGAGATATAAGATGTCAAATCTCTGTGTGCCCTGTAATTTCGCTGGAAACATTGCCCTTCAATCCGGAACACAGTAGTGTTAGCACATTACTGCTTGGCGGTTGAATAACTGGCAAAGGTGTGGTACTTCCCCAGGCGGACCCCAGCAAGAGTCCTACCACTAAAAACTCTCTATGGTTACACAGTCAAGAGTAAATGCTATGTCGAGATGACACATCTCTGAAAATTGCCTAAGTCCACAGAGCATTGCTCGTTCGAATTTTTCTATGACCATCATTTTCTGAACTATGACTACAATTATATGGCTTTGGTTACGGAACCCTACCATATGCGTGTCTCGCGCGCTTGTCCAGTTATTTAAATTGGTAATTATTGTATTTTATAGAGGTATGGAACCCTCGAAACCGACTCCCACTTGGTCGGTTTTATTTATGTTACGTGATATCTTCACCAATTGCAAACCGATTCTGCTGCGTTTTTTTTACTATTTAGTAATCTATACTAAACTATTTAAGGTACACTTTAGAGTACTTTATATGACAGGCCTATAATCAAGGTCCTGTTGGTCTATTCTGCTAGCTAAGTGAACGCGCAAGTGAGGTGATAAACTAAGTGAACGTGTATTTTTCTTGTCGATTACTATAGAGAAATGTCAAAATGTCGAGTGATCATCCTTGACTGTAGTCCCTTACCCTTATGATTCGATGTTTAGATATTTATCTGCAGAAATAGGCAAGAAAATTCACATTAACTTAGCATGCAGAATAGACATGCTGAGGCCATGTACGAAATGCCCTAAAGTCTATATTAATAAGAGAATAAAAGTACAAAACATTCAGTTGTATTTGCATTTATTATAGTTTTGAAGCATTGTCAGTTGTTGTTTTGTCATGTGGCTCGTGGCATGATATTGATTTAGATCAGTATCCGCGACCTCCACAGCCGCAGCCGCGAGCACCGTAGCCAACGTTGCTGGCGCCACAACCCTTGCCTCCCTGACCGTATCCAGCGTAGCCGACGCCGGCGGAGCGAGCGTAGGAGTGACCACTGCCAGTACCGACGGAGGCCTCGTTGATATAGGTGGTACTATCGCCACAGCCGTACGAGACAGCACCTTTACCACCAGATGGGACCTTGCCCTCGAGAGCGACGGCGGCCAGGAACGGCAGGTTACCGCTGGCGATCAGTTCACCTTCCAAAACGTTCTCAGACACCACGGAGATGCCGGTGGGAGCGATGGAAGAGGCGCTGGAGATGGGGAGGCTACCACCGTTGGAAGCGACGCCGGAGGCACCGCAGCCGTAGCCAGAGCCGTAGCCGCCAGACATACCAGCGCTGTATCCTCCCTTGTAGCCTCCACATCCACCGCAGCTGCCAGCGCACGCGCTGAACGCGGACTGAAAACAAGAAAGGAAACAATAAGTTACTGTACATTGAAATCTTATCACAATTCATGTTCTAAGTGAAAAATCGTTATTGAGTACTCAGTACATTTCTACCCTGACATTTAGCAGCTTTTAATTGTCCATTTGAAGTAAATATGTAATTAAATATGCAAGGAACTATACCAAAAGGTTGTGGGCTTGAGCATTTGAGTTGTCTCTAATGGCTAGACCACAAATGTTTAGTTATATAGTGTTAGACAGGTTATATTTTCAGGTAATAAAGGTAACGTTCAACCAGTTTTTTACTAAACGGAAAAATAGATTTTTCTTTAAGCTTTTATGAAATTAGTGATCGGAACGGTGTGCTGATCAAAATGAGCCCAAACACTGCCAGTCTACTATTATCCATCGAGGAGTGACGTTGTCCACCGTCACCATCATCAAATCACCTCGCTGTCACCATAATATTGTATTGTCATCGGAACTTGACAAGTATGACAAATTACAGCTCAATCGAACACCGGGAAGTAGGTCAAATTTAACTCCCAAGATTTGATTACAGACAAGCTGATACCGGGACAGATGAAACTAAATAAAAGCTGGTAAAAATTATCAAATTTGCTATAATTTATACTCGTATATATGACACTGTTTTAAACTATCACGGTTGTTCACTACAGTTATATGATTATTTACGGGATATTTACCGTGGTAAGGTTGAGGAAGGAGCTCCCGATATTTCGGCGCAGTTACATGCACCATGTTCACGGGAATATCGGGAGCTCCTTCCACAACCTTACCACGGTAAATATCCCGTAAATAATCATTTAACTGTCGTATATTTGACTAAGCAATCAAAAGATTTTGTCCCTGTAGAGGTAAATTAAACAATAAAAGTACCTTGTGGATTTGGTGAAAGAAAAAATAAATTTTGATGACACATACCTGGGCCAGGAGGGCCTGAGCGCAGAAGACAAGGATTGTTGTGGGAGACATGTTGATGTTATTCCAAAGAAGGATGACTTGAGAATAATATTTTGGTCCAAATATTTTTTCTTTTATACGCTACAATGGGTTTCATCAAAAATTTCTGTTTGACCAATAGATACAGTCAAAACGTGTGGTAAATAAAACATATATAGTTTATCAATACTATTACAATATGTTTTCCACCGTGTAGTCTTTTACAAAATAATAATGTATGTTGATTCTGATTGCTCCATAATGGTTTATCTGTTCTGGCCTATTTCGAAAAGGTGATAGATGAGGTATAAAAAGAAATGCAGCTGCCTTCAAGTCGTACTGTATTTCCTCAGTTAAACTAACCAACATGAACACTTTCGGAGTTCTGCTTCTCTGCATCCAGGCTTGCCTGATCCAGGTAAAGAATCTTTAATCCTAAACTTAATATTATATAAGCGAAAACTTTGTCTCTCTGTCAGTTTTGTTCCCTTTTCACGACTTAACAGCTCAGCCGCTAAATTTGACAGAAAGATAGCTTGCATCATGAGGACGGACAAGAGGTACTTTTCCTCCTGAAATGTGGAAAACTAAGAAATCCTGTGTGATTGTTACATACAGATAGAAAACACTTACGAGCTAGTGCCACAAGTGGCGGCCTTATCGCTAAAAGCGATCTCTTCCAGGCAACCGTTAATACCGCGGAATTCAAGTAGTAATGCATAAAATAACCAAAATTTACAGGAGGTTACAAAGAATATAATAAACGGAATTAATAGAGACAGAATTTTATCAAATTTAATTGGAACCATCTTCCATTTTATAACCTTTTTAGTAAAAAAAAAACAAGATTCAAATCACGTTCGTCGAATACGAGTATGTCATATTCGTACCTTATGCGTGCACGCATATAAATAGATTCTAACAGATGACCATATTTTTTTGCAGTCTGTTGAAAATTGTACCAAATTTCTAAAAGGACTCTTGCAAAAAATTACATCAATTGAAAAAATATACGAGAAAATGGCTATTATAATTCTGTCTCCCTGAAGAAACGACATATTTATGTAAAAAAATATTGTTAGACAATACTTTATTTATTTATTTTGTATGTTACAGAATGCCTTCGCTTCTTGCGGTTGCAATGCTGGATACGAAGGTGGTCTGGGATACGGAGCCGGTCAGGGATGCGGAGCCGGTGTAGGTGGAGGCTACGGCGCGGGTTATGGAGCTGGGTACGGCGCTGGGTACGGCGGCTCTGGCATGGGTAACGTGGCCGTCGCCGGGGAGCTGCCCGTGGGCGGTTCCACCGCCGTCGCCGGACAGGTGCCCATCATCGGTACTGTCGAGTACGCTGGACCCGTGGGTGCTTCTGGTTACGTTACCATCACTGGTAAATGCGCTGAAAACTGCGGCTGTGGAGGTTACGGATCCGGCTCCGGAAACTGTGGTTACGGATGCGGCTACTAAGCATCATCTAAAACCGACTCAACTACTGTAATCAAAATTAATTTGAAAATAAAAATCATATTCCCATAGCTATTTCCTGTTTTTTTTTTTGGATTTTGCCTTTTTAGGGTTTTTTAATGACATATGTGGCAAACAAGCTAACGTGCCACCTGATAGTAAGCGATCACCATAACCACACACTACCTGCGACCATTTCAACGGTTTTTTTCTGCGGTTTTTACAAAATTATACATAGATTGTAAAATATGGTTTTGTGCTAAACAACACTATATAATAATTATCAATATAAAAAACCGACTTCATAAAAATGACAAAACTGGACCAAATTGAAATGGGACCAAACAGGAAGCATCAGCTTTTAAATAAAAAAAGAATCATCTCAATCGGTTCACCTATTCAAAATTTCTGTAACAAACATAAAAAAAATACAGTCGAATTGATAACCTTCTCCTTTTTGGAAGTCGGTTAAAAAGTAGGGATACCATTTTTTATATTTTTTTTATGATGAAATGGGCTAGCGTTTGACCACAACTCACCTGATGGTAAGCGACGATGCGGTCTAAGATGGGGCACGCTTGCCCATGAGGTGCCTATTCACTCCTGTCTTGAAGAGACCCAGGTTGTAATTTACAGGGAACACCGAGGCAGGGAGCGCATTCCATCCTGTGCAGTTCAAAAATTTTGAAAACGCTGTGTACGGACTTTACCAAAGTTCACGACGTAAGGATGGAATGACCGCCTCGATGATCTATGGAGAAAATTGGATGACGGGATCAGCCTGAACAGCTCTTGTGTACATTCTCCATAATATCAGCCATAAACATATCAACATCGAATAGATCGGACAGATGGTGCCAAATTCATCTAAATGATTTTATTTTTTTCTTATTTTATTGAATAAGTTATGATATCGAGGGTGGTCCCAATTAAATTCCACCTCTATGAATACCGTTTATTGAATTTAAGTCGGACGCACGGGAAGAATGGTTCTTGAGTGGAGACCACGAACCGGAAGACGCAGCGTAGGTAGACCTCCCACTAGATGGACCCACGACATTGTGAGAGTCGCGGGCATCCAGTGGATGCAGATGGCAGGATATTGTTCAGTGTGGAGATTAAAAGGGGAGGCCTATGTTCAGCAATGGACGTCATCTGATTGATGATGAAGCTGTGGTTTTACTATTATTTTTTCTGTGCCCATGGTAGCCACAGATTAGTAAATAGTTGCTGTTTCAGCATGGTCCGATTTATCCGACGGGTTCTTTATTTGTTAATGCATAGGTGGCAAACGAGCGGATAGGCTGCCTGATGGTAAACGATCACCGTCGCTTATGGATACCTACAACACCAGGGGCATCACAGATACGTTGCCTACCCTTAAAGACTCTATTAACAGCCCTTTTGAAAAACCCCATATAACAATTTGCAGTCACATAATTGTGGTCACAATCATAGTTCAAAAATTGGTGGTTACAGAAGAATTCGAAAGAACGAAGCTCTGTAGACTTAACTACATTTCAGAGCTGCATCATACGAACATAACATATTCTTTTATGGTTTAGTCAAAAAGAAAACTACTTGAGTTTTTTTTTATTATTTTAATTTTATGAAAAGGTCACAATGACCTTTGAGTTAAAAAGTTTTGAATGAAGGTTTTTAATATGGCATATCAGCATGGCTAGTTACAAGTTTCTATGTCTAATAGTTTAGAAATGCAGGGACAACTTTTGCCACTTTGGCGGGCCATATTACACAAAATATACACTTGATAAAAAAAGGGCTGTATTAAACCTTAATTTTATTTTAAAAGATCTATTCAAAGATAGGACCCTCACAAAGGATTGCACCGAAAAAAAAATCATCCCCATTTCACATGTACCTGACTCACCCCTAAAGCGCAAATACTATATTAAAATTGAGATCTACACTAAAACTGTAATTATGTAAAGTTTCATGCACGTACGTTAATAACCATAGAAGGTAGATTTAAAAAAAAATGGGATGGACGGACAGACTGCCAGACAGATGGACAGAACGAATTTATAAGGGTTCCTTTTAGGACAACGGAACACTAAAAAAATACCTTGACTCTGACTGAGGTAGGTTTTAACAGGAGTTGATGAGCTCTGTGTCGGCTCATTTCGTACCTAATCAACTCAAGTCGAGGTCGAAATCCGGGTCGAATGCCCTGTGTCGAAATACGGTTGAAGCTGCCTTTAAATTTCGCTTCGCCACACTCAGGACCTGCCTTGAGCTTCTGGCTCCAGCTTTTTCTTATAAACCTCTAGTGGTAAGGACCACAAGACTAGGTGGCATCGGGGTGCTCCGTGTTGGATTTCTCGCGTGTTCTACTTTGTATACTGGATTCCAGTCGAGCATCAACCGGGTATAATTTGAACTATAGTCAGCTACTAAAAAACAACATATCCTGATCTGAGTCAAGTCAAGCCGCTGCGTCTTGCTGAGGTACGTTTTAAAGTGGTCAAATAGCGAACATATTTGATCTCCAAACTATACCCGAGCTCATTCAGGTCTGTGGCATCATCGACGTACATACGGGGGTAGTTTTTTTTTATGATACTGGGTGACAAGACGAGCGAATTCGCTCGCCTGATGGCTCTTCACGCTTGCCCATAACAGCACAACGCCACTCAGAATTTTGAAATTCAACAGTTCAAAACCCTGGATGGCAATGCACTGCGCTCGTCACCCCGAGATATAAGATGTCAAATCTCTGTGTGCCCTGTAATTTCGCTGGAAACATTGCCCTTCAATCTGGAACACAATAGTGTTTGTACACTACTGCTTGGCAGTTGAATAACTGGCAAAGTGTGGTACTTCCCCAGGCGGACCCTGCAAACCTATACAATACGGGGTTAGTTTGTAAGCTCGTTACAATAACAAAATAAGGAAACAAAAATGTATGCTATGCAATCGTTTTATTTCGTTTTAGTTCTTCATTAAGTAGGAAACCGTGGTATGTACAATTTAGTACCGACCTCCGCAACCACAGCTGCTTCCGCGACCAGCATTGCTGGCGTATCCGCATCCAGCACCACGTCCCTGACCGTATCCAGCGTAGCCGACGCCGGCGGAGCGAGCGTAGGAGTGACCACTGCCAGTACCGACGGAGGCCTCGTTGATATATGTGGTACTATCGCCGCAGCCGTACGAGACAGCACCTTTACCACCAGATGGGACCTTGCCCTCGAGAGCGACGGCGGCCAGGAACGGCAGGTTACCGCTGGCGATCAGTTCACCTTCCAAAACGTTCTCAGACACCACGGAGATGCCGGTGGGAGCGATGGAAGAGGCACTGGAGATGGGGAGGCTACCACCGTTGGAGGTGACGCCGGAGGCACCGCAGCCGTAACCAGAGCCGTAGCCGCCAGACAGACCAGCACTGTATCCTCCTTTGTAGCCTCCACATCCGCCGCAGCTGCCAGCGCACGCGCTGAACGCGGACTGAAAACAAGAAAGGAAACAATAAGTTACTGTACATTGAAATCTTATTACATTTCATGTTGTAAGTGAAAAATAACTACTCATGGTTTTTTGAGAAGCCAGTATATTTCTACCCTGCCACTTTTAATTATCCATGGGAAGTAAAATTATAATAAAATTAGGTAGGTAGCTTCCAATCAGTATGCTGTGGGATCGAGCATTTGGGTTGTCTAGACCTTCAATGTTCAATTTCAAATTCATCAATTTTTTTTATGGGAAAACTCTCTCTTATGTCGTCATGTTTCATATCTGCCGGGCGTCCCGGGACGTGCAACTTTTTTCTATAATAACTCTGTGAGTTATTCAGGTTTGTCAGCTTCTATTTTGTGAAAAAAGGAAACATACTTATAAAATATATTCTTTTCTATTATTGAAATTATGACGTATTCTTTGACACAATCAAAAGATTTTGTCCTAGTAGATTATACTTGTTATGTCTTTTAGTAGATTTGATAAAAGAAAATAATAGTAGATTATGAACGCGAGCTTCGACCAAAATAAAATGAATGGACGGGCCCAGTAGAAGCGCATTTTTGAAGATTACAAAATGAGCGCCAGCTCTCATTTCGTTTCAGTCGGTCTCTAGCCGTAGGAAGTGAAACACGAGTCTATTGTTACGCGATAACGAAACATCTGACAAAATTATGAATTCGTATGCTTTACCGAAGTGTAAATACACAAATAAAACCGATATCTATTTTTTGTAACAAATATACTGTACATTTTTATAATTAGGTGTTGAAGTATATGTCCGACGATTTTATCTCGTTTTTACTGATCAAGTTCAATGGTTAGGGCCCGTCCATTCATTTTATTTTGGTCGAAGAACGCGAGGGAGTTAACTCTAGAGTCAGTAAACGTAGAGTCCAGAGTGAAGCGAGGGGTTCAAGCTGCCTAAGATGAAGACAGGCTTTATTCCAGAGGAGCATACTCTACTTTTCACACCTTCTGCGAGGCAATAAAAAGCAAGGTTTCACTGAAAATCACAGCACCAAACACCGTCTTTTGTTTCACATTCTTTGTAAACGCACCTTTTTTGAGTTCTGCTTATGGTGGCCAGTACGATTTTCGACAAACCTCTTTACAATGCCATATGGGCATTTTTTTACTTTAGAGTTTTCCACGAGTTTCCAAACGAATTTAACGTTCCAAATTCAAATCACTTTATTCCCCAGGGAGTTTCATACAACTTAATATCCCTTAAGAGATAATGCTTTACTTTACGTTGAGGTTGCATGATATATAATTGGACATTGTCGAGCAGGTGGTGTGAAAACACTATTAATGACACATACCTGGGCCAAGAGGGCCTGAGCGCAGAAGACAAGGATTGTTGTGGGAGACATGTTGATGTTATTCCAAAGAAGGATTATTTGAGAATAATATTTTGGTCCAAATATTTTTTCTTTTATACGCTACAATGATTCAGTCAAAAGTTTATGTTTAACCAATAGATAGGTCAATACGTGAGGTTGATAAAATATAAAAACTAGTTTATCAATAAAATTACAATATGTTTTCCACCGTGTTGTCTTTTACAAACCAAATAATTTATATTGATTCTGATTGCTTCATAATGGTTTATCTGTTCTGGCCTTTATCGAAAAGGTGATAGATGGAGTATAAAACGAAGCTGCCTTCAAGTCGTACTGTATTTCCTCAATTGAACTAACCAACATGAACACTTTCGGAGTTCTGCTTCTCTGCATCCAGGCTTGCCTGATCCAGGTAAAGAATCTTAAATAAAACTTTTCACAACAATAACCCGATTACAGAGGATGTGAGTGAAATTCATTATCATCATCATTAGCCAGACGTCCACTTCTGAACATAGGCCTCTCCCTTAGAACTCCACACTGAAAGATAGCCTGCCATCTGCATCCACTAGATGCGTCACCAGGTGCGGGCAGAGTACGGGGAGAGTGTAGGTAAACGTACGTTCAAAGACCTTCCCAACATGAGAGTAAATAATTTTTCATAACTCATACTCGGAAAGTAGGTCTGAAGTTGCCTGAGGAGCGGGTTGAAATTAATACATTTCACCCCTAGGGAGAATCACTTTCAACTGACAGTGACAGTTGACAAATGACAGACACTCAAATTATAAAAAAATAACTAATTCTGTTTTCACATTTGTATTGAACCATGTTCCAACTTTTTTTTGTCCTCTGAGGATTATGGTCCCGCACTTCTCGTGCATTTGCCAGTGTCAGTTCATGTTTTTATTTTTAGTTTCCTTATATTCGTAATGAAAAGCACAGTGTTTACATCGGGGTTAAAGACTTATTTAGTCCCGAGACGGAGTTTGACTAATAGGTAATAAGTTCGAGGGTTACTTTCACCCCTAAGCTAACAATGTACTCTTAAATATCGTTGCATATGCCCGTAACTGACCCCATCAAGAATATCCTGGATACACCCCTGCCCGCGACTATCACAATATCGTCGGTCCATAAATAGTGTGACCGAAACAAATACAATTTGTTTAAATAATTTAGCCCTATATGAGATCCTTACCTGGATCAGGCAAGCCTGGATGCACAGGATCAAGAATCCAAGGGAAGACATTGTAAGTTATCAACTGAAGACTGATTTCAGAATATTTTTTGTAAGCATACCACTTTAGTTTTTATACCATCTACGACTACATCGTTACAAAATTCTGAAGTGTGCATCGATAAATATGTAATTTAATTCATTGGAAGTATGCCAATAATCAATGACGTGCTTTGATTGTGGCAAAACGTATTAGTTTGGTTTATAACGTCATAATTAATTAGAAGTCGACTTACCGCGAAAATACGTGAATTTGTGACGTTACCAATTTCTTAAAATAAAAAAAAACTAAATGTTATAATAAGCAATGTTCCTTTCATATTTTGGCGTATAAAGTGACGGTACAATTAGTTCAAATATTAATTACGACAATTACCTCGTTTTGACATATCTAGTATCTACAATGTCTTCTAAAGTAATCCTTATTTTCTGCACTCAGGCCCTCTTAGCCCAGGTATATCTAAATTAGTTAACCATTAGTCCATTATTCATTTAATTTAATCTAGACGCGCGGGAGCGCGTCAGTGCCAAGCTCCAGCAGTACCGTGTGTAATATTACACGAACCATTTGGAGCGACTTTTGTCCCTATCATAACTCAAAAACTATTTCACATAAACATCTCAAATTTGGCATATCTCTTGAGACTTGCAAGATACATTTGTGCTCCAAATTTCATAAACACACCTCAAACAGTTATTTAGATATTAACGTCCAAAAATCGACATTTTTATCACTGACTGACCTATAGATCAAAACTATAACCCACTTCAAGATGACCTAGAAAGTTCAAATTTGGCATCCAGATAGGTAGTTGGGTGAATAGCAAGGAATAAATCATAAACTGGTAAATTTGTATTATTTTCCAATTTAATTGATTATATCAGTAACACTTACTTATAGCGCCTGTGCAAAAGAATTAGCAATCAAAATTGATTTCCGCCTGTCTTTATGTGGATTTTAAGGTCTTCACGTGAATATATAATGAGTGAAATACAACCCTTAATTATTTTTTTAATCCAAACATCAATTTTAGTACTTATAACCAAGAGTATAGTTGTACAGGGCCAGCCGACTCGGTCGACTAACGCCTGACGGAATTGTAAAAGCACCTAAGCTGTACGCCTTTCACGTCGTGCAATGCGTGCAGGTTACCGTTTTCCCACAACTCACGTTACGATCACAGAAGGTGACGGTGGTAGGTCTTGGCCACAGTGAGTGGCCACTTGAGTGGGAACGTCTGGGGGCGGTGGTCTCCTGGTTGACCAACCATGTATGTAGTGGACGTGAACGTCCGTTGGAGGGTAGCTACGTACTTGGGCAAATAAAAAAGTATGTACGAGTACCCTGTTGTCTACATAATCAAAACCTTACTAAGTACATAATATTTAGTTAGTTCATGATAGGGTAGTAGGTACTTACCCACCAAAACAAAAATACTGAAATACTTACAATTAAATTAGGTATCTAATTTCCTATCTATACTTATCAAAGCTAATCCTGACCTTGTAAAGTAAACAGAACTTGTAATCACCTAAATATATATACATATATCTAAAAATCAATGTGGAGTATGTATGTGTATGTATATGTATGTATGAGTATGTATGATCCCTAAAGACTGCCAAACGGATAGACCGATTTTGATGGAACTTTCACTGGCAGATAGCTGATATTATAAGGAGTAATCTGTAAATATGGGTGACATACCTTCCTAATTAACTAATTAGGTACCTACCTATAGGTTTTAGGTGGACGTACATTTCTTTAATTTTGAATTGAGAAAAACTTGAGTTTCGGATTATTTTATCTAATTGTTGAAGCAGCCGAATGCGATGCAATATGCTTTTGACTTCATTTTAGTTATCACACTAATATCATATTATATGTGAAAGTTTGGATGTATGGATGGGTGTTTGTTACCCAATCACGCAGAAACGGCTAGATGGATTTAGATGAAATTTGGAATATACATTGCTTATGTCCTGTATTAACATATTACCAATTTTATATCGTCCTCATCATCATCACTGATATTCATCACCACGCGGGTGAAACTGCGGGGCGCAGCTAGTAGTTAATATTGGACGATGCAGCGCGGCGCGTGTATATACGGCCCGGCCGGGGCGACCGCCAGGTATAATCACCAGGGTCGACTAACGCCTGACAGAATTGTAAGAGCACCTAAGCTGTACGCCTGCAGAGTCTATAGTACAGTATGTACATGTCGTAACTGGAAGATTTATGTGTCTACAGCAGCGCGTATTAAATCGTTTCTGTACAAAAAGTAATGATATCCCATCAAAAACATAAATGTGAACTGAGAGCCAAGTGAATATTATGGTATATGCTTTGGTTGTTGACTTTAACGACAAAAGAAGTGAGATCTAACTTAGGATAATATATTGAAGCCTAAGGTCTGACTTGGCTAGTTCGAATATTCGAATTATTATTATGTAGCTACTAAAACAGTCATGGAAGAGCCCTATGTTTGATTGCAAGTTTCTACCAGCAAGCCAAATTTTCGGATGAATAAATGAGAACTTTCAGCTTTGGAACTTGCGAAGGCTATAATATAATTCATTTATATTCAAACTACCTAAGTCAGACCTTAGGCTTCAATATATTATCCTAAGTTAGATCTCACTTCTTTTGTCGTTAAAGTCAACAACCAAAGCATATACCATAATATTCACTTGGCTCTCATTTCACATTTATGTTTTTGATAGGATCCTTATTTAAAGGTTGGATTAATAAAAAAAATAAAAATATTATTGAATAAATTGCAATTAGAGATCGATTAAACTATCTATAAGGCCTTCGTTGCTTATAGATAGTATAAAAGATCTTCAATTAATGATTTTTAAGTTTTTATTCATTAAATTAATTATTCGAAAAAATATTAATAAAACAATATTTAATTAATTAATTAATCAAATCATTATGGGTAGTCCAACTTTATTGTTTTGTTTGGGGACATAAAGGCACTTCCTTAAAAATAAAAAAATACTTTTATTTTCTGGCTGCGCCCCGTGATTTCACTATTCATAGATCTGCTAAGAACCATACATTTTACCAATAAAAAGTACTTATCATAAAAGGACTCGCCGGCCGTCTATCTTTATGAAATCAAACACGTCATCCCGTTGATTTGTTTCTGCGTGAAAGAAGAACAAACAAACGAACACATTTTGGCATAGATAAGTAGAGATGCTGACGAATAATTTTCCACTTTTATATATAGAGAAACTCTTTATTGTGTACACCAGACATAAAAATTATATACAGATAGAAAACACTTACGAGCTAGTGCCACAAGTGGTGGCTATCGCTAAAAGCGATCTCTTCCAGGCAACCATTTTTTTTATGATCAGAATTAAGCTTTTAATTGATGATCAGAGAAAAACAATCATAAATCATTATACTTTTCAGACTGCCTTCAGCGCGTGCACTGGCAATCGCTGCGGCTATGGTCTAGGAGGCTACAACTCTCCCATCGCTCCCATCGGCGTCCCCATGCTGTCTGAAGACTCTTTAGATAGATTCCTATTGGCTGGTCGCAATTTACCGCCCCTGGGCAACGTTATGGTTGGGTAGAGCAATCAAAGAGTGCGCACTTTCGAAACTTATATTTTTAATAAAATCAAGTTTAGGCTTACATGCTACAAAATTATTTTTTAACAACCTTTGGTTCATTAGGAACATAGTTTTAATTCTTAAAATAAGTAACGTAATCAAATATTTAGTTAAACGGCCCTAATTTGTGACCAGTCTAATGCGAACTCTTAGGATGCGCTCGTGCAAAGAGTACGCACTTTAAACTCTTCATACAAGTTAAGAGTGCGCATTTCAAAATGGAGATCTTTATTTGCAGTTATTTCTAAGTGTAGCTTCGGGAATATTCAAGGACTCTGCAACGGATCTTTTGCTTGCACCTCTTTTTATCTTCTCTCTCACTTCTTTCAAAATATCATCAGTAAAAACAAGTTTTCTGTCAGTTTTTCTTTTATATTTGCTCATGATGACGGTTCTGACCCGGGTATGTCCTAAAACTGCGACCAGAACCACCGAAGGATGGGCAGCAGCGTCCTAATAGTACACGGTGTACGTACTGCGATCCCCAAGCCGCCTGCCAAGCGTGAGGATTATGGCCACACCCCTCTCTATGAGGGAGGCCTTTGTCCAACAGTGGACGATGATGATGATGACGGTTCTGTGAAAGAAACAAAATTCAAGCCAAAAGAACAAGACATCTACTTAATAAAGTTTTTTTTATAATTTACGAATATACAACTCGAACGAGTCCAATATTAATAAAATAAACAATTATTGTTGCATACGAGCTAAGAGCGCGCATGCGCTCTCTTTGGGTGCGTACTCTTACCAAAACAATATTTTGGATCTGTGATCATAATTTTTTTGTTTAACAACAGAATATGCCTGCATAACCTCTGATTTATACAAAATTCTATTTGCAAATTTCATGCATAATCCCCATACATGGATGGAGTATTCGTATTTATCTTACAATTCACATTCGAAATTGTTGAAAAATAACATCAAACATGTTAAAAACTTAAATATTGCATTAAAATTGTAAAAACTTGCCAAAGCGAAGCGAGGTCACGTCCTACGCCTTGTGTCGACACAGACGACTGACAGGTGTCACAGGGTTGCCATTACAAAAAAAAATGCTTTATTTAGGAGCATTGCGTACTCTTTGGTAATGCGTACTCTTTGGTAATGCGTACTCTTAGGTAGCTCTACCTAATTCTAATATATTTTTTTTTAAATATAATCTTAATATATATCTTATAATAATAAATAATTAAGGTATACAGTAATAAACGAATAATATATATATAAATTATCTTTTACTTTGAGAGTTTTCTCATTAAGTCCATAAGTTCGAGTAAGTATACGATAAAATTGTCATCATCATTATTAGCCTCTGCTTACATGCTTGACATATCTTCTGTATTTCTACAAAGTATTAAATAAAGTCGCTTTCCGCGTCTGGCTGTTTGTATATCCGCTAACTCCTAAACCACGCAACGGATTGTAATGCGGTTTTCATCATTGGTTAGATAATTTTTCATGGCAGGTTTATATCACATTTAATATAATATATGTGAAAGTTTGGATGGATGGATGTATGGACGGATGGATGGATGTTTGTTACTCAATCACGCAGAAACGGCTAGATGGTTTTGGATGAAATTTGGAATATACATTGCTTATGTCCTGGATTAACACATAGACTACTTTTCATCATCATCATCACCACGCGGGTGAAACCGCGGGGCGCAGCTAGTGTATAATAAAACTTTCTACAGCCCCGTTAGCTTAGTTGGTAGTGAACCTGTCTTCTGTGCTTGGGGGCGTGGGTTCGATTCCCACCTAGGAAAAACATTTGTGTGATGAACATTTGTGTTTGTTCAATGTCTGGGTGTTAATATCTATTTAAGTATGTATTTAAAAATATATATGTATGTATATCAGTCTCTGGCAGCCATATTACAAGCTTTGCTTAGTTTGGGGTCAGATGACCGTGTGTGCTAAAATGTCCCAAATATTTATTTTATTCATAATCATGATCAACTTTTGTCCAGTTCTGACTTTGTTATGAAGTAGGTTTTTAATATTGATAACTGCCAGAGACTGATATACGTACATATATATAATTAAATACATACTTAAATAGATATTAACACTATATAGACCCCTTTTGGCAAAATAGAGGTATAGTTTACATTGAAGACCTAAACGGCGGTGTTAATAGCGATGTTTTACCTACCAATAAAACATTTATTAAACATACTTACCTAATTCGAAACCTAATTATACATGAGAGTAGCGTACTTGACTTTCGTTGTGTACTAGCCGTGCTGTGATTGGTCCGCTCGTTCGCTTCGTCCATACAGCGTTGACTCCGCCCCTTCCGCTCCCCTCTAGCGACAACCATCACCACAGGCAGTGAGCTGAGCGCAACTTGGTTACATTGGTTATCTCATGTAAATGGCCACCAGGCAGAATTAGAAAGTATTTGGTTTCGAATTAGGTAAGTATGTTTAATAAATGTTTTATTGGTAGGTAAAACATCGCTATTAAACAACTGTACCGTCATTCGAAACCTAATTATACATGAGAGACGTGTTTGTTATCGTCTGGGGGTGATGGTGACGCCAATGTGATATATTTAAAGTAGTATACTAGAAGATACGCAAAAATTGGAATTTAAGAATACATATGATACAACTTAAGTATCGGACTGCCCCGGTGCTTCAGTTGGTAGTGAACCTACCCTCTGTGCTTGTGGGCGTGGGTTCGATTCCCACCTAGTGCAAACATTTGTGTTTGTTCTATTCCATGACTGGGTGTTAATATCTATTCAAGTATTTATTACAATATATATGTACGTAATAGGTCGGGGAAAAAGTCTTTTCGTATTTTGTATGTATAAAGTTGTAGTAAAAATCTCATGGGTTGTACTGTTTGTATCTGGCTGGTTTTGATACCATTAAAAATATGACATTTTAAAAAAGGAATATAAAAAGTAAAAAGCAATTTCCCGCCATTTTTCAATTGTTTTTTTGTTCGATAAAATGAGTGAATCTAACGAAGAAATTCGATATATTGTGAAATTTTATTACAAAAAACTGAAAAATGCGACACAAGCCGCGAATAAAATTTGTGACGTTTATGGACCTAATGCAGTGTCATCAAGAGTAGCACAATGTTGGTTCAAGCGTTTTCAGTCCGGGAATTTTGATGTCAAAGATGCAGCTCGCTCTTGTCGCCCTGTTACGGATAAAGTCGATGCCATTTCTGAAAAAGTGGACCAAGATCGGCATATTAGTAGTTACGACGTAGCTGAAGACCTGGGGATTGACCACAAAACAGTTTTGACCCATTTAAAAATAACTGGGTATACAAAAAAACTCGATATTTGGGTGCCACACCAGCTCACTGAAAGAAACCAAATGAATCGTGTACTCATTTGCGATTCTCTATTGAAACGTAAAGAAACCGAACCGTTTTTGAAAAGATTGATCACTGGTGATGCAAAATGGATCACCTACGACAAGAATGTGCGCAAACGATCATGGTCAAAGGGCAGTGAAGCACCACAGACTGTAGCGAAACCCAGATTAACACGTAATAAGGTGATGCTGTGTGTATGATGGGATTGGAAGGGCATCGTTCATTATGAGCATTTACCGCCGGGCAAAAACATCGATTCGGATCTCTACTGCCAACAGCAGATGAGACTCAAACAAGAAATTGAGAAAAAACGGCCGGAATTGATCAACATAAAGAGTGTGGTCTTTCATCATGATAACGCCAGACCGCACACATCTTTGGCCACTCAGCAAAAATTTAGAGAGCTTGGTTAGGAAGTGTTAATGCATCCACCACATAGCCCTGACCTTGCACCCTCAGATTTCCACCTGTTTCGATCTCTTCAGAATTCTTTGGGTAGTGTTAGATTAACATCAAGAGAGGACTGTCAAAACTACTTGTTGCATTTTATTGATCAGAATTCCCAAAATTTCTACAGCAACGGGGTCATGTCACTACCTAAAAGATGGCAACAAGTTATCGAACAAAATGGTACATATATATTATAATTAAATGTAATTAAACTTGAAAAAAATATGTCTTGAATTTGTTTATAAAATACGAAGAAACTTTTTCCCCGACCTTATATATCAGTCTCTGGCAGCCATATTACAAGCTTTGCTTATTTTGGGGTCAGATGACCATGTGTGCCAAAAATGTCCCGAACAGTTATTTATTTATTTTTATCTCAAATCAATGTAGTTAAGTATAACGTAAATGTAGCAAAATCACTTCTAGATCTAGAATTGTTGTGATACAACAAGTTTTTTAATTAGTTAATTGAACTTAAATTTTATGCATTTGAGGGTGTATGATTGTAGAGGGTATGATTTCCCTGTGATAAAACTTTACTCTTTACCCAGCCTGTGATCATGGTGCGTGATGTCGGCCTACATTTGCCAAACGTGCTGATACAATTTTTTATGTATTTGCGGTGTCTCTTCTTCGTTTAGACGAAGACGGAGTTTTGTTTTCAAGGGCGCAGTTATAGATGCTCGTACAGGGCGCATAAAAGGCTAGTTACGGCACTGGTGGGAAGAAATCAAAATTATACAAAAAAACAATCTATTGAAGTATTATCCATTGAAGGTCTAAAGATAATTCAAATGCTCAGATTGCTGGCGGCATTACCGTATTGAATGGCAATGCTTTATCGCGTCGCATCAACCATTGCTCAAATTTGATTTATCTTATATTACAGAATGCCTTCGCTTCTTGCCGGTGCAATGCTGGTCTGGGATATGGAGCCAGACTGGGATGCGGAAGCGATCTAGCTGGAGGCTACGGCGCGGGTATGGGTGGTTATGGAGGTGGTCGTTGCGGGTACGGCACTGGTTACGGCGCTGAGTGCGGCCAGGCGTACGGCGGCTCTGGTATGGGTAACGTGGCCGTCGCCGGGGAGCTGCCTGTGGGCGGTTCCACCGCCGTCGCCGGACAGGTGCCCATCATCGGTGTTGTAGAGTACTCTGGACCCGTGGGTGCTTCTGGTTGCGTCACCATCACTGGTAACTGCGCTGGAAACTGCGGCTGCGGTTGCGGAGGTTACGGATACGGCTACTAAGCAACACCCAAAACCCACTCATCTGCTATAAATAAATAAAAAATCAATTGAAAATAAAAATCATATTCCCATAGCTATTATGTTTTTTTAGGCATATAATGTCTTAAGGTGGAACGTTTCACGTTTGGCGGGAAATTCAGATTTCAAACAGTTTTTTTTTGTTCCTGTAGGTATGCCGGGTAATTATTGTAAACGATCATGATGTTTGCGAAAATTAATTATTATTCTTTACAAACTCACGTAAAGCTGCACATCTCTAATGCATATTATTACATACATTTGTCAATAAAAATTTTTTTGCTTTTGCTGTTCAAACGGTTTATTGACAAATAATGTAAGTAATATGGTTACTACATGATAATTTAAAGAATAACCAACAATTTTCGCACTCGCACAAACACTGTGTCATTTCACTATAATAACCTGGCCTAGCTACAACGACTATGACTCTCTATCTATGAGCGGCCTGGCTACAAGAACAAAAAAACTGTTTGAAATTTGAATTTCCCGCCAAACGTGAAACGTTTCATTTTAAATATAAAAAATAGGTATGTAAGTTATGATTGTTTTAAATAACTTTATTAGCATAAATTCTTAAATTATATAAACATAACAAGTTTAATTTATAAATACTAAACAATTAAAGTTTATTTGAGGCCATCTAGCTATCCCTGAGCCAGATTAGCTGCTATTCCTCCAGCCATTCCATTCCCAATAAAGCCTGGACCTTCACCAGCACCATACGATGCACCAAAACCAGGGGTAAAATTCGGTAGACCGGTTCCAAAGCTTGGCCCACCGAGAGCTGCCCCGTATTGACTAGTTGCCGGACCATATTGACTAGCAGGCGGGCCATATTGGCCACCCTGACCTGCCCCGCCGTATTGACTAATTACCGGACCGTGTTGAACAGTTCCTGGACCATATTGACCAGTCAGACCATACGGGCTTCCAATATCACTGGTGATACCAATATTTCCAGTGCCACAGCCGTAAGATACTGTTCCAGAGCCAGTAGCTGGTAAAGCACCTTGTAGGCCAATAGTTCCTACAAACGGAAGCTGTCCTCCAACAGTTAGAGGGCCTTCGATAGCCAAGTTTTCAGCCAATATTGAGACCCCAGTAGGTGAAATGGGAGAAGAGTTGGTTACTGCGAAGGCGCCACCGGAAGCTCGACCGCTACTTGCTAAGCTGGGACCCCCTAAGCCAGGACAGCTAGAACCTATAATTCCAGGGTTTATCAAGCCGTTTCCCACTAAACCTGGACCGCCTAAATTGGGACCCATGTATCCGGAGCCCACTAGACCATTGGCAAAGTTAGATCCAAATGGCAGTCCATTGTTGAAGCCAGCGTTCAGGTTTCTAATTCCTTGGCATGTGATACCCTGAAAAGAGGTTTACTTAAGTTATTTAAAGTACAGAAGTATGTTAATTTCATAGTGGCGATTTTGTAGTAACATCTACCAACTATAATTTAACAGGACTAAAATTAGGTATGTATGTATTTTTAGTTTTCATTTTCATAGAGATTGTGAGTCTATAGTTATTTTTTCTCGATGGCTATACTTAAATAATAATAAAAAATATCAATGATGGTCATCAGTGAAAATAGTAGAGTAGAAAAATGAGGTTTATTTTTTTGTTATGGTGGATCTAAGTTGCGGTTTTGAAGCGCTATTTATTGTTTTTTTGTATCTGTTATAAATGAAATTATTATTTATAATGACCTGAACAATTATGGCTATTGAACATAATAAATAAACCGATAACGCCATTTTTTTTACGTAATTAGTCAAATCAAACAAACTTTAGTATCTAAGCATAAAAATTATAATGAAGTAATATTTTCTCAGACGGTTTTTATATATAAAACTAAATTTAGTTTCAAAACGAAATGTTATCGTTTTTAATCTACAGTTTTTATCGGAATTATAAGCATATCTTTGACTGACTCACATTTTACAACCAGATCAATTATATAATATAATATGTTATGTATATCATAATATATATTATATAATTAATCAATTACATCTGATAAGCAAATAGTATTTCAATGTTACTTTGTATAAAAGCATTTTTATATCGTTGTAGTATTCATTCGCTTTTTGTTGTTTTTTGCAAAACATAACTGTATTTAAAAGAAATGACTTCGCAAAATTACTTGGTGATATGTCTTCAGGCTCATTGCGATTCTAGTATTCGATCATTGTAGCGTATCGTTCGCGCAAAACTTTATGAGCCCTCTGAAGTTAGGCGCGAGGCCTCCCCGACGCCCTGTAAAGTCCCTCGGATACCTATAATATGCGTACTGCGCAGCCACTGGGCCTAACTTCAGAGGGCTCATAAAGTTTTGCGCGAACGATATAAAAGAAATAATATTTTGGTCCAAATATTTTTTCTTTTATACGCTACAATGATTTAATCAAAAGTTTATGTATAACCAATAGATAGGTCAATACGTGAGGTTGATAAAATATAAAAACTAGTTTATCAATACAATTACAATATGTTTTCCACCGTGTAGTCTTTTACAAACCAAATAATTTATATTGATTCTGATTGCTTCATAATGGTTTATCTGTTCTGGCCTATTTCGAAAAGGTGATAGATGGAGTATAAAACGAAGTGCAGCTGCCTTCAAGTCGTACTGTATTTCCTCAGTTGAACTAACCAACATGAACACTTTCGGAGTTCTGCTTCTCTGCATCCAGGCTTGCTTGATCCAGGTAAAGAATCTTTGATAAAACTTTTTACAACAATAACCCGATTACAGAGGATGTGAGTGAAATTCATTATCATCATCATTAGCCAGACGTCCACTTCTGAACATAGGCCTCTCCCTTAGAACTCCACACTGAAAGATAGCCTGCCATCTGCATCCACTAGATGCGTCACCAGGTGCGGGCAGAGTACGGGGAGAGTGTAGGTAAACGTACGTTCAAAGACCTTCCCAACATGAGAGTAAATAATTTTTCATAACTAATACTCGGAAAGTAGGTCTGAAGTTGCCTGAGGAGCGGGTTGAAAGTAATACATTTCACCCCTAGGGAGAATCACTTTCAACTGACAGTGACAGTTGACAACCGACAGACACTCAAATTAAAAAAAAAAATAACTAATTCTGTTTTCACATTTGTATTGAACCATGTTCCAACTTTGTTTTGTCCTCTGAGGATTATGGTCCCGCACTTCTCGTGCATTTGCCAGTGTCAGTTCATGTTTTTATTTTTAGTTTCCTTATATTCGTAATGAAAAGCACAGTGTTTACATCGGGGTTAAAGACTTATTTAGTCCCGAGACGGAGTTTGGCTAATAGGTAATAGTTCGAGGGTTACTTTCACCCCTAAGCTAACAATGTACTCTTAAATAACGTTGCATTTGCCCGTAACTGATCGCCTCAAGAATATCCTGGATACACCCCTGTCCGCGACTATCACAATGTCGTCGGTCCATCTAGTGGGAGGCCTACCTACATTGCGTCTTCCGGTTCGTGGTCTCCAAGAACCATTCTTCCCGTGTTCCCGAGTAAATTTAAATAAATTCTATAAAATATAGAGGTGGAATGTAATTGGGACCACCCTCGAAATCATAACATATTCAATAAAATATCTAACAAACATTAAAAATCATAATCGTCCAAGATATCACGTACCATATTCGTAATTTCCGCTCACACAAAATATAAATACATTCTAATTGGGAACCATTTTTTTTTCAATCGGTTGAAATTTTACAGATATAAAATACTACGCCCGCGGTGTCCCGCGTTATATACCTTCTTGAAGCAACCTCCTTTGACCAAAGAGAATATAAGAAGACCTTTGACTTAGATGACATTTTTTTTCTCCGTGATGTTAAAATCTCAATGTATAGACTTCAATCATACAGTAAAGTAATATACTCTTCGACCAAAATAAAATAAATGGACGGGCCCAGCAGAAGCGCATTTTTGAATATTACAAAATGAGCGCCAGCGCTCACTTCGTTTCAGTCGGTCTCTAGCCGTAGGAAGTGAAACACGAGTCTATTGTTACGTGATAACGAAACATCTGACAAAATTATGAATTCGTATGCTTTACCGAAGTGTAAATACACAAATAAAACCGATATCTATTTTTTGTAACAAATATACTGCACATTTTTATAATTAGGTGTTGAATTATATGTCCGACGGTTTTGACTCGTTTTTACTGATCAAGTTCAATGGTT
The DNA here is from genome assembly GCA_949125355.1 of Agriopis leucophaearia. Classification (NCBI taxonomy): domain Eukaryota; kingdom Metazoa; phylum Arthropoda; class Insecta; order Lepidoptera; family Geometridae; genus Agriopis; species Agriopis leucophaearia. Next base: position 2,229,115 of record OX421289.1, read on the forward strand.
AGGGCCCGTCCATTCGTTTTATTTTGGTCGAAGAATATTTTTCAATTCTTGTTTTTGTTTTTTGTAGGGAAAATAATAAAGTACCCATAAAAATATTATGTTGCTCCAATTGCTACCAAATTTAACAGTCTGGGCTAATCTGAAGATTGCCTGAAAATTCCATCAAAATCGATCCTACAGACATACATAGAAACATTAGACATCGCGTTTTATATAAATAGAATAGATATTCTAAATGCTTAAACTCTTCCAAAAAAACTACATCAATTCAAAATTTACAAATGAGAAGTTTGCTATTAATATTCTGTTTTCTCAAAAAACTAGTTGTTTTTGCCAAATTGATAAGCAACTACTATACTATATTTAAATATTTTGTTACAGAATGCCTTCGCTTCTTGCGGTTGCAATGCTGGATACGGAGCCAGTCTGGGATACGGAGCCGGTCAGGGATGCGGAGCTGGTGTAGGTGGAGGCTACGGCGCGGGTTATGGAGCTGGGTACGGCCAGGCGTACGGCGGATCTGGTATGGGTAACGTGGCCGTCGCCGGAGAGCTGCCCGTGGGTGGTTCCACCGCCGTCGCCGGACAGGTGCCCATCATCGGTGTTGTAGAGTACGCTGGACCCGTGGGTGCTTCTGGTTTCGTCACCATCACTGGTAAATGCGCTGAAAACTACGGCTGCGGCTCCGGAAACGGTGGTTACGGATGCGGCTCCGGAAACGGTGGTTGTGGATGCGGCTACTAAGCAACACCCAAAAACCACTCAACTGCTATAAACAAAATTAAATCCAATTGAAAATAAAAATCACATTCCCATAACTATTTATCTGTATTATTATTTCTTCGTTCAACGATGCCTTTTTAGGGTTCCGTAGAACTACAAAGAACTCTTATAAGTTCTTACTGCCTGTCCGTCTATTCTTTCATTTTAATTCTTTAGAACTTTTATAGTTAATAATATAAGTACTTGAAACTGCACAGTTACAGTTTTAGTATAGATCTTAATTTACAGCGTATATCGTAATCATATTCAGCCTATCACGTTCCCACTGTTGGGACACAGGCCTTCTTCTAGGGTGAGAGATGGGCTCTAATCCTCCATACTGGCCCAACCCATTTTTGTGAATGTTATATGCCTTTCAACAGAGTTTATTAGGGTTCCGTAACCAAAGGGACCCGATTACTAAGACTCCGCTGTCCATCCGTCTGTCTGTCTGTCTGTCTGTCCGTCTGTCACCAGGCTGTATCTCATAAACCGTGACAGTTAGACAGTTGAAATTTTAATAGATGATTTTTGGCATTATAACAACAAATACTTACTTACCTACTAAAAAACAGAATATAATAAATATTTAAGGGTGCTCCCATACAACAAACTTGATGAAATTTCTCATCAGTTAGTAGGTAAATAGGGAATGACAAAGTTATTAATTCTTTTCTTAGTTACAAACTCTATTTAGTATAAGATTTAGTACAGGGTATATGCGTAATGCTGTAGAAGCAAGAACGTTTTAAAAATTAGGACTGACAAACGGATGAACAGAACAAACTTACCTATAGCATATGTGTAATAAATACTACTAGTGACTCAACTCCTTTGTTTAACCGCAAAATACCTACATGGCTGGTTCGACGTCTAGACGCGGAGGGTTGTCACAACTCAAATCAAATAAAAATAGCCAGTGTAACTACGAATGTTCGCGTAAAATACGTACTAGGTATATCGAATTTCAAGTTCGTAATTCAATATTGGTATGAAATTCGATAGTACATATTTTACGCGAATATTTGTACTTGGGCCACTGGCTAGTTAGCAATATAAGATAATAATATTTTAACAATTTTATTTTATCTGTATTCCTCGTAATCATTTATTTTTTCTATACCTACAAATATACAAATGTACTAGTAGCGCCTCGCAGCTTGCAGCCGATTCCGTGTACGTGACACAACTGATGGCGGCTCCACATTAGTGCCGTGAAGCTCCGAGAACAAGCGTGAACGTGAGTGTGGAGGGTTTTCGCGGGGTTCACGCGCGTTCACGCCTGTTCCCCGATCAGAGTCGGTATTTTGTCCCGCGACAAAGGGTTCTCGGCCCCTTCGCGCGGCGTTCACGCGTACACATCCACATTCACGGCCCCGCGCCAGTTTACTTCTTGTTTACTCCGGTCTATAAAGGCGTACGGACGTCATCTACCATCTTCTTTTTTTCCAACGCTTTTTAATAACATTCTTGTTTTGGACGTCTAAATAGTAATGTGTTGGCCACAGCAAACAAAGTTATTGCAGCAGCAGATTCTACGTCCATTTAGCGGCGGGTTTCACGAACGACTGTGAACATCCCGTGAATGTGGAGGGCACGACTTGTGCCGAGAATTCACGCCGAGAATTCGCGCATGAATTCATGGCACTAATGTGGAGCCGCCATGAAACGGGCGTACCGGCTACAAGCGAAGCTCAGTAGCACTACCGCAGACGTCGCGGGCAGGGGGAGGATTCCACTCTCCTTCATACCTCACCTCTTCGTTGCTCTGTCTAGACGCCCGAGTTGACCCACTATTAGTATTTATTACACATAATTATGCTACAGTTCCTTGTAGAGTAGGTACTACCGACTACGTAATCCTAAAATGCAACCTAAACATTATTTGCGCATGGCTGGACCGATTTGTCTAATTTTGTTCTTGAAAAGTTTATGTAAGTTCAGGGAAAGTTTAAACGGTGAGTAAACGGCTGGACCTATTTGGATGAAATTTTGTGCTGCTGGAGCGGGTCATAGTAGCGAGGCCGAAGGCCGAGTTCTACACATATGAAGTAGCGGGTATCAGACAGTTTTAAATAATAGACTTGCGTTTGGTCTTCCCCTCGTCAGATGTTTTCTTAACACACTTTTATTAGCTTGATATGTATCTATATATCTATGTAACGGAATGTTTGAACGTGATTTGCACCCCTTACAAAACGACGGATTAATTTGAAATTTTGCACTCCAATCAAGGACCGATGACAATGCAATAATTTAATGTTCAACATTATTATTTAGATAAACGCGTCGAACTCCGCGTCATGCCCTCCACATTCGCGGGATGTTCACAGTCGTTCGTGAAACCCGCCGCGAAATGGACGTAGAATCTGCTGCTGCAATAACTTTGTTTGCTGTGGCAACATATTACTATTTAGACGTCCAAAACAAGAAAGTTATTAAAAAGCGTGATGAAAGAAGATGGTAGATGACGTCCGTACGCCTTTATAGACCGGAGTAAACAAGAAGTAAACTGGCGCTGGGCCGTGAATGTGGATGTGTACGCGTGAACGCCGCGCGAACGGGCGCGAACCCTTTGTCGCGGGACAAAATACTGACTCTGGAGTGCGATTTTTGAATCGCTCGTAGGACTTTTTCTATTCGCATACGCAACTAATCACCGGTGACTTCAAAAGCGAGTGATCCAGTTTTTTGGTATTTTTGAATCGCTCGACTTCTGGGTTGCCGTGTTTTTACAAAACACTAATATTTTTCCATTTCACGCAGCACCTTACAGATTTGTACAATAACCGGCAAACCGGTAACTTCCGCAAAGTAAAGAAACGTCAATAAAAAAAAAAATACGGTTGATTATTTGTAGTCTGTGTACAGTATGAACAATTTTCTGTACATTTGAGTAGAGGCGCTACAGTCGTATTCTCGTAACCAAACTGACAGCTATCCGTAGAATGGTTATAGTTCCAACATTTGACCAACTGTTTAAATAAGTTGGTCGCTTCTTGACAACAAAGCAAAGAGAATTAAAATACTAAATAATAATTTTATGTCTTGTTTTGCATTTGCACGTTATTGTGCCGCGGAGTATGTAATAGTGAGTTACCTTCACAAGCCACTAATATAAAACAACATCGGAAATGAATGTAAGTAAGTAAAATGCAAAAAAACCTTCGCAATTCTCATCCAAAAAACATATATATGATCATATGTTCTGTGTATCCGCCATTTTTTTTCACATCTGTCAGACTTTCTATCGATAGAAAGCTATTCGCATGATATAAACCACTCGTACAGTTACGAGTGATATGACTAGTTCAAAAATACGACTTTTCTGGATTTCATTCGTAAGTTGATCACATCGCATGAAAAAAGTCCTACGAGCGATTCAAAAATCGCAGCCCTGATCGGGGAACAGGCGTGAACGCACGTGAACCCCGCGAATACCCTCCACATTCACGTTCACGCTTGTTCTCGGAGCTTCACGGCACTAATGTGGAGCCGCCATCACAGTTGCTAACTGAATTCGAATGACTGACGTTTCGTTTATATGGGTACAACTGGCTACAACAAATTTCTTACAAAAATGCCTTGACAGACGTTCTATTTTTTTTTCTTTTTTTGTCTGTGGGTATGATAGTTTTTAAGATTGCCCTTCCAGTTTCAAGTTCTAAGCAATCATGGGCAGAAAGCTTGACATTTCATCCAACTCAGTGTATGAAATAATTATCAATTTAAACCCGACTGCACAAAATTAGTAAAATATGCAATTTCGGCTATCTACTCAGATGACAATAATATTGTCATCAAATGGACAAAAAATCCAGTCACTTTGATTTAAAAGCTACTGAACTGAATTTGATAAAAAATCAACTTGGGAATTTTAATTCTATAGGACCAATCTGAAACTATATTATTTTACTATAATAAATCCAAATCGGTGCATAAATAATCACGGAGTTCTGAGGTAACATAAAAAAACAATTGAAAACCCCCTCCTTTTTTTGAAGTCGGTTAAACTGCGAAATAATAGGAAAATTTGGCATTTGGTAAATTCCAATAATTTCCGAATTAGCGCGGCAATCATAGACAGTTCGTGGAAATACGTGTTTTTGAAAAAAGTCTTTCAAGTTTGTGAAAATAATGCTTATTATTTTAAATTTCCTGTTTATCTGCTAAGATCCTAATTATATATTTTCTTTATTTTACAATTTATAAATACATTATGAACGGCCAAAGAACAGCATGTCTATTCTGCAAGCTAAGTGAACGCGCAAGTGAAGTAATAAGATAAGTGAACGTGTATTTTCTTGTGGTTACTATAGAGAAATTTCAAAATGTTGAGTGACCCTTGACTGTAGTCCCTTACCCTTATAAATCGATATTTTGACATTTATCTGCAGATATACGCAAGAAAAATGTACATTCACTTAGCTTATCACTTCACTTGCGCTTTCACTTAGCTTGCAGAATAGATCGGCAGGTAAAATTTGCGCAAAAATGTTGATGTTTGGAGGCTTAAAATACATTTGAATTCTTAGTTATAATCCTAGATATAATACACAAAATATCTGTTAGCTCAGAATTTCTAATGAAAAAATCTTAATAATGCCATAGACACGTACGAACGTTTATATGGACAGTATGACGGGTTGTCGCCTCTTAAGGAATGTTGATAAATTAAAGATGTATTGTTATTGATTGCTTTTTTTATTTTCAGATAGATTTTGTTTATAGCAGATGAGTCGTTTTTAGATGTTGCTTAGTAGCCGCATCCGCAACCACCGTTTCCGGAGCCGCATCCGTAACCACCGTTTCCGGAGCCGCAGCCGTAGTTTTCAGCGCATTTACCAGAGATGGTGACGTAACCGGAAGCACCCACGGGTCCAGCGTACTCTACAACACCGATGATAGGCACCTGTCCAGCGACGGCGGTAGAACCGCCCACGGGCAGCTCCCCGGCGACGGCCACGTTACCCATACCAGAGCCGCCGTACGCCTGGCCGTACCCAGCGCCGTACCCAGCTCCATAACCACCCGCGCCGTAGCCTCCACCTACACCGGCTCCGCATCCCTGACCGGCTCCGTATCCACCATTGCAACCGCAAGAAGCGAAGGCATTCTGCAAGTAAAACGGGATAATTTAAAAACACTCAAATCAATCTGCATTTTCACTATTAATATAAAGAGGAATAGAGTTTAACTTTGTGGCTTAGTACGTTTCTAGAATATAATATCTGGAACTACTATAAGATGCTGAAAATTCTTTGACATGTAGAAAGCTATAACAATCCTGCTTATAGGCTTATGGGAGTTGTGGTCCAGGTATCGGGATGCGTCCCCCTGGACGTTTCCATATATGATTAACGGCGAAGGTCAAATAAAACTCCCATTACAATAAATTAGATAATCTAACAATAATATAACGCATGTATGGAGAAAACTTGTCTCCTTTTTGAAGTGTCTGTATGTATAAGTGTTGCCACCCCCAGATCACGAAAGTGACGATCGGTGTCCGAACGCCACAGGCTATATAGTTCACAGCACTGGCTATCTGGATAAGTCACGGACAAAGGCTAGTCTCAAATAAATTTCGACAAAATATCAAGAACATTTTCATGATGGAATAGGATACCTGGATCAGGCAAGCCTGGATGCACAGCAGCAAAACTCCGAAGAAATACATGTTTGTTGTTTGACTGAGAAACGAATTCAGAATAATTTCTATGAAAACAGAATGAACATTTTATACTCCAGAAGTCTCAGGCACAATCAGTTTACGAAATATAATTGTGTCAAGGTTATCAGTAAACACATGAAAACATTTGTTATTGTGTAAATATATTTATTGTTATATATACACGTTTTAGAAATGATTTAACGTACTTTAGTGATAAAACTTTTTGTAATTATATTTCTTCGTGCATCTAAAGTTTGCTGTCGAAATATCACCAGCACCTGGTTCGTGTAATTGTGATAATAAACTATAAAAGGACGCTCTAGTTTATTCAAATATTATTCTCAAGTCATCCTTCTTTAGAATAACATTAACATGTCTCCCAAAGCCATCCTCATCTTCTGCGCTCAGGCGCTCTTGGCCCAGGTACGTTTTTTCAATAGTTTTTCATTGTTTTGTCCAGTCTACTATTAAATTTTTTGGTATAGTTTTATTTCATCTGGACAATGACTTAAAAGCGGCTAAATAACAATGTAGACATGTACGGAGTGTAAAAGCCTTGAGCTTTTCTAATGGGTATAGACGTGTCCAAGAGTAGAGACCACTAATCGGCAAATTTAGCAAAGCATGCCTTGGGACTCGATGAAGTGACGGTATGCACAAGGTAGCCGGAAGTTATAATAACCATTAGCCTATCATGTTTCCACTTCTGGGATACAGGCTTTTTCTCAAAGAGAGAAGATGGGTTCTAATCCACCATGCTTGCCCAGTGCATAATGTTGAATGTCATATGTCTTTGAATTTTTGAGGTTCTTGGACATACCGGTTTCCATACGATGCTTTCCTTCACCGTTTTCGAGCGATGGCATCGAAGTTTGGCAGGAAGCAAAAAGCTTTAGACTAGGTTGAGTGTCATGCCTTTGGAAAGGCATGCAGTCCAGAAAGGATATGTCCAGCAGTGAACTAACACAGGTTGATAATGATGATGAATATCAGTTCTCACTTATAGCTCAAAATATGATTAAAATTCAATTTAGCTAAACTTATTGTTTATTTTCTTGTTTTCAGTCCGCCTTCAGCGCGTGCGGTGGCAGCTGCGGTGGCTGTGGAGGCTACAAGGGAGGATACAGCACTGGTATGTCTGGCGGCTACGGTTCTGGTTACGGCTACGGTGCCTCCGGCATCGCCTCCAACGGTGGTAGCCTTCCCATCTCCAGCGCCTCTTCCATCGCTCCCACCGGCATCTCCGTGGTGTCTGAGAACGTTTTGGAAGGTGAACTGATCGCCAGCGGTAACCTGCCGTTCCTGGCCGCCGTCGCTCTCGAGGGCAAGGTCCCATCTGGTGGTAAAGGTGCTGTCTCGTACGGCTGCGGCGATAGTACCACATATATCAACGAGGCCTCCGTCGGTACTGGCAGTGGTCACTCCTACGCTCGCTCCGCCGGCGTCGGCTACGCTGGATACGGTCAGGGAGGCAAGGGTTGTGGCGCCAGCAACGTTGGCTACGGTGCTCGCGGCTGCGGCTGTGGAGGTCGCGGATACTGATCTAAATCAATATCATGCCACGAGCCACATGACAAAACAACAACTGACAATGCTTCAAAACTTTAATAAATGCAAATACAACTGAATGTTTTTTACTTTTATTCTCTTCTTCAAATAGACTTTTGGGCATTTTGCTCAAACAAGACGACGGCCACAGACTTATAAAGTATATCTAAATTAGAAGGGTTCACTAAAATTTTCCAGAATGAATAAGAAAATAAATAAGTTGATCACATTAAAAACCAACTTAACATAGAACCTCCGCCATTTTTGAAGTCGGTTGTAATTGTCTGAAATAATACAACTATCGGTCCATATGTACGTATAATTTTGAAAGAATTTTCTTTCAACTCCAAACCGTTGAGGAGTTGTACCCTTCATCATCAGCTGATCCATATGAGATGATGATTATCAGACGCAAATGCTTGAACAGCTTTAGAAAATATATGATGAACGTAATAAGTGCCTATAAAATTTGAGGTTTGCCCTCGATTTCCCTTAGATCCCATAATCAGATTCTGACTTGAGTGACAATGGGACTAAATTGGAAGTATACCCTACCAAACAAAATAATACTTGGCCAGGAATGAATTTATTGTTTCTCAAAATATTATCCGTGGTAAAGGCACTTTTACATACGAATAAACCAATTTGAAAACATTCATCCCCCCCCTTGGACCTCGGAAACATGGTTTTCACACTCTTCGACAGCCTCTTCTGGTGATGAAAATCATTTACCGCGTAACTGATTCTTAATTTTTGAGTACAGAAAGTCACCAGGTCGTGACTGTATGCAGGATGGCACATTAGGTCAACGTTTTTCAGCATCAAAAATGAATTTGTCTGTCTGGCCGATTGTGGTGAACTGCAAGATGATACGGTGTTTACGGTTATTTTTCCGTTGCGTGGCTTTGGAGGAGATATACAAACAGAAGCGGAAAGCGACTTAATTTTATACTAAATAAATAAATAAATATCTGGGGCATTATTGCACACACGGTCATCTGACCCTAAACTAAGCAAAGCTTGTAATATGGCTGCCAGAGACTGATATACATACATAATTATATATTTTTAAATACATACTTAAAAAGATATTAACACCCAGACATTGAACAAACACAAATGTTCATCACACAAATGTTTTTCCTAGGTGGGAATCGAACCCACGCCCCCAAGCACAGAAGACAGGTTCACAACCAACTAAGCTAACGGGGCTGTAGAAAGTTTTATTATACACTAGCTGCGCCCCGCGGTTTAACCCGCGTGGTGATGATGATGATGAAAAGTAGCCTATGTATTAATCCAGATCATAAGCAATGTATATTCCAAATTTCATCCAAATCCATCCAGCCGTTTCTGCGTGATTGAGTTACAAACATCCATCCATCCGTCCATACATCCATCCATCCAAACTTTCACATATATTATATTAAATGTGATATAAACCTTCCATGAAAAATTATCTAACTAATGATGAAAACCGCATTACAATCCGTTGCGTGGTTTAGGAGTTAGCGGATATACAAACAACCAGACGCGGAAAGCGACTTTATTTTATACTTTGTAGAAATACAGAAGATATGTCAAGCATGTAAGCAGAGGCTAATAATGATGATGACAATTTTATCGTATACTTACTCGAACTTATGGACTTAATGAGAAAACTCTCAAAGTAAAAGATAATTTATAAGGTCGGGGAAAAAGTTTCTTCGTATTTTTTAAACAAATTCAAGACATATTTTTTTCAAGTTTAATTACATTTAATTATAATATATATGTGCCATTTTGTTCGATAACTTGTTGCCATCTTGTAGGTAGTGACATGATCCCGTTGCTGTAGAATTTTTGGGACTTCTGATCAAAAAAATGCAACAAGTAGTTTTGACAGTCCTCTCTTGATGTTAATCTAACACTACCCAAAGAATTCTGAAGAGATCGAAACAGGTGGAAATCTGAGGGTGCAAGGTCAGGGCTATATGGTGGATGCATTAACACTTCCCAACCAAGCTCTCTAAATTTTTGCTGAGTGGCCAAAGATGTGTGCGGTCTGGCGTTATCATGATGAAAGACCACACTCTTTCTGTTGATCAATTCCGGCCGTTTTTTCTCAATTTCTTGTTTGAGTCTCATCTGCTGTTGGCAGTAGAGATCCGAATCGATGGTTTTGCCCGGCGGTAAAAGCTCATAATGAACGATGCCCTGCCAATCCCACCATACACACAGCATCACCTTATTACGTGTTAATCTGGGTTTCGCTACAGTCTGTGGTGCTTCACTGCCCTTTGACCATGATCGTTTGCGCACATTCTTGTCGTAGGTGATCCATTTTTCATCACCAGTGATCAATCTTTTCAAAAACGGTTCGGTTTCTTTACGTTTCAATAGAGAGTCGCAAATGAGTACACGATTCATTTGGTTTCTTTCAGTGAGCTCGTGTGGCACCCAAATATCGAGTTTTTTTGTATACCCAGTTTTTTTCAAATGGGTCAAAACTGTTTTGTGGTCAATCCCCAGTTCTTCAGCTACGTCGTAACTATTAATATGCCGATCTTGGTCCACTTTTTCAGAAATGGCATCTACTTTATCCGTAACAGGGCGACCAGAGCGAGCTGCATCTTTGACATCAAAATTCCCGGACTGAAAACGCTTGAACCAACATTGTGCTACTCTTGATGACACTGCATTAGGTCCATAAACGTCACAAATTTTTTTCGCGGCTTGTGTCGCAGTTTTCCCTTTTTTGTAATAAAATTTCACAATATATCGAATTTCTTCGTTAGATTCACTCATTTTATCAAACAAAAAAACAATTGAAAAATGGCGGGAAATTGCTTTTTACTTTTTGTATTCCTTTTTTAAAATGTCATATTTTTAATGGTATCAAAACCAGCCAGATACAAACAGTACAACGGATGAGATTTTTACTACAACCTTATACATACAAAATACGAAAAGACTTTTTCCCCGACCTATTATTTTATAAACAAATTCAAGACATATTTTTTTCAAGTTTAATTACATTTAATTATAATATATATGTGCCATTTTGTTCGATAACTTGTTGCCATCTTGTAGGTAGTGACATGATCCCGTTGCTGTAGAATTTTTGGGACTTCTGATCAAAAAAATGCAACAAGTAGTTTTGACAGTCCTCTCTTGATGTTAATCTAACACTACCCAAAGAATTCTGAAGAGATCGAAACAGGTGGAAATCTGAGGGTGCAAGGTCAGGGCTATATGGTGGATGCATTAACACTTCCCAACCAAGCTCTCTAAATTTTTGCTGAGTGGCCAAAGATGTGTGCGGTCTGGCGTTATCATGATGAAAGACCACACTCTTTCTGTTGATCAATTCCGGCCGTTTTTTCTCAATTTCTTGTTTGAGTCTCATCTGCTGTTGGCAGTAGAGATCCGAATCGATGGTTTTGCCCGGCGGTAAAAGCTCATAATGAACGATGCCCTGCCAATCCCACCATACACACAGCATCACCTTATTACGTGTTAATCTGGGTTTCGCTACAGTCTGTGGTGCTTCACTGCCCTTTGACCATGATCGTTTGCGCACATTCTTGTCGTAGGTGATCCATTTTTCATCACCAGTGATCAATCTTTTCAAAAACGGTTCGGTTTCTTTACGTTTCAATAGAGAGTCGCAAATGAGTACACGATTCATTTGGTTTCTTTCAGTGAGCTCGTGTGGCACCCAAATATCGAGTTTTTTTGTATACCCAGTTTTTTTCAAATGGGTCAAAACTGTTTTGTGGTCAATCCCCAGTTCTTCAGCTACGTCGTAACTATTAATATGCCGATCTTGGTCCACTTTTTCAGAAATGGCATCTACTTTATCCGTAACAGGGCGACCAGAGCGAGCTGCATCTTTGACATCAAAATTCCCGGACTGAAAACGCTTGAACCAACATTGTGCTACTCTTGATGACACTGCATTAGGTCCATAAACGTCACAAATTTTTTTCGCGGCTTGTGTCGCAGTTTTCCCTTTTTTGTAATAAAATTTCACAATATATCGAATTTCTTCGTTAGATTCACTCATTTTATCAAACAAAAAAACAATTGAAAAATGGCGGGAAATTGCTTTTTACTTTTTGTATTCCTTTTTTAAAATGTCATATTTTTAATGGTATCAAAACCAGCCAGATACAAACAGTACAACGGATGAGATTTTTACTACAACCTTATACATACAAAATACGAAAAGACTTTTTCCCCGACCTATTATTTTATAAACAAATTCAAGACATATTTTTTTCAAGTTTAATTACATTTAATTATAATATATATGTGCCATTTTGTTCGATAACTTGTTGCCATCTTGTAGGTAGTGACATGAGCCCGTTGCTGTAGAAATTTTGGGACTTCTGATCAAAAAAATGCAACAAGTAGTTTTGACAGTCCTCTCTTGATGTTAATCTAACACTACCCAAAGAATTCTGAAGAGACCAAAACAGGTGGAAATCTGAGGCTGCAAGGCCAGGGCTATATGGTGGATGCATTAACACTTCCCAACCAAGGTCTCTAAATTTTTGCTGAGTGGCCAAAGATGTGTGGGGTCTGGCGTTATCATGATGAAAGACCACACCCTTTCTGTTGATCAATTCCGGCCGTTTTTTCTCAATTTCTTGTTTGAGTCTCATCGTCTGTTAGTAGTAGAGATCCGAATCCATGGTTTTGCCTGGCGGTAAAAGCTCATAATGAACGATGCCCTTCCAATCCCACCATACACCCAGCATCACCTTATTACGTGTTAATCCGGGTTTTGCTACAGTCTGTGGTGCTTCACTGCCCTTTGACCATGATCGTTTGCACACATTCTTGTCGTAGGTGATCCATTTTTCATCACCAGTGATCAATCTTTTAAAAAACGGTTCGGTTTCGTTACGTTTCAATAGAGAATCGCAAATGAGTACACGAGTCATTTGGTTTCTTTCAGTCAGCTCGTGTGGTACCCAAATATCGAGTTTTTTGTATACCCAGTTTTTTTCAAATGGGTCAAAACTGTTTTGTGGTCAATCCCCAGTTTTTCAGCTACGTCGTAACTACTAATATGCCGATCTTGGTCCACTTTTTCAGATATGGCATCGACTTTATCCGTAACAGGGCGACCAGAGCGAGCTGCATCTTTGACATCAAAATTCCCGGACTGAAAACGCTTGAACCAACATTGTGCTACTCTTGATGACACTGCATTAGGTCCATAAACGTCACAAATTTTATTCGCGGCTTGTGTCGCATTTTTCCCTTTTTTGTAATAAAATTTCACAATATATCGAATTTCTTCGTTAGATTCACTTATTTTATCGAACAAAAAACAATTGAAAAATGGCGGGAAATTGCTTTTTACTTTTTGTATTCCTTTTATAAAATCTAATATTTTTAATGGTATCAAAACCAGCCAGATACAAACAGTACAACCGATGAGATTTTTACTACAACTTTATACATACAAAATACGAAAAGACTTTTTCCCCGACCTATTATATATATTGTTCGTTTATTACTGTATACCTTCAAAGAATACTTTTGAAGTGAAGACTTCTTTAGGCGCACAAAAATCATGGAACTCGCGTCCTCGCCACCGAACACTGTACCTTGTATTTTAAAACGACGCCATCAATTGTAGAATAGGTGAATTACTACTTAAGTTTTCATTTCCGACGAGCAGTCCTATGACTGATGTGTTTTATTTTTATTTTAATATGACTTAGAAACGAGCGCCGCAGCCGCAGCCAGCACCGCATCCATTGATTTGCAACGTGATTTGCACCCCTTACAAAACGACGGATTAATTTGAAATTTTGCACTCTAATCAAGGACCGATGACAATGCAATAATTTAATGTTAAACAATCTTATTTAGATCAACGCGTCGAACTCCGCGTCACAGTTGCTAACTGATTTCGAATGACTGACGTTTTGTTTATATGGGTACAACTGGCTACAACAAATTTCTTACAAAAATGCCTTGACAGCCGTTCTATTTTTTTTTTCTGTGGGTATGATATTTTTTAAGGTTGCCCTTCCAGTTTCAAGTTCAAAGCAATCATGGGCAGAAAGCTTGACATATCATCCAACTCAGTGTATGAAATAATTATCAATTTAAACCCGACGGCACAAAATTAGTAAAATATGCAATTTCGGCTATCTACTCAGATGACAATAATATTGTCATCAAATGGACAAAAAAATCCAGTTACTTTGATTTAAAAGCTACTGAACTGATTTTGATAAAAAAACAACTTGGGAATTTTAATTCTATAGGACCAATCTGAAACTATATTATTTTACTATAATAAATCCAAATCGGTGCATAAATAATCACGGAGTTCTGAGGTATAACATAAAAAAACAATTGAAAACCCCCTCCTTTTTTGAAGTCGGTTAAGCACTGCGAAATAATAGGAATATTTGGCATTTGGTAAATTCCAATAATTTCCGAATTAGCGCGGCAATCATAGACAGTTCGTGGAAATACGTGTTTTTGAAAAAAGCCTTTCATGTTTGTGAAAATAATGCTTATTATTTGAAATTTCCTGTTTATCTGCTAAGATCCTAATTATATATTTTCTTTATTTTACAATTTATAAATACATTATGAACGGCCAAAGAACAGCATGTCTATTCTGCAAGCTAAGTGAACGCGCAAGTGAAGTGATAAGCTAAATGAACGTGTATTTTCTTGTTGTTACTATAGAGAAATTTCAAAATGTTGAGTGACCCTTGACTGTAGTCCCTTACGCTTATAAATCGATATTTTGACATTTATCTGCAGATATACGCAAGAAAAATGTACATTCACTTAGCTTATAACTTCTCTTGCGCTTTCACTTAGCTTGCAGAATAGATCGGCAGGTAAAATTTGCGCAAAAATGTTGATGTTTGGAGGCTTGAATTCTTAGTTATAATCCTAGATATAATACACAAAATATATATTAGCTCAGAATTTCTAATGAAAAAATCTTAATAATGCCATAGACACGTACGAACGTTTATATGGACAGTATGACGGGTTGTCGCCTCTTAAGGAATGTTGATAAATTAAAGATGTATTGTTATTGATTGCTTTTTTTATTTTCAGTTAGATTTTGATTATAGCAGATGAGTCGTTTTTAGATGTTGCTTAGTAGCCGCATCCGCAACCACCGTTTCCGGAGCCGCATCCGTAACCACCGTTTCCGGAGCCGCAGCCGTAGTTTTCAGCGCATTTACCAGAGATGGTGACGTAACCGGAAGCACCCACGGGTCCAGCGTACTCTACAACACCGATGATGGGCACCTGTCCAGCGACAGCGGTGGAACCGCCCACGGGCAGCTCCCCGGCGACGGCCACGTTACCCATACCAGAGCCGCCGTACGCCTGGCCGTACCCAGCGCCGTACCCAGCTCCATAACCACCCGCGCCGTAGCCTCCAGTTACACCGGCTCCGCATCCCTGACCGGCTCCGTATCCACCATTGCAACCGCAAGAAGCGAAGGCATTCTGCAAGTAAAACGGGATAATTTAAAAACACTCAAATCAATCTGCATTTTCACTATTAATATAAAGAGGAATAGAGTTTAACTTTGTGGCTTAGTACGTTTCTAGAATATAATATCTGGAACTACTAAAAGATGCTGAAAATTCTTTGACATGTAGAAAACTATAACAACCCTGCTTATAGGCTTATGGGAGTTGTGGTCCAGGTATCGGGATGCGTCCCCCTGGACGTTTCCATAAATGATTAACGGCGAAGGTCAAATAAAACTCCCATTACAATTAATTAGATATCTAACAATAATATAACGCATGTGAGGAGAAAACTTGTCTCCTTTTTGAAGTGTCTGTATGTATTAGTGTTGCCACCCCCAGATCACGAAAGTGACGTTCGGTGTCCGAACGCCACAGGCTACATTATAGTTCACAGCACTGGCTATCTGGATAAGTCACGGACAAAGGCTAGTCTCAAATAAATTTCGACAAAATATTAGAACATTTTCATGATGGAATAGGATACCTGGATCAGGCAAGCCTGGATGCACAGCAGCAAAACTCCGAAGAAATACATGTTTGTTGTTTGACTGAGAAACGAATTCAGAATAATTTCTATGAAAACAGAATGAACATTTTATACTCCAGAAGTCTCAAGCACAATCAGTTTACGAAATATAATTGTGTCAAGGTTATCAGTAAATACATGAAAACATTTGTTATTGTGTAAATATATTTATTGTTATATATACACGTTTTAGAAATGATTTAACGTGTACTTTAGTGATAAAACTTTTTGTAATTATATTTCTTCGTGCATCTAAAGTTTGCTGTCGAAATATCACCAGCACCTGGTTCGTGTAATTGTGATAATAAACTATAAAAGGACGCTCTAGTTTATTCAAATATTATTCTCAAGTCATCCTTCTTTAGAATAACATTAACATGTCTCCCAAAGCCATCCTCATCTTCTGCGCTCAGGCGCTCTTGGCCCAGGTACGTTTTTTCAATAGTTTTTCATTGTTTTGTCCAGTCTACTATTAAATTTGTTGGTATAGTTTTATTTCATCTGGACAATGACTTAAAAGCTGCTAAATAACAATGTAGACATGTACGGAGTGTAAAAGCCTTGAGCTTTTCTAATGGGTATAGACGTGTCCAAGAGTAGAGACCACTAATCGGCAAATTTAGCAAAGCATGCCTTGAGACTCGATGAAGTGACGATATGCACAAGGTAGCCGGAAGTTACAATAATCATTAGCCTATCATGTTCCCACTTCTGGGATACAGGCATTTTCTCAAAGAGAGAAGATGGGTTCTAATCCACCATGCTTGCCCAGTGCATAATGTTGAATGTCATATGTCTTTGAATTTTTGAGGTTCTTGGACATACCGGTTTCCATACGATGCTTTCCTTCACCGTTTTCGAGCGATGGCATCGAAGTTTGGCAGGAAGCAAAAAGCTTTAGACTAGGTTGAGTGTCATGCCCTTGGAAAGGCATGCAGTCCAGAAAGGATATGTCCAGCAGTGAACTAACACAGGTTGATAATGATGATGAATATCAGTTCTCACTTATAGCTAAAAATATGATTAAAATTCAATTTAGCTAAACTTATTGTTTATTTTCTTGTTTTCAGTCCGCCTTCAGCGCGTGCGGTGGCAGCTGCGGTGGCTGTGGAGGCTACAAGGGAGGATACAGCACTGGTATGTCTGGCGGCTATGGTTCTGGTTACGGCTACGGTGCCTCCGGCATCGCCTCCAACGGTGGTAGCCTCCCCATCTCCAGCGCCTCTTCCATCGCTCCCACCGGCATCTCCGTGGTGTCTGAGAACGTTTTGGAAGGTGAACTGATCGCCAGCGGTAACCTGCCGTTCCTGGCCGCCGTCGCTCTCGAGGGCAAGGTCCCATCTGGTGGTAAAGGTGCTGTCTCGTACGGCTGCGGCGATAGTACCACATATATCAACGAGGCCTCCGTCGGTACTGGCAGTGGTCACTCCTACGCTCGCTCCGCCGGCGTCGGCTACGCTGGATACGGTCAGGGAGGCAAGGGTTGTGGCGCCAGCAACGTTGGCTACGGTGCTCGCGGCTGCGGCTGTGGAGGTCGCGGATACTGATCTAAATCAATATCATGCCACGAGCCACATGACAAAACAACAACTGACAATGCTTCAAAACTTTAATAAATGCAAATAGAACTGAATGTTTTTTACTTTTATTCTCTTCTTCAAATAGACTTTTGGGCATTTTGCTCAAACAAGACGACGGCCACAGACTTATAAAGTATCTCTAAATTAGAAGGGTTCACTAAAATTTTCCAGAATGAATAAGAAAATAAATAAGTTGATCACATTAAAAACCAACTTAACATAGAACCTCCGCCATTTTTGAAGTCGGTTGTAATTGTCTGAAATAATACAACTATCGGTCCATATGTACGTATAATTTTGAAAGAATTTTCTTTCAACTCCAAACCGTTGAGGAGTTGTACCCTTCATCATCAGCTGATCCATATGAGATGATGATTATCAGACGCAAATGCTTGAACAGCTTTAGAAAATATATGATGAACGTAATAAGTGCCTATAAAATTTGAGGTTTGCCCTCGATTTCCCTTAGATCCCATAATCAGATTCTGACTTGAGTGACAATGGGACTAAATTGGAAGTATACCCTACCAAACAAAATAATACTTGGTCAGGAATGAATTTATTGTTTCTCAAAATATTATCCGTGGTAAATGCACTTTTACATACGAATAAACCAATTTGAAAACATTCATCCCACCCCTTGGTGATGACCTCGGTAACATGGTTTTCACACTCTTCGACAGCCTCTTCTGGTGATGAAAATCATTTACCGCGTAACTGATTCTTAATTTTTGAGAACAGAAAGTCACCAGGTCGTGACTGTATGCAGGATGGCACATTAGGTCAACGTTTTTCAGCTTCAAAAATTAATTTGTCTGTCTGGCCGATTGTGGTGAACTGCAAGATGATACGGTGTTTACGGTTATTTTTCCGTTGCGTGGCTTTGGAGGAGATAATTATACAAACAGAAGCGGAAAGCGACTTAATTTTATACTAAATAAATAACTAAATATCTGGGGCATTATTGCACACATGGTCATCTGACCCCAAACTAAGCAGAGCTTGTAATATGGCTGCCAGAGACTGATATACATACATATATATTTTTAAATACATACTTAAATAGATATTAACACCCAGACATTGAACAAACACAAATGTTCATCACACAAATGTTTTTCCTAGGTGGGAATCGAACCCACGCCCCCAAGCACAGAAGACAGGTTCACTACCAACTAAGCTAACGGGGCTGTAGAAAGTTTTATTATACACTAGCTGCGCCCCGCGGTTTCACCCACGTGGTGATGATGAAAAGTAGCCTATATATTAATCCAGGACATAAGCAGTGTATATTCCAAATTTCATCCAAATCCATCCAGCCGTTTCTGCGTGATTGAGTAACAAACATCCATCCATCCGTCCATACATCCATCCATCCAAACTTTCACATATATTATATTAAATGTGATATAAACCTTCCATGAAAAATTATCTAACTAATGATGAAAACCGCATTACAATCCGTTGCGTGGTTTAGGAGTTAGCGGATATACAAACAGCCAGACGCGGAAAGCGACTTTATTTTATACTTTGTAGAAATACAGAAGATATGTCAAGCATGTAAGCAGAGGCTAATAATGATGATGACAATTTTATCGTATACTTACTCGAACTTATGGACTTAATGAGAAAACTCTCAAAGTAAAAGATAATTTATATATACGAGTATTATTCGTTTATATAATTATCGAAGTGCCTTTGTGTCCCCAAACAAAACAATAAAGTTGGACTACCCATAATGATTTGATTAATTAATTAATTTAATATTGTTTTGATAATATTTTTTCGAATAATTAATTTAATGAATAAAAACTTAAAAATCATTAATTGAAGATCTTATATACTATCTATAAGCAACGAAGGCCTTATAGATAGTTTAATCGATCTCTAATTGCAATTAATTCAATAATATTTAATTAAAATTTTATTAATCCAACCTTTAAATAAGGATTAAATTAAATGAATAATGGACTAATGGTTAATTAAATTAGATATACCTGGGCTAAGAGGGCCTGAGTGCAGAAAATAAGGATTACTTTAGAAGACATTGTAGATACTAGATATGTCAAAACGAGGTAATTGTCGTAATTAATATTTGAACTAATTGTACTTTATACGCCAAAATATGAAAGGAACATTGCTTATTACAACATTTAGATATTTTTTTTTTTAAAGAAATTGGTATCGACACAAATTCACGTATTTTCGCGGTAAGTCGACTTCTAATTAATTATGACGTTATAAACCAAGTTAATACGTTTTTGCCACAATCAAAGCACGTCAATGACTTATTGGCATACTTCCAATGAATTAAATTACATATTTATCGATGCACACTTCAGAATTTTGTAACGATGTAGCTGTCGTAGATGGTATAAAAACTAAAGTGGTATGCTTACAAAAAATATTCTGAAATCAGTCTTCAGTTGATAACTTACAATGTCTTCCCTTGGATTCTTGATCCTGTGCATCCAGGCTTGCCTGATCCAGGTAAGGATCTCATATAGGGCTAAATTATTTAAACAAATTGTATTTGTTTCGGTCACACTATTTATATTACGAATTAGATGGCCTGACAGACGATGTCCTGTCAAAATTTAAACTGTTTGACTTATGGTCTTGTGTTCATACTCATACAAAAATCCCACATAATAATTAACAATATTAAAAACCAACTTCATAACAATGTCAGAACTGGACAAAAGTTGATCATGATTATGGATACTATATAGACCCCTTTTGGCAAAATACAAGTATAGTTTACTTTGAAGACCTAAACGGCGGTGTTAATATATAATTGTTATTTATTATATTATTTTTTTAAATAAAATCTTAAACTACTTGAAAGTATATGTACAGAAATCAAACTAAAAGCTTCTCGAGTGGAGACAACGAAACGGAAGACGTAGCGTAAGTAGGCCTTCCACTAGATGGACCAACGATATCGTGAGAGTCGCGGGAATCCAGTGGATGCAGATGGCAGGATGTCGACCAGGGTGGAGTTTTAAGGGGGAGGCCTATGTTCAGCAGTGGAAGTCTTTTGGTTGATGATTATAATGATAAAAATCCCCTTAGTGGAAAGAAGTGCCGTAAATAGGGCTGTGCCAGAGGTGCCCAGGCACAGGGCGCTGTGCAGGGGCGCAGAAATGACCACACCAAGACGAAGTTTTGTTTTCAAGGGCGCAGTTATAGATGCTCACACAGGGCGCATAAAAGGCTAGTTACGGCACTGGTGGAAAGAAATCAAAATACCGGAACTACATAGGTATTATACATAAAAACAAAAAACAATCTATTGAAGTATTATCCATTGAAGGTCTAAAGATAATTCAAATGCTCAGATTGCTGGCGGCATTACCGTATTGAATGGCAATGCTTTATCGCGTCGCATCAACCAGATGCTCAAATTTGATTTATCTTATATTACAGAATGCCTTCGCTTCTTGCCGGTGCAATACTGGTATGGGATATGGAGCCAGACTGGGATGCGGAAGCGATCTAGCTGGAGGCTACGGCGCGGGTATGGGTGGTTATGGAGGTGGTCTTTGCGGATACGGCACTGGTTACGGCGCTGGGTGCGGCCAGGCGTACGGCGGCTCTGGTATGGGTAACGTGGCCGTCGCCGGGGAGCTGCCTGTGGGCGGTTCCACCGCCGTCGCCGGACAGGTGCCCATCATCGGTGTTGTAGAGTACTCTGTACCCGTGGGTGCTTCTGGTTGCGTCACCATCACTGGTAACTGCGCTGAAAACTGCGGCTGCGGTCGCGGAGGTTACGGATACGGCTACTAAGCAACACCCAAAAACTCATCTGCTATAAATATTAAAAAAATCAATCCCTACCATATTATAAATGTGTAGATCAAATACCTTCACACATGACTTCTAACTAAGTAGAAGCAATACCTGATATCGGTTTAACTTGCAAAAAAAATCCCGTTTGCGTGATTCAGGTAAAGTGTCGTATTTACCTATAATAGACGCACTTTTTATATTTGTGAAACTACGATCCATTTACACTCATTATTTTAGGAATTATTGAATACCTTATTACGTTTTTAATAATATTATTCGTAAAGTTTAAGCAAATTTACATTTTTTTCGCAAAACATCGTTTTAGTACGCAATCTATTTTCAAACTATGGAACTACAAATCTGATGGCTGTCAGTTTGTTTGTTTGTCCGCGCACATCTTTTAAACTACTAGAAGGATTTCAAAGCAGTTTCCATGAATATGCTTATAAAATACCTGATTGAAACATAGGCTATATTAATTTATGATAATAAATAGTAAAAACAATTTTTTTTAATAATTATTTATAACGCCATCTAGCTTATTTTATAGTAATGTTGTCGTAATGACAGACTTCTACTCGCAGACATGGTAGGTAGGAAGACTGAAGCGGCTGTTGCCATATAATCTATATGTAAATATAACTATAGATATTCGCCAAAGAACCAGAGTCACCGACATAGCTATTAAAATCTGCAAGTTGAAGTGGCAATGGGCAGGCCACATCGCTCGAAGAACTGTTAACCGATGGGGAAGTAGGTAAGGTTCTTGAGTGGAGACCGCGAACCGGAAGACGCAGCGTAGGTAGGCCTCCCACTAGATGGACCGACGACATTGTGAGAGTCGCGGGCATCCAGTGGATGCAGATGGCAGGATGTCGTTCAGTGTGGAGGTTAAAGGGGGAGGCCTATGTTCAGCAGTGGACGTCTTCTGGCTGATGATGATGATGAAATAAAAACGAATCGCCGAAATGTATGTACCCGCATAACTTCCGATAGACTGCACCAAATAGTTTTTTTGTGTTTGTTATTTTCAGGACAGCCAACTGCTTTTGAAGAGGTTTTAGTTTATTATGGCGTAATTTAAAGTACGTTTATTTTTGTATTGACTTCTGACGTGCTAATATACCAAGTCGACGGAGATTAAAATGAATACATTTTTTGCCAGGATCAAACTTAAGACCAATAACAGACACGCAAAGTAGGTGAACTCGCGGCATCTAATCTGTTACTGATCTATGATTAGCAGCTATTTTGGATGTTATGGTGGTGAACGAAAGCGGTTTAGTTGTTGGAAGGGTCGAGGCGCAGAAGGCGGGCAAAATTTATTTAGACATCATTGATTGGCAGTCTTTACGCGGAGTAATGTTAAATAACAGCGATTAATTATAGATACCGCTCCATGCTTCCTACTTACTATTTACTAATAATTCAATAATAACGTTTGTCATGCATGACATTCCGCTTGACTTATACCAATTTTTTTTCCTTATTGGCTCCATGGCTCCACACTTCCAACGTATTTAACCAGTGAAAGTAATATATTATTTTCTTGAAATATATTTGAAACTATGGACATGTCGGGATACCTGTATCGAGTCAGATTAAAACTAGACTAAAATCATACTATGACGATAGTATGACAATCCGCATTAAAATGGAGAGCAATAAATCTACAATCATGTCATAATATGTGTAGGTATTATCTATAAAATATTCAGTATAAATAATCCGATGGATTTGTGCCTATTTAAAGTTCCGTTCGTGTTCGTTAGTGTAACATTTATATTTGGATATGTCAGTCTAATCGTCCACCCACTAATTACTTTGAGCTACGCGTACGAAGTCGCGGGCATTAGCTAGTTGAAAATAAAAATCATATTCCCATAGCTATGATGTTTTTTTAGGCATAACGTTTCACGTTTGGCGGGAAATTCAGATTTCAAACAGTTTTTTTTGTTCTTGTAGCTAGGCCGGGTAATTATTGTAAACGATCATGATGTTTGCGAAAATTGATTATTATTCTTTACAAACTCACGTAAAGCTTGCGCAGCTAGTATAAAATAATCTTTAGTTCACGCCAGGTTCACACTGTTATTTGTGTGACCTTGCATCATAATTATAATCAGATATATACGTGAGAATATTAAGATTCCGTTAGTTATTTAGTAATAACACCAAAGTTACGCATCAACGTTATATTCGACAGGTTTTTCTGTACAAATCTGCATCAATTGCTGTCCGATGTATTATATTAAGGTGATACGTTTCATGTTCGGCGGGAAATTCAAATTTCACACAGTTTTTTTGTCCTTGTAGCTAGGCCAGGTAATTATTGTGAAATGACACAGTGTTTGTGCGACTGCGAAAACTGTAGGTTATTCTTTAAATTATCATGTAGTAACTCACCATATTACTTACATTTGTCAATAAACCGTTTGAAACAGCAAAAATTTGTTTATTGACAAATGTATGTAATAATGTGCTTTGGAGATAAATAACTTTACGCGAGTTTGTAAATAATAATAATCAATTTTCGCAAACATCATGATCGTTTACAATAATTACGCGGCCTGGCTACAAGAATAAAAAAACTGTTTGAAATTTGAATTTCCCGCCAAACGTGAAACGTTTCACCTTAAATATAAAAAATAGGTATGTTAGTTATGATTGTTTTAAATAACTTTATTAGCATAAATTCTTAAATTATATAAACATAACAAGTTTAATTTATAAATACTAAACAATTAAAGTTTATTTGAGGCCATCTAGCTATCCCTGAGCCAGATTAGCTGCTATTCCTCCAGCCATTCCATTCCCAATAAAGCCTGGACCTACACCAGCACCATACGATGCACCAAAACCAGGGGTAAAACTAGGTATACCGGTTCCAAAGCTTGGCCCACCGAGACCTGCCCCGTATTGACTAGTTGCCGGAACATATTGACCAGCAGGTGGGCCATATTGGCCACCCTGACCTGCCCCGTATTGACTAATTACCGGACCGTGTTGACCAGTTCCTGGGCCATATTGACCAGCTGCCGATCCATATTGCCCAGTCAGACCATACGGGCTTCCAATATCACTGGTGATACCAATATTTCCAGTGCCACAGCCGTACGATACTGTTCCAGAGCCAGTAGCTGGTAAAGCACCTTGTAGGCCAATAGTTGCTACAAACGGAAGCTGTCCTCCAACAGTTAGAGGGCCTTCGATAGCCAAGTTTTCAGCCAATATGGAGACTCCAGTAGGTGAAATGGGAGAAGAGCTGGTCACTGCGAAGGCGCCACCGGAAGCTCGACCGCTACTTGCTAAGCCGGGACCCCCTAAGCCAGGACACCCTAAGCTAGAACCTATAAGTCCAGGGTTTATCAAGCCGTTTCCCACTAAACCTGGACCGCCTAAATTGGGACCCATGTATCCGGAGCCCACTAGACCATTGGCAAAGTTAGATCCAAATGGCAGTCCATTGTTGGAGCCAGCGTTCAGGTTTCTAATTCCTTGGCATGTGATACCCTGAAAAGAGGTTTACTTAAGTTATTTAAGGTACAGAAGTAATTTAATTTCATAGTGGCGATTTTGTAGTAACATCTACCAAACATAATTTAACAGGACTAAAATTAGGTATGTATGTATTTTTAGTTTTCATTTTCATAGAGATTGTGAGTCTATAGTTATTTTTTCTCGATGGCTATACTTAAATAATAATAAAAAATATCAATGATGGACATCAGTGAAAATAGCAGAGTAGAAAAAAGAGGTTTATTTTTTTGTTATGGTGGATCTAAGTTGCGGTTTTGAAGCGCTATTTATTGTTTTTTTGTATCCGTTATAAATGAAAATTTTATTTATAATTACCTGAACAATTATGGCTATTGAACATAATAAATAAACCGATAACGCCATTTTTTTAACGTAATTAGTCAAATCAAACAAACTTTAGTATCTAAGCATAAAAATTATAATGAAGTAATATTTTCTCAGACGGTTTTTTTATATAAAACTAAATTTAGTTTCAAAACAAAATGTTATCGTTTTTAATCTACAGTTTTTATCGGAATTATAAGCATATCTTTGATTGACTCACATTTTACTACCATTTACATAACATATATTATATAATTAATCAATAACATCTGATAAGCAAATACTATTTCCATGTTACTTTGTATAAAAGCATTTTTATATCGTTGTAGTATTCATTCGCTTTTTGTTGTTTTTTGCAAAACATAACTGTATTTAAAAGAAATGACTTCGCAAAATTACTTGGTGATATGTCTTCAGGCTCTGTTCATTCAGGTAAATGTTGGTCACGACTCATGCATGACACTAATATTCAAAATTTGTGATCATATATGGGCCGATGCGATGGCTAGTCCTATTGGTTCGATGGTTGGTCTATTGGTCTGATGGCTAGTCCTATTGCTATCCTATAGTTATCTGGTCCTATTGGTCCAATGGATGGTCCTATTGGTCCGATGGCTGGTCCTATTGGTCCAATAGCTAGTGCTATTACGGTTATACTGTCACACGGTTTGTGTTTATGTGTTATTTTCACTCAACTACGTCACGGATGAATAGATTTAAATACAATTTGGAAGAAAAAACATCACCATACCAAATTTTAGTAGTGTACAAAGAGAATAATCGCGAAAAAAAATAATCTTTGTATGTTAATTTAATATTACTTTTTTATTTCAGGTTATTTTAGGCCAAAACATTGACGGTCCATACGGGTCAAACCAAATTGGAGTTCCCATTAATGACCCTATTAATGGACAAATTGGATTCAATCCTGGACAAATCGGAACAATCGGATCTA
Source organism: Agriopis leucophaearia (assembly GCA_949125355.1). Classification (NCBI taxonomy): domain Eukaryota; kingdom Metazoa; phylum Arthropoda; class Insecta; order Lepidoptera; family Geometridae; genus Agriopis; species Agriopis leucophaearia. The sequence goes on from OX421289.1 coordinate 2,255,337, forward strand.
TAGGAGGACCAGTCGGTCTGGGAGGTGGAAGGTATAGAAATATAGCTGGAGCTAGTGGTTTTGGGGCTGGACCCATTAGTTTAGGTCCGATGGGCCCAATGGCTGGTTCAAATGGCCGTATGGCTAGTTCATTTGGCTCGATGGCTGGTGCGATTGGCCCGATGGCTGCTCCAGTTGGTCCGATGGCTGGTCCTATTGGTCCGATGGCTGGTCCAATTGGCCCGATGGCTGGTCCCGGCGGCCCCGTTGGATATGGCTATGGCTCATGTCCATCTAATTACGGTGGATCGGGAATGGGAGAAGTGGCTGTGATGGGTGAGCTACCCGTGGCTGGTACGACTAATCTGGCTGGACAGGTGCCCATCATGGGTTCTGTTCAATTTGGAGGGCCAGTGGCTGCTGCTGGCGCCATCACCATCTCTGGTTCTTGTGCCTGTAACATGCCTTATGGTTATTAGATTTATGTAGAATAATTAGATTAAATGTTGCTATAAATAAAAATATTTATTACAAAACTTGTATTTTTTCTATGATATAAACCACAGCCCTTATGAGGAATTTAAGACAGATCGTGACCAAAACGGGAACGTTGCCTACAGGCAGCGGTTTTTTAGATTAGTATAGTTTAATATATTTATTTTAATTTATTTAAGTCTGTTTATTTATTTTAATTTAGGTATGTTTATTTAATTGTATTTATTTAGGTAGTTATTATTTTGTCAATAGTGTCGGATTAATAAAAGTCCCAATGTTTAACAATAACTAATTAATACTGAAACATGAAATATAATTTAATTTGAAATTAAAATTATTTAAAAAAATAATTAATGAAGTTAATTAAGGTTAATTTAGCTTAATCTGAAATTAAATATTAATTAAATAAAAGAGAAACACAAGATTTAACATGAACGGCAGTAGTTTATTATATTTTATCTTTATGGACTGAGCGAAGAGAAGTTTAAGTCTGCGGGAGTAAATCAACGTTTATATATATGTTAGCTTGGACGGGACACAGACGGGACCTACAATTAAAAGTGTCATCCAAACTACGGTAGCGCTCAGTTGTAAATGTATGTCACTCGCGAATCAAAGGTCTAGCGTCAGAATGATGCTAGAGATTACCTAGTTCGTAGCCTATCGTATTGCTTAGAGATGGCGTAGCTGGGTGCTACGCCGTAGCACGAACTAGGTCGTTTGGTAAAATGAAAAAAAGAAGAAATGAAGAGAAGGATGAAAAGTGTTTATCCCGTTAATAATCATAAAACTAAGAGAAAAAAGAAATAATGACTGGCCAAGTGCGAGTCGGACTCGCGCACGATGGGTTCCGTACCATTTTCAATAAAAACAATAAATCACGTTTTTTGTATGGAAGCCCCCCTTAAATATAATTTTAATTTAATAATCTATTTTTAAAGTGATATATAACTAAATATTCTGTGAATATTTCAAGCGTCTATCTCTTGCCGTTATCAATATCGAGCGAAAACGAGCAAAAATATCACGTTTGTTGTATGGGAGCTCCCCTTTAATATTAATTTAATTTAAATTTAATTATTTATTTTTAAAGTCAATATATAATTTAATATTTTGTTAATATTTCAAGCGTCTACCTGTCGCCGTTATCAATATCGAGCAAAAAAATCACGTTTGTTGTATGGTAGCCCCCTTAAATATTTATTTTATTCTATTTTTTAGTATTTGTTGTTATAGCGGCATCAGAAATACATCATCTGTGAAAATTTTAACTGTCTAACTGCCATAGTTCATGAGATACACCCTGGTGACAGACGGACGGACGGACAGCGGAGCCTTAGTAATAGGGTCCCGTTTTACCCTTTGGATATGGAACTCTAAAAAGGAGGGAAAAAAGAAGAGAAGAGTAAAAAGAGTTTCTATCTATTAATTTAAAGTTTTTCATTATGACGACTACTGTCATTATGACGACTACTGTCATTATGACGACCTTTGGGCTTAGTACATCCCCAGTATTTAATCCTGTATAACTAAGTCATTGTCAACAAAGAACCTTACTTATTTTTTGCATTACCTAACTATTCATTTCCTGTAAAACCTTCCTCCCTCTAGACACACATCGCAATTTGCTGACTTTTGTTTTAAAATCAAAGGAGTTTGCAAAACTGGCAGTTAGACATGTACAAGGCGTGTTATGCATTCTAGGTCAGCAAAATAATAATAGCTGATTATGGTTTTACTCATATTTAGTTATGTAAACACATTATGTACTCTTGTAGAAACTGAAATAAAACACTTTTAACGCACTTTTTCGCGTGTATTTTACATTACTTGAAATCCTGATAGTCTAAGATCCCGCCATAGAACGACCTTCACAGAGCTGGTTAATGGATGAAAAGTATTTTATATTCAATTAAATATGTGTAAAAATATATTGCAAATGGGTTGTCTAAAAAAATTCAGTCCAGAATATGATTAGTTAACAATTAAAAAAAAAATGTTTTTTTTTACTTTTCACTGGTTTGGTTAATAGACAATTATGGGGTATCGTTGATATGGTCTTTTAAAATTAATGTAAGGTTTCATACATCATTTTTTATAACGTCTATACTTTGCTAAATATAGCCCGCCAAAGTGGCAAAAAGTTGTCCCCCCCCTGCATTTCTAAACTATAAGACATAGAAACTTGTAACTTACAACACTGGTCATTACTGGTCATATTTAAAACCTTCACATTTTTTTAATCAATCATATTCTGGACTTAATTTTTTTAGACAGCCCATTTGCAATATATTTATTGACATATTTAATTAAATATAAAATACTGTTCATCCATTAACCAGCTCGGTGAAGGTCGTTCTATGGCGAGATCCTATACTATGACGCTTCGAAAAACTTTGCAGTCTGGTATTGCCAGTTTAGCAAAGATACTCCGCGAGGCCATGGTAGGTATCAAAGAGAATGTAATACTACGTACCAAATTTTTAGGCATATTTATGATTAGGAGAATATTTATATCAACCAGAGTGCCAATCAAAATGTGGCCGCTAGTATTTTTAATTAATTTATGGGAAAAAATTCATTCAATTGGTTTTTAAATAAAATATCGTCAATTTGGTCCAGTTCTAAAACCCGTACGAAGCGCTTTGATTCCACTTCTATTGTGCGAACTGTTAGTATGTGGAATGCGCTGCCTGAATGGGTGTTCCCTGATAGTTACAATCTGGGTGTTTTCAAGTCAAAAGTGAATCGGTTTCTTCTAGGCAAGCGTGATCCATCGTAGGCCACATAATCGCTTAACATCAGGCGAGTAAGCAGCCAAGCGCAAGCCAATTTCACAAAAAAAAAAAGTTCTGACATTTTTCTGAAGTCTGTTTTTTATATTAATAATTATTGACTGTACTATTGGTAAGAATACGGCAAGAGGGGCCTCTTGAAAGTAAAAAACAGTTCAAAAATAACAATACTTATTTTTTTTCTTATGTATGGATTGTATGGTATGTATATATTTTTTTCATTTTCATACTTGTGACATTCAAATATGAAAGACAAGGTTGGCTTTAGCCTGCTCAGAAATAGGCGGAAAAAAATAATGTTTTATTGGATCATGCGCAAGCAATGCGCGAGGCTATCGTTCTGCTTTTATAACAATGATAAGGTTTACTTTTACGTAATTATTTAAGGTACATATTTATATTCTCTTTGAGACTTACTGTCATACGCATTTATTTCAACGGCTGCACTTCAGTTGTTTAGTTTGCTGGTGCATCAATCTAATAGAAAAGTCGATTTGTGTATGACTATGTATGTTCCTTATGGACTCCGAAACGGCTGGACCGATTTTGATTACGTATTCAGACAATCTTCAAATTAGCCCAGCGAGTGATTCTGTAAAGTTTGGTAGAGATCGGATCAACAGTATTTTTGTTTTTTAATATTTTCCCTGCAAGAAATTGACATAATATGGCATCATAGATAAAAAAGAAATTGTCATCTAAGTCAAAGGAGGTTGCTATCGCTACCAAGGAGGTTGCTTCAAGGCCGTTGAATTGTTTTCATCTTTCACTGTGCAATGTTTTTATAAGGAGTAACTTAGGTTATTTTTATCCCGGATATAACGCGGGTGAAACTGCTGGGAGCAGCTAGTAACTTACTTAATAATTATGCCGCTATCAAGGCTACAATTTATGCAGTTGAAAACGAAATCTAACATATGTTTTGTAATTATTGGGTAAAGAAACATATTGAAGTGGATTGGATTGGACATTTGGATGCAATATCGTAAATTGCCAAACCCTTTCGGAGTCTTATCTGCTTCAAAATGTGTCAATAGGTAAAGTTATATAGGTTACCAAAGTTTAGAATGCCGTATTGTTTCATATAAAAACGTAAAAGTATTTTCTGTGTGCCATTTAGGACGACAATATCAAGTAATCATGTACTTCAAGGAGGTTTTATTTTGTGCAGGAGTTCTTTTTATTCAGGTAAATATTGCATCCTGTATTGCTCATATATATTTGCTCAGGTTTTATTTAGAATCCCACTCAGATAGGCAGCGTTCGGGATATTACGTGACATCATTTCATCTAAAATACCACAGTGCCTAAAGACAAGGGTCTTTAACCAGTGTGCGTTGCCAGTGATGACATATGATACTGAGACGTGTTTCTTAACTGTTGGCCTTTTGGAAAACTCAGAGTCACACAACGGGCAATGGAAAGAGATATGCTCGGAGTTTCTTTGCACGATAGAATCCGGAATGTGGATTATTCGCCAAAGAACCAGAGTCATCAACATAGCTATTAAAATTTGCAAGTTGAAGTGGCAATGCGCAGGCCACTCGAAGAACCGATAACCAATGGGGAAGAAAGGTTATTGAGAGGAGACTACGAACCGGAAGACGCAGCGTAGGTAGGCTTCCCACTAGATTGACCGACGATATCGTGAGAGTCGCGGGCATCCAGTGGATGCAGATGGCAGGGTGTCGCTCAGTGTGGAGGTTAAAAGGGGATGCCTATGTTCAGCAGTGGACGTCTTCTGACCGATGATGATGATGATTTATTTAGCTTTTAGCTCACTTCCACCTCAAAACTATAGCAGAGAAACTGTTACTTGTAATATGAACTCATTTTCGTATAACGGACAGCAGAATTGCAAATGACAAAATTTGAAAGTAACGTTGTGATTTGTCAGGCATTCTCGGATCCATACAAAGAAAAGCGATATGGTAGGTAGCGTACGTCTTGATTTTTATATATTTTTTTCTAACTAACGAAGACAAATGACAGTTACAGCATTTGTATTATGGAGGTTAGAATAAGGAGAAACATCTTATATGTTATGACACACTCCCAACCTGAAAAAGTTGGAAAAAAGTGTCCTTTCTAAGCTGAAAACGAAAAGATTTAAAAAAAAACTAACTTTTTTATTAACGATTGCTTATTTATATACATTTTTAACGAAGCGGAAGTTTTTCTTTCCTCGTTTATTTCTCTATCCTAGTTACCCCAAAAATATATGCGGTTTTCTTCAAAATTTACTCTGCTAAACGCCACCCTAATTTAACGTATATTGACGGACACTTTTTCATACACAAAGACGGTTCTCCTTACCTCTACCTTCCATAATTCGTATGTTAGAATGATTATTGAATACAAACTTTTCTTTACAGACAATTTATGGTCAAAATGGCTGCAACCAAGCACCAAACTGCGGCTGCTATAACACAATGGCACAAACTTCAGCATGCGACTACCCTAACACAGTCGTAATTCCAGCATGTGGCTGCCCTAGTACAGGTCTTGCATACGGTTGCCCCGACACATTCGTAAATCCAACATACGGTTGCCCCAACACGGCTCCAGCATACGCTTGCCTTAACACACCCGCAACGGCATGCGGTTCCCCTAACACATTCGTAGCTCAACCATCCTGTGGCTCCAACAGATTCGTAGGCCCAGCATGCGGTTGCCCCAGCACGCTCCCTGCTCCAGCATGTGGCTGCCCTAGAACATCCGAAACTTCAACATGCGGTTGCCCCAACACATTTGTTGCTCCAGCAAGCGGCTACTCCAACACACGCTACATACCATACGCTGTATCACTTACTGTCTCCCCCTACCCCCTACCAGGTGCTCCCAACATCCCCGCTGAAATGTCCTTAACGTCAGATAACCTGTCGATATCTGGTCCAGTACTAGCAGCTGGGAAGCTTCCATTTGCTGGGACAGTGGCTCTAGAGGGCGCACTGCCAGCATCCGGAGCCGGCTCTGTCCAATATGGCTGTGGAGATGTGGCTGTACTTACGGAGGTGCCATATGGTCCCGTGGGATATGACAGATGTGGGTGTGGTGGAATGTAGAGTTCCGATGAATAAAGATAGTACTGTAATTAAACATTTGTTTTCATATTTGAAACCTGTATAGACAATAGGCTCTGATTATGTGCACGCTTTTATTAGCTTGGTATATATCTATGTAACGGAATCTTTGAACGTAATTTTCACTCCTTTCAAAACGTCGGATTGATTTGAAACTTTGCACACTTATCTAGGACCGATGACAATGCAATAATTTAAATACTTTGTCCCGTTATCCTTACCAGGATCTTCAGGATTAGCGAATTTAAAGATACCTAACAGACGCTCAGACTCATAATCATCCTCAGCCAGAAGACGTCCACTGCTGAACACAGACCTCCCCCTTTAACCTCCACACTGAGTGACACCCTGCCATCTGCATCCACTGGATGCCCGCGACTCTCACGATATTGTCGGTCCATCAGTGGTAGGCCTACCTACGCTGCGTCTTCCGGTTCGTGGTCTTCACTCAAGAACCTTTCTTCCCTATCGGTTATCGGTTCTTCGAGCGATGTGGCCTGCCCATTTCCACTTCAATTTACAAATTTTAGTAGATATGTCGTTGACTCTGGTTTTTTGGTGAATATCCACGTTTCAGATTATATCGCGCAAAAAAACTCCGAGCATAGCTCTCTCCATTGCCCGTTGTGACTCTTGAACTAGGCAAAAACAATTTTGAGAGTGAGGTCAAGACGAGAGAAGGTAGTTGGGCTGGGCAGCATTCTTGAAACTACGTAGAGTCTTCTCGTCACCTATCCCGCAAAGTATCCAGTCCGTTCTACTTGTCATGATTTAAGACACTGAAACGTGACACTGACAGTTGGAGCGGTCCACAAGTTCAAAGTCGCTCAGCTAGCTGTGGAGAGAGCTATGCTCGGCGTTTCTCTGAGGAATCGTATCCGGAACGAAGTTATTCGCCAGAGAACCAATTCAAAGTCACTGACATAGCCAAATAAAGGTATTTTTTATTTGTTTCAATTAAAACAACTGCCAGGCATTTTTGTAAGATTGTTGTACCCAGTTGCACCCATATAAACAAAACGTCAGTCATTCGAAATCAGTTAGCAACTGCGACGCAGAGTTCGACGCGTTGACATAAATAAGAATGTTCAATCAACGTTCTGGCACAATACCTGGCGACAGATTTTCCTTCTAATTTCCGTTCTATTTACTTCTCTTTTCTGTGGACATAGCTCAACGTATTAGCAAGGTGAAGTGGCAGTGGGCCGGTCATATCTGTCGCAGACCCGATAGCCGTTGGGGTAGACGTGACGAGTGGAGTCCACGAATCGGAAAACGTGACATAAGACGTCCGGAGACTCGTTGGAGTGACGATATGAGTAAAGCAGCTGGCAGTGGTTGGAAGAGAAAAGCCGAAGATCGCGGGCTTTGTTGCGTTCCTCGGGAGAGACCTATGACCAGCATGTCTATTCTGCAAGCTAAGTGAACGCGCAAGTGAAGTGATAAGCTAAGTGAATGTGATTTTTTCTTGTCTATTTCTGCAGATAAATGTCAAAGCATCGAATTATAAGGTTAAGGGACTACAGTCAAGGGTGATCACTCGACATTTTGACATTTCTCTATAGTAAGCGCCAAGAAAAATACACGTTCACTTAGCTTATCACCTCACTTGCGCGTTTACTTAGCTTGCAGAATAGCCCGGCTGCATTGGACTATAATAGGCTGATTGTCTCAATACGCGCTCTGTTATAAATGCCACTTGACGTCACCTATTATTCAGTATATATAGTGAGTTCGCCAAATAAATCTTAACAAATTATTAATATGTTACAAATGACTAACCAATGCATATCAAGAGCGCTTCGAAAGCTTTTTTTTTTATTATTTAAGTAATAGACTTGCCACTTTGCCAGATGTTAAGGCTGCGCTCACCCTCCAGAGGTGTCTCTTCTGCAAATTTTCAACATTTTTGAATAAAAAAAAACAAATCTGACATAATTTTTAGAATACCTACCATTAAAACAAAAAATAATAACTAAAAATCTAAATGGCAAAATTTATTTAGTTGAGAGTTATTTTGTAATTTTTACCAATATCATATAAGGTAGGTAGAAAGACTATGGAGCGGTATGAATATATTTTTTTTACCCCCGGACGGGAAATTAAATCTCGTGATATGTAGCACTTTGAAAACACAAAAAACAAGGAAAGGTAGATTATTTTGGATTTGTGAATTGTTTTTAGGGTTACCTAGCCCGACAAGGAACCCTTATAAATTCGTTCTGTCCGTCCGTCTGTCCGTCCATGCGAACTTTTTAAAACCTTCTAACTTCTATAATTATTAAGATTAGTGCATGAAACTTTGCACATCAATTACAGTTGTAAATTGTAATATAGATCTCAATTTTAAAAGTATAAAAAATATATAATATTATATTTTAGGGGTGGCTCTGGTACATGTGAAATGGGGATAAATTTCTTTTTCACTCCTCACCTCCGCACCTCCTTGTGTGGGTTACTAAAGTGGCATTTTTTTTTTCTATAACCATCATTTTCTGAGCTATGATTTAAATTATATGGCTTTTGTTACGGAACCCTACCATATGCGTGTCTCGACACGCTCTTGGCTGAATTTTTTTCTTTACATAAGCAAGCATTTATTTACATTTGCGTTAAACAAAATAGAAGCCTACGTACCTATATTGATGCGAAGAACGTTGTTGCAAAGCACGCTGTCCCCCGTTTTTGTATTGTGTCGTCGGGTAAATAAGGTTGCATTTTTACTCCGTAATAGTTACATCACAGATATACTCGTAAATTATATTATTAAACCACGTTATCACCTATTTCTCGATAACGAAACAAAAAACTGATAATTTTCGTAAACTTTTGCTGTCAATTTACTGATAAAACATTTTTAATTGCTAACGAAAGAATGTAGGTATAAAAGAAATGCTTTTACGTAAGTTACAGTCAGTAAGTAGTTAAAAATTAGACTATAATGTACCTAAAATTGGTGTTCTTTTGCCTTCAGGCTCTCTTAGTACAAGTGAGTTGATAAATAAACCGGCAAAATTCGAGTTGGGCTCGCGCACTAAGAGTTCCTTACCCCACAATATACAAAAAGTTGTGTTATAAATATATATTAAAAATACCGACTTCACAAAAAAAATACCGAATTGAGAACCTTCCCTTTTTGAAGTCAGTTAAAAAGACAACATCACGCCCAGGTGGTCACCCATCCAAGTACCGACCGCGCCGTACGTTGCTTAACTTGGTGGTAAACAGAAATTTGTCAACAACTCGCACTGGGCTATAATCATGCCAAGTTTAACGCTTGTACGTAACCGTTTAGGATAGAGCAAATATACAAAAATACGATAAAAACGTTTGCTGTATGGGCCCCTTTTAGTTTTTACTTTTCGACTTTATTACGGTTTAAAAGATACAGCCGTAAAAGTGGGACGGATGGACAGACAACGACAGACAAACAGACAACATATGCTTAGTAATAGGGTCCCGTTTACCCACCTTAGGTACGGAACCCAAAAAATCAAGCTTAATTCACAATATAAAGGGTCCCATCTGGGCCCAACGGACCTTGACAAAAAAGTAATTTGAGAGAAATTTTACCATAGGGATTTGAACGGATTCAAGCAGTCAGAGGCAGTAGGTGAAATTGTCTATTTTGCAATTACAGAAATGTCTGTCTGTCAAATAATTAGATTATAATTACTGACATTTTGTCTCTGAACTTTTGACGTTCTAGGGGCATTCCGATTTCCTCCTTGACTTTATCTGTCACAAGCTGCGCTGCGTTTTTACCCGCGTAGTGATGAAAAATTGTGATCGTGATGATGATGAAAAGTAGCCCATGTGTTAATGCAGAACATGAGCTATCTATATTCTAAATTCCATCCAAATCCGTCCAGCCATTTCAGCGTGAAAGAGTAACAACAAGTGCCTCACATTATTATTAAAAACTGATTCAAAAATATATGAAAAAAAAAACACGTAATAAGTGCCTATAAAATTTGAGGGCTACCCTCGATTTCCCTGAGATCCCATCATCAGATCTTGACTTGGTGACAATGGGACCAAATTGGAAGTATAACCTAATGAACTATTTTTTTTTAATCGGTCAACAGTTGGCGGAGAATTCGGTGAACATAAATAAAATCTATATATATATCAATAAAAAGGAGACGTCTTTTTTTGAAGTCGATAAAAATACACTCGCACACATACAAACTGTCGCATTTATAATAATAGTGTGATTAACTTTATATTTCGTCTCCAGCAATCCTTTTCCTTCGCCATCAACAACTGCAACGGCGCCAGATCCGGCCCCACCGTCATCCAAGGGAATGCCGTAACCACTGTCACAGCTCTGCCCACTATGAACAACAATCTCGGCTGCAATGGACCGATACAGACCAGCCAAGTCATCCCATTGACGACGGAGATCACCCCCTCCCTGCAACTGGGGGATATCAGCGTGGGGGGTGATATTCCTATTGGAGGATCTATCAAAGTTTCAGGTAAGGTTCTAGACGTTTAACGTCATAATAGGCCCAGCCTGTCTATTCTGCAAGCTAAGTGAACGCGCAAGTGAAGTAATAAACTAAGTTAAGTGTTAATTTTTCTTGCCTATTTCTGCAGATAAATGTCAAAATATCGAAGGGTATGGGACTACAGTCAAGGGTGATCACACGACATTTTGACATTTCTCTATAGTAATCGACAAGAAAAATACACGTTCACTTAGCTTATCGCCTCACTTGCGCGTTCACTTAGCTTGCAGAATAGACCAGCAGGCATCAGGCCAGTCAGCGGTCAGGTCATCATCATTATCAACCAATCATATTCCAATCATAATCATAATAATTATCCGCATATATCGTTCCTATCATGTTGTCTTCTCTCAGAGAGAGAGAGAGAGAGAAAGAGGATGGGCACTTATCAACCATGCTGGCCCAGTGCATGTTGGTGAATGTCGTGTCTTTAAACTTAAAGGTTCTTGGACATACCGGTTTCCTCACGATGTTTTCTTTCACCGTACTTGAACGAGGGCATCGAAAAAGTACATACTTACATGCGGTCAGGTGCAAGCCTAAATCGTTTTATCCTCATTATCATCAGCCAGAAGACGTCCACTGCTGAACACAGGCCTCCCCCTTTAACCTCCACACTGAACAGCCTGCCATCTGCATTCACTGGATGCCCGCGACTCTCAAATGTCGTCGGTCTACCTACGCTGCGTCTTCCGGTTCGTGGTCTCCACTCAAGAACCTTTCTTCATCATCGGTTGGCACTTCTTCGAGCGATGTGGCCTGCACATTGCCACTTCAACTTGCAAATTTTAATAGCTATTTTGGATTCTTTGGCGAATAATCCACATTCCGAATTCTATCACGCAAAGAAACTCCGAGCATATATCTTTCCATTGCACATTGTTGTGTGACTGAGTTTTTCCAAAAAGTCAACGGTTAAGGACCACGTCACAGTACCTTTCTTTCCCATCGGTTATCAGTCCTTGAGCGATGTGGCCTGCCCATTGCCACTTCAACCTGCAAATTTAATAGCTATGTTGGTGACTCTGGTTCTTTGGCGAATATCCACGTTTCACGTTTATTGTACGTCAATCGTATTACTTGTAGTAGAATTACGAAATATGACAAACTATGTAGGTAAACTGGTCAGCATAAAACAAATAACCTACGTACTGGTATTTACAGCTGTTATTGAAATTAAACTATAAATACGTGACGCAATATACTCGTGGTGTCCGTACAGTTCAATGTCCATCCGGTCCTCTCACCTTCAATAAATATTCATAATCTGCCTATCTTAATCCATTGCTGTACATATGCCTATCTTTAGCCGCCTTCCAAAAAGGAGGAGGTTATCAATTGGACTGTCTTTTTTTATGTTTGTTACCTCAGTACTTTCGACTGGGTGAACCGATTTTGTGATTCTTTTTAGGGGTGCGTACCTAAAGGGTAAAACGGGACTCTTATTACTAAGAGGATCCAATTCACTCGTGATTTGAAGACACCCAGATTGTATCGGGGAACATCCATTCAGGCAGCGCATTCCACAGACCAGCAGTTCTGTTTTAACTGTCTTTTTTTCTACTTTTTAGTTTAAGTTTGTACATATCTCTTTTTCCTAAAAATTTACTTTAATCTATATTTTTCAGGTTGTTTCCCAGTGTACGGGTTAGTGTCGGTAGATGGCACTGTCCCGTCATCTGGCACAGCTGCGATCAACGCTGGATGTGGTCTGTCCACTCAAATAATCGAACCTGGTTGCAGAATGTATTGAACACCACAATTAGTGAATAAATTGGTGTTTTAGTGAAAACAGTGAGATTTTAATATTTGATGATTCATTCCTTTCTTTATACATAGGTAGTAGGATAAATTCGGATTAATCTATTTTAGAAGAGCGAAGCCGCGGGTGAAATCTATTGTATACATGTAGCATCCCATGGTTTCACTGGCTTATTCTACAGGAATAATTCATTTTATAGCCTAAAAGAACTGATAAATATAATTTCTTTTAAATTGACTTCCAAAAAGGAGGAGGTTTTGAATCCGTCATTTTTTAAATGTTTTTTTAGCTTAGAACTTTCATCTGGGTGAACCGATTTTGATGGTTCTTTTTTTATTTGAAAGCTGATGCTTCCCGTGTGGTCCTATTTCATCTTCAATTTGGTCCAGTTCTGTCATTTTTATGAAGTCGGTTTTTAACATTGATAATTATACTAAACTCTAAGCAAAACTTAATAAATGCATAGGTCAATTGGATGCATACAATCCAAGATTACATGGATGATGACTGGTATTTTTCTATATTTTCCGACATCTTATAAGAATATATCTAAATATCTAATACTACTATAAAAAAAAGCTTCATACTAGTTGCAATGTCATTCTAAAGGTAATACTTTCCCAATATAACAACAATATGATTATTTAATTCACACCCAGTGATTTTTTTTCTTTGAAAACGGTGAAATGCGCGTGTTAGCCACGCGCCTTTAGCTGCTCCTAGAGAGTAGAGGTTTTTTTTTTTCTAATGTGACTTATTGTTGTTGGCCTTGCGGCTTCTACAGCTTGACCGGACTAGTTGGTGAACGCAAAAGGCGTTGGGCCAACATGGTTTAGATTTTGGGCGACAAGCGCAAGGGCACCTCGGAGGTACAAGCCTCGGCTTGGACCGTCGCCGGGAGTGGGGGATCAGACTTGCCCAGGCACCACAGAAGGGGTGTGCCCTGGGACCCTAGTAAGTTGTTGAAATGAATGATTATTTGGAGAGAATCTAACAGATCCTGAGAGAGTAGAGGCGTTTAGTCTAACGTATTTCTCTGTTTCCTCCCTGGACAATGCCAATAAAGTTATCATTTTTTGAAATCGAGTTTATCTTCTCTTATGTTCCTGCGTTTTATATTTTTCTCATAATTGAACTAGTAAGTATAAGGTTCACCTATAAAAATTCCAAAAAATGCAATTTTTCCCCATCGCGGTCAGACATCCATCAAACTAATTGGAAGAGTTTATAAAACAGAAACATAAGCCTTCTTATAATTATTGGCACAAAACTAAATAAATTGGCCCTAATTTTAAGGAGGAAAATGAGGAATACAAGACGTTGATTTTGTCTACTTTTCATAGTTAGAATCGATCCGGGCTGCAGTCGCAGTATCAGTAGTTGTCGCGCTCTATGTGGGGATGGGGAGTAAGTAGGTAGGGTTGCCATCCGTCCGGGTTTCCCCGAATTTGAATTTGTATTTGCAATATATATATTTAGCTAATTTCAGTATAAGAGAATGCCCGTATTAATTGTAAACTTCTTGTCTTGTCTAGCAATTGGTTCAGCATGACAACATCCTGTATAGGTGTTGTTTACGCCAGGGAACCGGTTATGTTAACCGATAAGTGAAGTTGGTTGCGTCCGAGCTTGGCTCGTGCGCAACTTCACTTCAACTCACTAGTTCTGGTACATTTGGTTTCATTGAGCTTAAATGATACGATGATGTGGGTATGTATTTTTTAAGAGTGTAGTTCATATTTATTATTTAAGTATCTGTTTTTTGTAAGCGCCGCGGAGGATGTGAGCACCATCTCAAACCAACTGTGGTTTTTTGGTGCAACATTAATTTAAAATTGTATTGTTATGTATAAAGAAAATAAATTAAAAAAATATATATATATATATATATATTCTGATTCTGATTCTTGTCCTAGCTAATCCGGTCCCGTCGGCTTGTTAATCCGGGTTGCGTCCGGGAAAGGCTTCATTTGAAGTCCGGGTTTAAAAAAATTAAGTCTTGGGCCACCCGTGGCACTCGCACTGTGCCCGCACGCCGCAATTTTTACATTGTTTAAAAAACCTGTTGACATGTCCGTATTCTGGGCTCTAAAATCTGGGGTTTTCACGCGTCTTGTCCTGGATGCCAAATTTTAGAGATGGCAACCCTAGGGGGAGGCTTGAGGTCAGCACGATAGCAACAGATTTGCTAAATACCTTTTCAAATTTCTTGATCTATCCTCTTAAGCAGGGCAAATGGAGGTTGAAAAATATGAAATTCTACGTGTACGAAGTCGCGCGCAACAAAAGCTTACATCTTATATCTAGATTTATCTTGATTTGACATCTTATATCTCGGGGTGACGAGCGCAGTGCATTGCCATCCAGGGTTTTGAACTGTTGAAGTTCAAAATTCTGAGTGGCGTTGAGCTGTTATGGGCAAGCGTGAAGAGCCATCAGGCGAGCGACTTCGCTCGTCTCACCACTTCAGTATCTTTAAAAAACCCAGCTAGTTTTGCTATAGAAACTGCACCGATCGATGATGACCAAGGTCACTGTATCTGCAGCGTCTAGAGGCCGACCTTTTGTCCGAGACGGTTAACTCTATAGCTTGTCTAAACACGTACCTAGATATTAAACTAAGAATATAATAAAACTTTTTATTTTTCTGACCTCTTCCCACATTTAATAGGGTCAAACCACACAGTCAAACTGATGTAATCCTGCAAAATCAATGTTCAAAAATTATTTAATTACTAACTAAAAACAATAAAATCTAGTCCTGATTTTCAGAAAAATCTATCTATATCTTAGAATAAGTACCTACCTAAATAGATTTTTCTTATAATTAAACGACTTATTTTTCGCTAATTTACTTGGGTTCTATAGGTACATATTCTAAGATCTATATGTATACTTATAATAATAAAACTGTAATAGGTCCAATTCTGTACATTGAAGATATTTTGTTTATTTTTTGGACGGCACTCTATAACTGTACTTATTTTTATTTCATTTTTTTCTGTCTGTATCTGTGCCGCGCATCACGCCGAAACTACTAGTGAATTTTTATGAAACTTTCCATTATTTGAGTTCATACTAAGTGTAAGGTAGGACAATGGATAGTACTTTACGTCCCAAAATTCAACATGGTCCCCTTAGGAGAGGGGGTTACATAATTATCAATATAAAAAACCGACTTCATAAAAATGACATAACTGGACCAAATTGGGACTACACGGGAAGCACCAGCTTTCAAATAAAAAAAGAATCATAAAAAACGGTTCACCCAGGGGAAAGGTCTGAGGTAACAAACATTTAAAACAAAAACAGTCGATTTTAGAACCTCCACCTTTATGGAAGACTGAAACTAAAAATAATGCCCATACGTTTTGTTTATATTCTTACTTAGCAATTTTTTTTCTTTTAAGATGTACCTAGTTCTTTTTTTTCAACACTAACGTTTTTTCTCACCGGCAAAGCCGTGTAGGACAGTGCAGCCTTAAAAAATAACTTTCCTGCCTACACCCAACTCCAAACGCGGGACAGTTAAACAGTTTGCAAAATCTTGCGAACGCGCCGAAATACGGTTAGCGGTCGCGTGATTTTGCAAACTGCACCTATTCGGGCCCGCGTTCAGAGTTGGGCGTAAGGCTGTAAATATTAGGTAAAGTAACACAATGTATTTTTTATCAAAATCATTTATTTCCGGTGTGTATAGTTTTCTTCATAATGTTGACAGTGCAAAAATAAATATTATTATGCAAGTACTTTGATATCGGTGTAGTAATTCAAATTAAAAATATATATTTATTATTTATAGATATTAAAAAACATAATATATAATAACTATATACATAATTCGAAAGAATGTTTTGTGTTCACATACAATTTAACTAACTTACCGACTTTAAAAAGGCGGGAGGTTCTATGTTCCACAATTTGTTTTAAAGTATGTTCACTGATTTCTCCCCCAATAATGAATTGATTTTGATGATTCCTTTTTTGTTTGGTAGGCTATATTTCAGAGGTGATCCCATGTAAATTTCATCAAAATCGGTTTAACATTTTGGTTTTAAAATCAATATAACAGAAAAAATATATAACATTCAAGTAAACGAAATTGCGTATCTACACATTTTGAAGTCGGTTTTTTAAATTGATAATTTTAGTTCTTATTTGATGAATTTACATATTCGCACAACTAGCTACCTGCAAATAATATTACCAAATAATATACAAATATTATAACCATACATTAATAATAAAAAAAACATAATAATATCAATAAAAAATAAATAAAAATTTACACAAAGCGTGTGAAATTCTATATACGTACAATATAATATAAAAAAAATATTACAACCCCGATTAAACAGCTAGTCAAAACCTAAAAACATTATATTTATACCTACCACTTGTGTCATGTTTTTTGACACAGGCATTTTGTGTGAAACCGTCCAGCCACCATTGCTGTTAAGTCTTTTCCCACTTTTACCAACTTATATTCTAGTATTAGCTTGTCTACTTCCATGGTTAGCTTAATATTCTAAAAATGATATCATATCAATACTGAATATTTTATCTAAGAAACCGTAAAGACCGAAACACGTTGGACATTTCGCTCGATAGAAAAAATATATGAAAGTAACACTGATTTGCGATGATTTTTTTAGATTCATTAAAATATTCTATTTACTAAATGATGTTTACGATCATTTCATAATTATGGAGGTACCTAACTGTAAAGGTACATTGTACATTACAGCTCATTGATGTAAAGAATAGTGGGAAGATACGTGACGAACTCCTTGACGTGGACCGCACAAATTAGGCTCACGGGCCTAATCGACTTCAGTCACAATCGAACTGGCGTTTGTGATAGCACGGGAAGTACTTGTCAAAATGTTGTTTGAACCGAAACATATTTAATGGGTACAATGTTTGGATGTCATGCATCTTTTTGAAACAGTCATTGATACAGCTATACTTTTCGAAAATAATGACATAACCTCAAAAATAGAAGTAGTGAAACGTACGACTGTGTGTAAGCGTCATGGTTTTGCTCTACTAAATACGAGTATAATACATATGGTTATTTTTAGTAACAAACGTTGCTTAAAAATGGGAAAACCTTTGTATTTTTAATAATAATATCCGCCGTAACCGCCGAGGCCGCATCCACAAGGGGATGCCACATAGGGACCCATCGGCAAAGTCTCAGCTAGCAGGCTGCTCACAGTCAAGAGAGATAGAGTATCAGCCAAGCTGGCAGCCACGGAGTTTTGTGGGACCACAGGAAGAGCAGGCATAAAAGGGGAAGAGCATGAAGGAATGGCGGGGGCAATTATCGAAGAGGGGCAAGAGGGGATGATTGAAGAGGGGCAGCCGCACCCGCAGTTGTTGATGCCACCGATGATGCTAGGCATAGATCGGATGACCTGGGCGGAGGCAGTCTGAAAAAGAAGAAGAAAATATATTTAAAAAACCAACTTACAATTTTGTATATAAATAATTATCAATGTTTACCAAAAACCGACATTTCTATGAAGTTGATTATTATAATCGACTTCATAGAAATGTCGGAACTGAAACCAAATTGAAATGGGACCACACAGGAAGCACCAGCTTTCAAATAAAAAAGTTCTGAGATAACAAATAATTAAAAAATATATATTTATAATTATATATTATATTTATGACAGTCGAATTGAGAACCTCCATCTTTTTGGAAATCGGTGAAAAACACGCTTTAAATTCGCTTATCCTGAAAATCCTGGTAAGGATAACGGGAAAAACTATTTAAATTATTGCATTGTCATCGGTCCTTGATAAGTGAGCAAAGTTTCAAATCAATCCGACGTTTTGAAAGGGGTGAAAATCACGTTCAAAGATTCCGTTACATAGATACCACAGAATAGAGAAGTAAATAGAACGGAAATGAGAAGGAAAATCTGTCGCCAGGCATTATGACAGAACCTTGATTGAACATTCTTATTTAAATCAACGCGTCGAACTCCGCGTCACAGTTGCTAACTGATTTCGAATGACTGACGTTTCGTTTATATGGGTGCAACTGGCTACGACAAATTTCTTACAAAAATGCCTTGACAGTCGTTTTAATTTAAACAAAAAAAAACTGTTATAGTTACATTCAAAGTTAATAAAAGCGTGTTAAAATGAATTTGAAAAACCAACCTCGAAAGCCACGAGGGCAACGCAAAGCACCAAAAACGACTTCATGTCAAATAAAATAAATTATTTGTTATGTGACAGTCACCCCCTGTCAATACAATTTATACTTGACATGTCACAATTCAATAAGCAACCAAATATGCTTTATCATAACTTCATTACTTTAGCATCGGTTGGTAAAACTATTACGAATATCATGTTGCATAAAGTATCATAGATAAATAACTGGTTCAAAGCGTGTTGAGACATCCATATGGTAGGGTTCCGTAACCAAAGCCATATAATTGTAATCATAGTTTAGAAATGTATAGTTATAGAAAAACTCGAACGAACAAAGATGGACTTTCAAATTTCAGAGCTGTATCATCCCGACATAGCATATGCTTTTTAAGGTATAAACATAGAGAAAACTGATTTGGAACACATTATTTCAATTGGTCAAAGGTCCTTTGAGCTAGAACGCCTTGAATTTATTACAGTTTTAACGCTGTTACTCAAAAAATCATAATCAGATAATGTTCAAAATAATGTTAAATGCAGGTTTTAAGTATGACCTATCTGTATTGCAAGTTACAAGTTTCTATGTTTTATAGTTTAGAAATGACCAACTTTTAGCCACTGTGGCGGGCCATATTTCGCAAAGAATAAACTTTATAAAAAAGTGATGTATGAAACCTTACTTTCATTTTAAAATACCTTTTCAACGATACCCCACACGAGGAGGTGCAGTGAAAAAAAAAACATCCCCATTTCACATATACCAGAGCCACCCCTAAAATTCAATATTATATATATTTTTATACTCTGAATTCGGACTGACGGATAGATAGACAGACGGACAAACAGAACGAATTTATAAGGTTTCCTTGTCAGGCTACGGAACCCTAAAAATACGTAAGGTATTGTTAGGGTTAGTACATAAATTAATACAGGCCGGTTAGGTTTTCTAGTTGAAAAAAAAAACTTTAAGGTCCAATTTTTCAATCCTCAGTTAAAGAATCAGATAGGATTTATTCCATTGATAGCATGATTTCAAATTTTTCATTAGTTAGAGGTTATTTGCGGAGTAAAACCTGTAAAATTATTGGACAGATAATTCTATTGTTTTTTTAACTATCTGACCGTTTAACTGCGGAGTGAAAAATCGGCCCTTACAGAAACAGAAATACAGAATACGCGTGACAAAGAAATTTTTAATTTTTAATTTTTTATAAACAATAAAATACAAATTTAAAATAAAGAATATTCCTCTCATCGATTCCCGAAACTCCGTAATCATTGGGTTGTGCAATCAATTTGGAGTTACGCAGAACGGCACTGCGGCAGCAGACTGTCGTTCAGTGTGGAGGTTATAGGGGAGGCCTATGTTCAGCAGTGGACGTCTTCTGGCTGATGATGATAATGGTGATGACGAGGAACGGTGGTATTAAACCTAAAGGTTGTACTATAAATGTTACTCATTATGATATATTATTTTATTGCGTGATGCACATTTGAAGCAATAGTTTTTTTATTTTAATAATTAGTAATAACGATTTCGATATCCGACATTATTATTTTGAAATACCGGTTTCCTTTATCTAGTGTAGCGAAATGTGTTTAAAATCGATTATTTTTGCGTGACGTAATCGATGTTATCGATATAAAGTTACATTTACTAAGTACATAAACTTGTGATCATAATTGTTTTCTTTATAGGCAAAAGGATATTGGATGGTGTTGTGAATGAAAATTTAATTAACGCACTCAATTAAAAATGCAAAGCATTCTGACAGTGATTTTCTGTTGTGTTTGTTATGTAAGTAGTGATATTATAACTAGCTATGCAGTTACATACATTACTCGATAAATGAGTGTAACATATTTTTGGTGTGAAATATTTAGTGGCGCGTCTTGGCAGTAAAATAAACCAATGTTTTTATATTTATCGAGACTTAACGCGTAATCTTAAATCGCGAAAGATAAAAAAAAAAAAACTTTAGTGCTTGGCGGCAAACAAAATGACGATCTCTTATGCCGTCAACGTCATGTTTCACATCTGTCAGGCGTCTCGTGACAGCCAATATTTTTTTTTTTTTGTTCATACCTATTTATTTTGAAATTAATGATAAAAATGTAGAAAATGAATAAATTAGATATGTAGAAATGTCTATGAAATTCTATCGATTTAAAGTTACTGGCTGGTAGAGTTTGTGATCATTATTTTGATGTCTACAAATAAGCTTGTTGATATGTAACTATTTATTGGTTTTCTTAATATCATCATCATCATCAGCCAGAAGACGTCCACTGCTGAACATAGGCCTCCCCCTTTAACCTCCACACTGAACGACATCCTGCCATCTGCATCCACTGGATGCCCGCGACTCTCACAATGTCGTCGGTCCATCTAGTGGGAGGCCTACCTACGCTGCGTCTTCCGGTTCGCGGTCTCCACTCAAGAACCTTTCTTCCCCATCGGTTAACAGTTCTTCGAGCGATGGGGCCTGCCCATTGCCACTTCAACTTGCAGATTTTAATAGCTATGTCGGTGACTCCGGTTCTTTGGCGAATATCCACGTTTCGGATTCTATCGCGCAAAGAAACTCCGAGCATAGGTCTCTCCATTGCCCGTTGTGTGACTCTGAGTTTTTCCAAAAGGCCAACAGTTAAGGACCACGTCTCCGTAGCATATGTCATCATTGGCAACACAAACTGGTCAAATACCTCTGTCTTCAGGCACTGTGGTATCTTGGTATTCTTTCTTAATATGCCTATTGGTAATAATTATAATATTTTTTACTACTCATACTCGGAAAGTAGGTCTGAAGTTGCCTGAGAAGCGTGTTGAAATTAACACATTTCAGCCCTAGGGAGAATCACTTTCAACTGACAGTGACAGTTGACAACTGACAGACACTCAAATTATAAATAAATAAAACTAATTCTATTTTCACATTTGTATTGAACCATGATACAACTTTTTTTCTCCTCAGAGGATTATGGTCCCGCACTTCTCGTGCAATTGCCAATGTCAAGATGTTCGTTCATGTTTTTATTTTTATTTTCTTTTTATTCGTAATGAAAAGCACAGTGTTAACCTCGGGGTTAAAGACTTATTTAGTCCCAAATGCCGTCTCAGGATTAAAGTTACTTTCACCCCTAGGCTATTACCGTGCGACACTTTTTATTTATTTTTATTTATTTTAATTCACAGGAAGTAACAGCACAAGCAGCGAATAAAGTGCCAACAACCCCTGTTTCACCACCAAAATCAAACTGGGAAGAGTTTACCACATCACATGAAGCATTTAAAGAATCAACTAAATCTAAAAGGGATAAATTCTCATGCGCACTAAATTTACTGAAAAACGCTTTGACTGAGGAACTTAAAAAGTCTTATTATCTTAACGACAACACAGCACAAGATAATGTATCTTCTATTAATAGAATTACTGAGGAGAAACAATTTATAGAAAACAATGAAAATCAAATTGAGAAACCGATCATGAGAGATGACAATCTAATGGTGAAAAATGAAAATCAAAAAGTGGTAATGAAAACAACATCAGAGTTTTCAAATAATACTAACGAACAAAAGAATATTGAGACGCCTACCATGATACCAATTTTCAAACCACGGCCACGACCAGTGAGTGAATTTAATCACAATTTAGCTGATTTTAGTTACACAACAAGACAAGGTCCAACATCGGAAGCGGTTGCTTTTGTACCAGAAAAGATAATTCAAACAATAATGAGCCCAATTTCAAGTCAAACTGAATCAAAACAGAACATAGCTTTCAGTTCTACGCCTTATACTGATAATAGGCAAACTCAAAAGTCGAGAGCTGCTTCATTCGTACCAGAAAAACTTACCCAGACTAATATGAGCCCAGTTCCAAATCAAGCAATGTTCAACATCCCATGTCAACGAGCTGCTGATGTTTTGGATATGAGCGTCATGTTTCCAAAAGACGCTGCATCCAGAAATACGAATGTAAGCCCTATGGCTGATAACACAAAACTTATTTATCCAAATCAAATACCAGCTCCGATAAACTGCGCTGATGAGGATGATACAGTAGCAATGCTGTTTAAACCAAAAAATATATCTTTAAAGCAAGTCTATGGAAATTTGTTGAAAAAAATCACCATAACTGTTTTAGTTCCTTATCACATGTCAAAATTAGGTCGGAAACAGATTTCTTAGGCAATATTTGACTTTCTCGGAAGATCTACCCGGGATTTTTGGACCTTACTAAACAAAATTTAATAGGCACAATCAGTTTTTGTCTTGTCCTTGCACTTTCTATAGACTGAAATGACAAGAGAGCTATTACGAGTAAATTCTAGCTGTGCATATTTACGTTCAGACATTAGAATTAACACCTATGTATGTGTTCAAAATCTGTGTTAATCTCTATTTGTATACTTAAGTTATTTTAATGTTATTCATTAATAATTTATTTAGTAGGAAGTAGATTTTTAATAATTACATGAATATATATTTTTTACAAAAAATACTGTTGTTTAACATTCCTATCTTTGTTAAAAGCAACCTAAGTGTTTTACTTATTCATAGTTGTATTTTTTTTTAACGAAATTCCCTTTTGCGCGTTGCGAAAGGGGGCTAGACGGAAAAGATTAAGACCAAAAGTAGTAACAACACTTTTTGCTAAGCCGTGCTTCATGCGCGTGTTTCTCTGTCTGTCTCTCTCTCATAAAAAGGAACTTCGTTCCACCCGGGTGTCCCTTGACACCTCTCAAGTTTTTTATATATTATATTATATTATTTTTGAACACCAAAGCTTAATTAAAAGTTAATCAATTATTTGTTGTTACATTGAATTACAAAATCACGATTGGGTCAGTAACCAAAATGTTTAAGTAATAATAAGCGGAATAAGTCTCGGGTCTACCAATTTTACATAACGACAAAACCTACTAAATCTAACATATAAATAATAAAAAAGTAGAGATAAAAAAAATCTGACAGGGAGATATCAAAAAACCCACACAGGGCGTCTTAAAATAAGCAGCTGAACACGTTAAGACAGTTTTTAGAATTTTTGTCTGTTTGTTTGTCCACGCACATCCATGAATAGGAATATTTTTTGTGTCAGTGTGATTTTGACTTCTGGTAACTTTGACGCTTTATTATTGAATTTTTGTCATTTTATTAAAATTTTCTATGCATTTTGACTTTTGGTGACATTAATTGATTATCTGTAATTAATCATCTATGACATGGTCACTAATTTTAATATTGTTTTAAATTTTGCATTGAATTTTGATTATTTTATTGACAAAGTATATAATTATGTAATATTTAAATAATTTATGTAATGTAATTCGTTATACAGTGTTAGTTAAATAGATAAAAAAAAACATCTCCTAAATCACTGAACTGATTTGAATGCTGTTTTCAGTAATATGCTTAGCTATGACTATGTTTACTCAAAGGCTATGTTATATCATTTGTTTAAATTCTTTATTATTACATAAAAGAATATATAAAAAAATCAATGATTATTTTCATCGTGACCCGAAACGTAATATGAGGACGTCACATAGCCTCAAGCAAAGAGGCCCAAAGTAAAAAGAATGTTATACTAAACAAAGATGAAAACCTGCAAATGCAGTGTGAAAAACAAAACAATTGACTGCCTACAGTTAGTGTGTAAACAGAGCGTGACGTCATGAGCTCGCAATGCGCTTGCGTAAAGTGTGGATGAACACACGAGCCAGTTTTCGTGTTAACATTAAACAATTATAACTGTTTCTTTTACAAAACCTCTAGTGTATTTTGCTGTTTGAATACTTTCAATGCTGTGTCAAGGACAGTATAGAACAGGGGTCTCCAAACTTTGAAGCCTTGGGGCCATAATATTTTTTTCGGTATGTTGCAAGGGCCGTAACAATTTTAATTTTTCTGCCCACCTAAGCAAACATAGGCTTTTATTGCATTTCAATTACTATTGATTGTGTATTGTGACACGTAACTACATCTACTGTCGAGCAGTGATACTATGTACGGTTCTAGGTACTATCTATTTCAGCTACAGTCTTCAGTCCTTGTGCGGAAAATGTTTGGAATTGTCTGAATTTCTAAGACCAGTCATATCAATTGTTAATTTTATCAGATCCACAGGGCTGAATCACCGACAATTCCGCGAGTTTCAATTCCTGTCGCGGGCCGGATTGATGGCAGTGGCGGGCCGGATTTGGCCCGCGGGCCGTAGTTTGAAGACCCCTGGTATAGAATAAGAGACTTCATTCCTATGCTACTAAACAGAACATCTTCATAACTGTTTCACAAACTAAATTACCTATACCTAGTTTTTTCCGCTTCAATGTTCTGTCAAGTACCTTTTCAATATTCGAGCAGAAATGCACTGAAGATAGGTAGGACTAGATACGTCTAATACCATAGACAAATTTACTATTAGTTGTCTATGGTTATACCGTAGTATGCTAATATTAAATACATAGTTTTTATGGTGACATCCCAACACGAACATTTGCACGATAATGTGACCCCAATAACTCGCAAATTTTCGTGTCGGGATGTCACGATAAAAAATTCGTAAGTATTCGGTCATCGGCAAACGTTTTGCCCTCATTTCTACCAATCAAATGTTATTCTAAGCAAACTAGATTCCATTTACAAAACCCTATGATTCGCTTCAATTTATTGACAGCATCATGTTAGGCATTCGTGTTCGCTCGAATGTAAGGTACCTACATCAAAACTTTACAAACTATCCGCCTAGATTTGTCGCGACAGTGCGAATATTTGCTGAATTTAGTATCAGCATTTTTTTATGATACTGGGTGACGAGACGAGCGAAGTCGCTCGCCTGATGGCTCTTCACGCTTGCCCATAACAGCTCAATGCCACCCAAAATTTTGAACTTCAACAGTTCAAAACCCTGGATGGCAATGCACTGCGCTCGTCACCCCGAGATATATCATAAGATGTGAAATCTCTGTGTGACCTGTAATTTCGCTGGAAACATTGCCCTTCAATCCGCAACATAGTAGTGTTTGCACACTACTGCTTGGCAGTTGAATAACTGGCAAGGTGTAGTACTTCCCCAGGCGAACCCCTGCAAAAGAGTCCTACCACTACACTACACTACAAAATGAATGAGTTTTGGAGGTGAACTTCCGCAAACGCCTGATTCAATGAAATAGCAATTTGTTTTCACCTAAGTACTTGCTCATTTTTACCAAAATAGCTTCGCAATTTATAATGGCAATGTGCTGGACAGTCATTTTTAATGTTGTAGGATAACAGATAATTGTTTTTTTTATTTATTAAATTGTATGCTTGCCTTTTACCGCCACCTAGCCTGATGTTAAGCGATGATACGGTCTACGATGGAGCACGCTTGCCTAGAAGAAATCGATTTACTCGTGATTGTAGTCGTAGGACTCTTTTGCAGGGGTCCGCCTGGGGAAGTACCACACCTATGCCAGTTATTCAACCGCCAAGCAGTAGTATGCAAACATTACTGTGTTCCGGATTGAAGGGAAATGTTTCCAGCGAAATTACAAGGCACAGAGATTTGACATCTTATATCTCGGGGCGACGAGCGCAGTGCATTGCCATCCAGGGTTTTGAACTGTAGAAGTTCATAATTCTGAGTGGCGTTGAGCTGTTATGGGCAAGCGTGAAGAGCCATCAGGCGAGCGACATCGCTCGTCTCATCACTCAGTAACATAAAAAAAAATTAGACACCCAGATTGATTGGTGAACACCCATTCAGGCAGCGTATTCGTGGAGGTAAACATGTTTTAGAGTACCTAAATAAATATGAAATATGTCATACAACAGGGATCTTATGGCTAACTCTTAACGCGTGCTCGAGTTAACGCTGAAACAGCACAGTTCGGAAAATCACGTGAACGTGAACCTTAACATGCCGAGATACTGTTTGCGGTCGTGCAAATTTTTTCATTGCCTAAACAGAATCGCTTAAAACAGGTAGCCGTAAGGTCCGAAAGTGCTGCTGGCCAGGTTGAAAGATGACTTATTAAGTTCTGTCATAGCGCCTAATAGTAAACTAGTCATCTTGCCTAAGTCATCTTAGGCGCTATGACAGAACATAATAGTTCTGTCATAGCGCCTAATAGTAAACTAGTCATCTTGCCTAAGTCATCTTAGGCGCTATGACAGAACATAATAGTTCTGTCATAGCGCCTAATAGTAAACTAGTCATCTTGCCTAAGACAT
Source organism: Agriopis leucophaearia (assembly GCA_949125355.1). NCBI lineage: Eukaryota > Metazoa > Arthropoda > Insecta > Lepidoptera > Geometridae > Agriopis > Agriopis leucophaearia. The sequence continues at coordinate 2,282,360 of OX421289.1, forward strand.
CTTAGGCGCTATGACAGAACATAATAGTTCTGTCATAGCGCCTAATAGTAAACTAGTCATCTTGCCTAAGTCATCTTAGGCGCTATGACAGAACATAATAGTTCTGTCATAGCGCCTAATAGTAAACTAGTCATCTTGCCTAAGTCATCTTAAGCGCTATTAGGCGCTAGTTCTGTCATAGCGCCTAATAGTAAACTAGTAGATATTGTATGTTATTACCGCGTCATTTACAGCCAAGTACGGTGCTTGCACAGCTCGTCCATAACTAAGATATTTTAGAAAAGAACCTCAAAACAGCAATTTTATAACGAGTTTATTTTACTTTTTCTGGACATTGGAGGGAAAATCTAAAATGTATTATTAATCATGATATTTAATCAATGAGTTGTAATATCTTAGTAATTAATCATCAATACTTGCAATATTTCGCCACTGGTTACGGAAGCCGAAAATTGTTCCCTATGTTTTCACCCCAAAAGCACCCTCAAAACTCATAGCTACATTCATAGTATGTTCTCTTGCTTAATGCGGGCTCCACCAGTCGTAAACAAATCGTCAAGCCTGAATGTCGTATCTGAGGAATCAGCCCCACTCTAGAAAATACAAAGTCAGTGAATTTAAGTTTCTACATGTGCCAAGAGAGAAAACTAAAGCAGTAAGTGGACAATATTCCAGTGAAGTGTTAAAATAAAGTGAGATTATGACGTTACATGCCGCACCTGCGACAAGTTATATGAAACAAAGGTTTAAAAGTATCGACTCGGATTTGAGTATAATGCCGTCATTAATTTTTCGCAATCGGTAAGTTTTATCGATTAATTTGTTTATACGCAATGACGTATCAGCACTATCGATCTCATTCATACGTAGCTAACTTCACGTTGGTTTGGTGTTTTGACGTCGGACTTTTGATTGCATGAATCTTTTTAACGTAGAATGGAACGTAATTGTTAGACCATTCAACAACATTGTAACTTTACCGTTTAAGATGAATTTATCAATATGCAATATAATTAGGTTTAGGGAAAAATCTAATACTCTGCCTATAGAATAGAATAGAATAAACTTTTATTGTTGCCTGAAATAAGAGATCGTTTAAACTAGTAGTTTCCTTATAATTATAAAATTAGATATTACTGTCTAAGTATATTTATCAAAATTTATAAATAAGAATAACAAAAACTAGTTTTTACAGAATAAAATATTAAATTTTATTGGTCCATTATAATTATAACTTAAATGTTATTTTTTTTAAAGATACATAACAAAAGAATAGTCGAAACGAAATGTAAACCACTGACGTTCCAGAAACGTCACATTTCCGGTAGCCATTATGGAAAATTATATTATGCAACTAAATTCAGAAAGATACAATCACGTGATGTTTGTAAGTAAACACCTAACAACCAAAATTGTTATCATAATGTCTTTCTTACGAACTTCAAGTAGAACAGTCATCATTCTTGCATTACAACAGACATTGTGCACTTTGCTTTGATTGTCCAAGTTTGTGTTATTGCGCAGTTCTCGATATCGCTACGGTTTTGACCGTGTTTTAAGTTTCCAAGTACTAAAAGGCTTAACTACGATTTGCCACAATGACGAAGATAATACAACAGTTAAATTTTAGTAGTAGTATTTTTAGTAACTACTTCGATGTTGATCTGGCTGGACTTGAACCTGTATCTGCCAAGAAAAAGTACAAGTAAGTAGATATTTTTTATCTAATCTCTTGTTTTTGTCACTATCCTAATTAATTTGGTAAGTCGATCTCCGGAAGTCATGATAACTTTTGAAATTGGAATGCATGTTTAAATCTAAGTACTCGTCCTTGGAATTCTACGTCATCGGCTGTTTACCTTCATTTCACAATTAGATTAGCATTTTATCGGTTCTATTTCCCTCTTTGTCTGTAAGTTATGCATTTTTAGGTTAGGATTTTTTACATTATCACCCACCCTCATAAAGTGGACAACAAGGAGGTTGATAAAAGTTTTATTTTAAGATCGAATGAGATTGGCAACTGTCAAAGTAACCCTATGGAGCTAGTGTCGTTTCAAACTTATAACCGTATGGGGAATTTTATTGTGATATTTGTCTGACATTGGACATTCATAATTATTATACATATATACAAATGAAACACTTCCAACAGCGCCCTACCTCACGAAATAAATGTTAAGTTTTTTTTTTTCGGTATGATTTAATGGGCATGTGCCTTTAATAAACAAACAAAAACGAGCTAACTCTACTAAAATAGACAGCATATAGACCGTTGAAGGTCTAAAGACAATCCAAATGCTCAAGCCCACTATCAGTTGGCAGCGTATCCAGAATGCTGGCGGCATTACGACGCTGAATGGCAATGCTTATGCATTGAACCAGAAACAAGCATTTTGGTCACGCGTCGCATTAACCAGGCGCTCTGAAAGATTTTTTGAAATCTCCCGGTCCCCAAGGACCCAATGTCTCGATCCCAAATGCCTCAAATATGTAACCACTGCCGAGGTTAGCATATTTGCGCAGCTTGTGCTGCTCTGCCGAATTGGCAGCCGCTCCAGCCCTACCTTATGTCTCAGGAAGAAGAAGTGTAAGTTAGGACATAATAACAGAACATTTAACAGTTAAAGTTATATGACTATTTAGGGGATATTTACCGTGGTAAGGTTGTGGAAGGAGCTCCCGATATTTCGGCGCAGTTACATGCACCATGTTCACGGGAAGGCTGAAGAATGAGGGTGGTTGGTCGAACAGCTCAAAGTTAGGTACAGACAAAACGATCTACCCTCATTCTTAGTCATAGTCTTAGTTTCGTAATCATATAACTTTAGTGAACAACCATGATAGTTAAAAACAGTATTTAACAGTTACTACTAAATTAGATAATATGAACAAGATAATACTATGTTGGATAATATAGCGACCTCAGTAGCCTTTCCCAACAGGTGGGTCTTAAAATGAACATGGACAAGACAAAAGTCATGTCCAATGTCCATGTTGTACCCGTACCGTTAATCGTTGGGAACGATACTCTCGAAGTTGTTGACCATTACACCTATCTTGGACAGATTGTTCAGTTAGGTAAGTCCAGCTTAGACAAAGAGGTCGCCCGAAGAATCCAACTCGGATGGGCAGCGTTCGGGAAATTGCGTGACATCTTCTCGTCCAAGATACCACAGTGCCTGAAGACAAAGGTATTTGATCAGTGTGTGTTGCCAGTGATGACATATGGTACTGAGACGTGGTCCTTAACTGTTGGCCTTTTGGAAAAACTCAGAGTCACACAACGGGCAATGGAGAGAACTATGCTCGGAGTTTCTTTGCGCGATAAAATCCGAAACGTAGATATTCGCCAAAGAACCAGAGTCACCAACATAGCTATTAAAATCTGCAAGTTGAAGTGGCATTGGGCAGGCCACATCGCTCGAAGAACTGTTAACCGATGGGGAAGAAAGATTATTGAGTGGAGACCGCGAACCGGAAGACGCAGCGTAGGTAGGCCTCCCACTAGATGGACCGACGACATTGTGAGAGTCGCGGGCATCCAGTGGATGCAGATGGCAGGATGTCGTTCAGTATGGAGGTTAAAGGGGGAAGCCTATATTCAGCAGTGGACGTCTTCTGGCTGATGATGACGATGATGATGAATACTATGTTTGGTGAGCGGTCCGCTCTTTGCTATTGACCAAAATAGATATTAAAAAGTATATATTTTAATTTACTTTGTCTCCTTCAAAGAAAAGAAACAATACTATGTTAGCATAATACCATTTATTTAAAAATTAAACTGCTGGCCAACCCCATTTTTATACAAGTAGCTTTATCATATAAAAGTTTGAAAAGTCCCGACCTAAAACCAGATATTTTAATTTAATTTTTTTTCTTTTCAATAAAAGTCCGGACATTTTAGTCACTCAATTCAAACTCTGCGAACATTGTTAATTATGTACAAAAATGTACAGACTTTTACTGAAGTTATTTTTTTTTAAATTGCTAAATAGGCTTGCGCTTGGCCGCCAATTCGCCTGATGTTAAGCGAAGATGCGGCCTATGGTGGATCAGCTTGCCTAGAAGAAACCGATCCACTCATGACTTGAAGACACCCAGATTGTAACTATCGGGGAACACCCATTCAGGCAGTGCATTCCACAAACCAGCAGTTCGCACAATAAAAGTGGAATCAAAGCGCTTCGTATGGGTTTTCGGAATGTCAACCATAAAGCGGTTTTAAAGTTTCTGCCATTAGGTCAGGACTTTCCAAATTTTATTATGGTAACCCTTGTTGTACTATACTTCTAAGTACTATGAAACCCTAAATATGCGGCCAAAATGAAATGCTCACTGTGCCATTAATGTCATCATGATCATCATCAGGTAGAAGACATCCACTGCTGTACCCTTAGGCCTCACTATCTATCTTAGTAATATTCTGTGGTCCTTTCCATCTAGTAAATGCAACTGCTTCAAAGCAATCAGCCTTATTCAAGCCAGTTTGTGCTCTAATTTCAAGACATACAGCTCATTGGCTGTGGCATGAAAGCTATTGATTTCTGAGTTAGCATGGCTTCCATCCAATTATAAATCCAAGTTAAAGAATACATCGCTAAGGATGGGTTTTATTTTTAGGGTTCTATACCCAAAAGGGTGGAAACGGGACTCTATTATTAGTAATAGGGTTGCTGTCTGTCCGTACATCCTACCTTTTAACGGCTGTGTCTTTCGAACCGTGATAGATAGCCAGTTGAAGTTTTCACAGAATATGTAATGTTACGGCAGATTAACTAAGAAACTATACAAAAACTCTTTATTAAAAACCACAAAAACAAGGATAACATTGTAAATTACAGTAATTATATAGACTTTAAACAGGTGGCCTTATCGCTTAAAGCAATCTCTTCCAGGCAACCATGCACAGAAAGGAATTACATTAACAAAAATAGTGGTCTTAACTAAAAATATAAAAGTAAATAGCAATGCAAAAAACAACAAACAATCAATACACTACAAATAAATACAACATATATTTACTACAAATAAATACAACATATAAATATTAATACATAATACAGTACATAATAAAACCATCATCTATACGTACTAATATTATAAAGAGGAAAGATTTGATTGTTTGCATTGAATAGGCTCCGAAACTACTGAACCGATTTGAAAAATTCTTTCACTGTTGGGAAGCTACACCATCTCCGGGTGACATAGGCTATATTATATTTTGTAGCAAGCCCGAAGGCCGAGCTTACACCCGTGCGAAGCCGGGACGGTCGACTAGTACTATATATATACACCTGCAATCTACACATTATGTAACATACATAATTATATTGTTACATAGATGTTAGAGAATAGATAACAGCTATAGTCCGAGATAGTGTGCTTAACACGGAGTTTGAAGACGTCAAGGGAGGGGGCACGCTTGATTTCAAGCGGCAAGTCATTCCAAAGATTGACAGCTTTCACCGTTAATGAGGGGGAATAAAAAGTCGTGCTATGCTGAGGAATGTTTAGAGTGCAATTATCTGATCTCAGAAACCATAATAAAATAAAAAATATCAGCTGGTCCATAGAAAACGGTCATTGCTACTCAACAGAATGATGGATCAGCTGATATTTTTTTCAGTTTCAGGATTAGTCCCATAGGAAAAGTTGTTGATAATGATGAGTATATAGAACCCCTTTAGGCTTAATACACCCTTTCCGCACAACCCTATATAATTTTGCTTGTATTCTTTAATAATAGGGGCTTGTTTTTACCATCTCGCCTAATGTTAAGATATGATACGGTCTACGATGGAGCACGCTTCTCTAGAAGAAAACGATTCAACCCCAACTTGAAAACACCCAGATTGTAACAATCGAGGGACACCGTTCAGGCAACATTCCATAGTCTAGCTGGTCTAGTGGTTGCCATATTAAAATGTATATAATATAAATATCATCAAAATTGGTTTAGTAGTTTTTAAAACTTTAAAAAAAATATGTTAAGTATATAAATTACGTATTTACTAATTTTGAAGTTGGTTTTTTAAATTGATAATTCCTTTTGCAGTATGGAACCCTAAAAATGAATCTAGAGGCATCTACAAGAGTCAGGGTCAAAATGTCAATATCTCAATTGATATCATGACGTCAATTGAAATGATTGCCTTCTATTAATGTATGGATGTACCATCAGGAATGACAATAGGCTATTTTTTTTTTATACGGCCTTAGAAGTTCAGGGAGTTGACATTTATTAGCTTGGTATGTATCTATGTAACCTTCGACCAAAATAAAATGAATGGACGGGCCCAGTAGAAGCGCATTTTTGAAGATTACAAAATGAGCGCCAGAGCTCACTTCGTTTCAGTCGGTCTCTAGCCGTAAGAAGTGAAACACGAGTCTATTGTTACGCGATAACGAAACATCTGACAAAATTATGAATTCGTATGCTTTACCGAAGTGTAAATACACAAATAAAACCGATATCTATTTTTTGTAACAAATATACTGTACATTTTTATAATTAGGTGTTGAAGTATATGTCCGACGGTTTTGACTCGTTTTTACTGATCAAGTTCAGTGGTTAGGGCCCGTCCATTCATTTTATTTTGGTAGAAGTATGCAACGGGATCTTTGAACGTGATTTTCACCCCTTTCAAAACGACGGATTGATTTGAAACTTTGCACACTTATCAAGGACCGATGACAATGCAGTAATATAGATAGTTTGTCTCATTATACTTACAAGGATCTTCAGGATTAGCGATGTTTTAAAGCGTGTTTTTTAGTTTTAATTATTACTCACACTAAGAAACTTGTGGCTACATCAATGAACTAACTAATAGGTAACTATATGCAATTTAAAAAAAAAACATTTTTTTGTTTGTTAATGATTCTTATGACAATTCGTAGCAGCCATACAACTCTATTATACACAACTGGTGGTGTAGTTTCTTCTGGGCAAGCATGCTCCATCGTAGACCCCATCATCGCTTAACATCAAACGATTTGGCGGTCAACGCAAGCCTATTACAGAAAAAAAAGTAACGAAAACTTATTTATTTAATACTTTATTGCACACTTACAAATTAAGTAGAATGCAAAAATGGAGGACTTAATGCTAAACATTTTCTACCAGTCATCCACCAGGTTGGAACAAATGGTATGTAGGCGTGCATGAAAAAATACTTTAATATAACTAAAAACTTAAAATTATATATTACATATTACCTATCTAAATACTTTTTTTTTGTCAATTATGCTTATGACAGTTCGAAGCGGCCATACAACTCGGCGCGTACTGTACTAATCATGTAAAAGTACAAATAAAGTACCTTGGCCGCCCCCCAATCAGCCACGCCCGTGTAAAAATAATTCGTAAACAATTCGCGGGCCAAGCCACGTGATAATTTTGTTTTGGTGTCAAGCTTTCTTAATTTGATGGTAATAGGCTAGATGCAATGGAGAGAGCTATTCTCGGAGTTTCTTTGCGCGATAAAATTCGGAACGTAGATATTCGCCAAAGAACCAGAGTCACCGACATAGCTATTGAAATCTGCAAGTTGAATTGGCAACGGGCAGGCCACATCGCTCGAAGAACTGATAACCGATGGGGAAGAAAGGTTTTTGAGTGGAGACCGCGAACCGGAAGACGCAGCGTAGGTAGGCCTCCCACTAGATGGACCGACGACATTGTGAGAGTCGCGGGCATTCAGTGGATGCAGATGGCAGGATGTCGTTCGGTGTGGAGGTTAAAGGGGGAGGCCTATGTTCAGTAGTGGACGTCTTCTGGCTGATGATGATGAGGCTAGATAACTATTTTTTTAATTGTCCTTTTAAAATGTAGGCCATAAATATAGCTGATTAATGAAAACACATTTAAAATCTGATCAAAAATAAGCATGGTAGACAGAGAGCGCGAAACAGCAAACTATGACGTCACTTCTCTGTACGCCATATAAATTATATTCTGACAAGTATGGCGCATAGAGGAGTGACGTCATTTTTTGTTTCGTGGGAAAGGGACAGAGTTTTCTCTACCAAAAACTTGAAACGCTTATATATCAGAACATTAATAACGGAATTAAATTATTTTATCCGACTTCTAAAAAGGAGGAATGTCAATTCGACCGTATTTTTTATATTTTTATATGTTTGTTACCTCAGAACTTTCGACTGGGTGAACCGATTTTGATGATTATTTTTTTATTTGAAAGCTGGTGCTTCCCGTTTGGTCCCATTTCAATTTGGTCCAGTTCAGCTGTTATATTTTTTTACAATGTAACAATTAAAAAGTCATTTCCACACAAAAATTATTATAAGAGATATCTGTCGGAACACCTCAGTACTATATCAGGCATGCGCTCCCTAAAACCGATAGTGCCTAATTAATGCACACGCTATGGGATAGAGGGCGCATATTTGGTTCAGTTCTGACATTTTTATGAAGTCTGTTTTTTGTATTGTGAATTATTAATGTTACCATAGACACAGAGATTATTATGTCACTTTTTGCCAATTCACACTCACTGATTTTATATCTACAATAATGTGAAAATTTACGAGAGAGGTTTTTTTTAATGATACATAGTGACGAGACGAGCCAAGTCGCTCGCCTAATGGCTCTTCACGCTTGCCAATAACAGCTCAAAGCTACTCAGAATTTTGAACTTCAACAGTTCAAAACATTGCACTGCGCTCGTCACCCCGAGATATAAGATGTCAAATCTCTGTGTGCCCTGTAATTTCGCTGGAAACATTGCCCTTCAATCCGGAACACAGCAGTGTTTGCACACTACTGCTTGGCGGTTGAATAACTGCAGTCGAAAACAGCCCCCTACGATCGCAAATAGTCATGCCGATTGTGTAAAGCTGACATTGCTATAGCAGACATTCAGACGACCTTCTGGGTCTGACATAGGAATGGAGTTATCCATATTCACCGTTGCTCAAACAATAATAGACCATAAGTACTTACATTACATTGTAACGCAACGCCTGAACTACGTGCGTCATTTGAAATTATGCCATAATGGTATTCATGTGTCTAGTTGTTTCAAGCTGAAATTTGAGTCAAAAATATTGGCAGGTTTCAATTTCACATTCATATTCATTTTATTGCGTATAATATGGGTACATAGGATGGAAACACTGTTTTAAACTATCACGGTTGTTCACTAAAGTTATATGATTATTTACGGGATATTTACCGTGGTAAGGTTGTGGAAGGAGCTCCCGATATTTCGGCGCAGTTACATGTTCATAACCTCCTCCTTTTTGGAAGTCGCGTAAAAAAACATCAGTCATAGGACTGCACGTCAGAAGTGAAAACTTAAGTAGTAATTCACCAATTCTACAAGAGATGGCGCTGTTTTAAAATATACGGTACATCGTGACGATGACGCGAGTTCCATGATTTTTGTTCACCCAAAAAGTTCTCCACGCGCCTAAAGAAGTTTTCACTTCAAAACACTCCTGGAACCTCGCAAATACAAACAGAGTTAAGACAAGGTTTTCCCACTTTTGAGCAACCTTTACTACAGATGATGATCATAAGGTTTAATGTATTGTATTAAAGTTGCATTTAGTGGAGCAAAACCATGGCGCTTACACAGTCGTGCGTTTACACATTTCTTCAATTGCCTTGAAGGTCTGAGTAGCATCTAAAATGAAAGGATATTAGGTACATATAGGTAACAAGGTTACGTCACAATGTCACAAATAAATACAAACGACTTCCTACCCCATAGACCTGACATAGCCCGAGCTCATTCAGTTAACACATTGGCACAAATTGTACCTATAAAACGCTTCGCCCACCGAATGATACGCCAGTATCGAAGTCGTGACCTCGAGCGAACCAATCACTGTTTATTTTCTTATGCACTACAGCTTGTAAGGTTTTTTTTATTACGGATATACAAGTTTTGTGTAATGTCTCATCATCATCCACAGCCTTCTTGGCCTCTCTTGCTGTACCATCTCCCTCGATCACGCGTTAATACGGTAGAAATTGTAATAAATAGCGGGTGAACAGACATATACTGGACACTAGCGCCAGTAGCGTCTTGTGGCAGTAATCGCAAGCAATTGTTTTGACTTTCTCTCTATCTCCTCTGCCATCCTATAAAATATCGAACACAAACATTTTATTATTATTAATATACATAGATGCTGATCTCATTTAAATTTGCAAATATAATCCAACCCCTTTAGGGTTAGGGATGTAGGAAAATACCACTTGACAACTCATCCTTTACCCCGCCATGATAAAAAGTTCCTAAATTTTCAGCAGGATATTTTTCGAGCGGGCCAATCCTAGGCGCGATCCCTGCGACCGACGTCGCTTACAAAACACAAGTAAATTATGACTCGTGCTCAAGTGGTCGTATTATCTTTGGCGTCGTGTAATGTCTCATCATTATCAGCCAGAAGATGTCTACTACTGAACATAAGCCTTCCCCTTTAACCTCCACACTGAACGACATCCTGCCATCTGCATCCACTGGATGCCCGCGACTCTCACAATGTCGTCGGTCCATCTAGTGGGAGGCCTACCTACGCTGCGTCTTCCGGTTCGCGGTCTCCACTCAAGAACCTTTCTTCCCCATCGGTTATCAGTTATTCGAGCGATGTGGCCTGCCCATTGCGACTTCAACTTGCAGATTTTAATAGCTATGTCGGTGACTCTGGTTCTTTGGCGAATATCTACGTGTAATGTCTATAGGGTATCAAGTCGTTGCTACAACGGTAACGGAGTTGGGGATATACTAACGTATGCCAAATTACTTTCACTTGTTTATCTCATAGACAACGATAAATTACAGTTTTGGCCCAAATACTGCGCCGATTTGGCGGTCTACTGACAAAACAACGTATTTTTAGACTTGATTGACGATAAAAATGTTGGTAGGAACAAAAAATCTGTTTGTATGTGTATTTTTTAACAGACTTACAAAAAGAAGGAAGTTCTCAATTCGAGTGTCTTAAAAAAATGTTTGTTACCTCAGAACTTTTGACTGGGTGAACCGATTTAGATGATTCTTTTTTTATTTGAAAGCTGGTGCTTCCCATTTCAATTTGGTCAAGTTCTAATGAAGTCGGTTTTTTATATTGATAATTATAAAAGAAAGTTTGCTAAGTAGGAATAAGTCTCCGAGTTAATAATAGGCTTGCGTTTGACCACCAACTCGCCTGGTTGCGGTCTACGGTGGAGCACGCTTGCTTAGAAGAAACCGATTCACTCGTGATTTGCAAACACTCAGATTGTAACTATCGGGGAACACCCATTCAGGCAGCGCATTCCACAGACTAGCAGTTCGCACAATAAAAATGGAATCAAAGCGCTTCGTACGGGTTTTCGGAATGTCAACCATAAAGCGGTGTCGATTTTTCCTGCCCGCTCTGGTAGGTCGATAGAATTTAGACGTTATGTCGCTTGCATATGGAATATGGAATCAAAGCGCTTTATACGAGTTTTCGGAATATGCCCAACTTTGCCAAGCTACTTTCATTTGTACACATACCTATGTTTAAAAACGATCATCGATTTACATTACATTTTTACAATCGATTTAAAGCACGTGATCCCTATGTCACGTATGTCAATGTCACATGTGTCATTCTATATAAAAAAAATCGTACCTACTGTTTTTATTTTTACGTTGCACTGTTTTTCGAGCCTTTCGTGACTTCACTGAGTGGCTTCAACGGAAGATCAGCGCTGTTTGGTAAACAGCATTATGCTGAGTTGAGGCCATTTTTGTGACACAACTTCACTACCTAAGGACCATATTATATCTGTTTTTTTATGTTAAGTTGTTGTTACAAAATAAATATTTCTTTCTTTATGCTGTTCAGAATGCTATTCTTTTCGCGAAAAGACGATATTTCCTTCATGATAAAAATATTCATCAATTTTGTCGCAAGGCCGATTCACCTCGATAGAAGTTTTGACCCGTTTTGTTTTGATCGCTGCTTATTCCACAACCACACCGACTTTATGGACGCTCCGAACAGCACATGCTGTTTATTTAATGCACCTTGTTATAAAGTATTTTTTTATGATATTGGGTGACGAGACGAGCGAAGTCGCTTGCCTGATGGCTCTTCACGCTTGCCCATAACAGCTCATCGCCACTCAGAATTTTGAACTTCAACTGTTTGCTTCCGGGGTTAAAAAGATTATGTCAACGATGCGAAACTCAAAGCTGGGACCTGTCACCTGTTTTAAGCGATTCCGTTTAAATGATTGCTGAAAAGAACGCGAACGCGCGCCGAGAACCGCCTGAAAGTTGATCGGTGGAAATCGCACTCTGTGCGTTTCCTGCAATTTGGGGAATGAGCTCCTTCTCCCTCCTGCGGCATTTCCGAGTAGCTTTAATATGGGATTTTTCAAAAGGGCTGTTAATATAGTCTAAGGGTCGGCAACGTATCTGTGATGCCCCTAGTGTTGCGGGTATCCATAGAAGACGGTGATCGCTTACCATCAGGTGGCCCGTCTGCTTGTTTGCCACCTATGGCATCAAAATATATATAAAAATATACGTTTAGCGGTTGCGCAACTTTCCGCAATCACCGCAAGAATCGCTTAAAACATGTGACGGTAAAGCCCCAGTTCAGAGCAGCCTTAAAGTTTGTCCTGAACTCTTCATCTTTGCACACTTTTTTCCACACTTTCATCATTCATTGCTTTCAGCTATTTCTGTTCTTGGCAAGGCAGCATTGTTTTGGTTCCTCATTTTTATTTTATCAGTGTGTTATTATATCTTGACGGAATCGCGCGCTTTTATTCAAACAACAAAAATTCTTATATTTTTTTCAAAAAAACATACTATGCTGTATACGGTATACAGCATAAGGCTATTTTTCAAAAAAATACCGCTGAAAAATCGTAAAATATTTCTATAGTTTTTTTTATTTATTTTTGTAAAGCCATTCCATTTGTGATAATTTATTTCTTATTGATATTTTTCTACGAGTTGTACTTCGTGTTTGTGTATAGAAGTTATATTTTTGTATAAAAACAAAATGGTGAAACTATACCGGTAAGAATTTAGAGCATAATTTTATTATTGTTTCTTATTAGGCTTATCTTTCACTTTAGGGTCACCATGTATATGACAACTAGATACGCTCCGCGGTTTGACCCGCAGGGCTATTATGAATCTTTGATCGAGATCGCGACTTGTCAAAATTATGTAAAAAAAAAAGCGTTGTCTATTTCCAATTTCGTAGTATGAAATTGGAAATAGACAACGCTGTTTTTTTTTTTTTTTTTGCGTCATAACCCCTTTCAAGTGTCAAAATTCTGTCTATTCTGACACTGACTGATCCCGATCAAAGATCCATAATAGCCCCGCTGGATTTTTCAGTTTTCACACATTTTCCTGGGACCAAAAGTATCACACGTCCACACATTGAAATAAATATATACCGAAAGAGAAAAAATACTTAAAACTCTTTGATAATATTGTATAGTTTGGATATGCCTTTAAACTCGAGCTAGTACCGAAAAAAGTCTGCCAAAATCTGAAGAGGGCGAGGTAAACACGTATTGCATACACAGACATATTCTTACTAGTTCTACAAACGCACGCTTCAATATTCAGCGGCACACAACTTCAAATGATGTGATCAAATGGACGACCAAGGGGGGTGTAAATGCCAGAGGGGAAACAGTAGGTATACATAACGCTTCCATTTTTTTTTTTTTTCTGAGATAAAAGTTTAACTAAATGGCATGACAGACACCTACAGTCTCATATCAGGAGCAACAGCAAATAAAGGCATTTACCACCAGGGCTGTCTTCAACCTATTGAAGGCCCTAGGCACATCAGGATAATGGGGCCTCTATGAGATTGACAGAGCACTATATTGTTGGAATAGACAAAGAAAGTAAATAAGCTTATATTCGGGCCAGAGTACTAATAAGCAAGTAGGTATATTAAGTACTAGCCGTCCGCCCCGGCTTCGCGCGAGTGTGGGCTCGGCCTTCGGCCTCGCTACAAAATATAATATAGCCTATGTCACCCGGGGATAATGTAGCTTCCCAACAGTGAAAGAATTTTTCAAATCGGTTCAGTAGTTTCGGAGCCTATTCATTACAAACATACAAACATACAAAAATAGGTACAAATCTTTCCTCTTTATAATATTAGTGTAGATTGTATCAGTCTGGGACATTCTGGGACATTTTTGCACACACGATCATCTGACCCCAAACTAAGCAAAGCTTGTAATATGGCTGCCAGAAACTGATATACGTACATATATATTTTTAAATACATCTAACATCCAGACATAGAACAAACACAAACGTTCATCACATGAATGTTTGCCCTAGGTGGGAATCGAACCCACGCCCTCAAGCGCAGAAGGTAGGTTCACTACCAACTGAGCCACCGGGGCAGTCATTATTATCCTTTGATTTTTTCGAAATAAATATGTTTTCGGTAATAAATATCCGCGGATGTCGTTTGGTGATCTGGCAGGGGGCCCTGTCGATTGCGGGGCCCTGGACAAGTGCCCAGTGGGAAAGAGGGGCCTGTTTACCACTGCCGAAGTTAGCATAGCGCTGCTTTGCCTTGTATATAAATTTGTAGTAAAGTACAAGTCAGCGTATATATTTCCTCTATAGGTACGTAGGTAACCATTTTGTTGACGTGTCTCATTTCAACTGCGCATGAGTCACTCGTCCTATCATTCTAGTTTGTGGAATGATCTGCGAATGTACCTATTGTTATGTTATGTTAGTCATTTCCATCTATTTTGTGCGGAGCATAAATACGTTGTGATAACTCTTACATACCTTTTTAACCGACTTCCAAAAAAGGAGGTTCTCAATTCGACTGTAAAAAAAATGTTTGTTCCCTCAGATCTTTTGACTGGGTGAACCGATTTTGATGATTTCTTATTTATTTGAAATCTGGTGCTTCCAGTGTGGTCCCAATTGGTCCAGTTCTGTCATTTTTATAAAGTCGGTTTTTTATATTGATAATAATTAGGGTTCCGTACCCAAAGGGTAAAAAACGGGACCCTATTACTGAGCCTACGCTGTCTGTCCGTCTGTCCGTCCTACCTTTAAACGGCTGTATCTTTGGAACCGTAATAGATAGCCAGTTGAAATTTTCACAAAATATGTAATGTTACGGCAGATCATCTAAGAAATGAAAAAAAGTCTAAAGGGGTCCCATACAACAACAACGTATTTTTGTAATTGGTCTAATGTAAAAACGGTAACACGTACAAGCGTCTAAGTACACATAGTACACACTCTAAAGAATAACAACAAAAAATAATGCGAGTAAAGCCGCGGGATGGAGTTAGTCTATAAAACTGCTTTCGTTTTTATTATGACAATAAAATAATTAAGAGCTATCTTATCTTTGAGGCTTGATGAGATTTCCTGTCTGACAGATGAGGTGACGCAAAATAGAACCAATTTCACTATCGTCATCAGCCAAGACGTCCACAGATGATCATAAGCCTCATCGGTAAAAAAACTAGGATCCTAATATTATTATATGCAAAAGTTTGTGTATGTGAATGTTTGTAACCACGTATCTCCGCAACTACTATACAGATTTTGATGAAAATTTGAATGTATATAGGTTCAGGAATAACACTTAGGCAACAATAAAGATGTTGCAAAATGTGGCCAATCATTTTGCCTCTGCCAGTCACAAGTTTACAACATACCTTTTGGTTCAATAACTAAATTAAATAATAAATAGATTATCACCATGTATTAGATTAAGACCAAATTATAAATAAAGATTTATTATTATTATAACACTTTATTCAATTACATTCTCGGTTCTAGCCCGGACATTTGGTGGACATTGGTGGAGCCGAAGCCAACACCAAGAGGCTCTTTTGAATACAAAAAATACAATTATGTATAAAATTGAATATGAAACTATTGTACAGTATAGGATTTAAAAAAACTGGGCTATTGAGGTGAACAACTTGTGGATGGAATAACAGATCTATAGAATGAGAAACGGCACCTGCCTCATCTCAAAATATATTTAGGCAGGTGATGACTTGCCACCTACTGAATGGGCCCCCCATAAAGGCTGCCGTATCTTGGCACCGGAGGAGCAACATTGGCGTGGGTGGGTGGCTTAAGGTGTCGAGAGGTGTGCTGCACTTTCACTAAGAGCTACTCGCGGCGTTATGCCCTTTAACACTTCGACCCTGGAGCTTAGGTTCTTAGCTCTTGCGGTTTCCACCCCCGGACGGCCGGTTAAGGCAAGCTAGGGGTCAGGGGTCTCATTTTATTATTATTTCATAGTAGTGTTATTTTTTTTTAATCGACTGAGTGTGCTGTACATAATATTGACCTATTTAATAAAGTTGACATACTATTTTCCCCACTTTTTTTGCAGACGCCATCTTGATTTCTTGTACCCTATGTCATTCCCACTATTAAAACCACAGAAAAGAGAAGTAAAGAGAACGGAAATGAGAAGGAAAATCTGTCGCCAGGTATTGTGACAAAACCTTGATTGAACATTCTTATTTATGTCAGCGCGTCGAACTTCGCGTCACAGTTGCTAACACAGTTGCTATGGGTTTATATGAGTGCAAGTGGCTACAACAAATTTCTTACAAAAATGCCTTGACAGCCGTTCTAATTTAAACAAAAAAAAATATTATTTTCTGTCATTAAAACGATTCAAATGACACTTCACATGTCAAAATACATTAATTAGTTTTAGGCTGTGCCAAAGAAACCTCATACATACATACACTCGAAAACATAACCCTCCTTTAAAAAAAAATATATATGATAAGTTTAGTTTAATTTTAAATTTTTATCGTTTTAATTTTCTATTGTTTTTTTTTGCCACAAATAAATTATGTCTATGTCCTTCTTGCGCAGTCGGGTAAAAACATTAAGACTGCCTATCAGTTCTCTTCCTAGACAGGAAATCATAAAATGAATAATCCCTGATAACAAAGTAAATATAATTTTGTTATGAGTCTCATTGTATGACTCCAGTGTGCAATTAGTTGTATTTGTGCTTACAAAGGAACCAAACATGCCTGATTCTAGTGGTCCTCGTTTGATAAACCGCGGAATTATTTTCTGGTAACAAAGTTTCACGCTGCCGCAGAATACATATAACTACAAGTACAGAAAATTCACTCCGCAAAATCATTTAAATAAGTAGAGACTTGCTACTACACAATAAAGTGCAATTCAGGACGTGCGAGCGCTAACTACCTACAGCTATATTAACCTACAAGTTGCCTCTCTGTCTATCGCGTAACTCTCGTCGCGTTTTCTCTGTCTATCGCGCGGTTTGTTGTTGTTGTAGGTGAAACTATTCTCATTGTTGTAGGTGAAACTATTCTCTCTTGTAAATGGATATATTTAATCTATTTAAGTATGTATTTAAAAATATATATGTATGTATATCAGTCTCTGGCAGCCATATTACAAGCTTTGCTTAGTTTGGGGTCAGATGACCGTGTGTGCAATAATGTCCCAGATATTTATCTATTTATTTGTTGTTCTAGTGGCGACGGCGCATCTCTGAGCGCGTCAGCCGGCAGCAAGCGGTCGGCCCTGTCGGCTTCGGACGCCGAGTGCTTCTCGCTGTGCCTGGGCGCCGGGCCTCTGTGGTGGTCCTGATGTCCCTGCGACCGGTGCGCCGCCCGGAGGGGCAGACGGCGGGGCCGCGAGCCCCGCTACCCCGTCCACCCCCACACACGACGACAACCGTGAGTACCTCCCCATGTTACTTTTTATTGCGTACTAGCTGCGCCTCGCGGTTTCACCCGCGTGGTGATGAAATCGGTGATGATGATGGTGAAAGGTTATCAATTCGACTTTTTTTATGTTTGTTACCTCGGATCTTTCGACTGGATGAACCTATTTTGTTGATTCTTGTTTTATTTAAAAGCTGGTGCTTTCGGTTTGGTCCAGTTCTACTTTTTTTTTTTTTTTCAATATATCAATTAAAAAGTCATTTCCACACAAATATTATAAGAGACATCTGTCAGAACACCTCAGTACTAAATCAGGCATGCTTTCTCTAAAACCGATAGTGCCTACTTAATGCACGCGCTATGAGATAGAGGGCGCATTCTAACATTTTTATGAAGTCTGTTTTTTATATTGATAATAGGCATGATGGCTAATATTTTTTTATTACCTCATAAAAAAGCTGATCATCAATAGAACCTATGACCGAAAACAAACTTGAAATTAGTTCAAAAATAAATAAGTTATAAGCATTTTAATTTCATGCTAGACAGAGAGCGCACTATACTGAGCTATGACGTCAAGCCTCAGGCGCGGCATACAAATGCTATACTAACATACGCTTTTGCGAGAAAGGGATGGAGCATCCCCTGTCTATACCCACCTAAAACTTTAACCACTTATATCTCAGAGATTAATCAGCCGATTCAAATATTTTTTTCTGTATGTATAATGTATTTAGTTATATTCATCGCTAAGCCTGTTATTCATAATAAATTAAACATTAGGCCACATGCCTGTTATGGCGGGTTATATGTCCGTATCTTTCAAAAAATCTTGCCTTATCAATTAAACTTTATCATGTCTAAATTCCAAAAATCAATAATGATGTTTTGTTATTTTATTACAAAGCGATTGTTATAACAAGTTGTTGTTGCAGGTGACTTGTTGAGCGCGTTGTTATGGAGCAGCGCGAGCTCGCTATGCAGCAGCAGCGAGTCTCTAGATGCGCCCGCGCCGCATCCCGCGCAACATCACGCCAACGCCACGGTCAGTATGAAAAAACATTTCACCGGCCAAAGACGCGATAGCTACCTCTAGTGGTGGTGGTGAAAATGATTACCAAAGATTATTGAACTAGTTACAACAAAGACAAAATTTTGCACCTTTTAATAACAATGCCATCTAGCGGTGGAACTGAAAATTATTTTACAATGACTATACCATTTAATTAACAAGGTTTTAATCAACGGTAACAGCGACCCAAAGACGTGCTCCGTTATTTTAAGGGCTGGTTTGGGGAGGCTGGCAGGAGAGAATGCACAAAGCGGGATGTCGGTGCATGTTTTATCACCCTCACTTTGAATTAGAATTGGGTTTGAGACTACGAGAGCAGTGGTACGACTTGTAGTGGTAGGACTCTTGCAGAGTCCGCCTGGGGAAGTACCACCCACACCTTTGCCAGTTATTCAACCGCCAAACAGTAGTGTGCAAACACTACTATGTTCCGGATTGAAGGGCAATGTTTCCAGCGAAATTACAGGGCACACAGAGATTTGACATCTTATATCTCGGGGTGACGAGCGCAGTGCATTGCCATCCAGGGTTTTGAACTGTTGAAGTTCAAAAGTCTGAGTGGCGTTGAGCTGTTATGGGCAAGCGTGAAGAGCCATCAGGCGAGCGACTTCGCTCGTCTCGTCACTCAGTATCATTGTCGGTATACAGCCAGCATCACAAACTAATCTGCAATGTTATAACAATTCCAGGTATTGGCTAAAATCCTCGAACGTAAGGACGTGCGCCCGGTCAAGATAGACTTCAAAATCTACGTCACTCCGAACACGGCAACTCGTTGGGAAGCTGTGAGTATATTTTATTACAGTAACCCAAAAAGTCCCTCGTTTCCATAATCACTTACCCAAAATGGCCCTTGGTTCCATATTGTCCCTATCCCAAAATGTCACCCGGTTCTATAATGTATCTTTTCTAAAATGTCCCTTTCCCAAAATTTCCCTCGGTTCCACAATGTCCCATTCCCAAAATGATCGTCGGTTCCATATTATCCATATCCTAAAATGTCACCCGGTTCTATAATGTCCCTTTCCCAAAGTTTCCCTCGGTTCCACAATGTCCCTTTCCCAAAACGACTTTCGGTTCCATAATGACAGTTTCCCAAAATTTATCTTGGTTCCATAGTTTCCCAAAACGGCCCTCGGTTCCATAATGTCCCTTACCCAAAATGTCTCTCGGTTCCACAATGTCCCATTCCCAAAATGACTATCGGTTCCATAATGTCCCTTTCCCAAAACGTCTCTCGGGTCCATAATGACATTTTCTCAAAATGTCCCTCTGTTACATAATGTCCGTTTCCCAAAACGGCCCTCGGTTCCATAATGAAATTTTCCCTAAATGTCCCTCGGTTCCATAATGACATTTTCCCAAAATGTCGCTTGCTTCCATAATGTCCCTTTCCCAAAACGACCCTCGGTTCCACAATGCATGTTACCCAAAATGTCCCTTCGTTCAGTAACATTACCAGAACTATTTAAACTTTCTGCATTGATAGTTATTAGATAAGAATAAGGTGAACTTGCGGTTATTTTCCGCAAAAAGATATTTACAGACAGATTGCACTATCTGTAGTTATCTGATTACTGTATATACTTGGGTATATCTGAGTATCTGACGCACATACAAAACAACAGAATTACTCCTGTTGGCTTTTGCATTAGATTGTTATGATATTTCAATGGTTGGCATAGAATATGCATTTATGCATGTTGGCATAAAGGTTTTTGCAAAATCACGCGAACGCAGTAAAAAGTCTATTCCGTAAATTAAATCTCTTTAAAATTGCTTTCAAGTCGTGTTTTAAGTTATATTTTTAACAAGTGTGAAGCTATTCGATCGTTCTTCCTGGTTGTGCTCGTCACTTTCCGAATCATCCAGGATTTCGTGAGTTTCATCCAGTATTACTTAACGCGTCATAACATTATCTTGCGCAATCATTGCAGACCTGACCTACGACAACTCGCAGAGCGCCCGCTGTGCCATTGCATACAGCATAGTATCTGCGAATAGCATGGTTAGCGCGTAACTCCTGACGAATATCTATTAGCAAAGAGCTAGCCTGTATTTTGAACAGCGATAAATACAGGTGTTAATTAGATCCACAAAAATATTGCAAATCACCGCCTGGAAAGCGTACCTAAGTGAAGCTGTGCATTGCGGTTGTTGCGTATTTAGGCGTTTTATCGTAACGTGCAGCAATGAATGCTCAGAAATGCGCCGGATGCATTGGTCTGTTGAAAGGTGTACCGTTCTTACAATGCTGTCGGTGCTCCGAAAAATTTCACTGCAGTTGTGTCAACTTTAAGATACAAGATTTGGATGAGGTCTCGAAGGAGTTTAAAGAATCATGGGTATGCCCATTATGCCGTTGCAAGGAGCCTAAGCAGGGGGACAACTCAAACACTCCCATACGATCTACGGTGCCACCAACGCTAAAAGAGACGACGAAGGCAGCGCAGGGGCCACCGGCCACGGTTGCCTTCGAGTACGATAACGTCACGTTACGCACAAGACCTCGCAGCGCCTGTAACTGTTCCTGTATTTCGGCGGACAGCATTCGGGATATTATCAGGGAAGAGTTGGATAGGAAGTTTAATGCCCAGTTTCGAGAGTTTCAGCTGAAACTGTCCAACCTAGAAAAATCTGTCACAACCAATCAAGTGCAGAATGATAGACTTAACCGTGAAAATGAGTTGCAGAAAAAATATTGTTTGGACCTGCAAAACGTTAATGATGAGATGCGTACTACCACCCACGATTTGACTCGCCGTGTATGCGCACTGGAACAGCTTTCACATAACAATAGTAACATTGATGGCCTGTCCCAGCCCGTGGTGTCGCAGTTACCAACAGCTACCTCGAGTGATGAGGACTCCGCTGCTCAACGGAAAACACATCAGCGGCGACGCAAGAAAAGAAACAACATAGTTATCTACTCGCCTAACAGTAAACTGAAAGAGACTACAACAAATACGAGCAACGTCGAGTCTGAATATATAATGGACCCGCCCGTCTCCGGCTCTGAACATGTTTCTACACAATCTCCTCCAAACCTGTCAAGTCTACCAGCTGCAACAAAACCAACTGTTTTACCTGCTCAACCAACTAGCGGAAATCAATGGACAGAGGTTCGTCACCAAAAGATGCGTCACTCATTATCGCTGCGCTGTTTCGCCGGGCCGTCCGTGACAACACTTAGAGCAGTCGAGCCACGCAAATACATACACTTGTGGAATATGCTTTCAAGTGCAGACGAAATAAAGGAGTATTTAAATAACCTATGCCCACAGAAAGCATGTACGGTTGAAGAGCTAAAGACTAAAAACTATTACAAGTCTTTCAAAATAGGCGTCCCGGAGGAATGTTTTGATAAGTGTTTTTCGGTTGACGTCTGGCCTGATAACGCGCGAGTGAAAATATGGATTAATTATAAGAAACGCGCCCCCGAAAATGAGCCGTCCCGGCCATTTCAGCGTAATGTCGGCGGGAAACACGCCGTGTAATAAGAGCTGCTCTGAAATCACTATCTTTTATCAGAATGTACGGGGCCTTAAAACCAAGCTATCAGACCTGAATACAAGTTTACTGCTTTGTGAAAACATGCTTGTTGCAGCTTCTGAAACCTTTCTTGACGGTTCAGTTGAAGACGCCGAGGTAGTTCCGGATGGCTGGTCGCTCTTGCGGCGGGATAGGAGCTCTCCCGGTGGAGGCGTCCTGCTTGCCGCAAGACCTGGCATACCACTGAAACGGCGACGAGATCTGGAGACCGAGAGTGGAGAGGACCTATGGGCTTCGTTTCTCCATCGCGGGGTTACTATATTTATATGCATCGTATATATAAACCCGAGCGCAACGGATGATAAATACATGAGCTGGTTTTGTAAGGTTGAATCATTTATTGGCTCTTTGAATGGTAAACTTTTTATTACCGGCGATTTAAATATGAAGAGTGCCTCTGCTAATATAAATAACTATTACGGGTATTTTTTGGAATATTGTAACATTACGGATTGTAATGATATTTATAATGCACATGGAAGCAAGTTAGATGTTGTTTTGACGTGGGAATGCGATGAGTCACAGATGAGCGTGGTCGAAGCAGTGACCGGCGGGCTAGTGAATGTCGATACATACCACCCTCCACTCGAGTTAACTTGTCGCTTTAATTCACGTAGGGAGCCCAATATAGGACTGCCACCGAGCAACATTGACCTTTCTCACGACTGGAACTTTAAGAAAATTGATATATCCTACCTGAACTGTCTGCTCAGTGAATCATCGTGGGCTTGCATCTATGAGTGCACCGATGCACAGACAGCAGCTGATAGGTTTTATGATATACTGTATGCAGTTTTCGATCAGAGTGCGCCTAAAAAAAAGCGAATGAAATCTACTTCGGCTAGATATCCTGTCTGGTTCACCTCAGATATTATTAGAGACATTCGAAGGAAAAAGTTGCTGCATAAGGTATGGAAGCATACCCAATGCGTAAATGACTACCAAACCTTCTCTGACGTTCGAACTAATCTTAGGAATCGTATATCTGAGGCTTATAGCAGACATACTGCGTCTATAGAAAGCAATCTGAAAAAGTGTCCCCAACATTTTTGGCGTCATGTATCTAGTTTGAGGTCCAAAGGCGGTTTTGAGCCATCCGTTGTCTATGAGGAAACTACTCTGGAGGGAGTTCCAGCAGCTGAGGGTTTTGCTGATTATTTTTCAGGTGTGTTTCTCAAAGATCCCCCATATTTAGATGTAAATAAATGCACTGATAACCCTACAGAGGGAGGCACGGTTAATATTCCTAACATTTCTCCTAAGGAGGTGGAGCACGGTCTAAATAAACTCAAAGTGAGTAGTTCTCCAGGACCAGACCATCTGCCAGCTTTTATTCTAAAGTCTTCAAAGAAATATTTGACCTCCCCTCTTTGTCACATTTTTAATCTGTCTCTGGAAAGTGGTGTTTATCCGCGACAATGGAAATTATCTAGGGTCACTCCAATACCCAAGTCTAGTAACAAAACTGCTGTGGATGAACACCGCCCCATTGCCATTTTGTGTTCTCCAGCCAAAGTCTTTGAATACATCCTTCATAATGAGATTTATAGGCAAGTCTCGCAGTACCTATGTGATGAACAGCATGGTTTTCGGCCAGGAAGATCAGTAAACACGAACCTTCTTAGTCTCGTGGACTATGCTTCGAGTTGTCTGGACCGATGCTTGCAAGTGGATGTCCTATATTTTGATTTTTGCAAAGCATTCGATAAAATTGATAACGACATTTTGCTGCAAAAGCTTAGTAATATCGGATTCTCTCCTAAACTTCTCAAATTCTTTGCAGACTTTTTGCGTGACCGCCGGCAATTTGTCAAGTATGGTGCATATGTCTCCAAACCCTACCTTACTCCATCTGGTGTAAGTCAGGGATCTGTTCTGGGACCTTTGCTTTTTTTAATTATGATTAATGACTTGATTAAGGAAGTTAAATTCGCCAAATGTTTGCTGTATGCCGATGATTTAAAGCTTGCACATGAGATAAAGTCACAAGCGGACTGCGATAGTTTGCAGTGCGATATTGATTCCATTTATCGATGGAGTGTACGTAACAGAATGGTATTCAACCCCGATAAATGCTACGTTATGACTTTTGACCGAAAACGTAAACCTCTTCGTCATACATACTTTATTGGTTGTGTTGATATGAAACGAGTGTCTACGATTAAAGACCTAGGCGTAACTTTTGATCGTGCGCTCACATTTAATGACCATGTAGCAATTACAGCGAAGGAATCCTACCGGCGCCTTGGCTTCGTGTTGCGTAATGCCAAAGATTTCCGTGATCCTCACGTCCTCCGACTTCTATTTACTACCTTGGTTAGAAGTAAGCTGGAGTCGAGCGCATGTGTGTGGAGCCCGCACTGTCACTCACACATTTTGTCTCTCGAGAAGGTGCAAAAAGCTTTTTTGAGAAATTTTTATAAAAAGACCTGTGGGTATTACCCGTACCTTTATCCCACTGATTTCTTGCTTGGCCGATTAGGGTTTAACTCATTGGAGGTAAGACGTTCCCTCGACCAACTTAAGACCGGCTGTAAGATTCTAAAAGGTGACATAGACTCGCCGGCCCTTCATAACCGTATGTGCGCTCTGTATATACCTGATAATTATATACGGCACAGGCCCAGTTTTAGAAATAAGCTTTTTTCAACTGGTCTTAGCCGTACGAAGTCGCGAGACTTTAGCCCGATGTGCCGTATCGTTCGTGGTCTCAACGCATTCCTCAAAGAGTACCCTGAATGTGACATATTTTGTGATAAATTGCCTGCTATGCTAAAATTTATCTTGACTTTTTGTGAACAAAATTGCATATGACTGAATGGTAAGAATATTATTTTAAATTTATTGTAATATTTATAATTGACATCTAACATTGTATATTTTGGACTAATTTTATAATTTGTGACTAATACTCAACTAATTTGTTAATAATGTAAACTAAATAGTAAGTGTAAGTGGCATTCATTAGCCGTTCTTATTATTATTAAATAAATAAATAAATAATAAATATACATGTTCCGTGTTGTAATAGTAGATTGTTGCATCGAGCGCAAAGTGAGTAATTAATGCACGACTGCATTAATTGCTCACTTTAGCAAGGTGCGTAATCTACTTTTCTTTCAACTACCAATCTACCTATCATAATGGCGGCTCCACATTAGTGCCGTGAATTCACGGCGTGAATTCTCGGCACAAGTCGTGCCCTCCACATTCACGGGATGCTCACAGTCGTTCGTGAAACCCGCCGCGAAATGGACGTAGAATCTGCTGCTGCAATAACTTTGTTTGCTGTGGCAACATATTACTATTTAGACGTCCAAAACAAGAAAGTTATTAAAAAGCGTTGGAAAAAAAGAAGATGGTGATATATGGTGGATAACGTCCGTACGCCTTTATAGTCCGGAGTAAACTGGCGCGGGGCCGTGAATGTGGATGTGTACGCGCGAACGAGGCGCGAACCCTTTGTCGCGGGACAAAATACCGACTTTGATCGGGGAACAGGCGTGAACTCCGCGAAAACCCTCCACATTCACGTTCACGCTTGTTCTCGGAGCTTCACGGCACTAATGTGGAGCCGCCATAAAATATACCTACTCAACCTAAAAACTCAAGTTAATTAAAACAAAATTTAATTCATCTTCTCAAACATTTAAAACTTACAACTATTAAATGTTCAGGTATTAGAAGTGAAATTTGCTTTTACTTGGAATATTTCTAGTATTTGTTGGGTTTATTTGATCTAATACATACATTTTATATTAAACTTAATGGGAGACATTAAATTCTGGGGAAAATTTATAGCTAAATTAAAAGAAAACTGTGCAACCATGAGATTTCATATAACATTTCTGCGCTGTTTTGGTTCTAAGCAAAAAATACGTCCTTTATGATCAGTACCCTTAGTACAAGATTTGATAGTTTTCGAAAACTTTTTTCGTTTTCGTTTTGATGCATACATTGCTGGGCTGAAAGCTATTCGAAACTATTTTTCGTATTTGAGTGAAGCAACCTATACTGCCGATTACTTCCGATTTTAGTTCATCCGCGTTTCCGCTAGAGGCGCTTTACTAAAATGTATGGGACAATACGGAAACGAAAAAAGTTTTCGAAAACTGTCAAATCTTGTACTAAGGGTACTGTGATCTACTACGTAGTTTAAAGGAAAACAATTTTAAAGCAAGTCAAAGTTTTTTTATTTACTTGCCAATGGGTATCTTGGGTCTTAAAATATAAAATATCCGTCCATATCAGCCCTCGTGCGTGCAAAATTGAATAAGATTATTAATATGTCAAAAGAATGAGATTAATTTATTGTAATATTAATTTATCATCAAGCCAATTCATAGGAATAAAAACGACATGTTATTTTCTTTACCCCAAACCGTATCTCGACGCGTTAAGGTTCGCGTTCGCGTGATTTTGCAAACTGCGCGTATTCGAGCCCGCGGTTAGAGTTAGCCGTGAGGCCCCAGGTCATGTAAATATGTAACCTAGGTTGCGCAACTCGAGTTCTAATGCAGTAGTAGTGGGGTTATCACAATGTCAACGTACTTATAACTCTGATAAGAATTTACTACTCTGCTTTATAAGCTTGTAATATTTTGAGCAAATAAACGTTATTTATTATTATTATTATAACGCTTTATTTCAAACAATTATAGGGTCTAGCCCGGACATTTGGTGGGCATTTGGAGCCGAAGCCAACACCAAGAGGCCCTGTTGAATATAAAATACATGAAACTTTGAAATATGTATAAAAAGGAATATGAAACTATTGTACAGTATAGGATTAAACTTGTGGATGGAATAACAGATCTATTGAATGACAAACGGCACCTGCCTTATCCTGTCTCATTTCAAAATATATTTAGGCAGGTGATGACTTGCCACCCACTGAATGGGCCCCCCATCAAGGATGCCGTATCTTGGCACCGGAGGGGCAACATCGGCGTGGGTGGCTTAGGGTGTTGAGAGGTGTGCTGCACTTTCACTAAGAGCTACTGGCGGCGTTATGCCCTTTAACACTTCTACCCTGGAGCTTAGGTTCTTAGCTCTTGCGGTTTACACCCCTGGACGGCCGGTTAAGGCAAGCCAGGGGTCAGGGGTCTCATTTAGCCCCATGGTATCGGGGTACGCGGTGTCGCCACTCACCGACGGCTTGCCATAAAGCCGCCCCTGCGTTATTATTATTAATTGCCGTTACATGCAATAGCTTTACTGTGGAGTAATATTTTATTACAAGTTTCTGAATTCATGTTTAGGGTTCCGTACCCAAAGGGTAAAAACGGGACCCTATTACTGAGCGTATGCTGTCCGTCCGTCCGTCCTACCTTTAAACGGTTGTATGCTTCGAACCGTAATAGATAGCCAGTTGAAATTTTCACAGAATATGTAATGTTATAATCGGATTAAATAGGAAATAATAACAAACAAAAACTTAAAAGTAAGGGGGATTCCCATACAACAAACGTATATTTTTTAAACGTATTTTTGAATTTTCTCTAGTGTAAATACAGACAAGCGTCAAACTTGGCATTATTATAGTACACACTCTGAAGTATAAAAAAATAAAATAAAAATGGCCAAGTGCGAGTCGGTGGCCCATTTCTGTTCATTAAGTTAAGCTACGGTCATTTGGTCAATCGGCTACTTGGACGAACACCGAATCCAAATGACACATTTTACTAATTTTGAAGTCGGTTTTTTTAATTTTGTAGTGGAACCCTCAGTGCGCGAGCCCGACTCGTACTTGACCGGTTTTGTTGTCTCTGAGTAGTTTGGGAGCCTCTGGGATCAATACTATCATCATCATCAGCCATAAGACGTCCACTGTTGAACATAGGCCCCTTTAACCTCCACACTGAACGACATCCTGACATCTGCATCCACTGGATACCCGCGACTCTCACGATGTCGTCGGTCCATCTAGTGGGAGGCCTACCTACGCTGCGTCTTCCGCTTCTCGG
The DNA here is from genome assembly GCA_949125355.1 of Agriopis leucophaearia. NCBI lineage: Eukaryota > Metazoa > Arthropoda > Insecta > Lepidoptera > Geometridae > Agriopis > Agriopis leucophaearia. The sequence goes on from OX421289.1 coordinate 2,310,666, forward strand.
TCTCCACTCCAGAACCTTTCTACCCCATCGGTTATCGGATTAATACTATAACCGACCATAAATTATGCCCGAATAAATGATTTGATTTGTTTCCCTTTATTAATGTGTGTGTGTGTCCACTCCAGGTGGTATCAGGCAGTAGCATGTACCTGCGCGTGCCCAGCGTGCTGGCGGCTGGCAGCAAGGAGAGCTTCCTTCTCCTGCTCGACTTCGCTGAAGAACACCTGCGTTGCTCCACGTAAGTCTTCCATATTTTACTAGCTTCGCGGTTTCAACCGCGTGGCGATGAAAATCGGTGATGATGATAATGATGAAAAGTAGCCTATGTGTTAATCCAGGACATAAGCAATGTATCTTCCAAATTTCATCCAAATCCATGTAGCCGGTTCTGCGTGATTGAGTAACAAACATCCATCCATCCAAACTTTCACATATATGATATTAATGTGATAAATGTTCTATTTTCTTACAGTTGCATCATCTGCGTGCTGAAATCTCGCCCGGATCGCGCCACGCTGCTCCGCACATTCATGTTCATGGGATTCCAAGTACTGCCACCGCAGTCCCCGATGCTACCGGCTGAGATCAACAACCCGGACTACATATTCTTGCATTATACGATGCAGTAGCTCGCATATTGGTACTCGGAAAAAAACTGGGAATTTTCCGCTCAGAAATGAGACATCTAGGAATTTTCCGCTCAGAAATATAACAGCTAAAGAATTTCCCAATCGATAGCAAACAGTTTGAGAAAATTGTTAAAAGATACAGCTATGTTATTACTACTCGAAATATGCCATTCTGAAACACATCTAGGAGTTTTCTGTTCGAAACTTTGCACTTGGAAAAAACATCTACATATTTTCCGCTCGAAACACAGAAGCGGAATATTCTCGTGGAAAAATTACTAGGAATTTTCCACTCAGAACATAATGAGAATTAGTAGCATGGTTGGGCTAGAAATGTAAAGGCTGGAAGATTAAGCTTTTTTGGTAATATCTGGAAATATGTCATTAAAAAAAAGCTAACGAAAATGTGTTTGAAAAATCTCAATTTTCAATTAGTTTATATAAAAAAATAGCTCAAAAAGTAATATTTTACTCGATTCAAAACGCTCATCATGTTATAATATGTAGAATTGTCATAATTAGTCCCGTAGTTTTTCTCATCACACAAAAATTCTCGATAGAAAATTTTTAGTTTACTTTTTTCCGAGTTCCAATATTAGAGCTATAATCTGTCAAATTAAGAATAACCCACTATTAAAAAACAGTATTTGGATTGCACTTTTTTCTATTATTAATTAAAAAAAATATATAATCATGAATGCTTCTAGAGAAAAACAAGTTACGTAGTTTAGATATTTAGAAATAACGTATAATGTATGGAAAACTCGAATTTCTTACGGTGAAAAAAAAAAATATCATGCATTGTGACGTCATTTTTCATCAGAAAATTTGAAATCATTCACATATTTTTCTCAAGAAAATATAGCTCTTTTTTAAATCATAAGAAATTCTAGCTATCCAATATTTCTACACTTTCAGCTTTGAAAAAAAAAAAACAATAGCGACATTTTTTTATTTTTTTTAACATCTTATTTCAAAACTGAAATGTAGGAATCTAATATGGTTTTTTTTTCTTAACATTTATCACATTATTGTATTATTATTATAAATTAAATGTCGTCGTGTTTCCTTTGCCCACTCCGGGGGTTAGAGCAAAAAAAAATATAAAATATAAAACAAAAAAAAAAAAAGATTTTTAATTATGTACTTTCCACCTTTCGTCACGAACCTTCGATTTTTTTACACTAACACTGATTTTAAAAAAAAGTTTGATATAAATTTACATTTTGACAACCTAATACTTGACGAGTAAAAAAAACAAGTATCAATTTATCAAAAATCAAATAAATTACAAAGTTCAGTCAATAATAGAAAAAATAACAAAACTTAATTATTTTACGTATTAATGCGTTCATTAATTGAATTTCAGAAATTATTGTCGGTAAATTTTTGTCTTTTAAAATTTAATTACATTTAAACTATAGACAAACCTGTAAATTTTTTCCACCAGGCATTTATTAAGACCACATTTTTGTCTATGGTCAACAAACCTCTTTTCCCGCCGTTGTTGGACTAACCAAATGTCACTCGTCAAGTCTCTAAACTTTTCAAACTGTCTTATGAATAAACCCATGTATAGTATAAAATTAGCTTTAGAGAACTAATTTTAAGGGTTAAATGTTTTCTTTTTCTAGTATTAACGGCTGTTGTTTCAATTTTGAACTAACGGTCGACGAACTTAGGTATATTTTCTTTTGCAGGGTCCTAATTTCAGTATTCAAAAACACTTCCAGCCTAGTTTTGTTTGGATCCCTGTTTGTAGTTGCGTTGTAAGTTACATTGTATTAATTGACAGATAAATAAAATATAATAATCAGATTTGTGTTTTATTTTATATGAACGTAAATAATGACGATTAATATTAACTTTGAACGTAAATCACATAATAAAAGCGAAAAACAACTCCACATCGTACACATTTCAAACTTTTATATGGTAACGCTACTTGTATATAAATGGGGTTGGCCAGGAGGTATTTTATTATAAATGGCGCTGTGCTAACAGTGTTGTTTCTTTTATATGAGAAGGCGACAAAATAAATTAAAAGTGTATACTTTTTTCATCTATTTTGGTGAATAGCATAGGGCGGACTGCCCACCTATCATAGTATTATCTTGTTCAGTAGTAACTGTTAAATGTTATTATTTCCTAACTAACACTTCTTGAAACACAAGGTAGGGCTGGTGCCAATTCGGCAGAGCAGCAAAAGCGGCGCAAAGATGCTAACCTCAGCAGTGGTTACATGTTTGGGGCATTCGGATAGACTTGGGGACCGGGAGCTTACTTCGTTTCCAAAACTTTCAGAGCGCCTGGTTAATGTGACGTGTGACCAAAATGCTAAATATGTGTTTCAGGGCCCCGATTCAACGAAACCCATTGTTATTAAATTGTTAACGAATTGCCTCAAAATTGCCCTTTTAACATGTTTGGTATAGATAGTGTCAAAAGTGAAATACCAATTGTTAATGAATTGCCTCAAAAATTACCCTTTTGACAGTGTCACAAGTAAAAAAAAAGCAATTCATTAACAATTGAAAAACAATTCGTTTATTAGAATCGGGGCCCTGGCTTAGTGAAAAATTAAATTAGACGTAATCACTTACAGAAGCAGCTTTAAATCTGCTAGTAAAATTGTGAGTTAATTAGCGTATGGGGTAGCCTAATCCCGGGTATGTCCTAAAACTGCGACCAGAACTACCGGAGGATGGGAGGCAGCGTTCTAATAGTACACGGTGAACGTACTGCGATCCCCAAGCCGCCTGCCAAGCGTGGGGATTATGGCAACACACCTCTCTATGCGGGAGGCCTTGTCCAACAGTGGACGTTAATTGGCTGATGATGAAGCGTTTTAAGTTTTCGTTAGAATTAAGATGGAATTCTCTGTCCCTTTAGAAACATGGAAATAAAACAAAATTAAAGACTAACATTTTTAATTAATAAAAGACATTTTCTTATTTACAACTTAATAATTGTCTCGGCACATTTTTTTCTTATCTACTAAGGCACAATGTTTTAAATTCAAGCACAAATTTAATAACCATACCATTACAGTATCGGGCACATGCAATAGTACATTGTTATCCTAGGGGTGAAAGTAACTCATTTAGTCCCGTACACGAGGACGCTAATAGTTCGAGGGACTAAATAAGTCTAACCTCGAGGTATTTCATAACCATACCATTACAGTATCGGGCACATGCAATAGTACATTGTTATCCTAGGGGTGAAAGTAACTTATTTAGTCCCGTGCGCGAGGGCGCTAATAGTTCGAGGCACTAAATAAGTCTAACCTCGAGGTAAACACTGTGATTTTCATTACGAATACAAGGAAACTAAAAATAAAAACATGAACTGACTAAATAAAATATGTGGCAAATGCAAGATAAATGCGGGACCATAAACATCTGAAAAAAAATAAAGTTGCCACACGGTTCAATACAAATGTGAAAATAGAACTAGTTTTTTTTTTATAATTTGAGTTCCTGTCAACTGTCACTGTCAGTTGAAAGTGATTCTCCCTAGGGCTGAAATGTATTTCAACCCGCTCCTCAGGCAACTACAGACCTACTTTCCGAGTATAAGTAATGAAAAAGTATATTAAAACTTTGTACAAAATGGATATGAAACAACGCCCACTAGAATTTTCCATCCCGACCAACAACATAGCGAGTCATGACTGACAAGACTTTATAACTTTATTGACACAGCTTAGTGGGTATTGAGCTTTATTTGTTTGTGGTATAATATGGCCTTTAATCTTTAGGCCGCTTAAAGGCCTTGCCTTTTATTATAGACTTCTATGAATAAAATAAACACGTTCATGATTACAATCACAGCCAATTTTATGTCTACAATATAATTAACAGACCTATTTCATGTCTACATTTGCAGACCTATTTCATTTGTCTACAATGGAATTAACATACCTATTTCATGTTTACATTAGAATTAATAGACCTATTTCATGTCTACAATAGCAGACCTATTTCATGTCTACTAGTAGACCTATTTCATGTTTACATTAGAATTGATAGACCTATTTCATGTCTACGTTAGAATTGACAGACCTATTTCATGTCTACAAGAGCAGACCTATTTCATGTCTTTAAGAGCAGACCTATTTCATGTCTACAATAGCAGACCTATTTCGTGTCTACTAGTAGACCTATTTCATGTTTACATTAGAATTGATAGACCTATTTCATGTCTACGTTAGAATTGACAGACCTATTTCATGTCTACAAGAGCAGACCTATTTCATGTCTTTAAGAGCAGACCTATTTCATGTCTACAATAGCAGACCTATTTCGTGTCTACTAGTAGACCTATTTCATGTTTACATTAGAATTGATAGACCTATTTCATGTCTACGTTAGAATTGACAGACCTATTTCATGTCTACAAGAGCAGACCTATTTCATGTCTACAAGAGCAGACCTATTTCATGTCTTTAAGAGCAGACCTATTTCATGTCTACAATAGCAGACCTATTTCGTGTCTACTAGTAGACCTATTTCATGTTTACATTAGAATTAATAGACCTATTTCATGTCTACAATAGCAGACCTATTTCGTGTCTACTAGTAGACCTATATCATGTTTACATTAGAATTAACATACCTATTTCATGTCTACAAAAAAAAATTGCATTTTAGGGGTTGCTCTGGTACATGTGGGATGAAAAATTTGTTTTTACTGCACCTCCTCAAGTGGGGTATCGTTGAAAAGGCCTTTTAAAATGAAAGTAAGGTTTCATACATCACTTTTTTATAAAGTTTATTCTTTGCGAAATATGGCCTGTCAAAGTGGCAAGAGTTTGCCCCCTCTGCATTTCTAAATTTTAAGACATAGAAACTTGTCTTACAATACGGATAGGTCATACTAAAACCTTTAATCAAAATGATTTCGAACATTATCTGATTATGACTTTTTTTGAGTACCAGCGATAAAACTAATAAACCCAAGGTGTTCTAGCTTAAAGGCCATTGACCTTTTTGTAAAATCATCTTAACAAAGAATGTTTGTCAATCAGTTTTCTCTATGGTTAAACCATAAAAAGTATATGCTACGTCGAGATGATTCATCATGAGGTAATTTGGCTAAGTCCACAGAGCTTGATTCGTTCGAATTTTTCTATATCTATAAATTTCTGAACTGACTACAATTATATGACTTTGGTTAAGGAACCCCACAATATGCGTGACTCGACACGCTCTTGGCCAGTTATTTGAAAGCTGGTGCTTCCCGTCCAGTTCTGACATTTTTATGAAGTCGGTTTTTTATATTGATAATTGTATGATTTATTAGTGTTCCGTACCCAAAGGGTAAAAACGGGACCCAATTATGTACTGAGCTGTCAGTCTGTCCGTCCGTCCTACCAACTATATCTTCTTATAAACCCTGTAATAGTATGATATATCTCCCTCAGTCTGCTTTTCATTTGGAATGTTATCTTGATCAGTCAGTTGGAATACTTGTTTATCTATGGAAGGGAAGAATGTGTCGCATTCGAAATTCTTCTGCACTTCAGTTAAGTAGATCTTGTCGCAGTTTTGATGATCCATTGCAACCTGCAAAATGAGAATTGTACAGTGCGTTTCATCAAAGAGTTTCCTCGCCGTAATGTTGGCTCCCCTGCACTTCCCATACACAATACAGGTAAAGTGCAGGGGAGCCAACATTACGGCGAGGGAACTCTTTGGTGAAATGCACTATAACTGTAAGCTCAGATTACGTCTGACACTGACAATGACATAGTCAAAATCTTTTTTTTTATTTAATTCATGACCAAGTATACAGAGTCCTTCAGTCAGAATAATAATTTACAAGCTGCCGAGAGGTTGCTGCTAAGCGTGGGGAATATGACAACAATCCTATCTAAGAGGAAGGCCTTTGTTTAGCATTGGACATTTACTGGCTGACGATATTTGGGTGTGTGTTACAAGCATCGAGATACAATACCTACAATGTATTAAATAACATTAAATAAGTCACAGTCAGAGTTAAACAAAGACATAGTCATTTTTTGACTGTTCGAAGGCTGTTCCATAGAAAAAGGTCATTGACACTCAACAATTATGGAATGCTTTTTCTTGTTTTCAGGTTTGGTCCCACAGTAAAAGTGTAAAATTACCTCCTTTCGGCTTAGTACAGTCTATATGCGTAACGTATTTTTTTTTCTGCAATTAATCTAAAAGTAGGTAAGTACCTTATAAATAGATGAGCCCCCGATGACCCATGAGGCCTCAATGTCTGATCTACCATCGATGTAGGCGATGGCTTCATCTAGACTTGGCAGCACTATCACTCCTTCTGGCACCTGATAATAAATAGCAAAATGAGAAAGCAATATTTACAAAAGAAAAAAAAATTGACCGTCACTGGACGCCCGGCAGATGTGAAACATAATGGCATAAGAGAGCGTCATGTCGTTTGCCGTCACGGCATAGGAACATGTGTTTGTTGCAATAAAGTGGCAACAGTGATGTAGGCATTTGTCTCTCCCGGAATGCCAGACCTTTTTTATTGTTTTTAGGGTTCCATACCCATAGGGGACCCTATTAGTAAGGCTCTGCTGTCCGTCTGTCTGCCTGTCCATCTGTCACCAGGCTGTGTCTCATGAACCATGATAGTTAAAATGAGAGTTAAAATTTTCAGATGATGTATTTTTTTAATAGTCTTTCGTTCATGCGATCATTTTTTTATTCTGTAATGGCTTGCGTTTGACTGCCAACTCGCCTGATGTTAAGCGATGATGGGTTCTACGATGGGCCATGCTTGCCTAGAAGAAAACAATTCACTCGTGATTTGAAGACAACCAGATTGTAACTATTGGGAAACACCCATTCAGGCAACGCATTCCAGAGACTAGCATTTCGCACAGTAAAAGTGAAATCAAAGCTCTTCTTACGAGGTTTCGGAATATCAACCATAAAGCGGTGTTGATTTTTCGTGCCTGCTCTAGTAGTCCGATAGAAAAATGGGCGGGAGGATTTAGATCATGCAGATCCAATGCACACTCTCCGAAATGTATCTGATAAAAAACTGATAGACTAGCAACTTTGCGCCGATGCTCAAAACTAAAGAGTTCAGTCTGAACCAGGGATTAGTTGAAACGAGTCTCTTGGCGCATCGCTTAATAGACTCTAATGCCCCTAAGCTGGTACTTAGCTGATCCATCCCAAAGGTGAGAGCAGTACACCATGCATGACCGAACTTGTGCTTGGTACAGTGTTAGCAACCTAGTGATGCACCTTTGATAGGATACCCAGCTTTTTGGCCAATTGAGCCTTGTCACTTAGAATTAGTGTAATTTTTTTTTTTATATGTATTATACTTACATTTTCTTTAATCTTGTCAACATTCCGTGTAAGTACTATATTGACTCTGTTGGACAGAGGGCGGTACTTGGTCGGTATACAGTCCCAGGTCACTCGTCCCATGATGACTGCATTCTTTTTACTGGGCTCCAAGACTGAGGTAGTCATGCTGGAGAAATATGCCATTTCTTTCCTGAAAGGTTTTTTAGAACCACATGTATGGAGAACACGGACCGTTAAGCGCAGCGTAGGACGCCATCCACAAGATGGACAGATGATCTAAGCTAGACTGCAGGGAAACGATGGATGCAGGACGCTTCTAACCGGCCCTTTTAGAGATCGATGGTGGAGCCCTATGTCCAGCAGTTCAGTGGACGCCCTATGGCTGATATGATAATGAAAGTTCAGAATTATTCAGTATTGTCATTTATTCAGGGTTAAACACAAACGGTGGTACTATTTTTACAGAGCACGCTGATAGTGGATGTACCTTTATATTATTTTAATTATATAACAAAGTTCAATAGGTTTTATTATCACTAGTTTGTTTAGAATTAAGGCAACAAATGATAACATTGTGGCCGGTGTGAACTAATTTGAATGGTTCTAGATAACTCATCATCATCATTTCAGCCTGTTCCCACTACTGGGATACCTTAGGCCTTCTCTCTGAGAGAGAAAGAGAGAGGATGGGCCGTAATCCACCATGCTGGCCCAGTGCATGTAGATAAATATCATGTCTTTGAACTTTTGAGATTCTTGGAAATATAAAATAAATAAATATCTGGGACATCATTGCACACATGGTCATCTGACCCCAAACTAAGCAAAGCTTGTAATATGGCTGCCAGAGACTGATATACATACATATTATATATTTTTAAATACATACTTAAATAGATATTAACACCCAGACATAGAACAAACACAAATGTTCATCACACATGTTTGTCCTAGATCGGAAACGAACCCATGCCCTCAAGCGCAGTAAGCAGGGTCACTACCAACTGCCACCAGGGCAGTCAAAAATAAACATCATATCAAAAACCATATTGATATGATGTTTATTTCCTTTCAATTCCATATGGGCTGAACAAATTTGGAAAGTATTATAAGGTAAAATTTTATGTGATAAGTCAGTGTGAGTAATGCTTATAAGTCGCAAATTATTATGAGAAACCACAGTGAACCCACATTTCTCTGTAATATATACGGTTTTGTAGGATATGGCGCCGCCTTTGATAGGTAAAAGATAAAATATTACATTCATGTCTAGATTCCGTCAGGAACCGGGAACGCATAAGAGGTTACTAGTTGTACATATTTTAAGTAATAATTATTGATTAAAATATTTAAACATTACATTGTTTCATCTACCCTTAAATTACTAGATATTTCGATTAATAAATAGTGTTAATTTAAATAAACTTTGTGGCGGGAAAAATATGGCAATATTGTTTAGGTTAGGTAAAAGGCACTTAAAATTGGAGATGATGGACAAAAATACCTTATAGAAAGAACAGAAACTTACTTGAGCCTCCATGGCAGAGTCCCATTGATTCCAATGCCCATATTTTCACAAGCAGCAGCAATTAAATTCAATTTAACTTTCGACATGATTCGTTTCGGTCCCTAAAGAATTTTCACGAATTGTACGTTGTATCTAAAGTGTAGATAAATCCAGTAATTGAATAAACACTACATTCAGAGAATACACTAGTTTTTAATAACTATGTTAGGAAAATAAACTAAAAATACGAAACAAAATAAAAAGCCGCTATTTCCGTATATAAAAAGGTACTCTGTGACCGAGACCGAATCTCTACAGTGAAGTTGACTGCAGATTTACACAAGACAGACAGCATGACATTGACAGCAGTTTTTTTTATCGCGGTCTGCGATCGGTTGTACTCAAGGAATTTATAATACTACTTAACTGGAACGTTCACTCGACATAATGTAAAAAAGAACTTGAGCCTTAAGACAACAGAATAACGTTCATTTTTAATTCAATGTAGCTAGAAGGAAAAAACGGTCTTGAGAGAGATTCCTTTTTTAGTGGCTGTGTCCCTTTCACACAGTTGCTAGTATATGATTAAAGTTGGCATGGTAGAAACAACAGGAACATTGGGAATAACGTAATTTCACTAAAAAGACACAAGTGTCGTTTTATTATGCAACAAAATGAATAAGCTTTCAGTTCTCAGACTTATGTTTGCGACGGAAACTATCAGATAGCACAGATTTTTGTACAAAAAAAAATCTGGTTATTTTTCACAAACATACAGATTTCATGATGCAGTATTGCAGTCCCTCCAGCGTTGTCATATCGACTATAGGTATATCGAAGTGCTGAAGTGTTTGTATAGAAACGCCACCATGTCGATCCGATTACAGGACGAGAGCACGGAGCCAATCCAATTGCAGAAAGGCGTGAGACAGTTGATGATTACAGAGATGTTATCTCTCCAAAACTGTTCACGAACGCATTGGAGGACGTTTTCAAGCTTTTGGACTGGAACGGATTGGGCATCAACATTAATAGCGAACACACACCTTCGTTTTGCCGATGATAATTATAGTTATCATGGCAGAGTCGCTGGAGGACCTCAATATAATGCTCAGCGACCTCAGTAGCCTTTCCCAACAGGTGGGTCTTAAAATGAACATGGATAAGACAAAAAATCATGTCCAATGTCCATGTTGTACCCGTGCTGGTCAATGTTGGGAACGATACTCTCGAAGTTGTTGATCATTACACCTGTCTTGGACATATTGTTCAGTTAGGTTAGAATATTAGTACATAATCTTTGACACTCAACCCCCCATCCTTATGGACTAGTGTGCTAAAGGAACATAATAACACATATCCCTCGTATCATATATCATATCCCTCGCTAATAACAATTTCATGAAATTTAATGACACACATGCATCAATGGAGACAGTCAACGAATGCCTACAAGCTTTTACTTTATTAAATAAACAAAATACTAGCTAAAACTAACACTAAATATACAGTTAGACTGTCCATAGACCGTTGAAGATCTAAAGACAATCCAAATGCTCAAACCCACTATCAGTTGGCAGCGTACCCAGCATGCTGGCGGCATTACCACGCTGAATGGCAATGCTTATACGTTGAGCCAGATACACGCCAGCATTTTGGTCACGCGTCGCGTTAATCAGACGCTCTGAAAGATTTTTGAAAATGAGGTGAGCTCCCGGTCCCCAAGGGCCCAATGTCTCGACACCAAACGCCTCAAATATGTAACCACTGCCGAGGTTAGCATATTTGCGCCGCTTGTGCTGCTCTGCCGAATTGGCAGCTGCACCAGCCCTACCCTGTGTCTCAGGAAGATGTGACGGTGCCAAAGTATCGACACAAGTCGCGTCCCATACAAGGGGCCGCCCCAACTTCCAGGGAACAAGTGTCATACCATCAGGCCTCCTTCCATCGTCACGCGCAAGACCGCTCGGTTCGAGCACAGCTGCGACATTGGCGGTGGAAAAAGCCCTGCGTATGATGTCGTTCAGGCTGGCGTGTCGGCCAATACGACCAGCGCTTCTCGAGCAAGAGAGACCATGGTGACCGAGCTGGTCAACCGCAGTACCACACTGACAGCGGTGAGCCTCACAGCACCTTGCACCCAAGCGTAAGCTGACAGCTAGACGAAATGCGGTTGGGTCTAAAATGCTACCGGTATTAAAAGAGGGCATGGCTTGCAACCAAAGTCCCGATTCCCAAACAGAGACTGCAAGAATACGAGCACGATCTGCAATACTAGAACACGTATCTAAGAGCGATTTCCGTGCTAGTTCGCAGATCGGCCGATCCCACAGACTCTGGGAAGACAGCTTTTACTTAGTTTCATCTAAGGATATACACATATGTATAACCTATAAATTTATTAAACCTCCTTGGTTTCACCTGCCCGGTGTTTGTAATCAAATCTTGCAAGTAAAATTTGATGCACTTTCCGGTGTTCGATTGAGCTGTAATTTGTCATACTTGTCAAGTTCCGATGACAATACAATATTATGGTGACAGAGAGCAGCACCGGTGGACAACGGCACTCCTCGATGGATAATAGTAGACTGGCAGTGTTTGGGCTCTTTTTGATCAGCACACCGTTCCGATCACTAATTTCATAAAAGCGTAATTAATAAAAATAAGTTTTTTTTTTCGCTAAAAAAATTATAAGTATTTTTTTTTTTCAATTTTGTATTTTTAATCGTTTTTTTTTGGCACCAACTTGAAAAAAAAGCTGTCACCTTAATAATGATGGTAATAAATGGTAACAAGTGTTTTTTTGCTTGTTACTTTACTTGTCAACCATATTACCTACTCCGTCAAATTTATATATATCAAATTGTAAATTTTTAACCGACTTCCAAAAAGTAAGAGGTTCACAATTCGACTATTTTTTTAAACGTTCGTAAACACAGAACTTTCGACTGGTGAACCGATTTTTATGATTCTTTTTTTTATTTGGAAGCTGGTACTTCCGGTGTGGTCCCATATAAATTTGGTCCATTTTTATGAAGTTTTTTTTTTATATTGATAATTATAATTTTACGATAGACACCAAGTAATTATGTCGGACGCGACTTTGTCGATACTTTGGCGACGTCACATCTTCCTGAGACACAGGGTAGGGCTGGTGCAGCTGCCAATTCGGCAGAGCAGCACAAGAGGTGCAAATATGCTAACCTCGGCAGTGGTTACATATTTGATGCGTTTGGGGACGAGACATTAGGCCCTTGGGGACCGAGAGCTCTCCTTATTTAGTTTAATAAACGAATGCAAATAGTGTAAAGGCAGAAACTCACATCAATCTTGATTTAGGCCAGGTGCGTTCGCACCCACCACGCCATCTCTACCTTACCATATCCACTTGTTTCTCTGGTCTAAGTTCTCGTTGTTCTGTAAGGGCCACAGAAAAGAGAAGTAAATAGAACGGAAATGAGAAGGAAACTCTGTTGCCAGGTATTGTGACAGATATGTGATTGAACATTCATATTTATGTCAACGCGTCGAACTCCGCGTCACAGTTGCTATAGGTTTATATGGGTGCAAGTGGCTACAACAAACTTACAAAAATGCCTTGATAGCCGTTCAACGAAATTTTCTGTGGTAAGGACTACCAAATAAAAAAAATTTTTTGTTTAAATTAGAGCGGCTGTCAAGGCATTTTTGTAAGAAATTTGTTGTACACAGTTGCACCCATGTACTTAAACGAAACGTCATGCGTCAGTCAGTTCGAAATCAGTTAGCAACTGTGACGCGGAGTTCGACGCGTTGATCTAAATAAGAATGTTCAATCAAGGTTCTGTCATAATCCCTGGCGACAGATTTTCCTTCTCATTTCCGTTCTATTTACTTCTCTTTTCTGTGGTACCTACCCACCTAATTGTAAAGATTCGAAGCAGTGATAAAATCCAGACAAAAATTAAAAAGAATCTCTCTCCTAAAGGTAATTAAGATTCAATTACGGAGCAAGATTCTTTTGAAAATAACATGAGAAAGGCACTCAACTGATAAGTGGTTTCACAAAAACGGAGGTAATATGAATAAGCCAAGTGCGAGTCGGACTCATACTAAATTTTTCATGTTTTTTTCTAAACTAGTCGACCGCCCCGGCTTCGCACGGGTGTAAGCTCGGCCTTCGGCCTCGCTACTATGAACCGCTCCAGGAACACAAAATTTCATCAAATCGGTCCAGCCGTTTTTAGAGTATCCTATGTCCGTCTCCTGGTTCTAAGCTACCTCCCCACCAATTTTCAGCCAAATCGGTTCAGCCGTTTTTGAGTTATAAATAGTGTTACTAACACGACTTTCTTTTATATATATATAGATTATTATAATGTTATTATATACTTATTTAATAATTTAAAACAATAATTATCATAAGTTAATAATAATCTGTATGTGACATGTATCTTTCTGATATGAATAAATTAACTATGAACTATGTAGAGATAAACCTTCCGCGAAAATTAATCTCACGGATGGTGAAAACCGCATCAAAATCCGTTGCGTGGTTTAGGAGCGGATATACAGACAGACGCGGAAAGCGATTTTATTTTATACTATGTAGAGAAGAGATATTATATACAGACCTACCTAAATAAATTTAGTGCATTTTCAATGCCATTGCTCTTAAACGGTGAAGGAAAACTTTGAGGAAACCGGTTTGTCCGAGAACCTCATTTTCGTAACATATAAATAAAATCTAAGGTCTTTATCTAAATGACATACTATTGTTTTGAACTTATTTACTAAAGTAATAAGTTATTCAACCGCCAAGCAGTAGTGTGCAAACACTACTGTGTTCCGGATTGAAGGGCGATGTTTCCAGCGAAATTACAGGGCACACAGAGATTTGACATCTTATATCTCGGGGTGACGAGCGCGCGCGGTGCATTATCATCCAGGGTTTTGAACTGTTGAAGATCAAAATTCTGAGTGGCGTTGAGCTGTTATGGGCAAGGGTGAAGAGCCACCAGGCGAGCGACTTCGCTCGTCTCGTCACCCAGTATCATAAAAAAAACCTCAAAAGTTCAAGGACATGACATTCACGACCCTGCATTGGGCCAGCATGGTGGATTAGGGCCCGTCCTCTTTCTTAGAGAGAAGGTTCGAGTCTCAGCAGTGGTAACATGATAAGCTCCTAATGAAAATGATTATTTTATACACAATTACACTCCAAAATACACGAGTCCAAGATGATATAATGAGGGACATGATTTTCTAACGTTGGCGCAAAAATTACCATATCTAACACCATTTTTAGGGTTCCTTACCCAAAGGGTAAAACGGGACGCTATTACTAGGACTCCGTTGTACGTCCGTCTGTCTGTCTATCCGTCTGTCACCAGGCTGTATCTCATGAATCGTGATAGACAGTTGAAATTTTCACTGATGATGTATTTCGGTTGCCACTATAACAACAAATACTAAAAAACAATAAAATAAATGTTTAGGGGGGGCTCCAATACCTACATACAACAAACGTGATTTTTTTGCCGTTTTTATAGATAATGGTATCGTTCGCGCAAAACTTTATGAGCCCTGTGAAGTTAGGCCCAGTGGCTGCGCAGTACGCATATTATAGGTATCCGAGGGACTTTACAGGGCGTCGGGGAGGCCTCGCGCCTAACTTCAGAGGGCTCATAAAGTTTTGCGCGAACGATACAGAACCCTTCGTGCGCGAGTCCGACTCTCACTGGGCCGGTATTTTTTTTTAAACAAAATTCCTGTCTTTTTTGTTGTTTGCGGGGCGAAGCGTTATGAAATATTTATTGAACACTGAATTCTGCAATAGCTGAATAGATCTGGGTAAGATGGGAAGATAGATTGAAATTAGTCCCCTTTCTCGAAAAAAATTATATGCCTACAGGATATCACGTAAATCCACGAGAGGCAACTAAGCAAATAAGACGGAGAACACTTCCTGGCATATTAAGCGTTAGAAAGGGACGGAGACATTGTATACTTTCGCTTATAGATTTGCTGAAAGGCTGAAAGCTGTAGCAGAAATTTTCATCCAGACTTCAGTACCAAATGGTCGCTGTAAGGGAGCGGTCGCATTTCCCGCTCGGCGCGAATTTTCGCAAATTTCTATGAAAAAATATGTGTGGTCATGACGCCTCCTTGTGAATTCAGGACGAAATACTATTATTAAACTTTAGATAAACGCTTTCAGTGTCTAATTTTAGTAAATAATAATAAAGTAGCTTTGTTTTGAATATCTAAATTGGTGTTGTATTTGTTAAAAAAACGTGTTGTTAAGTGAAACTGATTTTATTCGTAAAATCATTGAGTCATGTGAGATTTTTTGAATTTGGAAGCATCTGAATCTGGTAAATATTTCTTGTTTTTTTCTTAAATTTATTTGCATAGCACATACCGTAGGTATGCCGTTGATTGCCATAAGCGAAAATTAAAAACCACCAGTTGCACATTTAGGTTATACCATAATTTTAAATTGTTGTAGGTAGGTACAGTCTTACAATTATAAATATAATTTGTCATAATTATGGCCTTTATTACCTTTATAATGGCCGCATTTTTGTCTCTGGTTAAGGTAAAAAAAAAACAAGTGTCAAAATTATTTTACTGCCTACATTCAATGTTGTTATCCGACTTATTGTTTGACTCTGACTATGTCTTGTTTGATGATATCCTAATACTCGTATGTATAACATGAAAATATTGCAACACTTGACGCTGGCAAATGTACAAGTCGTGCTATGCCAAGATCTTATGTTTTTTTTATTTAATTTTTGTTTTTGTGCGAAAGAGAAAAAACATGAATTATGTATTAAGTCTTGGATGTGTATATGGGAGAGGTTTTTATTGTGTGTATATGTATGTTTCCTATGGATTACGAAACGCCTGGACCGATTGTGATGAAAAATTTAGGCAATCTTCAAATTAGCCCAGCGAGTGATCCTATGAATTTTGGTAGCGACCGGATGAACACTTTTTTTTGGTGTTTTAATATTTTCCCTACTAGAAACATGAATATTAGGTAATTGAAGACTTTACATTGACATAATATTAAATCATAGAAAAAAAAGATATTGTCATCTAAGTCAAAAAAGGTTGCTATCTCTACCAAAGAGGTTGCTTCAAGGAGGTAGGTACCTACCTACCTATAGGTATAACGCGGGTGAAACCGCACTCTGGGGTGCGTTTACGGCAATTATCCAGACTAAAACTTATACTAGATGAACGTCAAAACACCCGTTTTGGGACTCCACGAGGTGTAAAATTAAACCGGCGAAAATTTAAACTGACCGTTTACGGGCGTCCGTTGGTATAAGTTTTCGCCTGACTAGATTAAATTTTATCTACCTTTTGAGGTCGCTAAATTTTCGCCTGCTGTCAGATTGACAGCTGTTGAGGAGGTTAAGCTGTTTTTGAAATTATTTTGTTCGAATCTTTTTGTTGTAGACGTTTTAATTTAAAATAAAATTTTATATCTATATAATGATAGATTGATATTTGATATTTTACTATTATACACCATTTAATTTTACTATATTTTACTTAATATTTATTTATTATTGAATTTGACAGCTAGTGTTGACATAATTGACATAAAGCTATGACGCCGTTCAGCGAACCTCCGTTAGTTAAATTTTTAGCTGGTGAAAAATTCTCCTTGTCCGTAAACGCACCACTGTATATCTGCTAACTCCTAAACTACGCAACGGATTTTGATGCGGTTTTCACCATCAGTTAGATAATTTTTCACGGAAGGTTTATGTATATAATAAAACCTAATTAAGTATATATGTAAGTAGAATAAAACAGTATTTTGCAATCAAGTCACCGTAAAATAAATTTACATGGCTATGTTCACATTTTTCACATCTTTTTCTTCTAAATTACAAAGCGAAGCCGGGGCGGGTCGCTAGTTTATGATAGAACATACATATGGATATGTGGGCAATAGGTAGGTATGTATAGGTCAACAAACGTTTTTATCCTGTTGAACTGGGTACCTACCTACTTCAGAGATAGAAACAATGTTTTTCCTCCTATTTTACCTCCTACTCATTAGACACACATACACGGTACACATATACGGTAGACATAGACGTTGTATAACACTATATAAAATACTAGCGACCCGCCCCGGCTTCGCACGGGTATCATCATCATCATCAGCCATAAGACGTCTACTGCTGAACATAGGCCTCCCCCTTTAACCTCCACACTGAACGACAACCTGCCATCTGCATCCACTGGATGCCCGCGACTCACAATGTCGTCGGTCCATCTAGTGGGAGGCCTACCTACGCTGCGTCTTCCGGTTCGTGATCTCCAATCAAGAACCTTTCTTCCTCATCGGTTATCGGTTCTTCGAGCGATGTGGCCTGCCTATCGCACGGGTATATGTTTTATTATATATATATAAACCTTTCGTGAAAAATTATCTAACTGATAGTGAAAACCGCATCAAAATCCGTTGCGTAGTTTTAAAGATCTATTAGTAGTATTAGTATTAGTAGTATTAGTATTCGTAGTTTTTAAGCATATATACCTAGATAGGGACGGACAGACAGAGGGAAGCGACTTTGTTTTATACTATGTAGTGATGAAGTCCCAGAATATGGCACGTGCATAGTGACTGTTTTTTTATATAAAACTACTGTCTACTTTTGAAAACTATGCTTGAGACTTCTTTTTTCAAAATATTTCAATTTTTTTTTAATTCTGAGGTAACAAACCTAAAAAAGAAACCGATTTGAGAGCCCTTCATTTTTTGAAGTCGGTTAAAAAGTTACTACAGTTCACTACACTAAACTGTGGTTCCTTAAAGTTGTGGTTTTTTCTTTAGGTAGGTAATTCTGGTGGGCGATCACAATTTCCTCCCCCATTGCTGATGTCAAAATTGCCCCAACACCCAAAGGGGCAGTAGCCAAGTAAAAAAAACTGCAACAGCAGTGCTGCCAACTCTTTCAAGCTAAAACGCGCTGTCAGACCTTGAAAAAGCGCTAGAAAGCGCTAAATAGCTTGGAAAAAAGCGCTACATCCGACGCCAAAATCAAATTACTAATTCCATAATTATATTTGCCGTATTGCAAATGTTTACCGCAAAAATAAAACAAATTAAAATTACAGATATTTATTATTAATTGTAAAATATTTATTATTCAATTCAATGAAAAAAGGCACCAATCAGCAGAAATAAAGTGTTGCTAGCTAAGATCTTTAGACCCTTTACTGGTTGCTAGTTCAAAAAATACTGTATAAGAGTGATTCGTTTCGTTATTCGCATATTTCAAAAATCGCTAGACTTAGCGCTAGGCGCTGTCGAAAAAAAAAGGGTTACATTTGGCGCTGAAAGCGCTAAGTTGGCAGCACTGGCAACTGTCAACCTGCAGCTAGAGCTGTAGCAACCAGTAAAAGAAAAGAAAGAATAAGAAAGAATGAGCTGTATGAATGAAAAGACCACGTCCTAGCCTTTTCCTTATAAAATGACCCTGAAAATTGTAAAATGATTGGCAAAGAACAAACATTCTGCCAAACAGAAATAGTGTTTTGTGTATTATACAAAGTCTAATAAAAAAATAAAGTTGCTGCAACAGCTGGTCTATTGATGATCTATGTGCCAAGGCTGCTCAACTCCGGGCCCGCAAGCTAGAAAGTGGCTCGCCGGTGTCTTAATTGACCCGCCAACATCGGTTGTTGAAGTTTTGTAAAGATTAGCAGGCTTGGCATGGGCACTGTGACTAAATCTTGTGTTACGGGATGAATATGAAACAGAGATGTCGGCTACTTCATTTATATAATTAGCCATCGAATTGAACAAAGACATGAATGCTGAATTACGACTGAATGACTTGCTGGCTGGACTTCCCGATGACCTTCCGCTGAAGCACAGTGGTGGCATGGCGTGAGGGGGAGTGTCATAGCAGCTAGCATTGGTGGACTTGCAGGAAAACGTCATATCCATTACACTTGTCATCACTCTTTATCTGGCGCGAACATGACGGGTCAAACAGCATTTTTGTACGAGTATACGCCAATTTTGTTTTCACACGAAAGTAGAGTCGATAAATATCATGCTGGGATGCTATTCTTGGGATTAAGTAAATATTCTTTCTGACATTGGTTCCTTTTATTGAGATGGATTTGTGTGTGACTGGGGCAGAAACCATTTTACGTTGATCTAGAATTAAACCCAAGCCGTAGGGAAAATATTTTTTTCATTTCATCTATGGACTACAAATTAAATCAACTTATTTCAGACTAGACATTTACTTACTAAATTATAACATTCGGAAGGATTATCGCAAAGTAGGAAAAATAGTTTAACTTTACTAGCAAAAATAGTTTTCATAAGGATTTATTTTGTCTCTTATTTATAGGGTTCTTTATCTTTGCAATAGGATTTTACTATTGATCGCACTTGTCTCCATAATTATTTTGATTACAATGTTAACCCATTACATCATGTTATGGGCCTTTTTCGAAATCCGTTGGGCAGCTTTGATTCATATCATGGCAACGGAATTTTTCTATGTTATGTCTTGATGTCGAGTTTAAATTCAGTTTAACATTTTTATGGAGTAAGTGTATAATATTTATTAAGACTTTTTGAAAGAATTATTAACTTGTACAATTTTTTACGAGATTTGTGCAAGATTTATTTGATGAGATAGAAAGGAAACCATAAATCATATGGAACTTTTGAATGAACTAATAGTATGCTTTCCCAGATTGCCACTGTACTGCACTATTTAGGATTACAAATAACGGTGGTACAAACCTGAAAGGAGGTCATTGTATAGTGCCGTAGCTACCGGAGGGCTAGGCGGTGCCGTGCACCGGGGCCCCCAAGCTCAGGAGGCCCTTGGGCCCTGATCAGCAAACCTCATACTGAACTTGCAAAAAATTTGCCCTTCATACACATACATGTAGTAAGTAGCTTTGAGCACAATAAAAAGCTGATGATAGAGTAGCTTTGTACCTTTAAATTATTTATATTTTTACTTGATAAATCCTAACCCAGTTTAGATAGGGCCCCATTTTGCACCAGGGCCTTTGGTTACCTAGGTAAGCCACTGATTGTACCCATCAATTGTGAACAAGTTTTACTATGAGACGAAGTCTGAAATCCCAAAAAAAACCTGTCATATTAAATGTTACCTATCACATTCAACGATAAAATACTTTTTTGCGATTTCAGGGCAGGGGCCTTACCCCTAGCTCGAAAAGTTGACCCGCATAGGTGTTATTTGTCTAAACGGTACCACCAACTACGAAAAGCGGTAGTTATTTGATAGCCGCCAAGCTTTGCTATTTTCGCGCACACACGCATAGTAAAACGGATTTACGTCCATTCAAGTTGGACGCTTTTAAACGATGCAGCTTAAATGAGTTGGTTAATTTTAGGTACCTATCAGGTACCTACTAAAAGTTGGCTCGCAAAAGTGAAGCTAGGGGTAAGGCCCCAAAATCATTTAAATAAGTAGCGACTCTTGCTACTACACAATAAAGCTGGGGATACACAAGCCTGTAGCTTGCACACTTGCATACTAGCTCCTTGCACGTGCCAGCTACAGTCATGTTTATACGCTAACTGGCATACATGCAGCTAGCACAACATTTGATTTAAAATTACCTTCTTAAGCTTCGTTTCACCGTTCGGTGTCAACCTGTAATACAGTACCTGTAGCATAGAATGGTACTTATAGAGCTATAGAGTAATGTGCATAATTGTTATTCATCATCCGCCTACCTACACGAGCACATAAATTTTAGGGTTCCGTAACCATAGGATAAAAACGGGACCCTATTACTGAGCCTACGCTGTCTGTCCGTCCGTCCTACCTATAAACGGCTGTATCTTTGAAACTCTAATAGATAGCCAGTTGAAATTTTTACAGAACAGGTAAGTATGTAATGTTATTACTTAACTAAGAAATAAAATAGCTAAAAAGCAAAAATAAAAGGGTACATGATTATGTACGGGATATTTACCGGTAAGGTAAGGTACGGGAAGACTTCCCGTGAACATGGTGCATGTAACTGCGCCGAAATATCGGGAGCTCCTTCCACAACCTTACCACGGTAAATATCCCGTAAATAATCATTTAACTTTAGTGAACAACCGTGATAGTCTAAAACAGTGTTTAAAAGGGTACATACATCAAATATAATTATATTTTTTTAACGTATTTTTGTATTTACTCTAATGTAAAAACGGTAATAAGTACAAGCGTCAAACTTGGCATGATTATAGTACACACTCTAAAGTATAACAACAAATAATTAATAATGGCCAAGTGTGAGTCGGTGACAATTTTTTGTTCATTACCAAGTTATAAAGAACTGGTAATTTCGTTACTTGGACGACCTTATCATTTCCTTCACCGAGTCCAAATGTCACATATACAAATTTTGAAATGTTGAAGTCTGTTTTTAATTGACAATTATTGTATTTTTTGGTGGTACGAAAACCTCAGTGCACGAGCCCCACTCGCACTTGGCTGTTTTATTAATTAATTTAATTACAATTTCTCATATACTTATAGCTAAAAACCAAAACGTATTTGAGACAAATCTCTATATATAAAAATCAATTGCTGTTCCTTAGTCTCGCTAAAACTCGAGAACGGCTGGGCCGATTTAACTGATTTTGGTTTTGAAATGTTTGTCGTAGTCCAGGGAAGGTTTAAAATGGGTTTTAAATGGTGAGTAAACGGCTGGATCAATTTTAATGACATTTTGTGTTCCTGGAACGGGTCATAGTAGCGAGGCCGAAGGTCGAGCTTACACCCGTGCGAAGCCGGGGCGCGTCGCTAGTAATAAATAAATATATTAGTACACACTTATAACAGCCCTCTTTTTGTGTCAGTGTCAGTGCCGTAAATAGGGTTGTGCCAGCGGTGCCCTGGCACAGAGCGCAGACTCTGGAGCGGCGCAGAAATGACCACACCAGGACCAAGTTTTGTTTTCAAGGGCGCAGTTATAGAAGCTCGCACAGGGCGCATCAAAGGATAGTTACGGCACTGGTCAGGGGTTAAAACCGCACCGTTATCCAACCATTTGTAATGAATGATTATTGAACAAATGTAAAAATACAATTGTTTATCTTTACTCCCCAAATAGCACTGATAAACAATCCGGTTAATTTTATAAAGCACATGTTGCCAGACTGCTTTTGATTTTTTGTTAGTTTTTGTTTTTGCTTTTTATAGAAAAACATTGGTCGTTGTTGGCGTAGTACGAAAATTCGATATCTAAGTAAAATACCAATCGAAATCCACATACGTACCTATAGTCCTATACTCAATTTAGCAATTCAAACTTTGTATGAAATAAATAAATATCTGGGACATCTTGCACACATGGGCATCTGACCCCAAACTAAGCAAAGCTTGTAATATGACTGCGCCAGAGACTGATATACGTACATATATATTTTTAAATAGATATTAATTTAATGTAATGCATGTAATTTGCCATTGAATATTCTTATATTCTCACTACGCTAACAAATTATTATAGTTTGTATTTGTTAATCGATAACTTTTATTAAGGTTCCGTACCCAAAGGGTAAATACGGGACTCTATTACTGAGCCTACGGTGCCTGTCTGTTTTTTTGTCTGTACCTTTGAACCGTAATAGATACCTATATATTGCTTACTGAAATTTTCACAGCAAATGTAATGTTACGGCGGAATGCAAATTAACTAATTTTTTTTAATAAGTCAAATAGTATAAACTAAACTTCAGTTCGCATTCCGGTGCAGTGTCAGCCACGATTTTAACATCGGGCAACCAAGATAGCTTCCTAGGCATTGCAATATGTCATTCTTTGAACTCCTCAACCTAGCCCAAAAGGAAGCCACTCTGGATCTGATGACGGCAAAGAAATCCAGAACCCGTGCATCGGCGAACATCCCCGAAGCGCTTTATAATCGACTAGCCGTCCGCCCCAGCTTCGCACGAGTGTAAGCTCGGCCTTCGGCCTCGCTACAAAATATAATATAGCCTATGTCACCCGGGGATAGTGTAGCTTCCCAACAGTGAAAGAATTTTTCAAATCGGTTCAGTAGTTTCGGAGCCTATTCATTACAAACATACAAACATACAAAAATAGGTACAAATCTTTCCTCTTTATAATATTAGTGTAGATAATCAATATCGAGCTTTCCCTTCGATCAATACGGGACAGCCCCGTTAGCTTAGCTAGTAGTGAACCTGCTTTCTGGGCTTGGGTGCGTGGGTTCGATTCCCATCTAGGACAAACATTTGTGTGATGAACATTTGTGTTTGTTCTATGTCTGGGTGTTAATGTATATTTAAGTATGCATTTAAAAATATATATGTATGTATATCAGTCTCTGGCAGCCATATTACAAGCTTTGCTTAGTTTGGGGTCAGATGACCATGTGTGCAATAATGTCCCAGATGTCCCAGATATTTAATAAAATACAAAGATGCCACAATGACGCGCTAATCGCAGCAATACTCAATCTGGCTGGACTCAATACGCAATTGGAATGGATCCACGCGATAGTTGCACAAGTCGTAATAGTACGAGAGCTAGCAACGTCGGGAAAACAAGCATTTCAGGTAGGCTAGTTTTTAGATATGCTATCTCTCTCACTCCCCCGGACGTCATACGGGCTATCTGGCTGGTGGTAGTGGTTGCGTTCATCAGTGCGCATCCTAAATGTCCAGGTAAAATATCGATTTTTCAAATCATTTTAAGAAGTTTTTTTTTTTTTTTATTATTTTTATTGAATTTTTCGCAACATGAATCTATTATTGCCAGACATTTTTATCGTTGTTTAAATTGTGCCAGACGCTAATTTTGAATTGAAAAATTATTATTTTTTCAAAATATTTCAGTATGGCTGAAAGTTTTATATGATGTTATTTAAGTATCTAAAAACCTAAAATTAATTTGCCAAACAATAATTCGATTGTTAAACCTTCAGCCAGACCGATCTAAAAGTGAAAAGTGATGTGGTACCATTTTGCTTGGTCTAGGAATAGTTGTCGAATAAATTACAGAGAAAGAATTAAAAACTATTGAATTAATTGTGGATTAACATAGCATTAAAATAATTATTTATTTTTGTGCAAAATTAAGGTAATAATCAATCTCAAGGATGAAAGTAAACAAAAATTATATTGAATTATCTTGATAATTATCATCATCATCATCTTCATCACTGCTGTCATTTTCATTGTCATCGTCGTCTTTTGGATTATCAACGTCTTGTAAGCTATTATCTGTAAAAGAATGAAAAATTTTATAATCTTTCGGCAAAGAAATTTATTAGTATTTTATTTTCAATTTTTACCTTTAATGATAATGTCGGCAACTAATGATGGTAACTGCTCTCCAACAAACCAGATAAAATCATATTTATCGTCATTTATGGTCCAGCCAGAAGCTTGAGGTGATAGAGATGTTGGGTGTTGTAAATGAGCATTTCTCCAAAACTTTGTTACGTAACGAATTCGTAGTAAATGCTGATACAATTCAGCTTTGCATGGTGGTAGGCTTGATGGATCAAAATCACGATTTTTTTTTTCAAAATTATCATCTGATTTTTTAGACCGATAAGTGTTTGAAAACAGATGAAACCGAACTTCATTGACGTTCCAAGAATCACGAGCTCCGTAAATGTCAAAATATTGATAATGATGCTCCTAATGAAAATGATATCGATTGTAGAAGTGATCAGTCCGACATGCTACCACCACCAGCTAAAAGAAGACGAACCTTTGAAGCCATTGTTCCTGAACTTGTTCCAATTTCTGCCCGATTGCAAATGTTAGAACGATTAACACCTATTGAGAACAGGATGCGACTACACACCAGCTTTTTTCCGGAAAGGTAAACTTCGACCTTTTAAACTGTTAGAGCAATCAGAAGAGTATCAATTAGCCTGTCAAAATATTATAACAGATGATGAAGAATTGCTGGATGAGACATTTAAGATCTTAGAAAAGTTTATTTGTCACATTTACGGAGCTCGTGATTCTTGGAACGTCAATGAAGTTCGGTTTCATCTGTTTTCAAACACTTATCGGTCTAAAAAATCAGATGATAATTTTGAAAAAAAAAATCGTAATTTTGATCCATCAAGCCTACCACCATGCAAAGCTGAATTGTATCAGCATTTACTACGAATTCGTTACGTAACAAAGTTTTGGAGAAATGCTCATTTACAACACCCAACATCTCTATCACCTCAAGCTTCTGGCTGGACCATAAATGACGATAAATATGATTTTATCTGGTTTGTTGGAGAGCAGTTACCATCATTAGTTGCCGACATTATCATTAAAGGTAAAAATTGAAAATAAAATACTAATAAATTTCTTTGCCGAAAGATTATAAAATTTTTCATTCTTTTACAGATAATAGCTTACAAGACGTTGATAATCCAAAAGACGACGATGACAATGAAAATGACAGCAGTGATGAAGATGATGATGATGATAATTATCAAGATAATTCAATATAATTTTTGTTTACTTTCATCCTTGAGATTGATTATTACCTTAATTTTGCACAAAAATAAATAATTATTTTAATGCTATGTTAATCCACAATTAATTCAATAGTTTTTAATTCTTTCTCTGTAATTTATTCGACAACTATTCCTAGACCAAGCAAAATGGTACCACATCACTTTTCACTTTTAGATCGGTCTGGCTGAAGGTTTAACAATCGAATTATTGTTTGGCAAATTAATTTTAGGTTTTTAGATACTTAAATAACATCATATAAAAATTTCAGCCATACTGAAATATTTTGAAAAAAAAAATTTTTTTCAATTCAAAATTAGCGTCTGGCACAATTTAAACAACGATAAAAATGTCTGGCAATAATAGATTCATGTTGCGAAAAATTCAATAAAAAAAAAAAAAAAAAAAAAAAACTTCTTAAAATGATTTGAAAAATCGATATTTTACCTGGACATTTAGGATGCGCACTGATGAACGCAACCACTACCACCAGCCAGATAGCCCGTATGACGTCCGGGGGAGTGAGAGAGATAGCATATCTAAAAACTAGCCTACCTGAAATTCTCTCTCGAAAACGTTGCTAGCTCTTAGACTATAACACACCGAAAGAGCCGTAACAGACACGTCAACTTGGCTGACGAACCACCGTCTGACCAACGGGAGAGAAAGAGAAAATTGTCTCTTTCTCTCGGGAGAGAAGTTCCCACTTGCGATTCAGACATAATCGCCGTCTCGCTTGCTCAACGACGGTTCACGAGTTTTGACGATGTTGTGCAAATCGAACAAGCATTAGAGAACTGAGCCGTAAATGTTGGTTTTGGTAAAATAGTTTTGTTTCGATATAAATTGTATATGTTTATATATAAAACTGCGGACATTTATTAACTATAATTTCCTACGCGTTGTAACTTCTATGTAAATAAAAACCGAAGAGAATTTAAAGATACAAAAAGCGTCATTGTATTGCACCCTTGTGGTATGGTACCTACGTTTTCCGTTTAAAATGAGTCCACAGCTGACATGTCTAGTAATGAGAATACAATGAATTACTTATCTGTCTTGTACTCGTAGTTAAATAATGTTATCAGAACTCCAAGTTGCGCTATTTACGTACCTAATTAATACTTATCTCTACGGTCAGGTTAAGAGTGTGTGATAAAGAAACTTCAGCAAATAAATTACTATCTCATGAGAACTCACGGTTGACAACACAGTATAAGGTTTTAAACTACTAAACCTTCACATGACTCCGTTGAAATATATTAATTTGTAAACTAGCTTGTATTCATATTTATCATCATCGGCCAGAAGACGTCCACTGCTGAACATAGGCCTCCCCCTTTAACCTCCACACTGAACGACATCCTGCCATCTGCATCCACTGGATGCCCGCGACTCTGACAATGTCGTCGGTCCATCTAGTGGCAGGCACCTACGCTGCGTCTTCCGGTCTGTGGTCTCCATTCAAGAACCATACAGACAGACGAGGAAAGCGACTTTATTTTATACTAAGTAGAAAAGAGAAGTCAACCTCTTATGAAATCTGGTTGTTTACTCCCTTGTTTAGTAAATGCACTATTGCCGCTGTTGACGCTTAAACGAGATACCTAGTACCTACTTTGTAAAAAAAAACAATCTAAATAAATAAAAAGAATGGACTAATTTTTAAATGTTACCCTCTATTGAAATCTGATTGTTTACTTTGTAGATAATGTAGTATAGCGACGTTGACGTTTAAAGAGATAGTTTGGGTATTTTTTTTTTTGGGTAAATTCAAGCTCCAGCAGCAGGCCTAGCATGGGCCATGGAATTTTTTTTCCACCGTTTTTATCCGCGCGTAGACGCGACAGAGCTAAAATATGGATTTTGTCTCTTTCTAGCGAGATAAAAACGGCGGAAAGACTCAAATGTTACCAAATCTGGTTGTTTTCTCCCTTGTATGATAATGTAGTATAGCGATGTTGACGTTCAAGGAGATAATTTGGGTAACTTCAAACTCGAGTGGACTACGTCTCAAATGTTGCCAAATCTGGTTTGTTATAGGTACTCCCTTATAAATACTATGGTAATTTACGATTGCGTGGTTGACGTTTAACGATTTATACTTTGGTAAAACAAAAATGTTTCAATCATGGGTGGACTATTACATCTCTACAGATGTAGTCTTTTTAGGGTTCCGTACCCAAAGGGTAAAACGGGACTCTATTACTAAGGCTCCGCTGTCCATCCGTCCGTCTGTCCGTCCGTCCGTCGGTCCGTCCGTCCGTCGGTCCGTCCGTCCGTCGGTCCGTCCGTCCGTCCGTCTGTCACCAGGCTGTATCTCATGAACCGTGACAGTTAGACAGTTGAAATTTTCACAGATGATGTATTTTCGTTGTATAACAACAAACTAAAAAATTGAATAAAATAAATATTTAAGGAGGCTCCCATATAACAAACGTGATTTTTTTGCTCGTTTTCGCTCGATATTGATAACGGCAAGAGGTAGACGCTTGAAATATTCACAGAGTATATAGTTAATATATTCATTTTAAAAATAAATTACTAAATTAAAATAAATTAATATTTAAGGGGGGCTCCCATACAAAAAACGTTTTTTTTGCCGTTTTTATAGATAATGGTACGGAACCTTTCGTGCGCGAGTCCGACTCGCACTTGGCCGGTTATTTTAAAACTATTAATGTACTTTGCATTACTATTTATGTACGCCTTAGGCGAAACTTAAAAAAAAGATTTCAAATTCGAATGGACTACATTTCAAATTTTATCATTTTATGAAACCTGATTGATTACTCCCCTTGTACAGTAATGAATAACGACGTTGCTTGGTTGACGTTTCTATGATTTTTGCAGTTTAGTCAAAATTTTAACATATGTTTTTTTTTATTATACTGGGTGACGATACGAGCGAAGTCATGAAGAGCCTGTTCGAAGAACCTGTTGCAGTTCAAAATTCTGAGTGGCGTTGAGCTGTTATCAGAATTTTGAACTGCAACAGTTCAAAACCCTGGATGGCAATGCACTGCGCTTGTCACCCCGATACGAATGTGATGATGTCAAATCTCTGTGTCCTGCAAACATAGCCCTTCAATCCGGAACACAGGAGTGTCTGCACACCACTGCTTGGCGGTTGAATAACTGGCAAAGGTGTGGTACTTCCCCAGGCGGACCCCTGTAAAAGAGTCCTACTATTGGAAATCGATTAGCGAATAGTAATCGACTAAGTTTGCATTACTACAATAGTCTATGCCTAGTTTTGACAGCATATCTTTTTAGATGTTGTCTCTCTCTTCCTTGGACTCAAAATGGCGTAGGACGTAGGAAAGCTTTGTAAACGCATTTAATTATTAATAAACGTGATCTACCGAATTTGGGGGCTTTTATTATCGAATTACAATAGGTTATGGGCCCAGTGCTCAAAAATTCAGTCAGATCGACACAGTTATTATAGGAAGTTTAACAATCGAAAATGTGCTAGGGGTCAAAGGGGTAGAAATTATAAATTCAGTTTTAATAAAAATACTTACTATAAAATCAAAATAAACCATGGAAATTAACGCGATGACGGCGCAGATTTACAAAATCCCTCTCTTGGAAAAAGGAAATTTCCAAAACTGGCTCTTCAGAATCGAGATGTCCTTGTATGAAAAAGGATGTAAAGATGTCATCAAAACTGTGCAGATAGATGTAAAAGATTTAGAAAAAACAAAACAAGACGTAAGAGCAAGAAATCTGATAATACAATCTCTGCCAGACAAACATTTGGAATATGTTAAAGACGCAAAAACAGCACATGAAATGATTGAAAATTTACGAAAAATTTTTGAAAGAAAAAGCACAATATCAACTTTATATCTGCGCAGGCAATTAATGAGCCTAAAATGCAAGAAGAACGACAGTGTAGAAGAATATTTTACAAAATTTGACAAAATAGTGCGTGAAATAGAAATCAACGGAACAAAGCTAGAGGAAAAAGATAAGGTATGTCAACTATTAATCAGTGTAGAAGAAACATATCAACATGTAGTGACCGCTCTAGAGACGTCAAACATAGAATTAACATTAGATTTTGTGAAGAGTAAGATTCTTGACGCAGAGCTCAAAGAAAAAGGTTCTACAAAGAACGCCACGTCGAGCAATGAGTATGTTTTTCAATCAAGTACGTTTAAATGCTACTCATGCGGAGAGCCCAATCATATAGCAAGGAATTGCCCAAATAAAAGCCAGCGGGGCCGGGGATTCCGTGGAGGAAGAAGAAACAGGGGGCAAAGTAATCAGAAATACTATAAAAACAGTGCTCACATCGGAGAAGAATCTAAAAATGATAAGTCCTTATCGTTTGTAGCGGCAAAAGAAAGCGTTACTATGATGAAAGAAAATGAAATAGAATTTGTGATCGATTCGGGTGCTTCATATCACATGATAAATCAAAAATATGACAAATTCATGCACAATATTAAAGAAATTCAAGAAATTAAAATACAAGTAGCCAACGGAAATACAATATCAACTAAAAGAAAAGGCACTTTGTCAGTAAAATCACGAGAAGGATTTATAATCAACATAGAAAATTGTCTAATAATCGAGAAGTTGTCTCACAATCTTATGTCTGTGATGAAACTGAATGAAAAAGGATTAAAAGTAATTTTTGACAAAAAAGAGTCATCTATTAGCAACCAGAAAGTAAGAGTATCAGGTCAAAGTAACGGGAAGTTATTTACAGTTAAAATGATATTAAATAACAATAGTTGTTTGGTTACGGAGAACAAAGATCCAAATTTATGGCACAGAAGAATGGGACACCTAAACTATGGCGGAATGAAAATACTCGGTCTACCATTATCAAATGAACGATGCACAGTGTGCATGGAAGCCAAAGGAGCCCGGTGTTCATTTACTTCGAAACCAATACCACGAACCAATCAAGTCGGAGAGTTGATTTATTGTGACATCGGAGGACCAGTTACACCGATAACCCAAAACGATGAAAGATACTACCTTACAATCATAGATGATTACTCGCATTTTACAGAAGTACATCTGTTAAAATCTAAAGATGAAGCTAAAGAATACATTATCAAGTATATAAAAATTATGAAAAATAATGGAATAAATGTGAAGAAAATAAGAACTGACAGAGGCAAAGAATTTGTTAATGGAACACTGAAAAGATTTTATGAAGACAATGGTATTAAACAAGAAACTACATGCAGCTATACACCACAGCAAAACTCTATATGCGAAAGAATGAATCGAACATTGATCGACAAAGTAAGAGCGTTATTATTGGAAACAAACCTACCTAAAAATCTATGGGGAGAAGCGATCAGATGTGCAGCGTACACAATAAACCGATCACCTACGAAAGCATTAAATGGTGATATTCCAGCCAACATATGGTATGGAAAAACAAAGATAGATAATCTAAGAGTTTTCGGATCAAAAGCGTGGAGTGTAATACTACCTAGACAAAGCAAACTAGAACCTCGTGCTAAACCAATGATCATGATAGGATACTGCGGATCAGGATACAGATTATGGGATCCAAAAACAGAAGAAATAATAGTATCAAGAGATGTACGATTCGATGAAACAAACTATAAATACAAAGAAGAAAATGAAGAAAGTGTAAGTTACATAGAAGAAGACGAAGAATGTCAACCTCAAAACAACCTCAAGTCTAGAGAAAGACCAGAGAAAGAAAAGTCTCCGGGAAAGACAGAACAAAACAGAAAAAATATTGAAATAATAGTGACAAAGAAATCACCAGTAAAAATCAAGAGTCAAGTACAAGAAACAGAATCAGAAGAATCAGAATTGACTGATGAAGAAGAAGAAGTCTCAAAGGAACAAGAAATCCCTATTGCGAGAAGTAAACGGCAAAGAAAGCCACCAATAAGATATCAAGACTGTGACTTGACGAATATAGCCTATGCGTTAATGTCAGAAGATCCCATTAGCTACAACGAAGCAATAGAAAAAGAAGGATGGCCAGAAGCTATAGAGAAGGAGCTAGAAGCTCATAGAAAACTCCAAACATGGGAAGAATGTGTTTTACCAAAAGGATGTAAAGCAATTGATACAAAATGGGTATTTAGAACAAAACCTGATAGTACAAAGAAAGCCAGACTAGTGGCGAAAGGATTTCAAGAAGAAACCACCATGAATGTCTATGCGCCAGTAGCCAGAATGACTACAGTAAGATTATTTCTGAATAAAGCACTTCAAGAAGATTTACCTATAAAACAACTAGATATTCCTACAGCGTTCTTGAACGGAAAGTTGAAAACAGACATTTACATTAAAAATCCTGAAGGTTTACCAGGAAAACAAGGAAAAGTACTGAAGTTAAAGAAAGCTTTATATGGTCTCAAAGAATCACCACGTTGCTGGAACGAACGATTAAATGATTTCCTAATCAAACATGGATTTCAACAGTCGCTCAGCGATTTCTGTCTATACACAGCAATCGATGTCTACTTACTGATATTTGTAGACGATATCTTAATAATTGGAAATGGAAAATCCATTATAAAGAAACTAAAAGAAGAATTTCAGGCAAAAGATTTGGGAAATATTAAAAAATTTCTAGGTATGGAAATTACAAGAAGCACTGAAGAAATTGTAATAAAACAAACACAGATAATTGAGAAGATTTTATTGAAATTTAACATGCAAAATTGTAATGGTATAAGTACACCAATGGAAGTTGGCCTAAGCATCGATGAAAATGAAGAAATATTGACCAACATCCCATACAGAGAACTCGTCGGCTCGCTGATGTATCTAGCCACAATCAGACGGCCAGATATAGCATATGCAACAGGATTTCTCAGCAGATATATGCATTGTCCAACAGCATCGTTGTGGAAAGCCGGAAAAAGAGTCTTGCGATACCTGAAACAGACAGTAGAAAAAGGATTAATATACACGAAAGAAGATAATAATAATTTATTAGCTTTTTCAGATGCAGATTTTGGATCAGATAAAATTGATCGTAAAAGTGTGAGTGGAGTTGCTATTTATCACCGAGGAAACTTGATAAGCTGGAGTTCCAAAAAGCAGACCACAGTCAGTCTCTCGACAGCGGAGTCTGAGTATATAGCAGCAGCTTTAACTGTAAGTGAAACAGTGTTTATTATCGGAGTGTTAAAAGACTTGCAGTGCAGTGACAATTTGAATTGTGTGCTACAAATCTATACATATAATAAAAACGTAGAGATAAAAAAATCTGTAATTGCGAGATAACAAAAAAAAAAACACACAGGTCGTCTTAAAATAAGCAGCTGAACACGATAGGACAGTTTTTAGAATTTTTGTCTGTTTGTTTGTTTGTTTGTTTGTTTGTTTGTCCGCGAACATCTCCTATACCACTGGACGGATTTTAATGCGGTTTTCACGAATATGCTTAGAAATTACCAGATTAAAACATAGGCTATATTATATCATTTATTTTAATTCTTTATTTTTACATCAACGAAAATAAAAATCAATGATTTATTTCTTCGTTACCCGAAACGTAATATGAGGATCGTCACATAGCCTCAAGCAAGGAGATCCAAAGTAAAGAGAATGTTATTGACATAGCCATTAAAATTTTGAAACTGTCAACTATGTCAACTGTCAACATGGTCATTCGGTTAATCAGTTTAAATTTAAAGAAGGTTCCTTAACCTTCTTAGATGAATGAACGTGTAGATCAAGCATGTTTTAGGCCTTAAAACCTCTTTGGTGATTCATTCCAGTGCATGGAGTAGGAGTGTGGCGTACTCGTACTCCTTGCGCCAACCTTCGTGAATTTCATTCCAATTTTCCACGACGTGTGGCGCTGGGGCGCGAAAAGAAAAAAAGAAAATAACATCGATTTTCAAATGGAATTGTCATTCGTTCGCTTTTTCTAAGATTTGTCTAAGATTTTTCTTTGCATTAAATTTATAATTTATTTCGGACTCAGCTATTTTCTTCCATTGTCGGTAGCTTAACCCTCTCCTTCTATATAAATAGTACAAATCCACTATAATTGGTGACCACTGAATGAACCGTACACCACCGACAAAGGTCAGAATGCCGCTAGATCGTACTGATAGCACTGCGGCTGACACGAAGAATAAAGATGATGACAATGTATTCCGAGTTGGCGTGCGAATTCCACCGTTTTGGCCCGAGAAGCCGGCGATTTGGTTCGCCCAGATCGAAGGCCAATTCGCGATTTCCAACATCACTGCAGATAGCACCAAGTTCTACTATGTGATTGGACAACTTGACCCGCAATAGGCAGCTGAAGTCGAAGACATCATCGTCAACCCGCCTGTGACCGAGAAGTACGAAAAGCTCAAGCTGGAGCGAATTAAACGTTTGTCCGCATCAAGAGAAAAAAGGTACAGCAACTTTTAACACACGAGGAGCTAGGTGATCGTAAGCCTTCTCAATTCTTACGTCATCTACGACACCTAGCAGGCCCCGGAGTTCCAGAAGACTTTTTACGCATGATTTGGACCAGCCGCCTACCGAACAGCACGCAGACCATCATTGCTTCGCAGCAGATGACGTCATCACTCGATGTGCTGGCAGACCTAGCCGACCGCATACATGACGTTGTCCCTGGGTCGCATCTACATCCAGTACCACACCGGGAAGCTCCAAGCTCCATATTACATTCTCATGGTTTTATTCTATGTTAGCATTTAAAACACAAAATATACCGCATCCTATTTTAATAGAGTCCCGCGAATAGAAATATTCAAAAAAGGCACTTTGTACATGAAAATAAACCTATACAACAAAATTCCGGACGCAATAAAGAAAGAAAGAAATAATAACATTTTTCCAAAACCAACTTCGTAAGTTTCTAACCCAAAAATGTTATTACGAGATAAAAGATTTATTCGATGATACATTTTAGAAAATTATAATTAGAAAATAAATATCGATATATAAATAGTTAAGAAAGTAGCGTCATAAGTTTTGTATCATCTCATATATAATTAAGTACCCTATCACACTAAGTATGTTTTTTTTTGTTTTGTAAAATTAATTCACCCTAGGTTAAGTTTGAATAGTATATATAATATTTATGTAATAGATTTAACTATACTTAAATTTATATGTTTATGTCTGTGGTCTGGTTTTGTGAACAGCCACTACATAAGTCATTGCTGCACCCTTTATGCAAGGTATATAAACTTAGCTTTTAGAAGAATACAGTGTATATTATTTGCAGTAAGAATAAGAATATAGAAATAATTTTATTTTACTGTGATATTTTAACAGATAAATAGAGTAGTTCCATTTCATGGCTTTTTAATCAAGGTATACATACAAATGCACGCGAAATAAGAAATAACTAGCCAAAAGCGTGTTAAGACAAGCATTATGTCAGGGTTCCGTGGCCAGCGAAACTGGCCGGAAATATACTTTTAATGGTTTAGACAAAAAGAAAATTTCAAAACATGCTCTGCACTGTGGTCACATTATCTTTTTGATTTGAAAACTGTTGACGGTGTTATTTATTACTTTTATGATTCTATCAATACTTCATACAGGGCGACTTAAAATAAGCAGCTGAACATGTTAAGGCAGTTTTTAGAATTTTTGTTTGTTTGTTCACGCACATCTCCTACACCCCTGGAAGAAAATGCGGACGGATTTAAATGCGGTTTTCACGAATATGCTTAGCTATGATCAGATTGAAGTATATGCTATGTTATTTTGCGCAAGGCCGGGTTAAGGGAAGAAAAAAGAATTGAAGGTTTATATGAAAATCTACGCGTACGAAGTCGCGGGCAAAAAAGCTAGTAGACAATAAAAGTACTATCCATATGATAGAAAGTTATGAGAACAGTAAACGAACCAAACACATAGATATCAAAGTTCACTTTATCAAAGATTTTGTAAACAAAGGTTTGATAACACTTAAGTATGTATCAAGTACTGAAAATAAGGCTGATATACTTACAAAGTCATTGTCCAGAGTCAGGCATGATTACTTGTGTAGTTTACTAGGTTTTCTGTAGATTTAATTTGTTTAAAATATTGTTTTTATGTAGAGAAGTTACATTTTGATTTTATGTTTCGAGTTGAACCTTTTTAGGTAATATTTTGTTTACAACTTAGTTAAGAACCGTTGTATTGAAGTTATGTTTAATCACAAATAAGATTTCATACGTTTTCTTTATGTTTAAATACTTTATTTTTCACAGATAAGTTCATTCATTTGTTATTGTATACTGGTAAAATGTTCGATGCTTGTTTGATGTTAAAATTGAGGTTATAATTTTTATTTATAGAGATGTCAGAGAGAAGTGTCAAAATCGAAATGACATTGACAAGATAGTGTCGTAGATGTTGCCAGTATAATAAGTTTAAAAGTTACTTTTTTTGTAACAAGTTCAAGTATATTTTGTTTTGTATAATTTTTTGAAAATGAAACTTAAACTTGAGCCGGGATATTGGAAATCGATTAGCGAATAGTAATCGACTAAGTTTGCATTACTACAATAGTCTATGCCTAGTTTTGACAGCATATCTTTTTAGATGTTGTCTCTCTCTTCCTTGGACTCAAAATGGCGTAGGACGTAGGAAAGCTTTGTAAACGCATTTAATTATTAATAAACGTGATCTACCGAATTTGGGGGCTTTTATTATCGAATTACAATACCTACCACTACAAAAACGTCTACAAATTTCTAACGTCTTTGATTAGGTAATATATTATTCTTTAAAGATAGACCGTCCCAAAAGCTTGAAAGTAGGTATAATGACAATCTAAACTTTATTTTTAACCATCATAGCTGATTACACCCCAGACGCGTCGAGTGGGAACTGACAGACTGAAATGACCGAGTCACGCGCTACTCTAATATAATTGTAAACGTGTGTACACACATCTGCAATAAAATATGCATAACAACGATCATATAGGCATAGGTCGGCAACATATCTATTGCACCCCTGGGCCCTGATTCACTAAATAAAACCGGCCAAGTGCGAGTCGGACTCTAAAACCGGCCAAGTGCTAGCCGGACTCGCGCACGAAGGGTTCCACGATTATCTATAAAAACGGCAAAAAAATCACGTTAGTTGTATGGGCCCCACTTAAATATTTGTTTTATTTTAATTTAATTATTAATTTTTAAAGTGAATATATAACTAAATATTCTGTGAATATTTCAAGCGTCTACCTGTTGCCGTTATAAATATCGAACAAAAAAAATAGTTTGTTGCTTGGGAGCCCCATTAAATATTTATTTTATTCTGTTTTTTAGTATTTGTTATTATAGCGGCAACAGAAATACATCATCTGTGAAAATTCCAATTGTCTAACTGTCACGATTCATGAGATACAGCCTCGTGCCAGACGGACAGACAGGCAGACAGGCAGATGGACGGACACCGGAAGTAATAGGGTCTCGTTTTACCCTTTGGGTACAGAACCCTAAAAACTAACTTAAAAAATTCATACAAGCTCTCATTATTATCTTGTATTGTTTTGATTACTCCCCTTGTACAGTAATGAACTATAACGTTCTGTACGCGACTTTATGCGATAGATATTTATGAAATATGGCGGTGGTGGTACCAAAAAACCCGGTAAAACCCGGTCCTAGAACCTTAAAATTTCAAAGATTTTATATGACATTCAACAACATGCACTGAAATAGTATAGTTACGAAAAATAGTACATTGTTAGCCTAGGGGTGAAAGTAACGCGAGGGCGCTAATAGTTCGAGGGACTAAATAAGTCTTTAACCCCGAGGTAAACACTGTGCTTTTCATTACTAATACAGGGAAACTAAAAAATAAAAACATGAACTGACACTGGCAAATGCACGAGAAGTGCGGGACAATAATCCTCTGAGGAGAAAAAAAAATGTTGGAACATGATTCAATACAAATGTGAAAATAGAACTAATCTAAGTTTTTTATAATTTGAGTGTCTGTCAGTTGTCAACTGTCACTGTCAGTTGAAAGTGATTCTCCCTAGGGCTGAAATGTATTACTTTCAACCCGCTCCTCAGGCAACTTCAGAACTACTTTCCGAGTATGAGTAGTGAAAAGTCATTTTTTATCACAGGACGACCGACAGCTTGGTTACAAATGTCTTATTACAGCCAATTACAGGTCATCACGGATATAAATATAGAAAATAATAAATAATATTATAATATTGGATATACATAATAATATTGAAGAATTAACACTGAGAATATAATAAACACATAATGAAAAGAAAAACATAATTGAAAACAGTTATATCAAACCAAACTAGTAAAAGAATTCACTGCTCAAAATCGAAAAAAAACTCACTTCAGTGGCTCAACAACTGCCAAGCCGACGCAATGTTCGTACAGAATAAGTCTAAGCCAGTGCCGTAAATAGGGCTGTGCCAGCGGTGCCCAGGCACAGGGCGCAGACTCTGGAGGGGTGCAGAAATGACCACACCAGGACCAAGTTTTGTTTTCAAGGGCGCAGTTATAGAAGCTCGCACCGGGCGCATGAAAGGTAGTTACGGCGCTGGTCTAAGCCTATTCGCTTATGAATAGAATTAAAGATATCAAACTAAATTAGTAAAAGAAATCACTGGCCAAGTGCGAGTCAGGCTCACGCACTGATGATTCCGTACCAACACAAAATACAATAATTATCAATTAAAATAACTGGCCAAGTGTGACTTTTGGCACAAAGACTTTTGCTCTTTTGCAAGTCCGACCTCACATGGAGTACTGCTCCCATCTTTGGAACGGAGCACCCAAGTATCAGCTTGAGCCACTTCATGCATTACAGCGTAGAGTTGTCAGAATTGTCGACGATTCCAAGCTCACTGAACACCTGAACAGCTCAGCATGCGCAGAGATGTTGGGTCTCTTTGTGTCTTTTATCGCATTTACAACGGGGAATGTTCTGAAGAACTGTTTTATCTGATGCCGGCATCGCGGTTTTTTCATCACACCAGCCGCCACCGCCTGAAAGTTCATCCACATATCATGGCTGGAAATCTCACACTGTGCGTTTTACGCGTTCCTTTTTGCCTTACACTTGCAATTTGTGGAATGAGCTCCCTGCGGCATTTCCGAGTAGCTTCAATATGGGGTTCTTCAAAAGGGCTGTTAATAGAGTCTTTAAGGGTCAGCAACGTATCTGTAGTGCCCCTGGTGTTGCAGGTATCCATAGGCGACGGTGATAGCTCACCATCAGGCGGCCCGTCTGCTTGTTTGCCACCTATGGCATAAAAAAAAGTTTCATTTGCTCTCGATTGCCTCCCTTACCACTAGTCTAACTATAAAATACGGGCTACATCCACCAGGTTTCCCCATTTATCTTACATCAAATGTAGCGAAGTTAAGCCTATTCTATAAAAAGCTCGATCATTAATCTTCATCCGATGTTCAGGTATCATCGATCAGGATCACAGACTAAAAATGTACGTACAGAAAGAAAGAAGAATCGACGAGACGCATTTGTAGGCTATGACATTGCGGACGTTTTTTTTTAAAGATATTCCATGGTTTTATTATGCACAACTGAAAAACATAAAACTAACCAAAATTAAGATATATTAACTAAAAACTAAAACATAAAATAATTAATTTATACCTATATACACAATTTTTTTTAATAATATTAAAGCGGCCAAGTGCGTGATGTTGTCTTTTTGGTGGTACGAAACCCTCAGTGCGCGAGCCCGTCTCGCACTTTGCCGCTTTATTATTTATATAGGTACGAGTACCCTTCTCTTACCCTTCTCTTTTCTGTGGGTACGAGTATATAAAAAGCGGGTTTCATTGATTTCAAGTTGAATTACTGCATAATATCAAAACAAAGTCGCTTCCCGCTGTCTGTCCTTATATATGCTTAGATCTTTAAAACTACGCAACGGATTTTGATGCGTTTTTTTTAATAGATAGAGTGATTCAAGAGGAAGGTTTATATGTATAATATAGTAGAGAAACACTGATAATTATAGAGGTTTCTAATGTGATGTCGTAAATAAACACATTTTCTGCGCTTGCATTGCAAACGCTGGCTGAACCCTACGAGATAGATCAAAATAATGTACTACAGAATTGTACACCTTAAAAAGGTCTACAAAAAAATCCACGATGGCATATGTCTATCTCTTAGGGATAACCCACCATAACCATTTTTTATCCTAACTTTACTTTTCATGAGAAATAATGGCGATTTTATTAAGGTTTACACCGAACAACTAGAAAAAAGAAAACGAGCGATTGTTTTCGGGGACCTTAATTATGATCTACTAAAAAATAGCAAACCGACTAGAGACTACAAAAGAGCATTGCATGAAACTGGATATATGATACTAAACAATATGGACCCATCCTACTGTACTCGACAAACAGTTAGTACTCAAACTACCTTAGATCATATATGCTCCAATCTAAGTAACGATAAATTCCATCTCGCTGTTATAAATTCAACAATGTCCGACCATAAACATCTATACCTGGAAATCCATAAATACACACCTGAAAAGAACAAAAAGGTTAGATATGAAGCCATAAACTATGACAAACTGTACAAAACCGTAGACCTAGATACAGTCGCAGACTTTGACTATGTATATGAAGAACTAGAGGCCAAACTCGTAGCCGCCGTCAAGAACAGCATGACAAACAAAATAAAGATCCAGAACCCACCAAGAAATGATTGGATAAATAAAGATATTTTAAATGCTATTGACAATAGAAATAAAATATGGAGTTTGAGTATGAAAAAAACTAGACCATACAATCATGGAGAAGAGATAGAGATTAAGAAAAAATTACTAAATTCAAAAAGAGATGTGAGAAAAAAGATTCAAGAAGCGAAAAGAACATACTACCTCAATGCTTTCAAAAACTGTCAAAAAAAGCCACTTAAAATGTGGCAGCTAATAAATTCTTTAAGTATTAACAAAGTCAAAACTAACAGTGTACCTTTAAAACTTGAAACACAATCAGGCTGTTATTCGGAAGTCTCAGACATATGTAACTGTTTTAATGAGTTTTTTGCCACCATTGGGTCTACATTAGCCAACCGAATACCTCAATCATTCCACGATATTGAAAATTACAACCATTTGTATACCAAACAAACAAAACCCGTAGAATTGCTCAATTTTACACCTGCTTCGTTAGACGAAGTAAGTAAAATAATCGACAGCCTTAACCCAAACACCAGCACAGGGCTTGATGGTATCTCTTGTAAAGCTCTAAAATGTGTCAAAAATCTAATTCTTGATAAATTAACTGCATCTATAAACAACTGCTTAGAACGTGGCTATTTCCCTGAATCATTAAAAATGGCTAAAGTGACGCCTATATTTAAGTCCGGTAAAAAAACTGACCCAGGGAATTATCGCCCAATCTCTGTGCTTCCAATCGTATCAAAAGTTTTTGAAAAAATTATTTACAGTCGCTTAGACAAGTATTTAAAATCATTTGACTTCTTGTATAAAAAACAATACGGCTTTCGATCTCAATCAAATACACTATCTGCCTGTATAGACCTAATAACGACCATAAAAACTAAAATAGACAAAAAACTAATAGCACTTGGTGTATTCATTGATTTAAAAAAAGCATTCGATACAATTAGTCACAAACTACTCCTGCATAAGCTTCACACTATTGGTATTAAAGAAACAGCCTTAAAAATGATGCAGTCTTACCTCACTGATAGATATCAAAAAGTAAAAATTAATGACAAGACC
Source organism: Agriopis leucophaearia (assembly GCA_949125355.1). NCBI lineage: Eukaryota > Metazoa > Arthropoda > Insecta > Lepidoptera > Geometridae > Agriopis > Agriopis leucophaearia. The sequence goes on from OX421289.1 coordinate 2,352,346, forward strand.
AGTAAGCCGGAATTAATTACCTATGGGGTCCCGCAGGGATCTATCTTAGGTCCCTTACTTTTCCTGATCTATATTAACAATATTAACGAGCTCAACTTGACCGGTAATACTACGCTATACGCTGATGAAACCTGCCTATTTTATTTTGGAAACGATATACATACTGTGGTTACCCAGGCTCAATCTGACCTCGACACTCTAAATACCTGGTTTCAGCATAATTTGTTGACTATCAACGTATCGAAAACTAATTACATGATTTTTAAGGCTAAAAACAAAAAGATCCAAAATCACACACCATTACATATAAACAATGAAACATTGAACAAAGTAGATTCAGAAAAATATTTAGGCCTACTTCTTGACACTGAACTTACCTGGAAACCACATATAAATAGCATACGATCAAAGTTATCTGCCTTACTTGGTATACTCCGGGGTAATATCCGTTGCTATCCAAAATCAGTTCGATACTTAATGTACAATTCGTTCGTAAAATCTCATTTGACCTATCTAATAGAAGTTTGGGGATCAGCAGCCAAAACAAATCTAGAAAACTTGCGAAGAATTCAAAATAAAATTGTAAAATTACTTTTTCACCTTAATTATTTGACCCCAACAACTACAGTCTATAATAAAACAAAAATAATGACATTGAATCAACTATACCGCTATAGCACTTGTATTCTTGTAAGAAAAGTAATAAAAAAAGAAATACATACATCCATAACTTTCACTATAAAGTCGCAAGTTCAAACAAGATCCTCTAGGTATTCCAACAACATCTGTTTACCAAAAAGACCAAGAACTAATAACTATGGCCTGAAAAACTTTACGTTTGAAGGGGCTCAAATATATCATAAATTACCTAAAGATATAAAAGATATCAAATCATTCCCACTTTTCAAAAAAAAATTAAAACATTACATTTTTAAGAAGTTCACAGTTTAAGCAAATAATAATAATATTCGTATTAAAAAATATATATATACTAAGTAACATCATATACAAGCCAAACTTACATACCTACTTCTTACTCATATACATATCATATACCTTATACACATAACAAATATAATCACATACTAAAATATCACGAATACTTAAATAAATTACTTATATCATAAAACCTATAATTAACTATTGTAACAATTAAAAATATACTATAAATACAAAACACACAAAATGTAATAGGTAATTACTAATTACCGATATTGCTATCACGCTTTGGCCTATTCGCGATACGCAATAGAACCCAATTTTTACGCTGTCAGGTACCCACAAAAAAAAAAAAACTGTTATGATAATTACTATATAGAATAGTTTGGAATGTTTGCAATCTACCTACCTTAGTTAAGTAAAACATTGTATTTTCTCACCTAAGTGAATTATTGTAATTTTTTGAGAAAATAAAATCTTAAACCATTATTTACGAACTGAATTTAAGCAATATAGCATTAATCCTTATCCAGTTAAGGACCTTAAATACATTGTGCATTTAATATAGACCATTATGGCCCTAAAGGGCCTATGGCCTGTAAACAGTATTTAATTTAAATGAATATTTTCGAAGATATTACAGATTTTAAATGCGGTCGCGGCGGTACCGGCCGGGGGCGTTGTATATTATATAAAAACTTTTATATATTTAGTATCAGCATTGCACCTGTGCGAAGCCGGGGCGGGTCGCTAGTTAAAATATAAATGGTGAAAAAAATAATGAGCAGTTTTGAGAATTAGTCATGAATTTTTTAAATTTTAATTAAGTAAATGCTAACTTCAGGAATAGTAGCCACAAAAATGTATTGAATAATTGTATAGAAAAGGAAGGGTACTCGAAAAGGCACTTCCTTTACTTTTGCATTCGCTAAGCACCCAAGATCAGCTAGGTAATTCTTTTTCTTCAAAGCCACAAATAAAATTATGCTTTCAATTCGCTGTTCAACAACCGTGAAATTAGGAGCTTCCTTGCTAAGCTGACATTTAAAATGGTACAGAAAAAATACGATTAGTCTGGGGGTGGGATAGAGACCGAATGAAAATTTGAATCCCTGGATGGGGCGCAATTGAAGTAAATTACAAGCTCGGGAAAAAGTGGAATATTATATACCTCCAGTTTCCCCTTTAGAACTTTTTTAATGCCATAGGTGGCAAACAAGCAGGCGGGCTGCCTGATTGTAAACGATCACCGTTGCCTTTGGATATTTGCAACACCGGGGTCATCACAGATACGTTGCCGACTCTTAAAACTTACATCCCCCTTGGTCGTCCATTTGATGGCATTTTGATCATCTCGTTTGCTGTGTCGCTCAATATTGAAGTGTGCGTTTGTAGATCTAGTAAGAATATGTCAGTGTGTGGCAGACTTTTTTCGGTATACCTACCTACTAGCTCGAGTTTAATATATGGCAAATCCAAACTATATAATTATGATCAAAGATCACAAGTTTCTCTCTCTATGATGATATAATGAACAGTGCTGTAAATAGGGCTGTGCCAGCGGTGCCCAGGCACAGGGCGCAGACTCTGGAGGGGTGCAGAAATGACCACACCAGGACCAAGTTTTGTTTTCAAGTACGCAGTTATAGAAGCTCGCACCGGGCTCGCTTTACAATTTGACAGCACCCGGTTTGAACCTCGGCTCTGCACCAATGATACCACTGAAATAATGTACAGGTAAAGGAAAACATCGTATATTTGGCTCAACATATAAGCATTGCCATACAACGTGGTAATGCCGCCATCATGCTGGGAGGATGCTTGAGCACTTGGATTGTCTTTAGATCTTCAACAGTCTATGGACAGTCTAAATGTTTGTTTAGTGTTAGTGTTAAGCTTGTATTTTGTTTAGATAATAAAATCGTGATGATATTATATTACATATATACATAGGCTACTTTTTAGGGTTCCGGAACCCGACAAGGAACCCATATAAATTCGCTCTGTCTGTCCGTCCATCTGTCTGTCTGTCCGTCCGTTCAATTTTTTAAAACCTTCTAACTTCTATAATTATTAAGATAAGTGCATGAAACTTTACAAAATGACAGTTTTAATATAGATCTCATTTTTAAACGAATAAAAAATAATAATATTGCAATTATAGTACATAATTATGTGAAATGGGGATGAAATTATTATTTTCACTGCAGCTCCTCGTGTGGGGTATCGTTGAAAAGTACGGTTTGATTCATCACTTTTTTTATAAATTCTATCCTTTGCGAAATACTCGTATGGTCCGCCAAAGTGACAAATAGTTGGTCACCCCCCTCCCCCAGCATTTCTAAACTTTAAGACATAGAAACTTGTAACTTACAAAACACTGTTTTAAACTATCACGGTTGTTCACTAAAGTTATATGACTAATTTTTTTTGTAACTTACAATACGGATGTAGATCTTATTAAAAACCTTAATTCAAAATTATTTCGGACATTATGTGATTATGACTTTTTGAGAAAAAGCGATAAAACTGTAATAAATTCAAGGCGTTCTAGGCTTAAATGTCTTTGACCTTTTTGATAAATGATCCTAACAAAGAATATTTCTCAATCAGTTTTCTCTATGGTTCATAAAAAGTATATGCTATGTCGGGATATCTCTGAAATTAGGCTAAGTCCACAGAGTTTCGTTCGTTCGATTTTTTCTATAACTATCAGTTTCTGAACTATGACTACAATTATATGGCTTTGGTTACGATACTCTACCATTTGGTGCCCCACACGCTCTTGACCAGTTATTATCTCGAAAAATTTCCTATTCCTGTAGGAGAGCCGATAAAACAGCGAAGCGTTGCTAGTGAAATGTATTTCCAGCGAAATAAACATTGAAACATTAGAATAAAGTAAGTACATATATTTACATCGGGCGATCAAAAATAATAAACAAGGGCAAAGTTCACTTGTGTTTTGATTGTCCGTTTTTCCTGTTTTTCCTTTTGGTCTTTAACCTCCGACGCAAAAAGAGGGGTGGTATCAGTTTTAACGTGACTATCTAAAAATAAATTTCATTCTTTCTTTCTTATCCGTGTGTCTGGCCGTGGCATCGTAGTTCGTAGCTCCCAAACGGCTGCACCAATTTTGATTTAGTTTTTGTTGTTTGAAAAGTAACTTGATCAAGAGTGTTCTCAGCTAGGTATAGTTTGCATAGATATAATGGAGGGCTGGAGAGTGACACGGGCTACTTTTTATCCCAGAAAAAATTACGGTTCCCGTGGAATCGCCCACCCGGGTGAAACTGCGGGCACAGTAAGTTTTTGACCAATTCTGTTCCACAAAAAAAAAAACGTTTGCAGGGGCGGCTTTATGGCGAGCCGTCGGTGAGTGGCGACACCGCGTTCCGCGATTCCAGGAGGCTAAAACCCCAGACCCCGACCCCTGGCTTTGCCCACCCGCCGTCCGGGGGTGGAAACCGTAAGAGCTAAGAACTTAAGCTCCAGGGTGTTAAAGGGCATAACGCCGCGAGTAGCTCTTAGTGAAAGTGTAGCACATCTCTATACCCTAAGCCACCCACGCTAATGTTGCCCCTACGTTGCCAAGATACGGCAGCCTTTATGGGGGGGCCATTTAGTGGGTGGTAAGTCATCACTTGCCTAAATATATTTTGAGATGAGACAGGATAAGGCAGGTGCCGTTTCTCATCCAATAGATCTGGTTCTCTTATCCACAATTTGTTCACCTTAATAGTCTAGTTTTTTCTATCCTATACTGTACAATAGTTTAATATTCCATTTTATACACATTCCATAATTTTATTTTTTATATTCAAAAGGGCCTCCGCCCCACTAATGTCTACCAAATATCCGGGCTAGACCCGAGAATGTCATTATATAATATCGAATACAAAGACCTCCTTTCAGCTTAGGGAAGCAGTTCTGTTTAACCCTGTATAAATTCAGCCCGAGTCTAGCTATTCGTCTCCTGTCTAATAAATTTCGGAATTCAGTTAAGGAAATTCGGGTCGCAATTAGGGAGAAACTAATGAGAAAAACTTTCCAACTTAATTGACTGCCAAATGCTGTTGTTGGTCTAGAATTCGTAATTCGTTTTGTTTATGTTGAATAATAGAACTAAAATATTCTGAAACATTGTATTTATAGAATCAAAGATCTCGATCATAAATGCTCAGCTGGCGTCAACTGACCTTTGGTCTCAATAATGCTGGCCTCAGCTACGCCTCGCCCCACATTTTCACGTTCGTCCATAAATAATTATATTGTTTGCCGGTAAAATCATAAATGTTACTAATAGAGGAAACAAAAATTGATTACCAATTACTTAGGCCTTGAAGTCCAATTTTCGTAGAAGAGGGTTCTTAAAATTATAAACACATTAAATACCATGTTTCAGAAAAATCTTGTAGCTTCGTGTATACAATATTTCAAAGCCGACTCCATAACGGCTAAACAGATTTAGATGAAATTAGGGATGTTAAACACAACACCATCCTTATAGCTTGCAATCGGGTCAAGGGTACGTAACTTTAGTGATCTGTCAAGACCAGCTATCTGACCCCTGTCGGGACCCAAAACGAGAAACATCGTAAAAACCTACATCTAACGTTCATAACAAAAACTTTATTAAATTCCACATCTTTTAACAAAAACATCCCTTCACCATCGGTCTATTGTCTTTAAGGTCCAAAATCCCTTGTAACCGTAACATAAATATAAAATTGTCAGGACAAAGGAGCTCTAATCATATTACAGTACAATTTTGGGCTCTACCTAATATTTGTTGAATTAACTATGGTCCAAAGCTCAGTGGCCTTAGTACGAGCACTTGCGAAAAAGTTATCGTTACGTAAACGATAGGAAAATGTATGAAAAATTGAACAGCGCCTCTATCGGACGTGAAAGGAAACGGAATTTTTCATACATTTGCTATCGTTTACGAAACGATAACTTTTTCGCAAGTTCTCGTACTAGGCCCACTGAGGTTTGTAAAATATATTTTTTTCCATCAAAAACTTATTGCTTTTAAATCTAATGAGAAACGTTAAAACATTAAAAAAACTTGTTTAAAATTACCCAAAAATACCGCCCTAATCCTATAGTACCGCAATGTAACCGGCCAGCAACAATGTTTACCGGTCAGTAATCTTTGTTAGAAGCCGGCAACGGCAGCCCAGAATAAAACCACATAACAATTATTCTATTTTACGTGTAAACATTACAGCTAGCGGAACTGGCCTAGAGCTGGTGGAACGAAATGGTAGAAAGCCTAAACAGTAAACCAACTTTAATTCAGCACGCATGCAATGAGGTTATATTGTACTGTATATAACCTCATTGCACGCATGTTAGCAAACTAACTTGTTCAATTTATCACAAGTCTTGATTTTGAAATGTTATTGTGTCTCTCATGTCATGCGTCAAATGTATTTTTTTTCTTCTTTGTCATGATTTTGGCTTCGCACTCTTGTGCATTGCCAAGTGTCAAGTAATAAATTATGTCCGGACCCGGGTATGTCCTAAAACTGCGACCAGAAGTGTACTATTATACGGTGAACCTACTGCGATCCCCAAGCCGCCTGCCAAGCGTGCCATAGCAACACCCCTCTCTATGAGCGAGGCCTTGTCCAACAGTGGACGTTAATTGGCTGATGATGTGAAGTAATAAATTATTATCAAGTTTTATAATATGTAGTCAAAGTTGAGTCAAACAAGTCAGTCACATTCAGAGTCAAGCAAAGTCATAAGCATAACTTCTGGGCTTTAGTGATAGATATTTAGCTTTTTGCTCTTTCTCTGTCTCTCTCTCTTGATATTTACCTTTACGATTAATTCGTATTAATTTGAACAAAACTCTTTATAATCATAACTGGACAGTGGTTTAATTAAATATAATAAAATTGTGCTTCGTCATTTTGCTAAGTTAATATTTCAAACATTTAGAACAATATTTTTGTTTTATTAATTTTTATTATGACCACAAAAAATGGGTTTTACAGTTTTTCCCATTTATTATTCACGAATCTAATTCTCATAGGCATGTGGCCTAATGTTTAATTTATTATAAATAACTGGCTTAGCGATGAATATAACTAAATACATTTCACATACTGAAAAAAATGAATCGGCTGATTAATCTCTGAAATATGAGCGTTTCAAGTTTTAGGTGGAGATAGAGAGGGAATACTCCGTACCTTTCTCGCAAAGCGTGTGTTAGTATAGCATTTGTATGCCGCGCCTGAGGCTTGACGTCATAGCTCAGTATAGTGCGCTCTCTGTCTAGCTTGAAATTAAATGCTTATAACTTATTGATTTTTGAACTAATTTAAATTTTGTTTTCGTTGATAGGCTCTATTGATGATCAGCTTTTTTATTAGGTAACTAGCTAATGCCCGCGACTTCGTACGCGTAGCGCAAAGTAATTAGTGGGTGGACGATTAGACTGACATATCCAAATATAAATGTTACACTAACGAACACGAACGGAACTTTAAATAGGCATAAATCCATCGGATTATTTATACTGAATATTTTATAGATAATACCTACACATATGACATGATTGTAGATTTATTGCTCTCCATTTTAATGCGGATTGTCATACTATCGTCATAGGATGATTTTAGTCTAGTTTTAATCTGACTCGATACAGGTATCCCGACATGTCCATAGTTTCAAATATATTTCAATCAAATAATATATTACTTTCACTGGTTAAATACGTTGGAAGTGTGGAGCCATGGAGCCAATAAGGAAAAAAAAATGGTATAAGTCAAGCGAAATGTCATGCATGACAAACGTTATTATTGAATTATTAGTAAATAGTAAGTAGGAAGCATGGAGCGGTATCTACAATTAATCGCTGTTATTTAACATTACTCCGCGTAAAGACTGCCAATCAATGATGTCTAAATAATTTTTGCCCGCCTTCTGCGCCTCGACCCTTCCAACAACTAAACCGCTTTCGTTCACCACCATAACATCCAAAATAGCTGCTAATCATAGATCAGTAACAGATTAGATGCCGCGAGTTCACCTACTTTGCGTGTCTGTTATTGGTCTTAAGTTTGATCCTGGCAAAAAATGTATTCATTTTAATCTCCGTCGACTTGGTATATTAGCACGTCAGAAGTCAATACAAAAATAAACGTACTTTAAATTACGCCATAATAAACTGTAAAACCTCTTCAAAAGCAGTTGGCTGTCCTGAAAATAACAAAAACAAAAAAAACTATTTGGTGCAGTCTATCGGAAGTTATGCGGGTACATACATTTCGGCGATTCGTTTTTATTTCATCATCATCATCAGCCAGAAGACGTCCACTGCTGAACATAGACCTCTCCCTTTAACCTCCACACTGAACGACATCCTGCCATCTGCATCCACTGGATGCCCGCGACTCTCACAATGTCGTCGGTCCATCTAGTGGGAGGCCTACCTACGCTGCGTCTTCCGGTTCGCGGTCTCCACTCAAGAACCTTACCTACTTCCCCATCGGTTAACAGTTCTTCGAGCGATGTGGCCTGCCCATTGCCACTTCAACTTGCAGATTTTAATAGCTATATCGGTGACTCTGGTTCTTGGCGAATATCTATATTTTTATTTACATATAGATTATATGGCAACAGCCGCTCCAGTCTTCCTACCTACCATGTCTGCGAGTAGAAGTCTGTCATTACGACAACATTACTATAAAATAAGCTAGATGGCGTTATAAATAATTATAAAAAAAATTTTTTTTTACTATTTATTATCATAAATTAATATAGCCTATGTTTCAATCAGGTATTTTATAAGCATATTCATGGAAACTGCTTTGAAATCCTTCTAGTAGTTTAAAAGATGTGCTCGGACAAACAAACAAACTGACAGCGGTCAGATTTGTAGTTCCATAGTTTGAAAATAGATTGCGTACTAAAACGATGTTTTGCGAAAAAATTGTAAATTTGCTTAAACTTTACGAATAATATTATTAAAAACGTAATAAGGTATTCAATAATTCCTAAAATAATGATTGTAAATGGATCGTAGTTTCACAAATATGAAAAGTGCGTCTATTATAGGTAAATACGACACTTTACCTGAATCACGCAAACGGGATTTTTTTCGCAAGTTAAACCGATATCAGGTATTGCTTTTACTTAGTTAGAAGTCATGTGTGAAGGTATTTGATCTACACATTTATAATATGGTAGGGATAAAAAATATTAGCCATTATGCCTATTCTAAAATCTAACTATTCAAAATCAGATCTATTCACGAATCTGCAAACCTTCCGAATTCGGTCGGTATTTTCCGAATCTTTATTATTGTTCACTGTACCTTACCCTTAGTACAAGATTTGACAGTTTTCGAAAACTTTTTTCGTTTCCGTATTGTCCCATACATTTTAGTAAAGCGCCTCTAGCGGAAACGCGGATGAATTAAAATCGGTAGTAATCGGCAGTATAGGTTGCTTCACTCAAATACGAAACATAGTTTCGAATAGCTTTCAGCCCAGCAATGTACCTATGCATCAAAACGAAAACGAAAAAAGTTTTCGAAAACTATCAAATCTTGTACTAAGGGTACTGGTGGTGGTGTTTAGGTACTGGTATTACAGTATTTTGCTCACAGAACATAATCGTTAATGTCCTAAGGAACGCTAGTCGCCGTTAATTAGTGGTTTAATTATATTACGACGCCGGATTTTCGGGAAAATACTCTCTTCCCCGGCCGGATGAGCTCTTTTGAAACAGGGATGGTGTACACGCGGGTCGAAATAATGTTTCGTGGAAAAGGAAATGGAGATAGCTCGCTCGTGAATTTCAACATATTTGAAGATATCAAATCAATGTACTTTTAAAAAATCTCTTTTTTAATAAATAATAATAATAAATCGAAGTTCTCACGAAGTTGTTGACCATTACACCTATCTTGGACAGATTATTCAGTTAGGTAAGTCCAACTTAGGCAAAGAGGTCGCCCGAAGAATCCAACTCGGATGGGCAGCGTTCGGGAAATTGCGTGACATCTCGTCCAAGATACCACAGTGCCTAAAGACAAGGGTCTTTGACCAGTGTGTGTTACCAGTGATGACATATGGTACTGGGACGTGGTCCTTAACTGTTGGCCTTTTGGAAAAACTCAGAGTCACACAACGGGCAATGGAGAGACCTATGCTCGGAGTTTCTTTGCGCGATAGAATCTGGAACATGGATATTCGCCAAAGAACCAGTATCGACATAGCTATTAAAATTTACAAGTTAAAGGGTGAGGTCTATGTTCAGTAGAGGACGTCTTATGGCTGATGATGATGAAACTTGGTAGGCCACCACTGGATGGACAGATGACATCGTGAGAGTCGTCCAGTGGATGCTGTCGTTCAGTGTGATGTGTGATGATTCTAATATAAACTTTTTTTATTTTGAGAAATTTTTGAGTGAATTATCTTAAATTTGAATAAAATGTTTATTCTAAAATAATTTTCTTTTTGTTTACAGGTAAGCACAATCTTCAATTTCTGCAAGACAGCCTTAAGTATAATTTTCTAGCTCCTAATAATATTGTTGGTTTGCTAAAACAATCTTTAAATTAAAGCCTGCATTTTTGGATCGTTTTCGCCGGGTCGATGTGAAATCTTCTGTTTTAAAGATCGTTGGTTTGCAGGCCAAACATGACACCAGCTTTTTAACCAGCTTCCGTAAAGGAAGAGGTTCTCAATTCGACAGTTTTTTTTTATGTTGTTACCAGTTCTTACCTTATAACTTTCGACTGGGTTGAACCGATTTTCATGATTATTTTTTTATTGAAAGCTGGTGCTTCCCGTGTGGTCCATTTTTATGATGTCGGTTTTTTTTATATTGATAATTATTTGCTGACAAAAACATAAATTATGCTGCATGGATAAGTAATGTTAATTTCTGTTGACCGGATTTATTCTGTAACGAACTATTTAATTAATTATACGACCCATAAATACAAACATTTGAGCCCCGCTGCAGGGCTGTTATGCTATTTTTATTCATTCTGAAACAAAGGCCACTTTCTCTCGCTGTAGGCAGCATAAAGTAAGAATAATGAAACAACCTTGGACAAAGAACGGAGCTTCGCTACAGAATACATATGTACAAGTACAGGAGATTCACTCCGCAAAATCATTTAAATAAGTAACGACTTTTGTTACTACACAATAAAGTGCAATTCAGGACGTGCGAGCGCTTACTACCTGCAGCTATATTAACCTAGAAGTTGCCTCTCTGTCTATCGCGTAAATTTTGTCACGTTATCTCTGTCTATCGCGCGGCAGCGGGCACGGCAAGTCCGACAAGACGACTACTTGTAGCTTCATACCTAAAGTGCGGAGTGCGTCTGGCCAGGCTTCGCTAGAATAAAACGGACGACAGAGACGTTGGGTCTCTTTGTGTCTTTTATCGCATTTACAACGGGGAATGTTCTGAAGAACTGTTCGATCTGATGCCAGCATCGCGGTTTTATCATCGCACCAGCCGCCACCACCTGAAAGTTCATCCACATATTATATAGATCGGTAGAAATCGCATGTGCATTTTACGCGATCCTTTTTTACGTTACGGCTGCAATTTGTGGAATGTGCTCCTGCGGCATTTCCGAGTAGCTTTCCTAAGGGGTTCTTCAAAAGGGCTGTTAATAGAGTCTTTAAGGGTCGGCAACGTATCTGTGATGCCCCTGGTGTTGCAGGTATCCATAGGTGACGGTGATCGCGTACCATCAGGCGGCCCGTCTGCTTGTTAACCATCTCTGGTTAACAAGCAGCAAGGCTGCTAATTGTTTCACTAGTTTTTAAGTTGTTTTTTATGTTACCTACTATGTATGTAATTTTTGGTGTGAACAATAAAGAGTTATCTATCTATCTCTGGCATAATAAAAAAACAGTTTCCCGGGAAAATTCTATATCACTCCCAGCATCTCAAACTCTAACCAATAAAACTAAATGTGTCGTGATTCGAACGTCTTACTGTCAGAAAATTCCAGTCCAGTATTTCCCTATAGAATTCTGTTCGCAAGGGTTTTTCCGTAACTTCTGACGCAGAAAAACGGAAGGTAGAAGACACGTTAGACTGAAGGTTGTTTAACGGATTTCTTCAGACTTACTTTCGCATCATAACATTCTTGACGAAGTCTATTATCGCGAGTTTGTCAGTATTTTTTTATTGGGTTACAGCAATGAAAAGTTTATATGTAACATCATTCATAAAGAAAACTTTAAATAAAACCGCCCAAGTCCGAGTCGGGCTCGCGCACTGACCACACAAACCACAAAATACAATAATTATAAATTAAAAAACCCGATTTCAAAATTAGTAAAATATGCAATGGAGCGCTATGCTTGGAGTTTCTTATATAGAATCCGGAACGTGGATATTCGCCAAAGAAACAGAGTCACCGACTTAGCTATAAAAATTTGCAAGTTAAAGTGGCAATGGCAACATTCCACATCGCTCGAAGAACCGACAACCGATGGGAAAGAAAGGTTCTTGAGTGGAGACCACGAACCGGAAGAGGCAGCGTAGGTAGGCCTCCCACTAGATGACCGACGACATCGTGAGAGTCGCGGACATCCAGTGGATGCAGATGGCAGGATGTCGTTCAGTGTGGAGGTTAAAAAGGTGGAGGCCTATGTTCAGCTGTGGACGTCTTCTGGCTGATGATGATGTTGATGACAATAATTACCCGACCTAGCTACAAATTTCCGAGTAGCTATAATATGGGGTTCTTCAAAAGGGCTGTTAATAGAGTCGTTAAGGGTCGGCAACGTATCTGTGATGCCCCTGGTGTTGCAGATATCCATAGGCGACGGTGATCGCTTACCATGAGGCGGCCCGTCTGCTTGTTTGCCACCTAAGCTTTTAAAAAATGGTTCAAAAAATATATTTCCCGCCTTAAGAGAAATGTTCCACTTTGTCGTTCAACATTAGGGAATTATACAATGTAGCAACACCTCACGATGGCGCCAAACTACTAAGTTTTCACACTATTTCTACGAATAAAAGCTCACAGGATGCTGTAATGCTTCAGAGTTAATTATCGCTCGTGAGAACGGCGCCTTTACTACGGTTATTAAGCAACGGAAACAGTTAAACTATTCTTACCTTTACCTCCGTGATGAATGTAGAACTATTTGCATCAACATAGGAGGTTTATGCGATTTTAACAGCTATTAGCCGTCTCCACAGGCTGCTTTTAGGTGATACGTTTCATGTACGGCGGGAAATTCAAATTTCCCGGGTAATTATTGTAAACGATCATGATGTTTGCGAAAATTTATTATTATTCTTTACAAACTCACGTAAAGCTATTTATCTCTAATGCACATTATTACATACATTTGTCAATAAACAATTTTTTGCTGTCTCAAACGGTTTATTGACAAATGTAAGTAATATGGTGGGTTACTGATTAATACCTGTACATCTTCCAAAAAGGAGGAGGTTCTCAATTTGACTGTTTTTTTATGTTTATTACTTCAGAACTTTCCACTGAGTGAACAGATTTTGATGATTTTTTTTTTTATTTAAAAGCTGCGGGGCTATTCTGGGTCTTTGATCGGGATCAGTCAGTGTCAGAATTGACAGAATTTTGACACTTGAAAGGGGTTATGACGCAAAAAAAAAACCTTGTCTATTTCCAATTTCATACTACGAAATTGGAAATAGACAACGCTTTTTTTGACATAATTTTGACAAGTCGCGATCCCGATCAAAGATTCATAATAGCCCTGCTGGTGCTTCCCGACGTGTGGTCTCATTTAAATTTGGTCCAGTTCTGTAATTTTAATGAAGTTGGTTTTTTCTATTGATTATTATGTTGTGTCTAACCCACAGAAAAGCAAAATGTATCGTTTAGATGTTTGCTATGGTCCGTCCGCTACTTACTTTGCGGTACGCGTACCAAGTCGCGGGCACTAGCTAGTAAGTCACACTCAACCTTAAGAATTCTTTGATCCTTTAACTATCGAATGGTGTAAATAAATTTTGGATGTAGATAATAGATATGAAGCTGCAGCATCAAACTGTATTCCCCGATTTGTTTATCATCCGTTTTTTTTATTGCCGGCTCTAGGAAGCAAACTTAAAGATGGATTCACGTCAAAAACAAAATCAACGCCCGCAAAGATGGCCACTAACCTTATGATGAATGTAAAACTATTTTCGTCTACAAAGGAGAGGGTCATGTGATTTTAATCACTGTTGCGCAAAGACAAATAAATTCCCTCCCGAATAACTCAATTATGTTATGGCACAGAATGTAAGATATTAAAGTTAGATTTATTAGGAAGCTACGTTTTTTGTGTGTGACATATGGTACTGAGACGTGGTCCTTAACTGCAGGCCTAGCACGGGCCGTGGACATGTTGTCTTTCCACCGTTTTTATCTCTCGAGAAGGAGACAAACGTATCCATATTCTAGCTTGGTCGCGTTTTCGCGCGGATAAAAACGGTGGAAAGATAATTTGGCCACGGCCCGTGCTAGGCCTACAGTTGACCTTTGGAAAAACTCAGAGTTACACAACGGCTAATGAAAAAAGCTGTGCTTGGAGTTTCTTTGCGCAATAGAATCCGGAACGTAGATATTCGCCAAAGAACCAGAGTCACCGACAAAGCTATTAAAATTTGTAAGTTGAAGTGGCAATGGGCAGGCCACATCGCTCGAAGAACTTTTAGGATATTATTACTCCTATTATTAAAACAATTTATTTTGCGGAATCGAAAACATCTATTTTTCACCTCTTGACAGATCTCTTCTAAAACAAAACACAACTCTATTGAAATAAAATAATAAAGGCGACCGCGAAGGTCGCACTGGTGAAAAAGAGTTCCGCCACACCACCCCCCCACGGAGAAAGGAAGAATAAGCTGAAAAATTTATAAATAAATAAGATAATCACATATCTAAAATATTTCTAAACTTCACCCTCCTCCCGGACCGGGTGATGACAGGAGCTGGTGTAGGTGCAGGGACCAACGCAGGCGTGAAACTGCTAGCTGGAGTTGGCGCAGGCGGCACAATTGGTTCACAATTGCCAAACGCCGAATCCAAATGGGCAGGCTTAACGCGATCTATGCTAACTGTACGTTCCCTTCCATTAATATCGAGAGTGATCGTTTTGTCTCTTCGCCCGATGATACGATGAGGACCGGAATAAGGCGGCTGCAACGGCCTTCGCACTGAATCATCGCGTAGCATGGCATGCGACGCCTTAACTAAATCTTTAAATATGAAAGTCGATGGCTGGGCGTGGCGTGTAGCAAGGACAGGACGGAGAGCTTCCATATATTTGCGCAGCTCACGGACGAAATCTACAACGTCACTTGGGCTCTGCGATGTTATTGGAGGTATGACGAGTTCTCCAGGCAAGCGAAGAGTCTCTCCATAAACGAGCTCTGCAGAAGATGCCTTCAAATCTTCTTTGAGCGACGAACAATCAGACGACCGTGGTCGCTTCACTCGTACCACCAAAGAAAGTACTCGTACCTATTTGCGTACCTTTGCTCTTCTTGTGTTCGAATCGTCTTAATTTATGTTGTGTTCGTATCGGGGTCACCAATTTAGGATATTATTACTCCTATTATTAAAACAATTTATTTTGCGGAATCGAAAACATCTATTTTTCACCTCTTGACAGATCTCTTCTAAAACAAAACACAACTCTATTGAAATAAAATAATAAAGGCGACCGCGAAGGTCGCACTGGTGATAACCGATAGGGAAGAAAGGTTCTTGAGTGGAGACCACGAACCGGAAGACGCAGCGTAGGTTGGCTGTCCACTAGACAGACCGACGACATCGTGGGAGTCACGGGCATCCAGTGGATACAGATTGCAGGATATCTTTCAGTGTGAAAATAAATGGGGGAGGTCTATGTTCAGCAGTGAACGTCTTCGGGCTGATGATGATGTTTTTTAAATCTGTTTGTGTCTGTCTGTCTGCTTTTAAAATTGTTGTTACTCAATCACGCAGAAACGGCTGGATGGATTTGGATGAAATTTGGAATATACATTGCTTATGTCCTGGATTAACACATAGGCTACTTTTCATCATCATCATCATCATCACCGATTTTCATCACCACGCGGGTAAAACCGCGCGGCGCAGCTAGTACTTTATGAATCTTTCACCTCAATATCGTGGGTCGATTAAATCCATCCATAGACGCGAGTCTGGCACTCCGCCAGGCAGTTGATCAAATATGCTCGGTCCATCATCTGGCGGGACACATCTGTCAAAATAACCTCGTGAGTGATATCAGGTCAGTCACTTTTCATGTGTTTTTTATTCAAGATAGGTTTCCACTTTTAATTTGGAATAAACAAAGTATATATACTATTTGTATATCGTACCAAACATTTCGATTTTACGTTTCTAATCCGTACGGCCAAGGATTGAGACAACCTGCCGGCTTCCTTGTTTCCTGAGAGTGCATCAGATCTGCATGATCTAATTCCCTCCTCCCCATTTTTCTATCGGACTGCCAGAGCGGGCACGAAAAATTGACACCGCTTCATGGTTGATATTCCGAAAACCCGTACGAAGCGCTTTGTTTCCACTTTTATTGTGCGAACTGCTAGTCTGTGGAATGCGCTGCCGGAATGAGTGTTCCCCGATGGTTACAATCTGGGTGTCTTCAAATCTCGAGTGAATCTGTTTCTTCTGGGCAAGCGTGCTCCATCTTCGACCACATCGTTGCTTACCAACAGGAGAGTCGGTGGTCAAAGGCGGACTTATTCGCGATAAAAAAAAATTGAAATGAATATTTAACTATAAATATTTTGTGAATATATCAAGCGTCTACCTGTGGCCGTTATCAATATCGAGCAAAAACGAGCAAAAAAAATCACGTTTGTTGTATGGCCCCCTTAAATATTTATTGTACTTATTCTGTTTTTTTAGTATTTGTTGTTATAGCGGCAACAGAAATACATCATCTGTGAAAATTTCAACTAACTATCACGGTTCATGAGATACATCCAGCATGGCTAGCATGCGCACTGCGACAAAATCTTGTCGTCACTTTGTCGAGCGAGAACGCGACAATGTACCTTGCCTACGGTTCCATATACGCCTGTCTTCCTTTGGCACGATAAAAGTCGACAAAATTTTGTCGCGGTGCGCATGCTAGCCCTGCTGGAAATGCTACTTTGAGCAAAGTAGACGCCGAGTTAAAATTGTATTCTTAATTGGTAGTGTAAGACTATTACCATAATTACGAGTATATATAATCATTTGTATCTAATATTAATATGAACCATAATGTAAAAGTATTTATTTTCTGTGGTGACGAGCATCTTTTTTTGATGAGCATCTTCATTGACTGTTGACTGATACAATAGTAATGACGTTTTAAACGGTAACATTGACTTTGACAGATGCTCATAACCAAGAGTTAATTGTCAGTTGAATTTAAGATTGGCACTTGATATAGAGCCGGAAGCAAATAGGACATTATTGTAATATTATAATAAATCCTCTAATATCTTAATAATCCTGATTTAATTTCTGAGATTTAAGCGTATTCTTTCATTAGGTAGTCGGTCGGGCAGGACGACGTCTGCCGGGATTTCAGTTTTATTTTTGGTATTTGGCTCTATTGATGGGCAGCTCTTTTGTAAGACAATAAAAAAAATCAGCCTGATAGCCTATTGCGGTGGTTAGCTTAAGACAACCAATTTCGCACGCCATTGTCCAATTTGCAGGCTTCACGGAGCGGGCTTTGATGTCGCGACGCGCCATTAGATTAGCGCGCTTCACTCTTCACTATACAATGATTAGAGATATACAGATAAATAACTTTAAGGCCAGGTTATTTACACGTTTCAAGCATATTTTTTACTTCGATCGATAATTAAATTAAAGCTGTATCAGTTAGGGTCATATTTAGCGGAGGAAACCCTGCCATACATAATTAATTCACCTCCATTCAACGCGCATTGAACTTTCAATAAAAAATTTGCAGGTCCGTAAAAATACGGACCTGCATTAAGAGTTTATACGTCGTAAACTTCAGTTGCGTTGCATCAATTTGCGAGATTATGTACCAAAATTATATTTTGGTTATAAATAGCTGAGTATATAAAGAAATTCAATGTAATTTTGGAAATATGATTGATGAAACTTTTCTCGATATAATAATACGGCGAAAAAAGGCCTGCTCAAACACGTTTTTAGTTTTTTCTCCGAGTCCACAAGTTCGTTTATTTTTTCTTTTTTTTCATATTTTAATGGTCATTTGTATAATGTATTCAATGTAAATTTGTTTTATTTAAAATTATAATAAGTTCTTGAGTAATTTGGTATTTTTAGCATTTGTCGGTTCCGTTATTTAGTTCTGAGATAGTCGCCGACTCGTTGTCGATAGTCGTATCTCTTCCTGCAGGAGTAAATAGCATATTTTTATCACTGTTTCGTGCAGAGGCAAAACTTGGATATGACCTGACGACATATCGACTATTGTACGAGCGTGTCACTAAAGACTAGCAACACTACGCCGGATAGATTTGGGAAATAGAAATAGGGTCTTAAACGTGGTCCAAGTCGGTATTTTCTCTGGCAGCTGCAAAAAAACTCCAAAAAGTTTTCTATCTCTGCTTTCCTATTCTCTCTCCTCTATTATTAGTAGAACTGGAATTTGGACCAAGTTCTAGTTTAATGCGATTTTCTTTATTTCTTTTGGGTGGTCTAATTGGCATTCCATATTTTTGTATGTCATGATTATTAGACAAGAGGCGTTTTTTTGGAGAATTTAGGTTAGGTTATATATAAAACTTAAATTAAATTTAGAGGTTGCTAATATTAGGGACGGTAACGACGGTAAGGATAATGGGACAAATTATACAAATTATTGCATTGTCATCGGTCCTTGATAAGTGTGCAAAGTTTCAAATCAATTCACAGTTATATGATTATTTACGGGATATTTACCGTGGTAAGCTTGTGGAAGGAGCTCCCGATATTTCGGCGCAGTTACATGCACCATGTTCACGGGAAGACTGAAGAATGCGGGTAGTTGGCCTAACAGTTCAAAGTTAGGTGCAGACAAAACGATCTACCCTCTTTCTTAGTCTTTTGCTACGGTTATCACCGGAACTCGAACCTAAGTCCCGACAAAACACACTCACTGTATTACAGCGTATAGTATTTTGAACACATTTTGAACGCGAAATTTTATCATTTTATCCTTCCACAACCTTACCACGGTAAATATCCCGTAAATAATCATATAACTGTAGTGAACAACCGTGATAGTTTAAACAGTGTTTCAAATCAATCCGTCGTTTTGAAAGGAATAAGAATAAGATTTATTTTATTGCCAAAAACAATGAAAAAGAGGAGTGAAAATCAAGTTCATAAATTCCGTTACATAGATACATGAAACCCTTCCTTCCTTCCCCATCTGTTACATCACCTTCCTAAGGCCAAGGACGGAATTAAATTAAAATATAACATATATTTAAGGGTTTTCCCTTACACCAAACGTGTTTTTTTTTGCCGTTATTATAGATAATGATACGGAACCCTTCGTGCGGGAGTCCAACTCGCACTTGGCTGGTTTTATTTTGTGTCTTTGTGTAAAAAAGAGTAATCGCTTGTTTAGTAGCCGGACCACAAAGTTGATTCTTCACTTGTAGCGAGTGAAAACGTACTAGATTAGGGGGAAACTTTAACGGAAAAAAGTGGAAAATATTTACGCATTTTCTCCCTCCGTAAAAACAATTCTTAGCGACAAGCCGACGGGACGTTGATTTATGGTAAAAGAAATTCTTTGTGAATTTTGTTGCGATTTAAGAATATTTTTTTGCCACTAGCAACATGAAAAGTTTTGATTGGTCAATTGTTTTCTTGGAGCTATCCATTTCGATATTATTTTAAGGGATAATGCTCAAATATCTTCTGTTTTGAACTTAAAATATTGACGATGATAAGTCAGCGTTAATTTTCATCATCATCATCATCATCAGGTGGGGAAAGCCAGTGAGATGTTATGTAATAGAGGCGTTATAGGCGAACGACACTGCTTTAAAAACTAACTAAAAGTGGCAACCGGTTCGCCGCCGCCGTGGTGATCGGCTGAATTCGGCTTTGGTCGTCGATTATGCTGCGATCTCTATCACTCTCTCACACAAGACAATCTACACATCTCGCTCATACACTTCGTAGCGACAACAGCCGCCTAAGATAAAACAATTTATATTATTTCCTGTTTTAATAAAAAATACAGTAATTACGCGTGAAATGAAACATTTTTCTTGTCTCTCAACAGAGTGTGTGTAGTTTGTGCAGTTTATAAAGACACAGGAACGCATTTAATTAGTTGCGATGTGTTGCCGGACACTCGGAGTGCGAGACTGAGAGACGGCTGTAACGAGGATGATAATGTGCCTTGCATTCGTCTAGTCAATATGGTGTCGGGCACAACCTATCTACCGATATCTTAGGGGCAAGCTCCCCACCCTGCCGCAACGTGTCTACGCCCATGCCAACGTCATAATTGAAAATAATTAAAAGGCTCAATTGGCTGCCAAAAAGCTGGGTATCCTATCGAAGGTGCGTCAGTACTTCACGTTGCTAAAATGTACCAAGCATAAGTTCGGTCGTGCATGGAGTACTGCTCTCACCTTTGGGATGGATCAGCTAAGTACCAGCTTGTGGCGTTACAGACTATTGAGAGAAGTACGAAGAGACTAATTGGCAACGAATCCCTGGTTCAGACTAAGCTCAGTCTTGAGCATCGGCGCAAAATTGCTAGTCTATCAGTTTTTTTATCGGATTCATTTCGGAGAGTGTGCATCGGATCTGCATGATCTAATTCCCTCGTGCTCTTTTTTCTGTTGGACTGCCAGAGCGGGCACGAAAAATCGACACCGCTTTATGGTTGATATTCCGAAAACCCGTACGAAGCGCTTTGATTCCACTTTTATTTGCTTACTGCTGGTCTGTGGAATGTACTGCCGGAATGGGTGTTCCCCGATTGATACAATCTCGGTCTTTAATTCACGAGTGAATCGGTTTCTTCTAGGCAAGCGTGCTCCATCGTAGACCACATCATCGCGGTTAAACGCAAGCCTATTTATGCTTAAAAAATATATATATATAATGTTTTGATATTAAAAATAATCGTAATAAATTACCCAAGATCATGTTGACCTATTGTTGCCGACGTCATTATCTGATGTTATGTTTACATTGCAGTGAGTTATGGATTATTTACTGTGTCAAGGTTAAGAAAACGAAATTATGTTTAGATGACTACATTTTTATAATCTGCGCACGCCCTGCGTGTTTTCCTGCTATCCCGCAAGAACAATTAAATAAATAAAAATTCGAAACGTTTTTGCACACACGATCACTATTCCGCAAGCTAAGTGAACGCGCATGTGAAGTGATAAGCTAAGTGAATGTGATTTTTTCTTGCCTATTTCTGCAGATAAATATCAAAACATCTAATTATACGGGCAAGGGAATACAGTCAAGGGTGATCTCTCGACATTTTGACATTTCTCTACAGTAATCGACAAGAAAAATACACGTTCACTTAGCTTCTCCTTTTTTTTTTTTTTTTTTTTTTTTTTTATTTAAAACACATAGTACGTTACATTTTGAATTAGTAAGTTGTCTTAAAACCTATGTTAGATTTATCCAGACAACTGGTTCTCGGTACATTTTTTATTTTAATTTTTTTATCCATTTACCTTCATTGTATAAAAATAAAAATGAAGCGCGCGAACGCACCAAACTGCTGTTGTAGGCATTCACTTCACTTGCGCGTTCACTTAGCTTGCAGAATAGACATGCAGCAAAGCTTGTAATACTATGTTGTAATTTATTTTTATTTTCTGCTTCACTATTTGATCTGAAGCTTCACTGTACAATGTAAATTGTACAAATCATCAGCCATCATACATCCACTACTGAATATAGGGAATTGCACAAATGCATCGGACGAATTGGGAAAAAGTCAAGATACATCATGAAACCATTTAAAAAAATGACTAGATACCCAAATTGACAAGACAAGTAGAAGGACTGCACAAGTGCACACTACCACCCCTTCCTCGTGGAAAATTCCAAAGATTTGTACAAAACGATTTGGTGATACATACTACCCAAGAATGGAACTCCCTGCCGTCCTCTTTGTTTCCTGAGAACTACAATCTAGGCATCTTCAAGGCTAGAGTGAATAGATTTCTTCTAGATCAACGTGTTCCATCCTCGGCCACACCGTCGCTTACCATCAGGCGAGTTGGTGGCCAAACGTAGATCTATTCTATAAAAAATATAAAATCCACTAGTTTTCCACTACTTTATGAGTTGATTCGTTACAAACATCCAAAAATACAAATCTTTCCTCGTTATAATATTAAGTGTAGACTATACCTTAGTCACATCAAATAGCGGCAAGTTTCTAGGGGCTGCGGTGTAGACACACCCCCACATAATTTGCGGACCCAATATTATACAATATCGTCCCAGATGCATGCTCCCGATCGGTCAATCGTGCGCGCGCGCAATCAATTTGGGTAAATTTAGACGTGTCACAGTTACACGCAGTAGGATAACTTTAAGTAAGTTCATTCGATATTTTTAACCCCCGTTGCTAACAGAGGGGGCGTTATAAGACTAACGTGTGTATTTGCGTTTGTCTGTGGTATTGTACTTGCACACAAACGGCCGAACCGATTTTAATTTAGTTTTTTGTTTAAAATAAATAAATATCTGGGACATTATTGCACACATGGTCATCTAACCCCAAACTAAGCAAAGCTTGTAATATGGCAGCCAGAGACTGATATAAATATATATATTTTTAAACACGCACTTAAATATATGTATATTAATTAACACCCAGACATAGAACAAACACAAATGTTTGTCCTAGATGGGAATCGAACCCACACACCCAAGCACAGAAAGTAGGTTCACTACCAACTGAGCCACCGGGGCAGGCGGGGGTGAATATTTTAAGAGTTATGTCCTTCTTCTCTTTTTCTGTTCTGTTCTTAGCTATGATTCATGAAAATCTGTTGAGCCGTTTAGAGATTATCTGCCACAGCTAACCCTTTCACACATTTTCTAAGAGAACAAAAACTGATTGAATTCAATTGCTAATAGTAGGTATAAGTAAGAAAATTTTTATGAGGATAGGATGGCGGAGAAGATAGAAAAACCAAATAAGTGTTTATTTAAAAAATATTTAAGCATAAATAAGTACTCTCAATATACTCAAAATAAAATTATTAAATAGTTTTTTGTGGTAAATATGGTCACTAGATGAAACTGAATATCTCGGACATAATGAACATTTTTCTTCAGCCTCGTCTGAACATAACAATAGTTTTTTTGGTTACAAAAATTGTTATTTTTTGTTATTTAATATTATGTAGATACTTATAAATAAATAGCCGCCCGCCCAGGCTTCGCACGGGTGTAAGCTCGGCCTTCAGCCTCGCTACAAAATATAATATAGCCTATGTCACCCGGGGATAGTGTAGCTTCCCAACAGTGAAAGAATTTTTCAAATCGGTTCAGTAGTTTCGGAGCCTATTCAATGCAAACAAACAAACAATCAAATCTTTCCTCTTTATAATATTAGTATAGATAAAATTATAAATATATATATATATTTTTCTTTGTGGTGGGCATTTTCACTAGATGAAACTGGTAATCTCGGACAAAAGAACATCTTCCTTCAGCCTCGTCTGAACATATTTTTCTGGTTACAACTACGCTGTGACAGGCCTATTTCTGCACGACGCGTCGAACATTCAACCCGGATAAATAAAACTCTTGTACCGCATGGTTTTTATCACTTAATGAGCATATACGTAATTATTCTTTGTATCTGCTTGTTTTCGTCTGTGCTCTCATTTTCGACCGATACTATAACAGAAGCTTTCCAAATAGGGTTGCCATTCGTCCGGGTTTCCCCGGATTTGTCCTAGTTTAGAGGGCATTCGGGGAGCGTCCGGGCCGGCTTCATTTGTAGTCCGGGTTTAAAAATTTAAAGTCTTGGGCCGCCCGCGACACACGCACTGTGCCCGCATGCCGCGATTTTTACTCTTGACTATGTTTAAAAAACCTGTTGACATTTCCGTGTTCTGGGCTCTAAAATCCGGGATTTTCACACGTCTTGTCCTGGTTGCCAAATTTTAGAGATGGCAACCCTATTTTCTAATCGACTGTAGCTTTGCTCCCGAGGCAAATAGAGGGGTGTTATAAATTTTACGTGTGTATCTGTCTGTGTGTCTGTTTGTAGCTCCCAAACGGCTGAACTGATCTATCTATCTAACTGATTTTGATTAAATTTTTAGGGTTCCGTACACAAATAGTGTAAACGGGACCCTATTACAAAAAAATGCCTAAAACAGCAAATTTAACGTCTTACTTCATATAAAACCATAATTATATACCATATCGATATATTGCATGAACTGATAGCTGATTAATTAATGGTGGTAGAATCAAAGGTACGTAATAGAACGTATAATATTATCTTCTAATAAATGCATAGGTAAGTCTTAGGCATTTTTTTTTGCCTTGCGTTTGACAGCCATTTTTAAACTTGCACGAACGCCGCTATCTTCCCGAAACCTTGATAATAATGATTGCTTAGCTCGTAGATTTTATTCGAAAAAATATATATGAATAAACAGGCCAAGTAAGAGTCGGACTCGCGCACTGAGGGTTCCGTACTACCTCAAAATACAATAATGAATTATCAATTTCAAAATCCAACTTCAAAATTAGTAAAATGTGGCAATTTCCATTCGGTGAAAGAAATAATAAGGTCGCCCAAGTAACGAAATTACCATTTATAATTGGTGGTGAACAGAAATTTGTCACCGACTCACACTTGGCCATTATTTTTTGTTATACTTTAGAGTGTGTACTACAATCATGCCAAGTTTGACGCTTGTACGTATTACCGTTTTCACATTAGAGAAATTACAAAAATACGTTAAAAAAATACGTTTGTGGGACCTTTTGTTTTTATTTCTTAGTTAATCCGCTGTAACATTACATATTCTGTGAAAATTTCAACTGGCTATCTGGTAAGACGGACAGACAGACAGCGTAGGCCCAGAAATAGGGTCCCGTTTTTGCCCTTTGCGTACGGAACCCTAAAAATGGTTAAACAAAGATTTGTAGCAAATTTTCATATCTGTACGAAAATTTACGCCGTGAATTTTGCATTGAACCAAGACAGGACATAGACCCGATGCCCTTTATTCACCCCCAAAGTTTATCATGAACATTTGTTATTATCTTGGAGTCTGGGGATTTATGAGTGAAGTTCACCGACGTGTCACATGTTATTAATAGCACAGATAATAAAATTGAATATTAGAAGTGCAGAAGGGTCTCCGCCACATTTTTTTTTGTTTAATATAAAACGGCTGTCAAGGCATTTTGTAAGAAATTTGCTGTAACCACTTGCACCCATGTAAACCCATAGCAACTGTGTATTAGCAACAGAAAGAAAAAAAAAATTGTAACAACATAAAAAACAAATATAATATGGTCCTTAGGTAGTGAAGTTGTGTCACAAAAATGGCCTCAACTCAGCATAATGCTGTTTACCAAACAGCGCTGATCTTCCGTTGAAGCCACTCAGTGAAGTCACGAAAGGATCGAAAAAACAGTGCAACGTAAAAATAAAAACAGTACGACAAATTTTATACAGAACGACACATGTGACATTGACATACGTCACATAGGGATCACGTGCATTAAATCGATTATAAAAATTTAAAGTAAATCGATGCGATCATCGATTTACTTTTCTCGATTTTTCATCGTTGTTCGATAATCTATTTTTCCCTCACTACCCCGATGACGCGATGATGATGTGATTGACGCGGAGTTCGATGCGTTGATCTAAATAAGAATGTTCAATCAAGGTTCTGTCACAATACCTGGCGACAGAACTTCCTTCTCATTTCCGTTCTATTAACTTCTCTTTTCTGTGGTCTCCGTGTAGCATCTACAACGCCTTTATTGTTGGTGTCCGTAGGCTTTTCAGTTAGCTCTTACCATCAGGCAGCAGACTACCATGCTTGTGTCGCCCTGTATGCTGCTTCTTAATTTTAATAATTATCAATATAACCGACTTCATAAAAATGGGTCCCATTTCAGTTTGGTCCAGTTCTGACATTTTTATGAATGATTTTCAGTTCAAATCGAAAATTCTGAGATATCAAACATAAAAAAACTGCTGAATTGGGAACCTCCTTCCTTTTGGAAGTCAACCCTGAACTGTCAACCCTTTTATCCTCCCTTAATCCGGCCCGTATTTTGCGCAAAATAACATAGCCTATACTTCAATCTGGTCATAGCTAAGCATATTCGTGAAAACCGCATTTAAATCCGTCCAGTGGTTTAGGAGTTGTGCGTGGACAAACAAACAGACAAAAATTCTAAAATCTGTCTTAACGTGTTCAGCTGCTTATTTTAAGACGCCTCGTGTGTTTTTTTAGATCTCGCAATGACAGATTTTTTTATCTCTACGTTTTTATTATAACTGTGTATAGATTTAGGGCCTTACTTAAAAACGTTACTCAAGTTGACATACGCTTAAATATGCTCCGTCTCGTTTTCGCGTGTGACGATTGCCGTCAGCGAAAAGTTGAGAGAGCATTTTAAAACATAGATCAACTTGAGTAACGTTTTTAAGTAAGGCCCATAAAGTATAAATCCTCAAGTGTAGAATAACACTTCGAATTTAGAAATCAGTTTGGATTCAGTTACTTGGGTGAAGTAACACCCTTGTTTTTGCTTCGAGGGTTAATAAAATAAGTAGGAATACGCACTCTATCGCATCATTTCATTTCTGATCCAATTTTGCGAGAACGGAACCGGAAATCAGAAAATCGAGCTCAGATTACGTCAATAACGCTTGATCTACGACAAACTAAACTATCCAGTTTTAATAGATTTAATAGAGAAAAAAAAAACCTAGCGAAACAGGGCAAAAAAAAATATTTTGTAAAATATGCTTGCGCTTGGCCGCCAACTCGCCTGATGTTAAGCGATGATGCGGCCTACGATGGATCACGCCTAGAAGAAACCGATTCATTTTTGACTTGAAAACACCCAGATTGTAACTATCGGGGAACACCCATTCAGGCAGCGCATTCCACAGACTAGCAGTTCGCACAATAAAAGTGGAATCAAAGCTCTTCGTACGGGTTTTCGGAATGTTAACCATAAAGCGGTGTCGATTTTTCGCGCCCGCTCTGGCAGTCTGACAGAAAAAAGGACAGGAGGGAATTAAATCATGCAGATCTGATACACACTCTCCAAAATGTATCCGATAAAAAACCGATAGCAACCTTGCGCCGATGCTCAAGACTAAGATGTATTAGTACCCAAAGGGTGTAAACGGGACCTTATTACTAAGCATACGATGTCTGTCCATCCTACCTTTTAACGGCTGTATCATTCGAACCGTAATATAGTCAGTTGAAAATTTCATTGAATATGGTAGATATTAATTTTGAGAGCTGTGGATTTTGTTAAATAAATTAAAAACAAGAAATTTCCGAAGAAATAAAAATCACATTTTATATGTGAAAAAATGTCTGCTGAAACATTTAAGTTGATTATCATAAAGGCTACGCTACACTGACAGCGGGTCAGAAGCGACGCGGGCACTCGCTATTAATACAAACGAAACTAAAACACACTGCAACTGCACAGGCGTCATCGATTAATAATAATAATGCCAAGGTTGCCTGGAAAATATCGCTTTAAGCGATAAGGCCGCCTATTAAAAAACCTAGAAAATATTTTCATTGTAATGTATGTTTTCCTTGTTTGTGTGGTATTTTAATAATCAGTTATCTTATTATCAATTTTAGTATGGTAAGTAGGAAAACAGCCCATTACCACCCATACATTGTGGACTTTCCTTGGATACGTACCAAACGTTTCGATTCTACGTTTCTAATCCGTACGGCCAAGGATTGGAACAACCTGCCGGCTTGTTTCCTGAGAGATATAATTTGGGTCTTTTCAAGGCGAGAGTGAATAGGTATCTTCTAAGTCTGCGTGCTTCATCTTCGACCACATCGTCGCTTACCAATAGGCGAGTTGGTGGTCAAACGCGCACTTATTCGAGAAAAAAAATTAACAATATAAAAAAACGGACTTCGTCAGAACTGGTCCAAATTGAAATGGGACCAAACGGGAAGCACCAGCTTTCAAATGAAAAGAATCATCAAAATCGGTTCACTCAGACGAAAGATCTGAGGTAACAAAAATTTAATAAAACAGTCGAATTGAGTACCTCCTCCTTTTTGGAAGTCGGTTAAAAAAGAATTTTCCTAATTAATATGTTTGTGTAACTACCACAGAAAAGAATTGTTTTTTGTTTAAATTAGAACGGCTGTCAAGGCATTTTTGTAAGAAATTTGTTGTAGCCACTTGCACCCATATAAACCCATAGCAACTGAGACGCGGAATTCGACGCGTTGACATAAATAAGAATGTTCAATCACATGTCTGTCACAATACCTGGCAACAGAGTTTCCTTCTCATTTCCGTTTTATTTACTTCTCTTTTCTTGGCAGATGACACCGACCCGCCTTAGCTTCGCTTTCGGTATGACGAAGCCTTTACAGAAACATTAACTTAATCTGTAACATGGAAGAATCTTGAAATCGGAAATTAACTTGAAGAATTTAATAACCTCCATTCAGTGAAATAATCTCAAGTTGGATAGAAATAATTTTACTTCAATTTGTTAACTTTAATGGTTTGAGTTATGATGATTAATTGAGAAAATGTGCTTTTTACGAGTACGGAAATTAAATTACATTTCTGATAAGTGAATGCTACAAAGTAAAGTAGGTTATGTGCGATGTGATTTATTTATGTACTTAGGTAATTAAGTACGTACTTAAGTACGTACGTACGTACCTACGTACCAAGCAGTAGTGTGCAAACACTACTGTGTTCCGGATTGAAGGGCAATGTTTCCAACGAAATTACAGGGCAGACAGAGATTTGACATCTTATATCTCGGGGTGATGAGCGCAGTGCATTGCCATCCAGGGTTTTGAACTATTGAAGTTCAAAATTCTGAGTGGCGTTAAGCTGTTATGGGCTAGCGTGAAGAGCCATGAGGCGAACGACTTAGCTCGTCTCGTCACTCAGTATCATAAAAAAAAAACGTACATAAGTACATACTAGATTTTATCCACAGTTTTACTCGCGGTTTTTGTTCGTGAAAAACGGTGAACCTAGTAGGTACCTACATTGTTTAACCGTGCTAATTGAATAAATACAAGGAAAACCTGCAGCCGCAGCCGCAGCTGTATTATTATTATTTTATGCGAATAAGTCCGCGTTTGACCACCAACTCGCCGTTGGTAAGCGACGATGTGGTCGATATGTTTAGATAAATGAAATGATATGAAATTTATTGACAAAAAATAGGGTTATACACTGGTCTTAGGTATATTATATTTAATTCTCCTATTTTGTCGTTACTTGGCATGTGAATTTAGTCATAAAATAAATTTATAGTATAAAAAAAGGAATGTATACAATTCGATGTTCAATGCGTGGTCAAAATTAATATTAGTAGGTGGTAGTAGATGGTAGTGGTAATAATTTCATTGTTATAAATATAAGTATGTTATCCTACGTTTTGTGGTATTTTTAATAAAGATAGTTATCTTATATCAAATAGGAATGTTTTTTTTTCTTTACTAGATACATTTTCTAGGGTGGTTAATTACATAGGTATTGAAACGTTCACCAAGTGAAGCTTGGTGAAGTTCTACCTAGCAGTGGGTAGGTGTTTCAAAGAAAAGAGTTTATTATAGTATAAGTTAAAATTTAATAAAGCAAGCGAATGAATTTACAAGTCAGACAGAGGGTCGTGAGCTCGGAAGGTGATGGCGATAAAAAAGTGTTGGTCCCTTGTTTGGAGACTTAGCTTGAAGAGCTTGGGGCGCCGGTCGCCGCGTAGCTCGACGCAGCTCGTGGCACGTGGAATGTCAGCTGGGCAGTGTAGCGACGAGACAGCTCCGTCCGAGGTTTTCAGGCGTGGCCAGAGTGTGATCAGCGCGTCACGTCGCTGTTGTTGGAGACGTGACCGGAGTACGGTCAACGTGGTAGCGAGTAAGGTCAGCACGTCACGACGCTGTTGTCAGTATCGTGGCCGGTAGGAGTAGAGGGTAGGAGGTAGGAGCCTGAAAATGCGTCGAAGAACTCCGCATGAGGATCAGTACGGAAGCCGCTCGGCCACGTCGTGCGAGTCCCGTAGAAAAGACGGCAGATCTGACTAGGCGCCCATTATCTCACATGACGTGGTACCGGCGTCAAACACAGTTTTTGATCGGAAGGATCCAAGTTACAGAATGCTTTAAGAGCTTAGAACACAATTATATTAGAAATATAAGTACAGCAAAATAAGTAGAATATAAGTATATGAACCGCACTTGCACTGCGTTTTACAACACAGGTGGCTTGTAAGATAATTCACATTTTAAAAGTATTTCCAGTTTTAACACTGAACGAAACTTACCCGATTGAAGTACGGGGCTACAAGATTTTAATTATAAGTTTAAAGGATATGTCTGAACGACTTTCACACGGGAGTACCGCTGCACAAAATGAGCGAGATTTTTAGTTCGGGTTCTATATATAACCTATTCCTTCTAGAAAGAATATGATATTTACATACCCGAATCTTTTAAAAATGCTATTTAATTAAATATTTCCGAGGGTTAGAACAATGATTTTTCGCTTAACGAAATGAAAGTGATTGACATTACGTTAATCACCTTCATCTGTCAATAATGTTTATGTCATAGTAGTGACCTTTTTTATTGGTTAAGTTTGGCTTCTAGCTATGTGCCATTTGCCATGTATTGGAAGTCGGTAACGATCATGGAACGTTACATACCCCCTTTTTCAGTTAAGAATTTTTGCTCAAGAAAATTCGCTGACCTCTCTAGCATCCTAGTTATAAAATTGCACCTTCCCCGTCCAGGGCTGAGTCTAATATTTTAACATTAAGTAGGCTCGAGTGCAAAATTAATGTAATCAGGATGCTATGTCTGTCTGTATGTCTGAAGTCCCCAATAAGACTTGTGGCGTACTGTGAAGAGTCCGGTATCGCTGTATAAATGCTAAAGTGGCACCTATACAGACGGCAAGAATACCGGTGGGTTCTTCCTTTTGCTGTTAAGAATGTTAGATACAATACTTAAAAGCAGCAAAATAAAAGAAAAGCTAACAAAATAAGGAACTATTTTGCTAGTTAGTACGTCAAAGAGAGTATAGTAGTGGTATACGAGTATAGGACCATAAGATTGTAGGTAGCGATTTGTAGTCTAGGTGAGCTTAGAGAAGTTATCAGGGTATCGATAGAGTTAAACTATCAGTAAACTATAAGTGTTTAGTTTGCTATAGCTGTGGTGACGACTGACTTGAGTTACCTAGTATGCTAAAGGTTATATTAATTAATATTCGTGTTTTGGGCTTTTTTATGGAGTTCACGAGTACCGCTCCTAGCATTTTAGAGGCTTATTTTTAAAGAGTTTGCAATAACCGCTCTTAGTGTGAAGGCTTTCAGTTTTAGAGTACACTAACCGCCCTATTTCTGATATTTAATAGACATACATAAATAGATATTATATGATATATGTAAATGAAAATATTTCTAAGTATTTTTTTTCAAGTCAGGTATTTTTATATTTTTTTAAAATTTTTAGAGTTGCATTATCAAGTTTTAGTTGCAAGATTAATTAGATTTTCTTCAGAGGGAAGCTATAGTGGTAAATTATTTTTTAGTTTGTAGTTAGGATGTATAGTTTCATTATCGGTTTCCGTAGTTCCTGCACAGAGTCATCCGAGGAATCACCACGGAGGGCAACCTCATATGCAAGTTCAGCTTTTTGAAGAGACAAAAAGGTATAAATGGGGTACTCCATTTTATATACCTACGTCAAAGAGAGTTTAGAATCTTAGTTTTAAGAGAGATATCGGGTAAGTTTCCGTGAGAGCAAGTTTTACAATAATACAAGTTAGATGTTCCGAGTGTAGGTTGGGTGGTAAGTTTGGTAATTTGAGTTTAAAGAACAAGATTTTAAGATAGGTCGAGTATAAAGTACTAAATGATTTTAATTATTCTATAATAAAAAAAAAAAAACAAGTAAAAAAAATATTATAGTGCGTTTAAGACGCGGACAGAAGGGCGTTACTTCTGAAGGTGTAACCTTTGTCTTCCTTAGTCGCCTCTTACGACATGCATGGAAGCTACAGCTGGGTATTCTAACAAATAAGTCCCCGCACCAGCACAGGCTATATTTACCCCTCAGCCTACAGACAGACACAAGGTTACAAAGAAAGAGCCGTGAATATACCACGCCAGAGAGATCAACACCTTTTTAATCAACCTTCCTGCTTAATACCTGGGCGCCACTGAAACGTTCACCAAGTGAAGCTTGGTGAAGTTCTACCTAGCAGTGGGTAGGTGTTTCAAAGAAAAGAGTTTATTATAGTATAAGTTAAAATTTAATAAAGCAAGCGAATGAATTTACAAGTCAGACAGAGGGTCGTGAGCTCGGAAGGTGATGGCGATAAAAAAGTGTTGGTCCCTTGTTTGGAGACTTAGCTTGAAGAGCTTGGGGCGCCGGTCGCCGCGTAGCTCGACGCAGCTCGTGGCACGTGGAATGTCAGCTGGGCAGTGTAGCGACGAGACAGCTCCGTCCGAGGTTTTCAGGCGTGGCCAGAGTGTGATCAGCGCGTCACGTCGCTGTTGTTGGAGACGTGACCGGAGTACGGTCAACGTGGTAGCGAGTAAGGTCAGCACGTCACGACGCTGTTGTCAGTATCGTGGCCGGTAGGAGTAGAGGGTAGGAGGTAGGAGCCTGAAAATGCGTCGAAGAACTCCGCATGAGGATCAGTACGGAAGCCGCTCGGCCACGTCGTGCGAGTCCCGTAGAAAAGACGGCAGATCTGACTAGGCGCCCATTATCTCACATGACGTGGTACCGGCGTCAAACACAGTTTTTGATCGGAAGGATCCAAGTTACAGAATGCTTTAAGAGCTTAGAACACAATTATATTAGAAATATAAGTACAGCAAAATAAGTAGAATATAAGTATATGAACCGCACTTGCACTGCGTTTTACAACACAGGTGGCTTGTAAGATAATTCACATTTTAAAAGTATTTCCAGTTTTAACACTGAACGAAACTTACCCGATTGAAGTACGGGGCTACAAGATTTTAATTATAAGTTTAAAGGATATGTCTGAACGACTTTCACACGGGAGTACCGCTGCACAAAATGAGCGAGATTTTTAGTTCGGGTTCTATATATAACCTATTCCTTCTAGAAAGAATATGATATTTACATACCCGAATCTTTTAAAAATGCTATTTAATTAAATATTTCCGAGGGTTAGAACAATGATTTTTCGCTTAACGAAATGAAAGTGATTGACATTACGTTAATCACCTTCATCTGTCAATAATGTTTATGTCATAGTAGTGACCTTTTTTATTGGTTAAGTTTGGCTTCTAGCTATGTGCCATTTGCCATGTATTGGAAGTCGGTAACGATCATGGAACGTTACAGTATTTTATAATTATCAATTTAAACAGACTTCATGAAAATGTCAGAACTGGACCAAATTGAAACGGGACCACACGAGAAGCACCAGCTTTCAAATAAAAAAGGATCATCGAAATCAGTTCACTCAGTCGAAAGTTCTGAGGTAACAATTATTTTTTTAAAGAATCGTCAAAATCGGTTCACCTTGTCGAAAGTTCTGAGGTATCAAACATAAAAAAACAGTCGACTGATTTTACGATTCTTTTTTTATTTGAAAGCTCGTGCTTCCCGTGTGGTCCCATTTGGTCCAGTTCTGAAATTTTTATGAAGTTGGTTTTTTATTTTGATAATTATTAACATTAACAAAAAATAAACTAACATTTGTACGCCGTACCTGGCAAGGAAATGAGATACGTTTCCATTCTTACGACCCTGTATGCCACTTTATATAATTATATGTATGTGTAGGGTGTACCTACCATGATCTGACAAATAAATGATTTAATTAAAAAAATAAAACTCGGAGTCAATTCTAGTAGGTATATCTAATATCTAGTTCTAAGATCTACTGTAAACTACGCACATGATGTTCTGATACGCGTCGCCGGTTCCGGATCCGATTTCAAACCGGTTATGGCTGGTTAGACCGGGTACATTACACCCGGGAATGACATACCCGGTTATATCGGGATGCTCTGGTTACCATTCGTAATAGGGTTGATATTACATCCCGGTATTGGCTTTTGATGTTAGACTGGCAGATACACATAACTAGCGCTTACCAAAATTCATACTAATATTATAAAGAGGAAAGATTTGTATTTTTGGATGTTTGTAACGAAATAACTCAAAAACTACAGAACCGATTTTAAAAATTATTTCACTGTTGGGAAGCTACACTATCCCCAGGTGACTAGGCTATATTATATTTTGTAGCGAGGCCGTAGGTCGAGCTTACATCCGTGCGAAAACGGGGCGGGCGGCTAGTCTATTCTATACATATAATCAAAACGTAGAGATAAAAAAGTCTGTAAGTAATTGTGAGATATCATAAAGAATAGCACTCAGGGTGTCTTAAAATAAGAAGATGAAACACGTTAATTCTATTCACACATCTCCTAAACCAGTGGACGGATTTAAATGCGTTTTTTTTCACGAATATGCTTAGCTATGACAGTTATTTTGCGAGAGGGCCGGATTAAGGGAGGAAAAAAAAGGTTGAAAGTTTATATAAAAAATCTACGCGTACGAAGTCGCGGGCAGCAACACTAGTTCAAAAATACAGTTGTTTTTCGGATCATCAGTTGTTTGAAAGTGTGCGTGCTTCATCTTCGACCATATCGTCGCTTACCAACAGGCGAGTTGGTGGTCAAACGCGGACATATTCGCGATAAAAAATATATAAGTACTTCAAAATGAGTAAACACGCAAATTAGTTTACTTGGATGACATTTTTTATTTTATTTTGATTTAACAACCAAACTACTGAACCGATTTTGATGAGGTTTTCTATGGAACTAATCTGAAAATATATCCTTTCAAATAAAAATTAAGTGGTTCATAAAGATCTGTGGTAAGAAACATAAAATAACTGGCTAAGTGCGAGTCGGACTCGCGCACGAAGGGTTCCGTACCATTATCTATAAAAACAGCATAAAAAAAAAAACACTTTTTTGTATGGGAGCCCCCCTTAAATATTAATTTAAAGTTATATGATTATTTACGGGATATTTACCGTGGTAAGGTTGTCCTTCCACAACCTTACCACGGTAAATATCCCGTAAATAATCATATAACTTTAGTGAACAACCGTGATAGTTTAAAACAGTATTATTTATATTTTTAATTTATTTTTAAAGTGGATATATAACTAAATATTCTGTGAATATTTCAAGCGTCTATCTCTTGCCGTTATCAATATCGAGCGAAAACGAGCAAAAAAATCACGTTTGTTGCCCCCTTAAATATTTATTTTATTATATTTTTTTGTATTTCTTGTTATAGCGGCAACGCAAATACATCATCTGTGAAAATTTCAACTGTCTAACTGTCACGGTTCATGAGATAGTCTGGTGACAGCCTGACAGACGTACAGCGGAGCCTTAGTAATAGGGTCCCGTTTTACCCTTTGGGTACGGAACTCTAAAAAGAGAGAGCACCTTTTTTTTTCAAAAAGAAAAGTTGAAAAGTTGTAAAAACAAGAAGATCACATTGAAAATCGACTATATAGAAAAACGTTATAAGTGCCTATAAAATTTGAGGGTTGCCCTCGATTTCCCTGGAATCCCATCATTAGATCCCGACTTGGGACCAAATTGGAAGTATGACACCATTCTAACTCAATATTCTGGGAATATTTCAAGCATCTACCTGTTGCTATTATCAATATCAAGCAAAAATCCTTCAAAACTGTTTTTCTGATGAATTTCTAGTGTAATTCCGCTTCTAGGTCGCTTCAAGTACAATAAGGAATATGGGATAAAATTTGAAAATGAAAAGAACAAACTGACAGTTGTCATTCATGGCAGACATGACAGTTTTGAAAATGGACTTCCGCAAAGTAACGCCCGATTCAATCAACTATCCATCCTTTTTTTTGATGTCGGTTACTAACTTATTTTCGCAATTTTTCACTAAAATAATATTAAGTCTTATAACATCACATAAAAGGAAATCGTGTCATTTTCCTTCTGAAAACAAAAACAATGGAAACACAACCTTAATGACTATTCCTTAGATACAACTTACAATGTTTACCTTCCAGTGTATATTCAGAATTACGAGACATTCCATGGGGAAATAGGCTTTAATGATAACATTTTAAGGTAGTTTTCTCCAGTGTTGTTATCGTTGTTTGCGTATGGATGATTTACAATGCGTAGTCACGTTTCTGATTGGAAACGGCGGCTTTGATTTCAGGGTTACAGGAAAATACGGGGAAAATATACAATACATTATTTTATAGGAATTATATGTCTTATCTTAGTTTTTCTACTTGCGCTAGAATTATACACAATAACTAGTTGTGCGCCGAGGTTTCCCCTGCGTGGATATTCCTTAAGAGCCGCATCACAAAATGCAATGGTTTAATTTTAGGTGTCTGGATTTTTGGGTATAAAACATATTACAAAGCAGCGCCCCGCGGTTTCACCCGCGAGGAGATGAAAATCGATGATAATGATGAAAAGTAGCCTAAATGTTAGTCCAGGACATAAGCAATGTATATTGCAAATTTCATACAAATCCATCCAGCCGTTTCTGCGTGATTGAGTAACAAACATCCATCCATCCATACATACTCGTACATCCATCCAAACTTTCACACATATTATGATATAAGTGTGATTAGTGTGATCTATTACGGTTCGAAAGATACAACCGTTAAAAGGTAGGACGTTTGTCTGTCGTCTGTCTGTCTAGACTTAGTAATAGGGTCCCGTTTACACCCATTGGGTACGGAAACCTAATAGCGTATTTTTGATGCTGCCTCTGGTTTTACAAGTATCCATATAGGCGATGGTGACTGCTTACCATCAGGCAGTCTGCTTGTTTTCCATGCACTTATGACATTAAAACAAAACGCTTATGAGGCTCGTTTAAACAGACCAATGGAACCCAAACTCGAGAGATTTACTGGTGAAAGAAACGAGTTGGATAGAAGAACTCTCACGATATCGTCGGTCTATCTAGCGGGACACTTAGCTGAGTCTTCCGGTACGTGGTCTTCACTCAAGAACCTTTCTTCCTATCTGTTATCGGTTCTACGAGCGATGTGGCCTGCCCATTGCCACTTCAACTTGCAATTTTTAATAGCTATGTCGGTGACTCTGGTTCTTTGGCGAATATCTACGTTTCGGATTTTATCGCGCAAAGAAACTCCGAGCATAGCTCTCTCCATTGCCCATTAGGTACCAGTTGTGGTGTACAATTGGGAGGAAAAAAATCATGTAGCTCTGATGCACATTCTCCGAAATGAAGAATAGGATAGTTTGGACCAGTGAGCGCGGACTTAAGTTTCCAGTAAGATAATGAGAACCAAGACATCCTTGTTTCAAAAGAAAACCTTTTAAAAACTGCTCAGTACTATTTCTGCTTGCACAAATGAGAAAAAGTTTGCAAGGGCGGTGGAATTTCAATAAAACCGTAATGCCCTCCAAGGCGAGGACACTGGGAGCCCTATACATATACAGTGCCATAAATAGGGCTGTGCCAGCGGTGCCCAGGCACAGGGCGCAGACTCTGGAGAGGCGCAGAAATGACCACACCAGGACCAAGTTTTGTTTTCAAGGGCGCAGTTATAGAAGCTCATGATGATGAGTCTGTGTATCTGTGAATGCGTGTCTCTGTGTGTTCAATACTTGACATGTAACAATGATTCGACCAATCTTAGATGGGCCTAAGGCGACGGGTACTCCACTACTCTCACAGACCTATGTCAAGATAGACCCCGCAATTTCACCTAATTTGCGTGTCTGTGGCCTGTCTTCTGTTTGCGACGTACTAGTTAGAGCATTGATCCGAAATTCCCCAACATGTCGCAAATGTTCCGTTTAATATCCATCGTCATGACAGTAGCACGTCAGACGTCAATACAAACAAGTATTTTTTTAAACACCCATTAAAAGAGCTAATAATCTTCAAACTTCTGTACAGACTCTTGAATCATAGCTAAGAACACTCTGGATCTAGTCACCTATAACACAAACAAACAAATAACGAAATCAAAATAGATACACCGTTACACAGGTACACAGACAAACGTTTAACTTACACCCTTCTTTTTGCATCAGGGGTTAAAATGTCAAGTTGTCAGGCCATTTATCTGTTTATTTATTTTTATTATATTAGCAAAGGCATCCCTTTCCGCCTTCCATTCCTCTCTGTCTGTTTTGGGCAATTTGAGTCCAGTCCCTCTAGTAGGAGTCCAGTTCATCCCTCCATCTCTGGCAGGACCGTCTGGGAGATAGTTTGCCATCCTGTGGAAGCCACTGTGCCGTTTTGGCCAAACGATCCTCCGACATTCGACTTGATTTATTAATACACAAATACTTTTCACACTACTAGCGACGCCATGGCATGTAACGAGTTATAAAATTCAAACATAACTCAGAATAAATTGGTATAAACTACAAGTCAATAATTTCGAAATAGTAATATGTAAAAAATAAGGCACTAAAAACGCTAAAGTAACCTATGAAAACTCTTTAAAAGCAGTTGACTCGAATGAATTTAAACTACCAACAACAACGATCCTATGACTTTTAAATTATCTGTTAAAATTTTAAATTATTATTATGAAGTTTTTTTCTTTTTTTGCTGAGTAATTACTTAAATTTCATGTGACATTTTTCTTTAATTAATTAATTTGTAATTTTGTTAGTTTGTATTTTTTTTGTGACATTTTTAATGTTAATTTTATTTTAAATACTGAGTCCATGGTTACTTGTAATAAACAATTTGGACTTTGAATTTTATGGATCGTTGCTACCACTAAATTGCTATCGTGACGCCATAGTAGGCACAAAAAATGGCACGCTGGGTTCTCATACAAGGTGACGTGGTTGCGGAATCTATATTGCTTTTTATCTGCGGTTGCTCTATTTTTCATGTGAAATAATTTCGGATATTAAAATTCGTAATATCTTTTCAGGAATTTTACGAGCAAGAAGTCCCATGTGCAAGATATTTTAATGGCTATACAAACCCTAATAAAATATCTTTATGTTTCCATAAAAGAGGAAATGACCTCTCATCTCTTTTGCTCTTTTGCATTCATATAAATAATACATTCAGTACAGAAACATCTACAAAAGGGTAAATAATTATAACCAAACAAGTGCGAGTCGGGCTTACGCACTGATGGTTCCGTACCAAATAATACAAAATATAGCGCAAAAAGACAACATCACGCCTAGGCGCAACCCATCCAAGTGCCGACCGCACCTGACGTTGCTTAACTTGTGTGTGGTGAACAGAAATTTGTCACCGATTTGCACTTGGTAATTTTTATGATTAGTTGTTTTACTTTAACGTGTGTACCTATTATAATCATGCCAAGTTTGACGCTTGTACGTATTATCGTTTATACATTAGACCAATTACAAAATCACGTTAGCAAAATAAATTTGTTGTATGGGGACACCCTCATTACTTTTTATTTTTTGACTTTATCATTAATTCCTAATTGATCCGCCGACATATTCAGTGAACATTTTAACTGGCTAACGAAGATACAGCTGTTAAAAGGTAAGACGGACAGAGGTTTTGAATATGACCTATATATCCGTATTGTTGTAAGTTGTAAGTTACAAGTTTCAATGTCTTAAACACAGAAAAGAAAAATATATTGTTTTATTTAGGTACTTATCTTTTCTGTGGTTAGAAATACTTGACCAACTTTTTGCCACTTTGGCGGGCCATATATCGCAAAGGATAGACTTAAAAAAGTGATGTATAAAACCTTACCTTTATTTTATTTATTTACTAAAAACACTTATAACACCATTACAGATAGACTAAAGCGAT
Organism: Agriopis leucophaearia; assembly: GCA_949125355.1. Classification (NCBI taxonomy): domain Eukaryota; kingdom Metazoa; phylum Arthropoda; class Insecta; order Lepidoptera; family Geometridae; genus Agriopis; species Agriopis leucophaearia. Next base: position 2,392,408 of record OX421289.1, read on the forward strand.
GCTATAACAACTATAATAAAATTTTAACTATTCTAATTAAATATCAAAAACATATTTGACATCTATATATTTTTGCGTCACCAATAGATGTCACTGAGAGTATACTTGTAAAAGACCTTTGCAACGATACCCCACACGAGCAGGTGGAGTGAAAAAAATCATCCTGTTTTCACATGTACCAGAGCCACCCCTAAAATGCAATATTATATATTGTTTGTACTTTTAAAATCGAGATCTATATTACAACTCTAAATTTGCAAAGTTTCATGTAATTATTTTAATAATTATATATGTATATGTATGTATAGAAGGTTTTAAAAATTCGGACGGACGGACAGAACGAATTACGAATTTATAAGGATTCCTTGTCGGGCTACGGAACCCTAAAAATGAAAAACCAAGGAAAACAGTGTAGCAGTTTTATTTGCTCGTACAATTTTTGACCGTTCATATATTATTCAAAGCGTTCAACAGCAAAAATGTTATTCGAATTTCCATAAACGGATATAAAAACCGGAAAATGGGCCTTTCGAAATATCAACAAAGGCCACCTGGACACGGCTGTATTTCACTTTGACCGGGTGAGGACGTACTCAGGACAAGGGGGTATTCAAATATGGCCGTCGATTATTGCATTAGTTTTTAGTTTTTTTTAAATGTTACCGAGTGACGAGACGAGCGAAGTCGCTCGTCTGATGGCCCTTCACGCTTGCCCATAACAGCTCAACGCCACTCAGAATTTTCAACTTCAACAGTTCAAAACCCTGGATGACAATGCACTGCGCTCGTCACCCCGAGATATAAGATGTCAAATCTCTGTGTGCCCTGTAATTTCGCTGGAAACATTGTTCTTCAATCCGGAACACCGTAGTGTTTGCACTTTGCACACTACTGCTTGGCAGTTGAATAACTGGCAAAGGTGTGGTACTTCCCCAGGCGGACCCCTGCAAAAGAGCCCTACCACTACAAAATAAACTTCTGGTTCCGCAGAATGAGTCTAGAAATAAGAAATTCATATACTACGCTATAAAAAAATCCTGCTTTTATGTTTGTTGCCTCAGAACTTGACTGGGTGAACCGATTCTAATGATTCTTTTTTATTTGAAAGCTGGTGCTTCCCATTTGGTCCCATTTTAAATTGGTCCAGTTCTGTTTTTTTTTATTGATAATTATCTTGAGTGCCAATGACGGTTTTCTATGGAACAACTGATTTTAAAATAAGCAAAATAAATACACTCCCCCACCCCCCTCTTTTTGTTTAGCTAAAAATTCGCCAACGTAATATTTGAATGTCCCCCTATATAGCCAAAATAACTTAAACCTCCCCCAGTCCTGAATTCGTCCACCGAGGTGAGGTTATGACAGGTTGTAATTCACCGGACATCCGGGTGAAACGACCCGGGTATTCATATTAACGTTTAATATATGGGGAACACGCTCGCATGTAAATCCATACATATGGTCTACTAGCTGCGCCCCGCGGTTTCACCCGCGTGGTGAAACCTAAAATCGGTGATGATGATGATGAAAAGTAACCTAAGTGTTAATCCAGGACATAAGCAATGTATATTCCAAATTTAATCCAACTCCATCCAGCCGTTTCTGCGTGATTGAGTAACAAACATCCAAACATCCAAACTTTCACATATATTGGATGAATGGATGTATGGATGGATGGATGTTTGTTACTCAATCACGCAGAAACGGCTGAATGGATTTGGATGAAATTTGGAATATATATTGCTTATGTCCTGGATTAACACATAGGCTACTTTTCACTATCGTCATCATCACCGATTTTCATCACCACGTGGATGAAACCGTGGGGCGCAGCTAGTAGAGTCATAGGCATTGTAGCTAGAATTGATTTATAGAGTTTCCTTTATAGATTTAACCATTTGACAGAATCGGAACACCAAAATAGAATTTTTGTTACATTTTTCGTCAAAAAATTTGAGAGAGCCCTTTAATATTTAAATGACTGGCCAGGAGCGTGTCCATAGCACCACACCAAAGCCATAATTGTAGTCAAAGTTCATAAATTTATAGTTATAGAAAAATTCGAAAGAACGAAGCTTTGTGAACTTAGCCAATTTTCAGAGATGTATCATCCCGACATCCCGACGTAGGATATACTTTTTATGGTTTAACCATAGAGAAAACTGATTGAGAAACATTCTTTGTTAAGATCATTTTACAAAAAGCTCAATGACCTACGAGTTAGAACGCCTTGAATTTATTACAGTTTTATCGCTGTTACTCCAAAAGTCATCATCAGATAATGTTCGAAATAATTTTGAATGAAGTTTACGAGTATAAATATGACCTATCTGTATTGTAAGTAACAAATTTCTATGTCTAACTAGTCGACCGCCCCGGCTTCGCACGGGTGTAAGCTCGGCCTTCGGCCTCGCTACTATGACCCGCTCCAGGAACACAAAATTTCATCAAAATCGCCGTTTTTAGAGTATCCTATGTCCGTCTCCTGGTTCTAAGCTACCTCCCCACCAATTTTCAGCCAAATCGGTTCAGCCGTTCTTGAGTTATAAATAGTGTAACTAACACGACTTTCTTTTATATAATTATATAGATTAGAAATGCAGTGGGCGGCAACTTTTTGCCACTTGTCGATCCATATTTCGCAAATGATAGACTTTATAATAAAAGTGATGTATGAAACCTTACAGTCAATTTAAAAGACCTTTTCTTTTCAACGATACATCACACTAGGAGGTGCTGTGAAAAAAAATGTTTCATCCTCATTTCACATCTACCAGAACCACCGAAAATACTAAAATAAATACGATATTATATAAAAATTTTATGCCTTTAATATTGACGTCTATTATTACAACTGTAATTTTGCAAAGTTAACTGTACTTATCTTATAATTATAGAAGTCAGAAGGTTCTAAAAATTCGGACAGACGGACAGAACGAATTTATAAGGTTTTCTTGTCGGCCTACGGAACCCTAAAAAAGCCCAATCCTCACGCAACCCTTTTAATCTATTGAGACCATTCAAGTAATTTATTTACTCGCAACAAATAAGTTTTCGTTCAAAGAAACTAAGGTACCGTAAAAGCACTATTAATCAGACCATAGAATAAATATCAGTTACATCTACTGAACCTAGCTTTATATCACAAAATAAATAGGTACAGAAGGCAGGAATAATCGTACCTTTCGTACATGCCGTACTCGACGAAAGTACGTACTGGGTGTCAATTCTGCTATTTGTCAAACGTTTCAAATGAGTGTCGGTAGTGTCTCGTTGGAATTATTTTCGAAATTTAGTATTCTGCTAGTTATTTAAGACCAGTTGCTTTCCAATGGCTTGCCATCGAACTGTCTGACAGTTCTTATTGACATATTTGGTATTCTGTACGGTAATGGCGTGCCAGTGGAATACTTTTTTTGCTCATCGGGCAGGCTAAAGTCTTTAGACCATACCGCCTCATCATCCGTATTTTTACTGTTTTTTCCTTAAATTACATTTTAAAATTATGTTTGGTGTATTATATTGCCGAGGAAGATATGTACAATCAATACAATCTATAATATAATCATTTAAGTGACAAAAAAAACAATGATAGTTTGGTATAAAATAATACAACTCGTGGTAGAATTTTACAGGCAACATCGAACGCAATTCCCACACGATTCCCTTGACACACAACTGAAACGAAATTATAGATTTAGCAGAATACCCTTTTTGCCACAATCGTAATTGAGAGTCGTGGGAGTGGCAAAACAATGTGATTTTACGTTAATTAGCAGAATTGACACCCTGTTCGGTATCCGATTAATAGATTTTATTTGGTACTCTTTTCTACTAAAATTATTATTAAAGATTATTAAAATCTCAACTTCATTTTAATAATCTACGCGCAACCGTGGCTCTAGGGCTGGCGCAACAAATATAATGTTTTGTGAAAAGTTTAGATTAGCAAGTTTCAATTAAAAACAATTTGTTAGGTATATGTCACTTTAAAACACATTTATTTTTAGTAGAAACAAGTACCAAATAAAATCTTTTAATCGGGTACCAAAAAGTACTTACAGTCGTCGATTACGGCATGTAGGAAAGGCACGATTATTAAATTTTAAAGTATGACAAAGCCTCATAATTAAATAAAGTTTTTTGCAATAATGACAATAGCAAAATCATTGAAAATTTTACAATAGGCATTATAACTAATATTTTTTATTACCTCATAAAAAAGCTGATCATCAATAGAGCTTATCAACGAAAACATAATATAAATTCGTTAATTTCTTGTTAGACAGAGAGCGCACTATACTGAGCTGTGACGTCAAGCCTCAGGCGCGGCATACAAATGCTATAATAACACACGCTTTGCGAGAAAAGGATGGATCATCCCCACTCTAATCGCTTTAATTAAACGCTCATATCACAGAGATTAATCAGCCGATGCAATTATTTTTTTCAGTATGGTGTAATGTATTTAGTTATATTCATCGTCAAGCCTGTTATTTATAACAAATTAAACATTAGGCCACATGCGTATTGTCACGAAACAACAATTACGTGTATTGCCAAAGCGCGGGCACTCGCGACTGGCGTTCGACCGGTTGAAGCGAGATCGCTGTGAGTACGCGTCTTTGTGTGCGTGCGCGCCTGTTAACGCTCGCTGTATGGAGCCGGCCTTCTGTACCTTTTTTTTGTTTATATCACCCGAATTCTAACTCACTTTCGACCTTATCTCTTTCTCATAAAGATTAACTTCACACAATCGTTAGGCCGTAGAATAAAATAAAAGTTACACAGACTGAAACTGGCTCTAATCAACTAAATTGCAGTCCATTTTCATCCTTATTTCGTTACTATAAAGAATACAGTTTAATCCAATCCCTAGACCGCAGATCTGCAGAATAAATGTTTCCATCTGAATTTGGCTCAGTGTCTGAATTTGATTCTATTTTGAACCTTATGTGGTTGAATAACCAGCGAGCTCGGTAGCAAAAAGTCAGTTCCCAAAGGTGATATATTTGTACCCTTTTCTGTCCCTTTTCACGCCTTATGTCACGCACAGTTCCTGCTTATAAACAGTATGGATTTTTTTTCGATCCTCTTGACAGAATTTTGTCGTCACAAACTTTTTGCATTTACCAGTGTCGTGTTAAAATATTTTTCATTACTCATACTCGGAAAGTATGTCTGAAGTTGCCCTGAAGTTGGTTGAAAGTAATACATTTCAGCCCTAGGGAGAATCACTTTCAACTGACAGTGACAGTTGACAACTGACAGACACTCAAATTATTTAAAAAAAAACTATTTATATTTTCACATTTGTATTGAACCATGTTCCAACTTTTTTTTCACCTCAGAGGATTATGGTCCCGCACTTCTCCTGCATTTTCAGTTCATGTTTTTATTTTTAGTTTCCTTGTAGTCGTAATGAATAGCACAGTGTTTACCTCGGGTTTAAAGACATATTTAGGTAGACCCGAGACGGAATTTGGTGCCCGAGTGTAGCGAGGCCGCTAATAGGTCGAGGGACTAAATAAGTTAATTTCACCCCTAGGATAACAATGTACTATTAAATTAGATTAAATATCATAAAACATGTAATAGTCAAGCAAAGTAATTCAGTCAAGTCAAACTACCTTAGGAAAGTGTACATAAGCAAGGGTTTTTTTTAATGATACTGAGTGACGAGACCATCGAAGTAGCTCGCCTGGTGGCTCTTCACGCTTGCCCATAACAGCTCAACGCCACTCAGAATTTTGAACTTCAACAGTTCAAAACCCTGGATGGCAATGCACTGCGCTCGTCACCCCGAGATATAAGGTCAAATCTCTGTGTGCCCTGTTATTTCGCTGGAAACATTGCCCTACAATCCGGAACACAGTAGTGTTTGCACACTACTGCTTGGTGGTTGAATAACAGGCAAAGGTGTGGTGCTTCCCCAGGCGGACCCCTGCAAAAGAGTCATTTTTACTTTAAATAACCAATCTGTATAAAAGCAAGTGTTGGTCCGTTTTAATCAATTAAGCTATATTGTAAACGCCCGTACTGTATCTCCAAATCCCCTTTCCGATTCCGATTCCATTTCATACATTATTTGTACATGAAATGGATTCCTGAATGCGCATCAAAAGTTTGCTCTAGAAAAGGGTAGGCAACTTCTGTTTGTGTAGCGTTCCACCACAGGGTAGGAAATTTACAAAGATATAGCTCCATCAATAAAATACTGCTAACCACAGAAAAGAGAAGTAAATAGAATGGAAATGAGAAGGACAATCTGTCGCCAGGCATTATGACAGATACTTGATTGAACATTCTTATTTAGATCAACGCGTCGAACTCCGCGTCACAGTAACTGATTTCGAATGACTGACGTTTCGTTTATATGTGTGCAACTGGCTACAACAAAGTTCTTACAAAAATGCCTTGACAGCCGTTCTAATTTATACAAAAACTTTTTTTTTCTGTGCTGCCAACGGAACAAAAGATACTTACATTTTTTGCAAGCTTTTAAATAATTTTTAATTGTTCGTATGTTCGCGATTATTACCAGAATGGAATAATACATAAATTGACCAGTTTAGAATGATCAAACTTGTGTGAAAATTTGGTGCCTATATCGGTCATTTTTGTACAAGTACAAACGTACTGCTTTTTTTTTCAATGGGCAATAGACACAAAAACTCGGTTTGTTAAAACTCAAACACATAAAAGTCGCGTTTCCTTGAGTCGTTTCCTATGCTTGCTTGTATATTTTTATTTTTATTTTCAATAAATTACGAATTCATGTTTGCAGCAAAACTTATAATGGGCCGCATGACAGAAAAACGCTAAGCAACTAGTGCGAATGTAATTAACATTTTTAGTTTTTCACATATCTGTTTCTTTATAGTTTTTCTCCTCTGCAGTACCAGGATAAAGAGACATGTTTTCAATTTGATAAAAAACAAATTTGTAACTTGCGGGTTTCAGTAGAAAATTATGCGGGTAGTTCGGAATGGAAAAGAAAAGAAAAAATATTTATGATTAAGCCTAACTTTTAAGTATGAAAAATATTTAATGAGTATTATTTAGGCATAGCAAGGAGGCTAGTATAAAAAGGTAAATTCTGTAAGTAATAATTTTAGGGTTCCGTACCCAAAGGGTAAAAACGGGATCCTATTACTGAGCCGACGCACTCTGTCTATCCGTCCGTCCTACCTTTAAACGGCTGCATCTTTGAAACCGTAATAGATAGCCAGGTGAAATTTTCACAGAATAGGTAATGTTACGGCGGATTAACAAAGAAATAATAAATACAAAAATTAAAAACTAAAGGGAAATTCGTATTTATATTTGCTTTAATGTAAATACGGTTATATTATGTACAAGCGTCAAACTTGGCAATATAATAGTACGTACGACACTCTTAAGTATAATATAACAACAAATAATAAATAACGACCAAGTGTGAGTCGGTGAAAAATTTCTAATCTAAGTAAAAATAATAAATGGTAATTTCGTTACTTCGACCTTGTGATTTCTTTCACCGAATCCAAATGACACATTTTTACAAAATTTAAAGTCGGTTTTTTAATTGATAATTATTGTATTTTGTGCTATTACGGAACCGTTAGCGCGCGATCCCGACACGCCCTTGGCCGATTTTTAAGCTAAAGCTAGAGGCTTTAAACTATCACGGTTGTTCACTACATTTATATGATTATTTACGGGATATTTACCGTGGTAAGGTTGTGGAAGGAGCTCCCGATATTTCGGCGCAGTTACATGCACCATGTTCACGGGAAGACTGAAGAATGCGGGTAGTTGGTCGAATATAGGGTTGCCATCTGTCCTGGTTTCACCAGATTTGTCCTAGTTTAGAGGGCATCCGGGGAGCGTACAGGCGGGGCTTCATTTGTAGTCCGGGTTTAAAAATTTAAAGTCTTGGGCCGTCCGCGACACACGCACTGTGCGCGTACGCCGCGATTTTTACACTATGTTTAAAAAAAACCTGTTGACATGTCCGGGTTCTGGGCTCTAAAACCCGGGGTTTTCACGGGTCCTGTCCTGGTTGCCAAATTTTAGAGATACACCTAACTTTGAACTATTCGACGAGGGTTGCCTCTCGTCGAATAGTTCAAAGTTAGGTGCAGTCAAAACGATCTACCCTCTGTAGGTAACATATTACTTGTATTTATAATTTAATCTATCTATTTATTTACACTATACAAATAATTTATTATATTTTATTTATTATCTAGTTACGTATATAGTTACACTTTAACACACATAACTCACACACATTACATTTCATGCATTCATCACACTTAACATAAAATAATATTTATTACACGCAAGCATCGCCGCGCGCGCGCTCCTACTATCTCGATTTACCGTTATGCCGTAGCTATGCATGCCAGGATTGCCAGGGTATGCCGTATGCTCGCACCAGTCGCTACTCAGCTACGCGAAGCTTATGTACTGTGTCACAATTCTCCGGCGCAAATAAATACGCATATTATCCTGATTCAGCCATCTTTCATTTCGAACAACTCCAAGTCCTCTTTCTTAGTCTAAAAGCTAGTTAAAAAAATTGTATTTTTCTATTAACTAATTTATTCTTGTTATTTTCTCATTTCCCAGAAGCATAAAGGTGACCGGCCGCTTGTTCTGAGAACTGTATAAGTAGATTGCTTGCACGTGTTCATTCCCATTCCTATTATAATATACTTTACGAGCTTGGAGGATTCCTGGAATAAAATATATGTATTTTCCATCGAGATACAATACGTAATACGGGAGCAAGTTAATATTATGGAGGATGAGAAAAATATGAATTGAAGGTACAGTCAGGCCTGGCGCACTCCACACTTTAGGTATGAAGCTACAACTAGTCGACTGGTCGGACTTGCCGTGCCCGCTGCCGCGCGATAGACAGAGATAACGCGACAAGAGTTACGCGATAGACAGAGAGGCAACTTGTAGGTTAATATAGCAGTAGGTAGTTAGCCCTCGCACGTCCTGAATTGGACTTTATTGTGTGGTAGTAAGAGTCGCTACTTATTTAAATGCTCTTGCGGAGTGAATCTTCTGTACTTGTTCTTTATGTATTCTGTGGTACAGTCAAGAGCATGAGCTTGTAGCGCGAGTCCGCCTCTATGGCGCTCGACCCTCTATTACAATACAATACGTAGCGCAGACGCATCTTATGTACTTGGAAGTTGTATTGTACTATACCTACTTATTTTAATTTTAATTTTTAGGGAAACTTACAGCCTAATAGTATAAACTTAAAAATAGATTTGGTGACTGGGCCAATTACAAGTTTCCGCCTATAGATCTTATACCTAGTGATAGTGAATTTATTCGAGTATTGACGTGCGGGATTTATCGGCAAAGCAAGTTGCACGGCCTTAGGACTTTGGTTTCTTTGCAGTTGGCTACATTTTTTTAATCTCTAGGGTGCCCCTCCCTGGCCCCCCTTGGGACGCCCTTGGCTATAGAGTCACAGTCTAAGTTGCTAGATGAGAACTTTTTGAAGTTGGTTATAAATGCGGCATGGTTTTCACACAATTTGACGTATGGTTACGGGGTCTATCCGAAACAGGGGCCATACGCCCAACTCTAAACGCGGGCTCGAATACGCACTTGCTTAATTATCAATATAAAAAACGATTTCATAAAAAATACATAAATGGACCAAACTGGAACCACACGGAAAGCACCAGCTTTCAAATAAAAAAATCATTAAAATCGGTTCACCCAGTCGAAAGTTCTGAGGTAAAAAACATAAAAAAACGGAACCTCCTCCTTTTTGGAAGTCGGTTAAAAATCACGCGAACGCCGAGATACGGTTTGCGGTCGCGTGATTTTGCAAACTGCACCTATTCGGGCCCGCGTTTAGAGTAGGGCGCAATGCTCCTGGTCTGTCATCTGCTAGGACAGTTCGAGCTACGCCACCACCGATAACATTATCGATTGAGTACTGATAACCTAGTTTGCTGCCTGCTTCGTACAGTTTGACGTCAGATGGTACAGTACATGGTTGAAGGGAAAATAGCATTTAATTGCAATGTAATCTTTTTTATAGAATACTAGCTGCGCCCCGCGGTTTCACCCGCGTGGTGATGAAAATCGGTGATGATGATGATGATGATGAAAAGTAGCCTATGTGTTAATCCAGGACATAAGCAATGTATATTCCAAATTTCATCCTAATTCATCCAGCCGTTTCTGCGTTATTGAGTAACAAACATCCATCCATACATCCACCCACCCAAACTTTTACATATCCGATTTTCATCACCACGAGGGTGAAACTGCTGGGCGCAGCTAGTATCATATTATGATACTAGCTGCGCCCAGCAAAATCGGTGATGATGATGAAAAGTAGCCGATGTGTTAATCCAGGCCATAAGCAATGTATATTCCAAAATTCATCCAAATCCATCTAGTCGTTTCTTCGTGATTGAGTTACAAACATCCATCCATCCATACATTCGTCCATCCAAACTTTCACATAATATGATATTAGTGTGATAATATATAGTGTGACTGACTAGCGACCCGCCCCGGCATCGCACGGGTGTAAGTTTAATTTTTAACAGACTTCAAAAAATGCGGAGGTTCTTTGTTCCACTGTTTATATACAGGGTGTTTGGTAGAGGGTCCGACAAATCAAATGAGCGTGTTCGGGGGCCCATTTGGAGAATACAAGTTGGCCAAAAAAAAACCCTGACCCCCCTAATTTTTTTAAAGGTTTTTTTTGTGAATTTTCCCATTTTCACCGAAATTGTACCTATTTACCTCCATAACATTTGTAAAATCTGTTTTAGACCGGATGTTTTTACTTGAATTTGGTCTCTAATACACCTTCAGGCCACGCAAAGCAAAATTGGATACAAAACAGAGCTAAATAACTGATTTAGAGCTCATAGAGTGAAAAAATGTAAATAAAAATTACCTCATAGTTCAACTTTCACAGTGATCTAAAAAAAAAACACTAGCAATTCTGGAGATAATATGCATTTAAAAACTTCTCTATTTATTACTTATTACAATGACATACTAAATTGGTATAATACTTACCAGCTTATTGAGTTAAAATAGGATTCTAAGTAACAACTCTAGAAATAAAAAAATGTGTCATCTACGTAAAGTAAGGGACCAATTACGACGAGCAGGTATAAAACCATTGTTATTAGTTCTTCTTTCTCCGTCTCTCCAAGAATGCAGAGGCAGCGTGCTAAGGCTTTAAGCTACCAGTTGTCTAACCAATAAAATCAGTGTGACTGATTATCAGTCGAGCTTTGACTGCTATCACTGTTTGACGCGTGTACGAATAACCCAACGGTTTCTGTTTTCTGTTTTGATTTGTTAAATTGTTACCTTGTTGATTGTTACCGTTGTTGTCTGTTACCGTTGTTACTGTTGTTTTTGTTGACGTTGACTGTTGTTGCTGATTCTTTCTGCGCCGACATGACGGAGTTTAGTAACGAAGAATACGCCGACATGGTTTTTGCCTATGGCCGAGCTGATGGGAACTCACGTGCAGCCCCAAGAATGTACAGAGAGTCGTATCCCAACAGACATGTACCACATCACACCACATTCTCAAATACTTTCCGGAGACTGCGGGAAACCGGCACCCTACATTTTAGGGAACCACGACTCAATGCTAGACAGCATCGTGTTGTTGTAGATGAAAGTATTCTACAAGAGTTCGATGTGGATCCCACCACCAGCATAAAAAAAGTGGGCCCTTGACTTGGGAGTTTCGACATGGAAAGTTTGGTCAGTAGTCAATGCAGACGGAAGGCATCCTTTTCACTACACTCCGGTGCAAGGTAAATTTAATTTATGACATTAACTCTAAACTGTGTTCTAGATTCTGACGCTTGAGATTATTTTGATCACTCTCACTCTTATGACTTTTGAAACGAGAGAGAGATAATGACCTAGATAATATCTCACGCGTCAGAATATTAGAGCTCCTGATTGCTCATTTAAAATACGAACCTTACATAAATTGTTTACTGGACAATGGGCTTTGCTCAAATTCTCTTGAATAGTGGATTGTAATTTTTTTATTATTATGACTTAGGTGGTGTATCGAACTCTACAATAATAATAATAATTGCCGTACAAGTTGCCCATCTCATGTTCTCAAACGGTTTTGTTTTGGTTTCAGGTTTAGTAGAAGGGGACCAAGAGCGGCGTTTGCGGTTTTGCCGTTTTCTTTTACATACGGACGTAGATAATGACGAATTCCTGAAGACCATTCTCTGGACGGATGAATCTAAATTCACGAGAGAGGGCATCTTTAACCAACATAATCTCCACAGATGGGAATCGCAAAATCCTCGCGCGACTAGAGAGGCCTCACACCAACATAAGTTTTCGGTCAACGTATGGGCAGGTGTCATTGGGAGAGACCTCATAGCACCCCATTATCTCCCAGATACACTGAATGGGGAAAATTACCTAGAATTTTTAATGAATGACCTACCGGAATTAATGAGTGACCTGCCGATTTTTGAAGATGACCGGGCAGTTGTATTTCAACATGACGGCTGCCCGGCTCACTACCGGAACATAGTACGCGAGTACCTTGACAACGTTTTCCCCAATTCATGGATTGGGAGAGGTGGCCCAATATGGCCCGCACGTTCCCCAGACCTAACACCACTCGATTTTTATGTCTGGGGACGTGCTAAAGAGTTGGTGTACGAAGTTGAAATAAACACAAAAGAAGAATTGGTGACGAGAATTGGGGATGCTTTTTCAAAAATGAAAGTAGAAATGACGCTGAACACGACTACAAAAGAAATACGCCGTAGATGCCGGGCGTGTATTCATAACAGAGGAGCTGTTTTCGAACAAAATTTAAATTAAATAAATAATTGTATTTATTTCTGTTGTTTGAATTTTCCCTTCTGCCTCATTTATTCAACAAGTTGGTAAGTTTTATACCAACTTAGTATGTCATTGTAATAAGTAATAAATAGAGAAGTTTTTAAATGCATATTACCTTCCGAATTGCTAGTGTTTTTTTTTTAGATCACTGTGAAAGTTGAACTATGAGGTAATTTTTATTTTCATTTTTTCACTCTATGAGCTCTAAATCAGTTAGTTAGCTTTGTTTTGTACCCAATTTTGCTTTGCGTGGCCTGAAGGTGTATTAGAGACCAAATTCAAGTAAAAACATCCGGTCTAAAACAGATTTTACAAATGTTATGGAGGTAAATAGGTACAATTTTGGTGAAAATGGGAAAATTCACAAAAAAAAAACTTTAAAAAAGTTGGAGGGTCAGGGATTTTTTTTGGCCAACTTGTATTTTCCAAATGGGCCCCCGAACACGCTCATTTGATTTGTCGGACCCTCTACCAAACACCCTGTATAATACTAGCCGTCCGCCCCGGCTTCGCACGAGTGTAAGCTCGGCCTTCGGCCTCGCTACAAAATATATAATATAGCCTATGTCACCCGGGGATAGTGTAGCTTCCCAACAGTGAAAGAATTTTTCAAATCGGTTCAGTAGTTTCGGAGACTATTCATTACAAACATACAAAAATAGGTACAAATCTTTCCTCTTTATAATATTAGTGTAGACTAGCCGTCCGCCCCGGCTTCGCACGAGTGTAAGCTCGGCCTTCGGCCTCGCTACAAAATATAATATAGCCTATGTCACCCGGGGATAGTGTAGCTTCCCAACAGTGAAAGAATTTTTCAAATCGGCTCAGTAGTTTCGGAGCCTATTCATTACAAACATACAAACATACAAAAATAGGTACAAATCTTTCCTCTTTATAATATTAGTGTAGATAGTGTAGATTATATATTAGGTTACGCGGAAAGAGTGCACCAAGCCGAAAGAGTACCTACCCATCGATATGAACAAGTTTGATAGTTGATTAAATCAGGCGTTACTTAAAATATTTAGTGTAATTCCGCTTTTACGTCGCTTCAAGTACAATAAGGAATTCGGGATAAATTTTACTCGGTAGATATTTGATTGAATCAGGCGTTACTTTGCGGAAATCCATCTTCAAAGTTCTTGTAGGGTCGTAGAAGCGGAATTTCACTAGAGATTCATCAGAAACACAGTTTTGAAGTTGGACTTCCGCATAGTAATGCCTGATTCAAGTGCATTGCCATCCAGGGTTTTGAACTGTTGAAGTTCAAAATTCTGAGTAGCGTTGAGCTGTTATGGGCAAGCGTGAAGAGCCATCAGGCGAGCGACTTCGCTCGTCTCGTCACTCAGTACCATTAAAAAAGTGTAGACGCGTCTTTACATGCCATTAAGCTCCGTGATCATACGTCATCATAAAGGTCCATCCATCATATCGTCCGGAACTCCGGACAATGGATGTCTTCGTTCAAAATAGACTAAACGATGAACTGAATAGACTGTAGACATCGCTCCCCCTATATCTTCGCAAACCCTCGACCAATTTTGCTCATAATTTGAACTTAATAACTACCAATAAATAAAAAACCCAGCCAAGTGCGAGTCAGACTCGCGCACGATGGGTTCCGTACCATTATCTATAAAAACAGCAAAAAAACACGTTTTTTGTACGGGGCTCCCCTTAAATGTTTTGTTTTGTTTTCATTTAATTATTTATTTTTTAAGTGAATAATATAACTAAATATTCTGTGAATATTTCAAGCGTCTACCTGTTGCCGTTATCAATATTGAGCAAAAACGAGCAAAAAAATCACGTTTGTTGCATGGGACAGACCCTTAAATATTTATGTTACTAATATATTTATTTAATTAAATTACTAATTTTTGTTATAGCGGCAACCGAAAATACATCATCTGTGAAAATTTCAACTCTCTAACTATCACGGTTCATGGGATACAGCCTGGTGACAGACGGACAGCGGAGCCATAGTAATAGGGTTCCGTTTTACCCTATGGGTACGGAACCCTAAAAAATAGAGTCGAATTGATAACCTCCTCCTTTTTGGATGTCAGTAAAAAAAACTAAATTAAGTACCTTAAATTTTTCGAGTATGGGAATGGAATCCACGACCCCAAGCGCTAAAGGCAAGTTCACTTCACTAACAACTGGGCCGCCGGGGCAATCAAAAGATGATAATGTACATATTCTAACGTTCGTGTATTTTGTCGTCAGGTCAGGGAGATGCCCAATCAGACCGGCTGCAGTTTCCAGTGGGACAAACTCTCTCCGGCAGAGTTTCAGCAGCTCCAAGAATTAGCCTCCTGTAAGTCTGTCTACATTAGCGTTTCTATTGGCAGTCCTTGATGTCCATCAGCCTATAAGAATTAGATTTATTTATTGCCAAAAAGATATTCGCCAAAGAACCAGAGTCACTGACATAGCTATTAAAATCTGCAAGTTGAAGTGGCAATGGGCAGGCCACATCGCTCGAAGAACCGATAACCGATAGGGAAGAAAGGTCCTTGGGTGGAGACCGCAAACCGGAAGACGCAGCGTAGGTAGGCCTCCCACTAGATGGACCGACGACATCATGAGAGTCGCGGGCACCCAGTGGATGCTGATGGCAGGATGTCGTTCAGTGTGGAGCAAAGACCTTTTATAACTAGACATTTAATGCAGGGCGAACATGTTCAGACACTTCATCAGTTGACCACTACTGATATAAAAAACACGCCCACTAATTCCACTGAACCTCACGTCATTTCCGACCAATACCGTAGGTACGCCATCACTATGCTTTGTTTACACTTTGAACTGACGTTGAATGGGCCAATTAGCATTTAGTAACCCCTCGCCCGCTCCTCAGGTATTTGACTGAATTGTTTCCATTGAAAATAATCGTAACTACAAGTCTGGGCTACGTAGTAGCTAACCTAGTCTGTGGTGTGGAGGTTAAAGGGGGAGGCCTACGTTCAGCAGTGGACGTCTTTTGACTGTTGATGATGATGATGATGATACCCTTTTCACCTAATAACTATTTTCATGGGTTTGCGTGACGCTCCCTGATACGCAAAAGACCTGCTCGTCTCGTTAATCAATTGCATAAAAAGCATCCATTATTATTTTAATTTGCTAAGTACTCGTACATTCGCCATATGCCATGCCCAACTAAATTGTCTACAATACAAATGTCGACAGTAAGGGGCAGACATAATGTGGTTCATTTATTTAATTTTATAATAATGAATAGCCACTGTCGGCGATAGAAAGAAATTAAGATAGAAATTATCAATTTAAAAACCAACTATAAAATTTGTGAATACCTACGCAATTTCGGTTATTTGGATGACATATTTTTAGAGCTCTGTACCCAAAGGGTAAAACGGGACCCTATTACTAAGACTCCGCTGTCCACCCGTCTGTCTGTATGTCTGTCTGTCCGTCTCATGAACCGTGATAGTTAGACATTTGAAATTTTCACAGATGATGTATTTATGTTGCCGCTATAACAAAAAATACTAAAAACTAAATAAAATAAATTTTTAAGGGTGCTCCCATTCAACACACGTGATTTTTTTGCTGTTTTTATAGATAATGGCACGGGAACCCTTCGTGCGCGAGTCCGACTTGGCCGGTGTTTTGGTTGTGGTTTTCACCTTAGCAGAGTAAAGTGGTGATGAGTGCTAGTGGCGGTGTCGGTATAATTTTGTTCTCTGCAATTTAATTATGATCACTGTTCCGCGCTTACCACCGCTTCGCTCCACTCTCACCCCGTTGATATAGAATCGCAGAAGCAATGCAAACGCAAATTGACTCATTAAGAAGAATAAACCTCTAAAATTAGACCGGCGTAAGTTTGTTCTGCGTTTGCATCACTATTGAATCGCGTTAGCATCGTTTTGATAGTGTTTGCAATCGAGTTTGCATTACTGCGCAGCTGCGCACCTAAAAACCAGTAACCGCTCTTACTGTCTAACAGCGTTTGCACTGTGATTAAATAGCGTTTACGAGTACATCACTTGCTTCGCGTTCGCAACGCTATTGAATTGCGTTTGCACCATTTTCATATACGCGGTCAGGCTCCTCTTTCCCTGGGCACTGGGCACTCTGGGCACTTGCCCAGGGCAGCCATCGATGGGGCCCTCAAGTTCCCGCAAGATCACCAAACAATCACACTACTCTCACTATAATATCATATATGTGAAAGTTTGGATGGATGGATGTATGGATGGATGGATGTTTGTTACTCAATCACGCAGAAACGGTTGGATGTATTTGTATGAAATTTGGAATATACATTGCTTATGTCCTGGATTAACACATAGGCTACTTTTCATCATCATCATCAACACTGATTTTCATCAACACGCGGGTGAAACCGCGGGGCGCAGCTAGTAACCGATATTTATTACCGAAAAACATATTTATTTCGAAAAAATCAATGGATAATGACTGACTACAATATCTTTTTTTTAATTATTATACTGAGTGACGAGACGAGCGAAGTCGCTCACCTGCTGGCTCTTCACGCTTGCCCATAACAGCACAAAGCCACTCAGAATTTTGAACTTCAACATTTTAAAACCCTGGATGGCAATGCACTGCGCTCGTCACCCTTAGATATAAGATGTCAAATCTCTGTGTGCTCCGTAATTTCGCTGGAAACATTGCCCTTTAATCCGGAACACAGTAGTGTTTGCACACTACTGCTTGGCGGTTGAATAACTGGAAAAGGTGTGGTACTTCCCCAGGCGGACCCCTGCAAAAGAGTCCTACCACTACAACTACCTACTTGCTTTTTAGCTTTTGCATGCGCGAAGCTACTCTCCCGAAAATAGTGCTCTGTCAAAGTCATATCCCCATTATCCTAATATGCCCAGGGCCTCCAATGGGTTAAGGACGGCCTTGCACGGGGTACCCATGGTTACACAATTGAAACGCATCCTGAACGCATCAAACGAATCAAACGTCACGAGTCTTGCGATTGGATACCTACTACAATTCTCTTGACAAACAGGCACGAATCGTGCTAGCTTTTTAATAGGTACTACATTATTTTGAGACTTAAAACGAGCTCGTTATGACCTCATCGCGTTATCAAACTTGACAGTGCCACACTGTTTTAAACTATCACGGTTGTTCACAACGGTTATATGATTATTTACGGGATATTTACCGTGGTAAGGTTGTGGAAAGAGCTCCCGATATTTCGGCGCAGTTACATGCACCATGTTCACGGGAAGACTGATGTATGCGAGTGGTTGGTCGAACAGTTCAAAGTTAGGTGCAAACAAAACGATCTACGCTCTTTCTTAGTCTTTCTTGATAGTGCCAATTCCACGCAGATAACATGACGATGTGGTCATAGAAACAAAAGGCACAGAGTCCAATTTTCAATAAAATTTTCATGTTAAAACGTCGCGTGTTTATGGCAAGGAATCTCATGTGAGTTATAAAATACGGGCCCAGCTAAAAACCGCCTTCTGTAACCGTTACTGACTGATGTTCAGGTCATATACTGATATTTCCATTATAGTTAATTGCAATTACTTTACCTGAGTCCCTGGAGTATTAACGTCGGTTCAGAAATAGCTACAAGCAAGTATAATTCTCTACCTAAGTACTACTTGGTACTAATACTCAAAGCTCATTATAGCAATGGACTAACTGTGCCTATTTTTGTTTAGCTTGACCCTGGAGTGGTCGCGTGGGACTTCATTATAATAATATACATAATATATACCGCATTGCACCGCTTTATGGTTGATATTCTGAGAACCCATACGAAGCGCTTTGGTTCCAGTTTTATTGTGTGATCTGCTAGTCTGTGGAATGCGCTGCCTGAATGGGTCTTCCCCGATAGTTATAATCTACGTCTTCAAATCTCGCGTGAATCAAGGCAAGCAATTTCTTCTAGGCAAGCGTGCTTCAGCTGTTATATACATTTTGTCAGGGGCCTTACCCCTAGCTTCACTTTTGCGAGCCAACTTTTAGTAGGTACCTGATAGGTACCTAAAATTAACCAACTCATTTAAGCTGCATCGTTTAAAAGCGTCTAACTTGAATGAACTAAAATCCGTTTTACTATGCGTGTGTGCGTGAAAATAGCAAAGCTTAGCGGCTATCAAATAACTACCGCTTATCGTAGATGATGGTACCGTTTAGACAAATAACACCCATGCGGGTCAACTTTTCGAGCTAGGGGTAAGGCCCCAGGTGTCTAAAATAAAATCGGTCCTGCAATTTTGGAGTCTAATACACATCGATTTTTATATATACAGACTAAAGTTATATGATTATTTACGGGATATTTACCGTGGTTAGGTTGGAAGGACTAGTATATAGACTAGTTCTATTAGTCGCGGCTTCTCCCGCCTTTTGTACAAAACACAAGTGAAAACACAATTGAAATAGGACCACAAGGGAAGCACCAACTTGCAAATAAAAAAAGAATCATCAAAATCGGTTCACCCAGACGAAAGTAATGAAGTAACAAACATTAAAAAAAAAACAGTCGAATTGAGTACCTCCTCCTTTTTGGAAGTCAGTTAAAAACATAATAAGTGCCTATATAGAGGGTTGCCCTCGATTCCTCTGGAATCCAATCATCAAATCCTGACTTGGTGACAATGGGACCAAATTGGAACTCTACCGAACATAATACCGAACCTAATAGGCCGGTAACCGGCCTAATCTTACGTGACTAATTCCCGTGTAATATCAATAAAATGTGTGAAAACCACGTCAGTTTCCATTATAAACTCTACCAATTATTTTATTTTTTTGAATCAGTCAAATGTTGGCGGAGAAACCGTTGACGATACATAAAAACATGACAGTGGAACATAGAACCGTCCTCCTTTTTTTAAGTCGGTTAAAATAGCGCAGTTTAGCGATACTACCCACCCGGATTTTATTTTGACGACACCAGTATTTATTGATTATTTAATTTTCAGATTCAACAAAGAAACTACAGGATGTCCTCAACGAATTTTGCGAAGTTAAGAAACAAAGTCCGGACGGGGTGAGTGCTTGTTTCGTTTCGTGTAAAGCTAATTTCAGACTACGCTATAATATAATAGCATATAGTACATAGCACAACAATGTGTATACATTTGTGTTTGTTCTATGTCTGGGTGTTGATATCTATTTAAGTATGTATGTATTTAAAATTATATATATAAGGTCGGGGAAAAAGTTTCTTCGTATTTTATAAACAAATTCAAGACATATTTTTTTCAAGTTTAATTACATTTAATTATAATATATATGTGCCATTTTGTTCGATAACTTGTTGCCATCTTGTAGGTAGTGACATGATCCCGTTGCTGTAGAAATTTTGGGACTTCTGATCAAAAAAATGCAACAAGTAGTTTTGACAGTCCTCTCTTGATGTTAATCTAACACTACCCAAAGAATTCTGAAGAGATCGAAACAGGTGGAAATCTGAGGGTGCAAAGTCAGGGCTATGTGGTTGATGCATTAACACTTCCCAACCAAGCTCTCTAAATTTTTGCTGAGTGGCCAAAGATGTGTGCGGTCTGGCGTTATCATGATGAAAGACCACACTCTTTCTGTTGATCAATTCCGGCCGTTTTTTCTCAATTTCTTGTTTGAGTCTCATCTGTTGTTGGCAGTAGAGATCCGAATCGATGGTTTTGCCCGGCGGTAAAAGCTCATAATGAACGATGCCCTTCCAATCCCACCATACACACAACATCACCTTATTACGTGTTAATCCGGGTTTCGCTACAGTCTGTGGTGCTTCACTGCGCTTTGACCATGATCGTTTGCGCACATTCTTGTCGTAGGTGATCCATTTTTCATCACAAGTGATCAATCTTTTCAAATACGGTTCGGTTTCGTTACGTTTCAATAGAGAATCGCAAATGAGTACACGATTCATTTGGTTTCTTTCAGTGAGCTCGTGTGGCACCCAAATATCGAGTTTTTTGTATACCCAGTTTTTTTTCAAATGGGTCAAAACTGTTTTGTGGTCAATCCCCAGGTCTTCAGCTACGTCGTAACTACTAATATGCCGATCTTGGTCCACTTTTTCAGAAATGGCATCTACTTTATCCGTAACAGGGCGACCAGAGCGAGCTGCATCTTTGACATCAAAATTCCCGGACTGAAAACGCTTGAACCAACATTGTGCTACTCTTGATGACACTGCATTAGGTCCATAAACGTCACAAATTTTATTCGCGGCTTGTGTCGCATTTTTCAGTTTTTTGTAATAAAATTTCACAATATATCGAATTTCTTCGTTAGATTCACTCATTTTATCGAACAAAAAAACAATTGAAAAATGGCGGGAAATTGCTTTTTAATTTTTGTATTCCTTTTTTAAAATGTCATATTTTTAATGATATCAAAACCAGCCAGATACAAACAGTACAACCGATGAGATTTTTACTACAACTTTATACATACAAAATACGAAAAGACTTTCTCCCCGACCTATTATATACGTATATCAGTCTCTGGCAGCCATATTACAAGCTTTGCTTAGTTTGTGGTCAGATGACCGTGTGTGCAAAATGTCCCAGATATATATTTATTTATTATTAATATCGCGCACCATACATTATTATGGACACGTTCACACTTAACTGTACTATGTATTTATTGGTCCCTTCCTTATTCGCTATACTATAAAGCACAATAGTATAGCATTGTCTAAAATTAGCTTTACCTCTTCAAATTCAAATTCATTTATGTCAGGCTAAAACACCCATAGTTATGCCATAGATTATTAAAAATCACAAATAAAATACAAAATTAAATGTCACAAAAAAATTGACAAATTAAATAAAAATTAAATACACAAAACAAATCAATAACAATACTATAAAGCACAATAGTATAGCGTAGTCTAAAATTAGCTTTACCTCTTCAAATTCAAATTCATTTACGTCAGGCTAAAACACCCATGGTTATGCCGTACATTAATAAAAATCACAAATAAAATACAAAAATAAAAGTCACAAAAAAAATTGACAAATTAAATAAAAATTAAATACGTTCAACGTGTTCCATCCTCGGCCACACCGTCGCTTATCATCAGGCGAGTTGGTTGCCAAACGTAGATCTATACTTTATAAAAAAAAAACACAAATAAATTCAATAATAATGTCTGGTAGAATCACTAGTAAACAGTAAATAGTAGTCTATTAAACAGTAAATAGTAGTCTATTTACTAATTACTAGTGATTTTACCACTAGTAATGGTCCAACAAGTAGTCAAGTAGTCTTCAAAATTACGAAAGCGTCGTTAGTAAACTTGTAGCTCGTATAATAGGTATAAAGCATTCTGTAACGGTTCACCAGCAATGCAGGTTTTAGAAGTGAGCGAGCGCAACCACCACCCAGAGCGCCAAACTTGAAGAGTGAATTGACGCCCCGCAAGCGGCATAGCAAATCCGACACGACATGTTTTCCTACAGGGACTGGGTTTGGGCGCCATGGCACATATCTTGAATAAACGCCTTTGAAAAGAAAAAAACATAAGGGTGTCAAAATTTTGTTTAAGGCGCTGGTAGTGCTAAAGTCGACTTACTGTTAATGATTATACTGCATCCAAAAGCCTACCACATGACGCCTCCAATCTCTGTCAAATTGAGCTATTGTTAGTGATTATACTTCATCTAAAAGTAGTACACGGTGCCACGGCTCTCAATCAAATGAAACCTATTGTTAATGCTTATATTTCATCCAACGTTCCATGAATCCCAATTAAATAGGCCTATTAATTGTGTTTACACTGCATCCTAAAATACTACACCGTGAAATGACATGACTCTCAATCTAATGGGCCTATTGGAAGTATTGACACGATTATTAATGTTTACACTGCATCCAAGAGTAATACAAGGCACCACGACTCTTAATTAAATGAGACCTATTTAGTTAGTGTTTATACTGCATCCAAAAGTACCACACTGTGTCTCAACTCTGTCAAAGTTAACCTACTGTTAGTGTTTATACTGCGTCCAAAAGCCAATAAAGTCAAGTGGAGCACTCGTCGATAGGTTTTATAATCTGACTTTTCGAATTGTTATCGCTTTATGGAGATAGGGATACTCGGGTACTTAATCATGAAATACTAGCTGAGCCCTGAGGTTTTCTCCGCGTTTTTTTACAACACTTTTATTAGATTAACTTCGAACTATGTAAACCAATGATGACATAACCACTTGACAGCTCATCCTTGCATAGCTCCGGCCCTAATCAATGTCCTTTAAAATAATTATATAATAATAATATTATAATAAAAACGCAGGGGCGGCTTTATTGCAAGCCGTCGGTGAGTGGCGACACCGCGTACCCTAATTCCAGGAGGCTAAAATCCCAGACCTCGACACCTGGCTTGGCTTAACTGGCCGTCCGGGGGTGGAAACCGCAAGAGCTAAGAACCTAAGCTCCAGGGTGGAAGTGTTAAAGGGCATAACGCCGCGAGTAGCTCTTAGTGAAAGTGCAGCACACCTCTCGACACTAAGCCACCCACGCCAATGTTGCTCCTCCGGTGCCAAGATACGGCGGCCTTTATGGGGGGCCCATTCAGTGGGTGGCAAGTCATCACTGATGAGACAGGATATGACAGGGGCCGTTTCTCATCCAATAGATCTGTAATTCAGTTCTCCTATCCACAAGTTGTTCACCTCAATAGCCCAGTTTATTTTTATCCTATCCTGTACAATAGTTTGATATTCCATTTTATACAAATTACATAGTAGATAATTGTATTTTGTATTCGGGGCCTCTTGGTAATGCTGATGGCTTCGGCTCCACCAATGCCTACCAAATGTCCGGGCTAGACCCGAGATTAGGAATAAATAAATTGAAATAATATAATATACATCTATATATATAAAAGAAAGTCGTGTTAGTTACACTATTTATAACTCAAGAACGGCTGAACCGATTTGGCTGAAAATTGGTGGGGAGGTAGCTTAGAACCAGGAGACGGACATAGGATACTTTTTTGTAGCGAGGCCGAAGGCCGAGCTTACACCCGTGCGAAGCCGGGGCGAGCGACTTATATAATAAAGACAGAAAACTATAATGAATTTGCTAAAACCGTAAAATACATTTGTAGCCTAAACGAGTATTTAGAAGACAAATCAATTATGGAATAAATCGATCCGCTCTGCACTTTATTGCCATATCCAATAAGGGTCATTATTATGTGATACCTACCTCACAACATGTTACCTAAAATCTGTATCTGAATTTCATGATACGCAATAAATTATGAAGTATTCAGTATTGCATTTCCCGCCATAAGTAAACATACACCTACCACCATAAAACAAAAAATATTTTATCACATAATAACTTATATTCAACGTTGTACGTAAAATGAAACGTATTTTTCAGTATATTACCTACTTAGTCTTCGAGGTAGGGTAGTTTAATATTTTCACCGGAGCGTAGGTAAAGCACCTTTCAAATATTCATAAAATTCGAAATAAGAACGCTTGTAGACGCTACGTTTCAGAGCGAAATCTAATTTAAAAAAATGCAATTATTAATATTGGCTGCAAGGTCTTTTATTTCGAAATATATTTTTATTGAAGAAGTAAATTTGATTGTCAAGAAAGTGCAATTTTGATTAGATATCTGACTTTCAGTGGAGTTCTAATTATTTGTTTATCAAAAAATTCCACCGAATTTTGGAACAAACAAAAATATTTTCACGAATCGGATATCCATTCGGCATTTAATAAATACAGGATAAAATAGGTCAATTCCAACAGTTTGCCTACGTTAGCGGAAGCGAGGCGGCGTTATATGACGTCACATTGCCCGTCTCTCTCAGCAATGACGTCACAAACCATCTATAACTATTGAACATTGGGCTGTGGCTACATTGTCGGGATTCTGAGAATTTTTCGCGAAACTTTTTCTACATGACAGCCCCGCCCCATGTATGTTATGATCTAACAGTATTTTTCAAACTTTTTCACTACGCGACCCCTTTAGTATGAAAATAAATAAATCGGGATCCTTACCTTCCACAGTTTATAAGCTGTATTTTATTATATTACAAATATCAAATACGTACAACCTTTTTTTTTTTTTTATACAATTAATTAAATTTACATAAATATATGATTATTTACGGGATATTTACCGTGGTAAGGTTGTGGAAAGAGCTCCCGATATTTCGGCGCAGTTACATGCACCATGTTCACGGGAAGACGGGGAGACGGGTCTTCCCGTGAACATGGTGCATGTAACTGCGCCGAAATATCGGGAGCTCCTTCCACAACCTTACCACGGTAAATATTCCGTAAATAATCATATAACTTTAGTGAACAACCGTGATAGTTTAAAACAGTGTTTTACATAAATATTTTTATATTTATGTAAAAATATTTTTTAACTTTGTATTTTTTTCTTTTACCGAGGCTTCGCGACCCCCTTATAGAGGCATGGCGAACCCCCAGGTGGCCGTGACCCACAGTTTGAAAGACACTGATCTAGAAGACTCAATAAGTTAATACACAAAATGCAGACAACAAACACACTCGGGGGTCAATGTATTGTTTAAAAAATGTTTGGGACAACTAACCACGAATCCATTCTCTAAGCGAATTCGGCGAATATTCGCATTGTCGCGGTTGGTCGTGAAATCGCAATAAATCGCGTGAGTCGTCGGTAAATTGGAACGAATCAAAGGTTTTTGAAAATCCATTGCATCAGAATTAATATTTATTGTACTTTTTTTTGCTGTCGGCATTAAGCTTTCTCATTTTATTTCTGGCAGTCTGATTCTATCACATAGAAATATCTAAGTATAAGAAATTTATACTTTATCAAATAGATCTATATATTTTATTGAAAATAACGGTTTCAAATTTTGGAAAAACTCAATATATCAACTTATTATTTCCAATTTACAAAAGTAGTTTTTCGTTAAATTCTCGGAGGGAAATAATGAATCTTAAATAAAATAAACAATTTTAATGTTATGATTTTAGTACTTCTTTTATAAGTCTTGACAATTACGGCTTATTTTTTAACTGACTTCCAAAAAGGAGGCGGTTATCAATTCGACTGTTTTTTTTAAATGTTTGCTACCTCAGAACTTTCGACTGGGTGAACCGATTTTGATGATTGTTTTTTATTTGAAAACTGGTGCTTCCAGTGTGGTTCTATTTCAATTTGGTCCAGTTCTGACGTTTTAATGAATTCCTTTTTTTATATTAATAATTATTTTCGTTTTATGCTCTAAAATCCAAATATCTAAAATTTTACGGTGCATTTTGTAAAACGGCCCTTAAATAAAAAAGCGGTTTATTACAAGCATATTTGACAAGAATTTCGCCGATGGCTGAATGTTTTTATCGTGAGACGTGACATGGTCGTGTCACGAACATTGGCGGGATAATGTGGCCCCAGCATTATAGATGAAAATTCAACATGGCGACTTCGTGACGTCACGGGAAAGGATGTTATCGTAAAGGGAGATATTTTCAGGCTATTCCAGACTTTATTACGTAGGTGATTATAGTGATTATTATGTGAACGCTAAAAATAGAGGGACTTTTTATAGGGTACTAAAATAGGATGGTTGTTTTTTCCTATACGAGAGATTTTCTGTATTGTTTGAATTGGTAAGAGATTATTGGAAAACAAATGAAAAAAATAACCTCTATATTTTTTTTTTCTCTGTAAGGATTTTGGCTTCGCACTCTTGTGCATTTGCCAGTGTCAAGTTTACCTAGGTAGTAGATACAGAGCTATTTCATACGCTTTATCTCGTAAACTACTGAATATTTCATAGCAGCGTTATGTATTTTAGAAATCTGCGTGAGCTTTACATAATGATGGTAATATTGAAAAACTATTTAGCAAGGTTAACTTCCTATTTTAAACCGACTTCCAAAAAGGACGAAGTTCTATGTTCGTTTGTATGTTTTTTGTGTATTTTCATCGATATTTTCGCCAATGGTAAATCGATTTCAAAAAATATTTTTTCCCTTTGTTTTTCGAGTACGAAATCTTGAACTATTGTACCCTATGTCACCGCCAGTATTAAATAGATTCAAATGACACCTCATACATCAAATCCAAGTCATTCAGGCTGTGGAGCGTGCCAAAGAAACCATCGTACATACATACATAGACTCGAATAAATTTTTAAATATAATATAATATTTGTTAAATATAAAATCCTAACCGTCGTGTCAATTTACATCTTTGATATTTACCATTTTGTAAAAAAAATAGCCCGAATATTTTAAAAAAGTTTCAGAATTACCACGTAAACATGCGCTCAGGTTTAAGCATAAATTAGCTATCCCAAAATCGAGACTAGAAATGCATAGTAGTGGTCCTCATGCAATGGCTATAAAAATATTTAATAAATTACCCGACGACTTAAAGAGTGACGAAAATGAACAAAATTTGGCGAAGAATTTTAAAGACTTATTAATTGAAAAGTGCTATTATTCAGTAGTAAATTATCTAAACGACAAAACATTATAAACAGATCGGGCCGCTCCATACATAAATTGTCATACCCTAATTGGGTCATTGTGTTAATATAAGTGATATACTTAGCATAACATAATGTGCAATTAATGATTTGACTTTGAATAATTATTATCAATATAAAAAACCGATATATTCTATAAAATGTCATAACTAGACCAAATAGAAATGGGATCACACGGGAAGCACCAGCTTTCAAATAAAAAAAGAATCATCAAAATCGGTTCACCCAGTCGAAAGTTCTGACGTAACAAACCTAAAAAAAAAAACTTAAAAGAACAGTCGAACTGAGAACCTCCTCCTTTTTGGAAGTTGGTTAAAAACATAACCCACCTTCTTGCGCAGTCGGGTAATAAGTGATTGGATTGGTTATTGCCGATGATCGAACCGGGTGCCGTCAGATTGTAAAGCGCACTTGTGTTACCGCACTGCCGCCATTTGCAATGAAATGGAGAAAACTTAAAAATTCATGAAATTATTTTTCTACACCACCTGCTCGACAATGTCCTATTACATATCATGCAACCTCAACGTAAAGTAAAGCATTATCTCTTAAGGGATATAAAGTTGTATAAAACTCCCTAGGGAATGAAGCTATTTGAATTTGGAACGTTAAATTCGTGTGGATAGTCGTGGAAAACGCTAGGTAAAACAATGGCTATATGGCATTGTAAAGAGGTTTGTTTGAAAATTGAACTGGCCACCATAAGCAGAACACACAAAAAAAGTGCGTTTACAAATAATGTGAAACTAAAGACGGTGTTTGGTGCTGTGATTTTCAGTGAAACCTGAGTTTTTATTGTCTCGCAGAAGGTGTGAAAAGTAGAGTATGCTCCTCTGGAATAAAGCCTGTCTTCGTCTTGGGCAGCTTGAACCCCTCGCTTCACTCTGGACTCTATATAACTCTAGAGTCCCTCGTTACGCTCAGGGTTCAATATGCCGCCCACGACGTAAGACTGCTTTATTCCCTTAGTGCATAATCTACTATTGTGCCTAATGGCGTAAACCAAAGCTCAATACCGTAATGCCCGATTACGGATTGCTTGTGCAAATATTATTTTAAAGGCCGAAGTTACGCCATTCTGTGTTTATGTTTACTCCAGCCGAGGGCGTATTTTCCAAAGTGAGTCGCTGTTTGCACGAGCAATTATTGTCGCGACAATTTTGAACACTTCTACTTGTGAATTTATATTAGTTCTGTACAGGGGCGGATTTCCCTAAGCCGAGTAGGTCCAGGGCGGCAAAATGTTTGGGGGCGGCAAAACTTGTTGTATTTTTTTATTATTATTATAGGTTTGCGCATAACTGCCAACTCGCTTGATGTTAAGATGCGGTCTACGATGAAGCACGATTGCCAGAAGAAACCGATTCACTCGTGATTTCAAAATACCCAGATTGTAACTATCGGGGAACACCCATTCAGGCAGCGCATTCCACAGACTAGCAGTTCGCACAATAAAAGTGGAATCAAAGCACTTCGTACGGGTTTTCAGAATATCAACCATAAAGCGGCGAGTTTTTTCAATCGCGCCCTTGCTACTCAGAAGGTCATATGCAGGCAAATAGTTATTTGTTATACAAGAGTCCAAAGCTGCTTTTTAACCGCGTGCTCAATTTTTATGACCGGAAGAATTCTTAAATTGAATCACGAGCTTAGTAAGTGATTCAAATATTAGAATCTTGAGCGTTAGCGAGGGAATCAAAAGAGGACGAGGTGAAAAATCTTTACACTCGAGTGCAACACGAAACTTTCCATCCCACCTCAGCGAGGAAATAACTAAATGGAAAATAAACACATTTACAACAAATTTAAAAAAAAAAGTACACCAAGAAGGTTCGCAGTCTGAGTTTTTAACAAATTAAAAAAGGTTGTATGATAAACTCGGCACCATGGAGGTAGAAGTAAATAGGTTTAATGATGTTTTGAATTCACAAACTTAGTGCACACGATGTTCTAAATTAAATTTACTTTATCCTCTAGCTGATAAAAACGGCTTTCTCACTCAGATATCGAAGAGCAAAAATACTTTTTCCGAGATGGGGGGATGAAAAGATAATTTGTGTTACTCACAAATAAAAACTGGTATGCACCGGTATCTAAAGACACTAGTTGGGATAAATTTATCAATTTGTTGTTTTTTAGTTTTCAATTCTTATAGATCACAAAACGACGAATTTTACAGGGAGTAAAATTCAGAGTATTCAAGATACAGAAGCGATGTATTAGAGTGATAAACAGAGCTTGGTTTATGGACAGTTGCAGACCTCTATTTAAAACATGCAACATACTTCCTTTGCCATGTATGTATATTAGGGACATTTGTATTTTTACCAAAGAACACCCAGTATATTTCCAAAAAAGAAGTCAAGTTATTACCCGCCAGAAAAGAGCCAAGTTCACTAACCTATTGTATCAACCTCCTGTCAGAAAAAACTTGTACGAAAAAAATGTATATAATATGTCCATATACATTTATAATAAACTACCAAATGAAATAAAATTATTGGACGGTTTCAAATTTAAAAAATCGTTATCGGAGTGGCTACTTAAGCATTGTTTTTATAGTATTAAGGAATTTGTCGATTTTTTTAATGTAATATAATTTAATAATACCTAATTTTATATAATAATATACCTAATTTAATATAATAATACCTCTTAAAATGTATAATTTATTTAGTTTAAGAATATTTGCACGTCTGCTTGCAGACTGAATACTATGACACCAAAAATAATTTTAAGACCTCTTTATTGTAATGTATTCTAGCAAATAAATGATTTGATTTGATTTGATTTGATTTGAGTAGGGGCGGCAATCTTACATAGACTAGGCCTAGGGCAGCCAAGATATTTGCCCCTGGTTCTAGTTCAACACAAACAGCGCAGTTAAACTAAAAAAATCGCTAAACCTGAAGATCCTGGTAAGGATAATGGGACAAACTATTTAAATTATTGCACTGTCATCGGTCATTGATAAGTGTGCAAAATTTCAAATCAATCCGTCGTTTTGAAAGGGGTGAAAATCACGTCCAAAGATTCCGTTACATAGATACATACCAAGCTTATAAAAGCGTGTTAAAAAGACTGCAAGGTCGTCTAAAGGGTGAGTTCGACTAGACTAAGCCTGATTTATCTATTTATGTTCCTTATTTGTCTGACCTGGGGCCTTACCCCTAGCTTCACTTTTGCGAGCCAACTTTTAGTAGGTACCTGATAGGTACCTAAAATTAACCAACTTATTTAAGCTGCATCGTTTAAAAGCGTCTAACTTGAATGAACGAGAATCACAATCACACGCATAGTAAAACGGATTTTCGTTCATTCAAGTTAGACGCTTTTAAACGATGCAGCTTAAATGAGTTGGTTAATTTTAGGTACCTATCAGGTACCTACTAAAAGTTGGCTCGCAAAAGTTAAGCTAGGGGTAAGGCCCCTGTAGTAGCCCTACCACGGGCCGCAGACAAATTGCCTTTCCACCATTTTTACCCGCACGTACACAAGGCAAAGTTAGAACGGATACGTTTTGACTTTTTCTCTCGGGTTAGAAACAGTGAAAGACAATTTGTCCACAGTTTGTGTTGTGTTTGTGTGCTAGGCCCGCTGAGTCTGACTCTACGACTTCTTAATTACTTAAATATCGATGAACATACAAAAAATAATACAGACGAACATAGTACCTCCTCCTTTCTGGAAGTCGGTAATAAATATATTTAATAATATTTTCCGAAAAGTACAAAATGCTCACTTCAGAAATACCTACGTAATAAATCAACCTAATGATACAAAATGAAATACAATACATACTTATAACTTTTCACAAAGCTCCTAAAGTTGCAAACTTTACCTCCATACAGGTTTGCCGTGACGCTTAGTAAAGTTTTAAGTTCTGAAGTTAAATGATTATTTACGGGATATTTACCGTGGTAAGGTTGTGGAAGAAGCTCCCGATATTTCGGCGCAGTTACATGCACCATGTTCACGGGAAGACTGAAGAATGCGGGTGGTTGGTGAAAAAGTTCAAAGTTAGGTACAGACAAAACGATCTACCCTCTTTCTTAGTCTTCAAGTGCTGGAAGAGATACGTAGACGATGTCTTCTGCATACTTAAGGGCGGTGAAACAGAAGTTAGCAAATGCCTGGAACATTTAAACAGTGTTCATCATGCTATGCGGTTTACAGCAGAAGTTGAGAAAGATCGAGTGTTGCCGTTCCTGGATGTTCGAATAACAGCGAGAGAAGATGGGTCTCTGAGCCACACAGTATATAGAAAACCGACGCACACAGACCTTTACTCTCACCATCATCCCCGGCATCTTAATTCGGTGGTCAGTTCACTAACAAATCGGGCCTATGATCTGTGTGATGCTGAACACCTTGACGAGGAACTATCCCACGTACAAATCGTGTTACGCAGGAACGGTTACAAGGCTCAGATCAGTAAGACCAAACCGAAAAAGAAACAGATGAAACCAAAAGTGGAACGACAGCCGACTTTTTTGCCATATTTAAAAGGAGTCACAGATAAAATAGGTCGTATACTTGACAAATATGCTATAAAGACCATATTAACTCCTTATAAGAGAATTGTGCAATGTCTGCGTTCCCCCAAGGACAAGATTCCATTTCAGCATCCCGGGGTGTACAAAATCAACTGCAGCTGCGGAAGTTCGTACATAGGACAAACGAAGCGAACTGTTTCATGCCGCATCAAGGAACACATTAAGGCAGTCAAAAATAATGAGAGACATAAATCTGCCATAGCTGAGCATCTGCTGGACTCGGGTCCTAACCACTGGATTGAATTTCATAATCCCGAAATTCTGTCCACCGAGCGTCACTACATACCAAGGCTGGTAAAAGAAACTATTGAAATCTCGAAATGCCAGAATTTCAATCGAGGTGATGGTTTTCAACTCGCTAGTGCGTGGAATCCAGTATTAGGTTGCCTTAAAAATAAAAGTCCGCGTTCAAAATGTGTTCAAAATACTATACGCAGTGATACAGTGAGTGTGTTTTGTCGAGACTTAGGTTCGAGTTCGAGTTCCAGTGATAACCGTAGCAAAAGACTAAGAAAGAGGGTAGATCGTTTTGTCTGTACCTAACTTTGAACTTTTTCACCAACCACCCGCATTCTTCAGTCTTCCCGTGAACATGGTGCATGTAACTGCGCCGAAATATCGGGAGCTCCTTCCACAACCTTACCACGGTAAATATCCCGTAAATAATCATTTAACTTTAGTGAACAACCGTGATAGTTTAAAACAGTGTTTAAGTTCTAAATCCATTAAAAATCAAGTCATGCTGGCACAGAATATAAATTGTTTATGGTCCTAACCTACTCTATCTGTTACGGATAAAGTCGATGCCATTTCTGAAAAAGTGGACCAAGATCGGAATATTAGTAGTTACGACGTAGCTAAAGAACTGGGGATTGACCACAAAACAGTTTTGACCCATTTGAAAAAAAACTGGGTATACAAAAAAACTCGATATTTGGGTGCCACACGAGCTCACTGAAAGAAACCAAATGAATCGTGTACTCATTTGCGATTCTCTATTGAAACGTAACGAAACCGAACCGTTTTTGAAAAGATTGATCACTGGTGATGAAAAATGGATCACCTACGACAAGAATGTGCGCAAACGATCATGGTCAAAGGGCAGTGAAGCACCACGGACTGTAGCGAAACCCGGATTAACACGTAATAAGGTGATGCTGTGTGTATGGTGGGATTGGCAGGGCATCGTTCATTATGAGCTTTTACCGCCGGGCAAAACCATCGATTCGGATCTCTACTGCCAACAGCTGATGAGACTCAAACAAGAAATTGAGAAAAAACGGCCGGAATTGATCAACAGAAAGAGTGTGGTCTTTCATCATGATAACGACAGACCGCACACATCTTTGGCACTCGGCAAAAATTTAGAGAGCTTGGTTGGGAAGTGTTAATGCATCCACCATATAGCCCTGACCTTGCACCCTCAGATTTCCACCTGTTTCGGTCAGAATTCTTTGGGTAGTGCTAGATTAACATCAAGAGAAGACTGTCAAAACTACTTGTTGCATTTTTTTGATCAGAAGTCCCAAAATTTCTACAGCAACGGGATCATGTCACTACCTACAAGATGGCAACAAGTTATCGAACAAAATGGCACATATATATTATAATTAAATGTAATTAAACGTGAAAAAAATATGTCTTGAATTTGTTTATAAAATACGAAGAAACTTTTTCCCCGACCTTATATATAGAAATACATTTTAAACGTAAATAGGGAATCTAGGCTTCTGTGGCTTCGTGAACCCAGGCCAGGGTTTAGGGTTGAACGGTGGAGTGGTGACGAAGTCTGGCAGGTGGAAGGAACGCGCGTTACGCCGGTTGTAACCTGGATGAGTAGCTCCCGTGTCGTGACCCCTGTGAAACAAAATTTTGGTGAATAAAGTCCGAGGGACTAGGTAATTGTTCAGAACATGACGTACAAAACGAAATCTACGTGACGCTGCAACGTTGCTCCGCCTCCTGCAACGTTTTTTTTATGCCATAGGTGGCAAACACGCAGACGGGCTGCCTGATGGCAAGCGATCTCCATCGCCTATGGATACCTGCAACACCAGGGGCATCACAGATACGTTGCCGACCCTTAAAGACTATTAAAAGCCCTTACCAAACTTAGCTTTTTTACCAAAGCTTTGAATACACTTATTCATATAAGAACTAAACGTTGCAGAACATGACCCTCTACACGAAATCTACAACTCCTCCTTTTTGGAAGTCGGTTAAAAAGAAAGTCAATATCGGTTACTACTATATGCCACTGTCTTCTCTGCTATTGGTACCAATCCAGCTGTGTCTGGACTTCTGGAGGTATTCAGGCCGCGCGTGACAGGTCGTGCCAAATTTACATCATCTGTACTAATATTATAAAGAGGAAAGATTTGATTGTTTGTTTGTTTGCATTGAATAGGCTCCGAAACTACTGAACCGATGTGAAAAATTCTTTCACTGTTGGGAAGCTACACTATCCCCGGGTGACATAGGCTATGTTATATTTTGTGCGAAGCTGGGTCAGAGAACTAGTCTATGATAAAGAGCAGAACCAGAGAGAGTCAGAAAATTACTTTTTCTTGCAACTACGTTGTAATGTTATCATTAATCACTACAAAACCGATCACAAAGGACATATTTTTTGATTAGATCCAAAACAGTGCAGAAATATTATATGAAATCTAATGGCTGCACAGTTTTTCATTAAGGTGAAACGTTTCACTTTGCGGGAAATTCAAATTTCAAACAGTTTTTTTGTTCTTGTAGTTCGAGTAATTATTGTAAACGATAATGATGTTCGCGAAAATTGATTATTATTCTTTACAAACTCGCGTAAAGTTATTTATCTCCAATGCACATTATTACATACATTTGTCAATAAACAAATTTATGCTGTTTCAAACGGTTTATTGCCAAATGTAAGTAATATGGTGAGTAACTGATTAATAGCTGTACATGATAATGTAAAGAACGACCAATAATTTTCGCGAACACTATGCCATTTCACAATAATTACCCGGCTTAGCTACAAGGACAAAAAAACTGTTTGAAATTTGATTTTCCCGCCAAAGTGAAACGTTTCACCTTAATAGGCTTGCGAGTGGCCACTACCTCGCCTGATGTTAGACGATGCTGCGGTCTACCATGGAGTACCCTGCACGCCGGTCGTATAGATTTTTTTTCAATGGAGCATCAGTTCAGGATTTTCAGGACTTCAGGACGTTTCACTGTTTTTTATTTAGATATAAATTTACCACAGAGGTTTAATGTCTCCCATTAAGTTTAATATAAAATGTATGCATTATATCAAAAAGATACTGGCTGAAAATAAAAATCGGAGGAATAAAACCGACTTGGTGAAAAATAAAAACAAATAGCGCGCATTTTGTTCCATTGTAAAACGGATACATACTTCATGTTTGAAAATTAAGTAAACTTTGTTTTCATTACATGAGTTTTTATTTTCAGTAGGTATATTTTATCACGTAGATTGGTAGTTAAAGTTAGTAATTAAGATTGGGCCTAAAGCAAAATGTTCAATCTTTGATTAGATTTTCACAGTAGTAAATCATGTCCAAAATCGAAAAAAAAAATACGTTAGAAAACTTCAATATATAAGTAAAGGTCGACCCTGACGAAAACATGGTAGGATAAAATTTTCTCGATAGAAAACCATCACAAAGTTACCTCTAATTTTCAACATTTTTGGTTTGCATTCTGTTTTGGTACATATTATTGAACAATAAATTATGTAAATATTATCACTCATGTATAACCTAGAGCTGACCCTAGCAATTTTTAAAAATATTGTCTATTCTATAAGCTATGAGAGTAGAAAGCACTTGGCGCTTACAACATTTTTAATCCGCGCAATACGCTGTCTTTCGTCTCGCGTGACACAAGCTTGAGGCATCGGTTTGTTGCACCGATCAGTTACCATCGCTCTGTTGAGACGGGTAGTCCATGTCAGTTCAGACGTCGAGTACGCAAGCTTGGTTCCGCGCGTCGTCGCGCCGCCCGTGTTTGTTATCCGTACATGCGCTGGGTGTGGCGAGATGCGCGGGGGAAATCAGAATTTATCCTGCCATTAGGCCCGCTCTTAATGCACACGTGTTAATTTAGTAACAAGAAGTAAACCAACATAGCACTCGTGCAATAACAACTCACTTTGCTCTCGATGCAACAATCTACTATTGTATGTAGGTAGTGTTAAAGAAAAAGGGATTACGTACCTGTTGCCACCGTTTCCTCTGTGATATTGCTGTTTATCCCACAGACCTAAAAAAAATGTTTATCCTGCCGTGTCTGGGTTGAACAAATTGTGCGCGGAGCAACGGCAGAGAGAGTCCTAAAGATTTTTCGTATGAAAGTGAAAAATATTAAGTACCTGTTACCACCGCTTCCTCTATCGTTGCTGCCAATTCTGCCATGTCCTGGGGTGCTCAGGCTACGCGCGTGACGCGTCGGGCCTAGTTTCACATCATCAATGATGGAGGGGAGTATCGGGTGGTCAGCAGTTGCAGGAGCCCTGATGGCGTCTTCGCCCTTGTGAAGCCATAGGGGTTCGTCTCTGCTGGTATCTCGGGCAGTTCTGTAGTAAAGAAATACAAAGTTATTGTTTTATTGATAAAAATATTACAGCAGACTTCCACCGGAAGACGCAGCGTAGGTAGGCCTCCCACTAGATGGACCGACGACATTGTGAGAGTCGCGGGCATCCAGTGGATGCAGGCAGGTTGTCGTTCAGTGTGGAGGTTAAAGGGGGAGGCCTATATTCAGCAGTGGACGTCGTCTGCCTGATGATGATGTCTACACCTTTAACCAATAGAAAACATTCATTGGGGTTAATTATGTTGTTCCATTCTCTAAACTAAACTAATTTGACAGGACTAAAATTGACGGCGTTTCTTTTCATTTCAGTACGTCAGAAAAGAATAGCAACATATTTAGAACCGTCAAATTAGTTTAGAGAATGGTACACCAGAGTCGACGTCAATATCAGCCTATTATGACCCCATAATAGGCTGATAATGAATGTTTTGGTTAAAGACGTAAGATAGCAATTGGAAGCCCGTGATGTCGCAATTTATTTTGTGCCAATGGTGGCAAATAAGCTAACGGGCCGCCTGATGGTTAGCGATGGTAACTTACCTTATTATCGGCCAACTTGGCTGTGGTGGCGGTCTGTATGTAGGCAGAATGATTTGACAAGCGGACTCAGCCACAAAAGCCGCCACAATCACTAAAATTAAACTGAACATTTTAAAGCTTACAAACTCTTTTGAATTATTTTCTTCTTTTGCAACTTCTTTTTATGACAGTTCGAGTGGAACTAATGAAGAGTTTATTTAAATTCCGTTTTTATAGTGTAAATATGTAAATAAGGAAAATCTGAGGTTCTTACCCTGAGAGAAGATAAAGGGAAACGGTAGGTGTTGTGTTATGTTATTTGTGGTAATGATAGGTATCTATGTTTGATAGTGGCTGGGGACAGGGAATTACCTCCAGCTAGTTTTTGGATCAGAATTATTACGAGTATATTGTTCTTTGTAATTTTTTTTTATATGATCAGTACGAGAACTTGCGAAAAAGTATTCGTTCTGTAAACGATAGCAAATGTATGAAAAAATCAGTTTACTTTCACGTCCGATAGAGACGCTGTTCAATTTTTCATACATTTTGCTATCGTTTACGGAACGAATACTTTTTCGCAAGTGCTCGTACTAGGGACGCTGATCTACATTTGGCCATCTCAGAAGGTTATCAATTCAAATGCTTTTAAAAAAAATATGTTTGTGAACTTCCGACTGGTTGAACTGATTTTGATGATTCTTTTTTTATTTGAAAGCTGGTACTTTCCGTTTGGTCCCATTTTAATTTGGTTCAGTTTTGTCATTTTTATGAAGTCGGTTTTTTATATTGATTATTCTTAGGGATCCGTATAACCGGGGCCCTATTACTAAACCTACGCTACCCGTCTCTCCGCGTGTCTGTCCGTCTTACCTTTTAACTCAGCTGTATCTTTCAAACCGTAATAGATACCTAGGCAGTTGAAATTTTCACAGAATATGTAATGTTACGGCGGATCAACTAAGAAATAATAATAAAGGGAAAAAGTAAAAACCTTATGTAATTTTTTTTTTAACTTATTTTTGTATTTGCAAAAACACAACTAAAAATAAAGTTTTAGTCAAAATCGGTTCAGCCGTTTAAAAGCTACGATACCACTGACAGATATACACGATAAACTTATTATACTCCTCTTTTTGTGTAGGTGGTTTAAAACTACCTAAGTCATAGAAATAAACTTTTCACGTAGCGTTTCCAACGAAGCTCTGGCGACTTAACAAAATTTCAGATATGTATCTCCCTATTCCGTGGATGTATCATCCCGACATTACATAAACTTTTTATGGTTTCATCATCATAATTTCAGCCATAGGACGTCCACTGCTGAACATAGGCCTCCCCCATCGATCTGCAAAAGGGCCGGTTGGAAGCGGCCTGCATCCAGCGTTTCCCTGCGGTCTCTTAGGTCGTCTGTCCATCTTGTGGGTCGTCCTACGCTGCGTTTACCGGTCCGTGGTCTCCATTCGAGAACCTTTCGGCCCCATTGGCTATCTGTCCTGTGTGCGTGTTTAATGGTTTAGCTAAAGAGAAAACTACTTCATTAGCAGTCTGAGCCTGTAAAATCGTGATTAAATTAAACTCTATGCCAACGTATATGCCATAAATCAGGGTATTATCTGGGGAAAGCATTTATCCACATAAATTGGGGTCATATTTCATCTGGATAATAGACTCACATATTCAATATCTGCCAAGCCGCCTGCCAAGCGTGGGGATTATGGCAACACCCATCTCTATGAGGGAGGCCTTTGTCCAACAGTGGACGTTAATTGGCTGATGATGATGTGATACAATCTCTGTTGGAATCGACATCAAAGGTCCTCGTAGGGTAATAATACTCATGTGAAGTAATTATCTGACGTGTTTGGGACACAAACTTCTCCCGTGACGTCCGTTTTTACCCGACTCACCAAAAACAGAGGAGGATAAGATAAAGTTAGTGTTGTTTTAAGTTAAATCTGTAGCTATAAGGGACCGTTCAAGTATTACGTAAGCACTATAGGGGGGTCTATGCTTTGCTTATTTTTGATGACATGGGGTTGGGGGGGTCTAGATGGTGATTACGTCAGAGGTAATTATTTACTTATTTACACATTAGGGCACTGCTGCTCATGTATTAATAAAAAAAATGAATTTATCTACCAAAGTTTACATAAACATGGGAGGGGGGAGTAAGAGCTTTGCTTACTTTTGCTGACACTGGGGTGTTGGGTAAATAATTGTAATAAATCTGTTTACGTAATACTTGAACGGCCTCTAAGTTATTTCAAAAACGTTACTTTTACAAGCTTTTATTTAAATTACTCTTGTTAGTTAGTATGTATATACATAAGTATGTGTGTGAGACAAATCTTGTAACTGAATTTTAGACCAGCTATCATCAACCGATTGAGCTGAAATTTGGCATACACTTTTAGTTTGGATGACAATGCATGGCTAGAGTGACGTCATTCCAATTCCAATATGGCGGACTCACAAAGATGGCGGGCCAGTTATTTTTTATGCACTTATTTTGCATATTTATGCATTTTAATAAAATAAAATGCCTATGATATACTAAATAGACGTCACAATTAATTCAATATAGCGGACGCCCCAAGAGTGCGGACAAAATTTTCTTATCTACCATCATGATATGGGTATCAAATGATTTGGTTTCATCATCACCATCATTTCAGCCATAAGACGTCCACTGCTGGACGTAGGCCTCCCCATCGATCTCCAAAAGGGCCGGTCGGAAGCGGCCTGCATCCAGCGTTTTCCTGCGGTGTCTTTTAGGTCGTCTGTCGATCTTGTGGGTGGACGTCCTACGCTGCGCTAACCGTTCCGTGGTCTCCTTTCGAGAACCTTTCGGCCCTATTGGCCATCTGTTCTGCGTGCTATGTCCCTTCCCCCTGCTACTTCAACTTGCTACTCTATATGGATGGGCTATGTCGGTAACTTTCGTTTGCCTACGGAACTCCTCATGGTTGAATGGGTTAGTGAGTTTTTAAAATTAATCAATATTAACTTGCCTAATCGAATTCTCCCGATTTCTCTCGATTTTTTACTGCATTATCCCCCTTTATTTATTTTGTTGGGTTTGTGATTTCACCTGCCTTGATATTCACTTCACTTTACTATGAGCTTTGGTGTTCGTAGAATATTCTAGCTCGAAACTCGACTGTTCGAGCCAGAATACTCAACGAATCGCACCAAAAGCATAGCACAAATTGCTTTTGGAGCGATTCAGAACACGCCCAGTCACGACTTCGTGATTCCACCGAGAAAAAAAGGTTTACTCGGAAAGGGTGTACTCATCCGAAAGGGGTTCATAATACCCATAATTTTAATATGAACAACATTTAATTTTACTATGGGTTTAACCAAAGTTTTTTTTTTTGTTTAAATTAGAACGGCTATCAAGGCATTTTTGTAAGAAATTTGTTGTAGCCACTTGCACCCATATAAATCCATAGCAATTGTGACGCGGAGTTCAACGCGTTGACATGAATAAGAATTTTCAATCACATATCTGTCACAATACCTGGCGACAGAGTTTCATTCTCATTTCCGTTCTATTTACTTCTCTTTTCTGTGGGTTTAACCCTGAAACCACGTAAAAAACTTAAACTTTGTGAAATAGTTGGTAGCCTTATCGCTATAAGAGGAGCATTATTCTCAAGCGTGTTCCATTGTAGACCGCATCATCACTTAACATCAGGCGAGTTGGCGGATAAACGCAAGCCTATTAATACATAAAAAAAGATCTCTTCCTTCTCCTTATCATACTCAAATATAATGAACAACATTTACTATGGGACCAACCCCGAAAATGCATCGTACAAGTCATAATTAAGAGTATGATCGACCCGTTTCCTCAGTACACCCTTCCTGCGTAACCCAGAACAGATGTACCCTAAAGCTATTAGTATCAGTACTAGCGAAGCCAAAAACCAAAAAAAATGATTTATAAATTCGTAATTCAAACGGCCCTCACCGCTTAGGAATTTGCACGCCCAATAGGACGAATTATCTCAAGCCTGGCCTTTCCTGTCGTCCCTAATGGGGCTCGGCGTGAATTGTGGTTTGAAGCTATTTGTGAGGGGTACATCTTGGAATTATCTTTGTCCCTTTGGCTTTTTTGGCCGAATTGAGGTTGTAAAGAAAATTGTATGTGATAAGGAATAGTAAAAGTACGCATTCGTTTAAATATTTGTTGTTGTATGGTAGGTACAGCTTTATTTGTGATGTACTTACCAATCCTTTCAGCCTACATCATTATATAACAAGCTTAACCACTGAAATTAAACAGTTTGAATTAAAGGATTGTGTTTTTTTTTTTATTTCCGCTGTGAGCATTTTGGCGTCGCATTTCTTGTGCATATTTACTAAGCAGTGTCAAATCTTAATCCTAACTAATATTGTAATAATTCTCGCAGTTTAAAAAAACTAAAAAATACCTTTTAAAATCGCTAATCCTGAAGATAGTGTTAAGGATCCAAATTTCGTTAAGATCCGTTCAGTCGTTAAGCGTTAGCCGTGATAACGCGATAAACAATAAAATAATAGGCGAGTTAATAGAGTCTTAAAGGGTCAGCAACGTATTTGTGATGCCTCTGGTGTTACAAGTATCCATAGGCGACGGTGACTGCTTACCATCAGGCGGCCCGTCTGCTTGTTTGCCACCTATGGCATAAAAAAAAACATCCACACAGAGAGACAGAAGTTACTTTTGTTTTTAACACGCTTTTATTAGCTTGGTATGTATCTATGTAACGGAATCTTTGAACGTGATTTTCACCCCTTTCAAAACGTTGGATTGATTTGAAACTGCACACATATCAAGCACCGATGACAATGCAATAATTTGTATAGTTTGTTCCATTATCCTTACCAGGGTCTGCAGGTAAACTGATTTTAAAGCGTTATTTTTTTTAAACTTCGAGAATTATTTTAATTCCTAACAATTGCTATAATCAGCAAAGATATCTGAGAACCATTTTTTAAGTCCGTTAAAACAAATTATTAAGTCCGCTAGACGTGCGAACTTGCGAAGCCAAAGTTTATAAAAAAGTGAACTGTCAATCGTAGATAACAACGTTCAAACCTTGTTCAAACCTTCGTGGATAAATTCTGCAGTATTTTTCCGTAAAGCTATTTTCTCTAAGGGCCTTCTATTTTGACGATATTCGACTTACCTGGTGAAGCGAAACGTCTAATTATTTCCTTTTCCTGTACAAACACATGTAACTGTTTCCTTTTCCTGTCCAATAAGATATCGGACAGGGGATTTATTTGTTTCAAATAACAGAGTTAGTGAAAAATGTAGTTAAATGTAAAACGTATATTGAAGATGCTAGGCGTTTGGGGTCGAGACATTGGGTCCTTGGGGACCGGGAGCTCACCTCATTTTCAAATAATTTTCCGAGCGCCTGGTTAACGCGACGCGTGACCAAAATGCTGGCGTGTATCTGGCACAACGTATAAGCATTGCCATTCAACGTGGTAATGCCGCCAGCATGTTGGGTACGCTGCCAACTGATAGTGGGCTTGAGTATTTGGATTGTCTTTAGACCTTCAACGGTCTATGGTTTTTTTGTATTTGTTTAATTAATAAAGGCCCAGAAAAAAAAGTATTA
Source organism: Agriopis leucophaearia (assembly GCA_949125355.1). Lineage (NCBI taxonomy): Eukaryota > Metazoa > Arthropoda > Insecta > Lepidoptera > Geometridae > Agriopis > Agriopis leucophaearia. The sequence continues at coordinate 2,435,097 of OX421289.1, forward strand.
AAATCCGCTAATAAAGTTCTGAGAAAAAAAAAAGTTCTATATGTTTCAGTTTTTGGTCGGTTTAGAAAGAGATGCTCTGTCTCTTTCCCGTATAGTGAGTTATAGAGTTTCTATAGTGTAGGTAATTACTAGTGACGTCAGTATGGGGTTGATCTTTGATATGGCGGACAAACTTACAAGTGACGTTACTCATTAAGTATAGAGCGCTCTGTCTAGCAAGACACTAAAATGCTTGTCTCAATTAATTTTGAACACATTTTTAGGGTTCCGTACCCAAAGGGTAAAACGGGACCCTATTACTAAAGCTCCGCTGTCCGTCTGTCACCAGGCTGTATCTCATGAACCGTGATAGTTAGACAGTTGAAATTTTCGCAGATGATGTATTTCTGTTGCCGCTATAACAACAAACTAAAAACAGAATAAAATTAATAATAGGTCGGGGAAAAAGTCTTTTCGTATTTTGTATGTATAAAGTTGTAGTAAAATCTCATCGGTTGTACTGTTTGTATCTGGCTGGTTTTGATATCATTAAAAATATGACATTTTAAAAAAGGAATGCAAAAAGTAAAAAGCAATTTCCCGCCATTTTTCAATTGTTTTTTGTTCGATAAAATGAGTTAATCTGACGAAGAAATTCGATATATTTTGAAGTTTTATTACAAAAAAGGGAAAAATGCGACACAAGCCGCGAATAAAATATGTGACGTTTATGGACCTAATGCAGTGTCATCAAGAGTAGCACAATGTTGGTTCAAGCGTTTTCAGTCCGGGAATTTTGATGTCAAAGATGCAGCTCGCTCTGGTTGCCTTGTTACGGATAAAGTCGATGCCATTTCTGAAAAAGTGGAGCAAGATCGGCATATTAGTAGTTACGACGTAGCTGAAGAACTGGGGATCGACCACAAAACAGTTTTGACCCATTTGAAAAAGTCTGGGTATAAAAAAATACGATATTTGGGTTCCACACGAGCTCACTGAAAGAAACCAAATGAATCGTGTGCTCATTTGCGATTCTCTGTTAAAACGTACCGAAACCGAACCGTTTTTGAAAAGATTGATCACTGGTGATGAAAAATGGATCACCTACGACAAGAATGTGCGCAAACGATCATGGTCAAAGGGCAGTGAAGCACCACAGACTGTAGCGAAACCCGGATTAACACGTAATAAGGTGATGCTGTGTGTATGGTGGGATTGGAAGGGCATCGTTCATTATGAGCTTTTACCGCCGGGCAAAACCATGGATTCGGATCTCTACTGCCAACAGCTGATGAGACTTAAACAAGAAATTGAGAAAAAACGGCCGGAATTGATCAACAGAAAGGGCGTGGTCTTTCATCATGATAACGCCAGACCACACACATCTTTGGCCACTCAGCAACAATTGAGAGAGCTTGGTTGGGAAGTGTTAATGCATCCACCATATAGCCCTGACCTTGCACCCTCAGATTTCTACCTGTTTCGGTCTCTTCAGAATTCTTTGGGTAGTGTTAGATTAACATCCAGAGAGGACTGTCAAAACTACTTGTTGCACTTTTTTGATCAGAAGTCCCAAAATTTCTACAGCAACGGGATTATGTCACTACCTACAAGATGGCAACAAGTTATCAAACAAAATGGCACATATATATTATAATTAAATGTAATTAAACTTGAAAAAAATATGTCTTGAATTTGTTTATAAAATACGAAGAAACTTTTTCCCCGACCTATATTTAAGGGGGCTCCCATACAACAAACGTGTTTTTTTTTGCTCGTTTTTGCTCGATATTGATAACGGCAACAGGTAGACACTTGAAATATGCACAGAATATTTAGGTATATCTGCACTTTAAAATTAAATTACAATAAAACAAATATTTAAGGGGGGCTCCCATACAACAAACGTGATTTTTTAGCCGTTTTTTTAGATAATGGTACGGAACCCTGCGTGCGCGAGTCTGACTTGCACTTGGCCAGTTATTTTTATTAGTGATCGTACATCACATCACTCGAAGAGCCGGTAACCGATGGGGAAGAAAGGTTCTCGTGTGGAGACTGCGAACCGGAAGACGCAGCGTAGGTAGGCCTTCCACTAGATGGACCAACGACGTCGTGAGAGTCGCTGGCATCCAGTGGATGCAGATGGCAGGTTGTCGTTCAGTGTGGAGGTTAAAGGGGGAGGGGTAATATGTTCTGCAGCGGACCTCTTCTGGGTGGTCTTTTTTGAAGTGAAAACTTTAAGCGCGTTGAGCACTTTTAGGTGAACAAAAATCATGAAACTTGCGTCATCGTCACGCTGTCACAGAATACATAATACACAGTACCGTGAACTTTAAAACAGCGCCATCTCTTGTAGAATAGGTGAATTACGTAGTAGCTATATCTAGTCTGTGGTGAATTACTACTTAAGCTTTCACTTCTGACGTGCAGTCCTATGACTGATGTGGTTTTTTTTTTCGCTTTTCGCTTCAATTTCATATTTCTATGCATTCAGATCCATGCAAAATCGAACAAAAAAATCCCTACTAAAATTCTACGACTTTTAGAAAAATCTGAAATGAAACACATGTCGTAAAAAAGAATTGAAAAAATAAGCCAAATGAATTAAAATAAAGTACTAACTCGTTTGACCGAATGAGAGGGAAATAAGGCATTTTGCCTTGTTTTGCAGTTGCCATTTTTTAGGCGGCAACAGTGCATCTACAGTAATATATGATCGTTGGCTTTCGCATTTTGGCGCCCCTTTCTATATGGCGCCAAGAGCAACCGCTTTTCTCGTTCTGCTCCAAAGCGCTAACCAACAGCATACCAGAGTGTTGACGTATGCATCTGGTATGACACAGCAGATGTCCTTTAACCTCATTCTATCTACGTCAAATCGCGTGCGTCATGTCATCCCTATCAGGAATACTACACAATGTATACGCTTTATGTTTAGGGATGTAGGGTGGTGAATGGCGTAGCAAGGACTGACCTAGTGATATTTGCGTGACCCAGTTCGGCCTGTTAAGTAGAGATGCAGAGATGGCTGTTATCCAATTTTCGCCGGTTACGGTTTTTTACCGGACGACGTACAAATACCTTCTGTTTGACTGTTAACGGGTATTGATGTATCTGTATGCTTATATGATTATTAATAGGATGTACAGTTATGGTATGTTAATACTATATATCAACTATCTTACCTACTGTCCAAATTCAATCTATCTATCCAGGCCTTATGAAATTACAGGGCACACAGAGATTTGACATCTTATACCTCGGGGTGCATCAAGCGAGCTAAACTGACCCGACACTACACTGAGGACATCCCAGACATCAGCTTGTACTAGATTAGAATGGCTCTGAAACAGCTTAAGAACAACAAGGCGCCGGGTGATGACGGAATCACGACAGAACTTCTGAGAGCGGGTGGAAAACCGGTACTTTTGGTCCTCAAGAAGTTGTTTAATTCCGTCTTACTCGAAGGTACTACGCCTGAAGCATGAAATAGGAGTGTGGTGGTGCTCTTCTTCAAAAAAGGTGATAACACCTTGTTGATGAATTATAGGCCCATCTCACTCCTGAGCCATGTGTACAAGTTGTTCTCCAGAGTCATTACGAACCGTCTCGAAAGCAGTTTTGATGACTTCCAGCCCCACGAACAAGCCGGATTCCGTAAAGGCTGGAGCACCATAGCACCATAGACCACATACATACGCTCCGCCAGATTATACAGAAGACTGAGGAGTATAATTGGCCATTATGTCTAGCGTTTGTGGACTATGAAAAAGCCTTCGATTCAATCGAGACCTGGGCAGTGTTGCAGTCCCTCCAGCGTTGTCATATCGACTATAGGTATATCGAAGTGCTGAAGTGTTTGTATAGAAACGCCACCATGTCGATCCGATTACAGGACGAGAGCACGGAACCAATCCAATTGCAAAAAGGCGTGAGACAGGGAGATGTTATCTCTCCGAAACTGTTCACTAACGCATTGGAGGACGTTTTCAAGCTCTTGGACTGGAACGGATTCGGCATCAACATCAATGGCGAATACATCACTCACCTTCGTTTTGCCGACGATATAGTCATTATGGCAGAGTCGCTGGAGGACCTTAATACAATGCTCAGCGACCTCAGTAGCCTTTCCCAACAGGTGGGTCTTAAAATGAACATGGACAAGACAAAAGTCATGTCCAATGTCCATGTTGTACCCGTACCGGTAATCGTTGGGAACGATACTCTCGAAGTTGTTGACCATTACACCTATCTTGGACAGATTGTTCAGTTAGGTAAGTCAAACTTAGGCAAAGAGGTCACCCGAAGAATCCAACTCGGATGGGCAGCGTTCGGGAAATTGCGTGACATCTTCTCGTCCAAGATACCACAGTGCCTGAAGACAAAGGTATTTGACCAGTGTGTGTTGCCAGTGATGACATATGGTACTGAGACGGTCTTTAACTCAATTGGCCTTTTGGAAAAACTCAGAGTCACACAACGGGCAATGGAGAGAGCTATGCTCGGAGTTTCTTTGCGCGATAAAATCCGAAACGTAGATATTCGCCAAAGAACCAGAGTCACCGACATAGCTATTAAAATCTGCAAGTTGAAGTGGCAATGGGCAGGCCAAATTGCTCGAAGAACTGCTAACCGATGGGGAAGAAAGGTTCTTGAGTGGAGACCGCGAACCGGAAGACGCAGCTTAGGTAGGCCTCCCACTAGATGGACCGACGACATTGTGAGAGTCGCGGGCATCCAGTGGATGCAGATGGCAGGAAGTCGTTCAGTGTGGAGGTTAAAGGGGGAGGCCTATGTTCAGCAGTGGACGTCTTCTGGCTGATGATGATGATGATCTCGGGGTGACGAGCGCAGTGCATTGCACTCCAGGGTTTTGAACTGTTGAAGTTCAAAATTCTCCTCTTCTCTGGTCAAAGGCTAGGGCTGACCATAACCTTTGATCAGACTAGGGTCAACCGCGCTGCGCTGCGCTTGCCAAGAAGAAATCGATTCGACATCCATACAGCATACACACAAGGTCCGGCTAAACCATCCGGCCAATTTTCAATTCCATCCCTACTGATAGGTATTCACCCAACGCTGCCGTGGCTGAGTGGGGTGAAGATAACTTAATGTTGTTTACGCCGGCTCCTGATTTCTTTGCGATTCGTTTGATTTCTGCGTGGTGTTATCTTTTCACCAGATGTGTCAAAAACTATCAGAACCCGGTTATGCTTGACATTTTCCAGTCTTTTCGCAATTTTTTTCGCGAAAAGTGTAAGTTTACTTTTATTTATGGTGTCCAACGTTTGTTGCCTTATTTTTATAGAAAAGCGCGGCATAAAGCAAGAAGTCCGCCTATGGACACCTGCAACATAAGCGACGTTGTCGTTCCCTTGCCAGACCAGATAAATGTTTGATGCTCTTTTTAACCGACTTCCAAAAAAGAGGAGGTTCTCAATACGACTATTTTTTATGTTTACCTCAGAACTTTCGACTGGGTGAACCGATTTTGATTATTCTTTTTTTATTTGAAAGCTGGTGCTTCCTGTGTGGTCCCACTTCTATATGGTCCGGTTTTTTATATTGATAATTTTCATTTTTTTTTTTTTTTTTTATTGAGATAAAACACGGTCAAACCAATTACATAAATATCTCACAAATTATCATTATATAAAAAGATTATAATAAAATTAAAATACATTATTTACTACATTGAAATCATTGTCACATAACAGCAATAATAATTAAGGATAAAAATAAATGTCAAAAATCACACATGTTAATATAAATTAAGAACTACAAAAATTAAAAAAATTAAAAAAAAATACAGAGCTACCTATTTATTAGATGCAGATATATAATTTTCTATAGATCTTTTTATTTGTTAGAGTCAGAACGCAAAAAATCTAGTTTTCGCCAAAATATGTGCAAGGGTTCATTACCATAAAAATAACGAGTAAAAAATTCAAAATAAACACAAAAAAATGGGTATGTGTGTGCGCCATTGTTGTAAGAAGCAGTCATTGGTGAGCGTGAGATTTAAATACCCATTTTTAAAATATACAGTCAAAACCTTTTATTTCGACATCGTTTAGAACAACATGCCGGTTATAATAACCTATTGATTTGTTTGTACTTGCATGATACACATTAAACATCACCGGTTGTTAGGGCTATCGGTTTTTACGACTGAATATGAGCAGTCCCTTCGATGTCTTTATAACAGATTTTGACTGTATTTTAATATTTTAATTCTTTCCAATGGTTGCCTGGCAGAGATCGCTTTTAGCCATAAGGCCGCCACTTGTGGCAGTAGCTCGTAAGTGTTTTCTATCTGTTTGTAATTTTTATTTCTGGTGTATACAATAAAGAGTTTCTATCTATCTATCTATACCCATTCTATAATCACATTACGATGGTAACTTCAGCCATATTGCAAAATTGTTATCACCCATTCCAATTTTTTTATTGACACGGTCATGCGTCTTCGTTCGAGCCATAAGCCATATTCACCTGGGACATCCCCGGATGAAATATGAGTACAATATACCCGGGTGACGCTGCGATGATCGGGATGTAATAATGAAATGTGGGCTTTTTGGCGCCATCACGTTGTCACATCAAATCGCTCTACGCACAGACTAGGTATAGCTACTACGTAGCCCAGACTTGTAGTTACGATTATTTTCAATGGAAACAATTCAGTGAAATACCTTTTTTTATGTTACTGGATAACGAGACGGGCAAAATCGCTCGCCTGATGGCTCTTCACGCTTGCCCAAAACAGCTAAACGCCACTCAGAATTTTGAACTTCAGCAGTTCAAAACCCTGGATGGCAACGCACTGCGTTCATCACCCCGAGATATAAGATGTCAAATCTCTGTGTGCCCTGTAATTTCGCTGGAAACATTGCCTTTCAATCCGGAACACAGTAGTGTTTGCACACTACTGCTTGGCGGTTGAATAACTGGCAAAGGTGTGGTACTTCACCAGGCGGACCCCTGCAAAAGAGTCCTACCACTACACCACCACCTGAGGGGCGGAGTGAGGGGTTACTAAATGCTAATTGGTCCATTCAACGTCAGTTCAAAGTGTAAACAAAGCATAGTGATGGCGTACCTACGGTATTGGTCGGAAATGACGTGAGGTTCAGTGGAATTAGTGAGCGTGTTTTTTATATCAGTAGGGGTCAACTGTTGAAGTGTCTGAACATGTTCGCCCTGCATTAAATGTCTAGTTATAGAAAGTCTTTGGCTGTACTGCACACTTAGGTACTAATTTTTCGCGCTGAACACACTGCTTTAAAAACTAACTACAAGTGACAAACGGCTCGCCGCCGCCGTGGTGATCAGCTGAATTCGGCTTTGATCGTCGATTATGCTGCGATCTCTATCACTCTCTCACACAAGATGATCTACACATCTCGCTCATACACTTCGTAGTGACAACAGCCGTCTAAGATAAAACAATTTATATTATTTTTCTGTAACAATAAAAAATACAGTAATTACGATTGAAATGAATCTCAGTGCGCGTGTAGTTTGTGCTGTTTATAAAGACACAGGAAGGCAATTTATCACAATTATTTTTGCTAAAACACTTAATTAGCTGCGACACTCGGAGTGCGTGACTGAGAGACGGCTGTAACGAGTATGATAATATGCCTTGCATTTTAAGTGTTTTAGTAAAAATCATTGTAATGAAATGCCTTCCTGTGACTTTATAAACTGCACAAACTAAACACGCTCTGTGACAGACAGAAAAAAAACTATTTCACGCGTAAGTACTGTATTTTATATTGAAACAATAAATATTAATTGTTTTATGCGAGATGTGTAGCTCGTCTTGTGTGAGAGAGTGATAGAGATCGCAGCATAATTGACGACCAAAGCCGAATTCAGCCGATCACCACGGCGGCGGCGAGCCGGTTGTCACTTGTAGTTAGTTTTGTTCGCCTATAACGTCTCTATTATATTACATCTCACTGAGTGCGACGCCAAAATTCTCACAGAGGAAACAAAAAAAAAAGATAAATAAACGTCAACAAAGACACTTACGAAATAAAAAAGTATTGTATCGAGAACTAAGACTATAAACCCATTTCTAAGAAAGGACCTTGGAACAAATAAAGATTGGTTAGGATCCCGCGTACCGCCGTTTGTATCTATTAGGAGGGAAACCAGGTTTTTATAGAGTAATGGAACTATTTAATGGAGTAATCGTAAGTTAGGGCCGTTAGTCTGTGACAATTTGTATGGGTGGTCCATGTGTCCAAAATAAAACGAATGGACGGGCCCTAACCATTGAACTTGATCAGTAAAAACGAGTCAAAACTGTCGGACATATATACACCTAATTATAAAAATGTACAGTATATTTGTTACATAAAATAGATATCGGTTTTATTTATGTATTTACACTTCGGTAAAGCATACGAATTCATAAGAGATAAATGTTAATTTGTGAGATAAATGTTAGTGGAATTTGTCCGTTTTTATTCTCAATAAATTATTATAATTATAATTTTGTCAGATGTTTCGTTATCGCGTAACAATAGACTTGTGTTTCACTTCCTACGGCTAGAGAACGACTGAAACGAAATGAGAGCTGGCGCTCATTTTGTAATCTTCAAAAATGCGCTTCTACTGGGCCCGTCCATTCATTTTATTTTGGTCGAAGGGTATGCCAATAAAATTGTTATCTGAACAAAACAGATATATTTTTGACAGGACGGCGAATTGCAGGGTTGCATAATTTTTTTATATACTAGGGATTGGGACATGACCTCTAAAATGCTCCAAAGGCTACATATTATTTGACAGACGGCCTTGTACACTTTGTAAATCACGTAACAGATTCTGTGCTACTGTACGAGTAGTCCTTATTTTGTGGTTTCACTTCTGCCCGCAGTCCCCATTACTTTTTTTTTATTCAGATCTTGGCTTCGCACTTCTAGTGCATTTGCCAGTGTCAAGTATTAAAATGTTATCAAGGTTTAATATCGTCAACAAGTCCAAGACCTTCAACGGTCTATGGTCAGCCTAACTGTTTTTATAGTGTTTAGAGACTGATATACATACATATATATTTTTAAATACATACTTAAATAGATATTAACGCCCAGACATAGAACAAACACAAATGTTCATTAACACAAATGTTTGTCCTAGATGGGAATCGAACCCACGCCCCCAAGCCCAGAAGGCAGGTTTACTACCAACTAAGCTAACGGGGCTGTCTGTTTGCTTGTATTTTCTTTAGTTAGTAAAGGCATTTGCCGGATAAAAAAAAAAGAATGTTTGAAACAAAGTTTTCTATTACTATCATTTGTTTTGGCGACGGGATGCCATTCGGCGTGGTAATGCCGCCAGCATGCTGGGTACGCTGCGAACTGATAGTGGGCTTGAGCCATGGCTTGATATATATCAAGATATTGCCATTAATTGTATATTTATTTTGTTTTATTTATATTTAATGAACAAAATATAACCTATTTCGTATTTTTTTCAGAGATTTTATATTTTATATCTGCGAAAAACGCGCGACCGTTATAGCCACGTGCTTAGATCAGCCAAATTGAAATGCTAAGCAAGTCCTATCCAAACAAAAGGTTGGCAACTTATTGATAGTTCCCCGTTCAAACTCAGTGTACTCCCTCCGGGGATCTGTCAACAGGCAACTTGAAACATCGAATCCCTTGGCATTAATACAAGATACCTTCGATAAAAAAAAACAAAGATGCCACAATGACGCGCTAATCGCGGCTATACCAATATGGCTGGACGAAATACGCAGCCAGAATGGATCCACAGTCACGCAATAGTTGCACAAGCCGTAACAGCAGTGGCGTAGCTATCGGAGGGCTAGGCGGTGCCGTGCACTGGGGCCCTCAAGCTTGGGCCCGGATCAGCAAACCTCAAACTGAAATTGCAAAATTTTTGCCCTTCATACACATACATGTAGTAAGTAGCTTTGAGCACAATAAAGAGCTGATGATAAAGTAGCTTTGTACCTTTAAATTATTTATATTTTTACTTGATAAATCCTAACGTAGTTTAGGTAGGGCCCAATTTTTTTTTGCACCAGGACCTTTGGTTACCTAGCTACGCCAATGCGTAACAGACACGTCAACATGGCTGACGAACCACCGTCGGACCAACGGGAGAGAAAGAGAAAATTGTCGTTTTCTCTCGGAAGAGAAGTTCTCACTTGCGGTTCAAACATAATAGGCGTCTCACTTGCTCAACTAAGGTTCACGAGTTTTAACGATGTTGTGCAAATCGAACATACATTAAATAACTGAGCCATAAATGTATAACTATACGGTTGGTTTTGGTGAAATGTTTATAAATTGAATTTGTAGAAGTTAATCGTCTATAAATCGAACTAGGCATGATGACTAATATTTTTTTATCACCTCATAAAAAAGCTGATCATCAATAGGGCCTATCAATGAAAACAAAATTTTAATTAGTTCAAAAATAAATAATTTACAAGTATTTTAATTTCAAGCTAGACAGAGAGCGAACTATACTGAGCTATGACGTCAAGCCTCAGGCGCGGCATACAAATGCTATACTAACACGCCCTTTGCGAGAAAGCGATGGAGCATCCCCTCTCTATCCCCACCTAAAACTTTAAACCCTCACATCTCAGAGATTTATCAGCCAATGAAATATTTTTTTTCAGTATGTGTAATATATTTAGTTATATTCATCACTAAGCCTGTTATTTGTCATAAATTAAACATTAGGCCACATGCCTAGCCAAGAGGACAGGCTGTAACACGTAGAGGAAAATTGTGAATTTTTAATAAAATAATTTGCTTATGTATAGGTTCCATAGTCTGAAAGAGGTTTTACTTATGTGGGAGTATTCTGTCTTCTATTTATTTAACCTAAGCGCAAGATCGTGTCGACGGAAGTAGGTTTATTTTTAGGACAAAAGGAGCGCTATTCGAGTTACTTGGAATCATAATATGTAGTAGGAATCATGCAGGAATAAAAAGTAAGGGTGTGATATTTTTCTGTTGGCAATGGAATAATGAAATGTTTTATTTTTGAAGTGAAAACTTCTTTAGGCGCGTTGAGAACTTTTTGGGTGAACAACAATCATGGAACTCGCACATCGTCACGCTTTATTTTATAACAGCGCCATCTCTTGTAGAATAGGTGAATTACTGCTTAAGTTTTCACATCTGACGTGCAGTCCTATGACTGTTTTTTTGTACGCTTATGCTTTTGTACGCGGCGGGTGTTATAAACAGAATTTTGAAGTTTTAGCGCGAACGGGAAAAAAATCATCTCACAATGGTATTTGACTGTTTTTACGAAGCCATCTCAACTTGTGTATAATCTTACTACTAATATTATAAAGAGTGTTTTTGTATCTTTGGATGTTTGACGTTATTTCGTTAAATAACTCAATAACTACTGAACCGATTCTTTGACTGTTGGTTGAGGTCAACCAGACGTCAGCCATGTTGACTTGTCTGTTACGGCTTGTAGAGATCCACTACGGAAGGATTTTGCGAAACGGCGAATTAAAAGGGCAAAAGGGGGTTGAAAGTTTTTAAGTTCGAAGTTAGCAATCGCAGGCAACCGGCGTAGGTTGGCCTCCTATTAGATGGACCGACGACATTGTGAGAGTCGCGGGCATCCAGTGGATGCAGATGGCAGGATGTCGTTCAGTGTGGAGGTTAAAGGGGGAGGCCTATGATCAGCAGTGGACGTCTTCTAGCTGATGATGAATCGCAGGCAACAACTTGTTTTCTACAAATTTTATATCATTTTGCAGAGTTGTTTTTCACCATCCCATTGTTATGCGAGTACTTAAATAATAATTGTTTCTATTCAGATGTAAATAGGGCGGGAAACCTTACCCGGGTGTGTAGGAGAACGCCTACACTCATTGCCAAAGTTCTTTCAGCCATGACAATGGAGGTGAATACTTAGAAAAGCTGTTTTGGGAATCATTTAATTCTCCTCAATAAAAGGGAACTTACGTAGCCTAGATGGATAAATCTATATATAAAACAAAGTCGGGTTAGTTACAGCATTTATAACTCAAGAACGGCTGGACTGATTTACATGGTATCTTTGATTTGTTGGATGTCTCTCCCCGAATAGAAGAACAAGTAATACAATAATCAATATAAAAACCGAATTCATAAAAATGTCAGAAATGGACCATTTGAAATTGGGCCACACGGGAAGCACCAGCTTTCAAGAAAAAAAAAAGAATCAACAAAATCGGTTCTCCCAGTCGAAAGTTCTGAGGTAACAAATATTAAAAAAAAAAGCAGTTGGATTGGGAACCTCCTCCTTTTATTAAGTCAATTAAAAACAAAGAAACTTTTCAACACGACCAATCATCATCATCATTATCAGCCCATCATGTTCCACTGCTGGGACACAGGCCTTCTCTCAGAGAGAAAAGATGGACCCTAATGCTAGACACCATGCTGGCCCAGTGCATGATGGTGAATGTCATATGTCTTTGATCTTTTGAAGTTCTTGGACATACCGGTTTTCTCACGATGTTTTCCCTTGCCATTTTTAAGCAGTGCAGTAGCAATGACATTGGAACTTTAGTAAATTATCTCATCATCATCAGCCAGAAGACGTCTACTGCTGAACATAGGCATCCTCCTTTAACCTCCACACTGAACGACATCCTGCCATCTGCATCCACTGGATGCCCACGACTCTCACAATGTCGCCGGTCCATCTAGTGGGAGGCCTACCTAGTACTGCATCTTCCAATTCGTGGTCTCCACTCAAGAACCTTTCTTCCCCATCGGTTATCAGTTCCAATGTGGCCTGGCCTATTGCCACTTCAACTTGCAGATTTTAATGCCGTCAGGTTGTAAAGTGCATAATGCTACCGTGCGGCCACCGTCGCCAAGAAACCAATTGCTAAATCGCGAAATTCACAGACCACTAGAGCCATGTTGTAAATAATAAATAGTGTGTGTAAATACACCCAAGAGATCTTACTCCAATATACCAGCGCTTAGTCCAAACAATACGAAAACCCCCATAAGTCTCTGGATATCTTGGATTATCCCGGACAATACCAAATATCGACGCGTTACGAGTAAACCTCACAAGTTACAGCTTTGTAAAAAATATTTCTTACAGATCATGAGCATAGTAAGTACTATTTATTATTTTAAATCTTTAGAAAAGCCAAGAATATAAATAAATTGTAATCTAAATAAATGGTAAAGACAATTCAAAAATTTGACTACGTCTATAACATTTAAATTGTAAATCGTCAAGTATGGGACAAATAAAAATAAAAAATATTTTTATCTAGAGTTTTTTTACCGGCGATGGAATGAAATGTATAAGTGTTTGGGGTAGGATCACTGAAGTGAGTTTTTTTTCGTTTAGGGTAGGATATTGTGTGTTAGAAAGTAAGCGTGTTGCCATTTTTCTGAAAAACGGTTAGACTTTGAATTCGGTTTATTTATTTATTGAATTGCGTTTGTTCTTTGCTGTTTGGCCAAAATCTGTGGAGTGGTTTACAAGTTATGAGTTTTTTTTTCGGGTTTGGCCGTGGACTTTTCTCTACATAGTCTCTACATAAAATGAAGTCGCTTTTATTCTAACATTTTGTTTTACAGTTACCGATTGCCTTGAAGTATGTGAAACTGGTAGAATGATAATATAAAACATTTCAAAAATTGGCGCTTCAATAAGTTTTGTTAAAATTGGGCCATTATCTACAACCAAGAACAATTTAATCAGTCAAAGTATAAACATATAGATATTAACACCCAGACATTTTACACAATGTCTGGGTGTTAATATCTATTTAAGTATGTGTTAAAAATATATATTATGTATGTTTATCCGACTCTGGCAGCCATAATAACAAGCTTTGCTTAGTTTGAGGTCAGATGACCATGTGTGTAATAATGTCCCAGATATTTATTATTATATTTTTTTTTATGGTTATGTATCCTGTTTCCCCATCTTCCAATACGACTGGTCACCGAGGAAGATTACGACCACAACCCTCCAAAGAAAAATACAACCACTCTAACAAACCCTGCAAGATGAATTCTTTGGAGGAGGCCTTTACCCGAAAAGGGGTTCTTACAACCAGAATAACTGAAGCATCAAAAAAATAAAAAAACTATTATAGTTCATATTACTTTATAACTCGGAATACAGACTGTTTTTTTTTTTTTTATAATTACACACATAAGAAGTTATAACATAAGATATGTATTATATAAAAACAAATAAAGAATAAAAACTACATAATATAATCATAGGTTATCATAAACATTAGATGTAGTCAAATTACTGTTATTTACATTTTTTATAGTTTGTAAGAAATAAAAGGCTTTTTATTTTTATTTTATTTATCCTGTTTCTGCAAAATAAACGATCAACTATCTCAGAATTTAATCTATGACACATATGAGATTTTTTGTTCCAACCGTCGATATCCACTTCATAAATAGAGCTCACAGAATAAAGGAAGAAATATATTTCCTCACTTCGGAGAAAGGTCAAATATTTTCTCCCAAGGAAGCTTTTACGGAGTTATTGGAGTAGATTAAGGCGTTATTGGCATATGTTGCTGCAAATATTAGTTGTATTCATTTAATAAACGTCTTTGACAAATTCTGGTTCAAATACTCAAAGGTAACCTCAGTTACCTACTTGTTAAGTCACTATCTTTGGGCAAGAAAGAAGTGGATGGTCCAACAGGTTATCAAGAAAATAGCCCTTCAGTCGATATTTTTAGAATAGTAGAATAAAACTTTCCGTGTGTATTATGTATTCTGTGCTTGTAGTTAGTTTTATTCGCCTATAACGTCTCAATTATATTACATCTTACTGCTGCATACGACCTTACCGCTCTTATTATTTACTTACAGCTGCGCCCCGCGGTTTCACCCGCGTGGTGATGAAAATAGGTGATGATGATGATGAAAAGTAGCCTATTTGTTAATCCAGGACATGTATATTCCAAATTTCATCCAAATCCGTCCAGCCGTTTCTGCGTGATTGAGTAACAAACATCCATCCATCCATATATCCATCCAAACTTTCACATATATGATATTAATCAGAAATCAGAAAAGTTTATTTTGTGACAATGAAAAAACAATAAAACAAGAAATATTCATATAGAAGTAGGTAAACAGGTACATTGTCACAAAAAACACAATTAGTGTGATTGATACCTAATCATTGTGTTGTTATATGGTCGCAATCTACGCCGAGCTCCTTCTGCGGGGAAATTGTGGTTTTAACTCACCTTCCGGTTTCAACCGCCCACAGTTTATTTATATTTTTTACCACAATACAGCCATCAGTAAATTTTCCCTTAACATTTTCATTACAATATTATAATTAATTTAATGTCAAAATTTGCTCCGCTGTCTTCCTCTGGGAATACTCGTATTATAGACCTACACAAAATTTTATCAAGAAAATGTTCAAATTCTATGAAGAAAAAAAACCACTTCATCAAAACTCACTTGAGGATTCATTACAAATTAATATAACAACGTCTTAAACTCACGTTACGTTTAAAGGTCGAGACGATCGACTGGTTTCGGAGCCATTAAGAGCTTCTTCATCAGGGAATACACGCTTTATTTAAATCAGTTACAAAATTTCTTTTCGTTGTTCGCAGGACATCGACTATGAGGGGTTTCGGTGGTTTTTGGATACATTCCTGGAGGTGTCCACTCCGGATGAACTATCAAGGTTAGTATTTTGTTATATCACTCGATGTACCCAGTTCAATCCACGTGTCCAAATTATTAACTTACCTGTTGGCCCATACGGGAGCTCCAATGTAAGTTTAATTTTAGGTTGAAGTGCAAGAAGCATTTGTTTGAGTTGCAGAAGGCAAATATCTTCTAACCTTATTTCAGTAAATGCTTCTTGTATTTCCCATTTCCCATCTTCTAATATTACTTATGTTTATGTATATATATTTTATTTTTTATTCCTCCAGCATAGTGTCATCCGCATTCCACTTTACTTTATCTGGTCTAACATGTAACTTTTCACTAATTATTAAGTATATATTAATGTCTCTATGTGCTTTTATACACATATATTTTCTTTTATGTTTTGTTTTTACATTTTTTGCATGTTTATTCTACGAATGTTTGTTGTTTTTTGTTTAACTCTGAAGTCCCGTGCGTCTCAGGAGGTCAGTGCTGAAAATCAGCGTTGCAGAGAAATCTGTAGCATTATAGCTGAGCACTGACCTTTTTTGTCGTACTGGACACTACAACAACTGAACATGTAGGTATTATTGTTATTTTTAAATTATTATTTTAATTCTGTTTTGTAATGTTGATGTTGTAGTGTCTTGTGCGTAAAATAAATGTTTTTTCTATCTTTCTTTTCTTTCTTTCTTTTTGGAAAAACTCAGAGTCACACATCGGGCAATGGAGAGAGCTATTCTCGGAGTTCCTTTGCACGATAGAATCCGAAACGTGGATATTCGCCAAAGAACCAGAGTCACCGATATAGCTATTAATAATTGCAAGTTGAAGTGGCAAGGGGCAGGCCACATCGCTCGAAGAACCGATAACCGATGGGGAAGAAAGGTTCTTGGATGAGAGACTACGAACCGGAAGACGCAGCGTAGGTAGGCCACCCACTAGATGGACCGACAATATGGTGACAGTCGTGGGCATCCAGTGGATGCAGATACAAATGGCAGGCTGTCGTTCAGTGTGGAGGTTAATGGGGGAGGCCTATGTTTAGCAGTGGACGTCTTCTGGCTGATGATGATGTTGACAAAATTATTGAATCCATAGGAACTGCGTTTGGTTTGAGATAAAGGTGATTTCTTCGATATAATGGCAGACAGTATCAGCTTATCACGGTTAACAGGTCTCTTAGAGAGAGAGGATGGGCCCTAATCCACCATGCTGGCCCATTGCATGTTGGTGAATGTCATGTCTTTGAACATTTGAGGTTCTTGAACATACCAGTTTCCTCATGATGTCTTTCTTCATTGTTTTTTAACGATGGTATCAAAACTGCACTTAATTAACTAAGGTACTAAATAAGCCATTTGTGCAGGGTCGAGGATCGAACCGGGTTCCTTCAGATTGTAAAGCGCTCATGCTACCGCTTGGCCACCATCACTAGTTCTTTCATCATATAATTGGGGATATATATCTTCAATATATTTTTTTTTAATGATACTGAGTGACGAGACAAGCGAAGTCGCTAGCCTGATGGCTCTTCACGCTTGCCCAAAACAGCTAAACGCCACTCAGAATTTTGAACTGGATGGCAACGCACTGCGCTTGTCACCCCGAGATATAAGATGTCAAATCTCTGTGTGCCCTGTAATTTCGCTGGAAACATTGCCCTTCAATCCGGAATACAGTAGTGTTTGCACACTACTGCTTGGCGGTTGAATAACTGGCAAAGGTGTGGTACTTCCCCGGGCGGGAAAAGCCCAGCTGCAAAAGAGTCCTACCACTATATTATTGACTAGCCGTCCGCCCCGGCTTCGCACGAGTGTAAGCTCGGCCTTCGGCCTCGCTACAAAATATAATATAGCCTATGTCACCCGGGGATAGTGTAGCTTCCCAACAGTGAAAGAATTTTTCAAATCGGTTCAGTAGTTTCGGAGCCTATTCATTACAAACATACAAAAATAGGTACAAATCTTTCCTCTTTATAATATTAGTGTAGATGATAATATAACAAAACCCTTGTAGGCAGCTTCTCTACATCATAGTTTAATTTAATTTTAATTCCAGGCATCTCTTCCTCTCGTTTGTGCGTCGCGAACGTCGCCCCGCGCTACGTGAGATGGCTGCAGCATCCTCGACCGCCGCGTGTGCCGCAGTCACATCACACGGAGACCACCCGGTAACAAAGCATACTGCTTATTACTGCTAGACCCTGAGAGAGGACTTACGGTGCCTCAGAGGCCACTGGAGCGTGTGAGCACTAACCCACATGAGCCAGGAAAATAAGGACGACTAGTTCGTCTGCTGGGTGACTTTGTAAGGCATCAAACCTATTTTTTTAAATTTAGTAATAGGTTTGCGTTTGACCGCCATCTCGCCTGATGTTAAGCGCGATGCGATCTACGATGGAGCACGCTTGCTTAGAAGAAACCGATTCACTCGAGATTTGAAGACACCCAGATTGTAACCATCGGGGAACACCCATTCCGGCAGTGCATTCCATATACTAGCAATTCGCACAATAAAAGTGGAATCAAAGCCCTAATGTAAGCCAGATGCATTCGCGCCCGTCACGCCACCTTACCATATCTCCCTTCCCTGATCTGAGGTGCTCAAGCCAAACAAACTCCTTAAAATACCGGAGCAAGGAACTGGAGCTTTAGCAAAATGACTCCAG
Source organism: Agriopis leucophaearia (assembly GCA_949125355.1). Classification (NCBI taxonomy): domain Eukaryota; kingdom Metazoa; phylum Arthropoda; class Insecta; order Lepidoptera; family Geometridae; genus Agriopis; species Agriopis leucophaearia. The sequence continues at coordinate 2,453,439 of OX421289.1, forward strand.
TGGCGTAGATGGAAGAGTGCATAATGACGGTGAATGTGTGTTTGTGCAGTTTAGCTGTTGTGGTGATCTGAATGATGAAGATAATGATGCCTCATGCAAACCAGTAGTGATTCTGGCTCCGTCTGCGATTTCACAATGCCACAGCACATGCTCTAGTGCTGTTCTTCATGCAGCCACAACTCAGTGGACTGTCCGTGGCTCCCAGTTTATACAAGTGGCTTATTCAAGTTGCAATGACCGGTTATAAGGCCTACTAGTAGGTGAAGTTCCTGTCGTTGCACGTACTCTAGTGCTTAGTCAATGGTTTACTTATAATAGAGAGATGAAGAGAGATATAGGGAGATATTGTGTGATTTCGGATCTGCATGATCTAATTCCCTCCTACCCATTTTTCTATCGGACTGCTAGAGTGGGCACGAAAAGGCGACACAGTTTCATGGTTGATATTCCGCGAACCCGTACGAAGCGCTTCGATTCTACTTTTATTATGCGAACTGCTAGTCTGTAGAATGCTTTGCCTGAATGGGTGTTCTCCGATAGTTACAATCTCAAACAAGCAAGGGCGCTCCATCGTAAGCGCATCATCGCTTAACATAAGGCGAGTTGCCGGTTAAACTCAAACCTATTATTAAATAAATAATAAATCTCCGTTATTATTCACTCCGTTACTATAGCAACATTCACGCTATACTGGTCTCTGAAACTTGGCTTCGCCCTTGTCTTCCAACAACGTCGTATTCTTTACCGGGTTTTATACTCATAAGAAATGATCGCACGCCTCACGGTGGTGGTGGTGTGGCTATTTACTTAAAAGCTAATATTCCTTTCTCCATCTTAAGTTAATCGCCATAGCCGCCTCCAGAGAATGCCGCCCGAAATCGCTGCAATATGGTGTGTAGGGATGCAATGCGTCGCCATGTTCATGCTTCTGTAGATGATGAAAATCCAGCTAAAGTCTGGAAGTTCCTCAGGTCAATGGAAATTGGCAAATCACGTCAGAATTCTATTCCTAATAATATTGATATTAATGCTCTTAATCAACACTTTTCTTCTGCCTCTACTATGCCGGATGCGGATAAAATTTCAACTATCAATAATCTTTCTGCCATTCCAACTCCCGACTTTTCACCTTTTGCATTTAATCGATTCACCGAATGTGATGTTAAGAAGAGTCTAATGTCAATCTCCTCCAACGCGGTGGGCGGTGACAGTATAAGTCGGAACATGCTTATGCCTACCCTTGATGTCATTCTTCCTATTCTTTGTATTTTATTTAATAACTCCATCTCAAGTGGGGTGTTCCCTGCAATCTGGAAAGATGCGCAGATTATTCCATTGCCTAAGAAATCCAACCTTAAATCATTTTCTGAATACCGTCCAATTTCTATCCTTCCTTTTCTATCCAAAGTCTTCGAGCGTCTTGTTCACAGACAACTCAATAAATTCCTCAATAGGCAAGACCTCCTTAATCCACTCCAATCCGGTTTTCGTCCTGGGCATAGCACTGTGTCTGCGCTTGTAAAGATCACCGACGATATACGCTTGGGTATGGATGACGGCAAGCTTACTGTTCTAGCCCTGCTAGATTTCAGTAATGCTTTCAATGCCGTTAACTTTGACATTTTGTTGGCGATACTACGCTCTATTAACATATCTCCATCGGTAATCGATTGGTTTCACAGTTACTTGTACGGGCGCCGGCAGCGTATACGCCTCGAAGATATGTTTTCTTCTTGGTGCAATACAATAGTTGGTGTACCTCAAGGCAGCGTTTTATCTCCTCTACTCTTTGCTATTTTCATTAATTCTATTTCCCAGCGCCTTTCTTCTTTCTACCACCTATATGCAGACGATCTCCAAATTTATTCGCAAGCCCGACTCAACGATCTGGACATAGCCATAGCTACCATTAATGCTGATCTGCGCCGTATTATAGAATGGAGCAATTCCTATGGTTTAAAAGTCAATCCCACTAAATCGCAGGTCATAATCATAGGCAGCACTTACATGATCTCTAGAATAAGTTGGGCTACAATTCCTAAGGTAGTCTTTGATGGCACTGTAATACCGTTTAGCAAATCTCTGAAAAACCTTGGCGTGATGTTTGATCGTACATTAAGTTGGGACAGTCAAATAAAGTCGATCAGCTCCAAATTATTTGCGTCTGGTGGTTCGCTAAGACGGCTTCGTAATTTTCTGCCAACTGCCACCAAAGTTGCGCTTGAACAGTCTCTCCTTCTTCCTATCCTAGATTACGCTGACGCCTGCTTTCTTGATCTTACCGAGGACCAGCTAAATAAACTTGAGCGCCTCCAAAATTACTGTATTAGATTCATATTTGGTCTTCGCAAATATGATCACGTTTCCCAATTTCGTGCAAAGCTCAAGTGGCTACCTATTCGACTTCGCCGGAATGCTCACCTACTCTCTTCTTTATAATATCCTTTTCAATCCCACCACCCCGAACTACTTGAAAGAACGCTTTACATTCTGGCACTCTTATCATACTCGACCTCTTAGATCAAAGAATACCCTTTCCCTCAAGTCCGTCAGTGCGTTCAGAAACTTTATGGCAAATCGTTTGCATTTCGGGCAGTTCAATTGTGGAACGTTTTGCCCGTGCCTATCAGACACGCGCCACCGCTCAATGTTTTCAAAGAACGTGTTAAGCAATTTTATCAGTCGCAGTTGCCACCTTGTTGACGTTGTTATTATTTATTCAACTAATCATATTTTTTTTTTTTTTATGTAAGTATCATATTTTTCACTATTTCAAGCCCCGCCTTCTACTTTCTGTATGAATCCTCTCCATCCTAAGGTTGCCTGGAAGAGATCGCTCTTAGCGATGAGGCCGCTAATTGTTACACTAGTTTGTTTTGTTAAAGCTATTTTATCGTGTAATATGTTATTTGTGGTGTGAACAATAAAGAGTTTATCTATCTATCTATCTATCTATTAATTTGCAGGCCAAGCTGAGCCTAGCGTCCAAGATCCATGGTCTAGCGGAGAGACTCCAGCAGCTCGGCCGGAGTTCTGGAGACTCCGTCGATGGCAGCGATAAAGGATCCAGGAGTAGAACTGGTGAGAAGTGCTGTATAAAACCAAATAGAATCACTTATTTGTCAGAACATAAAAAAATAGCATACAGGGTCGTATATAATGTCCTTGCCAAGTGCGGCGTACAAATGTAAAGAAAATTCTTTTAGTTTTGTTTAATATTATAAAAGTATTTCTATGTACGATATTTTAATATTTTATTAAGAACATTCGCAATCAAATCACTTTTCAAACAAAAACAAACTAAAACAAAGTTGGTCCGCCGTTTAGAAGCTTCGATGTCACAGATGCCACACTTACGTTAGTTTACGTCTGACATATACTGATCGTATGAATAAATGAGTATGAGTATGAGTACGTAAGGTTTAACCACAGAAAAGAGAAGTAAATAGAACAGAAATGAAAAGGGAAATCTGTCGCCAGGCATTATGACAGAACCTTGATTGAACATTCTTATTTAGATCAACGCGTCGAACTCCGCGTCACAGTTGCTAACTGATTTCGAATGACTGACGTTTCGTTTATATGGGTGCACATCACAATGTTCAATGTTCAGTCAAGGTTCTGTCATAATGACTGGCGACAGATTGGCTACAACAAATTTATTACAAAATGCCTTGACAGCCGTTCTAATTTAAACAAAAAAAATATAATTTTCTGTGAGTTTAAACTTAACCGTGGAATGGAAAAAATACTAGTGAGGTTTTTACGTAATCCTCGGTGCCTAAGTCTTTATTCGCACTTGGCCGGTTGTAGATATAAATACAAGAAGGTAGAAAAACTAAAACAGCCGGGTATAAGCGCGGGCGCTCCATTAATAGGCCTCTTGATCTTATTTAATATCACCAGACGAAGAATGAATACGAATAAATCGGTTTCTTCTGGGTAAACGTGCTCCATCCAGTTGCGTAGCTATCGGAGGGCTAGGCGGTGCCGTGCACCGGGGCCCTCAAGGTCTGGGGGCCCTCAGACCCTGACCAACAAACCTCAAACTTTTTGCACCAGGGCCTTTGGTTACTTAACTACGCCACTGGCTCCATTGTAGACCGCATCATCGCTTAACAACAGGCGAGGTAGCGGTAAAAGGCAGGCCTTATAATTCAATAAAAAAAAACAGGCCAACCATGCCCTCATTTTGATAACTCTATAAAATGACAATCCTGTGAACTGATATTGCTTTATGTCGATGGAGGTTCCCCAGGGAAATTATTGCAGAAATAACTCGTTTATCTTCGCTACGGTTTGTGCAGAGTTCAGACAAACCAGGGAGATATTAAACGTGTATGTACTTTCCCATCCCATCTACAACCTAAACGCCTCAACCCTTGATAAATCAGGGTTGATAGATGCTTGTAATTTCGAATTAGAGTTTATTTCGATTTTTTGCATTTTCTGAGAACATTTACTATTGTAATGTATATTTTTTTTTAACCATCAGAAAGTAGAGATTTCAGCGAACAAAAAGCATACCGACTTTTTAAAAAAAGCTAATATTTTGACACGAGAGTTTTCGATTGAAAATTAGGGTGCTTTTTTGATATTAAGTCAAAATAAGGTGAAAAAATAAATATTTTAAATCAAATAAATTACAGTGTATTTGGGACATAAAAAGGAAAGTTTTCACCAAATTTCGTAGAAATAAAAAAAAATTAAAAAAAAAAAAAACTTGGTTATTTGAATTTTTCACATAAATTTTGAGGTTATGTAAAAAAATTGTAAAAAATAAAAGTTGTAGATATTTTTATTACCTCCAACTTTGCCATTTAACTTTTTTTCATAGTTTTACCGGAAATCGAGATAAACCATTTTTTACCCTTAACCCCCCCCCCCCCCCCCCCCCTCCCACTTCCCGAACTCAGATCGCCCGTAATTTATTATACCTTTCATTTTTATCATATTCCCCTCCTTTTCTAATGGGTTTTATCCTACTACTATTTTTTTTTTCACTTTTTACCATTTTTGAAGGCTTCTACTCTGGTCTAATAGGAATGAAAAACTATATTTGACTGCATCTCTCATTATCGTTGTATCCATCCACATGAAATGATTTACGTGTCCAAAGTACGTGTACTCTCAAAACATTCTTATAATAACCTTACATTGAATTTTGACTCGCTCGCTCATTACCCGAGAAAGGGAGACAAAATAAGCCGATTCGAGTGTCACCGATAAATTAATAACATTTTATAGCTCTCCACTTAGGATTTCCTGTGTTGGGGGCATCATAAGACATGTCCAAAGACAGGGACAATTACCATTCTGGATAGAAAAGAAGTAAAACTCGGAGCAAACCGTCCCATGTTAAAAAAGATTATAACTTAATGCTACTTTCCAGGGAGTGTCCACCCCATGTTCACGGTGACCACGCACCCATCGTATTCTTCCCATGAGCTGTGCCTGGACCGACGAAACGAGACCAGCCCCAGCCACAGCCAGATGTCCAGGAACTCCAGCCGAAAGAGCAGCAACAGCCTGCGTGTCAATCAGAATACTAAGATTGAAGGTAGGCAGAACCAACAAGTCGTACTCATCCCACGAGCTGCGCCTGGACCGGCAGAATGAGACCAACAATATCCAGATGTCTCACACGCTCCTGCGCCGTAGAAACCGTGTAGAATAAGATCTTAAGCAGTCAAACTATCGTGTCATGGATAATGATGAAGCATGCAATACAGTAGCAACGTTAGTTTCACATACAGTACTAAATATTTGATAGGGCTTAAATTTACCCAAATATGTTTGCAGATTTCAGACACCTGATTCGAAAATCTTCCACTCTGGAGGTCCATACAGCGAGGGTTTCCCTGAAAGATATTGTCTGCTATCTATCGCTGTTAGAAGCTGGAAGGCCAGAAGACAAGCTAGAATGTAAGTTATACCATAACGATAAGGAAACGATGTATAAATATATATGGACTATAGTATGGGAGAGCCATTCTATCGTTTTCTAACGGTAATAACAGAATTTATTAGTTTAAGAAACTGTCTTCAAAATTAGTATTAAAAATTTGAGTGCCTAGAAAATTTGAGGGTTGCCCTCGATTTTCCAGGGATCCCATCATCAGATTCTGACTTGGTGACAATGGGACCAAGTTGAAAGTATACCCTACCGAACAAAAATGACTCTTCAATGGTGCGGATCATACTGCCAGACCCATCTAGCGGGAAAGACGAAAAATATCATGCTGTTGACATCTCTTCCGCCAGAAAAATCTATCATCTGTTTCGCTATTTAATAATTTACATGTTGATTTTTTCATTATCATCATAATTTCAGCCGTAGGACGTCCACTGCTGGACATAGAGCCGGTTGGATTTCATTTGATTGGATTTCATTTCATTTGATTGCTTAATTATTAATTTTCTAGTTATGTTCCGTCTATACGACACGGATGGTAACGGAGTACTGGACACCAATGAGATGGACTGCATCGTCAACCAGATGATGACTGTTGCTGAGTACCTCGGCTGGGAGACTTCGGAGTTGAAGCCTGTGAGTGCCCTTCTATTATCATCATCAATATCAGCCACAGACTAGGCAAAGCTACTACGTAGCCCAGACTTGTTGTTACGATTATTTCCAATGGAAACAATTTAGTCAAATACCTGAGAGACGGGGTAAGGGGGCACTGAATGCTAATTGGCCCATTCAATGTCACTTCAAAACGTTGACGAATCGCAGGCTTGGTCAGTACTGACGTGACATTCAATGTCTTCAGTGGGCGTGTCTTTACATCAGACGTTTTCATCTAATGTAGTGCCTGAACATGTTCGCCTTTCGTGTTCCCACTACTGGGACATCTGCATCCATGCTGCATCAGTGCATGTTGGTGAATGTCTTCGAATTATTGAGGTTCTTGGACATACCAATTTCCTCACGATGTTTTACTTCGCCGTTTTCATCAAAACTGCATAATTATAATTTATTTAAGTAGGTACTACATAAGTCATTGGTGCAGGGATTGAACTGGGTGCTGTCAGATTGTAAAGCGCACATGCTACCGCCCGGCCACGATCGCTCATGCTATTATACGTCAAACTTATCTGTTTGCGTCCGGGGTTAAAAAAATAATTTTTTATCATAATTTTGAAGACTGGATAAAATGTTTAATTAATGATGACGTTCAATTTCAGATCCTGCAAGATATGATGGTGGAAATAGACTACGATGCAGACGGGACGGTGTCTCTCGATGAATGGAAGAGGGGAGGGTAAGTCGTGGTAGAGAGTTTTTTGGTTAATAACCACGCAAAAGCTTTACACCCATTGATAGATAATAAACTAATTAGCAAACTACTCAATTAAACTTTGTAGAACCTGCTTCTAAAGAAAGGTACCATCACAGGCCAAACTATGACATTCACAAATTGGTGCTTTTATTAACTAAAAACACTAAATACTTAAATAACTTGGCTTATTATACAAAAACGAAAGTACCGTACCCATAGACCGTTGAAGGTCTAGAGACAACGCAAATGCAAACTCACAAACAGTTGGTAGCGTACCCAGCATCCTGGCGGCATTACCATGCTGAATGGCAATGCTTATGCGTTGGCCAGAAACACACCACTTTTTTTAATGCCATAGGTGGCAAACAAGCAGACGTGCCGCCTGATGGTAAGCAGTCACCGTCGTCTATGGATACTTGTAACTCCAGAGGCATCACAAATACGTTGCCGACCCTCTGAGACTGTATTAACTCGCCTTTTGAAGAACCCCATGTTGTAGCTTCTTCGTGTGAATCGTACAGTATGCGATTTCCACTGATCTATGATATGTGGATGCACTTTCAAACGGTGGCGGCTAGTGCGATGATAAAACCGCGACGCTGGTATTAGATCGAATAGTTCTTCAGAACACTTCGTAGATGCGATAAAACTATAAAAGATACAGAGAGAACCAACCTCTCGGCGAATTAACCAGGCGCTCTGAAAGATTTTTGAAAAGAGGTGAGCTTACTTGGGTTGTTTATGGTAGACATTGCTATGGCTAGGCTAGGTTTGACCAGCCCTTATTCTTCCAGAATGACAACAATCCCTCTTCTAGTCCTACTGGGACTGGATACAAACGTGAAAGAAGACGGTGAACACGCGTGGAGACTGAAGCATTTCAGTAGACCGGCCTACTGTAACCTGTGTCTTAACATGCTGGTCGGGCTGGGGAAGAAAGGACTCTGTTGTATATGTACGTAAAGATGAATTTACTCATATGTCTTCTTGCATTTATGTCAATTTAAATTTCGGTTAAAAATTTGATTTCGTAGGTCAGTTTGATTAATAGTAATTACTCGGTTCTGTTCAGTGTGAAACAGTGTGTGAGTGTGTGTGTGTGTGTGTGTTGCAGCTTTTTTGTTGCCTTTTTCTTTTTAACCGACTTCCAAAAAGGAGGGGGTTATCAATTCGACAGTTTTTTATATATATATTTATGTTTGTTACCTCAGAACTTTTGACTGGGTGGACCGATTTTGATGATTCTTTTTTTATTTAAAAGCTGGTGCTCAATTTGGTCCCATTTCAATTCTGTCCAGTTCTGATGAAGTCGGTTTTTTATAATTATAGATAATTATGGTTGCAGTTTTTTGCGCATCGTCTGCAACGGGCTTTATACAAAACTTCCAGGGTTCCCTTTTGTTTGGCTGATATTGGTAGCACAACAATGATAGTTTTCTAAGAAGTTTCCAAGTGAACTTACGTACAGAATAATAAACAGGCCAAGTGCGAGTCAACTCGCAAACTGAGGGTTCCGTACCACCACATAAAATACAATAACTTAGTATGAAACTTAGTATCAAAATTATATTTTTAGGGTTCCGTACCCAAAGGGTAAAACGGGACCCTATTACTAAGGCTCCGTTGTCCGTCTGTCCGTCTGTTTGTCTGTCCGTCTGTCACCAGGGTGTATCTCAAGAACCGTGATAGTTAGACAGTTGACATTTTCACAGATGATGTATTTCTGTTGCCGCTATAACAACAAATACTAAAAACAGAATAGAATGAAATAAATATTTAAGGGGGCTCCCATACAACAAACGTGTTTTTTTGCTCGTTTTTGCTCGATATTGATAACGGCAAGGGGTAGACGCTTGAAATATTCACAGAATATTTAGTTATATATTCAATTAAAAAATAAATAAATAAAATTAAAATTAATATTTAAGGGTGGCTCCCATACAACAAACGTGATTTTTTGCCGTTTTTATAAATAATGATACGGAACCCTTCGTGCGCGAGTCCTTCTCGCACTTGGCCGGTTATATTTAATTTAGCTGATTTCGAACCGAACCAACTATCGAACCGAACCAACTATCGAACCAAATTTAGCTGATTTCAATGTACATAGAAATAAACACGATTTCAATTAAGGCTACTTAAATTGGTCTTCAAAGAAATAGTTTTGAAATTATACTAATATACATCATATACCTACGTGACTATAAATATATAATAGAATACTAGCGACCCGCCCCGGCTTCGCACGGGTGTTAGCTTGGCTATAAGCTTCGCTATATGACCCGTTCCAGGAACATAAAATTCCAGACTATAATCTATCTCTGTGCCAAATTTCATCCAGATCCGTTCAGCCGTGATTGAGTAACAAAAATCCATTCACCCGCGTGGTGATGAAAATTGGTGATGATGATGATGAAAAGTAGCCTATGTGTTAATTCAGGACATAAGCAATGTATATTCCAAATTTCATCCAAATCCATCCTGCCGTTTCTGCGTGATTGAGCAACAAACATCCATCCATCCAAACTCTCACATATATTATATTAGTGTGATGTGATTAGTGGGATAATATTTGATGTTTCCAGTCTGCAAGTTCACGGTCCACGAGCGCTGTGTCCAACGAGCACCAGCATCTTGTATAGCGACGTATTCTAAATCAAAACGGGCGCCAGCCACTCTCGCGCATCATTGGATCGAAGGTACGCTTCTCTGATCAACTGCAAACAATGAAAGCGAGGAGTTTTGCAAACGATGAGATTTGAAAACGACGTGTTTGTAAGCGAGGAGTTTTAAAAACAGCTAGTTTGAAAGCGAGGAGTTTTGAAAACGATGAGTTTGAAGGCGAGGAGTTTTGAAAACAGCGAGTTTGAAAGCGAGGAGTTTTAAAAACAACGAGTTTGCAAGCGAGGAGTTTTGAAAACAGCGAGTTTGAAAGCAAGGAGTTTTGTAAACGATGATTTTGAAAGCGAGGAGGTTAGAATACAATAAGTTTTGAAAACAACGACTTGTTTAACAATGAATTGTGAAACGTCCAGTTTTGAAAACAAGGAGTTTTGAAAATGAGGATTTTTTGTTAGCGAGGAGTTCTAGCGCCAACATGAAAAAATATGACAGCTTATTTTACTGACTAACTCATCAACATCATCTCGGAATAGTTTCTCAAAATTAATAATAATTTCTTATTATGGAAACTGACGTGGTTTTCAAACATTTTATTTATATTACACGGGAATTACTCACGTAAGATTAGGCCGGATACTCCGACTATAGTTTCAACCGCATACGGCGGTCTTTATCAAGGTGAATGAAAATGAATGAAGTGAAGATGGTGCGCGCGCGCGGCTGCGTCTCGCTTTGCACTGCTGTGCAAAGTGAGACGCAGCCGCGCGTTATATATAAATAAAATACATAATAATGTCGTTTTCAGGTAACTGCCACGGAAAATGCGCTAGGTGTCGGAAAAAGATCAAAGGATACAACGGGATCACGGGTCTTCACTGCCGCTGGTGCCACGTCACGGTGAGCATCATCACAAAATAAATAAATAACTAAAAACAGCTTCATCATCATCAGCAATAAGACGTCCACTGCTGAACATATGCCTCCCACTTTAACCTCCACACTGAACGACATCCTGCCATCTGCATCCACTGGATGCCCGCGACTCTCACAATGTCGTCGGTCCATCTAGTGGGAGGCCTACCTACGCTGCGTCTTCCGGTTCGTGGTCTCCACTCAAGAACCTTTCTACCCCATCGGTTATCGGTTCTTCGAGCGATGTGGCCTGCCCATTGCCACTTCAACTTGCAAATTTTAATAGCTATGTCGGTGACTCTGGTTCTTTGTCGAATATCCACGTTTCGCATTCTATCGCGCAAAAAAACTCCGAGCATAGCTCTCTCCATTGCCCGTTGTGGGAAAAACGGCTTACACTCACTTTATGTTTATTTGTCGAAACGATCGACCGGTTTCCCAGATATTAGAGCAGTACCAGTGCGCGGGCGACCGTCTCCGTGAGTGCGCGTATTCCCTGATGAAGGAGCACTAGGTGGCCCCTGGTATCCATGGAGTTACATTTTAGAGATAAAAAACACATCAGTCATAGGACTGCACGTCACGAAGTGAAAACTTGAATAGAAATTCACCTTTTTGACAGACCCGTTAGCTTAGTTGGTAGTGAACCTGCCTTCTGCGCTTGGGGGCGTGGGTTCGATTCCCACCTAGGACAAACATTTGTGTGATGAACATTTGTGTTTTTTCTATGTCTGCGTGTTAATATTTATTTAAGTATGTATTTAAAAATATATATGTGTGTATCAGTCTCTGGCTGCCATATTACAAGCTTTGTTTAGTTTGGGGTCAGATGACCATGTGTGCAATAATGTCCCAGATATTTATTTACCTATTCTACGAGAGATGGCGCTGTTTTAAAATACACGGTACAGCGTGACAATGACGCTAGTTCCACGATTTTTGTTCACCCAAAGAGTGCTCAGCGCGCGTAAAGAAGTTTTCACATCAAAAATTATTTAAAAATAAATAAAGTAAATAGTAGTACTTCGATTCCAGCTTCACAACCGGTGCGTGGGCAGCGCAGGCGGCGCTTGCTCGCTGGGTCGACACGCGTCACACATCCTCCCCCCCACCGCCATACGTCCCCTCGTGCTGGACCGGCAGCGGAGCCTCCCGCACCGGACGCACAGCGATGCGGTACATATCTTTTCTTAAATATTATCAACTAGCGCCTTCGAAAAACTACAATAGAAGTCACAACGCCTATATAATTATATTCAATAAACGTCCTCAGTTTCATATATAAAGCTGTATACAATTTATATCGAAACAAAACTATTTTACCAAAACCAACCGTATTTCTATACATTTACGGTTCAGTTCTGTAATGTCTGTTCGATATGCACAACATCGTCAAAACTCGTGAACCGTCGTTGAGCAAGCGAGACGGCGATTATGTTTGAATCGCAAGTGGGAACTTCTCTCCCGAGAGAAAGAGACAATTTTCTCTTTCTCTCCCGTTGATCAGACGGTGGTTCGTCAGCCAAGTTGACGGCTCTTTCGGTGTGTTGCCTTCGGTATGTCATTGTATAAAAAAAAAATATGTATGTATAGCAGCCATATTACAGCTTTGCTTAGTTTGGGGTCAGATGACCGTGTCTGAAAAAATGTCCCGAATATTTATTTATGTAAACTCACCCATGTGGCGATGAAATTTAAAAAATAAATGCATAATGTGAACTTTTAGCTGATTTTTTGACAGTTTTTTAGTTTGCGTGAAAAATGTGTAAATGTGCCGTACTTACAGCATAGTGAAAAAAGTGTAAGAAACACTTTTTGACAACGAACGATAATTCTACAAAGACATATCTGTCTTGATTGGCTGATCTGAACTTGTGACAAACAATAATTAAATTTCTTGTTTTGCAGTCGTCCATCCCCACCTCAATATCTCTGCCGATCTCCATCACTCAAGAAGAGAAGAAAGACGAAGTAAAACCTCGCGCGCCTCCTATCTCCTTTCAAGTAAGGAAAAGTAATATGTGTTATATTATTACACAAGGAATGTAGATGATCGTTTACACACGAGATATTAGGCGCTAATAGTTTGAAGGTGTAAAACACAGAAAATAGAAGTAAATAGAATGGAAATGAGAAGGAAATTCTGTCGTCAGGCATTATGACAGAACCTTGATTGAACATTCTTATTTAGATCAATGCGTCGAACTCCGCGTCACAGTTGCTAACTGATTTCGAATGACTGACGTTTCCTTTATACGGGTGCAAGTGGCTACAACAAATTTCTTACAAAAATGCCTTGACAGCCGTTCTACTTAATTTTTTTTTCTGTGGTGTAAAATATCACCTATTCGCGTGTGTAAATATTTTTTTAAATTATAACAATTTAAAAAACCGACTTCGCAAAATAAGTGTATAATGGGCAAATTCGATTACTTGGATAATCATACAGGTAACAAAATTTTCCAGTTATTTTGATTTAAAAGTCAAACTAATGAACAAATTTTCATGGAATTTCTATGGAACCAAGCCGAATATTTTTTCCAAATCGAATCATAAATGACGGAGTTCTGGGCCCCGAATCTACTAAATTAAGGCAATTCATTAACAATTTAAAAACAATTGGTTTAGTGGGATCCCTGAGGTAACCAACATAAAATAATAATCAATATAAAAACCGACTTCATAAAAAATTCAGAACTGGATCAAATTGAAATGGGACCACACAGGAAGCACCAGCTTTCAAATAAAAAAGAATCATCTAAATCAGTTCACCCAGTAGAAAAAAAAAAGTCGAATGGAGAACCTTCTCTTTTTTGGAAATCGGTTTAAAAAAACTTCTTTTTTGAAGTCACTTAAAAAACGAGGTCTCCCTCCTTTTTTTGGTCGAATAAAAATAGGGAATTGAAACAAAATACCCACAGAATTTTTATTATTGTAATAATGAAAACGTTCCAGATAACGCCCCCCGAAGGTACCTGCCCCCTGCTCGTGTTCATCAACCCCAAGTCAGGGGGTCGGCAGGGGTCCCGCGTGTTACGGAAACTGCAGTACATACTCAACCCGAGACAAGTCCACGATCTTACTAAAGGAGGCCCTATGCAAGGTATTTTTCATTACTCATACTCGGAAAGTAGGTCTTAAGTTGCTTGAGGAGCGGGTTGAAAGTAATATATTTCAGCCCTAGGGAGAATCACTTTCAACTGACAGTGACAGTTGACAACTGACACATTTACATTTTTTTAAATAAAAATTGTTCTATTTTCACATTTGTATTGAACCATGTTCCAACTTTTTTTTCTCCTTAGGGATTATGGTCCCGCACTTCTCGTGCATTTGCCAGTGTCAAGGTGTTCCAAATAAAATCATGTTTTTATTTTTAGTTTCCTTGTATTCGTAATGCAAAGCACAGTGTTTACCTCGGGGTTAAATACTTATTTAGTCCTTCGAACTATGAGCGTCTCGAACAAAACCCCTAAATAAGTTACTTTCACCCCTAGGGTAACAAGTACTATTTTTGAAGTGAAAACTTCTTTAGGCGCGTTGAGCACTTTTTCGGGTGAACAAAAATCACGGAACTCGCGTCATCGTCATGCTGTCACAGAATACATAATACACAGTCCCGTGTATTTTAAAACAGCGCCATCTCTTGTAGAATAGGTAAATTACTACTTAAGTTTTAACTTCTGACGTGCAGTCCTATGACTGATGTGTTTTTTTACTGGTTAATTAATAATTGGAAGGAATGTTTTGTCCTCTTGGGTACCCTTAGTATATCTTAGGTACGTATCAGCATGACTGTTTCAGGACTGCACATGTTCAAAGACGTGAAACAGTATAGAGTGATATGCTGTGGTGGGGATGGAACGGTTGGATGGGTCTTGGAGACTATGGGTAAGTGAAAGTATATTTTTTTACCTATACTGTCCCACTGCTGGGCAAAGATCTCCCAGTTTTGGTATCAAAAGAATCGACAGAGTCCGCAATAGCGCACTGCGCTCCATATCTGATGTGTTCGACGTTGGTCAAAAAGCTGCCAGATTTTGATGGGATTGGGCGGAACATGTGGCGCGTATGCATCCCGATCGATGGGCCAGAATCGTCACACAGTGGGTGCCTGATGGACGACGTAGTCAAGGAAGGCCCAGGAAACGCTGGCGTGACTATCTTGACTCCTTCCGGAGACGTTGGCAATAGGTGGTGGAGGACCGAGATTTATGGCAGGAAAGTATAATTATCAATGTAAAAATTCGACTTCACAAAATTAGTATAAAATGAACAATTTTAATTTAATTTAATTATATTTGAATAGGCTTGAGTTTGACCGCCAACTCACCTGATGTTAAGCAATGGCGCACACTAAGATGGAACACGTTTGCCTGTAAAATAACGATTCACTCCTGATTGAAGACACCCAGATTATAGCTATCGGAGAACACCCATTCAACAACCATAAAGCGGTGTCGATTTTTCGTGCCCGCTCTGGCAGCCCGATAGAAAAATGGGCAGGAGGGAATTAGATAATGCAGATCCGAAATTCAATTACTTGGATGATCATAACACATCTATTGTCATCCTGGTAACAAAATTTTCAAATGAAATTAAGTAATGGAATGGCTTCATGAAATATAATAAATAGTTTACGTTAGTAACTTTACAAAGGTATATCAAATGAAGCAAACAAATGAAAGCCTTAATTAATACACTTAAACTAATAATCATGAACAAGATGAAGTCCGTGTGGTAAAGTACCAAGAACGCTGGCTGCAGTCCCGCGTTGAATTGCCAAAGAAATTATCTGCGCTAAGAATGAGCCAGATCACTTATCACCAGCGGCATCGACAAAATGTGGCGAAATTTGTTAAAAAAAGTTTTTGGTACATGGAATGGACCAAAAGTTTCGACGCCAAGTGGCACAAATATATGTTCACCTAAAAGTGACCCATACTTGCGTCGCTTGGCGTCTTCTGCAGCCTCCGCCGCGGCTCTGGCCCTTTGAATTGTACGCCTGAAGTGAGAAGGGGCTAAAGTATCGACGCATGTAGCATCCCAAACGAGATCCCTTCCCTGCTCCTAGGGGATGACTTCATTAAATTTAACAAGGAAATGTATTGTGTTTCAGATAAAGTACAAATGGACATGCAGCCAGCAGTCGGCGTCATACCGCTCGGCACTGGGAACGACCTGGCGAGGTGTTTGCGGTGGGGGGGAGGGTACGTATCCAGCATGATACACAGTTACGATATGGTAGCACAGCAAAAAAAGATTCCAGGTAAAAATGGTTCCCAGTCATTGATGTCCGAATAATTTTTACTCACCCGCTACCCGTGCGAGGTAAACCTACCCTAAACGGCCAAAACTGCGTCAAATAAAATGGGTGTTTTTCTGACCGTACCAGTGCCACCAACTTGCTGTTCAGGTGGGCAAAATTGGAACTACAATTTTGTGAAATTTTGGGGAGAATTTCTTAGGTGGCAATACTTTGTTCATGAAGATAGCTACGCTCGGAGTTTCTTTGCGCGATAGAATCCGGAACGTGGATTTTCGCCAAAGAACCAGATTCAACGGCATAGCTATTAAAATTTGCAAGTTGGAGAAGCAATGAGCGGGCCACATCGCTCGAAGAACCGATAACCGATGAGGAAGGAAGGTTCTTGAGTGGAGACCACGAACCGGAAGACGCAGCGTAGGTAGACCTCACACTAGATGGACCGACGACATCGTGAGAGTCGCAGGCATCCAGTGAAAGCAGTTAGCAGGTTGTCGTTCAGTGTGGAGGTTAAAGGGGGAGGCCTATGTTAAGCAGTGGACGTCTTCTGGCTGATGATGATGATGAATAGAAAACGATACCATTTTCTCAAGCCATTTCAAATCCTATTGTTTAGGTACGAAGGCGAATCAATCCACAAGATCCTGGAGAAGATCTCCCGAGCCAGCACAGTGATGATGGACCGCTGGTCGATACTAGTGGAGAACAGCGCCGCCGAGGTACAACCTGTATGTACCATTCACTCGTTTTTTTAACACGCTTTTATTAGCTTGGTATGCCTCAAAGAGGAGGGAACGCATTGACAATGCCCCGGGCATTGTGGGTTCCATAGAAAAAAAACATTTTTCTGTTTAAATTAGAACGGCTGTCAAGGCATTTTTGTAAGAAATTTGTTGTAGCCACTTGCACATACAAATCCATAGCAACTGTGACATGGAGTTCGACGCGTTGACATAAATAAGAATGTTTAATCACATATCTGTCACAATACCTGGCGACAGATTTTCCTTCTCATTTCCGTTCTATTCACTTCTCTTTTCTGTGTTTGCACCCATACAAACGAAACGTCAGTCATTCGAAATCAGCAACTGTGACGCGGAGTTCGACGCGTTGATCTAAATAAGAATGTTCAATCAAGGTTCTGTCATAATGCCTGATAACAGATTTTCCTTCTCATTTCCGTTCTATTTACTTTTCTTTTCTGTGGTGGGTTTCTATAGGCAGCGGTGACCTCTTACTATCAGGTGGCCCGTCGCTTGTTTGATACTTATTCTATAAGAAAATTGTTCTGAGTATTAATAGTAAAAAAAATTATGACCCTGGATACGAAGTCCTTCGGTCGTAATAATAATCAAGTTTAGATAGTCTTAAATAGCGTCAAACTAATCATAGTCACAGTCAAAGTCAAACAAAGTAGGTAAGTCACAGTCAAGTCAAACTCATGCCCAAGTAAATGTGGTGAAGATTTTACAATAGGCTTCTATGGAGTTTTGGAAACAACATGAAAAGACATGTTTCACCTCGTTATATCACTTTTACACTCGAGCACGTTCACGAGCCCTTAATAAATAATAATCCACCATTATTACACATTAATAGTTGAAAATACACAAGCTTAGGAAAATAATACAATAAGCCGACATGTTTTTTCCACGTTGGCGCCAAAACCCAAATTGTTTTGTATTGTTCCAGTGCGACCAGCCTCAGATGCCAGACTCGGCCCCGCACCCGACTTGCGTCCCCTACAACATCATCAACAATTACTTCTCCATTGGAGTCGTAAGTTGTTGCACTCCACTGTTATAGGCAATAACGATATAACCACTTGTCAGCTCATCATTTACACCGCCACGCAGATTCACCGGATTGGCCGGATTTATACAAGCAGGATGGATTTTGGGGCCATTTTATTTATTGTGTTATAGGAATTTAAAAGATTAATATTTATATCATAATCATCATCTCAGCCATAAGACGTCCACTGCTGGACAATACTGGACTAAGGCCTCCCCCATCGATTTCCAAAAGGGCCGGTTGGAAGCGGCCTGCATCCAGCGTTTTCCTGCGGTCTCTTTTAGGTCGTCTGTCCATCTTGTGGGTGGACGTCCTACGCTGCGCTCACCGGTCCGTGGTCTCCATTCGAGAACCTTAGGAAAAGGCCTGTGGCCTAATGTTTAATTTATTACAAATAACAGGCTTAGCGATGAATATAACTAAATACACATACTGAAAAAAATAAATTGAATTGTCTGATTAATCTCTGAGATATAAGCGTTTAAATTTTTAGGTGGGGATAAAGAGGGGATGCTCCATCCCTTATTTGCAAAGCGTTGTTAGTATAGCATTTGTATGCCGCGCCTGAGGCTTGACGTCATAGCTCAGTATAGTGCGCTCTCTGTCTAGCATGAAATTAAAATACTTATAACTTATTTATCTCTGAACTAATTTAAATTTCGTTTTCGGTGATAGGTTCTATTGATGATCAGCTTTTTTATGAGGTAATAAAAAATAGTCATCATGCCTATTCCATAGGAATTTAAAAGATTAAATTAGACGGGTGATCGCACTGTCTGGAAAGAGATGGGGAAGACCTTTGCCCAGGAGTGAGACAGCAAAGGTTAAATAAAAAAAGTAAAAAAATTATACCTATATGTTATTAGATAATAATAATAAAATATCTGGGACATTTATGCACACACGGTCATCTGACCCCAAACTAAGCAAAGCTTGTAATATGGCTACCAGAGACTGATATACGTACATATATATTTTTAAATACATACTTAAATAGATATTAACACCCAGTCATAGAACAAACACAAATGTTCATCACACAAATGTTTGTCCTACATGGGAATCGAACCCACGCCTCCAAGCGCAGAAGTTAGGTTCACTACCAACTGAGCCACCGGGGCAGTCAATAGATATTAGTATATTAGATATATTTTTAAGCGGCTGGACGATTTGGATGAAATTTTGTGTTCCTGGAGTGGGTTAATAGTGCGAGGCTCAAGGCCGAGCTTACACCCACTCGAAGCCGGGGCGGGTCGCTAGTTGTGAAATATAAAGTGAAGTAATTCCAGGATGCAGCGATATGCGTGAAATTCCACACGGAGCGAGAGCGTAACCCTGATAAGTTCAGCTCCCGGATGAAGAACAAGCTCTGGTACTTCGAATTCGCCACCTCGGAGCAGTTCGCCGCCAGCTGCAAGAACTTGCATGAGAACATCGATATTGAGGTAACATTTTCACATGTTTATAACCGACTGCAAAAAAAGGAGGAGGTTCTCAATTCGACTGTTTATTTTTTAATGTTTGCTACCTCAGACCTTTCGAACCGATGTGAACCGATTTTGATGATTCTTTTATTTATTTGAAAGCTGGTGTTTCCCGTGGTCCCATTTCAATTTGGTCCAGTTCTGTAATTTTTATGAAGTCGGTTTTTTTTTATTGATAATTATTTTGTATATATAATAGATCTACGTTTAGCCACTAACTCGTCTGATGGTAAGCAACGTTGATCTAGAAGAAATATATTCACTCTAATCTTGAAGATGCCTAGATTGTAGTTCTCAGGAAACAAGGAAGACCGCAGGGAGTTCCATTCTTGGGCAGTACGTATCATAAAAGACGAGCCACATCGTTGTGTACGAATCTTTGGAATTTCCACGTGGAAGGGGTGATAGTGTGCAGTCCTACTTGTCCTGTAGTAAAAGGGGGAGGGTGGAATAAGGTCATGAAACTCTTGCGCACACTCGCCGAAATACAGTTAAGTATATGATTATTTACGGGATATTTACCGTGGTAAGGTTGTGGAAGGAGCTCCCGATATTTCGGCGCAGTTACATGCACCATGTTCAGGGAAGACAGTAAATCCCTTAAATAATCATATAACTGTAGTGAACAACCACGATAGTTTAAAACAGTGTTTTACTCGCCGAAATGTACCCGATAGAAAATAGCGAGACAAGCTACTTTACGGCTATTTAATTTCAGTGTGACGGCTCATCGTTAGAACTGAACAAAGGACCTGCTTTACAAGGAGTAGCCTTACTGAACATACCTTACGCACACGGTGGCTCCAATCTATGGGGGTCCAGCGGAGCGCACAGGAGAGGGCGGTTCCCTAATGCACAACAAGGTTAGCTATATCTACTATAAATGACATATCAATGGCAGTGTAGCGCAATGTCAGCGTAACGTCATAAAATCGCAAAGTAGTGCAATGTCAACGTGACGTCATTATAATTGCAAAGTAGTTCAATGTCAGCGTGACGACATTATAATTGCAAAGTAGTGCAATGTCAGCGTAACGTCATTATAATTGCAAAGTAGTGCAATGTCAGCGTGACGTCATTGCAAAGGCAAAGTAGCGCAACGTCAATGACGTCAACGTCAATGACGCTTAGTAAATACCTGTTCATTTCGCAATATCAATTATTTATTTCGGGCGCCTGCTCATTTGGCAATATAAATAATTTAGTTCAGGGGTCTGTTCATTTGGCAGTATTAATAATTTAGTTCGGGCGCCTGTTGATTTGGCAATATAAATAATTTAGTTCGGGCGCCTGTTGATTTGGCAATATAAATAATTTAGTTCAGGCGTCTGTTCATTTGTCAATATCAATAATTTAGTTCGGGCGCCTGTTGATTTGGCTATATAAATAATTTAGTTCAGGCGTCTGTTCATTTGTCAATATCAATAATTTAGTTCGGGCGCCTGTTGATTTGGCAATATAAATAATTTAGTTCAGGTGTCTGTTCATTTGTCAATATCAATAATTTAGTTGGGCGCCTGTTGATTTGGCATTACAAATAATTTAGTTCAGGCGTCTGTTCATTTGGCAGTATCAATAATTTAGTTCGGGCGTCTGTTGATTTGGCAATATAAATAATTTAGTTCGGGCGCCTGTTGATTTGGCAATATAAATAATTTAGTTCAGGCGTCTGTTCATTTGGCAGTATCAATAATTTAGTTCGGGCGCCTGTTGATTTGGCAATATAAATAATTTAGTTCAGGCGCCTGTTGATTTGGCAATATAAATAATTTAGTTCAGGCGTCTGTTCATTTGGCAGTATCAATAATTTAGTTCGGGCGCCTGTTGATTTGGCAATATAAATAATTTAGTTCAGGCGTCTGTTCATTTGTCAATATCAATAATTTAGTTCGGGCGCCTGTTGATTTGGCAATATAAATAATTTAGTTCGGGCGCCTGTTGATTTGGCAATATAAATAATTTAGTTCAGGCGTCTGTTCATTTGGCAGTATCAATAATTTAGTTCGGGCGCCTGTTGATTTGGCAATATAAATAATTTAGTTCAGGCGCCTGTTGATTTGGCAATACAAATAATTTAGTTCAGGCGTCTGTTGATTTGGCAATATAAATAATTTAGTTCGGGCGTCTGTTCATTTGGCAATATAAATAATTTAGTTCAGGCGTCTGTTGATTTGGCAATATAAATAATTTAGTTCAGGCGTCTGTTGATTTTGCAATATAAATAATTTAGTACAGGCGTCTGTTGATTTGGCAATATAAATAATTTAGTTCAGGCGTCTGTTGATTTGGCAATATCAATAATTTTGTTATACACACGTTAAACTTATATCACCCCTTAGCCCAAGAGCGGTATCTCAGCCTAGGTGTATTTCAAGATAATCGAGTTTTTGTGAAAGTTGATTTTTCGTTACCTTAATGACATATAATTTAAATTATTTTCACTCGTGCCTATGTTAAGACAATATATTTCTTAAATATTTGTTTAAAAACCCGATACTATTGTTTCTTATGAGATACCGTACTTTAGTTTAGAATTACATAATAGTTTTTAAACATGAGTTTAAAAAAATCTTTTTTAGTGTTTTATTTCAATGTTCCAATGTAGATACGGTTATTTTGCTTACTCCATCTGGTGCAAAATTTTGTAAGCTATCAGATGCGCGAAAAAACAGTAATCTAATTTTTTTTTTGTTACCGATCTTGGACTTATGAGGGCAGTATATTTCTACTCTTATTTTATTTTTTTCAGATATCGGTGACAAGCTGATAGAAGTGATAGGACTAGAAAACTGCCTACACATGGGCCAAGTAAGGACGGGTAAGTCAGTTTTAAATTCCGTTCTAATGTAATAAAACGTGATACATTGAAGGTAATGAGAGAGGCCTTTGCCCAGCAGTGGGATCTAACTATTGCCGTGGTCGTTCCAGTTCAGGGCAAAGGCCTCTCTTACTTTCTTCACTCTCTATTATATGCTATGGTGGATCTTATTAGATCCACCAAGAACCTCCGATATTTCAAGGAGTTGGGTTGCCTCGGGTAGCTGCTGGTAGGGGGAAATGCACAATACACCCCGAGCGGGACGTCAGTGCAGGACTTATCGCCCCAAGAATCAGAATCCACCAAGAACCTTATTAGATCTTGAGTATCCTTAAGTAAAAAAGTATGATCTAATAGGTTAATTATTAAATAAACACATCAGTCATAGGACTGCACGTCAGAAGTGAAAACTTAAGTAGTAATTCACCTATTCTACAAGAGATGGCGCTGTTTTAAAATACACGGTACAGCGTGACGATGATGCAAGTTCCATGATTTTTGTTCACCCAAAAAGTTCTCAACGTGCCTAAAGAATTTTTCACTTCAAAAAAGAACTTGTTTCAGGGCTTCGCGCTTCTGGTAGGCGGCTGGCGCAGTGCAGTTCCATAACGATCACCACCAAGAGGACATTCCCGATGCAGATCGACGGTGAGCCGTGGATGCAGCCGCCATGCAAGGTGCGTGGACTTGACTCAACTTTAGCGAACTGGGCCCTGATTCCATAACTACAAACACGCTCGTAACGCAGCGCATTAAATTAACCTCAAAAAGTTGACATTTATTTCCTGAGGAATAGAGGCCAAATTTTTAGAGGTTAACTTGACGCGCCGTGTTACTTGCGTGTTTTCAGTAAATAAATAAATACCTAAATATCTGGGACATTGCACACATGGTCATCTGACCCCAAACTAAGCAAAGCTTGTAATATGGCAGCCAGAGACTGATATACATACATATATATTTTTTAAATACATACTTAAATAGATACAAACAAGTAAGTTAGTGCCGTAACTAGCCTTTTATGCGCCCGGTGCGAGCTTCTATAACTGCGCCCTTGAAAACAAAACTTGGTCCTGGTGTGGTCATTTCTGCGCCCCTCCAGAGTCTGCGCCCTGTGCCTGGGCACCGCTGGCACAGCCCTATTTACGGCACTGCGTGTTTTAGCTATGGAATCAGGACCCTTTAGTGAACAAATAATGAATTAATAATTTAGATAAATAATGTGAAATAATAATTCCAGGTAACAATAACCCACAAGAACCAAGTGCCGATGCTGATGGGACCAGAACCGGAGAAGGGGAGGGGATTCTTTAAACTGTTCATGCATTGTTAGTCTATCTATATCATAAAAATAATAATATCCTCGTAGCGTGTACGAGTCTTCTCAAAACCCATATTTGACATGGTCGTTACGGCCCAAAGCGCTTCATTGAACTGAGATTGAATTACCGCCCAAAGATCTTTTAAACAGACATTTTTGTCGAAATAATAGAGAACGATTACCGGTATGCTAGTTTAAGTCTTAAAAGCTCTGGACGCCAGGAGGCTATATTATTTTGGAAACTGACGTGGTTTTCACACATTTTATTCATATTACACGGGAATTACTCACGTAAGATTAGGCCGGATACTCCGACCATAGTTTCAACCGCATTCACCTCGAAAAAGAAGGCCAAAATTCGATTCGATATATATTTTTTTTAAGGTGACACATAAGGCAAATAAAAAAACTCATTTTTCCTTTATGCACACAACACTTGAAGTTTAACAACACTTAATTATTATTTTTAGTAATAGGCTTGCGTTTGACCACCACACGTCAGGTGTTAAGCGATGATGAGGTCTACGAAGGAGTACGCTTGCATAGACGAAACAAAAAATATTTAAATTAAACAAATACCGAAATTTATGGTATAAATAATAATTCATTATTATTATTGTATATATTATCAATCTCGGTATATGTTTTTCTTTTTCGTTTTATTACAATATACACATATTAATGCATTATTATTATTATTGCATTATTTATTATTATTACATGCATAATATTATAAAACTTATAACTCTAGGTTGCCACCGAATGATATATTATTTAATAACCTATTAAAATGTACTTTCAACTTACAAATTTGTATTTTATGACCTTATTTTTTTTTTCATCCCCTTATTATATTCGTATATTTTTATTATTCGCCTTGAAATATGTATATTTTTATACAATAAAACTCATGCATTTATTCTTTTACATATTAGAGCTTATGATATTATAATATATATATCATAATATATTGACGTATTAAGTATTCTTATTTTATAGTCAGCTAAATAATTGATATTTTGCGTCCATTTTGCGATTAGAATAGAATTGGTAAAAAAAGTACTACTCTTATGACCGATTGTGCATACGAAAATCCTATGAATAATGATTGCTTTATAAATGTGAAAAAAATACTTAACACAAAAATACATTATAATAAATGGTAAACCAATACATTAAATTTAAATAACAGATTATAAATAAATAGTGTAAACATAATATAAAAATATGACATAACTGACAAAATAAAAGAAAGAGTGCAAACACATGCCCCTCTTTCCCACTGGGGACTCTGAGCACTTGCCCAGGGCCCCGCCATAGATGGGGCCCCCAAGTTCCCGCCAGATCACCAAACAACCGATATTTATTACCGAAAAACATATTTATTTCGAAAAAATCAATGGATAATGACTGACTACAATACCTATTTGCTTATTAGCTTTTGCATGCGCGAAGCTACTCTACTCTCGACCGAAAATAGTACTCTGTCAATGGGGCCCTATTATCCTTTTGTGCCCAGGGCCTCCAATAGGTGAAAGACGGCCCTGTGCAAACATTAAAATTTGATAATAGAAAATACTTCTATGGTGTATGACCAAACTTCAAAGACGTCTTGTATAACTATGGATATGTGTATAGGTACTGTGGGAGTATAAAATAGAAGGGAAAATCTATATTATTGGTAAAAATATATTATAAAATATCAAAATTGTGCCAATTCATAACAAATACGTCCCACTATTTCCTAACATCGATTTTTGTAAATATTTTTCTATAGGATTTATTATTATCCATTTATAGAAAATTAAAAATAGTACATGTATTACATAGATATAAATGAATTTTAGAGCCCCATGCTTTTTATTATCAATCTGAATAAATGTATATTATTATTATACATAGAATTATTATATTAATAGTGTTTATATTATATGTGTATTGTTTATATTTATCTATGCCGCTAATAAATATATTATAATCGTTTTATAACATGTACTACTTTTTATTATTATAAATATAGTCATTATTATTTCATAATTTTTAGTTTATGTTGCATTCCGTCCAGTTTATCATCGTACATCAACGATGTTTTGTATAGTATTTGTAATAATTATTTCACGTATGTACAAATTATATTATTATTACAGTTATATGATTATTAACGTGATATTTACCGTGGTAAGGTTGTGGATGGAGCTCCCGATATTTCGGCGCAGTTACATGCACCATGTTCACGGGAAGACTAAACGTCTGGACTCGACTTACCACGGTAAATATCCCGTTAATAATCATATAATTGTAGTGAACAACCGTGATAATTTAAAACAGTGTTATATTATTATTATTATTTTGTTGTGCTTTCGTTATCTGTTATGATTAAATAGATAAATAGTCAAGTTTGTTAAATTATATAAGTAGCAAACCCAATCAGACCTCTAAAAAATAATAAGTATTTACTTATTATTATTAGGTACGTTATTAATCATTATCATAATTAATAGACGCGTACATAATGATGCTACATGTTTATATTATAATAATATTTAAAGTTACATGATTTTATTACGAAAAAAATTAAATTAATTTTCTATCAATAACTTAGTCGTTTGTTATTTAGATTATTCATAAAATTTATTATTACCTAGTATTTAGTTAATTATTATTGGTAACTGACTTAATTAAATTTACAAAAACATGGATGTTGGGTCCAGTACATAATTCCCAAAAAAATGTCCCGAGTTTGTTTACCTATTTATACATTTTAGAAATGTCGACAATTAATTTAAACATGTAACTGTCCTAACTTACAATAACTCTAGACTAAAGGCACAGTTTACCTTAATAATTAGAATACAATATAATATCATATTATTATACACTGAAAAAAATATTAAGTATTGTATAGTTAGTATGTTTTGCGAATACTTTTGGTCAGGACATTTTTGTAACTGACCCAAAATTCATAATTTTAAATATCTGTAATCAAATATTTTTGCTGGTCTGGTGGGGTTAATTAAATCTAGTCTAATATTAATTAATTAATAACTGTAATAATAATTGTTAATTGTACGTGTATAATTGTGTATGTCAGTGCTTTAAGTATGTTTACGTGTAAAAATATGAGATTTTCTATGGCTATGGTCCATACCATAGCCATGTGATTTACATATTGTTATGTGTATTACAATCGTGTATCGTATATTTTTACGTGCATGGTATTACGATAAAAATATATGTATTGTGCAATCGGTATATTTTTATGGGCATGGTAGTAAAAAAGTAGTCAGTTTCGCAAGTGGTAAAGGTGTTAAAGCCAAACCTACGCAACCCATGCGTCTGCAAACTAGGAATGACTGGCAACTCGTGTAAATTAAAGATAAAGATAATTTATCTTCACAAAACACCTGGAGCCTTACCCCTAGCTCGAAAAGTTGACCCGCATAGGTGTCATTTGTCTAAACGGTACCATCAACTACGATAAGCGGTAGTTATTTGATAGCCGCCAAGCTTTGCTATTTTCACGCACACACGCACAGTAAAACGGATTTTCGTTCATTCAAGTTAGACGCTTTTAAACGATGCAGCTTAAATGAGTTGGTTAATTTTAGGTACCTATCAGGTACCTACCAAAAGTTGGCTCGCAAAAGTGAAGCTAGGGGTAAGGCCCCTATAAATCATACCTACACATTAAAAAAGGCTCGCACAATATGTGTTAAAACAGTTTTTAGAATATATTTCAGAAAACACAGGGCTACAATGTGATACAATAATAAAGTTATGTTTGCCATGTTTTAACCGAATGGTATGCAAATTTGAAAACATAACATAATTGCATAAACTATAAAACACAAATACAATCTCATTTCAAAGGAATCTGTGTCACTTGCTATGAATTATAAGCCATTTTAACCGACTTTAGGAAGGAGGTTCTCAATTCAGTCCATTTTTTTTATGTATGACATGTACACCAATAACTCCGACGTTGGGAACCGATGTACCTACGTGATTCTTTTTCTCTTACGTAGATATCTTCGCACAAAATTAATTTACTTTGACTCGGTAGTTTTCAGACCATCTATAATATTATAATTTGATTCGAGCACTTACAAATTTTGAAGCTGGTTTTTTATATTGTCTACAATTACTTATCATGTTGTCATACAAATCTTTAGAGATAAATTGTAAGGTTGTTACGTGAAACTATACCATATGTATTATCTAAGAAATAGTTTATTATTCTATATGCTCGTATGATCAGTAAAAAAAGTTCAAATCTTATTATTTCGTTGTGGTCGTTGGCGTTGTTAAAGCCCTAACAGACGCGTCAACTTGGCTGACGAACCGCCGTTGACCAACGGGAGAGAAAGAGTTTTTTTTTTTTTTCTCTCTCTCTCGTTGATCAAATGGTGGTTTGTCAGCCAAATCCGTCACGTCTGTTACCTACTTTACCGTCGTCATGTTCTTCGCGCAGGTTTGGTTGAAGCTTACTCTCACCACTCTAAAGTAACGAACTTTTATTATTGTTTCTTACAATGAGCATAATGAGTTTATTTTCAAAAAAAAACTTCGAGGTTCTTTCTTATCGATTACTTAATAAACTCAAAATTTAGTGTTTATTATGTAGTATTTTTTTTTCAACTAATTTTTTATTCGCTCCAAAAACACTGCAGGCTATGGCGTTTTCTTATGACGTCACTATCTTAAACACCGCATGTCATTAGTACTGAACTTTTATGGTTACTTCGAAACGACAATTGAAAAGTGACGTCAATCGCTCTGATTGGTGTTTCATTTATCATGGCGGAGTGATGTATTTTTGGCAAAAAAAACTCGCTTATCAAATAGTTTTTAGAACGTTCCTAACCTATTTCATTAGTTAAAATAAATATTAACCGGCCAAGTGCGAGTCGGACTCGCGCACGAAAGGTTCCGTACCATTATCTATAAAACGGCAAAAAATCAGGTTTGTTGTATTACCCTTCAATTTTTTTTTTTCTGTTTTTTAGTATTTGCTGTTATAGCGACAACAGAAATACATCATCAGTGAAAATTTCAACTGTCTCTCCATCACGGTTCATGAGATACACCCTGGTGACAGACGGACAGCGGAGTCTTAGTAATAGGGTCCCGTTTTACCCTTTGGGTACCCTAAACATTAGGTGATTATTTGTTGCATCAGGTCTGATAAATATGAATGATGATAAATACTTTGTCACTATAAAGTGATAATCGAGTACAAAATAATTGTTAGTAATCTCCTACATTTCAATACATAACGTGCAAGTTGCATAATATTATTTTTTTATTAAGCGATTTTTCTGCCACAGTACATTTTTGTACCCATTGCCGTGGAGACCATGGGTAGTTGGGCCACTGAAGCCAGAAGCTTCATTGGCGAGTTGGGGCGCAAGTTGAGGGAGAAAAATAATGACCTTCGCTCCGGCTCGTACCTTGTGCAAAGGGCCAAACTTTGCACAAGGTACGAGCCGGAGCGAAGCCATTCAGCGCGGCAATGCTGCTAGTGTTATGGGCACCTTCGCACAGGGTACAGTTAGGGGCGGGTTATTTGATTAAACATAAATTTTAATTAATAGTTATTTTTTTTAGGTTTTAGTTTTTAATTTAAACTTAGAAAAAATATAAATGTTTTATAATTTATGAAAATAAATACCTATTACGCGATAATTATTTAATTTGTATAATAACGATAAAATATATTTGTGAAAATTTTATTCTATCTAGATAATATTAATATTTGTTGTAAACTATTATCTATTCCTAGTTTTTAACTGTCTATATTTTAGCTGTTGTACTATTAATCGTTTGTGGTTTTTATCACTTTATTAATGACTAGCCGTCCGCCCCGGTTTCGCACGAGTGTAAGCTCGGCTTTCGGCCTCGCTACAAAATATAATATAGCCTATGTCATCCGGGGATAGTGTAGCTACCCAACAGTGAAAGAACTTTTAAAATTGGTTTAGTAGTTTTTGAGTTATTTCGTATTTTTGTAAACATACAAAAATACAAATCTTTCCTCTTTATAATAAATAAATAAATATCTGGTACATTATTGCACACATGGTCATCTGACCCCAAACTAAGCAAAGCTTGTAATATAGCTGAATATTAGTATAGATTGTTATTTGCATTCATTCACGGGTCTAGCCCGGACATCTGGGATTCATTAAAGGGGCCGAAGCAATAACGATATAACCATTTGACAGCTCATCCCCTTTACGTGATGAA
This sequence comes from Agriopis leucophaearia, assembly GCA_949125355.1. Taxonomy (NCBI): domain Eukaryota; kingdom Metazoa; phylum Arthropoda; class Insecta; order Lepidoptera; family Geometridae; genus Agriopis; species Agriopis leucophaearia. The sequence continues at coordinate 2,483,188 of OX421289.1, forward strand.
AAGGTACTGAATTTTCAGCATGATATCTTTTGAGCGGGCCAATCACAGACTTGTAGCTTTACCTAGTCAGTGGAGCCAATCCTAGGCGCGAATTGAATGAACGACTTTTGTTTTCTCCAATCACAAGCGTCATACGATACCCCCCCCCCCCCTGCATCCGACGTGGCTTACAAAACACACAAGCAAATTATGACTAATTCTTTTCATTACTCATACTCGGAAAGTAGGTCTGAAGTTGCCTAAGGAGCGGGTTAAAAGTAATACATTTCAACCCTAGGGAGAATCACTTTCAACTGACAGTGACAGTTGACAAGTGACAGACACTCAAATTATTAAACTAGTTCTAATTTCACATTTGTAATGAACCATGTTCCCACTTATTTTTTTCTCCTCAGAGGAATGCACCATAGCATTTGCCAGTATCAGTTCATGTTTTTATTTTTAGTTTCCTTGTATTCGTAATGAAAAGCACAGTGTTTACCTCGGGGTTAAAAACTTATTTGGTTTTAGCCAAACCTCGTCTCGGGACTAAATAAGTTACTTTCGCCCCTAGGATAACAATGTACTATACCTTATCTTTGGGCCGAAGCCAACACCAAGAGGCCCTGTTGAATAAAAAATGAAATTTGTATAAAAGGGTTGAGCTCGTCTTTTGGTATATTGAGGTATGGCATCTGCCAATAATGCCACATGTCAAAATATTGTGACTTGCCATTTGCTTGCCATACACTATAATCCTCATGAAGGCTGCCCTTATTACATTATTATAAATTTATAATTATATTGAAAGACATCGCAAAAAATTCATATTAAATAGAGCGATAAAAACCATTCTTTAAATTTATTGTTAATGTTTTTAGAATTATGAAAGTTATCGAATTAATATCGGATTTATTATTAAATGCTAAATGCAAAGTGCAAATACTATGGTTATGTTATTTTTAATCTTAATATATGTCAAATGTAACTTTCCCAAAAAGGGCGTGATTGCGAACTTTGTTCCTAACTTTTTTTTGTGTCATCATCTTTTTATGATAATTTTCTGTATATTATATTTTACTGATGATGTGAATTGAACGTTATTGCGGTGAAACCAATTAAAAATCTGTGCCAGCTTTAATAGTGTTGTAAGAAATTAAATTATTATTATATAATAATTAATATTGAATATTATTGTAATGATTATAATATTTATGTGCATTTGAAAACTTTGTTTCATTTCTTTCCTCACGGGCCACGGTCACGTTGTATCGTGTATTTTAAAACAGCGCCATCTCTTGTAGAGATGAATTAAGTACTACTTAAGTTTTCACTTCTGACGTGCAGTCCTATGACTGTACCCTTAGTACAAGATTTGACAGTTTTCGAAAACTTTTTTCGTTTCCGTATTGTCCCATACATTTTAGTACAGCGCCTCTAGCGGAAACGCGGATGAACTAAAATCGGTAGTAATCGGCAGTATAGGTTGCTTCACTCAAATACGAAAAATAGTTTCGAATAGCTTTCAGCCCAGCAATGTATGCATCAAAACGAAAACTAAAAAAGTTTTCGAAAACTATCAAATCTTGTACTAAGGGTACTGATGTGTTTTTTAATGCTATAGTTGGCAAACAGACAGGCCGCCTGATGGTACGCGATCACCGTCACTATGGATACCTGCAACACCAGGGGCATCACAGATACGTTGCCGACCCTTAAAGACTATTAACAGCCCTTTTGAAGAACCCCATATATAGTTACTCGGAAATACCGCAGCTCACACCTGCAATTTGTGGACAAATTGCAGGTGTGAGGGAAAAAAGAACGCGTAAACGCACAGTGTGCGATTTCCACCGATCTATGATATGTGGATGAACTTTCAGGCGGTGGCGGCTGGTGCGATGATAAATCGCGATGCCGGCATCAGAGCGAACAGTTCTTCAGAACATTTCGCGTTGTAAATGCGATAAAAGACAAGGAGACCCAACGTTTCTACGCATGCTGAGCGGCATTAGATGTCAGTGAGCTTGGGATCGTCGAATTCTGACAGCTCTACGCTAATTCATATTGATGATTCTTTTTTTATTTGAAAGCTGGTGTTTCCCGTGCGGTCCCATTTCAATTTGGTCCTCCCGTTCTGACATTTTTATGTCGGTTTTTTATATTGATAATATTTTTTTTGTTTGAAAGGTGACTTGATCAAAAGCTATGATTAATGAAAATTTGCTAAGGCATTTGAAGAATATCTGCTCTTTTATGGGAAGGTTATAAAAAACTTCTTGATATACCTATATACGCTAGATATACGCGAAGGTGGTCCCATTTTAATTTGTAGGACAAAAATTCCAGTTCGGTTTAAATTGAGGGATGAACTTCACCCATTTCCAATTGAGTCTATTATTAATTTTATATGAACATTGCTTAAAATGCCTAGATATTGTGCATTAAATCGAGTTTAATACGTTTCCGGTAACATGTAGGTATAAATTGTAGAATAAACATTTGACAGGTGTGACAATGTCGGAAGAAATCATTACAGCGGAATGCAGTTATGTTATTAATATGATGTAGGTAGGTATTGTATTCTAATTTGAATGGCATTTCATTACAGTCTAAGAGCTGGGGCCTTTAGCCCAACTCTAAACGCGGGCCGAATAGGTGCAGTTTTCCAAAATCACGCGACCACAAACCGTATCTCGGCGCGTTAAGGTTATATATACCTATATATATTTAAATACATAGGTACTTAAATAGATATTAACACCCAGATATAGAATAAACACAAAATGTTCATCACACAAATGTTTGTCCTAGATAGGAATCGAATCCGTGCCCCCAAGCACAGAAGGCAGGTTCACTACCAACCAAGCTAGCGGGGCTGTCAACCATGGAAATAAACAAACTAAAAAGCGCCTTAAGCAGTTACAAAGTTGAGTACAGCCAAACATAAGTACACACAAAGCTTTGCATTTATAATAGGTATTCATAAGGTAATATTCATAATTCATAACACGTTACTATTTAAAAATGTGGTTTTTAATATGCTACGAATTCAGATAGTCCTTAAAATAATAATTGAGCTATCTCTTCGGCTATAATCCGACACAATAAATTATTGTTGCATTGTGTTTAGAAATTGATTGGGCGTGAACAGTTAGGTATGATAATATATTCCGATGGGGTTTAAACCTTTTTTACAGATGGCGTTGATTTAGCACTGTTTGCTTAGCCATTCATCCCCATGGCTCGCGACATAAAAGTTTACTTTTCCCATGATCATCATGATTTCAGCCATGGGACGTCCACTGCTGGACATAGGCCTCCCCCATCGATCTCCAAAAGGGCCAGTTGGAAGCGGCCTGCATCCAGCGTTTCCCTGCGGTCTCTTTTCGGAGGTCCTACGCTGTAGAAGTACCTACAGCAGTAATACTGGTATGGAAACATACATCTTTCAACACACATTTGGAAAGTGATTAAAGTACACAAATAATCGTGGTCCTTGAACGTCAGTCAAATTTTACTGCCTGTTGCGTGTGAACTGAAAATCTAGTGAACCTTACAGCCATTCGTCAACATCACACTGGCAGCTGGAAATGCAACAATACTTTGAAAAAAAAAATTGATCGAGGCAGCAATGCAGATAATTTGGACGTGAAGCGATATGAACAATAATGGATCTGCAGCTGAATGTTAATCAAAATAAACAGAAAATTTCTCACTATTTCACGCCTCGCCTTCTACCTCCTGTATGAATCCTCTCCATCCTAAGGTTGCCTGGAAGAGATCGCTCTTAGCGACAAGGCTGCCGATTATTACGCTAGGTTTCTTAAAGCTATTTTATCGTGTAATATGTATAATCCCATCAAAAACATAAATGTGAAATGAGAGCCAAGTGAATATTATGGTATATGCTTTGGTTGTTGACTTCAACGACAAAAGAAGTGAGATCTAACTTAGGGTAATATATTGAAGCCTAAGGTCTGACTTGGCTATTCAAAATTATTCAGGAAATTAGAAAGGGAAAACAAACAGATTATTTATTGCTTTCATAGAACACAGTAAAATATTTAAATTTGCAAGTACATAGTCTTATATGGATTCGACACAGTACAATAAGACTAGAAGGACGCTTGAATTAAAATTTCAATTAAAATTTTAAATTTATTAGGTCGTACTTAGACACATGTTTTTTTAAATACTTATCTAGTTTATTAGTTTGAATTAAAGATTTTGGAAAAAGCTCAGTCAGTATTTATTATTATTATTAGCACTTTTCTAATTTTAAAGTCGGTTTTTATATTGATAATTATTTGAAACAATAAAAATCGTATCGAATTAATATAGGATTTATTATTAAATGCTAAATACAAAGTGCAAAATATTATAGTTATGTCACTTTTTATCATAATATAATATGTCAAATGTAACTTTCCCAAAAAGGGCGCGAATACGAACTTAGTTCCTAAAAAAATAAAATGTGTCGGCGTCATTTTTAACTCTATTTTTTATGATAATTTGCTGTAAATTATATTTAATTTTAATTATGATTAATTGTTACTACTGTTAGATATTATTTTACTGAGGTGAAAATTATTAGTATAAATACCTACCTATCCTTACTGGTAAAATATCAACGTAGGTAAAACTAAATCTCCCACGTAAAAAAACCTCGTAAATTTATAACAACAACACATAAAGTACCATTATTTTACACTAATAAATGTAACTTTGTCATTTACACACGCCAATAACTGGCCGTGACATTAGTAAATAACTTGTAGGTACGCGATGTAATGTAATGTGTCGTCCACTAGTAGGTAAGTAGAGTACGAGACAGGTTGAATGGCTGGATGCTGCATGTAACTAAGATCCTATTTCATCATCATTATCATCATCAACCAGAAGACGTCCACTGCAGAACATAGGCCTCCCCCTTTAACCTCCACACTGAACGACAGCCTGCCATCTGCATCCACTGGATGCCCGCGACTCTCACAATGTCGTCGGTCCATCTAGGGGGAGGCCTACCTACGCTGCGTCTTCCGGTTCGTAGTCTCCACTCAAGAACCTTTCTTCCCCATCGGTCATCAGTTCTTCGAGCGATGTGGCCTGCCCATTGCCACTACAAGTTGCAAATTTTAATAACTATGTCAGTGACTCTGGTTCTTTGGCGAATATCCACGTTCCGGATTCTATCACGCAAAGAAACTCCGAGCATAGCTCTCTCCATTGCCCGTTGTGTGAGTTTTTCCAAAAGGCCAACAGTTAAAGACCACGTCTCAGTACCATATGTCATCACTGATCCTAATTGTTTTATTAATTTTCAAAACACTCACATTTGAACGCCGCACCTGGAGCATTACCCCTAGCTCGAAAAGTTGACCCGCATAGGTGTTATTTGTCTATTAAACGGTACCATCAACTACGATAAGCGGTAGTTATTTGATAGCCGCCAAGCTTTGCTATTTTCACGCACACACGCGTAGTAAAACGGATTTTCGTTCATTTAAGTTAGACGCTTTTAAACGATGCAGCTTAAATGAGTTGGTTAATTTTAAGTACCTATCAGGTACCTACTAAAAGTTGGCTCGCAAAAGTGAAGCTAGGGGTAAGGCCCCTGGCAAGTACATGAGATACTTTTCCATTTGTACGACCCTGTACCTTGCTACTCTGTATGTATTGTGTACCTACCAGCGTTGCCAGTTTTTTTTTCTGTCGGGATTTTGGAACTTATTGAGTGAAAAAAGCGGGATTCTTTCGTCGAAAGCGGGACATAGTGAAATAACGTATATAATCAGAAGTTTTTAAATATTTACCTATCTTTTTATTAAAGTTCAAATTATGTTTACGTGACAATAGATAGCAAAAATAGGCATAGAAAATTTATTTTAATAAAAATATGATATTTTAAATCTGATTTACCTTATCGCTGCACGCACGGTCGAGTTATCCCCGAAAAGTGGGGCTGAGCCTGTCCCGCGCGGGACATTAAATTTTTATTTAAATATCGGGACGTCTCGCCAAAATCGGGACGTCTGGCAACGCTGGTACCTACCTACCATGTTCTGACAAATAAATAATTTGATTTGATTTTTCTTATAAGGATTTTGGCGCTGGACTTCTTGTGCATTTGCCAGTGTCAAGTATTGAAATATATTCGAGTTTTATTAAATAAGTATCGTCAAACAAGCCACAGTCACGAAGTTAAGTCACGATCAAGTCCAAGTTATTCCCTAGTAAAGTGGTGGAGACATTACAAGAGGCTTCTATGGAGTTTAGGAAACATCACGAAAATACAGTTTTTACCTCGTTATATCAATTTGCCACACTCAAGCACGTTGACGATCCCTTTGTAGTAGTAGGACTCTTTTGCAGGGGTCCGCCTGGGGAAGTACCACAACTTTGCCAGTTATTCAACCGCCAAGCAGTAGTGTGCAAACACTACTGTGTTCCGGATTGATTCCGTTTTTTTTTTTTTTTTTTTTTTTTTTGACGAGTTATTTGTTTCGATCACGCCAGGGGGCGCCAGCTGTTTGTAAACCTCAAAGAAAATATCATTTGTCTACATAAAGAAAGGCAAAATGTTCTCAAAGACCGTCAACATTTGTATAAAATGTAAGAAAGATTTACCGAGACGTGGTTTTCTAAATTGTTCGAACTGTCAGCATAAGTATCATCTAGAATGTGCTAATGTATCACAGACACGATACAACATAATGGAGAGAAGAGACCAATGGATGTGTACGGGATGCATTACGAAGCCTAAAAAGACCATTGCGCCATTTAAAACCAATGCTATAACCAAACCAAAAGCCTTACCAATATCAACGCCGCCACCGTCAACCTCCTTTGGACCGTCAACCAATACAAATGAGCAAAAAGAGGCTAAACTACAGAAATGTAAATCGGTAAATGACTTGTACGAAGAAACTGAATCGACATTCGTAGACATGACCTCGTTAAGTTTACCCGAAGATTGTTCATCTGAAAGCGAAACAGAAGAATATAAAAAAAAAATAGAAGAATTAAAATTAAAACTTAAAATAGCTGATAAAGAAATAGATAAACTTAGCATAGAAATCACACATCTAAAAAAATACTATTATAAATCGTGACTCCAAAATAAAGATCCTCAAATCCGTCACTGCCATCGACGATAGTATTACCACTTCATCGGCGAAATCTACACCCATCAGGAAGTCTAAAAAGTTTACACCTAGTAGGAGCTCCAAGAAACGCAGCCACAAAACGGATAGGGGTGAAGAATTAACTTCAAAAGATAAGAGTAGAGTCCGTGGAACCAGTCACTGATGAAGAGACTATCATACAAAGCCCCGCGGTCAAAGACATTCACCCAAGCACTGTTATGACAAAAAGCCTAAATCATATGATGACTCAAGAAGTAAAACAAGCAGATAATTTGGTTGCCGAAGAAGTCAAACAAGCAGATAATCCGGTAGCTGAAGAAGTAAAGCAAAAAGTTGTCATCATAGGAGATGAAGAAGGAAGGGGTCTAAATAAAGCTCTCCATGTCTTGCTAGGACAAAATTTCGATGTACAATCTTTCTTGATGCCAGGGGCGTCACTGATTAATATACTTGACTCAAATTTAAAACACTGCTTAAAATTAACTAAATCAGATTACATAGTACTTGTGGGGGGGTCAAATGATGAAAATCCTCTCAATTTGCAGTCACACTTGTATTGTTTAATCAAAAAGCTGAATAACACTAATGTAATTGTATCTGAGGTTTATAAAAATTATTACCTTAATAGTTATATTCTGAACTCGATGTATAAATTTATAAGTAACCAGTTTAGCTGGTCCACTTTTGCGGGATTTAATATGACCGATGAGCAAAACCCGAACAGGTATCGTTTGTTACACTTGTCCAGAAGTATTCTAAGAGAGATTCTCCGATTTGACAATAAGCGAAAGTATCTGGAGTACTATATATCTCGTCCCATTATACCAAAAAACAATACAATTACCAGTAGTAAGATATCTCAGAGTACTCAAACCGAAGACTTACATTTTTTTCGTGACACCAGTAGAAGTAACTGATCATGAAGGATTTCGAGTGTTTCACCAGAATATCAGAAGCATAAAAGGTAAAATTGCGGAACTTGAACTATATATAGGATCTGTTGGTAAAAATTATGATGTGTTGTGCTTTTCAGAAACCTATTTGAAATCTACTTACACAAACAGTATTAAAATAGAGGGGTATGATCTTGCTACATATTTCTCACGGAGTCGAATGCGTTGTGGAGGTGTGTGTATATTTGTACGTAATTCATTACACTATTGTAAATTAGACTGGCTGCCAGAGATGTCTGTGGAAGGAATAATAGAATGTTGTGCAATATCAGTGCCTCAGTTAAATTTAGTTATCATGGCTATTTATCGTCCCCCTAACAGCGATTTTAATATTTTCTTTGAAAATTTTGATAGAATTTTATTTAAATTAATGCGTAAATCACGCAAAATTTGTAAAAAAATATAGTACTCGGCGACCTTAATTTAGATTTATTCAAAACTAATAAGCAGACAAAGCAGCTCGCAAGCACGCTAAAGATGTACAATTGCCATTGTGCTATAGATAAGGCGACTCGTATTACTTCTACTACTAGTACCTGCATTGATCACGTTATTACAAACCTTAAAACTTACAAAGCAGATGTACTGAATACTGGATTATCAGACCATACCGGACAGCTTGTAAGTATCCCATGCAGCTTGAGTTACGCAGAGAAATACTGGTACGAATATAAAAGAAGAATAGATATAAATTTGCCAATTTTTTTGAAATATATTGCGCAGGTAAGCTTTGCCGATGTTTATGAGAAAACCAATGTAAATGATGCTTATGATACATTTTTAGACATATTCAAAATGATATACGACTTATGCTTCCCTTTAGAAAGAGTAGTTATTACCCATAAACGTAAGCCTAATTGGAAGACAAAAGGGTTAGCCGTATCAAGTAAAACGAAGAGGCAACTTTACCTTCAGATAGACAAAGAAAGAGATCAGTAAGCAATGTCAGTCATTACAAAAAGTATAAAACCCTACTAAAAGCATCTATCCAATACTCCAAACGCAAATCTAATCTTAAGTATATTAAAAACAGCACAAATAAATCTAAGGCTACCTGGGGATTGATAAAAATGCATACATCACCAACAAATGACATCAAACAGACAATACAATCATTGCAAGCTGGTGAGCGTACTTTGACTAACCCACTAGACATTGCGAATTTTATGAATAATTTGTTTATTACACAGAATGCTTTAAAGTATAATTTAGACAACAATAATACTCGATATAAACCCTTTTGCAAAACTGCTTGTAATAGTATTTTCCTGACGCCAACAGACACTGGTGAGATACTTAAAATTGTAAAGAATCTAAAAAATAAAAAAAGCAGTGGTAATGACGGAATAACAGTGCAAGTGATAAAAGCTTCTGTTAAATATATATTGAAAGCTTTGGTACAAATTATTAACCTAATGCTAGAACAAGGTTACTTTCCTGATCAATTGAAAATAGCTATTGTTAAACCATTGCATAAAAAAGGCGCTAAAGATAATCCAAATAATTATCGCCCCATAGCACTGTTACCTGCATTTTCAAAGATTTTCGAAACTGCTATATACAATAGGTTATTGAGCTTTCTGAAGAAAAACCAGACTATTAGTCCGAATCAATTTGGATTTCGGAGAGGCAGATCGACTACATTGGCAATTTATGAAATTTTGAATTCAGTTTGTGTATCACTAGATAACAAAAAACCTTGCACTGCCCTGTTTCTAGATATGTCTAGAGCATTTGATTGTGTTGTGCCAACGATCCTACTACAGCAGTTGGAACATATTGGAATCCGTGGTACGGCCCACGAACTCTTTAAATCATATTTCTATAATAGAACACAAACTACGGTTCTGAATAATTTCAACAAAGAAACAAAAGCAGTAGAAACCACTCAATCAACTAAGGGAAAATCCGATCTGGGTGTACCACAGGGCAGCATTCTGGGCCCACCATTGTTTTTAAATTACATCAATGAGTTGCCATATTTAATAAAACATCTCACAGTTCTCTACGCCGATGATGCAACCATACTATTTGTAAAGAGTGGACAAGATAAAGCTGATTACGCTGAAACTATTACTGATACGCTAAAAACTTTGATTAACTGGTTAAGCACTCTTAATCTTGAAACATATTTCTAAAACTAAGATAATGCAATTTCACAACTATAAGGCTACTCCAATCGATTTAAACATAAGCGTTGCAGGCACTTCTATTACTGAAGTTCGCCAGACTGAATTCCTTGGTGTATCTCTGGACACAAATCTTAACTGGAAATCTCATCTAGTAAATATTAATAATAGAATATCTAGTCAATGTTATGCTTTGTCCGTACTAATAGATGTGGCGTCTGTTGAGGTTGCCTTAAACGCATACTATGGCAACATATACCCTTTGTTGTCATATGGGGTTATCTTTTGGGGTAATTCCGTGAATGTGAAGCAGACATTTACACTCCAAAAAAGATGCCTGAGAATTATCCATAGTAAAAACAGCGATGACACATTAAGAGTAATATTTAGAGAAAAACAATTATTAACCCTAACTAGTATTTACATTCTTGAAATATCCTTATTTGTAAGGCACAACAGCCAATTATTCAAAAAAAAATCTGAGGTGCGAATGAGAAATACCGCTATGCGGGGCAATGATTACCTGTTTGAACCACGCTCGAATTGTACGATTTTTAAGAAGAGCACCTTCATCAGCGCCATCAAAATCTATAACTTGCTGCCAAAAACTATTACTGATATTCCAAATACAATACAGTTTAAAACTAAACTAAAAAACTGGTTGATAAATAATGTATTTTATGATTTAAATGAGTTCATTAATAGAAATAACTCCACTGAAATGACATTGTTAAATAAACGATTTTGACTAATATTTTATACAAAATTAAATAACATGACTGATTCCGCAATTATTCTTATTACTGTATTTTTTCGTTTTGTATTCGCTGTTGACATATTATTTTATAATTAACTTGACATACTATATTAGAAATTGTTTAAAATTAAATTATATTAATATTGTAAATGTAAATATTGAATGCCCGATATGGGTAGACTGATAAATACAATTGTTGCACTAACATCTAGCATAATATTAATAATGTATCAGTCGTACAATAAATATTTTCTGATTCTGATTCTGATTCTGATTGAAGGGCAATGTTTCCAGCGAAATTACAGGGCACACAGAGATTTGACATCTTATATCTCGGAGTGACGAGCGCAGTGCATTGCCATCCAGGGTTTTGAACTATTAAAGTTCAAAATTCTGAGTGGCGTTGTGCTGGTTTGGGCAAGCGTGAAGAGCCATCAGGCGAGCGACTTCGCTCGTCTCGTCACTCAGTATCATAAAAAAAAACTTATTAAATAATAATCCACCAATATTACATTCACATAAATTCGAAAAATCTCAAGTTTAGGACAGTAATACAACGAGGTGACATATTTTTTCACAATTATCATATTTTTAAATTTTCATATTTTTTAACAAAACTCTACTATTGGCTATTAAAAAAAATATTACCCGTAAGTTCTAAAAAAATATATGTACTTATTTTTTTCTATTTATTAACTACAATCTGAATCAGTGCATTCTTAATACATAACTAAACTATTTATTTATTATCATTCATTTTAATATTTTTTTTCACTATTAATTTTGTATTTAAATAAACGCCAGTACAAAAGCTCCATACAAACGTTTAATCGTACTTTTATGTTATATTTTTTATTATTATTTGAATAAAACCACTCTGTACCTTGTTTTTTTTTTTATCTAAACCAATTTTTACATGTGCACTTTTGCATAAAACGCTTCTCTTTAACGAGTCGTCAGTTGCAATTAAAATAATTTAGTGGTAGTGCAGGAGCTGTAGGTTTATTTATTAAACGAGTAACTAGTGTGTGTAAATTTTTTATCGCCTTCATGGTGGAGAATGTGCACAAGAGCTGTTCCAGCTGATTCCGCCACCCAATTTCCGCCATAAGTCATGTAGAATGCGCTGCCGGAATGGGTGTACTCCGATGGTTACAATCTGGGTGTCTTCAAATCTCGAGTGAATCGGTTTCTTCTGGGCAAGCCTGCTCCATCGTAGACCGCATCGCGCTTAACATCAGGTGAGTTGGGGGTCAAACGCAAGCCTATTTCTGAATTAAAAAAAATTTCATCGAGGCGATTATTCCATCCTTACGTCGTGAACTTTGGTAAAGTCCGTACGCAGCGTTTCCAAAATTCCTTCTTATGAACAGGAACGGAAAGCGCTCCTTGCTTCGGTATTTCCTATAAATAACAACCTGGGTCTCTTTAAGACAAGAGTGAATAGGCACCTCATGGGCAAGCGAGCCCCATCTAAGATTAGGTGAGTTGTTGTGATCAAACGTTAGCCATTTCATCATAAAAAATGAAGAAAAAAAATAGATCTTCATTATCAGCTGCATCATTTTCCATTGGGCATAGGCCTCTCATCAAGGGCGTCGCCAGCCCAGGGGGGGGGGGGCAAGCTAATATTATGGATGAGAAAAATTTGAATTGTAGGTACAGTCAAGAGCATTCAGAGTTTCTTTGCAGTTGGCTACATTTTTTTAATCTCTAGGGGGCAGCTGGCCTTTCCTTTTCCCCTCTTGGCGTCGCCCTTGGCTTTCACTAATGCGTCGTGCGTTAGAGAGAGTACTGAGCTCAGTCGACAGTTCTCTGCTTCCAGTTTAACGCGCTGTTTGACGAAGGTCGTCACTCCAGCTGGCCGCAGCACGTCCTACACTACGGTTGCCTAAACATGATCTCCACTTCATAACCGATGAGACAACGGTTATCGGGTTTTCGTGCAGTGGCCGGTCCACTGCCACTTCAGCTTACCGATCCTTTGAGCTATGTATGTCTACAAAATCTTACGTCCAAACCAAATGTCAGTTTAGTAGTTATTATACAATAATGATTGTATTCGTCTTAAATATAATTTGTCTGTATGTACTTAGGTCGTTCAAGTATTACGTAAGCAGATTTATTACAAATTTTACCCCCCCCCCCCTTCCTCTTGTCAGCAAAAGTAATCAAATCTCTTACTCCCATGCTTACGTAAACATTGGTATATGCATTTATCTTTTATGGTAAGTATTCTTTTTTTTATTGATTCATGAGCAGCAGTGCCATAATGTGTAAAAAAGTAAATAATTACTGCTGACGTCATCACCATCTAGACCCCCCCAACCCCATGTCATCGAAAATAAGCAAAGCATAGAAGCCCCCCTCCGCCCGTTCTTTTATTTCGTAAAAAAAGTTCTTATGAGCTGGATGAATAAAAAATAAATAATAATAATAACCTTTGTTATTAAATAATTATTAACACCTTACACATTTCCCCCGCTAGCTCTCAAACTACGAAGCGCCATAACTTCCTGAAAGTCGTACGACATTCAGTAATTCTAGGTATTCTTCATTAACGTATTTATTCGTATAATATTTCTTATTATAACCACAAAAAATATGATGAACAGTTTTTTTACACCTATTCAAGTAATTATAAAAAAATATTGAAACAAAACTTTGTTCTAGGTTCTTACCTACATTTTTGTTATACATGTTTTTTTTATGATACTGAGTGACGAAACGAGCGAAGTCGCTCGCCTGATGGCTCTTCACGCTTGCCCATAACAGCTCAACGCCACTCAGAATTTTGAACTTCAACAGTTCAAAACCCTGGATGGCAATGCACTGCGCTCGTCACCCCGAGATATAAGATGTCAAATCTCTGTGTGCCCTGTAATTTCGCATGAAACATTGCCCTTCAATCCGAAACACAGTATGGATATACAAACTAAAACTAGTATAGCCAAAAAAAAAGAAAAAAAAAAAGAATGTGGTCAAGGATCCATTACACTCCATATGATCGTTCTTGATATGGTACATGTCACATGACTTCATCAGCCAATTAACGTCCATTGTTGGACAAGGCCTCCCATAGAGAGGAGTCTATAATATAATCCCCACGCTTGGCAGGCGGCTTGGGGATATGGTGCATGTAACTGCACCGAAATATCGGGAGCTCCTTCCACAACCTTACCACGGTAAATAACCCGTAAATAATCATATAACTGTAGTGAACGACCGTGATAGTTCAAAACAGTGTTTTAGTATTGCCAAAATTGCTAAATGTGGGAAACGAAAGCCTTAGCGGTGTTATCAAAAGTGAGATGAGAGCAAACACCGTTCTTCCATCTTCAACATCATTTCAGCCATATCCATCATAAACGTATTTGCGAAGAGATTTGACTGTCAGTACATGAACCGTTGTTCAATGGTACATGTACTGACTAACAAGCAAATAGTGACAGGTGTGTGTTAGTAATTTTTAAACTTTCGGGATTCGAACACATGTTTTCATATTTATCGGGACTTATCGCGCACTATTAAATATAGGTAAAAATAAGATACCTTTCGCTCCTTAGAGCGAAAGGTATCTATTTTTACCTATTACCTTACCATTACCATTTCAGCCATATCCATCATAAACGTATTTGCGAAGAGATTTGACTGTCAGTACATGAACCGTTGTTCAATGGTACATGTACTGACTAACAAGCAAATAGTGACAGGTGTGTGTTAGTAATTTTTAAACTTTCGGGATTCGAACACATGTTTTCATATTTATCGGGACTTATCGCGCACTATTAAATATAGGTAAAAATAGATACCTTTCGCTCTAAGGAGCGAAAGGTATCTTATTTTTACCTATAAACAAGATACCTGTAAAAATAAGATACCTTTCGCTCCTTAGAGCGAAAGGTATCTATTTTTACCTATATTTAATAGTGCGCGATAAGTCCCGATAAATATGAAAACAGGTGTGTGTTAGCTTTTAATTATTATAATTATTATTTATCCCTAATTTTATGCTGTATTTTAATTTTAATTTTTCTTGATCTAAATAATTGGTCGAAATAAATGAATTGAAATGAATAGACGTCCACTACTAGCAATAGGCCTTCCCCATAGATTTCACAAAGGGCCGGTTGGAAGAGGCCTGCATCCAACGTTTTCCTGCGGTCTCTTTTAGTCGTCTGTCCATCTTGTGGGTGGACGTCCTACGCTGCGCTTACCGGTCCGTGGTCTCCACTCGAGAACCTTTCCGCCCCATCGGCCATCTGTTCTGCGTGCTATGTGCCCTGCCCACTGCCACTTCAACTTGTTTACCAGGTGGACACCATAAGACATCCAAACATTTCGGTCGTATTGCTGTAAAGGTTATCAACTTATCATCAGCCTACTGGCGCTTACCATCAGCCAAAAACTACTTCATCTCGTAACTTAATTGCATGATAAAAGTCAATTTGTCAAAAACTTTTAACTGCACATAATTTGTGCCAAAAAAAACTATTTAATTCATTCGTATACCGCCCGTGGGTACAATCTGCACCTATACTGAGTAGGTAATAAATTAGTACATTACGCATATGTCATTGAGAAAAGTCATAAATTCTGATATTGGAGGTCAACGGGCGACAATGATGATTGTGGGCCCCGAAATCGGCGTAACTATTAATTCATCTGAAATGTAGGCCATGCTATTTTCATGGGCCATTTTAGATCACAAATAATTATCAATATAGTCTAAAGTTCTGAGGTAACAAAAATTTATTTAAAAAAAACTGTCGGATTTAGAACCTCCTCCTATTTGGAAGTCGGTTAAAATGGGATAAACAATTTTTCCTCTTTATTCTGGTCATTATGAAAAAAATATGTTCTAAATATTTTGAACATTTTTTTTACAGTGTAAAATGAAGCACATTTTTCTAAAGTAGACACAGTCATTTTATACCTTAACTAGCAACCCATCCCGGCTTCGCACGTGTGTAAGTTATATAACATACATAAACCTTCAGTGAAAAAGTATCTGACTGATGCTTGAAACCGCATTAAACTCCATTGCATTGTTTCGAAAGAGTTAGTGGATATACAGACAGACAGACACGGAAAGCGACTCATTTTATAGTATGTGAAGAGATAAATCATCAAACGTGGAGGATCACTGGCTACGCCAGTATTCTGTTCGTCACAGTCTGGCATGGTGTATCGGTACTATTTAGGTAAAACTAAATTGGCTAAATTTGTAAGAAATAACCCTACACTGTTTGATCGTTACGATAATATTAATAAAAGATCTTCTTCTCAAGTTCGTCTCAAAATACCACAACCTAGGCTCGAGCTGTTTAGAAATAACTGTGTTCACATGGCTGCACTGATTTTTTATTCTCTTCCAGGAGAAGAGGTAGATCTCCCGTATAAGCGTTTTTGTACTGAGTTGAGGAAGTGGTTGGTAAAGGAGTGCTTCTATGAAGTGGAATTCCTGAAGAAAATGTCATGTCGTTTTTATTATTATGATTATGGTTCTTGATAAATTATTATTAAAATAAATTAATGTTATTCTTTTGGTATATTTATAATCTAATTTAATTTTGCACGCCCTTACGGCTGTTAATGGATGGACATTTTATATTTTAAGACCTTGTATACCCATTGGCAAGCAAATAAAAACGTTGACTTTGGTTAAAATAGATACTTTTCGCTCGACGTTTCAACCATATTACAACAATGGACATGGTCACGAGCATAGAGTCAATATATAGGAAATCTTTTATGGGAATGTTCAAGTATTACGTAAGCCCTATAGGGGGGCGGGGGGGGTCTATTATTTGCTTATTTTTGATGACATGGGGGGTGGGGATGTGATTACCCCATGTGATTACGTCAGCAGTAATTATTTACTTTTTTACACATTATGGCACTGCTACTCATAAATCAATTTAAAAAAATGCCTATACCTACCTACCAATGTTTACGTAAGCATGGGAGGGGGGAGTAAGAGCTTTGCTTACTTTGCTGGCAAGGGGGGAAGGGGGGGGGGGGTAAATAATTGTAATAAATATGCTTACGTAATACTTGAACGGCATATATTTTCGTGATCAAAATTGTGCCACTAGTTCTAGACTTTCTAATAAAATCGCTGGTTTCATAGCCACACCATGATCCACATAGCAAGTGCCGTCTCAATTAAGACTGAGTAAGTATACATACATATTACATACAAACATACATAAAACTTTATATGAAGTAGGTAGGTATGTATTCATACTACGCCTTTTGAAGGCACGCGGAAGGATTGTATGATACATAAAAATACATTATGGTAAAATGTCAGGAATAGAAACGTGAATAATGGATGTGGTATTTTTAGTGTTCCGTACCCAAAAGGTGTAAAACGGGACCGTATTACTAAGACTCCGCTGTCCGTCCGTCTGTCTGTCTGTCTGTCTATCCGTCTGTCACCAGGCTGTATCTAATGAGCCGTGAAAGTTAGACAGTTGAAATTATCACAGATGATGTACGTATTTCTGTTGCCGCTATAACAATAAATACTAAAAAATAGAATAAAATAAATATTTAAGAGGCACTACAACAAACGTGATTTTTTTGGTCATTTCGCTCGACATTGATAACGGCAACAGGTAGACGCTTGAAATATTCACAGAATATTGAATAATCCACTTATAAAATAAAATTAATATTTAAGGGGGCTCCCATACAAGAAACATGATTTATTGCCTTTTTTATAGATAATAGTATGGAACCCTTCGTGCGCGAGTCCGACTCGCACTTGGCCGGTTATTTTACTGTTTACGAGATTTTATTTTCAATAATAGAAAGAAGTAAGTACTTAAGTAGATACCTAAAGAGGAAACCAAATTAAATTGAAATTAAATTTATCCACATGCCGAGAATAAGTTTTAAACCGACTTCAAAAAGGAGGACTCTATTCAACTGATTTTTTTTCTTACATCAGAACTTTTGCCTGGGTGAACCTGGTGCTTCCCGTGGGGTCCCATTTCAATTTGGTCCAGTGCTGTCATTTTTATGAAGTCAGTTTTTTATATTGATAATTATTTTAATGTATAATTTAAAATGTATCACATCCGCCATCTTCTCGCATCTCCGAACATTGTTTCTCTTTTTTCGATGCACTTAGCTCCAAAATTATCATAAAAAATGTTACATTAACATAAACCTGAATAACTAGTTTAATGTATGGAAAAACTAATTAAATTGTCTACGTGTTTTGTTAATTGACAGTGTAGGCCATTTAGAGGACATGTACGTACTTGTTAAGCATTGATTTATAAACACATTGATCTGACGAAAAAGAGGGTTTGGCCTCCTACATAAACATCGTTTCCAGACTCTGTCTATATTAACACGCTTTTATTAGCTTGGTATTTATGTATGTATGTATGCATGTATGTATGCATGTATGTATGTATTTAACGGAATCTTTGAACTTGATGTTCAACTACTTCAAACCGTCAAATTTAATTAAAATTTTGCCGAATTAATTTAATTTAAATAACCGACAAAAGGATTGTTCTATGTAGGGTTACCAGATGAAAAAAACAAAAGTCCGGAGAAAAGGCCTGATTTCCATGGAAAAGTCCTGAGATTTTCACTTTTACCTGCAACTGATTTTAACTGCAACTGCAATTGTTACCAAAAGAAGATTATTTTTAGTTTGTTTCGCTTTGATAAATAAGTATTGATTTGAACTGTTCAATCGTTACCAAAAGAAAATTATTTTTAGTAGTTTAATAAGAGAGATCTTTAAAATGTAACCTGTGTTTTATTGAAAATCCTGAGCTATCACTAAATTTGCTAAATCCGGCCGGAATCCTGAGAAGAGTCGAAAAATCCTGAAATCTCAGGACAAATCCTGAGATATGGTAACCCTAGTTCTATGTCCCACTGTATATTATTAACTGACTTCAAAAAAGGCGGAGGTTCTATGTTCCACTATATTTTCACCGTTTTCTCCGCCAACTGTTGTACGATTACAAAAAAAAATCTTTTGTTCGGTCGGGTATACTTGCAATTTGGCCCCATTGTCACCAAGGCAGGATCTGATGATGGGATCCCAGGGAAATCGAGCGGAACCTAAATCTTTCGTATTTAATACATTTTTCATATATTTTTTAAGTCGGTTTTTAAAGTGATCCACTTTGCTAGTTTACTTTTGTTTTGAACATTTCTAAGCGCTGTTTTGTAAAAGTTTAAATATCTTTGATTAGTTAGAAGTTTTCATTAATTCCATTATGGTTATGTCATCAAGACTAGCACTCACCTATACTCGGTTCGGTTTTAAGCTGCGGCAGTTGCATTAAACATTTTCTTATAATATATTTCCCTGTAGTGTACCTATGAGTAGAAAGTTCTATTATTCTTAAAGACTATTATGTATAATTGTATAGCTAGCTAGTACAACTACTGATCTCAATATCAATATATTGTTACCTTAGTTAATATCTAGTTGTAAGCACTTATTCATTGTATGTCCGTAAGAATAGTGACTGTTGATACTTATTATATTTAAGACCTTTGTTAACACAGTTATACACAATAAAAGTTTATTCTATTCTATTCTATTCTATTCTATTCTATGCGGTTGCTACCTACATGCCACAATCTTACCTTCAAATAATTATCAATAAAAAAAGGACTTTAATTTATATAAAATGGGATACGGTTACTAAAAACTCTTTCACCATTAATAATAATAAAAATTTATCTGGGACATTATTGCACACATGGTCATCTGACCCTAAACTAAGCAAAGCTTGTAATATGGCTGCCAGAAACTGATATACATACATATATATTTTTAAATACATACTTAAATAGATATTAACACCCAGAAATAGAACAAACACAAATGTTCATCACACAAATGTTTGTCCTAGGTGGGAATCGAACCCACGCCCCCAAGCACAGAAATTAGGATCACTACCAACTAAACCACCGAGGCAGTCAGTGGCTCAGTTGATTCATTGATTGCTTTGATGCTTTGATGCTACATTATCCCTGAGTAACATAGGCTATATTTATTAACCGACTTCCAAAAAGGAGGGTTATCAATTCGACGGTTTTTTTTAAATGTTTGTTACTTCAGAACTTTCGACTGGGTGAACCTATTTTGCTGATTCTTTTTTTATTTGAAAGCTGGTGCTTCCCGTGTGGTCCAATTATAATTTCGTCCAGTTCTGATGAAGTTAGTTTTTTTATATTGATAATTATTTGTAACAAAATCCCTAATCGAGTGCAAAATAACCTAAGTTGAATATTTCAATACTTATAACATATTATTTTCAGTCTTGGTGGGTGCCTAATAGGCCCCATCGTAATCATTTCTGCCTTACAAAGGACAAGGAAGCGATGTGAAACAAACTTTGTGTTTATTTGATCAATAATAACGTTTCTTGACCATCACTGTATTTGTTTTACATTTTTATATGAAGCAGGTTTTGTATAAAATGAAACAGTATCGTGACAGTATCGTGTACTCTCAAACAAAGATAATAATATAAATATACCCATTTGATCGCGCATGAGTCATATTATAATTTGACTGAGCACGACGTAAGCGACGTCGGTCGCGGGGTGGGGGTCGTATGGCGCCTTTGATTGGAGAAAACAAGTCATTCATCCAATTTTCGCCTAGGATTGGCCAGCTCGAAAAAGAACCTGCTGAAAATTCAGTCCCTTTTCATCACGGCGGGGTGAAGGATGAGATATAAAAACCGACTTCATAAAAATGTCAGAACTGGACCACACGGGAAGCACCAGCTTTCAAATAAAAAAAGAATCATCAAAATCGGTTCACCCAGACGAAAGTTTTGAGGTAAAAAAACCTCCTCCTTTTTGGAAGTCGGTTAGAAAAAGAACAAAACATAAGAATGACAGCCAGCTTGTCAGCTCAAAAAATTTGTTGATACCAAGTTGATACGTACTTGACGTTGGTTGAAGCAGGATAAAGTCAGGAAGTTTTTGTAGTGATAGGACTCTTTTGCAGGGGTCCGCCTGGGGAAGTACCAGTGGGGGATACCTTTGCCAGTTATTCAACCACCAAGCAGCAGTGTGCAAACACTACTGTGTTCCGGATTGAAGGGCAATGTTTCTAGCGAAATTACTGGGCACACAGAGATTTGACATCTTATATCTCGGGGTGACGAGCGCAGTGCATTGCCATCCAGGGTTTTGAACTGTTGAAGTTCAAAATTCTGCGTTGAGCTGTTATGGGCAAGCGTGAAGAGCCATCAGGCGAGCGACTTAGCTCGTCTCGTCAAAAACAGTGCAGTACTCTCCTTACTGATTATACTTGTATTGTACTATTTATCAGTTCCCTTAAATAATGGACCATTGCGTTAAAGGGCACAAGTATCCAGATTATCTTGAATGAATAAATAAAAATAAATGATTACTTGAGATACTCGGGTTCTTGTAGTTTTGCATCAATAAGAAGTTTACTTGAATGAGAAGTTTAAATGTCTATATTACATTGTTGTGAGGCTGCTTTATGTCATGCTATAATTATTGTAATAATCTTTTATCTGATATATAATTGACAGCCCTGTTAGCTAAGTTGGTACTGAACCTGCCTTCTGCGCTTGAACAAACATTTGTGTTTACATTTGTGTTTGTTCTATGCCTGAGTGTTAGTATAAGTATATTAAAATATATATATATATATATATATATATATATATATATACGTATATCAGTCTCTGGCAGCCATATTACAAGCTTTGCTTAGTTTGGGGGTCAGATGACCATGTGTGCAATAATGTCCCAGATATATATAATATGTCTCCACGGAGTGGGTGCAATCGAACACTCGACCCCCAGGTCGCACTCGGTCCCGATAGCGGGACGACCTTGCAATGTACGTAAATGAAGGATCAGAGTAAACTGCAATGTTCGTAGATGAAGCATCAGAGTAAACTGCAATGTTCGTAAATGAAGCATCAGAGTAACCTGCAATGTTCGTAAATGAAGGATCAGAGTAACCTGCAATGTTCGTAAATGAAGGATCAGAGTAACCTGCAATGATCGTAAATGAAGCATCGGAGTAAACTGCAATGTTCGTAAATGAAGCATCAGAGTAACCTGCAATGTTCGTAAATGAAGGATCAGAGTAACCTGCAATGTTCGTAAATGAAGCATCAGAGTAAACTGCAATGTTCGTAAATGAAGCATCAGAGTAAACTGCAATGTTCGTAAATGAAACATCAGAGTGACCTGCAATGTTCGTAAATGAAGCATCAGAGTAAACTGCAATGTTCGTAAATGAAGCATCAGAGTAAACTGCAATGTTCGTAAATGAAGCATCAGAGTAAACTGCAATGTTCGTAAATGAAAGATCGGAGTAAACCGCACTGTTCGTAAATGAAAGATCAGGGCCCGTAACGTGACCTCTAAACGCGAATCAACAACCAACACCATTGACTGTGATAAACGTGAATCGTAACGCGCCGAGATGTGTTGGTAATGTTATTAATGTTTATTTATTTAGATTTAATTTAGTTATATTTATTTAGCTAAGTACTTATCTACACTTCTTCACTAATATTATAAAGAGGAAAGATTTGTACCTATTTTTGTATGTTTGTATGTTTGTAATGAATAGGCTCCGAAACTACTGAACCGATTTGAAAAATTCTTTCACTGTTGGGAAGCTACACTATCCCCGGGTGACATAGGCTATATTATATTTTGTAGCGAGGCCGAAGGCCGAGCTTACACTCGTGCGAAGCCGGGGCGGACGGCTAGTTATGTATATTTAGATATTATGATTTGAAATAAATTTTAAGGTATACATGTACAAATTAAAAAACTTTTATTTATTTATTAATATACTTAAATGCGGTCGCGTTATCTTGTCGCAGTCACCTAAATTGAATCAAGTTTAATCCCAGAACGTTTTTCTCTATTTTTAACCGAATTTCAAAAAGGAGGAAGTTCTCAATTCAACTGGGTTTTTTTAAAATGTTTGTTACTTCAGAACTTTCGACTGGGTGAACCGATTTTGATGATTATTTTTGTATTTGAAAGCTGGTGCTTCTCGTGTAGTCCCATTTCTAATAAGTCCAGTTCTGACACTTTTATGAAGTCGGTTTTTTTATATTGATAATTATTATACTTTAGTACTGTCTTGATTTTTAGGGTACCGTACCCAAAGGGTAAAACGGGACCCTATTACTAAGACTCCGCTGTCCGTCTGTTTGTCTATCTGTCTGTCTGTCACCAGGCTGTATCTCATGAACCGTTATAGTTAGATAGTTGAAATTTTCACAGATTTTGTATTTCTGTTGCTGCTATAACAACATATACAAAAAAAAACAGAATAAAATAAATATTTAAGGGGGCTCCCATACAACAAATATGTTTTTTTTTTTGCTCGTTTTTGCGCGATATTGATAACGGCAACATGTAGATGCCTGAAATACAGAATATTTACTATTCACTTAAAAAATAATTAATTAAAATAAAACAAATATTTAAGGGGGGCTCCCATACCTTCAACAAATGTAATTTTGTTTGCCGTTTTTATAGATAGTGGTAAGGAACCCTTCGTGCGTAAATCTGACTCGCACTTGGCTGGTTTTATTCTTAATTGGTAGCTCAATTTCATGGATGAGATTGGAGATTTTCACATTAAGTAAGTACATATATTGTATTAAAGTCGCATTTAATAAATTCGTTTGGAACTTGGCGTTTACACACAGTCATGCGTAGCACTACTACTATTTTTAAGGTTTTTATCATATTTTTCGAAAGTATCATCATCATCTTCAGCCAGAAGACGTCCACTGCTCAACATAGGCCTCCCCCTTTAACCTGAATGACATCTGCATCGACTGGATGCCCGCGACTCTCACAATGTCGTTGGTCCATCTAGTTGGGAGGCCTACCTACGCTGCGTCTTCCGGTTCGTGGTCTCCACTCAAGAACCCAAGAGTTTTGAAAACGATGAGTTTGAAGGCGAGGAGTTTTGAAATCAGCTAGTTTGAAAGCGAGGAGTTTTAAAAACAACGAGTTTGCAAGCGAGGAGTTTTGGAAACAGCGAGTTTGAAAGCGAGGAGTTTTGTAAACGATGATTTTGAAAGGTTAGAATACAATAAGTTTTGAAAACAACGACTTGTTTAACAATGAATTGTGAAACGTCCAGTTTTGAAAACAAGGAGTTTTGAAAATGAGGATTTTTTGTTAGCGAGGAGTTCTAGCGCCAACATGAAAAAATATGACAGCTTATTCAACTTATTTTACTGATTAACTCATCAACATCATCTCGGAATATTCTCTCAAAATTAATAATAATTTCTTATTATGGAAACTGACGTGGTTTTCAAACATTTTATTTATATTACACGGGAATTACTCACGTAAGATTAGGCCGGATACTCCGACTATAGTTTCAACCGCATACGGCGTCTTTATCAAGGTGTATGCGCGCGCGCGGCTGCGTCTCGCTTTGCACTGCAAAGCGAGACGTTATATATAAATAAAATACATAATAATGTCGTTTTCAGGTAACTGCCACGGAAAATGCGCTCGGTGTCGGAAAAAGATCAAAGGATACAACGGGATCACGGGTCTTCACTGCCGCTGGTGCCACGTCACGGTGAGCAACATCACAAAATAAATAAATAACTAAAAACAGCTTCATCATCACCAGCAATAAGACGTCCACTGCTGAACATAGGCCTCCCACTTTAACCTCCACACTGAACGACATCCTGCCATCTGCATCCACTGGATGCCCGCGACTCTCACAATGTCGTCGGTCCATCTAGTGGGAGGCCTACCTACGCTGCGTCTTCCGGTTCGTGGTCTCAACTCAAGAACCTTTCTACCCCATCGGTTATCAGTTCTTCGAGCGATGTGGCCTGCCCATTGCCACTTCTCCTTGCAAATTTTAATAGCAATGTCGGTGACTCTTTGTTCTTTGGCGTATAACTACGTTCCGGATTTCGTTTCGAAAAGTATATATGGCTGTAATATAAAATTTACCTCTTCAGTTCCCTCCATAATTATGAAATCTGTATATTAAGATATCGTAGAATTCATTTAGTGAATAGGACACACCATCGCTTAACATCAGGCGAGTTGGCGGCCAAGCACACCTATTTTGCAATAAAAAAAAAAGGTAAGTATATGAATGAATCCAAAAAACGGGGCTTTTTTCATAATATTTTTTCTCGAGCGAAAATCCTTAGTCGTGGTTCAGTCCTTCAATTACGAAATATGACACTATTTTTAGGGTTCCGTACCCAAAAGGTAAAACGGGACCCTATTACCTCCGCTGTCCGTCCGTCTGTCTGTCTGTCCGTCTGTCACCAGGTATCTCATGAACCGTGATAGTTAGACAGTTGAAATTTTCACAGATGATGTATTTCTGTTGCCGCTATAACAACAAATACTAAAAACGGAATTAAATAAATATTTAAGGCGGCTCCCATACAACAGACATGATTTTTTTGCCGGTTTTATAGAGAATGGTACGGAATCGTTCGTGCGCGAGTCCGATTCGCACGTGACCGAGTAACGAAAATTACTAAAAGTAGGAAAAGAGGGTCTTAAGCACCCATAAGTAGTTACGGAGCTGAGCACAGCCGCAAAAATACATGCTTACACACCCACACACAAACTTTAGCATTTATAATATTAGTAAAATAAGACATTATTTATAACAAGTTTTATTTGAAACTCTACTTGTGCCCGCGCGTTCGTACGCGTGGATTTTCATATAAAGCTTCAACCCTGTTTTCCTCCCTTAATCTGGCCCTTTCGCATAATAACATAGCCTATACTTCAATCTGGTCATAACTAAATATATTAGTGAAAACCGCATTTAAATCCGTCCAGTGGTTTAGGAGATGTGCGTGGACAAACAAACACAAAAATTCTAAAAACTGTCTTAACTGCTTATAGCTATACTGCTTATAACTGCTATATATTATTTTTAGACGCCCTATGTGTTTTTTGATATCTCGGAATTACAGATTTTTTATCTCAACGATTTTATTATATTTTTTTATTTTTTTATTGCAAAAAAGTTTCGTGTTAATATCTATATCTACATATTATGTAGATATAGATATTAACACGAAACTTTTTTGCGTCAGCGTTCTTATTGGTGAACATCACGCCGCGTTCCTCCGTGCGCTTCGATCAGCTTTGGTGGTTACCGGGCCTTAGATCTAACTTCTAGTGATCTGTGGCCTTAGTACTAGCACTTGCGAAAGAGTTATCGTTACGTAAACGATACCAAAATGGTTGATTGAATCAGGCGTTACTTTGCTTCCGCAATCACAATCCGCATCTTCAAAACTGTTTCTCTTATGAATTTCTATTTGTAATTCCGCTTCTACTTCGCTTCTAAGTACAAAAAAAAAACAAATACCTTATTGTACTTCAAGCTACGTAGAAGCGGAATTTTTGTTTGCGGAACAGTTTTGATAGCAAAATGTATGAAAAATTCAGTTTCCTTTCACGTCCGATAGAGGCGCTGTTAAATTTTTGCTATCGTTTACGCAATGATAACTTTTTCGCAAGTGATCGTACTAAGGCCACTGTAACTGATATCTAAGTTCGTCAAGTTCTATTAAGCATATCTAATGTTATAGCCTTGATCCTTCACTTAAGGACCAAGATACATTACAAGATGAATCATTATTACCGGAAAAAAATCCTCTTAAGAGAATTTTGATGTTTCAAATAGGTTTACCAGGGGCAGGCAGGCCTATGTTTAGCAGTGGACGTCTTCTGGCTGATGATGATGATAAAGTAGGGTTGCCATATGTCCAGAATTTTCCGGGCATGCGGCAGGAATTCCTAAATTCTAGAAATGAAATGAAAAAGACCGCCAAACGAGTGTGGTTCTGTAGCAGGGTGACGCACATAATTATTTTTTTGGATTTTTATAACGGAAGAATTTTAGATAATTATGATTATATTAAAGTGCAAATTTTATTTTTTATGAATAAATGACTATGACTAACAAAGCACTTTCGTATTTAAAACATTAGTTCATATAATTTCAGTGCAGTGAACAAAATAATTATCAATACAAAAAAACGACTCCATAAAAATGTCACAATTTGACCAAATTAAATTGGGACCACACTGCAAGCACCAGCTTTCAAATAAAAAAAGAATCATCAAAATCGGTTCACCCAGTCGAAAGTTCTGAGGTAAAAAACATTTAAAAAAAAAACTCAATATAAAAAACCGACTTCATCAGAACTAGACCAGATTAAAATGGGACTAAATGGGAAGCACCAGCTTTCCAATAAAAAAAGAATCATCCAAATCGGTTCACCCAGTCAAAAGTACTGCGGTAACAAACATTTAAAAAAAAAATACAGTCGAATTGATAACCTCCTCCTTTTTGGAAGTTGGTTTAAAACAGTTGAATTGATAACCTCCTTCTTTTTGGAAGTCGGTTAAAAATCATTTAGTACAATGAAGTTTTAATAAAACCTCATTGTTATCTAGTAACCTCTCCGGTAAAGGCGGGAAGTGCCGTGCATGCAGCAACCCTCATCCAGGGCCGGCGTGAGACCAGCCGGGGGTATTTAAACCCGCCGCAGCCGGCCACCGGTATCAGTCTCACTGTGAAGTCGAGAGGACACATACAACAAACATGTACGGAAAAATGGTGAGTGCGATATGCCACATAGCCTAGCCATTTCGTTTACAAAAAATAGTTTAATCTGATCAATAATTCTCAATATAAAAAACCGACTTCATCAGAACTGGACCAAATGGGATGCACCAGCTTTCAAATAAAACAAGAATCATCAAAATCGGTGCACCCAGTCAAAAGTTCTGCGGTAACAAAAATTTTAAAAAACTGTCGAATTGATAACCTCTTCTTTTTGGAAGTCGGTTAAAATAGGAGAAAAGTGTAATTGTATTCAGTTGCCCAAATTTTTTTGATACAAACATTTTTCTTAAAATTTTATTGAGATGTTTCCAGATTTCACACTCAATTTTCAAAAATCCATTATAATTTGGTAAATGCCGCCTACATCATGCTATTTGTAACAGTTTCTTGAACAATTTTTCAAAATTAATATTTTTACCATAAAGTTGTCTGGAAGAGATCCCTTACAGAGCGATAAGATTGCTTAATTGTTACAAAAGTGTTAAGTCTTTCTTTATCCGATGCTTGTAATTTTTGGTGTGAACAAAGAAGATTTATCAATCCGTCTATATAAAACTTTTCGTTAAAAATTATGCTCCTTAAACTTTTCAATGATCAAAACAATATCAGTTATGAAAATAATCACCGCACAATTACTTACATATAACTATCTGTTTAAATATCTTCTAGCAATTATTTAAATTTTAAACCGTACTTTTTTTCTATTAGAAATTAAAAAACCTCAATAAAATACAGAACATAACACATATAAATATGTGTGACATTATTGCACACATGGTCACACATACATCATCATCAGCCAATTAACGTCCACTGTTGGACAAGGCCTCCCTCATAGAGAGGGGTGTTGCCTTAATCCCCACGCTTAGCAGGCGGCTTGGGGATCGCAGTACGTTCACCAGGTACTATTAGGACGCTGCTGCCCATCCTCCGGTGGTTCTGGTCGCAGTTTTAGGACATACCCGGGTCCGGGAGGGGGCGTTATAAGACTAAACGTGTGTATTTGCGTTTGTCTGTGGCATTTTACTAGCACACAAACGGCCGAACCGATTTTAGTTTTTGGTTTGATAGTTAAAATAAATAAGTATCTGGGACATTATTGCACACATGGTCATCTGACCCCAAACTAAGCAAAGCTTGTAATATGGCTACCAGAGAGTGATATACGTACATATATATTTTTAAATACATACTTAAATAGATTTTAACACCCAGACATAGAACAAACACAAATGTTCATCACACAAACGTTTGTCCTAGATGGGAATCGAACCCACGCTCCCAAGCACAGAAGTTAGGTTCACTACCAACTGAAGCACCGGGGCAGTCATCTATGATAACATCTTGTACCGGATTTCATGCCAAAACTAGAGTAAATAACTAATTCTTAATTATTTATTCCTGATTATTTTTACATTTTGACATGTAATTATTATTACGAATAAAGTTATCAATGTGACAAAATTAAGAGATACCAAAACCTGCGCGGGCGCAAGCAAGGCTACATTACCATAATCCAACACCTGTACTCTCATTCTTGTATGTCGCATTAATGCATCATCATGTCATATTCATTTATTCATGTATCAATCAGAATCTCAGTGATAATGTCTGAATTTACATACGGATATTAATTATACGTGAAGTTA
The DNA here is from genome assembly GCA_949125355.1 of Agriopis leucophaearia. Classification (NCBI taxonomy): domain Eukaryota; kingdom Metazoa; phylum Arthropoda; class Insecta; order Lepidoptera; family Geometridae; genus Agriopis; species Agriopis leucophaearia. The sequence goes on from OX421289.1 coordinate 2,512,469, forward strand.
AGCTGATTTACTGAGAAGATTTTAATTTAGCAGGGTAATAAATGTTTCTATTATCATAGGGCCTTACTTAAAAACGGTACTCAAGTTGACATACGCTTAAATATGCTCCGTCTTGTTTTCGCGTGTGACGATTGCCGTCAGCGAGAAGTTGACAGAGCATTTTAAAGCACAGATCAACTTGAGTAACGTTTTTACTAAGGCCTTTGACTTAAAAACGTTACTCAAGTTGATCTGTGCTTTAAAATGCTCTCTTAACTTCTCGCTGACGGCAATCGTCACACGCGAAAACAAGATGATGTCAACTTGAGTAACGTTTTTTAGTAAAGAGCCTTCAGGCGAGCCACTTCGCTCGTCTCGTCACCCAGTATCATAAAAAAATACACGTTATACTAAGAAAATATTTTTCAACGTAATATTTTTGCACGTAACTTATATTTTAATAATTGATTCTGACAGGCTGTAATCCCTTCATATGATTAACATAGCAATATTCAACAGTGCATAACTGCAATAGATTGTTGTTGCAATGCGTATATTATTGTACAAATCAACGTCTTGCAATGCAAGATTAACGCGTTTATTTAGAATGATCACGCGAACATTTTAGCAATATTTCAACTGTGTTTAATTGATTATTATAGTTAGTTTCGCTTGTTAAAATTTGATGTCTTACTTCATATGATTCGGGAGAAATATCTACGTCACGCGTGAAATAAATATTTGGGCAATTTTTTATATAAGTGAAGGCGTGCTTAATAGTACATTGTTATTCTAGGGGTGAAAGTAGCGCTAATAGTTCGAGGGACTAAATAAATCTTTAATCCCGAGGTAAACACTATGCTTTTCGATACGAATACAAGGAAACTGGCAAATGCACGAGAGTTGCGGGACCATAATCTTCAGACAGGAAAAAAGTTGGAACATGGTTCAATAAATCAAAACAAATGTGAAAATAAACTAGTTTATTTTTTTTAATTTGAGTGTCTGTCAGTTGCCAACTGTCACTGTCAGTTGAAAGTGATTCTCCCCAGGGCTGAAATGTATTACTTTCAACCCGCTCCTCTGGCAACTTCAGACCTACTTTACGAGAATGAGTAATGAAAAATGTTTTTTTTTTCAGTTCATCGTCTTTTGCCTGGCCGCGGTAGCGCTGGCAGTCGAGTACCCGGCAGGCTTGCATCCAGCTGTTTGCCCCAACTACCCATTCTGTGACCCTAGCGCCCTCGCGCGCCACACGCCCGACGGCATGCCCATCCCGCAGTGGGGACTGAATCCGGCCCTGTACGCTGCCGCTTCTGCGTAAGTACCTACTATTTCCTTTTTATTGATCAATAGTCTTGTGTTCGACCGTCACCTCGTCTAATGTTAAATTATCAATGACCAAATATTATACAGGCTATAAATATTTATGTTATTATAGCTAACAGACGTGTCAACTTGGCTGACGGACCGCCCGCCGCGCCGTCCAATGAAAAGATTAGAGAGAAAGAGAACATTTTCTCTTTCTCTCCCGTTGGTCAGACGGCGGTCCGTTAGCTACTTTAGTAATTCTTTTTGTTTTAAGTAGATTTTATTAGCAGTTTCCTAATTATTTTATTACATATTACAGTTTTACACGACAGACAAGATTTTTTTGTCATTTCAGCCCAGTACCGTCCGTCCCTGCCGCGCCCAAGTACCCCGCTGACCTGCCGCCAGCCCTATGCCCCAACTACCCTTACTGCTGGTGAACAAAACACAAACAAATTTTCCCGCCGAAACATTAGCTAACACCAAACGACAGTGTCAATTTGACAGTTCGCATGTCAGTTTGATTACTTTTTTATCTAGCAGGCAAAGCACGCGTTCACTATTCAGCCTAGTCAAAAACGTCTGAATTAACTACCGACACGGACTAATCGAAAACAAGTTCGGTTTTTTTTTAAAGTTGGTTTTTAATTCAGATAATTTCTTGGTGGTTTAAGCAAATGTTTTAAGCAAACAGTCATTGCCATAATTGTATAAAAATGTAAATAGGAAGTAATTTCTTGCTATAACAGTAAGCTAATGCTGTCTCTTGTGAATTTTGTAAAAATTGTGAATAAATATTTTTTTAATAATTTTGTTGTTATAATATGGATACTGACGTGGTTTTCACACATTTATATTATATTACACGGGAATTACTCACGTAAGATAGACCGGTTTTTTAATGATATTGAGTAACGAGACGAGCGAAGTCGCTCGCCTGATGGCTCTTCACGCTTGCCCATAACAGGGGCCTTACCCCTAGCTCTATTTTTGCGAGCCAACTTTTGGTAGGTACCTGATAGGTACCTAAAACTAACCAACTTATCTAACTTGAATGAACGATAATCACAATCACACGCATAGTAAAACGGATTTTAGTTCATTAAAGTTAGACACTTTTAAACGATGCAGCTTAAATAAGTTGGTTAATTTTAGGTACCTATCAGGTACCTACCAAAAGTTGGCTCGCAAAAATAGAGCTAGGGGTAAGGCCCCTGCACAACGCCACTCAGAATTTTGAACTTCAACAGTTCAAAACCCTGGATGGCAATGCACTGCGCTCGTCACCCCGAGATATAAGATGTCAAATCTCTGTGTGCCCTGTAATTTCGCTGGAAACATTGCCCTTCAATCCGGAACACATTAGTGTTTGCACACTACTGCTTGGCGGTTGAATAACTGGCAAAGGTGTGGGTGGTACTTTCCCAGGCGGACCTCTGCAAAAGAGTCCTACCACTACAAAAACTACTAATTCGTCGGTTACTCCGACTATAGTTTCAACGGCGATCATTCGGCGATCTCTATCAAGGTGAATGCGCGCGCGCGGCGGCTGAGCGGCTTTTGAGTGCAAAGAGAGACGCAGCCGCGCGCGCGCCTTGATAAAGATCGCCGAATGCGGTTGAAACTATAGTCGGAGTAACCGGCCTAATCTTACGTGAGTAATTCCCGTGCAATTTAATTTTTTTTTTTTAATATTTTTACCTTGCTGTTTATTCAATTAGATACCTACATACCGTATCGTATCGTTGGCAGCCTAAAATTCTCCTATTCAAATGGCTATCTAGTTTCTTTTCGAACCACTAGGTAGACTGGACTTTTCACAGCCAGGCAGGTTTACTTTCATGATTCTCCGCCCCTAAAGTCTGCCGCCTTAATCCTGCCTTTTGCCTGGATTTGATTTCCAGTTACATACGTTGTGTTAAAAAAAGTATTCATTGTATAAGGAAAGGATTTAGGTTTTTTTTTTTTATAATCAAGTACCTCAAATTTGTATGTAGCAAATTTAAAGAGATACGTAGATATATTATACCAAGGTAGAAAATATTCTAATCAACGTAGATATTCACCAAAGAACCAGAGTCACCGACATAGCTGTTAAAATCTGCAAGTTGAAGTGGCAATGGGCAGGCCACATCGCTCGAAGAACTGATAACCGATGGGGAAGAAAGGTTCTTGAGTGGAGACCGCAAACCGGAAGACGCAGCGTAGGTAGGCCTCCCCCTAGATAGACCGACGACATTGTGAGAGTCGCGGGCATCCAGTGATGCAGATTGCAGGATGTCGTTCAGTGTGGAGGTTAAAAGGGGAGGCCTATGTTCAGCAGTGGACGTCTTCTGGCTGATGATGATGAATATACCAAGGAAGATAGCACTATATGGATCCTTGATTAGGTATACCATATTTTGAGTTAGGTTTTCCCGGCATGGGCTGGTTAAAAATTTATGACTGCCCTGCCCTGCTTAGTCATACTCTGCTTGGTTAGAGATTTAATGCCAAGGAGTCGTAGAGACCTGGGGCCTTACGCCCAACTCTAAACGCGGGCCCGAATAGGTGCATTTGCAAATCACGCAACCGTAAACCGTGTGTCGGCGCGTAAGGTTCGCGTTCGCATGATTTAGTAAACTGCACCTATTCGGGCTCGCGTTTAGAGTTGGGTATAAGGAACCTGTAGCAAAATCATCGGAATGGGGCCCCTCAACCCTCAATGTAATGAAGCTTAGCCAACTTTAAAGTTTCTTTTCAATAAATCACTAGGTTATTAAATGACGTACAAAACGCTTCTTAACTCGTGAGTAGGTACCTAATTATTGTGAGCTTTTTTCGTTGATTTTCTAATAAGTCTGTAACTTTTAAATCAAAGAGCGTACGTATTCAATTCAATCAATATATAAAAATATTTGTACTAATCTAAATTATATTTATTGAAATTCCTTTTTTACAGCTTTCTGCTCAGCAAATGCACTGAAGTGAGAATTTTTTTCGAGCAAATGTATTACTGACATTATCAAAATTAAATTTTTGGAATGTTCGTTGGATAAATAAGTTGCGTGACCTTTCTTGCCCAAAGTTTTTTTACAAATGCAATCAAGTCTTGATATATATAACAATTATTTCATATAGGTATGTATGTGAAAGTTTGGATGGATGTATGGACGTTTGTTACTCAATGACGCAGAAACGGCTGCATGGATTTGGATGAAATTTGGAATATACATTGCTTATGTCCTGGATTAACTGCTGGATGGAGTAGAGCGTGTCGAGACACGCATATGGTAGGGTTCCGTAACTGAAGCCATATAATTGTAGTCATAGTTCAGAAATTAATAGCTATAGAAAAATTCGAACGAACGAAGCTCTGTGGACTTAGCCAAATTTCAGAGATGTACCATCCCGACATAGCATATACTTTTTATGGGTTAAACATAGAGAAAACTGATTGAGAAACATTATTTGTTAAGACTATTTCTCAAAAAGGTCAATGACCTTTGAGCTAGAACTCTTTAAATTTATTACAGTTTTATCGCTGTTACTCAAAAAGTCATCATCAGATAATGTTCGAAATAATTTTGAATGAAGGTTTTAAATATGCCCTATCTGTATTGTAAGACTCATATTTCTATGTCTTATATTTTAGAAATGCAGGGGCTTTCTGCCACTGGCGGGCCATATTTCGCAAAGTATAGACATTATAAAAAAGTGATGTATCAAACTTTACCTTCATTTTAAAAGACCTTTTCAACGATACCCAACACGAGTAAGAAGAGTGAAAAAAAAAATTTCATCCCCATTTCACATGTACGAGTGCCACCCCTAAAATGCAAAATTATATATTTTTTGTACTTTTAAAATTGAGATCTATATTATAACTGTTATTGTGCAAAATTTAATTCTATTATATTTATAATTATAGAAGTTAGAAGCTTATAAAAATTTCGGACGGACGGACAACAGACAGACAGACGGACGGACAGAACGAGTTTATAAGGGTTCCTTGTCGGGCTACGGAACCCTAAAAACAAGTCAAGTTACCTAAGGTTGCCTGGAAGAGATCGCTCTTAGCGATAAGGCCGCCGATTGTTACACTAGTTTGTTTTGTTTGAAGCTGTTTTATCGTGTTATATGTTATTTGTGGTGTGAACAATAAAGAGTTTATCTATCTATCTATCAAGTTACACGGACGTGTCAAATTCGTGTAAAATTAGTGGAAAGTAATTAAGTGGTACCTACCTAAGGTTTGTTACTGATTATTAGGTAAATGTTGTTTTCAAAACTAGGTATTCCTAACTGGCAATATTATTACTTTACCTTTGCCCAGAATCTAGGCATGCGCCTATTATTCTCGATCGATAACAACTCCATGTTTTGGATTACTGTCGGCATACCGAAGTCCGATACGATACTTAAGTAGATACTTCACCACCCCCCGTTTTACCCCCTATTGTCTACGCTTTGATCACCTACATGCACTGTAAAGTAGGACCAATAGAATTTGAATTTGACCCACCAGCTTTCAAATAAATAAAAGAATCATCAAAATCGGTTCACCCAGTCGAAAGCTCTGAGGTAAAAAACTTTTTTTTAAACCAGTCCAATTGATAACCTCCTCTTTTTTGGAAGTCGGTTAACAAGGATCGTCAACAAAAAAAAAACAACAATATCACGGACCACGGACTTTATACGGACCTGGGGCCTTACCCCTAGCTCGAAAAGTTGACCCGCATAGGTGTTATTTGTCTAAACGGTACCATCAACAATGATAAGCGGTAGTTATTTGATAGCCGCCAAGCTTTGCTATTTTCACGCACACACGCATAGTAAAACGGATTTTCGTTCATTCAAGTTAGACGCTTAAATGAGTTGGTTAATTTTAGGTACCTATCAGGTACCTACTAAAAGTTGGCTCGCAAAAGTGAAGCTAGGGGTAAGGCCCCTAGTTACTAATTAAGGTCATATCATAGTTATAATCACTTCCTTTTTACTTATTGATGAATATCTGCAATTTTATTATATTAGCATGAAGATCACAGACGCCGCCGCCCTTTGCGAGCAAAATGGTCCTTACAAAGTAGCCGGTGTCTCATCATCAAGAAAAAAAAAATCCTTGCACCAAACCTGTTAATATTTATACATAAAACCGGTACAAAATTGATTCCGAAAGAATCATGATCGATCTTCAACGATCAACGCATTATTTAACAATAATTGACAGCGTGTTCGAAGAAAAATTAAGCCCTTTTTCATTCGAAATGCTTTTTACAAGTTGATTGAATCAGGCGTTACTTTGCGGAAGTCCATTTTCAAAACTGTTTTACTGATGAATTTCTAGTGTAATTAGTGTAATTCTCGGCCAAGCGCTCGAAGAGTCAACACGTCCTGGAGGATGCCTCGTGAAGAGGCGAAACACGTGTCGACAAAGTGCACTAAGGAAACGGGTATAATTAATTACTTTTTTTTTTTTTTTATTCAATTAAAATACATGTCATTTCAATTAATATATTTTTGTTTTCAGATTTAGTATTATCATTTTTCATGTGTCAGAATTAATTAATTTTTGTTTCAGATTACTTTAATAATTTGATAATTAAAAATAATTCAGAATTAATTAAATTTTGTTTCAGGTTACGTTAATTTTCAATTTATGTAATTAATATTATATCAGGTTAGGCAAAATTGAACTCAATAAAATTAACATTATCAACAAATATTTACCAGGTAAATTTATCACAAATTCCTTATTGTACTTGAAGCGACGTCTACGTCGCTAATAATTACCCGGCCTAGCTACAAGGACAAAAACCTGTTTGAAATTTGAATTTCCCGCCAAACATGAAACGTATCACCTTAACTGTCATTAAAATGTTACGTGTGTCATGTAGTTTAGTTTTTAACATATTGGCTCTAGACAATGACTGTCATTTTGCCAGTTAAATATATTTATATTTTATTAAAAGGATTCTAGTTAGTTAAATGTACGTATCCAAATAAAATAATTAACACCGTAATGTACCGAATAATTTAAATATCCCATGAATCAATATAAAAAAATGTTCATTATGAGTGCTATAAAAGGCGTAAATTGATATTCAATTTGAATGACATGACGCGAACAAGATGATTTTATAAATTATTGGGAGTTTTCTTAAATTATTATACTAGTGCGGGGCAGTTATTGATTGTTTCCGGGTGTAAGGACTCTTGAGGTCTTTTGAGTTATTTCCCGCTCTTCGCTCAGAGCCATCTTTTTAGGGTTCCGTACCCAAAGGGTAAAACGGGACCCTATTACTAAGGCTCCGCTGTCCGTCCGTCCGTCTGTTACCAGGCTGTATCTCATGAACCGTGATAGTTAGACAGTTGAAATTTTCACAGATGATGTATTTCCGTTGCCGCTATAACAACAAATACTAAAAAATAGAATAAAATGAATATTTAAGGGGGCTACCATACAACAAACGTGATTTTTTTGCTTATTTTTGCTCGATATTGATAAAAGCAACAGGTAGACGCTTGAAATATTCACAGAGTCTTTAGTTATATATTGACTTTAAAAATAAATAATTAAATAAAAATAATATTTAAGGGGGCTCCTATACAAAAAACGTGTTTTTTTTGCCGTTTTTATAGATAATGGTACGGAACCCTTCGTGCGCGATTCCGACTCGCACTTGGCCGGTTTTTTTTTCTAGTGAACATTACTGTGGATTACAATAACTGGCATAGAGCACACACAGATAAGAAGGAAAAAAATAAACTACAAAATAATATTTTATAACAAGTAATTACTAAATGTGACTTTAGGCGGCCTGTTTTTTACCCGACTGCGCAAGGGGAGGGTTATGTTTTTCGAGTGTATGTTTGTATATAATTATGTATGTATGTATGAGGCTTCTTTGGCACGCCCTACAGCCTAAACGGCTAATGGATTTTGACACGTTAGGTGTCATTTGAATCTTATGTTAATATATTAAAGTGGGAGTGACTTAGGGTACAAGAATTCAATATGGCGTCTTCAAAAAAGAACGAAATATAGTACCTAAGTATACTTTGTTATTCTAATCTATGCATATACCTGATAAAAACGTAGAAATAAAAAAAACTGTTATTACGAGATATCAAAGAAAACACACAGGGCGTCATAAAATAAGCAGCTGAACACGTTAAGACACTTTTTAGAATATTGTCTGTTTGTTTCTTTGTCCGCACACATCTCCTAAACCACTGGACGGATTTCAATGCGGTTTTCACGAATATGCTTAGCTATGACCAGATTGAAGTATAGGGCTATGTTATTTTGCCCAAAGACTGGATTAAGGGAGGAAAAAAGGATTGGAGGTTTATATGAAAATCTACACGTACGAAGTCGTGGGCCAATAAACTAATAATCAATAAAATCAATAATTTTAAAATCATTTTTCATTAATTTCAAAAACAAATGACACTGTCGCTTTACGCCCTGTTAAAACCGGAAACACCTTGTTCATTCGCTTCGTCTCTTTCCCTCTCTTGATATTTCCAGCCATAGCCATCAAGCTGTCCTCTTCTTCCAGCAGGTTCTTCAGTATAGGCAGAATGAGGGTAGTTGAAGTTATGTGCTCAGTTAGAACATCCAGCTTTACTGCAATTGATGTGCAGCTTTCGGGAGATAGCTGTAAATAATAATTAATAATTTTAGATTTATTTATTTATTACTTTACATAAATGGCCACACTTAATAAATATCTTTACATTAATGCTATTAGATCGAAGGACACTAGTTTTTAACCGACTTCCAAAAAGGAGGTTCTCAATTCGACCGTTTTTTTGTTTGTTACTTCAGAACTTTCGACTGGGTGAACCAATATTTTAATGATTTTTTTTTATTTCAAAGCTGTTGCTTCCCGGGTGGTTCCATTTCAATTTGGTCCATTTCTGAAATGTTTATGAATTCGGTTTTTTATAGTGGGACCACACGGAAAGCACAAGCTTTAAATATTTACATTTTTTTTAAACCCATTCGTATTGAGAACCTCGTACATTTTCGAAGTCGATTAATAAATAGAAAAATACACTCCGCTACTATAAATTTAAGTTTAACATATAACAGTATCAAATTTTCAATAAATCTGTTTTGACAATGAAACTAGCCATTTATATATAGTACTTTTTGCTTCCATCAAAATTGTATCTTTAATATTACAGCTCTTACAGATTAATTATTGTATGACAGGTACCTTTTGTATGAGGGGCTTCAGTTCTGCCAACCCTTCTTCAACATGGTGCTCATGCTGCAGATGGCGAGCCTTCAGCCAGCCGTAGTTGGACTGCTCGAGGCATTTCCACTGCAGCTGCCTTGTTTCTTTCATTATTGACTCTACCTGTTTCATTATTAGTACTTTATCATTATTAGCATACCTATTCTATACATTGCTTGTATATGAATGTTGTTACGGTAAATTAAACTAGATGGCGTTAATGTCACCTTAAAACGCGCAAACAAATGTTAAGGGAATTAAGTAGCATAGGTCAGTTTGTTACTTTTTAACCGACTTTCAAAAAGGAGGTTATCAACACAACTGTATTTTTCTTCTTAAATGTTTGTTACTTCAGAACTTTCGACTGGGTGAACCGATTTTGATGATTATTTTTTTATTTGCAAGCTGGTGTAGGCATGTCGATCTTTAATCGATTAATCGGAAAATCGATTTTTTGAGGTCAGAAAATCGATTTTTTAGATCGATCTGACAGAGTGGATCGATTCACTAGATCGATTCTCGAACCCTGAGAATCGGACCGATTCACGATGTTGATATTAAGGTGCTAATATAGATCGTAGAAATGCAGTGCATTCCACCTAGAATCGATAATATTTCACGGGATTATCTATGGAATCGGTTTTCTAGATCGTTAATGTATCTCTATGCTGTAAAAGTTTAATTTTCATTTTTGTATTTTGACTGTTAATGTGAAATAATAATGGTGGATTTCATTCGAAGTATTTGTGAACGTGTATTTCCATGTTGTTTCCAAAACTCCATAGATGCCCCTAGTAAAGTATACACCACTTTATTGGGGCAGAATGACTAAAATACACAAAAAAATAGAAAGGAATCTAACCTAAAAAAATCCCACTTCTGTGCTAAAATACGTAAGACGAGGCAGTTTGGCCTCAATGGCTTTAGCATACCAAGTTATAAGCGCAAAAACAAAAACGTATCCGGAATGTATAATAATTTATTATATGTGTATTTTATTATACTATAGTACACTGTTCTATGAACAGTGTACATTACATTTGTTTTGTGATCTATTTGCTCTGTATTTATGAGTAAAAAAGTGAGCTAAAGCATGTTTCCAAGAGGTGACCATGTAATTATTAAGTTCTTTAACAATAAATCGTAATATAATTTTTTACCGACTTCCAAAAAGGAGGAGGTATGTAATATGTATATATATATCTTGATCGATATTTTTGTTTCACCGAAAACTAACTTGACTACTTGTTCTTGCAATTAATACTTATTCAAATTAAAAATCGTTTTTTATATCGATTCGATCTATTCTGCTGCAAATAAAAATAAAAATCTTTTCAAATTGAATAGTAGGCATACATTTGTCCTCGAGAATCTAACCAAATAGAAGATCGAATCGGTTTTAAAAAAAAACTTTTTTTTTCGGTATAGCGAATCGATTAATCGAAGATCGATCTTCCAGAGGCCGATTTAATCGAGAATCGATTCAGTGAACTTCGATTCGAATATCGATTTTTTTCAGGAAGAATCGACATGCCTAAGCTGGTGCTTCCCGTGTGGTCCCATTTCAATTTGGTTCAGTTGTGACATTTTTATAAAGTCGGGTTTTTTTATATTGATAATTATTGTCTTCGGGGTCAAGGTTTGCGTTCGCGTGATTTTGCATACTGCACCTATTCGGGCCCGCGTAGAGTTGGGCGTAAGGCTAAAGCCCTTGCTAGCTAACGGCCCCAGGGGCCTTACCCCTAGCTCGAAAAGTTGACCCGGCATAGGTGTTATTTGTCTAAACGGTACCATCAACTACGATAAGCGGTAGTTATTTGATAGCCGCCAAGCTTTGCTATTTTCACGCACACACGCATAGTAAAACGGATTTTCGTTCATTCAAGTTAGACGCTTTTAAACGATGCAGCTTAAATGAGTTGGTTAATTTTGGGTACCTATCAGGTACCTACTAAAAGTTGGCTCGCAAAAGTGAAGCTAGGGGTAAGGCCCCAGTAGTCCTGTATACGCCTGTCTCGTTGCACGATAAAGAGTTGATTTATTTTTGTCACGGCGTGTTAGTCCCAAACCAACCGATCTAAATTATTCTCTTAAAACCACAATTTACTTACATATTTCAATAAATCTGTTGAATTAAAAGTTTTCTCTTGGCCAACCATTTCAACGCTTTGACTGATACTGACTAATAAGCAAAATGAAATAAGTACTTACCAACTTGTTTCATGCTATCATAATAATTCATACTAATCTACACTAATATTATAAAGAGGAAAGATTTGTACCTATTTTTGTGTTTGTATGTTTGTAATGAATAGGCTCCGAAACTACTGAACCGATTTGAAAAATTCTTTCACTGTTGGGAAGCTACACTATCCCCGGGTGACATAGGCTATATTATATTTTGTAGCGAGGCCGAAGGCCGAGCTTACACTCGTGCGAAGCCGGGGCGGACGGCTAGTATTAGATAAGTATATAAACGAAAGATTTTGTTTGTTTGTTTGTCCGTACCTACCGTATGACGCTTGTGATAGGAGAAAACAAGTCATTCATTCAATTCGCGATTGTACCGCTCGAATAAAATCATGCTGAAAATTTAGTACCTTTTCATATCGGCTAAAGGATGGATGCGAAGTATCATTGATGGTAGGTACAATCCCTCATCGATGCAGCTGGGTATCTTTTTTTTATATATAAAAAGAGCGGCAAACGAGCATGCGGTCCGCCTGATGGTAAGCAAAACCGCCGCCTATGGACACCTGCAACACTAGCGGTGTTGCCGGTGCTTTGCCAGCCCGGAGAGGTAGTTGGTATCTTACGAATATTTCCCCCATCACCAAATATATCCTGTAAAATAACAGGTGAAACCAGGCCACTGCTAGTTAAGTAGGTATTAATTAATTCAATAAAACTCAAGTGATTTTACTGATTTGATTTTTTATCTGATACGGTTTGAGTGGTTTCGTTAGGGCATACCTAATAAATAAAATAAATAAATATCTGAGACATTTTTGCACACACGGTCATCTGACCCCCAAACTAAGCAAACCTTATAATATGACTGCCAGAGACTGATATACGTACATATATATTTTTAAATACAAACTTAAATAGATATTAACACCCAGACATAGAACAAACACAAATGTTTGTCCTAGATGGGAATCGAACCCACGCCCCCAAGAACACACAGCACAGAAGCACAGAAGTTAGGTTCACTACCAACTGATCCACCAGGGCAGTCAATATATGAATAATATAATTAAAGTATGGAATGTTTAATTAGGTTACCTTTATACTGTTTCCATTTGCTTATTTGCTGTGACAGCTTCTATAGCATTGTAAAACTGTTTTTTAACCGACTTCCAAAAAGGAGGAGGTTTGCAATTCGGCTATTTTTTTACATCTTTGTTACCTCATTACTTGCGATTGGGTGAACCAATTTTGATGATTCTTCTTTTAATTGTAAGCTGGTGCTTCCCGTGTGGCCCCAATTAAATTTGGTCCAGTTCTGACATTTTTATGAAGTCGGTTTTATATATTAACTAGCGACGCGCCCCGGCTTCGCACGGGTGTAAGCTCGGCCTTCGGCCTCGCTACTATGACCCGTTCCAGCTACACAAAATTTCATCAAAATCGGTCCAGCCGTTTACTCAACGTTTAAACCTTCCCTGGACTACGACAAACATTTCAAACCCAAAACCAGTTAAATCGGCCCAGCCGTTCTCGAGTTTTATCGAGACTAACGAACAGCAATTGATTTTTATGTATATAGATAATTATTTTATGTTAATAAAAATAAGCATGATAAAAAGGGTCGAAATGTAATACCAAAAAATTGTTTAAAACATTTTTATTACCCGTGAAAAAAACAAAACAAATTATTTAAACAGTAACACACCAATAAAAAAATATGACAAACACAATAACATTCATTATTATTATATCACAGAATTATGTTTTGTACAATATAAAATACATAATATGAATACAGAATACATCAAAATACAAACTAAGACAAAAGAAAAAGCTGAAATTAAACACTGTTTTAAACTATCACGGTTGTTCACTAAAGTTAAATGATTATTTACCGTGGTAAGGTTGTGTAAGGAGCTCCCGATATTTCGGCGCAGTTACATGCACCATGTTCACGGGAAGACTGAAGAATGCGGGTGGTTGGTGAAAAAGTTCAAAGTTAGGTACAGACAAAACGATCTACCCTCTTTCTTAGTCTTTTGCTACGGTTATCACTGGAACTCGAACTCGAACCTAAGTCTCGACAAAACACACTCACTGTATCACTGCGTCTTTTTCACCAACCACCCGCATTCTTCAGTCTTCCCGTGAACATGGTGCATGTAACTGCGCCGAAATATCGGGAGCTCCTTCCCCAACCTTACCACGGTAAATATCCCGTAAATAATCATTTAACTTTAAGCTGAAATTAGGAAAAGCAGCTTTTCCTTTAAAAGTCTCTTTGGCTGAAGTGCTTTGATTTCATGTGTTAGTGCAAAAGCATTATCTATCTTAAGCATTATAAAAAATAACCATACCCAAGGAATTTGCTGATTTATTATTTTTCAAAATTCTCCATTGTAAAGGATAGACATATTTATGGTCTTTTTTACATCATTATCAGGCTATCATGTCCACTCAAAGCCTTCTTCAGACAGAGGATGGGCCATCATCCACCATGTAGACCCAGTGCATGTTGGTGAAAGTCATAGTGTCTTTGTAATTTAGAGGTTTTTCGACTGAGCTGGCTGAAGAGATAATCTGCGCCTTTCTCGTTTTCCACGTGTCATGATGGAGTTTGTATGGCGTATTTAGACTTATATGTGACGTCATTAGTAAGTTCGCTCTTTATCTAGCAAGACTTTAAAATGTCTTCCTTAATTAACTGACGTTTTTCGTCAGTTTTGAACGAATTGAGAACCTCCTTCTTTTTGGATGTCGGTTAAAAAATACAGTGGAACACCTTTTTTGAAGTTGGTTAAAAACGGGACCCTATTACTGAGCCTACGCTGTCTGTCTGTCCGTCCTATCTCTTTGGAACCGTAATAGATAGCCAGTTGACATTTTCACAGAATATGTAATGTTACGGCGGATTTAAAAAACGGAAGATTTGTTACTTAGGGTGCGGTCGGTACTTGGATGGGTGGCCGCCTGGGCGTGATGTTGTCTTTTAGCACTACTTTTTGTATTGTGTGATGGTACGGAACCCTCAGTGCGCGAGCCCGACTCGCACTTGATCGTTTATTTATGCATTTTTAAATTTTTGGCATTCATTCTTATTTGAGACTTCGCAAGGTATTGTCATTTAGAGGCCTCATTTAATATTGTTGCAAAGCTGTCTACGAGAGGTTATGAGTAAATTAATAATAACCCTGTAAAGAATAAACTCGGGTTTTTTTTATTTTTTATTTTGTACCTATTAGACCCAAAATCCCTTTGTGCTAAAAACGTACAAACGTACAATTAGTGCAAAACTTTACTTGGCAACTTTGCCCGTTTAACTTTTCCAACTTTGTTCCTTTGACAATTTTTCCCTTCAATAATAATTGACTTATCATACTAAAAATTATTTATTGAGCTTATGCGCTCTTGCGAGATTCTTATGGCTACCACAGACAGACATTTCATAAGGGCAAAGTTGTCACAGAGGCAAAGTTCTGCTAGGTACAAAGTCATCAAATGGGTAAAGTTGTACTTATCTTACAATGACTACAGAGGAGACTTAATTCGGCGAGCAAATCAGATGAGTAAAACGGTCAGTGTAATTAATAGATAGTGACACACAAAGAGAGAAATATCCGTAAACTACAAATCTGTCATAAGTGGTGATTGTTAAATAATATGCACAAATTTGCCTCTTTAGCAACTTTGTCCCTAGCACAACTTTGTCACTTTGACAACTTTGCCCATTTGACAACTTTGAACCTAGCAAAATTTTGCTCTTTTGACACAATCCTCCCCATTCTGCCCATTATTTTTATTGTTAAATATTGACGCCGATTCTGGGATACCATTTCTAAACTTATTTTCATGCTCTAAATTTGACAGCTACCCATTTATTGCCACATTTTGAAATGAAAAGAAATGCAGATAAATTTAGTTCTGTCAATTTGGTTTAGTTTAGTGTAGTACAACAGAATCGACGCCATTTTTATCTATTTATTTAAGTTTATCTTTAATTTGAACGTCAGTGCTGAAAGGCCACATAGATATGGCCGGTATGACTCTCAGAAAGAACATAGGTTTCAACATGTATATTATGAACATGGACACGTAGTACTGCAATGTATTGGATTTACATATCTGTTCGTTTATATGTTTGAAGCCATACATGGTCAGTGCTGTGGCGACCACGGATATTACGAGGGAGCGATTTTGCGTATCGTGGCGGTATCTGTAATAGAAATATGTTTTTATAATGATATCAGTTTGTTTCTTTACGCGATGAAATCCGGAACGTAGATATTCGCCAACGAACCAGAGTCACCGACATAGCTATTGAAATCTGCAAGTTGAAGTGGCAATGGGCAGGCCACATCGCTCGAAGAACTGATAACCGATGGGGAAGAAAGGTTCTTGAGTGGAGACCGCGAACCGGAAGACGCAGCGTAGGTAGGCCTCCCACTAGATGGACCGACGACATTGTGGTAGTCGCGGGCACCAGTGGATGCAGATGACAGGATGTCGTTCAGTGTGGAGGTTAAAGGGGTAGGCCTATGTTCAGCAGTGGACGTCTTCTGGCTGATGATGATGAATGATATCAGTAAGAGCCTTTATTAACTAGATAAATCAACTAGATAGATTTTAATATACATATTTGACATTTTAATTTATTTAATACTTCTTTTAAAGCTATTAGATTTTATTTTATTCTATAAAGTTGTGTGTGTAAAGTGTGTATAAAGTGCTGTAAATCTACCAAACTGAAGTCTGGTAGGTTTCCAACTCGGAAACTTGGCAACACTTTTGAATTGTATTTGAGTTAATTTAATTATAGTTATTTGTTGTTGACGTTCATAAGTGTACACTAATGTACCCATTTGAAGAAATAAATGAACTGAACTGAACATAAATAAAATTAAATGCTGTTTATTGGTAGGCGCAACGCTTGAGAAAGGCTGGACCAATTTGGCAAATATCTTTTTCATTGTTCGAAATAAGGACAAAGTATTTAGGGACAGAAAAATTTGAATAGATGCCCGGATAATTGGAAAACTCGGGAAAACTGAAAATTATTTTTTCTATGACATTTTTATACGAACTGTAACTCAATCAAATTAATAGAAATTTGACCAAAGTATGGTGTCAATTCTGTTGTACCATACTCTAAACTAATCTGACAGGACTAAAATTATTGGCGTTTCTGTTTACTTCAATATGTCAAAAAAGGATGGCAACAATTTAAGAGCTGTCAAATTTAGTTTAGTTTCGAGAATAGTACACCAGAATCGACCGACATTATAAGACCGACTTCAAAATTAGTAAGCGTTCCAAATTAACAGGCGCTCGAACAAAATTATTCTTATTTGTCGACAATGTCAAGTTTTTCCCTCACTTGGAATAATACCCAGGGCAGCTGCTAGCCGCTTGTTCTAAGGGCCCTACGCTGGCTTAATCCAATACTGATTGATAATAAAACTTACTGAGCAACTACGGGGGTGACCGACAAAGACCAGCCCAATAAATACGCCGTGCACTGGACTAGCGCGAACACAGGAGTTGTTGACACGTGGAGATGGTCTGGGAACTCGCACCAACGGAATGCCTACAGACAAATACAGGACAGCAATTTTAATCTGGCACTGACACTGGCGCTTGCTTAAAGCCTGACACTTATCGGCGTGATGTAAAAAAAAACGTGATGTCACAGTTTAAAAACTTTTCTTAGGTACTGAAAAATAAATTTAACTTTTATTACTGCAAAACACACCAGTACATTAAAATAAGTAAATATCCTATTAGAAATAAACGTGTGTTGCATAGAGATTTGTGTCCTTGATGGAAATATGTGACGATCCTTACACTAGGCACAGCCTGTATCGTGAGGACCTGTATACGTTCACAAGTACCTATTTGTTAAATCTCAGCTAACTTAATTACTTTTCCCATTTAAGCAACTTTGCCCACATATTAGTGCCCACAATTTATTAACTTAACCTAAATTTTAGATATTTTATCCCTCGACATACTTACAAAACCGTATGTTTCTAATATAGTTTTTTTGGAAAAATTGCTATACTATTGTGAGTTATATTTATCTACATTCCCAAACAAATTAATGTTTTCTTTCTAATTAAAAACTTTGGTTTAGTTTCCTCTATTTTTGCAAACTTGAACTATTTTATCAACTTTGAACCAATTTAGCAACTTTTACCCAACATAGCAACTTTGAACCAATTTAGCAACATTGAACCAATTGGCAACTACGACCGATTATAGCAGATAAGATGGTGCCAACAATAAGGTCTCACTAATAGATATTTAAAGCCTTACCCATGGTTTAGTAATTTTTTGCCAACGATTCATCTACATTCTTACACGTTTCCTACCAACTTTTCCTATTTCAATTACCGATTTAGTAACTTTGATCTAGTTTTGCAATTTTGACCCATTTTGGCAAGTTTGCCCAATTTAGCGTCTTCAGGTTATTTAATGCTTCCAAACAGTACAAGGTGGTAAAGTATCTACTTAATTAATTTACTTTGATTTACATTAATTTACTAGTCCTAAGTAGAAGAAACTCTTAAGCGCGCGCGATCTATCATTTTGTATCAGTCTTCCCAGGGCCACCAAGAGACCGGCCCAGCCGAGTTCGGGGTCCACTGGTAGTACAATGTACCTACGCATTATAGTTTAAATAACTCTGTTAAAAAATTATCTACATTAACATGTAAACTTTTTAGAAATAAACTTTATCTTTAATCCATATTGGCCAATTTGGCAACTTTGTCCCAATTTAACTTATATCTACTCACCAGCTTCACAGTAGCTTGCGGGTCGTGTTTACACGCCGTGAGCCCCCAGTAGGTGACCATGGCAATCGCCCCTGCACAAGCTGAGCTAGCTACATGCCAGAGTCGCGCGGTGTTCGTTCCCGCACAGCCTTCGAACCGACCGTAACACCAGATGTAAGGATCAGTCACGTAGATGCAGAGGGCTGGACCTATGAAAAGCCCTGAAAAATATAAAAGGCTTTTAAATAATTTAATAGTACATTGTTATCCTAAGGGTGAAAGTAAATTAGTGACTAAATAAGTATTTAGCCCCGCGGTAAATTATGTGAAAAAAAAATACAAATGTGAAAATGAACTAGTTTTTTTTTTATAATTTGAGTGTCTGTCAGTTGTCAATTGTAACTGTCAGTTGAAAGTGATTCTCCCTAGCTAATGTATTACTTTCAACACGCTCCTCAGGCAACTTCAGACCTACTTTCCGAGTATGAGTAATGAAAATAAGTTTTTCGTCTCTTTTCCTGTTTGTAAGTATTTTAAGACTAAACGACTGTACTATTTTCATGTATAATTATATTAGAATGGAGTAGTGCGTAAGCGTATCGCGAGGATGAACACAAGATATCTTAGATAATTCTCAATTAAAAAACCGACTTCAAGTCACAGCCACAACCCCTTTTTTGAAGTCGGTTAAAAATGTGAACGTTGTCTTAGCTAAGAACTAAGTTTTTTTTAATGTAACGGACCAACCGCTACTCAGCTCATAAAATCTATAATAAAAGATGTATTTTTATTTTTGAACGTTTTTGTCAATAATGTTGCAATTTTGGGCAACATTTTGCCCAACATTGTCCACTGGTCAATCTGGTAACAATGTAAAACTGTGCAGTTTAGTCAACTTCATCCAAAGTTCCTACTTCGTCAACTAAGTAACATTACTAACATTTGCAACATTACCCAAAATTTTAGTAACTTTTTCATCCACTGTAATTTTGCTCAAAATTCTTTAATTTTGCCCATAATTTGGTAACTTTGCCTACAGTTTAGTCTTTATCAGCAACTTGGTAAATATCTCAGGGTGTAATATAAAGTTCGTACCAACTAAAGCACCGAGCATGCACTGGTGCGGGAAATGCGCGGAGACATACATGCGTGCTAGAAACACGGACCCGAGGGCTACGGTAAAAACTGCGTAGGCTGCTTTTTGGACGAACGAAGGGATCTGCCATTTTCTGCAACAAAATCAATCTTATGACGCAAATTAAGCAATCTTATCTTATTATCCATCTACAATAATTAAATATTGGAGTTTGGCGCCAACGTGTAAAATCATGTCGCCTGATTGTCATAATATATTCCTACATTTCCTTATTTAATGTCTAATAAAGGTTGATTATTGTGTGTTAATTGTTCATGAACATATGTCTGTCTCCATAGAAAACTTTATTTAAGCCTCCACCACTTTCCTTTACTTGGGACTTGACCGTGACCGTCCGTGACTTAGTTTACTCGACTCTGGACTGTGACTATGACTTGTTTGACGATATTTAATACAATATGAAAATCTTTAAAACTTGTTACTGGCAAATGTACAAGACGAGAGACGTCAAAATCCTCTCACTAGGAAATAAAAAAAAGATGATAATATATGTTATCAGAAATACATCTGCCACGGATACTGGAAGGGGAACACGGGGGGGAAGGGGGTTGCCCTGTCCCTTTCCTGCAAAGCGTGCGTGTGTGTAAGTATAGCATTTGAAGGCGCGCGCAAGATCTTTTTGTCGTCATAGCTAGCTATAATTACTGCGCTCTTTGTCTAGCATGAAATTAAAATACTTTTAACTTATTTATTTATGAACAAGTTTTAATTTCACACTTTCACTACAATTTTCATATTTATAATATTAGCGTGATAGCAGCTTTGGCTCAATATAGCAACATTGGTTCAATATGGTAACTTTGCCCCAATTTTGCATATTTTCCCGCAATGACTTATCCTTTTACCTGTCATTAGCGACATGCGCTGCACTCATGATCATCAGGGTGAGTATAAGCGCCATAGTAGCGGAGTGGCCACTCGGAGAGCCGGGGCCAGTCTCGCACGTCTGCCAAGTTTGATGCAACTTTGGCCGTTCGTCGTCTGTGTAGTATGACGTTTCGCGGACCCACCAATATGGACGGTCTTCGAGGATCCACCTGAAAATCATAAAAAAAACATAATGTTACATAAATAAAAAACTATTGACGTTGTCTTAAAAAAAGGCTCATGACAACTTTGCACCACTGACAACTTTGACCCATAACTTATTAACTTTCTTCCAAATTCAAGTAACTTTGCCCTGCATGTTTTACTTTGTTCTCTAATTAATTAACTTTGCCCAAATGCCAGGGGATAGCTACTGGCAAGTGGGCAAAGTTACAAAGTTACCATTTCATGACAGCATTGAGCCAGCCCCCGAAGGATATACACAGCAGTAGCTGAGACGCGAACACCGAGTCCAACACTGACACTAGAGGGAATAGTGTCTCGCTAGCATGATATGGGTTGGAGAGCTCATTCACCATCTCAAAGTAGCTCTCGTACGGTAACCTGAAAATAAAATTTCAGAAGTGGGATTCAAATGTAAAGATTGAAACACTTCAATATATAATCCTCAATAAAAAAAAACTGACTTATGGAATGCAGTGGATAGATGTGGAGTATGGGGTGAAATATGGAATAACGGATCCTCAGATGACATGATATTTCCATCAAGGTACAAAATTTTCCAGTAAATTTGATTTAAAATCCAAACTACTGAACCGATTTGAATGAAATTTCTACGGGATCAAACTGAAAGTATATCCTTTCAATTAAAAAAATAAATAAAATCAATTAAAAAATTACTAAGTTCTGTAACAAACACTAGTAAACAAAAAATTTAAATACAACCAAATTGAGAACCCCTCTTTTTTAGAAGTCGGTTAAAAATCACTTTCGAGTTAGCAACGCAATATTTCTGTCAGGTTTAGAGCCTGTAACATTTCTAAGTAATTTATAGCATGTAGCAAGAATTATAGGTGATGCCATTAACGCTTAAGCTTAAGGTGAAACATTTCACTTTGGCGCGAAATTCAAATTTCAAACAGTTTTTTTTGGTTCTTGTTGCTAGGCCGAGTAATTATTGTAAACGATAATAATGTTCGCGAAAATTGATTATTATTCTCTACAAACTTGCGTAAAGTTATTTATCTCTAATGCTTATTATTACATACATTTGTCAATAAACAAATTTATGCTGTTTCAAACGGTTTATTGCCAAATGTAAGTAATATGGAGAGTAACTGATTAATAGCTGTACATGATAATGTAAAGAACGACCAACAGTTTTCGCGAACACTATGCCATTTCACAATAATTACCCGGCCTAGCTACAAGGAAAAAAAACTGTTTGAAATTTGAATTTCCCGCCAAAGTGAAACGTTTCACCTTAATATCTGCGCAACATCGCTTCATATGCACACTTTCTTGCAGGTATGCATCTTTTTCATTCAGGCGTTACCCCTGCTGCTCTTGCCGATGAAAACTTGCCATAAATACTTCTGTGGCAGCATTAAAGGCAGTGAGTGTTTAGATGCTGCTTCATCTGGTACTTCACGTTCGACTTTGTACAATGGAGCACGTCACAATAGCAACAGCTTCAGAGCTACATGCATTCTTAGTTTATGTAGATATGTGAGCATGAGAGCGTTTATGCATAGCATAAGATATGAGTTAAGATAAAGAAAAGCGGAACCATCATCACTGTAGAAAACGGTGGGTGATAAGAATTCATTGTAATAGAATGTTACGAGTAACTGCCAATAGTTTTTATAGATTCCTAATAAAGGCTGCGCGAGCAGTAGTGGTTGGGGCAGAAGTTCACATTTACATATCCGCACTCTCCACTTTGATGCTCACTGCCACGGAAATGGGCTGAACGCAGAATAAATTAAAACAAAGCTCTGTGTACAGAGCGGCAACATTGTATATGCAGTGGCAAATAATCGTCATGCAGCCTGAGCGGCAATGTCATATAAAGTGTATTGCAAGCAGCATAGACGTAACTTTCTTTTTAAAATGTCAACAACCAATAAAATTATTTTCTTTCCTTTGTTCACACCAGGCACGGATCCACCGTTGTGGGCACGATGGGCATGCCCACAACCCTAATACGTGACTTGTGACGCCCCACAGCTTTACCCGCGTGAAACTACGATACACTGTACAAAATCTTGGTCAGGCAGTCATATAATTTTTTATAAACATTTCTTTTGTAGGAATGCACTATATCGATCATGCACGAGCAAGGTTCATACGCTAACTCGCACTTGTCTGATTTTCAGGTGGATGTGACCACCTTTTTTGAGGGCTGGATCCGCGCCTGATTCACACCTCGACTGTCCTTAGCTATAAGTAAACAAGTTCTAGTATTTTGAATCTACCAAAAACTGAAGAATTGACTATTCCAAGACCGCGACACACACAATACTTACCGCCACCACTTATTAATCTGTGACTTAAAAAAGACCCCGTTTTTTTTACAGCTAAAATATTTTTCCCTGTCTCATTTCTACAGTGGCCTCGTTTTGTATACTCCAACCGAATATTTACTTAAATTTCATTGTACTGTTATTTTTTGTAATAGTTTTTTTATTTTCATAATATACACCCGTAAAATATTGGCTAAGGCCCAGGCCCAAGAATTGGGCAGGTATTAAGTATGGGAAAAAAGTATGTTTTCTCAATAACTTATGATAACCTCGGCTTTTTAGCATTACTATTATCTTAAGGTTCCTTTTTCGAGTCAACAATAATTAATAAACGAAGAAATATTACATAAAGTTAATTTACCATTCTTGTACAAATTGGATACAAGTCACGCCGAGCGCGTAAAGTTGATCCATGGTGGCAGGCGCGGCTTGTTTCTTACTAAAAGTAAATCATCGTTAAAATGATGTAATCTATCATAATATCATTTCCTGATAATAACACGGAAATTTACAAGCCAATGAAATTGTTTCTCACTGACACAACACACCTGCACCAATGAAATGAATGAAATCATGTTGCTAGTGGCAGACAGCTCAAAAAGTAACATTTTCTCGATAAAAGTAACACTAGGTACCTTATTTTATGTGAATAACCGACCAAGTGCAAGTCAGACTCGCCCACTGAGGTTCCGTACCACAACAAAATTTAAATAATTATTTATAAAAAAACCGACTTCAATATGAGTAAAATATGCAATTTCGATTCAGTGAAAGATATGGTCGTACAAGTAATCGAATATGTTGCTTAACTTGGTAATGAACGGAAAATTGTCACCGACTCGCACTTGGCCATTATTTATTATTTGTTGTTATACTTTAGAGTGTGTACTTTAATGATGCCAAGTTTCAAACTTTATGCTTGTACGTATTGCCATTTTTACACTAGAGCAAAAACTAAAATAATAATAATAAATACGTGTGTTTTATGGGGACCTATTTCATTTTTAGACTCTTTTATTTTTTCTAAGTTTATCAGCTGTAATATTACATATTCTGTGAAAATTTCAACTGGCTAGTGGAACGATATCGGTGCAATTTATTCTGATTCTGATTCTGATTCTGCAATCCACGATGCTGGCTGAGAAGTTAGTCCGCATACTCTGCATGTCCTAATCGGTACGAGTGAAGCCAATCAGTTTCTTTTTCTCCGACATGTTTTACTAATACGATTATTTAGTATAGAAAATTTACTTATATCATTATAAAACATAGTCTATGGCACTGAGAAATAATGTAGCTATATTTTAGTGTATACAAAAAAAAAGCTGTTTGGTATTCTCGGCGTTTTATCCTCCAAACAAATTTATAAAGTTTACGTCTTGCTAATTTTAGTGTAAATTTATCACTATAACTAAATAAGTCATAATCAGTTGTTCTATATAATTTCGAATAAAGTTTTTTTAATATCACCTATCTAAGTGGTACCTAATTATTTTTCGTTTGCTGGAAAATATTCAAGTATATTTTAATAAGTCCTAAAAGTAACATTTTGAGCCGTGTAACATGGAGATAGCATGAGAGGGACAAAAGTTACGTAAAATGTTACAAAAAGTAACATTCTGGCAACGCTTTAGAAACAAAAGTTATAAAAATTTAGAAATTTAATTTTAATGACCAGAAAAGTCAGTTAATGTCAAAGTCAAAAGTTGACATAAATACACGTTCCGAATCACACCAAATGCGCTATCCGAGAGACAGAGACCAAGAACTATTATTCCAGCTGCACAAAGAAATAGTTGATTTTGCAAGTGTATAAAACAAACCATAGCCGATTATGAAAGACCCAGGCAACCTTCCTTTGACCTTCCTACATAAACATGAAATATTTATTACAAACTGAACCTCGTTGAACCTCTTCACACAATGGGAGCGAACAATATATCAAATGCAGACTTTTATATGCACTAGCTAGAGGTTAAAAAGCATTTTGTCCGCTTCACATAGGTCTTAAACAAGAACTTTACGAGCATGAGAAGTGAAAATATTATTTATGCTAGGGGTGATTGGTTCTCCCATTAATACTATTAGCCTATTTAGCGCCGTTATCGTAATTTGGAACACACTCAATTTTACTAAAAATTAATAAATAATAGCGTCACCTATCGTCGTATAGTTGAACAAGTCAGTATATAATAAAGTACTCTTTGGTTTGGCTTTCATAGATGTCACTAAACAACGGTACATGAAGTTTTACTTAATGCGTCTACTCAACAACAGAGGGCAGCAAATTTACAAATATTTCCAAAACGTTTACATAATTAAAAACTACACCGAAAAAACTGAAACGAATACTGAATTTTAAGTGTCAAAATATTTCTCAGGCTTAATCTAAGGCAGGCTTACTATTATATGGTTATTTTCGTGATTATGTTGTGGCACAATTATATGGGGCCTTACGCCTAACTCTAACCGCGGGCTCGAATACGCGCAGCTTGCAAAATCACACGATCGCCTTAACGCTCCGAGATACGTGACCTTAGTACGAGCACTTGCGAAAAAGTTATCGTTGCGGAAACGATAGCAAAATGTATGAAAAATTCAATTTCCTTTCACGTCCGATACAGGCGCTGCGCTGTTCAATTTTTCATACATTTTGCTATCGTTTACGTAACGATAACTTTTTCGCAAGTGCTCGTACTAAGGCCAACGGGTTGCCGTAACGCAACTTTTCGTAATCACCTAAATTGAATCGTTTATAACTGGGAGGCCTAAGGACTCTGGTAGGTACCTATAAATTTAGTACCTACCTAGACAACACAATGGCGTCCGCTAAAATGATTCTCAATAGAGGAGAACACATTGTATTATGGATGAAACCTCGCTCAGCTCGGCGCAATTTAATTTGCGAGCGAACAGCCTCAAGATATACACGATATTAACTAAGATTTTTATATTTTGTCGAGTGTCAATGGCCGTTTTGTTATTTAGAGATGCTCGCAGAAATGAAAGGACCTAAGTATGCGTATTAGGACACATATTTATTCATTAAACAAAATCTGAATAACTATAATATATATATTGTTATGTTTAATAGTTATTATAAATGAGAAATCGTTAATTAGGAATTTAACACAATTACAAACCATGTCACATCGAAGATGGCGGACAGGAAAGAGAGAAAGCAAAAATAGACAATTCCTTAGAGCATAGAATTTGTCATAGATTATTATTATATAGACAACCACAATCAAGCCTATCAATCCTAACTGACATTATCCTGTCAGTCCGTGCGCATCGTAGTAATACAATATTTAACACGTTTTCCTCAGAAAAATATATAGGTAGGTAAATGGAAGCGTTATACCTACACAGCCTTTAGCACTTATGTAAGTGCTCGGTCGTCCATTCGTATACATTTTTTGTGTGCGCTCAATATTGCATTTTAGGGGTAGCTCTGGTACATGTGAAATGGGGATGAAAATACTTTTTTCAGTCCACCTACTCATATGGGGTATCGTTGAAAAGGTCTTTTAAAATAAAGGTAAGGTTTCATACATCACTTTTTTATAAAGTCCACACTTTGCGAAATATGACCCGCCAAAGTGCCCAAAGTGGCAAAAAGTTCCTCCCCCCCCTGCATTTCTAAACTATAAGACATAGAAACTTGTAACTTACAACACAGATAGGTCATATTTAAAACCTCGATTCAAAATTATTTCGAACATTATTTGATCATGACTTTTTGAGTAACAGCGATAAAACTGTAATAAATTCAAGACGTTCTACCTCAAAGGTCATTGACCTTTTTGCAAAATGGTCTTGACAAATAATGTTTATCAATCAGTTTTCTCTATGTTTAAACCATAAAAAGTATATGCTATGTCGGGATGGTACATCTCTGAAATTTGGCTGTCCACAGAGCTTCGTTCAAGTTCGTTTGTGCGAATTTTTCTATAACTATCATTTTCTGAACTATGACTACAATTAGGTATATGACTTTGGTTACGGAACCCTACCATATGCGTGTCTCGACACGCTCTTGGCCAGTTATTTATGATTATAAACGAGTGTTAGTCAGTGGCGTAGCTAGGTAACCAAAGGCCCTGGTGCAAAAAAACTGGGGCCCTACCTAAACTGGGTTAGGATTTATCAAATAAAAATACCTTAAAGGTACAAAGCTACTTTATCATCAGCTCTTTATTGTGCTTAAAGCTACTTACTACATGCATGTGTATAAAGGAAAAAAAACGCAGTTTGAGGGTTGCTCTTCAGGGTCCGAGGGCCCCCTGAGCTTGAGAGCCCCGGTGCACGGCACCGCCTAGCCCTCCTATAGCTACGCCCCTGATGTTAGTTAACCTTCAAGGAATCTCACGAAAATTTACAAGCTGCATTTGAGGAGTCTGCTCCTGCGTTAGCAATAGTTACTTGAATTTAAATGTGGTCTAGAGCACTTAAACGATGACTTGCGGGATACTTTTTAGAGAAATAAATACTTAATTGGATAAACTTGTTTTTTTTTTATACGCGCGAAGCGTCTCGCCTGATAGCTCTTCACGCTTGCCCATAACAGCTCAACACCACTCAGAATTTTGAACTTCAGCAGTTCAAAACCCTGGATGGCAATGCACTGCGCTCGTCACCCCGAGATATAAGATGTTAAATCTCTGTGTGCCAGGTAATTTCGCTAGAAACATTGCCCTTCAATTCGGACCACAGCAATGTTTGCACACTACTGCTTGAATCATAGGAAAACTAAAGAAATATCTCTCGACATAACCCAACCGTCCCAACCTCGTCTGTCCCTGCCGCCTCTCGTAAACGCTGTATGATCACGTAGAATTATTGCATTAAAATATAATCTACCCCCACCCTCTGCAGAGAGAAAGGGGGGGGGGGCAAGAGGGGGAGTGAAATGGCTTGAAGTTACGTGGAACCGGCTATGATTGTTTTAGGGAGGTATAATTCTGTGCTTCAAGGGGCTTTATTCTGGGACGCTCGAGTTTATCCCTATCACTGTTTTGAAAGAAAAATATTTTATTTTAATCGGAAAATTTCGGAGATAAACGCCTAAATTACTAATTAGCAAATCAAATCGGTAAACCAGCATTTTGGGGACAATTCCCACTGGTGGCGGTTTAATAGATTACTTTAGTATTTGGGTATTAATTTGTAGTTTTTACTATTGGAAAGTTATTTAACTTATTGTTAATAAAGTATTGTAAAAAATACAGTGAGACATAGAACCTCCACCTTTTTTGAATCGGTTAAAATGTACCTATATGAAGGTATAGTAATTTTTAAACTCGCGATTTGAACACATGTTTTTATTTTTATCGGGACTTCTCGCCGGACTCACCCGCAGTTTTCAGTCAGCTCGTGACCACGGCCATTGTAACATGGTCGAAACGTCGAGCGAAAGGTATCTATTTTTACCTATATTTAATATTGCGCGATAAGTCCCGATCAATATAAAAATATATGTATGTATATCAGTCTCTGACAGCCATATTACAAACTTTGCTTAAAGCTGTAACAGATGTACGGACCACGAACCGCCGTCTGACCAACAGGAAGGAAAGAGAAAATTTTCTCTTTCTCTCCCGTTGGTCAGACGGCGGTTCGTGGTTCGTGGTACGTCCGTCTGTTACGGCTTTTAGTTTGAGATCAGTGGTGGTTAAACGATAGCAAAAAGTATAAAAAATTGAACAGTGCCTCTAACGGACTGAACGGACGTAAAAGGAGACTGAATTTTTCATACATTTTGCTACCATTTACGTAACGATAACTTTTTCGCAAGTACTCGTACTAAGGCCACTTATCACCGTTTGTGCAAAAATGTCCCGAATATTTATTGAACACTAGAAGAGAGTGGGATGCTGCTTCATCTATGAATCATTCATAGCCCCTCACAAATTACAAAAATAACATTCTAATAGAGCATCCGATAGACAAAAATAGACCACATTAAAACCTTTTTAGTTAACCACTTAATGTTCAAAGCATGCTTCGTGAACGCTCCTAATATGTCACATTAAAATCTTTTTAAAAGTATCAGCCAATAAAGGCCCAATTAGCTGTAGAGTTCTTTTTTTAAATGTTAAACAGAAACATAATGTGATTTTCTTGTTTGTTTTAATGCACGGATGAATGAAGAGTCGTTCCTTTGCCACGGTTTATTTTTTTAGGGGTGACAATATAATAGATTTAAAATCGGGACATTATTTAGGACGCAAGAAAAAGTTACTATTTTTTTATCGGGCTAGTGCCTTTATTAACTAAATAAAATACAAGCTAACACCTTCGACAAATATAAAGTAAATGGACATGCCATAACCATTAAACTTTCACAGTAAAAACAAGTCAAAACCGTCGGACATATACTGCAATACCTAATTGTAACCATGTACAGTAAATTTGTTTCAAAAAATAGATAGCTAATATAATAACTACGTGAGTAAAAGAGAACACCTGTGTTTGTCTATTGCTCTTGAACCGTTTGACATTGACAGGCACCAGGCGGCTAGACATGTTGAGTAGCGTTAGCAAAACCAATCGCTTATTCACTGCGTCTTGCCGTGGATGGACGTGACTGGTCACGTGACTAATAAATCAGTGTTTACTTCGCTACTTGAAAAACATCTTTTACTAAAGGAGGTGTAATAAGCGTAGGGGGGAAAGACATGTTGGTAAATAAGTTGGTAATATTATTATTATTCTGTTATTTTAGAGGGATGGGTACAGGGGTAAGCACAAAAAAATTGTTTAAAATCTACCGGCTGTGCCTATACATGTCAGCTGAGGATTAATTTACGTAAAACTTATTATAACTTAACCCTCCAAGTGTGTTACGGACCGCTTGTCGGTGTAAGAGAAAAGTGCCCGACGCGCGTTAGGCATGCGGTGCGTATGGGAATTGCTGCTATTCGTCAATTTATTTTCGATCGAATGAACGTTCCAACGACAACTTAAGTTCACTGACCTGTAGCTTATTTCAATCAGTACAGAATAAATACATCTTTGCTGGTTATGAAACTTATGAAGCTAAGTTTGTCTTTAAATATTTCAACTTCAGTTAGTTGTTTTTTTGGACTCGCGCCCTGAGGGTTCCTTCCAACGGAACCCTCAGAGCACGAGTCCTACTCCTACTCGTCCGGTTTTTTTGTATTCGTAGTGTCTTATAAAACGGGTCAGGTAAATAGACAGACCTGGCGAAACTATAAGATTTCTTTGTTGGACTACAGAATCAAGAACAAAAGAATATTTACCATAACTATTACCTGATGAGGTATAGCAGTTTTATTTATTTTTCGTCTTCATTTTTTCGTCGTGTACATTTCATCGGGTGTAAAGTGGTTAGAACATACACGGGTGTATTTATTTGAAGTCCACTCTTCATCTCGTCTCACTGCCCGTATTTTTTCCAACCATTTCTTGTGCATGGAAACATCACTAGGAAATCTACAAGAAATAATATTAAAAGTAAAAATAAAACCGTTTGAAAATAACATTTAACCGAAGTATAATTTGATAATTTACGAAATTAGTTTGCTGTCGGTACATTCGCCTCAAGTTCGGCATGTCCGATGTGCGGTGAAGATTGTCGAACATAGTGATGCTTTCCTTGTCTCACTAAGTATATGCGTATATTTGTATCCCGCAACGATGGAATAAAACAAAATGGGGACTTATTAGCGATGTTTGATGAAATTAATTTACATTTTATGACAAAATAGAATGATGAATAAATACTCACGAGTGAAAAGTGACACCTGAACTTTTATTTTGTGTTTTTGTTGTGTTTTTACACTTCCGGAAAACACACGAAGGCATATTTTTGTCAGATGTTTCGTTATCATGTAACAATAATCTTGTGTTGCACTTCCCACGGCTAGAGACCGACTGAAAC
This sequence comes from Agriopis leucophaearia, assembly GCA_949125355.1. NCBI lineage: Eukaryota > Metazoa > Arthropoda > Insecta > Lepidoptera > Geometridae > Agriopis > Agriopis leucophaearia. The sequence goes on from OX421289.1 coordinate 2,543,368, forward strand.
CAAATGAGAGCTAGCTCTCATTTTGTGATCTTCAAAAATGTTCTTCTTCTGGGCATGTCCATTTACTTTATATTTGTCGAAGGCTAACACTACATAAACAGTTAGTTGTCCATAGACCGTTGAAGGTGAAAAGACAATTCAAATGCTCAAGCCCATTATTAGTTGGCAGCATGCTGGCGGCATTACCACGTTGAATGGCAATGCTTATGCGTTGAGCCAGATACACGCCCGCATTTTGGTCACGCGTCGCGTTAACCAGACGCTCTGAAAGATTTTTGAAAATGAGGTGAGCTCCCGGTCCCCAAGAGCCCAATGTCTCGACCCCAAACGCCTCAAATATGTAACCATTGCCGAGGTTAGCAAAGTTACTTTTAATTTGATGATTTTCTTAAACATTGTACATAACGTCTTCATTATTTAACACAGTTACAATTAATTTTTCGGTCTTAGATTAAAGGTTTTAGGCGCGTTATTAGATTCTTAAAGGGTCGGCAACGCAGTTGTGATGCCACTGGTGTTACAAGTATCCATAGGCGACTGTGACTGCTTACCATCAGGCAGCCCGTCTGCTTGTTTGCCACATTATAGCTAAATAACCGGCCAAGTGCGAGCCGGGACTCGCGCATGAAGGGTTCCGTGCTATTATCTAAAAAAACGAAAAAAACACGTTTGTTTTATGGATTTATATTATTGTTTTTTTTTGTATTTGTTGTTATAACGGAAACAGAAATACATCATCTGTGAAAATTTCAACTGTCTAACTACCACGGTACATGAGACAGCCTGGTGACAGACGGACAGCGGAGCCTTAGTAATAGGGTCCCGTTTTACCCTTTGGGTACGGAACCCTAAAAAAAACCTTTCATAAACTATAGTTGGCCTCCGATTATATAAGAAAATATGACATTTAGAAGTAAGATACATACCTACCTTATTGAGTTCCAAGATTTGTTAACATAGTTAATTTAGTTAGGTATATAATTGAAGCGATTAAAAGCGTGTTACTCGTAATAACAATCATGGACCTGCAAGGTGTGGAGTATCCTTCCCCCAAAAGTCTTCCCGCCGAGCTTCAACATGAAGCATTTCAAAAAGGGTGTCTATAACTACCTCTCCGGGCTGGCAAAGCACCGTCAACACCGCTAGTGTTGCAGGTGTCCATAGGCGGTGGTTTTGCTTACCATCAGGCGGACCGAAATCTGGTTTGCGGCTCTCTTTATAAAATACTAGCCGTCCGCCCCGGCTTCGCACGAGTGTAAGCTCGGCCTTCGGCCTCGCTACAAAATATGATATAGCCTATGTCACCCGGGGATAGTGTAGCTTCCCAACAGTGAAAGAATTTTTCAAATCGGTTCAGTAGTTTCGGAGCCTATTCATTACAAACATACAAACATACAAAAATAGGTACAAATCTTTCCTCTTTATAATATTAGTGTAGACTAGCCGTCCGCCCCGGCTTCGCACGAGTGTAAGCTCGGCCTTCGGCCTCGCTACAAAATATAATATAGCCTATGTCACCCGGGGATAGTGTAGCTTCCCAACAGTGAAAGAATTTTTCAAATCGGTTCAGTAGTTTCGGAGCCTATTCATTACAAACATACAAACATACAAAAATAGGTACAAATCTTTCCTCTTTATAATATTAGTGTAGACTAGCCGTCCGCCCCGGCTTCGCACGAGTGTAAGCTCGGCCTTCGGCCTCGCTACAAAATATAATATAGCCTATGTCACCCGGGGATAGTGTAGCTTCCCAACAGTGAAAGAATTTTTCAAATCGGTTCAGTAGTTTCGGAGCCTATTCATTACAAACATACAAACATACAAACATACAAAAATAGGTACAAATCTTTCCTCTTTATAATATTAGTGTAGATATATATTTTTAAACACTACTATTAAAAATATATTCATGTTTAAATCGCAATAAGTTGTAATGTATGAATGTTTGTTCGCGTCAGTATTTTAGAAAGCCAAATTGAATCTGTGCATTAAAATAACTCAAAAACGATAAATGCTTATTAATTTATATGTCAACTAGCAGTTTCCCGCGACATTATTCGTACGCATATATTTTCGTCCCTGTTGTAAATCTAAGCGGACTTCTACATAAAGAATGAAAATGAATAATTATCAATGTAAATAACCGGCCAAGTGCGAGTCGGACTCGCGCACGAAGGATTCCGCAACATTATCTATAAAAACAGCAAAAAAAACACGTTTTTTTGTATAGGAACCCCCGCCTTAAATATTAATATTATATTAATTTAATTAATTATTTTTAAAGTAAATATATAACCAAATATTCTGTGAATATTTCAAGCGTCTACCTGTTGCCGTTATCAATATCGGGCAAAAACGAGAAAAAAAACGCGTTTGTTGTATGGGAGTCCCCATAAATATTTATTTTATTATATTTTTTTGTATTTGTTGTTATAGCGGCAACGGAAATATATCATCTGTGAAATTTTCAACTGTCTAACCATCACGATTCTTGAGATACTGCCTGGTGACAGACGGACGGACGGACCGACGGACGGACGGACGGACAGACGGACGGACGGACAGCGGAGCCTTAGTAATAGGGTCCCGTTTTACCGTTTCGGTACAGAACCCTAAAAACCGGCTTCAACGACGTAAGAACTGGATCAAATTGAAATGAGACCACACGGGAAGCACCAGCTTCAAAGTATAAAAAGAATCATTAAAATCGGTTCACCCAGTCGAAAGTTATGAGGTAACAAACATTTAAAAACAGTCGAATTGAGAACCTCCTTTTTGGAAGTCAGTTAAAATATTTTTACTAGCATAAACATAGGCTTACATACAGCGGCGGATTTAAACATTTGCCGCCAGTAGGCTATTAAATTTTTGCCGCCACTAACGACCTCTACATGTCGATACTCTAGTTCACAATCATGCGACTACGCATGATTGTGAACTGTAGAAAAAATTATCTAAGTGATGAAACATATAAAAAAATGCATGTTCGTTTATATGTCAATAAATAATTTGAATTACTTACATGTATTGTTTGTGTGGTCCTTATAACATTTGGAGGACGCTTATGTCCAGCTGTGGACGTCCTATGTCTGAAATGATGATGATGATGAATAACATTTAAGTATATAAATCATTTAATTTCTTAATAAATACTTACATTAAAAAAATTGCCCCCAAATTTGCCGCCCCTAAAATCTGGCCTACTCAGCCTGTTGGTAAATCCGCCACTGGGTACATAAGTTTTTTATCAGCTAGAAGCACACACTGGCTTATGCCTATGAAAGTTTTCTATCTATGAATCTGTAGATATCTATATATACTTAACTTACTTATCTGCAAAATTTCAGCATCTTAGTGGAAGCAGTTTTCGATATTTTGTGATGAGTCAGTCAGTCAGTAAAAGAGCTAGTGCGAGTAGTATTTCACTTTGTATTTTTCCGGATTTCCTTACGTAGGTATGCGTATCATTTCAATACAATCCACACTAATATTATAAATGCGAAAATAACTCTGTCCGTCTCTCTGTTTGCTACATCATCACGGCTAAATGGCTTAACCGATCTTGATAAAATTTTGCCAGGTAAAATATTATGTATCATGAGGTTGAGGTCGGACATATGCTATTTTTTTCTGAAGAAATCCTGGACGAAGTCGCGTAAGTCCAGCTAGTAGCACATACACTAAGCCTCAGAATATCTGTATTCTGAGCACTAAGCCTACGCTGTCTGTCCGTCTGTACGTACGTCATACTTTTTAACGGCTGTATCTTGCAAACCGTAAAAGTTAGCTAGTTTATATTTTCACAGAATATGTAATGTTACGGTGGATTAATTAAGAAAAAATAATAATGTCAAAAAGTTTAAACAAAAGGGGCCCATACAACAAACGTATTTTTGTAATTGCTCTAATGTAAAACAGTAATACGTACAAGCGTCAAACTTGGCATGATTATAGTACACACTCTAAAGTAAAATAATAAATAAAATGCGAGTCGGTCTTTGATCAAAATAAAATGAATGGACGGGCCCTAACCATTGAACTTGATCAGTAAAAACGAGTCAAAACCGTCGGACATATACTTCAACACCTAATTATATAAATATACAGTATATTTGTTACAAAAAATAGATATCGGTATTATTTGTGTATTTACACTTCGGTAAAGCATACGAATTCATAATTTTGTCAAATGTTTCGTTATCGCGTAACAATAGACTCGTGTTTCACTTCCTACGGCTAGAGACCGACTGAAACGAAGTGAGCGCTGGCGCTCATTTTGTAATCTTCAAAATAGCGCTTCTACTGGGCCCGTCCATTCATTTTATTTTGGTCGAAGGAGTCGGTGACAAATTTCTGTTCACCGGCAAGGTAAGCAACGTCAGGCGCGGTCGGTACTTGGATGGGTGATCCTGGGCGTGATGTCTTTTTGCACTACATTTGTATTTTGCGGTTGTAGGTATACGGAACCCTCAGTGTGCGAGCCCGTTTTATTTTTTCATTTCAAGATTAACTTCCGTAAAGTATTGTAGTTTCAATCTACACTAATAATAGGTATGTATTATAAAGAAACGAAGGAAACATTTTGAGGAAAGATTTGTATTTTATGTATGTTTGTAACGAATTAACTCAAAAACTTTACAGACCAATTTTAAAAATTCTTCCACCATTAGAATGCTTCATTATCCCGGTAATGTGTGTGTGTGTGTGTGTGTGTGTGAGAGTAACATAGACTATATTTATTACTAGAATGTATATAAAATTAATCTCCAACCGTGCGAAACTTAGTGCGAAGCTAGGCTAGTGTGTTATAATCGCGAAATATAAGGAAGGTAATAATTCCGTATAAGGTATTTCACCTACCTACTTAACGCTAGACTCAATAAACTATTTTTATTAACCGATATCCAAAAAGGAGGAGGTTCTCAATTTGACTGTTTTTTTAATGTTTGTTTGTCCGTTTCTGATGATTCTTGTTTTTATTTGAAAGCTGTTGCTTCCCGTGTGTGTTCATTTCAAATCTGACATATCGTATTTATGAAGTCGGTTTTTTATATTGATAATTATAATAAGTAGGTAAGTACTTATAACCATTGCGAGCCACTATCACTGCATAATCATATTTCCATTCATCCCCTTAAAATAAATAATACATTATTATTCAATTCGCGCATCATTTTCATCTAATCCAATATTTATCATTGCAGACAAGTGTAGATTAAAAAACGAAGGGGGAGAACTGGCGGGCGCAGGTGCCTCTAGCGCCCCCCGGTGGCAATTTGACAGACTATTAATCCGGATTTAGGCGGATTTGGGCAGTTTTAACCGGATTCCGGGTGGTATTGAGGGGGCGAATGGTTTATGTAAGTGTTGATATTTTTTTCTGGTTTGTGATTGTTATAAAACGCTTGCTATTAGCCGAATGATCTGTTATGCTACTTATTATGCTGCTTATGCTACAAATATCTATATTAGAGTTTCCCATTTGGTGGGTCGCGACCCGGTACCGGGTCGTCAAAATAAAATACCGGGCCGCAGCATTAGCCTATTGTTTTAGTTTAATACTATCAATCGACGCATCGATAAAACATTTTTAATTGTCATACCCACATATCTTATAAAATACTTTTTTTTTATCGCGGATAAGTCCGCGTTTGATCACCAACTCGCCTGTTGGTAAGGGACGATGTGGTCGAAGATGACGCAGACTTAGAAGATACCTATTCACTCTTGCCTTGAAAAGGCCCAGATTATATCTGTCAGGAAACAAGGAAGCCGGCAGGTTGTTCCAATCCTTGGCCGTACGGATTAGAAACGTAGAATCGAAACGTTTGGTACGTATCCAAGGAAAGTCCACAATGTATGGGTGGTAGTGGGTCGACTTACTACTTGTCCTGTAGTAGAAAGGGGATGGTAGGATAAGGTCGTGTAGCAACGATGCACATTCTCCGAAATGAATCCTATAGAAAATTGACAGACTCGCTACTTTACGGCGGTGATCTACACTGAGAAGTTTCTTAGCCACTAACTTCTCATCGCCTATAAGTCGAGCAGCACGCTGGTCTACCGATTCAAGAGCTTCGAGCTGGTATTTGGCTGAACCGTCCCATAGATGACAGCTGTATTCCACACACGATCGGACTTGGGCTTGATATAGGGTAAGCAACTGCCCCGGTGTGAAATACCGCCTAACCTTTTTCAGGACGCCCAGCTTTTTGCCAGCTAATTTAGCCTTTCAACATAAGGTGGGTGAACCAAATAAAGCCTATGTCCTAATAAGGCCTATTTTTTAAATTTCCCGCTTCTCGATTTCAAATGGCCGCCAATGTTTGTAGAAGTGTGCGTTTACATTAACTAACGCACACAAGCACAGCAAGTGGCCCGTGCCGCGATCGTGTTGGAATCTGCAGTCGAAAACAACCACGACGCGGAGTGCACGCTTGTTTTTATAAAATTCTGTCAGAATAAACGGTAAGTATTTTTATTTTTATTCGTAAACCATGTGCTGTGTTTTGTTCATAGGGTAATTATACGTTTGGTCATCTCCTCACATAAATGAAAAAGCTGTAATATCGGTGTATTCCATATAATTGTTGTTTTGTTTACCCATGTGCCATGTCCTAATAAAGCCTATAAAAAAAATGTATAGGCCTTATAACGGCACAGGTACAGGCCTTATTAGGACAATGTTTTATGCCAGTTAGAAAAGTCCGGGTCCCAATATACAATATTGGTGTCTTATCTGATGAATCGGGGGAACGGAACAAGAGGTTGCAACTGCAAATGTGGAAGATTCTGATGGGCCAGGCACAGATACAGAGAATTTGCCACTGCTCTTGCTCTCAAAAAACATTCCGAACGCTGGAACTCTACATAAGATAGACAAGCAATCAATCACGTGAGATATTAATGAATTTTTACTAACTCCTAAGTTTAAAGTTGCAGCGACTGCTCCACGCAAGAATTCTCTGAATTACAGGGCTAAAGAGGTAACAAAATATTTGTTTGGTGACAATGCTACGAGTTCCTTATCACAGATTACTTTACCATCGGCAAGAGTAGAAGATGTTCCTGGTACTTCTTCCATGATAAAGATTAACACAAAGACACCAAAATCAACATCAGTTACTGGCTGTACATCTGCACAACCTGCAGTTGCTGCAACGCGAAAGAAAACCTCAGTAAAGACTGCTTCTTTGACAGCAGATAAGCTTACGGGATCTACATTTTTGGTTTAACCTCGTCACGATAATAAACCTTCTTGGTACTGTCCAGCTTGTGAAGACGATCAAGTTGATGATATGCGACAATGTCTTACTTGTGGCGTTTGGTATCATGAGTTGTGTGTTGGACTCACACCCGCTGATAAAATATTTTACTGTTCAAAATATTATATTGTTCAAAAAAATGATGACAAAGGCTGATTAATATAGTACTTTTCCATGATGAGAAATTCGTTAAGTCTAATCTAAAATGACCAAAAGTAATTAATATGATCTCATTAGATTTAATATATGTATTGACAACGTTTTGTTATAATTAAGAAGTTGAATGCTTACTTGTTTTTATTAAGGCTTTATTAAGACATAGGGTTCCCAATAAGGCCAAAGTGCCATTTTAGTTATTTGTGTTCACAAAAGTCTGATTTTTGTTTCTAAAGCAATTTTGTTTCATTTATTACAAAGTTTAATTAATAAATATAAGTATTTCAAATTGCCAGGTCATTTTTATTATAAACCTGCTAGTTAGGTAATAACAAAATTAAGGTAGGCCTTATTTGGTGACCTTACCTTACTTCTAATAACAATATATTTGGGTAAAAACTAGAGCAGAATGAAAATTACCGGGCAATGGCAGAACAATGTCTGGGAAACACTGCGCCACATAATATAAAACAAAGTCGCTCTCCTTGTCTGTCTGTCTGTCTGTATATCTGCTAACTCCTCCTAAACCACACAACGGATTTTGATGCGGTTTTCACCATCCGTTAGATAATTTTTCACGGTAAATTTAAATATATACTTACCTATAATACTTTTAATCTTGGACGAGAAGTCAAGTAAAAAGGTAGCTACGGTAAAAAGCCATATCGTCCTATCCGTAGAGAGCCACTATTGCAAAACCACAAGTTTTCACAAGGAAGCTTTTTCTAATTTTCTCTGATATTTCTTAAGGTTTTTTTTGCCATAGGTGGCAAACAAGCAGACGGTGATATTTTTTAATATTTTGCGTGAAACACAGTCGCTCCGGCGACAGTGGCCGTTTTCAACGGAAACATTCGGACGTAATGACGTTGGTGGCGGTATTCGTTGGAGAATATTCTTACGTAGCTGTTTGCGTAGAATATTTTTTTTTTTTTTAATATCAAAATAAGTCTAATAACTTTTTTGACAATGTGACTGTATAAGTAGATGCGTATGCATTATAAGATCCCAAAAATGCAATAAAATAATAAAGCCCTAACGGCCACTGTGACCCTCTTCGACGGATAGGGCGTTATAGGTCACTTCATCACTTGAGGAAAACAGATTTTAAGCTCGTTGTATTTTAGTCCTCGCTAGGCTCGTGCCGAAAGTCCACCATTAAAAAAACGAGGCCATTAAAAAATTTAAAATTTGTTTGAACTATTTTTAAGGGTCATCGATCAAAAAGCGTTTGCATTGAAATGAAAATTTGTTTACAACAGTAATTTTTTAGATTTAGGTACTGTTATTAAAGAATTTTTAAATATAGATCAATGACTGTCATGAATTAAAAAGCGTTTTCATTGAAATGAAAATTGTTTAAACACTATTTAATATTCACTTTCATGAATTTAAAAGCGTATGCATCAATGTGAAAATTTGTTCAGGCGCGGATCCACCGTTGTGGGCACGATGGGCATGCTCACAACCCTAATACGTGACTTGTGACGCCCCACAGCTTTACCCGCGTGAAACTACGATAATACTGTACAAAATCTTGGTCAGGGGCCTTACCCCTAGCTTCACTTTTGCGAGCTAACTTTTAGTAGGTACCTGATAGGTACCTAAAATTAACCAACTCATTTAAGCTGCATCGTTTAAAAGCGTCTAACTTGAATGAACGAAAATCCGTTTTGCTATGCGTGTGTGCGTGAAAATAGCAAAGCTTGGCGGCTATCAAACAACTACCGCTTATTGTAGTTGATGGTGCCGTTTAGACAAATAACACCTATGCGGGTCAACTTTTCGAGCTAGGGGTAAGGCCCCAGGCCGTCATATTTTTTTATAAACATTTTCTTTGTAAGAATGCACTACATCGATCATGCACGAGCAAGGTTCATACGCTGACTCGCACTTGCCCGATTTTCGGGTGGCTGTGACCACAACCTTTTTTAAAGGCTGGATCCGCGCCTGAATTTGTTCCAAACACTTCCATATAAACTTAAGTAAATACTTTTTTCCTCAATGGATGAAAACTAATAAGCTACTTAAAGGAGGAGTGGTTTATTTCTGTGATATGTAGTAATTAACTGCTCAGAGAGTTATTTGTTATGAAAAATTGCCAATAAAACGGTTGACATGCACTTAAAATAACACTACACAACCAAAGCCTTTATAATAAAAGATAAAGCGCGAATTCATTACGACGTGTTTATCTATCTATAAGAACATTTTCATAACCAAATTACTAATACATGCATTTCCACCAAACTAAAACTAAACTTTATCTTCAAGGCACTAAGCTCCAGTTCAGTTTGTTAGTTAAATTCGGAATATTACTTTGTTCTGAGCTGTAGGAAAACTAAGTCTTGTGTTCTGTAGAGTAAAGTTGTAATTTCGATGAGTGTACAAAACAAAAGGGACCCACCTCCAAGCAAGCGAGAGGCGTGGTCACTCTACCCCGCTCAGAATCACCACAAAATCTCAGTTCGAATCTGACATCCGAACGCTACAAATACAAAAAAAAAGCGCGCGCGTGTGACGTTTCGTGAAGTGACATTTACATTTTTAATTAAAAAATGGATTCCACGGACAAAATGACGATGAAAACGAAAATTCAACCGAAGAATTTTTCTATCGAATCGATTGTTGGACTAACGGATCGGAGATCGCCGGAAATCGATATCGAGAATAATATTTCGCAAGATTTTAATGAGCATTCTGAAGACGAGGAAGTGAAAGTTAGGGATGAGAAAATGGGTTATTATTTTCAACAGAATAGGGTTGCGAGTTTTCCGTTTTTTATGTCGTATGATAAGACCCGGTACAATGAACCAGTGCAAGAGGAATTGAAACGGGCCAGCCCTGGAAGTGTCCGGAGTGAAGTGGATAGTGATGGAGTGGATGACAGGCCACATGGTGAGTAAAATATAAGTACATAAACATAGATACGTAATATATATTATTAGTTTTTTTGCTGAAAAAAACAGTCATAAACAACTGTTGATACTTTTAGATCCATGAAACTTAAAAAAGTGTTTAAAACCGTTTTCATGCAAACGCTTATAAATTCATGAAAGTGAATCAAAATGTTTAAAACAATTTTCATTTTTATAAACGCTTTTTTTTTATTATTGAAAACGCTTTTTAATAATTCATGACAAAAGCGTGATCCATCGTAGGCCGCATCGTCGCTTAACATCAGGCGAGTTGGCGGCCAAGCGCAAGCCTATTTAGAAATATAAAAAAAAGATCTTTAAAAAAATGTGTTTATTTATTTATTTATTTATCAAAATTACAACTATTATTACAGGATAGCCTAATGCAATAGTGTAAGTCACCTTATGAAATAACATTAAATTAATTTTGTACAAAATAATATTAGAATTATAACGATAGACAAACAGACATAAAATATAAAATCATTAAATTAAACTAATTTTACACACAAAAACACACTTCATATAAAATAGTCATTTTAAATTCTGCCACCGAGCAGACAAATAAATAAATTTTCTCGGCAACTCGATTTAACCCATGCAACATGCGTATCAAAGGCGACTTAGCCAGTAAATTAGTCGTTATTAGTGTTATGAAACATATTCATTTTGATACAAAATCTATCTGTAGAAAAGTGTTTGAAACATTTTTTATTTAATGCAAACGCTTTGTAATTCATATAAATCTTTAAAAAAAGAGTTTGGAACAAATTTTCATATTGACGCATACCAAGATGCATACTCTTTTAAATTCATTACAGTGAATATTAAATAGTGTTAAAACAATTTTTACTTTAATGAAAACGTTTTTTAGTTCATGACAGTCAGTGATCTATATTAAAAAAATCGTTGATAACAGTACCTAAATCTTTACAAAACTGTTTTAAACTAATTTTCATTTGAATGCAAACGCTTTTTGATCGATGACCCTTAAAAAGAGTTCAAACAAATTTTCCATTTTGATGCGAACGTTGTTTAATAAAGCTTAATATACATATTTTTTTCTTATTTATAATATGGTTTATTTGTTACTTATACAGGTTTCTGCGATAATTATACATGTATGAAATTAAACAGTTTTAATAGTATTTATCGCTAGTATTTTATATTATTTTAATTCCTGACGTTTCGAACACTATTGTCTCTGGTCACAGGTATAGACTAGATGACAGATGTCTATGGAAATGTTATGAAATTAGTTATTTACGAGTACCATCAGTTATATTATTAAAAACGTCTTTAAAATAAAAACCCTCGTGTACCTTCAAAGTTATTGCATAGCGGTAAAAGCTGTAAGGATCCATTAAGCAATTACCTACAATATAAATACATTTACTTAATTTTACTGTTTATTATAGTATTGTTGCTAAAACCTTTTTTACCGTCCCGTCCGCCGCCGACGGCTTTCCATTTGACTCGCATCTCAATACAAAAAACCAACTCGAAATGCTTCAAATCTTTTTTTTTGATAGGATTTTGGCGCGTTGAAAGATTTTCGAGTTCTATTAGATATTGTCAAACAAGTCTAATTACAGTCATAGTCATGAAGTATGTGACGGGTCACGGTCGAGTCTTTAGTCATGCCCTACGTATAGTAAAGTAGCGCAGACTTGTTTTCTATGCAGTTTTGAAACCGAAAAGACATCTTTCACCTAGTTATACTTATATCTTGCCCACATATTTTTTTTATTATTTATTCGGGACATTTTTTGCACACATGGTCATCTGACCCCAAGCTAAGCAAAGATTGTAATATGGCTGAGAGAGACTGGTTTACGTACATATATATTTTAAATACATACTTAAATAGATATTAAGACCCAGACATAGAACAAACACAAATGTTCATCACATTAATGTTTGCCCGAGGTGGGAATCGAACCCACGCCCCCAAGTGTAGAAGGTAGGTTCACTACCAACTGAGCCACCGCGGGGCAGTCTGCGGGGCATTCTAGCATGTTCTGTTCCCTTACATTTAATAAAGAAGACAACACTTTCATTTCACAGTACACTCACACATCACATCTAACACTCAAAAATAGACAACTTTAATTAAAATAGGTTCTTATACAATGAGGCAAAATGTTTTTGTTACACGTTGGTGCCAAAACGGACCGCAAAATCAAAAAGCGCTAAAATAATTAAATAATTATCATTATAAAAAACCGACTTCATAAAAATGTCAAAACTGAACCAAATCGAAATGGGATCACACGGAGAGCACCAGCTTTCAAATAAAAAAAGAATCATCAAAATCGGTTAACCCAGTCGAAAGTTCTGAGGTAACAAAAAAAAAACAATTGAACTGAGAACGTCCTCCTTTTGGAGGTCGGTTAAAAAAACAGATGAATTAACAACCTCCCTCGTCGGTTAATTATTGATATTGCTAAACTAACACGACCTCGTACCATATAAATCGTATAATTGGAACCTTACGCCCAACTCTAAATGCGGGTCCGAATAGCTGCAGTTTGCAAAATCACGCAAACGCGAAACTTAACGCACCGAGATACGGTTTGCGGTCGCGTTATTTTGCAAACTGCACCCATTCGGGCCCGCGTTTAGAGTTGGGCTTAAGGCCTCAGGGCTGTATCGTAACCTATTTTAAGCGATTCTGTTTAGGTGATTGCGAAAAATCCCGCAAGCGTGAACCGCTGAGATACCTACGGCAAACCGTACCTCGGCGGTTCATGATCAAAAGGTCGCGGCAGAATCGCTGAAAAGAGGTAAGCAGGCCCCTCGTTCCCATTGGGCACTCGGGGCACTTACCCAGGGTCCCGCGATTGATAGGGGCCCCTCTAGTTCCTGCCAGATCACCAAACGATAACCGACAGATATTTATTACCGAAAAACATTTTTTTCTAACTCTACCTACTAAAATACCTAGTACTTGCTTATTTTTTTTATTTTTAGGTTTCGTACCCAAAGGGTAAAACGGGACCCTATTACTAAGGCTCCGCTGTCCGTCTGCCTGTCTGTTACCAGGCTGTATCTCATGAACCGTGATAGTTAGACAGTTGATATTTTTACAGAAGTCCTAAATGAAAGAAACAAATTTTTTGGGTGCGGAACCCTCAGTCCGTGAGGCTGACTTGCCTTGGCTGGTGTTTATTTCTAAGTATTTTAAAATAAAACACCTTGTCTTAACTTTATCTGCACTACACTGAAATTTGTATAGAAATTACTTAACGCTTTAATTTTGACAAATTATCAATACAGTAGCAACCCTGGCCTTCAATAGCCACTGTTTCTGAAAGAAAAGAAAAACAAACCCGCCATCTTGTCGCTGCGTGACGTCTGTCAATTTTACCGCCAAAAGCCTTTCCATAGACAAAAGCTCTTTTTTCAACAGTTTTATTTTTCTTTTGTAAAGCTGTTGGCACACAAGGTTATTGTTTTGCTCAATTAAAGAGTGGTTTATTATTGTTTTTTTGCGTTCACACAATGTGGTAATTGTAAGCCACATTGTAACTACGGGAATTTTTCTTTAGTTGTTCGTCCTTCAGTTTTGTCTTTCGTTTACAGCTTCCACATTTTTGGTGAATACGTAATGGTTCGGCGAAGTCACGTCAAATTAAACATGTCCCTCGAGAATATGAAAAGAATGAGAGGAAATGACTTAATTTTGTTTCTTTTTTGTGGTATATCGTTAGTAGTGATTTTCATCTATAGTTATCTACTTAGAGTCTGAATGATTATGAATAGATACAAACTAAGTATATATAATTAAAAATCTAAATTATAATAACTCACTAATTTTCTATCGTCCGTATCGTCATTCTAATGGCAATTTCTAGTTATTACTGAAGGTATATTTTATGGTTTATTAGGTACAGTACATTTTTAGAATCTGCTCAAAAAGTTTTAGATGATGATAATAAATTAGGTTGGGTAAAAAAAACTATCGAGTCTGGTTTCATTAAATCGAGTGTTTTTTTGTAGTCATACATATTTATGTAAAAACAAGTGGATCACATTTAACCGGACTTCAAAATTAGTAAATACGCAATGCGTCTACTTGGATGACATGGTTTTTTCAGTTATTTTGATTTTAAAACCAAACTTCTATACCATTTTTGATTAAATTTACATAGTATCATCTGTAGTACCTACACCAAACAATAAAATAATCATCAAAATTAATACATAATTAGCGGAGAAATAGGTGAAAATACATTTTTTTAAACAGTGGAACGTATATTATAACTTCCGCCTTTTTGAGGTCGGTAAAAAAAACTACCTCAATTCTACTTTCTACTTGCCAGTTACTTAGTAATACGTAGGTAAATAAGTTGCACAAATTCGGAATACTCGATAAAAAAAGGAATAAAATTAAATTAAAAGCCCATGCTTGCAGTATTGTCTCGTTTACATAATGGCATGGCTTATACGAAGTAAATACATTTATTATGAAAAAAAAGTGAATAAAGTGGAAAAAAAGGATACTATGAAAAAATAGTGAATTATTCAGACAAAACGTGAAATCCCGAGTAAAATTAAGCAAACTTACTATAAACAAAAAGATAACTGTTGTGAAATTCTAGAGTAAGTAGATATCTATTTAAGTATGTATTTAAAAATATATATGTATGTACTTATATCAGTTTCTGGCTGCCATATTACAAGCTTTGCTTAGTTTGGGGTCAGATGACCATGTGTGCAATAATGTCCCAGATATTTATTTATTTATCTTTAATAATATCTCGCTATCTAATTAAAAAGGGTCCACAGTAAAAAACTCATTCGTGAAAAATTAAATCAACCATAGATTTCGGAAACGAGTGTTATTTTTAACTGAAATTCTAGAGTTGGTAAATCAGTAAAAAATTACTATACTTAAGCATTGAGATAACTGTTATATAAGTAACTAGCCGTCCGCCCCGGCTTCGCACGAGTGTAAGCTCGGCCTTCCGCCTCGCTACAAAATATAATATAGCCTATGTCACCCGGGGATAGTGTAGCTTCCCAACAGTGAAAGAAATTTTCAAATCGGTTCAGTAGTTTCGGAGCCTATTCATTACAAACATACAAACATACAAAAATAGGTTCAAATCTTTCCTCTTTATAATATTAGTGTAGATATATCGTTACAGGTAGTAATCTAAGTAAACATGCGAACCATAGACTCGGAAAAAGAGTGTAATTCAGTAGAAAAAACGGTGAGAATTCCGAGTAAAACAGCACAGCCTAGGTACAGCTAGTTAGTTACTATAAACAATACGATAACTGTTATATAAGTTATATATCGTTAATAACAGCTCGCAGCCGAAGTAATAACGGTCCATGATGCCCAATGCTCCGGGGGCCGTATTAAAATGAAATGAGGAGGCATGATTAAAACGTTAAGGCGGTGGCACATTGGGAAATTTGCTAATACTACATTAATAAATTAAGTTTAATTTGTTATAAAAAGTTAAGCTTAAAGTGTTTTAGTATTAATTTCCGAGCACCATAATAATGTGAGGTGGTGGTGGTAAGAGGTGAGGTGGACTGCAACACTGGTGAGAGCATTACGAGATTTTTAATTTGTCTATGGTTTCGTAAAAAAAACTGTATAGGAAACGCGAATGAACGTTGCTTATTTTACTAAGATTCCTATTAATCAGTCGATTTTATTGTTTTTTAAACTTTATGTCGCAATAAATTAATAATTACAAAAATTCTATGTTAAAATTTAAAAAAATATGTATTGGTTTTTAAACTAAAGACAATTTCGCTAATACCCAATGTGACCCAGACCTAAAGTCGTTTCAGGGTAAAATAAGCTTATAACATGAAAGCTCCTGAGCGAAAGAGATGGCGCATAATTGGCTCCGCCCTGATTGGTGGGGGCACCAAACGTGGACCCGTTACTGGCTAGCACATTATGGATTTTTAGTAGGCGGGCGTCGCAGTGCAACGAAAACAAACTGTCATCACTGACACTGACAGTTTTCTTTTTCGACGTCCGTTAACGGCCACTCTCCAGTCTATACTTTTTCTTTTTTAATTTTTTATAGTCTGCAGCTAGTGCTAATTTAGCGTTCTTTCATAGTTGTTTAGCCACTGCTTTTTATTAGTGTTGTTTTTTTTTCCACGATGTTTAGAAAATATTCATATGATAAATCAATTCGGGAGTCGCTGTCAGTTGATTTGATATCAAAATCGCATTATAGTGAGAGCGCCCCTATAACGCCGCCGTCATCACCAAAGAGTAAAGGTAAGAGTAGATTTATCTTCTAAGTTTAATAGATAATCTATGATAATCTTAACTAAGTATATTATTTATTCTGTGACCTAACCTATAACGGGAAAAAGATTTGTACCTAACCTACCTACTAATTTAGGTACAGACCAACATAAGTATATAATAATAATATAAAATATTTATATTTACACACTTCCAGTGACACAATAGCCCTTTGTGGGTGTCTTTTCAACTGTTTATAGGGTTCCGTACCCAAAGGGCAAAACGGGACCCTAAAAACAGTTCCTGTTACTAAGACTCCGCTGTCCGTCCGTCTGTCTGTCTGTCTGTCCGTCTGTAACCAGGCTGTATCTCATGAATCGTGATAGTTAGACAGTTGAAATTTTCACAGATGATGTTTTTCTGTTGCTGCTATAACAACAAATACTAGAAAACAGAATAAAATAAATATTTAAGGAGGGCTAATACAACAAACGTGTTTTTTGCTCAATATTGATAACGGCAACAGGTAGACGCTTGAAATATTCTCTGAATATTGAGTTATATTAAACACTTAAAAAATTAAATGTATATTTAAGTGGGGCTCCCATACAACAAACGTGATTTTTTGCCGTTTTTTTTTAAATAATAGTACGGAACCCTTCGTGCGCGAATCCGACTCGCACTTGGCCGGTTTAATTTTTAACTACATAGGCATTAGACATTGACATATCTAATTAAATATGTAGTTACATGTGTATTATATAATTAGTATAAATATACATTTCTGTTCTCATAAATAAATTATCTCTATGTCTGTATATGTCATAAGCCCAAGAGCGGTAACCCAAAAAAAAAAAGTATGAGATTTCTGTTTTTTCGCGCATCTGATAGCTTACAAAATTTCGCACCAGATGGAGTAGGTAAGCAAAATAACCGTATCTACATTGGAACATTGAAAAAAAAAACACGAAAATAAGTTTTTTTTTCTTGTAAAACTCATGTTTAAAAACTATTAATTCTAAACGAAAGAACGGTATCGCATAAAAAACAAAAACAATAATATTGGATTTTTAAACATATATTTAAGAAATATATTGGTCCTAACATAGGCACATAACTGAAAATAAATTAAATTATATGTCATTAAGGTAACGAAAAATCAACTTTCACAAAAACTCGATTATCTCGAAATACATCAAGGCTGAGATACCGCTCTTGGGCTTATGAGGGCAGATTTGGCGATCCAAGCGTGTCCTCGAGCCATCGTGGTCGTTGTCTACGGTGGCTGGCGCGGCGGCTTACGGGCATTATGTTGTGTTCCAGCTAAAGATAGGAATATTGTTGTACGTTATATATTTTGAAAGTAAGTTTTTAACACAATGTCGTCGGTCAATCTAGTGGGACGCCTATTTACTTGAGAGTCGCGGGCATCCAGTGGATGCAGATGGCAGGATGTCGTTCAGTGTGGAGGTTAAATGGGGAGGCCTATGTTCAGCAGTGGACGTCTTCCGGCTGATTATGATGAAGTTTTTAACAACTCACATAAGGGAAAAACAACTTTTTACGATTTTTAAAGTAATAAAGTAGCGTTTAGTGCAAAAATAACTAAGAAATATGTATATCAACTTGAATTATAAACAAAAACTGAAAACTTAATTGTAGATTGTATGACATACACCATCAAGCCTGTTAATAAAAATATATTATTAACTAGTGCTTTTGCCCGCGACTTCGTACGCGTAGGTCTTCATATAAACTTTCATCCCTTTTTTCTTACCTTAATCCGGCCCTTGCGCAAAATAACATAGCCTATACTTACTTCAATCTGATCATAGCTAAGCATATTAGTGAAAACCGAATTTAAATCCGTCCAGTGGTTTAGAAGATGTGCGCGGACAAACAAACAGACAAAAATTCTAAAAACTGCCTTATCGTGTTCATTTGTTTATTTAAGACGCCCTGTGTGTTTTTTATATATACATATATTGCAATTACAGATTTTTTTATCTCTACGTTTTTAATATTATGTATAGATAAAAATTTGATACAGCTTATGCTTGGTTTGATGTGTATAATGTTAAACATTATGGGCCTTACTTAAAAACGTTACTCAAGTTAATCTACGCTTATAATAGCTCTCTCAACTTCTCGCTGACGGCAATCGTCAGACGCGGAAACGAGACAGAACAATTTTAAGCATAGATCAACTTGAGTAATGTTTTTAAGTAAGGCCCTATACACATAAAATCATTAACAAAATGATAATCACGGACGTTTGCAGTTACAAAACCACTATAACTTGCCATAATTACATCAAAAGGACCGCCTAACAGTACTGACAACATTATAAAAAAACCTATTGAAATTGGCAGGTTATCTCGAACAAACACACTTATTACTAATCTGAGAAACATTTCCATTCAAATTTGAGTCTTAATTCTTACCGATAATAAGGGTACATCTTACTGTTATAGGTTATAAAGTTAAGTTTGTAAAATCCTAAAAGCAATTATAACCTTTTTACAACAACTTTGAGTTGTGCCGATCTTTTGTTGGTGGTCCATAAAATATTAATATCGTTTAGTACCGTAAGTGATTTCTTTGTCGGTTCTAAGCTAAATATTTTTATTGCCCTAAGTTCTTGTACCGTTATGTATAGGAAAACTTTTTGCTGGCAATTTTGGGGACCAGAATTACGGTCGCCAAACATGCATTGTCTTTAATCTGTTTAATTTTCATGTTATCACTAAAATAAAATAATAAAACAAGTAGAAAAACTACAAATGAATATATTTAAACACAAAATAACAGAAATAGCGAAAAAGCAACTAAATCTTAAATCACAGCTATATATAAGGAATTAGCTAATAATGGCCAAGGGCGTTTTGCCAGTCTCTAATAAACAAAAATAAATAAGTCATAATGCGTCAAAGCCGTCAGTTACATTATAAAACAGCTTTGACAAAATGTCTTAATCAATTAACACATTAAATTGGCGTCTAACATAAAGCAAATAGGCAATAAATCCACGAAACGCGTTAATTAACGTCAAAATTAATTGATGAACGCAGCTGTCTCTACAAAGTTAAATCGACCGCATTCTATTGTCTATGGTTTCGAAAAGAAAAAGTAAAAACGTCAGCGCGGGCGGATTCGAGTTCCGAATTCAAGTTGCCGATGTTCCCGCCACAATTTGACAGCTTTTTTTTTCAAATCGAATGCCAAACAGTGGGGTCGAGAATGTAATATGTCTTGTCAATGAGCTTAAACTGATTTTGTTTTTATTGGCTGCAACTCCCCACTGAGATATTTATCTTCATTACATTGTTGCCGACTAGTAGATACGGATTTTATCATGAAAATTGTATAGGGGAGCGTGCCGGGGGGATGACACCGTATAATTGCCAGTGTATTGGATAATTGGTCGGCAAACGGTAGCTGTAAATTGTTTTAATTCCTTTGAGGACGCGTTGATGTCTTTCTTTCATGAATAAAATAGAGTTAATCTTGTATTACAAAGGGTTAGTTGTGATTGTTAAATAAATTTTGTTTTGTCGATTATAGAATGTTGCAGCTGGCTATATTATAATAAGTACCTACTAGCATTGTTTATTACATTTTGAAGTTGATGATAAAAATAATCATTAATAACGAACAATTCAAAAATGAACAAAAAAATGAGTTTTAAAATAAAAAATATTAAATAACCTAATCTAGTGAAAATTTATAAATATCTATAATTCTTTAAGTGTAGATTGATTGAAATGACAGCTGACGGCATTTCACGACATGTCTTTGTAATAACGTCTGGCAAATTATATTTACTTGTAACACAAAGATCGCTGGTTTTCTACTTATAAAACTACTAATATGGACAACAAGTGTTGTACATATAAATAGTACTGAATTGTCTCTATAGGATTTTGACATATGTCATTTCAATTAAGCTACATTTAATAATAGACTATACTATTAAAATCACGTTAAAACTTCTTTTTATGATTTTATATATTACTTGTAGCAGCTACACAGCATGACAGCACAACAAAACACAGGCATCGACAAAAAACGACCAATTACAGACAATCATAAGGAAAATAAATCAATAAAGTTCACGTAACGTTCTAATTTCAAATCAGCGGAACGATCTCACCAGCCAGCATTATCGCACCATAGACAAACGTAAACGTATTAAGGGTGACCATTCTCGACAATACAATTACTGACGCGTGCCTGGCAGCAATTCTCGATAATGCCGATTTAACGTATAGATCGGTTCGTGCGTATTACAAGGGCTATTTGGATCGCAAATTGAGCGCGGCCACTATTTATTAAGCCGTGATTGGTTTGCGAGGGTAAACTGTGGTCATTTATTTTTGGCTCGGTTGTTTCCACACCTGCCTGATGCATTTATTAGTGTGATTGGATCTCGAATTGAATCATAGTGGCTTATTGATTTGTTAGCTTTGCCTCATGTTTTCGCATTTCCTTAGTTTTACTCAATATTTTATTGCTAACATATGTAGGTACATGAAGGTCTTAATATATAATATAATAAGTAGGTACATTTTCATTAGAGTTATACATATGACCCTATTAGAGTATGGCAACACTCGGAACGGAACGATCTATTTAAATTTCGTCGAAATTATCGTTGAAAAATTCTTCCAAGTTGTAATAACATTTGGATTCTAATATAACTTATAATTTATTTGTGAAACTACATTCTTTTTTATATCTTTTAATTCATTTTCTTTCAGGATTGAAAGTATTTCAATTATATGTCACTCGTATCATAAGGCAGACTTCCAATACGTAAACCATTTAAATATCCAGCCAATTAATGTACCTTACAAAAAACTAGATTGTTTTTTATTGGTTGAGTTAATATAGTAATCTTAAAAATGTCATTGAAAGAGATACAGAACGACAGAATGACAGATAGGCACAGATTTAGTTTCGCATTTATAATTTTAGTGTTGTCAAATTATAAAAATCAACAACTGACAATTATCTAAGTACACCATGCAAACCACACAAATAAGTTTGTCCTTATCTATAAAAATAGGCGATGGGTTTTAATTTTTGTTTATTTATACAAGACTTAACGAGAGGATTCGCTTAATAACATCGCATCGCATACTATTTTAGTTTCAAGCCAAACTTTTGTACTGGTAGAACTCTTTGCAGGCAGAAATTCTGAGTGGCGTTGAGCTGTTATGGGCAAGCGTGAAGAGCCATCAGGCGAACGACTTCGCTCGTCTCGTCTCTCAGTGTCATAAAAAAAAACGATTTTCCAGGGTTATAGCATAGACGAAAAATATTAGTTTCATCTATGGTTACAAAGGTAACCTCCCGGAATGCGTCAAGAATAAATTACGGCTATTTAAACGTATTTGACCTTTTTGATTTGATTTTACTTTTCTTGGATTTTTTTTTGTTTGAATATATTTAGTAAAACTTGAAAATATTGAAATACTTGAGACTGGCAAATGACTTGTGACGCCAAATATATTCAGGAAAAAAAAATATAGGTAGGTAGGCCTGTCCTTGTCAACATTTTGACGTTATGATAATTCGAATGATGTGTCGTAACTAGAAACAACATCATGTAAAACTAACAAAGAAGCACTTTTATGGCCTCGCACAAATTGACTATAATCTGAGTTCTTATAAACAAATTGTGGTGACGACATTGATGCTAATTATGCCGAATATATAAGCATGTACATGCATTATTTGTAAATAATCAATAAACTTATGGTATGAAGTATCTACCAACATGATGTTTTTAAACGTTGTCGTAAGTAATAAAACAGTATATATGACAATTTCCAGCTATTATCGCCATCTGAATGTTACATTCGTTCAAAAACTTGAAAATATATAATGTAAACTTCATAATATACAAATAATTGACAATGACAAATGCATAAGACTTTACCTCACTTTTGATGGCAAAATTGCCACAACACCCAAAAGGCCAGAAGGCAAGTTGAAAAAAAAACTGTATTTTTTTCATTCCCCTCTAAGATTTTGGCGATGTAGGACTTCTAGTGAAGCTTTCAGCTTTCAAAACTCTATTTTTCCCGCGGCGAAACTTGTTATACGATTAAACAATTTGTAATCCTTATCAGTTGAAATTCATATTAAAAAAGTTACTATACATCAAAATCTACGAATTCGAATTCCAGACCGAATGACTGTAGCTTATTAACTGACTGTTTTCAATGTCCGTTCGTAAATAAGCGCTAACAGCTGAAACACGTTTTCGGTTTCATAACGTCTTAATAATATAGTAGGTAGGTTCTAAGTACTCATCTCTTAGAAGTTCGTAAGTACCATTATAAACCTTAAAATATTTTTATATTATTTTGATAATTCTAATAGGTCGGGGAAAAAGTCTTTTCGTATTTTGTATGTATAAAGTTGTAGTAAAAATCTCATCGGTTGTACTGTTTGTATCTGGCTGGTTTTGATACCATTAAAAATATGACATTTTAAAAAAGGAATATAAAAAGTAAAAAGCAATTTCCCGCCATTTTTCAATTGTTTTTTTGTTCGATAAAATGAGTGAATCTAACGAAGAAATTCGATATATTGTGAAATTTTATTACAAAAAACTGAAAAATGCGACACAAGCCGCGAATAAAATTTGTGACATTTATGGACCTAATGCAGTGTCATCAAGAGTAGCACAATGTTGGTTCAAGCATTTTCAGTCCAGGAATTTTGATGTCAAAGATGCAGCTCGCTCTGGTCGCCCTGTTACGGATAAAGTCGATGCCATTTCTGAAAAAGTGGACCAAGATCGGCATATTAGTAGTTACGACGTAGCTGAAGACCTGGGGATTGACCACAAAACAGTTTTGACCCATTTGAAAATAACTGGGTATACAAAAAAACTCGATATTTGGGTGCTACACCAGCTCACTGAAAGAAACCAAATGAATCGTGTACTCATTTGCGATTCTCTATTGAAACGTAAAGAAACCGAACCGTTTTTGAAAAGATTGATCACTGGTGATGCAAAATGGATCACCTACGACAAGAATGTGCGCAAACGATCATGGTCAAAGGGCAGTGAAGCACCACAGACTGTAGCGAAACCCAGATTAACACGTAATAAGGTGATGCTGTGTGTATGATGGGATTGGAAGGGCATCGTTCATTATGAGCATTTACCGCCGGGCAAAACCATCGATTCGGATCTCTACTGCCAACAGCAGATGAGACTCAAACAAGAAATTGAGAAAAAACGGCCGGAATTGATCAACATAAAGAGTGTGGTCTTTCATCATGATAACGACAGACCGCACACATCTTTGGCCACTCAGCAAAAAATTAGAGAGCTTGGTTAGGAAGTGTTAATGCATCCACCACATAGCCCTGACCTTGCACCCTCAGATTTCCACCTGTTTCGAGCTCTTCAGAATTCTTTGGGTAGTGTTAGATTAACATCAAGAGAGGACTGTCAAAACTACTTGTTGCATTTTATTGATCAGAATTCCCAAAATTTCTACAGCAACGGGGTCATGTCACTACCTAAAAGATGGCAACAAGTTATCGAACAAAATGGTACATATATATTATAATTAAATGTAATTAAACTTGAAAAAAATATGTCTTGAATTTGTTTATAAAATACGAAGAAACTTTTTCCCCGACCTTATATATAGAAGCAAGTTAAACATCTAGCTAAGTGGGAAAGCTACTTTTTAGGGTTCCGCACCCAAAGGGTAAAACGGGACCCTAAAGGCTCCGCTGTCCGTGTCACCAGGGTGAATCTCTTGAACCGTAATAGTTCGACAGTTGAATTTTCACAGATGATGTATTTCTGTTGCCGCTATAACAAAAAATACAAAAAAATAGAATAAAATAAATATTTTAGGGGGCTCCCATACAACAAACGTGATTTTTTGCTCGTTTTCGCTCGATATTGATAACGGCAAGATGTAGACGCTTGAAATATTCACAGAATATTTAGTTATATATTCAATTTAAAAATAAATAATTAAATTTAAATAAATATTTAAGGGGTGCTCCCATACAACAAACGTGATTTTTTAGCTATTTTTATAGATAATGGTACGGAACCCTTCGTGCGCGAGTCCAACTCGCAGTTGACCGGTTATTTATTTTTCTTGCAATAAAATCAAAACTTCAATTTTATCTTGCATCACTGTAGCTACCTTTATTCCATTATGACCGTTTTTCTGTCCGTTTGCTTTTGAAATTAACAAGAGTTTTGAAACAAAGACCGACGGACGCGTTACGAAATCTTTCCGACGACATGGTATTTATGGACAATGACTGTTTAAGAAGTGGCTTGATAAAAAAAAACGTTTTTTTTTTGTTCAGTAAAATTGTAATCCAAAGAAGTTTGCTTAGTTGACAAGTTTAAGGTGAAACGTTTCACGTTTGGCGGGAAATTCAAATTTCAAACAGTTTTTTTGTTCTTGTAGCTAGGCCGAGTAATTATTGTAAACGATAATGATGTTCGCGAAAATTTATTATTATTCTTTACAAACTCGCGTAAAGTTATTTATCTCCAATGCACATTATTTCATACATTTGTCAATAAACAAATTTATGCTGTTTCAAACGGTTTATTGCCAAATGTAAGTAATATGGTGAGTAACTGATTACTAGCTGTACATGATAATGTAAAGAACGACCAACAATTTTCGCGAACACTACGCCATTTCACAATAATTACCCGGCCTAGCTACAAGGACAAAAAAACTGTTTGAAATTTAAATTTCCCGCCAAACATGAAACGTATCACCTTAAGTGTCAAAAATTAAAATATTATCTTTTGTTATGGAAACTTAATATGCTTGTTTTCTTTTTTTTTATTCGAATTATTATAAAGGGATTTTTAAGAAGATACATCTACGTTTTTTTTTTAATAGTAGTGTACCTTTTTCGATGCTCCTAAAACCACTTTTACCCAAACAAGTAAGTGCCTACAAACCTTTGAGACTTGGAACAGTTAAATATCTAAAAATTAAAATCAGCCTTATAAAAAAAATACAAAACCAATTCTACTATTAAAAATTCGGAAACATGGAACCGACAGGAAACACACTTTCATAATTCCGGTCATTTAAATCCATATCAATATCCGATGCTCTGAAAAAAATAACAAAACAGATAAAACAAAATTCATGTCGCCACTCACACGCTTCATTCTTTCCGTTCTTCAAAGCGGAAGCTTTCTAACTTTTTTTTTCTCCGACACACGCCAAAAGCGCAGCTGGTGACTATAGACAAATCGGTTTATCTTGTTTTAAGGAAGTTGACGGCTAGACTATTGCAAATTGATATTTGAGTGTGTTGTCGCCACCCAGCATGGGAACATGTCAAGTGGCGTAGACGCCACGTTGGTAGTCTAAAAAATTACAGCCTGGAGCAATTAAATGAACGATAAATTGTGTATAATGAGGTCTTAGTGGTATTGCGAACTTTTTTTATGTTTTTAAATAGATGTTGATGGCCACTATGGCCAGCTTAATCTATGTTTTACCAAGCATACATTTTAATTTTTATTATTTGCTAGTGGTATGGTACATGTACCTTTTATTAAAAGCTATCACATTTACACATGCAAATCCACATTTCACCGGTCCGCCTCAAATAATTGAATCGAGTTGTC
Source organism: Agriopis leucophaearia (assembly GCA_949125355.1). NCBI lineage: Eukaryota > Metazoa > Arthropoda > Insecta > Lepidoptera > Geometridae > Agriopis > Agriopis leucophaearia. The sequence goes on from OX421289.1 coordinate 2,569,594, forward strand.
TACTTAAATAATCGAAATGTACAACTACTGCCCACTATATAGGCAAGTAACCACGCATCAACATGAACACACTAATTTAATTCCAACCGGAAATAGACGTCTTAATCATGCCGCCATTAAGACCATAGACAATGGGAATTGACTTGAAAGCGTTCAATATTCTCTTTTTAAAAAGCTAGTGTCAACAAGCTCAGTTCGCCGCCCTTTTTAAATTTAGAACCACTTCAGCGACTAATCAGATTTGTAAAGGCGGCGTTGGTTGAGAGCGACTTTTTATTATTATTTTTCATTTTTTTTTATTTAGCGGTTTCTTTGTGGCCAGTATGGGAAAATATTTAATTAGACAATACGTTATTTGTGTTTGTTTTATGTTAATGTACTCCTTTCGTAGAGTTTTGGTGCATGCAATTAGCACCTAAAGGCTTCTGGTTCCCGAACTCACGGTTTTTTTTACAGCTCAATTGAGTTTAGAGAATAATTAGTTTTAAAATGTCGGCTTTCTTTTTATAGAATATCTATATTGTAACTATTTAGATAATATGGTCCTTATTGTGAGGCCAGACGCGTTTGAGTGCGTACTTACAACCCTTTAAGACCTTTAAGTGATACAGTAGCGTTTTAGTGAAGATAACTCCATAATCGGTCCTCAGGATATTCTAAGAACGGTTGAAGTTGGTTTCTTTATGAACATGAAAAAAGGAAAAGGTTGGTTTTCAATTCGAACGTTGTTTTTTTTTCATAGTAGATAAATAGGTCCGTCAACATCTTGACAGGTGTCAATAATTCCTTTTTGTTGATATACTTAGTTACTTTAAGTAATAGTTCAACGAACGGGAAAATGTAACGAAAATTTTGAATACAGAAAATAATAGAGTAGCAAAAAATCGCAATTTTTAAAACTATAAAAATTTATAACAATCACCAGTAATTTATAAATTGAAACAGCTGGTAAAGTATAATGAAAAATGTTCAGTAGAAAATAACAAAAAATATCGATTAACTGACGTTTTGGACACAATATAATAAGGAAATGTGAATAGAATAGAAATCTTTCATCATCATCGGCCATGAGAAGTCCACTTCTGAACATAGGCCTCCCTCTTTAACCTCCACACTGAACGACAACCTGCCATCTGCATCCACTGGATGCCCGCGACTCTCACAATGTCGTCGGTCCATCTAGTGAATTATAGTGGGAGGCCTACTTACGCTGCGTCTTACGGTTCGTGGTCTCCACTCAAGAACCTTTTTACCCCATCGGTTCTCGGTTCTTCGAGCGATGTGGCCTGCCCATTGCCACTTCAACTTGCAAATTTCAATAGCTATGTCGATGACTCTGGTTCTTTGCCGAATATCCACGTTTCGGATTCTTTCGCGCAAAGAAACTCCGAAAGAAAGACTCCGAAGAAATCTTTATTGGCCTTATAACATTGTCAGTTCAACTGGGTCAGTCAAATATTTATGTATTACACATTTAAAATGAAAAAAAAACTAGAGTATGAGTATTCTGTTCGGCACCATGCCACATAATATAATATTGGATTTTCCTCTCCACGATATTGAAACGACATAAATTGGTGCGTATTTTCCATAATAAGTATGTTTTCTTTGTCCACAGAATCGCTCAGCCCGCAATCTGAACAGATGACAAATACCAATTCGGTTCCAGACCCAAATATTAGGTAAGAAATTGAATATACATAAGTTTAATAGAAGTTAAAAAGAATCATCATCATCAGCCATAAGACGTCCACTGCTGAACATAGCCCTCTTCCTTCAACCTACACATTAAACGACAACCTGCCATCTGCATCCAGTGGATGCCCGCGACTCTCACGATGTCGTCGGTCCATCTAGTGGGAGGCCTACCTACGCTGCGTCTTCCGGTTCGTGGTCTCCACTCAAGAACCTTTCTTCCCCATCGGTTATATTATCAGTTCTTCGAACGATGTGGCCTGCCCATTGCCACTTCAACTTGCAGATTTTAATAGCTATGTCGGTGACTCTGGTTCTTTGGCGAATATCTACATTCCGAATTTTATCGCGCGAAACTCCGAGCATAGCTCTCTCCATGCCCGTTGTGTGACTCTGAGTTTTTCCAAAAGGCCAACAGTTAAGGACCACGTCTCAGTACCATATGTCATCACTGGCAACACACACTGGTCAAAGACCGAACTGAATATAAAATTTAATGGGAATTAAAAAGAATGCAAGTGGGCATTATTTTTACATTGCAAATTTTTGTGTTGATATTTTTTAAGGAAATAATAGCAATTATCATGTCTGCCGAATAAGTCACGAACGCGTGGAGATATTTAGTTGAAATAATATTAAATACTGAATCCTAAAATCCCTTGGAGCTGTGACAAATATCAAACTTAACTAAGTTAACGCAATCAAAAGATATGGCTGTTTATATTGTATTTTGACACTCGAAAGGGAATCAAAAGCTATAGAGGGTACTTCACGTTGACCTAGAATCATGAATTTTGGCAAGAAGCAAGATCTCAATGCAGCACGTATCTATATAAAGGAAAAATCCGAAAGTTCTTAATTTGAAATAACACAAAAAAAAGTTTTTGCTATAATAAACTTACATTTTGTAGTTGGTATGTATGGGAGCACCTATTTGCCAACTAAGTACAAAGATGTCTTTCAATATTTCGAGATATTTAACCTTTTTTAGTAGAGGATAGATTCCCGAGATGGATGAATTATCAACATACATATTTATTAATTTTGTACGGAATAAACAGGGAGCTAGCCCTACTCACACTTGTTCTTTTAAATAATTATTATAAAAACGACTAAAGGCCTTGGTGTCAAAATTACGATTATAAAATAAAAAATAAAAATCTTTATATCATGGAAAATAATTATCAATGTAATAACCGACTTTATCAGAACTGGACCAAATTGAAACGGGACCACACGAAAAGCACCAGCATTCAAATAAAAAAAGAATCATTAAAATCGGTTCACTCAGTCGAAAGTTCTGAGGTAACAAACATTACAAAAAAAAAAAAAAAACAGTCGAATTCAGAACCTCCTTCTTTTTGGAAGTCGGTTAAAAACATACCGTGCCAGAAGAAGTGGAGTCGTTGCCAGTGGCCGCGGTCTCCGGCGCCTTGAACCGCTCGGCAGCAGCCATCGTGGCTTGCTGAGACAGATCCTCGATCTTGGCTTCTCCAAACCTCCTCCTCCTTCGGAAGTCGGTGTAATGGCTCACAAAATAATTAACGTTGTTTTTTTCTAGGAGGTACCGCACAGCGTTCACACGGGAGCAGCTAGCGCGACTGGAGAAGGAGTTCATGAAGGAGAACTACGTGTCTCGGCCGAGGAGGTGTGAGCTGGCTGCTCAGCTGCAGCTCCCAGAATCCACCATCAAGGTAAAATACCTCTTAATCGTACATGGCATGAATGTGGAACTCTTTTCCGTCGTCCGTTTTACCTTTTACCCAAATTTTACATGACACCTGGAAACCGGATGTTAAAAAAAAACTGGTTTTTTCTGCTTTTTTTCAAACTTCATTTCTACTTCTATTCTACTCTTCTGTAATATTAAAGATACGAAAGTGTGCAACAGAGTTACAGTCCGACGTCATTTTTGCATCACTATTTGATTATTGGGTTCTTTGTTGACTTTGTACAACTTATTTTAAATAAGTTTAACAGTTTTCCTGATATAGTTTTAAGTATTTTTTTAATAGCTAGTAAGTTTCACAAAAGGGTTTCCCGATATTTTTTTGGAGGAAAGACTGAACTCTTTACATAAATGAATGAACTTTTTGTCTATGGCACTATCTTAACGTTTTTAGCAAACTGGCAATAGCGCTAAGAGTTCAACCAGCATCACAATGAGTACCTATCCTAAAATAAAATGACTTTGTCAATCGTTACACACTCCATAGCTTTTGCCAGCAATTTGTCATGTAAATGGGATGTCAACACAGAGCAATAAAATATACAGAAGCACAGCTACACTAATGATGCAAAACTGTAGGTAATTTACTACATGCGTAAGAATGTTGGCTGCCCTCCTCCCGCCCTACAATGATGTGGATCCCACCACGCCATTATGTCTTGCCTGGGGTCGTATGTCGTTATTTAGAACCTCAAATCTTATCACCCATTAAAGGCCTCCTTTTAGAAGGTTCTTACGATAAGCAGAGTATACCGACGCGGTATTCTAAGACTCCAACTCCAGGGATGTCGTCATGTATCTAGAGCCCTCTCATGTCACGTCATCTCACACAAAAGCAAGCAGCGTCTGCCCACATAAAATTGTGATTAGATCAGCCCATCGCAAGAGAGATGTTGCGACTCCCAATGTCCCAACTTGGGACATTCTATACGCCAATTACTTACCCGCCTCCTCTGATTGTGATAGTGTGTCAGAATGAATCAGCATCATTATCTAGAGAAGGCAGACGACGATGAGGGTACACGAATTAGCAAACGTAGCGTAGGACGCCGTGCGACTATGGCAGTGGTTGAAGAGAAAAGTCGAGGATCGGGCTGAGTGGCGTGTCTTGGGAGAGGCCTATGTCCAGCAGTGGACTAGTGCAGGCTGATTAAGATGATGCTGATGATCAAGAAAAGGCAAACTCGGAACAAACCCGAAATGCACGAGTCCACCACACGTGACTCGTCACTCTTGTGGCTCCTGCCGGTTTATCTTGAGACGGTGGCGTAGGTTTTGCAAATGCCTGGGTTACCTTAATCTCGTTAATACCAACGTGGCCGCATCTGTAGCTCCCTCAGAAAAATAAATGGAAGTGTTATACCTACAGTTTCCCATAGCACAAACCCCCTGCATGGCTAACATGCACACCGCGACATAATGCTGTCGTCGCCCTGTCGAGCGAGAACGCGACAAGTTGCCTATGGTTTTATATACACCTGTCTCGCTTTGGCACGTCAAAAAGAGTCTACGAAACCCTGTCGCGGTGCGCATGTAAGCCCGCCTGATCGTCCATTTAATGACATTTTGTCATTTCGTTTGCAGTTGTGTGCCGCTCAATATTGATGTGTGCTGCGTTTGTAGAATTATTAAGAATATATCAGTGTGTGCAATACGTGTTTACCTTGCCCTGTTCAGTTTTTTTTTTTGCAGGCGTTTTTTGGTATTAGCTCGAGTTTAAGGAAAATCCAAACTATATAATATATGATCAAAGGTAGCTCCCGAATCGGATCATTTAGCCATGAGCACAGTTGTGTCGGCTTCCAAGTACAAAAATCATCTCTTGTAGACGAACACAGGGCAAAGATTATGATAACTTACCCGCAAAGTTTTCCTCAGAAACTGTTTGTTTGTACATTTTCTACTCGTTGCTAGTGATGTGACGAAAATGACTTAGCTGTACTATTATAATTGACAATGAGGTCGTCACATTACGGTCAGAGCGTGGGTGGTTATGAATGAAGAAACTTTCAGATGTCATGTCACAGTTTCGTGGGAAATGGGTGGTTTGACTAAACATAGGCTTTGCTAATAAATGACGCGAAACGCGAAAATTTTGAATGAAGCCCTGTCGCAAGATATGTATGTATACTTTACTCATTGCTTCACGATCTCCCTATGAATTTCTTAACATATTAGGTTAATTAAGCTGAAACATCGTTGCCTATTCCGTGGTACCACTTTCTGACAGCTAATCTGACAGTTTTAAACATCATTTACTTTATCTGTGGCATTTCAGTCATTCACCATGATCCACAATAGAATCAATGACGCTTCAGTATTTTTTTGTAGATCTTAGATTTTTTCTCTTTAAGTGGTACCAACTTCATATCTGTTGATTTAGAGCAAGAACGATTTAGAGTTAAGCAGCGCATCTGTGTATTATGTATTCTGTGGCGGAGCTAACAACTTTTGATGTTCATAGTATTAAACGTAACTGATAAGAATAACCACCCGTGGATATTTTTAGCTCCCCATATGAATATTTAGAGTACCTATTTCGTCACAAAAAAAAACGGTAAGAAAAATAATATATTTTTAGATGACATCACTGAATGTAGTTGGTAAAACAATTTTGACATTTGGTTCATTTGTTTGACATGCACCATTGACAAGACAAAGAAATGCCTAATGAAAAATTATTTTGTACTGGTTCGACGCAGATCAGTACATATCTGGATGAAATATCGGGTTTGAATAAAGGTCTGTAGTCAGTTCAAAAAACTGTGTTTTATATATATTAAATAGATCTACGTCGAGTAGATCTACGTTCCACCAACTCGCCTGACGATAAGCGATGGTGTGTCCGAAGATGAAACTCTTTGATCTAGAAGAAATCTACTCACTCTAGCCTTGTAGATGCCAAAAGTTCTTTAATCTAATTTGTATCGAAAGATATTGACCTCTTTTTCCGACGGTTACCAAACCATAGACAATAGTCAATAGACTTGTTAACGTTCCGAATCACGAGTAGGTATGATGCGTCAATTAGCTGGTAAATAATTTCCTAAAAACGTTATAGAGACCGCTAATTCGCAGAAATCATGCGGCGTACGTGTGAACAGATGAAACAGAGAAATCTATTATACTGCCGTCCTAGAGAAAACTACCGTACGTGCTTTTTAAACTTTTTACGGGTAGACACAAAAATATTATATAACTATGATAAATCATAACGAATCTGCAGTTTTTTTACCTTTGTTTACTTACGGGTTATTCTGATTATTAAATGATAATGTACGAATACGATCGTGTACGAATGAGCCCAATTATCAGATAATTTTTTTCTGGACAGGCGTGCTCCAAAATTGTAAAGGAAAACATCGTGAGGAAACAGGTATGTCCAAGAACCTCTGACGTTCACCACATATGACATCCACCAATATGCACCGGGCCAGCATCGTGGATAGAGGCCCAATCATTCTCACTGAGAGAAGGCCTGAGTCACAGCAGTGGGATCATTCTCACATAGATAGACTGAAATGGAGATGATGATGCGTGTACTGCATCGTCCCTAGTAATCAGGCGGGTAGACGGGACAAACAATCTAATTATTTAATATATAAGAAAACTTGAGTTACTTGAGTTTGGAGCCAGGAAACTTATTTTAATAATAAAACTGCGGAGTACGTACCTATATATGTCTCGTATATTTTGGGATGGAATAAGCAGAGGAACGAAATAATGAACTGAATGTATCTAACAAATTCAACATTGCGTGTTTGCATAAAATTTAAACCTATTTAGATTTTCTAATAGTAGAAAAAGCATTATGCACATACAGCACTTTTCCTATGGACGGCAGTAGTTTTGACTGACATATCATTTAGTATCAATCATTACAAATAGGCAAGGCTGATGTGGAACGCGAAAATTAAAAAACAAATAGTAGTCATACGATGATTGTTTCAGAATAGAAACATAGATTTAGACAGATACAAGGTTATAAAAGTTACCTATAGAGAATCTGTGCAGTGTGCTAGATTTAATAATATTAGCTCTGTAGTTCCATTTTTTTTTTAGTTTTCTCGTATTTCTTGGCTAGGCTACAAAGCCGTGAACATCATCGTACAGTTGTTATAAATCGGATATTATTGCAGATGGTGTGCTTCAGATCTGCAATTAAGATAATTGCAATAGAATTTTGGTTTTCGTACCCAAATGGTAAAAACGGTACCCTATTACTGACCCTTAATTTTCCGACGCTTGTTATGGGCAAGCGTGAAGAGCCATCAGGCGAGCGACTTCGCTCACTCAGTATCAAAAAAATAAAAACGTTTTTTTAAATTATCTGTGATTCTATCGTTAAGCCGTGCAAAAGGTGGGTAAACTTAGTCTCAATCGGACAAACATGTGAATAGAGATAGATAGAGACCGAAATAATTTCATATTTAAAAAAATTTAGAGTACTAACATAAATTATCTGGCAGACCTATTGCTAATAGACAAGATATTTAAAAAACCACTTAGTAATGTAAAAAGAGTATCATTTGGTGAATCAAGTTCTCTAGAAAATATATTTAGCTATTTTATTTCATGTTTTGACTCATTCAGACATATTTATATTCACCTGTCCCGCGGAAGCTTTCCTCTGCTGCAAATAAATTTACGAAAATAAAAATTCTCAGCTTAATGGATGTAATTGAATTAAATTGAAGCACTCATGCTCTACGCAATCTACATTCCTTCGCACGTCACCTGTCTCATAATTTCAATTATCACCTCCAATAAAAAAAAAAAAAACCATCTGGGTGTAGAAAAAAAAACACGTGTTTTTATTGCTTCATTCGAATTTTACATTCACGCTAATTTGTCGATGCGCATTTAATAAAAGAAACCGACCGAATATTCAGTAGCTGTAGAACGCTAATGAACCTTAATGCTGTAAAGAACGAAACGCTGGTCATAAAGAAAAAAGAAAAAAGCATGTCATTAGTGAGTGAGTGAATGGAACACTTCATCGGTTGTCTATGGTATGGCATCTGTTTTACAGCGCGATTATACCAATTAAAAACTATTAAATTAAAGCGTCGGCTACCATTTGATGCGTTGTAAAAATTTCGGCTTTTTTATCTCGGTGTTTGTTTATTGTGATGAGTTTTTATTGCGCAATAAAGCGATGTAACGAATCAATAAAATTCTAAATCTTGTCGTGTTCGTGACTTTCAAGTTTTGTCGACTGACGTCTACCTAGCTAATAGCATACATTATAACTAAGATTGTATACCTAATCAGTAACTTCTAGTTGTCATAAGCTTGAGCTAAAAAATACTATCGCACCGATATCAAAGTGTTAACGACGACGGCAACATTGTCTTAAATGTAACATAGTGCAATTACATCTGGTAACTTTTTTTTACTTAGTGCACTGACAAAGTTCACAGGTGCATCATATATAATATATTTATATAAAATATTGAGTGAGGTTTTACTACTATTATCTATATTTATTATTTATTATGTATTATCTGTGAATGTTTTTACTTGCAAAAATATAATGAGGTTCATATTTATACCTGCCTGAATTCTATAACAAATCTTATAATTATGTCAAAGTTCTATAACAAATCTTTGTTATGTAAAATATAAATAGGTATGAAGCTTAAAAGAGGCTTTTTACTGAAACAAAACACGTCCAAGCAAAAGTAATAATCTTGTCTATGGCCAGTGAAAAGGAAGTCCGCAATTTTCGCGGGCGAGATTCCCGCCAATTAGCACGTCATTCGCCGCTTTTGCGAACAAAGCGAAGCTTTAAATGCGCTTTAAAGCGCTTTAGAGGGAAACCCTTTGTTTGTTCTTACTTTGTCGAAGACAGAGGCCATAATGCAGTCTTAATGACTTTAAAATTTACATTTTACATACACATTACATATCTTGTGTAACGTGTAATGCAATATTTAATGTGTAATGCACGTACAGTGTAAAACGGCTTTTAATTAATGTACATGTGGGCGCTGATGGGGTGCTGATACTACATTTGTTCTATTTTTTGTTTAAATTTAATAATAGGGTTGCATTTGACTGCCAACTCGCTCTACGAACGTGCTTAACACTAAACAGTACACAAGATGTTAGCTGACATTTTCTTTTGCTCAGGTTCATTTACTTTAAGAACCCGATAACCATAAGTCTCAGATATCTCGCTCACTCTCGCAAAAATGTTTAAAATGAGTGAGCTTCAAAGCAATTTGTATCTCGCTTTTTTTGGCCACATACATAAATAGCCTATTTTCAAAGTTTTTTGATCCTCCGCCCAAAACAGCAAATATTAAAAGCGTGAATTGATGCTCGCGTTACATTACACGTTGAATGGAATGTAATGGAGCTAAGCCAGAGTTTATACTAAGTTCCGTTGAAAATATGCAATTAATTAGCATTATCGTGCGAAAAACGCTCCAATGAAATTGTTTTATGTTTTTATGAGCGATTTACGCGACTCTCAGCTATGACCACTTTAAATGTAAAGTTTAATGAAGGAGACACCATCACATTTTCTGCACAAATCCATACACAAAATTAAGTTCCTTATTTGGCTACAACTATAAATAAAATAAGTAGATTCTACTATAATGAATTGTTTATTAGATTTTATGACGTTTCGAATGCCGCTCGTTGGAATCATCGATTTCTTTTTCCTTTATATTAAATGTCAGACGTTTTTAACAGTTGTAAATTAAAAAGTTTAACAGTTTATTTATGTATGTTTTGGGGACACGTCTGGCTGCATTTTTTTAGTGTTGATCTCGAACTAATAGTCAAATTTTGTCACAAGGTTTTTGTCTATGGTTATGATCAAACAACGGTTAAATGAAAAAAACTAAGTGACAAAATTGGACTGGTAGGATATCAGTGGTGTCATCTAAAAAAAATATTATTTTCACAACGTTTTGCTTGAGACATAATTATTAATTTAAAAACCGACTTCATACAAGATTTGTAAAATATGTAATTTAAGTGACAGTGTAATGTCATCCAAGTTACCAAATTTTGCAGTCATTTTAATTTAAAAGCCAAACTATTTCACCGATTTTGATGAAATTCCTATGAGATCAAACTAAATGATATTCTTCCTTTTAAAAATTCTTATTGTAGAATTTTCCAAATCGGTTTATATATGACGGAGTTCTGAGGTAATAAACTTTTTTTTAAATTGAACCCCATCTTTTTTTTAAACGTAGATCTAGGTGGATCCATATTTTAAAAAACAGCTGTTACGGAGTTGAGTGCGTACAATATACACAAAAACATTTGTAATATTAGTATGTTTTGATAATCATGAGATTATCAAGTGACAATGCTATCTTCTATGAGAAAATCGAACAAAGCTTAACAGTTACTTTCTTTCGTCCTCAGGTATGGTTTCAAAACCGAAGAATGAAGGACAAACGTCAACGCATCGCCGTTGCTTGGCCCTACGCCGCCGTCTACAGCGACCCAGCCTTCGCTGCCTCCATCTTGCAAGCAGCTGCTTCCTCCGTAGGCCTCCCTTACGGCTATCCTTCACCAGCCTTAATACCTCCCTTCCACAACCCCCAGCTCCTACCCAGTTCATACCCCTACCCCTACCCTACGTACCCTCGCTACCCCTACATCCCTCCTACCCCACCATCGCCAGTCAATGCTGAAACGCCCCTAAGACCAACTTACACAAATTTTAACCTGAATGTAGATAAATAAGGTAGTAGAGTAAAAAGATTTTGAGGGATTTCGTTGAAAAGACTAGTATAATTAAACTAACATTACCAAATATCAAAATAAACATATGACATTCAGAATCGATAAAACTTGTCTTTTGCGACGAAAAATTTCAAACTTTACATATTCAAGGGTTTTAGACATTTAGACTATTGATTTTAGGGTTTTGGACACTTAAGTAAGGTAACCTACACGAAAAGTAAGCAAGAACCAATGATAATTATGTTTTTTTTATCTAACAACCAAAAAGTCAGAGATTATTTCGTTTTGTTAGTTTAATTTAGTCCCGTTAACTAAAACCTTCAAAATCGACGTCACTGTAAATATGTTCGTATTAATTTCTAAGTAATTTATTAAATGCTGGTCATGTTGATTAGAGATATAAGTAATTGTTAAAAAAGACATTTTTATAAGTTATTAAATTGTAGATATTGTGTATATGTCATTCCATTTTGATTTGTTAGTTGAAGCTGGTTAACCTTGCTGTGTGAAGCCGAAAAAAGATTCGTTCATTCTTTGTCTATGGTAACTATAGAACGTAGCGGTTATAGAGATAAAAGTCCTCCAATTTCTAAATGAACATCAAAACTATTTTAGGGATGACCTACTGCCACCTATTAACATGATTAAAATGTAGGCTTTCAAACAAATACTGTTTTAATTCCCTGCATTCCGTTTTAGACATTGTTGATAATTAAATATTGACCATTATAAAAAGGGGCCTTACCCCTAGCTCGAAAATTGACCCGCATAGGTGTTATTTGTCTAAACGGTACCATCAACTACGATAAGCGGTAGTTATTTGATAGCCGCCAAGCTTTGCTATTTTCACGCACACACGCATAGTAAAACGGATTTCGTTCATTCAAGTTAGACGCTTTTAAACGATGCAGCTTAAATGAGTTGGTTAATTTTAGGTACCTACTAAAAGATGGCTCGCAAAAGTGAAGCTAGGGTAGGTCTAATTACGGGCAGCATTTATTTGAAGCCTACACTGAATCGCGGTAATAGATGTAATTTTTTAAACTTTTGACCACGCTTGTTTTTCTCTATATTATGGTTTCATAATCTAATCAAGGAAGCAGTCAACTGACATAAGTTATTTCAAATGAAAAAATATCTTATGAAAATAACAAAAGTTTCAAGATTTTTCAATAATTTAATTGATATTTTTCGGTTTATTTCTACACTCTTTGCACTTTCACCTCACCGTGTAATGTGTCACAGTGACATTGATGACTGCCTATTAGCTTACGGATGGCAGAATTTTTGTGCTGATGATATGAAATATATAAAAAAAGTTAGTTAATATAGATTACATTATGAATATAATAGATGTCTGTATAGCTTAGTAATTAATTTTATAACCAATTTATTTTACATTATTTCCAAATAAATGTAAATTGATCAAATTATGACAGTAAATATTATAATACCTGTATGGATAGGTAATTTAAGTACCTACTTCCAAATATACCTAAATGTTCATATTTTTGTAAAAAAAGATGTGTGGCACTCGGGGACTGCCGCGGTAAAGCTATTGCATAGCATTTTTTATCAACTTATGCAATTATAATTATTTATTTATTTACTTGTAACAAATAAAATTATGTAGGTTTTACAACTCTATGTATGTCGTTCTTTTATCAAACATATTTTACAACGCCATCTAGCGGTGAGAGGTCGGAGTGGGGGGTGTCAGGTTATTTTCGTTACGGAATTTCTGGATTCGGTCTCCACGCTCAAGGCTCGCGATAGAAGCTATGCAATAGCTTAAAAAATACAATTCACTGGAATTTTGTTTGCCTACTACTGTATTGGCCTCAAGATCGTCTTCGTTCATTACGTGTCAATTCTCGTGACACTTTTCACGATTACATGTAGCGCGAAAAAAGAATGACATCGGGGCACAGATAATGCACGCATTAAACTACCAACATAAAAACAAAAATATTAGTTGAACGTATTTTTTTTCTGTATAATAATTTCTAATGTTCATTGTACCTTATTTAAATAAAATATTATAAAATATCGTTAGTTTTAAGTACTGTATATACTTAATTACGAATTAATTAATTATAAAAGAAATAAAATAAAAAGTTATTACACATTATATACATTTATTTGGTGGTTTTATTTTGACAGATGTTTTGTGAATGGTTTGGATCGTGAACCAATGACTGGACTACAATAACATGGCAGCAGTGAGATGTAATATAATAGAGACGTTATAAGCAAACAACACTGCTTTAAAAACTAACTAAAAGTGGCAACCGGCTCGCTGCCGCCGTGATGATCGGCTGAATTCGGCTTTGGTCGTCGATTATGCTGCGATCTCTATCACTCTCACACAAGACGATCTACACATCTCGCTCCTACACTTCGTAGTGACAATAGCCGCCTAAGATACAACAATTTATATGGATTTTCTGTTTTACTAAAAAATACAGTACTTACGCGTGAAATTAAACATTTTTCTTGACTCTCACAGAGCGTGTGTAGTTTGTGCAGTTTATAAAGACACAGGAAGGTATTTCATTACAATTATTTTTGCTAATACACTTAATTAGTTGCGATGCGTTGCCGGACACTCGGATTGCGAGACTGAGAGACGGCTGTAACGAGTATGATAATGTGCCTTGCATTCGTCTAGTCAATATGGTGGCGGGCACTACCTATCTACAGTAGGTATCCTGGATGAAATTTGGTGGAACTGAAGGTAGCTATAAATAGGTAAATAAATAGACTGTAAATAGGTAACTCTATGCTTCGTGTATCCTCTATATCACTCGCTTCTTATTCGAGATGGGGGCGATAAGTCCTGCACTGACGTCCCGCTTGGGGTGTGCTGTGTATTTCCCCCTACCAGCACACAACCACATAAATTCTTATCTGGCTGCAGAATTAGTGCGGTCATCGAGTTTTTGCTTAAAACCAAATTTTTACGCATATTTATGAATAGGAGAATATATTATACATCAACCAGGGTGCCAATCAAAATGTGGCCGCTAGTATTAATTAAATTATTGTTAATTAATTTATGGGAACTACGAACTACGAAACTACGAAACTTTCAACTACGAAAAGCTGTAGTTATTTGATAGCCGCCAAGTTTTGCTATTTTCACGCACACACGCACAGTAAAACGAATTTTCGTTCATTCAAGTTAGACGCTTTTAAACGATGCAGCTTAAATGAGTTGGTTAATTTTAGGTACCTACTAAAAGTTGGCTCCCAAAAGTGAAGCTAGGGGTAAGGCCCCAGGTGGTTTCGAGAAGTGAGGCAGTCCCTACCTACAGTGCACTGAGGTTTCCTACCGAACGTCGATTGCAGTCTTCCAAACTGCAATTAAGCTGCATTCAAACGGAATTATTTTTTTGTACAGCAGATTTTTTCCGCGAATTTCGATAAGTTGTAGAACAAAATATGTTTATTTTGATGTACCTTAAGGATGCTAAATGTTTACCAGTATACCTGTATGTAAGAAGATAAAACATCAGTCCCTCCGCCTTAGCTGAAGCACAGAATACATAAAGTACAAATACAGAAGATTCACTCCGCAAAACCATTTAAATAAGTAGCGACTCTTGCTACTACACAATAAAGTGCAAATCAGGACGTGCGAGCGCTAACTACCTACTGCTATATTAACCTAGAAGTTGCCTCTCTGTCTATCGCGTAACTCTTGTCGCGTTATCTCTGTCTATCGCGCGGCAGCGGGCACGGCAAGTCCGACAAGACGACTACTTGTAGCTTCATACAGAGCGGAGTGCGCCAGGCCTGGTTGAAGTTGGTTTCGAAGCCGCCGATCGCAGCTTGCAATAACCGTGCCATACATCACAGGGGGTAAAACCGTGTCTCGATAATACGCCGACATAATTAACGTCCAATAAGGCATCGCAGGTAGGGCATGCAAACCGGGTACCCGAGTACCCGAAAAACCCGATTAACCGACTGATTTGAAAACCGGGTTTTTAGGATTGAAAAACCGGGTTTTTCGGGTTTTTCGAGTTTTTTTTCATTCACGATGGTTTATGTAAAATACTACCACCAGAACATTAATAAACAATGAAACTTCATAAAAACTTACTGTTTCTCTATTTCTTCTATACTGAGCGAATAAATTTAACAGGTTGACTACAAACTAGGTAGGTTTGTAGTGATAGGACTCGTTTGTAGGGGTCCACCTGAGGATGTACCACACCTTTGCCAGTTATACAACCGCCAAGCAGTAGTTTGCAAACACTACTGTGGTCCGGATTGAAGGGCAATGTTTCCATCGAAATTACAGGTCACACAGAGATTTGACATCTTATATCTCGGGGTGACGAGCGCAGTTCATTGCCATCCAGGGTTTTGAACTGTTGAAGTTCAAAATTCTGAGTGGCGTTGAGCTGTTATGGGCAAGCGTGAAGAGCCATGAGGCGAACGACTTCTTTCGTCTCGTCACTCGGTATCATTAAAAAAAACTATTATATTAATTAGGTATTAGGGAATAATATATTGTTAGGCTTTGGTTTGACGTTGACTGAGTGAGGCGCTGAGAGTGCCACGAAGTGTTAGCTGCGAGGGGGGTGCCGCGCACGATGTCACCATTTTGTTTGACAGTCAGACTCAGCCAAGTGAAGAAAAGAACGCGCGTTTTTGTTTGTTGAGTTTTCACAAGGAGAGCTAGGTCATTATTATTTTATCATAAATTATATATTTCTTCTATCGAGATACAATACCTATAGACTCACAATCACTAAGTAAAAGTAGTCAGAAACGTCCGAGCGTCGTTGTAAATACCTAGATATCACATTGACACATCTACTTCAATTTAGATGTTATGTCGCATAGTGTTCAACTTAGCTTGTCAGCTATGGAATTATAGCACTGGCATCGCGGGGCATTGTAGTCGGATCGCGATTGCCTTACAACTAACCATAAAGTTGACGCAATGTGTAGCGTGCGGCCGTGCGCCAAGTTTTGGTTCAGACCAATTATTTTTTTGGCACGTTTATGACTATAGGTATGGTATTTCTATGATTTTTTGACAATATTTCTAATACTACGTATTTTAATGTATAGTCTTTTTCTTTCTCAATTTTCATGTTTTTGTGTTAACATAGCTAAATCTATAACCGTCATCATCCCATATTATTATTTTCAATATTTTGATAAGCGTACGCTATACTACTTCTTCATATCAACAGAGAGAAAAAAATTAAGAGGACTGACAGTGCCGATTCAGTAACATTAAAATATATCTACACTAATATTATAAAGAGGAAAGATTTGTACCTATTTTTGTATGTTTGTAATGAATAGGCTCCGAAACTACTGAACCGATTTGAAAAATTCTTTCACTGTTGGGAAGCTACACTATCCCCGGGTGACATAGGCTATATTATATTTTGTAGCGAGGCCGAAGGCCGAGCTTACACTCGTGCGAAGCCGGGGCGGATGGCTAGTAGAGTATAAAACAACATGGACATTAAACATGATTTTTGTCTTGTCCATGTTCATTTTATGACCTGTTGGGAAAGGCTACTGAAGTCGCTGAGCATTGTATTGAGGTTCTCCAGTGACTCTGCCATGATAACTATATCATCGGCAAAACAAAGCTGAGTGATGTATTCGCCAGTGATGTTGATGCCAAATCTGTTCCAGTCTAAGCTTGAAAACGTCCTCCAATGCGTTCGTGAACAGTTTTGGAGAGATAACATCTCCCTGTCTCACGCCTTTCTGCAATTGTATTGGTTCCGTGCTCTCCTATTATCGGATCGACATGGTGGCGTTTCTATACAAACACTTCAGCACTTCGATATATCTATAGTCGATATGACAACGCTGAAGGGACTGCAATACTACCCAGGTGTCGATTGAATCAAAGGCTTTTTCATAGTCCACGAACGCTACGTATAATGGCCGATTACACTCCTCGGTCTTCAGTATAATCTGGCCGAGTGTGTGTATGTGGTTTATGGTGCTCCAGCCCTTAAGGAATCCGGCTTGTTCGGGAGGCTGGAAGTCTCAACATTATACCAAATGTTACTTGATTAATCTCTTGTCAAAGCTAAACAATAAGAATACGAAAGTGCAAATACATATATAATCACATTTCAGCATTTTCTTTACTTGCACACACTAATACAATATTTTTAAGGCTAAAATAAAGAAAAACTCGAAAAACCCGAAAAACTCGAAAAAACCGGTTTTTGAAATTGAAAACTCGAAAAAACCGGGTTTTTTCAACAACCCGAGTTTTGCATGCCCTAATCGCAGGTAATTGCGGTGACGATTTACGACCGCCGTAGTACGCAACCTCCTAATTGGCCATCTATCGCACGAACAATCGATCGCACTATCGCACGAACAAACGATCGCATCGCATTGTTCGGTCAAGCCATGGTAGAGTTTGTTTAGGAAGAGAGTGGACTTGAATTGTGGTTGAATGGACAAATATCTCAATAAATAACACGCAAATTCACTCAAAAAAACAACTCGATGATAGGACAGCTCATGATAGCTGAGTTTGACATTTTTAGGGTTCCGTACCCAAAAGGTAAAACTGGACCCTATTACTAAGGCTCCGCAGTCCGTCTGTCACCAGGCTGTATCTCATTAACCGTGATAGTTAGTTGAAATTTTCACAGATGATGTATTTCTGTTGCCGCTATAACAAAAAATAAAATAAAAAAAATAGTTAAGGGGGCTCTCATACAACAAATGTGATTTTTTTTGCTCGTTTTTGCTCGATTTTGATAACGGAAACAGGTAGAACGCTTGAAATATTCACAGAATATTTATTTGAGTTATATATTTACTCTAAAAATTAATAGTTAAATTAAAATAAAACAAATATTCAAGGGGGCTCCCATACAACAAACGTGATTTTTTTGCCGTTTTTATAGATAATGGTACGGAACCCTTCGCGCGCGAGTCCGACTTGCACTTGGCTGGTTATTCAGATGGCAGAGGCGGATTGCCAATTAAATTCGTTCTAAGTACTTAGTTTTCTTATCGGCCAAGTGCACTCTCTTTTTGAACTGACTCTATAGTTATATAATCCGCCAGGTATAGCATTCCATGACACAAAGGTCACGTGGTTGACACAAGCCAACGTATTTTTCCCCCGATTTCAGGGTAAGGGTATATAAGTATGCGAAAAAAACCTCGACAAATTCGGTAAAATGCCATAGAATCGATCATAGCGAGTACGGATCAAATGCCATTTTATCGAATTTGACGATTTAACTGTCAAATTTGTCGATCGATAAAGAACGGTACTTGCACTGCTGTATTGTCGCAAGACTTGAGCGCATGTGCGCTTTGGGTGCATTGTGACATTGTTTCTTTTTTTTTTTCGAGGATTATGGCGTCGCTTGTCTTGTGCATTTGCTAGGGTCAAGTGTTTAAATATTTTCAAGTTTTATTAGGTAAGTTTGGATGGATGGATGGATGGATGGATGTTTGTTACTCAATCACGCAGAAACGGCTGGATGGATTTGGATGAAATTTGGAATATAGTCTGCTTATGTTCTGGTATTATTAACACAGGCTATTTTTCATCATCATCATCACCGATTTTCATCACCACGCGGGTGAAACCGTGAAGCAGAGCTAGTTTATTATAAAGTAATGTGCAAACACTACTGTATTCCGGATTGAAGGGCAATGTTTCCAGCGAAATTACAGGGCACACAGAGATTTGACATCTTATATCTCGGGGTGACGAGCGCAGTGCATTGCCATCCAGGGTTTTGAACTGTTGAAGTTCAAAATTCTGAGTGGCGTTGAGCTGTTATGGGCAAGCGTGAAGAGCCATCAGGCGAGCGACTTCGCTCGTCTCGTCAACCAGTATCATTAAAGTAAAATATGAGTAATAAGTTTAGAAAAAATATACTAAGCATTAGATGATGCGGTCTACGATGGAACACGCTTGCCTAGAACCCGATGCCAATCACTTGCGACTTGAATACACCCTGTTGTAACTATCAGGGACCATGCATTTTTTTAAATATTTTACACTCCACGGATAAAGGCCTTCCAAAAAGGAGGAGGTTATAAATTCGACTGTTTTTTTTTTTGTTACCTCAGAACGAAGAACGAACGAACGAAAAAAGCAAGTGCTTCCCGTGTGGTCCCAATTTGGTCCAGGGGCCTTACCCCTAGCTCGAAAAGTTGACCCGCATATGTGTTATTTGTCTAAACGGTACCATCAACTACGATAAGCGGTAGTTATTCGATAGCCGCTAAGCTTTGCTATTTTCACGCACACACGCATAGTAAAACGGATTTTCGTTCATTCAAGTTAGACGCTTTTAAACGATGCAGCTTAAATGAGTTGGTTAATTTTAGGTACCTATCAGGTACCTACTAAAAGTTGGCTCGCAAAAGTGAAGCTAGGGGTAAGGCCCCAGTTCTGAAATTTTAATGAAGTCGGTTTTTATATTGACAATTATGTTATTTAAATAAAATTTCTTTCACGACCATGTATTTAGTAAGTGAAGTGACTATTGGTTTCTTGGGTAACTCTTCTTCTATATTCATTAATAAACCTAACCTAAAACGTCCAAAATTAATATCTAGCTACTCCGTATAATAATTCGGCTATAACAAATATGTCTGCCATTTATTCTTACTGATAAGAGAGTAATAAATGATAAGCGTGGAATAAGAAATATGGCGCTAGCTTGTGGGGTGACCATCGTAAAAATATTTACGGACAAAACGAGTCTCAAAGCTACCATGGTGTCCAATTTCCATAACAATAACAAACTTTGACTTTGCTTGCTTTTTCCACTAGTATACCAACCTTAACTTAAAAGATGGTGGGTAGTGTTAAGCCGTGTCCGCTGCGGCATGTTTTCGTGTTAGCTAACACACTAACATGTTACTGACACGAAAAGTGGGTGTGGCTTTGGTGTTAGCTAACAGTTAGTTGTGATAGCTAACACGAAAACATGCCGCAGCGGACACGGCTTAACAGTGTGCTAGCTGATCCCTTATCAGAGGAGTGCAGAATACTATTTTTAGGATATCTGTCACCATTTTGCATATGTCCTTATATTGTGCGAGTTCCTAAGATGGAGTTGAGTAGAGTAGAATGTTAAAGTGCACATTCATTTTTGATTATATATTTTCTGACTCCTTTACAATGCGAGGAGGTAGGGACGACTGAGCGCTGCGCCCTGTGCACTCTTTGTCAGCACTATTGTTTAGCGCGCACCGCTCCACTACAGACAGACAGACAGACGACAGCGTACCCAAGAAGCAGGCGGCATTACCCTGCTGTATGGTAAATTGGTAAATAAAAAAAAAACACATCAGAAACACGTCAGAAGTGAAAACTTAAGTAGTAATTCACCTATTCTACAAGAGATGGCGCTGTTTTAAAATACACGGCGTACAGCGTGACGATGACGCAAGTTCCATGATTTTTGTTCACCCAAAAAATACTCGCCTAAAACCTAAAACCTAAACGCGCCTAAAGAAGTTTTCACTTCAACAAAATACCTTCTTGAATGGCAAATGAAGACTTAAATGAAGCCAAAACCCACTCCGAAAGAAAGAGAATAAAACAAATATTGCTTTGCACACTTAATTAGTGAGCTGTCACAGATGCAGGCTTAATAACTGTAGCAGAGATTTGTGCCAAAAAACAAGCAATAAAACTAACGTCTCACAGCGAAATAGTGAATGAGGGCATAAAAATAATCAAATAGATCAGCAAAACAGTCGTCGGAGTAGTGATGGGGGATATATTTCGGCATTGATGGTAAAACGCCGAAAATTTCCGAATGAGATCAAAACCAGCATGGCCGTATTCGCTATAGTTATATGATTATTTACGGGATATTTACCATGGTAAGGTTGTGGAAGGAGCTCCCGATATTTCGGCGCAGTTACATGCACCATGGTCACGGGAAGACGGGACGGGTTGGGATGTCTGTGCGTTTTACCATCAATTCCGAACGAAAGACGGGAAGACATCCCATCCCGTCCCGTCTTCCCGTGAACATGGTGCATGTAACTGCGCCGAAATATCGGGAGCTCTATCCACAACCTTACCACTTTAAATATCCCGTAAATAATCATACCTACAACTTTAGTGAAATACGCTATATTTATACCGAATCCAAAAAAGAGGAGGTTATCAAACTTTGCTTTTTGCAAACAAATTGCTTTTTACTTTTTGTATTCCTCTTTTCAAATGTCATATTTTTAATGGTATCAAAACCAGCCAGATACAAACAGTACAACCGATGAGATTTTTACTACAACTTCATACATACAAAATACGATAAGACTTTTTCCCCGACCTATTATTATCAAAGGTCTCCGACATGATTGGCCGAAACTAGAGGCCGAAAACTAACTAATACCAAATACATCACTAAAGTTCCAATTTGCTTTACCAAATATCCTTTCTCATAATACGGCATAAGATATATATCAGTAATAGAGCAGAAAGATAACTGGGTAATAAATGTTAAGGGAGCGGGGTGAGTCAATTTGACATGGATTGAGTGACCATGGGGTAGAAAGGAATAGGATTTTGTTTCCCTTGGACAGAAATGATGTTCAACAGACTTCAAAAAAGCAAGGTTTTAAATTCAACTGTATTTAACTAGCCTTGTCAGTTTCGGTCAAATCTTGCAACTAAATAAAAAATAACTGGCTAAGAGCGTGTCGAGACACGCATATGGTAGGGTTCCGTAACCAAAGCCATATAATTGTAGTCATAGTTCAGAAATTTCATGGTTATAGAAAAATTCGAACGAACGAAGCTCTGTGGACTTAGCCAAATTTCAGAGATGTACCATCCCGACGTAGCATATAGGTACTTTTTTTGGTTTAAATATAGAGAAAACTGATTGGGAAACATTAATTGTTAAGATTATTATACAAAAAGGTCAATGACCTATGAGCTGGAACGCCTTGTAGTTTTCAAAACTGTTTTAATGATGAATTTCTAGTGTAATTCCGCTTCTACGTCGCTTCAAGTACAATAAGGAATTTGTGATAAATATTTGTTGATAATGTTAATTTTATTGAGTTTAATTTTGCCTAACCTGATATAAAATATTAATTACATTAATTGAAAATTAACGTAACCTGAAACAAAAATTAATTAATTCTGAATTATTTTTAATTATAAAATTATTAAAGTAATCTGAAACAAAAATTAATTAATACTGTCACATGAAATATGATAATACTAAATCTGAAAACAAAAATGTATTAATTCTGAAACATAAAACATATATTAATTGAAATTACATGTATTTTAATTGAATTTAAAAAAGTAATAAATTATACCCGTTTCCTTAGTGCACTTTGTCCAAAAACGCCTTTGAAAGTAACGCCTGATTCAATCAACCTTGTAGTTTTTACAGTTTTATCCCTGTTTCTCAAAAAGTCATAATCAGATAATGTTCGAAATAATTTTGAAGGTTTTAAAAATGACCTATCCGTATTGTAAGTTACAAGTTTCTATGTCTTATAGTTTAGAAACAGACAGACAAACAGACAGACGGACAGACATACGGACTGATAGAAAGAATTTATAAGGGTTCCGTGTCAGGTTACGGAACCATAAAGGTTATCCCTAAGCGATTGTGCTGAAATTTTACATACACGTTTAGTTTCGATGACAGCATGGTTACCTAAATGACGTCAATCTAAATCCAATATGGAGGACTCCAAAAGATGGCGGACCAGCTATTTTTATGCAATAATATGGGTAGGAATAGGTACCTATCAAATGAAAGGGTTTGCTGAAAAGAATACAAAAAATTAAATTATTCAATCTGGCGGACGCCACAAGATGGCTGACAAAATTTACGTCTACTGGGTGAATTCGTCTAAAAGCACCAAGCCTAATTAAGGTCAGCCGGTCTATTCTGCAAGCTAAGTGAACGCGCAAGTGTGGTGATAAGCTAAGTGAACGTGTATTTTCTTATCGATTTCTACAGAGAAAAGTCAAAATGTCGAGTGATCACCCTTGACTGTAGTCCTTCACCCTTATAATTCGATGTTTTGACATTTATCTGCAGAAATAGGCAAGAAAAAAATCACATGCACTTTGCTTATCACTTGCGCGTTCACTTAGGGCCTTACTTAAAAACGTTACTCAAGTTGACATACGCTTAAATATGCTCCGTCTTGTTTTCGCGTGTGACGATTGCCGTCAGCGGAGGATAAGAGAGCATTTTAAAACATAGATCAAGTTGAGTAACGTTTTTAAGTAAGGCCCTTAGCTTGCAGAATAGACTGGCAGATATGTTCGCAGCATAGATGTAGGATGTCAAAAAATTTTAGGTCTGTGGTTCGCAGCCACCACGCTACCTTATAGTTTTTATGTAAAATGTTTCGCCAAAATTACGCGCTCATTTATTAAATCCTCAACAGAATATTATTTGGCGCGTTTTTCGTAACCGAACTCAATTATGGCGGCTGAGCGTCGGTTAATGAAAAATAAACTTCATGAATATCTTGCCTTGAGTAGTGATGGGACACGGATGGGACTGAGCGACTGCAAGTCTTGTTTTTCAGGCTATTTAAAATACAATTTTCAGCGAGTCTAGAAAAACTTGGAAAAAGGCAATGAGCTTAGAAGACTAGAGGGATGTATGCTTAAGGTGAAACGTTTCACTTTGGCGGGAAAATCAAATTTCAAACAGTTTTTTTGTCCTTGTAGGTAGGCCAGGTAATTATTTGTTTTTTTGCTGAATTTTATTAAAACACCATTTGGTGTTTTAATCCTCAATATAGGTTGAGTCTAAAGCAAAGCCGGTAGCCGGTAAGCGCAGAGTAGGACGTCCACCCCCAAGATGGACAGATGACCTAAAAGAAACCGCAGATAAACGCTGGATACAGCCGCTTCAAACCAGTCCTTTTGGAAATCGATGGGGAGGCCTATGTCCAGCAGTGGACGTCCTATGGCTGAAATGATGATGATAATGAGGTTGAGTCTGCGCAAAATGAGAAGGGTCGTAGGCATTAAGATCGCGCGTGACCTAATTTAGTTCGCCGTTATGCCACGACGGTTCTCTTTTTAACCGACTTCCAAAAAGTAGGAGGTTCTCAATTCAACTGTCTTTTTTTATGTTTGTACCTCAGAACGTTCAACTGGGTGAACCGATTTTGATGATTCTTTTTTATTTGAAAGCTGGTGCTTCCCATTAGGTCCCATTTCAATTTGGTCCCGTTCTGATGAAGTCGGTTTTTTACATTGAGAATTATTTTCCATGAAATTTTAAAATTTATTTTTTATTTTCACGTCGTAATTTTGACACCAAGACCTTTAGTCCGTTTATACGGTGTAGATATTATTCAGCACATCACTAGTTAGTTCGTCGACGTCGGCTCTATTATTTAGAGTTGCGATGAAGATACGACGTGAAAAATAGCCCCTGAACCGACGCCCGCAACCGATAGCCTACGAATCAAATAGACATGGCATTCACAGTTATATTACACTAACTGTTTCTTCTAGGCAAGCGTGATTCACCTATTTTACACTTATTCTAATACGTTTAGCCGTTTCAGCCAGAATAAGTAACAAACATATTCACACACACATACTACATATACCCACACGTACACACATAGTAAAAAAAATTCAAAGTGAATTCATCAATATATGGACACATGTATCATGTGCTACGCCGTAGACATTTCGTAGACGCCTAAGAATAGACGCTACGTAGTTACTATCATACATGCATAGATAATAAAATTACTTTAAATTATTTTATAAATAGGATAACTTTAATAATTCTCTAAAGTAATATTAATTTGACCTCATTGCTCGAAATCTCGGAATGAAATAGTTTGTTCTTAAATTGACACTTTTATTCAGCCAGTAGGTAATTCCTAAAACAATAGAAAAAAAAATTACTACCAACCTAACATACCAATTTTTTTCTATCTCCTGCTGGGACATGGTAAAGCATTTATGCCACTGCCAGTAGCAATACCGAAGATTCGTTTCGCCCATCTTTTGTCCAAGCTATTATTATCAGCGAAGCTTGAATAATCGAGTTTTCATTTACAGTGCGACACGTATTATAAAGGACGTGGTCAAAAGAGGAGCTATTGTTGCCGTCTTGTTTCCTCTTTACTGTTAAAGAGAGACAACAGTAGAAGCCCCCTAAAGCGCCCTATTCATTCGTTATAAGCTTTGTCGTATATATAGTACTATCTTGTTAAAAGGATTGAATTGTTTTTAGATTTGGGAAAAAAGTTTATGATGTCATAATATTTTGGTGTTTGGGACATTTCTTTTGAGAATATCTGGACTATTGGACTCATGCAGTGAGGGTTTGTTTTTGCGATGCATTGCTACTGTTCACCAAATATTTAGCTTTTTATTGGTTATGTGGGATGATTTGGACATTTTAAACTTTATTGCTTAAGCACTGTAGTTTAATTTGAGCAAACTTTTAGATAAATAGCATCGAGTGGTAAATTACTCAATCGACACGGTAAGTCTTTTAAAAACTTTGTAAGCGTACGTGACATTGGCAGGTGTATCTATATCTATACTAATAATATAAAGCAGGGTTTCTTAATGTGGGATCCACGGACCACCAAGAGGTCCGTAATGTGTGTGCCAGGGGTCCGCAGCATTCGGAAGATTAATAAATACAAAAGCGAAATACTTTTTTTTTTGTAATAGGCTTGCGTTTGACCACCAACTCGCCTGATGTTAAGCGCGATGCGGTCTACGATAGAGCATGCTTGCCCAGAAGAAACCGATTCACTCGAGACTGGAAGACACCCAGATTGTAACCATCGGGGAACACCCATTCCGGCAGCGCATTCCACAGACTAGCAGTTCGCACAATAAATGTGGAATTAAAGCGCTTCGTACGGGTTCTCGGAATATCAACCATGAAGCGGTTTCAATTTTTCGTGCCTGCTCTAGCAGTCCGATAGAAAAATGGGGAGGAGGGAATTAGATCATGCAGATCTGATGTACACTCTCCGAAATGTATCCGATAAAAAACTGATAGACTAGCAACTTTACGCCGATGCTCAAGACTAAGAAGTTTAGTCTGAACCAGGGATTCATTGCTGATGAGCCGCTTGGCGCGTCTCTCAATAGACTCTAACGCCCCAAGCTGGTACTTAGCTGATCCATCCCAAAGGTGAGAGCAGTACTCCATGCACGACCGAACTTTTGCTTGGTACAGTGTAAGCAACTGTTCCGACGTGAAGTACCGTCGCACCTTCGATAGGATACCCAGCTTTTTGGCAGCCAATTGAGCCTTGTCCTCAATATAGGAGCCAAAGTTGAGTGTAGAAGACAGAGAGACGCCCAAAAGCTCAAGTCGATTCCTTATGAGGTGCAGATAATCGCCAAGGAAGATTTTTTAAATGTATTAATAGGCTCGCGTTCCTGAAGCATGGAATAGGAGTGTGGTGGTGCTCTTCTTCAAAAAAGGTGATAACACCTTGTTGAAGAATTATAGACCCATCTCACTCCTGAGCCATGTGTACAAGTTGTTCTCCAGAGTCATTACGAACCGTCTCGAAATAAATCCAACTCGGATGGGCAGCGTTCGGGAAATTGCGTGACATCTTTTCGTCCAAGATACCACAGTGCCTAAAGACAAAGGTATTTGATCAGTGTGTATTGTCAGTGATGACATATGGTACTGAGACGTGGTCCTTAACTGTTGGCCTTTTGGAAAAACTCAGAGTTACACAACGGGCAATGGAGAGAGCTATGCTTGGAGTTTCTTTGCGCGATAAAATCCGAAACGTAGATATTCGCCAAAGAAACAGAGTCACCGACATAGCTATTAAAATCAGCAAGTTGAAGTGGCAATGGGCAGGCCACATCGCTCGAAGAACTGTTAACCGATGGGGATGGAAGGTTCTTGAGTGGAGACCGCGAACCGGAAGACGCAGCGTAGGTAGGCCTCCCACTAGATGGACCGACGACATTGTGAGAGTCGCGGGCATCCAGTGTATGCAGATGGCAGGATGTCGTTCAGTGTGGAGGTTAAAGGGGGAGGCCTATGTTCAGCAGTGGACGTCTTCTGGCTGATGATGATGATGATGCTGTAATTCGACATGTTCACTATGTCAATAAGTCCGGAAACTTTATTATCTTGGTCTCTTTTCTTTTCTATTACTCTTTTCGGACAGTTTTTACAAACTTTGAGGAGGGCGAGATTGACGCGACGACGAAGTGTGCGCTGGACTGCCATGCGGCCATAGCGGTTATACCACCGTGGTTGGCGCATCAATTGACATGCGCCTTTATGACAATCAGAAATGTCTTCGTCAAAGGAACAGCCTCCGAGGACTCCGATGTACTACCTTCTTTTTTCACACGTAGTTTCTTCTCTATGTTATGGGGCTTAGCAGGATTCTCAACTTCAGCCACGAAATATTTGCGATGATGCGGTCTACGATGGAGCACGGTTGCCTAGAAGAAACCGATTCACTCGTGATTTGAAGACACCCAGATTGTAACTATCGGGGAACACCCATTCAGGCAGTGCATTCCACAGACTAGCAGTTCGCACTATAAAATTAGAATCAAAGCGCTTTGTAGGGGTTTCGTAATGTCAACCATAAACAGCGACCATAAAGCGGTGTCGATTTTTTTTTTTTGGAAAGGGCCGGATTAAGTGTAAGCGGGGAAGGACGGTCGCGCAACTTTTCTCATCTCCTAAACCGAAGGCCCCACTTTGGGTGTGGCGGAAAACCGACATTCAATTTTACTTTTTTTTTTAATAGGCTTGCGCTTGGCCGCCAACTCGCCTGATGTTAGCGACTACACTACTACTTGCGACTTGGTAGTTTTGTCGCTCCAACATGTATGATATGCCAACTCTAAAAGTCCTAACTCTATGAGAAAAACGAAAAAACCTCGCGTAAATGTTCTAATATTGCAGTTTCATTCACGACTCAGCTTTGCGCGTACAACACACCTCCTCCAATACCAAAACGTATCAACTCCTTTATAAAGTTGATGAGTCATACGCCCTTTTGCGTCCAAGAGAAAAACACTTACGACATTTCCAAAACGGAATAATAAAGAACGTGCCACGAACAATTTGTTTTAGCCAATCACAAGCTCCGTAGTTTTTTTGAAACAGCCAATGGTGGAACGTAGATAAAAGCCCGTTCCGTTCCAACATTCCGCTCGGAAAATCAGTGGCCATTTTCCCGTTGTTTTCTTTGTAAAATTGTACAGGGAGTTTTGGACCGTATTCTGCTGTATAATCGGCCATCATGGCAGGCAAGGGCGATCCGTAAATTCGTTTCAAAGAAAAGCTTAGCTCGCTTTGATTTCCACTGCGCGTGTGAAAGAGAGGGAGTGATGGGTAAATTGAGGGGAGAAGAGGATGGAAATAGGTGGTAGTTAAGACGTTTCGATAGTGGGTCGTGCAAAAGTAATTTTCCCGCTTTTATTCAGCGTGTAGCGAGGGTAGCAGAAGTATAACGTAACTTGAAATGGCTGAAACTTTGTAAGTATGTATTTAAAAAATATACAGTCCAATAAAAAAAAACCTTCTACGTTTCACGTTTGGCGGGAAATTCAAATTTCATACAGTTTTTTTGTCCTTGTAGCTAGGCCGGGTAATTATTGTAAAATGACACAGGGTTTGTGAAAATTGTTGGTCATTCTTTGCATTATCGTGTACAGCTATTAATCAGTTACTCACAATATTCCTTACATTTGGCAATAAACCATTTGAAACAGCAAAAATTTGTTTATTGACAATTGCATGTAATAATGTGCATTGGAGGTAAATAACTTTACGTGAGTTTGTAAAGAATAATAATCAATTTTCGCCAACATCATGATCAATTACAATAATTACCCGGCCTAGCTACATTTGGAACAGCAATCGTCCATGATACGAGTGCGAATAGTCAAAAGAAAACTTACTATCTTAGCTTTTCGTTCAGGATGGAAATGTCATCTTGCCTACCAAAAACGATTCCTTCTTCCAAGACTCAGCAGGAAAGTCGGATTTTTTCCCAGTGTGTAAGCGATTATATTCACGAAGTCTGAAGGCTTCGTACAGTCGTTTTGAGTCAAAAGATACGAAAAAAACAACAAGAAACTTCAAAACTTCAAAAAATCATCATATATTTATATGTCCTATTGTGTGTTATTGTGTTTGTGTATTGATAAATCATCTGTCAACATCAACATTCCCAAGCGATCGCCACTCTGTTTTTTTTATGCCATAAGTGGCAGACAAGCAGACGCCTATGGATACCTGTAAACCCAGGGGCATCACAGATACGTTGCCGACCCTTAAAGACTCTATTAACAGCCCTTTTAAAGATCCCCATGTTATAGCTACTCGGAAATGCCGCAGGATGCTCATTCCACATATTGCAGGTGTCAGGCAAAAATTAACGCGTAAAACGCACAGTGCGATTACCACCGATCTATGATATGTGGATGAACTTTCAGGCGGTGGCGGCTGGTGCGATGAGAAAACTACGATGCCGGCATCAGATCGAACAGTTCTTCAGAACATTCTCCGTTGTAAATGCGATAAAAGACACAAAGAGACCCAACGTCTCTGCGCATGCTGAGCGGCTCTAGGTGTTCCGTAAGCTTGGGATCGTCGTTCTCTCATATTAGCCCGCAGGTGATATTTTGACAGGTCGAAGTGAGTCATTATAAAAATCGGATTCGTCATGTTACATTCTATGTCCGTTTCTGCAAAGCTGCAGCGAACATTTTAATAGCTTTATCATAAAACAACGTGCGCGCGGCGCTGCCAACGTTCCAACAATGATAGCTGTTTATCCGCCACGGATCCTGCAATCCAACCCACTTATTCGTAGAGTCGAATGGGGACACCTCTATCGCGATTTCAGAATAACCTCGAGCTTCGCCGAGAAAGATTTTAGTTTCTCATTTGGCCACCTCAACAGATATGTTGGTAGCTCTAGTAAATGATGCTCATTTGGCGGGAAAATGTTGCCGCCAATAAATGGCGCGGTAATTTGTTGCCGTCTGCGTTCCGTTCGGTTGGCATCACTGTTTTTAAATTAAATAGGGAATGGAAATTGGCTTTCCATTTTTTGAGAAATTGGCTTATTTAAAGTGAACATAATCATTAATCTTATTGGCGCGAGAATTATTTAGGCACTGCACTATTTGTGTATTTAACCCGTAGATCATTATTTTAGTTATGCTGTTATGTCTATTTTAAGCAATATTATATATCGCATGGAAACAAGTTTGCAGGCAGGCTTTATTGTCAGACTTTTCAACCAAAATAAGAAACAGCATTTTTGTCACAAGGAATTCGTGGGAAAATAATAAATCTTTAGATGACATCTATAACAGAAAATGTATTCAGCCAAGGAAGCGTTGGCGCCAATGTAAAAAAAAAAACATGTCACTGTCATCTCTTATCACAAAGTTGCCTTCTAATGTTTCCGCTATGTTTTTTTTTAAAGATTTAGACGAAATACTTATTTGTTAAAAAAAACAATAAAAAATTGTAACTAATGGTTCGATTATTTACTAGTCACCAAAACTATGATTTACAATACAATAAAACTTTTAGTTACTTTTGATACAAATGACTAAAACCATAACGTTTATGATTCCGTTCCAAAAACGGAGCTAAAAGAAATTGCTACAATTTCTCCAAACCTTTTTATTTACAACCTCGGCATAATGTGCAAACAAAGCCGTCAGGAAAAAAAAACAAAAGCGCGGGAAACATTTTGACATCTTTCGTGAAATGGTCGAAAAAGGTTAAGGTTGCGTTCAAAGACTTCAAAGTTAATTGTCCAAAAAGGTTTTTATATTGTCTGTAATAATGGCGGATATCCCGCTGCGATGATTGTTGTTTATTTTGCTACCAGTAGCAAATGATTAGTTTCGGTGACCATTTATAAGTGTAAATAATCTTGTAGTTAGAATAACGTTTGTCACACCCAATACTAAATGTGACTTTAACAAAGATTTACACAAAACAGAGGCAGCTTTTGTGGCTGCGGATGAGCGAGTCTTTTGTTTTGAAATACAAACCTTGCTTGTCATTACTTTGTGTCAAAGTATTTATTTAGGTACCTACATAATAAAATAAATATTAGGTAGACGGCATAAGAGACCCGACGGGATGACCCTAATCCCGTGGTAGATGGGGCTTCCTCTGATTTGTGATGCTACATGCGTCGATACATTAGCGCCGCCTCATCTTCCAGGGGCAACTTTACAGGCTGGAGCTGCCGCGACGAAGGCTGAAAACCTCAAACGGCACAAATATAGATTTTTAGACAATATGTAAGTATATGTTTGTGTCGTTTGGGGTCGAGACAGTGCCGTAAATAGGGCTGTGCCAGCGGTGCCCAGGTACAGGGCGCAGACTCTAGAGGGGCGCAGAAATGACCACACCAGGACCAAGTTTTGTTTTCAAGGGCGCAGTTATAGAAGCTCGCACCGGGCGCATGAAAGGCTAGTTACGGCAATGGGTAGAGACCTTATAGTCCAGTCATTTAAGCTTAAATTAGGTAAGAATCTCGGAATTTGAGATACCCAGCTGTAAGTCTGTAAATACTTGTATATTGACACCCTAAAAGTTGTCTCAAAACCTACATATGGTAGGGTGTACGCAACTATTAAATTTCAAGGTCAAAGGTCACGAAAATCGGTTTTTTGCGCTTTTTTTGTAAATATCTCATTTCCTATGGGTTTTTTGCTATTTCTATTTATAATCAATATTGTAGAATAAAAAATTCTCTACAAATTTTGTTTGTAAAAAAATTTCATACGGTGAACCGTTTTCGAGATAGAGGGCGGAGAGCGCGCGGTCACAGCATCACTGCAGGTCAACCGGTGCCTCCGGTCGAAAACGCACCATATATAGTTTACAAACGACAACAAGATTTCAAAAGTGTATATTATCAAGTTCAAACTTGGTTAGGGCATGATTTGGAACCCCAGGTATGGGGTTGGGCAATGCGGAACAATTTTCTGGAGCCTATCATGACAATTTTACCACCTGCTCCAGAAGATTTGCTAAATACAATTTTCTGCAACTGCAAGAGTGGTTGTGGTTCGCGATGAAGATGCAGGAAAGCGGGCTTGCAATGCTCTTTAGCTTGTGGTCAATGTAATGGGCAAGCTTGTCTCAATGCTCTACCATATCAGAGCGACATTAACGAAGATGGAACCTTTGACCCCGAAATCATGGAAGAACTTGAGACAAATGTCGTTGAAGACGATAATGAAGACCAGTTTGAAATTTACCAGCAGCCGGAAGACCTCCTCCTCTTCATCGTAAGAGGAGGAAGATAATTAAAATTAACTTTTAATAAAAATAAATGCCTTGAATGATATCTACACTAATATTATAAAGAGGAAAGATTTGTACCTATTTTTGTATTTTTGTATGTTTGTAATGAATAGGATCCGAAACTACTGAACCGATTTGAAAAATTCTTTCACTGTTGGGAAGCTACACTATCCCCGGGTGTCATAGGCTATATTATATTTTGTAGCGAGGCCGAAGGCCGAGCTTACACTCGTGCGAAGCCGGGGCGGATGGCTAGTTTTTTAATAAAAAGATTAATTCATAATTTGTTTTTTTTTTCATCATGTAAGAAGTTATTCATATTAATTAGGTTAAAATTCAAATATAATTCCTATATTTTCATTAACAATTCTGCAAATTACATGGGCAGGTAAGTGTTGTTAAATAAATTAATACTGAATAAAAAGTGGATAGATTAGGAAAAAAATATATAAAATATAATATAATAGTTAATAACAATTTACAAATATTTATAATCATTGATTTATCGATAGTTTGAAATCTTGTTGTCGTTTGTCAACTATATATGGCGCGTTTTCGACCAGAGGCACCGGTTGACCTGAAGTGATCCTGTGAACGCGCGCTCTCCGCCCTCTATCTCGAAAACGGTTCACCGTGTAAACATTTTTTTTAAACAAAATTTGTAGAGAATTTTGTATTCTACAATATTGATTATAAATACAAACAGCAAAAAACCCATAAGAAATGAGATATTTACAAAAAAAGCGCAAAAAAACGATTTTTGTGACCTTTGACCTTGAAATTTAATAGTTGCGTACACCCTACCATGTGTAGGTTTTGAGACAACTTTTAGGGTGTCAATATACAAGTATTTACAGACTTACAGCTGGGTATCTCGAATTCCGAGGTGAACTTACTATAATGACTGGACTATTATAGGACCGTGGAGGCCGGCATACCATGGTTTGTACGGAAACTTGGCCAAACGTTTGGTGGAGGCGACAGGTGACCGAAATGCTGGTGCCTACTTTGGCCAAAAAATATGCTGCCAGGATTCTGGCCACTTTTTCCTCCACCGAGGGGCTTTAGATTTAAAGATAGTCCTATTTTATGAATATTTTTTTATGATATATTTATTTGTATATAAGTAGGTATAGATAAATTATTCTAAGTTTTAGTTAATTATCTGTTTTTTAAGTAAAGTAAAGTAAATTTTTATTGCATAAAACTGTGTACAATGGTGAAGTAGTTAAAGGTAGTATCAATATCCTCAAGGACGTGCAATATTTGAGGGTATAATAGGCACATACCTAATTATAACATAATAATAATTTTCATAACAATATCATAAGTTGTGCTTACTAAAGTTAAATGATTATTTACGTGATATTTACCGTGGTAAGGTTGTGGAAGGAGCTCCCGATATTTCGGCGCAGTTACATGCACCATGTTCACGGGAAGACCCCGTAAATAATCATATAACTGTAATGAACAACCGTGATAGTTTAAATTGTGCTTACTAGGGTCACCTTTTAATTCATTAAATCTCTACAATTCCACATAGTATAAAATAAAGTCACTTTTAGTTAGAGGACGCGAGTAGAGTAAGATAATTTATATTTTAACTACCTTTACCTGCAGCTTCGTCCACGATTTCTTTAGAAAAAAAAGCCTATGTCCGTCCCCATGATACATACTATTACCTCGTAAAATTTTATCGAGATCGGTTAAGCCGTTTAGTCGTGATTATGTAGCAAACAGACAGAGTTACTTTCGCATTTATAATATTAGTATGGATTTGAACAACCTTACGATAACTAATGTTTAAATTTAAAATATATTATTTTAAACGTAAAATAAAAAAAAATAAAAAACTTTCCAGACACTTAGGGTCGGTAACTTTTGTTATACTTAGTACTATTTTTTTTAGGTTAAACGAATTTTTTTAGTTATTCGCAATACAAGGAGAGCAACACAACCTTAGATTAGATAACTATACATATATACCCACTGCTTAAAACCGAACAACCTAACTACGATAACTAATGTTTAAATTTGAACAACCATATATTAGAATAACTATATCTACTATACGAAAACTAATATTTAAATTTAAACAATCTTAGTTACGATAACTAATGTTTAAATTTGAACAACCATAGATTAGAATAACTATATCTACTGTTTAAATACGAAAACTAATGTTTAAATTTGAACAATCTTAGATACGTTAACTAATGTTCAAATTTAAACAATCTTAGTTTAGGTCACTATACTGTTTAAATACGAAAACTAATGTTTAAATTTTAACAACCTTAGATACGACAACTAATGTATAAATTAAAACAACCATAGAAACAATAACTAATGTTTAAATTCTAATAACCTTAGATAGACGATAAGTATTTTTATTGTGCGAACTGCTAGTCTGTGGAATGCGCTACCGGAATGGGTGTTCCCCGATGGTTACAATCTGGGTGTCTTCAAATCTCGAGTGAATCGGTTTCTTCTGGGCAAGCTTGCTCTATCGTAGACCGCATCGCGCTTAACATCATGCGAGTTGGCGGTCAAACGCAAGCCTATTACAGAATAAAAAAATATGTTTAAATTTAAACAACATAAATTAGATAACTATACCTACTGTTTAAATAAGAAAACTAATTATTAAATTTGAACATCCTTAGATAAGATAATGTTTAAATTTGAACATCCTTAGATAAGATAATGTTTAAATTTGAACATCCTTAAATAAGATTATGTTTAAATTTAAACAATCTTAGATACGATACCTAATGTTTAAATCTGAACTACCTGAGATCCAGTTCGTTCCACGCACAAACAAAACCGACATAAGTTTGTATTCATGATTAAATAATCTGTCCTACAAATAAACCCGAATTAGGTACCAGTGAGAGATCCCGCGCTCGTCCAAGACCCGAATAAAAATTTCATCAAATCCACCAACGAAATAAAGGCGTATCCCTGAAACTACTGATACCTCCCTGCGACGTAGGGAGGGGACGGGCTCGATAAACACTCAACAATTATTATCGATACTAGGGGCCTTACCCCTAGCTTAACTTTTGCGAGCTAACTTTTAGTAGGTACCTGATAGGTACCTAAAATTAACCAACTTATTTAAGCTGCATCGTTTAAAAGCGTCTAACTTGAATGAACTAAAATCCGTTTTACTAGTCGTGTGATTGTGATTATCGTTCATTCAAGTTAGACGCTTTTAAACGATGCAGCTTAAATAAGTTGGTTAGTTTTAGGTACCTATCAGGTACCTACCAAAAGTTGGCTCGCAAAAATAGAGCTAGGGGTAAGGCCCCAGTTCGTTTTTAACAGACTTCCAAGAAAGAGTAGGTTATCAATTCGACTTTTTTTAAATGTTTGTTACCTCATAACTTTCGACTTGGTGAACCGATTTTGATCATTCTTTTTTTATTTGAAAGCTGATGCTTCCCGTGTGGTCCCATTTCAATTTGGTCCAGTTCTGAAATTTTTACGAAGTAGGTTTTATATTGATAATAATCCGCACTATGCGTAATTATTATTTATAATGTACAACCTGTATTATCAAGCTATAAACATACATTTCTTTTTTGTTTGGTAGTCCGTAGGCCATATTTCAGAGATGGTCTAAATGGCTACATAAATTTTAACAAAATCGTTTAAGTAGTTTGGTACTTAAATCAAAATACTTGAAAAAAACGAAACGAAATTGCGTATTCACAAATTTGGAAGTCTGTTTTTTAAATAGATTATTCTCGACGATAATTTTCCCCTCCCTAATCGACCCTCTTACTTTTTAATCCGGGCCGGGTAGTAAACACCGGCCGGCCGGTATAACGGATATACCGGCGCAATCATCCGGCAATCTGCACTATTTTTTCCGGTTAAAATGTAGCATTGGCCCCCCGGGACCGCCCATGCCCTGATGTATGTTTTATTTCGAAAGGGTAGTGACTTGGAGGGTTTTGTGACATGTTTAGATACCTAACTAGGTACGTAGATATATAGAGATATTTAGAGAAAAACTCAGAGTCACATAACGGGCAATGGAGAGAGCTATGCTTAGAGTTTCTTTGCGTGATCAAATCCGGAACGTGGATATTCGCCAAAGAACCAGAGTCACTGACATAGTTATTAAAATTATATTAATGTATGCCTAAATTTTAACCAAACGCCAGATATTTGAGATCAGGGGCCTTACGCCCAAATCTAAACGCGGGCCCGAATAGGTGCAGTGGCCTTAGCACGAGAACTTGCAAAAAGGTTATGGTTACGTAAACGATAGCAAATGTATGAAAAATTGCGTTCGCTTTCACGTCCGATAGAGGCGCTGTTCAATTATTTATTACACTATTTGACAAAACGCAAATTTCATACGAAAGGACCATAGTACGGCACCAGCTTATTCAGTTTGCTTGTAGGTAGATCTTACAACAGATAACTTAGATACTACAACATACAACCCAAAATTAAAATTATAATAATATTATGACATTGAATTATTTTCAATCATAACACATTAGTCATTTACCTACACAGTTATAAAATATTTTACAACGTCATAAAATTTCAAAAAGAAATATGGCCTTCACGATCAAAGATGTCCGCCGATGACAAATTCTCGAAAATCAAAAACAAAGGAAAATAACCATTTCTGTGCCCACAAAATTGCGGTAGGATCTTAATTACGTTCCAGTCGCAATATAATAATAAAATACTACCGTAAAGTGGTGAAAATAGGACAATAAGGTAATTTCTTTGCCCATGGCTGAATAGCAGGGTCGACCGTGGCCATTTAGTGACGGGTTGTTAACGCACCCGAGTGCATTGTCAGTTGATTGTCAGAAATGACAAAACATTTTGACGTTTTCTTTTGATTTCGTCGGCAAATGGAAAGGCAAGAAACAGAAAAACATATTTTTTCAAAAAAAATAAAACTTTTTAAAGTAAGTAATGTACTTAGTTATAAATTCTTAATTGGAATATAAAAAGTTGTTCATAATGTACAACGACCTCCTTTCGGCTTAGTACGGTCTATCTATATGCGTAGCCCTGTAGAGAAAAATAAATAAAACCCTAACCAAAACTATTAAAAAAGTAGGTACTGTATAATTATTCGAAGACGTACAGAGAAAATTTAATTAGTTATTCTCTATAATTATTATAAAATCTCTCGGTAATAGTCTAGGTATGTCTATGAACTAATAAAACCAACCAAGTGCGAGTCGGGCCCGCGCACTGAGGGTTCCGTAACACCACATACCTTTTACCTACTAAAGTAAAAAAGTCAGGCCCATCCAAGTACCGACCGCGCCTGACGTTGCTTTCGACATTTAACTTCGGTGGTCGTACGAGAACCAGGGGCCTTACCCCTAGCTTCACTATTGCGAGCCAACTTTTAGTAGGTACCTGATAGGTACCTAAAATTAACCAACTCATTTAAACTGCATCGTTTAAAAGCGTCTAACTTGAATGAACGAAAATCCGTTTTACTATGCGTGTGTGCGTGAAAATATCAAAGCTTGGCGGCTATCAAATAACTACCGCTTATCGTAGTTGATGGTACCGTTTAAACAAATAACACCTATGCGGGTCAACTTTTCGAGCTAGGGGTAAGGCCCCTGTGGTGAACAGAAATTTGAACAGACTCGCTCTTGAACATTAATTATTGTTTGTTGTTATTTTTTATGGTGTGTACCTACTATAATCCTGCCAACTTTGACGCTTGGTATGTATTAACCGTTTTTACCTACATTAGAGCAACACAAAAATACGTTGATTGTATGGGGAACCCCATTTAGTTTTTGACTTTATTATTATTTCTTAGTAAATCCGCCGTAATATTACATATTCTGTGAAAATTTCAAATGGCTATCTATTACGGTTCAAAAAATACAGTCGTTAAAAGGTATGATAGACAGACAGCGTAAGCTTAGTAAAAGGGTCCCGTTTGCGTACGGATCCCTAAAAATTAGATAAATTTATGACAACGTTACATGGTCTATTTACTGCCTGCCACACAGCTTTAGCCACAGTTAGCGCCATCTATTGTCAAGCGGCTCAAAAAGTTGTACAACGCAATGAGACATCTGTGATCGAGTAGCAAAATTATTACCACCGTCTACGTCCACTGTTTCATCGGCCACGAGTCACGACCGCCACGAGGTGCAAAAATGAAAATGGTTATCAATAATTACCATACATGTCCAAAGATGACGTTTTTTCGACAACGTTTAGAAACGTCTTTGGAAAACGCGCTTTCGCACTCGTCCACGGCCCCAGCGGCGCTGGTCCCCTGATACCCTTCCCTTTCAAAGGTGAAGCTACATCTCTTTCCTTGAGGCGCGCGCGCCACCACGCTTGTCAGGCAGGCGAACCCCAAGTAAGAGAGAGAGGATGAAGATTCCAAGTGTCAGGATATTCACGTAAATATTCTGAAGATTCCAAGGAAACTGAATTTCAACGCTCATCATAGTTCATTAAGCACCTACCTACCTAATAGCTGTAGGTAGTTCTGAGTCTCCTCGGGGAAGGGATCTATTAAAAATCACTGATAATAACAACTGGTAATTGTTTTTCTTTCTAGTGCCTTTATTAACTAAACAAAACACAAGCTAACACTTAACAGACAGACAACAGACAATCCAAATGCTCAAGCCCACTATTTATTTATTTAATACTTTATTGCACACTTACAAACTAATTACAATGCACAAATGGAGGACTTAATGCTAAACATTTCCTACCAGTCATCCACTATCAGTTGACAGCGTACCCAGCATGTTGGCGGCATTACCGCACGTTGAATGACAATGCTTATGCGTTGAGCCAGATACACGCCAGCATTTTAGTCACGCGTCGCGTAAACCAGACGCTCGGAAGATTTTTGAAAATGAAGTAAGCTCCCAGTTCCCAGGGGCCTTACCCCTAGCTCGAAAAGTTGACTCGCATAGGTGTTATTTGTCTAAACGGTACCATCAACTACGATAAGCGGTAGTTATTTGATAGCCGCCAAGCTTTGCTATTTTCACGCACACACGAATAGTAAAACGGATTTTCGTTCATTCAAGTTAGACACTTTTAAACGATGCAGCTTAAATGAGTTGGTTAATTTTAGTTACCTATCAGGTACCTACTAAAAGTTGGCTCGCAAAAGTGAAGCTAGGGGTAAGGCCCCTGGGCCCAATGTCTCGACCCCAAACGGCTCAAATATGTAACCACTGCCGAGGTTAGCATAATTATTTGCGCCGCTTGTGCTACTCAATTATTGATAATAATTGATTCTACTTATGGTCAAAAGTCAACAGTTGGTTCAATGACATGGCGTCCAAATGTTCTTGGTCTGTCCTTTGGTTCAGCTTCGTTAACACTTCAATGTGAAT
Organism: Agriopis leucophaearia; assembly: GCA_949125355.1. Taxonomy (NCBI): domain Eukaryota; kingdom Metazoa; phylum Arthropoda; class Insecta; order Lepidoptera; family Geometridae; genus Agriopis; species Agriopis leucophaearia. The sequence goes on from OX421289.1 coordinate 2,609,418, forward strand.
GGTCAGTTCTTGATCACCCTCTCGGTACAAGTTAGCACCTTCCAGTAATTATTACTTGGGGGTGAAACCAAGGTTCAGAATCACATGGAAGTAATTGTAATGGTTGATTGAATCAGGCGTTACTTTGCGGTAGTCCATTTTAAAAACTGTTTTTCTGATGAATTTCTAGTGTAATGTCTAGTGGCCACTATAGCTTTTTACACCATTACAAATGACTTCCGCTTCTACGTCGCTTCAAGTACAATAAGGAATTTGTGATAAATTTAACTGGTAAATATTTGTTGATAATGTTAATTTTATTGAGTTTAATTTTGCCTAACCTGATATAAAATATTAATTACATAAATTGAAAATTAACGAAACCTGACACAAAAATTAATTAATTCTAATTACTTGAAGCGAAGTAGAAGCGGAAGTCATTTGTAATGGTGTAAAAAGCTATAGTGGCCAACCGGAAACATGTGCGCTGTACAATCGGACGGTACCCGGTTCAATCCTCGGCCTTGCATCCTGCATCAAGGACTTATTTAGTAAATTATGTGCAGTTTCGATGCCATCCTTTGAAAAATTGTACATAGAAGTCACAACGCTTAGAAAATTATAGTCAATAAACGTCCATAGTTTCATATAATAACAGCTGTATAAAAATTATATCGTAATTAAACTATTTTACCAAAATCAACCGTATGCTTATATATTTACGGCTCAGTTCCCTAATGTCTGTTCCATTTGCACAACATCGTCAAAACTCGTGAACCGTCGTAGAGCAAGCGAGACGGCGCGGCGATTACCTATGTCTGAATCGCAAGTGAAACTTCTCTCCCGAGAGAAAGATACAATTTTCTTTTTCTCTCCCGTTGGTCAGACGGTGGTTCGTCAGCCAAGTTGACGTGTCTGTTACGGTGTGTTACGGCTTGTGCAACTATCGCGAGACTGTGGATCCAATCTGTCTGCGCATTGAGTCCAGCCAGATTGAGTATTGCCGCAATTAACGCGTCATTGTGGCATCTTTGTATATTATTTTTTGATCTAAGATGCCATCGCTCAAAATCGGTGAATGAAAGCATTGTGAAGAAACGGGTATGTCCAAGAACCATAAATGTTGAAAGACCTTACATTCACCAACACGCACTGGGCCAGAATGATGGATCAGAGCCCACCCTCTCTCTTTGAGAGAAGGCCTTTGTCCCAGCAGTGGGATCACGATATTTTGGAATGATGAAACATTTTAAATCAACAAAATGGTGACCTCAAACTGGCTTATTAAGCTCAATTACCATTCAACCCTGCACAGCAACTTGGCTGTGCACCAACAGAGAAAAGTTAAACTACCAACCCACAAATAAAATTATAATCATTAAATAAATAAATATCTGGGACATTTTTGCACACACGGTCATCTGACCCCAAACTAAGCAAAGCTTGTAATATGGCAGCCAGAGACTGATATACGTACATATATATTTTTAAATACATACTTAAATAGATATTAACACCCAGACATAGAACAAACACAAATGCTCATCACACAAATGTTTGTCCTAGATGGGAATCGAACCCACGCCCCCAAGCACAGAAGTTAGGTTCACTACCAACTGAGCCACCGGGGCAGTCACTGATTAGATCATGACAGAGGCCTTCAGATGGCCGGAAAACTCTATCACTAAAGCTGACCAGTCAGCTTACACAAGCAAGCATTGAGTAACGAGCAAGTTACTCCCCGGATAGTAAACGCCACGATCGTAATGATTTTACCACCACTGATTTTGAATTCCAAAATTCTTTGTCAAAGCTTTGTAAGTCCGTTCGGAATTTTCCTTTTTTTTTGCAAAAAAGTTAGCTAATCAAGTTACAAATTACAACCGTAATTCCGCCGGCCTATTTTTCTACAGATTGAGAACCCACGGTTTAACCGTTCATCATCAGCCAGAAGACGTCCACTGCTGAACATAGGCCTCCCCCTTTAACCTCCACACTGAACGACATCCTGCCATCTGCATCCACTGTATGCCCGCGTCTCTCACAATGACGTCGGTCCATCTTCATAGTGGGAGGCCTACTTACGCTGCGTCTTCCGGTTTGTGGTCTCCTCAAGGACCTTTCTTCCCCATCGGTTACGGTTCTTCGAGCGATGTGGCCTGCCCACTGCCACTTCAACTTGCAAATTTTAATAGCTATGTCGATGACTCTGGTTCTTTGGCGAATATCCACGTTTCGGATTCTATCGCGCAAAGAAACTCCGAGCATAGCTCTCTCCATTGCCCGTTGTGTAGGTTTAGCCGTTTACCAATACATTTTAAGTAATTATTATGTTACAAAACAAGCGTTGAAACAGTAGCATCAATTTTCGATTGTGATACAAAATAGCTAAGAAACTAAACAAGAAAGACAAGACTGCACAATGACAGAGTTTACACAAACGTAGATAGTACTGTCGTCACGAAACGAAGATGAGACTGTCTGGATAAGCTTCATGTAACCGTCAACGGTGCGTCAACGTCTCCTCCGTCGTAAATTTTTTAATTCCCCACATCATTTTTGTACAGAAGAAAAATGTTTATCAAAAAAAAATGTGAGTGCGTAGTTCGAATATTCGTTAATTCGTAATTCTCCAACCTGACATTTTAGTCTGTATTCATCCCGGGCAAAAAAATGAAGTTTTCTAATACCGCGATGTTAGTACCTGGGTGCTTCGAACTAAACTAAACTTTTGATCGAAGCCTGGGTGACTTAATATGTCATGTACCGAATTGAATGCTAGGTAGGTACCTACTTTCCTAAATTGTTCAGGCAAATACGATCTGGCAATGTTTGTTGACATCACTGAAGCGTATGGCTAATATGGCTATTATCACGTCGGGGTCACCACTGTTGCGAGTGTCAATAGGGAATGAGGATTTAAGTGTAATACTACTAAGTTATTTATTTAAGGTGAAGATAGCGCTGGGGCCAAGGGGAGCCTTGCGAAAAGAATTTTAAACTAGAAAACAGTGCTATTTGAAAAAATTGTTTTGTATACAGTCCTTTCCATCCATCCATCCCCTTTCTACTACAGGACAAGTAGGAAAACGGCCCATTACCATCCTTACATTGTGGACTTTCCGTGGATACGTACCAAACTTTTCGATTCTACGTTTCTAATCCGTACGGCCAAGGATTGGAACAACCTGCCGGCTTCCTTGTTTCCTGAGAGATATAATCTGGGCCTTTTCACGCGGCAAGAGTGAATAGGTATCTTCTAAGTCTGCGTGCTTCATCTTCGACCACATCGTCGCTTACCAACAGGCGAGTTGGTGGACAAACGCAAACTTATTGGCGATTATTTTTTTAATACCAAAAGATAAGTAATTAATAATTCGGCTCCCATAGTCACTCGAGAAGGTAATAAAATTAAAATTCTGTCTTTTTAAAATGAGGGCGCCACCTTGAGCGTCTCGTCGCTACTCGCTGCGTTATCATTCCGCGACCCCACAAAAACCAACAAATAAACACACTTTCGCATTAGACACAAACTCTGAAACCCACGCTTTGCTCAGTCAAATAAAACTAAAGTGCGTCCGCTGAAAGAATTCGTCTAACAGTTGCCAAAACATTTTAAAAATCTGAACGATAACAGTAAATTCAGATCACTTTTTCTAGCCTTTTGAACGTTATATTGTAGCTGGTATATAGCCAATACAATGCAGTATTTTTTTTCTTAACCTATACTGTCCCACTGTTGGGCAAAGGTCTCCCCCATTTCCTTCCATAAATCTCGGTCCTCCACCACCACTTCCAGTCAAACTTTTTATTTTAATTGTAAAATAGGCTTGCGCTTGGCCGCCAACTCGCCTGATGTTAAGCGATGATGCGGCCTACGATGAATCACGCTTGCCTAAAAGAAGCGTTTCATACGGGTTTTCGGAATGTCAACCATAAAGCGGTGTCGATTTTTCGTGCCCGCTCTGGCAGTCCGATAAAAAAAAGGGTAGGAGGGAATTAAATCATGCAGATGTGATGCGCACTCTCCAAAATGTATCCGATAAAAAACCGATAGACTAGCAACTTTGCGCCTATGCTCAAGACTAAGAACCTTAGCCTGAACTAGGGCTTCGCAGGCCACATCGCTCGAAGAACTGATAACCGATGGGGAAGAAAGGTTCTTGAGTGGAGACCGCGAACCGAAAGACGCGGCGTAGGTAGGTCTCCCACTAGATGGACCGACGACATTGTGGGAGTCGCGGGCATCCAGTGGATGCAGATGGCAGGCTGTCGTTCAGAGTGGAGGTTAAAGGGGGAGGCCTATGTTCAGCCGTGGACGTCTTCTGGTTGATGATGATGTCAGATCAAATAAATGCAAGGATCTAGTTTAGATACTAACTTTGTCACTGCGTTGATGTTAGATAGATATTATTAAGTACAGTGTGAGTAGAAAGCTCGATTATTCTCAAAGAATTATATATTATATTATGTATAATTGTATACCTAGCTAGTACAACTGCTGATCTCAATATCAATATATTGTCACCTTAGTTAATATCTAATTGTAAGCACTTATTTATTGTATGTCCGTAAGGATAGTGACTGTTGATACTTATTATATTTAAGACCTTGGTTAACACAGTTATGCACAATATAAGTTTATTCTATTCTATTATATTCTATTCTATTCTATTCATACTCTCATTAATTAAATTTCACTATACAGGTTTATGCAGAAAATATGTACTTGGCGGAGGATAGAGATGCGTGAAAGGAAATGGCGGAGGCCTTTGCCCAGCAGTGGGACGAGACAGACTGGACAAATAAATTATACATACATCCAATGTTAGTTTGTCAAAGCCACATCCAGTAAACGACAGCACGGCAGATCTGTGGTCTGCACAAAGATCACGCGACGCGACGTTTTTCCTATAAAGTGATGTTCACTAAAATTACCCTTTCATTCGCCAATTTGCCGTCCACCAGCAACGGCAAAACAACTTGGGCCTAATTTAACTTGTTTTAGTTGGTACTTAACATTTTAAATAACATAATTAGTTGGTACTTAACATTTTAAATAACATAAAAAACAGTGTATAAAATGAACATACCTACCTATAAACGTAAATGATGTTTAAAATATTGTTTAAAAAAAAACGGAATATAAGGTTTTTTTTTCTTTAAATCTGGGATGTTGTGAGCAACGAAATAGTGCCTTTCAAAACGAAAAACAAAAAAATACATTCGCCTATTTGCCGTCTACTGACCACGAAAACAGCTTAATATAAGTTATTAGTTTTATTTATTTATTTTAGGTATTTATCTTTGTAACTTAGTCATGATTTCAAAGAATGTATAATATAATATTGTTCTGAATTAAAAATTAAGGTACTTAATATTTATAACTAATTAAATAAACTTACTTAACATTTTAAATAGCTTAGTCAAATTTACACAAGTTACAAAAAACTAAAATTTAAACCACAAATTACTCAAATAAAAGTCACTAAATTTAACGACAATATAAAAAACACATAATTAAATATTGGTATCTAGTATAAAAAATAATTGAGACGTGAAAGTGCCTTTTCAGGAAAAAAACTACGTAGGTCTTAAAACTTGGTTCCTGCTGAAAAACGGAAGTGAAATCGAACTCGTAACTGAAAACTAATTAAGTTATAAATTTTATCTTATTTTTTAAACTTAACCATGGCGTTGCCTTTGGAGTTTGGCATCATCGTAATCTACTATTATTTTTAAAATCAGTGTGTAACGGCGTCATACAACCATTCAGCCACCAATATCCTAACAAAAGTGCCACAAAATGGAATCTAATTGGACCTTTGAGTTGGAGCCCCACGTAGGGCTCCGGTCTCCAAACCTTACGAACTCAACTGTGACCCTACAACATAACTTCGAGATAGATCTGGAAGACACCAACTGGATCCTTACGTCTTCGTTCATCATATTCACTATGCAGACCGGTGAGTATAACAACTTATAAAGGGGTTTATGGTTGAGATTCCGAAAACCCGTACAAAGCGCTTTGATTCCACTTTTATTGCGCGAACTGCTAGTATGTGAAATGCGCTGCCTGAGTGGGTGTTCCCCGATAGTTACAATCTGGGTGTTTTCAAGTCAAAAGTGAATCGGTTTCTTCTAGGCAAGCGTGATCGCTTAACATCAGGCGAGATGGCGGCCAAGCGCAAGCCTATTTTACAATAAAAAAAGGGTTTAAACATTTTTAGAATAGTCCCGCTCCGCCATTTTTTTTTTTTTTCTAATATACATTTTAAACATTCGAACTTGAAACTTGTATACTTATTTGGATTGGGAACAGTATTATGAAGGAAGATAGCACTAGGTATTATAAATAATTTTATTAATTTTATAAAAAATTTGCAGAAAAGTGAATTTTCATAGTTTTCTGTTTTTTACTGACTTCCAAAAAGGAGGAGGTTTTCAATTCGACTGTTTATTTTTATTTTTTATGTTTGTTACCTCAGAACTTTCGACTGGGTGAACCAATTTTGATGATTCTTTTTTTATTTGAATGCTGGTGCTTCCCGTGTGGTCCCATTTCTAATTTGGTCCAGTTCTGTCATTTTAATGAAGTCGGTTATTTATATTGATAATTATTTTTTGTCAAATACGCGTCGCATATAAAAACTTGTATAAATTTAGGGTTCTGTATCCAAAGGGTAAATGAGACCCTATTACTAAGACAGATGGACGAACAACGGAGTCTTAGTAATACACCTTTTTTACACATTAGGTACGGAACCCTAAAAAGTGCCACAAGTGGCGGCCTTATTTATAATTAGTTGTTAGGCCTTGATTCTGTCACTATAAATCCAACCCACAGACTTGCAAAGTAATTGTACTGGCGGTGTCTATCTATCCAGATAAAGGTCTTTGGTCTGAGGCCTTACGCCCAACTCTAAACGCGGGCCCGAATAGGTGCAGTTTGCAAAATCACGCGACCGCAAACCGTATCTCGGCGCGTTAAGGTACGCGTTCGCGTGATTTTGCAAACTGCAGCTGTTTGAGCCCACGTTTAGAGTTAGGCGTAAGGCCCCAGACCAAAGATCTTTATCTGGATAGATAGACACCGCCAGTACAATTACTTTGCAAGTCTGTGGGTTGGATTTATAGTGACATAATCAAGGCCTAACAAGTAATTATAAATAAGGCCGCCACTTGTGGTACTTTTTAGGGTTCCGTACCTAAAGTGTAAAAAAGGTGTATTACTAAGGCTCCGTTGTTCGTCCGTCTGTCTGTTGCCGCCCTGTACCTACTGGCGTTTAGCCTTCGATTAGTTTAATACCTAGCATTTAGCTCTTGCATTTTTTGGTCTGCAGGCAAGGTCTGCATATTAAGTATCTAGTTACCTAGGTCTTAGTAAAATGAACAATGCATAATACAATACTTGGTCATCAATTAAGGAAGTACCTACATAAAAGACAAATGGTCTTCTAAATGTAATAAATTAACAACCTACCCACAATTTAGGCGCCTAAATAATTACCTACATATTCTTATTGTGTCTCTACATAACAGGTAAATCGTGACTACTTTATAAAGTGCCTATTTATTTAAATTGTAGTGATCAACTGAGATTTACTCTGTCTCCGTTGACTCATGTCGTAAAAACAATAATTTATGTTTTACTTTTACTTACTTGTTTTAACCGACATTCAAAAAGGAGGAGATTCTATGTTCGTCTGTATGTAAATTTTTTATATATTTAATTTGGACATGGCTACAGTGCGAATCGGCTTGAATAATCTGGGTGTCTTCAAATCACGAGTGAATCGGTTTCTTCTGGGCAAGCGTGCTACATCGTAGACCGCATCTCGCTTAACATCAGGCGAGTTGGCGGTCAAACGCAAGCCTATTTCTAAATAAAAAAATCATGATGCGTTAGATCAATTCGACTGTATTTTTTTTTTTAATGTTTGCTACCGCATAACTCTCGACTGGGTGAACTGATTTTGATGATTCTTTTTTTTATTTGAAAGCTGGTGCTTCCCATTAGGTCCCATTTGGTCCAGTTCTGATGAAGTCGGTTTGTTATATTGAGAATTATTGAACAGTAACTAGTCATAAATTTCGATGAGCGATGGTAGCTAAGCGGTAGATGGCCGAGGATCGAACTGGGTGCCGTCAGATTTTAAAGCGCACTTGTTATCGCCACCATCGCTCTTAAATGACAAATACATTATGATTCAGAAAATGTTCTTTGACTTCCAATCTTCGCAATGTACTTATTTTGCCACTTGTGTCCAGGTTTCGGCATGCTGGAGTCGGGCTGCGTGTCGGTAAAGAACGAAGCTAATATTATGATGAAGAACCTCGCTGATATATCGCTGGGTGGTAAGTTTGCTTTTATATCTACGTTAGCCATTTATACATACAATAATTAATGTTTAAGAGCCCTTTCTAAAACTGTATTTTTGCGTTCTGATTGTATGATTATTTTAGCCATAGGACGTCTACTGCTGGACATAGACCTCCCCCATCGATCTCCAAAAGGACCGGTTGGAAGCGGCCTACATACAGCGTTTCCCTGCGGGTGCATGTCCTACGCTGTGTTGCCTGATTCTATCAATTAGAAAGATCTATAAAAATTACAATTTCTGTAATAAATAAATCTGTATATTTTATAGAAAATAACGCTTCAAATCTTGGAAAACTTAACATATCAACTTATTACCTACCTTCAATTTACAAAAATAGTTTTTCGTAAAACTCTAGGAGGGAAAAGTTTATTTATTTATTTTATTTTTTGAGCGTGGATTTCATTAAATGACTGAATTATGGAATACACTGTAACTTCTTTATGTTTCTTTTTCTCAGGTTTAACTTACTGGATATTTGGGTACGGCATGTCGTTCGGAACAGGCCCCCTGTCCAACCCTGTGGTGGGCGTGGGTGACTTCCTGGTGGACCCGCCGGTGGGTGACGAGCTTATGGGGCCTCTGTTCGCGTCTTTTCTCTTCCAGCTGTCTTTTGCTACCACTGCGACGACGATTGTCAGCGGAGCAATGGCTGAGAGGTATTTACAATAATTCGCATTTTAACCACGATTTCCGCGTGAAACCCAGAAATCTTGGTAATAATAGGACGAGAAGAACAGAACAAACAAATAGGAACAACAAATTCTTTCAAGATTCTTATGTCAAATCATGACATAAGAACCAGTTGAACGTATCTCTAGTAGGGAAGACGATCTCCACGGATCAGGACCACGACGTGGTCCCACGTTTAGCCAAACGTAGTAGGCACCCTGCGGCCAGATGGAGTGACGACCTGCTTAAACCGGCGGGCAAAAACGGGATGCAAAGAACTGCCGACCAAGCAGTGGCGTGCATCAGGAGAGGCCTAAGTCTAGCAGTGGACAGTTAAAGGCTGATGATGGTGGTAAATCTCATTGTGAGACTATCGATATTATTGGGAGTAAAATGGAGAAGCATTACAAGATCAGTGATCGCCGCCGGAAAGACCGACGACGTTGAAGACCTGTCGTGTACAACCGTCTTAACAACTAACATACGACCACTCTGCAAGAGTGTCCGACTAAGAAAAAGAGAAGAGAAGATTATTGGGATACAGAATAGAGATTGATCTGGAGTTTTGGGAGATCTGGATAAACTCTCGTGGGTATTCTAGACCCGTCATCATTTCCCAGGTGCAACTTCAAGGCGTACTGCGTGTTTTCGTTCCTGAATACCGTAGTGTACTGCGTGCCTGCTGGTTGGGTGTGGGGCTCGCACGGCTTCCTGAACAGGATGGGTGCTGTGGACATCGCAGGTTCTGGTCCCGTGCATCTCATAGGTATTTTTCTTTATTTTTTTCTAATGTGACTTTTTGCTGTTGGCATTGCGGCCTCTACAGCTTGACCGGACTAGTTGGTGAACGTAGAGGGCGTTGGGCCAACATGATTTAGATTTTTGGGCGACAAGCGCAAGGGCACCTCCGAGGTACGAGCCTCGGCTTGGGCCGTCGCCGGGAGTGGGGATCAAACTTGCCCTGGCACCCCAGAAGGGGTGTGCCCTGGGGCCCTAGCAGGTTGTTGAACTGAATGACTATTTGGAGAGAATCTAACCGATCTTCTGACAGATCCTGGGGGTCTTCGATCCCGCCGGCGATAGGTAATTCTACGCATTAAACCCTTTTATAGTTCGATCAGTTCACTACGATGCTCGTCACGTCTCTTACCTATCATTATAATCTCAGTGCAATCTCAACTTTCAGTTCGCATCGATTATAAATATAAAGCTCTGTATAATACTTATGAGATTCCCTCCAGTCATGACCTACGAGCTTTTGTAAATCACCATAAATGCGTCATCTAACCACTGTAAATCTTAGTAGGCTTTTTGATAATTTAGTTTGGATCTGCCTTAAACTCGAGCTAGTACCGAAAAAAATCTGCCAACAACTGAAGGGGGTAAACACGTATTGCAACATTAAGATATTCTTACTTAGTTCTACCAAGGATGATTTCTATATGATCGTCCTTGGTTCTACAAACGCACACTTCAATATTGAGCGGCACACAACTGCAAACGATGTGCTCAAAATGTAAACGAGTGGACGACCGTTTGTAAGTACCAAGTGCTAATGGGAAACTGTAGGTGTAACGCTTCCATTTATTTATTTTTTGCGGTATTCAATTATTGCTTGAGTAGCGCCGAGGATTGAACCGGATGCCGGCAGATTGTATAACGCACTTGCTCCTGCTAGTCCACCATCGCTCTCATGCTAATCCATCAGCCATTGAATGGTATGGATTGTCTGCTTCAGGAGGAGCATCAGCGTTTGCGTCAGCGCTAATGCTGGGCCCACGGCTGGGACGATACTCGCAAGGCTCGGCTCCGCTGCCGCTGGGGAACCCGGTCAACGCCGTCATGGGCACCTTTGTGCTCTGGTGGGGCTGGCTCGCCTTCAACTCTGGCAGCACTTATGGGGTAAGAACTATAGCTTATTATATTTCTATGGCTAAGCCTTTTAAGTGCGGCTGCAGGGGCAAAGGCCGAATTAACCCTATCGGTGCTCCTAGGCAATGCAATTCTCGGGGCCCCTTTTCAATAAGTTTCGATAGAATACTTCCACATTTAACCAAATACCGTTAGATGGCGCTTTTACAGTAAGTAAAATATTTTTTTTACCTGGCAACTTTACCGGATTTAAATAATGGGTCTTAAGGTGATACGTTTCATGTTTGGCGGGAAATTCAAATTTCAAACAGTTTTTTTGTCCTTGTAGCTGGGCCGGGTAATTATTGTGAAATGGCATAGTGTTTGCGAAAATTGTTGGTTGTTCTTTACATTATCATGTACAGCTATTAATCAGTTACTCACCATATTACTTACATTTGGCAATAAACCGTTTGAAATAGCAAAAATTTGTTTATTGACAAATGTATGTAATAATGTGCATTGGAGATAAATAACTTTACGCGAGTTTGTAAAGAATAATAATCAATTTTCGCAAACAATATTATCGTTTACAATAATTACCCGGCCTAGCTACAAGAACAAAAAAACTTTTTTTGTTCTTGTAGCTAGCTACACCAACGGTTCCGCGGTGGCAGAACATTCTCTGGGCTCCGGCGCACAGCATTATATCAGGTTCGACAGAGCGAAAGTGCTGGCACGGGAGAAATTCTTTGTGCCCCGGAAAGTCAGAGAAGCCATCGAGATCAGTCGACGTCCAACCTTCAATAGGGATGGAGGATGGAACCTGCCACCGACTTGGAAGCCGTGCCTTCATGGAGTTCGTGGGAGTGACCGTGAGATTGGTGGCGACGTGGTGAGCTCCGCATGCTGGAGTATTCCCGACACGCAGGAAGATTCGAGTGAGGAAGAGCTCCAGTGTGCGCCGGCGCAACATATTTCTCTACGCACCCCCACCCCCGTACCCGACAAGCAGCCGGTGTCATCACGTGCGCGCCGCGCGGCGGCCCGTAGTGCAAAGCGAGACGCAGCCGCGCGCGTGCATTCACCTTGAAAAAGGCCGTCTAATGCGGTTGAAACTATAGTCGGAGTAACCGGCTTAATCTTACGTGAGTAATTCCCGTGTAATATAAATAAAATGTGTGAAAACCACGTCAGTTTCAATAATATAACAAAAAAACTGTTTGAAATTTGAATTTCCCGCCAAAGTGAAACGTTTCACCTTAACGTATGCATCACAAGCCAAACACTTAGCCGATCGTGCCTCTCTATCGCTTGTTCCGCGCTCTCGCTTGCACGCTCGGCTCAGGCGGAACGTGACAATGAGTCATGCTTTTTCGTGCGTGCGCCGGCGTTCATCGATTTATAACACGTTATCACGTCAAAAACTTAGAATTATATACATTACTTTTCGAATCTGACTATTATGATTTTTAAGTTTATTTTATACCTACCTCCCATTAAAATATTTATGTAGGTACGTGAAATAATTCAGAAATTTATAAATGTCTTTTCAACGTCAAGGCCTCAAAGGTACAAAGCATTCGTAGAATCGTTCACAATTAACTTGGAAACTATTGCATCTTTAAAATAACAAATTAACCGTGCTAAAGTGTTTAGTCGTATTTGTGCAAATATTTTGGTCCTTATTACGGGGGGCGTTAGTCCAATTTGCTTTGATTTCGTTCTTTGAAACGACATAAAGACGTCCATCATGTATGTTCTTTCTAGTAGAGGAGACGTGGAAGATCGATCTTCACCGATCTGATAACCAGATGAGACGTATTTTTTATCAAATATAATTTATAAACAAATATGCCTATGATAATTTGCCTATCAAAAAGTGTTCATAGCTATTGAAGAATTAGTGAAGGTCGATCTTCACCGGCTCTTAGACTATACGTACATAATATGTGGGACAAATCTTGCAACTGAATTTTAGACCAGTCATCCTGAACCGATTGAGCTGAAATTTTACATACTTATGTAAGTTCGGCGACGATGCAATGTTATGGTAACATCAAGCTGGTCTGATTATGGAGTCAGAAGGTGGCCTTAGGAAGTCCTAAACGAAACGACGTAATCCCGTCGAGTTGGGTTCGTTGGATTTGTCTTCCCAAGCAATTTAGGTAGTTCTAGATGATAAATTCAATATGGCGGATGCCCCAAGATGGCGGACAAAATGTTCTTATCTACCATCATGATATGGGTATCAAATGAAAAGCACAGTTGAAAAGAATACGAAAAAGCTTGTCTTTAGAAAGTATTTTATAAATTGATAAATTATTATTATACTAGTGCTTTTTCACGCGGCTTCGTACGCGTAGATTTTCATATAAACTTTGAACGCTTTTTTCCTCCCATAATCCGGCCCTTGCGCAAAATACCATAGCCTACCTATACTTCAATCGGGTCATAGCTAAGCATATTCGTGAAACCGTATTTAAATCCGTCCAGTGGTTTAGGAGATGCGGGTGGACAAACTAACTGACAAAAATTCTAAAAACACTGTGTTCAGCTGCTTATTTTAAGACGCCCTGTATTTTTTTTTTTGGTATGTCGCAATTACAGATTTTATCTCTACGTTATTATTATATGTATATATAGATAGATAGATATGTACATAGATTGGGTACGTACGTACATTCATTTTGGTAAAAAAATGAATGGTCAATATGCACAGTGCACGACACATGACAAATTACGATCGCGTGCGCATCAAATTACGATCATTTTGTTAGCTTAATTCCAAAATGGCGGCGTTTAAGTCATATGCCAGTGCTTAGGATCTATTCTATGCTTTACTGGTTTTAATGAATGATAAGCATGCCAAGCTAATTGGAGTATTTACTGCGAACAACTTAACTGTAGATTTGTGTGAGGGACCCACCATCGCATTTCCTATACAAAACTGACAGCTAACCGTTGTTTCTTTTAGTTTTTTTCATGTCGCCATCTTTACAGATAAGTTTGTCGCATGGTAGGCTTTAAGTGGGCTAGACAAAATGGACGAGAGGTATGAAAGGAGTGTTTTTTAACCTTGAATTTAAATTGAAAAGATAACTAAGTAGTTCATACAAAGACGTAAGTAGTTACCTATTAAAAGATATTTAAATTCATACGGCTACATAGGAACTAAAAGTAGCCATAAGTATTACTACTTATTACTTTTTTATTTAGTCACCGACATAGCTATCAACTAACATAAAATCTGCAAGTTGAAGTGGCAATGAGCAGGGGCCTTACCCCTAGCTTCACTTTTGCGAGCCAACTTTTAGTAGGTACCTGATAGGTACCTAAAATTAACCAACTCATATAAGCTGCATCGTTTAAAAGCGTCTAACTTGAATGAACGAAAATCCGTTTTACTATGCGTGTATGCGTGAAAATAGCAAAGCTTGGCGGCTATCAAATAACTACCGCTTATCGTAGTTGATGGTACCGTTTAGACAAATAACACCTATGCGGGTCAACTTTTCGAGCTAGGTGTAAGGCCCCAGCTATCCGAATGTGTTTGTATTATGTAAAAATATTGTTTAAGTGCCTTAATTAGACTAGGTATATAAATTTGTAAATGGCGAGAACTAGCTGTCAAGTCAAACCTTAATTAGGTTTTAAGGCTACTTAAGCTGTGAAATATTGTAAATTTTTGGTATAATTATTAGTAAAAAAAAGTGATAACCGCTGGGGAAGAAACGTTCTAGAGTGGAGACCACTAACCGGAAGACGCAGCGTAGGTAGGCCTCCCACTAGATGGACCGACGACATTGTGAGAGGCACGGGCATCCAGTGGATGCAGATGGCAGGATGTCGTTCAGTGTGGAGGTTAAAGGGGGAGGCCTATGTTCAGCAGTAGACGTCTTCTGGCTGATGATGAACAAAATATGGAATAAACTCATTTCATCGGAAATGGGGACCGGCTCCTATTAAGTGCTTTCTGTTGAGGTGAGCGGAGCGAAATGGCAGTACGCGGCACGTGCTGCAGTCATGACTATGATGGGATCCTTCGGCGGAGGCTGCTTCGGACTACTGTAAGTTTTTTAAAATAGAATAAGTAGCAAACAAGCAACAGGCCACCTGATAGGTAAGTGGTCACCGACACCTACAGTACCTAGTTGCCTATACTTTCGCATGCTTTCTCCAGTGGCGTAGCTATAGGTAACCAAAGGCCTAAACTGGGTTAGGATTTATCAACTAAAAATATATAAATAATTTAAAGGTACAAAGGTACATTATCATCAGCTCTTTATTGTGCTCAAAGCTACTTACTACAAGTATGTGTATGAAGGGCAAACATTTTACAAGTTCAGTTTGAGGTTTGCTGATCAGGGCCCAAGGGCCCTCTGAGCTTGGGGGCCCCGGTGCACGGCACCGCCTAGCCCTTCGATAGCTACGCCACTGGCTTTCTCTCCCACATTTTTACTATCAGCCTTTCATGTTCCCAGTGCTAGAACACTGGCTTTTTCTCAGAGATAACAGATTGGTCATAATATTCTTTGACTTTTTAGGGTCTTTGACATCCTTACGATGTTTTCCTTCACCATGTTTGAGCGATGACATCCAAATTGGTACCAAATTTAGGCACTAAATAAGACCGAGATAATCTTTTCACTCTGGCGCGCCATAATAAGGATTCTTTTCCACCAGACATGAGCGAGGAAGATGAGCGATGCGTGAAGAAAAAATCGAACAAAGGATAGCTTCATACTTTATACCGTCTCGCCTAGCTTCCATTGATTTTTTCCTCATACACTGCTAATAGCTACCTCGCACATATCTGGTCCAAAAGCACCCTTATTCTGGCGCGCAAGAGTAGAGATTATTTTGGTATTATTTAGTACCTAAATAAATTATGTGCAAAGTTAAATTTATTGTTTGCAGTTTTACGATGATCAAGAATAAAGGCCGAGCTGACGTAATGGAGCTGATCAACAGTATCTTGGGTTCCCTCGTCTCTATCACAGGTGAGAAATCATATATCAAGCCCAGCAAAATATAGTCATAATTTCGCTGATTAAGCGTAACAACGTTGTAGCGTCCAAATTATATCAGCACCAAAAAAAAAAACTATAGAGGGTGGCCAAATAAGAGAACTAAATTTTGTTAAAAATATCTTACTATGGGGGCTAACTACATTCTCTTTGGCTAACTCACATAACTTTGCAGATAAGACTTTTTTCCCCCTATGGCTTCGCATGATTGACGCATTTGCCATGTAAAAATAAATAAGTCTGTGAAATAAGTTCGGTTGTTGTTGTAAATTGTTTCATGACCATGGATACAAAGTCCTTCGGTCGTTATATTAATCACGTTTACATAGTCTTAAATAGCGTCAAACAAGGTAAAGTCACAGTCAGAGTCAAGTAAACTAAGTCACGGTCAATTCAAACACATGCCTCAGTAAAGTGGTGGAGGCTTTACAAGAGGCGTCTATGGAGTTTTGGAAACAACACGAAAATATATGTTTAACCTCGTTATATCACTTCTTAATTAATAGTAATCCACCACTATTACACATTGACATTCGAAAATACACAAGATTAGGAAAATTATAGACCGAACCGACATGTTTTTTCACGTTGGCGCCAAAACTCTATGGATGTACTTCTCTTCAAATGTTGCCAGCATAAAAATGTATCTTCCTCAGCTGGTTGCTTCCTGTACCGCGCTTGGGAGTCACTGCTCATTGGTATGATCGGCGCCGCGATTGCTTCATTGACTGGACCGCTATTTGACAAGATGCGAGTCGACGATCCGGTGGGGGCTTCGGCGGTGCACGGCGCTTGCGGGTTTTGGGGTAAAACAAACTATTTTTACCGAAGCGCGAAGCAATAAGGAGGGTATTAAGTGTCCACCTCAATTTCCAGTTGTCACCTAGATCCTATTAAAATTATTTTGATGACAACAAAAAACTAAATGTGAGGCAGTAAACCCATTTTAACATTTGATTGACTTTAACGAAAAAAATACTAAAAAATGTTGCCATTATAAAAAAAAACTTGTATCAATTATTATTATACTGGTTTGAATAAAATAAAAACGATGCTTTTCAGGTGTCATTGCTGTGGGTCTTTTTGCTGACAACCCAATCCCTATGGACACGACAAACGGCAGATCTGGCTTATTTAAAGGTAATCCATGCACTTATCGGCTTTTTAGGGTTCCGTAGCCCGACAAGGAACCCTTATACATTCGTTCTGTCCGTCCGAATTTTTTAGAACCATCTAACTTCTATATTTATTAAGATAAGTGCATGAAACTTTGCATAATGACAGTTATAATATAGATCTCAATTTTAAAAGTATAAAAAATATATAATATTGCATTTTAGGGGTGGCTCTGGCACATGTGAAATCGAGATGAAAATTTTTTTTTCACTCCACCTAGGTACTTGTGTGGGGTATCGTTGAAAAGGTATTTTATAATGAACATAAGATTTGTTACATCACTTTTTTTATAAAGTCTATACTTTGTGAAATATGGCCTGCGAAACTGGGAAAAATTTGGTCCCCCCCCCCTGCATTTCTAAACTATAAGACATAGAAACTTGTAACTTACAGTACGGATAGGTCATATTTTAAACCTCCCAGAAGCACTAATTGGGCCGAAGGGTACCGCTGTTGAGACACATCAGCAGACTTACTGAGTTATTGACTGGCTATCTATTACGGTTCAAAAGATACAGCCGTTTAAAGGTAGGATGGACAGACGGACGGACAGACAGCATAGGCTTAGTAATAGCAAGGCAAAGCAAAAAGAGAGATCCTATTACCAAGGATTCGGTAATAGGATCCCTTTTTTCCCTTTAATTACGGAACCCTAAAAATGATCAGTTTACTTACATTCATGAAGTCTATTCTTTGGTTTTTAGGGTTCCGTACCCAAAGGGTAAAACGGGACCTTATTACTAAGACTCCGCTGTCCGTCCTTCTGTCTTTCCGTCTGTCACCAGACTGTATGTCATGAACCGTGATAGTTAGACAGTTGAAACTTTCACAAATAATGTATTTCTGTTGCCGCTATAACAACAAATACTAAAAAACAAAATAAAATAATTGTTTAAGGGGGTTCCCATACAACAAACGTGATTTTTTGCCGTTTTTATAGATAATGGTGCGGAACCCTTCGTGCACGAGTCCAACTCGCACTTGGCGGGTTTCATTTTATTTCACCTTGTGCCATTTCCTCCAATGTTCTCGAACGTTTCATTTGTCTAAAGTTAATTAAAACGTAACGAACGCCCGTACGCCTAGCAATTCCGCAGAGTAATATGGCACTGATGCGCTTACGACCTCTTTCCCAGACTCCCACGCACCAATATTTGCGTGGAACAGTCGCTCTGGTGACAGTGGCCATTTTCAACGGAAAAAATCGGACGTGGACGTCGGAGAATATTGTTACGTGGCTGTTTGTGTAAAATTAAGATATGGTTTTTTTTATATCAAAATAACGTCGTTTTTTTTTAATAATGTGACTAGATGCATATGCATTATAAGATCCCAAAAATGCAATAAAAAAATAAAGTCCTAACGGCCACTGTGGTCCTCTCGTCCGGATAGGGCGAACTGTCAATTTTATCGATCGATAAAAACTGTTTGCAAAATCACGCGATCGCGAACCGTATCTCGGCGGTTCGCGTGATTTTGAAAACTGCACCTATTCGAGCCCGAGTTGAGTTGGGCGTAAGGCCCAATGTATGTGGTCTTTCAATTATTAAAAAAACAATCATTGATGTACCATTCGAACCAATTTATTTGTCAGAAAACTATAAGTACATTTTTGGAAACATAATAAACTAACCTAAATTAAAATAAAGAATCAGACTTGGCTATTATAAATTGATTTATTTATTTATTGAGGTACACAAAACAGAATATAGTCATAATAAAACTAAATTAACTGTGATGACAATTGTGAATTAAACCATATCTCAAAATATGCGTACTTATATTTCGGGGTGACGAGCGCAGTGCATTGCCATCCAGGGTTTTGAACTTTTAAAGTTCAAAATTCTGAGTGGCGTTGAGCTGTTATGGGCAAGCGTGAAGAGCCATCAGGCGAGCGACTTCGCTCGTCTCGTCACTCAATATCATAAAAAAACTCATCATGGTTATTATATAAAAGCAGTATGTTATTACAAATTATAATAATTAAAATAAAAAATTAATTACCACATAGATTAAACGTGTTTAATATTAATAGGCTTGCGAGTCGCCACTACCTCGCCTGATGTTAGACGATGCTGCGGTCTACCATGGAGTACCCTGCACGCCGGTCGTATAGATTTTTCTTCAATGGAGCATCAGTTCATTTAGTTTGTGCGAAACCGTCGACTCCGTGAAGCACAACACAGCTGACTACTCAATTCGACTGTAACTTTCTTACAGATTTAAAAAAAAAAACAAAAAAAAAAAATTAAGGTTCTCAATTCAGTTGTTTTAACTGACTTTCAAAAAGGAGGAGGTTATCAATTCGACTGTTTTTATTATTTATTTTTTATTTAATGTTTGTTACCGCATAACTTATGACTAGGCGAACCAATTTTGATGATATTTTTTTTATTTGAAAGTTGTTGCTTCCCATTTGGTCACATTTAAGTTTGGTTCAGTTTTTATGAAGTCTGTTTTTTATATTGATAATTAATTATTATTTGTTTGTTTTTAGTAGGTACATTAAGAGGTTTACCAAATGGGATACATACTTATCAAACCGGATGGATCCGTACCAACCAACCAATATGAAAAATATTTTTTTATTTGAAAAGGTTTATACTTTTAAATTGGTCCCGTTGAATTTCATCAAATCGGTTTAGTGGCCTTAGTACGAGAACTAGCGAAAAAGTTATCGTTACGTGAACGATATGATAATTTTAAATTCCATCCAAATCCATCCCGCCGTTTCTGCGTGATTGAGTTACAAACATCCATCCATCAAAACTTTCACATATACATATTATGAATACTAGCTGCGCCCCGTGGTTTCACCTGCGAGGTGATGAAAATCGGTGATGATGATGATGATAAAAAGTAGCCTATGTGTTAATCCAGGACATAAGCAATGTATATTCCAAATTTCATCCAAATCCGTCCAGCCGTTTATGCGTGAATGAGTAACAAACATCCATCCATCCAAACTTTCACATATATGATAATGATGATGATGATTATTTGTTTCTTTACATGGCAGGTGGTGGCTGGTATCTCCTGGGCGTGCAGTCCCTGACAGCAGTCTGCCTGGGCGTGTGGGGCGTGACAGTGACCATGGCTCTTCTCTGGCTCATCGACAAACTGCTACCCATCCGCATGGACCCCTACGAGGAGCTGCTGGGAGCTGACCTCACGGAGCACAGGATCAGGCATGGAGCGGTAACTATTCCTTCATCTACAAGGGGTGTTATAACCACATCATCATCACTATCAGCCAGAAGACGTCCACTGCTGAACATAGGCCTCCCCCTTTAACCTCCACACTGAACGACATCCTGCCATCTGCATCCACTGGATGCCCTCGATTCTCACGATGTCGTCGGTCCATCTAGTGGGAGGCCTACCTACGCTGCGTCTTCCGATTCGTGTTATAACCGTTTCGGTACCAGTTCCGGTTATAACCACAGACGTCGCAATTTGTTTTAGTAATAACAAAGAATTACTTAAAATAGCATAATTATCAATTTAAAATACCGACTTCACAATAAATAAGCGCTCAAACAAAATTATTCATATTTCGAAATCAACAGAGGCTCGATCAAAATTATTGATGTTACGAAATTAACAGGCACGTGAACAAAATTATTCATGTTGCGAAATCAATAGGCCCTCGAACAAAATTATTGATATTGTGAAATCAACAGATGCTCGAACAAAATTATTGATATTGCGAATTCAACCATAGGTGCTCAAACTATCCTATTGATTATGCGAAATCAACAGGCGCTTATTTTTTTTATTGATGTTGCGAAATCAACTGGCGCTCGAACAAAATTATTAATGTTGCGAAATCAACAGGCTTTCGAACAAAATTAATGATGTTACGAAATCAACAGGCGCTCAAACAAAATTCATGATATCGCGATGTCAACAGTATTTTTAAACTCGTTTTTTGTGATACCGTATCAGTAATCACCGGCACAATCACCAGCCTTCATTTTCGAGAGCGTTTCCTTTACACGGTATACAAATATGAAGTAGTCTAGTCTGATCTCCACGTTGTCCACAGGTTGGCTTATCTCGAGCAGTGTCTGCGTTACGGCCGTTCCACCGCTCGCCGAGCATCGAAGAGGTCGGTAACGTCGGCATAAATACAGGACACAACATCATCATAGACAAGATAAAAGAGGTTTGTCTTTTTTTGAAGTGAAAACTTCTTTAGACGCGTTGAGCACTTTTTGGCGCTTTCACAGAATACATAATGCACAACCCTGTACCGTGTATTTTAAAACACCGCCATCTCTCGTAGAATAGGCGAATTACTACTTAAGTTTTCACTTCTGAGTTCTGACGTGCAGTCCTATGACTGATGTTTTTTTTCTGGATGGAGTGAATTTGATGACGATTTGCAAAAGCAGACTTGACACTGAACAGAAGATTCGACTCATTGCCAGTTCTGTGGCTAGAGTCCTAATAATGGAGATGTGAATGGCGACCGTATATTTAAATGTTCTTTTTTTTGACCAAAAAAAAACAATATATATACCTACCTAATCAAAGCTTTTTTTTCAGGCAAAAAAAAAGAATAAAGACACAAAACTGCAAATGTTCACCAACAACGCTTTCGTAGAAGAAGGCGATGAATCCCAGCAGTCAACATTTCGAAACAACGGGTTTTTGAACAAGCGCCCTGGCAACCCCGCCAACGAGCTCCACAGAACTCTAGACTCTATGGTCGACGAGATCGATGGTACGAATTTCAAAAAGAGAAACAAAAAGGGCGGGAATAAAGACCAACATGGCGGTGCGTCTGTCATTCGAGTTTTACCGGTAGAGTTGAAAGGAAGGAAGTTCAAAGAGTTAAGTGCGATCGAATTAGAGGAACTGGGTGAAATGAATGCAAGTCAAGACAGGTTTAGACATAGGTTTACTGAAGATGACTATAAAAGGGATCTAATGAATGCTAATACTGATATTAGGTGGATAGATTAGGACTAGCGTTTGAAATGATATGTTGAAGACGCATGGAAAGAGTCAGTTGATGGAAAGCCACAGAAGCCATTAAAGGAAAGCCGAAGATCGGGCTTAGTGTCGTGCCTTGGGAGAGGCCTATGTCCAGCAGTGGACTAGGCTGATTATGATAATGATAAGTCCGATCAAGGAGAGCTTTTGCAAACAAGTTAACGTCATGTCATGAAAGGAAATAAAATGGTGATTACCAATGAGAATAAAATAGGACTAACAAATCTAATATTTTAGCACTATTAAGTACTTATATTTTAAAAGTTGTAAAACAACTGCTTAAGAATCGTTATTGGTGGTCAGTAGAGTTAAGAAACTACCCGCAATTTATTCGTGGAGTTTTCTATTCGCATTTTTATTTTATTTACGGCAAGTTGTGTAGCCAAAACATAAGCTTTTTATATGGAAGAAAACTTGTGGAATCCCACTTCTGAAAATTTGGTAAAGCATTTCACATTGTTGGTGTTATTATTTTGGTAACGACATGGTCCTATGCTAGACTGTACTGCACAATGCACTTTTTGGGATTAATAAAATAGATTTAGAATTGTGTCATAATAAATATTGTACATAAAATAATAAAACGTTTTGAAATTACAAACATGTTTATTTCATTTCAGCCATATATTTAGTATTTTCAGCCTTATTAAATAACATTAAAAACAACAGAACTGGCAACACACACATATAGTGATACCAGAACTATTCTTCGCAACTTACGGGGTGTTTTAAGATGTTATCATTTTCACTTCTTCTTATTTTATAGATTTTTTGGGTAAATATTAACCAACAGAATTATTATACCAATGACTTATTTCAGTTGGCAATGCCTTGAAGGTCTTTATAGCTTCTGAAATAGTTTCTACAGGCACTGATAAGGTGTATAACTTGTACTCTTTTTGCACTCTACTGGCGGTTGTTTCAGTGTTGCTATATATAGAGTCAGTGTTTTTGACCGGCATTATGATTTCCAAAGCTTGGAGGTGCTCGAAAGCTTTGAGAATCACTGGACGTGGAACGGTTTGGGTGGAAGAGTTTGTGTTTGCGAATTTTGTATACCTGAAAGGAATGGGAAATTGGTCACAACTTTGAATCATCCAAACGTAAGCTATCTTCGACCGCATCATCGTCTTTTCATCAGGTGAGATCGCGATCAAACAAACGTTATTCTAGTCAGGGGCCTTACCCCTAGCTCTATTTTTGCGAGCCAACTTTTGGTAGGTACCTGATAGGTACCTAAAATTAACCAACTTATTTAAGCTGCATCGTTTAAAAGCGTCTAACTTGAATGAACGATAATCACAATCACACGCATAGTAAAACGGATTTTAGTTCATTCAAGTTAGACGCTTTTAAACGATGCAGCTTAAATAAGTTGGTTAATTTTAGGTACCTATCAGGTACCTACCAAAAGTTGGCTCGCAAAAATAGAGCTAGGGGTAAGGCCCCAGATGTTAGTAAAAATAACATTAAGTAATTTAAAAAAACTAAAATACACTTTATTCAAATTTTGCATGTCATCGGTCCTTGATAAGTGTGCAAATTTTCAATTTAATGCGACGTTTTTAAGTAGTTGAAAATCAAATTCAAAGATTCCGTTACATACATACATCCATACACACATACATTCCAAGCTAATAAAAGCGTGTTCTATGAGAAGCAAGTTTTTTTTCTTGACCTTTCTTCATCTGTGGTTTTGCAAAATCTTCCAATCCATGTCTCGTCAACGCCCATCTTTCACATTTTTATGAACAACCAGCTTCACCGCCCCGCGATTTCACCCGCGTGGTGATGAAAATCGGTGATGATGATGATAATGAAAAGTAGCCTATGTGTCAATCCAGGACATAAGCAATGTAAATTCCAAATTTCATCCAAATCCGACCAGACGTTTCTGCGTGATTGAGTAACATCCATCCATCCAAACTTTCACATATATGATACTAGCTGCGCCCCGCGGTTTTACCCGCGTGGTGATGAAAATCGGTGATAATGATGATAATGAAAAGTAGCCTATGTGTCAATCCAGGACATAAGCAATGTAAATTCCAAATTTCATCCAAATCCATCCAGCCGTTTCTGCGTGATTGAGTAACAAACATCCATCCATCCAAACTTCTACATATATGATACTAGCTGCGCCCCGCGGTTTCACCCGCGTGGTGATGAAAATTGGTGATGATGATGAAAAGTAGCCTATGTGTCAATCCATCCGTCCATCCAAACTTTCACATACATGATATTAGTGTGATTTACTCACCTATGAAGCACCATTTCGAAGTTCATCGGCTGATTATCAAATATATCCATAGCGTGTTTCATGGCCACAACCAGAGACAACTCCAATATAGACAAGGCATGTATCAGCTTCACGCAGTGTTCCGGGGCCACAGTATTGTCTATTGCACTTGATAACTCTGCGCTGTCTATGAACGGGGCGGTGGGACAGAGTTTGGATACCAACTGGAACTAACGAAAAAAATATTAAACTACCCGCAATTTTTCGTTTCGCTGTATTTATGTGGGATGGAAAAATTCGTTTCATTACTCATACTCGGAAAGTAGGTCTGAAGTTCCCTGAGGAGCGGGTTGAAAGTAATACATTTCAGCCCCAGGGAGAATCACTTTCAACTGACAGACACTCAAATGAATAGTTTAGAATAATTTTGAAAATATTTCTATACGCGACTGCTCACGTTGGAGGTCCGAGGGGAAGCAAATTACAGGGCACACAGAGATTTGACATCTTATATCTCGGGGTGACGAGCGCAGTGCATTGCCATCCAGGGTTGAAGTTCAAAATTCTGAGTGGCGTTGAGCTGTTATGGGCAAGCGTGAAGAGCCATGAGGCGAACGACTTCGCTCGTCTCGTCACTCAGTATCATAAAAAAATATATATATAATTGTACTCACCAGTATATTTCTAAAAATCTGCTCATTCACCGTGTAATAGCAGAACTTCTCAACAGCGTCTGTCACCTTGTCTTCATTGGCCAATGCGGCAATATGTGCGTTCCAATCTTCGACGAATGTTGGTTCCAACATGTTGAATGTAGATGGGTCTATGGAACATCTTTGAAGTACTTCCTCTGGGATTGAGAAGTCAGTGTCTAACTCTGAATGGTCTGTGCTTACTGACGCTGAAACAGGTTATAATAGTCTTCCCGTGAACATGGTGCATGTAACTGCGCCGAAATATCGGGAGCTCCTTCCATAACCTTACCACGGTAAACCAACCAACAACCTGAAGATGTTAAAAGTTCGGCTTCTGACGGTATATTTAAAAATAGGTTGAGACAGTTTTTGATCTAGAAGGCCTATTACTCTTTCAAAGAGTATTGTGATAAAAAATATTAAAATATATTGTTTTTTAAGTTTTTTGATATATAATAGTGTACTTATGTACTAGTTTTGTTTATCCTCAAATGTGACGTGTGATATTGTATATAGTTCACCAATAAAGTATCTGTATCTGTAAATATCCCGTAAATAATCATATAACTTAAGTTATAATATTTTTAACCCCCAACGAAAAGAGAGGGGCGTTTTTTTTATTTTTTGTTAAAATGTAACTCCACGGACACCGGGGTCCGTGACTTTTGAACCGACTTCCAAAAAGGAGGAGATTATCACTTCCACAGTTTTTTTTGTTTGTTACTGCAGAACTTTTGACTGGGTGAACCGATTTTGATGATTCTTTTTTTATTTGAAAGCTGGTGCTTTCCATTTGGTCCCATTTTAATTTGTCTAGTTCTGCTCAGAACTACAATTTTGCTAACTTAACCGAATTTAATTTACTTAATGGTGTTTTAAAAAACATTTATACTTGTGAATATAATAATTTGATGAAATTGAGTTTAAGGCCCCGTTATTGCAAGTAATTTTCGGCGGAGAATTTTAGTCTCTTCTCAAATATGCGTACAACATTTCAATGTTCAATAAGTTTTGATTACCTTTTTCACTCAATAGAGGCGAATTCACAGAGGTTACGTTATAATTTGCAAGACATTAAAACGCTTATATCTTCCTTTATTTTGAACACATTTGAATTGTGTTTTCGGTGTGCGGCACTATTTATAGTCAGCATTTAAAAGAAAACATTCACGAAAAAAATATATATAGGCGTTGTTTAAAAGGGATATTAAGGCCTTTAATCTATTAAAGGCCATTACAAAAAGTACATTAGGATAATGGGGCCCCGATGACATTGACAGAGAACTATTTTCGGGCGAGAGTAGAGTAGCTTCGCGCATGCATATATATTACTATTACTAATATTATAAAGAGGAAAGATTTGTACCTATTTTTGTATGTTTGTATGTTTGTAATGAATAGGATCCGAAACTACTGAACCGATTTGAAAAATTCTTTCACTGTTGGGAAGCTACACTATCCCCGGGTGACATAGGCTATATTATATTTTGTAGCGAGGCCGAAGGCCGAGCTTACACTCGTGCGAAGCCGGGGCGGACGGCTAGTATATTATAAAGGGTGTCTCAGTAAGAGTGCACTTTTTAATTTTGGAATTATTTTTTTCTGTGCAAGTGGCAACTCTGAAACTCGACAGCTGTCACCTATGTTTATTCCGATTATTAAAATTTTCAGCAGGACGGCGCCACCTACCACAACGCGCATGAAACAGTCGAGTTATTGCAGAAACGATTTTTTAGAACACATTATCTCACGAAATTCTGATGTTAACTGGCCACCAAGATCGTGCGATTTACGTCGTGCGATTTTTTTCTTTGGGGTTTTGTGTAATATCGGGTTTATGCGTATAAACCAGAAACAATTCCTGAGTTCAAATCAGAGGTCCAACGCGTCATCGGTGAGATACAGCCACATATCTGTGTAAAATTCATGGAAAATTTCATGAAAAGAGTAATGGCCTGTCATCAGAGCCGTGGGGGCCATTTGCTGGATATTTTATTCTTTACTTAATCGGAACATGTCTTCCTTACAATCCAATAAAAATATCACAACTCTCTCATAACATGCGTGTTTTTATTTTAAAATGGAAAAGTGCATTCTTACTGAGATACCCTTTATTTGATTGAAAGTTAGTCTTACTGTAATAATGGTAGCCGGGCGATAATGGTGTTAAATGGTGTAAAAATAATGGATACCTGATGATCTTCTTCTTCTTCCCTTTTTAATTACTTTTCGAAATGGCATACTCAGCATTTGGATCAGTACCTACAATCAAAAAAGTAATATGTATTATCTAAGATAATTCCGTTTCATGGTTGATATTCTGAAAACCACAACGAAGCAGAAAAAAATTTTTTGATTCTATTTTCATTGTGCAAACTGCTCGTCAGACTAGATCAGACAAACAAACAAAACAAAGGGTGGGTTATCATCATCATTTCAGCCATAGGACACATGCTGGACATAAGCCTCCCTCATCGATCTCCAAAAGGGCTGGTTGGAAGCGACCTGCATCCAGCGTTTTCCTGTGGTCTCTTTTAGGTCGTCTGTCCATCTTGTGGGTGAACTAGGGTTATGCCTTAGTACAATTATCGTTTGCCTTCAAGTGCTGTTTCCGCGTTTCATACATTTTTTGGTATACATTTTTATAACTTAATGCAAAAACGGTAAGGCTCACTAGGTCATTTTGGGTCCTGCCCCGTCCACCCACCGGCTTCACCCAATAGTGGGTGCACGGGTAATTCGCATTTACCTTTGAACCCACTGCATTTATAGATAATGGTATGGAACCCATCGTGCGCGAGTCCGACACGCGAATATATAATTGCGAATTACCCGTACACCCACCGGCTTCATTCTCTAGTCTCCATTCGAGTGACATAGCTAGTAGAATATAAAACGAACCCGCTTGTAATAGACAATAGGTGACTGATTCTCTGTGATCGGGAACACCAGGATGTGTCGGTGTGAGAAGCGAGACTTCACTCTTTTCTCCAGCAGTTCCATCACATCTAAACGGTTTGTGATACCTGGAAATAAAAAAAATTACAATATAGAATTATAGAAGTGGGAAGCAGGTTTCACTGCAGTGGTTCTCACAGAAAAGCAGTGCCGTAAATAGGGCGGTGCCACCGTTGCCCAGGCACAGGGCGTAGACTCTGGGGGGCGCAAGAATGGCCAGACCAGGCAGGACTATTCTTTTTCGGTTTGCTCCTGATGAGTTCCCGCTGCGCCCCTAGTGGTCGATTCCAACACATACGTACCTACATGCCAGTATCATCAAAAACGTCTAGCATTACTCTAGGGTACCTATAATATCCTAAAAAAAATAGGACGCAGTAATAGAAGGTCGCACAGGGCGCAGAAAAGGCAATTTACGGCACTGCAGAAAAGACAAGTAAAAAGAACGGAAATTAGAAGGAAAATCTGTCGCCTGGTATTGTGACAGAACCTTGATTGAACATTCTTATTTAGATATGACTGACGTTTCGTTTATATGGGTGCAACTGGATCCCAACAAACTTGCCTTGA
The DNA here is from genome assembly GCA_949125355.1 of Agriopis leucophaearia. NCBI lineage: Eukaryota > Metazoa > Arthropoda > Insecta > Lepidoptera > Geometridae > Agriopis > Agriopis leucophaearia. The sequence continues at coordinate 2,637,970 of OX421289.1, forward strand.
CAGCTGTTCTAATTTGTTTTTTTATTTCCTGTGGTGATGACATAGCTAATGTTTGGTCACTTAACAGCAGGCGAGGTGGCGGTCAAATGCAAGCCTATTATTGAATTAAACGATTATTTTTATTGAAAAACTAGTGCTGTTCGCCGCGACGTCGTACGCGTAGATTTTCATATAAACTTTCCTCCCTTAATCGGGCCCTTTCGCAAGATAACATAGCCTGTACTTCAATCTGGTCATAGCTAAGCTAAGCATATTAGTGAAAACCGCATTTAAATCCGTTCAGTGGTTTAGGAGATGTGCGTGGACAAACAAACAAACAGACAAAAATTATAAAAACTGTCTTAACGTATTCAGCTGCTTATTTTTAGACGCCCTGTGTGTATTATTTTTTTGATTTCGCGATTTTTTTTTTTTATCTTTACGTATTTATTTGTTTTCTTAAATCTAAGTTTGTTTACAATATTTTTATAAAAACAAAATATTATAAAAAAACATAAACCTAGGGTGCCGCCAGCAGCGGGGCAGGGCCCAAGCTACCGGTGGTTAGGGCTGCAGAGTGAGGAACCTCCTGACAATGCGCGCCGTGTCAAGGATTACCGCCTTCTGAATCTGACCCTTGACCCAACAGTCTAGCAAGAGCCTCTTAAGGTGGTGGTCGAGGCTCTTCGCTATAAGGCCGTTAACCGAAACAACTATCGGGACAATGATCGTCGAGTCAACATCCCACATGGCGGTAACCTCGTGAGCCAAGTCAAGGTACTTGCTGAGTTTGTCCTTCTCGGCCTTCACGAGGTTCTCGTCATGTGGTATGGTGATGTCGACGAGCACTGCTGGGACCGGTCGACCATCACGATATCAGGCTTATTGGCGACAATAGTCCTGTCCGTGATGATAGACCGGTCCCAGTAGAGCAAAGCACGACCATTCTCGAGAACTGGTGCTGGTGCGTACTTATAGTACGGCACCTCAGACTCGACAAGGCCGTATCGAAGGGCAAGTTGCTGGTGGATGATCCTGGCTACTTGGTTGTGCCTGTGCAAGTACTCGCCGTTAGCAAGATGCGAACAACCGGAGATGATATGTCGGAGAGACTCTCCAGGACGGTGGCATGCCCGACAGATGTCGACCGTACCGTCCTTCATGATATATTTCCGGTAGTTGTTGGTCTTGATAACTTCATCCGCAATCGCACAGGCAAACCCCTCGGTTTCCCCAAAGAGGTCCCCGAAACGTAACCAGTTCACCGACGCAAGCAGGTTCACATCGGGCCCTGTTAAGACCCGATAGAACCGCCCGTGCAGCTCCTTGCCTTTCCATACGTCCTTGCGATCCTCGATGCTTAGCACCGATGGTTTGCGCCAGTTCTCGTTTGCCAAGGAGAGCGGCGTGAGGCCCCTGTCAACAGCCACAACATCGCGATGCATCCCACTCTCACTGTTACGGAAAAAATCCCTGAGACTGCACACCTCACGGTTGTGTAGGTTCTTGGCATTTAAAAAGCCTCGACCCCCCCACTTCCGTGGAATGTACAGTCTCATAACAGACGAGCGTCGGTGTAGCATGCGATGTGATGTGAGCAGTTGACGGACCCTTCTGTCCAGGGCGTCCAGCTCAGTTTGAGTCCACCTCAATATGCCAAAGGAGTATATCAGTAAAGGCATCACCCAACCGTTGAAGGCACGCACCTTGTTGCCACCAGACAAAAGACTATTAAGTACTTTGGTCAGGCGACAAAAGAAGCGCTCCTTCACCGATTTCTTGATGTCCTCTACCGATACACCCAACGACTCTGACATACCGAGGTACTTGTAGGTCTCGGCCTCAGAGAGAGACCTGAGAGTCATCCCCTCAGAAAGCTGTAAATTCGGGGAATCTACAACTTTCCCTCGTTGCACATGCATGACCGCACACTTATCTACACCGAATTCCATCCTGATGGCGCTGCTAAAAACCTCGGTGATTTTTAGCAGCTCCACCAAGTCTTGGCGTTTCGGTGTAAACAGCTTGAGATCGTCCATGTACAACAGGTGGGAGATGACTTATCTTTACGTTATTATTATATACTAGCCGTCCGCCCCGGCTTCGCACGAGTGTAAGCTCGGCCTTCGGCCTCGCTACAAAATATAATATAGCCTATGTCACCCGGGGATAGTGTAGCTTCCCAACAGTGAAAGAATTTTTCTAATCGGTTCAGTAGTTTCGGAGCCTATTCATTACAAACATACAAACATACAAAAATAGGTACAAATCTTTCCTCTTTATAATATTAGTGTAGATAAATAAACAGGTGTTTTTTATTGAAAAATATCTTTTTTGATGTGATTCCCTGGGCGTGATGTTGTCTTTTTGTACTGCTTTTTTGTACTTTAGTTAAGAATTTATGAGGTGGTACAAAACCTTCATTGTGCAAGCCCAACACGCACTTCGCTGGTTTATTTTTAACCAACTTCCAAAAAGGAAGAGGTTCTATTCTAGGAATAATTAAATATAGGTAGTAATTAACATGGTCTCTTTTAGTAATTAAGACAAAAAATACAACTATACTAAAATATGACTGCCCCGGTGGCTCAGTGACTGCCCCGGTGGCGCAGTTGGTAGTGAACCTACTTCCTGCGCTTAGGGGTGTGGGTTCGATTCCCATCTAGGACAAACATTTGTGTGATGAACATTTGTGTTTGTTCTATGTCTGGGTGTTAATATCTATTTAAGTATCTATTTAAAAATATATATGTACGTATATCAGTTTCTGGCTGCCATATTACAAGCTTTGCTTAGTTTGGGGTCAGATGACCATGTGTGCAATAATGTCCCAGATATTTAATTTTAATTTAATTATATAATTTTGACAATATTCTAACATACTAATATTTCCTTTTCAACTTTAACAAAATTGACTAATAAATAATAAAAATTAATTTAAAAAACTAACATGTTGTACGCCGTACCTGGCAAGGACATGAGATACGTTTCCATTGTTACGACCCCTGTATGCTACTTTGTATCGTATGTATGTGTACCTACCATGTTCTGACATATAAATATTTTGTAAAGTTATATGATTATTTACGGGATATTTACCGTGGTAAGGTTGTGGAAGGAGGTCCCGATATTTCGGCGCAGTTACATGCACCATGTTCACGGGAAGACTGAAGAATGCGGGTGTTTGGTGAAAAAGTTCAAAGTTAGGTACAAACAAAACGATCTACCCTCTTTCTTAGTCTTTTGCTACGGTTATCACTGGAACTCGAACTCGAACCTAAGTGTCGACAAAACACACTCACTGTATCACTGCGTACAGTATTTTGAACGCGGACTTTTATGACGGACGTAAATAATCATATAACTTTAGTGATCAACCGTGATAGTTTAAAACATTATAAATATTTTGATTTGATTCTCAATTCGACTGTTTTTTTAAATGTGTGTTTCTTCAGAATGTTGACTGGTTGAACCGTTTTTGATGATGTTTTTTTTTTATTTGGAAGCTAATGCTTCCCATGTGGTCCCATTTCAATTTGGTCCAGTTCTGACATTTTTATGAAGTCGGTTTTTTATATTGATATTTTTTTTATTTATTAAATTATCATATAATCTTACCTAACACACACATAGGCGAGTCCCCGCTGTGTGTGATATCAAACAGATTGTACAACAACGTCTGTGTGCGTCCTGTCTTACAGAACATATCCATCTGCTCCAATATGAAGAGCATGCTCTTGCAGCGACGGTCAGCGCCGCTTTGGAGACAGCTCAGTAGAAAGGCCAGGTTCTCAGCAAAGGTGCCGAATACTCGGTCACCAACTGCATTTTCCAGCTGCATCTGGAAGGGGTATATAGATACTTAAGCCTAACACTACCCAGAGATGTGCCACATCATGTCCTAAATAAAGGAAATTGTGTATTTACTAATTCTAATTAAATTGATAAAACTATACTATCGAACTGAATTCCCTCTGTTTAAAACACTGTTAAACTATCATGGTTGTTCACTACAGTTATATGATTATTTACGGTATATTTAGTCCAAAAAAACTTTTTGGACTTTTTAATGTGTAATGCAGGTTACTAACACAACAAAAATTCGCAATTCTTTTCAATGGTTGCCTGGAAGAGATCGCTTTTAGCGATAAGGCCGTCACTTGTGGCACTGGCTCATAAGTGTTTTCTATCTGTATGTAATTTTTATTTCTGGTGTACACAATAAAGAGTTTCTATCTAATAGGTCGGGGAAAAAGTCTTTTCGTATTTTGTATGTATAAGGTTGTAGTAAAAATCTCATCCGTTGTACTGTTTGTATCTGGCTGGTTTTGATACCATTAAAAATATGACATTTTAAAAAAGGAATACAAAAAGTAAAAAGCAATTTCCCGCCATTTTTCAATTGTTTTTTTGTTTGATAAAATGAGTGAATCTAACGAAGAAATTCGATATATTGTGAAATTTTATTACAAAAAAGGGAAAACTGCGACACAAGCCGCGAAAAAAATTTGTGCCCTGTTACGGATAAAGTAGATGCCATTTCTGAAAAAGTGGACCAAGATCGGCATATTAATAGTTACGACGTAGCTGAAGAACTGGGGATTGACCACAAAACAGTTTTGACCCATTTGAAAAAAACTGGGTATACAAAAAAACTCGATATTTGGGTGCCACACAAGCTCACTGAAAGAAACCAAATGAATAGTGTACTCATTTGCGACTCTCTATTGAAACGTAAAGAAACCGAACCGTTTTTGAAAAGATTGATCACTGGTGATGAAAAATGGATCACCTACGACAAGAATGTGCGCAAACGATCATGGTCAAAGGGCAGTGAAGCACCACAGACTGTAGCGAAACCCGGATTAACACGTAATAAGGTGATGCTGTGTGTATGGTGGGATTGGCAGGGCATCGTTCATTATGAGCTTTTACCGCCGGGCAAAACCATCGATTCGGATCTCTACTGCCAACAGCAGATGAGACTCAAACAAGAAATTGAGAAAAAACGGCCGGAATTGATCAACAGAAAGAGTGTGGTCTTTCATCATGATAACGCCAGACCGCACACATCTTTGGCTACTCAGCAAAAATTTAGAGAGCTTGGTTGGGAAGTGTTAATGCATCCACCATATAGCCCTGACCTTGCACCCTCAGATTTCCACCTGTTTCGATCTCTTCAGAATTCTTTGGGTAGTGTTAGATTAACATCAAGAGAGGACTGTCAAAACTACTTGTTGCATTTTTTTGATCAGAAGTCCCAAAAATTCTACAGCAACGGGATCATGTCACTAACTACAAGATGGCAACAAGTTATCGAACAAAATGGCACATATATATTATAATGAAATGTAATTAAACTTGAAAAAAATATGTCTTGAATTTGTTTAAAAAATACGAAGAAACTTTTTCCCCGACCTTATATATATCTATCTACCTTATTCATAACAAAACTTTAACGCTTATTTTTTAAAAGCATGTAGTCTGCAACTAATATTTTTGTAGTGGTAGGACTCTTTTGCAGGGGTCCGCCTGGGGAAGTACCACACCTTTGCCAGTTATTCAACCGCCAAGCAGTAGTGTGCAAACACTACTGTGTTCCGGATTGAAGGGCAATGTTTCCAGCGAAATTACAGGGCACACAGAGATTTGACATCTTATATCTCGGGGTGACGAGCGCAGTGCATTGCCATCCAGGGTTTTGAATTGTTGAAGTTCAAAATTCTGAGTGGCGTTGTGCTGTTATGGGCAAGCGTGAAGAGCCATCAGGCGAGCGACTTCGCTCGTCAAAAAAAAACTATAAAATGTATATATCATAATTATTGTGATGATTTAGTTTAATTCTTGTGCCTCGATTCCCCTATGTTATGTAATGACATACATCATGTTGCTGTTTAATTATATTTTATTTATGCTATGCCAACAAGTTAACGAGCCGCGTCAGGGTAAGTGATCACCGACGTCTATGCAAACAGCATAACCAAGGCAGCCCTGGTCCACAACTCACTTTAGGTATGAAGCTACAAGTAGTCGTCTTGTCGGACTTGCCGTGCCCGCTGCCGCGCGATAGACAGAGAGACAACTTCTAGGCTTAATATAGCTGTAGGTAGTTAGCACTCTCACATCCTGAATTGCACTTTGTTGTGTAGTCAAGAGTCGCTACTTATTTAAATAATTTTGCGGAGTGAATTTTCTGTAATTGTACTTATATGTATTCTGTAACCAAGGGCAAAGTACAAAACTAGTGGCATCACAGGTACATGGCCGTCCTTTACCTGTGCAGTGATGGACTTCAAGGCTAACTTCTCATCACTATGTATCAACCCATTCAGCTTTACAATGATGGCATCTTCATCCAGATCTGTTTCCTTGGCCAGCTGGTGAAGTACTGAGTTGACAAGCTGAAAATAACATTTAGAAGATGTATGACAAGTCTTATGAGATTCACCAATATGCACTGGGCCAGCATGGTGGATAAGGGCCCATCTCTCTGACAGGTCTGTATCACAACAGTGGGAACATGATATGGGACATTTTTTTGGGACATTTTTGCACACATGGTCATCTGACCCCAAACTAAGCAAAGCTTGTAATATGGCTGCCAGAGACTTATATACGTACATATATATTTTTAAATACATACTTAAATAGATATCAACACCCAGACATAGAACAAACACAAATGTTCATCACACAAATGTTTGTCCTAGATGGGAATCGAACCCAATGATAGGCTGATAATTCTTATTTTTATTCGAGATGGCGGCGATAAGTCGTAGCATAAGTAGCAGATGGAATATATAATACAGCATAATAATGATGAAAAGCAGTCTAGCTGATGTGGTGATGTGGATGAAGGTAGTGATGCCTCATACAACCCGGTAGCGACTCTAGTTTCTTCTCTGGCTTCACAATGCCACAGCACATGCTCTACAGTTTCTTTCTCCTTCATGCAGCCACGACACAGTGGACTGTCCATGGCTCCCAGTTTATACAAGTGGCTATTCAAGTAGAAATAACCGGTTATGAGGCCTACAATCAGGCTGATAATATGAACGAATGAAGGTTTGAGGGTAGAACTAAGTGGAAACCCCATTCATTCCAGACGAGACATGATGATCTTCATCAAAATCAAATACTCCACTCCGCCACATAACATTAGGTAAGATGTAGTCAAACGCCGAGCCTGTTAAGAGCCATATTACAAAATGCACAGTTCAATTTTAGGTATTTAGATTTTTGTGCATAAAACGTAAAAATTATGGCGTAATTGTCAAGACTAATGTAAAACAAATAAACCATAACATTCAAATTGTGTATTTTCAGTCAGTAATTAAACGAAATCGACTCGCGCATTTACCCTCTGAGAGTTTTACGAAAAACTACTTTTGTGAATTGGAGGTAATAAGTTGATAAGTTGAGTTTTTCCAAAATTTGAAGCCATTATCTATATATACAAAAATAAACCCCTGTTTCGCTATAACTTGAGAACGGCTTTACTGATTTCATTCTTTTTTAATGTTTTCTAATACTTCGTAAAAGGTTCTTACATTTAAAAACGGCTGGACCAATTTGGATTAAATTTTGTGTTTCTGGATCGGGTCATAATAGCGAGGCCTAAGGCAGCGCATACACCCTTGCGAAGCTGGGCGGGTCGCTAGTTTTCAATAAAAAATACAGATCTATTTAATACAGAAACTGAATTTTCCATAGATCTTTCTATTTATTAGAATCAGAACGCCGAAAATCTAGTTTTCATTGCTTTTTTCGTCAAAAAAATGTGAGAGGGTACTTAACCTTAAATATTGGAATGGAACACTGAAAGATGACACCTCTTCGTTGACTTTTTAAGCTCCTACATATGGTATATTGTATCCAAAACGTTGAATATAGTACTCACAGTAGTCTTTCCACTTCCCCGAGGTCCGATCATCAACGCAGAGTGGGATTCTCCCTGCAAAACTGTGCGCTTCATCAAGTCGTAAACATGATGTCTTTCTTCAGTATGGTTCCGGAATGAGACGTTGTCCTCCATAATTTTTAGCTTCAGATACTTTCTTATTAGCTTGATTTGCTTAGCTGTTTCATGTTCATCTGTAAACTCGTGCATTTTAGATTAAAAAACAATTCAATAAATAAATAAAACAATGCAGAAATAAACAGCTGTTCTGTCATTCTGTGTTTTGGCGCTAAATTTATTGTCAATGTCAAAGTCAAACAATGAAAGAGTGCTTTTTTTAGCTATTTCGTGGGCTAAAGCTATTAAGGCCATACCGCCTCATCTTCCGTATTTTACAATCTTAAAGCCGTAACAGACGTGTCAACAGTTTTTTTTTTCTCTTGCCTCCCGTCCGTCGGCGGACCGTCAGCCAAATCCGTCACGTCTGTTAACTACTTTAACGTGCATCAAAAGAAAGATAGCAGATACGTTTCAAGAGAAAAAAATATTTTAGGATATTATTACTCCTATTATTGAAACAAAACGGGAAACCCAACCAGTTACGAATGTATCTGCTACCTCTTCTGCTGTGATTGATGACATAGGCCATACTTCAGGCCACCGTGTGTATCTATCAATCGCAGTCAGGCAATAATTGTACCCTTTCGAGTGAGGAAGTGGTCCAATAATGTCTAAATGCACCGACCTAAATCTGTTTGACGGTAATTTAAACTCTCCAAGTGGCGAATTAATATGTCGAGTTACTTTACTGAGTTGACAGCGTAAACAAGTTCGAGCCCATTCACGGCAATTTGCGTTTACTTGAGGCCATACATAACGCTCAGTTACCAAGCGAGTGGTTGCCCGCGCGCCAGGGTGACTGAGGTTGTGACACCTGTCGAATGCAGCTCGACGGAATGCTGGTGTCAGGTATGGACGTGGTCGCTCAGTTGAAGTATCACAAATTACTGTGATATTTGTGCCAGGGATGAGGATGGGTTCGAGCTTCAAAGACGAATTCCCACGCATACTAGCTAGCTCCTCATCCGATTCTTGCGATAACGCGAGTGCAGCAAAATCCTCTTCAAGAGAAATAGACTCAACGCGCGACATGGCATCAGCTACGATGTTATCAACCCCTTTAATATACACTACATCAGTAGTAAACTGGCTGATGAAAGACAGCTGGTTTAATTGGATAGGCGGCAATTTCTCACGTCGTTGTACAAAAGCGTATATTAGCGGCTTATGGTCAGTGTAGATAGTGACGTGTTGTACCTCCAACAGGTGCCTGAAGTGTTGAACACTCTCGTACACCGCAAGGAGTTCCCGATAGTACGCCGGCCACTGAGCCTGTTTAGCAGTCAGCTTTTTACTAAAATAGGCTAGTGGCTGCCAATCATCATTATCGACGCGCTGTTGTAGGCAAGAACCAACGTGCGTTCCTGAAGCGTCAGTAAACAACCCAACCTCAGCACTGTTATTTGGGTGTGCTAAAATTGTAGCGGACGTCAAGCTTTTCTTGCATTCTTCAAAGCACTTTTCTAGCTCAGGAGTCCACACAAAAGGTTTATTGCCTTTGCCTTGAATAGCAGTGATTGCTTCAATTAACGGCGCTTGGTACTTAGCCGTACTTGGCAAAAACCGGCGGTAGTAATTGACCATGCCTATGAATCTGCGCATACCCTGAACTGTCTTTGGGGGCGGGTAATCCACCAGAGAACGAATTCTGTCCTCAGGAGGACGCGTGCCCGCAGCATTGACTCGATGCCCAAGGAAAGATACTTCTGCGGCACCAAATACGGACTTGGCTGTATTAATCACAACGCCATAGTCGTGCAATCGCTGGAACAAGATTTCCAGATGCTGCGCATGCGCTATTTGGTCTTTTGAGTAAACCAAAATGTCATCAACATAGACATAGCAAAAATCTAAGCCACGGACTACTTCATCGATAAATCTCTGAAAAGTCTGCCCAGCATTACGCAAACCGAAAGTCATATACAGAAATTCATATAATCCAAATGGAGTAGTTATCGCTGTCTTGCACACGTCGCCTGGATTCACCGGTATCTGTTGATAGGCCTTGACCAAGTCTATAGTACTAAAAACGGTACAGCCAGACAAGTTGTGCGCATAATCACCTATGTATCGGACAGGGTAGCGATCAGGAATCGTTCGGGCGTTTAATGCACGATAATCACCGCAAGGACGCCACGTTGAGTCCTTTTTAGGTGCGAGATGCAGAGGCGATGACCAAGAGCTATCAGATGGTCGGCAAGTACCAGCTCGGACCATATCTTCGAACTCTTTCTTTGCAATGCCCAGTTTTAATGGTGCCAACCGACGCGGTCTAGATGTCACAGGGGGACCGTCGGTAGTGCTTATATAATGTACGGTGCTGTGTTTAATAATTCTAGGTGCACCAGGTGGTCGCGTTATACTTGGGTATTTCTCCAAGATCGCTGTGAATGGCGAGTCAGGAAGAGATACTACCTTCACACTTTGCTGTTCCGCGGTATAAAGGTCCGCGGACGAAATAAGCCCAGTTTTACTATCGCACAGCTTACCTTTTTAGCAATCGGGTAAAAGCTGGTAATGCGACAAAAAATCTACGCCAATAATACCACTTTCCACATCCGCCACGACAAAGTTCCAGGTGAAATCCCGTCGTAGCCCTAAATTTAAGTTCAACTGTACCAGTCCATATGTGATAATCTTACTGCCATTAGCTGCAACTAAACTATATGATAATGGCTGAAGCGTACGTCCTTTTATAAAGCTACGAGGAACGCAACAAATATCCGAACCAGTGTCCACCAAAAATTTCCGGTTGGATCTCCGGTCGGTCACGAAAAGGCGGCGACTAGCTGGCGAGCAACTGGATGTCGCCTTTAACAGTTGCTGTTTTGGTTTCCCTGATCACTAGGCGGGGAACCGGACCACTTACATGGAGGCACACATTTACGTGCTTTTGTCGCAAAACGGTCATGATAAAAGCACAAATCATAGTTACGTGAACGTGATCGGCTGCGACTACGATTACGGTTACGATTGAAGTCACGACTACGCGTACCAACATGCGAGCTGCAACCAGCAGAGGAAAGTGACGCTACTAAACGGGTCAATTCATCAACTTTTTTAGTCAGCTCCTGTACAAGATCAGTATTCGAGTTAGGCGAAACCGTACATACCTCCAATGAAGTTGATTGAGCGTTAATTTCAGCCAAATTGTCCGCTAGTTCGCTTAGCTCAGCCAACGATTCTAATCGTTGAGCAGCCAAGACAGTTTGAAGATATCGTGGCAACCTGCTCATCCAAATTGTCTTCAGAATATCCTCCGGAAATGCTGCACCGGCTAACGATCTCAGATGACGCAGAAAAAACGACGGCTTTTGATCGCCGATCTGCTCCTTCTCTAGAAGACGGCGTATTTTCTGCTCCCGAGAATCTGAGAACCTAGATATTATTGCGTTGCGCAATTTCGTGTAGGGTTGCTCCCTCGGAGGTTGGATTATGAAATCCTCTACTTCGCGAGTACAATTGGTATCGAGGTGCGCAACTGCGTAATTAAACTTTGTGATTTCTTGGCTAATATTATTGATGGAAAATTGCGCCTCTAAACTCGCAAACCATAGGGCCGGGCGATCTCTACAAAATGGAGGGGTACGTATAGATACTCTGTTAATCATTACCTTCTCCGTACCGCCTGTGCCAGATCTGCTGTCACTGCTTGACATTTCACGTCCACCCGTACCCGCGGAAGCTGGTTTGAAGTCTTCCTGCTCACTGTCACTCATGACGTGTGCTGTCATGAAAAACCATGCTAAGAGAAAAACAAAATTCAAAAACAAAAACTGAAAACAAAAGAAACGTGGGAGTGTGGTGTGCGCGAATGCCCTACAAAAAACTTTGGTATAAAAATAACTTAAAAATATGTACAAAAATTCACCAAAATAAAATAAAATTAAATACACACACAAAAACACACAACAATATAAATCACACTTAGTCTTTTTAGTCCACACTGGTTCTTCCAAAAGATACTTCGACTTTAGTCTTGACGCGCTCCATGCGATTGTTGCCAGCAGTCAGCAGCACAGCTCTCGTAGTCGAATTCACCACTTCTTTTTCTACGTTTTCGTATTCTCGTCGACGAACAATCAGACGACCGTGGTCGCTTCACTCGTACCACCAAAGAAAGTACTCGTACATATTTGCGTACCTTTGCTCTTCTTGTGTTCGAATCGTCTTAATTTATGTTGTGTTCGTATCGGGGTCACCAATTTAGGATATTATTACTCCTATTATTGAAACAATTTATTTTGCGGAATCGAAAACATCTATTTTTCACCTCTTCACAGATCTCTTATAAAACAAAACACAACTCTATTGAAATAAAATAATAAAGGCGACCGCGAAGGTCGCACTGGTGAAAAAGAGTTCCGCCACAATATCTTTCTCTCCCGCTAGTCCAGACGATGGTTCGTCAACCAAGTTGACAAGACTGTTACGGCTATAATATCCCCTCGGCTATGCCCGTAGACAGAGAAAACAAGCTATGCCTATGGCAACATGCCAACAGAGCTGATTTTTTTTCTTTCCTAGTGAAGAAACACTGATTTGATGTTCTTATTTTAATCGATTAAATTAACGAATATAATTATTAAATTCTTATTTTTATTGACATCATGACATGTTTAATCACGTGTGTAACACAAACTGCGCATGTGCAAACTTTACGCAGCTATGTGAATGCGCAACGCAATTTAAGTAATCAATAAATTCAAGTATGATATACATGAGATATTGTTGGTGTCCCGGATATTTCGTTGGTGTGATGTCCTAAAAACATATACTAATGAACCAATTATCATAATTTGTTATAAAATTGTGTTTGGCCATATACATCATAATTTTTTTATTACTTTGGTCGAATTGCGATTATTTTCACAAATAATCAGTTTCAACGTATCATTACGTCCATGTTAATGTCATATTTTTTTTTTTTAAACTATACCATTTCTTTACGTATTATAGGTAACCAGTTTGATTATTGTATCACCTCTTTATTACCTTAAAAAATGCTTCGTTTCGATACCTCTTGTGTATCTTACCTTGATTTTCGCAATACATCTCTTTCAATCGTTTCCTAAAATGTATATTCCATCCTTTTCCTGACCTTAAACCCAGCAGGTTTTATGTAGTCCTATCCGATATAGCCTGCAAATTCGACAATTTTAAAATCTCCAAAGAAGTTATAAATATGTGATCACAGTGCAAGATAATCATGTGGAATTTTAAACTTTAAACATTAGATATCTGAAATAAACGTTGGAGTGATTTTGTGGCATCACGTACTGCAGTGACAAGTGAACTATTGATTATTGTGAAAATTATTAACATGGTTTAAATCAATATGTCATCTTATACCACATTTATTGTGAATGTGTTGTTAAAATATAGTAAAATGATTTTCACACAGTGCAGCAGGTTCTAAACAGTTGAAATATTTATTACAAATTTGCACAAGACACGAGCCTTACAAATAATCACAATGTAATTTATTTAATACATATTTGATTAGACTGCAGCAATGTGCCACCGCTTAATGTGTAAAGGATAATAATTGTTTACAAGGCGCAAATATTGCTTAATGCTTCAAAATTGTAAGTCAGACATTACTTTTAGAGATTCTTGTTTTTTTTTTTTATTAATTTGATTAGTTAGTTATTTAAATATTTATGCATGGAAAAGTAGCTTGTGAACTTGTGATGTACGATGCTTTTAGATATTTTATTCCTTCACAATAATACAGGTGAAAATATATCGTTTTACTCCATGTATCATCAGCTTATTTAATTAATGGACAATCTATTTCTATTTCAATCCATTACATATATTTTCATCTCTGCATCACCATATGATTTACAGGTTTTGTATAATTTTTGGACCTCCAAATTTAAACTTGTAATATTTTGACTCCATTTGGATTGAATACCTACCTACAGTCCTGGATTTGTCAATAGGCCATAAAGATCGCGGCCTAGGGGCGGCAGCGTCCTAGGGGCGGCAGATTTCAGAAGAAGCTCAAAAATTATTATTTTAGAAAGGTACATGGGGCGGTGGAAATAAGTGGCCTACACTCGTAAAAAATATAAATCCGGCACTGCTTACCTATATAATAAGTAACATTCTTGTTTATTTATATGATTTCGCCATTATTATACACTAAATACTTAACGAATTTCATGCCGTGTATTTAAATTCCTGACTTTTCAAGTTTAAGTCAACTTACCTTGCAGTGTCTGTGGCTGACAGGTAAAAAAATAAAATGATGTAAAATAAAAGTGATAAAATCCGATTCAAGAGTTCAATTTCAATAATATAATTATTCATATTAGTAGAAGTAAAAACTAGGTAACGAAAGTGTCTGTATGTACCTAGTAAAAGAGCTTAAGTTAGGTAAACATGCCACCTTAATCTTTTTAATAACCGTCTATCAAGGTTTGTAGTGCCGCATTTAAGGTTGAACTTATCAACAACTTTCGTGAGAAATAGCAAGCTGTTTTAATCATTTATGTACATTACTCCAGCGGCAAGCAACAAAAATATTTACGGCCGATCGTGAAAATGTGGGGCCGAGGCGTATCCGAGACCATATGTGGGTCTAGAAATTCTCAATTGGATTGCCAAGGATTGTATAGCACTTTTCTGAAACATTGCGTTGATGTTCACCTAAAAATATGCATAAATATTTGAGAGTAACTTGCACTTTTCATTAAAATGTTGTCTAACAATCAAACTTCAAAAAAACATTTCTTCTAGATGGCTATGTCTTGTACTATTAGCCAATCACATGACACTATCTGAAAATATTAATTCTATTGTATGTAAATTCTACTGTGCCTGTGTATTTGCCCTTTTTTGTAGACAAACGTGATATACTTATTATGTTCAAACAGGTTTATTTACGTACTTACAACATTACAGAAAAGACAAAATTTTGCCACTTAATGGTAGACGTCTTAACGTCCAATTTTCATCGAAGAGGTTTTTAAAATTATGTACTTATAAAATACCATGTTTCAGAAATAAAGTTTTACAATTTCTGTATTAAAAGCCAAATTTCATAACTTGTATGGTATTTTGCTGTATGTAGCTAGTAGAAGCTTTAGGTGCATCGATTAGCAAAATATATTACATAGGAAGATTTCTTACAAACATCACTATATTAATCGATAATGACAACTGACAAACCAAAGCCAAATATAACTTGTATGGTATTTTGCTGTATGTAGCTAGTGACAACTGACAAGCTGTCAACTTGTCAAATAGGTAACCCAACCAAATAAAATTCAACAATAATTTCAACTTTGTCTCATTGTTTTTAATATTCTTACGTGCCACAGAAAGAGATAACCAATTTAAAAAAAGTATCTTTTAAACTTTTCATAGTTTCATCATAGTTCGTTCGTAGCAAAGCAAGAAACACGCCATAAACACGGTGTACGGCATTGTTTTGTTATTTTCCTATGTTTTTATTTTTATTTTGCAGTTTTTCGCTATAAAAACTGATATTCAAAGTGTTTTTCTGGTCATTTATGATTGTAACTGTTCCTTTAATCGTTTTCCTAAGAAACAGTGAGTATTAAAAGTCAATCGTAGTTGTTTAGTAATGATAAAAATAGATAAATCAGTTATGACAGCGTATTTTATCAGTTGTATTATGAAATAGAAGTGCATTGTATTGTATATAGAATGAGCCTTCGCTTTGTTATCTTCTTAGAAACGCTTATTAGTACGTCAAGTCAAGGCATGTTAGAACAATGCCTTTAATAGCACTAGGTATTCCAGTTAACAGGTACTTATTCTTTTTAAAGCAAATTGTCAGCTTCCTCTTAGTAAATTGCTTGGCTGTTTAAACGCCAGACTAGTTTTTAAGTCTTGTTTGTGTTCAGTGTTCAATATTAAATGGAAAATCTAAATTCAGTGTTTCACTTTGATGTAAACAAAACAGACATCATGGTCCAAAATTTGTTCCAATCAGACGAAACGTAGTACTCAGCCGAAAGGAAGTAATTTTACTCATAATTTTTATTAACAGACCAAGCGTGAAATCACAAAAAAGTCATCTGTTCATAGTAAAATGGCATTAACACTTATGACCTCCTTTTGGCTTATTATCACCCGTGTAACACTGTATTATTTTTCAATAATATCACAACACGTTTTGACACTTAATTTATGTGCTCACAACAAAACCAAAGCGCACAGGAAGCTAAATAAGCTTTGAAACCTTAGATGTCTTTATTGATTAGGCATTGATAGACTCTTGTTATGTCTGGCTCGGTTTATTAGAGTTGAACCCTCATTTAGCCATGTTATAGTATACCTGCAATCAATGCCAGATTTAGAGGTCTGGAGGCCTCGGGGCAACATAAGAGTGGAGGCCCCCCGGTTTACTAGTGTTTACTAGACTGAATTTGGTTTTTTTTCGAAGTCTCTATTGTGGGGGCCTTTTATTGTGGAGGGCCCAGTTACCCTCCTCTAAATCCGGCCCTGCCTGCAATGCCTTTTCCCGATAAGGGTGCCACTCCTGCGCTTTTTTACTTACAATAATTTGTTGAGCAGCTTAAAGCTAATGGTATTGTCCTTACAGATGTCAGTCCCCCAGCGTAGTAGCTTGAGACATCATGTCGGAAGAGCATGCGTGCCTCGTGCGCGCTCGCTCTGACTCGGAGAGCTCCAAGCTTGGCACATTCGGCACCATCTGCCGCGCCATGGCTTACACTGACGACAAACTGAACAGTAAGTAACTTACCTTTTTTCACTATTTTATTTACTAAGGAACAGCACACAGCCATATTATAAAATGTTACAACAATGTGGATAGATTAATAAACTTAGTAATAATACAGCCCACAGCACTATTCACTGATTACTTACAGAATTATACAAATTTACCGCTAGAAGTAGTTGACTTGCAACACAAATTAACTAAATACATTTTTATTTATTAAGCTTGACTATTACTTTATTAGACCCGGGTATGTCCTAAAACTGCGACCAGAACCACCGGAGGATGGGCAGCAGCGTCCTAATAGTACACGGTGAACGTACTGCGATCCCCAAGCCCCAAGCGTGGGGATTATGGCAACACATCTCTCTATGAGGAAGGCCTTGTCCAACAGTGGACGTTAATTGGCTGGTGATGTATGTATGTATGTATTACTCTATTATTATAACCTTAGATCTAGATCAGAGGTTCCCAAAGTGGTCCAGGTGGACCCCCAGGGCTCCACTCGGCTCGAGACTGCAGGGGTCCACCGAAACCAGCTAAATTTTGGAAGTGGTCTATGAGAAAAAAAGTCTGGGAATCTCTGATCTAGACAAATTGGGTAGTATGGGAGGATGGATGGGGGAAACACACCTCTTGTAGGACGTCAGTGCAGGTCAAATCCTCTACTTAGAATTAGACATATTTCTTTCTTTCTTGGGTAGTCTAGGTCATAACATCTCACATTTCGAATTAGAAATGTTTCTTTCAAGTAAACAATAAGTACTACTACAGAATATAAAATCTAGCAAAACCCCCTTTTTTTGTTTTTTGCCTCAGAACTTTCGACTGGGTGAATCAATTTTGATTATTCCTTTTTTATTTGAAAGCTGATGCTTCCTGTTTGGTCCCATTTCAATTTGGTCCAGTCCTGATAAAGTCGGTTTTTTATATTGATAATTATTCGTTCCAGCAACAGAGGCCAGTGGAGAGCCGGCAGCCACATCGCACAACATAGCCGCGAGCCCGCCGGAGAGCAATGAGAACGAGAGTGGAGAGCTCCTCGACTACAACGACTCTAGCCTGCTCGACCACTTTCACGAGGACGCTCTCAGACAGGTAACTACTTCCAAAAATTATACATAGAAGTCACAACAAGTAGAAAATTATAGTCAATAAATGTCCGCAGTGTCATATATTTTGTCCATGTTTGCATGATATTTTCTCGTCCAAGTTACCACAGTGCCTAAAGACAAAGATCTTTGACCAGTGTGTGTTGCTAGTGATGACATTTGGTACTGAGACGTGGTCCTTAACTGTTGGCCTCTTGGAAAAACTCACACAACGGGCAATGGAGAGAGCTATGCTCGGAGTTTCTTTGCGCGATAGAATCCGAAACGTGGATATTCGCCAAAGAACCAGAGTGACCGACATAGCTATTAAAATCTGCAAGATGAATTGGCAATGTGCAGGTCACATCCCTCGAAGAACTGATAACCGATGGGGAAGAAAGGTTCTTGAGTGGAAACCGCGAACCGGAAGACGCAGCGTAGGTAGGCCTCCCACTAGATGGACCGACGACATTGTGAGAGTCGCGGGCATCCAGTGGATGCAGATGGCAGTATGTTGTTCAGTGTGGAGGTTAAAGGGGGAGGCAAGTTCAGCAGTGGACGTCTTCTGGCTGATGATGATGTGCAAATCGAACAGGGATTAGAGAACTGAGTCATAAATATACAGTTGGTTATGGGAATGATTAATTTTTATTTATATGTATATATTTTTGATTCGGCACATAGCATAGTTATATGATATGATGCTTTTAATTTTTATTTAAATGTATATATTTTTGTATTGCACGTAGCATAGTTATATGCAATGAAAGCAATAAAAAAAAAATATATATATGATTATTTACGGCATATCTACCGTGGTAAGGTTGTGGAAGGAGCTCCCGATATTTCGGCGCAGTTACATGCACCATGTTCACGGGAAGACTGAAAAATGGGGGTGGTTGGTCTGCACCTAACTTTGAATTGTTCGACCAACCACCCGCATTCTTTAACTGTAGTGTTAATCATATAACTAGTGAACAACCTTGATAGTTTAAAACAGTGTTTTGCACATAATATTGTTATCAGAACTAAAGAATTATGCAAAGTTTCAGCAAAATCGGTTTAGGGGGAACTGGTTGTAATTCAGCTTGCAAGATTTGACATAAACAAACTTTTTTTTTTAAGTATATGTATTAATAGGCTTGCGTTTGACCGCCAACGCGCTTGATGTTAAGCGATGATGCGGTCTACGATGGAGCACGCTTGCCTAGAAGAACTGATTCACCTTTGAATTGAAGACACCTAGATTGTAATTATCGGGGAACACACATTCCGGCAGCGCATTCCACAGACAGCAGTTCGCACAATAAAAGTGGAATCAAAGCGCTTCGTACAGGTTTTCGGAATATCAATCATAAATCAGTGGCGAAATAAATAAACTAAAAATTAAATAAAAGTTTATAATCATAGTTGCAAGTTTTTCTTTTAATCACTGTTTTAAACTATCACGGTTGTTCACTAAAGTTATATGATTATTTACGGGATATTTACCGTGGTAAGGTTGTGGAAGGAGCTCCCGATATTTCTGCGCAGTTATATGCACCATGTTCACGGGAAGACATCCCGTCCGTTCTTCCCGTGAACATGGTGCATGTAACTGCGTCGAAATATCGGGAGCTCCTTCCCCAACCTTACCACGGTAAATATCCCGTAAATAACCATATAACTTTTCTTTTAATGTATCTAAATTAACATAGGTGAACTAATTTTACGTGAACTCAACATCAATCAATCAGGAAACGGTACTCAAGTGGATCTACGCTTTTAATTTCTATCTCATTTTCTCGCTTACGGCAATCGTCAACACATGAACACGATACGGAGCAAATTCAAGCATAGATCAACTCAGATCTGAAATTTTTGACATCCTAAATCTATGGGTCAACTTGAGTAACACTATTAAGTAAGGCCCTCAATGATCAATGGTTAGTGTTTTAATAATCTTCTAGGAGTGGAACACCAGCCACAGCGACCACATCTATGACGTCATTCGTTCCACGTACAGTTTTAAAGAATCCACTGTCCCCAAAATCAGTTCCCCAAGAGTTAGCACAGAGCCAGTACTTCGTGCCGTTCTCCACACCATACCCCAGTATCTTAATAGCGTGACTCCCCACATATTTACCCTCCAAATGTTGGTAAATCCCCTCTTTATAATTCGCAAAGTCCTCAAAAACCTCAAAACCTCCTGATACAGGACCTTTGAAAAACACTTCAGCCATAATATCATTCTCACCAAAGAGAACGTAAACATTTTTCCCTCGTTTCTTATCTTTTTCGTAGGTTACGTTATACCCTTCTTCACAAGTCTGCACGCAATTTGGCGTTGGTTTGTATTTAGAGCAGCTTTTCATGTGATCCTTGCATGTTGGCATACTGTATGGCTTGCATCCTTGGTGCGAGTTGTAATTCCCGCCTGATACCACACCAAAATGTACCCAATCCGACCAGGTGTCGTGCAGTCCTCCTCCAAAGCAACCGAAACCATAAGAGTTACAACTTATAGCGTCTTCAGCAGAAAAATGGAAGTGTTTTGTGGCGTTTGAGTGTATGCAGACGCGGTCTGTCATCGCTTCTACGGCGCCGAAAGCCCAGCAAGATCCGCACTGACCTTGGTCTCGAATCTCATTCAACGTAGGGCAGTCAGGCCATTGCTCCCGCGCATCACAAGATTCTGGAAGGTTCTTTATGAGGTCGGGGTCGTGTTTAACAGTTGGCAGTTTCTTCAACTCTGCGAGATCCACATGCGTCCCCATTAGTTGCTTTATGGATTCCATGGGGTAGTCGGCGGGGAAGTTTCTGCCGGCAATCCATTTCCCTTGCTTGTTGATGAGGTCGATGAATTCGTCAGAGAGTGGGTGGACTCCTTCACTCACCGCCTGCTTGCACAGCAGAGTGAAAAGTACGACGCGTATTGCGTACATCGTCCCTATTTGTTTAGCAACGCGATTTGTTCTAATATGGCACTTTCGGTTTCCGCTGAACATATTTATAGAAATTTGTTATCTCTTATCTATAACTGGACTGGTCAAGTGCGAGTTAAATTATTGTTTTTTTTTTAATGTACCTTTATTTTTTTTGTTTTCGAGGGGGAAATCTTCCAAAGATACCCGGCTGCATTGGGGTGCAGCCAGGTTATGTGGGATTATACCCACTAAAACCCTCCTGGTGACCAGCCTTTGTGCTTGACAAGAGGGCTCCGGGATCTCCAGGGGAACGCACCGGAGCCCTCAGCACTGCGCTACGGCTCTTCCCGAAACAACTGCGTGTTGTCTCAGTCCCTCCACTCGCGACAACGTTGGTCACACAACGTACTCTCCCTCTCTCGATTAAGTGGATGGTCAGAGCCCCTACTTTGACCATCCCGAACCCATAGGTCCCCTTTTAGTAGGCTCTTCTCTTTTTTATGTACCTAGAAATAGGTCTACGTGAAGCTACCAACTGACCTGATGTAAAGCGATGTTGTGGCCGAAGATGAAGCACGTTGCCCTAGCAGGTATTTTTTTCACTCTAGCCTTGAAGACACTCATCCCATCCACCATGCAGGTTATAGTTTTCTGGGAACAAGGAAGGTGGCAAAGCATTCCAGTCCCTGGTGCATTAAGGTGCTTTTTGAGGCATAGCGATAAAACTAATACATTTAAGACATTCTAGCTCCAAGGTCGTTAACCTTTCTAACCGACTTCCAAAAAGGAGTAGGTTCTTAATTCGACTATTTTTAGGGTTCCGTAGCCCGACAAGGAACTCTTATAAATTCGTTCTGTCTGTCCGTCCGTCCGAATTTTTTAGAATCTTCTAAATTCTATAATTATTAAGATAAGAGCATGAAACTTTGCATAATGACAGTTATAATATAGATCAAAATTTTAAGGGTAAAAAATATAAATAATATAAATATAATAATAAATATATATATAGTATTTTAGGGGTGTCTCTGGTACATGTGAAATGAGGATAAAAATATTTTTTTCACTCCACCTGCTCGTGTGGGGTATTGTTGAAAAGGTCTTTTAAAATGAAGGTAAGGTTTCATACATCACTTTTTTATAAAGACTGTGAAATATGGCCCGCCAAAGTTGGTCCTCTGCATTTCTAAACTATAAGACATAAAAACTTGTAACTTACAATACAGATAGGTCATATTAAAAACCTACATTCAAAATTATTTTGAACATTATCTGATTATGACTTTTTGACTAACAGCGATAAAACTGTAATAAATTCAGGGCGTTCTATATCCCTTTGAGCTTAACAATTAATGTTTCTCAATCGGTTTTCTCTATGTTTAAACCATAAAAAGTATATGCTATGTCGGGATGGTACATCTCTGAAATTTGTCTAAGTTCACGGAGCTTCGTTCGTTAGAATTTTTCTATAACTATCAATTTCTGAACTATGACTACAATTATATGACTTTGGTTACAGAACCCTACCATATGCGTGTCTCGACACGCTCTTGGCCAGTTATTGTAAAATGATCTTAATAATGGGTGATCCCCGATAGTTACAACCTAGGTGTCTTCAAGTCTCGAGTGAATCGGTTTCTTCTAGACAAGCGTTCTCCATAGTAGACCGCATCATCGCTTAACATCACGCGAGTTGGCGGTCAAGCGCACGCAAGCCTATCACTGAAAAAAAAACATCCCTATAGTCGTTATGAGGATGATTTTCCAATTTCTTTTGGAGGATCATTTCTAATCATTAGCTTGATTGATGTAATTAAAATTAAAAAATAACTAGGTATTCTCGTTAAATGAAAATGATAAGGCCTAAGATAAGGATAATAGGATTAGTTAAGATTAATTAGGTTTTTTTTATAATTAGCTTGTTATGTACGCCTAAATTTACTAATGAACTTTTTATTAGAACACAATATACTTTGTTACGCCGGTAGCACACCTCCGCCACGATACTGCGGCAGCGACACCGCTACTCGTTAAAATATGAGCCTTTATTTCCCTGGACATTGGGTACATTTTTGAGCCTTTTGGGGTCAAAACCATGGGCCCGTGATGATCGGGAGCCAATTTTTTTTTTGAAGATTTGTCATCACGTCTATGCAACTCGTGAGCAAAATGGCCAGCCTCTGGTTTGCTCAAAGGATGAGCATTGCCATCATCATCAACCTCCACACTGAACAACATCCTGCTATCTGCATCCACTGGATGCCCGCGACTTTCACAATGTCGTCGGTCCAACTAGTGAAAATTGACAGACCAGCTACTTTACGGCGGTGCTCGAGATATTATTATACTATTTAAACACAATCGAATACTAATAACTATTTGCCTTATTCTTCCTCCAAAGTTTGGAGGCGATATGGGCACGACTTGGGTGGATTGGGTGAATATAGGTTTAGTATCCGGCGGGAATTACAACTCGCACCAAGGCTGCAAACCTTACAGTGTGCCAACATGCAAGAATCACATGAAAAACTGCTCTAAATACAAACCAGCGCCAACTTGTGTGCGTACTTGTGAAGAACGGTATAACGTAACCTATGATAAAGATAAGAAACGAGGAAAAAGTTTTTACACGCTTTTTGCCGAGGAAGATATTATGGCTGAGGTGTTTTTGAACGGTCCTGTATCAGGAAGTTTTGAGGTTTTTGAAGACTTTGCGAATTATAAAGAGGGGATTTACCAACATTTGGTTGGTAAGTATGTAGGGGTACACGCCATTAAGATACTGGGATATGGTGTGGAAAACGGCACTAAGTACTGGCTCTGTGCTAACTCTTGGGGAACTGATTTTGGGGACAATGGATTCTTTAAATTTTTACGTGGAGCGAATAACGATAACGACGTAGATATTATGGTCACTGTGGGTGGAGAGCCTCTATTAGACGATTATTAAAACACTTTAAGGTGAAATGATTCACTTTGGCGGGAAATTCAAATTTCAAACAGTTTTTTTGTTCTTGTTGCTAGGCCGAGTAATTATTGTAAACGATAATGATGTTCGCGAAAATTGATTATTATTCTTTACAAACTCGCGTAAAGTTATTTATCTCCAATGCAAATTATTACATACATTTGTCAATGAACAAATTTATGCTGTTTCAAACGGTTTATTGCCAAATGTAAGTAATATGGTGAGTTGATTAAATCAGGCGTTACTTTGCGGAAGTCCATTTTCAAAACTGTTTTAATGATGAATTTCTAGTGTAATTCCGCTTCTACGTCGTTTCAAGTACAATAAGGAATTTGTGATAAATATTTGTTGATAATGTTTATTTTATTGAGTTTAATTTTGCCTAACCTGATATAAAATATTAATTACATAAATTGAAAATTAACGTAACCTGAAACAAAAACTAATTAATTCTGAATTATTTTTCATTCAGGACGTGTTGACGCGTCCAAGCGCTCGACGAGTCAACACGTCCTGAGGATGCCTCGTGAAGAGGCGAAACACGTGTCGACAGCCGGCGATCGGCTAGTCGGCTACACCGCAGATAGTGAAAAACTTTGGCTCCGCGCGAACGGACGTCCGGATTTGGGACGCGCGCGAGTGACATCTTGGTTTCGGTGCGACCGGACGTTTTGTACTTACAGACGCGCGCGAGTTACATTCTTGGTTTTGGCGTGACCGGATAGCTTCCTTGAAGCTGACCGTATCAGCGAAACTCGATTTGAAGGCGGTTTTGTTTTTCGGTGCCTACCTGAAGCTGCGAGATCGGGTGTGTTTTGCATAGCCCGCGAGTGATAACTTCAGTGCTAGGACACTTTGTACATTATGTTTGTGAAGTGTTGAGGATTCCGAGGACAGCCGCTGAAAGCTGAAGTCTGGGCCCAGACAGGAGACAGGATTGTTAGCTGTCCTCTGGTAGGAATACCAAACTCTTTTTTTTTAATTCGGACTCCGCGCATCGCGGACATGTACAAGAATGTTGGTCTCGTACATATTGCAAGCTTAATTAGAATCAGTTCAAAAGCCAGCCAAAACTGTGCTGTACTTTTGCATATAATTAGTTCTGGTGACAACACGTACTATTTGCAATGCCTAACATTGTAAAATGACCGCCAAATTAATAATTATGAATATAAAAAAGTGACTTCATAAAAAAATTAAAACTGGACCAAATATGCGCCCTCTTTCCCAACGGCGTGCATTAATTAGGCACTATCGGTTTTTGAGAGCGCATGCCTGTTTTAGTACTGAGGTGTTCCGACAGATGTATCTTATAATAATTTTTGTGTGGAAATGACTTTTTAATTGTTATATTGTAAAAAAAACAAACAGTAGAACTGGACCAAATTGAAATAGGACCAAACGGGAAGCACCTTTGAAATAAAAAAGAAACATTAAAATCGGTTCATCCAGTCAAAAGTTCTGAGGTAACATTACATTAAAAAACAGTCGAACTGATAACCTCCTCCTTTTTGGAAATCGGTTAAAATATAAACATTTGTATATTTTTATTTTATTTTTTTATTAAGATAAAAGCTTGTTTATCCTCTATTCCTCTAGCTTACCGTTCTTAGTTCCCGTAAGAATTAAAAAAAAGTCTATACCGAGACTTCGTAATGAGTAGTGAGTAAGAGCAGCAAATAAAAATAACATTCTTTGTCTCCAGGCGGGATGTGGTTTTTCTCAGCTGCGCGTGATTGTGGCGTGTTCCCTCGCCTGCCTGGGTGCCACGCTGGAACTGAGCGCCATACCGTTCATACTGCCCTCCGCTGAGATAGAGCTCTGCATCTTGCCGCACGAGAAGAACTGGCTCGGTAAGACATTGTCTCCAGGCTGGGTGTGGTTGGTCCCAGCTGCGCGTGATAGTGGCGTGTTCCCTCGCCTGCCTGGGTGCCACGCTGGAACTGAGCGCCATACCGTTCATACTGCCCTCCGCTGAGATAGAGCTCTGCATCTTGCCGCACGAGAAGAACTGGCTCGGTAAGACATTGTCTCCAGGCTGGGTGTGGTTGGTCCCAGCTGCGCGTGATAGTGGCGTGTTCCCTCGCCTGCCTGGGTGCCACGCTGGAACTGAGCGCCATACCGTTCATACTGCCCTCCGCTGAGATAGAGCTCTGCATCTTGCCGCACGAGAAGAACTGGCTCGGTAAGACATTGTCTCCAGGCTGGGTGTGGTTGGTCCCGGCTGCGCGTGATAGTGGCGTGTTCCCTCGCCTGCCTGGGTGCAACGCTGGAACTGAGCGCCATACCGTTCATACTGCCCTCCGCTGAGATAGAGCTCTGCATCTTGCCGCACGAGAAGAACTGGCTCGGTAAGACATTGTCTCCAGGCTGAGTGTGATTGGTCCCAGCTGCGCGTGATTGTGGCGTGTTCCCTCGCCTGCCTGGGTGCCACGCTGGAACTGAGCGCCATACCGTTCATACTGCCCTCCGCTGAGATAGAGCTCTGCATCTTGCCGCACGAGGAGAATCCACTCCCTAATCCACCATGCTGGCCCGTTGCAAGTGAAGGTGAATGTCATGTCTTTGAAATTTTAAGGTTTTTGGATATACCGGTTTCCTCGCGATGTTTTCTTTCACCGTTTTTCAGCGATGGCATCGAAACTTTCTGCTGTTACTTTCTTTAAATTTAGTACTGGGATGCAGGTTAGGCCAGTGAATTTTTCTCAGGAAAAATGATTCTCTTTAAAGGGGGACTACAATGCAACTGGAGGTTTACAATGGGACTGCCATGTAGAAAACCTATATATATATATAAGGTGTGTAAGCCCTGTTTAGGTTTTTTTTCATATCTGGCTGGGCTGGAAGATATATCATGATCATCACCAGCCGGAAGTTGTCCACTGCTGAACATAGAGGACTCCCCATTTAACCTCCACACTGAACGACATCCTGCCATCTGAATCCACTGGATGCCCGCGACTCTCACAATGTCGTCGGTCCATCTAGTGGGAGATATATGCAGTTGTTATATTATCCGCAGTGCTAATAAGCCTGGTGGGGTGTTCTCTGGGTGCGGCGGGGTGGGGCGCGCTGGCTGGTCGACTCGGGCGCCGGCGCGCGCTGCTCTCCTGTCTCGCTGTTAACGCTGTCTTCGCGACGATAGCTGCATTCATGCCGACCTACGGGACCTTCATGATGGCCAGGTGAGTAACAAACCATGCTAATAGGGTAGATGACTGATGTTTCTACCGTTGAAACCAAAGACTTTCTAGAAATAGACATCTAATGCAGGGCGAACATGTTCAGGCACTACATTAGATGAAAATTTCTGATGTAAAGGCACGCTATCGAACCCACGCCCCCAAGTGCAGAAATTAGGTTCAAAAACAAATAAAGCCACAGAGTCATAAAAAATGAAATTGAATGTCTTGTTTCGTCATCAGATTCTGCTCAGCCATCGGGTCCGGCGGTATAGTCCCGATCTCGTACACGTACATGTGCGAGTCTGTGTGCGGCGGGTGGCGGCGCGCGGCGGCGGGCGCTGCGCTGGCGGCCGCCGGCGCCGGCGCACGTACTGCCGCTGCGCTCGCGCTGGCCGCGCTACCCGCCACCGGTGCGGACACCTTACACGAGAATAAAGAACACTTCAGTGCTTGGCACAGGTGACAGTCTATATATATATTTTTGTATTTGCTCTAGTGTAAAAACGCTAATACATACAAGCGTCAAACTTGGCATGATTATAGTACACACTCTAAAGTAAAACAAGTAATAATAAATAATGGCCATGTGTGAGTAGGTGAGAAATTTCGGGTGCGGTTGGTACTTGGATGGGTGTGGCGTGATGTTGTCTTTGGCACTACTTTCTGTATTTTGTGGTTCCACCATCAGAGCGCGAGCCTGACTCGCAATTGGCCAGGTTTTTAAATATGTCGAATCGTCAAAAGCATCATGCATCAGAAGTGTAGAAGTAGTAGGTAGGCTGGTCGATTCTCATCAGACATCATTGTCCTACGGCGTGGGTATTGCGGGCGAGGAAATTAGACATCGCTCGTACCAATTACAGCTTTTATTCCATTAAACTATCATTATTTTTACAATGGAAAATTAGGTACTTTAAACGTATTACCTTAAGTGGTTATATCTTCATTGATATTGTAGGTATCTACTGCTGTGCGTGCTGCCGATCCTCGCGTCGCTGGTCAGCCTGATCTGGACGCAGGAGTCACCCAGGTTCCTGCTGGACGTGGGGAGAGAAGTTGACGCCATGATGGTTTATCAGGTAACCTATCAGACAATCAAACCATTGTATTTCTAAGAATATTGTTATAAATGATCGTATACAAGTGTGTGTGTCAAATATTCTACCTTATTCAGGTTTACACATTTGTTGTTGTCTGTCGTGGTCTGTCTAAATTATCATACTAATATCATATACATATGTGAAAGTTTGGATGGATGGATGTTTGTTACTCAATCACGCAGAAACGGCTGGATGGATTTAGATTATTAATTGCTTATGCCCTGGATTAAAACATAGGCTACTTTTCATCATTATCATCATCACCGATTTTCGCGAGTGAAACCGCGCGGCGCAGCTAGTTTGTTATAAAGTATATCATAACGTTTTTTCAGACCATACACAGCAGCAACCAAATACGCATCTGCAGCAAATCGCACGTTGCCGCCGGCAATGCCGACTCTACCTACAGACTGGGCGAGCTCTCACTGCCGGGGAAACGACGACCGCCGGCACTGCACCACGTGCGGCACAGCGTCAAGATGGTGAGTAGCCAATGTTGACTCTACCTACAGACTGGGCGAGCTCTCACTGCCGGGGAACCGACGACCGCCGGCACTGCACCACGTGCGGCACAGCGTCAAGATGGTGAGTAGCCAATACCGACCAGGGGCTACCTCTTAATGTGGGCTAGAAACACCGCTGTAAGGAAAATAAAATAAATATCTGGGACATTTTGCACACACGGTCATCTGACCCCAAACTAAGCAAAGCTTGTAATATGGCTGCCAGAGACTAATATACGTACATATATAATTTTAAATACATACTTAAATAAATATTAACACCCAGACATAAAACAAATACAAATGTTCGTTACATAAATGTTTGCCTTAGATGGGAATCGAACCCACGCCCCCAAGCTTAGAAGGTAGGTTTTCTACCAACTGAGCCACCGGGGCAGTCAAATCACGCGTACGTGAACCTTAACGCGCCGAGATACGATTTGCGGTCTTGCAACTTTTCGCAACCACCTCATAAAACAGGTAGCCGTATAGCCCCAGAGCTGTCCCTTTCAACCAAAGATTGTTATTCGAGACAACCTTATACCCGACAAAAGTCCATGTAGTACAGTTGTTGTGCTCTTGAGTTCGTACAAAAATTTTATAGAAAAAGTTAATAGCAAAAAAACACATTTTTAAATAACAATTAAATTAAAATTATAACAATATTATAACTCGACTGTATTGTATAAAACGTAGGTAACCGAAAAGTAACAGCGGCGCGCTGCGTACCTATCTATATCTACTCGTAGTAAAAACCCTACCCTGGTACCCTGGTGGTGGTGGTTAGCCTGGAAGAAATCGCTTAAGACGATAAGGCCGCCTATTATACTGCCGGTTTTTGTATTAATTTTACGTTACTTTGTATTTTTTTTTTTAATATGGTGTATAATTAAGCGATATTATTGTATTGAAGTAGATACAGAGCTCTCATACTGCTTTATCTTATAAACTACTGAATATTTCATAGTAGTGATATATGAAAATGAAAATACTTTTATTACTACAAAACACATCAGTACATTAAAACAAGAAAATATCCTATTAGAAACATTATATAAACAAATAGAATTAAATGTGCTTTGCATAGAGATTTGTATCCTAGATAGAAGTATCTGATGATCCTCACACTAGGCACAGCCTGTATCGTGAGGACCTGTATACGATTACAAGTACCTAATAGTTAAATCTCAGCTGACTTTAATTAACAATGACTAAAGTATATTAAAATAAAATAAAGAAGTACTTAATAATAATAATTTGAAACTACTACAAACTTAAAATACATAGAATATGGATAGATAATTATAATCTACACTAATATTATAAAGAGGAAAGATTTGTACCTATTTTTGTATGTTTGTATGTTTGTAATGAATAGGCTCCGAAACTACTGAACCGATTTAAAAAATTCTTTCACTGTTGGGAAGCTACACTATCCCCGGGTGACATAGGCTATATTATATTTTGTAGCGAGGCCGAAGGCCGAGCTTACACTCGTGCGAAGCCGGGGCGGACGGCTAGTAATATATAAATTTACTTACTTTTTTTTTTAAATCTGCTAAATGAGCTCAACATAATATTGACCTAAAAAATAATCATCAAAATAGGACCTGGGGGAGTCTGAGGTAACAAAAAAAATATCAAAATAAAAACCAACTTCATAAAAATGTCAGAACTGGACCAAATTAAAATGGGACCACACGGGAAGCACCAGCTTTCAAATAAAAAAAGAATCATCAAAATCAGTTCAATTCAGATCACCCAGTCGAAAGTTACAAACAAAATATAATTGTCGAATTGAGTACCTCCTCATTTTATTTATATTACACGGGAATTACGTAAGATTAGGCCGGATACTCCGACTATAGTTTCAACCGCATTCGGCGGTCTTTATCAACGCGCGCGCGGGCGGCTGCGTCCCGCTTTGCACTGCGTGCCGCCGCGCGACGCGCACGTGACGACAACGGATGCTGATCGGGTGCGGGGGTGGGAGTGCCTGGAGCAATATGTTGCGCCGGCGCGTACTGGAGCTCTTCCCCACTCGAATCTTCATGTGTTTCGGGAATATTCCCGCACACGGAACTCACCACGTCGCCACCAGTCTCAAGGTCACTCCCACGAACCTACCCACCTACCCGAGTACCTCCTCCTTTTTTGAAGTCAGTAAAAAAGACAGTCGAATTGAGAACCTCCTCCTTTTTGAAAGTCGGTTAAAAATACTTTTTGTGTTGTCCACAGTTCTGGCAGGCGTTCTTCCAGCTGTTTTCGACCCCATTCGGGCGCTCCACGCTCTGCCTCGGAGGGACTCTGCTATTCACCACAGCAGTACAGGTCAGTCTTCTACCCATCGATAGATAAGAGAATGACTAACAAACTACTCAAGTTAACCAGGTCGGACCTTCGTCTAATGATAGGTACCATCACAGGTCACTGTGAGATAAACAATCACTTATACAAAATGGCAGCCACAGACAGCACTGAGGCTGTCTACAGGAAAACGAGACCGTGGAGCATGTACTACAGCATTGCAAGGCCACAGAAGACATACGATTAAGGTCGAGACTCCTTGAAGAAACTCAGCAACAAGTCTCCACAATACCACAACACCTGGCGAAATAGGAGTGGTACAGTTTAGGCAGAGACCCAGAGCCGTGCTCCGTTATCTGAAGGAGCTCGGCTGGTTTGTGTAGGCTGTCAGGGGCAAATGCACAACACTCCAAGCTGGATGTCAGTGCAGGGCTTATCGCCCCCACTTTAAATTAGAAGTAGACAGGTCAGTCCCATCTCTACATTGCATGGTCGTGTCCTTTTTTTACTCTGCTGGCTAGCTACCACCTTATAGAATACTAGCGACCCGCTTGGTGTCGCACGGGTGTAATTTGGTTGCCTGGAAGAGATCGCTTTAAGCGATAAAGCCATATAACGGAATCTTTGAACGTGATTTTCACTCCTTTCAAAACGAAGGATTGATTTGAAACTGCACACTTATCAAGGACCGATGACAATGCAATAATTTAAATAGTTTCTCCCATTATCCTTACCAGGATCTAAAAGAATAGCGATTTTAAAGAGTTTTTTTTTTTTTTAATTTTGTTATAAAAATTCACTCAAAATATGTTTTTACCCGACTACCAAAAAGGAGGAGGTTATCAATTCGACTGTTTTTTTTTTTGTTTATGTTTGTTACCTCAGAACTTTCGACTGGGTGAACTGATTTTGATGACTCTTTTTTTATTTGAAAGCTGGTGCTTCCCGTGTGGTTCCATTTCAATTTGGTTTAGTTCGAGTATGTTTTATTTTTGTACAATGTAACAATTAAAAAGTCATTTGCTCAGAAAAATTATTATAAGAGACATCTGTCGGAACACCTCTGTACTAAATCAGGCATGCGCTCTCTAAAACCGATAGTGCCTAATTAATGCACGCGCTATGGGATAGAGGGCGCATATTTGGTCCAGTTCCGACATTTTTATGAAGCCGGTTTTTTATATTGATAATTATTGATTATTAGTTTAAGTGTATTAGTTAAGGGTTTTTTTTGTTTGCTTCATTTGATATACATAAAACAGTATTAAAATACCATTTGGTATCAATCCTCAATTTGGTTCAGTTTGTAGTGGATAGGACTCTTTTGCAGGGGTCCGTCTGGGGAAGTACCACACCTTTGCCAGTTATTCAAGCGCCAAGCATTAGTGTGCAAACACTACTGTGTTCCGGATTGAAGGGCAATGTTTCCAGCGAAATTACGGGACACACAGAGATTTGACATCTTATATCTCGGGGTGACGAGCGCAGTACATTGCCATTGGTTTTGAACTGTTGAAGTTCAAAATCCTGAGTGGCGTTGAGCTGTTATGGGCAAGCGTGAAGAGCCATAAGGCGAGCGACTTCGATCGTCCCGTCACCCAGTATCATAAAAAAAAAAGTTCTGACATTTTTATGACGTCTGTTTTTATATATTGATAATTATTTCTTACAGTTCTACCTATCGTCGTACATACCGACAACAGTTGTCAAAATGGACAACGACATCTTCGAGTCATCAACCGTGACCATAGACAACCGGACCTTCGACTCATTTTTCTACAACACGACCAGAGAGAATATAGAATTCAACAATTGCACGTTCAAAAACTGTACCTTCAGAGATTTGCTGATGTCACATGTGACGTTCAGAAACTGTACGTTTTTGGAAGTGGCTTTTTCGAACATCAAGAGCTCGCGGACGGAGTTCCATGGAGCTGTTTTTGTAAATAGCACGTGAGTCACAGTTCACATTAATAACCCATTAATAATAGGCATGGTGACTAATATTTTTTTATTACTTCATAAAAAAGCTGATCATCAATAGAACCTATCAACGAAAACAAAATTTAAATTAGTTCAAAAATAAATAAGTTATAAGTATTTTAATTTCATGCTAGACAGAGAGCGCACTATACTGAGCTATGACGTCACGCCTCAGGCGCGGCATACAAATGCTATACTAACACACGCTATGCGAGAAAGGGATGGAGCATCCTCTCTATCCCCACCTAAAACTTTAAACACTCATATCTGAGAGATTAATCAGCCAATTCAATTTATTTTTTCAGTATGTGTAATGTATTTATGTATGTATTCATCGCTAAGCCTGTTATTTGTAATAAATTAAACATTAGGCCACATGCCTATTATCCATTTATCTAATTCCCTCCTCCCCATTTTTCTATCGGACCGCCAGAGCGGGCACGAAAAATCGACACCGCTTCATTGTTGATATTCCGAAAACCCGTACGAAGCCCTTTGATTCCACTTATATTGTGCGAACTGCTAGTATGGAATGTGCTGCCTGAATGGGTGTTCCCCGATGGTTACAATCTAGGTGTTTTCAAATCTCGAGTGAGTCGGTTTCTTCTGGGCAAGCGTGCTCCATCGTAGACCGAATCGCTCTTAACATCAGGCGAGTTGGCGGTCAAACGCAAGCTTAGTTCTGAATTTTAAAAAAACCATATCCATCCATCTAAACTTTAACATTTATAATACTAGCTGCGCCCCGCGGTTTCACCCGCGTGGTGATGATGACGATGATGAATAGTAGCCTATGTGTTAATCCAGGACATAAGCAATGTATATTCTAAATTTCATCCAAATCCGTCCAGCCGTTTCTGCGTGATGAGTACCAAACATCCATCCATCCATCCGAACTTTCACATTTATAATATTAGTGTGATTTGTATGTTCCAGTATAATTGACACGGATATGGAGATGGGCACGGAGTTCGACGCGTGGTGCGTGTTCAACTCTACCATCCTGCGGGGGATGAAGGGGGGGTGTTCCCGACACACCGATCTCACTTCTAGGTAAACACTACCTTACTACGCACACTACAGTGACGAGGATCACACATGCAAGGCTACCATAATCTCAAAAACATTCTTATAATTGGAACGTCAATGAAAGGCCGTGGTTGACAACTGACTGATTTATTGAATAATGAAGCTTACCCACATTATTAACCCCACAATAATAACTTTACATTGATTTTTGTCTTGCCTTTTTTATGATACTGAGTGACGATACGAGCGAAGTCGCTCGCCTTATGGCTCTTCACGCTTGCCCATAACAGCTCAACGCCACTCATAATTTTGAACTTCAACAGTTCAAAACTCTGGATGGCAATGCACTGCGCTCGTCACCCCGAGATATAAGATGTCAAATCTCTGTGTGCCCTGTAATTTAGCTGGAAACATTGCCCTTCAATCCGGAACACAGTAGTATTTGCACACTACTGCTTGGCGGTTGAATAACTGGCAAAGGTGTGGTACTTCCCCAGGCGGACCCCTGCAAAAGAGTCCTATCCACTACAAACTGAACCAAATTGAGGATTAAAACACCAAATGGTGTTTTAATACTGTTTTATGTATATCAAATGAAGCAAACAAAAAAAAGCCATAACTAATTATCTATTAAAGTATGTATTTAAAAATATAAATGTATGTATATCAGTCTCTGGCAGCCATATTACAAGCTTTGCTTAATTTGGGGTCAGATGACCATGTGTGCAATAATGTCCCAGATATTTATTTATTTATTTAATATAAAAAACCGACTTCATAAAAATGTCGGAACTGGACCAAATATGCGCCCTCTATCGCATAACGCGTGCATTAATTAGGCACTATCGGTTTTAGAGAGCGGATGCCTGATTTAGTACAGAGGTGTTCCCACAGATGTTTCTTATAATATTTTTTGTGAGTAAATGATTTTATTATTGTTACATTGTAAAAAAATATAACATACTACTGCTTGGTGGTTGAAGAACTGGCAAATTGTGGTACTTCCCCAGGCGTACTCTGCAAAAGAGTCCTACCACTACAAACATAGGTTAAAGACGGCCCTGCCCATACACCAAATAACGCTGTATTTTATCCGCAGATTGGGTGGTCTTATATCGGAGCAAGCATACGCATCACACGCGATGCTGATAGCTTCTCTATTCGCGCTGCTACCTTCCAGAATGAGGCCTAACGGTATTACAACATTTTGAACATTTTAAGACCTGCAGATTTATTACGTTAGCTGTCAACCGAAATCTGTTATCAATACGACTGTCCCGGTGGCTCAGTTGGTAGTGAACCTACCTTCTGCGCTTGAGGGCGTGGGTTCGATTCCCTCCTAGGGTAATCATTCATGTGATGAACATTTGTGTTTGTTCTATGTCTGGGTGTTAATATCTATTTAAGTATGTATTTAAATATATATACCTGTACGTACATCAGTCTCTGGCAGCCATATTACATATTATCGAACGCAGAAAGACCTGCAGATTGATTACGTTAGCTGTCAATCGCAATCTGTTATCAATAACTAACTAGAAGATTTGTTATTTATATACATCGAACGCAGAAAGACCTTCAGATTGATTACGTTAGCTGTCAACCGCAATCTGTTATCAATAACTCAATATAATATTTGGTATTTATACATATCGAACGAAGAAAGACCTGCAGCTTGATTACGTTAGCTGTCAACCGCAATCTGTTATCAATAACTAACTAGAAGATTAGTTATTCATACATTATCGTATAGTAATCGCGGCGATCGTTGACTTGTCGTTTTGTTTTTCGGACACGCTTCAAAGGGAATAGGCATGTGTTCTAATGTTTAATTCATTACAAATAACAGGCTTAGCGATGAATATAACTAAATACATTACACATACTGAAAAAATAAATTGAATTGGCTGATTAATCTCTGAGATATGAGCGAAAATTTTAGGTGGGGATAAAGAAGGGATGCTCTATCCCTTTCTCGCAAAGTGTGTGTTAGTATAGCATTTGTATGCCGCGCCTGAGACTTGACGTCATAGCTCGCTATAGTGCGCTCTCTGTCTAGCATGAAATGTATTTATTTTATAACTAATTTATATTTTATTTTCGTTGATAGGCTCTATCGATGATCAGCTTTTTTATGAGGTAATAAAAGAATATTAGTTATCATGCCTAGTTGCGTGCGCGTGCGATTACGGACGATCATGTGGATGCTCGTACGATGATTGTGACGATTATATTGTAGATGACAGACGATCAACGAAATAGATCATCACCGATAGTGAAGAGGAGATTTGCTACAAATGAATCAAATTCTCTCTCACACACACACATACACACACACACACACACACACACTTCTACACAGTCACTCAGACGTATTAAACATACCACATACACAAACCTTTCTTAGTACTCTAATAATAGTTATAGCAATGTAATGTCTCCAGTGAATTAGTTACTAGAAACAATTAGTTGGAATACCAACTAATTGTTTCTAGTACTCGTAATACCCGCCGTCGCCTAATGCTCACCTACCATCTTTTTTTTTCTGAGCAAAGGGGTATGCTGAAAACCAGCCCTGCGTGACCCTTCGGGACCTCACAGCACGGCGCTGAGCATACCCCTATATGCCAAACATTGTTTTTGGCAATAAAATAAGTCTTATTCTTATTCTTAAATAAAGTATTTCTTTCCAGTGGCCCTGTGTGCAGCGTGCATATTCCTCTCTCCGTTACTCTATATAGCGACGAGCGAGACGGCGCTATACATAGTCGAGGCCGCATATAGACTGTTCATAACGGTTGTTTTCTTCAATGTGGCGCTTCAAGTCGTCGAGAGCTACCCGGCTAACTTGAGGTATGTCTGTCTCTTTCATCCAATACAGGTGCGAGCGATGGGGGGGGGGGGACGTTTGGGGGTAGGGTTTCCACACCTTGCAGGTCCGCGGAATAATAGAGGGGAACAATCGAACAGTGTGGGATTTACAGCTTAGCAAGATGTGCGGGTGACCTTTTGACTGTGTAGGGATGTGCGATATAATATGATACGTACGTGGCGTAGTATAATATGATATCACGTACAATGAATATTTGTTTGCCAACAGATGCACGGCTCACGGGCTCATGTTGTCAGTGACATACATGGTGTCATGTTTGGTGCGCGGCGCGGGCGCAGGCGGTGCCGCCCTCTCTGCCGCGCTCACAGCTATATTTGCCACTGCCGCCACTGCGTGTGCCGTCGCTAATAGGTAAACAATACAATCATGCAAGATATGATTTAAAAAAATGTCAAAACTAATCTGACAAAAACATCTAGAACTAAAATAATATTATTTGTGTTTGAACATAGTATCTTCACACTTTAAATTGTATTTTATCTTAAAAAGAAATACCTTAAGGTGAAATGTTTCATTTTGGCGGGAAAATCAAATTTCAAACAGTTTTTTTTGTCCATGTAGCTAGGCCGGGTAATTATTGTAAACGATAATGATGAACGTTTCACTTTAAATAGAAATGCTATTATTACACAGATTATCCCAACACTGAAAAAAATATCTTAAGGTTCAGAACAGATTATCTTAACACTCAGAACATACTGTATTAACGTTCAGAACAGATTATCCCAATACTCAGAACACACTATTATAACGTTCAACACATGTTATCCCAGCACTGAACAAATTATGTTAAGGTTCAGAACAGATTATCTTAACACTTAGAACGTACTGCTTAATGTTCATAACATTACCCCAACCCTCAGAACATACTTTCTTAACATTCAAAACAGATTATCCCAACACTCAGAACATACTATTATAATGTTCAGACCAGTTTATCCCAACGCTTAGAACATACTTTCTTAACATTCAAAACAGATTATCCCAACACTCAGAAAATACTATTTAATGTTCAAAACAGTTTATCCCAACACTCAGATTCAGAACATCTATTTTAAAAAGTTTTTTTTTTTTTTAATTTATAATTTATTTTGTTAACAGGTAGACCATACATCACAGAAATCACCATGACTTACAAATATTAGTACAGTATGTACTAATTATCACAGTTTTACTATAATGACACTACAATTTGTAAGGTATCTTTAGAAGAGAAGGAAATAATGAAGACAGATTTAAAATAAATTTTCAACCAACTTAAGTGATCCTATTCTTAAATAAAAAATTAAAATAAAAATCTTCAAATAAGGAAGTTTTTGATTCGACTGTTTTTTTAACTGACTTCAAAAAACGAAAAGGTTCTATGTTCCACAATATTTTTATTTTTATGTTCTCCGATATCTCCGCCGATTATAAATTGGTTTTGATGATTATTTTTTTGTTTGGTAGGCCATACTTCAGAGATCCCATGTAAATTTCTCAGTCGGTTTAGTGTTTTTCCGTTTTAAATCAAAATAACTGCAAAAAATATGTCGTCCTAGTAAACAAAATTGCCCACTTACTAATTTTGAAGTCGGTTTTTTTTATTGTTATTTTTTTTTTTTTTTTTTTGTTACGCTTTGTTTTCACCGATTGTGAACTGTTAATATATTGAATAGGCAATATTTCGTAATAATTTATTTAGATATTTTTTTTGTGTCAAAAATGTCAAAATGCATGGTACTGTATCACATTAAAAACCGACTTCAAAATTAGTAAATACGCAATTTCGTTTACTTGGATGATATGTTTTTTTCAGTTATTTTGATTCAAAAACCAAACTACTAAACCGATTTTGATGAAATTTATATGGGGCCACCTCTGAAGTATGGCCAACCAAAAAAAGAAAGGATCATCAAAATCAATTCTTAATTGGCGGAGAAATCGGTGAACATACATTGAAAAAAAAAACAGTTAACATAGAACCTCCGCCTTTTTAGAAGTCTGTTAAAAATACATTGAATATTTATTTTAAATCTGTTTTCAAAA
This sequence comes from Agriopis leucophaearia, assembly GCA_949125355.1. Classification (NCBI taxonomy): domain Eukaryota; kingdom Metazoa; phylum Arthropoda; class Insecta; order Lepidoptera; family Geometridae; genus Agriopis; species Agriopis leucophaearia. The sequence goes on from OX421289.1 coordinate 2,676,681, forward strand.
GTAAGACTTGTAAAAGCTTGCCATAGTTAATATACCAAAGCTTTCGACTGAACACTCATCAGAGTTTACTAAATTACTAATAGACGTCGATTTTGATGTACCATTCCATTCTAAACTAAACATGACTAAAATTTACTCTGCATTATTTTAGCCTGTCAGACATTTAGCTAAGTAAATCAGAATCGACGCCACTTTATAATCTGTGGACGAGTCTTAAAATAAAAGCTCTGAAATTGAAGCTACATGAAAATGGCGCCATCTTGTATTTTTGTGAAATGGCAAAAAAAGAATGAGCTTTATTTCAAGAAAAGTGAATATGGATACTACGAAATAAATATACATAGGTGAATTTAAACTAAAGGCTAAAAAAACAAGAGAGACTCAAAAGATGGCAAACAGTCATACGATGTAGCAAAATGGCAGGATTTCCAAAAGGCAATTTAAAAAAACAACATTTAAATGCGACAGATGGCGTTGATAAGACATGGTTATAAAGTTTGAAAAACCACAGACGAAGAAATCAAAAAATGATGATGATGAGCAAAATAAAAATAAATAACGTATTTTGAATTCCAAAAATGCAGTTGTCTGTAAAAGCACCAGATTTTAACAAAAAATCTGAAATGTGATTTGCTCTCTGATGACTTATCTTTATCTGTCTATTTTTAGTCTGTGTCCGTGAATTCTTTCTTAAGTTTATCTTTCCACCGAGATGTTTAGTCATAATTTTACAACGAATGATTTTGTGCCATTGAAAAATACACTTTCTAATAAAAAAGCAAGGACTATGTTATTGGAAATAATAATTTAAAATATTTATTTATGCGGAAACTGATGTCGATTTCAAAGGCTATATTTGACAGAACTAAACTAAACAAAATTTCTACTGACCTTGACCATAAAAAAGACAGCATTTTTTATATTTATTAATAGGCTTACGTCTGATCGCCAACTCGTCTGATGTTAAGCGATGTTGCGGTCTACGATAGAGCAATCTTGCTTAGAAAAACCAGATTTACTCGTGATTTTAAGACATAGATTAAGAAAAGAAAGAAAAAGAAAAGTTTAGTTTGTCAACCTTAGGAATTGATACCAATGTGTTTGTGCATATTTTTGTGTAATTTTTTGAAGAATTCACGGCACACCAATGTTGCCATAAAATACTATAAACATAATAGAAAATGTTGTAATTTTGAATTTAGTTGGTTGCATTAAAAGTTCTTTATAAACTGTACCCCTAGTACAAGATTTGTCAGTTTTCGAAAACTTTTTCGTTTTCGTATTGTTCCATACATTTTAGTAAAGCGCCTCCAGCGGAAACGCGGAGGAACTAAAATCGGTAGTAATCGACAGTATAAGTTGCTTCACTAAAATACGAAAAAAGATTCATTGACGTTCCTATTGACAACGGAATCCAGTCATAAATCTGACAGTTCTAAATTTGTTGCCATCAATTTCCCATTTTATTTTTAATGCTACCCACATTTCTATATGTCAAATAAGATGGTAAATTTTAGTCCTAAATTTAGATTAGTCTGTGTTAGAACAGAATTGTCATTGTTAGTGTATTTTGGAAGGCTGAACATATCCTGTCGGTAGGGGGGAGAAATGGTTGTATTTTTTTTTTATAACTATCATCGGTGTTAACGTAAAGACATTAATATTAATTAATTATGATATCTTGTATATGTCGTGGATTATTGTAAAATGTCATAAAAAAACACCCTGAATAGAATACAGGGTTACATGACGGTGGTATTAAGCCGAAAGGAGATTGTACAACTTTTCCAATGAGGCCAACCCTGAAATCGCGAAAAAATGCCGCTATTTGATAGATCTTCAGTGTAAAAGAAATTTTTCTATGAAACAGTTGTTTTTGCGATTTTAGGGTTCATGACATAGTTCAAAATGTACAATAACCTCCTTTCGCCTTAAAAAAAAAATATTTATATTTAAAAACTTTTTTTATATACTTAACTATATGAACTTGCAGTTAAATATTCTAAACCTAGTATATTATTTTAATAACTAGTAACTTGTATTTATTTATCTGTAATCTGATCGGAAAATATAAAATCAGGCGAACTCGAAACAGCGCAGTACGGAAAATCACGTGAATGTGAACCTTAACGCACCGAGATACGGTTTGCAGTCGCGCAACTTTTCACAATCACATAAACAGAATCGCTTAAAATAGTTAGCCGTAAGGCTGCTGACGTTATTAGCTACACGATGACCAGCGTTGATGAAAAGTAGACGTCATCGCACGTGTCACCGTTCAAGTATTACCTAAGCCCTATAGGGGGGGGGGGGGGTTATATGCTTTGCTTGTTTTGATGACATGGGGGGGTCTAGATGGTGATTAGGTCAGCAGTAATTATTTACTTATTTACACATTATGGCACTGCTGCTCATGAATCAATAAATAAAAACAGAATTTCTTTACGTAAGCATGGGAGGGGGGAGTAGGAGCTTTGCTTACTTTTGCTGACAATGAGGAAGGGGGGGGGGGTAAATAGTAGTAATAAATCTGCTTACGTAATACTTGAGCGGCCCTGACGTCGAGTGTGTTTTTTTAAATTATAATCACATCACCAGCCAATTAACGTCCACTGTTAGACAAGGCCTCCCTCATAGAGAGGGGTGTTGCCATAATCTCCACGCTTGGCAGGCGGCTTGGGGATCGCAGTACGTTCACCGTGTACTATTAGGACGCTGCTGCCCATCCTCCGGTGGTTCTGGTCGCAGTTTTAGGACATACCCGGGTCCAAAATTTATAATCACGTTTCCTCAAAAAATTTTTTGTACGAATATTATGTATTTTAGAATACTAGTTTTAGGTTATAGTAGTGTGCATTCCTACCGTTTCGGACTGATTGTATCATTATTTGCTTAGCCATTATCACTAGTCAGGTAATATTTTGTAAAAAGCCATAAAAAGAACAATTTGACACAGAAATATACGAGCAAAATTGATCTCTAGCTTTCATGGACATATTAATTGAAAAAAAAAACATAGCAGATTAAACACAAACGTAACCTTCTAATGATAATTATAATTATTGATTAGACAGCCCATTAGCTCAGTTGGTAGTGTACCTGCCTTCTGCGCTTGGGGGCGTGGGTTCGATTCCCACCTAGGACAAACATTTGTGTTTGTTCTATTTCTGGGTTTTAATATCTATTTAAGTATGTATTTAAAAATATGTATGTACGTATATCAGTCTCTGGCTGCTATATTACAAGCTTTGCTTAGTTTAGGGTCAGGTGACTGTGTGCAATAATTTCCCAGATATTTATTACTTAAAAAATAATAATAATTTCCAACTGCACAATTGCAACTTTTTTCAGTTAAAAATACATATTTATTGGAATAATTACAAACGATGGCAATTTGATTATTTACTTTGACTAATAAACAATAGCAGGGCTGGATTTAGGGGAGGGCAACCGGGGCCTTTACAAAAGACGGGCCCCCACAATAGAGACTTAGGAAGAAGAAAAAGATAAATTCAGACAAGTAAAGACTAACGTAAACCAGAAGGCCTCCACAACTTTGTCGCCGGGAGGCTACTAGGCCTCTAAATCCGGCATTGAACAATAGACTGACAGATGTCACTACTTTGGCTAGGTTTTCACTTCGTATTTTTAAGGCAGATACTGTGCTGTGTATTTCATGTGTCAAATTGTTGTTTTTTTGTACGGTTTATAAGTTTTATTAGTATGATTTTCATGACATATCTTTAAAATTGATAATTTATATTAGACTGAAACGATTCACGTATCACGAGCGAATATTTACGCCCGGTTTCACTTGTCTCTGATATTTTTATCTGTTGAATAAGAAATAATACACAAGTAAATGGGGTTGAAACCAAGAATAACTTTTACAATTTTGCTGTAAGAATTCAGTCATTAAGAAAAAAAACCTTAAAACATGTTAAAATCTTTAAAAACTTTCCACCAGTCAATCTTGGCTTATTGCTTGCTTCTTCTGCCTGAAGAATGTTGCCAGTCAAAGAATTCTTAATTTGTCTTTAATTTGCACGAATTGCTGGCAAACATATTACCTTTGTGTCTGCCGACTGTTAGACAGATAATTTTTATCAGAGGTTCGTGAAACTGGACTTATAGTTAATCACTATTTTTAAAATGAAGATAGATAGAGTAGACGCTAAATGTATTTAGTTTCAATTTATTTAGCAAAATATTATTTCTCTAATATAAGGACTAGTTTATGATAATATTATGCGGACGATTTTTAAAAGTTTTAGATGATAAACCTAAAGAGCGGTCGATGAAAGAATACGTCTGATAGCTGCTATAATAACCTTGTAAAAATCCGAATGAATGTTGCCATAACTGTCAGTTAAGGCAACTTACTGCTTAATTTTCAAAAATAACTTTGACCTGCCAAAATATTAAATGTTTCTTTTTACCGACTTCCAGAAAGGAGGAGGTTCTCAATTCGACTGTTTTATTTTATTTTATTATGTATGTTACCTGAGAACTTTTGACTGGAAGAACCGATTATGATGATTCTTTTTTTTTATTTGAAAGCTGGTGCTTCCCGTGTGGTCCCATTTCAATTTGGTCCAGTTCTGACATTTTTATATTATAAAATTTAATATATATAATTACCCTTAAAGTATTGCTGTCTTCATCTAAAATACTAAAGAAAAAGACAGTTATATTTTAAGACTTTAATGAAAAATACAGCTATATTTTAAGACTTTAATGAAAAAGACAGCTATATTTTAAGACTTTAATGAAAAAAACAGCTATATTTTAAGACTTTAATGAAAAATACAGCTATATTTTAAGACTTTAATGAAAAATACAGCTATATTTTAAGACTTTAATGAAAAGGACAGCTATATATTAGTTTTGTCAACTAAAATCTTAAAAATCGACATCGTATTATGTACCTATTACAAATAGTTATAAAGGTGTGCGTTTATAGATTAACTGAGGTTTTGTATATGGGTTCGGGGAACCCTGGACGGAGTATAGAAGGAAACTTGTTATAAATTATATAAACTACTTTTGATCATTAATTTTGGTTTGAAAAAGATATATGTCATTCCAATTTAAAATAATTAATTACTCGTATGTATAATTTTTGTCAGTATTAACAGGTTCTCCCATGAATCATATTATAATATATACAGGGTGACTGGTAATCACAGTGGTGTAGCTATGGGAAGGCTAGGCGGTGCCGTGCACCGGGGCCCTCAAGCTCAGGGGGCCCCTTGTACTAAAACACGCACGTAACGCGGCGTGTTAAGTTAACCTCAAAAAAATTGGCCTGTATTCCTTAGGAAATAATGGCCAACTTTTTGAAGTTAACTTAACGCGCCGTGTTACCAGCGTGTTTGTAGCTATGGAATCGGGGCCCTGTAAACCTTAAAACGTGCTTGCGAAAAAAAAACTCTTCATACAGCTTTGTACCTTATTTATATTTTTACTTGATAAAATATAATTCAGTTTAGATAGGGCCCCATTTTTTTCGCCCCAGGCCTTTTACCTAGCTACGCCACTGGGTAATTAGTTAGCATCCTATTAAGGCTTCAGTACAATAATTAAAAAAATATTATTTGAATGACATAAAAATACGCGAAAAAATATTTATTAGGGAGCATATAATATATTTTGTAGGGAGTGAATGTTTTTTTTTATTTTATGAAACGGCTGTTTTTGAAGTGAAAACTTCTTTGGGCGCATTGAGCACTATTTGGGTGAATAAAAAGCATGCAACTCGCGTCATCGTCACGCTGTACCGTGTATTATAAAACAGCGCCATCTCTTGTAGAATAGGTAAATTACTACTTACGTTTTCACTTCTGACGTGCAGTCCTATGACTGATTCTTTTTTTTTTTCTCGTGAAATTCGGAGTCTTAGAAAGTTGTATGTTTTGATGTACTGAGGCCACCCTTAAGAGGATGTTACTGATTACCAATAACTCTGTATGATTCATGTGTCCGAGTTTGTGTCGTCCCTGATGCATAAATAAGTTTTACCCGTTACCCATTCGGGTATAATTTTATTTTATCCATTCGGGTATAATTTTATGAACGTAACGTTTATAACAAAAAAAATATTTACAGCAATTTTTTTTTTAACTTATATCTTCTCTAATAGAATATACGAAATCTGTTAAATATCTAATTTTATAACTAATAAAAACGCCATAATGTGTAGATATCATTAAAGAATACCAATATAAATAATAATAAATATTGTATTAATTTATTTATCTGTGCATTTTATTTTTTTTGTATAATCGGTTGTGCTCATTTTACTTATTCTGATTAACCTAGATGTCAGATTAGCGAGCTTATTCTGCAATAGATATTCTTGCCATTTGTCTCTCTCCTAGAGATAGACATAGACAGAGACAGAAATTCGGCCCAATGTCGATTGATCTAGAATCAGCCCGCAAGCGTTCCGAATCTATATGTGTGTGATACTGAATAACAATTTTGAAACCAATAGGGTATTTGACTATATTAAAAATATAATTAATACTGGTGTAATCCTAGAAGATTATTATTTAAAAAAAGTATTTAATTACTAAAAACTAAAAAATAAAGTCCCTATTTCTAGAAAAATACATTATAAAAATATGTTTTTCACTGATCACGTGACTTGACTGCAAACGCTCTATGTTAGCCGAATGTCCTTATGTCGTCACAGAAAAGTAAATAGAGGCAACAATTGTATGTCGAGATTAACTCGTTTGTTTATGTGTGACGTCACTAATGTCACGTGGCCCCATGAATGTCAAAGGTAGCGTTTACGCGGTAGTTTAATAATTTGAATTTTGATCCGCCATTTAAAACACAAATACTGAAAATTATGAGATTTAAATTATAATAATAGTTAATATAATAGTTGTCGATATAACCGACAACTAATGGGGGGATTGGTGGTATCAAATTGCAATCGTCCTCCCACGGATCATGTGATTCACGTTTAAAATATATTGTGTATTTTATTGCGATTGTATACTTAATTGTGAATAAAAGAATATGATTAAAAAAGATATAACCGGCAGCAAAATGTCATACTTAATCGATAGAAGACGTCATTCGTCAGCAAAAAAAATATTTTATCGATTATAAATGTCAAAATCGATTTTTTAATTCAATATTATTGAAGTGGTCAAAGTAGCCCAGCATTGGTTCAGTATTAAATGGCTACTAATTAATATTGTTATTTGGTATCAATGATGTGAAACGTAGAAGATAGACTGAAATGTGAACAGGACGCGTGTAAGTAAATAATATGTTGATATTTCAAAACGTCGTTTTATTTCAATCACATGTTTGTTAGTGAGATTAAATAAATTATGACTCTTTTCTCTCTTCCCAACCTCCTGCGCCCAAAATCTAATAAAATAAACTTACGAAACTTGACTTATCCACATCACCGACGCTCACAGATGGCGAGGCGCGACACGGCACGCTTCGGCATGCCTAAGAATGCCGTAGGATTTTGTGGCATTCCGCTCACAGACAGCGAGGCACGGGACGGTGTGGTACCTGTGGGCACGGCACGCCCACAGATGACGCGGCAAGGCACGCTTTGGCATGCCTAAGAATGTCGAAGCATCTTGTGGCATCCCCGCTCATAGATGGTGAGGCACGGGACGGTGTGGTACCTGTGGGTACGGCACGCTTCCCCATCAGCAAGGTTACGTCCTTGTTGACGTGAATTTTGGGAATTTTAGACGTCGAATCACATCCCTCTAGACGTCATGCTTCACGTGTTCACGTCGTTTCGACGTGGTATGTGACGTCATTTTTAAGAAAGTGTTGACAAAGAACATAAAACAATGTGATTTTTGACGTCAATTTGAAAAAAAAGCCCTAAAAATCACGTCATATATGACGTTTTTTGGCAGAAAATGTTGACTGGGTTTGGCATGCCTAAGAATGCCGAATGATCTTCGTGGTATACCCGCTGACCTTTATTTTGCTGACCTGAGAGTGTAATTTAGGTAGGAATACGGTAACAGTAAAAAATAAAAGTCGACAATACAAAAACAGTTATTATTTTATTGAAATAAAATTACAAATACCCTTTGACCAGAACGGTCACAAATGTTTTTAATCTTAACATAAATATTTAAAGAAGTTTTTCACAATCGTGGAATAAGCTAAACTATGCTATAAAGTGCTATCAACATCTCTCTAACAAGAATCACCCACGAGAACGAGAAAAAGCACTTACTTTATAGCAAAATCAAGCTTATTACATGTTTGTGCATAACACTGACAGTGTAGTGAGTTTTGATAAGGCTTGGGATCATGTTATAGATTTGATGTCATTTCTGATGCAAAATGTTCTAAATATAACAATAAAAACATAACCCTCCTTGCGCAGTCGGGTAGAAATGGCACAAGGCAAACAAAAACAGACGCCACTAACAACCAGTCGTAGAAATCGTAAACAAAAACACAGTTGACATTGACTTCTAACAGTTGTACAACTGTCAGAAGTCAATGTCAACTTGCGATTATTTGTTTGGACAGCGACTATCGCAAAACGATTACCATAATAGCCATCATGCCTACTGCCATATTTAACAGACGTTAACAATATCGTTATCGTGTCATCCCCCTCGCGCTCATGGTATGAGTAGAATAGTCTGTCCATTATGTTAATCGCTTTTTGACAGCTTATACAAAGTTTACCACATAACTTTGTAAAGCGTCTGGCAAATTATATCCCATACATACAAATACGTTTGATCTAGCATTACCTCATTACAAGGTTAGGTCAACTTGAAAGCAAAGATGATTTCAAGGTTACGTCAACTTGAAAGACAATTTGATTTAAACTTGATGTAACCTTGTAAAGAGGTAATGCTAGATCAAACGTATTTATTTGCATGTGTTATATTTTGCTAGACGCTTTACAAAATCGAGTTTGTATGAGCTGTCAAAAAGCGATTAACATAATGGACAGTCAACTACTCGTCTATTTTTGATGAAACTTGGCAAGTATATTTAAATATAATGTCTAATATAATTTACTTTTTTTAAACCCAATAAAAATTGTGCATATGCAAAACTATAATATCTATTTTTGGTTTCAAAGAAGTAAACAATATTTCAAATTTTCACATTCTTAAAGTTTCATTAGAATCGGACAAGAAGTTTTTTTTTACCGTTTGTATTAAAATGACCCGACCTCCAACCCCGCCTAAGTTACATTGGGGTCTTGCAGTTTATCTGTATGTGACACTGTAATATGGTATACGAGTCCTAGAAAACAGGGTTCATATTTCAATGCATTGCTTTTAGCATTATTAAGCAAGATCGGTGTTGAGTGAATCTAATGGACGATGACCAAAAAACCCAACCACATAGACCCAACTATAATAGAATAAATATTATACAGGATTATGCATATAGACTGTACTAAGCCAAAAGGAGGTCAATGTACTCATTATGATCAACTTTTACTATGAGACCACAACCCTGAAATCGCGAACAAAACCAGTTGTTCCAAACATTTTGTGACCGTTTTCTATGGAACGATTACGATTAGACGATTTTTTTCGCGATTTCTGATCACATAATGAGTATAATGACCTTTCGGCTTACTAAAATCTATATGCGTAATCCTGTATAAAGGAAGTAACAAAAATATATAACACTGAGTGCTGTCTCCTATTTATTCAGGTAGATTAATAAAATGCAGATGTTACCAGAATATCAAAGTCTCTTGTGGGCCAGAATATCGAGTGCAGTGATCTTAATAAGTCTCTTATGGGCCAGAATATCGAGTGCAGTGATCTTAATAAGTCTCTTATGGGCCAGAATATCGAGTGCAGTGATCTCAATAAGTCTCTAATGGGCCAGAATATCGAGTGCAGTGATCTTAATAAGTCTCTTATGGGCCAGAATATCGAGTGCAGTGATCTCAATAAGTCTCTTATGGGCCAGAATATCGAGTGCAGTGATCTTAATAAGTCTCTTATGGGCCAGAATATCGAGTGCAGTGATCTCAATAAGTCTCTTATGGGCCAGAATATCGAGTGCAGTGATCTCAATAAGTCTATTATGGGCCAGAATATCGAGTGCAGTGATCTCAATCGCGCATTTAACTTATTTTTAAGATGTAAAATGTCTGTAAATTTTTTGAAAAATGTGCTTCGGTAATTTTAAGTTAATATTTTGAACGAATTAATGTTTTAATATATTTTTATAATGACCAGAATAAATGATAAAAACTGTTTATTCCATTGACATATATGTATGTATTACTACATTAAATTCATTGGGTTATCCCATTTTTATGATCATAAGAAATATTAAACAAAAAATTGTTCTAAATATTTTGAAATATCAATTTGCAAAATGACCGAAGCACATTTTTCAAAAGTATACAGTCATTTCATATAAAAAAAAAAAACATCGAATGTGCGGGTGAGAAAGCGGAGTACCATATTCAGTGCCAAAGACTTTCTATAACTAGACATTTAATGCAGGGCGAACATGTTCAGATACTTTATCAGTTGCACTACTAATATAAAAAACACGCCCACTTATTGAACCTCACGTCATTTCCGACCAATACCGTAGGTACGCCATCACTATGCTTTGTTTACATTTTGAACTGACGATGAATGGGCCAATTAGCATTTAGTAACCCCTCACCCCGCTCCTCAGGTATTTGACTGAATTGTTTCCATTGAAAATAATCGTAACTACAAGTCCGGGCTGTGTAGTAGCTATACCTAGTCTGTGTTCTGTGCCTGAGTCCATGCTTCGTGAGAGAACGCACAATATACTAGCTCTTAAGCTTGATTCACATGACACCAGCTGATTACGTTAACTGTCATTCAAAATCGTTATCGCATTTTCAAATCGCCAAACGCGACATGACGAATTTGCGATTGACATCCAATCCAACGCAATCATGCAATACGAATATTCGATGTGTACATACGCATCAAATTCCATACAAATTTGAAATCTGAATACATCATGCCTGCATTTTCATCTGTTACGAAATACAAATATTTGATGCGTAAAATACGTATCTAATTCCATACAAATTTCGAATTGAAATTTTAAATCTGAAAACTTAAATTTGCCTGCACTTTCTTCTGTAAATATAAATAAAATCAACCAACTGAAACACAGATTCATAAAATACTAATTCTAAGTGCAATTTACACAAAAGGTGATTTAGGTGGATGATCCAATTACAATGCAGTTTTTGAGGGCCTCAGTTGACAGAGCCTAATAATATCGATGTCATTCTTGTACCAAGATTGTTAGATAGTACTATACTTTTGCTAGTCTAGTAAAATTACCACATTTTCTAAACGTTATTGAGGCTATTACGTACATTAAAAAAAAAAAAAAATTGGTCCAGCCGTTCTAAGTGAACTCACTACCGAACAGCTTATTTTAATTTGTATACAGGGTTACGCACATAGGCTATACTAAGCCGAAAAGGAGATCATTGTACTCATCATTACGAACAACTTATACTATGAAATCGCGAAAAATCAGGTGTTCCATACATTTTGTCGCGTGTCAATGACCGTTTTCTATGGGACAGCAGATATTTTTTCGCGATTCATGTTTGGTCTTTTAGTAAATGTTGTTCATAATTATGAGTTCGACACCTTTCGGGTTAGTACATATTTTTCGCGTAACCCTATAGATAGTTCAATCGTAGACGCGCCTTACAGTGCATTTGTTAAATAATAACTTTCGCATAGGCTAAGTAGCCGGCATTAAAGTTTTCAGGTCTGACATGGCTAAGAGCAGGTTATAGGACAAACAACGTGACCTACCTACAGCTTAACGTGTTATACGAACCACGGTGATGCATTTTTTTAAAATATTTATTATAAGGCTTGCGTTTAACCACCACCACGCCTAATGTGCGACGATGCGGTCTACAATGGAGCACCGAAAATTTCAATCTCACTCACCTATCGGTCGGTTTTTTTATTGTATAATTCAGCTGCCTTATTATGGATCTTTGATCGGGATCGCGAGTGTCAAAATTTTGACACTTGAAAAAAAAAAGCGTTGTCTATTTCCAATTTCGTATTATATCACCTACGAAATTGGAAATGTACAACGCTTTTTTTTGCGTCATAACCCCTTTCAAGTGTCAAAATTTTGACACTCGCGATCCCGATCTAAGATCCATAATAAGGCAGCAGATAATCTTGCACTGTAAAAAGTACCGTCAATTTCAATTCGCCATATTTCTATACACATAAAAAAGGAGACTACAAACAAAAATTTACGTCTGCAATGAAAAAGACAAGAATGTTTTATATTGTTTAGTTTAACTAAAACCTTCAAAATTTACATTTTTCACAATTTGTGTAAATTTCACTACATTTGTCAAAGTTATGGTTATCTTACGACTAACAATTTATAAGTGAGCAGAAATTGTAAGAGTTTATACTGAAACTAGTTTTAGCCGTGACGCAAGAAATTACGCTCCTCGGCTAAAACTCTCTAGCTATCTCTTTAATTTAAACTATTACAATTCCATAATAGCGCTTCATAAAAGCCATTCGCCACTAACATGGAAATAAATAGTTTGGGCTATGTCCATCAAAACTTAACCACCACTTTAGTCTGACCACCGTTTTGGACGTTTTAGTCTGAAAGAAATGTGAAAACCTAGTATGTAGGAAGACTATGGAGCAGATGTTTTTTACAATGGCTGCAAGACTAATTCTTTTCAATCCAATAGTTGCGAATAAAATAGCGAAATGGTCACTTTTAACTGCTGTCAAGTCCGTACAAATTCAATGACGACAGCCGCTCCAGTCTTCCTACCTACCGTGTCAACACTTACATGTCTTTAAAAAGAGGTCAAAATCAGCGGATATTTAACAATCGTTTTGTTAAGTTGTGATGAACGGTCCCTAGACTCGGTCCAAGCATTTATTTGCTCTGAAAGCTGCAATAACAATATAAAAAGCTAATAAAAACTGTAGTGTATGGCGGTACCCACATTAGTACATTAAAAGTACAACTTGTATTGTAACCGAGGGTAGGCGCCGGCGGCCAGCTGTCAGGTTTTTAGTCGGAATAAATCTGTGCTAACTATAACAGTGTTTTCGCTTTGCTCGCCCTTTGACCTAATATTTCCCAGTGGCGACGAGAATTATCATTGTAAAACGTTTAACAACACCGCGTGTGATATAATCAAGATGCCTATCGGCAAAATAAGCGAGTTTAATATAAAAGACGGGGCGTGGTCGTCGTACGCGGACCGACTTGAATGTTACTTCAAGGTAAATGGCGTAGAAGACAGCTTAAGATTGCCGACGCTTATATCCCTGATGGGAGACGAAGCGTATGAGCTGTTGGCGAACCTGTCCAGTCCCAAAAAGCCAGCGGAATTGACCTATTTGGAGGCGACGGACGTGCTGCGTCGACATCTACAGCCGGCACCATCGGTGCTTGCGGAACGGTATCGGTTCCGACAGCGCAGGCAGCGGACAGAGGAAAACGTGAGCGAGTACATAGCAGAGTTGAAAAAGTTAGCACGGTATTGCAAATTCGGCGACGTATTAAACGAGAATTTGCGGGATCAATTTGTGTGCGGCGTAGAGAGTGACGTCATCCGTCAACGGCTTTTCGCGGAGGCGGACACTTTGACGTTTCCGGAGGCGATGAGGATGGTGAGCTCGCTGGAGGCTGCCGAGCGCGATGCGACAGCTGTGGAGGCACGGGCGGCGCCGGAAGCGGTAGCGGGAGCTAGCGCAGTACATGCGCTGCGCATGAGCAATCGCGGAGACGGAGATCGCGTACACCGAGGGTACGGAAACGGGCGCCGGCCGCCCGGGCCGGCTGGAGCGCCGGAGAAGGGACAGGCGCGGTCAGTGCTTTCCAACTGCAGGGCCTGCGGAGCCACGAGTCATACCTACGGGAATTGTAAGTTCCGGGACTACGTGTGCAGCCGGTGCAAGCGCCCCGGTCACCTGCGACGGGTGTGTCTGGCGGGAACTGCCGGCACGGGATCCAAGCTGACGGGCGGACCAGGAAGAGGCGCAGGTGTTAATTTCGGCCGCACTGACTTGAAGGAGTCTGATGAACCGGACCTACCTTGGGACGACTGTGTGGATCTGTGTCAGTTAAATCTGGGAGATTACAAGCCGGTGAGTTTGCCGATCTGTATTAACGACCGGGAGATAATAATGGAAATTGATACGGGAACTGCTATTTCTTGCATAAGTGAGGCTACCTACATTAAATATTTCAAAAGTGATCAAATCATACCTAACAATCTTTGTATTAAATTTTATGACGGATCAAAAATACTTCCGTTAGGTGTAATTAAACCAGTTGTGAAATATGGAGACATCGAAAAGGAGCTAGAACTGTTTGTCATCAGAGGAGGTACGACGTCATTGCTGGGCCGTCAGTGGCTCGGTGAGTTAGGAATACAAGTTCCCATACTGAATTGTAACAACATAGGTCGAATAGATAACGATAAGCACGGAGGCCTGAGTGATGAAATATCAGTTCTGTTACGCAGATATAATCAACTGTTCGACGGCAGTCTAGGGAGGTTCACGGGGGGCAAGGCGACGCTCCGGGTGCGAGAGGGGGCAGTGCCGGTGTACCACCGCGCGCGGCCGATGGCATTCGCCACCCGAGACCGGGTGGATGCTGAGCTGGACGCGATGCTCGCCGCCGGCGTCATTGAGCCGGTCGACAGCTCGGACTGGGCCTCACCGCTGGTTCCCGTCAACAAGCCGGACGGGGCGCTCAGGGTTTGTGTAGATTATAAGGCAACTCTAAATCCCGTTTTGCTGGTCGACCGATATCCATTACCGAAAATCGAGGAGTTACTTTTTGAGTTAAATGGCTCGCAGTATTACAGTAAAATAGACTTATCTCAATCTTATAACCAGATTGAATTAGATGAATCTAGGAAATACACGGTAATAAACACTCATCGCGGTTTATTTTGCTATAACCGGTTAGTATTTGGGTTATCGTCGAGTCCGGGAATTTTTCAACGAATTATGACAAATTTATTGAAGGGTATACCAAACATAGGCATTTTTATCGATGACGTCATAATCGGGGGAAAAACGAAACGGGAGCATTTAGATGCGCTTGAGGCGGTATTCGAGCGGCTACAATCGAGCGGTTTGCGTTTGAAAGAAAGTAAATGTGTTTTTTTGGCGCAGCAAGTTACGTACCTAGGTTACATCTTGTCTAAAGACGGCATTAAAGTCGATCCGGCAAAAGTGGAAGCGATCGAGAAAATACCTAGACCGAAAAATGTTCCGGAACTTAGGTCCTTTCTGGGCCTAGCTAATTTCTTTGCAAAGTTCGTAAAGAACTATAGTCTACAGTTAGTACCGATTTTTAATTTACTCAAAAAAGGTGTAGACTGGGTTTGGACGAAGGAATGCGAAAGCGCTTTCCAAAATATAAAAAATCGTTTGGCGAGTTCACAAGTGTTAGCGCATTATGATCCGAACAAAACTTTAATATTAACTTGCGATGCCAGTCCCGCGGGCTGCGGGGGGTTGTTATCTCAGCCAGACGCGCAGGGGGCGGAACGGCCCGTTGCATTCGTGTCGCGGACACTTACGAGCGCAGAGAAAAATTATTCTCAAATACATAGGGAAGCGTTGGCGATAGTAGTTTGTATGAGAAAATTTCACCAATACTTATACGGTAGGCATTTTACCTTGCGTACGGATCACAAGCCATTGGTATCAATATTCGGTCCGCACAACAATATTCCAGTAATGACGGCGAGTCGGATGTCAAGATGGGCGGTTATCTTGTCCGCGTATACTTACGATATAGAATATGTTCGTACCGATAAAAATAGTGCCGACGCATTGTCTCGGTTGCCCCTGCCTTGTAAGGAACCGGTTTTACCTAAGGTGCCGGAACAAACGCATTTACACTTCGCGCAAGATGCTTTGCTGTTAGATTGCAATGAAATCAAGAAATGCACCGCGCGTGATCCACTTCTTAGTAGGATATTGAGTTTTGTTCGAGACGGCTGGCCTCCGGAGTGCGAGGTGATCGGAATGCAACCCTATTTTAATCGACGGGCCGAATTATATGAGGAGTTAGGCTGTCTAATGTGGGGGCACAGGGTGGTCATCCCTGATAAGTGTAGGGAAAGAGTCTTAAAGGTGTTACATGAGCCACACATGGGAATAGTCAAGTCAAAGGCCTTGGCCAGGAGCTACATTTGGTGGGCAGGACTGGACGAAGCGGTTGAAGCCCTATGTAAGGGTTGCGAGACGTGCGCGGCGCAGGCGGACGCGCCGCCGCGGCAGGCGCCGCGTCCCTGGCCCTGGCCGGCCCGGCCCTGGTCGAGGCTGCATTTAGATTTTATGGGGCCTATATTTGGTAAAACTTATTTGGTAGTCGTCGATGCGATGTCTAAGTGGTTAGAAGTGTTCCAAGTACCTAGCACGGCGGCTAACTGGACTATCGATAAATTAACGGAGCTATTCGGGCGGTGGGGGCTACCAAAGCAGATAGTTAGCGACAACGGACCTCCATACACGAGCGAAATGTTTGCAGTTTTTAACAAAAGTAGAGGCATTGAACACATTTTTACTGCTCCATTTCATCCCGCCTCAAACGGAGCGGCAGAAAATGCGGTGAAGACGTTAAAAAGGGTAATCAAAAAAGCCGTTCATGAGAAGGAGGACGTCAACAGGGCACTGAACACTTTCCTTATGTATTATAGAAATACAGACCACACATCCACCGGGGAGAGCCCAGCGGTCCTTATGCTAGGTAGAAGGCTGCGCACTCGTCTAGACGCCTTGAAACCGGACCGGGAGGCGCGGGTGACGCGTGCGCAGCAGCGGCAGGTACAAGACGCGGCCGGCGCGGACAGGGTCATCGACCCCGGGGATGACGTTTGGTACCGCCAATATTTAAAGGGGGAAAAGTGGTTACCGGGCATGGTGGAAAGTAGGTTAGGTCCTTCAAACTTCAGAGTTATAGGTCAGGAGGGGAATCAGATACATCGTCATGTCGATCAGCTAAAACGTAGGAGCAGGAGTTCGCTGGTTTGCCCAAACTCCGACCGTCCTGCTGAAGGTGATAAAGGATTGGTAACAAGTCCAATACCAGAGAACCCAACGGTCGCTGCGGGAAGTAGCCGGTCAGAACGAGCGGCGACGGCTAGTCCTCCCGTTCAGACAAAGGTTACGCCTGAACCTCGTGAACCTTCTCCAGATCTCCCGTCTCTTATAAGTACCCCCAAGGGTAGGCCACAAAGGCTTTGTAGATTACAAAAACCTAATTATAAGCTGTAATCTTAAGTAGTTAAATTGTTATAAATTGTATAAGTATTATGTATAAGAGTTTCCTTAAGTTATAATGTAATATGTAAATAACCCCATTGGCCGCCACCGAGATCAACTTGTTCTAACCAATAGTTCACTCCATAGGTATTCACTAACCCTTACCATCGACAAGTACGTTAATCCATGCCCTTACCGATTGTATGTTCCATAATTAGTGTGGAGGAATGTAGTGTATGGCGGTACCCACATTAGTACATTAAAAGTACAACTTGTATTGTAACCGAGGGTAGGCGCCGGCGGCCAGCTGTCAGGTTTTTAGTCGGAATAAATCTGTGCTAACTATAACAGTGTTTTCGCTTTGCTCGCCCTTTGACCTAATATTTCCCAAAAACAACTGATTTTGTTTAGTTTGAACGTAAAACTATTACAGGGGCCTTACCCCTAGCTTCACTTTTGCGAGGCAACTTTTAGTAGGTACCTGTTAGTACCTAAAATTAACCAACTCATTTAAGCTGCTTCGTTTAAAAGCGTCTAACTTGAATGATCGAAAATCCGTTTTACTATGCGTGTGTGCGTGAAAATAGCGAAGCTTGGCGGCTATCAAATAACTACCGCCTATCGTAGTTGATGGTACCGTTTAGACAAATAACACCTATGCGGGTCAACTTTTCGAGCTAGGGGTAAGGCCCCAGGTACCTGATATACAAGGTTACGCATATACCCTGTACTAAGCCGATAGGTCCTCATCATTATGAACAACTTTTAGTATGGGACCATGTTCCATAGAAAACGGTCATTGACACTCGATAAAGTTTATGGAACAGCTGTTTTTTTCGCGATTTCAGGGTTGGCCATAGTAAAAGTTGTAATGATGAGTACAATGACCTCCTTTCGGTTTAGTACAGGGTATATGCGTAACCCTGTATTTCAGTGAAATATAAAAAAAAAGACGTGTGGCACTCGGGGACTGCCGCGGTAAAGCTACTGCATAGCATTCTTATCAACTTATGCAATTATAATTATTTATTTACTTGTAACAAATAAAATGATGTAGGTTTTACAACTCTATGTATGTCGTTCTTTTATCAAACATATTTTACAACGCCGTCTAGCGGTGAGAGGCCAAGTCAAAGTATCACCGCTGTGCCGGTCGGAGTGGGGGGTGTTAGGTTATTTTCGTTACGGAATTTTAGGATTCGGTCTCCACGCTCAAGGCCCGCGATAGAAGCTATGGAATAGCTTAATAAAATGTTTTTATTCAATTTTATGCAATATTGCAGCTGTCAGAGCTAATTAATTCTTGGACCAAGTCTAGTAATACAACAAGATGATAGTTGACCAAATTTCTTAGAGCCAGTTTCCACTAAAGCGGAAAGATATAAAATATCTATTAAGCTAATTTCAGACTACGCTACAATATAATAGCATATAGTTCACAGCACAACAATATCGCACCATGCATTATTATGGACACGTTTACACTTAACTTTTATATTATTGGCTCCTTCCTTATTTGCTATATTATATAGCACAACACAATAGTATAGCGTAGTCTGAAATTAGCTTAAAGCTTGTATCACATTATACAGGGTTCAAGCACCCAGTCTTTGATATTGAAATGTAACCCCTATATTGTTTGATACACAGCTGATTTTTCCATGACAAACTTTTATTGAAGTTTTTTGTTTTACAAGACGTCATCAGGGGTTCTAACATGTCTGCCATTTTAAAAATTTACTTCAAATCAAAGCTGCTTTTGCTATCGTTCATCTTTATTATCTCAGAAACACGACTCTTTAGGATAGGTAATATAATAACATTATTTATTTGTGTTGAAGTCTTCTTTCGATTTTTTTGGTTTTAGAAACGGCTGCGATTTTCAAAATGGCGGACATCAACATGCCAGGATTCATGGTAAAATGGTACAACTCTTTTGGACGACCTGATAGACCTCACATTCTAATATCAGCCGTTGTAAATCAGCGATATACATTTACTTTTCACAATAAAAAAACCATAAGCAGTCAACTATTCTATATTGTATCACTTACAAATGTATAAGGCAGAAAGGATTTTTGTATACAATTTAAGCTCGTTAGCTGTCACTAGCAATGGGAAGTTTTCTGACAGTTGGAGGAATATAGTTCTGTAACCATCGATAGATGGCGCTGACAACACATGATTCTAATTGTTTTTTGCATTTAATCAATAAAACCTACAATACAAGAATAGACATTTTATAATACGGCTAGGCAAGGCACACTTATGTACCTACTAATTTGTGTAGTGTTGTGGAAAAAAGTACTTTGTTAGCAAACAATAACCACAAAATAACCATTGACAATGGGTCAGCGCAAGGTGAAACGCTTTGGCCCATTGAACGCAGCCTGCATTCAATGCGACGTCACGCCGTACAAGCAGCCGTTGAAGATTCAGCTCTTCGTTCTACGCTATTAGGTTCAAAGTTTTACGTCATTTATTAGTTATAGTACCTACGGTAAACCAAGAAGAGTTGACTTTTTCACAACAGCTTGTATCGTCTCTACCCCGCCTATACTTTCCAGCCGGCCTTAAATTATATTAAGCAAAAGAAATCCATCCTACCTTATACATCATGAAAACTTTACATTTAATTTCACGACTATTCTTATTTTACTCGTATAAGAGAACAATAAAAATTATACATTTTTAGTTTGGTTTGGGCGGAAGACTTCTAAACTCTGCACTTTAAAACTCGTATACGTACCGGTAAACACGTTGAGCAAAAAGCGGCGTAGAGGGGGAAAAGTTGGCGCATATACATGTATACACAACAACTAATCGTTGTAGAGGGGGAAAAGTTGGTGCATGTACATGTATACACATCAACTAATCGTTGTAGAGGGGGAAAAGTTAGCGCATGCACATGTATACACAATAACCAATCGGCGTAAAGGGAGAGAAGTTTCGCGCATATACATTTACACAACAACTAATCGTTATAGAGGGGGAAAAGTTGGCGCATATACATGTATACACAACAACCTCAGCTCAGACATACAAGGGAGGATATGCCTTAATACATACAGTTAACATTTGTTTTCAAATGTCGCCGTGTTTCACTCAATTTTCTCATTGCACTGCTCAACCGCTCAACGCAAAAATTGTAAGTACGGCACATTGACACGCACAGTAAGAAATTTGTAGCGACATCAATGTACTAATAGGTCTTCTGCAGGGTGAGTTCGAATGAAGACATCAAGCCCGATTTAAGCCTGATGCGTTCGCGCCCGCCACTTCATCTTACCATGTCTCCCTTGTTTATCTGATCTGAGACAACAACCAAGCCGCGTAGATGAGGAAAAGTTGGCGTGTGTACACTTCAACTAAGGGAGCGTTCAAGTATTACTTTACGCCATTTTTGAGATTTTGGACACGCCACCCCCCCCCCCCCCCCCCGGAACGCGCTGAAACGTTTTTCTGTACCCCCCTCCCCCCTAGTAAAACGTTACGTAACCACCAAGTGACCATTTTTACCTAAAAGTCACAATTATGCGGCGTCAAGTACCGGAAAGTCGCTAAAATACCTTTGTTATATAAAAAATGCGCAAGAGAATCTCTCTTTACGCGACCGTTCTGAAGGGTAAAAAAAACTATGTCACGAACGCGTAGTTCAATCACTCCCGCCCCTGTAACGCATCGTAACGTTTTACACGACCCCCCACCCCCAAATTCGTTACGTAATACTTGAACACTCCCTAATCACGCAGACTCGTGTAGTCGAAATCCCCTCGTACCCAGTTCGCCCGCCACCAAGACCTGCAACTCGACTATTGCTCTGATTTATTCTATAATCGAGTTTTAAGTCTCATTCCTGGGCAAAGTACTACGAGTATTCGATGCGTAAAATACGTAACAAAGTCCATAGAAATTTCGATACGTATTTTAGGAAGCTAATATTCGTACTTCGTCCACTGGTCATTTCTCAAGATATTGACCGGTATCAGTACAGCCAATAGTAATGTATGAATCATTGTCAATTCTGTTCTACCTTTCTCTTAACTAAACCAATTTGACAGCACATACTTAAAGTGTGTGTCTCTGTACCGAATGCCTCAAGAGGATTATTATATGTATGAATGTGTGTCTTTTGTCCAGTTCCCCTCCAACTCATTTGTGTTTGTTTATATGTTTGTGTTCGTGTTTTTATTACAGATAAAAAACTGCTTTTCTAGCCACCGACTAACTGTACAAAACCGTACAATAAAAATTGCGTTTGGCCGTCTATCTACGTGACATTGGCGGAGTTACGAGGCATCTTCACTTCACAATAGCCAGAGTTGAAGTTGAGGAGGGTAATATTTTTCAGGTGTTTCTATGTAGTATGTCGTATTCATAGCCCAGGCACATTAAGGGTTTCACCACGGAATGAGATAATAAGCAGTGAACTTGCATAAACTTTTATTTTGGCATTCTAAAAAGTCTCATAAAGACTCGTGTTTGGTCAACCGTCAACAAAAAATTATGGTTCTAAGTTGTAGCTTTCTTTTTCGACATTGAAATAAACAGATACATAGATAATTTCGTTCTAAAACATTAGTTTAGTTTTAAGAATGGTACAACAGCGTTTACTTAAAAAAAAATGCAGAATTTAGGAATACATACATGGTATTCTTACCCGACGGACATATCCTAGTATTTATATGATTATATACGGGATATTTACCGTGGTAAGGTTGTGGAAGGAGCTCCCGATATTTCTGGGCAGTTACATGCATCATGTTCACGGGAAGACTGAATAATGCGGGTAGTTGGTCGAACAGTTCAAAGTTAGGTGCAGACAAAACGATCTACCCTCTTTCTTAGTCTTGCTACGGTTATCACTGGAACTCGACTAACTACCCGCATCCTTCAGTCTTCCCGTGAACATGGTGCATGTAACTGCGCCGAAATATCTAGAGCTCCTTTCACAACCTTACCACGGTAAATATCCCATCAATAATCATATAAAAGTAGTGATCAACCGTGATAGTTTAAAACAGTAATATCTGAATATATCATTGTACTGCCATCATTGCAAACAACTTTTACTTCGAGATCAACCCTGAAATAGCGAAAAAAACAGGTGTTCCATACATTTCATTGAGCGTTAAGTGTTAATGCCATTTTTCTATAGAACAACTGGGTTTTTTATTCCCGTGGTATCAGGGTTGGTATGATGATAAGTAGAATGATATCCTGTAAAATGTCCGTCGTCTAAAGATACATTCAGTACAACTACCCAACCAGTTAAATATACCTTCCTTTAAAAATAAATTAATAATATTACACGTATTTATTTACATTACAATATTACAAGTTAAAAACTAACAGCTTTATTCAAAAAAAGTTAAAACGTATCAAACCTCTGATAATTAACTAAAATCGTGCAAAATTTCACTCAAAAACGATGCAGCGCACGTTCACGCCGATTTTGTAGTATTTTACATCAAAGATGACGTAATAGCACGTCGACATCAAATTTGTTGTATTTTATATCAACAAGACGTCATACAAAGCACATTGGCATCGATTTCATTGTTTTTATCATCAACGAACATGACGTCATAGCACATTGACGTCGATTTCGTCATATTCAAAGTCAACGAGGACGACGTTCTAGCACATTGACGTCGATTTCGTCATATTCAAAGTCAACGAGGACGACGTTCTAGCACATTGACGTCGATTTCGTCATATTCAAAGTCAACGAAGACGATGTTGTAGCACATTGACGTCAATTTCGTCATATTCAAAGTCAACGAGGACGACGTTGTAGCACATTGACGTCGATTTAGTCATATTCAAAGTCAACGAGGACGACGTTCTAGCACATTGACGTCGATTTCGTCATATTCAAAGTCAACGAGGACGACGTTCTAGCACATTGACGTCGATTTCGTCATATTCAAAGTCAACGAAGACGATGTTGTAGCACATTGACGTCAATTTCGTCATATTCAAAGTCAACGAGGACGACGTTGTAGCACATTGACGTCGATTTAGTCATATTCAAAGTCAACGAGGACGACGTTCTAGCACATTGACGTCGATTTCGTCATATTCAAAGTCAACGAGGACGACGTTCTAGCACATTGACGTCGATTTCGTCATATTCAAAGTCAACGAGGACGACGTTGTAGCACATTGACGTCGATTTCGTCATATTCAAAGTCAACGAGGACGACGTTGTAGCACATTGTCATCAATTTCGTCATATTCAAAGTCAACAAGGACGACGTTCTAGCACATTGACGTCGATTTGGTCATATTTAACGTCAAATTAGAAAACGTCATAACTCATTGAATTCGATTCCGCTATATCATCTTTTAAACTAAATTTGACAGCTCTAAAATTACAAACGCAGATTGCTGTCAGATTAATTTTGTTTAAAAAATGGCACAATACGATCAACGATTTTTAGTTAAAACTTTTTAAGATTTTTTGAATAAAGTAAGTCTAGGGTTGTATTATTATGTAAACCACAGTCATGCTGTTTTTGTCATTAACTTGAACGGCTTAGATCACGGTAAACGAATAAGATTTGTACTCACTTAGAAATAAAGTCGAAAATGAACTGCCAAACAGACAATTGTCTTAGAACTCGTTTAGAGAAACGCGTAGCGTCCGCACGATGCGTTAATGTCGTTTACGGATAAGTATGGCATCGCGAGATGCATAGCTGGAAACATATTATCGGACGCGGCTGACGGACGCGAAATAAAGGTATCTAGATAATTAATGTACACTGAGCTGTGCAGACTATCGGACGTAAGTCGTGGACGTAACCTTGGGCTGACCTTGAGCGTTCGGACGTCCGACACAAATCTGGCGCGCCGCATGTTTTTGTCAGCCGTTGTTGTCTTTTGAAAGACTGTGCACACTTATCAGTCGCGTCCGTCAGCCGCATCTGATAGTTTGTTTCCAGCTTCAGCCTCGTTAATGGAGACTAAGTGCGTCAGTCTCGATTGCGAAGATATGAGGCGTCGCGAGGCATGACAGCCTCGTTTATGAAGACGTAAGTCGCGTCTGCTTCATTTACAGAGACACGAGATGTCACGAGGCGCATCAGCCTAGTTTACGGAGTCGTATGAGAACGTTAACGCATAGCGTTTGGCATTTTGGCATCGCGCGGCGTTCCGTGTCTCCTAAACCGAAGCCTGAAAGGTTTGATGAGCTAATTTATGCTTTATCAACTTCTCATTTCTCATTTGCGAGAAATATCACGAGAGAAAAGAAGACAAAGCACATTGTTGGTGGAAGTTTCTCTACTTTTGACCTTATTTTAATGTAACATTATTTGTTTAATGCGATCAAAGCAGATGATGGAGTTGATAGAAAAGCACCTTTAGAAATCTTATTGCACTGTTGAAGTAGTGTTGAACGGTGTCGATGAAAATTTATCGATGAAATGAAAATGACAAAGTTCATCGACATTTCAATATACTTTTGAAAATTTAATACAGATTTTGACAGAATGCTGTAGCGTAATAGATTTTTTACAATACACGGCGTGCCTGACGGGATCTGACATAGAATTTTGAGCCCTAATGTCATGTCAGAATCTCCATATTGGCGTGTTAAATATGAAAAAACGCAAAATAATGACGGCCAACTGTCTGTAGATCCGTCATAATCACAAATATTCTTGTTTATCAGCATGGCTACCATGCGCACCACGGCAAAATATTGTCGATTTTATCAAGCGAGAACGCGAAAAGGTGCCTACGGTTTTATATGCGCCTGTCTCGCTTAGGCACGATAAAAAGAGTCGACAAAATTTTGTCGAGGTGCGCTAGCTAGCCTGGCAAGTGTATGGTCTGGAGAATTAAGCTTGGCGTTGGAAAATAATTATAAACAGTGCGAAATGTACATGAATGTAGATGATGGCTCTGATAAGGTATATTTGTCTCACTTTAATGCTAAAGAGAAAATAGGAGAACAGCTGTAGTTCAATTAATGACCTCATTCATTATGAGCTGTGGCGCACTGTGCTTACAAAAAGGCAGATCAATCATGTAATTGAGTGTAAATAGTCTAAGATCCGACTGCAGAATTACTTCGGTCATCAAGTTTTTGCTTAAAACCAAATTTTTACGCATATTTATGATAAGGAGAATATATATCAATCAGGGTGCCAATCAAAATGTGGCCACTAGTATTTTTAATTAAATTATTGTTAATTAATTTATGGGATTTTTTTTGCAACAATATAGCTACTTCACAGCAATATAAGAAAAAAATTGCTTTAATTTGATACATAAATGATAAATATCAGTTATGACCGTAAAATTGTACCAAAATCTTACCTGTACACCTGGCTGCGAAGAGGTGCGGCCGTGGTTTTTCACAGTGTTTATATATATTGCCGTGAAGTGGACGATATTTTATTTAAAAACCAAATTAATTATCTTTGTCCCATAAATTAATTAACAATCATTTAGTAAAAAATACTAGCGGCCACATTTTGATTGGCGCCCTGGTTGATATAGGTATATTCTCCTAATCATAAATATGCGTAAAAATTTGGTTTTAAGCAAAAACTCGATGACCGAAGTAATCCTGCAGCCGGAACTCGTACTAAAAGCTTTTTGTGGACTTAGCCCATTAGTCGCATTTCAATGTCAGATTCCGTTCGAGATGTAAATCTTTCTTAAACCATTTTGACATTGAAGCAATGATTAAAAAACATATTACACGGCAGTGGATATTTAGACTCGTTAACTAATTTTAAATTTATCTCTCTAAAATTTCACCAGTCATTTCAAAATATTTAAAGGATATTTCTGAAGTTATTGGTGAAACGTTTAAAGGTTTTTTTTCGACACAAACTACTTATATGCTAAAGGCTTCATAATAACTATATTAAGTCACTTAATGACATTAAAGGTTAAAGTTAGATCTAATAAATTGGCATACAGATTTTTGTTTGTGATTTTGTTCAACCGCAATGTTTTGATAATCGACGAATTTGAAATTTTTCATCGATTGAAGTATTATACATTTTTCGTCGATAAAAACCAATTTTATCTAAATGGTCGACAATACTTGCGGTCCTCTCCTCTATACACGTACTCTTGTCGATAATTATAATATCGATACTTTTCATCGACAAGCGGGACATCACTATAACTATCAAAAAAGCTATTGCGAGCGAGAAAGCTATACCTACTTTACTCAAGCGCATTCCGAACCGAATCAACGCTAACGACGCCAACATCGCTAATGGAAATCAACGAGACACGAAGAAAATTCCTTTGTGCCGTGTTAGTTGTCATTAGAGCTGTTAGTGTGATTCGGAACAGCGTGCGTTCCGAATCGCGTCACATCACAATCACAAAAAATAGGATAACTTTCCCATTTATTCTGGTCATAATAAAAAATATTAACACGAAAATTTGTTCTAAATATTTTGAAACATTAACGTCGCAAAATGACCGAAACACATTTTTCAAAAGACTTTCGGTCATTTTACGACGTAAATATTCCAAAATATTCGGAACATATTTTTTTTTAGTATGACCTTTAAAATGGGATTTAAACAGTTTTTCCCATTTATACAGGTCATTATAAAATAAAAATGTTGAAAAAAAAAATACGTTGTAGAATGACCAAAGCACATTTTTCAAAAGTAAACACCGTCATCTTATATCTTTAAAAAACATCAAATGCACGAGCGAAATCGCTGCACCCTGTATTCTAGACCTTAAGTAGAATAGTCCCTTTAGCTGCCCGATGCCGAAGTCTCTTTAATCAGAGGCCAAGACCCACTTTGGGTCGCTACATCGATAAGTAAATATAGTTCCAAAATACAGACAAAGATCTGAATACCAAAAGATATACACAACATTCTGGCCTATACACATATAGTGATAAAATAATATTTAAGGGCATAACTCAGTGCCAAATTTTCAGTCAAATTTAAAAGTCAAAACTTGTATAGCTTATCAACTTTTTTTAAATATTATTTGTAGCTCCTTTCTCAAAATTAATAACATACAGTTAACAGAAATAAAATAAAATGTGCAGACTATGTTTTGAGTTTTTTTTTTTATTCATTTCTGTTAACGGCATGTGTTACAAAAATTTATCTATTTCACTCTAACACGTAGTGTTATAGTGTATTACTGTTTGATAAATATAATTGAAATTTAACTAAACAATGTTCTTATTATTTAGATTCAGATTCAGATTATTTATTGTATTATTTATTATGTACAACGAGCCATCACGGTGTTAATCTTAAATAACTGAACTGTTATCTCAAATAACTGAATATGAAACTAAAGTAGGGCCAATTTAAATCAATCTTCTAAGTCTGCGTGCTTCATCTTCGACCACACCGTCGCTTACCAACAGGCAAGTTGGTGGTCAGACGCGGACTTATCCGCGATAAAAAAAAAAAAATGAGATCTGTCAATCTATTGTTTATGAGTCAAAGTAAATCGTAAAATTGCCTTCTTTAGTCATTATAACAATCAATATGTATTTATAACTAAAAAAAGTTAGGCAATTGTGCAGTTCTAGAAAATGAAATATAAATAATATAGTTACAAGGTACGTTTTTGATTGAATTTTGTAGAAGTGTCAAATGTGATCAGTAAAATTGGCCCTACTTTAGAAGTAAAACAAAATTAAAGAACATTAATACTTTTAAGTTTTGGCTTTCGAAAGTTGCGTGAAAATTGGGCACTGTGTTGCCACCTTAACGCTTTATAAACTTCAATGGCATTTTAAGTTATCCATATAGACAAAGTACTCACTATGCCACAAAAGTCATTTTAGTCGATTCTGTGCCATTTATAAAACTAAGCTTAGTCTGACAGCATTAAAATTAGCCGTTCTTTTTTCTATTTCAATGTGTGACAACGAGATGGAAACAATTTTAAGGTGAAACGTTTCACTTTGGCGGGACAATCAAATTTCAAACAGTTTTTTTGTCCTTGCAGCTAGGCCGGGTAATTATTGTGAAATGGCAGTGTTCGCGAAAATTGTTGGTCTTTCTTTACATTATCATGTACAGCTATTAATCAGTTACTCACCATATTACTTACATTTGGCAATAAACCGTTTGAAACAGCAAAAATTTGTTTATTGACAAATGTATGTAATAATGTGCATTGGAGATAAATAACTTTACGCGAGTTTGTAAAGAATAATAATCAATTTTCGCGAACATCATTATCGTTTACAATAATTACTCGGCCCAGCTACAAGAACATAAAAACTGTTAGAAATTTGAATTTCCCGCCAAAGTGAAACGTTTCACCTTAAAGCTGTTAAATTTAGTTTAGAAAATAATACAAGAAAATCCACACTAGTGAAATTAAAATGTGTCAATGCACTGGAGCCAGTCTAAATACGTATCTATGATGTTACGAACTGTTCAAGTCAATGTGAATTAATTCGCAACTTTATAGACACTTAGATACGTCAAAAACATGATCCAAATTTGGGTACGGTACAGTGATAAATGTTGAATCCATTGGGACTGGATTTCGTTGTTATGAGGTAGAAGCGCACAAATCTACTAAAATGTTGTTAATTAAATTAAATTTTGTTAATTTAATTAAATGTAGTAATTTTATAGTTACTTTAATAAAAATTGGTAATTTAATTAAGTGTAGTTAATTAAATTTAGTTCGTTTAATTTAATTTAATCTAGTTATTTAATTTCATTTAGTTAATTTAATTTGTTTTCACTAAATGTATGTAGTAGCTCCGAAGTTGTTTTTTTCCTTTTTGATTGAAAAGAGGCGCATATAATAAAGCTGTCAGGCTAAGTTATGTTATCAAAAATGGTACAGTTATCAACTCTATATTATAAAGTATGCAAGACTTATCGCACTATCGGAAATATTCGGTCCGACGTTTCAACTAAAAACTACATTGGCGTACTGGTACCATAATCTCAAAAAATATATTATAACCTTACATTAAATTTTGTCTCTCCCTCTGCTAATGAGAAAGAAAGACAAAAGTCATTGCAACATTATAAGAATGTTTTTGAGATAATGGTAACCCACCTGTTTTGTCCCTTTTTATTAACAGCCTTACTTAGAAACGTTAGTTCAGGCACAGAATATGGCGCGCGTATATCATCCGCACATTTGATGTTTTTTTTTTGTTTTTTTATAAAATTACAGCATCTACTTTGAAAAATGTGCTTCGGTCTTTTTGCGAAGTTAATATTTCAAAATATTTAATATTCGATCAGTTTTAAAGCGATCTTATATCAAATTCCCCAAATTTGATGTTTGTTTTTTTTTATTATAAAATCACTACATCTACTTTTGAAAAATGTGCTTCGGTCATTTTGCGAAGTTAATATTTCAATATATTTAATATTCAATCAGTTTTAAAGCGATCTTATATCAAATTCCCCAAATTTGATGTTTGTTTTTTTTTATTATAAAATCACTACATCTACTTTTGAAAAATGTGCTTCGGTCATTTTGCGAAGTTAATATTTCAAAATATTTAATATTCAATCAGTTTTAAAGCGATCTTCAAATTCCCGAAAAAAAGGTGTGTGCATATGAGACTACACGTCCACAGCAGTGTTAAGGAAAAATGACATCCATACTTAGAGCCTTACTTAAAAACGTTACTTAAGTTGATCAATGTTTTAAAATGCTCTCTCAACTTCTCGCTGACGGCAATCGTCACACGCGAAAACGAGACGGAGCATATTTAAGCGTATGTCAACTTGGGTAACGTTTTTAAGTAAGGCCCTTAAAAATTAAGCTTAACTTAACTAACGTTTTTAAGTAAGGCTATAAAAAATCGGATCTGGTATAATTTGACTACGAAATGACGTCGATTTTGTTGTACCGTTTTCTAAACTAAAACGTTTCAATTAATATTATTGCTATCCCTTACTCACATATCGAGATGAAATGAGACAGTTTAGTAAATGATACTACAAAACTCTTTCGTATTGTAATACGCAGTAACAAAATATAAATTAACTCTGAAATATGCATAATTATGCAAAATTTCTACAAGTTGTCAATTTAAAATAACGTATTTAGGTGTTAACTTTATAACTTTGTTAAAAATAATATATTGAATAAACTCTTCAATCTAAACGGTTCAGTAAAAAAAGCGCACCAGTACAGGGCAAAAAATTGACAGAACACGGAGGGTGCGTTCTGAATTAATGCCAACAGCGCCGACGAGAATCAACGGCATGAAGAAAATGTGTGGTGTCGGTTTTTCGTTAGCGATGTTGGTATGATTCGGAACGCGGTCGATGTATCTATTGCGAGGTATCAATACATATGTTTAATAAGCGTAGAAAGTAAATGTTGGATCGACCGAAAACGCATTTGTTCAAACCGCAATTGTTTAAAACACAAATGTTCATATTTGCCTGTCGGTACATTAGTGTTTTAAACAATTGCGGTTTGAACAAATGCGTTTTCGGTCGATCCAACATTTACTTTCTACCCCCATTAAACGTGTGTAATGGTACCTCGGAATAGATGCATGGAGTGCGTTTCGAATCACGCCAACAGCGCTAACGAAAAACCAACACTACACAAATTTTCTTCATGATGTTGGTTCCTCATTGGCGCTGTTGACATTGATTCTGAACGCACGCTCCCCGTTCTGTAATTTTTTTGCCTGTGGTCCTACTGCGTAGTTCTACTGCCCCACCCGATTCTAATAAACCGATTTATTCAAAATTGTTTATGAATTGCCTCAACATGGTCACTATTGACATTTTTGATATAGGTAGTGTCAATTTTGAGGCAATTCATTAGCAATTTAAAACCGATTGGTTTAGTAGAATCGGGGCCCTGTTCCCTTAGTACAAGATTTGATAGTTTTCGGAAACTTTTTTCGTTTTCGTTTTGTTTGCTGGGCTGAAAGCTATTCGAAACCTTTTTCGTATTTGAATGAAGCAACCTTTACTGCCGATTACTACTGATTTTAGTTCCTCCACGTTTCCGCTGGAGGCGCTTTACTAAAATGTATGGAACAATACGAAAACGAAAAAGTTTTCGAAAACTGTCAAATCTTGTACTAAGGGTACTGATGCGCATTTTTTTGCCCGTGCTTCTACCAGTAGGAAATTCTACGGAATTCAAAGAAAGAAAATAACTGAAAACAGCAACTATTTCAAATGAAATGTTTATCAATGAAAGTCTTTGCCCACTACACCGAGGCATACTATGAACGTCACAGAAAAGAGAAGTAAATAGAACGGAAATGAGAAGGAAACTGTCGCCAGGCATTGTGACAGATATGTGATTGAACATTCTTATTTATGTCAACGCTTCGAACTCCGCGTCACGGTTGCTATGGGTTTATATGTGTGCAAGTGGCTACAACAAATTTCTTACAAAATGCCTTGACAGCCGTTCTAATTTAAAACACAAAAAAAATCTTTTCTGTGATGAACGTGTCAGACATGACAGGCCGATCAGAACTGGGCCCTGATTAAACTAAGGTAACCTCAAAAAGTTGACCTTTATTTCTTAAGCAATAGAGGCCAAATTTTAGTGGTAGTGGGGCACAAAAAAAAATGTTTACACAAAATATATTTTGTGTAAGGCATACGAGGGTCACGGTATCACCGGTGTAGTGAAGACTAAGGTGCGTTCCACCATCAACATAGTGGATACGCATCTAAGGCTCACCGGCCAGAGCGGCTCTTTAGAACATTTTTGACATTTTAAAAGACAAAAAAAAAACGACTGGGCACCTATTACAACAATATCGGAAACGTTTTAAAGTAATTTTTATGTTGATATGTTTTATTTTGGTGGAAATAATCGGAAAAAATATCAGAGTTTTTTTCTATAGCCTTGCCATCCTACAAAAAATATCAACACGAAATTTGCATGTAATGTTATTAGACAAATGAATCTCAATCGAGTTTTTATAATTAATTATCTATACAAATTGAAATGGGATGACACGGGATGCACCAGCTTTCATATAAAAAAATATTAAAATCGGTTCACCCAGTCGAATTGATAACCTCCTCCTTTTAGGAAGTCGGTTAAAATGCTCGCTCATTGATTGCCTTTAAAAATGTGGATAATGTTCTGCAGATAGCACTGGCTGGTTGACGCGGTTAAGGTGAAACGTTTCACGTTTAGCGGGAAATTCAAATTTCAAACAGTTTTTTTGTTCTTGTAGCTAGGCCAGGTAATTATTGTAAACGATCATGATGTTTGCGAAAATTGATTATTATTCTTTACAAACTCGCGTAAAGTTATTTATCTCCAATGCACATTATTACATACATTTGTCAATTAACAAATATATGCTGTTTCAAACGGTTTATTGCCAAATGTAAGTAATATGGTGAGTTACTGATTAATAGCTGTACATGATAATGTAAAGAACGACCAACAATTTTCGCAAACACTGTGTCATTTCACAATAATTACCTGACCTAGCTACAAGGACAAAAAAACTGTTTGAAATTTGAATTTCCCGCCAAACATGAAACGTATCACCTTAAAGAAAGAAATAATAAATTAAAGAGGTAAAGGTTCCATACTGAACATCAAACATGTAGCTAGGTAAGTACAGGCGGTATAACGGGAGTAGTTTTAACCTAAACACAATAAAAATTACTCTTTTACTTGCTCGGTCACTTCTTTCTCCTCTTCCTTGCCTCTGATCCATTTTTTGATCCTGAAAGAGAAAATTCATCTCTGAAAATATATTACAAATATTTTTGATGTGATAACGATAAATCGATGATGATCGACGCCGGCGCACGCACGAAAAAGCATGACTCATTGTCACGTTCCGCCTGAGCTGAGCGTGCAAGCGAGAGCGCGGAACAAGCGATAGAGAGGCACGATCGGCCTGAGCGTTCGGCTTGTGACGCATACGTTATCACGTAAAATCCGTCCGTAAACCGACTTTACAGACAACCAATTATTAATTTACCCTCCCCATAACTTTTCAAAATCGGTTCATAAATGAGGGAGTTCTGAGGTACGAAATAATAAAAAAAAAAAAAATTAGAACCCCTCCTTTTTTAGTCGGTGAAACAGAAATAAGAAATACTAATAAAAATAACCACGTAGGTAAGCGCAGCGTAGGACGTCCATCCAAAAGATGGACAGACTACCTAAAAGTGACAGCAGAGAAACGGTTGATGCAGGCCGCCTCCAACCGGGACTTTTGGAAATCGATGGGGCAGGCCTATGTCTAGCAGTGGACGTCCTATGGCTGAAATGATGATGAATAAAAATTAACTTACGAGACAAACCCGTTGGCGTCCTCGATGGCAGTATAATGTATGCCCTTCTCAAAAGCCTGCACCAGTCTCTCCGGGTAGTCCAAGTACGGTCTCTTCTCCCCGATGCACGTGACCATCCCGAAGAAAGCGCTCATCACGTCTATCTCGTCGATGTTGAAGGCACCCAGGAAACGGAACTCTGTGTACTCGGGAGCCTCGGAGAACTCCACGAAGAAATCTATGATCCTGCGGACAATGTGGTTGTTGAGACAGTGGGATGGTGAAAACATTATCATAGTGTGGCAACAGAGACATTGTCTTAGTGTGACGACAGGGACATTGTCGTGTGACGACAGGGACATTGTCGTAGTGTGACGACATGGACATTGTCGTAGTGTGACGACATGGACATTGTCGTGTGACGACAGGGACATTGTCGTGTGACGACAGGGACATTGTCGTGTGACGACAGGGACATTGTCGTAGTGTGACGACAGGACATTGTCGTAGTGTGACGACAGGGACATTGTCGTAGTGTGACAACGGAGGCATTGTCATAGTGTAACGACAGGGACATTGTCGTAGTGTGACAACGGAGGCATTGTCGTAATGTGACAACAGAGACATTGTCATAGTGTAACGACAGAGACATTGTCGTATTGTGACAACAGAGACATTGTAGTAGTGTGACGACAGATACATTGTAGTAGTGTGACGACAGAGACATTGTCATAGTGTGACAACAAAGCCAGTGTCACAATCACATCAAACAGACAGCCCCATTAGCTTAGTGACAGCCCCGTTAGCTTAGTTGGTAGTGAACCTGCCTTCTGCGCTTGGGGGCGTGGGTTCGATCCCCACCTAGGACAAACATTAGTGTGATGAACATTTGTGTTTGTTCTATGGCTGGGTGTTAATATCTATTGAACTATGCATTTAAAATAAATGATTTGAATTGATTCACCGTACCTGTCCAGCATGGTGTATTCTTCAGGCGGGTTAGTATCGCTCTTCAGATGCCGTACAATGCTCTTGAGGAAGGGGTTAGTCTCCTCTTCAAGCTCTGGTTGAGGATAGCGCACGTCGTCCGGAGTTATCAGGTACATGCTCTCCTTCGCCTCTTTGTATACACAAATTTGACTGGAAAAGACGATTGAAATTTAAATATGGCCGAGTTTGTAAAAAAAAAACATAACGTGAGTGTAAGCCGGTTTATCATAGTTTATAAGCTAAATTAGACATTGTTATAATAATACAGGATTTAAATTGGTTTATCGGTATTTCTAAAATAAAGCATTAGTCAAAATAAATTACATTAATAAAAAATTAAGCTATCTAAATTTACATCAGGACAGTTTCGTGAATTTTGTACTGAACCTAAAATTTATTTCTAAACCAGTGAATAATACAGTCGAATGTAATAATGCCCAATGCAGACTAGAAAGTTGTCGTACAATGAGTGTTGATATATCAAGACTGACCGGTGCGGCGCTTCGCCCTTGCTCTGCGTGCCCAGGTTGTAGCTGTTACGGCGCTCGATGTCTTCAACTAAGTACACCATCTCAATTCGGTCGAACTCTATCTCAGATTCGTCTCCCATCAGCTTAGATACCACTTGGTGGACGTGTTTCCTGGGAAAGAATTAATAAAAAAAAATTAAAAGAGCGGCACGTCCTGATGGTAAGCGGGAATCGCCTTCTATGGACACCTGCAATACTAGCGTTGTTGTCGATTCTTTGCCAGCCCAGCGAAATTTTTGTAGATATATTTAAAATGTTGAAGCTCGGCGGGAACACAACAACAAAATAATTTAACTTTTAGTTACTAAATGACTGTTAGAGGTGTATGTAGCCTAAGAAGTTAATATATTTGTCTGTCATCTACATAAGACTGTGTCTATATTGTTAGAGTTTAATTAATTATGATAAAAAAAACTGTTTTAATGATGAATTTCTAGTGTAATTCCGCTTCTACGTCGCTTCAAGTACAATAAGGAATTTGTGATAAATATTTGTTGATAATGTTAATTTTATTGACAAAATTAACATAAAAATAAAGGCAAAATTAAACTCAATAAAATTAACATTATCAACAAATATTTATCACAAATTTCTTATTGTACTTGAAGCGACGTAGAAGCGGAATTACACTAGAAATTCATCCTTAAAACAGTTTTGAAAATGGACTTCCGCAAAGTAACGCCTGATTCAATCAACTAATTATGATAAGTAAAGATTTTTATAAAATCAAAAATCACCTTCGGGTGAAAAGTAATTCCACACCTTGCAAGTCGGCGGGAGAAAGGAGCGGCAAAATCAATCAAGCTGTACAATGACCTTTTGGTTTGGTTTGGTACCACATTTCTGTGTAACCGTGTATAGAGATTATAATACCGAATACTGATCATTCTCGTCTTCCACCACCTGCTTGTAACAGATAAATTTTTGAAAAAGTTGTGTTACTGTCCCAATAAAGGTGGTAAGCGATACTTTAAAAAAAAATGGCTTGTGTTTGACCGCCAGCTCGCCTGATATTAAGCGATGATGCGGTTTACGATGGAGCACGCTTGCCTAGAAGAAACCGATTCACTCGTGATTTGAAGCCACCCAGATTGTAACTACCGGGGAACTCCCATTCAGGTAGGGTCAGGAAGCGGAATTATTCTCGTCGTCCACCACTGATGAACAGTGACACGCATTTTATTAAATAATTGTCATTGTTCAACACATTGTACAACGGTCTGCCAGCAGTGGACCATGATACTACTTGTTAATAATAATATTATTCCCACGGACCTACCACTTGACTGTTCAATACTGACCTCTCTACGGTCTGCCAGCAGTGGACCATGATACTACTTGTTAATAATAATATTATTCCCACAGACCTACCACTTGACTGTTCAATACTGACCTCTCTACGGTCTGCCAGCAGTGGACCATGATACTACTTGTTAATAATAATATTATTCCCACAGACCTACCACTTGACTGTTCACTACTGACCTCTCTACGGTCTGCCAGCAGTGGACCATGATACTACTTGTTAATAATAATATTATTCCCACAGACCTACCACTTGACTGTTCAATACTGACCTCTCTACGGTCTGCCAGCAGTGGACCATGATACTACTTGTTAATAATAATATTATTCCCACAGACCTACCACTTGACTGTTCAATACTGACCTCTCTACGGTCTGCCAGCAGTGGACCATGATACTACTTGTTAATAATAATATTATTCCCACAGACCTACCACTTGACTGTTCACTACTGACCTCTCTACGGTCTGCCAGCAGTGGACCATGATACTACTTGTCAATAATAATATTATTCCCACAGACCTACCACTTGACTGTTCACTACTGACCTCTCTACGGTCTGCCAGCAGTGGACCATGATACTACTTGTTAATAATAATATTATTCCCACAGACCTACCACCTGACTGTTCACTACTGACCTCTCTACGGTCTGCCAGCAGTGGACCATGATACTACTTGTCAATAATAATATTATTCCCACAGACCTACCACTTGACTGTTCACTACTGACCTCTCTACGGTCTGCCAGCAGTGGACCATGATACTACTTGTTAATAATAATATTATTCCCACAGACCTACCACTTGACTGTTCACTACTGACCTCTCTACGGGTTTGAGCTTGGGCTCAAAGAACATCTCGACTTGCAGATCGTTCTTCACAAACTCGCGGATGAAGAGTAGAACGTTCAGGATGTACTCCTGGAATAAAATAAATGATGTAATTATAAAAAAACACCAAAAATAATTATCAATGTAAAAAACCGACTTCATAAAAGTGTCAGAACTGGATCAAATTAGGACCACACGGGAAGCACCAGCTTTAAAATAAAAAAAGAATGATCAAAATCGGTTCACCCAGTCGAAAGTTCTGAGGTAACAAACATTTAAAAAAACAGTCGAATTGAGAACCTCCTCCTTTTTGGAAGTCGGTTAAAAATTGTCCCGCTGTTTCAACTGCTGAAGTTCTATATTCTGAATTCTGAGTTTTGTCACTGACACGCACTTGGCTGTTATGTATTACTAGCTGCGCCCCGCGGTTTCACCCGCGTGGTGATGAAAATTGGTGGTGATGGTGATGATGATGATGAAAAGTAGCCTATGACTGTGTTAATCCAGGACATAAGCAATGTATATTCCAAATTTCAAGCAAATCCATCCAGCCGTTTCTGCGTGATTGAGTAACAAACATCCATCCATCCAAACGTTCACATACATATATGACTAGCCGTCCGCCCCGGCTACACACGAGTGTAAGCTCGGCCTTCGGCCTCGCTACAAAATATAATATAGCCTATGTCACCCGGGGATAGTGTAGCTTCCCAACAGTGAAAGAATTTTTCAAATCGGTTCAGTAGTTTCGGAGCCTATTCATTACAAACATACAAACATACAAAAATAGGTACAAATCTTTCCTCTTTATAATATTAGTGTAGACTAGCCGTCCGCCCCGGCTTCCCACGAGTGTAAGCTCGGCCTTCGGCCTCGCTACAAAATATAATATAGCCTATGTCACCCGGGGATAGTGTAGCTTCCCAACAGTGAAAGAATTTTTCAAATCGGTTCAGTAGTTTCGGAGCCTATTCATTACAAACATACAAACATACAAAAATAGGTACAAATCTTTCCTCTTTATAATATTAGTGTAGATTAGTGTGATGTACCTGTTTCTTGAGCTTCTTAGATTTCTGCTGTTGTTGCGAGCGGGAGCGCTTCGTGATGGCAGTGTCGGAGTCAGTGGACTCAGCGGCAGAGTCTTGGGTCAGGCCGAAGCCAGCGGTGGTGTTTGCCTAGTGAGGTAGGTAACTCTTTATGGCATAGAACTCTGTTTTATTTGGCAACAAGCGTAGCGTCAGGAGAATAGATACATAATGTTGGTGCTTTTTATTAACTTGCGACCCGCCCCGGCTTTGCACGGGTGTAAGTTTTACTATATATATTTATTTTTAAGCGAATAAGTCCGCGTTTGACCACCAACTCGCCTGTTGGTAAGTGACTATGAGGTAGAAAATACTTATTCACTCTGGTCTTAAAAAAGGCCCAGAATATAATAATAAAAACTTATATCTCAGAACCTCTTAAAATATTTAATATATCTAGTTTAAGAATATTTGCACGTCTGCTTGCAGACTGAATACTGTGAAACCAAAAATAATTTTAAGACCTCTTTATTGTAATGTATTCTAGCAAATAAATGATTTGATTTGAATATTATTATCTAATCCACACTTAATATTATAAATGATAAAGTAATTCTGTCTGTCTGTTTGCTACATAATCACGGCTAAACGGCTAAACCGATCTCGATAAAATTTTGCGAGGTAATAGTATGTATCATGAGGACGGATATAGGCAATTTTTATCTGAAGAAATCGCGGACGAAGTCGCGGGTACAGCTTGTTTTACACATATAGTTAAGCCACACCTCCACTACGTCACCACGCCATCGTGCGCCAATATATGCGCCACCATATTGGTGAATATTCACCCTATTCGCGACCAATTTTGACCATACGGTAAACCAAATGCGTTCACTTTTGCGGCCTCATCTCTCTAATGGACGTTCGAACTTAGGAATAGCAGTGAGACAAGCCTGCTGATACGTACATAAGCAGCATTCAGCATCTGGATACAGTATGGATCAGGGCCGATGGGCTCCACGATGCCGCCGCCGCCGCGTCCCAGCGCGCCGCCGTTCCACCCCATGCGTTGCATCATGCTGCACAGAGATGATAAAGTTACTCGTTTTGGATAACAGATGGCACTTTTTCATTACTCTACCTCTCACACTACTGCTGCGGGAGACTGAGATAGAACTGACCTGGCTCCACGTTCTATGATGGCAGGTTGTGCGAGCGCCTGCTGGAGTCGACGCTGCATGAGATTCATCCTCCGCCCGCGGCCGTTGACCTGCTGCGGGGTACGCCAGCGGGGGCGCGGGGGGCGGAGGAATATCTCGCGGTCCCGGGCTCGGTCCATGCTCGTTTCAGAATCCTCCGAGCTGAAGAAGATAGTAGATTATTGTAATGCTAGCTGTATACTTAACAATCTTTATAAAATGAGCAAGCCAAATGGTGATGTCAATATTTATGTACAGAATGTAAGGGAAACGCTCCTTAAAACGAGGGCTGGTGATTGCTGATATGATACCACAAAAAAACTGTTTTATTATATACTAGTGACCTGCCCCGGCTTCCCGACTGTCCTTCTTAGAGCTCCATAGCCTGACAAGGAACCCTTATAAATTCGTTCTGTCAGTCCATCCGAATTTTTTTGAACCTTCTAACTTCTATAATTATTAAGATAAGTGCATGAAACTTTGCAAAATGACAGTATAGATCTCGATTCTAAAAGTATAAAAAATTTATAATATTGCATTTTAGGGGTGGCTCTAGTACATGTGAAATGGAGATAAAAAAAAAATTCATTGCACCTCCTTTTGTAGGGTATAGTTGAAAAAGTATTTTAAAATAAAGGAAGGGTTTCATACATCCCTTTTTTTTTAATCTATCCTTTGCAACATATGGCCCACCAAAGTGGCAAAAAGATGCCGCCCCCCGCATTGCCGCATTTCTAAACTATAAGACATACAATACGAACAATATTAACGTTACTTATCTGATTATGACATTTTGATTAACAGCGATAAAACTGTAATAAATACAAGGCATTCTAACTCAAAGGTCATTGATCTTTTTGTAAAATGATCTTAGCAAAGAATGTTTCTCAATCAGTTTTCTCTAAGGTTAAACCATAAAAAGTATATGCTTTGTCAGACGATACAACTCTGACATTTTGCTAAGTCCACAGAGCTTCATTCGTTCGACTTTAACCCCCCAACCAATTTGGTCATTCTTTCGATTACATTTTGAACAAATTGTCTGCAGTTGTCGCTGCTCAATATTGAAATGTGCGTGTATAGAACTAGTAAGAATACACCAGTGTGTGTAATATTGGTTTACCTTGCCCCTTCAGTTTTTAGCAGCATTTATTCGGTACTAGCACGAGTTTAAAGCAAATCCAAACTATACATACAATTTATATTACTACTTACTATGTATATGATCAATGGGTCAAATGCATGCAAATAAAAAAAAAAAAATTTTATGTAGGAAGTACCTATTTAAATTAGTTTTGTTACTATTTTGTAAAATGTCTCTAGTCAATTATAAGTATCAAACACGATTTTTTAGTAAATTTTGTACAAGACCTATGTGATCAACATCCATGTTTGTAAATCAATGATTACAGGTACAATATTTGCACAAGTAGGTATTATAAACATATTGAAATGTTATACTCACTCAGGGTCCCTCCGGAATAAAGCAGGGTCCCGCAAAAGGTCTTCGCGAGTAACCACTTTCAAGGCCCTCTTAAGATACCGCTCAAAACCAGGGCTGCTGCGCATTCTAGGTTGCGGCGGCAAGGCCTCCACTTCGGCATCATCGCTTGAAACGTCTTTATCCTCCAAATCTGCCGGCGACAGGAAGATGCTGCCAGCCACGGGCCTCATAAACTCAATACGATTGAAAGGTTGAATGGAAAACATGCTGTAAGCGGAATCATTCCACAAGCTGTACTCCGCAAAGTACTGAGGTTCGTTTTCAGCCATAGTCGTGCATTCACACTTCTTCACACCACTTTAGTCAAATAACACTTGTAATAAATAACAAATTAAGATATTTTTGATACAGTTGGTAGATTCACGACATTGTTTAGATGTTTTTATGATATCGAAGCAAATAAAAACAGAATTTCGTCGCGGAATGATTGATTGATTGCATTCGCTCAATTCGCTTCTATAAATAAAAAAATTACATGGTTGGTAGTAATAAGAAAGAGTTAGCGTTACAGTGTAACCGGGGAATGTAACAAGGACAAAAGAATTTGTATGCTATGTTTCTGTTGTTATTATTTTTCATCTGAAACATACCCAGGTGCATCTGTCACTTTTTCATATTTGATTATGTTTCATTTCACGCAGAATTTTGTCTATGGCAATGTTTCGAGATAATTAAAATAATGTATCTTGTTTATTATATTGCCTGAACAAAAATACAAAAAAATCGCGCCAACAGGTTAATGAGAACACGGCAAAAGGAAAGTGTCTTTGTTCTATGATAAGTTGAGCGCTTAATCGACAGGGCTATGGTCGTAGATTTAGAATGCGTCGATTAGTGAAGTTTCGAGTGGCCCATCCTGTTCACAATTTTATCTGTTCTAGTGGTATGATTTCTACAAATGAAACAACTGACAATGTTTTAACGTTTATTACTCTACAATTAACTAATAATCCACAGTAAATCATTACACAAGGTTCAATATTTCATGATTCAATTATATAAATTAAAAAGTTGCGCTTAAAAAGTATATAATATGTTGGAAAAGATACATAAAATTACAAACATTTTAGCTTACATGTCTAATGCTTTACTTTAGTGCAGCACGGTTTTGTGTATAATGAGTGAGCGAGACAAAATCTGTAGGCCTATGAATGGTACTTTATTTATTTATATTTTTCAACTTTTTAATAACGATAAATGGGAACAGCCATCAGTTTCATTTCTCTCACCCAAAAAAGGAGCGGGACAGAACGACATCACCGTCAAGCTATCTGTCAAACCATCAATAAAATCGTTCCATTTCACGCAGTTCAGCAGCACGATTATGCTTTACGTCTAAACTCAATCCCAATGTACAATGTTTATCTATTAAAAAACCGCTTTCTTTGAACATCTACCCTATGCACTTGACAATAAAGTGGAAACACTCTCAAACTCTCATTTCATTTTTATACTTATTATTTACTTTATTCTCATGTGGACAAAGTGGGTCAGTCTTAAATCAATCGCATGATTAAAATCTGACGTAAATCATAATCGCAACAAGTGGTTTACAAACCGACTTCAAAATATATGAAAAAAACGTTATAAGTGCCTATAAAATTTGAGGTTTGCCCTTGGATCCCATCAACAGATCCTGACTTGGTGACAATGGGACCAAATTGGAAGTATTATCGAACAAAAGAAAAATGTTTGAAATCGGTGAACATAGATAAAAATATATACAATGGAATATAGAACCGTCCTTTTTGAAGTGAAAACTTCTTTAGGCGCGTCGAGCACTTTTTGGGTAAACAAAAATCATGGAACTCGCGTCATCGTCACGCTGTACCGTGTATTTCAAAACAGCTCCATCTCTTGTAGAATAGGTGAACTACTACTTAAGTTTTCACTTCTGACGTGCAGTCCTATGACTGATGTGTTTGAAATCGGTTAAAAAACAAACGATTCTACTGATAGATTTGCATTAATATGAGTTTATTCCGTCATCCAGTAGAAGCGAGATCCCATGCGCGCTGGTTTTCGCTCCGCGTCGTCTGGTAACGCTGGAGTCGCGTCGGGGTACACCTCCTTGGGCTCCGGTAACGGCTTTGGCCTGTAAACATGAAACATTTGCTGTCAATGCTGCCATAGATCATTATTAATATAGACGTGGTCTAGAGCAGAGACCACGAACAATCAAATGTAGCTTGGACGCAGTAACTCGATGAAGTGACGATATATGCAGGGTTATTTACACTGACTGACTTGGCTGTTGATATGATACCTACTTACCATTAATTAAGACCATACATGTAACACAGTTTAACAATAAATATTATCTGAATCAAAATAAATCTACTGACAAAAGCCTTGACGCAGAGTTTTCCGGACAAGTTCATATTTCGCAGCATAAGGAACTCTTGAAGTGGTATTTTCATTTCATTTCAAGGTTTTCAAGACGTTTTGGTATTTTCCCCGCATTCCGTACATAAGTCTGAATTTCCGGACATCTTTCAAAATTCCGGACATGGCAACCCTAGACATTTATGTAAGG
The DNA here is from genome assembly GCA_949125355.1 of Agriopis leucophaearia. Lineage (NCBI taxonomy): Eukaryota > Metazoa > Arthropoda > Insecta > Lepidoptera > Geometridae > Agriopis > Agriopis leucophaearia. The sequence goes on from OX421289.1 coordinate 2,720,140, forward strand.
CATATTGACAAGCACTGGCTGGAAGCAAAAAGTCAACGATTGTGCTGATTTGCACGACTTGTTTTTTTTGTTGCCTAAAACCACAGACTAGGTAAAGCCACTACTTAGTGTAAAACAGAAGTGGCATTGTGAAGCCACAAATGAAACTAGAATAGGCTAGATAACCGTTTTTTTTTAAATATTGTCCTATAAAAATGTAGCCCATTAATATAGCTGATTAATATAAACAAAATACTATTTTATAGCTTTTTTTTTATATAAACAAAATGAAAATTTAATCAATAATTATCAATTTAAAAAACCGACATCATTAAAATGTCAGAACTGGACCAAATTAAAATGGAACCACACGGGAAGCACCAGCTTTCAATCAAAAAAAGAATCATCGAAATTGGTTCACCCAGTCCAAAGTTCTAAAGTAACAAACATAAAAACAAAAAAAATAAAACAGTCGAGTTGATAACCTAGTCCTTTTTGGAAGTCGGTTAAAAATAAGCATTTTAGAGAGTAGATACTGGTAGAAGTAGGTGGTGGTCCTCCTCGTTACAAACTTCTATATTTTGAAACAATAATGTTATTATTATTTTGGTTGTTAAAACTTTTCAAAGGCATTAAATTAAAAATTTGGCTTAAAAAAAATGTATTTAAATAATTTGTGTTGCAAGTCAACTACTTCTAGCGGTAAATTTGTATAATTCTATAAGTAATCTGTGAATAGTGCTGTGGGCTGTATTATTACTAAGTTTATTAATCTATATCCATGTTGTTAACATTTCATAATATGGCTGTTTGCTGATCCTTAATAAATAAAATAAAAATAAAATAGAAGAAAATACATTCCAAGCGGGATGACAGTGCAGGACTTATCACCCCCAACTATCTATAAAAGCCATATAAAGGCATTTGGACTAGGACGCCGTAATTTTAACGGGACTTTCATTGGCTGATAGGTGATGTTATAAGGAGTTATTCCCGCGGATGAAACCACGGAGCACAGTTAGTATGTATATAAAAATCGATGTGTGTCTCCTTTGGACTCCAAAAGGCTGAACCGATTTTGACGGGACTTTCACTGGCAGACAGCTGTTGTTATAAGCAGTAATCCACGCAGGTGAAACCGAGGGGCACAGTTAGTATCGAATAAAAATAATCTTCATTTCTCTTCGCGTCGTCATGTAAAGGCTCAGAAAAAATAAATAGATGGAAGCATTATACCTACTGCATTTACACCCCCCGCTCGGTCGTCCATTCGTATACATTTTGATCACATCGTTTGCAGTTGTGTGCGCTCAATATTGAAGTGTGCGTTTGTCACGTATTGCACACACTGACTAGGTCTACCTCGTAAGTATATGTCAGTGTGTGCAATACTAGCTCGAGTTTAAAGGCAGATCCAAACTATATAATATTATTATAGTGTAAAGGTCACCTTTTAGTGTCATGGACGCGTGCCTCCGTGAAGTAGCCGAACGAAGGGCGCTCGATGTTCATCTTCTCAAGCATGCAGTGATCTAGGACGCCTTGAGTTTTACGGCAGCTGGAATAGAGGCGAAATTTGAGTAATTGAGCAACATTATGTTGTACAATTTCCTAAATTAAGGCCATCGAGATACAATACCACGTCTTATGCCACATTTACTCCAATATAGACGTTATGTCACTTGCATAGTGTTCAACGTCGCTTGTCCGATATGGCGTCGTAGCACTGGCATCGCGCGGCGTTGCAGTCGGATCGCGATTGCGTTACAACTAACCAAAAAGTAAAAAACCAGAGTTTTAATTCAGACATTTTTTGGCATGATTGTGACTCTGTAGGTAATGTATCTCGATGATTAAGGTCCAGAATTTGACACGCCCTTATCTCAGTGGATACAGTAGATCGTATTTTTTATATGTATGTATATCAGTCTCTGGCAGCCATGTTAAAAGCTTTGCTTAGTTTGGGGTCAGATGACCGTGTGTGCAGAAATGTCCCAGATAATTATATACTATTTAATTAAAAGAAAATAATTAAAAGTAGCCTGTCTTCGTCCAGGGTGTAAGCTACCCAGATACCAAATTTCATTCAAATCCAATCAGCCGTTACGGAGATAAATATCTGGGACATCTGGGACATTATTGCACACATGGTCATCTGACCCCAAACTAAGCAAAGCTTGTAATATGGCTGCCAGAGACTGATATACATATATAAATATATTTTGAAATACATAGTTAAATAGATATTAACACCCAGACATAGAACAAACACAATTCTGCCCTCAAAAGCCCAAGAGCGATATCTCAGCCTAGGTGTATTTTGAGAAAATCTAGTTTTTGTGAAAGTTGATTTTTCATTACCTTAATGACATATAATTTAATTTATTTTCACATATGTGCATATGTTAGGACCAATATATCTCTTAAATATATGTTTAAAAACCCAATATTATTGTTTTTGTGTTTTTTATAAGATACCATCATTTCGTTTAGAATTAATAATTTTTAAAAATGTTTTAAAAGTTTTTTTTTTTGTGTTTTATTTCAATGTTCTAATGTAGATACGGTTATTTTGCTTACTCTATCCGGTGCGAATTTTTTTTAACTATCAGATGCGCGAAAAAACAGAAATAATTATTTTTTTTAGTTACCGCTCTTGGGCTTATGATTAGAGTTTAGAATTATAGTTAATATAGTAGAATTGTTCATCACACAAATATTTGTTTTATGTGGGAATCGAACCCACGCCCCCAAGCGCAGAAGGCAGGTACACTACCAACGGGCTGTCGAGTTGAGTGAGAACATTACAAAGGAACACTTTCACAAACTTTCGTATTATCATTGTGTTATCCATACTTTTTGAAACTGTAGTCTCCAGAGCTCTTGTCCACGCAATGAGAATATTGGTTGAATTCAGACAAGCAACTTTTCTTCATCTGAAAAAAAATTGTACTAGTGTACTTAAAGTAATTGTACTTGTGTAAGTATCTAGTACCTGGATGACAGAGCTTCGCACGGTTTTAACAAGACTTACAACTACATAATATATAGAAAAACCTTAAAAAGCAAAACATTATCTATATACAAAATTTTATCCAAATCGTTAGAGCCGTTTCCGAGAACTTTCGTTTTGTGGATTCGAAATACAATTGAGATCGTTTAAAGTTTTTAGATAGATATTCAGTGAGTGTACAATATTTTTAACCGACTTCCAAAAAGGAGGAGGTTCTTAATTCAACTGTTTTTTTTTTGTTTATCATGTTTGTTACCTCAGAACTTTCGACTGGGTGAATTGATTTTGAGGATTATTTTTTTATTTGAAAGCTGGTGCTTCCCGTGTGGTCTCATTTCAATTTGGTCCAGTTGGTGACTTCACTGAGTGGCTTCAACGGAAGATCAGCGCTGTTTGGTAAACAGCATTATGCTGAGTTGAGGCCATTTTTGTGACACAACTTCACTACCTAAGGACCATAATATTATATTTGTTGTTTATGTTAAGTTATTGTTACAAAATAAATATTTCTTTCTTTCTTTTCAGTTCAGTTTTTTTTTATGAATTGGGTTTTTTATATCGATAACTATCCTATATTATTGTCAAAGAGAGGTTTTTCCACTTTTAAGCAACGCATATTACAACAAATGACATATATTAAAGTCGCATTTAGGTGAGCAAATCCATGGCCGGAACGAAATTAGCGAATGAAAAATTTTCTATTTTGTTTGGGAAGTAGAGAAAAATATGTAATGGAAGCGGTACTTTACATTTAGTGATGGTAGAGTAAAATAATTATTTACTACAAAGAGGCCAACTAAAAAAAAAAAGATTTACCAAACTAATATCCAAACCACAAGAAAAAATAGAAAAACATTAAAATCTACAATTAAATTAAAGTGTACTAAACAAGCTGGTAATCCAATGCATAGTCAAGGAAGTACAGACCTTACGGAAAAACTCCAGGGCACAGGCAGTGACAGCCTTGCCTTCGTTGATGCATTTGCGTGCATCCTTCTCTTCAAAGCGACACAGCATGAACTCCTGTAAAGAGTAAATATAACCAACGATAGAGACAAGTATGGAGTAGGGCGACCGTGGATACAATTAAATTCTTGACTTAGCACCACAGTTTTAAGTAAAAGCTATCTGAAGCTGAGAAAGTCGTCATTGTAACAGAGTGCGCTAAATTTATGTAAACAAATTAGGACTATATGTTGAAACTAAATTAAACACTCACTGTAGAAAATAGAAACAGTACCAGCTTAAGGAATTCAGTAGATTAATAATTACATTGAAGTTATAAGGGAATAAGAGGTGACTTAGATTCTTAGCAGAACCAAAACATAACCTCTGCATTTTGATTATGCAATCACAACTACTGCAATATTAAGAGAAATAATAACTACAACACTCAAAGTTTTTCGTTCTAACGGTAAAAATATAAGTTTACTTACATTATTTGCCTTTTCACAGTACTTTCCCAAATGGAAAGAACTAGCAATTAAAGTTGAGCCCGATAAATTGACCTCTTGGACGGTCAATTCGGAATCCTCCGGCAAGTGCACCTCGCTTGTAATCACCATTTTTATTTACGAACAATTCACAGCGAATTTAGATGGTAAAAACCAAAATAAATAAGAAAATTCTTCCACTGAATCCGTGGAAGAATTTTTAGAGTAAAACTCTACCGAATTTTATAGGGATGGAATGTCGTTGGCTTATCAAGATACAAATATAAAACACGTTCTTAAAAGAAAGAGACAAAACATAAATAAATAACTTCTAAAATTAGTAGGGTATGATTTTGACAGCTGTTTTCGATTTGAGAATATTAGTTTCGTTCTACGCAAGGCACCTACAGACGTCATCAACAAAATAAAAAGTTACATGCATGCTCACACCATTTTACTAACTAAAACAACTACATTAATGACTAGATACAATCAGCGTAACTCATCCAGGAATTAATTAATATCAGCTTGTTCTAAGAAATCCTTCCAAATGACCAAATTACTTCATGTTCGGCAGGTGCTTATAGTAATTCTCGATTTGTTCTTGCTGACCCACTCCTTGATCTTCACCTAAAATTATTAGTTTTTCAGCCACAAAAATTGATATTTTACGTAAATGTATTTTTTTAACCTAACTAAAGATTACCTTCATACACGACATTTTCAACCGGTAACTGATAGAATTTTGGGATATCAAAACGATTTTCCTGCAAGAAATACGTCAATTAATGAAAAATCCTGATCTGTCGTTGTATTTTGCAAGGAAACACAATATTTTAAAAAAACTCACCGAATCGTAGTTTCTTCTGCCCATCCGAGGAATATTCTTATTCGTCTTAATAACGTACCCCATCATTCCTTGGTCATTTTCAAATGGAATTTCTGCTTCATTACTCCTTCCTACCCTTGGCACATTGTTGGGCTTTATGAACGAACCTTCAGTTGCCATAAAACAGTAAAACAGGCACAATACAGAGAATGCCGTAGCCAACTTTGAGAAAAACATTTTTGTAAATGGCGGGACTTGATTGGTTAGTATTTGGTTAGTTAGTGATACTATTTCCCGTAGAAAAACATTTATATAAGCGTTAGTTTCGATTGATCCCGCATTTTTTCGAGATGCATATCACTATTTCATAGGTGGTATGAATACAGATTAGTTGGATTTTAATCTTTTCGCTCGGATGAGGGTAGATTATAATCTTTGCAGTGTGACTATCTATACTGTCTATGGAAAACACGCTGGTGGCTCCCAACTCTGCACAAAAGTTGTTCGTTGGTCCCACAGAGGCTTAACGGCTACCTGTTATAAGCAAATCTGTTTAGGTGATGCTAAAAGTTCCGCGACCGCAAACCGTATCTCCGCGCGTTAAGGTACACGTTCGCGTGATTTTCCACACTGCGCTGTTTCAAGCCCGCGTTAAAAGGTAGCCGAAAGTCCTCAGAAAAGAGTAGGGAATCTAAACGATAAAATTTTCATTTCTGTGTTTGGTCCTCAGAATCGGAGGTTTTCTGACAGTTTGAGGAACATAGTTTGCATCCATCGATAGATGGAGCTGACGAGACATGATACTCAATTTTTTAGTAATCCGTACACAAAGGGTAAAAACGGGACCCTATTACTGAGCCTACGCTGTCTGTCTTTGGTTGTTTCGTTGTACACATGTCCTTTAGTTAATTTTTTTTCTCATTATTATTATTTCTTAGTTACTTCAATTACGGTTCGAAAGATACAGCCGTTAAAAGATAGGACGGACAGACAGACAGCGTAGGCTTAGTAATAGGGTCATGTTTTAACCCTTTGGGTACGGAACCCTGAAAACATGTCGCCTCATTATATTATTTTGCTAAACTTGTGTATTTTCAAGTGTATTATTAGTTGACTATTATTAATAACGTACTCGAGTTTAGGCAGATGTTTTACTTATGAGATGAAACATGTCGTTTTACATTAATTAGTATTAATGTAAAAAGACATGTAAAAACAAATTAAAAAAATGAATTTACTAGAGCATTACCGATTATCATCAATGCTTGAATGCGACTAGCTTGACAACTATATATTATCAAAGAGTTTGACTAATAAAATTTGAAAAAAACATTTGACTTTGGCAAATGCAAAAGATTTGCGACGCCAAAATTCTCATATGAGAGAAGAAAGAGAAAAAATTAATGTCAATAATTCTATTGTATTCTCTTTCATCTCTTTGTCAATAAATAATATAATGTTTTGAGATTTTGTTCCGTTGATTGACTGACTCGTTTTTTTTTAGTTTTACGTGAAAATAGCTGGTATTGTAAGTATCATTACTTTGTATCATTACTTTTAGTATTGAATTCTCTTCAAGTATTTTATCGTATTTACATTGATATTTATAATTAGGTACTTCATTTTATTTCATTACATCCGTTGCAATTATAAAATATGTCTGTGTTTTAAGTTTCTTACATTACCATCACGGACTTTTGAATACTTTTGATTTGATTATTTTGATTGTGAAAGTAACTAATATTGCCTCGGCTGGAGGAAATGATGGTGGGGAATTACCAGTAGCGGTAATTCCCCCATTACATGCGGAGCTGAAGTCTGCTGAAGTAATTTTGTCTGAACTGCGCGGAGTGGTTGTATTTTTTTAATTTAAATTTTCAGTGCAGAGTACGATTTTGTGTTGTGCTCCAGATTCCAGATTGCACATTAGTCTATCGTGTTCCACTCGAAAAACTTGTGTATGTCTTTAAATTAGCGCGAAAAATCCACTAGTGCCATGGCTGCCACTGAACCAAGACCTGTTATTGGAATAGACGCTTTACCATACTACATAAAACGAATCATCACCTTCCTCGAGAGTGACAAAAAGACACTATCCTGTCCCAACATATCTCAACAATTACAAGATGTTTTAGTGAAGATATCAATGGAGGGTACAGAGTTTTTAAACAGTGATGTTTACACTAGTGACGTGAACATAGAGGCGGCCAGATTGGCTGCTGCTATCAAAACTAATGCAAATGTGAAACTCACACATGAGATTTCAGATGGAAAACATGGTTCGAAGTAAGTATTAATCTTTCTTTGATAATTTATAGTTTGGATCCGCCTTTAAACTCGAGCTAGTACCGAAAAAAGTCTGCCAAAAACTAAAGGGGGCGAGGTAAACACGTATTGCACACACTGACATATTCTTACTAGTTCTACAAATGGAAACTTCAATATTGAGCGCACACAACTGCAAACGATGTGATTACAATGTGTAGAAATGGACGACCGAGGGGTGTCAAGGAGAAACTATATGTATTACTTTTCCATTTATTATTATTTTCTGTGGTATTACTACATGGTTTACTTCCTGAGGCTCCTTTAAGTGAATAGCGTCCGAGGTTGTATGCAACTTCTAATGCCGGCTTCTAATCTAATTGGGGTTTTTTTAATCGCATCAGCTGTCACCACCTAAAAGTTCATCCACATATCATAGATCGGTGGAAATCACACACTGTGCATTTTAAGCGTTCCTTTTTGCCTTACACCTGCAATTTGTGGAATAAGCTCCCTGCTGCGACGTTTCCGAGTTTCCGAGTAGCTTTAATATAGGTTTCTTCAAAAGGGCTTTTAACAGTCTTTAAGGGTCGGCAACATATGTGTGATGCCCCTGGTGTTACAGGTATACATAGGTGAAAGTGATCGCTTACCATCAGGTGGTCTGTCTGCTTGTTTGCCACATATGGCATTGAAAATAAAAACTGCTTTTTTAAACATTATCGCAGCTGTTAGAGGAAAAAATCTTAGAAGGAGTATAGGAGAACTGTTAGTTTGCCTTGTTATTGTTTGCTTTGTTGCAGTGTCCTCATGTACAAAAAGATGCAAGTGACCACATTCAAAGTGCCTGAACCTTTGAGAGTACCCTTTGAAAGGTAAATAGTTATATGATTATTAAAAGGATATTTACCGTGGTAAGGTTGTGGAAGGAGCTCCCGATTTTTCGGCGCATTTACATGCACCATGTTCGTGGTAAGATGTATGCATCTTCAAGACTAGAGAGAATAGATTTCTTGTAGGTCAACAGGCTCTATCCTCATCTTTTTGCCACTTTGGCGGGCCATATTTCGCAAAAGATAGACTTAATAAAAAAGTGATGTATCAAACCTTACCTTCATTTTCATAAAATTTTCAAACCATTCAATGATGTACCTACCCGCATATTTTAAATTGTTAGTGAACGCTTTGTTAACTCATTTTGCCTTAAACTCTAAATTAGTGCATTGTGAATTCACTAACTGAAGTGGGTGCCTACAATGTGAGTTTTTACCAACTTATAGTTTAAAAATTAGCCAGGTACCTACAACAAATATACCTATAGTGAATGTATTTTTTTGTTGTTAAAAATTATTTTCTGTTTACCTACATACCTAACTAGTGTTTAAGTTTAGAATTAACTACCTACATGTATGAGTTTAACTACATGCATGTATGTAATAGGTTAAGATTATTAAATAAACGATTGATTGATTTTAAAAGACCTTTTCAACGATACCCCACACGAGGAAGTACAGTGAAACAAAAACATCCCGAATTCACATGTACCAGAGCCACCTCTAAAATGTGTTTCTCACCTCTGTCCACCACCTCAATATTATATATTTTTTATACTTTTAAAATGAGATCTATATTATAACTGTACTTGTGCAAAGTTTCATGCACTCTTAATATTTATTATAGTTAGAAGGTTTTAAAAAATAGGGATGGACGGACAGACGGATGGACGGACAACGGACGGACAGAACGAATTTATAAGGATTGCTTGTTGGGCTACGGAACACTAAAAATTTGTGATCAAATCGCATTTTTTTATCACACTAATATCATATATGTGAAAGTTTGGATGGATGGATGGATGTTTGTTACTGAATCACGTAGCAATGGCTGGATGGATATGGATGAAATTTGAAATATACATTACTTATATCCTGGATTAACACATAGGCTACTTTTCATCATCATCATCACCGATTTTCATCACCGATTTTCATCACCGCGCGGGTGAAACCGCGGGGCGCAGCTGGTTTTTTATATAGAATAAATAAATAAATAAATAAAATAGAATAGATCTACGTTTGGCCACCTGACTCGCCTGAGGGTACGCGACAGTGTAACCGAAGATGGAGCATGTTGATCTAGAAGAAATCTATTTACTCAAGCCTTGAAGATGCCCAGATTGTAGTTCTCAGGAAAGAAGGGGGACGGCAGGGAGTTCCATTCATGGGCAGTACTTTTTTTTTAAATCTATTTAAGTATGTATTTAAGAATATATGTGTACATATATCAGTCTCTGGCAGCCATATTACAAGCTTTGCTTAGTTTGGGGTCAGATGACTGTGTGTGCAAAAACATCCCAGATATTTATTTATTTTATTTTTGTTTATTTATTTTAAGTTACATTTAATATCATATCACAGAAAAATTATCATTTCTTTATCAGTGTTGTCAAACAAGCCAGTAACATGGAGCCTCCATCAGATGGTTTCATGACGCAAATCTTCAAGACAAACTGCCTCAACGCTGCCACCAAATTTGTGAAAGATGACTCTCAGATGGTTCTGAGGTTTCCGGAGATGTTCGCTGCTCAGGCTGAGTTTGTGATGGCTATGATACAGCCAGGTATGCTTCAATTTTATTTTTAACCGACTTCCAAAAAGAAGGATCTATTCGACTGTTTAAAAAAAAAATACCTCAGAACTTTCGGCTGGGTTAACCGATTTTGATGATTATTTTTTTATTAGAAAGCTGGTGCTTCCCGTGTGGTCCCATTTCAATTTAGTCCAGTTCTGTCATTTTTATGAAGTCGGTTTTATTTTTACATTGATAATTATACTATACTTATATAATTAACAGCCCCTTTAGCTTAGTTGGTAGTGAATCTGTCTTCCGCGCTTGGGGGCGTGGGTTCGATTCCTACCTAGGAAAAACATTTGTGTGATGAACATTTGTTTTTGTTCTATATCTGGGTGTTAGTATCTATTTAAGTATGTATTAAAAAATATGTATGTATGTATATCAGTCTTTGGCAGCCATATTACAAGCTTTGCTTAGTTTGGGGTCAGGTGACCATGTGTGCAATAATGTCCCAGATATTTATTTATTTATTTTATTTTTTGTTACTAGCCGATCGTTCCGCCTTCGCACGGGTGTAAGCTCCTTCGGCCTCGCTACAAAATATAATATAGCCTATGTCATCCGGAGATAGTGTAGCTTCCTAACAGTGAAAGAATTTTTCACATGGGTTCAGTAGTTGTAGTAGTATGTCACAAGATGACAAACAATGAAATGTTTCCTCTTTATACATTGGTATAGATATTATTTATTATACCATAGTCGAGTAAATAACACATGTTTTCAGGTATAGAAGGTAAATCAGAGAAGACAGACATCGGATTTGGTTTCCGGAGCATGTATGCTCCTCTCTGGGAGTCTATGAGGGTCTTCAGCTTGAAGTATGAATACAAGATCGGATATGGTACAAAACCAGTCTCTAAGGACGGGATGAAGTAAGCTCAACATTTCGTACTTGACAACCCGTATGAAAAAAAAAACTGGTCAAATGCGAGTCGGACTCGCGCACGTAGGGTTCTGTACCATCACACTAATATCATATATGTGAAAGTTTGGATGGATGGATGTTTGTTACTCAATAGAAGAAACCGATTCATTCGAGACCTACAATGCTCCTTTTTAACCGACTTCCAAAAAGGAGGAGGTTATCAATTAGACATATTTTTTTTTTGTATTTTTTTTTATGTTTGTTACCTCAGAACTTTCGACTGGGTGAAACAATTTTGATGATTATTTTTTTATTTGAAAGCTGGTGCTTCCCGTGTGCTCTGTTTTCAATTTGGTCCAGTTCTGACATTTTTATGAAGTCGGTTTTTTAAATTGATAATTCTTACATTGTTATTACAGCCACAGAATATATAAAGTACAAGTATAGAAGGTTCACTCCGCAAAAGCATTTAAATAAGTAGGACTCTTACTACCACACAATAAAGTCCAATTCAGGACGTGCGAGCGCTAACTACCTACTGCTATATTAACCCAGAAGTTGCCTCTCTGTCTATCGCGTAGCTCTTTTCGCGTTATCTCTGTCTATCGCGCGGCAGCGGGCACGGCAAGTCCGACAAGACAACTTGTAGCTTCATACCTAAAGTGCGGAGTGCGCCAGGCCTAACAGGACTAAATATTTAGTGTATTTTCAGGCGGTTAGTTTTTGAAAAGATACCAAAGTGCAATACAATAGAAACAGTTGATTTAACCAGTGAAGACACACCTGAAGCAATCATCGATACAGACTTGGAAGAATTCTTGTAAGTACATTTCTACTTTATTCATCAGATGAGCTTTGGTCAAACGCAAAGTGTTTTAGCATCCCCCGTCGATCCTGTTACGTAAATTCTTTCCAATGGTTGCCTGGAAGAGATCGCTTTTAGCGATAAGGCCGCCTCTTGTGGTAGCTCGTATGTGTTTTCTATCTGTATGTAATTTTTATTTCTGGTGTACACAATAAAGAGTTTCTATCTATCTATAGCCTGTCCACGCATAAAATTTTGTAATTTTTTAGTGATATCTTATTGCGTGCACACACCTAAGCCTACTTTCAGACTATGCTATACTATTGTGCTATATAGTATAGCAAATAAGGAAATAAGGAAGGAGCCAATAATATATAGTACAGATAAGTGTGAACTTGTCCATAATAATGTATGGTTCGTAATATTGTTGTGATATGAACTATATGCAGTCTTTTTACTATTTTAGGGAATTATATAAACTTGACATATGAATGTACCTATAATTTTTACAAATTCTTTGACATGTTTGTCATTTATTTTTTTGTATTTAATATTTTTTAATGTAATTAATTAATTCATATATTTTTATATTAATATTCAATAATTATGTTATATCTTCTCTCTTAAGAGAAATTGTATTGACTTGTAAATTGCCATTTTACCAATAAATTACTTATGACTTATGCTATATTGTAGCGTAGTCTGAAGTTAGCTTAAAGTGATACGTTTCATGTTTGGCGGGAAATTCAAATTTTAAACAGTTTTTTTGTCCTTGTAGCTAGGCCGGGTAATGATTGTGAAATGACACAGTATTTGCGAAAAATGTTGGTTGTTCTTTACATTATCATGTACAGCTATTAATCAGTTACTCACCATATTACTTACATTTGGCAATAAACCGTTTCAAACAGCATACATTTGTTTATTGACAAACGTATGTAATAATGTGCATTGGAGATAAATAACTTTACGTGAGTTTGTAAATAATAATAATCAATTTTCGCAAACATCATGATCGTTTACAATAATTACCCGGCCTAGCTACAAGAACAAAAAAACTGTTTGACATTTGAATTTCCTGCCATACGTGAAGCGTTCCACCTTAAACTGTCACTTATTGTCTACAGTGATGACAGCTCCTCAACATCATCATCATCGATAGTCACCTCGAAGAGTAACAAGGGGTCCGTGTTGAAGAAAAAAATGTCTAAAAGGAAAATCCCAGGAGATAACAAGCCGAACATTAAGAGAAAAATTGAAAAACTAATACGGAAACTTAGTCTTCGAATGCAGAAGGGGCTTATAACAAAGAAACTTGTACACGATGCTCTGCGGCGTATATCGGACTTTCTCTTAGATGACCAGCAAAAGAGCATTGGTATGTTAAGTTTTTTTTGCTCAGCCTGTCTTGTCCCACTGCTGGGCAAAAGCCTCGCCCATTCACATTCTCACTGAGAAAATTTAAACAAATGGAAGCGTTAAGCTCAGAAAAAACAGTGAAAACTAGCTCGGAGCCAATGGGTTCCAATTTACTTTGTGCATATTATTATTGTGTCAAATAAATTAAATTTGTATTTGTTATACCTACAGTGTACTCTTTAGCATTTACACCCCCCCCTCGGTCATCCATTCGTATACATTGTAATCACATCGTTTGTAGTTGTGTGCGCTCAATATTGAAGTGTGCGTTTGTAGAACTAGTAAGAATATGTCAGTGTGTGCAATACGTGTTTACCTCGCCCCCTTCAGTTTTTGGCAGACGTTTTTCGGTACTAGATAGAGTTTTAAGGCAGATCTAAACTATATATTATCAAAGCATTCTCACTATTGGGTTATAAAAAAATGTATTATTCTTATATACCTGTAAAACAAAGGTTTTGAATGAAGCCACGGAGAGTGCCATTGGAGTGGCAACATTTTGGTCCAAAAACTTAATTTAAAAATAAAATACGAAACATTGACTTAAAAGAAAAAGAAGACAAAGGTTTTAGAATGATATCCATATTTTACTATGGAAACTAACGTGGTTTTCACACATTTATAATACACGGGAATTACTCACGTAAGATTAGGCCGGTTACTCCGACTATAGTTTCAACCGCATTCGGCGGTCTTTATCATGATGAATGCGGCTTCGTCTCGCTTTGCACTCCGGGGTTTTCGAAGTATCCGGCCTAATCTTACGTGAGTAATTCCCGTGTCATCATCAGCCAGAAGACGTCCACTGCTGAACATAGGCCTCCCCCTTTAACCTACACACTGAACGACAACCTGCCATCTGCATCCACTGGATGCCTGCGACTCTCACAATGTCGTCGGTCCATCTAGTGGGAGGCCTACCTACGCTGCGCCTTCCGGTTCGTAGTCTCCACTCAAGAACCTTTCTTCCCCATCGGTTATCAGTTCTTCGAGCGATGTGGCCTGCCCATTGCCACTTCAACTTGCAGATTTTAATTCCCGTGTAATATAAATAAAAGATATCCATATTTTCCAGTGTTTGAGGAGACAACCCAGCATCATCAATTTTTCCTGTCAAACGTGAAGAGACTAAGTACAGAAACTGCTACGTACATGCTGTTTGACACAGCATGTCAGAAGTTTCTCGACAACATCAAGTATTGCCTGAATAAGAGAAAAGTACAGTACAGCGTTACTTTCATGAAAGGAACTGTGAAAACTATTGACAGGTCAAATAAAAAGGCGACGTCGTTGAAGTAAGTGTTTTGGCAAACTTATTTAAGACCCATAACCTTTGAAAAATTATACATAGAAGTCACAACGTGTAGAAAATTATAGTCAATAAACGTCCGCAGTTTCATATATAAACATAGCTGTATACAATTTATATCGAAACAAAACTATTTTACCAAAACCAACCGTATGTATATACATTTACGGCTCAGTTCACAACTTCAACTCTTATTTAATGGCCTCTTGTGGATTTGAGCCACCACAATTTCGCTAATGCAAGATGTCTGTTCGATTTGCACAACTTCCTCAAAACTCTGGAGCCGTCGTTGAGCAAGCGAGACTGCGATTATGTCTGAATCGTGAGTGGGAACTTCTCTCCCGAGAGAAAGAGACAATTTTCTCTTTCTCTCCCGTTGGTCAGACGGTGGTCCGTCAGCCAAGTTGACGTGTCTGTAACGGTGTGTTACGGCTTGTGTGACTATCGCGTGACTCTGGACTCTAAATGGCTTCGTATAGAGTCCAGCCAGATTGAGTATTGCCGCGATTAGCGCGTCGATGTGGCATCTTTGTATTTTTTGATCGAAGCCCGTAACAGACACGTAAACATGGCTGACGTCAACCACGTCAACCAACGAGAGAAAAAGAGAGGGGAATTATATTCTCACTCTTTCTCTCCCGTTAGTCAGACGGCGGTTCAGCCAAGTTCAATACGTCTGTTACGGGTTTAATATGGGTGTTCCCCGGTAATTACAATCTGGGTAATTACAAGTCTTCAAATCACAAGTGAATCGGTTTCTTCTAGGCAAGCGTGCTCCATCGTAGACCGCATCATCGTTTAACATCAGGCGAGTTAACGGTCAAACGCAAGCCAATTCCTAAAAAAAAAACTGTCTGAACACCTGAGTACTAAATCAGGCATGCGCTCTCTAAAACCGATAGTGCCTAATTAATGCACGCGCTATGGGATAGAGGGCGCATATTTGGTCCAGTTCTGACATTTTATGAAGTTGGTTTTTATATTGATAATTGTGTTTTTTTTTTCAGAAGTCTAGTGTTCAAGAAGATACTTCCTAAAGCACTAGAACCAATTAAAGCAGAGCCGGAACCACTGTAAGTATTTATTCCTGAGCGGCCACTGTGTGACGCCCGTCGAAACGTGCGCCGGCTGAACGTACCTAAACTGCGGAGTGAGCTAGGCCTGCAGTAGGTAGATCAAAAGCAGCTGTACTAGGTAAAACCTGTGTTACAGCTGCTGCCACTGATTAATTACACTACTCAACAAATAACAATTTTTTTATTTTATCTGAGTTCCTACTATGTGATTATAATTCCTTGTTATTGACCTTAATACAAATATGTAAATAGAATTTTTATATAACATCAAATATATTTTTTTATTGCAGTATAGGCTTGAGCTTGGCCGCCAACTCGCCTGATGTTAAGCGATGATGCGGCCTACGGCCTATTTATTTTATCTGAGTTCCTACTATGTGATTATAATTCCTTGTTATTGACCTTAATACAAATATGTAAATAGGATTTTTATATAACATCTCATGTTTTTAAATTTTCAAAATACCCGCAATATAAAAATCAAACTTACGTCAAAAACATAAAATTAATTTTTCTCAATTTCTAGATGAAAAAGAAATGCCTTCATATATTTATTATTAGTCAACCTCGATATGAAACAATATGAACCAAATCAGATATTTTTTAAGTTGTGTTATTTAAAGCTTTTGTCTGCAGAAGTTCCAGTTTGTCATCAAAGTCGGCAACAAGCTTAATTGCCGCGGAATCCCAGAAATTAAAACAATTCCAACAACAACACATCGTAGCCAAGAAGGGAAAAAAGGGAAAAGTCGCTGCACAGATAGAAGAAAAACTGAGCAAAGGGTTCTTAAATGAAGAATTTATAGAAACGACGCTGCAAAGCATCTCTGACTTTATGCTCGATGAGCGACAAGCCAGTATAGGTTTGTAATTTTTAACTGCTGTGTAAATTCATAATAAGCGGTTGGTCAATATAGGAGGAGTCATAATAAACGGATTCTGCTGTATACTTCAAAAAAGGCGGAGGATATATACATACTAAGCGGTTGGTCAATATAGGCGAAGTCATAATAAACGGATTCTACTGTATACTTCAAAAAAGGCGGAGGCTATATATATACCTACTAAGCGGTTGGTCAATATAGACAGAGTCAATATAGGTTATGACTCCGCCTATATTGACCAACTGCTTATTATGAAGTAATTACAAAGCGAAGTTTGGTTTTCATTTAAAATTCTTTATAACTAAGTCGGATATAATGACTTCGCTTAGTGACATGTCGCTTTTTGTGACTCATTTTTAATAAATAGTTTCCTGTTATAGTAACCGACATGAATCCTAACACCTTCGGCAGTGTTCGGGAGAGTCACGTGATACCCGACGACGTTCGGCGCGTGCGTCGCTTTTTTTGTTTTGAGTGTCAGTGGGTAATTGATAGTTGAAGGTTTCGTTGTTCGTTAGTGATTTTTGAAAAAATTACATCTCAACCTCGTCGTAAAGCATTAAGGTTTATTTTCTAAAAAATGATTTGTATGACGTCCACTTAGTATGACGTGTTTGTCATTTCCCTGCGATGTCCCGGAAATGTATATATATATATATACAGTGGAATCCGTTTATAATGACATCGCATACATTTATATATACATATGTATATATATATTTATTATGTAAGGATTGTACTGTTTTCCAGTGTTTCGACCAGCAGGCTTCCACCACCTTCACTTCATCCAGAAAGTGAGCTACATTGCGCGCAATGAGGAGACATACAGGGTGTTCTCATATGAAAGCCAGAAGTTACTTGCTAGTATCAACCGTTGCTTCAAAAGCAACGTGCTGTATCAAGTGAGACAGTTCAAGGGGCGAAAGTGAGTGATTTTACTAATTACTAGCCAATGACATCGGTCCGTACATCGTAGACCGCATCATGGTTGATATTCCGAAAACCCGTACGAAGCGCTTTGATTCCACTTTTATTATGCGAACTGCTAGTCTGTGGAATGCGCTGCCGGAATGGGTGTTCCCCGATGGTTACAATCTGGGTGTCTTCAAACCTCGAAATGTTCATCACACAAATGTTTGTCCTTAATGGGAATCGAACCCACGCCCCCAAGCGCAGAAAGTAGGATCACTACCAACTGAGCCACCGGGGCAGTCAACTGGTAATTAGTGGGTTCGATTCCCACCTAGGACAAACATTCATGTGATAAATATTTGTGTTTGTTCTATGTCTGGGTGTTAATATCTATTTAAGTATGTATTTAAAAAAAAAAAACTTATGTATATCAGTCTCTGGCAGCCATATTACAAGCTTTGCTTAGTTTGGGGTCAGATGACCGTGTGTACAATAAATGTCCCAGAAATGTATAATCATAATTTATATATCTATATATATATATATATAGATATCTTTACTTGGACGACCTCATCATTTCTTTTACCGGATCCAAATGACACATTTTACTAATTTTCGTCGGTTTTTTAAATTGATAATTATTGTTTTTTACGTTACGGAACCCTCAGTACGTGAGCTCGCTCGCGCTTCACTTGGCCGGTTTATTATAAGTATAGGAGAGTAAGATTGCTTTTTGATTTCCAGAAATGTGATCCTAGAGAAGATGGCCAACTTTGATTCGAATAACGAAAAGTGAGTCAAATTTTGTTTAATATAATATGAGATTTTACCAGCACATTGCGATCTATTTTGAAGGTTCAGTCGACACCCTTAATTAAACTAAACAAAAGTGTTTTTGTCTTTATTTCGTAGTCTGATATTTTTTATAACTTAAAAAACAAAAACTAACGAAAACTTAAATCACATCACACTAATATCATATACCAATGTGAAAGTTTGGATGGATGTATGGATGGATGTTTGTTACTCAATAACGCAGGAACGGCTGGATGGATTTGGATGAAATTTGGAATATAAATTGCTTATGTCCTGGATTAACACATAGGCTACTTTTCGTCATCGTCATCATCACCGATTTTCATCACTACGCGGGTGAAACCGCGGGACGCAGCTAGTATCATATTTGTGAAAGTTTGGATGGATGGATGTATGGATGTTTGTTACTCAATAACTCAGAAACGGCTAGATGGATTTGGATGAAATTTGGAATATACATTGCTTATGTCCTGGATTAACACATATGCTACTTTTCATCATCATCATCATCTATTTTCATCACTACGCGGATGAAAATGTGGGGCGCAGCTAGTATCATATATGTGAAAGTTTGGATGGATGTTTGTTACTCAATAACTCAGAAACGGCTGGATGGATTTGGATGAAATTTGGAATA
Organism: Agriopis leucophaearia; assembly: GCA_949125355.1. Taxonomy (NCBI): domain Eukaryota; kingdom Metazoa; phylum Arthropoda; class Insecta; order Lepidoptera; family Geometridae; genus Agriopis; species Agriopis leucophaearia. The sequence goes on from OX421289.1 coordinate 2,739,016, forward strand.
TAGATTGCTCATGTCCTGGATTAACACATATGCTACTTTTCATCATCATCATCATCTATTTTCATCACCAAGCGGTTGAAACCGCGGGGCGCACCTTGTACCTGCATAAATTTGAATACCTCTTGCCCTTAGAAGCTCCAGCGTTTCACTGGCGTCGACATCCAGCGTCATCAGCATCAGTACCGACGACAGTGCAGCATCATTGAAGCAATCTAAACAAACAAGCCAAACTAAAACCAATAAACAAGCAGAGAAAGCCATGAACGAAATGAAAAAGAAAATGCGCTTCGAAATTCTTAGCAACGAATTTATTGAAACGACTCTGCAACGCATCTGTGATTTCATGTACAATGATCAACGAAATTTATGTAGGTATCTTATTTAACTTGTTAGCATTGTCATATGTGTAATAAATACTAATAGTGGGTTAACTCGGGCGTCTAGACAGAGCAACGATGAGGTGCGGTATGAAGGAGAGCGGAATCCTCCCCCTGCCCGCGACGTCTGCGGTAGTACCGCTCGGCTTCGCTCGTAGGTGGTACGCCCGTTTCAGTTGTGTCACGTACACAGCGGAGAGCGGAGGAGGGGAGAATGCGGGTGTGTGGAGAGGGGAACTTAACAGTAAAAATAGATGTGGCTTCTAATTAATTGACTTCGCACCTTCACTTGTATCATATGTGTAACAAATACTAATAGTGGGTCAACTCGGGCGTCTAGACAGGGCAACGATGAGGTGCGGTATGAAGGAGAGCGGAATCCTCCCCCTGCCCGCGACGTCTGCGGTAGTACCGTTCGGCTTTGCTTGTAGCCGGTACGCCCGTTTCAGTTGTGTCACGTACACGGAATCGGCTGCAAGCTGCGAGGCGCTACTTGTACGTTTGTATATTTGTAGGTATAGAACAAATAAATGATTACGAGAAATACAATAATAGTGTTAATATCTATTTAAGTATGTGTTTAAAAATATATATGTACGTATATCAGTCTCTGGCAGCCATATTACAAGCTTTGCTTAGTTTGGGGTCAGATGACCGTGTGTGCAATAATGTCCCAGATATTTATTTATTTACAGATAAAATAAAATTGTAAAAAATATATTATATAATTTCACTAACTAGCCAGTGGCCCAATACAAATATTCGCGTAAAATAAGTACTATCAAAATTCATACAAATATTGAACTTGAAATTTGTATGAAATTCGATATAGTACGTATTTTACGCGAACATTCGTAGTTACACTGGCTATTTTTATTTGATTTGAGTTATGACAACCCTCCGCGTCTAGACGTCGAGCCAGCCATGTAGGTATTATGCGGTTAAACAAAGGAGTTGACTCACTAGTAGTATTTATTACATACATGGTATTTTCGTACGTTTGTATCATCATCAGCCAGAAGACGTCCACTGCTGAACATCGGCACAATCGCGCGTTAAACTGTCACAGGCAAATATAGTAGAATATAGATTACAATGTCAAGTGGTAACGCGATGGGTTCGGTGATGCCTTCGCCGCGGATCCCGAGGGCTCCGCCTGTCCATCCCATGCTGGCCATCATTCTACGGAGAAATATTAATAATTAGGGTATTTGACTGTATTGATAATTATCAATATGAAAACCGTCTTAAAAATTAGTAAATACGCAATTTCAATTATAATAAAAACTCCTCGTTTCAAAGTCTGCAAAGCAACTCCACACTGAACGACATCCTGCCATCTCCATCCACTGGATGCCCGCGACTCTCACAATGTCGTCGGTCCATCTAGTGGGAGGCCTACTTACGCTGCGTCTTCCAATAAGTTTGTAAATGTGAGACAAAACTTGCAACTGAATAGGGTATATGCACGGGTCTCCAAAATGTACCATTTTTGTTTTTCTTCTAATCTTTATTGCTATAGAATTTGTTCGCCAAAGAACCAGTGTCACCGACATAGCTATTAAAATTTATTAGTTGAAGTGGCAACGGGCATGCGAAGAACTGATAACCGATGGGGATGAAAGCTTCTTGAATGGAAACCACGAACCGCAAGACGCAGCGTAAGTAGGCCTCCCACTAGATGGACCGATGACATCGTGAGAGTCGCGGGCATCCAGTGGATGCAGATGGCAGTCTGTCGTTCAGTGTAGAGTTTTAAGGGAGAGGCCTATGTTCAGCAGTAGCTGATGATGATAACTAAAGAAATAATTATCAATATAAAAAACCGACTTCATCACAACTGGATCAAATTGAAATGAGACCAAACTAAAAGCAACAGCATTCAAATAAAAAAATAATCATCAAAATCGGTTCACCCAGTCGAAAGTTCTGAGGTAACAAACATTAAAAATAAATTCTAATTGATAATCTCCTCCTTTTTGGAAGTCGGTTAAAACGAGGTGTCAGTGTAAAGTCCTATATTTCAGTATTTCAAGATGTAAGCGGTGACCATTACCGCTTCATAAAATACGTGGAGTGCATAGCCCGGGACCAGAACTGGCACTGCTTATTCAGGAGCCCGAGTCAAAAGCTACTGGCTGACCTCAACCGCTGCTTCGAAAAGCACATGCTATATAGCATCAAGCAAATCAAGATGCCAGGCTGGAAGTAAGTTAGCAATGTACCATGACAAACCATGATCCGATAAAAAGGGGTCTGGCATTCCGGGAGTGACACATGGCCTACGTAACTGGCCAGTTGCCACTTATTTTTATATATTTTTAATTATAAAATAGGCTTGCGCTTGCCCGCCAACTCGCCTGATGTTAAGCGATGATGCAGCCTACGATGGATCACGCTTGCCTAGAAGAAACTGATTCACTCTTGACTTGAAGACACCCAGATTGTAACTATCGGAGAACACCCATTCAGGCAGCGCATTCCACAGACATAGTTAAAAAGATGAGACACAAATCGGGAACTTAATTTGTATCAGTCACAATTAACCATCTAAAACACTGCGCGCCTTATAGCTGCCAACGGCTAACTGGCGGCGACCGTCGAAGTGACGTCACAAGCTATCGCGCCGGCCAGCCAGTGAACTTCGCTAGTAATTTGTTCATAACTTCGTTATTTATTGTCGTAGAACAATATTTTTTGCACTGTATGTTAAGGATTTCTTAGGTCTATAAATCTTCATTCTCAACTAAAACCGTTACTGATCCTCATTACCTTATCTACTATGTAAGCCACGTTGATCACTAATCGTATAACGCGCTTATGATTGGAGAAAAACATAAGTCATTCATTCAATTCGCGCCTAGGATTGGTCCGCTCGAAAAAGATTATGCTGAAAAATCAATACCTTTTCATCATAGAGCCAAAGGATTGTCTGGTACGTTGTTATAATAATAGACAATATTTTATTTATAGCAAAAATCCACACACTCTTAAAGCTACACACATATTAAAAAAATAAAATTTGGATTTTTGCCACAAACCGGCCCCAGCTCAGCATGATGCCGTTCGTTACCAACCGGCGCTGGTCTTCCGATGGGACCGGAAGGTCATTAGTAATATGGTCATATGCATAGTCTTGAAAACTCAAAGATTCATGTACCATAATATAACAGTGATCATTTCTTTTCCAGAGACTTGATACTAGAGAAGCTGGGCCCATTACCTACTAAAAAGTTGATAAAGGAGATAGAAAATAACGAAAAGTAAGTGTATGGTATTTATTTAAATGTAAAGGATTTTTTTTTATTATAAAAAAAAGTCTTTTGGCTTGCGTTTGACCGCCAACTCGCCTGATGTTAAGCGCGATGCGGTCTACGATGGAGCACGCTTGCCCAGAAGAAACCGATTCACTTGTGATTTGTAGACACCTAGATTGATATAGCTAACCTCTAACCTAGTGAAATTGTAATTTCGCGGCATTGACAATTTACCTGAGACACACATAGATATCATGAAATTTCCAGGCTAGAAACCCTATTTTGGTGCCCGATTGGCTCCGTTGGATTATTATATTTCGTATTAAAATATATTTACATTCAGCTTGTTACAATGTTTATTGCAACTGTCACAGCGCATAAATAATTGGACCGAGTTTAAAAGTGGAAAATTATGGGATAAATCACGTTAATTGAGTTTTTTTTATATAGAGTAGATATACGTTTGGTCACCAACTCGCCTGATGGTAAGCGATAGTGTGGCCGAGGATGAAACACATTGAACCAAAAAAAAAAACTGGTAATTTTTTTGTACACACGGTCATCTGACCCCATACTAAGCAAAGCTTGTAATATGGTTTGTTGGCCTTTGTAATATGGCCAGAGACTGATATACAAACATATATATTTTTAAATACATCCTTAAATAGATAATAACACCCGTCGGGGAAAAGAACAAACACAAATGTTCATCACATTAATGTTTGTCCTAGGTGGGAATCGAACCCACGCCCTCAACCGCAGAAGGTAGGTTCACTACCAACTGAGCCAACGGGGCAGTTAAAACACAACATACCAGCTTATTTCAAATATTTTTGGATTTTACTCTGACGTTTGACAGATAACAACTACATTTTGGGAAAGGGACATTTTAGAAAAGGGACAGTTTGGGAATGGGACATTTTGGGAAACGGACATTTTGGGAATGGGACATTTTGGAACCGAGGGTCATTTTGCGTCGCACTGTATGTCTGTTATTAAACAGTGGCCTTAGTACGAGCACTTGCGAAAAAGTGTTTGTTACGTAACGATAGCAAAATGTATGAAAAATTCCGTTTTCTTTCACGTCCGATAGAGGCGCTGTTCAATTTTTCGTACACTTTGCTATCGTTTTCGTAACGATAACTTTTTCGCAAGTGCTCGTACTAAGGCCATGTATATTTATTTTAAAAATGTATTTATTATTATTGATAGTGTCAACAAAAGCAACATTCCAAGCGCACCGATACTTCCAACCACGCCTCTCTCCCAGTTGGAACAAGATCTCCTGATACGACTGAAGGTGATCAAGGAAACGGTCGCGCGAACTTCCGGCGAACGGGCTATCACTGATTTCTTGCAAGACTTGTCCAGCTTTCTGAGCCTCTCTAATACCGATAGGTAAGTGAAGTATTGGTAGCCTTAATACTGACAGGTAAGTCAATATTTTTTTGTTATACTGGGTGACGAGATGAGCGAAGTCGCTCGCCTGATGGCTCTTCACGCTTGCCCATAACAGTTCAACGACACTCAGAAATTTGAACATCAACAGTTCAAAACCCTGGATGACAATGCATTGCGCTCGTCACCCCGAGATATAAGATGTCAAACAAACACATATATACACCGATTCCGTGTACGTGACACAACTGAAACGGGCGTACCGGCTACAAGCGAAGCTCAGTAGCACTACCGCAGACGTCGCGGGCAGGGGGAGGATTCCACTCTCCTTCATACCTCACCTCTTCGTTGCTCTGTCTAGACACTCGAGTTGACCCACTATTACTATTTGTTACACATATGATACAAGTGCAGATGCGAAGTCAAGTAATTAGAAGCCACATCTATTTTTACTGTTAAGTCCGCCTCTCCGCACACCCGCGTTCTCCCCTCCTCCGCTGATCGTCCTCCATAATACACTGCACTCATTACTTTGAAGTTTGAAGCCGCAAAACCGACTAAACACTGAATGTTCTGAATACACTCAATACTTGACGTAAAAAAACCTGTTAAATATCACTTATTTCTCGCACTTGAGCTTAACAAAGTGCAAACAGTAAAACACTTAAATCAGGCATAATACTATGTAAACTTGTTAAATATTACGACCGAAGGACATTGTATCCATGGTCCTTCGAAAAACTATACACAGAAGTCACAACGCGTAGAAAATTATAGTCAATAAACGTCCGCAGTTTCATATATAAACATAGCTGTTAAACAATTTATATCGAAACAAAGCTATTTTACCAAAATCAACCGTATATTTATACATTTACGGCTCAGTTCTCTAATGTCTGTTCGATTTGCACAACATCGTCAAAACTCGTGAACCGTCGTTGAGCAAGCGAGACGGCGATTATGTCTGAATCGCAAGTGGGAACTTCTCTCCCGAGAGAAATAGAAAATTTTCTCTTTTTCTCCCGTTGGTCAGACGGTGGTTACGACGGTGTATTACGGCTTGTGCAACTATCGCGTGACTGTGGATCCAATCTGGCTGCGTATTGAGTTCAGCCAGATTGAGTATTGCCGCGATTAGCGCGTCATTGTGGCATCTTTGTAGTTTTTTGATCGAAGCCATGGTCATGAAAAAATTAACAACAACATGGAATGTACATACATAATTATTTTGCCTTCTAGGATGTTGACATTCTACGATGTGTCAGAAAATGAGGCAATTTTCCTGAAACACGTTCATGCGTTGAGTAAAATGGAAGCGGGGTACGCGATGTTCTCCAGAGACTCACAGAAACTGCTCAAGAGCATCCGGATGAACGCGCAGACTCACAAACTCAATTTTAAGATGATCGTTGACGATAACAATCAGGACCTGTGGTAAGTGATTATTTATAATTGTATGATTAGATATGGTAGAGGAAAAAAGAAGTCTACTAGCAAGTATGGAGACTAGAAGAGGGAAGATGTTTGGCCACCTTGTACGACATGACAAATTAATGAAAACCATCATAGAGGGAAAGGTAGAAGGAAAGAGAGGACCGGGAAGACTAAGAAGAGTCTTCGTAGACCAAATAAAAGAAAAGGCAAATGTCATGTCGTACAGGGAGGTGAAAACGCTGGCAGAAGACCGTCATGCCTGGAAGTTACTCCATCGACAAGAGCTACGGCTCTTAAATGTTGAAGAATGAATTTACTTAAAAACGATCTACCCTCTTTCTTATGCTTTATTTCAGAATGTTCAGTTAACGTCCCGGTTAAGCTAATAAGAACTTATCTACTAAATAAACACTGTGCTTGTGTTTTACAATCATTAACCGACGAATAAGGAGGACGGTTCTATGTTCCACTGTATATATTTATTTTTTATATATGTTCACCGATTTCTCAGCCAAATGGTGATCGATTTCAAAATAAAATCTTTTGTATGGGTATGGGTATACTTCCAATTTGGTGCCATTGTCACCAAGTCAGGATCTGATGATGGAGTCCCAGGGAAATCGAAAACCCTCAAATTTTATAGCCACTTATTAAGTTTTTCATATTTATTTTATTTTTTATTCTGTAATAGGCTCGCGTTTGACTGCCAACTCGCCAGATGTTAAGCGATGATACAATACAATAACTCTTTATTAAAAACCACAAAAACAAGGATAACATTATAAATTACAGTAATTATCTAGGCTTTTAACAGGCGGCCTTATCGCTTAAAGCGATCTCTTCCAGGCAAACGTGGACGGAAAGGAATTACATTAACAAAAATAGTGGCCTTAACTAAAAATACAAAAGATACAATCAATAGACTAGAAATAAGTCAAATCAAATCAAATATTTATTTATTTACTAATAATAACTTACATGTCAACCAGCAGCAGTTTCACAAGTCAATCATAATATTTAGCTCGGCTACAGTTTTTGTCGGTTTGACAGTGACATTTAATTTAATTAGATGGTTTGTAGAGTGAAGTGCGAGTGAACATATTTTTTTTTTTTTTTTTTTTTTAGTACAAGTACAACATATATATACATAATAGACTACATAATAAAACCATCATACTACACATATATACATACAATCTACATATATATGACTGCCTCGGTGGCTCAGTTGGTAGTGATCCTACTTTCTGTGCTTGGGGGCGTGGGTTCGATTCCCATCTAGGACAACATTTCTGTTATGAACATTTGTGTTTGTTCTATGTCTGGGTATTAATATCTATTTAAGTATGTATTTAAAAATATATATGTATGTATATCAGTCTCTGGCAGCCATATTACAAGCTTTGCTTAGTTTGGGGTCAGATGACCATGTGTGCAATAATGTCCCAGATATTTATTTATTTATTTTATCAATAATCTACATAAACATTTATTAACATACTGTTATCAAAGATACATACACATAGTTGATTGAATCAGGCGTTACTTTGCGGAAGTCCATTTTCAAAACTGTTTTGATGATGAATTTCTAGTGTAATTCCGCTTCTACGTCGCTTCAAGTACAATAAGGAATTTGTGATAAATATTTGTTGGTAATGTTAATTTTATTGAGTTTAATTTTGCCTAACCTGATATAAAATATTAATTACATAAATTGAAAATTAACGTAACCGAGATCCCGGCCAAGCGCTCGACGAGTCAACACGTCCTGAGGATGCCTCGTGAAGAGGCGAAACACGTGTCGACAAAGTGCACTAAGGAAACGGGTATAATTTATTACTTTTTTTAAATTCAATTAAAATACATGTAATTCCAATTAATATATATTTTATGTTTCAGAATTAATTAATTTTTGTTTCAGATTACTTTAATAATTTTATAATTAAAAATAATTCAGAATTAATTACTTTTTGTTTCAGGTTACGTTAATTTTCAATTTATGTAATTAATATTTTATATCAGGTTAGGCAAAATTAAACTCAATAAAATTAACATTACCAACAAATATTTATCACAAATTCCTTATTGTACTTGAAGCGACGTAGAAGCGGAATTACACTAGAAATTCATCATCAAAACAGTTTTTATACATACACATTATATAACATACATAATTATATTGTTACATAGATGTTAGAGAATATACAGGGTGTTTGGTAGAGGGTCCGACAAATCAAATGAGCGTGTTCGGGGGCCCATTTGGAAAATACAAGTTGGCCAAAAAAATCCCTGACCCTCCAATTTTTTTTAAGTTTTTTTTTTGTGAATTTTCCCATTTTCACCAAAATTGTACCTATTTACCTCCATAACATTTGTAAAATCTGTTTTAGACCGGATGTTTTTACTTGAATTTGGTCTCTAATACACCTTCAGGCCACGCAAAGCAAAATTGGGTACAAAACAAAGCTAACTAACTGATTTAGAGCTCATAGAGTGAAAAAATGAAAATAAAAATTACCTCATAGTTCAACTTTCACAGTGATCTAAAAAAAAAACACTAGCAATTCGGGAGGTAATATGCATTTAAAAACTTCTCTATTTATTACTTATTACAATGACATACTAAGTTGGTATAAAACTTACCAACTTGTTGAATAAATGAGGCAGAAGGGAAAATTCAAACAACAGAAATAAATACAATTATTTATTTAATTTAAATTTTGTTCGAACACAGCTCCTCTGTTATGAATACACGCCCGGCATCTACGGCGTATTTCTTTTGTAGTCGTGTTCAGCGTCATTTCTACTTTCATTTTTGAAAAAGCATCCCCAATTCTCGTCACCAATTCTTCTTTTGTGTTTATTTCAACTTCGTACACCAACTCTTTAGCACGTCCCCAGACATAAAAATCGAGTGGTGTTAGGTCTGGGGAACGTGCGGGCCATTCAATTGGGCCACCTCTCCCAATCCAGGTAAATAGGTACAATTTCGGTGAAAATGGGAAAATTCACAAAAAAAACCTTTAAAAAAATTAGGGGGGTCAGGGATTTTTTTTGGCCAACTAGTATTTTCCAAATGGGCCCCCGAACACGCTCATTTGATCAAATGAGCGTGTTCGGGGGCCCATTTGGAGAATACAAGTTGGCCAAAAAAAATCCCTGACCCCCCTAATTTTTTTAAAGGTTTTTTTTGTGAATTTTCCCATTTGATCAAATGAGCGTGTTCGGGGGCCCATTTGGAGAATACAAGTTGGCCAAAAAAAATCCCTGACCCTCCAATTTTTTTTAAGTTTTTTTTTTGTGAATTTTCCCATTTTCACCAAAATTGTACCTATTTACCTCCATAACATTTGTCAACAACGGTAACAGAACAACGGTAACAGACAACAACGGTAACAATCAACAAGGTAACAATTTAACAAATCAAAACAGAAAACAGAAACCGTTGGGTTATTCGTACACGCGTCAAACAGTGATAGCAGTCAAAGCTCGACTGATAATCAGTCACACTGATTTTATTGGTTAGACAACTGGTAGCTTAAAGCCTTAGCTTAGCACGCTGCCTCTGCATTCTTGGAGAGACGGAGAAAGAAGAACTAATAACAATGGTTTTATACCTGCTCGTCGTAATTGGTCCCTTACTTTACGTAGATGACACATTTTTTTTTTTCTAGAGTTGTTACTTAGAATCCTATTTTAACTCAATAAGCTGGTAAGTATTATACCAATTTAGTATGTCATTGTAATAAGTAATAAATAGAGAAGTTTTTAAATGCATATTATCTCCAGAATTGCTAGTGTTTTTTTTTTACATCACTGTGAAAGTTGAACTATGAGGTAATTTTTATTTACATTTTTTCACTCTATGAGCTCTAAATCAGTTATTTAGCTCTGTTTTGTATCCAATTTTGCTTTGCGTGGCCTGAAGGTGTATTAGATACCAAATTCAAGTAAAAACATCCGGTCTAAAACAGATTTTACAAATGTTATGGAGGTAAATAGGTACAATTTCGGTGAAAATGGGAAAATTCACAAAAAAAACCTTTAAAAAAATTAGGGGGGTCAGGGATTTTTTTTTGGCCAACTTGTATTCTCCAAATGGGCCCCCGAACACGCTCATTTGATTTGTCGGACCCTCTACCAAACACCCTGTATAACAGCTATAGTCCGAGATAGTGTGCTTAACGCGGAGTTTGAAGACGTCAAGGGAGGAGGCACGCTTGATTTCAAGCGGCAAGTCATTCCAAAGTTTCGATGATGAAAGATGATGTGGTCTTCGATGAAGCACGCTTGCCCAGAAGAAACCGATTCACTCGAGATTTGAAGACACTTTTATATTTTTGAAGTTGGGTTCCTAATGTGATCCACTTGTTTTACTATTTGCGATGTAGCATGGTGACATTAGCCAAACGACACAATTTTGACGGCAACGACAAATGTGACAGTTTCACTTGACACGATCGAACTGTCAAATTAGCGACTAAATCGCGGGTTGCAAGTTACATTAAACATAATCAGGGGGCCGGTGTAATGTATTTAGTTATATTAATCGCAAAGCCTGTTATTTGTAATAAATTAAACATTAGGCCACATGCCTAAGCTGTGTAATAATAATGACATTTCACTTTACAGGACAGTTATAATAAAGAAGCAATGGATAATACCTGCCAACGAAAAGAAAAAGTAAGTAAATATACCTATAGGTATTTATAGTAAACCCCTCATTGCCTTCACACTTATTCCGTTTATTTAGTTTGCTCCAAGCAATGACGATATAACCACTTGACACCTCATCCTTTACCCTCCGTTATGAAAAGGAACTGAATTTTCAGCAGGATCTTTTTCGGGATTGAAGGGCAATGTTTCCAGCGAAATTACAGGGTACACAGAGATTTGACATCTTATATCTCGGGGTGACGAGCGCAGTACATTGCCATCCAGGGTTTTGAACTGTTGAAGGTGAAGTTCAAAATTCTGAGTGGCGTTGTACTGTTATGGGCAAGCGTGAAGAGCCATCAGGCGAACGACTTCGCTCGTCTCGTCACTCAGTACCATAAAAAAAAAGTTATTTGTACTTTAGTTGTTAACAATTTATGTGGTTGTATGAAATCCTCAGTGCGCGAGCCCTTTTCGCACTATATGGACCCAGGTCCTAAAACTGCGACCAGAACCACCAGAAGATGGGCAGTAGCATTCTCTTGCTGCACGACGGAACGCTCTGCGATCGCCAAGCGTGGGGATTGTGGCAATTCCCCTATACGAAGCGCTTTGATTCCACTTTTATTGTACGAACTGCTATATTCTGTGGAATGCGCTGCCTGAATGGGTGTTCCCCGATAGTTACAATCTGGGCGTCTTCAAGTCAAGAGTGAATCGGTTTCTTCTAGGCAAGCGTGATCCACCTTAGGCCGCATCATCGCTAATCGAGTTGGCGGCAAAGCGCAAGCTTATTTCATACTAAAAAATAAAAAAAAACTGTTAGGTTTTAAATTGTAGTTGAAGTGGCAATCACATCGCTCGAAAAACCGATAACCGATGGGGACGAAAGGTTCTTGAGTGGAGACCACGAACCGGAAGACGCAACGTAAGTAGGACTCCCACTAGATGGACCGACGACATTGTGAGAGTCGCGGGCATCCAGTGGATGCAGATGGCAGGATGTCGTTCAGTGTGGAGGTTAAAAGGGGAGGCCTATGTTCAGCAGTGGACGTCTTCTGGGTGACGATGATGTGGAATGAATCATTTTTTATATTCGTACTCCTCTTTGTTCCACATTTAAAATGCAGTTTTATTATTTTCAGAGTACATAGAGCAAGGTCGCTAAGCGCAGGACGAAGGTATATTAAATTTAAAACGCCTAGTTGTAAACAGTATGTTAAAAAATAATTTTTTTTTATTCCATAGATGGCAAACAAGCAGGCGGGCCGCCTGATGGTTAGCAGTCACCGTCGCTTATAGATACTTGTAACACCAGAGGCATCACAAATAGACTAATAGAATCACAGTAGACCGCAACATCGCTTATCATCAGGCGAGTTGGCGGTCAAACGCAAGCCTATTCCTAAGAAAAAAAACATCCGTCATAGCACTGCACGTCAGAAGTGAAAACTTCAGTAGTAATTCACCTATTCTACAAGAGATGGCGCTGTTATAAAATACACGGTACTGTGTATTATGTATTCTGTGACAGCGTGACGATGACGCGAGTTCCATAATTTTTGTTCACGCAATAGGTTCTCAACGCGCCTAAAGAAGTTTTCACTTCAAAGAAAACATTTATATGTGTTATAACTACGTTTATTTCCATAGTCAAACTAGACCTTTTTTACAGGGCACAACAAAGCGTATCAAATGCGAAAATAGACATGACACCGCGCGGCGCCTCTACTCAAAGATTCGGCGTTTTGGAAAAACTGAAAGCAGGACTTGCGCAACCTGTGCAGTCTGATAAAGCACTTAGGTGAGTTACTATCATCATCAGCAGCAGCAGCATCATCAGCCAGAAGACAGTCACTGCTGAACATAGGCCATCTTAGACCTCCACACTGAACGACAGCCTGCGATTTGCATCCACTGGATGCCCGCGACTCACGATGTAACGTTTATCTGATGGGGAGAGGGGATTGCCACAATCCCCACGCTTTGCGATCAATGGCAATGGGCAGGCCACATCGCTCGAAGGACTGATGACCGATGGGGAAGGAAGGTTCTTGATCTGGTTCCATGGAGAGAGCCATGCTTGGAATTTCTTTGCGCGATAGAATCGGGAACGTGGATATTCGCCAAAGAACCAGAGTCACTGACATAGCTATTAAGGTTTGCAAGTTGAAGTGGCAATGGGCAGGTCACATCGCTCGAAGAACTGATAACCGATGGGGAATAAAGGTGCTTGAGTGGAGACCACGAACCGGAAGACGCAGCGTAGGTAGGCCTCCCACTAGATGGACCGACGACATTGTGAGTCGCGAGCATTCAGTGGATGCAGATGGCAGGATGTCGTTCAGTGTGGAGTTGCTTTGCAGACTTTGAAACGAGGAGTTTTATTATAATTGAAATTGCGTATTTAGTCATTTTTAAGACGGTTATTATATTGATAATTATTAATACAGTCAAATACCCTAATTATTAATATTTCTCCGTAGAATGATGGCGAGTATGGGATGGACAGGCGGAGCCCTCGGGATCCGCGGCGAAGGCATCACTGAACCCATCGCGTTACCACTTGACATTGTAAGTTATATTCTACTATTTTTTGTCTGTGACAGTGTAACGCGCGATTGTGTCAATGAACATAAGTCGACTCTTATCGAAGCACGTACGCGTTTGAATCGACGCGATTGAATCGATGCATATAAGCGTTTTGAATCGACACTTAAACACGAGATTGTATCAATGCACACACCCGTTTGAATCGAAACTTAAAAACGCGATTGATTCAAAGCACACACGCGTTCGAATCGACGCTTAAACACGGGATTGTGTCGATGCACATACACATTTAAATCGACACTTATCGAAGCACGTACGCGTTTGAATCGACGCCATTGAATTGATGCATATAAGCGTTTTGAATCGACGCTTAAACACGCGATGGTGTCGATGTACAGACGCGTTAAATCAACACTTATCGAAGCAAATGCGCGTTTTAATCGACGCGATTGTATCAATGCACCCACGCGTTTGAATCGACACTTAAACACGATTGTATCTATTCCAGGGCCGTAGCTAGGAGGGGGGACATTGTGGGACAATGTCCTATCTTAAAATACTAATGCCCTGCCTTAAAACTCAGCGAATCCAAGAATTTAGCTATTTCTCCGACCAACAAGTTCGTACTTCCGTCCTACCCTACCTGTAACCACCGCTGCTCTACCATAAATTCAACTCTATAGCTACGGCCCTGACCGATGCAAACGCGCGTTTGTATTGATACTTAAGACGTGTAATCCAGATGCAGATGGCAGGCTGTCGTTCAGTGTAGAGGTCTAAGTTTGAGGCCTATGTTCAACAATGGACGTCTTCTGGCTGATGAAAAATGATGATCTAACAACTTACTTTCCCAGGCAACACGAGCGGGATTCGGTCACGTGCCCAGTCCTAAAAAGCCTAAAGCAAAACCAAAGAAATTTAAGCCGTTGAAGCAAGGAGCGCCGCAGTCATTTACTCAGTTACCACAAGCTTCGAAGCAGGAAACGCCAAAATCATGTACGGCTTCAAGTTTCCAGCCAGTCAGCTCGCTACCCTCCGATGTTATACCACCAGGGATTTTACCAACAGGTACATTTATAAATAGACTAGCGCTTTTGCCCGCGACTTCGTACGCGTAGATTTTCATATATACTTTCAACCCTTTTTTCCTCCCTTAATCTGGCCCTTGCTCAAAATAACATAACCTATACTTCAATCTGGTCATAGCTAAGCATATTCGTGAAAACCGCATTTAAATCCGTCCTGTGGTTTAGGAGATGTGCGTGGACAAACAAACAGACAAAAATTCTAAAAATTGTCTTAACGTGTTCGGCTGCTTATTTTAAGACGCCCTGTTTTTTTTTTTTGATATGGCGCAATTACAGATTTTTTTATCTCTACGTTTTTATTATATGTATAGATAGTTTTTTTTTTTTTTATTGTAAGATAGGCTTGCGCTTGGCCGCCAACTCGCCTGATGTTAAGCGATGATGCGGCCTACGATGGATCACGCTTACCTAGAAGAAACCGATTCACTTTTGACTTGAAAACATCCAGATTGTAACTATCGGGGAACACCCATTCAGGCAACGCATTCCACATACTAGCAGTTCGCACAATAAAAGTGGAATCAAAACGCTTCGTACGGGTTTTCGGAATGTCAACCATAAAGCGGTTTCGATTTTTCGTGCCCGCTCTGGCAGTCCGATAGAAAAAAGGGCAGGAGGGAATTAAAGATTATTGATAGATGTATAGATAACTGTTAGGTTTTAAATAGTAGTTAAAATGTCAATGGGCAGGCCACATCGTTCGAAGAACCGATAACCGATGGGGAAGAAAGGTTCTTGAGTGGAGACCGCGAACCGGAAGACGTAGCGTAAGTAGGCCTCCCACTAGATGGACCGACGACAGTGTGAGAGTTGCGGGCATCCAGTGGATGCAGATGGCAGGATGTCGTTCAGTGTGGAGGTTAAAGGGGGACGCCTATGTTCGGCAGTGGACGTCTTCTGGCTGATGTTGGATTGGCAATTATAAAGGAAGACAGTAATTGTAGACAAGGTTCTTAAAAATTGGAACGGATTTGTGCTTGGGGGCGTGGGTGGGTTCGATTCCCATCTAGGACAAACATTTGTGTGATGAACATTTGTGTTTGTTCTATGTCTGGGTGTTAATATCTATATAAATATATATATGTACGTATATCAGTCTCTGGCAGCCATATTACAAGCTTTGCTCAGTTTGGGGTCAGATGACCGTGTGTGCAAAAATGTCCCAGATATGTATTTATTTCTTTGTACAATTACGTAGTTTACAATTAAACGAGTAGTTGAATGATTAATAATTATATTAGATAAACGCGTACGGACAGTACATGGGCGAGACTGTCAAAATCGATTGACGTATAGACGTCTCTCTTTGACGTTGACAGCTATAGGCAGGTTGCGTTCAATTTGTACATTCTGTTAACTTTTTTTTTGTTTTTGTCCGTTTTCCCAGGCTCGGTAGAGAAAGTGAGCAAGACTGTAGTGCTGACCAGTAATTACCATGTCCCCATATTGAGGAGTATTCTGGAGTTGGTCACCACAGACATCGATGTGATTCATTTCACATGCGAGAAGGTAATACATAAATATATCTATATATAAAATCTATATATATAAATATATAATAAGGTAATCTATATATATAAAAGAAAGTCGTGTTAGTTACACTATTTATAACTCAAGTTCGGCTGAACCGATTTGTCTGAAAATTGGTGGGGAGGTAGCTTAGAACCAGGAGACGGACATAGGATACTATTTTGTAGCGAGGCCGAAGGCCGAGCTTACACCCGTGCGAAGTCGGGGCGGTCGACTAGTAATATATATAGATGGACCGACGACATTGTGAGAGTCGCGGGTATCCACTGGATGCAGATGGCAGGATGTTGTTCAGGGTGGAGGTTAAAGGGGGAGGCCTATGTTCAGCAGTGGACGTCTTCTGACTGATGATGATGAATTTAAAAAACTGACTTCAAAATTAGTTAATACACAATTTCATTTACTTGTATGACATATTTTTTTCAATCATTTTGATTTAAATTTAAACTACTAAACCGATATTGATGAAATTTATATGGGACCATCTCTAAAATATGGCCTACAAAACATAAAAGGAACAGTCAAAATCAATTCACAATTGGCGGAAAACTGTGAACATACATAAAAAATATATACAGAACATAGAACCTCCTCCTTTTTTTGAAATCAGTTAAAAATATAATTCATAAATCAGTTAAAGATGTAATCCTAGAAGATTATTTTTAATTTGTTTAAAAAAACTCTTTCTATTATTGACTACTATTAAATGCTATTATATTTAACTAACGATCTGCCCCGGCTTCGCACGGGTATATGTTTTATTATATATATAAACCTACCGTGAAAAATTATCTAACTGATGGTGAAAACCGCATCAAAATCCGTTGCGTAGTTTTAAAGATCTAAGCATATATAGGGACAGACAGATGGAAGCGACTTTGTTTTATACTATGCAGTGAAGAAGTTTTCACTTCAATAATTTATTTATATTACAGAATCAACACAGACCCTGTGGTTTCCTAAAGCATGCGGTCGCCGCTTTCAACGGAAGATATCGTTTTGATCTTGACAACGAGGTGCAGAGGCAACTCGTAGCTGAGATATCACACACTTTTGACTGTTCCAGGGCTACAAAACTCAATGTGGAAATAATAAAAAAGTAAGTATTATTCTTTCTTATAGATATGCCGATAATAGGCATGTGGCCTAATGTTTAATTTATTACAAATAACAGGCTTAGCGATTAATATAACGAAATACATTACACATACTGAAAAAATAAATTGAATTGGCTGATTAATCTCTGAGATATGAGTGTTTAAAGTTTTAGGTGGGGATAGAGGGAATGCTCCATCCTTTTCTCGCAAAGCGCGTGTTAGTAAAGCATTTGTATGCCGCGCCTGAGGCTTGACGTCATAGCTCAGTATAGTGCGCTCTCTGTCTAGCATGGAATTAAAAAACTTATAACTTATTTATTTTTTACTAATTTAAATTTTGTTTCGTTGATATGCTCTGTGTATAATCAGGTTTTTATGAGGTAATAAAAAAATATTAGTCATCATGCCTATTATCAATATAAAAAACAGACTTCATAAAAATGACAGAACTGGACCAAATTGACCACATTGAAATGGGACCACACGGGAAGCACCAGCTTTCAAATAAAAAAAGAATCATCAAAATCGGTTCACCCAGTCAAAAGTTCTGCGGTAACAAACATAAAAAAATACCAATTGAGAACCAGCGGGGGTATTATGGATCTCTGATCGGGATCAGTCAGTGTCAGAATTGACAGAATTTTGACACTCGAAAGGGGTTATGACGCAAAAAAAAAACAGCGTTGTCTATTTCCAATTTCATACTACGAAATTGGAAATAGACAAAGCTTTTTTTTTTACATAATTTTGACAAGTCGCGATCCCGATCAAAGATTCATAATAGCCCTGCTGCTCATTTTTGGAAGTCGATTAAAAACACGTACGAAGTGCTTTGATTCCGCTTTTATTGTGCTAACCGCTAGTCTTTGGAATGCGCTGCCTAAATGAGTATTTCCGTGTATCTATGGGCCTTACTTAAAAACGTTACTCAAGTTGATCTATGTTTTAAAATGCTCTCTCAACTTCTCGCTGACGGCAATCGTCACACGCGAAAACAAGACGGAGCATATTTAAGCGTATGTCAGCTTGAGTAACGTTTTTAAGTAAGGCCCTTTGTGTTTAAGTCACGAGTGAATCAGTTTCTTACTAAGTAATTTATCTTTCTTAATAAGTAAATAATTCTTATTATCAAGTAAGTTTACTTAATAAGTAACTTATCTGCTTATATATCATTGGCGATGTGTGTATGTGTGTTCCCTATGGACTCCAAAACGGCTGGACCTATTTTGACGGGACTTACACTGGCAGAAATAGTAATCTACGCGAGTGAAGCCGCGGGGCGCAGCTATTCTTCTATGTATATTAAAAATCGATTTGTGTATGTATGATATGGATTCCAAAACGGCTAGACCAATTTTGACGGGACTATCACTGGCAGGTAGCTGATGTAATGAGTAAACCACGCGGGTGAAACCGCGGGGCGCAGCCAGTCCTTAATAATATAAAAGTTATTATTTTTACATAGAGCCTTACTGAAAAACCTTACTCAAGTTGATCTATGCTTCAAATTGCTTTGTCTCGTTTACGCATGTGATAATTGCTGTCAGCGAAAAATTGAAGAGCAACTTTAAGCATTGATCAACTTAAGAAACATTTTAAAGAAATAATAATAAATAAATATGTATCTGGGACATTTTGCACACATGGTCATCTGACGCCAAACTAAGCAAAGCTTGTAATATGGCTGTCAGAGACTGATATACGTCCATATATATTTTTAAATACATACTTAAATAAATATTAACACCCAGACATAGAACAAACACAAATGTTTGTCACATAAATGTTTGTTTTAGGTGGGAATCGAACCCACACCCCCAAGCGCAGAAGGTAGATTCACTACCAACTGCGCCACCGGGGCAGTTAAAGGCTCTAAGTAATTTATCTTTCTTGGTAAAGAAGTACTTATAAAATTATCATAATTAATGTTAAGTAGATAGGAGCATGCTTGCTTAGAAGAAACCCATTCATTAAGGACACCTAGATTTTAACTATCGAAGCACCCCCATTCAGGGATCTCTCCTAAAATGCTTACTACTGGTTTACAAATCGTATCGAGAAACTTGTTTTTAATTTCCATTATTTCACGCGCTATATAATCTTTAGTAACTTAAAAGTTAAATTTTAACAATTTATTCAACTTTGTTATTAACGATTAACAGTTTTCTGCCCAGCTTTCGGTGTGGGGATGGCTTTAGAAACGCTTAAAACTTTACACTATTTTAATTTTAAATATCATAGAATGTGTGCTGTTGTGTGGCTTAAAATTACGCTTACAATTTGTAAAAAAAAAGTCCATAACTAAAATAAAAACATTTGTCCTCTAGGACAGATTTGAATCCTCGCATAGTGGTAGTTAAAAAATCAAGAGTAATACCAGTCCAAAAAGAGAAAATAACAGATGAAGTGATTTCACTGATTGATGATGATGAAGAAACAAGTAATCAAGAACCAACAACAAATGATCAAAAGACAACTAATAAAGATTCAACAACAGACAATCAAGAATCAACAACAAATGATCAAAAGATAACAACAAATACAGATTCAACAACAGACAATCAAGAATCAACAACGACATGGTATCAAAAAGCAAATGATCAATTGTTGACAACGTCAGATAAATACTCGACGTCATGGTATCAGATAACACAGTCAACTTCTCGTCAGTGGTATTACCCTGCAAAATCAAAACGACGATACCAACTGACGACAGAAACACAAGAACTTAAAAAAACAACAACAGACAATCAAGAAAAGATAAAGAATAAAGATTCAACAACAGACAATCAAAAATCAACAACAAATGTTCAAAAGACAACAAATACAGATTCAACAACAGACAATCAAGAATCAACAACAAATGTTCAAAAGACAACAAATACAGATTCAACAACAGACAATCAAGAATCAACAACAAATGTTCAAACGACAACAAATACAGATTCAACAACAGACAATCAAGAATCAACAACAAATGATCAAAAGATAACAACAAATACAGATTCAACAACAGACAATCAAGAATCAACAACGACATGTTATCAAAAAGCAAATGATCATTTGTTGACAACGGAAGATAAATACTCGACGTCATGGTATCAGGTAACACAATCAACATCTCGTCGATGCTATTACCCTGCAAAATCAAAGCGACGTCACCAAGGGACGACAGAAACACAACATCCTAAGACAACAAAAAATCAAGTGCCAGATTTGAAAATGCTAGATCACTCAGCTGTCAATCCAGGAAACACAGAAACTGATGTCGAAATACCAGAAGCAACGACATCAATAGATCAAAATAAGACGGATGCACTGTCCTTCAGTCACTCCATCCAATCTGAAACCCTTAAAACACAAGAATTAAAAACGACAAATATATATAACCAACAAGGTAAATAAACAGGTATTAGAAAACAGCCTCGAACAAATAAACAAGGATATTGCACCGACTTTTTGGCTGCGTCCTACCTAAAACTCCGCCGCGCCGCGTCGTTGCAGCAGTTTGCATTCAGTCACTCGTTACCTAGCGATGCGTAAACATCTCGTGCCATAAACAAATGTTTAAATTGTACTTATTGACAATTATGCTTGTATCCTCAGTCTTAATGTTTCGTTTATTACTAACTAACGACCTGCCCCGGCTTCGCACGGGTATATGTTTAATTATATATATAAACCTACCGTGAAAAATTTTCTAACTGATAGTGAAAACTGCATCAAAATCCGTTGCATAGTTTTAAAGATCTGAGCATATATAGGGACAGACAGAGGGAAGCGACTTTGTTTTATACTATGTAGTGATGATAGTGATAACAGGCTTAGCGAAGTATATAATTAAACTAGCCGCCCGTCCTGGCTTCGCACGGGTAGAGTTTTATTTTTACACATTCTAGTAATAAATATAGCCTATGTTACTCAGGGATAATGTAGCATTCTAATGGCGAAAGAATTTTAAAAGTTAATTCGTTACAAACATACAAATCTTTCTTATTATATAGTGTACATACATTACACATAATGAGAAAATAATTTAAATAGACTGATAAATTTCTAAGATTTAAGCGTTTAAAGTTTATGGTGGGGATAAAGAGCGGTTGTTTTATCCGTCTCGCGCAAAGCGTGTGTTAAAATAGCATTTGTATGGCGCGCGCACGGCTTGACGTCATAACGTGCTCTCTGTCTAGCATGAAATTAAAATTCTAACTTATTTCTAAAAAAAATCTCTTTGATGGGCTCTATTTATAATCAGTTTTTTCATCATACTAATATTATAAAGAGGAAATATTTGTATTTTTGGATGTTTGTATCGAAATAACTAAAAACTACTGAACCGATTTTAAAAATTATTTCACTGTTGGGAAGCTACACTATCCCTGGGTGACATAGGCTATATTATATTTTGTAGCGAGGCCTAAGGCCAAAGACTTTCTATAACTAGACATTTAATGCAGGGCGAACATGTTCAGATACTTCAACAGTTGACCACTACTGATATAAAAAACACGCCCACTGATTCCACTGAACCTCACGCCATTTCCGACCAATACCGTAGGTACGCCATCACTATGCTTTGTTTACATTTTGAACTGACGTTGAATGGGACAATTAGCATATAGTAACCCCTCACCCCGCTCCTCAAGTATTTGACTGAATTTTTCCATTGAAAATAATCGTAACTACAAGTCTGGGCTACGTAGTAGCTATACCTAGTCTGTGCCTAAGGCCGATCTTACGTGCGAAGCCGGGACGGTCGGCTAGTCAGGTAATAAAAAAGTAAGACGCGTGTTTATTATGCCACTATTTTCGTAGTGCATGTACGACGTATGTGTATCGTACGCGATATTCAGTGTTTATTTGTTCGAAGGAAATCAGAGAACAACTTATAAGTTAGAAATAGCAAAATTTTAAACAAACAATATTAACCACACAGATGACACCAAAAACTCGCTGGAAACGTCCCCGAGTGAACCGAAGAAAATGAAAATAAATATGTAGAACAAGAGTTACCCAACAACAAATACTCAAATACAACAAAAGATAACAACAAATAATAGTGCAACAATATATAACAGAAATAAAAAAACCACCTGGGTAAGTAATTGGATTCTAAGAATTAAATATGACATTTTATAAATAAAACTTAATAAATCATAGCGCTCATGATGTGGCTCAACTAGCTGATCAAAAAAATCTGCATAGTTAAACAACAACAACAATAACACAAAAAACAACAATTGCCTATTAAACAGGTATTTGTTTTGCTAAAAATAACAGGTTTAGTAAAAAATATAACCAAATGTAATATGTATAATAATCTATCTATATAAATACTTATAATAAAACCAGCTGCCTTATTATGAAACTTTGATCGGGGTCAGTCAGTGTCAGAATTGACAGGACTTTGACACTTGAAAGGGGTTATGACGCAAAATAAAAAAAAAAAACAGCGTTGTCTATTTCCAATTTCATACTACGAAATTGGAAATAGACAACGCTTTTTTTTTACATAATTTTGACAAGTCGCGATCCCGATCAAAGTTTCATAATACGCATGCAGGTCCAATTTTGTACATTGAAACTATTTTGAAAAAAAATATTGGACGGCATTCTATAATCGATACTGAAGCCAAAACAGTATTTTTTTTCATTTTTGTCTGTCTGTCTCTCTGTCTGTATCACGACCGCGCATCACGCCGAAACTACTGAATGGATTCAAATGAAACTTAGCATGGTTCGAGTTCATACTACGAGTTAGGTTCTTGCATACTTTTTATCCCGAAATTCGGCATGGTTCCTTTGGGAGAGAGGATGACAGTCAAAATGCGTACTTAATTTTAATTCATTAACGCGTAGTCTGATTTCTTCGGTCGTAACCAGCATCGAATTTATTGTATTGACAGTTGTATTTTTGATTAAAACAGGCATTCTTACATCCTTTTTATACAGAACTAGCCGCCCGCCCCGGCTTTGCACGGGTGTAAGCTCGGCCTTCGGCCTCGCTACAAAATATATTATAGCCTATGTCACCCGGGGATAGTGTAGCTTCCCAACAGTGAAAGAATTTTTATAATCGGTTCAGTAGTTTTTGAGTTATTTCGTTACAAACATACAAACATACAAAAATAGGTACAAATCTTTCCTCTTTATAATATTAGTGTAGACTAGCCGCCCGCCCCGGCTTTGCACGGGTGTAAGCTCGGCCTTCGGCCTCGCTACAAAATATATTATAGCCTATGTCACCCGGGGATAGTGTAGCTTCCCAACAGTGAAAGAATTTTTATAATCGGTTCAGTAGTTTTTGAGTTATTTCGTTACAAACATACAAACATACAAAAATAGGTACAAATCTTTCCTCTTTATAATATTAGTGTAGATAGATCTACGTTTGCCACCAACTCGCCTGATGTTAACCGCATTTTTCTTTCAGATAAACTACTATGCTCTTACATGGTTATAAGGAATCTTAACACGGTATGGTGTAACATATATTGTTTTTGTTACTAATAAATAAATTTTTCATAGTTGATTTTGTTTTTCTAATTTTTACTATTTAATATTAGTGTTTTGACCGTCCACGTCTCATCATGACTCACTCAATCACACAGGGGCCTTACGGTTACCTCTTAACGCGGGATCGAAACACTCCTTTCAACTTTGTACCACACCGTCTCGTGAACCTTAGTTATTTCCTTATTCGTACTAATGTGAAAACATGAAGACAATTATAACATAAATCATTATAAACGCGTTCTGAATTGCACCAAAGCGCACAATGAATACTCAAAATATATGGCCTTGAGCGTACTATGCACGCTCTTGGCGCATTTCGGAACGCGCCCATACTGTGCACTGTAGTCAGCCCCAAACTTTATAACTGCTCCAATAACAAAACGTTCCGCAGCGTCGTCGCCACTTCAAATTTTAGTTACCGTTTAGCAGAAAACGTACAACGCATATTGGTGTATGAACTGTCAGTACGGGACTTAACACAATTCACAGCAGTGGTAAAGTTAGGCGCAGACTTTGCAAAACGAAAGTCTAAATATGTTATTAAATAAATTATTTCTTTTCCAGTGACTTGCTGTTGGAAAAATTGACAATTAACAACAATGATTCAGTGACGAACCAAAATGCTCCAGTAGCTGTTAAAAAGGCGAAGGTCAAAAAGGCTAAATCTTTAGTATCTGTACGTTTGCAAAATACCGTTGCAGACAATAACATCACACTAAAAAAAGAAAACGAATCAGTGAACAATATCCAGACTATCAACAACAGCGTTCCAAACAACAAAGTTTCCCCAAACATCAACAATAGTGCCCCGAATGTCAACAACGTTGCCCCAATCACCAAAAGTGCTCCAACTACCAGTGCTTTGTCTGACACTGACCTAATTTGCAAAAGAACTAATTATACGAAAAAAGTAGATGACAACACAGCGCTATCTAACAATGGTAAAGATGTAACTCAAACGGACACTAATTGTGCGACTTACATTATACCAGTGGAAAGCAAAATGTTCGTAGAAAGTTGCCCTAAAGATAATATCACTGAAACAATACAAAACGATAAAATACAAAACAATAGTAACTTAAATGGTAACAGTAACAAGCACACATCTAATACTAATAGCGTAAGCAAAAATTATCTATATTACAAAGACTGTGAGTGCCTAACCGTATTTGAAGAAGCCAGATCAAATATTATGATCAACAGTAATGATAAAGAGGTAACTTTTTGTGAAGAAAATAAAATTAATAGTCCTTCAAACAATTTGACTGAAGAAAAAGAAAATGCCACTGTAAAATTGACAAAAGAAAAAGGCACTAGTAAAAAAAGTATAAATGAAAAAGATACTAGTAGAAAAGTAATAAAGGCAAAAGTTACTAGTAAAACTTTGTCACAAGAA
Organism: Agriopis leucophaearia; assembly: GCA_949125355.1. Classification (NCBI taxonomy): domain Eukaryota; kingdom Metazoa; phylum Arthropoda; class Insecta; order Lepidoptera; family Geometridae; genus Agriopis; species Agriopis leucophaearia. Next base: position 2,764,318 of record OX421289.1, read on the forward strand.
AATGTTTCAAATGAATTAAAGAACGGATCAGACGATTATTATGATTCTGAAGATGCTATACTCGAAAAAGAAGATAGGCAACCGGCATTAATTCAAGAAAGAAAGAGACCGTTGTTTGGTTATCCAAAATCACTACCAAAGAAATATAAATTACTGACAGATTTCAAAAAAATATACATCTTACCAAAGAACTATCCTCAAACTAAAATAGACGGCGAGAAAGCGCGCGAAATCCAAGCCGCCATCTTACTATCCATAGACTACACCCAAGAATCGCTACCATTTTTAAAATGCCAAGGGATTCAAAATGGCGGTCTAATATACAGTTGCCAGGACGAAAAAAGTTTATTCTTTTTGGAAAATTTAATACAAAATATGGATGATTTAAAAATCGTGTACGAATTTGATGTAGAAGAACAGTTGAGTCATAAGATGGCGTTTAGAATTAATAGTTATATAGCCGAACCAGTTATTAATGTTTTGAATAGGTTTGAACTATATAACACGGGGTTAAATCCTACACAATGGGGTGTGGTAAAAATGGAACAGTACAGTGATTTCGCTGTGATTTACGTGGAAGTAGATGACCATTCATTTAATTATATCTGTGAGGTTAATTTTATTTTGTATGCTGGCAATGATTGTGCGAGATTCACCATGGTGTGGGATTAAAAACACCGCTGGGGAGAGTCAATTTCTTTTATGAGTTACGTTTGTGTAATTGTAATATAATATATATAATTTTACAGCTGTAATAACATTGTAAAATTATAAATGAAAACATTTTCTTTTAATATATTACTGTAGTAATTTGGTTACCAGCTACAAACCTACGTACAATAAGCTAGTAATAGTGATCAGAATTTACTGTTTTCGTTCAGCTTTTACAATGTTAGTGCAACTGTCAGACGGATTCTTTCGGTGGCTGTCAAATAAGTGTCAAAAATCACAGCCTTGACGCCTTAGGCGCTTATGTTCTCTAAATTAAACAACTAAAAGCGTCCTGGGGCCTTGCCGCTACCTGTTTTGAATGATTCTGTTTAGGTAATGCGAAAACTTGCGCAGCCGTAAACCGTATCTCGGCGCATTATGGTTCACGATCGCGTGATTTTCCGCACTGCGCTGTTTCGAGCCTACATTAAGAGATAGCCGGAATGCCCCGTCCTTGTGTAATGGACTGAAATGTAAAAGACATGGCTTTAGAGCTATCAAATTTAGTGCAGACAAAGGTACATTAGAAATATTAGAATCGACAAATGTTTTTTTGTGTGAATTATAATGAAGATCTCACCGACTTGTCATTCATATTTAGTTGTAGATATATCTCGATTATTTAAAGTGGACACTCGCTTGCTATCTAATAGCCGTCATAAATAAATGTCGTCAGAAATAGCAGTAAGGTCTCTTAATATTATATATATGATAAGACTTGTGTAGGGCCGTAAGCTCAGTGAGCACAGTTGTTATGTTTTTATGTATAGCTATGGAAAGTGTTTTTTTTTTTTATATTTAACAGCGTCAAATAAATATGATGATGTATTTGTGATAGTAAAATATGTTTGACTTTAAATAAATCTGTACTTATAATTTTCTAATCAGCGGGGTTATTACACAAGCTGACACTCGCCATTGCTATCGTGATATCTTGTTCGCGCATATGGTCAGTTGGCGAGAGGTGACTCGATAGGGCAGCGAGTGACGGCTGGTTAACACGCTATCGCTATTGTGCCATCTCTCTTGCGCATATAGATTGGAGCGAGCAGGATGACACGATAGCGATTGCCCGAGCGAGAGACATCGGCTCATACAAACGTACTAGTTAAATAATTCGGAATTAAAACCTAAAAATATTGGAAATATGAAGGTTGTGAGGAAAGTTTACAAACACAAACATACGATACACATACCTACATGTAAAATTTTATCAAACGGACGAGAAATTCTCGAGTAATTTCAGTAGTATGTTGGTGTGAAAATTGCCCGATGTATGGGGTGCCGCGCCGTTGGAGTATCCACAGTAGACGGCTTTAGTCTGCCGTTTGCATTGCCATACAATCCCATGTTGTCCTCACTAGTATGGCGCTCATGAGTTGAATAGATAAACTCTTCTATTTTGACGCACAAAAAGTAAGTGTATTGGCCATTTATATGCCATTGTTTGTAACTAATTTAGTTTATAATTAATGTTAAACGGAATTAAGAACAATAATGGTGACCCTGTGGCTGTGATAGTAATGATTAGGGAAATCATGTTTCACTATGCTGGCAGTGTGAAAGACATTTTAACCGACTTCAAAAAAGGAGGACGGTTCTATGTTCCAAAAAATATTTTGTTCGGTAATATATTTCCAATTTGGTCCCATTGTCACCAAGGCAGGGTCTGATGATGAGATCCCAGGGAAATCGAGGGCCCTCAAATTTTATAGGCCTTTATTACGTCCTCATGTGATGGACATTTGTGTTTGTTCTATGTCTGGGTGTTAATATCTATTTAAGCATCTATTTAAAAAAAAGTACGTATATCAGTCTCTGGCAGCCATATTACAAGCTTTGCTTAGTTTGGGGTCAGATGACCGTGTGTGCAAAAATGTTCCGAATATTGAAAAAACTTGTTTCCTCCAATACGTACAGAAATTTGTATGTGACGTCTTAGGAGGTTATAGTCGGTCTAAGCATTTATTTGCTGTGACAGTTACTATAACATTGTAAAAAGCTGAACAAAACATTTTCTTTTATATTTCATTGGTTTCTGCTACAATGTTACGTTCAAAAACCTAGCGAAAAGGATCAGTGGTGCGTTTACGTAGTCAACGAATTTTTCGCCAGCTAAAAATTTAACTAACGGAGGTTCGCTGAACGGTGTCATTGCTTTATGTCAATCAATACTAACTGTCAAATTCAATAATAAATAAATATCAAGTAAAATATAGTAAAAAAAAGTTTATAATTGTAAAATATCAATCTATCATTATATGGATATAAAATTTTATTTTAAATTAAAACGTTACAACAAAAAGATTCGAACAAAATAATGTCTAAAACAGCTTAACCTCCTCAACAGCTGTCAATCTGACAGCAGACGTTGGAAGTATAAATCTCGATTTTCTAAGTAATCCCGGTAGAGGGTTCGCCGCCATCTTGTTTTAAAGTTCAATTTTTTCGTTTTTCTGAAATAACTCGTTAATTTTCAACTTTAGAGCAAAAATGGCAGTATCCAAAGTTGTTGGAAATTTAATTTCTCACAAGTTTGGTCATCATCATTTTTACGCTATCGCTGTATTATTATATATACGCAGAGTTATACTATCAAATTTATCAAAAAAATAATTAAAAAAGGTGAGAACTTCTTTTTAGCTTTTGCGTAACTATTCATCGCATATCTACCGTGTTTGTTAGCAGCTGTTTGTTTTGTAAAAATAAAATATTAGAACTGTCATAGTAAAAAAAATGCTTGGACCAAGTTTACATGTGTGCATTCTGCTCTCACGCACGCGCCCTTGTTAGAAGTTGCGCAGGCCACTTGCACCATGTAACGCAATAATGTTAATTTGGCTCACGAAATTTTCCAAAACATGATTTCATAGTTATTTGTAAAAGTGTGTTCAACAAAGTAAAATATGATTCTTTTATAATATTATTGTTTTCTTTCAATGATTTCCTTTATTATGGAAACTTACGTGGTTTTCACACATTTTATTTATATTACACGGGAATTACGTAAGATTAGGCCGGTTACCTCATTCCGCCGCTCAAACACATTCGGCGGTCTTTATCAACGCGCGCGCGGCTGCGTCTCGCTTTGAAACTATAGTCTGAGTAACCGGCCTAATCTTACGCGAGTAATTCCCGTGTAATATAAATAAAACGATTTCCTTTAGTTTAAAAAGCGTTTTAAATTAAATTCAATTAAGTCTTTTAATTATCTATTTTTAATCAAGCATATTCATAGGCAAGACAATGTGTTTATTAACAAACTAGCCGTCCGCCCCGGCTTCGCACGAGTGTAAGCTCGGCCTTCGGCCTCGCTACAAAATATAATATAGCCTATGTCACCCGGGAATAGTGTAGCTTCCCAACAGTGAAAGAATTTTTCAAATCGGTTCAGTAGTTTTGGAGTCTATTCGATGCAAACAAACAATCAAATCTTTCCTCTTTATAATATTAGTATAGATGTGTGCTTAGTAGCATAGCAATCAAATCATCAATCAGCCTATTCATTACAAACATACAAAAATAGGTACAAATCTTTCCTCTTTATAATATTAGTGTAGATAGACATTACTATAATTTCAAAATAAATAGTATGGCACTGTCGAGTTTTTATTATTATTATTCTGTAATAGGCTTGCGTTTGACCGCCAACTCGCAAAGATGCGGTCTACGATGGAGCACGCTTGCCTATAAGAAACCGATTCGCTCGAGATTTGAAGACACCCAGATTTAATTTGAATAAATGAAATTCAATTATAAATTTTTAATCAACCATATCCAAAGGCGAGACAGTGTCTTTATTAACAAATAGACATTACTATAATTTCAAAATAAACAGTAGGTATGTCCTACTGCCAAGATATTAAAAAAAATTGAATAAATGAAATTCAATTCTTTTAATTATCTATTTTTAATCAATCATATCCAAAGGCGAGACAGTGTCTTCATTAGTGTCAGTGTCAGGGTCTTCGGGTCGGGTACAATATGGACGATCAACTTGAAGACCCATCATACGGTCTACTAACTCATCCACTTCTTTTAGAGCTTCGCCGCACTCCCACTTGTCTTTTTTCGAATTAAATAATCTGTGGAAATAATGAGATTTACTTGTTTTTGGCGCTCTGAAAAAGAAGTAAAGCATAGAAGAAACGAATTAAATATGTTACATTCTTTAGTCATATACCAAAATTGTTGTTACCAGACGAAACAGATATATTTTTGACAGGACGGCAAATTGCAGGGTTGTTCACAATTTTACCGGTCCGCCGGACCGGTAAGCGCAGCGTAGGACGTCCACCCACAACATGGACAGACGACCTAAAAGAGACCGCAGGAAAACGCTGGATGCAGGCCGCTTCCAACCGGTCCCTTTGGAAATCGATGGGGGAGGCCTATGTTCAGCAGTGGCGTCCTATGGCTGAAATGATGATGATGACACTATTTTTAACCGAATTCAAAAAAGGAGGACGGTTCTATGTTCCACTGTAAAACAGAACATAGAACCGTATATATATTTATGTATGTTTCCGATTTCTCCAGTTACTGTGCACCGTTTTTTTTTTTTCTTTTATTCTGTAGGGTATACTTTTAATTTGGTCCCATTGTCACCAAATCAGGCTGATGATAGGATCCCAGGGAAGTCGAGGGCAACCCTCAAATGTTATGCACTCATTATGTTTTTCATATATTTTAAAGTCGATTGTAATGTTTTATAGACCTGTAAAAGTCTCCAACCTTCGCCCTGTCAAGTTCGCCCTTCAAGTCTCTTCGCCCTGGCGCCGGGGCTTTAGAATACGGCGTCGGTATACCCTGCCTGTAGTACGAGCCTACTAAAAGGGGACCGACTGCGGCTGATGGCGGGATAACCATCACAAATTATGGGGTAGCAAAATTTTCAGACTGGTGACGGGCAGCAGCGTCACCAGTGCGAGAAGCTACGCCTCTGCGGTCGCCAACCCGCATGCCCAGCGTGGCGACTATCGGCACAACCTCCCAATGAACAATCACAACATAACACGGCCCCCAGTTCCCGGCCGCCCTGCTATTCCTGGCCAAGGCGGCGGTCATGGTAACGGCAGGGCAAGGGGTGCTAAGAATCCCCGGGCTACCGTAGGCCGCCAAACCCCACTGACTCTGGCTACGTATAACGGAAGAACGATTCGGCATGATGATAGGCTTGTGCAGCTGGAAGAGGAGCTGGAGCACATAAGATGGCACATTCTTGGGTTGTGTGAAGTCCGAAGACAGGGAGAGGACACTATAACCTTGGAATCGGGCCATCTTATGTACTACAGAGAGGGCCACCAGCTATCTCAAGGTGGTATCGGGTTCCTGGTCCATAAAACTCTCTGTAACAACGTTCTAGAAATCGCAAGTGTGTCTTCAAGGGTCGCGTACCTCGTCATAAAGCTATCCGAGAGGTATAGCCTCAAAGTAGTAATGGTTTACGCACCCTGGGAAGCATACCCAGATTCTGAAGTGGAAACTCTGTATGAGGACATCTCAAAAGCTTTGCACAGCACCTCCAGAGCTCACTTCAACGTTGTTATGGGGGATTTTAACGCTAAAGTGGGAGTACGGACTAGCAGTGAGTCGGTAGTAGGACCACACGGTTTTGGTAGGAGGAACGATAGAGGACAAATGCTCGTTGACTTCCTCGAGAAAGAGGGGCTTTTCGCGATGAACTCCTTTTTCAAGAAACAGCCCCAAAGGAAGTGGACGTGGCAAAGCCCCGGTGGACGGACAAAGAACGAGATAGACTTCATCATTACTGACAAAAAGCGTATATTCAGAGATGTCTCAGTGCTCACCAGGTTTAATGCCGGAAGTGACCACAGACTTGTACGGGGCACTCTGAATATCGATATCAAGCTTGAAAGAGTCAGATTGATGAAGTCAACACTCCGTCCAAACCTGTTCCAAACCGTGGTTGGATCTGAAACGTTCCAGTTAAAACTGGAGAACCGATTTTCTGTTTTGGAAACCACAAATGACGTGGATCAGAGACTCGGTCAAGTGGTAGACGTCATGCGAGATGAGGGCACGAAATTTTGCGAGGCAAGGCGTAAAGGCAGGAAGTCAAAGCTTTCGAGGGAAACTCTGCAGCTAATGGAAGAACGACGTGATAATCCCACGTTAACTTCGTTAGAACAGGCGACACTAAGTAAACAAATTACCAAACTTGTACGACGCGACCTCCGATCATATAACACGCTCGTGATTGAAAAATCAATTGAGCAAAATCGGGGGTCGAAGGTATTCGTCCAGCCACTGGGTAGAAGCCACCTGACGAAGTTAACCACCTCGACGGGGAGACTCGTTACTTCCAAGCCGGAGATCCTTTCGGAAGTGGAGAACTTCTACGGCCAACTCTACGCATCGCATGCCCCGCATCTCCCACCTGACACTGAAGACGATAGAGCCACTTTAACCCGCCACTACACGGAAGAACTGCCAGATATCAGCCCGGATGAGATCGTGCTAGCTCTAAAACAGCTTAAAAATGGAAAAGCCGCGGGTGAGGACGGGATTACAACAGAGCTCTTAAAAGCCGGTGGAACTCCGATACTTAATGAGCTCCAAGAATTGTTTAATACCGTCCTCTTTACCGGGAGAACTCCGCAGGCATGGCACAGAAGCGTGGTGGTATTGTTTTTCAAAAAGGGCGATAAAACCCTTTTGAAAAACTATCGACCCATCTCGCTTCTGAGCCATGTCTATAAGCTGTTTTCAAGGGTTATCACGAACCGTCTTGCGCGAAGGCTCGACGAGTTTCAACCCCCGGAGCAGGCCGGGTTTCGAAGCGGGTACAGCACCATAGACCACATTCACACAGTGCGGCAGATTGTACAGAAGACGAAAGAGTACAATCGGCCCCTTTGCTTGGCGTTTGTGGACTATGAGAAGGCTTTTGATTCGGTCGAAACATGGGCTGTTCTGGAGTCCTTACAGCGATGCCAAGTTGACTGGCGATACATAGAAGTGATGAGATGTCTGTATGACGCCGCAACAATGACCGTCCAAGTCCAGAACCAGCAAACAAATCAAATCCATCTGCGTCGAGGTGTGAGACAAGGGGATGTTATCTCCCCGAAATTGTTCTCAAACGCAATGGAGGATTTGTTTAAGACTCTGGACTGGACAGGAAAAGGCATTAATATTAATAGCGAGTACATCTCTCACTTGCGTTTTGCAGACGACATCGTCATAATGGCTGAATCGCTGGAGGACCTACAAAGGATGCTTGACGGCCTAGCCGATTCTTCCCAACGCATCGGTCTCCGGATGAACTTGGATAAAACCAAGGTCATGTTCAACGAACACGTTGCTCCGGGACCGGTTGCCATAAATGGCTTCACTCTGGAGATTGTTCAACAATATGTTTACCTAGGGCAGACGCTCGAACTAGGTAAAAACAATTTTGAGAGTGAGGCCAAGAGAAGAATACAGTTGGGCTGGGCAGCGTTCGGGAAATTACGTAGAGTCTTCTCGTCACCTATCCCGCAAAGTCTTAAGACGAAAGTTTATAACCAGTGCGTTCTACCTGTCATGACTTACGGTGCCGAAACGTGGACACTTACAGTTGGAGCGGTCCACAAGTTCAAGGTCGCTCAGCGAGCTATGGAGAGAGCCATGCTTGGGGTTTCTCTGAGGGATCGTATCCGTAACGAAGTAATTCGCCAGAGAACCAAAGTCACCGACATAGCTCAGCGTATTAGCAAGCTGAAGTGGCAGTGGGCCGGTCATATCTGTCGCAGAACCGATAACCGTTGGGGTAGACGTGTTCTAGAGTGGAGACCGCGAATCGGCAAACGTAGCGTAGGACGCCCTGAGACTCGGTGGAGTGACGATATACGTAAGACGGCTGGCAGTGGCTGGAAGATAAAAGCCGAAGATCGGGCTGAGTGGCGTGCCTTGGGAGAGGCCTATGTCCAGCAGTGGACTAGTATAGGCTGATTATGATGATGATGATGAAAAGTCTCCAACCAAAGGCTACATACAATTTTTGATGGATGACCTTGGGCCTTACCCCTAGCTCTATTTTTGCGAGCCAACTTTTGGTAGGTACCTGATAGGTACCTACAATTATTGCGACAACCAACTCATTTAAGCTGCACCGTTTAAAAGCGTCTAACTTGAATGAACGACAATCCGTTTTACTATGCGTGTGTGCGTGAAAATAACAAAGCTTGGCGGCTATCAAATAACTACCGCTTATCGTAGTTGATGGTACCGTTTAGACAAATAACACCTATGCGGGTCAACTTTTCGAGCTAGGGGTAAGGCCCCTGCTCACTGTACATCATAGAATTTTTTATAAATGATGACCATTTATCAGCAAATATGTTGATATGTGGTTGTGAGGATACAAGCGCATTGAGTTGACATTACGCTCGGCAGATAGGGGATTGTTCTCGTGCCTAGGTGCGCGGCGGCACGGGGGAGAATAAAGGCACGCATCCAATACGGAACCGTGCAAGATTATCTGGTACAGACAAGCGGCTTGCCTCAGGCAGTAGTGTGGGGCAGTCTAGGATGCCATGGAGGATTCGGTATATAGTCAAAAGCAGATCGTGCGTACGGCGTGTTTCGAGGGAATTAAAGCCAGTACTTCAACGTACTTAAATGCCGCGTTGACCTTTGCAACGAATGTGCATATCTGCCGGGGGCGGTCGAGATTCTCATTAGCCACCGAGTTCGCTGCCAGCATCATCTGCCAACACATGCATTTAGTGGCGTAGCTAGGTAACCAAAGGTCCTGGTGCTAAAAAAATGGGGCCCTATCTAAACTGGGTTAGGTTTTAGTTTTACCAAGTAAAAATATACATAATGTACTAGGTACAAAGCTACTTTATCATCTGCTTTTTATTGTGCTCTAAGCCACTTACTACATAACTTGTGCGTATGAACGGTTTTTTTTCTAAAGTTCTGTTTGAGGTTTGTTGGTCAGGGCCCGAGGGCCCCCTGAGCTTGAGAGCCCCGGTGCACGGCACCACCTAGCCCTCCGATAGCTACGCCACTGCATGCATTATACAGAGTAACACAGAAATGTGGTATTCGTTTTAGGGTTCCGTACCGTAAATTGAAATGGGACCACACGGGAAGCACCAGCTATCGAATAAAAAAAGAATCATCATAATCGGTTCACCCAGTCTAAAGTTCTGAGGTAACAAACATAAAAAAAATATACAGTCGAATCGATAACCTCCTCCTTTTTGGAAGTCGGTTAAAAACTAAAGTAAACTTCGCATGTGATGTGAGTGTGTTACGAACGAAGGCGGGATGCATTTCTCGTGTTTTTTCACATGCGCTTTTTAGAGTTCTGTACCCAAAGGGTAAAACGGGACCCTATTACTAAGGCTCCGCTGTCCATCCGTCTGTCACCAGGCTGTATCTCATGAACCGTGATAGACAGTTGAAATTTTCACAGATGAAGATGATGTATTTCCGTTGCCGCTATAACAACAAATAGGTACCTACTAAAAGTTATAATAAAATAACTATTTAAGGGGGCTATCATACAACAAACGTGATTTTTTTGCTCGATATTGGTAACGGCAACAAGTAGACGCTTGAAATATTTACAGAATGTTTAGTTATATATTGACTTTAAAAATAAATAATAAAATTAATATCTAAGGGGGGCGCGCCTCTATCGGACGTAAACGGAAACTGAATTGTTCATATATTTGCTATCGTCGTATCGATAACTTTTTCGCAAGTTCCTCCCGTACTAACCCCACTGCACAGACTTCAGATTGAACTGTTCAATATTACAGTGGCGACAGAAAAGGTCGCCAGACCAAAAAATTCAAAAAGGCAGCCTAGTAAGGATAGGGATTGGGATATTTTTGAAGAAAATATCAATCCACCGATTTGTCCACTAGGCTATAATACAGTATAAATACACACACAACATCAAACTGCCCCATTAGTTTGGGAGTACGCACCGTTTGCGCGTTTTAAGCCTGTACAACGCCATCTAGTTAATTTATTCGCAACTACTCAATTCGACTAATATAATTAGTTAATAGTATATAGAAATATAATATAATTATATAATAGTTCAATCGTCTACCTGTTGCCGTTATCAATAACGAGCAAAAAAATCACGTTTGTTGTATGGGAGCCCCCTTAAATCGTTATTTTATTATATTTTTTAGTAATTGTTGTTATAGCGGCTACACAAATGCATCATCTGTGAAAATTTCAACTGTCTAACTATCACGGTTCATGAATACAGCTTGGTGATAGACGGACAGCGGAGCCTTAGTAATAGGGTCCCGTTTTACCCTTTGGGTACGGAATCCTAAAAACTAGCTAAAATATTTAAAAAAAAAAAGCTTGCCATAATTAAGTTTTGAACCAAAGTCACAAAAACTGTGAAATCATTATAACAAACTGAAATACCATCCACATCATCCATTGACGAAGAGATTTCAGATGACATTGAAAACTTTCAATTTGTTTTTTCTTTTCTTAAAAAAAATAGAGTAAATTAATGTTTTACTAGCACTATTAATTTGTTTTATTGAACTCACTTATCCCTATGCCTAAATTGTAATGTCAAGTAGAGGCCAAAAACTGGCTTATAATTAGCTTAAAATGATTACATGTGGTGTTTATGCATAAATAAATAATTTAGTCACTTCTAGCAGAATTTCGAATGTGAATTATTTTAAAAACTGGCTACTTTTTTCTTTAATGTAGCCACAAACTAGATTGCCCTAACGGCAACACTGCCCAAAATTAACAGACTAAGATTTGGCCACTGCAGAACACCAGCCCACCTCGCATTCAAGAAAGAAGAAACTTGTGAATATTGTGTTAACGAGGTTGCTGACCTTGAGCATATCGTTATGAAATGTCAAAAGTTCAACCTAGAGCGTTTAGTTTTAGTCTCTGAATTAAAAACTGTTAATGGTGAGAGTGAAATACCTTCAGAACTGAAAAATATCTTAAGCAACCCGGAATATTTTAGACCCATATATAATTATATAATTAATTCGGTAGGAAAGTTATAAAATAAGTATCTTTTTACTCAAATAAGTTAGGCATTAAGGACTGTGTATCCAGTTGCCAATAAATTAAAAAAAAAAAAAAAACTCCGCAAAGTTCACAAACAAACATTTGTTGTTCAAACATTGGTCTGTGTGGATTCAATTCAGAATAAAATTCGTAAAGTAAAACTATAAAATGTCTGGAAATATGGTGATTCGCGAAATGTTTTATAATATCCGACAACAACTTGATGCCAAACAAGACATTCGTGAGGTAAAGTCATAAAACTATAAATCGAATTTTAATTTTACATTGAATTCAAATAGGTAGGTAAATATAATTATGTCGATGGCATTTAACAATTAATGCAATAAAGGCAAGCTAGAGTGTTTAAGGCTTCTAATTGTAATAAATAATTCCAGATATAATATATAAAAAACAAACGTAGAAATGGGTCGCAGTCAAAACAAAAACGGTAATACGTTCAAGCGTCAAACTTTCCATGATTATAGTACACACTCTAAATAGAATATAATAAATAATGACAAGTGCCATTATTAGTGATTATTAGGACCGTGTATATAAAGTGCTCTATGGGAATCTGTGACAAATTTCTGTTCATTGCAATCCGTTACTTGGATGACCTTATTAAAATGTCTTTCACGGAATCGAATTGCATATTTACAGATTTTGAACTTAAATTCATAATTATTGTATTTTGTAGTGGCACGGACTCGCACTTGGCCGGTTTTATATAGGGTTTTGGTTTGTCACATTTTACTAAAATGAGAACGGGATGGGGAGACCTTTATATGCTTGTGGTAGGTGGAAAATGGATGACCATAATGATAATTTTAACATCAGTTTCTTTACTTGATGCAGTCTACGATGTAGCACGCTTGCCGAGAAGAAACTAATTCACTCTTGATTTGAAGACACCCAGATTGTAACTATCGGGAAACATCCATTCTTACAGTGCATGCCACAGACTAGCAGTTCCCACAAAAAAAGTAGAATCGATGTGCTTCGGTATCTCGGAATATCAACCATAAAGTGGTGTTGATTCGTGCCCGCTCTGTTACTTGTGTTGGTACTGCTAGTGCTACTGCCCGCTCTGGCAGTCTGATACAAAAATAGCCAAGAGGGAAATAGATCATGCAGATCCAATGCACACTCTCCGAAATGTATCAAGTTTTCACATCGAGATACAATAAAGGTACAGTCAATGCCAAAAAAATGACCGAACCAAAACTCGGCGCACGCTACGCATTGCGCAGACTTTTTGGTTACAACAATAAGCGACGTTGAACACTATGAGTGACACAACGTCTAAATTGAAGTAATTGTAACATTCTGAACTATATATTATGTAATGTACAATGATGCTCGGACGTTTTTTGACCATTTTCACTCAGAGATTGTGACTCTATAAGTATTGTTTCTCAATGAGTTTTCCTTATTAAAAGTTCATCATCAGCCAGAAGACATCCACTGCTGAACATAGGCCTCCCCCTTTAACCTCCACACTGAACGACATCCTGCCATCTGCATCCACTGGATGCCCGCGACTCACAATGTCGTCGGACCATCTAGTGAGAGGTCAACCTTCGCTGCGTCTTCCAGTTCGCGGTCTCCACTCGAGAACCTTTCTTCCCCATCGGTCATCAGTTCTTCGAGCGATGTGGCCTGCCACTTCAACTTGCAAATTTTAATAGCTAAGTCGATGACTGGTTCTGGTTGCCGAAGTTATTTATAATATCTTTATTGAAAGTTATTTATAATAAAATACCATTTTAGGGTATCAGAATGATATGCAAGGAATTAGAAAAGATCTCTGGCGAAGTAAACATGGTATTGCAAGAGATCCACTACAACGAAGAATTGTGTAAGTATTGGCAATTTACAGGGTTACTTGTTACTTGTTACTTACTTGTTTATACTATTATATTACTATTATATTACTTGTTATACGGAAAGGATGTACTAACTAGAAAGGGGTCCATAATAGCCATCATTATGAACAACTTTGATTATGGGACCCACCCTGAAATTCTTAAAATAACCGGCCAAGTGCGAGTCGGTATCTATGATAAGCAAAATAGTACCTATTTATAAAATTTTTATATTGCCACGACATCTATGAGTGAGTAGCGGCAATAATACAATGTCTGTAATGCCTCGAACGCATTAGGAGACATCTAGTGTTGAGTAGCAAAATTAAGTAATAGGGCCTTAGTAATAGCCGTTTTACCCTTTGGGTACGGAACCCTAAAAAGATCAGCTATTCCATAGAAAATGGTTATTGACACTCGTCAAAGTGTATGGCGTGGCTGATAACTTAATGATACATGATACATCTATAAGACGTAACTAATTCTCTGACTTTTTGGTTATAGCTGCCCCGACGTGCCTTAAAGCTAGAGAGTTGTTTGAGAAGGCCCGAGAAGGTTACCAGAAACTCAAGCCCTTAATTAAAAACTCAGATTCTTACAGGTAAGATTTTTATTTGCCCGTAACACACAAAAAATATCGAATTTAAAAGAGGCCGCAGGGAAATGCTGGACGCTTCCAACCGGTCCTTTTGGTCCAGCAGTGGACATCCTATGGCTGAAAGGATGACGAATTATAAACAGCTATCCCCAACCGATTAAGCTGACATTTTATATTTAGTTTGGATGACAATGCATGGTACTCTGTGCAGAGCATTAAAACTCCTATAAGATAGTCTTCTATTTCCAAATGGAATAGTTCTTTTCCCTCTTTGGTATCAACTGAAACAAAACATTGTTTATTCACCTTTTACGAATCGTTCGCATTACCACAGAATATATATAGTACAAGTACAGAAGATTCACTCCGCCAGAGCATTTAAATAAGTAGCGACTCTTGCTACCACACAATAAAGTCCAATTCGGACGTGCGAGCGTTAACTACCTACAGCTATATTAACCTACAAGTTGCCTCTCTGTCTATCGCGTAACTCTTGTCGCGTTATCTCTGTCTATCGCGCGGCAGCGGGCACGGCAAGTCCGACAAGACGACTACTTGTAGCTTTATACCTAAAATGTGGAGTGCGCCAGGCCTGGCATTACATAAGATGCACACATTTTATCCGAGTTCATATAACTCTCGACTTAACTTCAATAGCATTAAGGTTCAAAAGTAAACACAAAATTGCTAAAGTACCTATCTACAGTACTGTCAAAATAAGAAATCAGAAAAGTTTATTTTGTGAAAATTCAATTAAAATAAAGCGGGCCAAGTGCGACGCGGGCTCGCGCACTGAGGGTTCCGTGCCACCACAAAATACAATAATGATCAATTAAAGAAACCGACTTCAAAATTAGTAAAATGTTTCATTTGGGGTTCAGTGAAAGAATGATGAGGTCATCCAATTAACGAAATTACCAGTTATAACTTGGTAAATGTGAAATGTGTCACCGACTCACACTTGGCTATTATTTGTTGTTATACTTTAGAGTGGTTCCTATAATTATACCAAGTTTCACGCTTGTATGTATAACCGTTTTTACATTAGAGCAATTATAAAAATACGTTTCTTGTAGGGGGCCTCCCATACAACAAACGTGACTTTTGCTAGTTTATTGATAACGGCAACAGGTACAGGTAAGATTTTTATTTGCCCGTAACACACAAAAAATATCGAATTTAAAAGAGGCCGCAGGGAAATGCTGGACGCTTCCAACCGGTCCTTTTGGTCCAGCAGTGGAGATACTATGGCTGAAAGGATGACGAATTATAAACAGCTATCCCCAACCGATTAAGCTGACATTGTATGTTTAGTTTGGATGACACTGCATGGTTAGCAAAAATCCTAATCCTAAGTCATCCTAAATCCAATATGGCGGACACCCAAAGATGGCGGTCCAGTTATTTTTATGCACCCCTATCATATGGGTATCAAATGAAAGATTTTGTTGAGAAGAATACGAAAAGCTTGTTATAAGTAGCTCATACTAGTACCGAAAAAAGTCTGCCAAAAACCGAAGGAGGCGAGGTAAACACGCACTGACATATTCTTACTACTTCTACAAACACACACGCACACTTCAACATTGAGCGCACACAACTGCAAACAATATGATTAAAATGTATACAAATGGACCACCGAGGGGGGGTGTAATTGTTAAAGTGGAAACTGTAGGTATAACGCTTCCATTTATTTATTTTTTCTGAGTAGTGAAGTGATAGTTTTTTTATGATGAAAGGGCCAGCGTTTGACCACAACTCATCTGATGGTAAGCGACGATGCTGTCTAAGATGGGGCACGCTTGACCATGAGGTGCCATTCACTCTTATCTTGAAGAGACCCAGGTTGTAATTTATAGGGAACGCCGAGGCAGGGAGCGCATTCCATTCGTATTAAGAAGGAATTTTGGAAGCGCTGTGTACGGACTTTACCAAAGTTCACGATGTAAGCTTCGACCAATATAAAATGAATGGACGGGCCCAGTAGAAGCGCATTTTTGAAGATAACAAAATGAGCGCCAGCGCTCACTTCGTTTCAGTCGGTCTCTAGCCGTAGGAAGTGAAACACGAGTCTATTGTTACGCGATAACGAAACATCTGACAACATTATGAATTCGTATGCTTTACCGAAGTGTAAATACACAAATAAAACCGATATCTATTTTTTATAACAAATATACTCTACATTTTTATAATTAGGTGTCCGACGGTTTTGACTCGTTTTTACTGATCAAGTTCAATGGTTAGGGCCCGTCCATTCACTTTATTTTGGTCGAAGGATGTAAGGATGGAATGACCGCCTCGATGATCTATGGCGGAAATTGGATGCCGGGATCTTCTTCTTTATAAAAGACGCCTGATGCTGATAATGTCTCCAGATTCCAAGACCACTGGCGCAGCATTACCCAACAGCTCTGCTTCGGGATCACCCTCACCGTGTGGCTGGAGGCAAGCTTCCTGGCGAGCCATGAGACCTGCGCTGATATACTTGGAAGTTAGTATTTGATTTTGCATTTTTAAGGAAACTAATAATTAAATAACCGGCCAAGTGCGAGTTGGACTCGCGCACGAAGGGTTCCGTGCCACCACAAAATACAATAATGATCAATTAAAGAAACCGAATTTAGTAAAATGTTTTATTTTAATTGAATTTTCACAAAATAAACTTTTCTGATTTCTTATTTTGACAGTACTGGAGATAGGTACTTTAGCAATTTTGTGTTTACTTTTGAACTTTAATGCTATTGAAGTTAAGTCGAGAGTTATATAAACTCGGATAAAATGTGTGCATCTTATGTAATGCCAGGCCTGGCGCACTCCACATTTTAGGTATAAAGCTACAAGTAGTCGTCTTGTCGGACTTGCCGTGCCCGCTGCCGCGCGATAGACAGGGATAACGCGACAAGAGTTACGCGATAGACAGAGAGGCAACTTGTAGGTTAATATAGCTGTAGGTAGTTAACGCTCGCACGTCCGAATTGGACTTTATTGTGTGGTAGCAAGAGTCGCTACTTATTTAAATGCTCTGGCGGAGTGAATCTTCTGTACTTGTACTATATATATTCTGTGGTAATGCGAACGATTCGTAAAAGGTGAATAAACAATGTTTTGTTTCAGTTGATACCAAAGAGGGAAAAGAACTATTCCATTTGGAAATAGAAGACTATCTTATAGGAGTTTTAATGCTCTGCACAGAGCTGGTAAGTTTATAACCGACTTCCAAAAACGGAGGAGGTTCTCAATTCGACTGTTGTTTTTATTTTTAACCGACTTCCAAAAAGGAGGAGGTTCTCAATTCCACTGTTATTTTTATTTTTAACTGACTTCCAAAAAAGAGGAGGCTCTCAATTCGACTGTTATTTTTTTAAATGTTTGTTACCTCAGAACTTTTGACTGGGTGTAATTCTTTTTTTTATTTGAAAGCTGGTGCTTCCTGTGTGGTCCCATTTTTGATCCAGTTCTGTCATTTTTATGACGTCGCTTTTTTATATTAGTAGGTGGTAGGTAGCAGGGGGCTGGTAAAGTTGTGGGTAACGCCCCACAGCTTTACCCGCGTGAAACTACGATACACTGTATAAAATCTTGGTCAAACCGTCATATAATTTTTTATAACATTTCCTTTGTACGAATGCACTATATTGATCATGTACGAGCAAGGTTCATACGCAGACTCGCACTTGCCCGATTTTCGGGTGGCTGTGACCACAACCTTTTTTGAGGGCTGGATCCGCGCCTGGCCCTTATACGTGAGTAATTCCCGGGTCATATACAGTAGAATCCGTTTATTATGACTCCGCCTATATTGACCAACCAATTATGAAGTAATTACACAGCGAAGTTTGGTTTTTATATAAAATTCTTTATAATTAAGTCGGATATAATGACTTCGCTTAGTAACCAAATTTTAATAAATTGCGTCCTGTTATAGTGACCGACATGAATCCTAACACCTTCGGCAGTGTTCGGGAGAGTCACGTGATACCCGACGACGTTCGGCGCGTGCGTCGCTTTTTTTGTTTTGAGTCTCAGTGGGTAATTGATAGTTGAAGGTCACACATTGTTCGTTAGCCATTTGTGTTCGTTAGTACATATACTTACAAAAACAGATGTATTTTCAACAAAATTCTTTGTATGACGTGTTTGTTATTTCCCTGCGATGTCATTTTAAACGGATTCCGCTGTATATAAAATGTTTAAATGTATGTTTGTATTGTGTATAATGCATGTGTTGGCAGACCCGGCTGGCAGCCAATACGGCGGCTCGGGAAGACGAAGCCCGCATCAGCCAGATACGAGACTTCGTCGCCAAAATTAACATGGGCTTCATCGGGTAAGTGTTACAATTACCTAGGCATGCATAGGTACCTAGGTATACATAGGTACCTAGATATATATAGGTACAAACTTACATAGGTTACACAGAAAAGAGAAGAAATAGAACGGAAATGAGAAGGAAACTATGTCGCCAGGCATTGTGACCTTCAACCAAAATAAAATAAATGGACGGGCCCAGTAGAAGCGCATTTTTGAAGATTACAAAATGAGCGCCAGCGCTCAATTCGTTTCAGTCGGTCTGTAGCCGTAGGAGGTGAAACACGAGTCTATTGTTACGCGATAACGAAACATCTGACAAAATTATGAATTCGTATGCTTTACCGAAGTGTAAATACACAAATAAAACCGATATCTATTTTTTGTAACAAATATACTGTACATTTTTATAATTAGGTGTTGAAGTATATGTCCGAAGGTTTTGACTCGTTTTTACTGATCAAGTTCAATGGTTAGGGCCCGTCCATTCATTTTATTTTGGTCGAAGATTGTGACAGATACTTGATTGAACATTCTTATTTATGTCAACGCGTCGAACCGCATCACAGTTGCTATGGGTTTATAGACGTTATGTCGCTTGCATAGTGTTCAACGTCGCTTGTCTCCTGTCACTAGCACTGGCATCGCGCGGCGTTGTACTCGGACCGCGGTTGCCTTCCAACTAACGAAAAAGTATCTCAATGCGTAGCGTGCGCCGAGTTTATGTTCGGACATTTTTTTTGGCAAGTTTGTAGGTATAGGTATTGTATGTCGATTAAAGAGTCCCATTGACAACCTCTGGGTGCTGAAAAAAATCTTTTAATGTTACCGAGTCAATATGGCGAGTATGGGGTTCTTCAGAAGCACTGTTAATAGAGGATTTAAGGGTCGGCAACGTATCTGTGATGCCCCTGGTGTTGCAGGTATCCATAGGCGACGGTGATCGCTTACCATCAGGCTAAAAATAATAATACTTGAAAACCTATTTATTTCTTCCACAGATTGGAAGTTCTGGAAAACGAAAATCTACAGGGTCGCATTAAGGCGCTACAATCGCAATTGGAACAAATAGAGGAAATTCTACACGACCACCATCTTCACGGTAATTATTAAATTACTATACTTGCTCCTAAGATATTTTTACCTGTAGATAGGTTGTGACCGTCACCATATTGACTAGACGAATGCAAGGTACATTACCGTACTCGTTACAGCCGCCTCTCAGTCACGCACTCCGTGTGTCCGGCAACACATCGCAGCTAATTAAGTGTTTTAGCAAAAATAATTATAATAAAATACCTTCCTGTGTCTTTATAAACTGCACAAACTACACGGTCTGTGAGAGGCAAGAAAAATGTTTGAATTCACGCGTAAGTACTGTATTTTTAACTAAAACTGAATAATTGTTTTATCTGTGTTCCGGATTGAAGGGCAATGTTTCCAGCGAAATCACAGGGCACACAGAGATTTGACATCTTATATCTCGGGGTGACGAGCGCAGTGCATTGCCATCCAGGGTTTTGAACTGTTGAAGTTCAAAATTCTGAGTGGCGTTGAGCTGTTATGGGCAAGCGTGAAGAGCCATCAGGCGAGCGACTTCGCTCGTTTCGTCACCCAGTAAAATAAAAACAGTTTTATCTTAGGCGGCTGTTGTCACTACGAAGTGTATGAGCGAGATGTGTAGGTCGTCTTGTCTGAGTGAGTGATAGAGATCGCAGCATAATCGACGACCAAAGCCGAATTCAGCCGATCACCACGGCGGTGGCGAGCCGGTTGCCACTTTTAGTTAGTTTTTAAAGCAGTGCTTTTCGCCTATAACGTCTCTATTATATTATATCTCACAGACTTTACTATTAATAATATACATATATTAATTCGAGATCAAGAAGGTAAACAAAGGTGTTAACAGCACAAATAAACTGCCTTAAAATTGTGCAATCTATAATATGAGTAGAAATTTGTGTTACTTATTTTGAAAGAATAATATGATATAATTGAATTGTTTTTAAATTTTACTTTTTGTGAAAGTAATTCTAAACGAATTTACATAGATTCAAAGTTTTTTTTGGGCAATTTTTTTTTTAGACTGGGAATACTGCAGGGATTGAAAACATTTGGTGCAATCGCTATCATCTTGTTATTCATGCTTCAATCCCTCCCCGAACTCGAATGCGTTTCTATTAAAGGAACATTATATGAACATTTAGACATATATATATATATATATATATGCAATTATTATTACCAGTACCTTTTTCAGCAGATATATTTAAAGTACATCCAAACATTAAGATTTCTTTCCGGTGGTAAAATGTTCAACACCTCTGGAATATCATTTTGTCATTGACATATTTTGACATACCTTACCTTTATTATCTCGAATTCTGAACTCGGGTATAGCTGTGCCCAAAGAGAATACAAACGCTATGCTGCTATGCAAGAGACTGCAGGGAAACGCTGGATGCAGACCGCTTCCAACCGGCCCTTTGGGAGATCGATTAGGCCTATGTCCAGCAGTGGACGTTCTATGGCTGAAATGATGATGATGCGCCCCGCGGTTTCACCAGCGTTATATACCTCCTTGAAGCAACCTAGTGACGGCAACCTCCTTTGACATAGATGACAATTTTATTTTTCTGTGATGTAATATGTCTATGTAGACAAAATAAAATGAATGGACGGGCCTAGTAGAAGGCATTTTATTTTGGCTGAAGTGTATAGACTTTAATTCTTGTAGGGAAAATATTAAACCACCATAAAAATAATTATGTTGATCCAATCTCTACCAAACATCACAGGATCAGTCGCTGGGCTAATTTAAAGATTGCCTGAAAATTTCATCAAAATCAGTTCAGCCGTTTCGGAGTCCATAAGGAACATACATACACAGTCACACATCGCCTTTTATGTATAAATATACACTACATACTAGCTGCGCCTCGCGGTTTCATCCGCGTGGAATACCCCTTATATCATCAGCTATCTGCTAGTGAAAGTCCCTTCAAAATCGGTCCAGCCGTTTTGGAATCCATAGGGAACTACATACATGTTTTATATAAAGAAGTAAATAGGTCCCGAAACACTACTCGCTATTGCTGCCTCCGGATCTGTTTTTATAACCCCAGACGCAAACAGAGGGTTGTTATATTAAGATAAACTAAACATGACTGTGTATCTGTGTGTGACATAGTAGCTCCCAAACGGCTGGACCAATTTTGATATTTCTTGGTCTCTATTCGAGAACCTTTCGGCCCCATCCCTCATTAATTGTATAAGTATATTAATTTACTTCAAAGTGTGCCGAGTGTGTGTTCAAAGTTTTTGCAGTAATACATTTTTTTCATTTTTCATTTCATCGGCCATCTGTTCTGCGCAGGGTTCGAAAAAAAACAGATTTTTATAATAAACTAGTCGACCGCCCCGGCTTCGCACGGGTGTAAGCTCGGCCTTCGGCCTCGCTACTATGACCCGCTCCAGGAACACAAAATTTCATCAAAATCGGTCCAGCCGTTTACTCACCGTTTAAACCTTCCCTGGACTATGTTTTTAGAGTCCGTCTCCTGGTTCTAAGCTACCTCCCCACCAATTTTCAGCCAAATCGGTTCAGCCGTTCTTGAGTTATAAATAGTGTAACTAACACGACTTTCTTTTATATATATAGATATCAAAAATTCGTTTTTTTTATATATGTATATCCAGGCTAAGAGAATGAAGCGAATTTCATTCTGTAACTAAGGGGACTTAAAAATGTTAAAGGAATCTGCTATTATAATAATCTTCATGATATGAAGTTAAGGTTTGAATTTCAATAAAAAGCTAGCCGTACTGCATGTCTATTCTGCAAGCTAAGTGAACGCGCAAGTGAAGTGATAAGCTAAGTGAACGTGTATTTTTCTTATCGATTACTATAGAGAAATGTCAAAATGTCGAGTGATCACCCTTGACTGTAGTCCCATCCCCTTATAATTTGATGTTTTGACATTTATCTGCAGAAATAGGTAAGAAAAAATCATATTCGCTTAGCTTATCACTTCACTTGCGCGTTCACTTAGCTTGCAGAATAGACATACTGGTAAGTTAAAGTAAAGGGGATTTCCCCAACTTTAAATGAGGTTGCCATTTTGAAAACAATTAAATTATTCTGAATTGTAGTTTTTCGCTACGTGTTGCCAGGGTAAACATTAATCTCCAATTTTTTTAGTTCAGAAGACAGGAAAAAATCAATTGATATATATCCGCTGATATTATATCGGCCAACCCTGGTTCTGCGTGCTATGTGCCCTGCCCACTGCCACTTTTATTTTTGCACCTTTATTTTTCTTGTTTTCACAGGTATTTAAAATGGCCCAATCGGAGTCTCCAACCACAGAGATGCAGGATGCGACGATACATCCGATACAAGTGAGGGACGGAATGTATAACATTGTAGTACATTGTATTGATAAGCAAGCACCACATAATTTTCTTTATATTACACGGGAATTACTCACGTAAGATTAGGCCGGTTACTCCGACTATAGTTTCAACCGCATTCGGCGATCTTTATCAAGGTGAATGCGGTTGAAACTATAGTCGGAGTAACCGGCCTAAACTTACGTGAGTAATTCCCGTGTAATATAAATAAAATGTGTGAAAACCACGTCAGTTTCCACAACACAAAATTATCTATACTATAATATTATAAAAAGGAAAGATTTGATTGTTTGTTTGCATTGAATAGGCTCCGAAACTACTGAACCGATTTGAAAAATTCTTTCATTGTTGGGAAGCTACACTATCCCCGGGTGACATAGGCTATATTATATTTTGTAGAGAGGCCGAAGGCCGAGCTTACACGCATACGAAGCCGGGGCGGACGGCTAGTTATTGATAATTAAAATACGAAAGCTAAAAATTTTTTGTTTTTACCCGTTTGCGTAAGGAATGTTATTTTTTTTACCAACGAAAAAGGAGGATGGTTCTATGTACGTGGTATGTATGTGGCGCTCAGCATACCCCAAATTGCCAAACATTGTTTTTACCTTATGTACGTACCTATTCATTGTTTTTGGCAATAAAATAAATCTTATTCTTATGTTCCACTGTTTTTTAAATGTATGTTCATCGATTACTCCGCCAACTGTGGACTGATATTTAAAAAAATGCTTTTGTGTGGTATACTTCCAATTTGTCCTATTGTTACCAAGCCAGGATCTGATGGAAAAATCTCAGAGAAATCGAGAATTTTTTTGCCATAAATTAATTAACAATAATTTAATTATAAATACTAGCAGCCACATTTTGATTGGCACCCTGGTTGATTCTCCTAATTATAAATATGCGTAAACATTTGGTTATAAGCAAAAACTCGATGACCGAAGTAATTCTGCAGCCGGATCTCGTACTATATGTATATGTATGAAAAGT
Source organism: Agriopis leucophaearia (assembly GCA_949125355.1). Taxonomy (NCBI): domain Eukaryota; kingdom Metazoa; phylum Arthropoda; class Insecta; order Lepidoptera; family Geometridae; genus Agriopis; species Agriopis leucophaearia. The sequence goes on from OX421289.1 coordinate 2,788,237, forward strand.
CACCAAGCAAATAAAACAATAACTTTATTCCAAACTCTGAGCCAACATAATTGTCACTAGTATTAACCCGGAGGCCACTTCATCTGGCGACCCCCGAGAATGTGTATATGTAAATGATAGACGCTCTGCGCTCCGTTCTTGCCGTCGTTGATTACGAGGCGGAAGCCAGACTTATCGAGCCCTTCCTGGTGGGCTACCTTGCGGGCTACCACTAAGAGATGTCCTGAAAAAAAATATTGATTTTTTTCTATGTAATTTTTGGTATGGAACCCTCAGTGCGCGAACCTGAGTCACACTTGGGTGCTTTTATTCGTGACTTGTTTTTCTTTCTTGTTTGCCTTTAATAATGTAGAACAAGGCGTGATTTTCGGGTTTTGCCAGATCACAGTTGTTTGAAAATTAAGACACAACCTCTGAAAAGCTAAATACTTAATATCTCTGTAATTTTTGCACACACAGTCATCTGACCCCAAACTAAGCAAAGCTTGTAATATGGGTGCCAGAGACTAATATATGTACATATATATTTTTAAATACATTCTTAAATAGATCATCATCATCGGCCAGAAGACTTACACTGCTGAACATAGGCCTCCCCCTTTAACCTCCACCAAGAACGAGTAGTATTATCCGTGCCTCCACACTGAACGACATCCTGCCATCTGCATCTACTGGATGCCCGCGACTCTCACAATGTCGTCGGTCCAACAAAAAAAATCAAAAAAATCGTTCTTCAGTTGGATTCGTCGGTCTTAAATAGATATTAACATCCAAACATAGAATTAGCACAAATGTTCATCACATGAATGTTTGTCCTAGGTGGGAATCGAACCCAAGCGCAGAAGGTAGGTTCTCTCCAACTGAGCCACCAGGGCAGTTAATATGAATAAGTATTTACCAAGTAACTGTTCATCTGAATCTTCAGCCTTTGAGAGCTGCGAGATGTGCTTCCTCGGGATAACCAGGATGTGCGTCGGAGCTTGAGGACTCACGTCGTGGAACGCCACACACTTAAACAATAATAAAAAATTTTTATTTTATTTTCTTACGATGAAATGGGCTAGCGTTTGACCACAACTCACCTGATGGTAAGCGACAATGCGGTCTAAGATGGGGCATGCTTGCCCATGAGGTGCCTTGTCTCACTCTTGTCTTGAAGAGACCCAGGTTTTAATTTATAGGGAACACTGAGGCAGGGAGCGCATTCCATTCCTGTGCAGTTCGTATTAAGGATTTTTTTTTTTTTCTTTTGACTAGAATACATTACGTAGTCTTATTATTATTTTTAACCGCCTTCCAAAAAGAGGTTATCAATTGGACTGTATTTTTTTTTAATATTTATTACCTCAGTACTTTTGACTGGTTTTTTTTAACGCGAATGAGTCCTTGACCACCAACTCGCCTGTTGGTAAGCGGTAATGTGGTCGAAGATGAAGCAACCGATTTGAATTCTGGTGCTTCCCGTTTGGTCCCATTTCAGTTTGGTCCAGTTCTGATGAAGGTTTTTATATTGATAATTATAGATACATTGTATTGTCTACAAGCAGACTTGCAAGTGCTAAATAATTTATACAGGGTTATATTTTTTTAAATATATTAAATAATTTATATGGTATAGCCTGTAGTGTACATAGCCGAAAGAAGGTGTACTTATCTTTATAAACAACTTTTACTATCGGACCAACCCTGAATTCCCAAAAAGCAGTTGTTCCATACATTTTGCGAGTGTCAACCTTTTCTATTGAACAGCTGATATAATTTTTCGCGATTTCAGGGTTGGTCCCATAGTATTATTATGATATTATACATTCTTAGTTAATCAGCCATAACATTGCATATTCTGTGAAAATTTTTACTGGCTATCTATCACGGTTCAAATGATACGGCCGCTAAAAGGGAGGACACACTGACAGACTGTAGGCTTAGTAATAGGGTCCCGTTTACACCCTTTGGGTATGGAACCCTAATATTTTAAATGTTTTGTCTGTATTTGCCCAGCCGTTTTACAGATAACTGCTTTATACAATGTAATAGGCAGGAATTATTTCACACTATCATGGTGATGGGAAGCAAACATGGTGGTGAAAGTGCATGCTTGCCTAGAAAATATCTATTCACTTTTTTGTTGAACTACCCCAGATTGCACCTATTCGGGAAGACAGATGCAGGTAAGAAGTTTCACACCTCTTGTAGTGTAGTTTGTTGTAAAGAGTTTTAGAAGAAGTTTTAATGTAACCTCTTTTGTCTTGTTGTCTGTGGTGTGGGTTTCCCGCTTGACACACATGATTTGATTGCTATGCTACCAAGCACAAATCTATACTAATATTATAAAGAGGAAAGATTTGATTGTTTGTTTGCATCGAATAGGCTCCAAAACTACTGAACCGATTTGAACAATTCTTTCACTGTTGGGAAGCTACACTATCCCCGGGTGACATAGGCTAAATTATATTTTGTAGCGAGGCCGAAGGCCGAGCTTACACCCGCGCGCAGCCGGGACGGTCGACTAGTATATTATAAAATATGAAATTACGTTTTATTTGAAACATAATACCTCTGCTGGTCTGTTTGGTAATTATTAAATACTAGCTGCACCCCGCGGTTTCACCCGCGTGGTGATGAATATCGGTGATGATAATGATGATGAAAAGTAGCCTATCTGTTAATCCAGGACATAAGCAATGTATATCCCAAATTTCATCCAAATCCATCCAGCCGTTTCTGCGTGATTGAGTAACAAACATCCATCCATCCAAACTTTCACATAAATGATATTAGTGTGATGTGATACAACTGAAGCGATTCTTTAAATTCGGTAAAGAAGCAGAGGGAGGATATCACATAGACGGATTTATGATACTTTTAATCGTAGAAAGTTACGGAAATACTGGAAAATCGGGGGTAATAGACTTAACCTAGCAACTATTGATATGTACTATTCTGCGACTTGTTCACGGTGAATTATCAAGTAAGGCATGTTTTATTTTTGTGCTAATTTATTATTGATAAAAACATGGGTTTTTTGTACATATATATCAGTGTTTGATCTAAGAAAAACGAAGTATAGTCGAGAACAGCTGAAGATAAACGTCACCGGTCGGCACAATAGTTTCAAGGGAAATGTTCCTTCTGATTGTACCTGGTCATCTTCGTAGACGAATTTAGCGGGTATCTCCTTTCTCAATATCTTTCCGAAGATGGTATCGCCACCAGGTACAGCTGATTGCGCCAGTTCCACTTCACCGCCAGCCATTTTCGTTGGAGGATTTTTGTTGTTTTTTTTCATCAGAAAATTGAAGCACAGGTTTGGGTTGTCATAATTGTCACAATTGACATTAATGTTGTTTTTTTTTCGCTCACTACTTGATATGCTTAAGCCATAAAGGCAATTGTTTTCAGAACTCTGTTGACATGCCGTAGACACATTATAATTTACGTCTTTATCCATGCATGACTAGACCGTGACTTTGACTCTGTGACTAGGACTTGCTTGAAAAAGTTTATATTTTGAAATAAGTAAAGCATTAGAGTTAGCATTAGAGCTTGTATCCAGTTGTCATAAAAAAAGAAATATATTGACAGTAGCGTCAGTATACATAATTATGAACCGAAGTTTTGGACAAACATAAAAAAACATGGCGCTCCTTGAGTATCCATTCTGTATTCGAATTGTATGTCAAAGATGGCGCCATATTGTATTATATTCACAGCTTTTTTTTGTAGTTAGATTTTAATTTGTTTTCTCGACCATTTTACGGAGCTTCGCTTCTCAACAAGACAAAGCGTATGCCGTTTGTCTAGGCAATCTACTAGGGAAATAAAAAAACATCTACTAGGGAAAGAGCCTGTCGAAACAGCCGACCGCATGTGACTCAGCTGAGGAAAAGTTATTTTCATCCCACCCATAGAAAAGAGATTCTCACTTCAGTCCCACCTATTCGAAGCGGACGACTTGGCAAAGTTGGTGTTTTCTATAAGAAACTTTTAGCGGGCCGTAATGATTTTGCCACAGAAAAGACGAAAAAATTCTCAATTCAGTGTGATTTTGCGATCTTTATATCTCTATTGTTCCAAATTCAAAAAGTGCGCCGCCTTTTTGAATTTGGAACATCTTAATTCAAGTTCAGCGCCAAAGAAATCAAACGCAAATATTGTTTGAATAAAGACTGGCTGGTAAGACGGTTCATAGACGCGCCGCAGCGGAATAAAAAATAAATAAATAATTAAAAACGCGCGAACTACAGACTGCGTTTTCGTCAATTTCCACGAATTGTTAGAAATTCATGGTTGTGTTGTGTTGTTTTATTATTTTAATTTCAATTTGGTTGTCTCAATGTTTTATTAATTAATAATATTACAACAACTACTTTGAATCCCTCGCTAACTAAAGAATCCCGAAAAATTCGCTCCCTTATGTTACAATCTACTATAGGTATGCCAATTCCCCATCAGTTTTTCTGAGGAGTCCATTCCATGGAATGTATGGTGCCTAATTGTATTATATTCTTAAACTTTTGCAGCTATTTTCGTCTGTTAAGTAATAGTGGAATATTATTTGTTAAGTGTATGTGAATGCGCTTGAGTGTGGGAAGTGATATATTGAGAAAAATGCGTATTTTCATGTTGTTTCCATAATACTGTAAAGTTAGTTATTGAAGTCTCCACAACATACATCATAATTAATTTTGACAGTAAAATACATAAGAGTAGGCGGTATGGCTTTAATGGCTATTGCCAGCCCAGTAAATGGTGGAAAAACAAAAAAAGCAGTGACAACAATAAGAGCGGGAAATAACGGGCAGCTAGCGTCAGCATTTGATTTGAAAATGGGAAAAAAACTTTTTCCGTGTACGAATTCTTGTGTCCGCGTACAATAACTTTAAAGAATTACACAAACAACTGCAAAATCAGGTAAATTATTATGTTTAACACTCGTAATTCAGAACTTAATGGTTTGCACTAATGAAGCTATAATTTCAACTTCTTCCCAATAAGATTTTAGTGAAAATATTGAAAATAGTTCTGGGCTATATCGCGACGATCATTATAACCCAGTATTCCATTTATTTGACAACAATTTAGCCCGTGGTGTATAAAATTACGCATTGGGAGGTATACGATGAAATGAACAACTGATTTGGTGCATTTTTTCATGTAATGTATGCTTCGTTCTGTTTGTAATAAATGGACGCTTTCACGAGCTACATGGTGGAATCTTGGATTGTATAAAGCCGGGTTGGTGATGGATAGCTGGTTTATAGCGTATAGCCATACATATCTTACACGTTAGTGAAATAGTGATTGACTTATCTGCAGGGCCGTCCTTAACCTATTGGTGCCCCTGGGCACATTAGGATAATGGGACCCATGACCTTAACAGAGCCCTATTTTCGGGCGATAGTAAAGTAACTTCACGCATGCAAAACCTAATAAGCAGTAGGTATTGTAGTCAGTTATTATTCATTGATTTATTCGAAATAAATATGTTTTTCGGTAATAAATATCGGTTAACGTTTGGTGATCTGGCAGGAACTAGGGGGCCCTGGGTAAGTGCCCACAGTGCCCAGTGGGAAAAAGGGGCCTGCTTCTTTGTACTGAGGACTTCATCATAGCTTCTTAGCTACCACTAAAAATGTAGATATGTAATTTATGTTGTAAAGTTTATCTGTCTACAAAGTTACAAGTTTAGTGATTTGTGATCAGAATGTCAAAACGGCGCTGGTTGCGGCCGCAGGCGCGCATCAACTACTTCGAGCCTGAGGAACCAGACTTGGACGAGTATGTCTGTAAGTCAGATTCAGATTATTGCTCCCATACAGTACTAAGGGTTTGAAGTAGGACTCTTTTGCAGGGGTCCATCTAAACTAAACAAAGCTTGTAATATGGCAGCCAGAGACTGATATACATACATATATATTTTTAAATACATACTTCAATAGATAGTAACACCCAGACATAGAACAAACACAAATGTTTGTCCTAGGTGGGAATCGAACCTACACCCCCAAGCGCAGAAGGCAGGTTCACTACCAACTAAGCTAACGGGGCTATCAATTTCACAGAGTGCATTTCTTTTCAGTTTGTGACAAGTGCGGCGACTATGTGTACGAGTACTGCTCCATTCATGGCTCCTTGTTGGTCATACCGGATGATAAGGTATCTACTATTTATTTGACACTACTGGTGGGTATCATAATCTCAAAATCATTGAGATTATGGTAGCCCACCGAGTGGGCTACCTCATCATCGCTTAACATCAGCCTAGGTGATGGTCAAACGCAAGCCTATTATTCAATAGGCTAGATGACTTTTATTTAAATTGTCCTATTAAAACGTAGCACATAAATATGAAAACAAAATGAAAATCTAATCAAAAATAAGTATTTTAATATCACGCTAGACAGAGAGCGCGAAACAGCAAATTATGACCTCACTTCTCTGTACGCCATATACATTAATATGACAAGTATGGCGCACTGAGGTGTGACGTCATTTTTTGTTTTGTGGGAAAGGGACAGAGTTTTCTCTACCAAAAACTTTAAACGCTTCTATATCAGAACATTAATAACGGATTTAAATCATTTTTTCAATAAACATATTATATTTACTTAAATTCTTCATCAAAGCTATTCTGCCGTCATAAGCCCAAGAGCGGTATCTCAGCCTAGGTGTATTTCGAGATAATCGAGTTTTTGTGAAAGTTGATTTTTCGTTTTAATGATATAAATAATTTAATTTATTTCCAATTATGTGCCTATATTAGGACCAATATATTTCTTAAATATATGTTTAAAAACCCAACATTATTGTTTTTGTTTTTTATGAGATACCGTCATTTCGTTTAGAATTAATAGTTTTTAAACATGAGTTTTAAAAGAAAAAAATCTTTTTTAGTGTTTCATTTCAATGTTCCAATGTAGATACAGTTATTTTGCTTACTCCATCTAGTGCGAAGTTTTGTAAGCTATCAGATGCGCGAAAAAACAGAAATCTATTTTTTTTTGAGTTACCGCTCTTGGGCTTACGAGGGCAGTATTGGTTTCAACTACATGAACATCAGTCATCTACCCTATTAAAAATATCATCATTATTATCATGTTCCCATTGCTGGGACACAGATCTTCTCTCAACAGGGAGGATGGATCCTAAGCCACCATGCTGGCCCAGTGCATGTTTTTTATTGTGTGGGCTGCCAAGGGAAAATCCTTCATGGACGCCTGGGAAGGAGGACCTAGGCAGTGCCGGACTCTTACCGGCCAAAAACCATTGGCTGCCCAAAACCATGTCCCGCTGATTTTCCTCAGACATTTTTTTTATTACAATGTTTACTTATACTATATAGCCCAGTGCATGTTGGAGAATGTCATATGTCTTTGACAGGGCCGGATTTAGGGGAGGGCAACCGGGGCTACAGCCCGAGCCTCCACAAAAAGGCACCCCCACAATAGAGTTCGGAAAAAACCAAATTCAGTCTAATAAGCAGTAGTAAACTGGGGGGCCTCCACTCCTTTGTTGCCCCGAGGCTTTGTTGCTCCAGACTTCTAAATCCGGCATTGGTCTTTGAACTTTTTTGATGCAGACAAACATTCTTCACAATGTTTTCTTTCACCGTTTATAAGCGATAGCATTGATACTGCACATAATTTATGTAAATACTGTATAAGTAGTGGTATATGTAGTGGTAGGACTCTTTTGTAGGGGTCCGCCTGGGGAAGTACAACACCTTTGCCAGTTATTCAACCGCCAAGCAGTAGTGTGAAACCACTACTGTGTTCCGGATTGAAGGGCAACGTTTCCAGCGAAATTACAGGGCACACAGAGATTTGACATCTTATATCTCGGGGTAACGAGCGCAGTGCATTGCCATCCAGGGTTTTGAACGATTGAAGTTCAAAATTCTGAGTTGCGTTGAGCTGTTATGGGCAAGCGTGAAGAGCCATCAGGCGAGCGACTTCGCTCGTCTCGTCCACCCAGTATCATAAAAAAATATGTTATTGGTGCAGGACTGAGAATCGAACTGGGTGCCATCAGATTGTAAAGCGCAAATGCTACCGCTCGACCACCATTGCTCAATAAAAATATACAAGTAAATCATAAACATTGTTAGTTTCACATAATAATTTTGTTGCTTTTCCTTATTTCCTGGTACTTAGGTTCCCGCTAAGCACAATTTCCCGTCCTATGTCCCACGAGCTGCGCTTACCATCCCTAAAGTTTTCCTGCACCTCAACTATTCCTCTATACCAGGTTTGACTCCTATTATAGATACTAGTTATGCATATTATATCAGGGAAGAGAAACCCGGACAGTTAACTAAAGTTTAAAATGTAGTAAGTACTCAGTCCAAGCATTTATTTGCTCTGACACCTGTCAGTGACGTAGCTATCGGAGGGCTAGGCGGTGCCGTGCACCGGGGCCCCCAAGCTCAGGGCCCTGATCAGCAAACCTCAAACTGAACTTGTAAAATGTTTGCCCTGCATACACATACATGTAGTAAGTAGCTTTGAGCACAATAAAGAGCTGATGATAAAGTAGTTTTGTACCTTTAAATTATTTATATATTCACTTGATAAATCCTAACCCAGTTCCGATAGGGCCTCATTTTTTGCACCAGGGCCTTTGGTTAGCTACGCCACTGACACCTGTAATTATACCTGGCCTAGAAGAAATCGCTCAAGGGACTAGAGCGATTTCTTTTTAACCGACTTCCAAAAAGGAGAAGGTTCTATGTTAGTCTGTATGTTTTTATTGGCCTTATCGCCTAAACTCTAGGCGCCCATTATACTGCCGTATATTTATTTTTGATGTTTAAGTTTTATTTTTATTTTCTGGTGTGTAGTAAAGAGGTATTGTATTGTAAAAAAAGTTTAATTAAAACCACATATTCTGATCACTTTCGTTAGGTTTTTGGTGATCAGTAGAAGGTACCTGATATCATCATCAGCCAGAAGACGTCCACTGCTGAACATAGGAACGTCCCTTAGAACTCCACACTGAACGACATCCTGCCATCTGCATCCACTGGATGCCCTCGACTCTCACAATGTCGTCGGTCCATCTAGTGGGAGGCCTACCTACGCTGCGTCTTCCGGTTCGTGGTCTCCACTCAACAACCTTTTTTTCCCCATCAGTTATCGGTTCTTCGAGCTATGTGGCCTGCCCATTGCCACTTCAACTTGCAGATTTTAATAGCTATGTCGATGACTCTGGTTCTTTGGCGAATATCCACGTTTCGGATTCTATCGCGCAAAGAAACTCCGAGCATAGCTCTCTCCATTGCCCGTTGTGTGTTTCCGAGTTTTTCCAAAAGGCCAACAGTTAAGGACCACGTCTCAGTACCATATGTCATCACCTGATAATCAGGTACCTATATTTCAATGAAATTTTTAAAGAAAATGTTTTTACCCATTTTTCAATGTCATTGCAGCTGTAAGAGCAAATAAATGCTTGGACCGAGTTTAAAAATGAATTTTTCAGAAGTAAAGATATACAGGGGCCTTACGCCCAACTTTAAACGCGGTCCCGAATAGGTGCAGTTTGCAAAAACACGTGAACCTTAACGCGCCGAAATAGGTTTGCGTTCGCGTTATTTTGCAAACTGCACCTATTTGGGCCCGCGTTTAGAGATGGGCGTAAGGCCCCAGTACTGTTAGATAATGTAGAATGTAGATAGAAACCTCAACGAAAATACCAGGGTTATACGGATCGGCCACTAAGCCCAAAAGAGGTCATTGGTGGGTTACCTTACATTGAATTTTGTCTTGCTCTCTCAGCTAATGAGAGAGCGTGACAAAAGTCCATGTAAGGTTACTATAAGAATGTTTTTGAGATCATGAATGATAAAGAATGTAGTAGTTATCCATGGTGGTTAACTGGTTATATCGTCATTGGTTGGTAGTAAGTAGTTTTAGTTTTACTACCTATATCTTGTTTATTTCATGTAATCAGAATCTATATTTAAGTGTTGAATTGTTAAAGAAATTATCTGCCCTAGAATGAGCCAGGGGCCTTATGGCTAACTCTAACCGCGGGCTCAAATTTCAGGATCAAAAATCACGTGAACGCGAACTTTAACGCGCCGAGATACGGTTTGCGATCGTGATTTTGCAAACTTCACCTATTCGGGCCCGTTTAGAGTTGGGCGTATGGCCCCAGTTCTATTTTCTCCAGCATCGACAAAATATGGCAAAAAACATTTTTAAACTTTTTGGTTATTCATGTAAATATTAGGTAATTTATATTTATTCAAAAAAAAATATAGGTGCGGGACTGGGTGTCTTCACAACGCTGACTTTGCCGAAAGGAGTACGTTTCGGGCCCTACCGCGGCGTAAAGACCAAGGAAATCACATCTGATTACAGCTGGCAGGTAAGAACTACTGAATGCTACAATATAAAACTTGTAATATAGGCTATGACTTGAAATATTAGCTAGACACACCAATAATGGGGAGCCCAGCCTTGATTACCTACCTTGGGCCTTACTCCCAACTCTAAACGCAGGCGAATCGCACTTGGCCGGTTTTATTTTTACTTCTGTTGCTAACATGTTATGTGGTGATATGGACAGTCAGCGTCGGACTGGCCAAATAGTCGAGGTGGTGTTCTCCAGCCATGCCCCAGCCTGCGCGGGCCCTTCACGTGCCTGACTTGCGGAGCTTACCGCAAGCCAGGCGGTAGATAGGATAAGGGGCCCGCGCAGCCTAGCCAGTCTCGGGCCCCGGGCTGTGGAGAGCCACCCGGGCCCTTCCGACCCTGGGACAGTGTGCGAGCCCTACTAGCACTTGGCCGGTTTTTTAGTCAAAAAATTTTAAGAGAGCCCTGGGGGCTTACGCCTTATTCTAAACACGGGCCGAATACACGCAGTTTGCAAAATCACGCGAACGCAAACCTTAACGCGCCGAGATACGGTTTGCGATTACGTGATTTTACAAACTGCACCTGTTCGTGCCCGCGTTTAGAGTTAGTAAGGCCCCTGATAATGAACAAACGTGTCGATTCTACATTTCTAATCCGTACGGCCAAGGATTGGAACAACCTGCCGGCTTCCTTGTTCGATGATAGATATAATCTGGGCCTTTTCAAGGCGAGAGTGAATAGGTATCTTCTAAGTCTGCGTGCTTCATCTTCGACCACATCGTTGCTTACCAACAGGCGAGTTGGAAGTCAAACGCAGACTTATTCTCGATAAAAAAAATATACTTTTAGCATCAGTATCAATAAATGTTCCATTTATTTTTTCAGATCTACGACCGCAATCGTAAGCCATGCCACGTGGTGGACGCAGCCGACGGCAACAAGTCGAACTGGATGCGCTTCGTGAACTGTTCCCGGCACTGGTTCGAACAGAACCTGGTTGCCTACCAGTACCAGGGGGAACTGTATTACAGGTGAGCTCATCATCATCAGCCAGAAGACGTGCTCTGCTGAACATAGGCCTCCCCCTTTAACCTCCACACTTAACGACATTCTGCCATCTGCATCCACTGGATGCCCGCAACTCTTACAATGTCGTCGGTCCATCTAGTGGGAGGCCTACCTACGCTGCGTCTTCGGGTTCGTGGTCTCCACTCAAGAACATTATTTCCCGTCGGCGGTCACCATCATCATTTCAGCCATAGGACGTCCACTGCTGAATATAGGCCTCCCCCATCGATTTCCAAAGGGACCGGTTGGAAGCGGCATGCATCAAGCGTTTTCCTGCGGTTTCTTTTAGGTCGTCTGTCCATCTTGTGGGTGGAAGTCCTACGCTGCGCTTACCTGTCCGCGGTCTCCACTCGAGAACCTTTCGGTTCAAATTTCGCCGCCCCGCGAATGAACAATTATTATAATATATATATATAATTATCAATATAAAAAACCGACTTCATCAGAACTGGACCAAATGGGAAGCACCAGCTTTCAAATAAAAAAAGAATCATCAAAATCGGTTCACCCAGTCGAAAGTTCTGAGTAACAAATATTTAAATAAAACAGTCGAATTGATAACCTCCTCTTTTTAATTTTTTTTTTTATGATATTCGGTGACGTGACGAGCGAAGTCGCTCGCCTGATGGCTCTTCACGCTTGCCCATAACAGCTCAACGCCACTCAGAATTTTGAACTTCAACAGTTCAAAACCCAGGATGGCAATACACTGCGCACGTCACCCCGAGATATAAGATGTCAAATCTCTGTGTGCCCTGTAATTTCGCTGGAAACATTGCCCTTCAATCCGGAACACAGTAGTGTTTGCACACTACTGCTTGCCGGTTGAATAACTGGTAAAGGTGTGGTGGTACTTCCCCAGGCGGACCCCTGCAAAAGAGTCCTACCACTACAAAAACCTCCTACTTTTTGGAAGTCTGTTAAAAATGTACGCATTACCAAAAAGCTTTCATCCACATACAAATTTGTTGAATATCCTACAGGACCATCAAGATAATACCACGTTTCACCGAGCTCATGGTGTTCTACGGTAGCGAATTTGCAAACAAACTCCACATAGATCTCGGCAAATACAACGCGCCCAAATCCTATGCAGAAAAATTTGGTAAGGATAATATTTTTAACTAGCCGTCCGCCCCGGCTTCGCACGAGTGTAAGCTCGGCCTTCGGCCTCGCTACAAAATATAATATAGCCTATGTCACCCGGGGATAGTGTAGCTTCCCAACAGTGAAAGAATTTTTCAAATCTGTTAAGTAGTTTCGGAGCCTATTCATTACAAACATACAAAAATAGGTACAAATCTTTCCTCTTTATAATATTAGTGTAGATAAAGTACGCTCACAGAAGATTCACTACCTATACATTTCATTAGTAGTGAAAAGAAAAGTTGTTGTCCAGGGGCCTTACCCCTAGCTTCACTTTTGCGAGCCAACTTTTAGTAGGTACCTGATAGGTACCTAAAATTAACCAACTCATTTAAACTGCATCGTTTAAAAGCGTCTAACTTGAATGAACTAAAATCCGTTTTACTATGCGTGTGTGCGTGAAAATAGCAAAGCTTGGCGGCTATCAAATAACTACCGCTTATCGTAGTTGATGGTACCGTTTAGACAAATAACACCTATGCGGGTCAACTTTTCGAGCTAGGGGTGAGGCCCCTGCTCCAGAATAGATATATTATTTATTTATTGATAGGAAAACCAATAGCTTTTATATAATTTATTATGCTGTAGTTAAATTAGTTTTACAGTTTAGTTTTGTTTAAACCGAAATAGGCATGTTGACAAATGAAATGAAAGTATTTTAATTTCATACTAGAGACCGCACAAATATAAATGCTATACTAACTCATGCTTTGCGGGAAAGGGACAGAGCATCTCCTCTCAATCCCACCAAAAAAAATAAACGCTTATATGTCAGAAATGTATCAGCCAATTTAAATAATTTTTTTCAGTATGTGCAATGTATTTAAATTTTTACTATATCTTTCGCTAACCTTATCTTTATTTAAATAGTTACCAGTGGCGGATTTACACATTTGCCGCCAGTAGGCTTTTCAAATTTAGCCGCCCCTACCGACCTCTACAATTCGATACCCTAGTTCACAATCACATTAGTTACATATTTTTGTGCAAGAAATCGTTACTTCATGATTTTGAGCACTATCGTCCTAATTATGTTAACTTTTTGCCGTAATTAATAGATACCTATGATTGTAAACTATAGGGAATCGATGTGTCAGTTCCTATATTATTTTTACAACCCATTGATTCAGTTTGTATAAGAAATAGTTTTGGTTAGGTATAATAGTCTAGACTACTTACATAATAAAGATTAGAAAGAATTATCTGAGTATTGAAACATAATTATTAAATGTTGAATTTTTTGTGAACCTAATAACATTTTGGTATATAAATATGAATCTTTTAATTGCAGTAAGATAAAAAATAACAGTGGCCCCAAATTTGCGCCCCTAAAATCTGCCGCCCTAGGCTCCAGCCTACTCAGCCTGCTGGTAAATACGCCACTGATAGTTACATAGTATAAAATAAAGAAGTTTTCTGTCTGTCTGTCTATCCGCTAACTCCTAAACCACTCAACGGATTTTGATGCGGTTTTTAATATCAGTTAGATATTTTTTCACGGAACTTTTATATCACTACATACTATCATAGTCGCTTCCCGCTGTCTGTCCCTATATAAGCTTAAATCTTTAAAACTACGCAACGGATTTTGATGCAATTTTCACTATCAGTTAGATAATTTTTCACGGAAAATTTATATATATAATAAAATATATACCCGTGCAAAGCCGGAGCGGGTTCCTAGTTTGTAATAAGTTAAATACCAGCAACTAGACTATTCTGGGTGGCACTGAACTGTTGTAAGCAAGCGTGACCCTTACCGCTAATTGCACCAAAAAGTATTTTGGCTTAAACTGCTAAATACATCGGTTTCAGGAGCACGTCTGATAAAGAAACCCAAAACTAGCCCTGAAAATAAAAAGAGACCAGATGAATCAGTTTCACCCACGATAGAAAAAGAAGGGAAAGAGATCAAACAACAAATAACCCTCAAACCCACCGCATCTGCACAAGAGATGAAAAATATCAAGAAAAGACAATCTGTAACTCAAAAAGGTAAAAATACTATATTTTTAGAATTTTGTAACTCAAAAGGAAAAATTAACCCTTATTTACTTTGTTATCCGTCTGTCTGTCTGTCCGTGTATCAAGATCATTTTTCTCAGGAACACATACTATGAAGAATTATGGACAGAACAATTTTAAAGGCTACCTTGGCCTAAGGCTTGGCATATGCAACCGTTAGTAGTAGATACTATGTACTTGTATAAATAATAATAATAATCTATATATATAAAAATCAATTGCTGTTCTTTAGTCTCGCTAAAACTCGAGAACGGCTGGGCCTATTTAGCTGATTTTGGTTTTGAAATGTTTGTCGTAGTCCAGGGAAGGTTTAAACGGTGAGTAAACGGTTGGACCGATTTTGGTTGGATGAAATTTTGTGTTCCTGGAACGGGTCATAGTGGCGAGGCCGAAGGCCGAGCTTACACCCGTGCGAAGCCGGGGCGCGTGGCTAGTAAATAATATAAATATCTGGGACATTATTGCACACATGGTCATCTGACCCCAAACTAAGCAAAGCTTGTAATATGGCAGCCAGAGACTGATATACGTACATATATATTTTTAAATACATACTTAAATAGATATTAACACCCAGACATAGAACAAACACAAATGTTTGTCCTAGATGGGAATCGAACCCACGCCCCCAAGTGCAGAAAGTAGGTTCACTACCAACTGAGCCACCGGGGCAGTCAATGGATAGACTTGTATGGATGTTTTGTCCTAGCATAGACAAATACTATCATTGTTTTCTTCGGCACTGTATTTTTGCAGACCCTATGACGCACAAGGCTCTTTTATTTACGATCAGTTCAGCGTGCAAAAAAAACTGCCGTACATTTATAAAATGTGTGTTTTTGTTTACAGAAGCACCAGCAGATAAGAAACGTAAAACCAAAGTTGACAACAAAAAACTGCAACCAGAAAAATTTGACATAGAGACTGTAGAACGAAACACAAACTCTCATCAAGGTATAAGCAAGGAACACGCCATAAAACCTAGTGAACTTGAGGTCAAGGAACAGAAAAATAAAGAGACTGACGTAAATAGCAAAATTAAAACTGCAAAATCTAATGATGAAGAATTGCATCTTAGAAATGAACTATTAAAAAATATAGCAACCAAAGTAAATGTAAGTCCTGATACTGCAAGAAAAAAACATAATATGAACCTAAACATACACGATGTGTACTTTATATGCAATGAGTGTAATTATCAGAGTGTCACCAAAGACATTCTAAAGAGACACATGAGGTTCCATGATGTAAACAGAAAGTTTGCATGTCAAACTTGTGGTTATAGATTTTCTTCAAATGCTAGTTTGAATAGGCACAAGTTAAGTCATAAAACAAATATAAGTCCAGCGAAAATACATGAGAGTAATATTTGCGAGTTCACAACAATTCGGAGCAGCAGTTTGAAGACACATTTAAGAACTCAAACAGAAACAAAACCATATATATGTAACATATGTGGATATAAAACGATACATGTTGGTAACTTAAAAAGTCATACAAGAATCCACACAAAAGAAAAACCGTATGTTTGTGGTATATGTAACGTTAAATTTACACAAGCTAGTAATTTAAAAAGTCATGCAAGAATCCATACAAAAGAAAAACCGTATGTTTGTGATATATGTAACGTTAAATTTACACACGCGAGTAGTTTAAAAAGTCATACAAGAATCCATACAAAAGAAAAACCGTATGTTTGTGATATATGTAACGTTAAATTTACACACGCGAATAGTTTAAAAATTCATACAAGAATCCACACAAAAGAAAAACCGTATGTTTGTGATATATGTAACGTTAAATTTACACACGCGAGTAGTTTAAAAAGTCATACAAGAATCCATACAAAAGAAAAACCGTATGTTTGTGATATATGTAACGTTAAATTTACACACGCGAGTAATTTAAAAAGTCATACAAGAATCCACACAAAAGAAAAACCGTATGTTTGTGATATATGTAACGTTAAATTTACACAAGCTAGTCATTTAAAAAGTCATACAAGAATCCATACAAAAGAAAAACCGTATGTTTGTGATATATGTAACGTTAAATTTACACAAGCTAGTCATTTAAAAAGTCATACAAGAATCCATACAAAAGAAAAACCGTATGTTTGTGATATATGTAACGTTAAATTTACACGCGCGAGTAGTTTAAAAAATCATACAAGAACCCATACGGGAGAGAAACCATACTCGTGTGACATATGTGAATATAAGTGTATTCAAACAAGAGACTTAAAAAAACACCTCAAGAACAAACACTTGAATTAGATAAATATGTATCTGGTGATTAAAGACTTAATAATTATCAATTTAGAAAACTTCACACAAAGTTTTTTTTTGTTGTTGTTAATAGCAGGTTTCATTGCAGTTCTTGGCTGTTTAATCAAAATCTGTCCAGCCGTTTAAGTTTTTTTCCACTAATTCACAAAACCAAACGATACCACGATGCAGGAATTGCTTCGCCGACCGTAGCGACATCTATTGGTATGCTTAAAAACTAATTCACTAACTAGCTATCTATTGATGGTTCATATCTTAACAAAAATGTTATACTGAACTGATTTTGTTGAAACTTCTATGGGACAACCTGAAAGCATATTCCTATTTTATTTTAGCTTATTTAAAGTAGAATGCAGGTTGCAGGCCGCTTCCAACCGGCCATTTTGGATATCGATTGGGGCCTATGTCCAGCAGTGGACGTCCTATGGCTGAAGTGATGATGATGATGTTGAAATAAAGAAATAACTGAAACATTCGCTTACTTTAGATGACTACCACATCAGCTTGACTGCTTTTCATCGTCATTACGCACAATTCCATCTACGCCACTGGGGCAACTGTGCCAGCGCCCCAGTCTCACTCCGATATTTCAAGGAGTTGGGTTGGGTCGGGTAGCTGCTGGTAAGGGGAAATACACCCAAGCAGGACGTCAGTGCAGGACTTGTAGCCCCCATCTCGAATAAGAATGACAATACTGTCATCCAAGGGCCTTACCCCTAGCTTCACTTTTGCGAGCCAACTTTTAGTAGGTACCTGATAGGTACCTAAAATTAACCAACTCATTTAAGCTGCATCGTTTAAAAGCGTCTAACTTGAATGAACGTAAATCCGTTTTACTATGCGTGTGTGCGCGAAAATAACAAAGCTTGGCGGCTATCAAATAACTACCGCTTTTCGTAGTTGATGGTATCGTTTAGACAAATAACACCTATGCGGGTCAACTTTTCGAGCTAGGGGTAAGGCCCCAGGTCACTTGAATACATCAATTTAGTAATAGCTTGAATTGC
Organism: Agriopis leucophaearia; assembly: GCA_949125355.1. Lineage (NCBI taxonomy): Eukaryota > Metazoa > Arthropoda > Insecta > Lepidoptera > Geometridae > Agriopis > Agriopis leucophaearia. Next base: position 2,806,129 of record OX421289.1, read on the forward strand.
ATATTCAACACATTGGAAGTTGGTTTTTTAAATTGATAATTACAATTCTCAACAAATAACAAACTTTTTATTTTATCTGAGTTCCTACTATGTGATTATAATTCCTTGTTATTGACCTTAATACAAATATGTAAATAGAATTTTTATATAACATCAAATATATTTTTTTATTGCAGTATAGGCTTGAGCTTGGCCGCCAACTCACCTGATGTTAAGCGATGATGCGGCCTACGGCCTATTTATTTTATCTGAGTTCCTACTATGTGGTTATAATTCCTTGTTATTGATCTTAATACAAATATGTAAATAAGATTTTTATATAACATCTCATTTTTTTCGATTTTCAAAATACCCGCAATATAAAAATCGAACTTACGTCAAAAATTAAAATTCATATTTCTCAGTTTCTAGACGAAAACAAAAATGCCTTCATATATTTATTATTAGTCAACCTCGATATGAAACAATATGAACCAAATCAGATATTTTTTTAGTGTTGAGTAGTGTTATTATAAACAAGATAGGGTATGTTTTTGTCTATGTATACTTACAACATTCTAGTGTTGCAATAAGTATAAATTAAATGTAAAAAAAGCTTAAAACTTTCATGCGGCCGAACAGATTCTAATACTTTTAGAAAAAAAGACTGCGTTCAAATCAGCCCAACCGTTTGAAACAAAAATTGTAACATCAATACTCAGAGATATACAAATACACACTAACAAACCCCAAAAAAAAACCGGGTGTATTGGAAACACTCATGAAGTCGAAACACTAATAATAGAATTAGGTTTATAAACACAATTGAATGTCAATATTCATTTGACTTGTACTTGTTTTTAGTGTTTAGGACTATTTAAACAATTGAATGCCAATATTCATGTGACTTGTACTTGTTTTTAGTGTTTAGGACTATTTAAACAATTGAATGCCAATATTCATGTGACTTGTACTTGTATTGAGTGTTAAGGATTATTTAAACACCATTAAATGCCAATATTCATTTGACTTGTACTTGTTTTTAGTGTTTAGTATTTTGTATACCAGCAATGTAAAGTGTACAACTCGGGGTCAATGTACCGCGTAAATATAAAAGCGCGTGCGCACGGCGCTGACTGTATGCGTGTGGAGGCCGTTCGTTGACCTCTAGCGTCAGCTGGCATAATTTATTTGAACTACATTGCGCCGCTTTTTTTATGATAGTTGTAAGTAACTCCACAAAGCTGGTGTTGCATAAAAAATGCAAAATTCGCGTTATTGTGGTCTTATTTTAGATGTAAGTACTTGTTTGTTTTGATGATTCAAATATGTTAAAAAAATCTACAGGAAGTAGCATTCGTAGATAAACTTATAATTAAACGTTTCATGAACTGTTTTTGTTAATAGATTACTTTCTTATGTTTTTCGTTTTGATAATAAATTTTATTTTAATACTTTAAATAAGTGTTTTCTTATTAATCAAAGTCAAAGTTTTTTAGATCATCCTTTTTTGATATTTAGATCGAGTGTGGGAGATCCGAGTATGTACTACCTATGCGCCTTCTCAAGAAAGGCGCGACGCGCATAAAAGTTGTCGGCGACCAACTGTAAATCTCCATAATTACGTTAAAAAAAATATATCTCCAATGGAGAGTAATAATGTTCCGTGCATTGGCAGTGCGTTCCATGCGTTTGCGCAGGTGTGACGTTTTTGCAGTGGTGAAACGTGGATTAAGATGATCTTTTATGTTTAACCGACTTTCAAAAAGGAGGAGGTTATCAATTCTACAGTTTTTTTTAAATGTTTGTTACCTCAGAACTTTTAACTGGGTAAACCGATTTTGATGATTCTTTTTTTATTTGAATGCTGGTGTTTCCCGTGTGGTCCTATATCAATTTGGTCCAGTACTACTATATTTTATTTTTTACAATAAGTTTAGTGTTTATCGAAATCGCCAACACCCTCTAGTGGTGGTGGTGAAAATTATTATCCATGAACTAAACAAACCATGTGACAAGGTTTTAACCAACGATAACAGCGCTTTTAAAGATTATTGAACCAGTTTTAACAAAGACAAAATTAATAACAACACCATCTAGCAGCGGAACAGAAAATTATTTTACCATGAACTAAACAACCCATGTGACAAGGTTTTAACCAACGATAACAGCGCCCTCTGCCCGTGGCAATTGGCAATAATCTCCCTATTTATACAATAATACTTTCAGAATGCCAATTTTTAAATTAAAATAAAACAAAATAAGAGAATTTGGTCCAGTTCTGACATTTGTATGAAGTAGGTTTTTTATATAGATTTATAAATATTATTTATTCACAAAATGGTCTTTAAGCTAGAACCTTGAATTTATTACAATTTTATATAAGTATTGTTAAATCTCGTCTATCAAAAAGTTGTGATCACAAAATGTTTAAAATAATTTTGATTAAATGTGGAATCTAAGAACTTCGTACTTTCGGAATATCAACATGTTTTTTATTTATTTATTTTCTTATAGGGTATTTGACTATATTAAAAACTAGCCGTCCGCCCCGGCTTCGCACGAGTGTAAGCTCGGCCTTCGGCCTCGCTACAAAATATAATATAGCCTATGTCACCCGGGGATAGTGTAGCTTCCCAACAGTGAAAGAATTTTTCAAATCGGTTCAGTAGTTTCGGAGCCTATTCATTACAAACATACAAAAATAGGTACAAATCTTTCCTCTTTATAATATTAGTGTAGATGTAGATATAATTAATACTGGTGTAAACCATTTTTTTTAAAGTAATTAAATAAATAAATAAATATGTGGGACATTATTGCACACATGGTCATCTGACCCCAAACTAAGCAAAGCTTGTATTATTTACTAAAAACTAAAAAATAAAGTCCCTTGTTCCAGAGAAATAAAATATTGTGCGTGGAGTCCCCCCGCGCGTAAGAAGTGAAACTTCATACCCCCTCCATGATAGCGCAACCTTGTTGGAAGTCGCATAACAAGTTTCACTTCAAAAATATGTTTTTCACTGATCACGTGACTTGACTGCAAACTCTATGTTAGGCGCATTTCCTTATGACGTCACAGAAAAGTAAATAGAGGCAACAATTGTATGGCGAGATTAACTCGTTTTGCTTATGTGTGACGTCACTAATGTCATGTGCCCCCCATAAATGTCAAAGGTAGCGTTTACAATTTGAATCAAAGATTTGAATTTTGATCAGTCATTTAAAACACAAATACTGAAAATTATGAGGATTAAATCACAAGATTGCTTTATTTTAATGTAATAAACAATTTAAGATGGTTTTATAAAATCAGTCAAGGAGTAGGCAGGTACAACTTTTTTTTGGCTTCACACATTATGCACGTTCAGCCTGTGTTCAAGTCACAGCCGACTCCCCGGCCCGACCGGCCACAACATATGATGCAGTGCTCGCCCGAACACATGGAGACAGATGAACTTGTTGGTTGTGTGGCTCTCATCCACCGTGACATGGTAGCCTGCTAGCCCGCGGGATGCGGCGAACTGCTTCGCTGTTACAAGCAGGTGCCCTGTAAGAAAAGGAAGATTCGGTTTCACGCTACTTCTACGCTGACGATACACACACAGCCAATAGGCTAGATGACTGTTTTTAAAGTTCCGTACACAAATGGTAAAACGGGACCCTATTACTGACTCCGCTGTCACCAGGCTGTATCTCATGAACCGTGATAGTTAGACAGTGGAAATTTTCACAGATGATGTATTTCTGTTGCCGCTATAACAACAAATACTTACTAAAAAATATAATGAAATAATTATTTAAGGGGGCTCCCATACTACAAACATTATTTTTTTGCTCTTTTTTGCCTGGTATTGATAACGGCAACAGGTAGACGCTTGTAATATTGACAGAATATTTAGTTATATATTCACTTTAAAAGTAAACAATTAAATTTAAATAAGACAAATATTGAAGGGCGTGTGGCCTGCCCATTGCCACTTCAACTTGCAAATTGAATTGCTTGATTCATTTTGAAGTACTGACCAAGTATTTTCTCGTCCTCCGCTGTGGCTTCGGACAGCCTGGGTATTGTGTTCCTCGGCACCACCAGGAAGTGACTAGGCGCCGCTTTGTCTTCCAAATCTTCCTCGAACACCACACACTGGAAGTAATTTTACCACCACTTAGGCCGCCATTTGTGGCACTAGCTCGTAAGTGTTTTCTATCTGTTTGTAATTTTTGTTTCTGGGGTACACAATAAAGAGTTTCTATCTATCTAATAAAACTTTGTGACAGTGTGTCGCTGTGTAGGCAGGCCCCTCTCTCCCATTGGGCAGTTGCCCAGGGGCCTTACCCCTTAGCTTCACTTTTGCGAGCCAACTTTTAGTAGGTACCTGATAGGTGCCTAAAATTAACCAACTCATTTAAGCTGCATCGTTTAAAAGCGTCTAACTTTAATGAACGAAAATCCGTTTTACTATGCGTGTGTGCGTGAAAATCGCAAAGCTTGGCGGCTATCAAACAACTACCGCTTATCGTAGTTGATGGTACCGTTTAGACAAATAACACCTATGCGGGTCAACTTTTTGAGCTAGGGGTAAGGCCCCAGGGCCCCGCGATAGATAGGGTCCCCCTAGTTCCTGCCAGTTCATTAAACGATAATCGGTATTTATTACCGAAAAACATTTATTTCGAAAAAAAAATAAGGATAATTACTGATTACAATACCTACTAGCTTATTAGGTTTTGCATGCGCGAACCTACTCTACTCTCGCTCTGTTAACAGAGCACTTATTTCGGGACATGAGGATAATGGGGCCCTATGACCTTAAGGTCATAGGGCCCATTATCCTAATGTGCCCAGGGCCCAGTGTGTAGATATATGTGTTCGCATCGAATTTCGTAACAGGTGAACGAATTTGATTGTTTTTTTATATAATGGTAGTTTATAGCACAAAACAAATAGGCACAGTAGGCGAGTTTCGGCTGACCTTGATTTTAATAACCATAGCGCTAGGCAGTGGCGGATTTGCCCTAAGGCCCAGTAGGCCCGGGCTAGGGCGGCCAATCGTGACACAAAAAGCCACTGATGACTGAGAAAGGGGCGGCTGTTACTTACTATATGGCTTGGGGCCTAGGGCGGCCAAGACTGCAAATTCGCCACTGACGCTAGAGCTGACAAAGTGACTGAGTGTACTTATAATGTTATGTGAACATTTTAGATTTGGGAGATTCATTTAAAAACAATTTATTAGGTAGGTATAATGTTACGTTAAAACACAAAAGAAAAGGAAAAGAGGGCCTTAAGTGATTCTGTTTAGGTGATTGCGAAAAGTTGCGCGACCGCAAACCGTACCTATATAGGTATCTCGGCGCGTTAAGGTTCAAGTTCGCAAGATTGCGAACTGCGCTGTTTCAAGCCTGCGTTAAGAGCGACCACCGAAACGGACGCCATCGCCAGAAATGCCATCCACACATTATAGATACGTGGAAGTCCCGCACTGTTAGATTTAATCGACTATTTCTGTCACGTACCTGTAAGTTGTGGGATGGCTTACCTTCGGTTTTTCGTCCGAAGTATACCTAATTTGGACTGCTTCAAACGAAGGGTGAATAGAGTCCTCAAAGGTAGGCAACGCACTGACCATGCCCCGGGTATTGTAGGTGTCTATAGGCAGCGGTGCCCACTTATCATTAGGGGCCTTACCCCTAGCTCGAAAAGTTGACCCGCATAGGTGTTATTTGTCTAAACGGTACCATCAACTACGAAAAGCGGTAGTTATTTGATAGCCGCCAAGCTTTGCTATTTTCGCGCACACACGCATAGTAAAACGGATTTACGTTCATTCAAGTTAGACGCTTTTAAACGATGCAGCTTAAATGAGTTGGTTAATTTTAGGTACCTATCAGGTACCTACTAAAAGTTGGCTCGCAAAAGTGAAGCTAGGGGTAAAACCCCAGGTGGCCCGCAGATAGTTTGCCACTTATTCTATTAAAAAAGAGCTATCCGTAACCCTTACGACTACTCGTAAGGCCTCTAGTTTTTTTTACCAAATAGTAGGCTGTTGACTCACGCCTAGCCTCTACCTTAAAAAATTGCTTTGTACAATTCCTATTATAATTTATTGCAAGTACCTAATTACAAAAACACTTACTCGATCATCTTGATAAATGAATTGCGTCCGAGCTTTCCCTCCGAACACAAAAACGGTATTAGTTGCTGGGGCCACTGCTGCTGCCATTTTGGCGTTTACAACTTAGCTTCTAAACTCTTTGATAAAAACTTATAAAAGTAGTATAGAATTTTAATTTCGTTGATAAATTAATGATGTCGTTCTTATCAATTTAGAAGGACACGTCTTTATTGTAGGACTGGTGGTAAGAGACTATTATAATTTGTTTATCATGGTGATGGCGTTGTTTTAGATTAATTTGCTCAGAGTTACACAGGACGGGTGCACTAAAAAGCCGCACTTAAATCTAGAGATATACTGGATTACGCGGAAAGGATGTACTAAGCCGACAGAGGTCCATTTATAGTATCCATCAATTCCATCATTATCGACAACTTTTTCTATAGGACCAACCCTGAAATCACGAAGAAAATATCTGTTGTTCCCATGGAGATACAATATATATACCTAAAGTCACAGCAGACAAGCGACGTAGAACACTAATGCAAGCGGCATAACGTCTAAATTGGAGTAAATGTGGCATTGTGAACTATATAATTATGTAATTGATGTCTAGGTATTTACCTACAACGACGCTCGGACGTTTTTTGACTGTTTTCACTTAAAGATTGTGGGCCTTGATCTCTCAAAAGGATTTGCGTGTACTGTATGAAATATTTTTTATCGAGTCTCTCACTCTAGGGCTGGCGACTCAGCGCTATTTAATATAATTATAACTCATTTTGCAATTTTAGGGTTAGTTTAAAAAGTTCAAATTCATATTTCGTTTATAGCGAAGTATTTCATAATATAATTATAACAACAAAGACCTCCTTTCGACTCATTAACACTACAGGTACCTATATGGGTATACCTATGACTCATCTACAGCCAATGAAATTATTTTTCCTTCATACAAGGATAACCCATCCTACTTTATCTGTACAGTTAAGTGGAGCTACAATCGTATTTTCTCAACAAAACTGACGTCTGCTGATATGTTTAGTTGCCTCATTTGACCACATCTACTAATAAGTTTGCAATTTTATTATCAGTTCGTTAATACGATACTACGTATGTATTTAGATAAATGAGTTATCTATAAAATGACGCGCGAGTCTTCAGCCTTAGAGTGAGAGATTATCGATAAAGAAATTATGGTTCGTTTCTTATCTTCCTAGGATAAGAAATTATTTGTAACATAATTACCAATGTAAAAAAAATCTTTTGGTTAGACGGTGGTTCGTCAGCCATATTTACGTGTCTGTTACGGCTTTTCAGCGACCCGGACGATCCCATATATTATAGGCGGCGCTGGGCTCGTCCGATCCGACTGCTCCCGGCATCAGGAAGTATTCTGTTTTAGGTATAGGCGCTGGTTACCGATGGCAGACAAACAGACCGATCCCACGGCGGGATCGAAGCCTCCTAGAATCTGTCAGAAGATCGGTTAGATTCTCTTAAAATAGTCAATCAGTTCAACAACCTGCTAGGGCCCCAGGGTACACCCTCTTCTGGGGTGCCAGAGCAAGTCTGATCCCCCACTCCCGGCGACGGCCCAAGCCGAGGTTCGTACCGTTGTGCTATTCACCCCAACGCCCACTGCATTCGCCAACCAGTCCGGTCAAGCTGTCGAAGGTATCCAAGGCCAACAGCAAAAGTCATTAAAAAAAACGGCCAAGTGCGAGTTGGGCTCGTGCACTGAGGGTTCCGTACCAACACATAACTTGTTAGCTACTAAAGTAGGTACAAAAAAGTAGTGCAAAAAGACATCCATCAACGCCCAGGCGGTCACCCATCGAAGTACCGACCGCGCCCTAAGTTGCTTAACTGCGGTCATCGTACAAAAACCGGTAGTGAATTTTTATCAGAATTTGTTTGGTAAGTGCTTGTAATAAAATAGCGTTTAAACAAACCATTATTTTTTTATTATATTATTACACGACACGAGCTATTATACATAGCGTTTAGTTAAAAGATCACAGTATTATTCAACATAATAGAAACAAATAATAATTAAATCGTATTTTGCTAAATGTATATTGTGTATTAGACATTCGCACTAGTTTAAAAAAAACTTGAGAGGTGTCAAGGGCAAGGAACATATTACTCACAAGGGACACCCGCAGCCGTAGATCTTTGATCGGGATCGCGAGTGTCAGAATTTTGACACTAGAAAGGGGTTATGACGCAAAAAAAAGCGTTGTCTATTATAATAAATAAAAAGACCGCTTTTTTTGACAAAATTTTGAAAGGATATCATTATATTGTAAAATTTTATTAGCCTACAAGTTCTTCATTATAAGGGGTAAATTTACTGAAAAAATAAACATTTTGAAATATGTGCCTAATAGTACATTCTAGGAAATACGATTTTAAAACCAATAACCGAATCACCCCTTTTTTATCGAAAAACAAACATTATTTCATTAAAAATCGTGTAAACATCTCTTAAATAAGTACCTAATATTTTAACAAAACAATATTAAAAATGCACGACCATATAATGAGGCCTATTATAGTATGTCCAATGTCCATTATGTAAATCGTTTTTTGACAGCTTATATACAAAGTTGACGACATAACTTTGTAAAGCGTCTTGCAAAACATATTTTTAAAGTTTGCCGGCACGGCATGGCCTGTAGATGAAACATGGCGGCATGCGAAAAGTCACGCGACCGCAAACCGTATCACGGCGCGTTAAGATTAACGTTAGCGTGATTTTGCGAACTGCTTTGTTTCAGCGCGATTTCGAGCCCGCGTTAAGAGGTAGCCGTAACCGTAAGGCCCGTGAACGTTAAAACCTATTAAACGCTGTCTGTATCTTAATTACATGTGAAGAGATATAATCTGGGACTTTTCAAGGCAAGAGTGAATATGTATCTTCTAAGTCTGCGTGCTTCATCTTCGACCACATCGTCGCATACCAACAGGCGATATGGTGGACCAACGCGGACTTATTCGAGAAAAAAAACACACAATTAATAATAATATTTTAGGAACAATTTTCACTTGTAGCGGTTTAACAGATCATTCATTCATATTCATATGTCGTCTTTATATTATTATATATTCAGTAACTTAACTTTCCACCTTAGTTATATATTGTATACTAGCTGCGCCCCGCGGATTCACCCGCGTGGTGATGATGATGATGATGAAAAGTAGCCTATGTGTTAATCCAGAACATAAGCAATGTATGTTCCAAATTTCATCCAAATCCATCCAGCTGTTTCTGCGTGATTGAGTAACAAACATCCATCCAAACCTTAACATATATGATACTAGCCGTCCGCCCCGGCTTCGCACGAGTGTAAGCTCGGCCTTCGGCCGCGCTTCAAAATGTAATATAGCCTATGTCACCCGGGGATAGTGTAGCTTCCCAACAGTGAAAGAATTTTTCAAATCGGTTCAGTAGTTTCGGAGCCTATTCATTACAAACATACAAACATACAAAAATAGGTACAAATCTTTCCTCTTTATAATATTAGTGTAGATTAGCGTGAAATATATCTATATAAATATAAATGGAAAGGTATAGATAATATAGATGGAAAGTTAAGTTACTGAAATAAAAATTATATTTAAAAAATATATAAGTAATAATGTATATATGACCCGGGGTATGTCCTAAAACTGCGACCAGAACCACCGGAGGATGGGCAGCAGCGTCCTAATAGTACACGGTGAACGTACTGCGATCCACAAGCCGCCTGCCAAGCGTGGGGATTATGGCAACACCCCTCTCTATGAGGGAGGCCTTGTCCAACAGCGGACGTTAATTGGCTGATGATGTAAGTAATAAAGTATAAAAACTAATATGAAATTATTAAATAATTTTATTTTGTAAATTTTATTATTACTATTTTGTAAACCTACCTATATTGTATGTATTTACAAATTGTATCTAATGCACATAAATATATACATCATTTTAGCTTTTAATTTAATATTTATTAAATATAATACAAACATTTATAAAACTACTAGCTTTACCCGCGACTTCGTCCGTGATTTCTTTAGAATAAAATAGCCTATGTCCGTCCTCATGATACATACTATTACCTCGCAAAATTTTATCGAGATCGATTAAGCCGTTTAGCCGTGATTATGTAGCAAACAGAGTTACTTTCGCCTTTATAATATTAGTGAGGATGGATTTCAAATCAGCGCTCAAAAATGTCCAAACAAAAGGACCATTTTTATTTCAAGAAATAAATTTTCCCATAATTAGTTTACAACTTTCATAGAATTCAATTCAATATAAGAATATATTATGTAGAACACTAGAACACACAAAAATGAGCTAATCCACCTCATAATAATAAATAAATATCTGGGACATTATTGCACACATGGTCTTCTGACCCCAAACTAAGCAAAGCTTGTAATATGGCTGCCAGAGACTGATATACATTCTTTTTTTTTAATACATACTTAAATAGATATTAACACCCAGACATAGAACAAACACAAATTTTCATCACACAAATGTTTGTCTTAGGTGGGAATCGAACCCACGCCCCCAAGCACAGAAGGCAGCCTAGGTACACTATCAACTGAGCTAACGGGGCTATCAATTAGTACGCAATTTCGTTTACTTGGAGACATCTTTGTTTCAGTTATTTTGATTTAAAAACCAAACTGCTAAACCGATATTGATGATCTTTATGCGGGACCACCAGACCTACCAAACAAAAAATGTGGAAAAATCGGTGAACATACATTAAAAATAAAACAGTGGAACATAGAAACTCCTATTTTTTGAAGTCGGTTAAAAACAAAGTCGCTATCTGCATCTGTCTGTCTATCCGCTTTTTGTAGTGGTAGGACTCTTTTGCAGGGGTCCGCCTGGGGAAGTACCACACCTTTGCCAGTTATTCAACCGCCAAGCAGTAGTGTGCAAACACTTCTGTGTTCCGGATTGAAGGGCAATGTTTCCAGCGAAATTACAGGGCACACAGAGATTTGACATCTTATATCTCGGGGTGACGAGCGCAGTGCATTGCCGTCCAGGGTTTTGAACTGTTGAAGTTCAAAATTCTGAGTGGCGTTGAGCTGTTATGGGCAAGCGTGAAGAGCCATCAGGCGAGCGACTTCGCTCGTCTTGTCACTCGCATAAAAAAAAACTCCTAAACCACGCAACGGATTTCACCTTGTTTGGGTTGGGTTTGAGGTTTATATAATATGAAATTCACACCCGAACGAAGCCGGGGCGGGTCGCTAGTACCGAAAGTAAACGGTCCCGAAATCAAAAGGCTACTATTATCCACACTAATATTATAAATGTGAAAGTAACTCTGTCTGTTTGCTACATAATCACGGCTACACGGCTTAACAGATCTCGATAAAATTTAGCGAGGTAATATTATGTATCATGAGGACGGACATAGGCTATTTTTTTCTGAAGAAATCGCGGACGAAGTCGCGGTTACAGCTAGTACTATGAACAATCTGGGTGTCTTCAAGAGTGAATCGGTTTCTTCTAGGCAAACGTAATCTATTGTAAATTTAAATCGGTCCAGCCGTTTTTAAATGTAGGAGCCTTCTTTGAAGTATTAGAAAACATTAAAAAAAATATGAATGAAATCGGTCCAGCCGTTCTCAAGTTATAGCGTGACCAGGAGAAATAGGGGTTCATTTTTATATACAGTAGAATCCGTTTATAATGACTCCGTTTATATTGACCAACCGCTTATTATGAAGTAATTACACAGTAATTCACACGCGAAGTTTGGTTTCATATAATTCTTTATAACCAAGTCGGATATAATGACTTCGCTTATAGTGACCGACATGAATCCTAACACCTTCGGCAGTGTTCGGGAGAGTCACGTGATACTAGACTACGTTCGGCGCGTGTATGGCTTGTTTTGTTTTGAGTCTCATTTTCTAAAAAATGTTTTGTTATGACGTGTTTGATATTTCCCTGCGATGTCATTATAAACGGATTCCACTGTATTGTTTTGTTTTAGCTTCACAAAATAAACAATAGTTTGATACGCTGAGAGGGATATAAATAAATAAATAAATATATCTGGGTCATTATTGCACACACGGTCATCTGACCCCAAACTAAGCAAAGCTTGTAATATGGCAGCCAGAGACTGATATACATACATATATATTTTTTAAATACAGACTTAAATAGATATTAACACCCAGACATAGAACAAACACAAATGTTTGCCCTAGGTGGGAATCGAACTCACGCCCCCAAGCGCAGAAGTTTGGTTCACTACCAACTGAGCCACCGGGGCTGTCAATGTCAAAAGGATATATATATATATAAATATATAGTCATTCGTTTTATTATTATGTTATATTGGTTAGAGTTGATAAAAAAATATTTATAAGTTCACAAAGGGCACGGACCTCAGAGTCGGAGCTGCCCTATAAATAAATAATAAATAAAAACCATTTGAAATAAACCAGTCAAAATCAATAAAATAAAAATGGAACTAACTTCCATATCAAATTCTTTTACAAGTTTGTAATCACTTTGTATTACCCTATATTATCAATATAAATAAAATAAATATCTGGGACATTATTGCACACATGGTCATCTGACCCCAAACTAAGGAAAGCTTGTAATATGGCTGCCAGAGACTGATATCCGTATATATATATTTTTAAATACATACTTAAATAGATATTAACACGCAGACATAGAACAAACACAAATGTTCATCACACAAATGTTTGTCCTAGATGGGAATCGAAACGAAAAATAAAATTTATTTATACTGGTCTCGTAGACTCTTAGTTCACTTAAGTGTCTGTGAGACTCCTTGCTAACTTTCAATCACAAAAGTTATAGTTCACTTTTTTACATGTTGATTAATTTTAACTTGGGCCTCCAAGTTTATAATGTCTGTGAGATTGCTCACTTCCAGTGACAAAATTTAACCTACATTTTTCAGTTTAATGTTGACCGGTCTCTTAGACTGCTATTTAGTTTGATACCTCATGGTCTATGAGAACCCAACAAAAATTATACAGTGGCCTTAGTACGAGCACTTGCGAAAAAGTTATCGTTACGTAAACGATAGCAAAATGTATGAAAAATTGATCAGCACCTCTATCGGACGTAAAAGGAAACCGAATTTTTCATACATTTGCTATCGTTTACGTAATGATAACTTTTTCGCAAGTTCTCGTACTAACCCCACTGAATTCAAATATTTACGCTTTTCATTTTAAGGTGATACGTTTCATGTTTGGCGGGTAATTCAAATTTCAAACAGTTTTTTTTCCATGTAACTAGGCCGGGTAATTATTGTGAAATGGCACAGTGTTTGCGAAAATTGTTGGTCGTTCTTTACATTATCATATACAGCTATTAATCAGTTACTCATCATATTACTTACATTTGGCAATAAACCGTTTGAAACAGCATAAATTTGTTTATTGACAAATATATGTAATAATGTGCATTAGAGATAAATAATTTTACGCGAGTTTGTAAAGAATAATAATCAATTTTCGCAAACATCATGATCGTTTACAATAATTACCCGGCCTAGCTACAAGAACAAAAAACCTGTTTGAAATTTGAATTTCCCACCATACGTGAAACATATCACCTTAACACCACTATTTAGGGTGTATGTCAGACCCCTCAGTAACTTTTAACCACAAAAGTTTAACTACATTTTTAAGGTAAAACATTGACACGTCTTCAAAAATTAGTTTATGAGTCTTTCAACCACAAAAATTGTAATTTCCTCATTATTTTCTCACTAATCACTGTTAACACTGGTTTCCAAAAGTTAGTTTATGGGTTTATTCTCGCCACGTCTGCGAGACCCCGCGTGCTAGCCCCACGAGGGGTCGTATTTGACCCACGGGTAGTCAGGGGTCAGGTAGACCCTACGCCCGCGGACGTAGCACGTAACGATGCCGTGGTATGCCGTCCGGGGGACACCACTCTGTGAACCAAACATAAAACCATCAGTTAACATAAAAATAGCCAATAAAACATAAAACCATCAGCTAACATAAAAATAGTCAAGAAAACATAAAACCATCAGCTAACATAAAAATAGTCAAGAAAACATAAAACCATCAGTTAACATAAAAATAACCAAGAAAACATAAAACCATCAGTTAACATAAAAATAGTCAAGAAAACATAAAACCATCAGCTAACATAAAAATAACCAAGAAAACATAAAACCATCAGCTAACATAAAAATAGTCAAGAAAACATAAAACCATCAGCTAACATAAAAATAGTCAAGAAAACATAAAACCATCAGTTAACATAAAAATAACCAAGAAAACATAAAACCATCAGCTAACATAAAAATAACCAAGAAAACATAAAACCATCAGCTAACATAAAAATAGTCAAGAAAACATAAAACCATCAGCTAACATAAAAATAACCAAGAAAACATAAAACCATCAGCTAACATAAAAATAGTCAAGAAAACATAAAACCATCAGCTAACATAAAAATAACCAAGAAAACATAAAACCATCAGCTAACATAAAAATAGTCAAGAAAACATAAAACCATCAGCTAACATAAAAATAGTCAAGAAAACATAAAACCATCAGCTAACATAAAAATAGTCAAGAAAACATAAAACCATCAGTTAACATAAAAATAGTCAAGAAAACATAAAACCATCAGTCAACACATTAGCACAAAAAGTACTGTTTTAAACTATCACGGTTGTTCACTAAAGTTATATGATTATTTACGGGATATTTACCGTGGTAAGGTTGTGGAAGGAGCTCCCGATATTTCGGCGCAGTTACATGCACCATGTTTACGGGAAGACTAAAAAATGCGGGTGGTTGGTCGAAGAGTAAGAATCGTTTGTCAAAGGCGATGATGATGAATCATGAACCATTGTTCAAGGACCCTATTACTAAGACTCCGCTGTCCGTCCGTCTGTCTGTCTGTATGTTCGTCTGTCACTAGGCTCTATCTCATGAACCGTGATAGTTAGACAGCTGAAACTTTCACAGATGATGTATTTCTGTTGCCGCTATAACAAAAAATACTAAAAAACAGAATTAAATTAATATTTAATGCATCTCCCATACAACAAACGTGCTTTTTTCCCCGTTATAGATAATGGTAGTGCGACTCGTACTTGGCCGGTTTTTATCTTCTTCAGGGTTGGTTCATTAGTAAAAGTAGATCATAATGATCTTAGTACAGGGTATAAAGTAACTTACCCTGAAGTCATCCATGAGGCCCAGTTTCTTAGCGTTCCGACGGTAAGTAAGCGCGTTGGAGTAGGTCACTCTGGCTGGCTCGTGGCCCACACCCAGGGTCGACTTCCTCACCTCGTCAGCTGACATTATCGGCAGTGATGAAACTGTTGTCAGTAAGTTTTCGTCGTAGTTCTCCTGAAAAATATAAGAATCTATCTTTTCTATAACAATACATATAATATAAAAAACCGACATCATAAAAATGACTGAACCAATGACTGGACCAAATTGAAATGGGACCACACGGGAAGCACCAGCTTTCAAATAAAAAAAGAATCATTAAAATCGGTTCACCCAGCCGAAAGTACTAAGGTAACAAACATAAAAAAAAAAAAAAATTGAGAACCTCCTTCTTTTTGGAAAGCGGTTATAAAAGGAAAGCCGGTCGTAGAAGCAACATCTGAGAATGGACGGGGATTACAAGTGCTGACGAATTTTTTCACCTTGCCAGGGACAAAATCTAATAAAATCTGATTTCTGATTAATATGCCGAACCAGTGGCGGATTTACACATTTTCCGCCAGTAGGCTATTCAAATTTTGCCACCCCTACCAACATCAATTATTCATTAGTAAAAAATAAACAATGAAATCGAAACTATGATTTGTGCAATATCGTCCTAATTAAACCACCTTTTTGAAACTAGGGGATCGATGTGTAAGTTATTAGATTATTTTTAAAACCCAAACGACTGCACAAAAGTAGTTTTAGGGTAATTACATAATAGGTATATAAATAATGAATTAAATTCTGTAAAACATTTAAAAAAAAAAAAAGCCGCCCCTAAAATTTGCCGCCCTAGGCTCTAGCCTACTCAGCCTGCTGGTAAATCCAGCACTGTGCCGAACTAACTGCCAACCTTCACTAGTTGGAGAGGCACCCTAAGAAGAAGGAGAAGAAGAACGTACCTTAAGCAAATAAGTAAGATTAAGTTTAGTGAACTCGACAAATTCCATATTCAGTTGAATATTTCTCAGATGCACGTCGAAGAACAGCCCTTTACTGACGCCGATCTGCAAGTTATAAAAAAAACATCGAATCATCAAAAAAGTAAAATCTAGACAGCATGCTCCATCGTAGACAGGCGCGGATCCAGCCCTCAAAAAAGGTTGTGGTCACAGCCCCCCGAAAATCGGGCAAGTGCGAGTCTGCGTATGAACCTTGCTCGTACATCTACACTAATATTATAAAGAGGAAAGATTTGTACCTATTTTTGTATGTTTGTATGTTTGTAATGAATAGGCTCCGAAACTACTGAACCGATTTGAAAATTTCTTTCACTGTTGGGAAGCTACACTATCCCCGGGTGACATAGGCTATATTATATTTTGTAGCGAGGCCGAAGGCCGAGCTTACACCCGTGCGAAGCCGGGACGGTAGGCTAGTGATCAATATAGTGAATTTGTACAAAGGAAATGTTTATAAAAATTATATGACGGTCTGACCAAGATTTTGTACAGTGTATCGTAGTTTCACGCGAGTAAAGCTGTGGGGGCGTCACAAGTCACGTATTAGGGTTGTGGGCATGCCCATCGTGCCCACAACGGTGGATCCGCGCCTGATCGTAGACCGCATCATCGTGTAACATCAGGCGAGTTGGCGGTCAAAAGCAAGCCTATCACACTAATATTAACCACACTTAATATTATAAATGCGAAAGTAACTCTGTCTGTTTGTTACATAATCACGGCTAAACGGCTTAACCGATCTCGATAAAATTTTGCGAGGTATTAGTATGTATCATGAGGACGGACATAGGCTATTTTTTTCTGATGAAATCGCGGATGAAGTCGCGGGTACAGCTAGTATCATATATGTGAAAGTTTGGATGGATGGATGGTTGAATGTTTGGATGGATGGATGTTTGTTACTCAATTACGCAGAAACGGCTGGATGGATTTGGATGAAATTTGGAATATGCATTGCTTATGTCCTGGATTAACACATAGGCTACTTTTCATCATCATCATCATCACCGATTTTCATCACCATGCGGGTGAAACCGCGGGGCGCAGCTAATCTCACTAATGACACTAATATCATATATGTGAAAGTTTGGATGGATGCATGTTTGTTACTCAATCACGCAGAAACGGTTGGATGGATTTGGATGAAATTTGGAACATGCATTGCTTGCGCGTTCACATAGTTTGCAAAATATATACTACTAGCCGTCCGCCCCGGCTTCGCACGAGTGTAAGCTCGGCCTTCGGCCTCGATACAAAATATAATATAGCCTATGACACCCGGGGATATTGTAGCTTCCCAACAGTGAAAGAATTTTTCAAATCGGTTCAGTAGTTTCGGAGCCTATTCATTACAAACATACAAAAATAGGTACAAATCTTTCCTCTTTATAATATTAGTGTAGATAAATATAGACTATATAATAGACCGGCTGAAGTCGGATAATAAGTTACCTTGCCAAAAGAGTAGGTTCGGGATACTTCAGGACGTATGCAAGCCTTGTGCTCCACATTGTCCGGGTTACGGAGCCAGTCGTCGAAGAACCTGTCAAAAAAATAGTACATTGTTATCCTAGGGGTGAAAGTAACTTATTTAGTCCCGAGACGGCTAATAGTTCGAGGGACTAAATTAGTCTTTAACCAGAGGGTAAACACTGTGCTTTTCATTACGAATACAAGGAAACAAAAAATAAAAACATGAACTGACACTGGCAAATGCACGAGAAGTGCGGGACCATAATCCTCTGAGGAGAAAAACAATAGTTGGAACATGGTTTAATACAAATGTGAAAATAGAACTAGTTTTGTTTTACAATTTGAGTGCATGCCCGTTGTCAACTGTCACTGTCAGTTGAAAGTGATTTCCCGAGGGGTGAAATGTATTACTTTCAACCCGCTCCTTAGGCAACTTCAGACCTACTTTCAGAGTATGAGTAATGAAAAATCTATTTAAAAAACTGACTTCACAAAATTAGTATAAAATGAGCAAATTCAGTTACTTGGATGATCAAATTGACATCCAGGTAACACATTTTTCCAGTTATTTTGATTTAAAAGCAAAACTACTGAACCGATTTTAATTAAATTTGTGAAGTAATCTGAAAGTATATCAATTCCTACACATAGTATATCCTTTCAATTAAAAAAATAATTTTCCATATCGGTTCATAAATGACGGAGTTCCTAGGCAACCGAATTGATAACCTCTTTCTTTTTTGAAGTCGGTTAAAACACTAATTAACACGTCACATAACATAATGAGAGGCAAGGACGCGCGCAAGTCACGCACGTACTAATACTTTGCTCCGCGTTTAAAAAATAATTTATCAAGTAAAGTGATCAAAAAGTGAACAAAAAACTACACAACTGTACGGACAACAACTAAAGTGACTTTGTGATTTAAAGACAATCTTCCCAAACCTTCTCAATTAACGACAATAACTATACTTTATGGAAACACAATAAAATAATTATACGAACAATTCGCTACATCGAAGATAGAAGCGCGCGGTCGCAAGTTCCTGGAACGAAGCCGAAGGCGCCCGAGCCCGCCCGAAGCCGCCCGATCGCACGATGGACCTATATGCACTCACACAACTGCAGCGAGCTACTTAGTCAATACGCTAACAGCGCGTATAGCGGGAACGAGGTAACGCATATACGTACCTAGTACCTATACACATAATCTTAATCGATGCGGCGTTCGTTCGAACCACCCGGCAAACGAGCAGCTACTTCTCTTATAGCTAAAGTTCGATTGATTAATACAATTTAAGAATGAGAGACTGTGCGGCTTGTTTAACTCACATTAAAATAAATGAGCTTTTACGTTGCACAAGATGTAGTGGACAATTCCATTACTCGTGCGTAAAAATAAAACAAGAGTATTATCGAGCCAAATTACACGACCTAGAACGCAAGTGGATATGTCCAGAATGCAATATCCGTACTCGTCCTATAAGAAATGACGACACTCCAGTACGTTCGTTGCGCTCCCATACAAAACCTATACAAAATGCTAAGCCTATCACACTGGACACCACAATTACATTGCAGCCGCAAAACTCTACATACGACGATACAGTCACGACTATTGACGAGTACAACGATGACGACCACTTTATCTATGGCGATACGCAAAACACGAAGTCTGAACTAACCACAAGTGCAACCATTAAAGAATTTAATAGTGTAACGCTAGAACAGATAAGCCAACTACTGGACCAAAAATTAGAAAGAAATACTGAACACATACTAACCAAGATATCTGAAATCAAAATTTCTATTCAACAAGAAATAAATACTGCTGTAAACAAGCTTGAACGCAAATTAACAGACTTAAAACAAGACACAAATATAAAATATCATGAAACGAAACAAGAAATTGATGAAATCCAAAGAAAAATTATCACAATGGAATTGGAAAATGCGGAACTAAAACAGAAGATAGCAGAACTAAATGTACCGATGCACGTGATCAAAGAAAACAATAACAGTGATAATTGTAAGAAGTTTGTGATGTATGGACTGGAAGAGTATGGCGAAGACGAAAATGAATTACACGACCGTATTATCAGAATATTTCGAGACATAATTAACATTGATCTAACTGGATACATAGAAGATTTTGCAAGGATTGGAAAAAAAGGCTACAAAAGACCGTTAATGATAGAGATTATTAGTAAAAGAATGACGAAGTACATATTAAGAAACACTCAGTACTTTAAGAACACGGGGCTTGCTGTATCGAATTACCTAAATGACAGCGATATCAGGTTACGAAGAAAACTTAGAGAAATACTAATTCAGGAAAGAAAAAAGGGAAAGTACGCAGTAATTAGAAATAATAAACTGTATGTAGAAGGGAAAGAACACACAGATATACAAGAAGAATACATAAACAAAAATGCAATGAAAAATATTCAACCAGATCAACAAATCTTGTCTCAGAACAATAATACACATTGCATGACCTGTTCCATAACCACGCTAGAGGGAAACCCAATTACAGCCACCGACACAGATAACACTATTATTGCTTCCCGCATGACGAAAACTAAATATAACACCGATCTGCCTGAAAATAAAATGCATTCCCAGCAGAATCAGATCGAGGGCCTAGGGATAGCTAACTCTACTACTGCAGCCACCAATTCATCGCAAGACAGATCCAACACTGATAACGACCGTCAAAAAAATACTAATAGCAGTCAAACAAAAACTACCAACACAACAGCCTTAAATCATACTTTTCGTCCCTAACTTCACGACTATTTTCCAAAACACACAAAGTATTAATAATAAAACCCATATATTAGAAAGTTTGTTAGAAGAACAAAGCCAAATCCAGGCAGTGTGCTTGTCAGAAACATGGATCAGAGAGAAACGAAAAGGTTTAATACAAATCCCTAATTTTGTATTTGCTGCCGGATATTACAGAAAAATGCACAGAGGTGGCGGTGTTGCAATTTTGCTTAGAAAAAACATCGAGTTCATAGAAAGAGTAGATCTAGAAGATCTTTCTGTTGAATGTATAGTAGAATGTTGTGCCATAGAAATACCCAAACAAAATATATTATTAATTGACGTATACCGCAATGACCATGAAATTGAAACATTTTTTACATTCTTAGACGCACTATTAAATAAAATTAGAACAAAAATATCCAAGAAACGCGTAATTATAGGTGGAGATTTTAATATAAATATATACGAAAACTCTAACCACTACAAGCGACTAGTAAATACCATGCTAGAATCCAACTTACATCAAAGAATATTTGACACCACTAGAAAAACATTTAAAACCGCTACATGTATAGACCTCTTATTTACGAATCATTCCAATAAACAATGCAAAATATCAGTTAACGATTATGGCATATCTGACCATAAAGCACTATATTATGAAATTGAATCTTTAGAAAAAAAAAATACATTAACTACACTTACAATGACAAAAAGATGTTTTACGACCAAAAGTATTAACTCATTTAAGGAAGCACTTAATAACTCGAACTGGAATCTAATTATACAACCTGAAAAAAATATTAATGAGAACTATAATAGCTTTGATCTAAAATTAAGAGAATTATTAGATAAATATATACCCTATAAAAAAATTAAAAACCATCAAAATAACAAAAACGATTGCATGACTAAAGGTCTAAAGATCTCATGTAAAAATAAAAGAATATTAAAAACACTATGCAACGAATCAAACAGTAAAAGCCTTAAATTATATTATAAAAAATACGCTAAACAATTAAAAAAATGTGTAAAAACATCTAATAAACTTAGCAAAGCAAAAAAAATGAAGGAATCAAAAAATAAAATAAAGACTATGTGGACAATTATAAAAGAAAATACAAATATAAATAAGTGTAAACGTATAAAAAACATTGAACTCTATGAAAATAGCAATATTGTTAACCAACCTCACCAAGTTGCAAACGTATTTAACGATTATTTTACTTCAATAGGCAAAAAAACAATTAATTTAATAAACCCAACCCCTTACGCTCATATAGACTACAGCTCTTCTGATCCGGCTCTGGCTAACTCTATGTTCTTATCACTAGTTACGGAAAAAGAAGTGTTAGCTATAATTCGGAAGCTACCCAATAAATTTAGTTGCGGAGTAGACGATATACCACCTGCCTTAATCAAATCTTGCGCTCACGAACTCACACCTATCATAGCAGCGTTAATTAATAAATCGATTGAAGAAGAATGTTTCCCTGATCTACTTAAAATTGCTAAAATAAAACCTATTCTCAAGAAAGACGGTAAAGCTAGTAATGTTAGCAACTACCGGCCGATCGCACTACTCCCGGTCATATCAAAAATATTTGAGCGTGCAATTTCTGATCGTATACACAGTTTTTTAGAAAAATACAAGCTCATTAATAAAAATCAATTCGGTTTCCGAAAAAAATCTTCAACAACAATAGCAATATTTAATTATGTACAAGAAATCTTAAATAACATGCGAGAGAAATATCACTCGGTTGGACTACTACTTGATATGTCAAAGGCGTACGATAGAGTCTCACACCGTATACTTATCAAAAAATTATCTGAAATTGGAATTAGGGGCAAGCCACTTAATTGGCTGATATCTTACCTCTCAAATAGGAAACAGTTTGTCCAAATTGAATACTACCGACAAGACACAGGTCAAATAGAATCGATACAGTCTGATATACATACCATTAACGACTCTATCCCTCAAGGCAGTGTACTGGGCTGTATTCTCTTCCTTATATATATAAATAACCTATCTCAAGTAACAAATTCACCATGTATTATATTCGCAGACGATGTCTCGCTTCTATTTAAATGTACTTCCGATTCCAATTCACTTATACACATAAAAAATACATTTATCGACATAAAATCATGGTTAGCCTCACACAATCTGGAAATAAATACAAACAAGACAAAACTCATACAATTTATTCCGTACCAAAAAAAGCCACTACAACTTACTGAACTTGCAAAGAGTCTTGATGTAAAGGAAATAAGCGATTGCACATTATTAGGCCTCAATTTAGACACTAACCTCACGTGGAAAGCGCATGTTGAAAAAGTCAAATCCAAGTTATCACAATTTACCTATGCATTAGCAAAACTAAAAATCAACAGTAACTCAAGCACTGCCCTCACCGCTTATTATGCCTACGCGTATTCATGGCTTCGCTACGGGATAATATTGTGGGGAAACAGTACTGACGCTGATCAACTTTTCAAAATGCAGAAGAAATGCATGCGCATAATCGTCAACATTCGCCAACGCACAAGTTGTAAACCCTACTTCAAACAACAAAAAATGCTAACACTACCATGTATCTATATTTATGAAGCGGCTAATTTTGTCAGAAAGCATCTTCACCTATACACACCCGATTCTAACCCCCGCAGACAATATAAACTCAAATTACCAGTCCCGCGAATAGAAATATTCAAAAAAGGCCCTTTATACATGACAATAAACATATATAACAAAATACCGGACACAATAAAGAAAGAAACAAATAATAATACTTTTCAGAACCAACTCCGTAAGTTTCTAACCCAAAAATGCTACTACGATTTAAAAGATTTTTTCAACGATAAAATTTAATTAGAAAATAAATAGTGATCTATTAAGTTAAGAAGGTAGCATCATAAGTTTTGTATGATCTCATATATTGTTAACCAACCATATCACACTAAGCTATAATGTTTATTTTTTGTTTTTGTTAATAACGTCATCCTAAGTAAAGTTTAAATAGTAGATATAATTATATGTAATAGATCTAATTATAAATGTATAAATTTATATCTATGGTCTGGTTTTGTGACCAGCCATTACATAAAGCATTGCTGCACCCTTTATGCAGGGTATATTACACAATGTACTCTAAAACTTAGTTTTTAGAAGAAAGTGTACATATTTGCAATAAATAAAGAATAAAGAATAATGATCAACTTACATTAAATCCTAAATCTACAGAGTTGTTACAACATTTCAACCCTAACTAACAGACTTGTTACAACATTTAAATCCTAAATCTACAGAGTTGTTACCACATTTCAATCCTAACTCTACAGAGTTGTTACAACATTTCAATCCAAACTCTACAGAGTTGTTACAACATTTCAATCAAAACTCTACAGAGCTGTTTAAACATTTCAATCCTAACTCTACAGAGTGGTTACAACAAAGTACTCACGCGGGCGGCCAGGCGGGCTCCAGCGTGCGCCAGGTGTTGGCGCGCAGCATCCACCCCAGTCCCGGGAAGAAGTCTGTGCGGTGCAACAAATCCGGTTTCGACATCTCTATAACATCCTTCTTGCCGTTGTCGTTCCACGCGGATATGCACCTAAAACGATATGAAATAGAGGTTTTAATTTTGTGACGCAGTTTTTAGAGTTCCATACCGAAAGGTACTAAACCTACGCTGTCTGTCTGTCTGTCCGACTGTTCGGCTGTATCTTTCGAACAGTAATTATATTGCAGTGGTAGGACTCTTTTGCAGGGGTCCGCCTGGGGAATTACCACACCTTTGCCAGTTTTTCAACCGCCAAGCAGTAGTGTGCAAACACTACTGTGTTCCGGATTGAATGGCAATGTTTCCAGCGAAATTACAGGGCACACAGAGATTTGACATCTTATATCTCGGGGTGACGAGCGCAGTGCATTGCCATCCAGGGTTTGGAACTGTTGAAGTTCAAAATTCTGAGTGGCGTTGTGCTGTTATGGGCAAGCGTGAAGAGCCATCAGACGAGCGACTTCGCTCGACTCAGTGCCATAAAAAAATATTGCCAGTTGACATTTTCACAGAATATGTAATGTTACGGCGGATTAACTAAGAAATAAAACTAAAGTCAAAAAGTAAAATTCTCATACAATAAACGATTTTATAAACGTATTTTGGTTTTTGCTCTAATGTAAAAACGGTAATACGTACAAGCGTCAAACTTGGCATGATTATACTACACACTCATCTACACTAATATTATAAAGAGGAATGATTTGTACCTATTTTTGTATGTTTGTAATGAATAGGCTCCGAAACTACTGAACCGATTTGAAAAATTCTTTCACTGTTGGAAAGCTACACTATCCCCGGGTGACATAGGCTATATTATATTTTGTAGCGAGGCCGAAGGCCGAGCTTACACTCGTGCGAAGCCGGGGCGGACGGCTAGTATATATATAACAACAAAAAATAAATAATGGCCAAGTGCGAGTAGGTGACAAATTTCTGTTCACCACCAAGTGAAGCAACGTCGGACGCGGTCAGTGTTTGGATGGGTGACCGCCTGGGCGTGATGTTGCATAGTTAAAGTGCAAAGCCCGGCTCGTACTTGGCCGGTTTATTTTTTGTGACGCAGTTTTTTCCATGCGATTTCTTTAAGAGTCGATGGGTCATCAGCTCAAATCCAAGTAATGGCCCTGCGCGAAACATGTACCTATAATACCTATGCGATCTACATCTGCAGGAAGAGATTCGCACGAATCGGCGCGGGCGCACGACTCAGAACTAAATGACGTAAGCTACTTCATAAAAAGTCAGAACTGGACCAAATTGAAATGGGACCACACGGGACGCACCAGCTTTCAAATAAAAAAAATATTGATTAAAATCGGTTCACCCAGTCGAAAGGTGAGGTAACAAACATTAAAAAAAACACTCGAATTGATAACCTCCTTTTTAGAAGTCGGTTAAAAAAGGATAGATATTTCGGAAAAGTACTGCCTTGGCAGCAACTGGGCATTTCGCGTATGCTGGCCTCAGCCCACATTTTCACGTACATCATAAATTCTTCTATTGCCTACCGCTGCTGCAGTGATTGTACGTACCACAAGCTAGGATCTTTGAGGAGCAGCGGGTAGGTGCCCAGGAAATATTCGAAGAAATCCGGGGATATGTCCAAGTCATCTGAAAGAAAGAAAGAAAAAAAGAAAATCAATTTTATTCGACATTAAATCACCTTATATCTAAAGAACACAAATTATTGTCGAATGAGCAAAAAATCAAAAATAAATAAATATAGAAATTAAGGCTAGAGTGAATTATATCTTTTCTAGATCAACGTGTTCCATCCTCGGCCACACAGTCGCTTACTATCAGGCGAGTTGGTGGCTCAAAGTAGATAAAGTCTATTCTATATAAAAAAGGGGTTATGCGGGATGGGTGGGATGTGTACTAAAAAAGGGGGTAACTTTAGTTTGGGGTACGATATCCAATCAAACCTTATTTCTACTCCATATGGCATACATTTAATTCCAGTACAAAAATCAGAAGTGCGGCCAACACACCTTCCACATTAATGACCGCCACGTGTCCTAGCTCCTTTAAAAACGTGGTTTAGAACGAACTTATAATGCCTCGCTAATTTGCAGTCCACATATCTTTAGCTGGAGGCAAGGAAACCTTATTTCTACTTCTTATGGCTTATGTTTATTTTTAGTACAAAAATCTGAAGTGGAACCAACACACCGTCCACATTAATGACTGCCTCGTGTCCTAACTCCTTAAAAACGTGGTTTAGAGCGAATCTAAAATACCTCGCTATTTTTCAGTCCACATATTTTTAGCTTGGGGCACGGAGATCTCAAATAAAACCTTATTTCTACTCTTACTGTTTGTTATTTACTTTTTAACCGACTTCCAAAATGGGGGAGGTTCTCAATTCCTTTTTTTTTTCATGTTTGTTACCTCATAACTTTCGACTGGGTGAACCGATTTTGATCATTATTTTTTTATTTGAAAGCTGGTGCTTCTCGTGTGGTCCCATTTCAATTTGGTTCAATTCTGACATTTTAACGAAGTCGTTTTTTTATATTGATAATTATACTGCAAAAATAAGTGAGATCGACACTCACCTTCCACAATAATGACCGCCTGATGTCCCAGCTCCTTAAAAACGTGGTTTAGAGCGAACTTGAAATGCCTCGCTATCTTGTAGTACCCTCGGAACTTTACCTTGGCAGTAGGCAAAGGAATCTCAGCCAGATCCGGTTGACGAACTACAGTTATGGAAGGATCGGCGTCTGAGTAAGACTTTATTATTTGATAGGTGGCTTCGTGACCACAGTCCTGGAAAATAAATATCACACGCTTAGCACAACGTAACTCCACAGAATAGTTACAATATTTCAGTTGTTACCCAGTTGTTGAAACATTTCATCTAAATAGTAGCAGATACCTGCATAACAATAATTAGCAGTACAGTAGCTCTATAATATAAGTAGCAGTTATCTGGCTAATTATAATATAAGTAGCAGTTACCTGGCTCACTATAATATAATTAACTGTAACCTGGTTAATTATAACAAAGCCAGTAGCAGTTACCTGGCTAACTATAACATGTCAGAAGCAGTAACATGGCTAGTTATAACACAAATAAGTAGAGCAGTTATCTGACTGTCTAAAATATAAGTAGCAGTTATAAGGATAACTATAATATAAGTAGCAGTTACCTGGTTAACTATAACAGCAGTAGCAGTTACCTGGCTAACTATAACATGGCAGAAGCAGTTACATGGCTAGTTATAACACAAGTAAGTAGAGCAGTTACCTTACTGTCTATAATATAAGTAGCGGTTATCTGGCTTACTATAATATAAGTAGCAGTGACCTGGTTAACTATAATAGCAGTAGCAGTTACCTGGCTAACTATAACATGTCAGAAGCAGTTACATGGCTAGTTATAACACAAGTAAGTAGAGCAGTTATGACTGTCTATCTTTAATGTAAATAGCAGTTACCTGGCTAACTATAATAGGGAAGGTGTCTACGTCAGGGCGGAATTTGATCAGGTTATCGAGGCACCGCTTCACCGTCACCCGATCGCAGGCTATCACTAGCACCGGCAGGACCAAGTTGGCTGATTCTGTAATGTTACAAATAGAAATTACATAAGAAAAAAGTTTCTTTATTTAGTAATTATCATAGTTAAAAACAAAAAAACAGGCCTATGTGATTCATTAAAACAAAGTAAAGGACCCCTAACTCGAAGAGTCGTATCACTTGTCTGTAAACGGCAAACTCTATCTATATCTATCTTCTACAAAAACGTAGAGATAAAAAAACTGTAATTGAGTTTTTTTTTAAACACGGCGTCTTAAAATAAGCAGCGGTTTTTAGAATTTTTGTGTTTGTTTGTTTGTCCACGCTAACTCCTAAACCACTGGACGGTATTAAATGCGGTTTTCACGACTATGCTTCGCTTTGACCAGATTGAAGTATAGGCTATATTATTTTGCGCAAGTGCCGGATTAGGGGAGGGAAAAAGGGTTGAAAGTTTATACGAAAATCTACGCGGACGAAGTCGCGGGCAACAGCAGTAGTCCTCAACAAGTACTCCTGAAAACGTATTTTTTTTTAAGATTCATAAATTAGATTATATAAATGCATCTAAACACGGCGTTATATTTTTTATTTTAAACATTATAACGGTTTATATCCGATTTTTTGGCTTTCTTATAAAGGTTAGATATATGCTACCGCGGAATTTTCTGTAGAACTTTTTAAGGAGTACATTTTTGTTGAACATTGTATTTACATATTTCCCACCCTACACCGATAAAGAAGCCAATCAGTCGTGTAGACAACACAACATCGTGTGTAACATGGTAACAAGAACACTTGTTACCATTTCACTCCGTCAAATTAAAAGATATCGAAACGAAACATTGTTTGTTTATAATGTTATGATAGTCAGCAAAACTTGCTTGTGTCACTTTTTGTAAATTCACACTCAGTAATTTTATATCGTCTATAATGTAAAAATGTGCGAACGAGAAAGCTGCAGACGAATAGGCCCCTTAAATAGCATGTAACATTAGAGTGGTGCTGGATTCTATCTTCTTATATTTCTAAATATAAAAATCTCGTGTCACAGTGTTTTTTTCGAACTCCTCCGAAACCGATTTTAATGATTTTTTTGTGAATATTTGGTAGAGTTATATAATATGATTATTTACGGGATATTTACCGTGGTAAGCTTGTGGAAGGAGCTCCCGATATTTCCCATTTTTTTATTTGTCGGGATTAAAGCCCTTCGTACACACCGCTACGCAAACCTTTGATAATCGACGATTTGAGTCTCTAAGCGACTACCGTCATACATTGAGTCGCGTCGCCGACATTGACGCGACTCGTGTACGATCCTCATTGGATTTGTCTGGCGGCAGTCGCTTGGAGACTAAAATCGTCGAGTATCGAAGATTTGCGTAGCGTTGTGTACGAAGGGCCTTAGGTTCGAGTTCCAGTGATAACCGTAGCAAAAGACTAAGAAAGAGGGTAGATCGTTTTGTCTGCACCTAAATTTGAACTGTTCGACCAACCACCCGCATTCTTTAGTCTTCCCGTGAACATGGTGCATGTAACTGCGCCGAAATATCGGGAGCTCCTTCCACAACCTTACCACGGTAAATATCACGTAAATAATCATATAACTGTGAGGTGTTGGTATCTTATAGTAAATTACATAAACTTTACGTTTACTTATCCATGAAAAGTTAATGTTTGTCACGTTTATATCGTTAAAATTTATCATTTTATATGGGGAAAATTGTTAGAGTGGGTTGCACTATCTTTCTTTACTTTTAACAAACATCGACATTTCAGTTAAAGTACCGGTTAGGCAAAAAAATATTATATTTATTAAGCGTACGAAACAACGAAACGGACCCGGGTATGTCCTAAAACTGCGACCAGAACCACCGGAGGATGGGCAGCAGCGTCCTAATAGTACACGGTGAACGTACTGAGATCCCCAAGCCGCCTGCCAAGCATGGGGATTATGGCAACACTCCTCTCTATGAGGGAGGCCTTGTCCAACAGTGGACGTTAATTGGCTGATGATGTACGAAACAAACGGATAATGAGATAGGTACAACAATAAAACAGATGTACTAGATGACGCCCTCCTGTCATCTGGTCAGTATCACCGTGGTATCATCAAGTATCAAGTAGATCCATTTATCTGACATATAAGGTCGGGGAAAAAGTTTCTTCGTATTTTTTAAACAAATTCAAGACATATTTTTTTCAAGTTTAATTACATTTAATTATAATATATATGTGCCATTTTGTTCGATAACTTGTTGCCATCTTGTAGGTAGTGACATGATCCCGTTGCTGTAGAAATTTTGGGACTTCTGATCAAAAAAATGCAACAAGTAGTTTTGACAGTCCTCTCTTGATGTTAATCTAACACTACCCAAAGAATTCTGAAGAGATCGAAACAGGTGGAAATCTGAGGGTGCAAGGTCAGGGCTATATGGTGGATGCATTAACACTTCCCAACCAAGCTCTCTAAATTTTTGCTGAGTGGCCAAAGATGTGTGCGGTCTGGCGTTATCATGATGAAAGACCACACTCTTTCTGTTGATCAATTCCGGCCGTTTTTTCTCAATTTCTTGTTTGAGTCTCATCTGCTGTTGGCAGTAGAGATCCGAATCGATGGTTTTGCCCGGCGGTAAAAGCTCATAATGAACGATGCCCTGCCAATCCCACCATACACACAGCATCACCTTATTACGTGTTAATCCGGGTTTCGCTACAGTCTGTGGTGCTTCACTGCCCTTTGACCATGATCGTTTGCGCACATTCTTGTCGTAGGTGATCCATTTTTCATCACCAGTGATCAATCTTTTCAAAAACGGTTCGGTTTCGTTACGTTTCAATAGAGAATCGCAAATGAGTACACGATTCATTTGGTTTCTTTCAGTGAGCTTGTGTGGCATCCAAATATCGAGTTTTTTTGTATACCCAGTTTTTTTCAAATGGGTCAAAACTGTTTTGTGGTCAATCCCCAGTTCTTCAGCTACGTCGTAACTATTAATATGCCGATCTTGGTCCACTTTTTCAGAAATGGCATCTACTTTATCCGTAACAGGGCGACCAGAGCGAGCTGCATCTTTGACATCAAAATTCCCGGACTGAAAACGCTTGAACCAACATTGTGCTACTCTTGATGACACTGCATTAGGTCCATAAACGTCACAAATTTTTTTCGCGGCTTGTGTCGCAGTTTTCCCTTTTTTGTAATAAAATTTCACAATATATCGAATTTCTTCGTTAGATTCACTCATTTTATCAAACAAAAAAACAATTGAAAAATGGCGGGAAATTGCTTTTTACTTTTTGTATTCCTTTTTTAAAATGTCATATTTTTAATGGTATCAAAACCAGCCAGATACAAACAGTACAACGGATGAGATTTTTACTACAACCTTATACATACAAAATACGAAAAGACTTTTTCCCCGACCTATTATTATAACAAAGCTAAACCTATTGCAATGTTATCTATTTGAGTGAACCTATTTGAGAGTTTTTTTGTAGGTTTGTTTTGACAAAATTGACACGTAAACTCGGTTTGAACTTTGATCGTAATCAGCGAATATGCATGTGGCCTAATGTTTAATTTATTACAAATAACAGGCTTACAGATGAATATAACTAAATACATTACACATACTGAAAAAATACATTGAATTGGCTGATTAATCTCTGAGATATGAGCGTTTAAAGTTTTAGGTGGGAATAGAGAGGGGATGCTCCATCCCTTTCTCGCAAAGTGTGTGTAAGTATAGCATTTGTATGTCGCACTTGAGGCTTGACGTCATAGCTCAGTATAGTGCGCTCTCTTTCTAGCATGAAATTAAAATACTTATAGCTCATTTATTTTTGAAGTATTTTAAATTTTGTTTTCATTGATAGGCTCTATTGATGATCAGCTTATTTATGAGTTAATAAAAATATATTAGTCATCATGCCTACATAAAACATATGACCGAGCGAAGTGAGGTCTAAGATAAATGCTTTTTCTATTTTATGGATAGATAGATAACTCTTTATTGTTCACACCAAAAATTACATAGGTACATAATATGATAAAAACAACTTAAAACTAGTGAAACAATTGGCGGCCTTATCGCTATAAGCGATCTCTTCCAGGCAACCTTAGACTCACTCACACATACTCTTAGACGCAATCGCAACTGGCGTTCGACCGACTTGGTCCATTGCCAAAGTACGGACATTCGTAACTGGCGTTCGACCGACTTGATCCATTGCCAAAGTACGGACATTCGTAACTAGCGTTCGACCGACTTGATCCATTGACAAAGTACGGACATTCGTAACTAGCGTTCGACCGACTTGATCCATTGACAAAGCGCGGTCACTCGCCACTGGCGTTCGACCGACTTGGTCCAAAATCGCTGTACGTACGTCTTTGTTAGTGCGTCCTACGTAGCTTTACCTAGAGTATGCTTGCGCCTGTAACGCTCGTTGTAAGAAGCCGGCCTTCTATACCTATTTATTTTGTGCTTTAGCACTTATAATATGTTTGTAGCGGGTAATCTCTGAAACCACATAGCTGATTCTGAATTATATATTTTTCTGTTTTAATCTTTTATCGATAGATTTTTGTCAAGGATAGTGTGGCATTCTAGCCACTATCCTTGACTGATATAATATTTTCATACAACACAGGCGAAGCCGCGGGCTAAATCTAGTTTACAAATAATAAAGCTTTGAAAGTAGGCATCAGTCAATGCATGAGTAAACGGAAAAATAAACAGGAATGAACAGGAAAAATAAACAGGAATGAACAGGAAAAATAAACAGGAATGAATAGGAAAAATAAACAGGAATGAACAGGAAAAAAAAAACAATTTGTGGAGCATGCAACTTTAAACGGAAAAGTACATAAACTATTTTATTATGTTGTTATATTGACACACCTGTATTTAGATCAGTGTTTCTCAAACTATGTGTCACGAATTTTTTTTGTAGCAAATTATTAAAGAGAGTTGTTGAAAATCTCTAATACTTAATGCGGAAAGGGCAGTTTTTTTGCAGTTTCAGAGTTGCTCCCATAGTAAAAGATGTTCATAATTAAGTGTACTATGGCCCCCTTTCTGCGTAACCCAGTATATTAAAGGTCTGCTAAGAAGAGTTTTGCGAAAGGGACGAATAAAAGTTTAAATAGTTTTTTCCCTTACGTACGAGCTGATAACCTTCAAACGGCTGAATATATTTTCATGAATCATAGCTAAGTGCACTCTCGATGAAGTCACCTTTCAAACAAAAACAAACTAAATCAAAATCGGTTCAGCCGTTTGGGAGCTACGATGCCACATACAGACACACATATGTACACTACAGATGAAACGGATATTCGGTAACTATCCGGTATCCGGCCTATACGGCACCCTAAATACTACCCGCCGAATACCGGATAGCTAGCGCCTATCCGGCCGAATACTGGATATAAAAATATGGTAATTAATTGCTTTATTTAGTTAGTATCACTTAAGAAATACAATCAGTAATCTCACAGGACTTCTAAAACTTAGAAAATGAATTAGTAGATACTTATACTGCACTAAGGGAAAATTGTGTGTCTGTACTGTCTGCAGTGTTCACACTGCAATCAGTACAATAAAGTCCATGAATGAAACGATTGTTAACTTCGCTGATCAACGAAAAGACCCGAATTGGACCGAGTCCACCCGATCGGTAACGCGCTGCCTACGCAAGCGTGCTTCTTGCGATGCTTCAAACAGCAACGTTCCGCCGGACATTCAGCGGCCGAATATCCGTCTATCCGGCTACAAGGTTGGCCGAATATCCGGTATCCGGCTAAACTACTATTTGTTTCATTTCTAATATACACGTCGGAGGATTAAAAAGGGGACAAATGGGGTTACAAGTTTATAAGAAAGTCTACGCATACGAAGATTTTTACGAGTATACGCGATGAAAAACTTTGGAAGCCACTACTCTAGTTCATTAGTAACCATTATGTTCTGTGGTTGTGTGTCACTGTTTGTGGATAGCAGTTTCAAGGTTTTTTTCTACATGAAACTAGGTTGCGACTAAATGAAACTAGCGGTTTGCTTGTGATTTGTCAGTAAAAAAAACACTTAAAAGAGGGTTCTCAATTAGTTTTGTTTATAACTGATTTCCAAGGGGATTCACAAATCGACTGTATTTTTTTTGTTTTAATGTTTGTTACCTCAGAACTTTCGACTAGGTGAACCGATTTTGATGATTCTCCAATTCTGTCATTTTTATGAAGTCGGTTTTTTATATTGATAATTATTTAATGTTTGTTTTGTTGTTGGTGGTGGTTTGTTGTTTTATATAAAACTAGCGGACGGGGCAGATGTCATTCTGCTCGACCCGTTCCAATTGTGTTTTCAAACTATCCAGAAACCCATTGAAATATACATACAAAATTTCATCGAAAACATTCCAGCCGTTTAGGAGGAGTTAGGTGACAATCACATGTACAGAATAATTATACTATATTACTAGCTGTAACCGCTTCTTCGTCCGCGATTTCTCCAGAAAAAAATTGCCTATGTCCGTCCTCATGATACATACTATCACCTCGCAAAATTTTATCGAGATCGGTTAAGCCGTTTAGCCGTGATTATGTAGCAAACAGACAGACGGACAGAGTTACTTTCGCATTTATAATATTAGTGTGGATCTCGCCTGCGTATTTTTAACATCTATATATATATAAATGTTAAAATACGCAGGCGAGATGCATATGTTGCATAGGCCCTTAAGGAATTTGTAATAAGAAAAATTTGCAAGTTGAAATGGCAATGGGCATGCCACATCGCTCGAAGAACTGATGACCGATGGGGAAGATAGGTTCTTGAGTGAAGACCATGAACCGGAAGACGCAGTGTAGGCAGGCCTCCCACTACATGGACCAACGACATTGTGAGAGTCGCGGGCATCCAGTGGATGCAGATAGCAGGATGTTGTTCAGTGTGCAGGTTGAAGGGGGAGGTCTATGTTGAGCAGTGGACATCTTCTGGATGATGATGAAGATGGGTTGTAACGTCACTCGGTATGTCAACAATATAGTTTCTGTGAAGTCAAGTTGGCATCTTTTTGTTTTGGGTTTTACACTTTGGTACCATGCAATATTTATACATTGGTTTACCTCAGGAATCCATCAGTACTTAGTTTACAAACAAAACATTCTACACAGTTAAAACTTCAACTATTTTTAGGGTTCCTTACCCAAAGGGTGTAAATGGGACCTAAAAAGTAAAAACTAAACGAGGGTCCCTATACAACAAACAGATTTTTTAAACATATTTTTGTAATTGCTGTAACGTAAAATCAGTAATACGTACAAGCGTCAATCTTGGCATAATTATAGTACACACTTTAAAGTAAAACATCAAATAATAATAAATGGCCAAGTGCAAGTCGGTGACAAATTTCTGTTTACACAGAGTTAAGCAACACACTTCAGCACTTGGATGGGTGAGCGCTGGGCATGTCTTTTTGCCCTACTTTAAGTATTTGTGGTGATAGAACCCTCAGTGTGCGAGCCCGACTCGCACTTGCCCAGTTTATTGTAAATTATTTCCGTATGAAAAGTAGCAGAAAATAATTATCAATATAAAAAACTGACTTCAAAAAAATGTCAGAACTGGACCAAATTGAAGTAGGACCACATGGGGAGCACCAGATTTAAAATAAAATAAAAAACATCAAAATCGGTTCACCAAGTCGAAAGTTCACAAGTAACAAACATTTAAAAAAATACAGTCGGAATTGAAAACCTCCTCCTTTTTGGAAGTCGGTTAATAAGATTCAAAGATTTTCTTAGCGAAAGTACGAGAGTCCATGTTTTTAGGGTTCCGTACCCAAAGGGTAAAACGGGACCCTATTACTAAGGCTCCAGTGTCTGTCCGTCTGTCACCAGGCTGTATCTCATGAACCGTGACAGTTAGACAATTGAAATTTTCACAGATGATGTATTTCCGTTGCCGCTATAATGCCGCCACTGTGCTTACGATCATTCAACTTTTTCCGTTCGCTGCGAGACGCGACCCGAATGAACCGAATCACCAAGCGGCTGCTTGCTTGGCTCCTTCGGTTCGCTATGAGCCACGACTCCTACGAGGCGAGGCGCCATATGGCAGCTCACTTGGCTCATTCGGTTCGCTGCGAGCCACAACCCTCCACTGTCAACCTTTCCAAAAACTGTTTGATCTAACAAGCAAATACATTCCGTCATAGTAAACAAAACGATTGTGCGAAGCTCATGACCCCGTTCTGTTTGATTCATTCTAACAACACATTGCTAATAAGAATGAAGACGATAATCTTAACAGATAAATACTAAATTTTGATACTGTGATATAGACACATCAGCCTATGCTGCTCGCTTATCATCAAATAAATAAATATGAATGTAGTACATACCTTGAATAACCTTTTCGCCATCCACATCATTTTTGGAATCAATTTTATTCATTTTCTTCCTCAATTTCTCCAGGAGTTTTTTGCTATCCTCCAGTTGCTTATCCATATTTTTTTCTAACACCAAAATTTTATTTTCCAATGAACCAATTGTGTAGCGGTTTGTTTTCTGTACCCATGGCTCTGTATGCATAAATGCTCCGAACATCCAAACACAAAATAAAATGGAACAAACAATAAAAACTTTTCGTAAGTTCACACGCATTTTTGATGTTTAAACACGTTTCTTGAAAGAGAACCAGATATTCACAGCTGCAGAACGTTTAGTTCATGATCTTTACAAATGCTACACGTCAGTGAGGTGCTTTTCTCGATAAAATAAACAGTAAACATCGGATTTAATCACATCCATTCCACCTCATCTGATAAGTTTAAGAAACGTACTATTCAATACTCATTTCCAGAGCTAAAAGCAGATAACCGGCAAAATTATATTTCAGAACGGAAACTTTATTTTAGGGACTTCATTTCTTGAATTTGCCAATATAAATAAAATACGAAAAATATTTTCAATCTATAACACAATAAACACGGGCTGACTGACTGACTGACTGATCGCTCATCCCCTGCATCCCCACCATTAACTGACAGTACTGACAGGACTGACACCAAAACAGACACGTCAAGAAAGACTAGTGTTGTACAATGCACGTAGTTGACATTGTACACTAAACTTATCGATGCTATCGACTTATCAATTGAAAAATACATCGTTGCAATACTGAGGCACAATAACCGAAGACACCATAGCAAAATCGTAGTAAAATAAAATCATAATATGAAGAGTCTGTAATTGTCCATGGTAGAGTCTGTGCGGAAAGAGAACCGTCGTGGCGAAAAATGGAACTACAAAACAATATGATTTTGATTATTATATGGCAGCCCAGCCCAGCCATCTGTCAAATGTCAAACTATACTTCGTGGTATTTACGTGACGGATACAGCTTTGTTTTGTGTTGTTTTTAAGTGAATTTTGCATAAAATTATGTCTAAAAGGGGAAAATCGTTACGCAGACTCCACAAGGGCAATAATATTTAATATTATACAGTTTTGTCAACGAGAAAAAGTGGCAAAACACACCATTGTTGACCTCAGTAAAGTAACGGAGCGTGTGGCAGCAATGTCCGGTAAATAACAGTTTTATATTATTACTTATGTCCTTCCTAGATAACCTCCGGTTCCTGATATCTCCAAATGTATTTAACTAAAAGGATTTCATATAAACATGTGACAATATTTGTATGTTTTGATTCAACCAATGTTCTTGATAGTAGGCTTAAAGTGTGTTGATGCTTTTATTTTTTTTACTAACTTATGTTTTTTTTTTTTCAGGTTTAAGTAGAGATACAGTATCTAAAATAAAAAAAGAAGGTTCTACAAATAACGGCGTATGGTGCACACCGGGGAAAATACGTAAAGGAAGACCAAAAAAAGTCATTCTTGATAAAGACCATTTATTAGACAACATGCAAGAGTTTATTATAAATGTTACTGATTCGAGTACATCAAGTTCAGAAGACGATACTAATAATTTGTATCTCTCTGGTAGCTCCAAAGATGGATCAGTCATGTCTGGTATAGAATGTTTGGAATCAGACTTTGACTATGGTTCTGATTAGTGACTCAATAAATAAATATATATAAATAAAATCTTTTATTTACTAGCTGCGTCCCATGGTGTAACTAGGGATAAAAAATAGCTTATATTGTGTTAACTCAGAGTAAACCCTGGCTTATTATTATTATTACCCATTACCTATTTGCAATTATTTTTACAACTTTTTCAATAATAGGTTGTATTATTTAGACAGAATTTTGTATCAATTTATTTGTCAAAGTGTAGAAATATCAAGAATCATAGTCGCGCTATAATGACGTAACAGTGTTGTCACCATAGCAAATACGTTAAAAAAACACAGTGGCGCCCTCAAATTTTATGACGGTTCTCTTTCCGCACAGACTATAGCGTTTTGATAAATCAAAGAACAACTCTGGACACTTTACCCTGACTCATTTAGGACGTAAACATTAAAAATAATTCGTTGCTGGCCAATCATATTGCGTAACATTCACCATGCCTCCCATCTCAGCTCTTTCATTTCTATGTTCTAAAATAAACTTGAAGACTATTCAAGAATAGTGCGAGTCACATAACTTTACTAATCAAGGCCATGTTATAAATAATAATAAAAACATCATTCATAAGACTGGACTGTTATTCTGCACAAGCAAACGTGCGCTAACGTGGCCACGATAAGTTACCTTCATATAGTTGGGCCCCTATTCCTTAGGAAATAAAAGCCAACTTTTTGAGTATAACTTAACGTGCCGCGTTACGAGCGTGTTTGCCCGTGCGGAATAAGGGTCCTGCACGTCAGAAGTGAAAACTTAAGTAGTAATTCACAACCTATTCTACACGAGATGGTGCTGTTTTAAAATACACGGTACAGCTTGACGATGCCGCGAGTTCCATGATTTTCATTCGTGTAAAAAGTGCTCAACGCACCTAAAGAAGTTTTCACTTCAATAATAATAAAGTGTTTGGTCTGGGAAAATATTCATTAGCATAATTTGATTGGAAGAAAAATTTGGTTAGGTATTGGTGTGGTTCGAATATGCAAAAAAAAAAAAAACACAAATGCAATGAATATATAACCGTGTATTCTGTGCCATGGTAAAGAAGTAATCTGAGATGACATTGCACACAAATTACTATAAATACAGTTACTATCTATGTTTTCATACAATATTACTTATATTTTTTTTTATATTTAACCCTATTTAACAAACGTATTTTTTATTTGCTCTTATATAAAAACGGTAATACGTACAAGCGTCAAACTTGGCATGATTCATGATTATATTGATTATACTCACTCTATAGTGAAACAACAAATAATACATAATGGCCAAGTGCAAGTCGGTGACAAATTTCTGTTCACCACCGATTATTGTAGGGTGCGATGGGTACTTGAATGGGTGACCATCTGGGCATAATATCTTTTTGCACACGGTGCGGTAGTACGGAACCCTCAGTGTGCGAGCTCGACTCGCACTTGGCCGCTTTTAATTCAAATCTAATACGAAAGTTTCAATAAATAAGTTCTTATTGTGCTATAAATAATCGACACTAATTTTATAATTAGGGATTATTGTTATACAGAGCAGCGGCGCCAGCGGCTCTGCCGCTGGCACGCGCAGTGGACAAAATGCGTGATGCAGTGAGGGAACAGAGTTTAGGAAACAAATACAAATACACTGTTTAAGTTAGATGCACTTTATGATTGTATTTGCGTGTTTTCAGGACTTTCTGTATAGTAATAACTTCTAAGATGTAAATAGATTTACGAGGTGCACAAAAACACACTTGACGCGGGCGGCCATGAAATCGAGAGAGAACAATATTATATTGTGTGACACAGAAAGGAAGATTTACAAACGTCACAAATAATACAGACCTACAATATTGGGGATACCATTGTACAAACAAATAACATTCCCAATAGGAGCATTATTCAACAATTATGAGTAGGAAAATACATGGCAAAAATCTACAATTTACTCGTAGGTATGATAAAAAGCTTTAAATATTACTTGCATAAATGAAACTAGATACAGACTACACCCGGGTGGATTACGACCCTCGTTATATTCGTGCCGTAACGCACTTTCAGTCGATAAATCGCCGGAAAAAAATCGATTCCTAAAAAATATCGTTTGTGACATCGCTTTGTGGACTTCGACCAAAATAAAATGAATGGACGGGCCCTAACCATTGAACTTGACCAGTAAAAACGAGTCAAAATCGTCGGACATATACTTCAACACCTAATTATAAAAATGTACAGTATATTTGTTACAAAAAATAGATATCGGTTTTATTTGTGTATTTACACTTCGGTAAAGCATACGAATTCATAATTTTGTCAGATGTTTCGTTATCGCGTATCAATAGACTCGTGTTTCACTTCCTACGGCTAGAGACCGACTGAAACGAAATGAGAGCTGGCGCTCATTTTGTAATCTTCAAAAATGCGCTTCTACTGGGCCCGTCCATTCATTTTATTTTGGTCGAAGTTTGTGGACATATTATTCCAGATTTGACACTAATAATTATATACACGTTCCTAATCAACGCCCACTGCCACAGCCCATTGCACTATAAATGAGATTATATAAATAAAAATATATATTTGTTACTATATAAATCTAAGTCGTCATCGCGTGTCGGCTCAGAATAAATAAATAAATGGAAGTGTTATACCTATAGTTAAGACATGTCATGTCAACTAAATGGAAAACTGCTCACAGCTCAGACAGAGCACGAAACAATATAGCTCCTAGTAGTGTGATTCGGAACGCGAAGTCGCGTATGTGATCGTTGTGATTTTTTCTCAATTTTGTTACTTTTCGATTTTCATTTAAATTCCATCAAGCCAAGCTAAAACTCAGAATGCAGGCAAAAAGAGATAGTAGCGACAGCTACGGCAGGTGCATTTGTTGTCTTGCTAAAAGCAAACACGAACAAAGAGGCGTGTCCACTCATTTTTTTAAAAGATGTTTAAATTTGATGGTAATTACCTTACATTATTACCTTTCGCTAGCACTGTTACCGTATCAACTATGATGCGTGTACAGTAGCCGTAGATCTCATAGTTGTAACAGACATGTCAACATGGCTTTCGAACCGCCGCATTTTCCCATTCTCTCCCGTTGGTCAGACGGCGATTCATCAGCCAAGTCTGTTAGCTACTTCAGAGTCATAGGGAAGATATGCCTTTAGTTCGTGTTCTCCGTGTTTCACCTACCTTAATTAGTAAATAGGTATAGGTATATTGGTACTTCTAAACCTGGTAACGCAAAAAGGCTTAATAGCTCGGTTCTAATTAACAGACTTAAAAAAAGGTGGAGGTTCTTTGTTAAGTCAGTTAATGAGATCCACTTGTTATTTATATAGATTATTACTATTAAATTAACAGTTGTCTCGTTCCAGGTAGTTTCTGATTCTGAAATAGCATCACCGATGTGTGCAGCTTGCGTTAATTTTGTGAACAAAGTGCAGGAGTTCAGAGAGATGGTGCTGGCGTCACAGAGGACCCTGTACAAAGCTGTCGATGTGAAGGTTGATGTTGCTTATATTGATGGTATGTATGTAATGGGGTTACTTTACGTTCAACAGCCCCGTTGGCTTAGTTGGTAGTGAACCTGCCTTCTGCGCTTGGGGGTGTGGGTTCGATTCCCACCTAGGACATACATTTGAGTGATGAACATTTGTGTTTGTTCTGTCTGGGTGTTAATATCTATTTAAGTATGTATTTAAAAATATATATGTACTTATATCAGTCTCTGGCAGCCATATTACAAGCTTTACTTAGTTTAGGGTCGGATGACCATGTGTGCAATAATGTCCCAGATATTTATTATTATTTATTTATTTACTTGTGTAGTGGGTATTTTCCGCAATTAGGCCATTCATTGGCCTATTTTGCATCACCCCGGTGCATCTGTTGCATCAGCCAACCGGTCTGCTCCAGGAAGGCCAGCAGCTCGCTGATGCCTGTGCAGGCTTCCCATGGTGTCCTTGGTGATCCGAGGATATTATTTCGTTGTTCTTCCACGCTGCTGTCCTCCAGCAGCAAATGGGTGGCTGTATCTTCAGTCTCCATACACCCTCTACATAGGAGATTGTCTGTAACCCCAATTTAAAAAAGTATTTGTTTAAAAGGCAGTGACCTGTTACATCCCCCACTACTTGCCGGTGTTTGTCATGTATTAAATTCAACAACCTACGGGAGTATCTCAGATTGAGTTCCGGGAAAGCTTCCCTTGATTGTTTGCAGTTTTTAGTACTTGCCCAGTATTCTTTGTGAAGTTTTGTAGTACATCATATGTAATGGGGTTCTCAATTTTGTAATTTTTTTAGTTTTTTACCTCGGTAATCCTTTATATATATCTCATTTTTTTATCACGAATAAGTTGCGTTTGTCCACCAACTCGCCTGTTGGTAAGCGACAATGTTGTCGAAGATGAAGCACGCAGACTTAGAAGATACCTATTCACTCTCGCCTTGAAAAGGCCCAGATTATATCTCTTAGGTAACAAGGAAGCCGGCAGGGTGTTCCAATCCTTGGCCATATGGATTAGAAACGTAGAATCAAAACGTTTGGTATGTATCCAAGGAAAGTCCACAATGTATGGGTGGTAGTGGGCCGATTTCCTACTTGTCCTGTAGTAGATAAGGGATTGTAGGATAAGGTCGTGTAGCTCCGATGCACATTCTCCAAAATGAATCCTATAGAAAATTGACAGACTCGCTACTTAACGGCGGTGTTCTACACTGAGAAGTTTCTTAGCCACTTCTCATAGCCTATCCTATAAGAACCAATCTATTTATGAAAAATTTAAAAATTCTTTTTTAATTGAAAGAAAACACTTGCAGATTAGTGCGATAGAAATTTAATCAAAATTAGTTCATTACTTTGGTTTGTAAATCAAAATGACTGGACAATTTTGTTACTTGGATCACGATATGATCATCCAAATGACCGAATTTGTCTATTATATACAAATTTTGTAAAGTTGGTTTTTCAAATTGATAAATTATTTATCGTTGAGCCTTTTTACAATGTTAAGGCAACTGCCAGTACCCTTAGTACAAGATTTGATAGTTTTCGAAAACTTTTTTCGTTTTCGTTTTGTTCCATACATTGCTGGGCTGAAAGCTATTAGAAACCTTTTTTCGTATTTGAGTGAAGCAATCTATACTGCCGATTACTACCGATTTTAGTTCCTCCGCGTTTCCGCTAGAGGCGCTTTGCTAAAATGTATGGAACAATACGAAAACGAAAAAAGTTTTCGAAAACTATCAAATCTTTTACTAAGGGTACAGATGCTTTCTCGAAATAGCCGCAATTAATGTATTATTTTACTCATTTTTAGTGGCAGCAGAGACCCACTCAAACGACACAGAAACAATACAGCAAGAAGTGAAGATAAAAAAAGAAATCTGTGATGACACTCTTGATTCAACGTTTGCAGAAAATATACCAGCTGATAATTTAGAAGGTAAGAAATAAATAAGTAATTAAGTTTTCCACATAACAAAAAAAAAATTGTCTGGTTTTATTATTTACAACTTTTTGACCTCGCCTGGGGCACTATTTTTGAATCGTAGGACTTTTTTCATGCAATGTGATTTACTTGCGAACGAAATCCCAATAGTCGTATCTTTGAACAAATCATAACACTCGTACCTCTACAAGTGACCGATAGAAAGTCTGACAGAACTATGGCAACCCAGAATTCAACCGATTCAAAAATACCAAACCACTGGTATTTGAAATCACCGGTGATTATTTGCGTGTGCGAATAGAAAAAGTCCTATGAGTGATTCAAAAATAGAGCCCCTATTAAGTACATATATCTTGCCAAAAGCTGGGCCCCGCGATTTCACTTGCTATCTTA
Organism: Agriopis leucophaearia; assembly: GCA_949125355.1. NCBI lineage: Eukaryota > Metazoa > Arthropoda > Insecta > Lepidoptera > Geometridae > Agriopis > Agriopis leucophaearia. Next base: position 2,849,747 of record OX421289.1, read on the forward strand.
TACAAAAACCACTCCAAAAACAAAAAAAATGAAGCGTTATACCTACTGCTTCCTCTCTGGAATTTACACCCCCCTTTGGACTTCCGTTTGATCACATCATTTGCAGTTGTGTGCGTTTGTAGAACTAGTAAGAATATGTGTGCAATACGTGTTTACCTCGCCCCCTTCAGTCTTTGGCCGACTTTTTTCGGTACTAGCTCGAGTTTAAAGGCAGATCCAAACTATATATTATCAAAGCAAAAACCATGAACTTTTCTGGTATAAAAAGGTATGAACTACCTCCATCCAAAATTTCATTCAAATATTTTCAGCCGTTACGGAGTTTCGTGCATAATCATATAATCATACCATGGGTGTAGGATTATTCGCAGACTTTTGCATCATTCTTATATTAATGAATGCAAAAGCATTCAGTTCAGTATATTTATGTCACATGAGATAACCTTGGGAACGTTTCCCTTACACGCAATATTCCTCCCTTTTTTTTCTGCCATTTTTCTATCGGACTGCCAGAGCGGGCACGAAAAATCGACACCGCTTTATGGTTGACATTCCGAAAACCCGTACGAAGCGCTTTGATTCCACTTTTATTGTGCGAACTGCTAGTTTGTGGAATGCACTGCTTGAATGGATATTCCCCGATAGTTACAATCTGGGTGTCTTCAAGTCAAGAGTGAATCGGTTTCTTCTAGGCAAGCGTGATCCACCGTAGGCCGCATCATCGCTTAACATCAGGCGAGTTGGCGGCCAAGCACAAGCCTATTTTGCAATAAAAAAAATAAAATATACAAACACAGCTTTGTTCAGGCTCTGCGATCTTCGTCAATAAGTAAATATTACTTATCTTAATTACTCTCCCTTTACAGATGAACAAGACGATGTTAAGAATGGAAGAGAAGAAACAAGATCGAAAAAGAAGATAAAACGTGAAGGTAAGTTTCTTCTACAACGTGTAACAAAAAGGTGTAGAAATACTGAAGAGTGTGTAAGTAGTAATCATGAACAAATTTAACTAGGAGGCCAAACCAGAAATCGGGGGGAAAAACTGCTGTTGCATTTGTCAGTGTTACGGAACAGCTGTTTTTTAACACGTTTTTATTAGCTTGGTATGTATCTATGTAACGGAATCTTTGAACGTGATTTTCAGCCCTTTCAAAACGACGGATTGATTTGAAACTTTGCACACTTATCAAGGACTGATGACAATGCTATAAAACGTGTTTTTTAAACTGTGAGAATATATTTTTATGAAGAAGACAACTCTAACATTACACGTGCCGCGTCAAGAGAGATAGGTCTACGTGATAGAAAGAGACCGGCTCTATAGGAGAATATAAGAGGCGGTATCCAGCGCTGTGCGATTTGAATTGCTACTCTATTGCCTCGTTGATAGAGTTCAAATTTATTTAACTTTCTGCTCTCTGGTGTATACCTTTTTTCGGGTTCCGTACCCAAAGGGTAAAACGGGACCCTATTACTAAGACTCTGTCTGTCCGTCTGTCACCAGGCTGTATCTCAAGAACCGTGATAGTTTGACAGTTGAAATTTTCACAGATGATGTATTTCTGTTGCTGCTATAACAACAAATACTAGAAAAAACAGAATAAAATAAATATTTAAGGGGGCTCCCATACAACAAACGTGTTTTTTTTTGCTCGATACTGATAACGGCAACAGGTAGACACTTGAAATATTCACAGAATATTTAGTTATTTTTTCACTTTTATAATAAACTAGCCGTCCGCCCCGGCTTCGCACGAGTGTAAGCTCGGCCTTCGGCCTCGCTACAAAATATAATATAGATAATATAGCCTATGTCACCCGGGGATAGTGTAGCTTCCCAACAGTGAAAGAATTTTTCAAATCGGTTCAGTAGTTTCGGAGCCTATTCATTACAAACATACAAAAATAGGTACAAATCTTTCCTCTTTATAATATTAGTGTAGATAATTAAATTAAAATAAAACAGATATTTAACAGATGTTTGGGGGCCCCATACAACAGACATGATTATTTGCCGGTGCTTGGTTAAATAGGACCAAATGATACTGGTGCTTACCATTTGGTCCCATTTCAATTTGGTCCAGTCCTGATGAAGTCGGTTTTTTTATATTGATAATTGTTTTTACAGATAATGATGAAGAAATTGACGAAAAAAGTACGAAAATTTCTAAAATTAAAAGAAAACGCAGTACGGGTATCAAAGATGGCAAAAGTCGAACCAAAAGGAAAAGAAAGAAGTCAGATTCTGAATCGGATACTCCCATATCTCAAATTAAGAGAAATAAGGCTTCACAAGAGAAAAAAGGTGAGGGTAGGCGAAGAATTTAATTTGCCTTGATACAGTTGCTAACACTCATATATCCTGCAGGTCTTATTTTAGAAGTGACTAGCCGTCCGCCCCGGCTTCGCACGAGTGTAAGCTCGGCCTTCGGCCTCGCTACAAAATATAATATAGCCTATGTCACCCGGGGATAGTGTAGCTTCCCAACAGTGAAAGAATTTTTCAAATCGGTTCAGTAGTTTCGGAGCCTATTCATTACAAACATACAAACATACAAAAATAGGTACAAATCTTTCCTCTTTATAATATTAGTGTAGAAAACTTCTTTAGGTGCGTTGACCACTTTTTGGGTGAACAAAAATCATGGAACATCGTCACGCTGTACCGTGTATTTTAAAACAGCGCCATCTCATGTAGAATAGGTGAATTACTACTTAAGTTTTCACTTCTGACGTGCAGTCCTATGACTGATGTGTTTTTTATTGTCATTGAAATTTAACACTTGACAGATTTCTCATCTCATCTATTCGAAAATTGACGTTTATTCGTCAATAAGTGTGAGCAAAATGTGTCTTTTCGAATAGTTTTAATAAGTGCGAATAAAAGTTTTGAAATTGGTATATATAAGGTCGGGGAAAAAGTTTCTTCGTATTTTTTAAACAAATTCAAGACATATTTTTTTCAAGTTTAATTACATTTAATTATAATATATATGTGCCATTTTGTTCGATAACTTGTTGCCATCTTGTAGGTAGTGACATGATCCCGTTGCTGTAGAAATTTTGGGACTTCTGATCAAAAAAATGCAACAAGTAGTTTTGACAGTCCTCTCTTGATGTTAATCTAACACTACCCAAAGAATTCTGAAGAGATCGAAACAGGTGGAAATCTGAGGGTGCAAGGTCAGGGCTATATGGTGGATGCATTAACACTTCCCAACCAAGCTCCCTAAATTTTTGCTGAGTGGCCAAAGATGTGTGCGGTCTGGCGTTATCATGATGAAAGACCATACTCTTTCTGTTGATCAATTCCGGCCGTTTTTTCTCAATTTCTTGTTTGAGTCTCATCTGCTGTTGGCAGTAGAGATCCGAATCGATGGTTTTGCCCGGCGGTAAAAGCTCATAATGAACGATGCCCTTCCAATCCCACCATACACACAGCATCACCTTATTACGTGTTAATCCGGGTTTCGCTACAGTCTGTGGTGCTTCACTGCCCTTTGACCATGATCGTTTGCGCACATTCTTGTCGTAGGTGATCCATTTTTCATCACCAGTGATCAATCTTTTCAAAAACGGTTCGGTTTCGTCACGTTTCAATAGAGAGTCGCAAATGAGTACACGATTCATTTGGTTTCTTTCAGTGAGCTTGTGTGGCACCCAAATATCGAGTTTTTTTGTATACCCAGTTTTTTTCAAATGGGTCAAAACTGTTTTGTGGTCAATCCCCAGTTCTTCAGCTACGTCGTAACTATTAATATGCCGATCTTGGTCCACTTTTTCAGAAATGGCATCTACTTTATCCGTAACAGGGCGACCAGAGCGAGCTGCATCTTTGACATCAAAATTCCCGGACTGAAAACGCTTGAACCAACATTGTGCTACTCTTGATGACACTGCATTAGGTCCATAAACGTCACAAATTTTTTTCGCGGCTTGTGTCGCAGTTTTCCCTTTTTTGTAATAAAATTTCACAATATATCGAATTTCTTCGTTAGATTCACTCATTTTATCAAACAAAAAAACAATTGAAAAATGGCGGGAAATTGCTTTTTACTTTTTGTATTCCTTTTTTAAAATGTCATATTTTTAATGGTATCAAAACCAGCCAGATACAAACAGTACAACGGATGAGATTTTTACTACAACCTTATACATACAAAATACGAAAAGACTTTTTCCCCGACCTATTACATACTACTTACTGCTAGTATGTGGAATGCTCTGCCTGAATGGGTGTTCCCCGATAGTTACAATCTGGGTGTCTTCAAGTCAAGAGTGAATATGTTTCTTCTAGGCAAGCGTGCTCCGTCATCATCGCTTAACATCAGGCGAGTTGGCGGTCAAACGCAAGCCTATTTTTAATACAAAATACAAAAATTCTATTATTTTTTTTTGTGTTGCACGCTATTGTTGTGCCGCGCTGTATCTTTGTGTGTAATTTAAATTTACACATTGCATCGCGAACAAATATACAAATCTCAAATCATTATTATATTCATTCAAATATAACTTTTTTTTCAGACTCGAAGCCAACACTTACCCCGACAAAACTCGTCCAATTACGTACCATCATAAAAGAAAACAATAAAATCCGTTCAAACATTATCCTCCTTCTCAAACATTCCACCATCATACCTTTCCTAAACAACTTCAAATCCCCTTTCAAATGCTTTTACTGCGACAAAAAATACATACCCTTCAAAGAATTAAAAGAACACACAGAAAATGAGCACACAAACATATGTGAAACGAAAGTACGTAAAGTTTTAAGGAAACTACCGGAGTATATTGTAACAGCTGATATAAGCTGTCTCAAATGTAAATTGTGCGATGAAGAATTCAAATCAATAGACACGTTAACTGATCATCTCTCGAAAGTTCACGAAAAGTTATACCACAATACAGATAAAAAACCATCACACGGCATCATCGGATTTGACCTCAATAAAGACGTCCTTAAATGCCATATATGCGATAAATTATTTCCATATTTTAAAAACTTGCTAGTCCACATGAACGAGCACGGAACTTTTATTTGTTTTATCTGTGGAAAGAAGTTCGTTTCCGAACGAAAATATCGGTCGCACGTGACAAAGCATGAGAAGACGGGCGCCACATCGTGTAAGCAATGTGGTAAAACTTTTGTTTCGAAATCCGCGATGGCGTTTCATAATAGAAAAGAGCATATAAAATCCAGGATAAAATGCCTGAAATGTCACGAAACGTTCCCGTTCGAGCATTATTCTCAGAGATTACAACACATGGAAACCGCACACGGCATCAAAAGACCAATATTTAAGTGTGAATCATGCGGAAGAGAATTTAAATCATCAGGAATTTTATCGAATCATATAAATTTAACGCACAAGCGCAGTAAGGAATTCCGTTGTGATATATGCAGTTACGCCACATTCAATGGCTCACATTACAAAAACCACAGAAACACACATTTTGGTGTAAAAAAACACGAATGTCATTTATGTAAAAAGAAATTTCTCAAAATGTACTCCTTGACTCGTCATTTGATGATGCATATGGATGATAAAAGGTTTACGTGTCCGCTGTGTGACGCCACCTTTATACAGAAAGCAAATATGAAAAGTCATTTGAGGCATAGGCATAAAGAATTTGATCTAAAAAAGTTGTGAACAAAGATATCTGGTTTAGCAAGTTGAAGTGGCAGTGGGCAGGGCACATAGCACGCTGAACAGATGGCCGATGGGGCTGAAAGGTTCTCGAGTGGAGACCACGGACCGGTAAGCGCCGCGTGGGACGTCCACCCACAAGATGGACAGACGATCTAATAGAGACCGCAGGAAAACACATGATGCATGCCGCTTCCAACCGGTCCTTTTGGATATCGATTGGGGAGGACTATGTCCAGCTGTGGACGTCCAAAATGATGATAATGATGATATTACAAGCTTTGCTTAGTTTGGGGTCAGATGACCGTGTGTGTAAAAATGTCCCAGATATTTATTTATACATATCAGACAGGCGATGTGGCGGTCAAGCCTATTATTTAAAAATAATAAAAAAATCGGCCAAATGCGATTCAGGCTCGCGCACTGAGGGTTCCGTATCACAACAAAATAATTATCAATTTAAAAGAACTACGCCTTAATATTTTGCAAGTGACGCTCGGTATAACTTTTAATGAACATGTTGGCCCAACGCCCTCTGCGTTCACCAACTAGTCCGGTCTAGCTGTAGAGGCAGCAAGGCCAACAGCAATAAGACACATTAGAAAAAAAAAAAAAAGCGGAGCCTTCAGTTAGCTAGCGACCGTGCTAGAGCGATAGCCACTGCAGTCCTCTAGTATCGGCCGAGTTAGGCAACGGGAGTGCGATAGCCACCTGCAGTCCTCTCCCCACGCCTCAGCTAGGTAATTAGCTTAGCTCTCCATCGTATAGGCTAAGAGTGCGATAGCCACTTGCAGTCCACTCTGACGCCTGGTTAGGGAACGTTAGGAAAGTCTAGTATTGTTGAAACTACAAACTCTGCGATACCATATTTCCTGTAATAAAGGTTGAGACTGTTATATCGTCATTTCCTTCACTACACTCTTCGCCTCCTTACATCTGGCGCCCAACGGAAAAAACTCACTGGCCGAACGCAATAGACGAAAACTGGGAAGAAGAAGAAGAAGAGGTAGAAAACTCTTCGCCTCTTTACATCTGACGTCCAACAATAAAAACTCGCTATGCCGAAGGCAAAAGACGAAGACTGGGAAGAGGAAGAAGAGGTAGAAAACGAAGAAGAGGTGACATTAACGTCGAAGCCCATAATGCTGTCAAGTAAACAGTTCGCTGAACTACTTAAACGACAGCCAGTGCCTCAAACGTCAAACAAAAACTTTACCCGCTGCTCACTGAAATTCAACGGAGAACGAGACTACAGCAAAGTAGACGAATTCATTACAGCAGTAGAGATCTATAAAAAAATAGAAGACATTTCTGACGACGATGCACTGGCGGGGTTACCATTGTTGCTGAAAAATCAATCAAGTACGTGGTGGCAAGGAGTAAAAGGTGAAACAAAAACATGGCCGCAAGCGATAAAATCCCTGCAAGCTGCCTTTGCCCCCGAGCGTCAACCATATGAAATTTATTTGGAGCTTTTCGCAACATCACAAAGAGAGGATGAGCCGACAAACAGCTTCATCTGCCGCAAGCGCGCCTTATTGGGAATGTTACCCCTAAAGCGACACAAGGAAGATGAACAGTTAGACCTCATCTACGGTCTACTAAAACTAAGTTTGAAGAAAAAAGTGGCTCGGTCTGACATAAAAACTTTTGCCAGCTTACTTGAACGTGCTCGACACCTTGAGTCTTTGGAGGAGGAATCTGGGCCCTCTAAACCGCAGATTACAAGAACATCGACAGAACCAGGGAGCTACAAATATAAAAGATGCCTGTTCTGCAGCAGGAAAGGCCACTTAATCGACGACTGCCGCAAGAGATTGGCCAAACTAACAGAGAAACCTGGAAAAGCCGAGGAATCAAAACCAGCCATAACATGTTATGGTTGCGGCGCACCTGGAGTTTTTCGCAGCAATTGCGAAATTTGCCGAACAAAGGATACCCCACCTAAATCTGTAGCATTTTATACCATACAGACGTCAACGGTAGAAAACAATGTAAAAATCCCGACCATTGAAATAACGATTGAAGGAGAAAATGGATACGCTTACATTGATACGGCGGCACGGACTAGCATTGCCAGCGAACAATTATACAAAGTAATGCTGAAGTCTGGCGTCAAATTCGAGAATCAGCTTGCAGATGTTCGTTTAGCTGACGGGTCTACGAAGAGGCAAGTTTTACTCAACGGAATGGTGAAAGTCACGATTGGTCGCCGCATCTTGCCTATCACTTTTACGGTATTACCAGAGGCAAAGGACAATCGCACTCTCCTGGGGATAGACTTCTTGGAGTCAGCTGGTATCACACTAAACCTACCGCAGCGCGTATGGTCTTTTATTGATAAACCAGAAGACATACACCACTTCGTGCCACTGAAAAACGAAAGACTTCCAATGCTAAAAGCAGCAAGGAAAATTAATTTTCTTAACGAGGAAGGAAACAGTAAACTTTAAGATCTGTTTCACTGGTCAAGCAACTTGCACATGATCTCACCACTGCAAGAAACACCACCACTATCACCAGTGAGAGAAGATTTGGGTTCCCCTACTAAGCGACCGCGCTGGCAACTCGTCAAATTCGATACACCGCCACATCCTTCTCATCCCCGAGAACCGGCAGATCCAAATTCAAAATTGGATCCACGTATTGAATATGTACCAATAAACCCTATGCCTTTGTATTCTGTTGATTTATTTTTACAACCAAATGAAGGAATCTTATTATTAAGTGATGAAATAGTACAATTTAATACTTTGCTCATTGAATTCAAAGATATATTTGAGGAAAATACTAAACCTACTCCTCACGCAGAACATAGGATTGACACTGCAAATAATGAACCTACGAGTATAGCAGTAAAACCTTATCGATTATCTCCTGCTAGGCAACAGCAACTGAGACATAAGATTGATGATATGATCAGTAACGATGCCATTGAAGAATGTGACTTATCTTGTTCAGCACCAGTCGTGCTAGTACCTAAAAAAGATAACGATGTCAGAGTTTGCATAGACTATCGAAAATTAAATGAAATAACTAAACCAGATCGTTATCCATTGCCACGTATTGACGATTTACTCCATCAAGCAAAAGGTATGCCATATATGTCTACTATCGACTTACAATCTGGCTATTATCAAATAAAAGTACATCCTGCCGACCAAGACAAAACTGCTTTCATATCACCATTCGGAATATTCAGATTCAAACGTATGCCATTCGGTCTACGTAACGCACCAGCTACTTTTCAACGTTTAATGGATAAATTCGTGAATGGGCTGCGCGCACAATGCGTACTATGTTACTTAGATGATCTAATTATCAGATCAGACATATTTATGCAACATCTAGAAGATCTCCGAGAAGTATTTACAAAACTAAAAGAATATAACTTAAAAGCTAATAGAAATAAATGTAAATTCGGATGTTCAGTAATCAAATACCTGGGACATCTCATAGTACCAGAAGGAATCCAGACAGATCCGGATAAAATAGCAGCGGTTACAAATAGACCCATACCGAAAAATTTGAAACAATTGATAACATTTCTGCAGACAGCTTCATGGTATAGAAGATTTATCGAAAAATTCGCAGATATTGCAAGACCTTTGACAATACTAACAAAGAAAAAGTCAATTTGGCATTGGGATGATGAACAACAAAAAGCATATGAAACTCTAAAAACTGCACTAACTACAGCACCAATCTTGAAACAAGCAGATTTCGAATCACCTTTTATTATAAAAACGGATGCAAGTAATTACGCCATTGGAGCAGCTTTAGTGCAGGGGGAGGGACCAAATGAACATCCTATCGAATATGCCAGCAGACAACTCACTTAAGCTGAACGTAACTATACGGTAACAGAAAAATTAGCAATTGTCTGGGGAGTATCACGCTTTAGAGGTTACATAGAAGGCTCAAAGTTCGTCTCTGTCACAGACCACCAACCACTGAAATGGTTACTGAATTTGAAGTCACCTACAGGCCGACTTGCACGATGGGCACTACAACTACAGCCCTACAATCTTGAGATAAAATACACTCCTGGAAAGACAAATATTCTAGCTGACAGTCTTTCTCGGCGACCATGTGATAATCATACTGAAACATGTGAAATTTGTGAAATTGAATTGGATTTTCCAAAAGAAAATGAAACTAATACAAGAAATAAGCAAAAAAGTTATGAAGATCTAAATCTCATCATAAAAGCATTAGAAAGTGAACCAGGAAGTGAAGATTTCATACAATGGTCAAAAAGAGGTTACCTTATCCACAAAGGGGTACTTTATAGAATCAAGAAGATGATAATGCTAAACTAGTCGTTCCAAAAATCGAAGTACAAACCATCCTAAAATCATTTCATGATGCACCTACAGCTGGACACCTTGGGATAGAAAATACAGTCAAACGGATAAGCAGCAATTTTTTTGGAAAAATCTACGTAAAGACGTAATAAACCATGTTAAAACCTGTATTGAATGCCAAAGATGTAAACCATCAAACCAAAAGCCATCAGGATTATATCAATCAACCGCCAACTATCAGAGATTTGAAGTTTTATCTATAGATTTGTTTGGCCCATTACCAAAAGCACCAAATGACGAAAAATAGATTTTCATTGTAGAAGATACAGCATCACGTTGGGTATAATTATTTGCACTCAAAGAAGCAACAGCTCAACAATGCGCTCTGACATTACTTAACAAAGTAATATTACAATATGGACTGCCACGCCGAATTACAAGTGACAATGGCGTACAGTTTATATCGGCAGTAATGCAAAAACTAACATTTTGCTTGAATATACAACAATTTTTAAGCCCTGTCTACCACCCAGAACCTAATATTGTGGAACGAAAAAACAGGGATATGAAGAGTCGAATTGCAATAATGGTTCAAAACGAACATCATCGATGGCCAGAAACCTTACCTGTCATTAGATTCTCAATGAATTCCGCTCACAACCAAAGTACTGGATTCTCAGCAGCATATCTAACATTCGGAAGAGAAATGAGAACTCGGTACGAAATATCGCACAACTTCAGCGAGATTGTACGAAATGAAAACTTTATCCCAGAGATTACTCCACATCTGGAAAATCTAGCAAGAGATCTAGACATAGCAAAAACTAATATTGAAGAAATGCAAGATAACAACAGATTAAGGGCAAACCAGAAACGACGTCCAGACCCAGGTTATGCTACTGGAGACCTAGTGTTAGTACAAACACCCCCGGCGACGGTCCAAGCCGAGGCTCGTACCTCCGAGGTGCCCTTGCGCTTGTCGCCCAAAATCTAAACCATGTTGGCCCAACGCCCTCTGCGTTCACCAACTAGTTCGGTCTAGCTGTATATCTAGCGGTATTGCTGTTGGCCGCAAGGCCAACAGCAATAAGTCACATTAGAAAAAAAAAAAGCGGAGCCTTCAGTTAGCTAGCGACCGTGCTAGAGCGATAGCCACTGCAGTCCTCTAGTATCGGCCGAGTTAGGCAACGGGAGTGCAATAGCCACCTGCAGTCCTCTCCCCACGCCTCAGCTAGGTAATTAGCTTAGCTCTCCATCGTATAGGCTAAGAGTGCGATAGCCACTTGCAGTCCACTCTGACGCCTGGTTAGGGAACGTTAGGAAAGTCTAGTATTGTTGAAACTACAAACTCTGCGATACCATATTTCCTGTAATAAAGGTTGAGACTGTTATATCGTCATTTCCTTTCACTACACTCTTCGCCTCCTTACAATACTTAAATAGATAACAACCCTAACACCCAGACATAGAACAAACACAAATGTTCATCACACAAATGTTTGTCCTAGATGGGAATCGAACCCACGCCCCCAAGCACAGAAGGTAGATTCACCTAACAACTGAGCCACTGGGGCAGTCAGATAAGATGATGTACCTACACAGCGAAATTATAACTAGATGTACATTAATAAATTATTAATTACATGCTGCTTTATCTATTATTGGAATGTTACATAGATCTCCATAGCATATAAGGGAGCGTTAAGTATTACGTAACGAATTTGGGGGGGGGGGGGTCTTGTAAAACGTTACGATGCGTTACAGGGGCGGGAGGGGGTGTTTGAACTACGCGTTACGTAACATTATTTATTTTCGAAAGAAAGGTCGCGTAAAGAGATTCTCTCGCGCATTTTTTATATAACAAAGGTATTTTAACGACTTTCCGGTACTTGACGCCGCATAATTGTGACTGTGTATTATGTATTCTGTGTTTTTAGGTAAAAATGTTCTCATGGTTGTTACGTAACGTTTTACTAGGGGGGGGGGGGTACAGAAAAACGTTACGACGCGTTACATAGGGGGGAGGGGGCGTCCAAAATCTCCAAAAATTGTTTTACGTAATACTTGAACGCTCCCTAAGTTATATTATTTCATCACATTACATCATCAGCCAATTAATGTCCACTGTTGGGCAGAGGCCTCCCTCATAGAGAGGGGTGTTGCCATAATCCCCACGCTTGGCAGGTGGTTTGGGGATCGCAGTACGTTCACCGTGTACTATTAGGACGCTGCTGTCCATCCTTTGGTGGTTCACGGTGGAATACTTATGATCAGTTGGCATCAATTAGCATTTTATAATATGTAAGTGCACATTCTCGCATGCACACCTGGGGCCTTACCCCTAGCTCGAAAAGTTGACCCGCATAGGTGTTATTTGTCTAAACGGTACCATCAACTACGATAAGCGGTAGTTATTTGATATCCGCCAAGCTTTGTTATTTTCACGCACACACGCATAGTAAAACGGATTTTCGTTCATTCAAGTTAGACGCTATTAAACGGTGCAGCTTAAATGAGTTGGTTAACTTTAGGTACCTATCAGGTACCTACCTACTAAAAGTTGGCTCGCAAAAGTGAAGCTAGGGGTAAGGCCCCTAAATAGAACTGGCTCCCACAAACTCAGGGTATCCTACTGTGGGAGCTAGGGCCTCATATACGACTTAACTAAAATATAATTTTGACAATATTCTAACATAGACATAATTTCTTTTTTAACTTTAACAAAAACTTACTAACAAAAAAATAATAATTAAAAAAACTAACATTTGTACGCCGTACCTGGCAAGGACATGAGATACGTTTCCATTCTTACGACCCTTTATGCTACTGTATATGTATGTGTACCTACCATGTACTGACAAATAAATAATTTGATTTGGTTCACATAAGTTATTTTATTCAATCTTGTTTTATTTGATAATTGTATAAAATTTAAGCTAAATTTAGAAATTTAGTATAATATATGTTGCATGAATTTTATTAACTTAATAATCTAATGTAATGTAATAAGATAGCATAAGCTGTAAATTTTGGTGACCATATAAATAAATTTATTATTATTATTATAGCATATAAGGGAGCATTCAAGTATTAACGTAAGGCAATTTTTGGAGATTTTGGAAATGTAACGCGCCGTAACGTTTTTCTGTAGTCCCCCCCCCCCCCAGTAAAACGCTACGTAACCACCAAGTGACCATTTTTACCTAAAAGTCACAATTATGCGGCGTCAAGTACCGGAAAGTCGCTAAAATACCTTTGTTATATAAAAAATGCGCGAGAGAATCTCTTTACGCGACCGTTCTGAAGAGTTGAAAAAAAAAACAATGTTACGTAACGCGTAGTTAAAATACCCCCTCCCGCCTCTGTAACGCATCGTAACGTTTTACAAGACCCCCCCCCCCCCCCCAATTCGTTACGTAATACTTGAACGCTCCCTAAGTTATATTATTTAAGCAAGCAGTATTGTATCATTCTGTTGGTGAACCAATAAAAAAAACATAGACAAATGAAATAAGAAATTTGTCCTTTATTTTCGGGCCGTTGCCCGCGACTTCGTCCGCCTAGATTTTCAGCATAAACTTTAAATCCCTCTTTTGCCCCGCACTATTCGGCCCTTTCGCAAAATCCTTTCTTAGCTAACCAATACACCTTATAAGGAATCTATTTGCCAAATTTCAGCTTCGTAATTACAAAACTTTCAATTCTTTCAAATTTAAACCCCCATTTTAACTTTCAGTTTGCGGCGCAACTTGTTGCAATCACCTATGGCCTTAGTACGAGCACTTACGAAAAAGTTATCGTTACGTAAACGATAGCAAATGTATGAAAAATTCAGTTTCCTTTCACGACCGATAGAGGCGCTGTTAAATTTTTCATACACTTTGCTATCGTTTACGTAACGATAACTTTTTCGTAAGTGCTCGTACTAAGGAAGGCCACTGAACTGAATCGCTTATAACAGGTAGCCGTAACGCCCTTATTGTTAGATTTGTGTAATAACACAGAATACATATAGTACAAATGCAGAAGATTCACTCCGCAAGAGCATTTAAATAAGTAGCGACTCTTGCTACTACACAATAAAGTCCAATTCAGGACGTGCGAGCGCTAACTACCTACAGCTATATTAACCTACAAGTTGCCTCTCTGTCTATCGGCACGGCAAGTCCGACAAGACGACTACTTGTAGCTTCATAAGTTAATACCTAAAGTGTGGAGTGCGCCAGCCCTCACTGAAGTGAGAATTTTTTTCGTTTAGTCTCTTTTCTGTGCCAGCCCTGGTAATAACTCTAAAGGCAAGGCTGTCATCCGCCTCTACACGTGTAATTAACGCGAAGCTCTAAATTCTAATGCTTGTGGCGCCCCGTCACATACCGATGAATACAAAAACGATTTGAAACACATTAAGAATGTTTTGAATTCCATATTCAAATATGCGGAAACATTGCTTTTTTCACGTGCCGCGGCAACACACGTTTTTCGCGTGCGGCGAGCAGTTTGGGTTTGGAGTTCCTTGGTTTCTTTGACATCTGTAACCTCACTGAAGTGAGAATTCGTTTAGATGTAACCTATAGTCTATTAAATGTAAGTTGAATGAAATGAAGTATGTCAAAATCTTCGATTAGTGCTGGGACAATTCGGACCAAATCGAGAATAATGTGTGTGTCTATCGACTGGAAGTGTCTTGCACGAATAATATTTTTAAACCAATCTATATTTCTGTTGTAGTATGAAATAAAACAGAAAAAGCAAGTACAAATTTTAGTAATATAAATAAATCTATTGTTTAATCTAATGGTGTACATTCCAAATCAGTGTCATCATCATCATCAGCGTTAGAGTCACTTGATAAATCCTGCAGATTAATAATAAATGCTATTCAATCAATAGTCAGTCTAGTATGCTATTCTAGTAGTCAGTCTTTGGATAAAGATGTTTCGTTCCGTAAAATTTACTAAGACAGTTGCTAGTAATTCGATATTATTATACTATATACAAAAGAAATCTAGGTTTACAAAAAAAAATAGTACGTTATATGTACGAGTTTTGTATTTCCATAGTACGTAGAGGAAATTCTGAAAAAACATTTAAAAAAATACTATTTAATTCACACAGCAAAATAAAACGATCGATTTTACGTTTATCGATTTACCACGTCCCTAAATTTTTTGTCAAGTTGACGTAACCTTGTTATGACAGAATGGAAAAATATGGCTATTGTATTGTGATAATCCACACTAAATGCAGTTCCGTTTTAAAATTTAAATATACTTTTACTATTTATATGTACAGCACTTGTAGTTCATAATAGTTTAAGACGCAGAAAACCAGTGATCTTTGTGTTACAAGTAAATGCAATTCGCCAGACGTTATTACAAAGACATGCCCTGAAATGTCGTCAGCTGTCGTTTCAATCAAGCTACATTTAAAGGACTATAGTATTAGTATACTTATATAGGTATTCATCTATTCCATACAAATAGGTTAATTAATAAAAAACCGCCAGCATGCTGGGTACGCTGCCAACTGATAGTGGGCTTGAGCATTTGGATTGTCTTTAGACCTTCAACGGTCTATGGACATTCTAACTGTTTTTGTAGTGTTAGTGTAAGCTTGTATTTGTTTAGTAAATAAAGGCACGTGCCCGTTTAAAACAAAAAAATTGTAAAAAGGCCAAATACCACTTTTTTTTTACAAAAAAACTAAATACCATAACTTATCACGTTATCTCGAAAACTGCTTGATTTCAGTTTCTTCGATTCCTTATGGGTTGCAGAGAGCTTAGAATGGATCTTAAGAAAGTGGCCAGTTAAAGAGGGCGTAGTCTTTTTTCTCAGGTTCCAAGAACCGTTGTGAAGTTGAAGTCTCCCCAGCGGGAAAGAATATACGGAGACTTGAAGGGGGATGGGGGGGGGGAATCCTCACCAAGGACTTCCTAGGGATTACGAAAACGGTAAGGAAAAAGAGGTCCACGTTTGCATTAAAATGCAATAAATCACCTTGGCCTTTTCGGAGGATTTAAAAAACAAGATGGCCGCATACAAAATAATCACGGCAAAGTAATAATAAGTGGCAATGGACAGGCCACATCGCTCAAAAGGATCAATAACCGATGGGTAAGAAAAGTTCTTGAGTGGAGACCGCGAACCGGAAGACGCAGCGTAGGTAGTGTTACATAATAAAAGAATCGGTAAACCAAAACATTGACTTTATTCAGCTTGAATGACATCCGTCATATCATAAACAAATAGACAATACCTACCTATGTAAAGGACTTGAACTAAGTAAAGAGTTTACACTACATTCACCCCTCCTTTTAAATTAAGTGGCGTCGTTATCGCAGACGTAATCACTTAGATGTGCAGGAGCTCGCCTTTCGCGTGATGATCGGCGTGGTGCTGTAACTTCCTGCGGTACAGGTGCAATTGCAGGTTCGTCTGGCTCTGAGGTATGTTGTTCTGGTCTGACTAACTCTGAGTTATGTTCGTCGACCGCGTCTTCAAAATTGTCTTCGTCTGGTAGTGGTGCTAAGTGTCGATTTGATACGGTAGTTTCCGTCCCGTTTTGAAGCCTTATGTGGGAGTAGAGCGGATTTGCCTCAATTAGTTCCGCTTCTTCCACTAGCGGGTCAAACTTGGAATTCCTCACATGCTTTTTTAATAGAACTGGTCCAGGGGACAAAAGCCAAGAAGGCACAGACTCTCCAACCGGTGAGCGTCGAGGATGATTGAACATTCGTTCATGTGGGGTTGCATTAATACTCGTACACAATAGAGAACGAATAGAATGAAGTGCTAAAGGTAGCACCCGTTCCCATTGGGTGACCGTCATGTCTTTTGTATGCAAGAAAAGTTGTATTGTTTTCCACAGAGTCCCATTTAGTCGTTCAACTTGTCCGTTACATTGCGGATTATAGGGCGTTGTTCTGCTGCATGCTACGCCTAATGGAACTAAGAAATTTCTGAGTTCATTTGACATGAATGATGAACCTCTGTCTGTATGAATAAATTGTGGAGTTCCGAACATCATGAAGATTTCCTTTAAATGTTTTATAACAGTATTAGTAGTCATGTCCTTACAAGGAAACGCGAATGGGAATCTTGAGAATTCATCGATGATCGTCAAAATATATTTGTTTTGCGTATTCGATGGAAGAGGTCCTTTAAAGTCTACATTCAGGCGTTCAAAAGGCACTGTAGCTTTGATTAAATTGCCTTTTGTTGTTGCATAGCGAGGTTTGATTTCTGCACATATTCTACAGTTTCCAGTCATTATTTTTATATCATTAGTCGAATAAGGAAGATTTTTCATTCGAATCCAATGGGTCATTCTTACTATTCCTGGATGACCCAGTGCATTATGCAATTCATGCAGTCTTTGAGGGTTCACGTGCGCACATACGCGAGAAAAAGCATCTGCTACTGTATTCTCTCGACCAGGTCTATATACAACATCGTAATGGTAGCATGACAGTTCCAAACGCCATCTCTCGATTTTCTCATTTTTTATTTTGCTTGTATGATTTTGACTAAACATGAATGACACCGATTGTTGATCAGTAATGAGAATAAAGTGTCTCCCAAGCAAAAAGTGACGCCATTTCTTTAGAGCCTCTACAATCGCAGCGGCCTCTTTTTCTATAGCAGGATGTCGGCGTTCCGGATCTGTTAGTGCTCGAGAAAAAAATGCCACAGGTCTGCCATTTTGTGACAGTGTTGCAGCCAAGGCATGGTCCGAAGCATCTGTTTCAACTGTAAAAGTAATATCCTCTAGAACTGATGTAAGGACTGCTTCAGCAATATCTGACTTCAAAGTTTGAAAACATGTGGTGGCATCATTGTTCATAGGAAATTTAGTAATATGTATTAGTGGATGAATTTTTCCTGAAAAATTCTTTATCCATTTTGAGTAGTGCGCAAACATGCCCAGCGCTCTTTTCAAAGAAGGCATATCTATGGGTACGGGGAGATTCATCAGTGGGGCTAGGCGATCCTCATCTGGTCTCACTGTGTTATTTTCGATTTTGTATCCTAGAAGCTTTATTGATTCTTTTCCAAATACGCATTTGTCTTTGTTTAAAGTTAGTTTGTATTTTTGTACGGCTTGCATGAAGTTTTCTAGATTTTTATCATGATCCTCTTTATCTTTGCCACAGACAGTGACATCGTCAAGATAAGCGTAGGTGCCAGTTAAATTCTCTTTCGAGATGATGTATTGTAAAGTTCTCTGAAAAGCAGCTACCCCGTTAGTAACGCCGAATGGTATACGTGTAAATTGATAGAGATTTCCACAGGCTTCGAAAGCTGTGTAAATTTTTTCGCTTGCGAGAATTGGCACTTGATGGTAAGCGCTTTTAAGATCAATTTGGCTAAAATATCTGTTTTTGGCCACCTTCGATACGATTGATTCAATGTTTGGTAAAGGATAAGCATCCAATAGAGTATATTTGTTGATTGTTAGTGAATAGTCTATGACCATTCGTTTGCGGTGTAGTCCCCCACTAGTAACTAAGACTTGAGCTCTCCACGGAGATATACTAGGTTCTATGACGCCATCTTTGAGAAGTTTATCGATTTCCTCGTTAATGAAAGCTTCATCAGCAGTGCTGTATCGTCTTGACTTTATGGCGATTGGTTTTATTGCCGGTGATAAGTGATGGAATTTAGATGCTGCTGGTACGCCGGCAGCTAAAACATTGCATATCTTAAGAGGCTTTTGACTACCTCCAAAATTCATTTCTACAGATGAGTGATTTTTCAACAAATCATGGCCTATTATGATATCAGCGCAAAGATTTTCAATAATTAGAAGTGGTACATGCTTGTATGTATATCCTTCTAGCTCGATTGTGGCGAAGCACACTCCATCTATATCGAAAGTATGACTTAGTGATGCTAGAGTTATTCTTTGACGATATGCTTTATGTCTCAGATGCAATGTTTGGGCAACACTTTTATTGATAAAACTTACCGAACTGCCTGTGTCTATCAGAGCATCAGCGCGAGTCTGGTTTATTATTACAGGAATTGTTGCCTGTTTTAGACTTGATGGTGCTGCAGCGCACATTTCAGCGGGAAAGTCTGTATCTGTACTTGCTGAATTGGCAAAGGGTTTGGAACTGCGACACACTTTGCTAAAATGCCCTCTCTTTCCGCATTTTTCGCAGTTCCTATTAAATGCGGGGCATTTAATGCGTTGGTGTATGCTTCCTCCACAAAACCAACAACGTTTCCCCGTCGAAGTTGGTGGCGTTGCTGCAGCTAGTTTTTGTTCAAGCGTTGGCTGTAGGTCTTGGTTTTGAGAAGCATTAAGAGACATTTTTGTTTCATTTACGTAGGACTTTGCATTTTTTTCAGCTGTTTCAAAAGTGATTGCTTGATTAAAAGCTTCGTCTAGGGTGAGATCTATGTTTTCAAGCAGTCTTTGACGAATATTACTTGACAGTAGACCTGTTATGAAGGCATCTCGTGTAAACAGATTTCTGTGTTGTTCAGAAGTGACAGATTCGAAGCTACAGTTGATTGCAAGCAATTTCAAAGATTGTAAGTATTCAGAAATTGTTTCTTCAGGTAGTTGGCGCCTTGTTGCAAGCACATATCTTGCGTGCACTACGTTCTTGGGTTTGAGATATATTTTATCTAGTGTTTCAATAGCTGCTGTATAAGTTTGACATTCTTGGATTTGTACGTACACATTTGCATCTAGATGGTTAGATAATAGCATCAGTTTCACAGTATCGGATGTAGAAACCTGTAGTTCAGCATTTAGAAAGTTTGTGAATAGGATCTTCCAATGTTTCCATTTATTTTCAGAGTGCGGAGAATCTGGCGTAACGTCGAACTTTTCTGGCCGTAAGTATTTGGAGAGTAAAGACGGCGGTGCATTGGAAGTAGATGATTTCATCGTGTTATACGCGAATTCAAGCTGAATAAATTGTTACATAATAAAAGAATCGGTAAACCAAAACATTGACTTTATTCAGCTTGAATGACATCCGTCATATCATAAACAAATAGACAATACCTACCTATGTAAAGGACTTGAACTAAGTAAAGAGTTTACACTACAGGTAGGCGTCCCACTAGATGTGCCGCCGACATTGTGAGAGACGCGGGTCCAGTGGATGCAGGTGGCAGGATGTCGTTCAGTGTGGAGGTTGAAGGAGGAGACTTATGTTCAGCAGTGGACGTCTTCTGGCTGATGATGATGAAACAAGATAAATGACTCATACAAAATTCATACACCTTACTTTAGAACGCACCATGTCTGTCTACCTATACCTATGTTACGGACATAATAATATTATAGATGCTGTGCATTCAAGGCCGTCGCCAAGGGGGGGCAGGGAGGGGCAGCTGCTCCCCTCAGAGTTTAAAAAACGTAGCCAACTGCAAAAAAACTTTGACTGCTCTAGACTGTATCTACAATTCATATTTTTCGCATCCTCCATAATATTAACTTGCCCTGGGCCACAGGCTGGCGACGCCCTTGGGTGCGTTCGACCCAGTGTCTAGGTGCATATCTAAGAGTTTTCAAGGGCTATTTGGTGAGGGCTTAAACTGATGAAAATCCTACAATACAAAATAGTTCGACTCAATATCAGTAATCGCGACTCAACGTCAGTCACGACACGACAACGCGAGGCCACAGTTCGTTAGTAATTTATTTAGCCAAGAAAATGATAACTCAACATGTTTCCATAACATGCCACGGAACCCTCCACCCAAATTAATCTTCAAACCCAATTTAGAAATAGTAAACGTCGCGCTAAGCCAACTTCACAAGCCACATTTATCACGCCTAAAAAAAGTTGAAAAAAGAAACCGCTAGCGCCACCTCTCGTTTAATTATTACAAAATATGTCGGTTATTCCAAAGGTCGGCAAAGTTCACATTTTTTGTTGTAATTTATTTATTTTATGGGTTACGTATGGCGTGAATATCGATTTCGGAGGAAATCATTAATTTAGTATTGCGTTTCAAAAAAGATTACGTAGGTATACCTACTTATCTAACTGTGGAAAAAGATAAGTTATTGACTAGGTCGTAAAGGTTATAGAAGCTTAGTCTAGATGCGGCAGATTTTTTCTACAGTCACTCTAAGAAAGCCTGCGTTAATAATTGTCAACTTAAAAACCGACTTCAAAGTTAGTAAATATGCAATGTCGTGAAGCGAAAGGGCTTCAGTAGGGGGGTAAAAGAGTTTTACCTACATACCCTACTGGATATTTATTATGAACAAATGTGGGCAATTTGAAATCTATTTATTTTAAAATCAATAAAAGGGGTAATTAGGGTTCAGGATTCCGTAGAATGATTCGGTACCTCAGAGATATAGGGACTTCTTCAATTTGGAAATATTCTGAGAATGATGATGATACTAATTGTTCGGATTATGGAAAGTTCCGGCGACACCGCGTCTCGGCTTGATTACGAGGGACTGTCAAGGCGGCAGGACTCGTCCAAGTGTAGATGATGCTCGAAGTCAAGGCCGGGTATCAAACCCGGTATCCGTCACGTATTACACTCTGAGGGTGTTGGCGGAAGGAAGGAAGGAGCCCTGGAAAAATTCCTCAGCTCAAGTTCAGATATTCTTTGAAATATTTGTCAGCTGTCCGCATGATCCGGGATGGTCGAAGATGAACAATTCCCACGAAGCATGAAGCGCCCTGATATATAACAGCTGACAACACTTTTTCTTAGTCACTAATATGACACTTTATATGAAGACAACCTCCTCGCGAACGCTATTCGCGCAGTCGGGTAACTTATATTATTATCATCCTATGTGATATCGCTTGGAGGTTTTGAGTTTATTTGAGAAATTACACATTCTTCACGAGATATCAAAAGTTAAGATTTATATCTCGTGTAGTTATTTAACACTTAAAACCCTTGAATAGGTATTTAAAACACACTGTTATGCAATGGAAGATTAATTTTACACAAATATCAAAATATACAACATAACAATTACAACTTCCCAGAAGAATTCCTGGAAAGTTGGCATGAATTTAAATGGAGAACTTTTTTTTTATGATACTGGGTGACGAGACGAGCGAAGTCGCTCGCCTGATGCGAACAGCTCAACGCAACTCAGAATTTTGAACTTCAACAGTTCAAAACCCTGGATAGCAATGCACTGCGCTCGTCACCCCGAGATATAAGATGTCAAATCTCTGTGTGCCCTATTATTTCGCTGGAAATATTGCCCTTCAATCCGGAACACAGTAGTGTTTGCACACTACTGCTTGGCGGTTGAATAACTGGCAAAGGTGTGGTACTTCCCCAGGCGGACCCCTGCAAAAGAGCCCTACCACTATAAAAACCACCACTGCTTCCTATATAGGACACATAACGTATAAAGCTGGTCTCAACAAGGAGTTATGACCAGCTCACTGCAGTTCTCCATCCAAAATTGCTTATGCATACCCTGTTAAACAGTACATGCACTCATACAAGGTGGTGGAAATATATACCCTAAACATCGGGGCTGAGGTGAACATGAATCTTCACGGAAGATATACTACAGAAATCAGAAAATCAGAAATCAGAAAAGTTTATTTTGTGACAATGAAAAAACAATAAAACAAAAAATATTAATATAGAAGTAAGTAAACAGGTACATTGTCACAAAAACCGACCCCAACTCAGCATGTTGCTGGTTGTATACCTACAACCAGCGCTGGTATTCTGTTGGGCCCGGCAAGTGACGCACGCACTGATTCTTTGGTTCATAAATGACGTAGTTCTAAGGTAACAAACATAAAAATTCGAACCTATAACCGATGGGTAAGAAAGGTTCTTGAGTGGAGACTACGAACCGGAAGACGCAGCGTAGGTAGGCCTCCCACTAGATGGACCGACGACATTGTGAGAGTCGCGGGCATCCAATGGATGCAGATGGCAGGATGTCGTTCAGTGTGGAGATTAAAAGGGGGAGGCCTATGTTCAGCAGTGGACGTCTTCTGGCTGATGATAATAATAATGAAACATTGTCAAAAATGCAACCGAATTGAGAACCCCTTTTTTGAAGTCGGTTAAAATAAGGTGGAATAAGGCGATGATGTCAAATATGAACTTTTACACTGTTTTAAACTATCACGGTTGTTCACTAAAGTTATACGATTATTTACGGGATATTTACCGTGGTACGGTTGTGGAAGGAGCTCCCGATATTTCGGCGCAGATACATGCACCATGGTCACGGGAAGACACAACCTTACCACGGTAAATATCCCGTAAATAATCATATAACTTTAATGAACTTTTACGTCATTATCCTAAACCTACCGTAAAAATATCCCATCTACATGTCCCACCTAATTCAGTCGACAATCAGTCTACTCCAATTACTTCTCCCAATTACCACTTCCACTAAATAACCATCTCAATTACTTCTGAGGCCATAAATCTCATCTCCCCTTTTAGAATTGATAAAGAAGACAGACGGGACTTGGCAGCTTAAATCGCCACGCCTACCGTCTCCCATTGGCTGTACTCTAATTATAGGATTAACTCCAGCTATTTGCAGCATTTAACACCCTAACATCTGCAATTTAAACTCTAATCCAAACTCCTAAAAGTTAAAATCGAATAAGAAACGTACAAGAAAATTGTCATCCAGAAAGACGCCCATTAGCAAAGGTACTCCGTCTTCATTTTGATCTGGCACGTTTCAGGAGTCATTAGTGCGGGATTTTCGACGTTATGACGCCGGATATAAAGGTGATCGGTTTTGTAATAGTGTTCAGTGGTAATATGTTATTTGAAAGGCAGTTAACATTCTCGGGAAGACGTTTCAGCGGACCAATTGACAAAAACGCATTGGTGGTTCGAATAATTTGGGATTATATTGAAGGAGTGCAGTCGGATGCTAGTGGTCATGAAGACAGCCTGTTCAACGCTTAGTAAAGTTCTAGTCGGTACCTAGAAGTTAGCACAAGTGGTGTATAAAAACACGAATAAATAAGTGCCTTCAACTGTAATGATCGTATAAAAAACAAGTGAAGTGGGCCAAGTGTATGAGTGAACAAAAATGTCCTTTAACCTAACTTTCATTTTATGAAGTGCCTTAAAATATTTAAAGTGAAATTAAATTAGGGCCTTCATGTAATAATCGAATTAAGGCCAAGTACATTTGAGTGAAAAAAAATGTGCTTAAACCTCTATGCCTAACTCTCAATAATAATTTATGATCGCGTGTGTAAAGTGCCTTATAATATTTTAAGTGAAATTAAATTAGGGGCTTCGCTTCATGTAATGGTCGGGTTTAAAATAAATAAAAAGTGCCCTAAGTTCTGCGAATAAGCAATTAAAATTGCGTGCGTAAATTAGAATTAATATTAATTTAAATTTAATTTTTACTAACGAAAAGTGAACTCAAAAGTGCCTCAATCTTAAATAGGTACCTAAAAACACTAAAAGTTAGCAATATAGTTAAATTCCTAATATACGTACGTAACTCTACCAAAGACTTTACCAAAGCAAACACAAAAACTATTTTTTTAAACGAACCTACCGATTAAAACAAAAAAAATTGATCAAAAACCGAAAAAAAATATATAACACAATAAAAAAATGTCGACGACCAGTGCAATGGATACAGATGAAACACAAAATAGCCTCAAAACCGAAAAAATCGAAAATAAGCTCCCATTTTCGATCGAAAATTTACTCGCCAAAAAAGACACTAACACCGAAATTTTCAGTCCAACTGGCTCTCATGTCTTCAGTCCAATCGACACTAATGCTTTTAGTGCAAACGACACTAGTGCTTTTAGTGCAAACGACACTAGTGCTTGTAGTGCAAATGAAACTAGTGGCTTCAGTGCAAGTGAAGTGTTCGAAAGTGTAGATTCTGACGATGAAAGCAACAGTTCAGAGCAAGTGGATGTAGAAAGCTCCACGGTAGCTGACGCTCAAGACTTCGCCGCCGGGAAGAATGATTATCAACAAGCAGGTAAAACTAACGGGCAATGGAGAGGGCTATGCTCGGAGTAGGTATCTTTGCGCGATAGAATCCGAAACGTGGATATTCGCCAAAGAACCAGTCACCGACATACTTAGTTATTAAAATTTGCATGTTGAAGTGGTAATGAGCAGGCCACATTGCTCGAAGAACCGATAACCGACGGGGAAGCAAGGTTCTTGAGTGGAGACCACGAACCGGAAGACGCAGCGTAGGTAGGCCTCCCACTAGTGACTAGATGCACTGACGACAACGTAAGAGTCGCGGGCATCCAGTGGATGCAGATAGCAGGTTGTCGTTCAGTGTGGAGGTTAAAGGAGGAGTTCTATGTTTTCAGCAGTGGACGTCTTCTGGCTGATGATTATGATGATGAGGTAAAACTACAGTCGGTTCAAGTTCCTCTAGCTCTGAGAGGGGGCCAGAATATCGTGCGAATCAATCTCGCTCGCCCATTACATGTTTTATTCGACTTCAAAAAAGAAGAGGAATCTCAATTCAGTTGATATTTTTGTTACCTCAGAACTGCATCATTTATGAACCGATTTGGAAAATTATATTGAAAGGATATGCTCTCAGATTGGTCCCGTAGAAATTTCATTAAAGTCGGTTCAATAGTTTGGCTTTCGAATTAAAATACCTAGAGAATTCGGTTATTTGTATGAAGTCGGTTTTTTAAATTGATTATTTTTATAATAAAGAGGAAAGATTTGATTGTTTGTTTGTTTGCATTGAATAGGGTCCGAAACTACTGAACCGATTTGAAAAATTGTTTCACTGTTGGGAAGCTACACTATCCCCGGGTGACATAGGCTATATTATATTTTGTAGCGAGGCCGAAGGCCGAGCTTACACCCGTGCGAAGCTGGGGCGGACCACTGAAGTGAGAATTTTTTCCCTTCTCTTTTCTGTGGGGCTTAGGATACTGATATATTAGGATATTGATATAATATATTAACGTTATAAAATGACCGTAGCACATTTTTCAAAAGTAGACGCAAGTAATTTGATGGTATAAATAAAACATATACATACCGTGTTACTTAAAAAACTTTCTAAATTCTTGAGAGACCTTTGAACTGCGGATCAAGCGAAATTCTTACTTAAAACCCCAAATCAAACTTGCGAGGGCTTCTGAGATATGGAGCGAGCCATATTCTTCATTATATTCATTCATTGCTGATTCTAGATGCATGAAATTTTCTTATTCTTTATAAGTATACCGAAAAATTTATAGAAAAATCATAGGTGCCCAATGAGAATCCAGATGTTATTACAACCTAGAAGAATTTTTCAATGATAATTTTGACGATATGTAAACGAATATTGCCAGCGTTACGAACCTAATATTTACGTACGTTTATTTTGTAAGAACTTCATCGATAACTAATTATATGTCTATATTGAATAAGAAGTGAAAGAAAGGAAATCCGTAAATTTTGAATAAGTGACGTGGAAATTGGTACCTACTTAAACTTCTTTTTACCTGACTGCGCAAGAAGGAGGGTTATGTTTTTTGTATGTATGTATGATGGTTTCTTTGTCACGCCCTACAGCCTAAACGGCTTAATGGATTTCGACATGACTGAGATGTCGACATTTGAATCGTTTTAATCACAGAAAAGCTAAACGAAAAAATTCTCTCTTCAGTGGTTTTAATAGTGGGATTAGTGGGAGTGACGTAGGGTACAAGAATTCAAGATGGCGTCAGCGAACATGTTATATTATAAAGTTGAAGATTTTCTACAAGACAGGCTTGAAACAAGTAAATATATTATATAAATTAGATATCTCATTACTGATAACAAAAAATTTGTACACCTTAATAAGGTAGAATATTTGAGACACATTTGTACCTACACCATCATTTATGACAATATTCTGACAAATAAACTTAATTTGATTTGATTTGAACAAAAAAATAGAGGGGAAAATAGTACCTAAGTAAACTTTGCTATAAAATTTTTCAAGTTGAAGTCGTAATGGGCAGGCCTTATCGCTCGAAGAACTGATGACCGATGGGGAAGAAAGGTTCTTGAGTGGAGACCGCGAACTGGAAGACGCAGCGTCGTAGGCCTCCCACTAACTAGATGGACCGACGACATTGTGATTTTCTCGGGCATACAGTGGATGCAGATGGCAGGATGTCGTGCAGTGTGGGGTTAAAGGGGGAGGCATATGTTCAGCAGTCGCCACCATGTCGATTCGATTACAGAACGAGAGCACGGAACCAATCCAATTGCAGAAAGGCGTGAGACAGGGAGATGTTATCTCCCCGAAACTGTTCACTGACGCATTGGAGGACGTTTTCAAGCTCTTGGACTGGAACGGATTCGGCATCAACATCAATGGCGAATGTATCACTCACCTTGGTTTTGCCGATGATATAGTCATCATGGCAGAGTTGCTGGAGGACCTTAATACAATGCTCAGCGACCTCAGTAGCCTTTCCCAACAGGTGGGTCTTAAAATAAACATGGACAAGACAAAAATCATGTCCAATTTCCATGTTGTACCCGTGCCGGTAATCGTTGGGAACGATATTCTCGAAGTTGTTGACCATTCCACCTATATTGGACAGACTATTCAGTTAGGTAAGTCCAACTTAGGCAAAGAGGTCACCCGAAGAATCCAACTCGGGTGGGCAGCGTTTGGGCCGACCGACGACATTGTGAGAGTCGCGGGCATCCACTGGATGCAGATGGCAGGATGTCGTTCAGTGTGGAGGTTAAAGGGGGAGGCCTATGTTCAACAGTGGACGTCTTTTGGCTGATTATGATAATTTATTTAGTAAAAAAATATGTTTCAAAATTATTTACCTAAGTACAGTTTTACAGTTTTAAAACAATTTTTTTTCCACGACTTTCAAAATTGACGATAAAATAATCAGCTGTTTGAGCTGTTTCATACATTTGTTGTGAATATTTTTTTTTGTATGGAACAGCTGTTTTTTTTAGCTGTGCTCGCGTGTAATCGTCTATAATCGCCGATTGTGAAAAGGAGCCATTAAAGTGACGACGCGGCGTGATAGATGCGTGCGTGAAATTTTCAAATGGGCATTCGTTTTTTGACCGACTTCCAAAAAGAAGGAGGTTATCAATTCGACTGCTTTTTTAAAATGTTTGTTTATTACACCAGAAATTTCGACTGGGTGAACCGATGTTTTTTTTTTATTTAAAAGCTGGTACTTCCATTGTGGTCGCATTTCAATTTGGTCCATTACTGTCATTTTTATGTTATATATTATATTTTCCAATTCTCGATTCGTACAACTTGTGTTTTTTAGCAGTTTGCAGTTCGTACAAAGTTTTGTTTGACTTGTTAGCGAGCGTTCAAGTAATGGTATTACGTAACGAATTTGGGGGGGGGGGGGTCTTGTAAAACGTTACGATGCGTTACAGGGGCGGGAGGGGGTGTTTGAACTACGCGTTATGTAACATAGGTTTTTTCTAACTCTTCAGAACGGTCGCGTAAAGAGATTTTCTCGCGCATTTTTTATATAACATAATATTTTAGCGACTTTCCGGTACTTGACGCCGCATAATTGTGACTTTTAGGTAAAAATTGTCACTTGGTGGTTACGTTACGTTTTACAAGGGTGAGGAGGGGGGTACAGAAAAACGTTACGGCGCGTTACATGGGGGGAGGGGGTGTCCAAAATCTCCAAAAATTACGTTACGTAATACTTGAACGCTCCCTTACCTTGTTAGCAATTCGTACAAAAAAAAAATGTGCATCGCATCGCCATCCGTACAAATTCTTGATTCGTACAATTCTCTATTTACTTACACTAATTATCAGTTCGTACGTTTCTGCGATTGGTACAATGCTGCAATCGGTACAGTTACACGATTCGTACAATGATAAATAAAAACTTTTTTCTATTACCTTCACAGATATATTATGAGTGATGAGTGCATACCTAATTATTGTCTGCATTGTCAAAAATGTCAGCCAAGTCACGACAGCGCCGGATGCCATTTTTTATTCCAATATTTCGAGAAGTTACACGACGCGCGCCCCCGCTCGTTAAATCATTAAAATGAGATACAACTCTCTTAATTTCTTTAACGATCATAAATCGCTGTGACATTTGTTCTGTCAAATTGGGTTGTTATACAGGATCATTTTGGTTTGATAGTAATTTTATACCTATAGGTATCGGTCCGGTCACCGACCAATTGTCAAAAATACAAACTTGGGTTTTGAAATAGAGTAGCATTTCCATTAGCGTCCCATTGCTTACTCTTACTAGATATTGGCATCAATTAAGTTGTACCATTCTATAAACTAATCTGAGAGGACTAAAATTATCGGCGTCTTATTTCATTTCAGTACGGCAGAAAAGAATGGCAACCCTTTTAGAGCTGTCAAATTAAGTTTAGTTTAGAGAATGGTACATCAGAATCGACGAAATTAATTACTAATCAGAAAAAGTTCTAGTCTAGTTTAGGTATGATTATATTCTGTCCATACTTTTTCAGTGACAGCCCCGGTGGCTCAGTTGTTAGTGAATCTACCTTCTGCGCTTGGGGGCGTGGGTTCGATTCCCACCTAGGATAAACATTTATGTGATAAACATTTGTGTTTGTTCTATGTCTGGGTGTTAATATCTATTTAAGTACGTATTTAAAAATATATATGTACGTATATTAGTCTCTGGCAGCCATATTACAAGCTTTGCTTAGTTTGGGGTCAGATGACCGTGTGTGCAAAAATGCCCCGTATATTTATTTATTTATTATTTATATTGTTGAAAGAAAACTTGCAACAAAGGAATTAGGTATCTAATGTTGAACTAAAAACCACGATTCTATTCCATTAGCTCCTGCTTTACCGACTTATACTCCGATACTCACTGAGTATCGGAGTATAAGTCGGTACCGGTCGGTCGGTCGGTAAAGGAGTACCTACTCACTATATCAAATCAAACGCAATTATGTAGAAAATAAATTAATTAGCGTCTAAAATAATCCCTATGATCCGGCTTAGACAAAAACAAGACACAAAACACGCATGCAAACCACTTTGACAGCGGTAAAGCAATTAATGTCAATTTATCGTCAGTTGTCAACGAACGAAGTCTTTGTTTCGCGCCATTGTCCACTGCCAACTATTTCCACCTATAAAAAACAATAAAAGTCTCTAATGCGCGCTCATAAAGTATAATTTCGATTATTCATTGACTCTGATAACTGTAAAACTAATTTTGTTTACAGCGTTGACAGATTCAGCCGCGTTCAGAATTCTCTCATCCGCTCTCTGGTAATAGAATTTTACAGCTTTTTAATGAGCTTCGGCCACTTACTAAATTTCACTCACGAGACATTTCTTTTCATGTTTATTTCCTTTTTTTTCTAACCAGTGAATAATTACGGGGCAGAAAGATTTAGCTAACGAGACTCGGGACGCGAGGAGATTTATCTTTTCGTAACAAATTTAGAAAATGAGACATCAGTTGGTCGTTTAAGTCGTGCGAGTGTGTGCGTGCCGTGTGGTAGTTTATTTGTTTGTGTGCCCGCGGTTTCAGGAAACCAATTGAAATGGCTAATTTGAGTCGCGATGGCGGGGACAGGGAATCGTTAGAGACGCCATGTCGTTGGCAGATCGTAAATAAATTAGATGTAACGATGTTTTTTCGCGAATGAGTCGTAAATACGAATTATTACTGAGAAATGCTTTGATTTTTATACATGTTTAACCATAAAGACGATAATATAAAACGCGCAGGTATTTAATTGGCTGTCGTTTATGCAAATGCATTTCTTTATGACAATTTAATAATTAAAGTTAAAATTTTTAAAACTTCATCAACTTATTCTATATCTATATAGTTTTGTAACTAGTCTCCTAATTATCAATCCATGGAGACGCTATGCTAACTCTTCTTCCATCTTTAAAAAGTGTAGAAAGGAGGCAAGCACAATTTTTAAAAGTGACAGGAATGCGTTCTGAATCACGCCAACAGCACCAACGAAGCAAAGAACCAACAGTTGATCCGGAATACGATCTAAGCTAAATTTTCATAATATGGTGTACATGTAAGAGATATCAGAAAAAGTGGAACGCGTTTTTATTGGAATAAAAACCTTTAAAAACTCTAAAAGAAACTGAAATTTTAAGAAGAACCTGATACCAACTCGAATTTGATACTAAATAAGTGGTTGTCATTAAAACTAACTAAAATAACGTATTAATTGGCGCCAGAAATACCGCGGTCATGGCGTGCTTTCAAATGGGCCGGGGAGGCGCGAAGTGGTGATAGTTTTTTACGTGTATTTTTCATGAATCGTATTTCTTGGCTCGGCTTTCAGTGATTTATTGGCGTGTTAAAACATTTGAACTCTGAGACTGTCTTGTCAAAACTTTGGATAATAACACGAGATTTTGAGATATGTATAATAATTAATAATTCTGAGGATGATAAACTTCTTTTTCGCAACATAGCTGGTTACAGTGTCGTGTGTCGAAATGAGGACTAGGTGATTGAGAACGGAATAATCTATAACTAGCTGCGCCCCGCGGTTTCACCCGCGTGGTGATGTAAATCGGTGATGATGATGATGATGATGAAAAGTAGCCTATCTGTTAATCCAGGACATAAGCAATGTAAATTCCAAAATTCATCCAAATCCATCCAGCCGTTTCTGCGTGATTGAGTAACAAACATCCATCCATCCAAACTTTCACATCATCATCATCAGTCAGAAGACGTCCACTGCTGAACATAGGCCTCCCCCTTTAACCTCCACACTGAACGACATCCTGCCATCTGCATCCACTGCATGCCCGCGACTCTCACAATGTCGCCGGTCCATCTAGTGGGAGGCCTACCTACGCTGCGTCTTACAGTTCGCGGTCTCCACTCAAGAACCTTCCCCATCGGTTATCAGTTCTTCGAGCGATGTGGCCTGCCCATTGCCACTTCAACTTGCAGATTTTAATAGCTATGTCAGTGACCCTGAAATTTTTTCATATATGAATGATAATAGTGAGAATAGTATGATAATGAAAAAAAAAACGTTTTGTTTTTCAATTTATGAATGAAACCTAACTTTATAACATATTCCATGAGGTGGTAAATAGATACAGCAAAAAAATCATGCCCATTTCACATGCACCAGAGCTACCCCTAAATCACATTTTTTTTAAATAAAAATTGATATAAACCTATATATCAAAATCAAAATGAATTTGGTGGAATCCTTTTAAGATTGTTGTAACCAACGGGTCAACATGGCTGACGTCAACCACGTCAAACAACGAGAGAAAAAGAGAGAAATAATGTTCTCACTCCTTCTCTCCCGTCGGTCAGACGGCGATACGTGGTTCGTTGTTCACGTCTATTACGGCTATAAAGAGATTCTAGGCGCATTGCGTCTTTATCATAACCGCCGCTCTGAAGCACAGAAAAGAGAAGGGAAAACAATAATTATCAATATTAAAAACCGAAACAAAACTGGACCAAACTGAAACGGGACCACACGGGAAGCACCAGCTTCAAAAAGCTTGGTATCCTACCGAAGGTGCGTCGGTACTTCACGTCGGAACAGTTGCTACACTGTACCAAGCACAAGTTCGGTCGTGCATGGAGTACAGGGGCCTTACCCCTAGCTCGAAAAGTTGACCCGCATAGGTGTTATTTGTCTAAACGGTACCACCAACTACGAAAAGCGGTAGTTATTTGATAGCCGCCAAGCTTTGCTATTTTCGCGCACACACGCATACTAAAACGGATTTACGTCCATTCAAGTTAGACGCTTTTAAACGATGCAGCTTAAATGAGTTGGTTAATTTTAGGTACCTATCAGGTACCTACTAAAAGTTGGCTCGTAAAAGTGAAGCTAGGGGTAAGGCCCCTGGTCTCACTTTTGGGATGGATCAGCTAAATACCAGCTCGGGGCGTTGGAGTCAATTGAGAAACGTGCCAAGAGGCTCATCAGCAACGAAGCCCTAGTTCAGACTAAGCTTCTTAGTCTTGAGCATCGGCGCAAAGTTGCTAGTCTATCGGTTATTTATCGGATACATTTTGGAGAGTGTGCATCGGATCTGCATGTTTTAATTCCCTCCTGCCCTTCAAAATCAAATCAAATCAAAATCGGTTCACCCAGTTGAAAGTTACGAGGTAACAAACATTAAAAAACTGTCGAATTGATAACCTTCTTTTTGAAAGTCAGTCCAAAAATCCCACTTCAGTGGTCTGAAGTACCTACGAACTGAATTAGGCTTAGGCTGTCAACACGTATCGACTATCGACCTGGAGTCTTACCCCTAGCTCGAAAAGTTGACTCGCATAGGTGTTATTTGTCTAAACGGTACCATCAACTACGATAAGCGGTAGTTATTTGATAGCCGCCAAGCTTTGCTATTTTCACGCACACACGCACAGTAAAACGGAATTTGGTTCATTCAAGTTAGACGCTTTTAAACGATGCAGCTTAAATGAGTTGGTAAATTTTAGGTACCTATCAGGTACCTACTAAAAGTTGGCTCGCAAAAGTGAAGCTAGGGGTAAGGCCCCTGCTAATTTTGGTACTGATATTGTCTCCCAGGATCATCGATGTCCCGCGGCAAGCGCGCGCGCACCGCATTCAGCGCACAGCAGATCAAGAGCTTGGAGGCCGAGTTCGAGAAAAACAGATATCTGTCGGTGGCTGCGCGGGGCAGGCTGGCGAGGCAGCTAAGACTCACTGAAACTCAGGTATATAACCAACTATTTCGACATATCCTAACTTCCTTTTAACTAGTAATACTTACTATACATTGAAAGTAACTCTTTCTCGCTGTCTGCTTGTTCGCTTTTAAACAGACTTCCAAAAAAGAGGAGGTTCTCAATTCGACTGTTTTTAGGGTTCCGTACCCATTGGCCATGTGACCCGGGTATGTCCTAAAACTGCGACCAGAACCACCGGAGGATGGGCAGCAGCGTCTTAATAGTACACGGTGAACATACTGCGATCCCCAAGCCGCCTGCCAAGCGTGGGGATTATGGCAACACCCCTCTCTATGAGGGAGGCCTAGTCCAACAGTGGACGTTAATTGGCTGATGATGATGTGTACCCATTGGGTAAAACGGGACCCTATTACTAAGGCTCCGCTGTCCGTCCGTCGGTCTGTCCGTCCGTCCGTCTGTCACCAGGCTGTATCTCATGAACCGAGACAGTTGAAATTTTCACAGATGGTGTATTTCCGTTGCCGCTATAACAACAAATACTAAAAAATAAAATAAATTAAATATTTAAGGGGGCTCCCATACAACAAACGTGATTTTTTTGCTCGTTTTCGCTAGACATTGATAACGGCAAGAGGTAGACACTTGAAATATTCACAGAATATTTAGTTAATATATTCACTTTAAAAATAAATTATTAAATTAAAATAAAATAATATTTAAGGGGGGCTCCCATACAAAAACGTGTTTTTTGCCGTTTTCTAGATAATGGTGAAATTTTTGAAATTTTGTAGATAATGATAAAAAAACCCTTCGTGCGGGAGTCCGACTCGCACTTGGCTGGTTATTTTTATGTTTGTTACCTCAGAACTTTCGGCTGGGTGAACCGATTTTGATGTTTTTTTTATTTGAAAGCTGATGCTTCCCGTGTGGTCCCATTTCAATTTGGTCCAGTTCTGACATTTTCATGAAGTTGGTTAATAGGGTTCCGTGGCCCGACAAGGAACCCTTATAAATTCGAACTGTCTGTCCGTCCGTTTTTTTTAGAACCTTCTAACTTCTATAATTATTAAGATAAGTGCATGAAACTTTGCACAATGACAGTTGTTATATAGATCTAAATTTTAGAAGTATAAAAAATGTATAGAATTACATTTTAGGGATGGCTCTGGTACATGTGAAACGGGGATGAAAATATTTTTTTCACCTGACCTTGTTGTGTTGATGGGGTATCTTTGAAAAGGTATTTTAAAATGAAGGTAAAGTTTCATACATAACTTTTTAATAAAATCTATACTTTGCGAAATATGGTCCGCATAAGTGGCAAAAAGTTGGTCCCCCTGCATTTCTAAAATATAAGACATAGAAACTTGTAACTTATAACACAGATAGGTCATATTTAAAACCTTCATTCAAAGTTATTTCGAACATTATCTGATTCTGATCATGACTTTGAGTAACAGGGATAAAACTGTAATAAATTCAAGGCGTTCTAGCTCAAAGGTCATTGAAACCATAAAAACTATTATGCTATGTCGGGATGGTACATCTCTGAAGCTAAGTCCACAGAGCTTAATTCGTTAGATTTTTTCTATAACCATCATTTTCTGAAACATGACTACAATTGATGACTATGACTATTTAATGACTACATGACTGCCCCGGTGGCTCAGTTGGTAGTGAACCTAACTTCTGTGCTTGGGGGCGTGGGTTCGATTCCCATCTAGGACAAACATTTGTGTGATGAACATTTGTGTTTGTTCTATGTCTGGGTCCAATCGTCGTTATTTTTTTTTCTCTTCAGAGGATTATGGTCCCGCATTTCTCGTGCATTTGCCAGTGTCAGTTCATGTTTTTATTTTTAGTTTCCTTGTATTCGTAATGAATAGCAACAGTGTTTACCTCGGGGTTAAAGATTTATTTAGCCCCTCGACTAAATAAGTTTTTAAGTCTCGCGACTAAATAAGTTACTTTCAGCCCTAGGATAACAATGTACCTACTATAATATTACCCTATAAGTGTTGGGTTAAGTCAAATTTTATTTATTTTTCAGATCAAAATATGGTTTCAAAACCGCCGAACGAAGTGGAAGCGAAAATACACGAACGACGTCGAACTTCTGGCACAGCAGTACTACAGCAGCCTCGGGATCGTGTCTCCGAGGCCCATGTTCGTCGGCGACCGACTATGGATCTTCAACTATCCCAACAGGCTCCCACAACCGCAGCAATGGCTCAAATCTCAGAATCAACTAAACCCACTCATAGATAGGAATGTTTTCCGCACAATGCCCAAACCGGAAATCCCGCCTTTTTTAACGCCACCTCCTTACATTGAAAGGAGTTTTTTAGGCAATATGGCGGCGAACGCGAAAATTCCCGCGCAAAATCGGATGCTGCCGCGCGAAGTTTACAACAATATGGCGACAGCGCAGAGAGGTTTAGATGTTTATAAAAACAATATTTTGAGTCACAGCAGTCCCCCAGAGACCAGCGTTGACCATTTGAGAAGGCTCGAAGAAAATTTCAGTATTTAGGATAAGTTTGTAGTCTTAATTTATTGACTAAAAATAAAACGAAACTATTTTTAAAGCGTGTAGATAAAAACGACAATGACTGGCATAATGTAAATATCTAAATTAATTTTAATTAAATTAAAAATTATTATTTATCATGTTTTGCGTTTTTATTATAATTTTGAATGACTGATTTTATGAACTAGGTACTTACTCGAACTTTGCAGGAATCTCTACCGTGTCTAAATAAGATAATTATTAGCTAACAAAATAACTTCTCGTAGTGGCAGTGAGCAGGGCACATAGCGCACAGAACAGATGGCCGATGGGGCCAAAAGGTTCTCGAATGGAGACCACGGACCGGTAAGCGCAGCGTAGGACGTTCGGCCCACAAGATGGACAGACAACCTAAAAAAGACCGCAGGAAAACGCTAGATGCAGGGCGCTTCCAACCGGTT
The DNA here is from genome assembly GCA_949125355.1 of Agriopis leucophaearia. NCBI lineage: Eukaryota > Metazoa > Arthropoda > Insecta > Lepidoptera > Geometridae > Agriopis > Agriopis leucophaearia. Next base: position 2,886,316 of record OX421289.1, read on the forward strand.
CTTTTGGAAATCGATGGTGGAGGCCTATGTCCAGCAGTGGATGTCCTATGGCTGAAATGATGATGATAACTTCTCGTAGGCGGCTAGCTTCTCTACATCTTTCCTACTTACTTTGGTAATATTCCTAAAAATACCCGACTGAAAAAAAATTAAATGTAAAAAATTTACTTAAAATTTTATTAGCACAAAAAGATACATGAATTTTAAAAATTTCTGAGTGAAAAAAATTTTCTAAGTGGGTATTATGTCGGATTGATACATCTCTGAAATTCTGATAAGTCCACAGTTTCGTTCGTTTGGATTTTTCTATAACCATCAATTTCTAAACTATGAATAGAATATAACAACAATTACCTAACCTATATGGCTTTGGTTACGGAACCCCACCATAGCTCTTGGCCAGTAATAGACACAAAGAGACCCAACGTTTCTGCGCATTGCTGAGCGGCTCTAGGTGTTCAGAGAGCTTGGGATCGTCGACAATTCTGACAGCTCTACACTGTAATGCATCAGGTGGCTCAAGTTGATACTTGGGTGCTCCGTTCTAAAGATGGGAGCAGTACTTTATGTGAGGTCGGAGTTGCGCTTTGTACAGCAAAAGTATTTGTCTCGACGTGAAGTACCGCTTCGCCTTGTTGAGCACACCATGTTTCTAAGAGGCGAGCTTGGCTTTACTTGCAATGTGACCGTGAAACTGTAGATTTGAGAAATGTCGACTCCAAGGATTCCAATGCTTTCTGAAACCTTGAGGGGAGTGTTTTGAAAATGAGGAGCTACAATAAATGGGGCTTTTTAGCAGTGTGTTTTAGTATAAGCTGCACTAGGGCAAATGCCTCCGTAGCTTTTTAGCAGTGTGTTTTAGTACAAGCTGCACTAGGGCAAATGCCTCCGTTCGCCTCTTTCCATTCCTACCTGTTTTTCGTAATTTGGGTCTGTCCCTGAAGAACGAATCTAGTCGGTCCATCTCCGTCTGGGCCGTCCGGGAATAGGGCTACAATTCGGCCTCATTTGTCCGGACTGTTAGACCTTTGTCCAGCTTTTTAGGGTTCCGTACCAAAATGGTAAAAACGGGACCCTATTACACGCTGTCTGTCTGTCCGTTCGTACGTCCGTCTGTCCATCCTTCATTTAAACGGCTGTATCTTTGGAACCGTAATAGATAGCCAGTTGAAATTTTCACATAATATGAAATGTTACGGCGAATTAACTGAGCAATTTAAAAAAAGTAACAATAAAAACATGAAAGGGGGTTTCCCATACAGCAAACGTATTTTTTAACGTAACTTTGTATTTGCTCTAGTGTTAAAATGGTAGGTATTATCAAGGATTTTGTCGATGGTATTATCTACGTACGTACAAGCGTCAATTTGGGCATGATTATATTACACACTCATAAGTATGACAATAAATAATGACAAAGTGTGAGTCGGTGTCAAATTTCTGTTCATTACCAAGTTATAACTGGTAATTTCGTTACTTGGACGACATTATCATCCCTTCACCAAATCGAAATTGCATAGGTATTTTACATTTATTTATTACTAGCCGTCCGCCCCGGCTTCGCACGAGTGTAAGCTCGGCCTTCGGCCTCGCTACAAAATATAATATAGCCTATGTCACCCGGGGATAGTGTAGCTTCCCAACAGTGAAAGAATTTTTCAAATCGGTTCAGTAGTTTGGGAGCCTATTCATTACAAACATATAAACATACAAAAATAGGTACAAATCTTTCCTCTTTATAATATTAGTGTAGATAACTTGAATAACATTCCAATAAATGGCTAAGAGCGTGTCAAGACACGCGTATGTTAGGGTTCCGTAACTAAAGCCATATAATTGTAGTCATAGTTCAGAAATTGATAGTTATAGACAAACTAGCTGTCCCGCAACTTCGTTTGCGTGAACTTTAAATTGTCTCAAGAGATGAAGGCCGGAAATTGGAGTAATATGTTACTAACAATATTTTTAGTTAAATTTTCTGGAGCGTACACAAATAAATTTGTGGCATCGTTCACTCTAGACAGGGCCGTACAGCTGGCCGTGACTGAAGCAACTGGTAGAGAGATCCACGCCCGCAGTTTGCAGCGTCTGTCCCTGTGGACTGTTGATTGTCATGGCGAAACTAAAGCGCACAGGGAGGCACAATGCACATGCTTCAAGCAGAACGGGAAGTTGTTGGGTATTAGCGGTATTCGAGGAATGAGGAGGAATCCGTGGACTCAGTCAGGTTCAGGTCATCGCTTTATGGTTGACATTCTGAAAACCCGTACGAAGCGCTTTGATTCCACTTTTATTGTGCAAACTGTTAGTCTGTGGAATGCGCTGCCTGAATAGTTGTTCCGCGATAGTTACAATCTGGGTATTTTCGAGTCAAAAGTGAATCGGTTTCTTCTAGGCAAGCGTGATCCATCATTATGATATTCTATATGATCGTTCTTGGTATGGCTCACAAAAATCTTCAAAAAATGTGGAACGCTTCACGATTTTGCGTGTCATCCTTGCGCAGGGGCCATGCTAATCTTCTCTGTATCGTTCCAATTTTAGTTTATGTACTGCCGAAGCAAGTACATTTAATAGGCGTCTATACTTGAACACGTCTTACAAGGCTAAAAAACTTCGTTTGCGCGATTCAGGAAATCTTTCTTTTTGTAACTAAATTTAAGCAAATATCTTAAAATTCTTGTTCCCAAAAATGAAAAATAGTTAAATGTGTCTAATTAAATATCATTTTTAAATAAATATGTAGCAAATTAAATAATAATCTCAAATTATGTAATACTAAATAATTGTCGTGCGTTTTGGCGCCATCTAGTGAGTGAATGTAGAAGTTTTATATACCATCAAGCGGGCGTCTGTAGATGCCTATATGTATTCTGTGGTAAATGTATGGTTTTAGTTTCCCTAATTTATGTAGATGTCGTCTACATAGAGATTAATTTTGTTCACTAGTACACGTGCATTGACAAGGATGGAATCTATCTTTTGCCGATGGCATTGATTAGGTAGGTGGTAAAACAATCACGTATTTGTAAAATAAATTAGTTTGATTAATTACTATCATTGTAAATGATATTATCCTAGCAATACTACGAGTATGGTGAAAAGCTTGTGCAAAGCCATGCTCCTACTTGGGCCGCAGCGCTCTTCTACGGTAGGTAATATTTTAATTCATATCGTTATTATGTTTAACCGACTTTCAAAACGGAGGAGGTTCTCAATTCGACTGTTTTTTAATATTTTTTTCTGTTTCTTCTTAATTTTTCTTTTTAGTGATATTGGCTTGTTTCAATGAAACACTTAAAAAAACATTGAAAATAAAATAAAACCTTGAAAGTCTCGATACTTGACACTGGCAAATGGACATGACGTGCGACACCAAAATCCTCTTAAGAAGAAAGATAATTATAAATATAAAAATCAGATTTCATAAACATGTCAGAAATGGACCACACGGGAAGCACTAACTTAGAATCATCATAATCAGTTCACCCAGTCTAAAACTCTGAGGAAATAAACTTTTTTTTTTAAACAGTCGAATTGAGAACCTCGTCCTTTTTGGAAGTCGGTTAAAAAAGACGCCATATCGAGCAATCAACGAACCGTGTGTCTCGTAATCTAGTTTCCCTAGTGGATGGTAAAACCACACAATACATAAATAATAAATATCTGGGACATTATTGCACACACGGTCATCTGACCCCAAACTAAGCAAAGCTTGTAATATGGCTGCCAGAGACTGATATACGTATATATATATTTTTAAATACATATAAGTAGCGGCACGTAAGTCTAGCGCTGAACGATACGCGGCGGGGATAGCTGCGCATGGGTATCGTTCGCGCAAAACTTTATGAGCCCTCTGAAGTTAGGCGCGAGGCCTCCCCGACGCCCTGTAAAGTCCCTCGGATACCTATAATATGCGTACTGCGCAGCCACTGGGCCTATCTTCAGAGGGCTCATAAAGTTTTGCGCGAACGATACTGTCGCGCACGCGACAGAACGTGATGTACACTGGATGTGCGCGGGGCGTCGTATCAGTGCGGGGAACGTAATGCGACTGGAGAGCCATCAGCCAATCGGCGCTACGCAAGCCCGCCCTTCATCCCGCTAGCTCCCCTCAGGTACCTTATTTTTTACTTCTGCGCAAAAACGGTCAGCGTTAGTTTCGTGCCGCTACTTGTACATAGATATTAACACCCAGACATAGAACAAACACAAATGGAGCCTTACCCCTAGCTTCACTTTTGCGAGCCAACTTTTAGTAGGTACCTGATAGGTACCTAAAATTAACCAACTCATTTAAGCTGCATCGTTTAAAAGCGTCTAACTTGAATGAACGATAATCACAATCACACGCATAGTAAAACGGATTTTCGTTCATTCAAGTTAGACGCTTTTAAACGATGCAGCTTAAATGAATTGGTTAATTTTAGGTACCTACTAAAAGTTGGCTCGCAAAAGTTAAGCTAGGGGTAAGGCCCCTGTTCATCACACAAATGTTTGTCCTAGATGGGAATCGAACCCACGCCCCCAAGCACAGAAGGCAGGTACACTACCAACTGTCGGCGGGGGAATACTCGCCTCGTTTGATACTGGTTTGAGAAGGTAAAATAACACACATCACATCATCAGCCAATTAACGTCCACTGTTGGACAAGGCCTCATAGAGAGGGGTGTTGCCATAATCCCCACGCTTGGCAGGCGGCTTGGGGATCGCAGTACGTTCACCGTGTACTATTAGGACGCTGACCATCCTTCGGTGGTTCTGGTCGCAGTTTTAGGACATACCCGGGTAAAATAAGACAACTAGGTTTAAATACATAATTTATTACTATGGTACAATGTTTGAATGATCGCCAACAGAAGAATTTAAACACAACTTATTATAAACCCATGGTAACCGAATAAATTTTACCGGTATTTACATACCTTCAACAATAACTTTACAAATGTATGTCCACGCTTGTCCTATATCAGTTTTTTACACTTATGCTGTTTTTATTCAACGGCTTTATCTAAATATGTTCACCGAAATTAATAAGTTCATCCACGCAACACCTAGACACTTCAATATTTCATTATTTTAATAATATATAAACGTAAAAATTAACTGTTTTTTTTCACACATCCATTCTTTTTACACTTTTTTTATACAAAGACAGTTGCTTTAGAATCCTTTGCTATTTTTATGAAAACAAATAAACCGGTATTTCAGAAAAACTTGTAAATGACCATTCGCTGTTTAAAAAGAAATGCAATTATTACAAAGCACTCAATTATTGTCTTACTTTAGGACAAAAATGTGGGTTTTGTTCGATACAACACAATTTCAAGCTCTGCAGGCAATGTTACATAAAATACTATTTATGTTGCCCGATCATTTCTACTCTTACTGGGTCTTTATTCTGCACTGGCCAAACGCGCTCTATCGCGGCGCGTTAAGTTAATCTCCAAAAGTTGAACTTTATTTCCTAAGCAATAGAGGCCAACTTTTTGAGGTAAACTTAACTTGGCCATGATAGCGCGCGTTTGCCCGTGCGGAATAAGGGCCCAGTTCTTTTTTTTTTCAGTGCATGACAGCTGTGTTTAGGGTTATAGACCTAGCAAACGAACGCGTAATGGCGAAAGGTATGCGCATGCGCAGTTAGACACCGCAAGCTTGTTGACCATCGCTGTAGTAGTCTACATAGTCAATAGAATCCTTCGTTCCTGTTCAATAGTGTTTGTTACAGTTCATTAGCTAGGTCTGTACATAAGTTAATACTTTTAAACTATACAGTAAAAACATATTTATATCAACTTGTATTATTAGATGACGGGGCAACATAAAAGTTAGGGAACGTACCCATACTCCGTGACCCACTTTTACAATAAAATAACTCCCCTCCCCAACCCTCCTAGTTTTTTACGTAGTAGTTCATAAATGTGGTATTAAGTAAAATCACATGCAGAAAATTAAAAAATAAATATTTGGCTAATATTTGTCTTTATTGATACGGGGCTTGCCGCGTGACGCCAAGAGTGCGTGCTTTATTTGAATATTTAGCACGAAAAAGTGCAAGATTTCCCTTGAGGATATTGACTATGTGACGAAAACCTAATCCCCGCCCCCTGTGACCAAGCGTGGTATTTTGAAGACCCCCCCCCCCCCTCCTGAACGGATCATGTAGTATGGGTACGTTCCCTTACATCTATGAGATCTTAGCACAATAATGTAATCGCTTTTCACTTTGCAAAGAAGTTTTGTCAATTTCAAGGACAGCATTTAAAAAAAACTCTTCATCAACTACATTCTGTTAAACTGAATGTAAAATGGAATGATCACAGCTAAAAGTTAAAATTTTATTTATATTCATGCAATTTATTTAAATGTAAATGAAATAGTAGATATTTTAACGCATCTTTTAAATACTGTCCTTGAAATCGATAATTTTAGTCGTCAAATTATTTTAGCGCGCACAACACCCGCCACGCCTCACCGTCTGCAGAGCACTCGGTAAACATAACGCGTCGGGATAAGCAACTGCCCGCGCCGCCATAGTCTGTGGCGGTTGAGAATGGCTGTAGCACTGATAGTCCTGTTTGATTCGTACTTGGCCCACGAGGGCGACACTTCACTTTAATGCTGCATATCAAACTGCTTTGTGTTACCTGTAATAAAATTGACATATTACTGACGGCTAACAAACTATAGTGGTAATAAAACTTCATGTATGGACAGGCCTGGCGCACTCCTCACTTTAGGTATCAAAATGTTGCAACTATAATTATAATTTTAGTAAATTTCTAAAAGGTGAGCGCTGGTCTCACTACCCATTATGTTTTGCACCGCATTGCACGCAAGTTGGCAATACCAGGCCTGGCGCACTCCGCACTTTATGTATGAAGCTACAAGTAGTAGTCTTGTCGGACTTGCCGTGCCCGCTGCCGCGCGATAGACAGAGATAACGCGACAAGAGTTACGCGATAGACAGAGAGGCGACTTGTAGGTTAATATAACTGTAGGTAGTTAGCGTTCGCACGTCCTAAATTGTACTTTACTGTGTAGTAGCAAGAGTCGCTACTTATTCAAATGGTAAACCTTGTGAAAAGCCATGTTTAAAGGAACCGACAGTACCTGGCTAGCTGTCATCCTGCAGCGAGGTGAAGCGGTTCCCGAGCGCGAGCGGCGCGCGCGTGTGCGGGCGCGGCGCTGCAGCCCCGCCCCCCGCTGTGCTCCAGCCCCCACCACGCTTCCCCCCCGCGCCAAGCACCGGGAAGTAATCATCGTTGTGGATGTCCGGTAGGTGCTTCTGCAATGGAAATAACAAACATATTTGAACACCCAACGATCGATTCCTATTTTATAACAGAATTCCAAATAGGAACTCAAAAGGTTCTCAACTCGGTTTTTATTAACCGACTTCAAAAAAAGAGGACGGTTCTATGTGCCACTGTTTTTTTTAAATATATGTTCACCAATTTCTACGCCAACTGTTAACCAATTGTTTTTTTTTTTATATTTTGTTCGGTAAAGTCTACCCTACTTCCAATTTGCTCCCATTGTCACTAAGTCAGGATCTGATGATGGGATCTCAGGGAAATCGAGGGCAACCCTCAAATGCACTTATTAAGTTTTTCATATATGTATTTTGAAGTCAGTTTTTAATGTGATCCACTTGTAAGTCATATTTTTGATTGTTTGTTACTTCAGAAGTCCGTCATTCATGAACCGATTTGTAAAAATATTTTTTAAAAGGTCCTATAGAAATTTCATCAAAAACGGTTCAGTAGTTTGGCTTTTAAATCAAAATAACTGGAAAATTCGGTAACTTGGATGACATAATATGACATAGTTTCATCCAAGTAGGTAAATTTTCCAAATTTTGTGTCAAGTCTGTCAATGTCAAAAGTCTGTCAGTTGTTTTTATTGATAGTTTTTTTTTTATAGGCTTGCGTTTATATTGAGTAAATCGCTAATTTGTGGAATGCACTTCTTGAATGGGTGTTCCTCGATAGCTTCAATCTGGGCGTTTATAAGCCACGAAGGCCTTGCCTCTTGCCAAATTTAATTATTCTAGGTCAACGAAAAGTACCCTTTAGGTTTTAATTTGTGAGTTTGGAATCAAAATATGAGACATACGGCTGTATAAGAGATTGATTGGTTTCTTCTAGGCACGCATGCTCCATCGTAGACCATATCATGGCTTAACATCAGGAGAATTGGCGGTCAAACACATGCCTATTACTAATAATAAAATAAACCTAGAATCTTTACATCTCTAAAAGTCCATGGACCGTGGTATTTGATATTAATTTTAACTTAATACCAGCCGGTCTATTCTGCAAGCTAAGTAAACGCGCAAGTGAGGTGATAAGCTAATAGCCGTAACAGACGCACGAACCACGAACCGCCGTCTGACCAACAGGAGGGAAAGAGAAAATCTTCTCTTTAGGCTATAAGTGAAAAGTGTATTTTTCTTGTTGATTACTATAGAGAAATGTCAAAATGTCGAGAAATCACCCTTGACTTAGTCCTTACCCTTATAATTCGATATTTTGACATTTATCTGCAGAAATGGCAAGAAAAAATCACATTCACTTATCACTTCACTTGCGCGTTCACTTAGCTTGTAGAATAGACCGGCTGTACGCATTCCTGTGAACAAAGGTCTTGACACACAGACATACAGGCAGACGGACAACATAATGTTCAGAGTATACTGACCGGCTGGGGGCGTCGCTGCGGCTCGGGCTGCGAGCGTAGTCGCGACGGCGCCACGTAAACATTGCTCTGCTTCGGCGGCTCCCGCGGGGCCGGGGCCTCCACTACAGGCGCAGGGCCCGCCGCTTCCGCTTCCGACTGGGGGAATATCAAGTTACGTAACATTAACACTTGTGGAACGCAGAGTAGGTAGGCCTCCCACTAGATGGACCGACGACATTGTGAGAGTCGCGGGCATCCAGTGGATGCAGATGGCAGGTTGTCGTCCAGTATGGAGGTTAAAGGAGGAGGCCTATGTTCAGCAGTGGACGTCTTTTGGCTGATGATGATGAACACTTGTGGAAAGCCAATACTCGCCGAGCTTCGACCAACGCGAGCGTAGACAAGCCGTATGACAATATGCATCATACAATTTTAGGTATCTGGATTTCGGGCATAAAATTAACAATGCCGTACCAGAAGAATATAACACAAATAAAACAAGACAGTAAAATTGTTTATTTTATGGCAGTAATTTAACGAAATCCACTCTCAAACTTTTCCTCCGAGTTTTACGAAATACTTTTGTAAATCGGAGTTAATAAGTTGATAGCCTGTTCAGGGTCACCACTCAAGAAACTTTCTTCCCCATCAGTTATCGCTTCTTCCCATTGCCACTTCAACATGTAAATTTTAATAGCTATGTCGGTGTGACTCTGGTTCTGACGTAGCTAGTCCGCTATTGCATCGTAGCACTGGCATAGCGCGGGGTTGTAGTCGGATCGCGGTTGCCTTATAACTAACCAAAAAGTCTCGAGTTTTGATTGGGACATTTTTTTTTCCACTATTGTGACTAGGGTAGGTTAGTGTTAGCGACCGGTGGGTGCAGGAGAGAGTGAAAAGGCTTTTGTAAACCACAAAATCCGTTTATTGCTCATTTATACTAATTTGGCCAAAGTTCCACTTTTTTCTTATCTATTTTTAGTTCGAAAGTAAATTTTTTTATGACACGCCGTGTCAGCAGCGCTTGCCAGCCTGTTGCTTGCCCATGGAGGTTGCACTCCACTGAGGAGGCGTCACTGCGTCGCCAACAGTTAGGTTAGGAATAGGGAAGTTATTGCATCTTGATAGCTATGCTACATTGCTAAATTGCTACAGGATATTGGGGCCTTACTTAAAAACGTGACTCAAGTTGATCAATGTTTTAAAATGCTTTCTCAACTTCTCGCTGACGACAAACGTCACACGCGAAAACAAGACGGAGCATATTTAAGCGTATGTCAACTTGAGTAACGTTTTTAAGGCCCTGGGTTTTTTGCATCGGGGGTTAAAAACAACCGCCAAAATATGATAAAATCCTAAAAACTCTAGATTGTAGGACTAGCCAAGGGCGTCGCTAAGAAGGGGCAGGAAGGGACAGCTGGCCTAGAGATTAAAAAAATTTAGCCAACTGCAAAGAAACTCTGATTGCTCTTGACTGTAGCTACAAGCTTACAAACTAAACTAGAATTAAACCAAGTACTTATCTACACATAATTATCTAAGTAAATAAAGTTATACATGGCTTTTAAAGTACTTTGTGTCCAATATTTTAAGTAAATTTAGTTCTACTTGTAACCCTGGCCCCTACACTAGGATTCCCTGTTTTGCAGAGACCAGTAACTTAGTCTGAAGGACGTGTTTAAAGGGTACTAAGTGCCGGACATCTATGATACCACAACATTTCTAATATGTAAGCTACAATTCATATTTTTCTCATCCTCCATAATGTTAACTTGCCCCCCCTGGGCCATGGGCTGGCGACGCACTAGGGGCTAGCCATTCAACTCTTGTACAATAATAGTCATAAAAACTGACCAACTACTTCTAAATGTTGTTGATACGTACAGGTTTATTCCAAGGTCCTTTAGCTTTCCCATGGTCGGGCGCGGCGTCCTCCGCGGCGGAGTCCCGCCCCGAGTCAGGCTGACTGCCGCCACCCTGCAGCACCTGGAGCTTCAGCCCCGTGTAGTCCTTCACCGGCTCTTCGTACTCCTTCCATTCTTCCTCCTCCTGGAATAACGTATTACATTCATAATTTACTTATGGGGCGATAAGGGTACGCGTAAATCTTTTTGAGGGCTCGGAAGTTAGCGCGAGTGACTGCGCAGTACGCATATTATAGAACTTGGCGGACACCCTTGCCAAGGAAGGCGCTAGGAAACAGGTAAGTGATGACGCAGTGGGCCTCTGCAAACCATCGGCGATGGGAGTGCGAGAACTGCTGCGTCGTCACACCGAAAAAGAACAACGCAATCTGTGGGACAAGAAAGATGACTGCAAGCATGCTAAAGCTGCTTTCCCGATTCTTGACAGGAAGATCACGAACAATCTATTGAAGTTACAATGACAGGACCTTCGCCTGATTATAGGCCTCATAACCGGTCATTGCAACTTGAATAGTCACTTGTATAAACTGGGAGCCACGGACAGTCCACTGTGTCGTGGCTGCATGAAGGAGAAAGAAACTGTAGAGCATGTGCTGTGGCATTGTGAAGCCACAGAGGAAACTAGAATCGCTACCGGGTTGCATGAGGCTTCGCTACCTTCATCATCCACATCACCACATCAGCTAGACTGCTTTTCATCGTCATTAAGCACAATTCCGTCTACGCCACTGGAGCAACTGTGCCAGCGCCCCAGAGCCTCACTCCGATAATTTTAAGGAGTTGGGTTGGCTCAGGTAGGTTCTGGTAGGGGGAAATGCACAATACACCCCAAGCGGGACATCAGTGCCCCCAGCGTCAGTGTTATCGCCCCCATCTCGAATAAGAATTTCTAGAACTGAGTTCCCAACTGATGCTGGGCTGGGCACAATATGGATATTTGACTTGGCTATTTGTGAGTCACAAATGCTTCAATTACTCACTCAGAACAGTACATTAATATAGGTTAATCACCTAAAGTTATATGATTATTTACGGGATATTTACCGTGGTAAGGTTGTGGAAGGAGCTCCCGATATTGCGGCGCAGTTACATGCACCATTCGGAGCTCGTTCCACAACCTTACCACGGTAAATATCCCGTAAATAATCATATAACTTTAGTGAACAACCGTGATAGTTTAAAACAGGTTAATCACCTACCCATTATGACTAATAAATTGACTTGTCCATTAGTTATCAATGTTTACCAACATTTCTACATAAATGGTGAGTATTTTTAGTTATTTAACAGCACAAAGTTATTTGTTTAAAATACAGGGATATTGGCTCAGAATAGACAAACAAAGGATCTCCCTTGTTGGGAGCTTCGATCAAAAAATACAAAGTGCCACAATGACGCGTTAATCACGGCAATAGTCAATCTGTCTGGACTCAATACACAGCCAGAATGGATCCACAGTCACGCGATAGTTGCACAAATCGTAACAAACCGTAAGAGCCGTCAACTTGGCTGACGAACCACGGGCTGACCAATGGGAGAGAAAGAGAAAATTGCCTCTTTCTCTCGGGAGAGAAGTTCCCACTTGCGATTCAGACATAATCGCAATCTAGCTTGCTCAACGACGGTTCAGGAGTTGAGAACTGAGCCGTAAATGTATGAATATATGGTTGGTTTTGGTAAAATAGTTTTGTTTAGATATATCTATATATATAAAAGAAAGTCGTGTTAGTTACACTATTTATAACTCAAGAACGGCTGAACCGATTTGGCTGAAAATTGGTGGGGAGGTAGCTTAGAACCAGGAGACGGACATAGGATACTCTAAAAACGGCTGGACCGATTTTGATGAAATTTTGTGTTCCTGGAGCGGGTCATAGTAGCGAGGCCGAAGGCCGAGCTTACACCCGTGCGAAGCCGGGGCGGTCGACTAGTATTGTATACAGCTTTGTTTTTTATATGAAACTGAGGAAGTTTATTGAGTATAATTTTCCACGTGTTGTGATTTCTATGTATAGTTTTTCGAAGGTTGGGAGTTTAAAAACGGTAATACATACAAGCATTAAACTTGGCATGATTATAATACAACCTCTAAAGTAAAACAATAAATAATGGCCAAGTGCGAGTCGGTTCTCATACGATCACCGAAATTAAGCAACGTAAAGCGCGTCGGTACTTGGATGGGTGACCGCCAGGGCTTTGATGGGATGTTGTGGGATGTCTTTTTGCACTAATTTTTTGTACATTAGTAGCTAACAAGTTATGTAGTGGTACAGAACCGTCGGTGCGCGAGCCCGACTCGCACTTGGCCGGTTTTATTTGAGCTTTATTAGTTAACAATTTATGTTGTAGTACGAAACCCTTATGGCAGGAGCTCAACTCACACTTGGGCGTTTTTATTATTATTTTAAATTGCAGCTGCAGTATTATGTCGGGAAGCTGTCTGCAAGTGTTTGTTAGCTAATTATGAATAACCCTATTACTACATTTTTTTTTTTTTATGATACTGGGTGACAAGACGAGCAAAGTCGCTCGCCTGATGGCTCTTCACGCTTGCCCATAACAGCTAACACCACTCAGAATTTTGAACTTCAACAGTTCAAAACCCTGGATGGCAATGCACTGCGCTCGTCACCCCGAGATATAAAACAAAAAAAAAATATATATATATATTTAAATACCTAATAAATAATCATTTAATGCAAACGCTGAAATTATTAGCTGGACATTTTGAAATTAAATGTATATTGATTGAATGTGTTCAAATAAATGTCAAGGTTAGCAATTCCTTTTGCTTATTGCCTATTATAAATAACAAGAATAAATTAAATTAAAATAAAAACCTATGACTAATTCGGTGAAACCTTATAAATTATAAACTGGTCAATATACTTTGATCAAAGAGCTAACAGCGATAAAAAAGTTACAGACAGAAAGTGACACTTTGAAGGGAGACAGTTTTTTTGTACAACCAATCATACTATAATATTATAAATGGGAAAGTTTGCGAGTGTGTATGTTTGTTATTCCTTCACGCAGAAACGACTGGATAAAATTTAGAATATACATGGCATATGTACATTGTACAACGAACCATACTATAATATTATAAATGGGAAAGTTTGTGAGTGTGTATGTTTGTTATGCCTTCATGCAGAAACGACTAGATAAAATTTAGAATATACATGGCTTACGTACATTGTACAACCAACCATACTATAATATTATAAATGGGAAAGTTTGTGAGTGTGTATGTTTGTTATGCCTTCATGCAGAAACGACTTGATAAAATTTAGAATATACATGGCTTATGTACTGGATTAACACATATAGGCTACTTTTCATCAACATCACAATTTTTCAGCTACAACGCGGGTAAAACCGCGGGGCGCAGCTAGTTGGCTTATAAAGTGTTTATGCATAGCCTGTTATTATATGGTATGCATAAAGTGTTTATTTCTTCTTGTTGCATACTATGTCCTGGTGAAGACATCAGCATTGGTTCAGCATTTAGTTGTGAAAAGGTAACAAATTAATGTAAATATGTATAATAAAGGAAGTTGATTGCTTGTTTGTTATACTAAGGATGAAGCACACTTACTTGGAAGAATCCTGTTTTATTTATTTATCTCTTTGTTACTTTTTCACAACTGTTGCGGGAACAATCTTAGTTAAATTTGAAAGGTGGTAATGTACATCAGTGACAGACACACGATATCCTGTCTGTTAAATTATGGAAAAAATCTCTGATAAATGCGAGAGAACTGGAAAACGTAACACAGCTTTTTATACAGATGTGACTTTTTACAATGTAAAAAGTCTGACTTCTCATATCAACTTTATCATGATACATGGTGTCTAAAGTACCTATATCATACTGAATACAATACAATTAATGACATTGTGATTCAGTAAATCACTTTCTCAATAAGTATCAACTTGACCCAATATTACTAATTACTTACAATTAACCGTCCTTCCAGTTCGTAGTTATGAGTAATATATACGCCTTGCAAATTTATATGATGACAAAACGTGACGAAAGTTAATTTAAACACGACATGGGTTCCTCTGATTTTTTTTGGAATTTGTTAGAGGCGAAAATGACGGCGTGTGATCTAGGTCACAGGCGTTCAAACGTGGTTATTTCGCGTAACACAAAGCGAAAACTGCGTGGAATGAGTAACTGGACATGGGCTCGATTTGACAGCTAAGCGAATGCTTTCACAAAAGTGTGATTTCATCGTACTACAGTGGCTAAACTTACCCCGGCTCTCCCAGGCTCGTCGCCTTCTTGAATCGGCCGCTCCTTCTTCGGCCTCACATCTGATTTCTGTTTTGGTTCATCTAATTTCTTGGCTAATTCTTCAGCAGTTGCAAATTTTTTCACCGCCTTCGACTTTTTGCGATCTTTCTTCGCGAAGAAATCGTCTAAATCGGCCATTTCTAATTTTGATATAAAAACTGAAGTATTTTATGCACCGGTTGAATTATTTACAGCAATATTAGAATGAAATAAAAAGGGGGAAAATAGGCCCCCAAAAATGAAACGATTTCTCGCAAGCGTGGCCGACTGTTTCTTTTTTTTAAAATGGCAGCTCCTATGTTGCCATTTTACTTAAGTCATTCGACAGGGCTGCCAAATTATAAAATCCAAAATCTACTACAAATCCGAATGAATAAAAATGATAAAATGTTACCAGCGTTCATTTGCATTTAATACCTAATATAATATTATCATTTGACTGCCTCCGTGGCTCAGTTGGTAGTGATCCTACTTTCTGTGCTTGGGGGCGTGGGTTCGATTCCCATCTAGGACAAACATTTGTGTGATGAACATTTGTGTTTGTTCTATGTCTGGGTGTTAATATCTATTTAAGTATGTATTTAAAAATATATATGTATGTATATCGGTCTCTGCCAGCCATATTACAAGCTTTGCTTAGTTTGGGGTCAGATGACCATGTGTGCAATAATGTCCCAGATATTCCCAGATATTTATCAATATGTTCATTTAATATATATATATATTTAATCATATATATATGATTAATCGGTGATTACCAAATATTAAAATAATATTTTTTTTGGGTTCCGGAGTAATACAAGAAACCCTTATAAGTTTATTCAGTCCGTGTGTCTGCCCATCTGCAGTTTAACCCGCAAAAAAGAGAAGTTTTTTTTTTGGACTCGTCTTATTCCTTTAGATTAGAACCTTCTAACTTCTATAGTTATTAAGGTAAGTGCTTATAACTGTGCACTATTACAATTTTGTTTTGGTATCGATGTCAATTTTAAAAATATGCAATATATAGTTTATTTTTTATGATAGTACGAGAGCTAGCAACGTCGGGAAAACAAGCATTTCAGGTAGGCTAGTTTTTAGATATGCTATCTCTCTCACTCCCCCGGACGTCATACGGGCTATCTGGCTGGTGGTAGTGGTTGCGTTCATCAGTGCGCATCCTAAATGTCCAGGTAAAATATCGATTTTTCAAATCATTTTAAGAAGTTCTTTTTTTTTTTAATTATTTTTATTGAATTTTTCGCAACATGAATCTATTATTGCCAGACATTTTTATCGTTGTTTAAATTGTGCCAGACGCTAATTTTGAATTGAAAAATTTTTTTTTTTCAAAATATTTCAGTATGGCTGAAATTTTTATATGATGTTATTTAAGTATCTAAAAACCTAAAATTAATTTGCCAAACAATAATTCGATTGTTAAACCTTCAGCCAGACCGATCTAAAAGTGAAAAGTGATGTGGTACCATTTTGCTTGGTCTAGGAATAGTTGTCGAATAAATTACAGAGAAAGAATTAAAAACTATTGAATTAATTGTGGATTAACATAGCATTAAAATAATTATTTATTTTTGTGCAAAATTAAGGTAATAATCAATCTCAAGGATGAAAGTAAACAAAAATTATATTGAATTATCTTGATAATTATCATCATCATCATCTTCATCACTGCTGTCATTTTCATTGTCATCGTCGTCTTTTGGATTATCAACGTCTTGTAAGCTATTATCTGTAAAAGAATGAAAAATTTTATAATCTTTCGGCAAAGAAATTTATTAGTATTTTATTTTCAATTTTTACCTTTAATGATAATGTCGGCAACTAATGATGGTAACTGCTCTCCAACAAACCAGATAAAATCATATTTATCGCCATTTATGGTCCAGCCAGAAGCTTGAGGTGATAGAGATGTTGGGTGTTGTAAATGAGCATTTCTCCAAAACTTTGTTACGTAACGAATTCGTAGTAAATGCTGATACAATTCAGCTTTGCATGGTGGTAGGCTTGATGGATCAAAATTACGATATTTTTTTTCAAAATTATCATCTGATTTTTTAGACCGATAAGTGTTTGAAAACAGATGAAACCGAACTTCATTGACGTTCCAAGAATCACGAGCTCCGTAAATGTCAAAATATTGATAATGATGCTCCTAATGAAAATTATATCGATTGTAGAAGTGATCAGTCCGACATGCTACCACCACCAGCAAAAAGAAGACGAACCTTTGAAGCCATTGTTCCTGAACTTGTTCCAATTTCTGCCCGATTGCAAATGTTAGAACGATTAACACCTATTGAGTACAGGATGCGACTACACACCAGCTTTTTTCCGGAAAGGTAAACTTCGACCTTTTAAACTGTTAGAGCAATCAGAAGAGTATCAATTAGCCTGTCAAAATATTATAACAGATGATGAAGAATTGCTGAATGAGACATTTAAGATCTTAGAAAAGTTTATTTGTCACATTTACGGAGCTCGTGATTCTTGGAACGTCAATGAAGTTCGGTTTCATCTGTTTTCAAACACTTATCGGTCTAAAAAATCAGATGACAATTTTGAAAAAAAAATTCGTAATTTTGATCCATCAAGCCTACCACCATGCAAAGCTGAATTGTATCAGCATTTACTACGAATTCGTTACGTAACAAAGTTTTGGAGAAATGCTCATTTACAACACCCAACATCTCTATCACCTCAAGCTTCTGGCTGGACCATAAATGACGATAAATATGATTTTATCTGGTTTGTTGGAGAGCAGTTACCATCATTAGTTGCCGACATTATCATTAAAGGTAAAAATTGAAAATAAAATACTAATAAATTTCTTTGCCGTAAGATTATAAATTTTTTCATTCTTTTACAGATAATAGCTTACAAGACGTTGATAATCCAAAAGACGACGATGACAATGAAAATGACAGCAGTGATGAAGATGATGATGATGATAATTATCAAGATAATTCAATATAATTTTTGTTTACTTTCATCCTTGAGATTGATTATTACCTTAATTTTGCACAAAAATAAATAATTATTTTAATGCTATGTTAATCCACAATTAATTCAATAGTTTTTAATTCTTTCTCTGTAATTTATTCGACAACTATTCCTAGACCAAGCAAAATGGTACCACATCACTTTTCACTTTTAGATCGGTCTGGCTGAAGGTTTAACAATCGAATTATTGTTTGGCAAATTAATTTTAGGTTTTTAGATACTTAAATAACATCATATAAAAATTTCAGCCATACTGAAATATTTTGAAAAAAAAAAATTTTTCAATTCAAAATTAGCGTCTGGCACAATTTAAACAACGATAAAAATGTCTGGCAATAATAGATTCATGTTGCGAAAAATTCAATAAAAATAATTAAAAAAAAAAAAACTTCTTAAAATGATTTGAAAAATCGATATTTTACCTGGACATTTAGGATGCGCACTGATGAACGCAACCACTACCACCAGCCAGATAGCCCGTATGACGTCCGGGGGAGTGAGAGAGATAGCATATCTAAAAACTAGCCTACCTGAAATTCTCTCTCGAAAACGTTGCTAGCTCTTAGACTATGAGTAGCTCTGGTACATGTGAAAAGGAGATGTTTTTTTTTAGTTGCCGGCTGCACCATCTCATAAGCGAATATATTGCGAATAAATTGCGAATACATTGAAAATATATTTTGAAATGAAGGTAAGGTTTGATACATCTTTTTTTTTACATGTGTATGAAAAAAAAACATGATACCTAAGGCTCGCCAAAGAGGCAACAAGTTACCTACGGCCCCTCCTACATTTATAAGCGATCATCTAGAAATTTTTTTTAGATGCCATACTAATAGGTCATTAATCATTATTTTAAATTATTTTGGAAATTTTGACATATATTTTGAGTTAATATGATAAAGTTGTAATAAATTCATGACGTTCTAGCTCACCTTTTCGTAAAATGATCTCACAAAGAATAATTGCATGTAGTTTTCTCGTTAGCTAAACCTAAGTATAATCATGTATAATGTTATGACGAGACGACACATCTCTGAAAGTTGACTAAATTCCTCCGAGCTTGTCCGAGCAATTTCTGAACTATGAATATGGAAAAAAAATTAAGTCTTTGGCTGCGGAACCCTACTATATGCGTGTCTCGGCACGCTCTTGGCTATTTATTTTACCTACCCAAGTACCTACACGTACCTAACAAAGTAACGA
Organism: Agriopis leucophaearia; assembly: GCA_949125355.1. Classification (NCBI taxonomy): domain Eukaryota; kingdom Metazoa; phylum Arthropoda; class Insecta; order Lepidoptera; family Geometridae; genus Agriopis; species Agriopis leucophaearia. The sequence goes on from OX421289.1 coordinate 2,905,436, forward strand.
GCTAAATATTATTCAAGTCAATATTTTGGTCCTAACAAAAAAAAAACATAAGTTTAATATTCAATAAGTGCTTGCTACTTAATACAACAGCTACATAATTATAAAACTTCCTTATTAAAAGCATATAAGTAGGTACCTAGTTATACCATTACACATGAGGAAAGTTTTTTTACCCGGTGCATTGTAGATAGTTACTGCGTAGGAATTTCCTTTCTACCACAGAGTGTTAAGCGACTTTTCATTCTCAGCCGTGTGCTTATCAATGAAAGGCTTATCAGTCCCTCAGGTATCGACGTAAACCAATAATCCAAACCCTTAATATCTTATATCTGCGTCATAGCTGACCATTTCAAGTTTTAAAAGTTTAGTTCGGAAAAAGAAATAAAAATGCTTGGACCAGTGGCTAGGATTTCGCGTCAGTTTGGAAGGAGTGTGATGCTGAACGGCGTCAGGAATGGATCCAACGGAGGTGTGGTTGGCGAGGTACGTTTTATTTTATTTTATTACGTAACTTTTTTTGACTGTGCAGTGTGCATAGATTTCTTATTGTTGATGTATGATGTATTAAAACGCCTTATGCGCGGGTGGTGGGTCCCTTCTGTCCAGCCAGTTGTTCCACGAACACGAGCTACTAGGAGACGTGGAACATGGACCACTTGGACCCCCACCTCCCTTGGCCCATGTTTCAAGTTTTTTTACGCAGTCTGAACGATACTACGTCGTAGGTTATGTATTGAAAAAAAAGCTATTATTATTTTTGCGTGAATGATTACAGTTTTTAAGATTCTTTTTTTTTAATTTATTAATAAGCTTGAGTTTGATCGCCGATGATGCTGTCTATGATTGAACACGCTTGCCTAGAAGAAACCGATAGATATGGTATCTTTATTAATATCAAAACAGGTTTACCTGGTTTATAAATACAGATTACCTCTTCACATAGGTTATACAGTACCTATGTGAAAAGGATAGCTATAGGTTAATATGAGACAAATTTGTACCAACCACAACATAATTTGGGATTATTTCATAAAATTCACGGTAGGAATTAGGTACAATGATGTAGGTACTCTTCAGTCTCTACACCCTTTCATCGTTGGTTCATGTATCAAATCTTGGTGAAGATGCATACCTATTCAAAGCTATGCCAACTTTTAACATAATTAAATATTAATTCATAAAGTCCAACGCAGACTACCTACGCTGATTTTACTAGAACGGTTTTACATTTTTTTGGCCGGTATATGAAATTAGTTTTTAGGGTTCCGTACCCAAAGGGTAAAACGGGACCCTATTACTAAGGATCCGCTGTCCGTCTGTCTGTCAACAGGCTGTATCTCATGAACCACGATAGTTAGAGAGTTGACATTTTCACAGATGATGTATTTCTGTTGCCGCTACAACAACAAATACTAAAAAACAGAATAAAATATGTAAATATTTATAGGGGCTCCCATACAACAAACGTGATTTTTAGCTCGTTTTTGCTCGATATTGATAACGGCAGCATGTGTACACCAGCTTGAAATATTCACAGAATATTGAGTTATATCATTCACATTAAAAATAAATAATTAAAATAAAAGAAATATTTAAGCAGGGCTCCCATACAACAAACGTGATTTTTTGCTCGTTTTTATAGATAATGGTACGGAACACTTCGTGCACGAGTCCGACTCGTACTTGGTCGGTTTTTTTATTCCTCTTATACGGATTTTGGCTTTGCACGTTTTTAAATGCAAATTTTCTTACAGAATTCGTACATTTTAATAGCCAAGACTTATAGTCTTGACTTAGACTTTATAGTCTTTATAGCCTAGCTTACGGTACTAAACGTTACTCCTCTTAGTCACCAAAGAGTTAACAATGCATTTATAAGGATCATTACCTAAAACAATGTAAAAACATTATTTTCCTTGTATTATTTACCACCGTATTCGATGGTAGGTATGTGGTTAAGTACTAAGTACCTATTCATTGTTATTCCAACTCACCGGTTATGAATATGGACTGTAAACATCCATTCATACGAGAACCAGTGGACATATCGCACCTCGTATTACACTACGATGTAAACTATGATATGCTCGTCTAAAAGTTTTTTTTTTCATCGGAATATGCCACAGTTTGACCGCAATCTCACAAATGATGGAAGATGTTTTGTGTTCCGGATTGATTACTTAATATACTCAAGAAAAAAATACCTAGGTACCTCTCTACAGGTACCTCGTTAGCGACTGTCAATAAGAAGACGTTTGTTACAGCTGCTTAAATTTCAAAGTGTCGGTACGCTACAGTAGGTAGGTACATCACCGTAGGAATTTAAATTCAGATTCATAAATTATCTTGATCACGTCTTCAATGCCTAAGTTTCTTACTGCGATTCCTAAGCACTTTTTTTTTTTGATATTGACTTGTAATGTTGGCCTTTTGGCCTCTACAGATGGACCGGACTAGTTAGCGAACGCAGAGTGCGTTCGGCATAACTTGATGATTCCTAAGCACGCTCTGCGAGGCTCTTTTATATCTTACAAGCGACCCCCCGGCTTCGCACGGGTATATTTTTTATTATATATGTAAGAAAAAAAAAAATTAAAATTATTCAATTGATAGTGAAAACCGCATCAAAATCCGTTGCGTATTATCAAGGATGATTTTAAGTATTATTAAAGATCGAAGCATATTAGGGACAGACAGAGGCAAGCGACTTTGTTTTATACTATGTAGTGATAGTGATCTAACAAGAGTGGAAATAACTAATTCAGCCATCATCATCATCAGCCAGAAGACGTCCACTGCTGAACATAGGCCTCCCCCTTTAACCTCCACACTGAACGACATCCTGCCATCTGCATCCACTGGATGCCCGCGACTCTCACAATGTCGTCGGTCCATCTAGTGGGAGACCTACCTACGCTGCGTCTTTCGGTTCGCGGTGTCCACTCAAGAACCTTTCTTCCCCATCGGTTATCAGTTCTTCGAACGACTTATTGAGCGATTCTGTAAAAATCAAAGACACCTCCCGTCGTGCAGTAATACTTACGATAGATAAAAGCCTGCACGCGCACTATAATTATTTATGAAGTACTTAGTTGGGTGTGCTAAAATTATTGCGACGACTGGGTTTTTCTTCTATATTGTAATGTAACTACCAAATAATTTTCTGTTCAAATACGAATAGGTCCCTATTAGTTAGGTACCTATGCTGTCTCAATGAAAAAATAAAAACTACATACAATTAGCTAAGGGTGTTTGAAGGACAGTATCCAATTACCACGCGCTCGTGCGACCTTTAACAAGGGCGATCGTAAAGTTTGTCCTAACAGACACAAGGGAAGGGCAGGGTGAACTTATTGTTCACTGAGCGTTGATTAGTAGGTATATCAAAAAAGACTTGAAAACTAATGTCTAGAGTACGTAGGTATTTGCGGAAGCAATGAGGGATCAATTATTAATTTTAGCCTAGAGAAATTCCTTAGTGATTCAAATTTATCGTAACATGAAACATAATTTATAAATTATATCTTTAATTTTCCTGATCAAGTATTAAACAATATTTCAATACTTAATGACACCGAAAAATGCACAGGACAAAAGAAATAAAAACTGGCCAAGTGCAAGTTGGACTCGCGCACGAAGGGTTCCGTACCATTATCTATTAAAACGGCAAAAAACCCACGTTTGTTGTATGGGAAATTAAATATTTGTTTTATTTTAATTTAGTTATTTATTTTGAAAGTGAATATTACAACTAAATATTCTGTAAATATTTAAAACGTCTACCTGTTGTCGTTATCAACATCGAGCAAAAACTCACGTTTGTTGTATGGGAGCCCCCTTAAATATTTATTTTATTCTGTTTTTTTAGTATTTATTGTTATAGTTAGATAGATAGAAAATCTTTTTTGTGTAGGTAGGTACACCAGAAATAAAAACAACAAACAGATAGAAAGACAACACTTAGGAGTTATAGCGGCAATATAAATACATCATCTGTGAAAATTTCAACTGTCTAACTATCACAGTTCATAAGATACAGCCTGGTAAAAGACGGACAGACAGGCGGACAGACGGACAGATGGACGGACGGACAGATGGAAGGACGGACAGCTGAGTCTTAGTAATAGGGTCCCGTTTTATGCTTTGGATACGGAACCGTAAATAGCTATTTTATTTTACTGATTTGTACAATTGTGACATTCCAGAATCTTCCTTTCAACGTCCACAACAGGCGTCGTATAACATTCCACTTTTTCTGGTTCTTCGCCACGGGTTTCGGAGCTCCTTATCTTGTCCTGTGGCACCAGCTTAGGAAGAGCTCCAGCTCTTAAATCATGGTAAGTCTAATATTCCGCAACTATTTAATTAATACTTTATTGCACACTTACAAACTAAGTACAATGCACAAATGGAGGACTTAATGCTAAACATTTTCTACCAGTCATCCACCAGGTTAAACAAATGGTATGTAGGCGTGCATGAAAAAAAAAACTCAGATCAAACGCATCTACATCAGAATCAGAAAGAATTTGTGGTAAAAACAGTTCACAAAGACATAATAAAACATAGTGGTATCAAAAATCTACCCTTCACGAGCTTACAATAACATAAAAGGTACGTAGGTACCTATGCTAACTTTATAAAAAACTGGTGTTTTGCTGGTGTTTAGTTATACTAATTATATCTTCTTAATATCATCATCACTATCATCATCATCACTATCATCATCATCACTATATATCATCATCACTATATGTTACACAATGTTAGTTACCGTACTCCTCCGAAACGGCTTTACCAATTTTTACCAAATTTTATATGCGTATTCAGTAGGTCTGAGAATCGGCTACTATCTATTTTCCATACCCCTTCACCGATTTTCATCACCACGCGGGTGAAACCGCGGGGCGCAGCTAGTAATGATATATAATTCTTCTGTACGTGTGTTTGTTACCTAACTCCTAAACGGCTGGAGCGATTTGGATGAAATTTTATATGTATATTTCAATGGGTTCCTGGATGGATTGAAAATAAAATTGGACCCGGTAGCGGGCAGGACGTCTGCCGGGTCCGCTAGTTTCATATAAAATTGTAATTTAGTCATCAAAATATTTATTTATTTATTAAAACAAATACATCTATCAATACAGGCTGTTCCCTTATACAATAGAGTTGTTAAGTCATTAATATAAGAAAATAATTAGTCAAAAACATTCCTTATTACTTCATCTTGTTTTTTTTTTATGCCATGGCAAACAAGCAGTCACCGTTGCCTAAGGATACTTGTAACACCAGAGGCATCACAAATACGTTACCGACCCTTTAAATTGTTATTCCTTCATCTTGAACCTAAAACAAACTTGTGATAAATCTGTAATTATACTGATCATTACGATTAAACTTATAAATAAGTAACTGGTATTTAGTTATTCTATAATCAGTTAGATTAAAATTTAAATTGTACTTCATTACGTCATCAAAATATTTCATCACCCAATAACCCTAAAATAAGGGAAAGGATCCCTAAAAAAGATGTCTTCAGAACTCCACACTGCCTATAGTGCAATAATGTATCCTGTGACACTGCAAATCGTCTATAGTAGACGCTTAAACTATTGAGATAATAATGATTAAACGCAAAGGCCAACTTCTATTCTGATTTTAATTTAATTCTGATAATTTTATTTGTCTTTATTACAGAATGTTCCTGTTCTCAGTGCATACACATGTTATAACTTTAGACATTTCAATTATTGTATGTAGATATTAATCTTAATTATAATCTAAAACACACGAAAATTGTTTTATTTCAGAATTTGAATAAGATTATGGGTGCGTTCTTCTTAAAAAGCTACCAAAAAATACTATGAACTTTTAAAATCTGAACGCAATAGTAGCTTTTCTAAAAAAAAAGTTTTTAGGGAAGAAAATCTAATTTTCTGCTTTTCGACAATTTTGTATCAATAATCTCATAAAAATTGTAAAAATGCTGGCGCCTATCGCTCGTATTTCTAACCAGCTTGGTAGGAATGTGATGAACAACATCGTCAGAAACAGCCACTCCAATGGAGGAATCCCTGGTGAGGTGAGTTCGAAATTTAAATTTAATCATTACATAATCGCTGCGTCTTTCTTTTGTTTTGTATAGTTTTTTGCTGTAAATTGTTTACTTTAATTATTGTTGTTGTTATCAAAAGCAAGTCACTTTTCAACAAAGAGACTCAAGATCAATTACAAAATAAAAATATTAATTAGTTCTAGGTTAAGTACTACAGATATAGTAAAACACTTTTAAACTATCACGGTTGTTACCTTCGACCAAAATAAAAGAATGGACGGGCCCTAACCATTGAACTTGATCAGTAAAAACGAGTCAAAACCGTCGGACATATACTTCAACACCTAATTATAAAAATGTACAGTATATATGTTACAAAAAATAGATATCGGTTTTATTTGTGTATTTACACTTCGGTAAAGCATACGAATTCATAATTTTGTCAGATGTTTCGTTATCGCGTAACAATAGACTCGTGTTTCACTTCCTACGGCTAGAGACCGACTGAAACGAAATGAGAGCTGGCGCTCATTTTGTAATCTTCAAAAATGCTCTTCTACTGGGCCCGTCCATTCATTTTATTTTGGTCGAAGGTTGTTACTACATTTATATGATCATTGATGGGATATTACTGTTCGAACAACCACCTGCATTCTATAGTCTTCCCGTGAACATGGTGCATGTAACTGCGCCGAAATATCGGGACCTCCTTCCACAACCTTACGGTAAATATCCCGTCAATAATCATATAAATCTACAGAAATAATATTTAAACAAGACCCTGCATGTGATGGAGAATATTGTGTGTAAAAATTAAAGTCTTCAATTAGAAAAATTACTACATTCATCATTATCTCTCCAAAAACATTAAATAGGTATGTCCTACATTTTGTAATTATCTCTCAACACAGTTTAGTCGAAAATAAATTCTCAGATCATTGCCAATTCGAAAAAAGGGCGAATAAAATGTTTTCATTCATTTTACAACCTACTGTGGCCCTCAGAGCTAATTGCAGTGTTAAAATATTATTATAATAAGTGTGCAAGCAAGCTAAGTAATTATGTAATTGCAGTGTAAACATTATATAATGTCACAACAAACTTAGAATAGAATAGAATTATTTATTGGCCTTATGACTAAATTGTCATTTAACATTACAGCATAAAAGATTATAATATAGACTTATTTATTTTAAATTCTAATAATAATGTCATAAACAAGAAAACATAATAATAACTATAACTATTGCAATAATGTCAACTATAACATGCTAATCAAATAAGAATAAGGATTCATTTATACTTAATTTAGTAAATTCATTTAGTGAGTAGAAAGGGTACCCTTCAAAGAAATGCTTTATTTTTCTTTTGAAATCATTGGCATGTAGTTAGGTTATGTCTTGCGGCAATTTGTTAAACATGCAAATTTTATTGCATATCCCTTGCTTTTGCACCTTAGTCTATTAAAAGGTTTATACAGTTCATCATTATTTCGACATTTACGTATGTACTTGTTTTTGGGTTTTATTAGTTTTTCTTACTATAACCAAGGACGCTAGTACCATCATTCTTGCTATAACATAGAAATTAGTTCACCACCACCTCTGTAAGACCATACATTGATACACTTTTTAATACATTGATACACTTTTTATAGCGCTACCGCCACTATTAAGGAGAAATACCTTCATGTATAGATGTCTATAAATATTTAGATTAAGTATTGTTCATGTTATCAGTTTACAAAAGGCTCTGAGTCCAATTAAAACTGAGGTGCTGAAATTTCTAAGAAAGACACCTGACGCCGCCTTGCTTTTGGCATTGAACATGTGTGCTATTACTCTTGGATAGCATTTGGACTGTCAGTGCAAAAACGAAAAGCAAAGTTAACAGACTATAATGCATTTTGAAACAAAAATGATTAGTTAAATTAGGTTATTTTTCTTTTTTTCACTCCACATAATGTAAACTCTTTATTACGGAAATAACTGCTCGGTCCCTTGAGTTTCCTTAAAAATAGTTTACACTGTAATTGTAAATAGGGGCATTATTCACAGTTTTTGTCATTATTAAATTTGACAATTTCAGTAAAGCAAAACTGTCAAAATTGATTGTAATATTTTTTTTGGCTATTGCCTCTGACCGAATATTTACAACAAGAGATCTGAATAGAACCCCATGTTTGATTTTTTTTACATAAATGTTTCAGAACTTACCTTTTGGTCTGACCAACCGGTACAAGCTGACGCTGTACTTCATTCTGTATGCTGGCTCCGGGCTCTCAGCACCCTACCTGATCACCCGCCACCAGCTGCTTAAGAAGTAAGCATTAATATCTCAATCCAAGCACTGCTGACTAGCATGACAGGTACAGGAGTCTTACGGCTATCTCTTGACGAGGGCTCGAGACAGCGCAGTGCAGAAAATCACGCAAACGTGAACCTTAAAGTGCTGAGGTATGGTTTGCGGTTGTGCAACTTTTTGCAAACGCTTAATACAGGGTACCCGTTAGGCCCCAGGTACAGAGAAACAATTTTATCTAACCTTTAGGGGGCTCTCTCTCCCATCTGTAAACGAGGTAAATTTAATGGGCTGTACATAATACCCCAAGCGGGCCATCAGTGCACGACTTATTGCCCCCCATCTCGAATAAGAATGGGCGGTATTCTGACAGCTCTAGTAACGTAGTTCTGCATCGATAGATGGCGCTGCCGAGACGTTTATTTTTTGCATTCGTTCAATATAACCTACAATACAAGGTAGATGGGACATTTTACAAAACGAGTAGGCAAGGCACACTTATGTACCTACTAATTTGTGTTGAGTTGTGGAAAAACAAGTACTTTGTTAGCAAACAATAACCACAAAATACTATACTACGAAATAAAATAACACAAAAACAAGCATGACAGACAGTGTCAGACAGACAGATATATATTGTATGTATATGAGAATAAGCAAGTTTTTTTATTTACCTTTCTTCATCTGTGGTTTTGCAAAATCTTCATATCCATGTGTCGTCAGCGACATCTATAGCATTTTTTTGTGTTGTCTGAGATTGTAACATTTACAATTTATTTACTTTAATTTGACATAGTAAAATGTTATTAATTGAAATTTTTGCTTATTATAATTTTAATCTCTCAAAACGAACTAAAATAAAAAAATCTTTATAATATATATAAATATATTTGTATATATAATATATATATTATTACAAGTTTTATTGTACGCCCCGCCGCGCTGATGTTTGGCGTCTTTCCCGCTAGATGTCTCTATCAGTGTCAAGAGATTGAATAATTCCACTTTCCACCTCCTGAGTTAATTAAAAGTTAACCTAATATAAAGCGTATAATAACTATGTTAAGCGGAAAGGATGTACTAAGCTGGAAGGGATCCATTATATATTTTTATATTGATCGGGACTTATCGCGCAATATTAAATATAGATAAAAATAGATACCTTTCGCTCGACGTTTCGACCATGTTACAATGGCTGTGGTCACGAGCTGACTGAAAACTGCGGGTGAGTCCGTCGAGAAGTGCGGGTATTTTGTTCTACCCTCACAGAAAATTTGCAGGGATCCATTATTCTCATCATTATGATCAACTTTTATATATATTAAAGCAAAGCCTTACTACCTACTACAGCCAAGACAAGACCAATATATGTTTTTTTTTTATTGTAGAATAGGCTCGCGCTTTGCCGCCAACTCGCCTGATGTTAAGCGATGATGCAGCCTACGCTTGCCTAGAAAATGTTTGTTACATTTATTTGTTTTAACTTGGGTTCGCCTTTATTTGTTACATATTGATTTTATTATTATTTCTGAGTTAATCCGCTATAACATTACATAATAGTCTATGAAAATTTCAACTAGGTAACTATTATCGTTGAAGATACAGCCCTTAAAAGGTAGGACATATATTATACCCTAAAAAATTAGGCCCTAAAACATTTTGTCTTATTGTCTGTTTGTCATATGAACATTTTTATTTTTCAGGTAAATTGATTTGGTGCTGCTTTGGATTCCATGAGATCAATGTTAGGTTAAGCTAGTTCAATGTTATAATTAATTTATGGTTTAATATACATGCTGTGTTAGAACCATTATTGGTTTTTCTGAAACATTATTTTAGTTATAAATTCATTTGTGAATAACTAATTCCATTGTGTTAGTTTAGTACCTTTGATGTAATATAGTTTGGATCTGCCTTAAACTCGAGCTAGTACCGAAAAAAGATTGCTAAAACCTGAAGGGGGCGAGGTAAACACGTATATGTCAGTGTGTGCAAGTAGTAATATGTCAGTGTGTGCAACTTACATATTACTAGTTCTACAAACGCACACTTCAATATTTTGAGCGCACACAACTGCAAACGATGTGCTCAAAATGTATAGGAATGGACTATCGAGGGGGGGGGGGGGGTGTTAGTGCTTTAGCAGAAACCCCAGACCTAAAATAGTTTTTGTTACGTCCCAAATCTAAACTTAGAACAGATTTTCTTTAACCATAGCTAAGAAAACTGGATCAACCTTCAAACTAAACAAAAACTTGAAATAAGTTATGGTTAGTTTGGGTGTTACAATGCCACAGACAGACACATACTAAAGTTATAACTACCCCCTGTTTGCAGGGGGGTATAAAAAAACTTAAAACTTTTGTTAAATAAAATATTATAGTGACATACAATTACTAAACATAAATTGATACAAATTATTTCTAGAGCAGCTTCAGCAGTCAGCACCAATAGTGACTGAGTGAGTAATTAATACAGGATTACGCATATAGCTTTTGGGAAATTACGTGACATCTTTTCGTCCGAAATACCACAGTGCCTAAAGGCAAGGGTCTTGATGACATAATTATGGTAATGAGACGTGATTCTTAACCTCTGAATTGTAAGAGTAAATTTAATTTAAGTTCTTCAACTTGGGAAAACGTTTATGTTAAATATAAAACCTTAGGCTTTGTTCCAAGACTTAAGACCTATTCAGACTACGCTCTAATAAATCGCAGACTGGTTTTATAGCTTTCCCGCACTACTCCTGCATGCAACGAGTTAAATGTTGGCTTTTTGGAAAAGAGTCACACAGCGGGCAATGGAGAGAGCTATGCTCGGAGTTTCATTACACGATAGAATCCGGATATTCGTCAAAGAATCACTGACATAGCTATTAAGATTTGCAAGTGGAAGTGACAATGGGCAGTCCACATCGCTCAAAGAACCGATAACCGATGGGGAAGAAAGGTTCTTGAGTGGAGACCACTGAAGTGAGAATTTTTTCGGGAGACTACAAAACAAATCGTAAGTATGAACAACCTTCACTAAGGGACTGTAAGGGACCAACTATGAAATCGCGAAAAAAAAAAACAGCTGTTCCATTGAAAACGGTCATTGACACTCGGCAAAATGTATCGAGTTTATCCCTCTCTCAGATAAAATACCCACAGAGAAACAAAAATCATTCAGTTGGCGCAGACTATAGCAAAAATAATCGACTAAAATTCTTGTTGAACGAATAATGTATGAAAATTTTGATTTTTACGTCAGTGGTAATATGAATGTCAATGTCAGGTGTCAAATTTGACGGTACTCAGAGCACGCGTGTGTCAATCTGGGTTAAATTTTTGCGCATTTTCTGTATAAATAAATAATATTTTAACTTGTGTTAGTGAAAACAAGCCGATTTCAACAGTGAACAGTTTCGATTTCAGCATTCAGTAGCGAAAACACTCTGCTGGAGCCGAAATTTAAGGATAAAAAGGATTAGAAATGGAGCTCGTAAAAAAAATCGCTTCATAAATTGGAGTGAACAGGAAAAGGTAATTACCAAGTTTTAGTTGTATGCTGACCCTTAAAAAGGCACGAATTAACATGATCTATTATAAAAGAGGTCCAAGAGTTTTGGATTGCAGGCCACGCACCATTCCTTGTTTCAAATTCGATTCATTATGCCAAGGCGTTATTCTAACATGACCCATGATCTTTCCTCTGTTTGCCAACCACAACTACTTGGAATATGGCCTGCCAGAGGTCTAAGAACACCACAGGCAATATTTATGGCCAAATACAACCTACAATTCCTCCAAAACCTTGGTTCTTCAAATAAATAAAAAATAGATAAACATGTTACTTCTACCATCTGTTGCTTGTACTTCAGTGTTCCTCGCGACAATTAGAATCCGAGACCACTCCCTCTGTGTATTTTTAAATGCATACTTAAATGGATATTAATACCTAGACATGGAACAAACACAATTGTTCATCACATGAAAGTTTGTTGTAGGTGGGACTCGAACCCGCGCCAATAAGCGCAGAAGGAAGGTTCACTAGCAATTGAGCCACTGGGGCAGTCTAATAATTGCTCGTTTAGTTAAATATTCAATAAATTAAGCATTTAGTTAGTTTGTGCACGTGCCGTGTGGTACGTTCGTGCGTGAAGTCACCTGCCGGCCCAACGGAAGACCAGCGTCGGTTGTTTACAACCGGCATCATGCTGAGTTGGAGCCGGATTGTGACAAAAAAAATATAATAAGATTTAATTAAGGCGTGCCGAAGTCTTTACCCACAGCTATAGTGGTTCGCAAATTGATCCTGCTTGCCATATACTTGTGCAATCAGGTAGGAAGTCAAAACTCTGTCATGTGTTCTAATGTTATTATGTTTTTTTAGGTGCTGTCGAGCTTTCTACACGAAAACGAGTCCATGTAGCATGTACTATTGCAAGGCCACAGAAGACATGATTCAAGTCGAGACTCCTTAAAGAAAATCAACAACCACAAGTCTCCAATACCAAAACACCTGGCAAAATAGGGATAGAATAGTTTAGGCAGCGACCCAAAGCCTTGCTCTGTTATCTTAGGAGCTTGGCTGGTTTATGTAAATGTGTTTAGCTAAATGCACAATACACCCCAGCCAGTGTCAGTGCAGGTCTTGTCACCCTAACTTTGAATTAGAATTAGGGACTCTTGGGGTTGGCTTCAGCTCCACCAATGCCTATCAAATATCCGGGCTAGACCTCGAGAGTAAAGTTAATCAAAAATACATACCTATTTAATATAATTATAAAAATACTATGAGAGAATTAGTACTGAAAATATGTTTAGTATTTGATTACATATTTAAAATCTATGCTCTTATGTAAGATTTTTAATTAAAATACATGTTTAGTTTTTGTGTAAGTGTAATATATTTTATAATAAATTATTTTCCATAAAAATGCTTTGACTTATTCGGCCAATGTCATCATTGATAATGTCCTCGTTGTTTGTCATTTCTTCATGTTAAAGTTGTGCTGTATCTGAGGAAATAAATAATCAATTAAAAAAACCGACTTCAAAATTAGTAAATACGCAGTTTTGTTTACTTGGATGACATATTTTTTTCAGTGAGTAGTAGTAGTTTCATTTAAAAACCAAACTACTTAACTGATTTTGATGAAATTTATATGGGACCACCTCTGAAGTAAGACCTACCAAACAAAAAAGGAATCATCAAAATCAATTCATAATTGGTGGAGAAATCGTTGAACATACATAATAAAATACAGTAGAACCTCCTCCGTTTTTGAAGTCGGTTAAAAAAAGGAGATTGTCATATTCAATGCATTACAATGTTCCTATATCTAGTCATTTGAGAGTGGAGATTCTGAGAAATGTTAATGAATTAATAGAAAAATAAATAGCCAGACATTTAAAACTTATTTTGGTGGGACAACGGGTGGATACAATTATGTCCACTGTCACACAAAGCACCCTGAGACTACCAGTGGGATGAAGCAGTAGATTTAACAGAATGTAACCCTTTCTCCAGTAACGAGCCCAGGTGTTGTTTGTTATTTACACCTGAGCTCATTACACTAAAAGAAACTGAAGAACAAAGAAATCCCAATGCCTGCCAAGCGTAAAGTGTACAACATGTGTATTCTACCAATACTTACCTATGGGTGCCAAACCTGGAGCCTAACAAGGGCTCGCACCCAAAAACTCAAGGTATGTCAACAAGGAATGGAGAGAAGCATGTTGCCCATTAAGCTGAAGGACAAGTGAAGACTGACCAGAATATGGAAGGCCACATGCGTGACAGATGTCTCACAGAAAATCAAGTGACTAAAATGGCATTGGATAGGACATGTAGTCAAGACTCCCTAAACAAAAATGGATCAAAGAGGTCATATTGTGGTACCCCGGAGATGGGAAGAGATCATGGGGACGACCACATAGAAGGTGGGAGGCTGACCTACCAAAAGGGTGGCGCATAATAGCCAGAGATAGGGAGAAATGGCCACTTCTAGAGGAGGCCTATGTCCAGTGAGGACAACCTGATTCTGAAACTGGTGTTACAAACAATTTTTTTTAGAATTAAGTATTGTTTTTTTTTTTAATTAAGTAGTAAGTATAACTAGTATATAATTGTGTAATTGGATCAGAGAATAAAGGCTATTTTTATTTTAACCCTCTCTCCGATCCTCTTCGAACAAAAAGCTGAGATGCTAGATGCAAAGCTAATAAAAAAAAGAGTAACTCACCTAGTTCTTTGTAAAGAATCGACAAATTGTGCAGAACAGCACTATCGTAGTTTTGATATTGGCATAGTTACCCCTCATCAATTTCAGCAATATCAGAAATCGCTGCTTCAAGACACTGAAGTACCTTTCAACAACATTGCGGGTTCGGATATGCCGGTTGTTAAAACGCATCATGTGTGCTGCCTCCAGTGCCACGATGTCACATATTTTAAGGTCAGCATCACAGACGATCTGAAAATCGTTTTTTACATTTAAAAATTATTTACTGATAACTAGCTGCACCCAGCAATGTCAGTGACACATGTGATTTATCATAATACCTATAAACATGAGTTCCCACTGCTGGGACTTGACCTTGTCTTCCTAACACAGTAGCAGTGTGCGGCAGGGTTAGAAAGCTATGCGTGACTATAAAATCTTGCATGCCGTTCTACGAATACCGACATGGATTATATATACAAGCTGGAATGGCATTGTGCAAGATATGTACTTACTTGGGTATTGATAGAGAAATGTCTCTTACTGTTGATGTGATACTGGCCAACGTCTCCTTCATTATTTCTAGGTGCATGCAATCTATTGCACCCATAATCCCTTGAAGGCCGCAAATAGCTTCAAACTTGCTGATAGCGTTGGCTTTTTCCATCATAATATTCAAAGGCATTTTTATGTACCTACTGTGAACTTTTGGGAGCCAACGCTATTGCTACTTTGCGGGCCACACGTGACAGCGTCTGCTGGCTCAATCCGCGCAGTCTTCTTGGATCTAAAAATAAAACATAACTTTCTTACTTATCTTGGATTCACATACATACTGCATAACACGAAACTTAAACAAAATAAGTATTTTTTATCTACCTCATGGTGGCCCCAATATCTGATTACTGCCATTACTTGCAGTTCCACAGGGATGCCGCCACCTCGCAGATTCACCTGTAGAATAGTGTTCCGTGGTCTGCCCTCAGCAAGTCAGAAATCCGGCGGATATTTTCATTGCTGGAACGGTACCTCAGCCGAAATTCATCATCCGATAAATCATATATACCATGTATCGGATCACGCCTTAATTCTCTGGCGTATCCTTCTTTTCAACGCGGGAGCTCTAAATTGGCGTAACATGTCCACATCCCTTCGGAAATTGCACAAATCCATGATAAATAACCACAAAACTTAGCCAAACAACAAAAAAACAACCTAAAAGAATGTTATTCAATCAGCTAAATGCTGATTGGCCGATATATACTGTGATCTATGCTGATTGGTTAAAAAGCCGCCATATTGCCTCGCAAAGGTCTCTTAACAACGTCCGGCCAGTGGTAAAATTTTGACAGCTATTGAGAGCGCTTTCAAAGCCCTCGCAACTTTTTTTTTGGTTTTAGGTAAGAATTTCGCTTGATCCGCAGATCAAAGGTCTCTCAAGAATGTAAAAAGATTTTTAAGTAAGACGGGTTGTGATCCGTGGTTCATGGCTGTGATTTGCTGTTTGCTTTATGTCGATGTACAGTACCTAGTCTAAAAATTAAAATCAGCTTAACAAATTGTGCACAGTTTGGAAACTATAGTGCCTCGAAACAAGATTGCCGTACCGGTAACCTCAAACAAAAATGACCGAAACTTCGTGCTATATCCTCGACAATGGGGCCTACACGGCAAAAGTAGGCTTCTCCTCAATGGACCCCAAGATAGTACCCAACTGCATCATGAAAGCAAAGTCGGAAAGACGACGCCCATTCGTCGGATCACAAATTGACGAGTGCCGCGACGCATCAGGCTTATTCTACATTCTACCTTTTCAAAAAGGATTTCTAATCAACTGGGACACCCAGAAGACTGTCTGGGACTATATGTTTAGCAAAGAATGCTGTCCAGTCAACTTCAATGAGACCCCACTCATAGTGACGGAACCATTGTTCAATTTCGCGTCAATACAAGAAGCAATGACAGAGATTTTCTTTGAAGAATACGAATGCCAATCTTTATTACGTATTAATGCAACGGATTTAGCAGAGTACAAGTACCGTAAGACTCGCAACAATGAATGTACTGTCGTTGTAGATACGGGCTACAGTTTCACATACATAGTTCCATACATCAATGGTAAGAAATACAAAGATGGTATAAAAAGGGTGGATGTTGGCGGGAAAGTACTGACAAATCATTTGAAAGAGGTATTCAATATTTGTTTCTATTTTATGGCTTTACTCTTCGACCAAAATAAAATGAATGGACGGGCCCAGTAGAAGCGCATTTTTAAAGATTACAAAATGAGCGCCAGCGCTCACTGCGTTTCAGTCGGTCTCTAGCCGTAGGAAGTGAAACACGAGTCTATTGTTACGCGATAACGAAATATCTGACAAAATTATGAATTCGTATGCTTTACCGAAGTGTAAATACACAAATAAAACCGATATCTATTTTTTGTAACAAATATACTGTACATTTATATAATTAGGTGTTGAAGTATATGTCCGACGGTTTTGACTCGTTTTTACTGATCCAGTTCAATGGTTAGGGCCCGTCCATTCATTTTATTTTGGTCGAAGGCTTTACTTAGAAACATTAAACTTGTTTTAAAACCCCTGATAAAAAAGCTGATGATCTTCAAGCATCTGAACACATGTTCTTGAATCTTAGGTAATGGTCACAAACCGAACAGATGCAAGCCATTTTTCAGGCTTTTATACAGGCAGGGTTGGGGAGGTGGGATTTAGGTGTTCATGATTTCAACATGAAATTTATTTATTTTATACTTACTTTTATATATATATATTTTTTTTTTAATACATTGATTATAGGCGAGCAGCATAAGCTGATGTGCCTATATCTCACAGTGTCAAAATTTATCTGTTAAGATTATCTTCTTCATTCTTATCTAACTGTCCAGTTTGTTTTTAAACGCATTTATGTATTTCGATGTGACCACATCCTCGGGCAACCTGTTCCTATTGAAAACGACTCTGTTGTTGAGGATGTGGTGTGCAGTGTTGGTCTGTGACGGTGCAGCCCACAGTAGGGATTTGTGACGTTTGCTTTCTCTTGTGTAATCTTTTCGTGAGCAGATGTGTATGTCAGGAACTTAATTGACATCTTTCACTCTAAAAAGAAGAAGTGGTGTCTTTAAAATCATAAATGACCAAAATGCAAGTTAAATATCCATTCACACACATACACACTTCTCTCATGCACACTATCATCCCACACACTCCACCCCCCCTACACAAACACACACACATTCATTTATTTAATAATATACGACGACATTAGTATAAAAAAAACCTTAAGGGCTGTTTTGTTTTCTTAAGGGCTGTGGCTTTAATTTAATAAATAAAATAAAATCTCAAAATATTTGAGTTATCGTGAGTTGGAAATAATTGCTGTTGTTTTCAGGTGCTGTCATATCGGCAACTAAATGTAATGGATGAGACCTACGTCATAAACCAGGTCAAAGAAGATTCGTGTTTTGTATCACAAGCGTTCATGGCAGACATGGAGATTGCCAAGAGGAAAGGTAATAGATCATTGTTTGTTGACAACCGGTGTGGCTCCATGGCATATCTGGTTCATAGCAAGAGCATATTATTATTCTCGGATTTGATTCCTGGCCGCTGATGTTTGAACGATGAATTTCTATGTCTACTTAGGGTCTGCATGAGGTTGTCAAAACTTTTAAATTTTAAAAGCGATATTAATATATCTACAAAATCTATAAATCTTAAATTAATTTATTAACTGTAAACTGTACTGTAACAAAGTAAACAAATAATTATCAATATAAAAAACCGACTTCATAAAAATGACAACTGGTCCAAATTGAAATGGGACCACATGGGAAGCACCAGCTTTCAAATAAAAAAAGAATCATCAAAATTGGTTCACACAGTCAGAAGTCCTGAGGTAACAAACATAAAAAACAAAATACAATTGAATTAAAAACCTCCTTTTTGGAAGTCGGTTAAAAAAAGAAATAATATAATTTGATATATGTAACAACTTAGCATCTGCAGATTAAATATTACAGTATCTCTATGAAATTGCTCTTAACCCAAATATATACAAATATTAATATCCTTATTCCAGGATCGGAAAACACAATAGTAAAAGACTACGTTCTCCCTGATTACACAACAATTCGCCGAGGCTACCTCCGAGACCCCATCAAACCTAATGAAGACCTTGAACAGCAGACATTAAGACTGAATATTGAACGGTTTACCATTCCAGAACTATTATTTCACCCATCTGACGTTGGCATACCACAAATGGGCATACCAGAAGCGATAATGCACTCAATCAGTTCGTGCCCCCAAGAAAACATGGAGGGCTTACTCGAAAATATTGTTTTGTACGGAGGCAACACCTTATTTCCAGGGTTTAGGGACAGAGTTTACAATGAAGTGCGAGCATTAGCCTTGGATCATTTCGACGTTAACGTTACATTGCCTGATAACCCATTAACTTATGCATGGGAGGGTGGTAAAATGATGTTCAGAGATCCGGAGTTCTACTCCTTTTGTATGACTAAGGAAGAATACGAGGAGGAGGGGAAGGCGCTGGCGTTTGAACGGTTTGATATATAACGGAGAAAGCGAGTGAGAAAATCGCCTTAGCGTTCTTGCTCGGTAAACACTGGATAACCTAACTTGATGTTCTCGTAGGTGTTGCGATAAGGAACTGAATGTTCCTGGATGTTTAAGATATTCTTTTTCGTTTTCTTGAATGAAAGTATTGTTAACTTGCGCATCATCCACATCCTACTGCTGGATATAGACTTCTCTAGCTATGCTATCTGCCTCGATCCTGTGCTAATCAAGCCTAGGTTCGACCCGCGATGGTGACAATATCATCGATCCATCTTACAGCTGGAGTACCAACGCTCCACTTACCATCATCTTCATCAGCCAGAAGACGTCCACTGCTGAACACAGGCCTCCCCCTTTAACCTCCACACTGAACGACATCCTGCCATCTGCATCCACTGGATGCCCGCGACTCTCACGATGTCGTCGGTCCATCTAGTGGGCGGCCTACCTACGCTGTGTCTTCCGGTTCCGCTTACCATACCCACTCAGAATTAAACCTTCAAAAAACATCATCAAAATCAAACTGCTAAATAAAAAGTCATACGTTGTCATACAAATATATACCTCTTCCTTTTTTGTGTCAGTTAAAAAGGGAAAACATACATACGACAACTTTCAATACTACAATTTTACATGTAAAAATAATAATATGTGCCAATGTGACAGAACTCAAAGCCTGTAAAAACCCTCTTAAAGTCAATACTTCATGGACTGCCTAGACTTTAAATAGCTGCTTATTATATTATCTCTTCTTTCTTCTTAGTCGTTATTAGACTTGGCAGCGTGGTCTTGGTCATCAGTTAGGGTGGTGGCTGGCTTGACAATCCGTCACCATTCATCACATATTGCAGCTTTTCTCATGCACATGTTCACGGGACCGATAAGTGCAGCCTTTATTTGGTCGGTCCACCGTAATGGAGATCTGCCTCGTCGTCTCGTCTCCTCAATTTTACTTTATATTATACTAGCCGTCCGCCCCGGCTTCGCACGAGTGTAAGCTCGGCCTTCGGCCTCGCTACAAAATATAATATAGCCTATGTCACCCGGGGATAGTGTAGCTTCCCAACAGTGAAAGAATTTTTCAAATCGGTTCAGTAGTTTCGGAGCCTATTCAATACAAACATACAAAAATAGGTACAAATCTTTCCTCTTTATAATATTAGTGTAGATTATCTACTAGCGACCCGCCCCGGCTTAGCACGGGTGCAATGCTGATACTGAATAACATAATGTCATAATGATATTACAGAATGTCATTATATAGAAACACCCCCCCCGGTACTGCTGCAACCGATATGTCCCTGCATTTTAAATCTGTAATATCTTTGAAAATATACTTATAAATTACACGCTGTAAAGGGCCATATTGATCGATATGAAATGCGCAATGTGCTTAAGGTACTTAATTGGATAAGGATTAATGCTGTATTTCTTATAATCGCTTCGTAAATAAGCCATTATTTCTCGTAAAAAGTAAAGGATAAAAAATAGTTATTGTGGGTTATCCCTAAGAGATAGACATATACCATCACGGATTTTTTTGTAGACCTTTTTAAAGTGTACAATACAGTAGTACATCATTTTGATCTATCTAGTAGGGTTCAGCCAGCGTTTGCAATGTAAGCGCAAAAAATGAGTTTATTTACGACATCACATTAGAAACCTTTAATATTATCAGTGTTTCTCTACTATATTATAGATGTATTATAAATATCAACCTTCCTCTTGAATCACTCTATCTATTAAAAAAAACCGCATCAAAATCCGTTGCGTAGTTTTAAAGATCTAAGCATATATAGGGACAGGCAGCGGGAAGCGATTTTGTTTTATACTATGTAGTTATAATGATGGCAATGTTAATTATCTAATAACTTTTATGTGCAAGCCAACTAAATTAGCGGGTAAACTGACTAAAGTAATAAAATATATGAGAAATAGGGAAAGTTTTTTTTTTGGCAACATTAGTACCCTCCACGTATGGCGCAAGGCTGGTCTGGTTTTCGTTCACAGATTTCGCAGTCACGTAAGTTTATTCCCATTTACGCCTATGATCATCATCTCAAAATGATTAGTAAAAAATAACATTGTTTTAAACTAGCACGGTTGTCCACTAAAGTTATATGATTATTTACGGGATATTTACCGTGTTAAAGGAAGGACCGTTGTGGAAGGAGCTCCCCAAAGATAATGTAAAGAGAGCTCCCGATATTTCGCAGTTAGATGCACCATGTTCACGGGAAGACTGAAGAATGCGGGTAGTTGGTCAACAGTTCAAAGTTAGGTGCAGATAAAATGATCTACCCTCTTTCTTAGTCTTTTGCTACGGTTATCACTGGAACTCAAACCTAAGTTCCGACCAAACACTCACTGTATCACTGCGTATAGTATTTTGAACGCGGCCTTTTATGTTTCACAACCTCACCGCGGTAAATATCCCGTAAATAATCATAAATAATAAAAATATCATTTTTTCTCTATGTTATAGATAGAGAGAAATGTTAGCGTAGCATTACATTCTCTTTGGATTGAAACTCTTAATTGCGTACCTACACATAATTAAAAGCCTAATCTACATCTACGTGCCACAAGCGGTTTATATATAGATAATTCTAGTTTTCCTGTGGGTAAATTAATAGTTGGCAAGGTTTATAGAAAGGAAAATAGGAATAGGAAAATCCATGTTGCCTCATGGTATCATTTTCCTTAACGTGTATTTTCGTTTCGAGTGTTAATGTGTAATAATGATGGATCTGGATGGAGTCCGTTCGTGAATCTGCTCGAGTGTGGGTAAATGATATAACTGATTACTAGGGCATGACTTATTTTGCTTGAGTCTGACTGTGTATATAACGTTCTTATGTTTGCTGAAATCTGAAATGCAGCCTGCTCTCGCGCACTAGTCCTTAGTTAACTTAGGACAGCACTGGCAAATGTACAAGACGTGCGACGCCTAACCCTCTCAAGAGGAAAGAAGAAGAAAAAAACGTTTTTTTTTAGCAATGTCAGACTTATGTAATTGTCACTGTCATAAATAAAAGTAATTGTCAATTGAAATTGACAGTTCTCTCATTTTGTTTTTCTGTTTTGCAGTTTTCCAGAAAATTTTGAAATAAAATCTGATTTCATCTAGGTTTTGTGAAGTTATAAACTAGTGAAAAATGGCTATGTTCCCAGGAACAGTAGCCTTTGACGAGTATGGTCGTCCATTTATCATCTTAAGGGATCAAGACAGGCAAAAAAGGCTTACCGGTATCGATGCCCTAAAGGTAATTTATTAGTATCTTATTATATATCTTTATCTTTACAAACTAAGAAAACCTTAGGTATAACATAATCTTTTTATAATTACCAGTAGCTCAAACTATTTGCTTGACTATTTTATCTTAAGGCCCTAAATAAATCGTAACCTATAAAAATCAATCTAACTTTGTTTAGGTCATACAAAACACTTAAAACAAATAAATTATTACTAAAGCTGCTATTTATATCTATAATTATCCATAAGGGACCCTATAAATTATAAAATAAACCTAATATTTGACTAAATATTAGAAATATCAGGAGTTTTATAAACAGGTGTTGGACTCGCCTACTGAATGAATCACATGACCAAATTTTTTTGTGTAGTTTTTTAAGTAAATTATTACTACTTTTGTCGTTAATTCTACCTACCTATTTTCTTGGAAATTTATTTTCCTGCGAATCAGGAACACAATAACAACATTGTGGATTACACAGAATGTGGTGCTAAGTCGAAAGGAGGTCATTGTCTATTTATTACAACTTTTATCTATGGGACCAACCCTGAAAACACAAAAGATCAGCTGTTTAAAACATGCGATTTGAAAATACTCAAATACAATTTTGCTATGACAATGTATGTAGAATTGTAGATGGACATGCTGGTAATTTATTCATAAACAGAATAGGCAGGAAGGGAAGACTAATTTTTAACAGACTTCAAAAAAACCGGCCAAGTGCGAGTCGGACTCGCGCACGAAGGGTTCCGTACCATTATCTATAGAAATGGCAAAAAAATCACGTTTGTTGTATGGGAGCCCCCATAAATATTTGGTATATTCTGTTTTTTTTTTTTAATTTGTTTATAGCGGCAACAGAAATTCATCACCTGTTGAAAATTTAAACCGTCTATCACGGTTCATGAGATACAGCGTGGTGACAGACAGATGGACATCTATAGTCAACGTAGTAATAGGGTCCCGTTTTACCCTTTGGGTACGGAACCCAAAAACAATGTATAGTCTTTAGAATTTTCTATTTTATTATTTTAAATTATTATTTCTGTTATTATTTGTTATTGCATTTTATCCCCATTTGTTATCGCTAGTTCATAGCATGTGCTGCCTGAATAGGTGTTCCCTGATTACAATCTGGGTGTCTTCAAGTAATAAGTGAATTGGTGAATGCATGCTCCATCCTTGTGTAGCCCCGTTGGCCCAGTTGGTAGTGAACCTGCATTCTGCGCTTGGGGATGTGGGTTCGATTCCCACTTAGGGCAAACATTCATATGATGAACATATGTGTTTGTTTTATATCTGGGTATTAATATCTATTTAAGTATATATTTAAACATATACATATATATCTATATATACCAGTCACTGGCAGCCATTGGTATAAGCTTTGCCTTAATATTTATTTATTAGCTATGCCCCTCTGTTTCACCCGTGTGGTGATGAAAAATTGTGATGTCGATGATGATTAAAAATAGCTTACTACCTATTAGGTAGGTTTAAACCAAATATACACAAAAAAAAACCATAAAGAGTTCGTTAACAAATACTGACATAAGATTTTTATGTATAAGATTTATCTTAGGTGCCTCATAGCCTCAAATAGGAAGGGTGATGATCAAACATAACCCTATTATTCAATAAAACAAAATAAAATTATTTTTCCAGTCTCACATTGAGGCGGCTCGCCAAATAGCCGGCATCCTCCGCACATCTCTTGGTCCACGCGGTCTCGACAAGCTCATGGTGTCTCCAGATGGAGATGTCACAGTCACCAATGATGGAGCAACTATCTTAAAGATGATGGATGTTGAACACCAGATTGGAAAACTGCTTGTGCAGTTGGCTCAGAGCCAGGATGATGAGATTGGTGATGGGACTACAGGCGTGGTCGTTTTGGCCGGTAAGTTATTTTGAATAAATAAGTAGTGTAGTGATCATGGAGCTTAGCTAGGTATTGCTAATATATCACTGAAGTTAAGCAATAGACAATCCTGCAACTGCAATAAAAAAACATTGTAAAATACACGGTATCTACTCACTAAAAGATTACACAAGGGAAAGCAAACGCTACATATCTCTACTATTGCCTGCACCATCACAGACCAACACTGCACACCACATACTCAACAACAGTGGTTTTCAATTGGAGCAGGTTGCCCGAGGATGTGGTCACATAGAAAACCATAAATGGTTTTAAAAACAAACTGGACAGATGGATAAGAATGAAGAAAATAACACGATAAATACTAAATTTACTAAAATACTAAATTTGGCACTGTGATATAGGCACATTAGCATACACTGCTCGTCTATCTAGTCAAGATTCAGGGAGCGTCGCGATGGTGATATTAAATTATGATTAAATTAAAAACCGAAGTATAGGTCCGCTCAGAAGGACATGAGCTTATTTTAATGCCTTTTAAAATCTTAACCTACTTAAAATTACACACACACTTAAAATAGATGAGGGGTCGAAACAATCTCGAGTGGTTGCAAGCCCACGCCGCGTCTACCTGCTTGGGCTGCTAACATAAGTTCTCCCTCCTCAAGAGCGAAATTGCCTGGGAAAGAATTTGAATAGGACAATTTCGCTAACACACAAAAAACAATATTAAAACTATTTTGTCTCAATTGAAAACGCTATACTTATGCAGAAAGTCATGCATCAAAACTATTACATAATATTACAAATAGGTAAAGTTTTTTTTTTAAAACTAATAATGCCTTATTTACTACACGACTACTACTACTTATATTACGAGGTAATCTAATGACACTCAGTGGTTGACACTTCACTAACACTTTCACTGCTATTTTATCAGTTATAATCCGTTTAGTCCAGGGCAATATTGTAGGACGTACTTCAAATAGAAATTGACTAAGATCTTTATGTTTAATTTTCCATTATTTGAGGTTGTGGTGTTGTAACTGATGATTATAATAATGGTCATTCTGAAGTTCTGGAATCATTGGCAATCTTCCTTTTATCTTGTTTTGCATGATTATAATGTCGCAAAAATGTCTTCAGAGTGTCTCAATCTGCTTGGGGGCATGAGGCCGGTAAGTACTTCACTTTTCGCCAGTATAGGTAGGGATAAATGGAATTACAAAAATGTTTTTATTTAGAGATCAATCTATTATATAAAGCTTGTAAATGATATTAAAATATAGTTGATAATTAATTGTTGTCTATTATCTGGTTTTCTTACATAGGTATTTAAAGAGTTAGGTATATAGGAAGATCTTTGTTATTACTAATTACAAATTTTAATCATAACTAAACTTATACTAATACACAAAAATGCGAGAATTGATCGCATAGAAATAAAAGTAATAATATTTTTAAAGAAAATGTAAATTTGTAAAAGGAAGTGTAAAATTTGTAAAAGAAAATTGTAAAATTTGTTTAAAAAAATGTAACATTTGTAAAAGAAAATGTAAAATTTGTAAAAATAATAATAATGTAAGTATAACATATATTTTACAAAGGTCAATATAGATATCTTTTAACCAAAAATAAATTTAAGACTTAAAATATTAATACAGAGGAACCTAGTTTCATAGAATTTCATGTGAAAACCAGATAATGACTATGGAGAGAAATGTTTAATCTCTAAATAGTCAAAGGGGAATTGGACAGGAAGGTGAAAAGTTTTACCCACCAACCAGCCGGCACCATCGCTCCTTCTTGACAGAATTTGTTTGGTTCGACGGAGTTCCATTGCTGCTGCTACTGCTGCCGCTTCCGCCGTCACTTGCGCGGAAACCGTTTAGAATTTGATAAGCGGAGTCGCGAAAATCGTTAAACGACGTTATCTCACAAAAGGTGCAAAAGTGCATACACCAGTTTGTGAAAGCGCGGAAAATGTAACAGCTCAACCATGGAAATCCTTACAGGCTGCGCCAGTCAAGATTCAGGGAGCGTCGCGATGGTGATATTAAATTATGATTAAATTAAAAACCGAAGTATAGGTCCGCTCAGAAGGACATGAGCTTATTTTAATGCCTTTTAAAATCTTAACCTACTTAAAATTACACACACACTTAAAATAGATGAGGGGTCGAAACAATCTCGAGTGGTTGCAAGCCCACGCCGCGTCTACCTGCTTGGGCTGCTAACATAAGTATCTACACTAATATAAAGAGGAAAGATTTGTATTTTTGAATGTTTGTAATGAATTAACTAAAAAACTACTGGACCGATTTTAAAAATTCTTTCACCATTAGAATGCGGCATTATCCTTGCGAAACATAGGCTATATATATTACAAGAATGTTGAACCCTCTTGATCAAGTCACGTATCAGACAAAAAATATATAAATAAAAACTGTGTAGCTACAATGCCACAGACAGATTGAGTACAGGCACATTGTTCTTATCATTATGAATAACTATGAGACCAACTTTGAAATCGCGAAAAAGAAATCGGCTGTTCCATAGAAAATGGTCATTGACACTCAACAAAATGTATGGTTTTTTTCGCGATTTCTGGGTTGGTCCCATAGTCAAAGATGTTCATAATGATGAGTACAATGTAGTACCTTCTTTCGGCTTAGTACCAGGATATGCGTAACCCTGTATTATTTATTTGTTCTGATGTGTCATTATAAATTTACAGGGGCCCTTCTAGAACAAGCGTCCATCCTCCTTGATAAGGGCATCCACCCCATCCGTATTGCTGACGGCTTCGAGATGGCTGCGGCTGCTGCCCTCGCTCACCTCGACAGCATCAGCGAGGCTTTCCCCGTCAACATGGACACTAGGGAGAACCTAATCAAGGTGGCCATGACCACGCTGGGGAGTAAAGTGGTTGTCAAGTGCCACAGGCTTATGGCTGAGATTGCTGTAGATGTAAGTATAGCTTTAAGCAATTTTAATTAATAAGTTAGGAGAAAATTGTGGAAAGAAAAACACCTAGTGCCACCAAATTTTGTAGCCCTGGTAGAAAAGCTCCCTCGGGATAATCAGCCAGAAGCTATCCACTGCTCTGCACATTGCTCAAAGAACCGATAAATGATGGGAAGAAA
This sequence comes from Agriopis leucophaearia, assembly GCA_949125355.1. Taxonomy (NCBI): domain Eukaryota; kingdom Metazoa; phylum Arthropoda; class Insecta; order Lepidoptera; family Geometridae; genus Agriopis; species Agriopis leucophaearia. Next base: position 2,932,892 of record OX421289.1, read on the forward strand.
AGTTTTTGAGTGGAGACCACGAACCGGAAGACGCAGCGTAGCTAGGCCTACCACTAGATGGTCCGACGACATTGTGAGTCGCGGGCATTCAGTGGATGTAGTCGGCAGGCTGTCGTTCAGTGTGGAAATATAAGGGGGAGGACTATGTCTTTTGGCTGATGATCATAACGATGTCTTTTAATATATTTTTTGCTAAGCCTGATATTTAAAAAAGACTCCTATCTGGTATAGCCTATTTGAATTTGTCAATACAATGACATACAATTAAAATATTTACCATGAATCATCACAAAGGTAGCCTGGAAGAAATCGCTTTAGGCGATAAGGATGCCCATTATACTGTTTTTTTATTTTTATGTTAAGTTTTATTTGTATTTTTCGGTGTGTAATAAAGAGATGGTATTGTATCACTATGTTTCTCCCACCTTCAGGCCGTCCTATCAGTAGCAGACCTGGAGAAGCGGGATGTGAACTTCGAGCTGATTAAAGTGGAAGGGAAGGTGGGCGGCCGCATGGAAGATTCTATGCTCGTCCGCGGGGTAGTCATAGACAAGACCATGAGCCATCCCCAGATGCCTAAACAACTCAAGGTAACAATAGCATTCATGTAGATGTGCCCCATTTCAGGAAAGGGGCATTTTAGGAAGGGGACATTTCAGGTAAGGGGACATTTCGGGTAAGGGGCATTTTGGGAAGGGGACATTTCGGGTAAGAGGTATTTTGGAAAGGGAACATTTCGGGTAAGGGGCATTTTGGGAAGGGGACATTTCGGGTAAGGGGCATTTTGGGAAGGGGACATTTCGGGTAAGGGGCATTTTGGGAAGGGGACATTTCGGGTAAGAGGTATTTTAGAAAGGGAACATTTTGGGAAGGGGTCATTTCGGATAAGAGGTATTTTGGGAACGACATTTCGGGTAAGGCGCATTTTGGGAAGGGGACATTTTGGGAAAGAACATTTTGAACCTGAACGTCCCATTTGGGTGAGCAGCTTGATTTAGTTGTCTGCCTTCAGTGCTGGTCTCAGGATGGATTCTCAGATAAAAAGAAATATTTTTAGGGTTCTGTATCTTAAAAAGAAAAAAATAAACCCTTACAGTATCACTTCGTTGTCCATCTGTCTGTCAAGATCCTTTTTGAAAAGACTTGTATAGGTATCAAACACGTTCCTGAGATAAAAGCGGCCAAGTGTGAGTCGGCTCGCACACTAAGGGTTCCGTGCCACCACATAAATTGTTAACTCCTAAAGTCCAAAAAAGTAGTGCAATAAGGTGTAAGCTCGGCCTTCGGCCTTGCTACAAAATATAATATAGCCTATGTCACCCGGGGATAGTGTAGCTTCCCAACAGTGAAAGAATTTTTCAAATCATTTCAGTAGTTTCCGAGTCTATTCAATGCAAACAAACAAACAATCAAATCTTTCCTCATTATAATATTAGTATAGATAGGCGAGCAGTATAAGCTGATGTGCCTATATCACATAGTGTCAAAATGTAGTATATATTTGTTAAGATTATCTTCTTCATTCTTATCCATCTGTCCAGTTTGTTTTTAAACGCATTTATATATTTCGATGTGACCACATCCTCGGGCAACCTGTTCCAATTGAAAACGACTCTGTTGTTGAGGATGTGGTGTGCAGTGTTGGTCTGACGGCGCAAGCCACAGTAGGGGTTTGTGACGTTTGCTTTCTCTTGTGTAATCTTTTAGTGAGTAGATGCCATGTATGTCAGGAAGGTTGGAAGTAAAACAATAATAAGTAAATTCTGGTGAAGTGCGAGTCGGTGACAAGTTTCTGTTCACCACCGGTTCTTGTATGATCTACGAGCATTTAAAGACGTACCCAAAGATAGTACGGAATTTTAACATGACATGATACAAGTGTACTGTTTCCCTTGCAGGATGTGAAGCTGGCCATCCTCACCTGTGCGTTTGAGCCTCCGAAGCCCAAGACCAAGCATAAGCTCCAGGTTGGCTCCGCTGAAGAGTACCGTGATCTCCGGGCTTACGAACAGGAGAAGTTCTTGGAGATGGTGCGCAGAGTCAAGGTAAGGTGACAACACAAGACCAAGAACTCTGTTATTTATGAACTTCTTTGGAAAATTCTTTTTTCAATTGTGAGATTGGTCCTGTGGACATTTTATCAAAATCAGTTCAGTAGTTTGGCTTTCGAATCAAAATAACTGGAAAATGAAAATAATTCAAAAACTCGTCCCAGCTTCGCACGGGTGCGGCTAGTTGTTTATATTTTCAGTGTTTGTATGCATCGGTGATGATTGGTTCACATAGTTGAATATATATCTAAAGCAATCCATTAATGTTTTGTGAATTGTTCCTTGGTGTACATCTATATATATATAAAAGAAAGTCGTGTTAGTTACACTATTTATAACTCAAGAACGGCTGAACCGATTTGGCTGAAAATTGGTGGGGAGGTAGCTTAGAACCAGGAGACGGACATAGGATACTATTTTGTTGCGAGGCCGAAGGCCGAGCTTACACCCGTGCGAAGCCGGGGCGAGCGACTAGTTGTAAATAAATGTATGTGATCAAGAAACAACATGTCTATTGAAATGTAATTTTTTAACCGACTCCCAAAAAGGAGGAGGTTATCAATTCGACTGTTTTTTTTATTTTAATTTTTTTGTTTGTTACCTCAGAAGTTTCGACTGGGTGAACCGATTTTGATGACAACTTTTTTCAATTGAAAGCTCCGTGTGGTCCCATTTCAATTTGGTCCAGTTCTGTCATTTATATGGTGTCAGTTTTTTATATTGATAATTATTTTGTTGCCAGGATGCCGGCGCAACTCTGGCCATCTGCCAGTGGGGTTTCGACGATGAAGCGAACCACCTTCTCCTGTCCCAGGGCCTGCCCGCCGTCAGATGGGTGGGCGGCCCAGAAATGGAGCTGATCGCCATCGCCACTGGAGGCAGGATCGTACCCCGGTTCGAAGAGCTTACCCCGGACAAGCTTGGGTCGGCGGGTCTCGTTAGGGAGCTCAGTAAGTAATAGATAGAAACTCTTTATAATTGTAGCAAAACTTCTTTTTGTGGGTAGACATTGATTTATTTCAGACTCTGGACATACACACTTATAACGTATATTTATACACTGGTACTTTAATCATGCTTATCACATTAAATCTATGTACATTAAGGCAGAGTAACAATGTACAATATTACAAGGTGCTTACTGCACCGCTCCTCAGACAAGAATGCCCAGCTTCGCTCTTACCTACCACCTGCCATCGCGTTTCCCCTTTCCGTCACAGTGAAGTTGGCAACGTTGAGATTCAAGTAAGGTACTAGGAAGGTCAAATAAGTACTCGCGAATTCAATAACAATATTTAAAACCTGACATAATACATAAATATTCAGAACATATTTGGACACAGGTCATCTGAAACCAAACTAAGCAAAAATTGTAATATGGCTCCAAGAGACTGATATTCATACATTATAATATTTTTAACCGACTTCCAAAAAGGAGGAAGTGTTCTATTTTTTTTTTCTAAATAATGTTTGCTACCTCGTAACTCTCGACTGCGTGAACCGGTTTTGATCATTCTTATTTTATTGTATAGATTATTTGAAAGCTGGTGCTTCCCGTATGGACCAGTTTAGACATTTTCATGAAGTCGGTTTTTTAAGTTAATAATTATTAAATACATAGTTGGTTAAATGGCTGCTTATCACTATAAGCGTTCTCTTCCAGGCAACCTCATTTATTGTTGTGTTTATTTCTAGCGTTCGGCACGGCCAAGGAAGAGATGCTGGTTATAGAGGAGTGTTCCAATTCCCGTGCTGTGACGGTGCTGATGCGTGGAGGTAACCGCATGATCGTGGAGGAGGCCAAGAGATCTGTCCACGACGCCCTATGCATAGTGCGCAGTCTCGTGCAGGTAACTACTGCTTACTACTAGCCAGCAGGGCCGTTTTTAGGGTTCCGTACCCAAAGGGTAAAACAGGACCCTATTACTTAGGCTGCGCTGTCCGTCTGTCCGTCTGTCACCAGGCTGTATCTCATGAACCGTGATAGTTAGACAGTTGACATTTTCACAGATGATGTATTTTTGTTGCCGCTATAACAACAAATACTACAAAATCGAATTAAATAAATATTTAAGGGGGCTCCCATACAACAAACGTGTTTTTTTTGCTCGATATTGATAACGGCAACAGGTAGACGCTTGAAATATTCACAGAATATTTAGTTATATATTCACTTTAAAAATTAATATTTAAGGGGGGCTCCCATACAACAAACGTGATTTTTTTGCCGTTTTTATAGATAATGGTATGGAACCCTTCGTGCGAGTCTGACTCGCACTTGGCCGGATATTTTGTTACAATCTGGGACTGTACAAATCACGAGTGAATCTATTTTTTCCAGGCAAGCGTGCTCCATCGTAGACCCCATCATCGCTTAACATCAGGCGAGTTTACGGTTAAACGCAAGCCTATTTTTAATTTAAAAAAAAAAATAAAAAAATGCGTAAGCGAAAAAGCGGCCATATTCAGGGCTCTAAAGTTTCCATTTTCTATGCTTTGTATGCAGGAAACGAACTCAATTCATTGTAATGTGTAGGACTCCCGTGTGGTGTACGGCGGCGGCGCGGCCGAAATCTCATGTTCCCTGGCAGTGGCGCGCGCCGCAGAGAAGACCGCCTCCCTCGACCAGTACTCCTACCGAGGCTTTGCTGACGCACTGGAGGCTGTACCCATAGCCCTCGCAGAGAACAGGTATGTTACCTTCCACAGCCAACGAAAAACTATACTAGGTTACGCGGTAAGGGTACTAAGCCGTCTTTACCACTTTTAATATGGGAGCAATTTTGAAATTGGGTATTAAGCCGTCTTTACAACGTTTACTATGGGCACAGAATACATAAAGTACTAGTACAGAAAGTTCACTCCGTAAAAGCATTTAAATAAGTAGCGACTCTTACCACCACACAATAAAGTCCAATTCAGGACGTGCGAGCGCTAACTACCTACTGCTATATTAACCTAGAAGTTGCCTCTCTGTCTATCGCGTAACTCTTGTCGCGTTATCTCTGTCTATCGCGTGGCAGCGGGCACGGCAAGTCCGACAAGATGACTACTTGTAGCTTCATACATAAAGTGCGGAGTGCACCAGGCATGCTATGGGAGCAACTTTGAAAGGGTGTACTAAGCAAAACTCTATTATCTCTATTGTATTCTGAAATCGCAAAAAAAAATATCAGCTACTACATAGAAAACGGTCATTGAACTCGTTTTTTTTATGGAATAGTTGATATTTTTTTTGCGATTTCTGAATACAATAGAGAGAATGGAGGTTTGCTTAGTCACCCTTTCAGAGTTGCTCTCATAATAAAAGTTGTAAAGACGGCTTAATACACCCTTTCAGAGTTGCTCCCACCAATGTTGTAAAGTCGGAAACATTGTCTAACCGACCAAACTATAATATTTTTACGCGTAAAAGTGCGATGACGGTGTGCTTGTAGTTAAGGGTTCATAATAATGTTATATGGAATGTTACAGTGGTCTGTCCCCGATCGACGCGCTGTCCGAAGTGAAGGCGCGCCAGGCGGCTGAAAACAACCCAAACCTCGGCATCGACTGCATGGGTAAAGGTGAGTTACTCAATTTACATCTACACTAATATTATAAAGAGGAAACATATGTATTTTAAAAAGGAGGACGTTTTCAATTCGATTGTATTTTTTTTTATGTTTGTTACCTTAGAACTTTCGACTGGGTGAACCGATTTTGATGGTTCTTTTTTGTTTCAAAGCTGGTGCTTCCCGTATGGTCCCATTTCAAATTGGTCCAGTTTTGACATTTTTATGAAGTCGGTTTTTTATATTGATAATTATTGGATGTTTGTAATGAATTAAAAACAAGAACTGACTATAGAAAACATGTGGCAAATGCACGAGAAGTGCGGGACCATAATCCTCCGAGGAGAAAAAAAAGTAGGAACATGGTTCAATACAAATGTGAAAATAGAACGAGTTTTTTTTTAAATATAATAATAATGTTTTTTAATGTGTGATGTCAGCTGTCACTGTCAGTTGTGTCAGCTGTCACTGATATTATTATTAACTTCAGACCTACTTTCCGAGTATGAGTAATGAAAAAGCTTGTAAACTCCTTACTCTTTCCGTACAAGTTTTTCTTTCTCTAACCTTCAAATTGTTCCACAGATTCAAACGACATGAAAGCGTTGAACGTAATCGAGTCTCTCCACTCGAAGAAGCAGCAGATCGCTCTCGCCACTCAGCTCGTCAAGATGATCCTCAAGATAGATGACGTCCGTTCACCGGCAGACTCTATTGACTAACTTGTATAGGCATTGTAAAACTGCATATTATATTGGTAACTCAGACCTTTGTCACGATAGATTCTGCAAACAAGTTAACTTTTTTGTACCTACTAGGACGTCACAAAATGAATGTAGTATTTGTTTAACAAAAGCAACCGCTTTCGAAGAGTTTAGTAGTGGTGTCACGAATAGTGATTTTACCGAATATTCGGAAAAATGCGTGTACATTTTGTGGGTACAGATTACGACCAGCCGGGCACCGTGACAAAAAAAAAACTACTTTTTTATCGTGTCAAAGCGTATATGAAATCGTAGGTTGTTGCGTTCTCGCTCGGCAAAGTGACGACAAGATTTTGTCGCAGTGCGCATGCTAGCCATGCAGGGCCCTGATTCCATAACTAAAACACGCACGTAACACGGCGGTTTAAGTTAACCTCAAAAAAATTTGGCCTCTGTTCCTTAGGAAATGGCCAACTTTTTGAGGTTAACTTAACGCGCCGATAATGGTCCTTATTACGAAAAAATATCACTATATTCGCCAAAAGCTTTACAAAATGGCACCTATTAATTAAAAAAACCCAATATGAATACTATGAGACTTCTAGTGAAGATATGGATTTCGTTATTCGGCCGAATACCGAATAATAAAAAAGTTGCCGAATACCGACTAATAGCTGAATATTCGTGGCATCTCTAGTTTTTACAGTTTATGCATGTGTTGGAGAATTGATCCAATTACGACAGGGCAGAGATGTAAAGTAGGTGAACTCTATCGTGTTAAAAGTCTGTGGTTGGGGGTGCTGTGCGCTCCGGCAGCTACTGTCAGAGTCCGGAGCACCCGTGAAAACGCTTAGTCATAAAACTTGTGAAAATATCAATAAACTTGACAGTTTACATGTTGTTTTCTCATTCTAACATTCAGTATTTAATTTGATTTGATCTTTAGGTTCACGCGAAATATTCGGTCGGGGTCTCGATTTTTGAATCGCTCGTATAAGCATTTTATCTCGCACTATAAAAATTAAATATTTTCTATCGATAAACATCACCCTGCCACGGCCTTGAAGTATCAATTTTATGTCCAATTTAAATTTTTTATGACTGAACAATTGCATTACAATATTACCAGTGTTTTTTTTTTATTTTGTGTTATAATTGTATACATTAATTTTGCTTCACAAATTATTATTTTAGTTTACAATGGAATTAAGTTAAGTTCGCATATCGCTAGAGCTAGGGTACTGGAGTACTGCAGATGTGATGTATGCCTTAATGCACTAATAAATTAATAAGCTAATTTAACTAGTTTCTTGTTTTATTGGGTACTAGCTTTGCAACGCTGTTTCACTCGCGTAGGCACTCCTTTATATTACTCCGAAATAAAAAGTATCCTATGTGACAGATCTGTCATCGTGACCTCTGATGTAAATCAGATCTGTGGCCCAAGTACGAATAGGTATTCACGTAAAAAATATACGTACTACCGTGGTACTACCGAATTTCTTTAAAAAAAAATATTCAAACTTGAAATAAATAAAAATAAATATCTGGGACATTATTGCACACATGGTCATCTGACCCCAAACTAAGCAAAGCTTGTAATATGGCTGCCAGAGACTGATATACGTATACAGGGTGTTTGGTAGAGGGTCCGACAAATCAAATGAGCGTGTTCGGGGGCCCATTTGGAAAATACAAGTTGGCCAAAAAAAATCCCTGACCCTCCAATTTTTTTTAAGTTTTTTTTTTGTGAATTTTCCCATTTTCACCAAAATTGTACCTATTTACCTCCATAACATTTGTAAAATCTGTTTTAGACCGGATGTTTTTACTTGAATTTGGTCTCTAATACACCTTCAGGCCACGCAAAGCAAAATTGGGTACAAAACAAAGCTAACTAACTGATTTAGAGCTCATAGAGTGAAAAAATGAAAATAAAAATTACCTCATAGTTCAACTTTCACAGTGATCTAAAAAAAAAACACTAGCAATTCGGGAGGTAATATGCATTTAAAAACTTCTCTATTTATTACTTATTACAATGACATACTAAGTTAGTATAAAACTTACCAACTTGTTGAATAAATGAGGCAGAAGGGAAAATTCAAACAACAGAAATAAATACAATTATTTATTTAATTTAAATTTTGTTCGAACACAGCTCCTCTGTTATGAATACACGCCCGGCATCTACGGCGTATTTCTTTTGTAGTCGTGTTCAGCGTCATTTCTACTTTCATTTTTGAAAAAGCATCCCCAATTCTCGTCACCAATTCTTCTTTTGTGTTTATTTCAACTTCGTACACCAACTCTTTAGCACGTCCCCAGACATAAAAATCGAGTGGTGTTAGGTCTGGGGAACGTGCGGGCCATTCAATTGGGCCACCTCTCCCAATCCATGAATTGGGGAAAACGTTGTCTAGGTACTCGCGTACTATGTTCCGGTAGTGAGCCGGGCAGCCGTCATGTTGAAATACAACTGCCCGGTCATCTTCAAAAATCGGCAGGTCACTCATTAATTCCGGTAGGTCATTCATTAAAAATTCTAGGTAATTTTCCCCATTCAGTGTATCTGGGAGATAATGGGGTCCTATGAGGTCTCTCCCAATGACACCTGCCCATACGTTGACCAAAAACTTATGTTGGTGTGAGGCCTCTCTAGTCGCGCGAGGATTTTGCGATTCCCATCAGTGGAGATTATGTTGGTTAAAGATGCCCTCTCTCGTGAATTTAGATTCATCCGTCCAGAGAATGGTCTTCAGGAATTCGTCATTATCTACGTCCGTATGTAAAAGAAAACGGCAAAACCGCAAACGCCGCTCTTGGTCCCCTTCTACTAAACCTGAAACCAAAACCGTTTGAGAACATGAGATGGGCAAATTGTACGGCAATTATTATTATTATTGTAGAGTTCGATACACCACCGAAGTCATAATAATAAAAAAATTACAATCCACTATTCAAGAGAATTTGAGCAAAGCCCATTGTCCAGTAAACAATTTATGTAAGGTTCGTATTTTAAATGAGCAATCAGGAGCTCTAATATTCTGACGCGTGAGATATTATCTAGGTCATTATCTCTCTCTCGTTTCACAAGTCATAAGAGTGAGAGTGATCAAAATAATCTCAAGCGTCAGAATCTAGAACACAGTTTAGAGTTAATGTCATAAATTAAATTTACCTTGCACCGGAGTGTAGTGAAAAGGATGCCTTCCGTCTGCATTGACTACTGACCAAACTTTCCATGTCGAAACTCCCAAGTCACGGGCCACTTTTCTAATGCTGGTGGTGGGATCCACATCGAACTCTTGTAGAATACTTTCATCTACAACAACACGATGCTGTCTAGCATTGAGTCGTGGTTCCCTAAAATGTAGGGTGCCGGTTTCCCGCAGTCTCCGGAAAGTATTTGAGAATGTGGTGTGATGTGGTACATGTCTGTTGGGATACGACTCTCTGTACATTCTTTGGGCTGCACGTGAGTTCCCATCAGCTCGGCCATAGGCAAAAACCATGTCGGCGTATTCTTCGTTACTAAACTCCGTCATGTCGGCGCAGAAAGAATCAGCAACAACAGTCAACGTCAACAAAAACAACAGTAACAACGGTAACAGTCAACAACGGTAACAGTCAACAACGGTAACAGTCAACAACGGTAACAGTCAACAACGGTAACAGACAACAACGGTAACAATCAACAAGGTAACAATTTAACAAATCAAAACAGAAAACAGAAACCGTTGGGTTATTTGTACACGCGTCAAACAGTGATAGCAGTCAAAGCTCGACTGATAATCAGTCACACTGATTTTATTGGTTAGACAACTGGTAGCTTAAAGCCTTAGCACGCTGCCTCTGCATTCTTAAAGAATGGAAACGAATGGAAATGGAAAGAAACGGAGAAAGAAGAACTAATAACAATGGTTTTATACCTGCTCGTCGTAATTGGTCCCTTACTTTACGTAGATGACACATTTTTTTATTTCTAGAGTTGTTACTTAGAATCCTATTTTGACTCAATAAGCTGGTAAGTATTATACCAATTTAGTATGTCATTGTAATAAGTAATAAATAGAGAAGTTTTTAAATGCATATTATCTCCAGAATTGCTAGTGTTTTTTTTTTAGATCACTGTGAAAGTTGAACTATGAGGTCATTTTTATTTACATTTTTTCACTCTATGAGCTCTAAATCAGTTATTTAGCTCTGTTTTGTATCCAATTTTGCTTTGCGTGGCCTGCAGGTGTATTAGAGACCAAATTCAAGTAAAAACATCCGGTCTAAAACAGATTTTACAAATGTTATGGAGGTAAATAGGTACAATTTCGGTGAAAATGGGAAAATTCACAAAAAAAACCTTTAAAAAAATTAGGGGGGTCAGGGATTTTTTTTGGCCAACTTGTATTCTCCAAATTGGCCCCCGAACACGCTCATTTGATTTGTCGGACCCTCTACCAAACACCCTGTATATATATTTTTAAATACATACTTAAATAGATATTAACACCCAGACATAGAACAAACACAAATGTTCATCACACAAATGTTTGTCCTAGTTGGGAATCGAACCCACACCCCCAAGCACAGAAAGTAGGTTCACTACCAACTGAGCCACCGAGGCAGTCAAATTTGTATGAAGTTCGATATTTGTGCCGCAGTATTGCGGCCGCGGGCATCCAGTGGATACAGATGGCAGTATGTCGTTCAGTGTGGAGGTTAAAGGGGGAGGCCTATGTTCAGCAGTGGACGTCTTATGGCTGATGATGATTGCGGCCGCTGAAAGAATGCGTCTGACAGTTCAAATAAAAATTTTGACTAGCTTTTTGGACGTAAGGTCGGATGGTAATTACAATATATTATTTAATATTTCTGCGAAATTCGCTTGAATAAATACAAAATGGGCAATAAATGCCTTATTTCTAAACTCATGTCAATAAACTTGAAGAAAAAAAACCAATATTTATGTAAGGATTTAAGGGGTTGGGGTTTAACAACTACAGAAATTACTAAAATTCTGTGTAAGTATAGTAATTAACATTAAATGGCTTGATGATTGTGTTCGTTTTTTAGGGTTCTGTACCGAAAAAAAATCGAGACCCTATTACTGAGCCTACGCTCTGTCCGTCCTACGTTTAAACGGCTGTAACTTTCAAAACCGTAATAGATAGCCAGTTGAAATTTTCACAGAATATGCATTATGGCGGATTAATAATAAATAAGTCAGGCGTTAATGGCCAAGTGTGCGAGTCGGCGACACATTTCTGTTCATTACCAAGTTACGCACCGTACCTGCTTCGGTTACTTAGACGACCACATAATTTCTTTCACTAAATCGATTGCATAGTTAACTAATTTTGAAGTCGGGTTTTTAAATTGGTAATTATTGTATTTTGTGATGGTACGGAACCCTGCGCGAGCCCGTCTTGCACTTGGCCGGTTTATTTTTTATGTTAATACCTCAAAAAAAAAAAAACATCAGTCATAGGACTGCACGTCCGAAGTGAAAACTTAAGTAGTAATTCGACTATACTACAAGAGATGGCGCTGTTTTAAAATACACGGTAGGTTAGTTATAACCATGAACCTGGTAGTAGGCCAAGATAATGTAATACTCTTGATTCACGGGTACAGCGTGACGATGACGCGAGTTCCATGATTTTTCGTCACCCAAAAAGTGCTCGCCGCGCCTAAAGAAGTTTTCACTTCAATAATTTGACTTCTATTTCTTAGAAAATAAAGGACAACTTTTTGAGGTTAACGCGCCGCGTTACGATCGTTTTTGTCGTTACGGAATCAGGGCCTTGATACTTTCTCACAGCGCGGCCAGACTAGTAATGAAACAACCGAGTGGTGTATTATTAGTTTATTGAAGTAAATATCCTATATACATTCCCGGGCGCGCCGGCGCCGGTCACGTCGACCTCCCGTTACATTCCACGCAGACTTACAGCTAGGGACACGGCAGCACCGTTACATTGTTAATTCCTGGAAGAAAGAAAACGTAAATTCATTGATTTGCACCAATAATGCCAAAAAAGGTCCAAAAGAAAAAACAATAGTATAAATTTATAATAATAAAAACCACACTAATATTATAAATGCGAAAGTAACTCTGTCCGTCTGTCTGTTTGCTATATAATCACGGCTAAACGGCCTAATCGATCTCGATAAAACTTTGAGAGGTAATAATGTATCATGAGGACGGACATCGGCTATTTTTTTCTGAAGAAATCGCGGACCAAGTCTCGGGTACAGTTAGTATTCTATTTAAAAAAAAATATGCATAAGTAAAAATGACCAATAATAAAAATGACCATAAGTAAAAATTTCCAAAAGACGAGGTGTTAGGCTTTGTCCGCGACTTCGTTTCACTTTTGGTTTACCAAGGTAATTAAATAGTAACTGAATAATTATGATTAAAATCAAAGGATAATATTATTTAATAGGGTAGATGACTGATGTTTATATAGCTGAAACCAATAGCTTTCATGAAGAATTAAGTAAATATAATGTTTATTGAAAAAATAATTTAAATCGGTTATTAATGTTCTGAGGTAGAAGCATTTAAAGTTTTTGGTAGACAAAACTCTGTCCCATTACCACAAAAAAAATAATAATTACGTCACGCCTCTGTGCGCCATACTTGTCAGAATATAATTTATATGGCGTACAGAGAAGTGACGTCATAATTTGCCGTTTCGCGCTCTCTGTCTAGCATGATATTAAAATGCTTATAAGTTGCTTATTTTTATCAGATTTTCATGTTGTTTTCATTAATCAGCTATATTTATGGGCTACATTTCAATAGGATAATTACCAAAAACAGTCATCTAGCCCTCTCTCTTGGGGTCTCCAAACTTTGAAGCCATAATATTTTTTTCGGTATGTTGCAAGGGCCGTAACAATTTAAATTTTTCTGCCACCTAAGCTAACATAGGCTTTTATTGCATTTCAATTACTATTGATTGTGTATTGTGACACGTAACTACATCTAGTGTCGAGTAGTGATACTATGTACGGTTCTAGGTACTATCTATTTCAGCTACAGTCTTCAGTCCTTGTGCGGTAAATGTTTGGAATTGTCTGAATTTCTAAGACCAGTCATACCAGTTGTTAATTTTATCAGATCCACAGGGCTGAATCACCGACAATTCCGCGAGTTTCAATTCCTGTCGCGGGCCGGATTGATGGCAGTGGCGGGCCGGATTTGGCCCGCGGGCCGTAGTTTGGAGACCCCTGATCTAGCCTATTGTCTAGTACTTCTGTATCTATCATACACGGTATATACTGCATCTATAGTACTGTGTTCGTGGTGGCGCTGCCTCGAATACAAAATTCAATTGACAGAAATTGAAAGGACACCTCAGTCACAGCCAAGGTAAGTTTCATGGTAAATCAATACAATACGTGAAATATTGATCATCATTGGTGTCCAACAATATCCTGTCTTTTTTAATGACATTGACAGCTAAGAAAGTTTATTTTTTACAATTTTGGCAACACAAATTATGATATTCTGCCGATGGCAACGTCATCGAATTCCATCCGAAAACTTTCTATATTTGTAGAAAAAAACATGTACTTTATCCCCATTCAGACTACCTAATTTAGATCCGCATAAAAACTGCTTTAACATAACATTTTAACCCACTTTTATAGAATATTTGAGTATGAGTACTGACTCTCGAATATATTTGATTATATTTTAGCTTAGCCTTAGTATATACGTACCATAATAGCATTGACGATATCGGACTGGTTGTTTCTGAGGGCGCGCACTGCCCGCGCTCGCGACACGTTCGCTTGTGACATCACTATTTCAACGTCTTTCTCGTCTACTCCGGTCTCATCTACGGACTCCTCGTCTTCTTCCTCAGCTATGGGTGCTACTGTCTGAAATTGGAGAAATGTTGCGTGAGATTCATGTTTGTGGTAGACATTATTTTTATGATTACGAACGCACCAAGAACAGAACTATCATCGCTACACAGATGTTCCATGGTTGGTATTGTATAAGGAAAGCAATTTTGCAGCAAAGTCTTCTAGCTCAGTATTTTGCAAGATCAGAGATCTGATATGAAAAATAAATAAAAATAGAATAATATTATTTATTAATTGATTATTACATTGCAACTTATTCTATATTTATATTTAAACAAGATAATTATCAAAGTTATATGATTATTTACGGGATATTTACCGTGGTAAGGTTGTGGAAGGAGCTCCCGATATTTCCCCGTTATTTGGTCTTCCCGTGAACATGGTGCATGTAACTGCGCCGAAATATCGGGAGCTCCTTCCACAACCTTACCACGGTAAATATCCCGTAAATAATCATATAACTTTAGTGAATAACCGTGATAGTTTAAAACAGTGTTTAAGATAATTATCAATACAAAAAACCGACTTCATAAAAATGTCAGAACTAGACCAAATTAAAATGGGACCATATGGGAAGCACCAGCATTCAAATAAATAAATAAAAACATCAAAATCAGTTCACCCAGTCGAGAGTTATGAGGTAACAAACATACAAAATAATACAGTTGAATTGAGAACCTCATCCTTTTTGGAAGTCAGTTAAAAACATACCGTGCCAGTAGAAGTGGAGTCGTTGCCAGCGGCCGCTGTCTCCGGGGCCTTGAACCGCTCGGCAGCAGCCATCGTGGCCTGCTGAGACAGATCTTCGATCTTGGCTTCTCCGAACACAATGTAGGTGTCAGAGTGAGGATTCTTGTACACGTCCGGTGAGTTGATCACAAAGAGAATGTTCTTTGATTTGCGGATTGTGACTCTGTTCACACCTGACACCTGGAAATAGAACAAGAAAAATGTCTTAGTTTACAGAGTGGAACTAGAAAGGACTTTTATGGACTTGGTGTTTGTGTACACCTGTAAGGGACAGCTATAGAAGCACAAACATTTTGAGCACAGCGTTAGCAGTTGTATGCGCTCAATATTAAAATGTTAAAACGTTTGTAGAGCTAGTAAGAATATGTCAGTGTGTGCAATACGTATTTACCTCGCCCCCTTCTGTTTTTGGCTAACTTTTTTCAGTACCAGCTCGAGTTTAAAGGCAGATCCAAACTATATATTATCTAAGGATTCCTAGGATTCTACCTATCAAATTTTAGCTTCTTAGGTCAAGTAGTATTTGAGATGTGACGAGGCAGTCAGTCATGTCATGGTCAGGAAGTATGATGTATATTTTTTTCAACACTTACAGGCTTAAGTCCAAGTTTGCTCATGATCTTGCGTGCCTTCTTCTCTCCGCGCGACTGCTTCGCCTTCGAGACAATGTCGATGCCCGCGATAGGGTTGGCGATGCCTCCAGTCCCTGGTGCACCTGCAAATATAAAGAACTTTAGTTATTGAATTGTTTTTGGCGTCCACAGATCTCACAGGCAGCTGGCAGCGGCACAATAATTTTGTGAAGCTATACGATGAAACGAAATAACAAAAAAATCTTGATTAATTAGGATTTGCTTAAAATATGATGCTTTATTCGATTCTTGGAATTGGGTTTGATTTTTGACTAATTCTGCAGAGGCTGGAATTACTTAGTCTTAGTTTAGTGTTACCAACTTCGAAAAACTATACTAGAAACCACAACGCGTAGAAAATGATAGGCATAAAACGTCCGCAGTTTCGTATATAAACATAGCTGTAAATAATTTACATTGACACAAAACTATTTTACCAAATCCAACGGCATAATTATATATTTACAGCTCATTTCTCTAATGCCTGTCCGATTTGCACAACATCGTCAAAACTCGAGAACCGTCGTTGAGCAAGCGAGACGACGATTATGTCTGAATCGCAAGTGCTTGGGAACTTCTCTCCTGAGAGAAAGAGAAAATTTACTCTTTCTCTCACTCTTATGGTGTGTTACGGCTTGTGCAACTATCGTGTGACTGTGGATCCATTCTGGCTGCGCACTGAATCCAGACAGATTAAGTATTGCCGCGATTAGCGCGTCATTGTGATATCTTAGTATTTTTTGAACGAAGGTTACCAAAATCAAAACAACAGAGATCAACTTTACACTATACCAATCAAGCATTTAACCACGGGAGAGAGGAAGCCGAGGTCTGTTAACCTCCTCTTGCTAGCTTGCCCCTAATAAAAAATGTTCCCACACAAATAATGACGCATGTGGTGCCTAGTTTAGTTGCCTACCACAACTGATGTGGTTTCATTTATTTTCTAAAGATAAGATGTTTATTTCTAAACATCAGTTACATTACCACATATACAGGAGTAAAATGACAATAATATTATAAATGCGAAAGTTTGTGTGTGTGTGTGTGTGTGCATGTTTTGTTATTCCTTCACGCAAAAACAGCCAGATGGATTTCAATGAAAATTGGAAAATAGAACATAGCTTATGACCTGGATTAACACATAGGCTACTTTTCATCATCATCAACACCATTTTTCATCACAACGCGGATGTAATCGCAGGATGCAGCTAGTACTACTTAGAGTAATAAAAAAAGATGAATTTAATGTGGATATCCAAGATACAGGCTAAGCGTAGTTTGGGCCCACTGTAGATATTTTGCGTGTTTTATTTTCTACCTTTTTCTATCTTGTTTTACAATAAAAACCATATAGGGAGATTTTTTATTTACATTACATGGGAATTACTCATGTAAGATTAGGCCGGTTACTCCGACTATAGTTTCAACCGCATTCGGCGATCTTTATCAAGGTAAATGCGCACGCGCGGCTGGTTGGATATAGAGGGATGTTTATTTTCAGCAGTGGACATCTATTGGCTAATGATAATGCAAAACTAGGTTGTCAATTACAGGTGTAGTTTACCTGCATCCTCGAGTTCTGGGATGGTGTCGTCGGAGTCACTGTCTGAAGAGTCGGCATCGTCTTCCTTGCGCTTCTCGGTCATGGAGGCTGTGGCCTTGTCGAGTTCCGTCAGTTCTGGCATTCTGGACTAGTGGACACTGCTGGGGAAACCAAATCAATATGTTTATTTGATACAAAGTGCTTAAAAATATCTTATGCCTAGAAGAAGCCCTTTCATTAGCTATCCTTCAGATATGTAACTTTTCAGTTTTTTCTATTTTCCAGGGTATTACGGCTTTAAAGCCTGGTTAAAACAGAGGCTATTTTTTATCCCAAATACAAAAACGGTTCCTGTAACTAACCATCTCAAGTTTAATGAGTATTTAGTGATTAAATTGCTATGGTCATGTATAACTATCTATGCAGCAAAGAGTACATAATTATAACATTTAAGTACATCTTTAGAATTAAATCGTAAAAAACGTATCCCTGAGGCTGATTCTAATCGATGATTTTAGGGTATAGACCACCCACAGCCCACAGAGGACATGAAATAAGAAACTAGGTGTTTTGGTCGGCAGATTACCGAAAATAGCAAGTGTGTACAGAGAGTCAAATTTCCTTTACAGTACACTGTTTTTATAATGATAAACCGTTTAATATTACTTGCAGATAGAAAACTAGGCCGCTGAGAACATAATTATCGCACTAAACACCATAATAATTGTTTTTTTGTGAATCAATCGTTAGCCGCTAAATCTGCAGGAATAACACGAAAATATCTAGGTTTATCACAAATATATAGATGGACATGAAGTTATTTCATTTAAAAATACGCCGATGATTTTGCTTTACACAATTATTCCAGGATTTAGGAGGAATTTCACGATTATTACCTTTTATTTTGGAAAAACTAATAACACAAACGAGGAGAACTCGCTCAATTTGACAAGAAAAGAAATGGCGGAATTGAAATTGTCAATTACAACTTTGACATTGACAACGACATAATTAGTAAAGAACTCAAGAACTCACAGAGTATATAATAATAGTATTATTAAATAATAGGGATATTGACGAAATTTTACAAAGGCCTTAAAATTAAAGAATATGGTCCATATTTACTAGAAAATATTTTTTTATCTTCATTAGTGTACGTAGTAAATAATTATAAGCTGTTTTAATTTCAAATTTTAAATGATGCGCCAAAACGCCGATCGCCATTTTGTGACGTCAATAATCAGTACTATGACAGAACAGAAGTCAAGTACTGGATTACGTTCAAGAGATACATCTGGGTGCGCCTAGAGTGCGACTTGGCCATTCATAACGTCATCATCCGTGTGAAGAACAACCGTAACACAACTTGGCTGTTCCCAACATTTGAGTGTACCTACACCTACACCTCGGTTTTATCTAAACCGTCGAAATCGATGGTTAAAAACACTGTCGTGTTTCTGTCTTAATTTTAACACTTGTTATTAAGGTGCAATCTGGTTGCGCTCGGACGTAACTTCTGAACGTAACTTACCTGTATACATCTGTCACCGTCAGCCAGCCCAGCCGGCGCATCATCCGGAAATGCCTTGTTTTTGATAAATATTTGTAATTATTTCGTTGAAATACTTGAAATGGATCGTAAAAGTTATTGTTGGTGTGTAGTGCCTCAGTGTACCAATACGTCGAAAACTACACCTGAGAAATTGTTTATAATTGTACCGCCTAAAGCTGAAATACGAAGAAATTGGTTGCGGCTTGCAGGAAGATACGATGCAACTCAAATATCATATTGGGCAAATTTGCACTATCAGCTTTCGCGTACCCTCCTTCCATGGTTGCAAAGGAAATAAATATTTAGTAGATAGAAAGAAATAGGTCTTTGTTCAAATAATTTCAAGATTATTAAGTATTTCAACTATTTTTAGCAGTTTCTGTTTGCTTTGTTTTGTTTTGGTTGTGCTGTCATCACCATATTGACGTCACGCACTGTCATTGGATTTTCAAGTCACGTGACAAATAGATTAAAAATCGTGATTTTTTAATCTAAATAATTAAATTTAGGGGTTATTATTAATATGAAAAAAATATTTAAAATATCTCTTAAAATAAAACCTTTCAATATATCTAAGTTTCATATTTTATTTCCACCAGTGTCAAATACCCTATTATGGTAATATTATTATTATATAGAGTAATATATACACAGTGGTTTAGTAGCAGAGTTGAATAATAGATATCTAGAATCTCATTAGTTACAAGAATAGATACAAAATATTCTTGGGAAGTTGTCAGTTTAATCGAGAAGACACGATACTGGCTCTCCCAGTTCCCTCCTAAAAATATTTAACTTACGGCAACACTGGGTAGTGTCATTGTCAAAAACCTTTTTATGCTAATGTCAATAGATAAGCTATGGTTAGTGATGTTAGTTGATATCGATTATCGATGAATGCTCTAACTTTATAAGCACCTATATGACGGCGATTCATATTTCTATCGACAAAATGTCTTAAAAACAGGACGCTGCTGCTCATCCTCCGGTGGTTCTGGTCGCAGTTTTAGAACATACCCGGGTCCATTTATTTATTTACATCGGACCAATTTTGTGTATGGGTATACCTCAAAATTGGCGCGTTTTGCTAACCATAAAAAAAATGTGGACATTTATTATTCAATATTCTGTGAACAATTCAACTGGCTTTCTATTAAGGTTAGAAAGATCCTGTTTCTTTAAAAGATAGGACGGACAGATAGACAGCTTAGGCGTTCGAATAGGGACCCGCATACTCCAAAATTGATAGATATCATCGATTCGTTATCCGATCACGCTGTCAAAATTATCGACAAGAAACAAATTGCATTATTCTGTAACGAACAACACTAGTCCTTCATTTCACGTATTCTCACGATCACCGAACTTCGTTTCGGTTCCGTTGTCTGTTTTTGTTCCTCTTTCTACGCTAATTAATTCCGTTTTATTACGAGGCGATTCTGTGGCTAGACAGACGGTGTTTTTGTTTTGAATAATTAAAAACAGTGTGTCGGTGCGGTGACGCCTGTGATGTGTTAGATTAGAACGTATCGGGAGTCCAAAGTGCGTAGTGAAATAATTGGGTTTATATTTTTACGTGTGTTGTGAACAGTTAGTGCCAAAAATGTCTCTAGAGGAGAAATTCCATGCCGCCGTGAACGTTATTAGAAGTTTGCCAAAGAGCGGTAAGTATTTTTATTAAAAATTTACTCTAATTTTGTTACCAATTGGTCTAGTTTAAAAGATTTTTGATTCTATCCACAGTACATAGTCCTACACAGTGTTAGGTACTTTCTGTCTTGCTGAGAATAGAAACATCTGGCCTAGACAGCAAATTGTTGTTTGAATAATTTACTACAAATGACCATACCTAAATTGTTATCAAGTAAGTAGGTACTTTATTATTACATTTGCTTTGTAGTTCTTGCTATAAATTTGTAGGTAAATAAAGTATTTAAATTCCGTAAATATGCCTCAAGCAAAATATAATTGCTATGTAAATTTAAATCTGACACAATCTTATGTTTAGGTTCATATTCTTGCATGATTTTGGTTAAAACTGGTTTCGCAATATCTGGTTAAAGAAGTCGTAGCTTTTAAACTGCTTGATAGATTTTTATCAGACACATTACAACTGCTACTGCTGTTTTGGAGAAAAATTACATTTAACAGATATCTACTAGCACAAAATCTACTAGCTGTAGCCTATGAATTTGTACATAGATATTTATATTATAACCATTCAACCCTTTTCATCGGTCCCTGTGGTAAAATGTTTTCTTAGTAGATTCTGTACTCTCTACACCCCTTAAGTTATCTCTCTTCCAGTACATAGTAAGTAGTCTCTGGTTTCATACGACCAGCACTATGCTGAGTTGCAACCAATTTCTGACAGAAACTATTATTTTCCTGTTTTTACACTTTATGATTATATTATGTATCTTTTGTTTCTGTCGATAATAAATATTTTCTTTCTTTCTTTAGTATACAAGGTTACGCATACATAGAGTCAAAAAAAGGTCATTGTACTTAACTTTTACTATGGGATCGACCCAGAAAAAAAACAGCTGTTCTATAGGAAAAGGTCATTGACCCTTGACATAATGAAACAGCTTTTTTTTGCGATTCAGGGTTAGCCCCATGGTAAAAAAGTTATTCAATGCATATATAGAGTCAAAAAAAGGTCATTGTACTTAACTTTTACTATGGGATCGACCCAGAAAAAAAACAGCTGTTCTGTAGGAAAAGGTCATTGACACTTGACATAATGAAACAGCTTTTTTTTGCGATTCAGGGTTAGCCCCATGGTAAAAAAGTTATTCAATAATAATAATAATAATGTCAACGACGTCCGCTGACAACGCACGTCATTTTGTTTGCAGTGATCATTTATATTTTATTTTTGATTATTTTGGCCCTATCAGAAGTTTTACACATTACAACGAAGAAGAGAGAAAAAAATCTGACCAGTTCATATATTATCATCCCAGAATCTCAAAACATCCTCAGTGAAACGACCTAAACAAAATTCCTTTGTAAAACATTTGACATTTAATTGTCAAATTTGTTTGATCTGAGTGTAAAATCAAAACCATGGAAAAGTATTTGATATTATTTATAAGACATGATCACTCGCTCAAGAACCAGAACAGCGGCACCACCTAGCGCACACACAACATCACCGCCCGCTTCGTCGTCGTCTCCGAGCACCTCGTCGGGTGAGGATGATTTCCACACCACCCGCGAGACCAGCGGCTCGTCGAGCGACGCGAGCGGGCCCGGGACCCCGCCGCCACGTCCACCTGCGCGACGGGGACGTCCCCCGCTGCCGGCACGCTTGGGGCCTGTGGGGCATTCTGCCTCACGCCCGGCCCCCGCTACCGGTGGTGTAGTGCGTCGCATGCGATGGACCTCAAGTACAAATGAGAACTGCATGCGCGCATATTACAGGGCTACAGAGGGGGGAACTAACCTGTCAGCTTACCGTGTTAGGATGCTCCCTTTGTTTCGGGCCCTTGAACCAACTGTTGCCGTATCCGCCCAGCGACTATCGGATCAAGTGCGGGCTATCCAACGTTGCAAGATGTTGAATCAGTCTGTGCTTGATCGGCTCCGCCTGGAGGAACTACGAACTCGTCCGACTCCTGCCTCGTTGCGGAATCCGCCCATCGCGTCGTCTGCCCTGACATTGGCGTCAATGCCGGCGTCGGTGGCGACACTAGCGACACCGGCTGATCCCGTAGTCGACGTGGGAGATTTGGCGAGTGATAGTGTCTCCGACCAGGTGAGAGAGCAACTGAGGGGGGCTTTGGAAGACGCGATCTCCCAGTATCGGATTGCACCCGACTCTAGGCCGCGACTACCACGTTTGCCCACCCATAGACGCAATTTGGCTTTAATGGGAGCCCTGAATGCTTTGCTAGCTCCATATTTGCGGGCTAGTGAAGATTTAGTTGATACCCACTCGATCATGTACTGCGGGGCCATCGCGGCGTGTCGCGTTGCACGTGTTAAGTTTCCGGACATTAACCGTGCATCGCGAACCGCCGGGGGGGTGCCCGCATGGCAAGTGCGGATCGAGCGGCGTATCACCTCGTTCAGGACTCTCATTGCAAAGCTAATCTGCTTCAGCCGGGGGAATAATCGCCCCCGAGTCATGCGTTTCGTGACACAGGCATTCGCTGGGACCGGTATTAGGCCCCACGACTACCTAGCCAAAGTCACGGAACGTATTGACTATCTGAAGCAGAAAGTCTATGCTTGGGCAAACCGTATTCGCCGCTACAGAGAACGTGTAGATAGATATTGGCAAAATCGCCTCTTCCAAAGTGACCAGAGGAAGGTGTACCGATGCTGGGAAGGAACTGAGCAACGTGTGAGCGACGGGCAGCTACCAGATGCAAGCGCTATGATTAATTTCTGGCGCAGCATCTGGTCGGTGCCCGTCGAGCACACGGAGGGTGATTGGATGCGTGTTGTCGAGCGCGAATGTGAGTCCATCGAACCCATGGGGTCTATTTCAATAGACTCCGTAGACATTAGTTGTGCGATCCGTACGGCACAGAACTGGAAAAGTCCTGGGCCGGACGGGTTGCACAACTTCTGGATAAAGTGGATTCGATGCTCACATGACCGCTTGGCGACCCAATTTCAAGAAGCCCTTGAGCTCGGCACCCTTCCTAGCTTCCTTACCACCGGTGTCACCTTCCTGCTCCACAAGTCCGGTAGTACCACGGAACCCAAGAACTACAGACCCATCACGTGCTTGCCTACCATCTACAAGCTCCTTACATCCATTTTGAGAAATAAAATTAATGCGCACATTGTCGCGAACAACGTTTTGGCCCATGCTCAAAATGGATGTAGGGTTGGGTCCCGTGGTACTAAGGAGCTCCTCCTCATCGACACGGCCATTAGCCAACAAGTCCGGCGAAACAGAGGAGCCCTCTCCGCTGCCTGGATTGACTATAAGAAGGCCTATGATTCGGTGCCTCATTCATGGCTAGAGAGGGTTTTAGAGTTGTATAAAATTGATACAACTCTAAAATCATTCTTAGGCGCATGTATGGGGCAGTGGACCACAGTTCTTCGTCAACCAGGCGGGGGAGATGGCTCTTCTGTCCCGCAGGACTTAATAAGGATTGAGCGAGGCATCTTTCAGGGTGACAGTTTTAGTCCATTGTGGTTTTGCCTAGCTCTGAACCCTCTCAGCACTCTGCTGAGGGATTCTGGACTAGGTTATCGGCTTCGAAGAGATGGTCAAGTCATCTCCCACCTGTTGTACATGGACGATCTCAAGCTGTTTACACCGAAACGCCAAGACTTGGTGGAGCTGCTAAAAATCACAGAGGTTTTTAGCAGCGCCATCAGGATGGAATTCGGTGTAGATAAGTGTGCGGTCATGCATGTGCAACGGGGGAAAGTTGTAGATTCCCCGAATTTACAGCTTTCTGAGGGGATGACTCTCAGGTCTCTCTCTGAGGCCGAGACCTACAAGTACCTCGGTATGTCAGAGTCGTTGGGTGTATCGGTAGAGGACATCAAGAAATCGGTGAAGGAGCGTTTCTTTTGTCGCCTGACCAAAGTACTTAATAGTCTTTTGTCTGGTGGCAACAAGGTGCGTGCCTTCAACGGTTGGGTGATGCCTTTACTGATATACTCCTTTGGCATATTGAGGTGGACTCAAACTGAGCTGGACGCCCTGGACAGAAGGGTTCGTCAACAGCTCACTTCACATCGCATGCTACACCCACGCTCGTCTGTTATGAGACTGTACATTCCACGGAAGTGGGGGGGTCGAGGCTTTTTAAATGCCAAGAACCTACACAACCGTGAGGTGTGCAGTCTCAGGGATTTTTTCCGTGACAGTGAGAGTGGGATGCATCGCGATGTTGTGGCTGTTGACAGAGGCCTCACGCCGCTCTCCTTGGCAAACGAGAACTGGCGCAAACCATCGGTGCTTAGCATCGAGGATCGCAAGGATGTATGGAAAGGCAAGGAGCTGCACGGGCGGTTCTATCGGGTCTTAACAGGGCCCGATGTGAACCTGCTTGCGTCGGTGAACTGGTTACGTTTCGGGGACCTCTTTGGGGAAACCGAGGGGTTTGCCTGTGCGATTGCGGATGAAGTTATCAAGACCAACAACTACCGGAAATATATCATGAAGGACGGTACGGTCGACATCTGTCGGGCATGCCACCGTCCTGGAGAGTCTCTCCGACATATCATCTCCGGTTGTTCGCATCTTGCTAACGGCGAGTACTTGCACAGGCACAACCAAGTAGCCAGGATCATCCACCAGCAACTTGCCCTTCGATACGGCCTTGTCGAGTCTGAGGTGCCGTACTATAAGTACGCACCAGCACCAGTTCTCGAGAATGGTCGTGCTTTGCTCTACTGGGACCGGTCTATCATCACGGACAGGACTATTGTCGCCAATAAACCTGATATCGTGATGGTCGACCGGTCCCAGCGCCGGGCAGTGCTCGTCGACATCACCATACCACATGACGAGAACCTCGTGAAGGCCGAGAAGGACAAACTCAGCAAGTACCTTGACTTGGCTCACGAGGTTACCGCCATGTGGGATGTTGACTCGACGATCATTGTCCCGATAGTTGTTTCGGTTAACGGCCTTATAGCGAAGAGCCTCGACCACCACCTTAAGAGGCTCTCGCTAGACGGTTGGGTCAAGGGTCAGATTCAGAAGGCGGTAATCCTTGACACGGCGCGCATTGTCAGGAGGTTCCTCACTCTGCAGCCCTAACCACCGGTAGCTTGGGCCCTGCCCCGCTGCTGGCGGCACCCTAGGTTTAAGTTTTTTTATAATATTTTGTTTTTATAAAAATATTGTAAACAAACTTAGATTTAAGAAAACAAATAAATACGTGAAATAATAATAATAAAAAACTTTATTTGAACAAAGTACATGGCTGTGAAGTTAGTAAATTTATATACTATATTTAGTGTTAGTAGGTACACTAAATATAGTATATAATAGTATATTTATATACTATATTTAGTATATGATGATAGTTGATTTATTTTTAATTAGTAGCTAATACATTTATTTCATTAAATTGTACATGTCAAATTATAAATCACTTACCTAATCAAAAAACCCACCCTAATAATGATTAAAGAGAACCAATATTTTGTAATACATGCAAATAAAATTCTTCAGATTAGGTAATTGTAATCCAGCTAAAAACAAAGAAGTATTTTATCGTTGACTAGCTGCGCCCCGCGGTCTCACCCGCGTTATATATCTCCTTGGCAACGACAGCAACCTTCGAAATGCATTCGCAAACTTTTCCTCTGAGAGTTTTACGAAAAACTAGTTTTCGTTGCTCTTTCATCAAATAATGTGCTCTTAACCGGTAAACTATTTGCCAAAGAACTAGAGTCACCGACATAGCTATTAAAATCTGCAAGTTGAAGTGGCAATGGGCAGGCCACATCGCTCGAAGAACTGATAACCGATGGGGAAGAAAGGTTCTTGAGTGGAGACCGCGAACCGGAAGACGCAGCGTAGGTAGGCCTCCCACTTGATGGACCGACGATATTCTGAGAGTCGCGGGCATCCAGTGGATGCAGATGGCAGGATGTCGTTCAGTGTGGAGGTTAAAGGGGGAGGCCTATGTTCAGCAGTGGACGTCTTCTGGATGATGATGATGATGATGAACCGCTACAGGGTTCACAGAATGGTGGTACTAAGCTGAAAGGAGGTTATTGTATACATCATTATGATTAACTTTTACTAAGGGACCAACCTTGAAACACGCAAAAAAACAGCTGTACCATACATTTTGTTTACTGTTAATAGGATGGCGGACTTTTTAGCGATTTCAGTGTGTTTTAACTGCGGTTTAAAAAATAGAGTTAGATTATAACACTTAAGTATTTTAAATGAAAAATTTCACAACCAATTCGAAAAAAAAAAACTTGCAATTCTTAACCTTTTTTTTTGATACTGAGTGACGAGACGAGCGATGTCGCTCGCCTGATGGCTCTTCACGCTTGCCCATAACAGCTCAACGCCACTCAGAATTTTGAACTTCAACAGTTCAAAACCCTGGATGGCAATGCACTGCGCTCGTCGCCCCGAGATATAAGATGTCAGATCTCTGTGTGCCCTGTAATTCACATATTCCCTCTGGACATATTTTGATCAAAGATTGCTAAGAGCCCCAATAATAAACGCGTGGTCCGAATTTAGTTACGATACTTTTACTTATCAGACATTTTTGAGTGTTGAGCAAATAGGTATGCAGTTTTAAGTATCGTTGCTCATATCCGTTGTCTTCACTAAACACTACAATTTGATGCGCTCAGTGATTAACATAGTAAGTATTATTTTATTCTGTGCCTTTATTGAAAGGTTCACTAACCTCAGTAGTAACCTAAACTTCAATAAAAACCGGTCAAGTGCGAGTCGGGCTCGCGCACTGATGGTTCAGTACCACCACAAAATAATTACTAAACAATAAAAAAAAAACACGTTTGTTGTATGGGAGCCCCCCTTAAATATTAATTGCATTTATTTATTTTTAAAGTGAATACTATAACTCAATATTCTGTGAATATTTCAAGCGCCTACTTATTGCCCTTATCAATATTGAGCAAAAACAAGCAAAAAAATCACATTTGTTGTATGGGAGCCCCCTTAAATATAAGCAAGTAGGTAAAGATGTAGTCAGTCATTATTCTATCGTTTGGTGATCTAGCAGGAACTAGTGCAAGTGCCAATACTGCCCAGTGGGAAAGGGGTGCGCTGACTTAGAAGATACCTATTCACTCTTGCCTGCAAAGGCCCAGATTATATCTCTCAGGAAACAAGGAAGGCGGCTTATGAAAATCGCCTCTCAAGGGTAAACCAACAAGTCATCCCATTGTCTTCACTAAACACTATATTTACTATTTGACGAGCTGGTTAGTAAATATAATCATTTGTGGTGAAGGCGGAGTTATCTTCAACTTTGTAGTATTCTGTAGAGCTATTTAGGGATTACGTGCGCGCGTAATTCGGGCCTTGTGTTACGCAACACAAAAACACTTTTTACCCAACTGCCCAAAAAGGATTTTAATGGCGATAATGTATGTTTGTATTTTTATGCGTTCCTATATTTTCATCATATAGCCTCAACGGCTTGACTGATTTTGATGTGTGAGTTCATGAAGTGTTTTATTAGTCTTTATGTCCGGAGTGTCATAGGCTACATTTTGAAATTGTTCCGTACCGAAAGGGTGTTAACGGGACCCTATTACTAAGCCAACGCTGTACGTAAGTCCGTCCGTCCTACCGGTCACAATATTGACGAGTTTGTCGGTCACAGAAAAGATTTTTTTTTTGTTTACATTAGAACGGCTGTCAAGGCATTTTTGTAAGAAATTTGTGGTAGCCACTTGCACCCATATAAACCCATAGCAACTGTAACGCGGAGTTCGACGCGTTGACATAAATAAGAATGTTCAATCTTATATCTGTCACAATACCTGGCGACAGAGTTTCCTTCTCATTTCCGTTCTATTTACTTCTCTTTTCTGTGGTGTCTGTCGGTCGTGACGCGCGTGAAACAAAACGTTTATTCGAGAATCCAAAACGGAGTGTATTAAAAAAAAAAGAAAAACATTTTTACTTCCAATTGATGGTTTTGGCGTCGCACATCTCGTGCATTGCCTTGAATACGGCTGTCTGATTATGTAACTTGCAACTCGCGATTTAGTCGCTAATTTGACAGTTTCAATGTAACTTGCAACTCGCGTTACTCTCAAGTTAATTTATGCTTTAAAATTGCTCTGTCTTGTTTTCGCGTGTGACCATTGCCGCCAGAGAGAAGTTGAAAAAAAATAATAGATTAATATGAGTAACGTTTTTAGGCAAGGCCTTAGTCGCTTAACTTGACAGTTCGGTCATAGTGAAACTGTCAAACTAGTGACTAAATCGCGAGTTGCAAGTTACATAATCAGATAACTGTTATTAGCCATTACTATGTAGGTATCTATGTAATGGAATCTTTGAACGTGATTTTCACCCCCTTTCAAAACGTCGGATTGATTTGAAACTTTGTTTCTTACGAAACTTAAAACACACCAAGTTTTTTTTGTTTTTGTTTTTAAATTCAGTAATAGGTTTGCATTTGACCGCGAACTCGCCTGATGTTAAGCGCGATGCGGTCTACGATGGAGCACGCTTGCCCAGAAGAAACCGATTCACTCGAGATTTGAAGACACCCAGATTGTAACCATCTGGCAACACCCATTCTGGCAGCGCATTCCACATACTAGCAGTTCGCACAATAAAAGTGGAATCAAAGCGCTTCGTACGGGTTTTCGGAATATCAACCATGAAGCGGTGTCGATTTTTCGTGCCCGCTCTGTCAGTCCGATAGAAAAATGGGCAGGAGGGAATTGGATCATGCAGATCTGATGCACACTCTCCGAAATGTATCCGATAAAAAACTGATAGACTAGCAACTTTACGCCGATGCTCAAGACTAAGAAGTTTAGTCTGAACCAGGGATTCATTGCTGATGAGCCTCTTGGCGCGTCTCTCAATAGACTCCAACGCCCCAAGCTGGTACTTAGCTGATCAATCCCAAAGGTGAGAGCAGTACTCCATGCACGACCGAACTTGTGCTTGGTACAGTGTAAGCAACTGTTCCGACGTGAAGTACCGACGCACCTTCGATAGGATACCAAGCTTTTTGATGCCAATTAAGCCTTGCTCTCAATATAGGAGCCAAAGTTGAGGGTAGAAGACAGAGATACGCCCAAAAGCTCAAGCTGGTCTGCTGTTATCAAGGACCAAATGACAATGCAATAATTTAATAATTTTTTATTAAATTAATAGTTAATATTTATATATTTTTTATATTAATAATTAATAGTTAATTAATAGTTTGTCCCATTATTCTTGTTTACCATTATCTTCAAGATTAGCGATTTTAAAGCGTGTTTTCAACCTACATCCAAAAAGGAGGAGGATGTCATTATTTTTTTTAAATTACCTCATAACCTTCGACTAGGTGAACCGATTTGATGATTCTTTTTTTATTTGAAAGCTGGTGCTTCCCGTTTTTTTAAACTGCGGTAAGTACTTAATTATTCCAAAATATTGTTTTTTCGTTAATCGCAAATAAGTCCGCGTTTGTCCACCAACTCGCCTGTTGGTAAGCGACGATGTGGTCGAAGATGAAGCACGCAGACTTAGAAGATAACTATTCACTCTTGCCTTGAAAAAGCCCAGATTATATCATATTAAATATTATGTTTTTTTTTTATCAGTTTTTTATTTAATTCTTGTGCAATAAATAACTTGGCAACCCTGTATGCGTGTATCTGAAAAGGTCTTATAACATAACACTCAATATTATTTGTGTTATGTCATAATGAGAATAAAGAAACGACATATTAGGTAAGTGACAATAAGCCGAGCTGACTTCAGAGCCCAGCTACCAAGTCAGACACTTTTACTTTCAGCCAGGCAGTCATTACTGACCTGCTTGCACTAATGTTCTCAATCTCCACGCCACAACGTGAATAGGCTTACGTTTGACCCATAAAGCCAACACTGACGTAATAAAATAATAACGGTACAGTGAGATACGTAATAATAGAGGTGTTATACGCGAACGACACTGCTTTATAATTATTAATACAAAAAAAAACGACTTCATAAAAATGACAGAACTGGACCAAATTTAAATGGGACCACACGGGAAGCACTAGCTTTCAAATAAGTAATTATCAATATAAAAAACCGACTTCATAAAAATGTCAGAACTGGACCAAATTGGACACTAGTAGATTTCAAATAAAAAAAGAATCATCCAAATCGGTTCACGAAGGTGGCCATATTGCGACATATCAGCTGATGTTTGCAGTCTCATCTCAGTCAGGTCTTTCATTAGCTTAATGGTTTCATCTGAGAGCTTCTGAGGTCTTTTCCGGCGTGGGGTCTTAAAGAACTTGGACCACACTGCTTGGACAGTTTCCACCAGCCCATTGTTTAGTACGAACAGTTCCGCTTTCGGCTCTGGAAGCGATTATGCAATTCGAGTTGGAAGTCTTTGGAGTTTTGGATTTGAGTATGACCAGAATGGAGCGTGGACTTCACCAGACGCGACCTCTCAAGCTTGTTGATATTCAATGTGCCTCTGACAAAACGGTGATCGCTACCGGTTTTCACCTTGCTAATCACGGAGACATTGAATATTCGCTTCTTGGTCGTCATGATGAAGTTGATCTAATTTTTGGTCGAACCATCGGGGCTCATCCACGTCTACTTCCTGCATGGTCACTTCTGAAAGAAGGAGTTCATCAAATAGAGTTCCTCCTTCTCCATGAAGTCAACCAGCCACTGGCCCCTCGAATTCCGCTGTCCATACCCATATGACCCGACTCTTAACTCATCGACATTCCGCGTTCCATCTTTGCGTTGAAGTCACCCATAACAACGGTGAAGTATGTTACGGAGGTATCTATGGTCTCGGATATCTCCTCAAGTCCTCATACAACACCTCTACTTTAGATTATTAGATTATAGTTAAAGTTATCACAGGAATTGTACATGGTAATCCTTTCCGTAACTATCATCACATTATAGACCAGCACCCTCACAGGAAGTTTTCAAGCGTCGTGTGAAACTGTACTATTTCTTGGAGTAGCTACTGTATCGTTATTATCTCGCTTTAAGTTTATAAGTATGTATGAATTTAATATTTTTATTTATGTATGTATATTATTTTAACTAAAAACTTGGTTATTTGAATTTTTCACATAAATTTTGAGGTTATGTGAAAAAATTATTGGGACCAAATTTGTAGATATTTTTATTACCTACAACTTTGCCATTAAACTTTTCAAAAACTATATTGCAAAACTATAAATCCATAGGATTTATAGTTATGCTGGAAATCGAGTTGAACCATTTTTTACCCTTAAACCCACCAACTTCCCGAACTCAGATCGCCCGTAATTTATTTTTCCTTTCATTTTATCATAATAATGGGTTTCATACTACTGTGATTTTTTTTGGTTTCAAAAATTATCGACCCTGGTCTATTTGGCGTAGTCGGTTAGTAAAATATGAGCAGATCGCAAAATAACAAAAATCACTCGACATTCGGCAAACGCCGATATCAACTAGCCGAGTAGACTGCGAGGCGAAATGAATTTGTAGGCAACTAGGCATTCACCGTCTTACTTAAAAATCTTCACAATAATCCTCTCGCAAACCTCTCTCAATTGCGATGCGTTTTAAGACTTGATCCAGGATCAACTTTTTTTCACCCATATATCTGCATAAACCTATTTTATCCCTCTCTCAGATAAAATACCCACAGAGAAACAAAAATCATTCAGTTGGCGCAGACTATAGCAAAAATAATCGACTAAAATTCTTGTTGAACGAATAATGTATGAAAATTTTGATTTTTACGTCAGTGGTAATATGAATGTCAATGTCAGGTGTCAAATTTGACGGTACTCAGAGCACGCGTGTGTCAATCTGGGTTAAATTTTTGCGCATTTTCTGTATAAATAAATAATATTTTAACTTGTGTTAGTGAAAACAAGCCGATTTCAACAGTGAACAGTTTCGATTTCAGCATTCAGTAGCGAAAACACTCTGCTGGAGCCGAAATTTAAGGATAAAAAGGATTAGAAATGGAGCTCGTAAAAAAAAATCGCTTCATAAATTGGAGTGAACAGGAAAAGGTAATTACCAAGTTTTAGTTGTATGCTGACCCTTAAAAATGCACGAATTAACATGATCTATTATAAAAGAGGTCCAAGAGTTTTGGATTGCAGGCCACGCACCATTCCTTGTTTCAAATTCGATTCATTATGCCAAGGCGTTATTCTAACATGACCCATGATCTTTCCTCTGTTTGCCAACCACAACTACTTGGAATATGGCCTGCCAGAGGTCTAAGAACACCACAGGCAATATTTATGGCCAAATACAACCTACAATTCCTCCAAAACCTTGGTTCTTCAAATAAATAAAAAATAGATAAACATGTTACTTCTACCATCTGTTGCTTGTACTTCAGTGTTCCTCGCGACAATTAGAATCCGAGACCACTCCCTCTGTGTATTTTTAAATGCATACTTAAATGGATATTAATACCTAGACATGGAACAAACACAATTGTTCATCACATGAAAGTTTGTTGTAGGTGGGACTCGAACCCGCGCCAATAAGCGCAGAAGGAAGGTTCACTAGCAATTGAGCCACTGGGGCAGTCTAATAATTGCTCGTTTAGTTAAATATTCAATAAATTAAGCATTTAGTTAGTTTGTGCACGTGCCGTGTGGTACGTTCGTGCGTGAAGTCACCTGCCGGCCCAACGGAAGACCAGCGTCGGTTGTTTACAACCGGCATCATGCTGAGTTGGAGCCGGATTGTGACAAAAAAAATATGATAAGATTTAATTAAGGCGTGCCGAAGTCTTTACCCACAGCTATAGTGGTTCGCAAATTGATCCTGCTTGCCATATACTTGTGCAATCAGGTAGGAAGTCAAAACTCTGTCATGTGTTCTAATGTTATTATGTTTTTTTAGGTGCTGTCGAGCTTTCTACACGAAAACGAGTCCATGGAGCATGTACTATTGCAAGGCCACAGAAGACATGATTCAAGTCGAGACTCCTTAAAGAAAATCAACAACCACAAGTCTCCAATACCAAAACACCTGGCAAAATAGGGATAGAATAGTTTAGGCAGCGACCCAAAGCCTTGCTCTATTATCTTAGGAGCTTGGCTGGTTTATGTAAATGTGTTTAGCTAAATGCACAATACACCCCAGCCAGTGTCAGTGCAGGTCTTGTCACCCTAACTTTGAATTAGAATTAGGGACTCTTGGGGTTGGCTTCAGCTCCAACAATGCCTATCAAATATCCGGGCTAGACCTCGAGAGTAAAGTTAATCAAAAATACATACCTATTTAATATAATTATAAAAATACTATGAGAGAATTAGTACTGAAAATATGTTTAGTATTTGATTACATATTTAAAATCTATGCTCTTATGTAAGATTTTTAATTAAAATACATGTTTAGTTTTTGTGTAAGTGTAATATATTTTATAATAAATTATTTTCCATAAAAATGCTTTGACTTATTCGGCCAATGTCATCATTGATAATGTCCTCGTTGTTTGTCATTTCTTCATGTTAAAGTTGTGCTGTATCTGAGGAAATAAATAATCAATTAAAAAAACCGACTTCAAAATTAGTAAATACGCAGTTTTGTTTACTTGGATGACATATTTTTTTCAGTGAGTAGTAGTAGTTTCATTTAAAAACCAAACTACTTAACTGATTTTGATGAAATTTATATGGGACCACCTCTGAAGTAAGACCTACCAAACAAAAAAGGAATCATCAAAATCAATTCATAATTGGTGGAGAAATCGTTGAACATACATAATAAAATACAGTAGAACCTCCTCCGTTTTTGAAGTCGGTTAAAAAAAGGAGATTGTCATATTCAATGCATTACAATGTTCCTATATCTAGTCATTTGAGAGTGGAGATTCTGAGAAATGTTAATGAATTAATAGAAAAATAAATAGCCAGACATTTAAAACTTATTTTGGTGGGACAACGGGTGGATACAATTATGTCCACTGTCACACAAAGCACCCTGAGACTACCAGTGGGATGAAGCAGTAGATTTAACAGAATGTAACCCTTTCTCCAGTAACGAGCCCAGGTGTTGTTTGTTATTTACACCTGAGCTCATTACACTAAAAGAAACTGAAGAACAAAGAAATCCCAATGCCTGCCAAGCGTAAAGTGTACAACATGTGTATTCTACCAATACTTACCTATGGGTGCCAAACCTGGAGCCTAACAAGGGCTCGCACCCAAAAACTCAAGGTATGTCAACAAGGAATGGAGAGAAGCATGTTGCCCATTAAGCTGAAGGACAAGTGAAGACTGACCAGAATATGGAAGGCCACATGCGTGACAGATGTCTCACAGAAAATCAAGTGACTAAAATGGCATTGGATAGGACATGTAGTCAGACTCCCTAAACAAAAATGGATCAAAGAGGTCATATTGTGGTACCCCGGAGATGGGAAGAGATCATGGGGACGACCACATATAAGGTGGGAGGCTGACCTACCAAAAGGGTGGCGCATAATAGCCAGAGATAGGGAGAAATGGCCACTTCTAGAGGAGGCCTATGTCCAGTGAGGACAACCTGATTCTGAAACTGGTGTTACAAACAATTTTTTTTAGAATTAAGTATTGTTTTTTTTTTAATTAAGTAGTAAGTATAACTAGTATATAATTGTGTAATTGGATCAGAGAATAAAGGCTATTTTTATTTTAACCCTCTCTCCGATCCTCTTCGAACAAAAAGCTGAGATGCTAGATGCAAAGCTAATAAAAAAAAGAGTAACTCACCTAGTTCTTTGTAAAGAATCGACAAATTGTGCAGAACAGCACTATCGTAGTTTTGATATTGGCATAGTTACCCCTCATCAATTTCAGCAATATCAGAAATCGCTGCTTCAAGACACTGAAGTACCTTTCAACAACATTGCGGGTTCGGATATGCCGGTTGTTAAAACGCATCATGTGTGCTGCCTCCAGTGCCACGATGTCACATATTTTAAGGTCAGCATCACAGACGATCTGAAAATCGTTTTTTACATTTAAAAATTATTTACTGATAACTAGCTGCACCCAGCAATGTCAGTGACACATGTGATTTATCATAATACCTATAAACATGAGTTCCCACTGCTGGGACTTGACCTTGTCTTCCTAACACAGTAGCAGTGTGCGGCAGGGTTAGAAAGCTATGCGTGACTATAAAATCTTGCATGCCGTTCTACGAATACCGACATGGATTATAATATACAAGCTGGAATGGCATTGTGCAAGATATGTACTTACTTGGGTATTGATAGAGAAATGTCTCTTACTGTTGATGTGATACTGGCCAACGTCTCCTTCATTATTTCTAGGTGCATGCAATCTATTGCACCCATAATCCCTTGAAGGCCGCAAATAGCTTCAAACTTGCTGATAGCGTTGGCTTTTTCCATCATAATATTCAAAGGCATTTTTATGTACCTACTGTGAACTTTTGGGAGCCAACGCTATTGCTACTTTGCGGGCCACACGTGACAGCGTCTGCTGGCTCAATCCGCGCAGTCTTCTTGGATCTAAAAATAAAACATAACTTTCTTACTTATCTTGGATTCACATACATACTGCATAACACGAAACTTGAACAAAATAAGTATTTTTTATCTACCTCATGGTGGCCCCAATATCTGATTACTGCCATTACTTGCAGTTCCACAGGGATGCCGCCACCTCGCAGATTCACCTGTAGAATAGTGTTCCGTGGTCTGCCCTCAGCAAGTCAGAAATCCGGCGGATATTTTCATTGCTGGAACGGTACCTCAGCCGAAATTCATCATCCGATAAATCATATATACCATGTATCGGATCACGCCTTAATTCTCTGGCGTATCCTTCTTTTCAACGCGGGAGCTCTAAATTGGCGTAACATGTCCACATCCCTTCGGAAATTGCACAAATCCATGATAAATAACCACAAAACTTAGCCAAACAACAAAAAAACAACCTAAAAGAATGTTATTCAATCAGCTAAATGCTGATTGGCCGATATATACTGTGATCTATGCTGATTGGTTAAAAAGCCGCCATATTGCCTCGCAAAGGTCTCTTAACAACGTCCGGCCAGTGGTAAAATTTTGACAGCTATTGAGAGCGCTTTCAAAGCCCTCGCAACTTTTTTTTTGGTTTTAGGTAAGAATTTCGCTTGATCCGCAGATCAAAGGTCTCTCAAGAATGTAAAAAGATTTTTAAGTAAGACGGTCAGTGCGGGAGCACGGGCGGGCACGCACACACGCACAGTCTGTTCGTCACGCACACGTATATAGCTCGCTCGTCAGGGCGCAGCGAGACAGCAATAGAGTTGCTAAATACCTATTCATCAAATTTCTTGGCCATGGTATATCGGCTTAAGTGCATATGGTCGCCGTGTCGAGATATCTCTCAGGAAACAACGAAGCCGGCAATTCGTTCCAATCCTTGGTCTTACGGATTATAAACGTAGAATCAAAACGTTTGGTATGTATCCAAGGAAAGTCCACAATGTATGGGTGGTAATGGGCCGATTTACTACTTGTCCTGTAGTAGAAAGGGGATGGTAGGATAAGGTCGTGTAGCTCCGATGCACATTCTCCGAAATGAATCCTTTAGAAAATTGACAGAGTCGCTACTTTACGGCGGCTATTTTATTTTATCTAATGAAAATAGTCATATACGCGCTGGGATCTATCGCAATTTTGATTCGATAAATAATATTCAGTCAGTTGCGCGACTATTTTTGTTTATCGATTACTGCCACCGTTTGCTAGTGTCGCTATAATTGCTATGTTTTCATTTGCTAATATCAAATGAAATTTCGCTTTTTGTCGTACAGTCCGTTCACAGTTATTAAATTACCTCTGACATTATGTTGTTGTCTTTGTCGTTCATATGGCAACTCTTGATGGTAAAACAACTGTGAACGGACTGTAACACCCATATCGAGCGGTGATTCAACATGCATTAATTTGTATGAAACCATTCTTGACGAAAGCGGAGTAGTGGCGAGACGGTTCCCCGCCCAGTTGCCCGCTGGGATCGAAAACTCGGCTTTAGAAATACCTTCGGAGTTTAGGGCATAGGTGTTGAAAGTTTAAGATTGTGATAATCCACCATAGCAGATTAATTTTGCCATTCGTAATTTTGTTCGTATTGGCGTAAGATTCACTGTAGCGTTTTATTACACAATAAAAGCGGCCAAGTGCGAGTCGGGCTTGCGCACTGAGGATTCCGTGGCACCACATAAATACTATAGTACAAGTAGAGCAAGAAGACATGCCGTGGCGGTCACCCATCCAAGTACCG
The DNA here is from genome assembly GCA_949125355.1 of Agriopis leucophaearia. Classification (NCBI taxonomy): domain Eukaryota; kingdom Metazoa; phylum Arthropoda; class Insecta; order Lepidoptera; family Geometridae; genus Agriopis; species Agriopis leucophaearia. The sequence continues at coordinate 2,970,492 of OX421289.1, forward strand.
ACCGCGCCCAACGTTGCCTTGGGTGAACCCGTGGTGAACAGAAATTTGTCACCGACTCACACTTGGTCAGTATTTATTATTTGTTATTTTACTTTAGAGTGTGTACTATAATCATTCCAAGTTTGACGCTTGTACGTATTACCGTTTTTACACTAGAGCAAATAAAAAAAAGGTTGTTGTTTGGGGGACCCCCCTTTAGTTTTTACTTTTTCACTTTCCGTCTTACTTAAAAATCTTTTTACATTCTTGAGAGACCTTTGATCTGCGGATCAAGCGAAATTCTTACCTAAAACCAAAAAAAAAGTTGCGAGGGCTTTGAAAGCGCTCTCAATAGCTGTCAAAATTTTACCACTGGCCGGACGTTGTTAAGAGACCTTTGCGAGGCAATATGGCGGCTTTTTAACCAATCAGCATAGATCACAGTATATATCGGCCAATCAGCATTTAGCTGATTGAATAACATTCTTTTAGGTTGTTTTTTTGTTGTTTGGCTAAGTTTTGTGGTTATTTATCATGGATTTGTGCAATTCCGAAGGGATGTGGACATGTTACGCCAATTTAGAGCTCCCGCGTTGAAAAGAAGGATACGCCAGAGAATTAAGGCGTGATCCGATACATGGTATATATGATTTATCGGATGATGAATTTCGGCTGAGGTACCGTTCCAGCAATGAAAATATCCGCCGGATTTCTGACTTGCTGAGGGCAGACCACGGAACACTATTCTACAGGTGAATCTGCGAGGTGGCGGCATCCCTGTGGAACTGCAAGTAATGGCAGTAATCAGATATTGGGGCCACCATGAGGTAGATAAAAAATACTTATTTTGTTCAAGTTTCGTGTTATGCAGTATTTATGTGAATCCAAGATAAGTAAGAAAGTTATGTTTTATTTTTAGATCCAAGAAGACTGCGCGGATTGAGCCAGCAGACGCTGTCACGTGTGGCCCGCAAAGTAGCAATAGCGTTGGCTCCCAAAAGTTCACAGTAGGTACATAAAAATGCCTTTGAATATTATGATGGAAAAAGCCAACGCTATCAGCAAGTTTGAAGCTATTTGCGGCCTTCAAGGGATTATGGGTGCAATAGATTGCATGCACCTAGAAATAATGAAGGAGACGTTGGCCCGTATCACATCAACAGAAAGAGACATTTCTCTATCAATACCCAAGTAAGTACATATCTTGCACAATGCCATTCCAGCTTGTATATTATAATCCATGTCGGTATTCGTAGAACGGCATGCAAGATTTTATAGTCACGCATAGCTTTCTAACCCTGCCGCACACTGCTACTGTGTTAGGAAGACAAGGTCAAGTCCCAGCAGTGGGAACTCATGTTTATAGGTATTATGATAAATCACATGTGTCACTGACATTGCTGGGTGCAGCTAGTTATCAGTAAATAATTTTTAAATGTAAAAAACGATTTTCAGATCGTCTGTGATGCTGACCTTAAAATATGTGACATCGTGGCACTGGAGGCAGCACACATGATGCGTTTTAACAACCGGCATATCCGAACCCGCAATGTTGTTGAAAGGTACTTCAGTGTCTCGAAGCAGCGATTTCTGATATTGCTGAAATTGATGAGGGGTAACTATGCCAATATCAAAACTACGATAGTGCTGTTCTGCACAATTTGTCGATTCTTTACAAAGAACTAGGTGAGTTACTCTTTTTTTTATTAGCTTTGCATCTAGCATCTCAGCTTTTTGTTCGAAGAGGATCGGAGAGAGGGTTAAAATAAAAATAGCCTTTATTCTCTGATCCAATTACACAATTATATACTAGTTATACTTACTACTTAATTAAAAAAAAAACAATACTTAATTCTAAAAAAAATTGTTTGTAACACCAGTTTCAGAATCAGGTTGTCCTCACTGGACATAGGCCTCCTCTAGAAGTGGCCATTTCTCCCTATCTCTGGCTATTATGCGCCACCCACTTTTGGTAGGTCAGCCTCCCACCTTCTATGTGGTCGTCCCCATGATCTCTTCCCATCTCCGGGGTACCACAATATGACCTCTTTGATCCATTTTTGTTTAGGGAGTCTGACTACATGTCCTATCCAATGCCATTTTAGTCACTTGATTTTCTGTGAGACATCTGTCACGCATGTGGCCTTCCATATTCTGGTCAGTCTTCACTTGTCCTTCAGCTTAATGGGCAACATGCTTCTCTCCATTCCTTGTTGACATACCTTGAGTTTTTGGGTGCGAGCCCTTGTTAGGCTCCAGGTTTGGCACCCATAGGTAAGTATTGGTAGAATACACATGTTGTACACTTTACGCTTGGCAGGCATTGGGATTTCTTTGTTCTTCAGTTTCTTTTAGTGTAATGAGCTCAGGTGTAAATAACAAACAACACCTGGGCTCGTTACTGGAGAAAGGGTTACATTCTGTTAAATCTACTGCTTCATCCCACTGGTAGTCTCAGGGTGCTTTGTGTGACAGTGGACATAATTGTATCCACCCGTTGTCCCACCAAAATAAGTTTTAAATGTCTGGCTATTTATTTTTCTATTAATTCATTAACATTTCTCAGAATCTCCACTCTCAAATGACTAGATATAGGAACATTGTAATGCATTGAATATGACAATCTCCTTTTTTTAACCGACTTCAAAAACGGAGGAGGTTCTACTGTATTTTATTATGTATGTTCAACGATTTCTCCACCAATTATGAATTGATTTTGATGATTCCTTTTTTGTTTGGTAGGTCTTACTTCAGAGGTGGTCCCATATAAATTTCATCAAAATCAGTTAAGTAGTTTGGTTTTTAAATGAAACTACTACTACTCACTGAAAAAAATATGTCATCCAAGTAAACAAAACTGCGTATTTACTAATTTTGAAGTCGGTTTTTTTAATTGATTATTTATTTCCTCAGATACAGCACAACTTTAACATGAAGAAATGACAAACAACGAGGACATTATCAATGATGACATTGGCCGAATAAGTCAAAGCATTTTTATGGAAAATAATTTATTATAAAATATATTACACTTACACAAAAACTAAACATGTATTTTAATTAAAAATCTTACATAAGAGCATAGATTTTAAATATGTAATCAAATACTAAACATATTTTCAGTACTAATTCTCTCATAGTATTTTTATAATTATATTAAATAGGTATGTATTTTTGATTAACTTTACTCTCGAGGTCTAGCCCGGATATTTGATAGGCATTGGTGGAGCTGAAGCCAACCCCAAGAGTCCCTAATTCTAATTCAAAGTTAGGGTGACAAGACCTGCACTGACACTGGCTGGGGTGTATTGTGCATTTAGCTAAACACATTTACATAAACCAGCCAAGCTCCTAAGATAACAGAGCAAGGCTTTGGGTCGCTGCCTAAACTATTCTATCCCTATTTTGCCAGGTGTTTTGGTATTGGAGACTTGTGGTTGTTGATTTTCTTTAAGGAGTCTCGACTTGAATCATGTCTTCTGTAGCCTTGCAATAGTACATGCTACATGGACTCGTTTTCGTGTAGAAAGCTCGACAGCACCTAAAAAAAACATAATAACATTAGAACACATGACAGAGTTTTGACTTCCTACCTGATTGCACAAGTATATGGCAAGCAGGATCAATTTGCGAACCACTATAGCTGTGGGTAAAGACTTCGGCACGCCTTAATTAAATCTTATCATATTTTTTTTGTCACAATCCGGCTCCAACTCAGCATGATGCCGGTTGTAAACAACCGACGCTGGTCTTCCGTTGGGCCGGCAGGTGACTTCACGCACGAACGTACCACACGGCACGTGCACAAACTAACTAAATGCTTAATTTATTGAATATTTAACTAAACGAGCAATTATTAGACTGCCCCAGTGGCTCAATTGCTAGTGAACCTTCCTTCTGCGCTTATTGGCGCGGGTTCGAGTCCCACCTACAACAAACTTTCATGTGATGAACAATTGTGTTTGTTCCATGTCTAGGTATTAATATCCATTTAAGTATGCATTTAAAAATACACAGAGGGAGTGGTCTCGGATTCTAATTGTCGCGAGGAACACTGAAGTACAAGCAACAGATGGTAGAAGTAACATGTTTATCTATTTTTTATTTATTTGAAGAACCAAGGTTTTGGAGGAATTGTAGGTTGTATTTGGCCATAAATATTGCCTGTGGTGTTCTTAGACCTCTGGCAGGCCATATTCCAAGTAGTTGTGGTTGGCAAACAGAGGAAAGATCATGGGTCATGTTAGAATAACGCCTTGGCATAATGAATCGAATTTGAAACAAGGAATGGTGCGTGGCCTGCAATCCAAAACTCTTGGACCTCTTTTATAATAGATCATGTTAATTCGTGCATTTTTAAGGGTCAGCATACAACTAAAACTTGGTAATTACCTTTTCCTGTTCACTCCAATTTATGAAGCGATTTTTTTTTACGAGCTCCATTTCTAATCCTTTTTATCCTTAAATTTCGGCTCCAGCAGAGTGTTTTCGCTACTGAATGCTGAAATCGAAACTGTTCACTGTTGAAATCGGCTTGTTTTCACTAACACAAGTTAAAATATTATTTATTTATACAGAAAATGCGCAAAAATTTAACCCAGATTGACACACGCGTGCTCTGAGTACCGTCAAATTTGACACCTGACATTGACATTCATATTACCACTGACGTAAAAATCAAAATTTTCATACATTATTCGTTCAACAAGAATTTTAGTCTCGTAAGGGGTCAAATAAAGAGGATTAGAAGGAAATTGGGCTATTGGGTCAGGCAATTTTGAAAGTTTGGTAAAGCTATAGAGCAGACATGGAATATTATCCGAGCACTGTGGACCATATAGGCGAGAAAGAATATTTAGTTTTGGCAGGAGAGGGTGGCTGGTGTTTTGAATGAGTTTATAAAGAAATCTATCTGAAAGGAATTGTTGTCGCAAAATTAAGGGGGCTTCGCCACATTCAACCTGCATTGCATTGATGGGGGAAGATTTCATAGCGCCCAGAATGATACGCAAGCATTTCGATTGAATTTTGGAGATTTGGTTCTGGCCTGCTTTGTTGCAAGTGTTAAGAAGAAATGATCCATAATCAATGTGGCTTCTAACAATTGCATTATACAGTAACTTTTGAGAATAAGGATGAGAGCCCCACCAAACGCCAGAAAGAGATCTTAAAACATTAACGTTTCTTTCACATTTCTGCGAGACATAGTCGAAGTGTTGGTTGCCTGATAATCTGGAGTCAAATTCCAAACCTAAAAATTTTGTGTGGTTGGTCTGCGGAATCACCTCTTTATCAATATGTAAATTAACAGATGGAATTGTTCTTTTTTTGGTGAAGACCACCACTGAGCTTTTAGAAGTAGATAATGACATTCCATGTTCAAACAGCCAGTCGCTTAGATATGTAAGAGCCGAGTCTAATCTAGTTGTTACTTCCTCTAAGGAATCTGCGTAAGAGTACAGCGCTATGTCATCTGCATATTGTAACACACTGCAGAATGGATTCACACAGCTCTCGAGGTCATAAGTGTACAGGCTGTATAGTATAGGACTCCACACTGAACCTTGAGGGAGGCCTTTCCAAATGGATTTTGGTGGGAGAAATTGATTGCCAGCTTTAACTATGATGGAGCGTTCCATTAACATATTGCAAATGAATCGTACAAGCTTAACTGGGACGCTCAGCTGAATTAATTTATTCCTGAGTACAGGAAGCAAGACGGTATCATATGCCGAGGATATGTCCAAAAACACACCAACAAGGGATTGTTTCTGCTTAAACGCAATATGGATATCTGTCATTAAAATACTTAGACTATCTAAAGTGCTTACGCCTTTTCTAAAGCCAAATTGGGATTTAGCCAAGATAGACTTATTCTCGACATACCACTCGAGTCTGTTTTTGATCAAATGTTCAGTGATCTTAGCTAAGACGGATGACAGAGCGATTGGTCTATAGCTTCGAGGATCTGACGAGACTTTACCGGGTTTCAGTATTGGTATGATAATTTGTGTTTTCCATTGATTAGGAACAAAACCATTTTCAAAAAAGTGATTAATTATATTTAAGTATGTTTCTTTACATTTATCTGATGCTTTGGTTATAAAAGAGTAGGGAATTCCATCTATGCCTGGGGAAGAGTCTGTCAGTCCATCAAGCACCCTCCCTCTCTTCTGTCTTCACAGGGGAGGCCCTTGCCCTCCTGGAAGCTATTCAATTTGTTAAGTCCCATAATCTAAATAACACCATCATCTTCTCAGATTCGAAAAGCTGTCTCCAATCTATTTTATCCAGCCCCTTCCGCTCCTCATCCCGTTTCCCCCTTATCCTTCAAATTAGACTACAACTTTATGAGTGTCACTGTGCTGGGGTCCGAGTTGTCCTTGCGTGGATACCGGGTCACTCCGGGATACCGGGCAATGAGAATGCGGATGCCTGTGCTAAGGCTGCTTCCCAAATAGGGTCTCTAGATAATTATAAAGTTTTTGCTCATGACCTCTGCCTTCTGCCTAAAGTTCATCTAGATATAACTTGGTCCAGATGCTGGAAAACTTCCCAAAAATTTAAAGGTAAGTATTATAGTGATATCCAACCTGAAATACCTCAAGCCCCATGGTTCACTAAATTTCGTAACGCCAACAAAACTACCACCTCTACAATTTGTCGCCTGCGCCTCGGACATTCCTGCACCCCAGTTTTCTTGGCAAAGCTGCGGATCAGGGATAATTCTTTGTGTGAATGCGGTCTGGACGAAGGAAACGTGGACCACATATTTTTCGATTGTCCTAAATTAAAACGTTCTTTATATGATATCCTCCCTCCTAGTATCCCTCGTCCTACTTCCCTAAAATGTTTACTAACCCTCACCTCTTCCCCATTAATTAACTTTATATTATGTAAGTTTATAAAAATGAATAATATTAGATTGTAATCTTTAAATAACATATGCATGCTGATTGTACTAACATTATTATATGTTATCCTATAATACCCTTATATATCCTACTAATAGTTGTGTTGTCGTAACTGTGTTGTCTCTTTTGTTTTAGAATAATCAACTGAGGACTCGTGAAGATAACACCGATCATATTATTGGTTAACGTCATAAGATACCGTTTACAAAACTGCCACGAAACGGACATTGGCAGAATTGTGACACCATAGTCGCAGAGGCCATAAATACAAGAAGTCAAGTCAAGTCAAGAATTTTAGTCGATTATTTTTGCTATAGTCTGCGCCAACTGAATGATTTTTGTTTCTCTGTGGGTATTTTATCTGAGAGAGGGATAAAATAGGTTTATGCAGATATATGGGTGAAAAAAAGTTGATCCTGGATCAAGTCTTAAAACGCCTCGCAATTGAGAGAGGTTTGCGAGAGGATTATTGTGAAGATTTTTAAGTAAGACGGTTTATTATTATTTCTTAGTTAATCCGCCGTAACATTAGATATTTTGTGAACATTTCAACAGCAGACAGACAGAGTAGGCTTAGTATTATGAATCCTTGGTAATAGGGACCCGTTTACACCCTTTGAGTACGGATTTACGGAACCCTAAAATCGTATGCAATTTTATTATAATCACGCCTAAAGTGATCACTCGTCATCATCTTTTAGGTGGTGTAACTTCCAGCTTTGAGTCTTCACCCATGAATCCCAGCCTGCCAGCATTTTCACTGCATTATCTTTAAGTTAGAATAGACCAGAAAACCAACAAGTGGTGTTAGTTAGTTTTAGCAAGCCTATCCGATTAGAAAAAACAAGAATCAGTAACAGAATTAGAGAGGCAGGCGTCTTGTTTGTTTTTGTACGATGATGTAACTTTCCACGCCAAACGCGTTTATTGACTTCGAAGTTTAAGTTAGAAGCTTAGAACATAAAACCAATAAGTTGTGCTAGTAAGAGTAGTAAGTTTAGTAAAGCCTATTAAATTAATAATAATCAGCAACAGAATTAGAGTGGCAAGCGTCTTGTTTTTTAGTTTTTGTACGATGATGTAATTTTCCACGCCAAACGCGTTTATTATCAAATCAAATCATTTATTTGCTAGAATACATTACAATAAAGAGGTCTTAAAATTATTTTTGGTTTCACAGTATTCAGTCTGCAAGCAGACGTGCAAATATTCTTAAACTAGATATATTTTAAGAGGTATTATTATATTAAATTAGGTATCTCTCGTTAGGTCTCGGGTCTAGCCCGGACATTTGGTGGGCATTGGTGGAGCCGAAGCCACCACCAAGAGGCCCTTTTGAATATAAAATACATGCAACTATGAAATATGTATAAAAAGGAATATGAAACAGTATTATTATTATTAAATTATATTATATTTAAAAAAAATCGACGAATTCCTTAATACTATAAAAACAATGCTTAAGTAGCCACTCCGTTAACGATTTTTAAATTTGATACCGTCCAATAATTTTATTTCATTTGGTAGTTTATTATAAATGTATATGGACATATTATATACATTTATTTTCGTATAAGTTTTTTCTGACAGGCTTCTTTATTGACTTGTAAGTTTAAGTTAGAAGCTTAGAACATAAAACCCATAAGTAGTGTTAGTTAGTTTTGGCAAGCCTATCCGATTAAAAAAGACAACAGCATAACAAATTATGTAACTTATAATTTTACTTTATTTAATATAATTCTCGGGTCTAGCCCGGACATTTGGTGGGCATTGGTGGAGCCGAAGCCAACACCAAGAGGCCCTTTTGAATATGAAAAATACAATTATGGAATGTGTATAAATGGAATATGAAACTAGTGCACAGTATAGGATAAAAAAAAACTGGGCTATTGAGGTGAACAACTTGTGTATAGGAGAACAGGGCCCCGATTCTACCAAACCAGTTGTTTTTAAATAGTTAATGAATTTAGTGTGTGTGGATTTTTGCTATAAATAAAATATTGTCTATTTTTTGTCTTGTCTATTGTCTATTTCCTCAAAAATTGGCCTTATGACACTTTTGGTATAGAGAAAGTGTCAAAAGTGAAAAACCAATTGTTTTTAAATTGTTAATCAATTGCCTCAAAAATTACCCTATTGACACTTTTTGTATAAAGTGTCAAAAGTAAAATTGAGACAATTCATTAACAATTGAAAAACAATTGGTTTAGTACAATCGGGGCCCTGATCTATGGGATGAGAAACGGCATCTGCCTTACTCTGTTTCATCTCAAAATATTTTTATAACTTATAATTATTATTAATATATAAAAAAGCTTACAAACAAATCAGTCAGATTTATCAAGGAAAGTCAAGTTTTTTTAATGATTATTCGAATTATTATTTAGATGATGTCTTGGAAAAAAAGGTAGGTCCAAAATCAAATAAAGTGTTATTGTTGATTACTAATTAAGTACAATGTCGACTTTTGATATTGAATAATAATGGCGAATAATTGATACAATGACTTTATTGGTCTGTGAAACTAAGTAATTGTATGGTAAGTACATAGGTGTCAAACAGTTGTGCGCTATAGCTTCTACCTAGAAATACAGACATCATGATGACTATAACTACAAGCAAATAAATTAATTGCTAACTATACAATATTGCTATTTTATTTAACTTAATATATTAGGCAGCCTCTTCACTTAGGTCATGTTATTCGACTATTCGCCATAGGTAATGACGATTAACCGTTAATCGATTATTCGCCATAACAACTATTCGCGGCAGCTCTAGTATAAAATATAAAAACCGCAACCAAAATTATCATGCCCCGATATCTCAACATTAGCGGGTGATTATTTTGCAAGTTGTTAACCAACTCAAAAGCACAATAACATACATTGATGTCTCAGAAAAAATAAATAAATGGAAGCGTTATACCTACAGTTTCCCCTTTAGCACGTACACCCCCCCTCGGTCGTCCATTCGTATACATTTTGAGCAAACTGTTTGCAGTTGTGTGCGCTCAGTATTGAAGTTTGCGTTTGTAAAACTAGTAAGAATATGTCAGTGTGTGCAATACGTGTTTACCTCGTCCCCTTCAGTTTTTGGCAGACTTTTTTTGGTACTAGCTCGAGTTTAAAGGCAGATCCAAACTATATATTATCAAAGATTAATGCACTCATGTTTGTGTATGCTACTATAAATGTATTTTCTAGACAATGCCTAGGTGATGTGTGCAATGCCAAATTGACGATATATACTTAGGTAAATAAAATCGTATTTAGATTTTCGAATGTATAAACTCATACGGCCTTTATTTGCTCGACTTAATTCGGTCCTTTCGCAGAATCCTTTCTTAGCAAAATAATTAATATATTATTATTATTTTTTAATATCAAAATTTCATATTAAGAGTGGGCCTAAAGTAAAATCTTCAATCTTTGATTAGATTTTCACAGTAGTAAATAATGTCCAAAATCGAAAAAAAAAATACGTTAGGAAACTTCAATATATAAGTAAAGGTCGACCCTGACGAAAACATGGTAGGATAAAATTTTCTCGATAGAAAACCATCACAAAGTTACCTCTAATTTTCAACATTTTTGGTTTGCATTCTGTTTTGGTACATATTATTGAACAATAAATTATGTAAATATTATCACTCATGTATAACCTAGAGCTGACCCTGGCAATTTTTAAAAATATTGTCTATTCTATAAGCTATGAGAGTAGAAAGCACTTGGCGCTTACAACATTTTTAATCCGCGCAATACGCTGTCTTTCGTCTCGCGTGACACAAGCTTGAGGCATCGGTTTGTTGCACCGATCAGTAACCATCGCTCTGTTGAGACGGGTAGTCCATGTCAGTTCAGACGTCGAGTACGCAAGCTTGGTTCCGCGCGTCGTCGCGCCGCCCGTGTTTGTTATCCGTACATGCGCTGGGTGTGGCGAGATGCGCGGGGGAAATCAGAATTTATCCTGCCATTAGGCCCACTCTTAATAAGCAATATCGTTTTATGGAAACTGACGTGGTTTTCACACATTTTATTTATATTACACGGGAATTTCTCACGTAAGATTAGGCCGGTTACTCCGACTCAGCGTTGCCAGACGTCCCGATTTTGGCGGGACGTCCCGACTTTCTCAAAATTAAATGTCCCGCGCGGGACAGGCTCAGTCCCTCTTTTCGGAATATTATTTTATTCGTAAGACGAATAAGACTTAACTATCTAACGATAGGGTAAATCTGATTTAAAATATAATATTTTTATTAATATACATTTTCTATGGCTATTTTTGCTATCTATTGTGACGTAAACGTAATTTGAACTCAAAAAAAGATAAATATTTGAAAACTTCTGATTGTATAAGTATTTATTCTATGTTCCGCTTTCGACGAAAGAATCACGCTTTTTTCATTCAAAAAGTTCCAGAATCCCGACTTGTCAAAAAATATATCTGGCAACGTTGCTCCGAATATAGTTTCAACCGCATTCGGCGGTCTTTATCAGGGTGAATGCGCGCGCGCGGCTGCGTCTCGCTTTGCACTGCAGGCTTATCTTACGTGAGGAATTCCCGTGTAATACAAATAAAAAAAGCAATATCGTAACAAATTATTAATTAAACGAAATATTTTAAAACAAACATTTCGTATTCATCTCAGCAACCCCTTTCATTTGATACCCATATCAAGAAGGTAGATATGGCCACATTAGGACCCTGGTCATCATCTAGGAGCAAAGTGCTTGGGAAGACAAATCCAACGATCCGAAACTCGACGGGGCTACGTCGTTTTGTTTAGAAGTTCCTATGGGCACCTTCTCTCTCCATCATCAGACCAGCTCGATGGTACCATAACATTGCATTGTCACCGAACTTACATAAGTATGCCAAATTTCAGCTCAATCGGTTGAGGATAACTGGTCTAAAATTCAGTTGCAAGATTTGTCCCAAACATACATACGTACCTACATACTAACTAACAAATAAAAGTGTGTATAAATAAACAAAACGAATGTCTGCTAAGTACATACGCATAATTATTCAAATCGTCCGTTACCAAGCAGGTTTGTAATGATATTCGTATTTGTACATCCAGGGCTGAATTTAGAATGTGTTGCGGGGGAAAATATATAACCTGTTGAATTAACAAGTGTCCATAGCTAACACAAGCAACACAGTAAAATAAATAAATATCTGGGACATTTTTGCACACATGGTCATCTGACCCCAAACTAAGCAAAGCTTGTAATATAGCTCCAGAGACTGATATACGTACTAATTTTTAAACGCTTACTTAACTAGATATTAACACCCAGTCATAGAATAAACACAAATGACATTCATCACATGAATGTTTACCCTAGGTGGAAATGGAACCCACGCCCCCAAGCGCAGAAGGTAGGTTCACTACCAACTGAGCCACCAGGGCAGTCAGACAGTACAAACTTTGATTTATTTTCTTATGAGGGCGAGGCAGAGGGTTCACAGATTTTTCCATCCCGTCCTGGGCCCTTATTAAAAAATAAGGGCCCAGGATGGGATGGAAAATCACCGTGTGGAATCTCATGTAAGTTAGAGAACTCACATGAAATTCCTTGCCATAAAAACGCGACGTGATTAACGTCTGCCCCCTAGCCCTGTCCCGAATCCGTCCAACCTTGATATTAGTAACGTGAAGTATTTACAGCTGGTTATAAATTCAGCTGTAGCCATAATTTAATTCACTTAACAAGCAAATTGTGCCTCTTCACGAAGCTACCGGTACTCGGATACTCGGAAACGATCTGAGTTTCTGACAATAATCATGCGTTTTAGGGTATATCTACGTTGACATATAAATTGTTTCTTTCATTGTAACACGCTATACAGCTGCCTTATTATGGATCTTTGATTGAAAAAAGCGTCTACTTCCAATTTCGTATTACGTCACCTACGAAATTGGAAATAGACAACGCTTTTTTTTGCTTCATAACCCCTTTCAAGTGTCAACATTTTGACACTCGCGATCCCGATCAAAGATCCATTAAGAGCGGGCCTAATGGCAGGATAAATTCTGATTTCCCCCGCGCATCTCGCCACACCCAGCGCATGTACGGATAACAAACACGGGCGGCACGACGACGCGCGGAACCAAGCTTGCGTACTCGACGTCTGAACTGACATGGACTACCCGTCTCAACAGAGCGATGGTAACTGATCGGTGCAACAAACTGATGCCTCAAGCTTGTGTCACGCGAGACGAAAAACAGCGTATTGCGCGGATTAAAAATGTTGTAAGCGCCAAGTGCTTTCTACTCTCATAGCTTATAGAATAGACAATATTTTTAAAAATTGCTAGGGTCAGCTCTAGGTTATACATGAGTGATAATATTTACATAATTTATTGTTCAATAATATGTACCAAAACAGAATGCAAACCAAAAATGTTGAAAATTAGAGGTAACTTTGTGATGGTTTTCTATCGAGAAAAATTTATCCTACCATGTTATCGTCAGGGTCGACCTTTACTTATATATTGAAGTTTCCTAACGTATTTTTTTTTTCGATTTTGGACATGATTTACTACTGTGAAAATCTAATCAAAGATTGAAGATTTTGCTTTAGGCCCAATCTTAATAAGACAGCTGGTCTGTACTGGGGGTCTGTTATACTTATCATTATGGACAACTTTTTCTATGGGACCATTATAGATATCCCGAAATATTTATCAGATATTCAAATTATTGACCAGTGTGTGTTGCCAGTGATGACATATGGTACTGAGACGTGGTTCTTAACTGTTGGTCTTTTGGAAAAACTCAGAGTCACACAACGGGCACGGAGTCACACACGGGCTATGCTCGGAGTTTCTTTACGCGATAAAATTAGGAACATAGATATTCGCCAAAGAACCAGAGTCACCGACATAGCTATTAAAATCTGCAAGTTGAAGTGGCAATGGGCAGGCCACATCGCTCGAAGAACTGATAACCGATGGGGAAGAAAGGTTCTTGAGTGGAGACCGCGAACCGGAAGACGCAGCTTAGGTAGGCCTCCCACTAGATGGACCGATGACATTGTGAGAGTCGCCGGCATCCAGTGGATGCAGATGGCAGGATGTCGTTCAGTGTGGAGGTTAAAGGGGGAGGACTATGTTCAGCAGTGGACGTCTTCTGGCTGACGATGATTCAAATTATATGGAACAGCTGATATTTTCTTTGCGATTTTTGGGTTGGACCCATAATAAAAGTTGTGATCCATAACCTTACCTTCGGGCCATCCAGAAATTACGTCACACGTTAATGAGGGGGGGAGGGGTATCATCGGAATGTGACATAGTGTGACAAGGGGCAGGGGGAGGGTCAAAAGCTTTGTGACGTCACAGTTAAAATTCAAAATCCATAACGCTAAATTTATGTGAATAAAAAGCTTTAAAAATGTACAAACTTGATCTATATTTATTAATAATTTATCACTTTCGCTATGAGATTATCTCTCACGCAACAACAGTACCCTTAGTACATGATTTGATAGTTTTCTTTTTTCGTTTTCGTTTTGTTCCATACATTGCTGGGCTAAAAGCTATTCGAAACCTTCTTTCGTATTCGAGTGAAGCAACCTATGCTGCCGATTACTACCGATTTTAGTTCTTCCGCGTTTCCGCTAGAGGCGCTTTGCTGAAATGTATGGAACAATACGAAAACGAAAAAAGTTTTCGAAAACTATCAAATCTTGTACTAAGGGTACAGTTAACTTCTATAGTCCTTTAAATGTAGCTTGATTGAAACGACAGCTGACGACATTTCAGGGCATGTCTTTGTAATAACGTCTGGCGAATTGCATTTACTTGTAACACAAAGATCAGTGGTTTTCTGCGTCTTAAACTATTATGAACTACAAGTGCTGTACATATAAATAGTAAAAGTATATTTGAATTTTAAAACGGAACTGCATTTAGTGTGGATTATCACAATACAATATCCATATTTTTCCATTCTGTCATAACAAGGTTACGTCAACTTGACAATAAATTTAGGGACGTGGTAAATCGATAAACGTAAAATCGATCGTTTTATTTTGCTGTGTGAATTAAATAGTATTTTTTTAAATGTTTTTTCAGAATTTCCTCTGCGTACTATCGAAGTACAAAACTCGTACAGATAACGTACTATTTTTTTGTAAACCTAGATTTCTTTTGTATATAGTATAATAATATCGAATTACTAGCAACTGTCTTAGTAAATTTTACGGAACGAAGCATCTTTATCCAAAGACTGACTACTAGAATAGCATACTAGACTGACTATTGATTGAATATCATTTATTATTAATCTGCAGGATTTCACAAGTGACTCTAACGCTGATGATGATGACGACACTGATTTGGAATGTACACCATTAGATTAAACAATAGATTTATTTATATTACAAAAATTTGTACTTGCTTTTTCAGTTTTATTTCATTATCCTAAAGTCTCATCATAATAGTACTACAACAGAAATATAGATTGGTTTAAAAATATTATTCGTGCAAGACACTTCCAGTCGATAATTAAAGACACACATTATTCTCGATTTGGTCCGAATTGTCCCAGCACTAATCGAAGATTTTGACATACTTCATTTCAACTCAACTTACATTTAATAGACTATAGAGCGGCGTTGTGATGCAAGTGAGACTCTAAAATAAAAATAAAAAAAACTGTTTTTTTTTTGGATTGTTTTTTAATACATGCATAAATTTGGAAAATGTGTGACGTCACATCGGGGGAGGGGGTTTTGAAAATGTGACAACCTGTGACAAGGACTTAAAAGTTCGTGTGACGTAATTTATGGATGGCCCCTATGTTGTTCACGTCGATGGGTATTATCGACCCCTTTTGGCTTGATACACCCTTCCTGCGTAACCCTGTTTATAGATTGTGATATGTGCAATGAAATGCAATAAAATATGTTTAGATTACAACTATGAGATGGCAACGAGCTATCTGCTGTACAAAGGTCGTCTTCGGTTAAATAGGTCGTCCAGTATTAAATAATCTATCTATATAAGTAATAAACCGGCTAAGTGCGAGTCAGGCTCGCGCACTGAGGGTCCCTACCACCACATTCGACATGTGAGCACAGATGTAAGGTGTCGTTTGAATCGTTTTAATAGTGGTAGTGATATAGGATACAAGAATTCGAGATGGCGTACGCGAAAAAAAGTCGCGGGGGGGGGTTGTTTGCGGTTGTTTGCTAAATAGGTCAATATTACCATCATTATGTAGAGCTCGGCTCACTCAGCAGATTTCAAAAATATACACTACTAGCCGTCCGCCCCGGCTTCGCACGAGTGTAAGCTCGGCCTTCGGCCTCGCTACAAAATATAATATAGCCTATGTCACCCGGGGATAGTGTAGCTTCCCAACAGTGAAAGAATTTTTCAAATCGGTTCAGTAGTTTCGGAGCCTATTCATTACAAACATACAAACATACAAAAATAGGTACAAATCTTTCCTCTTTATAATATTAGTGTAGACTAGTCGTCCGCCCCGGCTTCGCACGTGTGTAAGCTCGGCCTTCGGCTTCGCTATAAAATATAATATAGCCTATGTCACCCGGGGATAGTGTAGCTTCCCAACAGTGAAATAATTTTTCAAATCGGTTCAGTAGTTTCGGAGCCTATTCAATGCAAACAAAAAATCAAATCTTTCCTCTTTATAATATTAGTATAGATAGTATAGACTATGAAATATTCAGTAGTTTACCAGATAATGCGGTATGAAAGAGCTCTGTATTTACTACGAGTAGGTATAGATAGGTACGTAGCTTGCCGCTGTTACTTTTCAGTTACCTACTGTCATGATTTCAAGTATATATTATTATTTTAATTGTTACTTTATGATTTCTTGGTTTTAAACCATTTAATATCTAATTTGACAAGTGTTTTTATTAAAATGGCGGTAGGAAACGTGTTGACTCGGTAGTCTCGGCAACAGTGCGAACCAAGAATGATTGTCGGAGGGTAGGAAAAATGTAATGAAGTGAGAGATTGGCAAAAGGGAGTTCATTCTGGCTTGAGCGTTCATAGCGAAAGCATATTGATCTGAATATTGTAATATTATGAATAAATGTTTAAAAATTGAGAACTTACCACACTATTATTTATGCAATGCGGTCGAGTTATATTTTTTATTAATTAATGTTACTTGTTTTTTATAACAACGCAAAATATTTCCTCCCAACCCCTCTATCAGGGCAGATTCAAATTATGTCAGGTTACCTCGATTAAGATATAAATCAGAAGTTTATTTTGTGACAATGAAATAAAAACAATAAAGCAAAAAATATTAAAATAGAAGTATACAGGTACATTGTCACAAAAACCGACCCCAACTCGGCGTGTTGCTGGTTGTACACAACCAGCGCTGGTATTCTGTTGGGCCCGGTAAGTGACGTCGACGCTCGATATGTGTGCGCGTACATACAAATATACACAACTGTATAAAATAAGCATAATAACAACGAAAAATATTTAAACAAAACAAAGATACCAATACGAGACATGAAAATAATAAATTAAAAAACTAAAATGATCAACAACTAAAAAATTGAATATACAATACAAAACTACAAGAAACAAAACTAACTCAAGGGTTAGCCTAGTTTGGGAGTTAGTTTCTGGTGTTTATGTGGTAACCTATGCAACGAGTACTGGCAACTCGGCCTAAAAATTTGTTCACTCCCAGTTCACTCTATTATTAATCTATGTAAAATTGAAAATGTCAGTGTCAGGTCAGCAGCATTCTTGAAATCCCACTAATATTATAAATGTGTAAGTATGGATGGATGGATGTTTATTACTCAATCACGCCAGAACGGCTGAACGGATCTGGATGAAATTTGGCACAAATATAGATTATATTCTGGAATCTCACTAATATTATAAATGTGAAAGTATGGATGGATTGATGAATGGATGTTTATTACTCAGTCACGCCAGAACGGCTGACCGAATCTGGATGAAATTTGGCACAGAAATAGATTATAATCTGGAATAGCACATAGGCTGCTATAAAAACGGCTGGACTGATTTTGATAAGATTTGTGCTCCTGGAGCGGGTCATTGTAGCGAGGCCGAAGGCCGAGCTAACACCCGTGCGAAGCCGGGGCCGATCGCTAGTAAAATATAAATATGCAAAATGTTAAATATTGTGTGAGCTGTTTAAAAAAATAAATATAAATATATATATATGTATTTATATATATATCCCGTAAATAATAATATAATTTGAGCTGTTTTCAATATTTGTATTCGACCACTTTCCCCAAGCCGCCTGCCAAGCGTGGGGATTATGGCAACACCCCTCTGAGAGGGAGGCCTTTGTTCAGCAGTGGACATTGATGGCTGATAATGTGATGTGTGTAATGTGATTCGACCACTTAGTATTTCAGTATGTAATCTTGACAATCTTTAATTTTAATTTATATTCGCTCATTTAAAAACTACCAGTTTTAAATGTCTTTGGGTATTAGGACTATTAGGTAATATCGAAAGTCAATTTTTGACTACCCCGGTGGCTCAGTTGGTAGTGAACCTAACTTATGTGCTTAGGGGCGTGGGTTCGATTCCCATCTAGGACAAACATTTGTGTGATGAACATTTGTGTTTGTTCTATGTCTGGGTGTTAATATCTATCTAAGTATGCATTAAAAAATATATATGTATGTATATCAGTCTCTGGCAGCCATATTACAAGCTTTGCTTAGTTTGGGGTCAGATGACCATGTGTGCAATAATGTCCCAGATATTTAAAAAAAAAAAAATACATCATTGCGAAATACATAATACCTAACTACCTAATAACTATATATGTACTTTGTTTGTAAACTTTGTACGTACGTGGTCTTTTCGTAGTAGTAATTTACACCTGCATTAATTAATTAGTCCAACGAATGTGTGATTACATCATGCAAGGTCTTATTCACGAAGGGCGGCCTTTCTGCCTGAGTACGGCCCTGAACTGTCATCGTGCTACAAAAATGTACACTCATAAAGGGTTACTGGTAACTAGCTGCAAGCTAGCTGCGTCCCGCGGTTCCACACGCGTCGACATTCTCACGGGAACCATTAGACAGATAGATAGAAACTCTTCATTGTACACCAGAAATAAAAATTACATACAGATAGAAAACACTCACGAGCTAGTGCCACAAGTAAGTAGTGGTGGTAAGTGTACCATCTTACGTGATAAAAATCCAAATTCGAAATACTCACGAGCTAGTGCCACAAGTAAGTAGTGGTGGTAAGTGTACCATTTTACGTGATAAAAATCCAAATTCGAAAACACTCACGAGCTAGTGCCACAAGTAAGTAGTGGTGGTAAGTGTACCATTTTACGTGATAAAAATCCAAATTCGAAAACACTCACGAGCTAGTGCCACAAGTAAGTAGTGGTGGTAAGTGTACCATTTTACGTGATAAAAATCCAAATTCGAAAACACTCACGAGCTAGTGCCACAAGTAAGTAGTGGTGGTAAGTGTACCATTTTACGTGATAAAAATCCAAATTCGAAAACACTCACGAGCTAGTGCCACAAGTAAGTAGTGGTGGTAAGTGTACCATTTTACGTGATAAAAATCCAAATTCTAAATGACCGTTCTTAACCGACTTCCAAAAAGGAGGAGGTTACTAATTCGACTGTTTTTTATGTTTGTTACCTCGGTACTTTTGACTGGGTTAACTGATTCAGCTTAGTTTAGTAGTTTAGTAGTAGTAGTTTAGTAAAATGCCGTCAAGCTGACATTATGAAATACTTTTACTATGGGAATTATGAGACCAACCCCCAATGACAAAAAAACATGAAATTCACATACTGATATTAGCTAGCATGTCTAAGGTAGGTATCAAATTAATGATCCTGAATTCCTGATTGTGTTTGCCAACAAAGTGGATCGATTGATTCCATAATTGATTTGTCTTTAAAAGCCGTGTAAAAAAAATGCGCCGTTCGTTTTTTGCCGGTAGCCGTGTCAGATAGAACGCAAAATAATTGGCCAAGAGCGCCATATGTAGGTATGGTAGGGTTCCGTAACTAAAGCTATATAATTGTAGTCATAGTTCAGAAATTGATAGTTATAGAAAAATTCGAACGAACGAAGCTCTGTGGACTTAGCCAAATTTCAGAGATGGTATAAAAATAGAGAAAAATGATTAAGAAACATTAATTGTTAAGACCATTTTACAAAAAGGTCAATGATAGCTCAAAGGGATATAGAACGCCTTGAATTGATTACAGTTTTATCAAAAGCTGTTAGTCAAAAAGTCATGATCAGATAATGTTCAAAATAATTTTGAATGTAGGTTTTTAATATGACCTATCTGTATTGTAAGTTACAAGTTTTTATGTCTTATAGTTTAGAAATGCAGGGGGGGGGGGGGGGCAACTTTTGCCACTTTGGCGGACCATATTTCCCAAAGTATAGACTTTATAAAAAAGTGATGTATGAAACCTTACCTTCATTTTAAAAGACCTTTTCAACGATATCCCACACGAGTAAGTGGATTGCTTTTTTTATCCCCATTTCACATGTACGAGTGCCACCCCTAAATCCAATATAATATATTTTTTATACTTTTAAAATTGAGATCTATATTATTACTGCTATTATGCAAAAATTAATTATATTATCTTAATAATTATAGGAGTTAGAAGGTTTTAAAAAATTCGGATGGATGGACAGACATACAGACAGACAGACAGACGGACGGACAGAACGAATTTATAATAGACTGTCCATAGACCGTTGAAGGTGTACAGACAATACAAATGCTCGAGCCCACTATCAGTTGCCAGCGTACTCAGCATGCTGGCGACATTACCACGTTGAATGACAATGCTTATGCGTTGAGCCTGATACACGCCAGCATTTTGGTCACGAGTCACGTTAACCAGACGCTAGGTTAACGCGACGCGACACCATAATGTTATTCTTCTAGGTTATACTTACAAAATAAATTCTAAGAGGTATACCTCTTCTATTCCAGGCTCATACCAGCCCAGCAATGAGCTTATGCTGCGGTTCTACAGCTTCTTCAAACAGGCCATGGAAGGGCCCTGTGACAAACCGAAACCCGGCTTCTGGGATGTCGTCAACAGGTCAGTTAGCAGTTTACTCAGTCCACCAAGGAGCTGGACTCAGTCCAACAATGAGCTGTACTCAGCCCACCAATGAGCTGTACTTCGTCTACCAATGAGTTTTGTTTTGTACTCAGCCCATCAATGAGCTGTACTCCATCTACCTATGACTTGTACCTAGGCCAGCAATGAGCTGTACTCAGTCCATAAATGAGCTATACTCAGCCTACCAATCAGCTTTACTCAGTCCGGCAATGAGCTGTACTCAGCCCAGCAATGGGTTGTACTTAGCCCGTCAATGAGCTGTACTCAGCCTAGCAATGGGTTGTACTCAGCCCATCAATGAGCTGTACTCAGCCCAGCAATGGGTTGTTCTCAGCCCATCAATGAGCCTCTTTTCTTCTGTACTTATACTATTATGTCTTGTGTGCCAATACTGGAAATAAAATGGTATGGCTGAATGTTTTCAGAGCAAAATGGGAGGCCTGGAACAAACTGGGCAACATGACGCGGGACGAAGCAATGAGGGCGTACGTCGACGAACTGCACAAGGTAAGGTAACAAACACATCTTCCGCATGTCTGCGTTCAGGGGATCTAAAACCACGTAAAACGGGACCCTATTGCTAAGACTCCGCTGTCCGTCTGTCTGTCCGTCTGTTACCAGCCAGTATCTCATGAACCGTGATAGTAAGACAGTTGAAACCCTTTTACCCTTTGGGTAAAGAACCCTAAAAACAAGAACCTCATTTAAGAACCAGAATTGAAGTCTATACATTGACATATTACATCATAGAAAAAAAAAACATCTAAGGAAAGGAGGTGACTGTCGCTACCAAGGAGATTGCATTGTTTTCATCTTTAACTGGCAGATAGCTGATGTTATAAGAAGTAATTTAGGCTACTTTTACCTCGGATGTAACGCAGGTGTAACCGCGGGGCGCAGCTAGTAGACTATACAAATATAATTATCAATATTAAAAACCGACTTCATTAAAATGTCAGACCTGGACCAAATTGAAATTGGACCACACGGGGAGCACCAGCTAAATAAAAAAAAAATAAAAAAAAGAATCATCAAAATCGGTTCACCCAGTCGAAAGTTCCGTGGTGACAAACATAAAAAAAAACAGTCGAATTGAGAACCTCTGCTTTTTTTAACCGACTTCCAAAAAAGAGGAGGTTATCAATTCGACTGGTTTTTTTTGTTACTTCAGAACTTTTGACTGGGTGAACCGATTTAAATGTTTTTTATTTTTATTTGAGAGCTGGTGCTTCCCATTTAAATTTGGTCCAGTTCTATTATGTTTTATTTTTTTTGCAATGGTAATTTCCACACAAAAATTAGTATAAGAGACATCTGTCAGAACACCTCAGTACTAAATCAGGCATGCGCTCACTAAAACCGATAGTGCCTTATTAATGCACGCGCTATGACATAGAGGGCGCATATTTGGTCCAGTTCTGACATTGTTATGAAATCGGTTTTTTGTATTGATAATTATTGGAAGTCGGTCAATAAATAATAATAGACACACTTGTTTTGTTTAAGACAAACCATTTCCGTACTCACAATGTTCGTTGTCCGCTTTCCAGATTGTAGAAACAATGTCGTACAATTCAGACGTGGCATCGTTCCTGTCTGTTGATGATGACGACCAGGGGTTCCCCAACACAGACTTGGAACTGGTCGCGGGGGACGTACTAGCGAAAGTGCGGTCACAACGGAACACGCCCAGCGGTGAGATTTTATTTATTTCATGATGGATACAGTTTCCTTCAGTCTGAATCACACTAATATCATAAATGTGAAAGTTTGGATGGATGGATAGATGGATGTTTGTTACTCAATCACGCAGAAACGGCTTAATATACATTGCTTATGTCCTGGATTAACACATAGGTGTTAATCCAGGACATAAGCAATGTATATTCCAAATGTCATCCAAATCCATCCAGCCGTTTCTGCGTGATTGAGTAACAAACATTCCACTTCACTGATCTTCAACGGAATATCAGCGTTGTTTGACAAACAGCATTATGCTGAGTTGAGGCCATTTTTGTGACACAACTTCACTATAATTATATACCTACTATGTTGTTCATGTTAAGTTGATGTTACAAAATAGACGTTTCTTTCTTTCTTTCATCCATCCATCCATACATCTATCCAGCAACACTTTATATATGCATTATGTATCTTTTGTTTCTGTCATAAATAATTATTTTTTCTTTCTTTCTTTTCTTTCATCTAAAAAAAATCTTTCTTTCTTTTCTTTCATCCAAACTTTCACATATATGATACTAGCTGTACCCGCAACTTCGTCCGAGATTTCTTTAGAAAAAATTGCCTATGGTTGACCTCATGATACATACTAATACCTCACAAAATTTTATCGAGATCGGTTAAGCCGTTCAGCCGTGAGAGTTACTTTCACATTTATAATATTAGTGTGGATTAGTGTGGATATTAGTGTGATTATAAGTATGATAATAAGTGTGATAATAGTTGTTATTTGTTCCCCAGTGTCCGGTGCGTCGTCGCCGGTGCGCGCCTCGTCCCCCCCGCCCCGCGCCCGGCACGACTCCGAGGATGAGTACATAGACACTGTTGATGTTAGTATAGTACGTATACGCTGTCTCCTTCTTTCCGTTCTGTTTCTTTCTAACTAGACGCTTCTCAATGAGAGGATTTCCAAAAGACAATAATAATTTTAAAAAAACATTTATATGCGATAGCTTCATATCCACACCACCTGCCACACCGTCGCTTACCATCAGGCGAGTTGGTGGCCAAACGTAGATCTAAATACATATTTTTTTTTACATGCCCCGTCTAAACCGCCTATCGGATTTTTAACCGACTTCCAAAAAGGAGGAGGTTATCAATTCGACTGTTTTTATTTCAATTTTTTATGTTACCTTAGAACTTATGATTGGGTGTACCGATTTTGATGATTGTTTTTTTATTTGAAAGCTGGTGCTTCCCGTGTGGTCCCATTTCAATTTGGTCCAGTTCTGACATTTTTATGAAGTCTGTTTTTTTATATTGATTTACCATTATTATTTATTTATTGCCTATTGGAAAACTTACCATTGTCTCCGTGATACTTTCCACCTTTTTCATTATAGCTCTAAAAGGAAAGTAAAGAGAGAATCATCATAGTCATAGTCATAGTATTTTATTAATAACAAAAAATAGTTGCATTTTCGATGTAATTATTATTGTATGATGTACTATATTGCTTTATTTTTCGCTTAACGAAATGAAAGTGACTGACATTACGTCAATCACCTTCATCTGTCAACAATGTTTATGTCATAGTAGTGACCTTTTTATTCATTAAGTTTGGCTTCTAGCTATGTGCCATTTGCCATGTATTGGAAGTCGGTAACGATCATGGAACGTTACAATCTAGTTCGATGTTTTTGATTAACTCTTCATTTTTCTTTTCTATTCTGCTTTATATGTCACTAACATTGTCTAACATATTATTTCTAACTTTAATCAAGCATTTATAAAAAAAAAATAAGCAAGCTATAAATAAAATAAATTGAAACATGAACACTATCTCGTGCGTGCCAACGAACAAATTATATTCAGGATTACACAGAAAGGTGGTGAGCCGAAAGTACTCACATCACGAAGAGCTTTGATTACTTTTGCTGAGAAATTTGGGGTTAAAAAAACTAAAATTCTGCTTACCATATAACATCACCAGCCAGTAAACATTCACTGAACAAAGGCCTCTCTCTCTATATATATATGGCTATGGATATTATATTTATATATATATTTTTAAGTTAATATTAGGTGTCTTATCTGCTGTTTCTGCATAACGGAAAATAATATTTAATATTATCTACACTAATATTATAAAGAGGAAAGATTTGTACCTATTTTTGTATGTTTGTATGTTTGTAATGAATAGGCTCCGAAACTACTGAACCGATTTGAAAAATTCTTTCACTGTTGGGAAGCTACACTATCCCCGGGTGACATAGGCTATATTATATTTTGTAGCGAGGCCGAAGGCCGAGCTTACACCCGTGCGAAGCCGGGGCGGACGGCTAGTAACTTATATAATTTTGGCTTGCTGTGAGCGTTGGCTTCGCTGTAAGCGCAGCAAGCATTTGATCTCAAATAAATAAATATATATTATATATATATATATATATTTAAAGTGCCTGCCAACCGTGGGTATTATATACACGGTTGGCAGGCACTTGAAAAAATAAAAAACATTATTAAAAGTTTATTATAAAGTAGTATTCGATACGTTACAGAGAGACAAAGTGGCTCCGCCGCCGCAGAAAAAAAAGAAAATAAACCGTTATTAAAAACCGTTATTAGTTATGTTACAGAGCGAACAAAAGGCTCCGCCGCCGCAGAAAAAAAAAAGAAAAAAAAAATACGTTATTAAAAAAGTTTATTATAAAGTAGGATTCGATACGTTACAGAGCGACAAAGTGGCTCCGCCCCCGCAGAAAAAAATAAAAATAAACCGTTATTAAAAAAAAGTTTATTATAAAGTAGTATTAGTTACGTTATAGAGCGAATAAAAGGCTCCGCCGCCGCAGAAAAAAAAAGAAATAAAATAAATCGTTATTAAAAAAGTTTATTATAAAGTAGGATTAGATACGTTACAGAGCGACCAAGTGGCTCCGCCCCCACAGAAAAAAAAAAAAGAAAATAAACCGTTATTAAAAAAAAGTTTAATATAAAGTAGTATTAGTTACGTTACAGAGCGACCAAAAGGCTCCGCCGCCGCAAAAAAAAAAGAAAAGAAAACATTAAATAAATCGTTATTAAAATGTTTTTTTTTGCTATTTTTATTTTTAATAGAAAAAAAGAAAAGAAAAAAAAAACCGTTATTAATAAAGTTTTTTATAAAGTAGTATTCGATACGTTACAGAGCGACCAAGAGGCTCCGCCGCCGCAGACGGCGCACCGGATGAGCAACGGACACGCGCATCAGATCACATCGCAACTCACACGTGAGTATCTAAAGGTCATAGCAGAGGACGGACTTCATCAGCTAACATAATTAATTTAATAAATTTTTTTCACAGAAAATAATTGTATCTACAAAGAAAGAACATGCGCTGAGACGTTGGCTCTCTTCGTTTCTTTATTTATTGTTTTACAAAAAAAAGGTTGTCTTATGACGTCACAGAAAATTTAATACAGGCAACAATTGTATGGCAAGAACAACTTGGCGGCCAAGCGCAAGCCTATTTCTGAAATAAATTAAAAAATACAAATAAAAATGTCATTACAATAATAATATATTCACACACATTCACATCATCAGCCAATTAACGTTCAATGTTGGACAAGGCCTCCCTCATAGAGAGGGGTGTTGCCATAATCCCCACGCTTGGCAGGCGGCTTGGGGATCGCAGTACGTTCACCGTGTACTATTAGGACGCTGCTGCCCATCCTTCGGTGGTTCTGGTCGCAGTTTTAAGACATACCCGGGTCCATACAATATATGTTTAATTCAAAATATTCCATCGTTAGCAGCTACCTGAAATATAAAAGGATGAATCCATTAATATTTCAGGTAGTTTAATATAGTCATTAAAATTATAATATTGTTGGTCAAGGAGCCTAAAACTTGGCTCACAATTAAACCAGTCTGACTGAACGACGCGGTGGAAGGTGCATCGCGCACGTGTGTTTGCAGGGGCCTTACCCCTAGCTTCACTTTTGCGAGCCAACTTTTAGTAGGTACCTGATAGGTACCTAAAATTAACCAACTCATTTAAGCTGCATCGTTTAAAAGCGTCTAACTTGAATGAACGAAAATCCGTTTTACTATGCGTGTGTGCGTGAAAATAGCAAAGCTTGGCGGCTATCAAATAACTACCGCGTATCGTAGTTGATGGTACCGTTTAGACAAATAACACCTATGCGGGTCAACTTTTCGAGCTAAGGGTAAGGCCCCAGGCGGTTATAATAATATATCGCAGGTCCTACGATGTAGACGATAGACCTATCTGTACCCTTAGTACAAGTTTTGATAGTTTTCGAAAACTTTTTTCGTTTTGTTCTATACATTGCTGGGCTAAAAGCTATTCGAAACCTTTTTTCGTATTTGACTGAAGCTACCTATAATGTATATTACTACCGATTATAGTTCCACCGCGTTTCCGCTGGAGGCGCTTTACTAAAATGTATGGAACAATACGAAAACGATAAATTTTTTCGAAAACTATCAAAACTTGTACTAAGCGTATGGCCCTAGTACGAGCACTTGCGAAAAAGTATTAGTTCCGTAAACGATAGCAAAATATATGAAAAATTGAACAGCTCCTCTATCGGACGTAAAGGGAAACTGAATTTTTCATACATTTGCTATAGTTTACGGAACGAATAGTTTTTCGCAAGTTCTCGTACTAGGGCCACTGACTTAACGTATACGATAGATGAATATATTGGAGTAGATGTTAGGTTTTGGAAGCTATGATGCCAGGCAGACATACAGATCGAAGACACATACGTTAAACTTATAAAACCTTATTTTTTTGCATCGGAGGTTAAAAAATAAGAATTGAAAAGTTGCGTAGGAATATACTAGATGGCGCTGTACAGGCTTAAAACGCGCAAACGTTGCGTACTCAAACTAAAAGTATAGAGTTTGATATTTGTAGAAAATCACTTACTTGTATAAAGTAACACATAAACTAGTAATAACATATTTTTGGTCTGGCGACATCTATGGGTGGCGTCATTGTATTAACTGTTAACTTCATCTATCTGCGCCCCCCGGTTTCAGTTTCTCCCAGATTCGTGAAGCTAAGCTATGCTACAGTAGTACCCTTAGTACAAGATTTGATAGTTTTCGAAAACTTTTTTCGTTTTCGTATTTTTCCATACATTTTAGCAAAGCGCCTCCAGCGGAAACGCGGAGGAACTAAAATCGGCAGTATAGGTTGCTTCACTCAAATACGAAAAAAGGTTTCGAATAGCTTTCAGCCCAGCAATGTATGGAACAAAACGAAAACGAAAAAAGTTTTCGAAAACTATCAAATTTTGTACTAAGGGTACAGTACAGGGATTCGGGTTTACCCCCCCTGCCCCTTGTCACACTATGTCACATTCCGGTGATACACAATTAATGTGTGACCTAATTCGCGGTGTAAGAACCAAATGAACGTAATTACTTTTTTTGAATTTTACAGGAGAGCTAAAAAACTGTGCATATTTTACTTCTTTGAACTTTAGAGTGTTATGTAGAGGATAATATATATTTCACTAATTTAAAAAGTATACAGAAATTCTCTTACACTATTACAGAATTCATAAGCATAAAAAATGTTCACTCCTAGAAAATATTTATAATTATTCAAAAATCGTTTGACATGCGTTATCTTGGCTCTTACATATTCTAAACTGATTTACCTATACATATTAAGATACGTTATTTAAAATGTTAATCAGTATAAATAAAAAAACGAAGACAAAGCGAAGGTGTTAATATCTATTTAAGTATGTATTTAAAAATATATATGTATGTGTATCAGTCTCTGGCAGCCATATTACAAGCTTTACTTAGTTTGGGGTCAGATGACCATGTGTGCAATAATGTCCCAGAAAAGCGTTTACGTTGTTATAGCTCGCTTAAAATTTACAACCAAGCAATAGTTTTGGATTCAAATAAAGACTTTTGCCTATACGTTCTTTATGCATTACCTATATTATCAACTAATTTTAAACTTTGTACCGGTATTCAAGTTACGTTCTTCAAAACTGTTTTAATGATGAATTTCTAGTGTAATCCCGCTTCTACGTCGCTTCAAGTACAATAAGGAATTTGTGATAAATATTTGTTGATAATGTTAATTTTATTGAGTTTAATTTTGCCTAACCTGATATAAAATATTATTTTTTTACATAAATTCAATTTATGTAATTAATATTTTATATCAGGTTAGGCAAAATTAAACTCAATAAAATTAACATTATCAACAAATATTTATCACAAATTCCTTATTGTACTTGAAGCGACGTAGAAGCGGAATTACACTAGAAATTCATCATTAAAACAGTTTTGAAAATGGACTTCCGCAAAGTAACGCCTGATTCAATCAACTATTTTACGTTCTTCTAGTTCGATAAAAAAAAAATATTTTTACTAATACGTTATTAGTGAAGTATTGATTGTACGTCATTTTGGCACATCGTGAAGGACCACATTTAAGACCCATTTATAAAAAAAAACATTTTCGTGTTTTTGTTAGATACGTTCATCTGGTTCTTACACCGCGAATTGCCCCTAATGTCCCTTCTGTGGTGTCAACAAAATGTTGTTGAATTGTTTTAGAAAACCATTGATATATCAATGTTTGTTGTTCAGATCTGAAAGTGCTGGAACAGCTGCCGGGCACGCTGGCGCGGCTCGAGGCGGACGTTGCCGCGCTTCGGAAGGCCGTCGAGGGAGACCGCAGGATGATGCAGGTACGCTACTTATAGGCCTTGCTTGTATGTAAACATTGAAGTCGGGTCCGTAGAATACAATAATTACAAAAAATCGACTTCATAAAAATGACAGAACTGGACCAAATTAAAATGCGACCACACGGGAAGCACCAGCTTTCAAATAAAAAAGGATCATAAAAATCGGTTCACCCAGTCGAAAGTTCTGAGGTAACAAACATATTTTTAAAAAAAACAATCAAATTGAGTGCCTCCTCCTTTTTGGAAGTCGGCAAAAAATTTATGAAACAGCATTTTTTTTTTTGCGAATGTTGATAAGTCTTAGAAAAAAAGTTGTTTGTTTTAACGTATTAAAGCTGCCCTTAAGAGGTTGCGAACTGATTACCAGTAAGAGCTGTAACAGACACGTCAACTTGGCTGCCGTCAACCACCTCAACCAACGAGAGAAAAAGAGAGGGAAATTAAGTTCTCACTCTTAGTCAGACGGCGGTTCGTCAGCCAACTCAGAAAAAATAAATAAATGGAAGCGCTACTGTTTCCCATTTGGCATTTACCCCCCCCCCCCCCCACCCCTCGGTCGTCCATTCGTTGATCACATCATTTGCAGTCGTGTGCGCTCAATATTGAAGTGTGCGTTTGTAGAACTAGTAAGAATATGCCAGTGTGTGCAATACGTGTTTACCTCCCCCTTCAGTTTTTGGCAGACTTTTTTTGGTACTAGCTCGAGTTTAAAGGCGGATCCAAACTATATATTATCAAAGTCAGCCAAGTTCGATACGTCTGTTACCGCTATAACCCTGTATAGAGAATTAGAGATCCCGTTCCTCTCGATCCAGAGGCAGGTCGCCCTGAAGGTTTTAGTTGGTGAAACCCAACATAACCTGGCTGTACAGTGCACACCAATATTGCCGAGTATCTTTAGAAGATTATTTCACCCCATAAAATGCCCTTGCTTGTCTTTAGACCCGTGTAAACATCGCAATGGGTCAGTGCCATGGTTTAAAAAACAAAATTTTAGTCCTCCCATTTGTTTGAGGGCCACCTCAGATCCGATTACCGAGAAATGGGAGGACTAAAGTTTTGTTATTCTCAATATCGCCAGTGCTTCAAAAATATTGGCCGGTTCTGGACATAAAAATGATCTCCTTGGTTGCACAATATACTTTATAGATGTTAGATCAAAATCGGTGCAATCAAGTTTTTGTAGGGTTCCGTACCCAAAGGGTAAAACGGGACCCTATTACTAAGACTTCGCTGTCTGTCTGTCTGCCCTAGTTAGAGAGTTGAAATTTTCACAGATGATGTATTTCTGTTGCCGCTATAACAACAAATACTAAAAAACAGAATAAAACAAATATTGAAGGGGGCTCCCATACAACAGACATGAATTTTTTGCTGTTTTTGTAGATAATGGTACGGAACCCTTCCTGCGCGAGTCCGACTCGCACTTGGCCGGTTATTTTATTTTTATTTCCAAATTGGTTTGTTACAGCAAGTGTCGGAAGGATGGCGGTGGCCGTGGCAGGAGCTAAGTCCTCCCACTTTGTTCTTACTGCTGGTGTGGCCGTTTGTAGCGTATCGGATCGCATCGCGCCGCCCCGCTAGAAACACGTGAGTTTATAGTAGTATGTAGTAGTGTGCAAGTGTCGGAAGGATCCCTGGACCCGGGTATATCCTAAAACTGCGACCAGAACCACCGGAGGATGGGCAGCAGCGTCCTAATAGTACACGGTGAACGTACTGCGATCCCCAAGCCGCCTGCCAAGCGTGGGGATTATGGCAACACCCCTCTCTATGAGGGAGGCCTTGTCCAACAGTGGATGTTTATTGGCTGATGATGTGTATGTGGGTGTCGGAAGGATGGCAGGAGCTAAATCCTCCCACTTAGTATTTACTCCTGGTGTGGTCGTTTGTAACGTATCGGATCGCATCGCGCCCCTAGAAACACGTGAGTTATAGTAGTATGTAGTAGTGTAGTGTTGGAAAGATGTTGGTGGCCGTGGCAGGAGCTAAGTCCTCCCACTTGGTACTTACTCTTGGTGTGGTCGTTTGTAGCGTATCGGATCGCATAGCGCCACGCCGCTAGAAACACGGGTGTTTATAGTAGTGTACAAGTGTCGGAAGGATGGCAGGACCTAAGTCCTCCCACTTTGTACTTACTCCTGGTGTAGTCGTTTGTAGCGTATCGGATCGCATAGCGCCACGCCGCTAGAAACACGGGTGTTTATAGTAGTGTACAAGTGTCAGAAGGATGGCAGGACCTAAGTCCTCCCACTTTGTACTTACTCCTGGTGTAGTCGTTTGTAGCGTATCGGATCGCATAGCGCCACGCCGCTAGAAACACGCGTGTTTATATATATATATATATATTATGTGATAATTTGTTTAATTAATGTTTTAATCAATATATTTGTTCGACAGGTAATCATCACTTCAACACGCTACATCGACACTACAATAAGACAGGGGTCGGTTGAGACCCCTGGTGGTATCAGAGGGCTGAAGTAGGCTCGCGCATTATTCGACCAAAAACCTACTGGTTGCATGGACCAGATGACAAATATTTTTTATTGTAAATGTAGAAAAAAAAAACGAATCCAATATTCACTCCAGAAGGAAATATAGGGTCTTACTTACAAACGTTACTCAAGTTGATCTATGTTTTAAAATGCTCTCGCAACTTCTCGCTGACGGCAATCGTCACACGCGAAAACAAGACGAAGCATATTTAAGCGTATGTCAACTTGAGTAACGTTTTTAAGTAAGGCCCTGGGTGCTTTTTTTAACTATTTATTTTTGGTATCATAGTTCTAAAACTCATTAAGGCCAAAAATTGCAGTTTTTAGCTAATCTGGGTTATATAACCGATGTAATATGTTATGTTACAGAAATATTACTCAAATAATTCGATTCGATCGAATAAGTGGTCGAAAATCAAGTTCAAAGATTTAGCTACATGCATTCATAAATACCAAGGGCTAAAATAAAAACGCCCATAATAAATAGCATAGCTAATAGCAATATAAATAGCGTAGCTAATAAAAGCGTGTTAAAATACTTCATTATCTTCTCGGCCGACTATCGGAGACAATTTTTTATGATACTGAGTGACGAGACGAGCGAAGTCGCTCGCCTGATGGCTCTTCACGCTTGCCCATAACAGCACAACGCCACTCAGAATTTTGAACTTCAACAGTTCAAAACCCTGGATGGCAATGCACTGCGCTCGTCACCCCGAGATATAAGATGTCAAATCACTGCACACTACTACTACGTGTTCACTTATATTTTATAGTAGTACATATACCTGTTTTTTTAAGGCGCCGCACCTGCTTTTCTTGGCCTTAAGTCTGGTCGATGCAACCAGAAACTGTTTTGGTCAGTGCGCGATGTGTTTACACATTGTATAATTAGATGAATGTGAATAACCTATAATACCGTTATGTTATATGGAGCGATTTTGTTATTAAGTGGTTAACTTAACGACTAATTTTCACTTTACCTGTACCCTTAGTACAAGATTTGACAGTTTTCGAAAACTTTTTTCGTTTCCGTATTGTCTCATACATTTTAGTAAAGCGCCTCTAGCGGAAACGCGGATGAACTAAAATCGGTAGTAATCGGCAGTATAGGTTGCTTCACTCAAATACGAAAAATAGTTTCGAATAGCTTTCAGCCCAGCAATGTATGGAACAAAACTAAAACTAAAAAAGTTTTCGCAAACTATCAAATCTTGTACTAAGGGTACTGGACGCAGTAATTCTTGAAAATAATATTTTACAAGCTTGTATTCAACTTGTCCTGTTAGTATGTATATGTGGGCACAGATTACATGAAGTAAAAGTACAGAAGGTTCACTCCGCAAAAGCATTTAAATAAGTAGCGACTCTTACTACCACACAATAAAGTCCAATTCAGGACGTGCGAGCGCTAACTACCTACAGCTATATTAACCTACAAGTTGCCTCTCTGTCTATCGCGTAACTCTTGTCACGTTATCTCTGTCTATCGCACGGCAGCGGGCACGGCAAGTCCGACAAGACGACTACTTGTAGCTTCACACCTAAAGTGTGGAGTGCGCCAGAGCTGGTGTGGGATAAACCTTACAACTGAATTTTAGACCAGTTAGCCGCCTAGTTAAGAGCCCGACTCGCACTTGGCCGGTTCATTCGTATTCTCAGCAAACCCTTTTATTTGATACCCATATCATAATGGTAGATAAGAACATTTCCACCATCTTGGGGCGTCCGCCATATTGAATTTATCATCTAGGATCAAAGTGCTTGGGAAGACAAATCCAACGAACCCAACTCAACGGGGTTACGTCGTTTCGTTTAGGAGATCCTATGACCACCTTCTGACTCCATCATCAGACCAGCTCGATGGTACCATAACATTGCGTTGTCACCGAACTTACATAAGTATGCCAAATTTCAGCTCAATCGGTTGAGGATAACTGGTTTAAAGTTCAGTTTCAAGATTTGTCCCACATACATATATACATACATACGTATATATTAACAGGGCAAATTAAATAAAAGCTAGTAAAAAAAAGGAAAGGATCAGAAATAATTCTCGCAGTTTAAAAAACTAAATAACACGCTTTAAAATCGCTAATCCTGAAGATCCTGGTAAGGATAATGGGACAAACCATTTAAATTATAGCATTGTCATCAGTCCTTGATAAGTGTGCAAAGTTTCAAATCAATCCGTCGTTTTGAAAGGGGTGAAAATCACGTTCAAACTTTCCATTACATAGATACCAAGCTAATAAAAGCGTGTTTTTTTAATACGATTTTATTTAATTAGCCGTTAATATGTACGTATGTATGTGTGGGACAAATTTTGTAGAAGAAGAAACGAAAAGTGAAATGTGTCAAAGTAGAGTGAAAATTGGTCGCAGAGTTGTGACCGTAAGTTTTTATTTTGGTGTGACTATTATGAAAATATATGTTGATTTATATAAAAGGTTACCTATCTATATATGTGAAGGTGGTACATTCCACCCATGGCGGGAAATTAAAATTTCCAACATTTTTTTTTATTATGGCTAGCCCGGTAGCTATCTATTGTAATATCTGATCAACGTTGGGCGTCATCAAAATAAAATCTCTTAGATAACAATCACACCAAAATAGAAAAATAATAGGTTTTTTTATATGAAATAATAATGAATTGTAAACGTTATTTCCTTAAAAAAAAAAAAAAAAAAATTAAGTAACTTCTTGCGTAAAATTCCATACTTATTGTATTTACTTTTCTCATGGTAGGTAGGAAGCCTATGGAGCGGAGCGGTTGTACTTAAATAATGATTGGTGTAAATAAAAAAGTCCACGTTTAAGATGGCTGCTAATCGGTTATACATCAATAATGATATGGATGGATATTAATGTTTGTTTGTTCCCTTTTCACGCATTAACAGAGAAACGATTGATGTGAATTTTTGCAAACATGGTGGGGCCGGATTTTGACATACTTTTTAAACCGGAAAAACTTACAGATCGTAACGGAATTTCCACGCGGGATAAACCGCGGGTTGCTGCTAGAGTTCAAATATTTTTCACTCGGCTATCTATCCTCCAAAATAGCTGCGAAAGAAATAGTGAATATAGTCATAGACATAATCTATTTGTGCAAAAAAAAACCATGTACAATAGAAAGTAAAACAATCAAAATTCAAAATTAAACTAAACTAGAGTTATAGGGAATAGTGATGGCTACTCTTGACACCTGTCAAATCCATTCAAATTCAGTGACAACATCCGCTCCATACTCTTTCTACCTACCATGACTTTACGTATTTCCCACTGCAATAATGAAAGAGGTTACAATTCACTGTTATTATAATATTGCATTTCGTTTTCCCGAAAGGCCGGTGTTATTTAAGGGTTAAGGTGTGTAAATTAAGTTTAATATATTTCTTTTCTCTTTAGTTATCTATATATAATTTTATAATGGGACTGTCAGTAGCTATAGATACATTAGTTAAATGGATTATGATCGCAAAAGGGGAAATACCAAAATTAAGTGGCAATCTTACTAATTATCACGCAATTCTCACCCATCTCTCCATCATCTGTCCGCATTTGTCCGGACTTTTAGACCTTTGTCCTGTTTTTATAGCTTGGGCGATGTAATGCGAGTAAATCTTTAACGTAAAACAATCTTTAAAAATTAAACACTAAAATGTCCGGACTTTTATTGAAATGTAACCCGTCGTAACCTGAAAAGTATACATCTTATTTTTTTAAACTGACCCTAAAAAGGAGGTTATCATTTCTTTTTTTTTTGTTTGTTATAACAGAACTGCGTCATTTATAAACCGATTTGGAAAATTATTTATTTATTTGAAAGTATCAACTGTTGTTTTTTTGTCGAAATGGTTCTATGGTCCCTCTCACCAGGAGAATGGGGTCGAGGGGTGTCGCAACTAATGTGGAAACTTTTATTCTTTTCAATTCACGGCAGGTTCAAAACTATTCGTTTTACTAGTTCAGAATAGTCGAGGCGTGACAGGACCATTTTCAACCTACAGTAAAGTTCGGTAGAGTTTATTTTTTCTTGGGTTTATGTCGCGAAGCCGTCTCGACTCTGGGCCAGCGCGCACAGACGGAGAGGCACGGTACGGAACGGCAAAGTTTTTTCGTTAACAAATAAATTTCAACCTTATTTCCTTATGAGTTAAGCGCTAACATTCTCCTATTCCAACACGAATAGGCCGAAACGTCTCACGTGATGCCGCGGCACGTCGCAACATTCCATGGGATGGCGCGGCATGCCGCTGCATCACGTAAGCCGCATATGTAACTTCATGTCGTTAAAGGAAAGTGATTTCTAAGTAATTGAAACAAGGTTGAATCTAGCTTTCATCGTGTGGAATGCCACAGGATCCTTCGGCATTATTATGCATGCCGAAGCGTGCCAAGCCGCGTCTCGCCTGGTGTGCGCCGGCCCTTATGAGTCTGTGTTGTACCTAAAATTTTCTTATACATTCTTACATAGATTTAAGCCGTAGTTTAATTGTTATTGATATATTATGTAACTTTTATATGTGATATGTAGAATATAATGTGAATGGGTAATCTTTTTCATAAATATATTGCGGAATATATCGAGATACAGTTTATCTATAGTCACAAACGTGCAAAAAAATGTCAGAACCAAAACTCTGCGCACGCAGACTTTTTCGTTAGTTGTAAGGCAACCGCGATCCGAGTACAACGCCGCGCGACGCCAGTGCTACGATGACAGCGGACAAGCGACGTTGAACACTATGCAAGCGACATAACATCTAAATTGAAGTAAATGTGGCATGCGAATTATATAATTGATGTCTAGGTATGCACAACGACGCTTTTTTTTTTATTTATTTATCATTTAATAAGAAAATTATACAGTAAAGGATATAATGGCATTTTAAAACCACTAAGGTTTAATACTTAGATATTGTGACTCTATGGGTATTGTATCTTATCATCTGTATTATGTATGATTTATCATCTGTAGAAGGCCCAAGTGAAATATTTATGATAAAGATTGTATGTCTAATTTTTTATTTGATTCCACCTTATGGCTAAGTCAAACTCAAGATTTTTAATACAGTAGATGACTGATATTTATATCATTGAAACCAATAGCTTTGATGAAGAATTTAAGTAAATATAATATGTTTATTGAAAAATAATTTAAATCGGTTATTAATGTTCTGATATAGAAGCGTTTAAAGTTTTTGGTAGAGAAAACTCTGTCCCTTTCCCACAAAACAAAAAATGACGTCACGCCTTTGTGCGCCATATTTGTCAGAATATAATGTATATGGCGTACAGAGAAGTGACGTCATAATTTGCTGTTTCGCGCTCTCTGTCTAGCATGATATTAAAATGCTTATAAGTTGCTTATTTTTGTTCAGATTTTCATTTTGTTTTCATTAATCAGCTATATTAATGGGCCACATTTTAATAGGACAATTAAAAAAACAGTCATCTAGCCTATTGTTACCAGACAGATTTTGTGTCTAACTGTGTCAATGTTTACAGTTTTTTTTTTGCAATCTACGAGCTAATACATTGCGTTTGATTTGTTAAACGATTATGAAATAAAGGGGGTTTTTTAATAATTTCGTTTTTCTTTTCTCATAATAGTCATGCATTTATTAGAAGACTAGTGACCCGACCCGGCGCGGGTGTTAGTTTTATTATATTACTAGTATAAGTGAGGGTGTTCACAGGTCCTCTGGGGGTTGTTAAATGAGTTCGACACACAATTCGAAAGGGTAAGCACTATATTAAACAATGTATACAAGTTGGGAACGTCAGTGTTTTTACACACTTATAACAAAGTTTTCGCGAGCGCCTTGCGACCGGCGGAACGGCGGTTCTCTCTCTGTTATTCGCGCTGGCGGGTCATTGGCGGGGCGCCCGTACGTTCGCACGTTGCTAGGTAACGTTCAGTCTTATCTTACGGGTGCGTTCGAGTACCGGTTAAGCCCGCGTTTTACTAGTGCTTTTGCGAATACGTACGCGTAATTTTCATAACTTTCAACCCTTTTTTCCTCCCTTTCGTAAAATAACATAGCCTGTACTTCAATCTGGTCATAGCTAAGCATATTCGTGAAAACCGCATTGAAATCCGTCCAGTGGTTTAGATGTGCGTGGACAAACAAACAGACAAAAATACTATAATTAAAACTGTCTTAACTATACGAGTATGTATAGAAAAACTCAAAACTTTCCTAGAATCATGTTACTATTACCCTAGACGAAATTTTCAAGGATAATTTCGATGATTTACAAATAGACCGTTCTGTTCTTTCTGTTGCCATACCCTAACAGGGTCATATGTACTACATGTATTTAAGATGTGTTAAGACAAAAACATGTTATTTAAGGTCTGCATGCATACATATATCGCAATAAATAAATTGAGTATTGAGTAGATTATAGAATGGAAAAGTCCCCAGTTGCACAACCTGTTAATTTTACCCCCAAATCGTGGTACTTTCCCAAGAGCTGCTAGAGTCCATTATAAAATCATAGATTTAGCTCTTAAAACATAGGAGAATAAAACACAGTAATTTATAAAAACATAATTAATTCTTATATTTCTTGTGATAGGTACTCGTTTATACATAATAATTAATATCATTAAAGCTTTGAGGAGTTCAGCAGACGATCTACACAAAAACAAATTTACTTTTAAAAAAACTTAGGTATACTTAGGTTCAAGTAATTTTCTAACTTGATATTTTTTCGTCCTATAATAGAAACTTTATCATCATTAGCCTATCCTCCTGGCGGGCAGAGCTTTTGAGACTCAAACTAGCATGTTCTCAAAAATTTCATATATATAATCTTCGACCAAAATAAAATGAATGGACGGGCCCAGTAGAAGCGCATTTTTGAAGATTACAAAATGAGCGCCAGCTCTCATTTCGTTTCAGTCGGTCTCTAGCCGTAGGAAGTGAAACACGAGTCTATTGTTACGCGATAACGAAACATCTGACATAATTATGAATTCGTATGCTTTACTGAAGTGTAAATACACAAATAAAACCGATACCTATTTTTTGTAACAAATATACTGTACATTTTTATAATTAGCTGTTGAAGTATATGTCCGACGGTTTTGACTCGTTTTTACTGATCAAGTTCAATGGTTAGGGCCCGTCCATTCATTTTATTTTGGTCGAAGTATATAATATACAGAATTCATAATACATAAAGTACAAGTACAGAAGATTCGCTCCGCAAAACCTTTTAAATAAGTAGCGACTCTTGCTGCTACACAATAAAGTGCAAATCAGGACGTGCGAGCGCTGAGTACCTACAAGCTGCCTCTCTTGTCTATCGCGTAACTCTTGTCGCGTTATCTCTGTCTATCGCGCGGCAGCGGGCACGGCAAGTCCGACAAGACGACTACTTGTAGCTTCATACGTAAAGTGCGGAGTGCGCCAGGGCTGGTAATACTCATTAATGCCCAAGTCTTCATAAACAAAATTTTAAATGTTAGATTTATTGCTTTAAAATGAGACTTTCGAGGAATAATTGTGGATAGGATAGAATGTCTTTTTAAAAGGTCCTTGGGCGGTAATTCAGTTCCAGTCTAGAAACGCTTTAAGCCATAACGACGATGTCAAATATGGGTTTTGAAAAGACGTGTGGGCGCATTTTTTTTAATGCCATAGGTGGCAAACAAGCAGACGGGCCGCCTGATGGTAAACGTTCACCGTCGCCTATGGATACCTGCAACACCAGGGCCATCACAGATACGTTGCCGACCCTTAAAGACTATTAACAGCCCCATATATTATGGGGCCCCATATATATTATGGAGAACCCCAAATTGAAGCTACTCGGAAATGCCGCAGGAGGCTCATTCCACAAATTGCAGGTGTAAGGCAAAAAGGAACGCGTAAAACGCACAGTGCGAATTCCAACGATTTATGATATGTGGATGAACTTTCAGGCGGTGGCGGCTGGTGCGATGATAAAACCACGATGCCGGCATCAGATCGAACAGTTCATAAAAGACACAAAGAGACCCAACGTCTGCGCATGCTGAGCGGTACGAGGGTATCATATTCCCACTAGTGGAAATCCCCCTCCCACTGTGGTTCCCACAGGCCTTCTCTCAGAGAGGATGGCCCTAAGCCACCATGCTGGCCCAGTGCATGTTTGGACTATTGAGGTTCTTGGACATACCGGTTCCCTCACGATGTTTTCGTTCACCGTTGTTAAGCAATGGCATGGAAACTGCACATTATTTAATTACTAAAGAAGTCGTCGGATCGAACCTCGTGCCATCAGATTGTAAAGCGCACATGCTATAGCTAGGCCACCAAAGCTCTGATATAAAAAAAAAAAAATAGGACCTTTAGCTTTGGACTTATTCATAAATCCGTCCAGAAATGTTTACGAGCCAACTCCTCATAGTTCGTCTGCTAAATCCCTGAAATGCGATCTCCGTGAACAGAAGCATTCGCCATTCACGGCAACGATTAATTTGTACACATTCATAATAATTACATTACTGGTAAACATTGAGACAATAAATATCTATCGTCACAAAAGAGCAAAAAATGTCCGAACCGAAACTCGGCGCAGGAGTCGAGCGAACGAGACGACTTTATAGTTAGTTGTAAGGCAACCGCGATCCGACTACAACGCCGCGCGATGCCAGTGCTTCGATGACAGCGGACAAGCGACGTTGAACACTATGCAAGCGAGATAACGTCTAAATTGGAGTAAATATGGCATACGAATTATATAATTGATGTCTAAGTATGTACAACGACGCTCGGAGGGTTTTTGACTGTTTTCACTTAAGAGATTGTGACTCTATAGGTATTGTACCTTGCTACTGGTAAAGTTTATGGGCCTTACTTAAGAACGTTACTCAAGTTGATCTATGATTTAAAATGCTCTTTCAACTTCTCGCTGACGGCGACGCGAAAACGAGACGGAGCATATTTAAGCGGATGTCAACTTGAGTAACGTTTTTAAGTAAGGCCCTATATTGATAACGACTCTAAAGGCCTGGGGCCTTACGCCCGACCGCAAACCGTATCGCGGCGCGTTAAGGTGATTTAGCAAACTACACTTATTCGGGCCCGCGTTTAGAGTTGGACGTAAGGCTCCTGGTATCCACCAAACTTGGGTTGAGCTTAGTTGGGTTGAAATCTAGAAGTATCTACCTACTATGTACTTATCTAAGTCTGGCATCGGAACTGATTTTGATTTAGTTTTTTTTCGTTGAAAGGTGACTT
This sequence comes from Agriopis leucophaearia, assembly GCA_949125355.1. NCBI lineage: Eukaryota > Metazoa > Arthropoda > Insecta > Lepidoptera > Geometridae > Agriopis > Agriopis leucophaearia. The sequence goes on from OX421289.1 coordinate 3,011,685, forward strand.
GATCATTACGCTATGAACCAAGAAAATCTATTCATCCGTTTAAAGTTTAGCAGCTCTTTAACTGGTGGTTAAAAAAACATTTATTCTTGCTTGTGTTAGGGGATGAATCGCGTTCATTGAAATTCACTCCATTCCAGTGAAATAAGTTTTTATTTTAATCGCAAGCTTTTAACTTGCAAACAAAAACAACTTTCGGCGCATTTTTTAAAATATAATTACTCTAGTTTTTGCAGATACGAAGGAAGTATTATATATAGCACGACCATCGTATCTCCAAAATTGTATAGCCACTATCGACTTGCGCAGCCTCGTCCAGAGCGTGCCGCGAGCTGCGTAAAGTTTGCTTGTCTCTCTACCCGAGCCACCGTTTACTCATTAGTTACTAGCCAGCCATGGCCGTCTCCACTGAGCGAGTGTCTCGAACTGAGGCACCTTTGAGAACGGCACATGTACCGACACGGAATGGCTCGCGGCGCGGCCGCCTCGTCCGATTCGTGCCGCGGCAAGCCTCGACTCGCGGCGCGGTCTCCACTAGAGCAGCCTCTAATGGATACGCGGCTTAAGAGTATAAAATCGCTAAATAGTGGTACAGAATAGGTGAAATTCTAAACTATTTTGTACCATCTGGAGATATAAGAAAATATCCATGGTCGTACGAAATACAGAACCTTCTATTGGTCAACATTTCGCCGCTACACTTGACTCAAGTTTAGTGTTTACATGGGCCTTACGCCCAACACTAAACGCGGGCCCGAAAAGGTGCAGTTTGCAAAATCACGCGACCGCAAACAGTATATCGGGGCATTAAGGTTCGCGTGATATTGTAAAAAGCACCTATACGGGCCCGTGTTTAGAGTTGGGCGTACCGCGTACGGTTTAGCTTTATTTAAATTGCAGATAAGATGATACATCTAGGGCCTAACTTAAAAACGTTACTCAAGTTGACATACGCTTAAATATGCTCCGTCTTGTTTTCGCGTGTGACGATTGCCGTCAGCGAGAAGTTGAGAGAGCAATTAAAGCATAGATCAACTTGAGTAACGTTTTTAAGTAATGCCCCTAATAATTTTAAATTACAATAAAATTTGTAACGAATCAATAGCAAAACTTGGTTAAATCACATTTATAAACTTCGAACCCAGAAATTTATACAAAAGATTTTGTTAAAATTATGTATTTTTATATACCTACTAGCTTCGACCAAAATAAAATGAATAGACGGGCCCAGTAGAAGCGCATTTCTGAAGATTACAAAATGAGCGCCAGCGCTCACTTCGTTTCAGTCGGTCTCTAGCCGTAGGAAGTGAAACACGAGTCTATTGTTACGCGATAACGAAACATCTGACAAAATTATGAATTCGTATGCTTTACCGAAGTGTAAATACACAAATAAAACCGATATCTATTTTTTGTAACAAATATACTGTACATTTTTATAATTAGGTGTTGAAGTATATGTCCGACGGTTTTGACTCGTTTTTACTGGTTATTTTTACTGTTTTTTTTTTTTTATCAAGTTCAATGGTTAGGGCCCGTCCATTCATTTTATTTTGGTCGAAGCCTACTAGTCGTATTTATATTAGTTGCCAAAGTTTCAGTAAGTTGGCGTTCTAATATAGCTACCAAAATGCAAAACACTCTTAAAAATTTATATAAGTTTGACAATCTTTAATACTTTGTGTGTTTAAACGGGTAGTCATTTTACGGAATTTTTAACCGACTTCCAAAATTAGGAGGTTCTCAATTCGAATGTTTTTTTTTTGTTATCTCAGAACTTTCGACTGCGTGAACAGGTTTGATGTTCCCATAGGATACTTTAGCATCAGATGATGATCAATAGCTAAACATCTGATGCTAGATTGATCAACTATTGGGCAATATATCCTCAACCATAGAGCAAAACAAGCTTTACTATTGAGCAACACATGCTCAATTTTTGGGCAACAAATACTCAACTATTGATCAACACAAAAGATACTCAATTACTGATCAACACAGGCTCGTCTATGGGCAACACATGATCAACATAGACTGGTGTATAGGCAACACATGCTCAACTTTTGATCAACATTAAACATTCAATTCAATTCAAGGGCTGTTAATAGAGTCTTTAAGGGTCGGCAACGTATCTGTGATGCCCCTGGTGTTGCAGGTATCCATAGGCGACGGTGATCGCTTACCATTAGGCGGCCCGTTTGCTTGTTTGCCACCTATGGCATTAAAAAAAACATAGGCTCGTCTATAGACGACACATGCTCAACTTTTGATTAACATAGACTCGTGTATAGGCAACTCATGCTCAACTTTTGCGCAACAAATACTCAACACTGACATATGATCGACTATTGAGCAACACACGCTCAACAATAGGCTATCGGATTTTTTTAAATTATCTTACAATAAAAGCTGACCATACATTTTAATAGAGCCGAACGCCGTAAACAAACGAAGGTCAGAAATTCGATAATAAAGAAACATTTAAAACAGAAATTGCCAGCATTCGTTTGCTTTTGAAAATGCCCCGACGTTATCCGCAAAATGATTTCCCGTATATACATCTTTATAACATTTCGACAATGTATTACAGCCTGAACATACTTTGTGTTTATGTTTGACAGATATACGTGCTTATAATATCTTTCTAAGTTACAATACTGTTATTTAATTTTCATCACTAGCGCTCGGTAAGTGGGTGATTAAGGTGAAACGTTTCACGTTTGGCGGGAAATTCAAATTTCAAACAGTTTTTTTGTTCTTGTAGCTAGGCCGAGTAATTATTGTAAACGATAATGATGTTCGCGAAAATTGATTATTATTCTTCACAAACTCGCATAAAGTTATTTATCTCATGCATTTGATGATGAATTTGATATTTTCAGATTTTTCCTCTTACCTTACACTAGTGATGAAAAGTAAATTATTCACACACGCTATTAGGTGACGTGCGTAGATTACATCCCTTGTGTAACAATCTACTATTAAACAGTCAAATACAACGTGCGTACTAGATGTATGAAAAATGAACAAGGAATACTTACTATTGCTAAAATCAGAAGTGGGATTTGAAATAACGAACATTAATTCTAGAAAGTGGTTTTCATGGAATTGTATTTTCGTCTGTCATATTAAAATTCTGATTTAGCAGCTTAGTAAATTTAATGTACAGGGTTATTGGTAACCAGTCAGCATCCTCTTAATGGAAGATTCAATACGTCAAAACAATTTTTGTACTAAGACTTCATAAAAGTCGCGGAAAAAAATCAGCTGTTTCATATATTGTGTCGGTAGTGATGTTTTTTTGTATGCAACGGCTTATTTTTTTCACGTATTTCGAAAAGTCGTACAAAAGTTTTTTTATTTTGATGTACTGAGGCGGCCCTTAAGAGGATACTAACTGATTACCAGTAGCCTAGTGTATACATTTACGTGATCTATGAAATTGTACTTGCGTTTTAACATGGAATGCTAAGGTAAAATATTTTGTACATAATATGGAAATCTGTACTTACAGGAACGAATCAAAAGAGTATAATAATAGCTTATGTAAATAAACTATGTTTTATTTATATTACACGGGAATTAGTCACGTAAGATTAGGCCGGATATTCCGACTATAGCTTCAACCTCATACGGCGTGTTTATCAAGGTAAAAAAGGGTAAGGGGTATGGGTAGGGTGAAGGGTAATCTTACGTGAGTAATTCCCGTGTAATATATATAAAATGTGTGAAAACTACATCAGTTTCCATAATAAAACTGTTTTCTCCATAATATTGTTAAAAAATTTACATTGCAGGCAATTTTGGAACTAGCTATTTTACTACAAGTTTTGATAGTTTTCGAAAACTTTTTCGTTTTCGTATTTTTCCATACATTGCCGGGCTGAGAGCTATTTAAAGTTCCTCCGCATTTCCGCTAGAGGTGTTTTACCAAAATGTACGGTACAATACGAAAACGAAAAAAGTTTTCGAAAACTATCAAAACTTGTACCAGCTTGTGTACTGGGTACAAAGCTATACGTCTATATTTTATCGACTAGACAAATTCGAGTAATCTGACAATATTTATCAATGACTGCAAGTATCGAACGGGCATCGATTATTTTACCAACAGGATAAGATCGACAAACTTGACTATGCAACACATTATCCAAATTTATTAAACACCAAACAATACACGATTTTTTCCAAAGCGTACACAAATGCATATTTTATCTACATTGACGATTGCTTGATGATTTTGTAGAATGCATATTTTATCTACATTGACGATTGCTTGATGATTTTGTCGAATGCATATTTTATCTACATTGACGATTGCTTGATGATTTTGTCGAATTTAAACGTCAATTTGTCATTCGACAATTTCAATACTTGCACTGCTGACTAAGTTAGTTTTTTCTCAATACGGTAGATGACTGATGTTTATATCGCTGAAACCAATAGCTTTCATGAAGAATTTAAGTAAATATAATATGTTTATTGAAAAAATAATTTAAATCGGTTATTGATGTTCTGATATAGAAGCGTTTAAAGTTTTTGGTAGAGAAAACTCTGTCCCTTTCCCACAAAACAAAAAATTACGTCACGCCTCTGTGCGCCATACTTGTCAGAATATAATGTATATGGCGTACAGAGAAGTGACGTCATAATTTGCTGTTTCGCGCTCTCTGTCTAAAATGATATTAAAATTATTATAAGTTGCTTATTTTTGATCAGATTTTGATTTTGTTTTCATTAATCAGCTATATTTATGGGCTACATTTTAATGGGACAATAAAAAAAAACAGTCATCTAGCCTATTGAAATCGTATTTTCTCTTTCGCACTAACTGATTTACGCCATGTGCGAGACCGCGATGGACGCGAGTGACATGCAAAACCATTAGGGCTAAAATTTAATTAATTTCCAAAAAACAAACATGTATTTTCGATATTGGATATGACAGCTGTGAAATTATAACTACTTTTTCTTTCACACATGTTGAAATGAAGAGAGACGAATACAATTATATTTCAGTTAGATTAAGTTAACTTTTTTAGCTTGGTTATCGCTATAGCTGTCTCACTCGCTCTTAACAATAGGTACATAATCGTTTTTATAAGGGACAGTAAAATTTGTAAACCATGCATTGTTACTAATAAATTAAACATAATAGAAATATAAAATAACTTAAGATATATTTACATTTACTCTAAGTTATACAAAACAAAAAAACATCACCAAGTTATAACTTAAAACGTAACAATAATAAAATACGCGTCAACTTGAGAACTCGTATCTTTTTATTTTGGCGGTTAAAAAAGCAGCTTTTACCTGATATTTTTGTTATTTTTCCTTGCCAATTAAATGGTGGCAAAAAAAATGGAAGGCATTTAATTTCTATAGATAATAGTGCTTTTAAAAATGACTCTCAAGTTAGCTATTAGTTAATATTTTTTCTAGAAATAAATACTTTTGTCTTATATAAAACAACTAAGGACATCGTTTTGGAATGCAACTGTTTTTCATACTATCAGTTAATGGCATGTTCATCGTTATTTGTAACTATATATAGACTGCCTCGGTGGCTCAGTTGGTAGTGATCCTACTTTCTGTGCTTGGGGGCGTGGGTTCGATTCCCATCTAGGACAAACATTTGTGTGATGAACATTTGTGTTTGTTCTATGTCTGGGTGTTAATATCTATTTAAGTATGTATTTAAAAATATATATGTATGTATATCAGTCTCTGGCAGCCATATTACAAGCTTTGCTTAGTTTGGGGTCAGATGACCGTGTGTGCAATAATGTAAAAAAAAATAAAAAAAAAAATATATATATATATATATTAAACGCATTATCTTCTGAGTCGTCGGGTCATAAATCATTATGATCTGACCTTCGAACAATTATACATAGAACGCACAACTCGTAGAAAATTATAGTCAAAAAATGTCCGCAGTTTCATATAGAAACATAGCTTTAGGTACACAATTTACATAAAACCGACTTCATCAGAACTGGACCAATATTAAATGGGACCAAATGGGAAGCACCAGCTTTCAAATAAAAAAGAATCATCAAAATTCGTTCACTCAGTCAAAAGTTCGGCGGTAACAAACATTAAAAAAAACAATCAAATTGATAACCTCCTCCTTTTTGGAAGTCGGTTAAAACACAAGACAACATTCGATTCAAAAGTGTGCAATACAAAAGTTAAATATGTGCAAGCACAAAATATTGAGGGTACTTTTTAATTATGTGCCAAATATAACAACGATAAATTTCAGTTTTCTTTTTTACTAAGTTTTCGCAGATAGTTGAAAACTTGAATCCGCGTTTCCTATTAAGGGCTAAACTCAGCGTGCGAATTCACACAATTTTGGCAGAACAAACAAAAAAGTACATTTTAGGGTTCTGTACCCAGAGGGTAAAACGGGACCCTATTACTAAGGCTCCGCTGTCCGTATGTCCGTCCGTCCATCCGTCCGTCCGTCCGTCTGTCACCAGGCTGTATCTCATGAACCGTAATAGTTAGACAGTTAAAATTTTCACAGATGATGTATTTCTGTTGCCGCTATAACAACAAATACTAAAAAACAGAAGAAAATAAATATTTAAGGGGGCTCCCATACAACAAAATTTTGGAGAAAATTAAGCATTGAGTTATGCCCTTAATACTATTCATATTGACAATTCAGAATAACGAAGCTTTGAAAATCGTACCTAAATAAATAGTAGGGTAGAATCCGGTTAAACGACGCTAGTAATAATCGACCGCTTATAACGACATAATGGCAAATGTTTTTTTAAATCAAATAACTACTGTTCGAGTCCGGTTACAAAGACATCTTAGTAGAAAAGGTCACCACAGACACGTCGTTATACCCGGATTTTACTTTAACAAATTCATTTAAAATGAAATACAATATTAGTAATAATTTTCACTTATGCGTAAAAGCGTTATTTTTATTTTATCGATAGTTTGACTATCGATAATTTCGCAACACTATTCTGATAACATTGAAAGTTGTATTTTTGTAAACGTTTTGTGGGTTATTTATATGTATAGCTGAAGCAAAATCAAAGCCTCATTTTGTTCAATTCAAAATTTGAATGAAATTAGATACGTGTTTTACGTAGCGAATATTCGTAGGTACTTCGCCTAGTTTTCGTTTTCGGGAGCGTTTTTATCAGCAAAATTTCAACTTCGCAGATCAAGTAGTTTAAGTGATTTTATGTCGGGTCAGTAAATGAGCGCTGTTATTTCGCTGTTATACAATGAAAATGAAATGAAATATTTATCAATAGTCGGTTAGAAATAGTAATAATTATCGATATAAAAAACTGACTTTATAAAAAGTTCAGAACTGGACCAATTTGAAATGGGACCACACAGGAGGCAGCAGCTTTCAAATAAAAAAGTATCATCAAAATCGGTTCAACCAGTCTCAAGTTCTAAGGTAACAAACATGCAAAAAAAATTTTTTTTTTTATTGAAAACCTCCTTTTAGGAATTCGGTTAAAAACCATTTTAAACAGAAAAATGTGTGAAATGTTTGAAAATAAATTCATTGTTGTATTTTTTTTTTTTTATATAAATTATGCATAGTCAATTTTACATTAGAAAACTAATTACATTATTTGTTTAATTACATTATTATAGATTCGTATTATTTTTCATTTCATATAGATTATAGGCCTTACTTAAAAACGTTACTCAAGTTGATCTATGTTTTAAAATGCTCTCTCAACTTCTCGCTGACGGCAATCGTCACACGCGAAAACAAGACGGAGCATATTTAAGCGTATGTCAACTTGAGTAACGTTTTTAAGTAAGGCCTTTAATACTAGCTTTTGCTCGTGTATTGTGCACAAAACATAGCCTATGTCACTAAGGGATAGTGCAGATTTCTATCAGTTAAAGAATTATCATTATCGGCTTAACAGTTCCAGAGTTTACCTCAAACAAACACACAAACTTTGTATAACAAATACATAGTAACTTTTAAATACGATTTGAACACACGTTTCAAATGTCTATCGGGACTTATCACGCATTATTTTATTAAGGTTAAAATACCTTTCGCTCGATGATTCGACCATTTTACAATAGTCATTATTATAAATATTTTTTAAAGGTGAAACGTTTCACTTTGGCAGGAAATTCAAATGTCAAACAGTATTTTTGTCCTTGTAGCTAGGCCGAGTAATTATTGTAAACGATAATGATGTTCGCGAAAATTGATTATTATTCTTCACAAACTCGCGTAAAGTTATTTATCTCCAATGCACATTATTACATACATTTGTCAATAAACATATTTTTGCTGTTTCAAACGGTTTATTGCCAAATGTAAGTAATATGGTGAGTAACTGATTAATAGCTGTACATGATAATGTAAAGAACGACCAACAATTTTCGCAAACACTATGCTATTTCACAATCATTACCCGGCTTAGCTACATGGACAAAAAAAAACTGTTTGAAATTTGATTTTCCCGCCAAAGTGAAACGTTTCACCTTAAAATACTTTTCGCTCTATGATTCTACCATTTTACAATAGTCAATATTATATATATTTTTACATAAATTAAATATTGCGCTAAAAGTTCCGCAGGCTGACTATCTAATATTTAAATGCAACAAATTGTACAATAGATTTTCTGATTAAAAAAATAAGTTTACATAATTGCCCAATAGATGGCGTTAGCCACAGAAGTGATCTTTTTTTCATTTAGATTAGAAGGGCTGTCAAGGCATTTTTGTAAGAAATCCGTTGTAGCCAGTTGAACACATGCAAACAATAAAAATACAACTACATAGGAAGGAATGCAGTAATTCGTCAAGATTAATATTAATTCAGAAGGTTAATAGATGGCGTTAGCAAACAATGAGTGATAAAAAGCCAGTAGCCAACTGTCATCAAGTTAAGTCTGTCAGTTGTCAACGTCATTCTAATCTTTTAGTAATGCTTTTTGTCAGAGAATCGCCCATTGTCGCTGTCAAAACAGCAACCATCACTTTCCATATTATGTAAGCAGTCACGAACTAAACGAAAAAATTCTCACTTCAGTGGTCACGAACCTCGTCAACAGTAGCGCTTCTAGTAAAATTCGGTACTATTTTTCTTTTTTTAATTGAATATATTTAGTAATCACTAGTATGACTTTTTGTAATTTACAGTTGCTGCCACTGGTCGCTAGTGGCGGTACTGTACTGATTTCATAATACTATGCCACAGCAAACAGTGGCGCGAGTGGTCGTTCCACTTTTCAATTTGACAACCAGTCGAGGTTGCAGATTTTTTACATAATCAGCCGATGGACATTTAAAAAGCAAATAGATTATGGCAAATATCAAAACTTCCTTTATAAACTATTACCAAACATCATCCTATCATCGTACAAGCTTAGTCTATTAGATTCACTTGCCCTCCCTTTTTGTAATGCCCTATCTCGTCTCGCTCTCCTAACAGCTACTGGCAAATCCCCCGGCGTTTTCACCCTACCCGCTGGATTCAACAAATTAACATCACCTGCCGAGGAAAACAAATCACTTATATGTTCTAATGAACGCTGCCGTTTTATCTTCAAATGTTTCAAACAAGGCTTTGGGCTTTTAGGATTCTCTTGGTAGATTTTTAAGTCGGTTTTGACATCTATTTCTCCGTTCAATGCAGCCAAATACACTGGATTGTCCCCGCTGAAGCTGTTGACGTTTTCTTTCTCGTTCGGGTCGCTGAATTCGTTGTTAAAGTTTGTATATTTATTTTGCAGTTTGTTAAATGTTATCGCTTTAGTTTGACTTTCTTTTAGTACGTCTGTTTTTGGGATCGCTTGCATTGTGATTTTGGAACCGCCGTCTTCTGATAGAAGCATTAAGTGTTCATCTTCGCTGCTTGAACAGTCCGAGTTTAAGTCAAACGGACTGACTTGGCTAAAGTTTTCTGTGTTATCTATGTATTGGAGTTCTAGATTGATTGAGGCTCGGGAAGAACTGGCACTGTTAATTATTTTGTTATCACAACTAAGACGTTTTTTCACTGTTGAATCTTCTGACTCGGAATTTGATTTGAACATGCTTTGCGAAGACATAGACGTTCTAACTGATTGTTTGTTGATACTTTCTGAGCTGCCTCTAGTTTTCTTCAATTCGAATTCTGGAGGTTTCGCTTTAGGGACGATTACAGCGAATATTTGGTTGTGTGTTCTTGAATCGTTTTCTCGCGTGGGCAACTCTTTGAATCCCAGAACATTTTCGTCCATCATGGTTGGAGATAAGGTCCTATTTGGCGGGGACAAGCAAGGCGCTTCAAAGTTGAAATTCCTTTCTTGATCCAGAACCAAATTCGACGGCCGTTCATAATTGGTCGGTTTATCGTTAACTATGGAGGTTTTCGTTCTTTGACTGTTTTCTGGGACGAGTTTAACTTCTGTCTCGACTTTCTTGTTAAGCTTCTCGAAGAATTTTCTTATGCCCCATTTTGGTTTTTCTATTTTGACGTCTTGGAGTAAGTTTGTTTGTTTCGGCGCTCGGTCGGTTTCGTGCGTGCTGACGTCATTTTGCACGTATTCTAAGGGCCTTTGGTAAGATCTGATTTCGTTTAGAGAGTTCTCTTGTATAGGGATTCGAGTATGGCTTGTCCGCGCGACTGAAAAGCAGTTCTCCTCGTTTGTTACTCTCGGTTCGACGCTTTGGACTGGTGCTGTGATGTCCTGTAAAATAATTATCAATATAAAAAAACGACTTCATAAAAATGTCAGGACTGGACCAAATTATAATGGGACCACAGGGGAAGAACCAGCTTTCAAATAAAAATTTTTTTTTACCAAAATCGGTTCACCCAGACGAAAGTTCTGAGGTAACAAACATAAAAAAAAACAGTCAAATGGAAAACCTCCTCCTTTTTGGAAGTCGGTTAAAAATATATATTAGAAAACAATAGTTATCCCACACACACAAACATTTATATTTATAATATTAATGTTTGTTACCGCAGAACTTTTGACTGGGTGAACCGATTTTGATGATTCTTTTTCTTATTTGAAAGCTGCTGCTTCCCGTGTGGTTTCATTTCAATTTGGTTGTTCTGAAGAAGTAGTTTTTTTCATATTGAGTTTTTTTATACATATAGAATACATCTACTTTTGGCCTCCCACTGATGGTAAGCGACGGTTTGGCCCAGAATGGAACACGTTGGTCTAGAAGAAATGTATTCACTCTAGCCTTGAAGATTAGCATGAAATACTCACCTTCAAGCTTTTATGTATGAGGGTGGTGGTGTGTTGGTGTGAATGGTGCGTGTTGCGTTCGATGCACGCGTTGCGGCCGATGTGGGGGTGTGGGTACAGGAGGGGGGTGGTGACGTCACACGCAGCCGTGCAGTTCGAGTTCTTATCCGGCTCAGGAGGCTGCGCCGAATCACCTGGAACATATATTTTTGATGCGACTAAATAATCTGGGACATTTTTTGAACACACGGTCATCTGACCCCAAACTAAGCAAAGCTTGTAATCTTCGACTATGTATATGTCTAGAGAGTGTTACAGAACAATCGCAGTAAACAAAACAGGCCAGGTTTGTACACAGAATAATAATGAGTTGATAACGCATGCATATAATGCACATGAGAATATCTATTTAAGTATAAGGTCGGGGAAAAAGTTTCTTCGTATTTTTTTAACAAATTCAAGACATATTTTTTTCATGTTTAATTACATTTAATTATAATATATATGTGCCATTTTGTTCGATAACTTGTTGCCATCTTGTAGGTAGTGACATGATCCCGTTGCTGTAGAATTTTTGGGACTTCTGATCAAAAAAATGCAACAAGTAGTTTTGACAGTCCTCTCTTGATGTTAATCTAACACTACCCAAAGAATTCTGAAGAGATCGAAACAGGTGGAAATCTGAGGGTGCAAGGTCTGGGCTATATGGTAGATGCATTAACACTTCCCAACCAAGCTCTCTAAATTTTTGCTGAGTGGCCAAAGATGTGTGCGGTCTGGCGTTATCATGATGAAAGACCACACTCTTTCTGTTGATCAATTCCGGCCGTTTTTTCTCAATTTCTTGTTTGAGTCTCATCTGCTGTTGGCAGTAGAGATCCGAATCGATGGTTTTGCCCGGCGGCAAAAGCTCATAATGAACGATGCCCTGCCAATCCCACCATACACACAACATCACCTTATTACGTGTTAATCCGGGTTTCGCTACAGTCTGTGGTGCTTCACTGCCCTTTGACCATGATCTTTTGCGCACATTCTTGTCGTAGGTGATCCATTTTTCATCACCAGTGATCAATCTTTTCAAAAACGGTTCGGTTTCGTTACGTTTCAATAGAGAATCGCAAATGAGTACACGATTCATTTGGTTTCTTTCAGTGAGCTCGTGTGGCACCCAAATATCGAGTTTTTTGTATACCCAGTTTTTTTCAAATGGGTCAAAACTGTTTTGTGGTCAATCCCCAGTTCTTCAGCTACGTCGTAACTACTAATATGCCGATCTTGGTCCACTTTTTCAGAAATGGCATCGACTTTATCCGTAACAGGGCGACCAGAGCGAGCTGCATCTTTGACATCAAAATTCCCGGACTGAAAACGCTTGAACCAACATTGTGCTACTCTTGATGACACTGCATTAGGTCCATAAACGTCACAAATTTTATTCGCGGCTTGTGTCGCATTTTTCCCTTTTTTGTTATAAAATTTCACAATATATCGAATTTGTTCGTTAGATTCACTCATTTTATCGAACAAAAAAACAATTGAAAAATGGCGGGAAATTGCTTTTTACGTTTTGTATTCCTTTTTTAAAATGTCATCTTTTTAATGGTATCAAAACCAGCCAGATACAAACAGTACAACGGATAAGATTTTTACTACAACTTTATACATACAAAATACGAAAAGACTTTTTCCCCGACCTATTATGTATTTAAAAATATATATACCGGCTTCCTTGTTTCCTAAGATATAATCTGGGCCTTTACATGGCAAGAGTGAATAGGTATCTTCGACCACATCGTCGCTTACCAACAGGCGAGTTGGTGGTGGACGCGGACTTATTCGCGATTCAAAACATTAAATATGTACGTATATCAGTCTCTGGCAGCCATATTACACATACCCAGACATAGAACAAACACAAATATTCATCACATGAATGTTCGCCCTAGGTGGGAATCGAACCCATGTCCCCAAGCGCAGAAGTTAGGTTCACTACTAACTGGGCTACCGGGGCAGTTTAATCAAACAAGTGAAAACAAAGTAGAGATTCCTTTACACCCAGTGTAAGATATCTGAAGCCAAAACTTTTTTTTACATCGGTGTAAATCTACACTAATATTATAAAGAGAACAGATTTGTACCTATTTTTGTATGTTTGTAATGAATAGGCTCCGAAACTACTGAACCGATTTGAAAAATTCTTTCACTGTTGGGAAGCTACACTATCCCCGGGTGACATAGGCTATATTATATTTTGTAGCGAGGCCGAAGGCCGAGCTTACACTCGTGCGAAGCCGGGGCGGACGGCTAGTCTATTATAAAGAGGAAAGATGTGTACCTATTTTTGTATGTTTGTAATGAATAGGCTCCGAAACTACTGAACCGATTTGAAAAATTCTTTCACTGTTGGGAAGCTACACTATCCCCGGGTGACATAGGCTATATTATATTTTGTAGCGAGGCCGAAGGCCGAGCTTACACTCGTGCGAAGCCGGGGCTGACGGCTAGTTATTAATAAAGTTAGTCCGGTAGCCTAATGGGCATGAGCAAGTAATATGTGGGTCCTTTACGGCTAACACTTAACGCCGGCTCGAAACAGCGCAGTTCGGAAAAACACGCTAACGTGAACCTTAAACCGCCGAGACACGATTTGCGGTCGCGCAACTTTTCGCAATCACCTAAACTGAATAGCTTATAACACGAGCCGAGATATGGTTTGCGTGATTTTGCAAACTGCATCTATTCGGGTCCGCGTTTAGAGTTGGGCGTAAGGCCCCTGGCAGTCGTAAGGTCCCTGATGGGAACAAGGTATACCTGCATGAGGATGCAGCATGTTGTCGTGTATGTTGGGAGGCTGCGTGGAGACCAGCTGTCTCAGCTCACTCATACGTTCCTCGACGCACACAGCCGTCAGCCTGGAACAATATTATACACTACAGATAGAATACTCAGTAGACCGGCGTGCTGGTCGACTTGTAGGCGATGAGAAGTTAGTGGCTAAAAAAATATCTGTATAGAACACCGCCGTAAAGTAAAAAAAAAAAAACCAGTCATAGGACTGCACGTCAGAAGTGAAAACTCAACTAATAATTCACCTATTCTACAAGAGATGGCACTGTTTTAAAATACACGGTACAGCGTGACGATGACGCGAGTTCCATTATTTTTGTTCACTCAAAAAAGTGCTCAACGCGCCCAAAGAAGTTTTCACTTCAGAAAAAAAAAGGTAATTTTTGTTACTTTGTGACAATATGATCAACCAAGTATCCGAATTTGGCCATATTTTGTAGTCAGTTTTTTAAATTGATAAATTATATTGTATTTTATATCGCTCGAAGAACCGACAACCGATGTGGAAGAAAGGTTCTTGAGTGGAGACCACGAACCCAAAGACGCAGCGTAGGTAGGCCTCCCACTAGATCAGGGTTTCTTAAAGTGGGGTCCACATTCCCAAGGTTTATTTACTAGAATTCGTTTGAAGTATGCAGTTCTGTTATTTAAATAAACAAAACCAAAAATCAAGTAATTGTCAAGAAACACCGTTTTCTTATTTTAAAATTCTCTTCGCAAGGGGTCCGTAGTGTTACTGAAACATTGAAAGTGGTCCGTGACTACAAAAAAGTTTAAGAACCATTGCACTAGATGGACCGACGACATTGTGAGAGTCGCGGGCACCAGTGGATGCAGGAGACAGGATGTCGTTCAGTGTGGAGGATAAAGGGGGAGACCTATGTGGACCCCGCAGAGGACGTCTTTTTTTTTTTTTTTTTATTTTTTTTTTATTTTTTTTTTAATACCAAAAATTTATAATGTTTTACATCAAAAGTTGCCTTAAAACCTAGTTACGGTTTGACTAGACAACTAGTTCCCGCCATTTACAAATTTATATACCTAGTCTAATTAACGCAAAACAACCACTACAAAAATAAAATATATGATACATTAAAATAAATGATATAACATAAAAAAAAAAAAAAAAAAACACATTCAGCTTAGCTAAGCGTTGCACGCGAGCACACAGAACAGCCGTAGTAGGCATATACCACGGCATTTCTTATGTCTGATGATGATGATTGTGGGTTATCCCTAAGAGATAAACATATACCACTGTGGACTTTTTTGTAGACCTTTTTACGGTGTACAATTCTGTAGTACATTATTTTGATCTATCTCGTGGGGTTCAGCCAGCGTTTGCAATGTAAGCGCAAAAAATGTGTTTATTTACGACATCACATTAGAAACCTTTAATATTATCAGTGTTTCTCTACTATATTATGGATGTATTATAAATATAAACTTTAAACACTGTTTTACACTATCACGGTTGTTCACTAAAGTTATATGATTATTTACGGGATATTTACCGTGGTAAGGTTGTGGAAGGAGCTCTCTATATTTCGGCGCAGTTACATGCACCATGTTCACGGGAAGACTGAACATGGTCTTCCCGTGAACATGATGCATGTAACTGCGCCGAAATATCGGGAGCTCCTTCCACAACCTTACCACGGTAAATATCCCGTAAATAATCATATAACTTTATTTAAACTTTCCTCTTGAATCACTCTATCTATAAAAAAAAACAGCTTCAAAATCCGTTGCGTAGTTTTAAAGATCTAAGCATACATAGGGACAGACAGCGGGATGCGTCTTTGTTTTATACTATGTAGTGATGATGGTGGTGATGATGATATTGGATGATTACCTAGCCTCTGCGTCATGATCCCAGCACTCGTCGCAGGTGTCGGTGGCTATCTTCAGAGCCCTCGCCTCTGTGACCGGGCCCTTGGGCAGCGGAGGGCGTACCTTGTTCCGGGATACTAGACTCTGAAACATACGTTATACACGACAATAAACTCAGCACAGGCGATGGAAATGTAGAAAAAAGCGTTAGCTTAGCTGGTAGTGAACCTGCCTTCTGCTCTTGGGGGCGTGGGTTAGATTCCCACCTAGGACAAACATTTGTGTGATGAACATTTGTGTTTGTTCTATGTCTGGGTGTTAATATCTATTTAAGTATGTATTTAAAAATATATATGTATGTATATCAGTCTCTGGCAGCCATATTACAAGCATTGCTTAGTTTGGGGTCAGATGACCATGTGTGCCATAATGTCCCAGATATTTAGTATTATTATAATTCATATTGTTCTCATCCTCCATATCAACTTGCCCCCCCCTGGGCCATGGGCTGGCAACGCTCTTTCACCCACGTGGTGATGAAAATCGGTGGTGATGATGATGTTGATGAAAAGTAGCCTATGTGTTAATTCAGGACATAAGCAATGTATATTCCAAATTTCATCCAAATCCATCCAGCCGTTTCTGCGTAATTGAGTAACAAACATCCATCCATACATCCATCCATCCAAACTTTCACATAGGTATATGATATTAGTGACATTAGTGGGAAGTGTGATTACCTGCATGATGTTGAGGGTGGGTCGATGCGGCAGGCCGTGCTCCTGGTAGGGCAGCATGTAGGGCGGCACGGGGCCGGCGTGCGCCCCACGCGTCCTCCACAGCGCCTCCCACAGCACCAGGCCCAGTGCGTACACGTCGACGGCGCACAGAGCTGCGCCCGCGCCGCTCAGATCCAGCGCGCCTTCTAACGCTTCTGGCGCTAAGTAACGCAGCGTACCAGCCTGGAAGCGTTTACATTTCGTTTAATTGATAACTGATGATTATATTGTTGAAACCAATAGCTTTGATGAAGTATAATACGTTAATTGGAAAATAATTTCAATCGGTTATTAATGTTCTGATATGTAAAGCGTTTAAAGTTTTTTGTAGAGAAAACTCTGTCCCTTTCGCACAAAACAAAAAATGACGTCACGCCTTTGTGCGCCATATTTGTCAGAATGGAATTTATATGGCGTACAGAGAAGTGACGTCATAATTTGCTGTTTCGCGCTCTCTGTCTAGCATGATATTGAAATTCTTATAAGTTGCTTATTTTTGTTTAGATTTTCATTTTGTTTTCATTTATCAGCTATATTTATGGCCTACATTTTAATGGACAATAAAAAAAACCGTCATCTAGCCTATTTTACTAGGCTTTGAGTGCTCGGATGGATAGAACTATGCTCGGAGTTTCGCAAAGAAAATATGGTGTCAATTCTGCTATTTGTCAAACGTTTCAAATAAATAAATAAATAAATAATTCTTGCTAAATAATGGCTTGCCATCAAACTGTCTGACAGTTCTTATTGACATATTTGGTATTCTGTACGGTAATGGCGTGCCAGTGGAATACTTTTTTTGCTCATCGGGCAGGCTAGTCTTTAGGCCATACCGCCTCATCATCCGTATTTTTACTGTTTTTTCCTTAAATTACATTTTAAAATTATGTTTGGTGTATTATATTGACGAGGAAGATATGTACAATCAATTCATCCTATAATATAATCATTTAAGTGACAAAGAAAACAATAATAGTTTGGTATAAAATAATACAACTCGTGGTAGATTGTTACAGGCAACATCGAACGCAATTCCCACACGATTCCCTTGACACACAACTGAAACGAAATTTTAGATTTAGCAGAATACCCTTTTTGCCACAATCGTAACTGAGAGTCGTGGGAGTGGCAAAACAATGTGATTTTACGTTAATTAGCAGAATTGACACCCAGGTGTGCCATAGAAAACGGTCATTCACATTTTTTTTTGATAATGAAATGGGCTAGCGTTTGGCCACAACTCACCTGATGGTAAGTGACGATGCGGTCTAATATGGGGCACGCTTGCCCATGAGGTGCATATTCACTCTATTATTGAAGAGACCCAGGTTGTAATTTACAGGGAATACTGATGCAAGAAATCTGGAAGTTGAAGTGGCAATGGGCAGGCCACATCGTTCGAAGAACTGATAACCGATGGGGAAGAAAGGTTCTTGAGTGGAGACCGCGGACCGGAAGACGCAGCGTAGGTAGGCCTCCCACTAGATGGACCGACGACATTGTGTCACGGGCATCCAGTGGATGCAGATGGCAGGATGTCGTTCAGTGTGGAGGTTAAAGGGGGAGGCCTATGTTCAGCAGTGGACGTCTTCTGGCTGATGATGACTGATGCAAAGAGCGAAAAAATAAAGTATAAATTACTCATAATGATAGATAGATAGACACTCTTCATTGTGTACACCAGAAATAAAAATTACATACAGATAGAAAACACTTACGATCTAGTGCCACAAGTGACGGCCTTATCGCTAAAAGCGATCTCTGTTCATAATGATGGATGGAAACCTATGGAACCCTAGCGGCTTAGTAAACCCTTTCCGCGTAACCCAGTTAATGTTTTCAAAGGTTTCAGAGTATTTATGTACGGCAGCACTAGCGCAAGTCTCAGATAAGCGTTGATCGAGGATAGGTCAACTTACTTCTGTGATCCTGCTGGGCGCCGCGGTGCGATGTCGCGGCAAAAGCGCCTGCGCAAGTCCGAGATCTGCTAAACGGCACGCGCCGGTCGAAGATAGCAACACGTTGTTGCTGTTTACATCGCGGTGCGCGATGCAAGGTTTACTGCCAGCTATAACGTGATAAATATGACATGAGTTATTTTTTTAATTTGTACATTATTGCACACACGGTCATCAGACCCCAAACTAAACAAAGCTTGTAATATGGCTGCAAGAGACTGATATATATACATATATATTTTTAAATACATACTTAAATATATATTAACACCCAGACATAGAACAACCACAAATAAAATAAAAAATAAATATCTGGGACATTTTTGCACACACGGTCATCTGACCCCAAACTAAACAAAGCTTGTAATATGGCTGTCAGAGACTGATATGACTGACTTACATATATATTTTTAAATACATACTTAAATAGATATTAACACCCAAACATAGAACAAACACAAATGTTCAACACACAAATGTTTGTGCTAGATGGGAATCGAACCCACGCCCCCAAGCACAGAAGTTAGGTTCACTACCAACTGAGCCACCGGGGCAGTCACCAACTGAGCCACTGGGGCAGTCACCAACTGAGCCACCGGGGCAGTCAATGTTCAACAAATGTTCATCACACAAATGTTTGTCCTAGATGGGAATCGAACCCACGCCCCCAAGCACAGAAGTTAGGTTCACTACCAACTGAGCCACCGGGGCAGTCACCAACTGAGCCACTGGGGCAGTCACCAACTGAGCCACTGGGGCAGTCACCAACTGAGCCACCGGGGCAGTCAATGTTCAACAAATGTTCATCACACAAATGTTTGTCCTAGATGGGAATCGAACCCACGCCCCCAAGCACAGAAGTTAGGTTCACTACCAACTGAGCCACCGGGGCAGTCACCAACTGAGCCACTGGGGCAGTCACCAACTGAGCCACTGGGGCAGTCACCAACTGAGCCACCGGGGCAGTCAATGTTCAACAAATGTTCATCACACAAATGTTTGTCCTAGATGGGAATCGAACCCACGCCCCCAAGCACAGAAGTTAGGTTCACTACCAACTGAGCCACCGGGGCAGTCACCAACTGAGCCACTGGGGCAGTCACCAACTGAGCCACTGGGGCAGTCACCAACTGAGCCACCGGGGCAGTCAATGTTCAACAAATGTTCAACACACAAATGTTTGTCCTAGATGGGAATCGAACCCACGCCCCCAAGCGCAGAAGGCAGTTTCACTACCAACTATGGTAACGGGGCTGTCAACATCTTTGTCACAGATCTACTTTTGGCCACCAACTAGCCTGATGGTAAGCGCCGGTACGAGACCGCTGCGGAAAACGCTGGATGCAGGCCGCTTCTAACCACTTTTCTAAATCGATGGAGGTATGTCCAGCAGTGGAAGTCCTATGTCTGAAATGATGTGGTTTACTCACTGGGCGTGTGTAGATGCGCTAACGCAGCGGCGACTCCGTGCGCAGCCTCAGCGAACTCCCGCCACGAAAACGACGACTGCTCTAAACGAGTACGTAGTGTCATAGTACATAGCTCTAATACTATGAGGTGCTCGCGACCATAGCCTGATGTTAGAGTCTGCCGGGTGTCGCTACCTGTGAACATTTAACAAGTAATATTATTGACTGCCCCGGTGGCTCAGTTGGTAGTAGGGTTCACGACAATTTCAAAGTCCCGGTACACGAGACAGCCTACAATCCAATTCTCGGGAATTCCCGGGACTTAAAGACTTTATTTTTGAACGGTGGTTATCCTTTTTTGAAGAATTTCAATTGAGTTCATTTCTGGTGAAACGCATTAAAACACGATATTTTTTTTTTTTAAATCAACTTTTTTAAACAGAATAATAAATTTTAATAACTTTAACGTTAATTTTAGTCTTTATAATTCCTTTGTTTATTTTCCTAACCACACACAGATTCACTTTTACACTTTTAACCACACACATATTCACTTTTACACTTTTTACCACACACAATACTCTTGAAACGCAGAATATTCTTGAAACTCACCGTAGTAGGTATCTGAGTATGTAAGGGTGAGACAGATACGACAGTGTATAATCACCACCTTTTTCTACCAAATGCTCGCATTAAAACACAACTTTAAGAGTTTTTAAGCAAAGCAAACGAAGTTATATGATTAATTACGGGATATTTACCGTGGTAAGGTCTTCCCGTGAACATGGTGCATGTAACTGCGCCGAAATATCGGGAGCTCCTTCCACAACCATACCACGGTAAATATCCCGTAAATAATCATATAACTTTAGTGAACAACCGTGATAGTTTGAAAACAGTGTTTAAAGCAAACAAATTCTATAATTAAACAGTTCACTTTATATTGTGCTAAATGGAAGTTGTCCTGATCTAGAACATCCTAGAATATTCTTGAAACTCACCGAAGTATCTGATTATGTTAGGGTGAGACAAATACGACAGTATGTCGCTGTCTCTTTCTGCTAAATGCTCGCGTCGCGTTAGAACAAACTTTAAGAGTTTTTAAGCGAGCGAATCATATTTTTATTAATTTCGCTCACGATACGGGCCCTTGACCTAAAAACATGCTATAATATTCTTGAAACTCACCGTAGTATCTGAGTGTGTTGGGATGAGAGAGATGCGGCAGTGCGTATATAGCCGTTTCTTTCTTCCATATGCTTGCGTTAGAACAAACTTTAATAGTTTTTAAGCGAAGCGAGCGAATTACATTTTTATACATTTCGCTCACGGTACGGGCCCCTGACCTAGAAACATGCTAGAATATTCTAGAAACTCACCGTAGTGTCTGAGTATGTCGGGATGAGAGAGATGCGGCAGTGCGTATATCGCCGCCTCTTTCTGCCAAGTGCTCGCATTGGAATACAACTTTAATAGTTTTTAAGCGAAGCGAGCGAATAATATTTTTTTATACATTTCGCTCACGGTAACTAGAAACATGCTAGAATATTTTAGATACTCACCGTAGTATCTAAGTATGTTGGGATGAGAGAGATGCGGCAGTGCGTATATCGCCGCCTCTTTCTGCCAAGTGCTCGCGTTGGAATACAACTTTACTGCTACTGGTGTGGACCCAAGCGACCCGCGCCATACTGACCCGAACTTTCCTTGACCTGAAAAGATTACATACAAAAGATATTAAGTTAAAAAATTAATAACACAAAAAATACTAAATTTAGTTTGCATAGAAACCTGCAGAAATGAGAGTATTGTGGCTTACTAGCCGATGCCCCAATACCTACTTTAGTTGTTAATTGTTAATTATTTAACTTGTGTAAATTGTACCGTCCGACATAAATGTCGCAAGGGGTCGGGTCGTGTCGAGAACGTTGATCAAGCCTCCGGCGCGCTCCTGCGCGCCGATAACCTTGAACGGCCGTGCGCATGCGCAAGACGCCGCGCGCCGACCGCCAGTCAATAACCATTTTGTATTACGCGCCGACGCATATTATTACGGTACAATTTACACAAGTTAAATAATTAACAGTAAACAACTAAAGTAGGTATTGGGGCATCGGCTAGTAAGCCACAGTATAATACACCAAGAGCTAAGAGCCTAAGCTCCAGGGTGGAAGGGTTAAAGGGAATAACGCCGCGAGTAGAATTTAGTGAAAGTGCTGCACACCTCTCTACACCCTAAGCCACTTACGCCAATGGGCAACATTAAATAAGCCAGCCATTATGGCCTAGTTAGTGGATACAACTAGTCACCTGCCACAATATTTTGAAATGAGGCTTAATTGGCGGGCGCCATACCTCATAAAATAAACCAGCTATTCACAATAGCCCAGAATGGCCAGCTCAATACCATAATTGCCAGAGCGGGCACGAAAAATCGACACCGCCTTATGGTTGATATTCCGAAAACCTGTACGAAGCGCTTTGATTCCACTTTTATTGTGTTAACTGCTAGTCTGTGGAATGCGCTGCCTGAATGGGTGTTCCCCTATAGTTACAATCTCGGTGTCTTCAAATTACGAGCGAATTGGTTTCTTCCAGGCCCCTCTTTTCCACTGGGCACTTGCCCAGGGCCCCGCAATCGATGGGGCCCCCTACTTCCTGCCAGATCACGATAACCGATATTGATTACCGAAAAGCATTACATAAAAATCCAAGGATAATGACTGACGCGTGCCTTTGCACGCGCGAAGCTACATACTCTCACCCTAAAAACAGGCTATCTACTTTCTTTATCTGTTCTAACAAAATAGTGCTCTGACAATATCATAGGCCCCATTATCCTAATGTGCCCAGGGCCTCCAATAGGTTAAAGACGGCCCTGGTTTCTTCTGGGCAAGGGTAAAAAAAAAACAATACCTTACCAATGTGTTCAATCAGTGTGAGATTGTCGACGCACGACAGTCCAGTCGCAAGCGCATCCGGTCCACTGCCCATCACTTCACCTGAAGTCATAAATAGTACATTACTGCAACAGCCGACTACAGAGGGCCTAGTGCGAGTTTTTCCAATTGCGTTTACTTTCTAGATTGCGTCAACGTTAACTACGATCTGTATGAATTAATAACAGCGACCGATGGGCCAGGATCGTCAAACAGTAGGTGCCTGATGGACGACGCAGTCAAGGAAGGCCTAGGAAACGCTGGCGTGACGATCTTGACTCATTCTGCAGAGGTTGGCAAGAGGTGGTGGAGGACCGAGATTTATGGAAGGAAATGGGGGAGACCTTTGCCCATCATTGGGACAGTATAGGTAGAAGAAAAAAAAACAGCGCCATCTAGCGCATGAGAATGAACATTTCCATTCATTGGTTTACCCGGTTAAGGGCTTAGTACAGTCTATACGCGAAATCCTGTATATATATATATATAAAAAATATTTATTATACCTTTCTCAACATCCAATATCTGACTATCTTCTTCCACAGTTCTCTTCCTGCAATGCAGATCGTAGTACAGACTAGCGATCAGCAACGCAGCGGCTACGAGTAACGCCGGGAACAGGTACATGTATAGGAACGCGTATCTATCGTCAGATTGGTCGATTCGGTTCATTGTGGACTCAGCTTTAATTGTCACTGTTTCTTCTTTGAGGGATGCTGAAATGTATTAATAATGGTGTGATTAGTATTGCAAATATTATTAACTAGCTGTTGACTGCGGCTTCGCTAGAAATCCATTTTACTCCAATCCCGCCCATTCAATAAAAAAAAAATTGTTCAATTGTTTAAAAAATTTCTTTTATACAAACTTTGATCTGACAATAACTTACACAAAAAAAAACATATCGGCGATTTATTTTTATTTATATAGATTTAAAAAATACTTTTCAATATTCATACTCGGAAAGTAGGTCTGACATTGCCTGAGGAGCGGGTTGGAAGTAATACATTTCAGCCCTAGAGAGAATCACTTTCAACTGACAGTGACAGTTGACAACAGACAGACACTCATATTATTTAAAAAAAGGACTCGTGAACATAACACCGAGCATATTATTAGTTAAGGTGAAACGTTTCACGTATGGCGGGAAATTGAAATTTCAAACAGTTTTTTTGTTCTTGTAACTAGGCCGAGTAATTATTGTAAACGATAATGATGTTTGCGAAAATTGATTATTATTCTTTACACACTCGCGTAAAGTTATTTATCTCCAATGCACATTATTACATACATTTGTCAATAAACAAATTTTTGCTGTTTCAAACGGTTTATTGCCAAATGTAAGTAATATGGTGAGTAACTGATTAATAGCTGTAAATGATAATGTAAAGAACGATCAACAATTTTCGCGAACACTGTGCCATTTCACAATAATTACCCGGCCGAGTTACAAGGACAAAAAAACTGTTTGAAATTTGATTTTCCCGCCAAAGTGAAACGTTTCACCTTAACGTCTTATGATACCGTTTACAAAACTGCCACGAAACGGACATTGGCAGAATTGTGACACCATAGTCGCAGAGGCCATAAATACAAGAAGTCAAGTCAAGTCTAGTTCTATTTTCACATTTGTATTGAACAATGTTTAAACTTTCTTTATTTTTTCTCCTCAGAGGATTATGGTGCCGCACTTCTCGTGCATTTGCCACATATTTTCTTTAGTCAGTTTATGTTTTTATTTTTAGTTTCCTTGTATTCGTAATGAAAAGCACAGTAAAGTTATATGATTATTTACGGGATATATTACGGGAAGACTCACGAGTATTGTCTTCCCGTGAACATGGTGCATGTAACTGCGCCGAAATATCGGGAGCTCCTTCCACAACCTTACCACGGTAAATATCCCGTAAATAATCATATAACTTTAGTGAACAACCGTGATAGTTTAAAACAGTGAAAAGCACAGTGTTTACCTCGGGGTTAAAGACTTATTTAGTCCCTCGAACTATTAGCACCAAACCCCGTCTCGGGACAAAATAAGTTACTTTCACCCCTAGGCTAACAATGTACTTCAATGCACTCCTTGCTGTCAACCCTGATTGCGACTTAATGTTTGATAATTGGAAAACTATCATGACCAGTTTTTTTGACCTATTGTGAGAATTTAATTGATCAATGGGACAGGTGCAAAAAGTCTGTTACATCAACAGAATTTTGTGACTGTTTTGACGATCTATGACATTAATTTATGAATTTTGATAAATTAACTGTTTGACATTTGTTGTATTAATTATTTGACAATTATTTATTTGTATGTATTTGTTCTTGTTTAAATTAGATATGTGACATTAGATGGATTTAATTTTAATTTAATTTTAATATGTGAGATAAATGTAACTGTATAATTCGTTTTTGTCTCAATAAACAAATAAATAAATAATGCGGCTTGGGGATCGCAGTACGTTCACCGTGTGCCAATCTGACGCTGCTGCCCATCCTCCGGTGGTTCTGGATGCAGTTTTAGGACATACCCGGGTCCGGGTACAATATTGTTTAACTCACTAAAATCAGCATTGCAGTATGTCTCAGTACAACAGCAGAATTTGGTATCGGGGCGGGCCATCACTCGCTGGCACTTGTTGCACGGACTCTGACCTTCTGGCTGCGAGTCTGATGCTCGCCAGCATCCTGGGGATTAAACATTCATTTACAAATAGGCTAGATGATAGTTTTTAACCGACTTCCAAAAAGGAGGAGATTCTCAATTCAACTGTCTTTTTTTTTATGTTTTTTACTTCAGGTCTTTCGACTGGATGAGCCGTTTTTGATGATTTCTTTTTTTATTTGAAAGCTGGTGCTTCCCGTGTGGTCCCATTTCAATTTGGTCCAGTTCTGAGATTATAATGAAGTCGGTTTTTTTATTTTGATAATTATTATTTGAAGAAAGACAGTTCCGTTTCCGGTTCTTTCTCCTCCATGCAGCCACGACAGTGGACTGTCCGTGGCTCCCAGTTTATACAAGTGACTATTGAAGTTGCAATGACCGGTTATAAGGCCTACTAACAGGCGAAGATACTGTCGTTGCAACCCTAGTAGATTGTTAGTGATTTTCCTATCAAGGATATAAGCAGTTAGTCATATTTGAAAAACTCAGAGTCACGCAACGGCAATGGAGAGAGCTATGCTCGGAGTTTCTTTGCGCGATAGAATCCGAAACGTAGATATTCGGCAAAGAACCAGAGTCATCGACATAGCTATTAAAATTTGCAAGTTGAAGTGGCACATCGCTCGAAGAACTGATAACCGATGGGGTAGAAAGGTTCTTGAGCGGAGACCACGAACCGGAAGACGCAGCGTAGGTAGGCCTCCAACTAGATGGACCGACGACATCGTGAGTCGCGGGCATCCAGTGGATGCAGGTGGCAGGATGTCGTTCAGTGTGAAGGTTAAGGGGGAGGCCTATGTTCAGCAGTAGACGTTCGATGATGATATTTGCAGACAAGTTTGTTACCTTGTCCGAGCACTGTAATATTCCCCTCCTTATCCTGGTGCCACAGGGTGTAGCAACTAGCTCTAGTATCCATGCACTTTTCCACCTGCACTGGACCTGATGGCAGTATTGCTTCCGATACAGGGCCCGTTTCTACAACACAAAAACGGGCTAAGATTAAAATACTGTTTTAAACTATCATGGTTGATAACTATAGTTATGATTTTTGACATTTTTATTTTATTAGATAGATAGATAGAAACTCTTTATTGTGTACACCAGAAATAAAAATTACATACAGATAGAAAACACTTACGAGCTAGTGCCACAAATGGCGGCCTTATTGCTTAAAGCGATCTCTTCCAGGCAACCATTGATTGGAAAGAATAAATATGTTAATAATGTAATGTACATAATGTTTATTCTTAATTTTTTTAGGGTTCAATCCCCAAAGGGCAAAACGGTACTCTATAACTAAGACTCTGCTGTCCGTCTGTCACCAGGCTGTATCTCATGAACTGTCATAGTTAGACAGTTGAAATTTACACAGATAATGTATTTCTGTTGCCGCTATAACAACAAATACTAAAAAACAGAATAAAATAAATATTTAAGGGGTCCCATACAAAAACGTGATTTTTTGCTTGTTTTTGCTCAATATTGATTACGGCAACAGGTAGACGCTTGAAATATTCACAGAGTATTTAGTTATATATTCACTATAAAAATAAATAATTAAATTAAAATAATACAAATATTTCCCATACAACAAACATGACTTTTTTGCCATTTTTATAGATAATGGTGCGAAACTCTATACGCTAGTCCGACTCGCACTTGGCCGGTTTTATTTCAATGTTTTTATTTATTTGCATAATTTTTTTTGGGATTGCTTTTTGTAAATAAGTAATGTATGTTTTATGTTTTTTTTTCTTAAATTTTTATGTATACTTATAATTAGTGAGATACTAATGTTCTACTAATTGGCTTGACTGTGTTATATCTGAATACTTCTTAGACTTGAGCATCGACGCGAAGTTGCTAGTCTATCGGTTTTTTATCGGATACATTTTGGAGAGTGCGCATCAGATCTGCATGATTTAATTCCCTCCTGCCCTTTTTTCTATCGGACTGCCAGAGCGGGCACGAAAAATCGACACCTTTATGGTTTATGGCTTTATGGTTGACATTCCGAAAACCCGTACGAAGCGTTTTGATTCCACTTTTATTGTGCGAACTGCTAGTATGTAGAATGCACTGCCTGAATGGGTGTTCCCCGATAGTTACAATCTGGGTGTCTTCACTAGTCAAGAGTGAAGCGGTTTCTTCTGGGCAAGCGTGATCCACCGTACGTAGACCGCATAATCGTTTAACATCAGGCGTGTTGGCGGCCAAGCGCAAGCCTAATTTGCAATAAAAAAAAAATATATTTTTAATTTCATTCATTATGAACCATTTTCCACCGATTGCAATCTCTGTTGTTGTCTGTTTGTTATGTTATCCCGATGAATAGGCTGGACTTATTTAGATGAAATTTGGCAAAGAAATAGTTTGCATTATCACTTTGCCTATGTGGTCAGATATAATATAAGATAGGATATTATTTATTAAAAATGTAGCTAGACTGGGTGTTATGGCAGAGGTTTTTTTAACCGACTTCCAAAAAGGAGGAGCTTCTCAATTTGACTGTTTTTTATTTATTTATTTTTAAAATCTTTGTTACCTCAGAACTTTCGCCTGGGTGAACCGATTTTGATGATTCTTTTTTTATTTGTAGTGCTTACCGTGTCCCATTTCTATTTGGTTCATTTTGACATTTTTATGAAGTCTGTTTTTTATGTTGATATTTATTTTCTATATTTCTTACCAAATCTGTCACTCTCCACCATGACCTGGGCATTTTTGTCGTCAATGTATGGTGGCGTAGCACTAATTGAAACACTATGAATTTTGTACAAGCAAGATATCGTAGGACCCATAGTCGTCGGGGCATCAGTCACAAACGCAGTTGCCTTCACTTTGTACTTCTTTACTTCATTTGCTAAACCATTTTTATTATTCTGCTCTATTTTCCCCACATTTATGGCATTTTTCTCAAAACTGGCAATATTTTCCCTATTGTCAGAACTAAATTTCAAAGTTGGATTCTCAATGAATTCATTTGAATCTGGAATGCTTCTTTTGTTTCTAACTGGCCAGTCTTCCTTTGGATATGGATCTATTTTTTCATCTTCAAGTTTCTTTATTTCTGGCCAGTGGGAAAGGGCATTTCTTTTTTCAACAGCCTTTGATTGCTCTTGTGTTAGCGGCCAGTAGTTGCTCACATCATGGTTGTTCCATCGTGTTGTCCTTCTATGATGATACTTAGTGAATGTCCTCACATAGTGGGAAGGTTTTACATGCTGTATACCATTTCTTACGTCGCCGTCGTGAGATTCGTGTGGTCGCGACGTTAAAACTTTTGCAGTAAATATGAACAGAAACAACACAAAACATTTCAGTAGAGGGGTTACTTTTTGCGTTATTATTCCTTCCATTATCAATTTTTACAAATCATTAACCAGGAAATTAGATTCACATGCTGCATGGCAAGTTACGACAACTGTCAATGCAGATTCTATTGATTTTCTTGGCGTATCATATGGTGAGACTACATCGCTAAGGCTTTGATTATACCAATTTCTTTGCACTTGATTTTCACCCAATAGTCGCCTAAAGTCTGAAGAATCCTTAGAAAGGTAAATTTACGCAAAATGCGCTTTAAAAATACGTCAAACAAGTTCAGTTTCGTCCACAAGGATAGAGTAAAAGTAGCTAGGATAATATAACACAAGTAAGAAGTTACAGAGTCACGTTATATTTGTAATTACTTTATTTTATTAACTTTACTCAAAACATTTCAGACAAGATGATTTCAATGTTTTATTTTATAAATCGATAGAATGTTGACAAACACAACACAATCACTGATTCGCCGACATTTTGAAAGTTTTGTGGTTCGGATACATTTATGTAATTTTTTTACAACAATTTGGTTTTGATATAATAAACGTAGCACAATCTATTTGTATTAAACATATTATTTACTGACATTAAAAAGTATAATATAAAGGTATAACATTTTCTAAATATATCTTATTTTACCACGTAAGGTAATATATTAATTATTAACTACTATACATACATGCCAGCTGTTTTTTTGTTTTTTTCGTTCTGTATCCGCACAGATCCAGTAATGTCAAAATTAAGCTGATGTGTGTAGAGTTGTCCACCAGTGCCTTTAGATACTTTATAATATCGATATTCATCTAATTAACGTGCCATTGTTATTAACAGAATAGAACAGAATCGAATCGAACAAAATAGAAAAGAAAATTCCATAGCTAGCTCCTAGTTATGTAAGTAAAACTTTGTTCCGTTTGTTTTTGACAACATTGTAATTTTTGACGCATTAAGTTCACGTTTGTTCTCCAACAAGTATAAATGACCGTGATATTCATGATTTAGTAGTCTAACTTGTAAAATTGTATTTTATTCTAATTATTTACAATTATCACTTGATGATTAGGAATTTTACCATAATTGATCATAATTTAGTAAAAAATAAATAGATTTCTAATGGCATCAAAGTATAGATGGATTAGGATTTTTGCCAATACGCCATAGTATACGATTCAAATGAATTATTTCGGTGCCTTGTAAAATTATGTAACAGAACTAATTATGTTATGAATCCAGGAGGCTTAGTACGGACAAACCGAGGACAAATTGTCTTTCCATCGTTTTTATCCGCGCGTAGACGAGTCAAAGCTGTCTAAAAGTACATTTGTCTTTTTCATGCGGGGCAATAACGGTGGTAAGCATAGATTTATAAATTAATTAATTATTTTTAATTTAGAACTATATTTTTTTTAGGTTTGTGGTTGTGTTAAGATAACTAATCCACGGCACATGCCAGGCCTGTTATGGTTGCTAGGCACTTGCTACTCTTGCTCTAAATAACATTGAATTCAATCCCAGTCCCTACTATACATACGCGCCGCGTAAAAAATAGAAGCAGTGGCGCACCACAAAAAAACACGCGGTGACGCCGGCAGCATGAGATTTTCAAGTTTTTCAATTTCTGACTGTGAATATTACCTACAAAACAATAATGTGTCTGCTAAGACTTTTTTTAGTTTCCATTTATCTCGATCATATTCACTCGAACAAGTGGAAGGTAGCCAAAAGCCATATTTACTGATCAAAAACAATTTTCTTCGCATACCTTTTCAAATAGACTATAAATTTATTTCTTTGTGCTAAGAATTTTATATTATCTGACAAGCGCTAAGTTCATACAACTTTATCGATAAGGTTTATTCTATATTATGATGGGTGGTGCGCGCACATCACTATCCGGTTTTTGTTTGCTCGCTCGTTCACCGCCTGCCCGCCCGCTTCCTCCATCTCCACCGTCTTTTGATCAAGTAATAGTGTTCCGTGCTTTTGATCACGGCTTTTGATTTTGGGCTAGGTCAGCTAGGTCTCCAATCCAATTTTTATTTACAAAAAGCTAGTAAACCCTTACTATTTCTTATTGTAGTACTTTTCATTGCTGGTCTTTGTGTTCTTAAATCAGGCTTTGTAATGGCCAAATTAGCTGCTGAGGAAATTGACGAGGAGAAGGAAAGGGCGCATTTTCGCGCCGTGGCAAACGCGTTTAAATATTACAAGTAAGTTTTTCACGTATTTTTTATGTTTTAGAACTTCTTTAACATTCTAAATCATCATGAAACTACTTAGTAACGTACTCGTTCATGTTTGCGATGTAAAATTTGCATGTAGGTGTTAAAGACCGGTCGAGAACTTGACTTAGCAACAATATTCTTTGTTAGGACTAAATCGGTCTGCCCAATTAACCTATTTAGATACAACATTGATCTTTGTTTGTGTCCTGTGGCGCGAATTTTAGCCTTATGTCATGGTTGGTAGGTTTTATTTGCTAATTTTCTAAATCGGGTAGTTGCAGCTCTGATAACATGACAACAAACATCCATGTTTTGAAGTATCTACAGGCTTGTACTCTCATGTGATTGAGTGATTGACATGCTGGCTATTTGTCATCACCATCATTGTATTAAGTACCTTAAACTACTTACTCAATCTGACAGTATTTCACACACATATTATACATTTACTTGGTTTAAATATTTATAAAAAAATTACCGTTGTGCTTGTATGTTTGATATAGCGTCACACATTGATATTTGATAGCCCTGTTGGTCCAGTTGGTAGGTAGTCAACCTGCTTACTGCGTGCTTGGGGGTGTGAGTTTGATTCCCACCTAGGACAAACATTAATGGGATGACAGCCAGAAGACATCCATTGCTGAACATAGGCCTCCCCGTTTAACCTCCACACTGAACGACAACCTGCCATCTGCATCCTCTGGATGCCCGTGACTCTTACAATGTCGTCGGTCAATCTAGTGGGAGGCCCACCTACGCTGCGTCTTCCGGTTCGTGGTATAACTGATACTTATAGTTAGGGTTGCTATCAGTCCGGTTTTCCCCTGATTTGTCCTAGTCCTCTATCTGGGGAGCGATCAGGCGGGTCTTCATTTGTAGTCCGGGCTTAAAAATTTATAGGCTTGGGCCGCCTGCGACGCACGCACTGTGCCCATACGCCTGTTGTTATGTCGGGTTATGGGCTGTAAAATCCGGGGTTTTCACACGTCTTGTTCTGGTTGTAAAATTTTAGAGATGGCAACCCTACTTATAGTCAAGTATATGTTTTCCAGACTATGCAGTCTAGACCGCATCCAAAAATCCGAGAAGATAATTTCAACGCTCCCCGAAAACCACCAACGTCGCCTCACCAAGTACAAGTCGTACCTGACAAAGTTCAAAAAATGCCTCGATACAAACAACAACATTGTACACCTGGTTTTAAAAGACGTGGACACTATGTTTGAGAACGTGGAGCATAGTGTGGATAATTCCAACGGAATAGAAAGTTTTGGCTGCAATTACAATAGCTGTGAGATTACGTCGCAGAAGCAACATAAAATGCAACATGACGTGGAGAAGGTAAGGTTCATTGCACAGAACTGCCTCGGTGGCTCAGTTGGTAGTGATCCTACTTTCTGCGCTTGGGGGCGTGGGTTCGATTCCCTAGGACAAACATTTGTGTTTGTTCTGTCTGGGTGTTAATATCTATTTAAGTATGTATTTAAAAATATATATGTATGTATATCAGTCTCTGGCTGCCATATTACAAGCTCTGCTTAGTTTGGGGTCAGATGACCATGTGTGCAATAATGTCCCAGATATTTATTTATTATTTATTTAAAAAAACAGTCCAATTGAGAACCTCATCCTTTTTGGAAGTCGGTTGTCCCAGATGTCCCAGAACTTTATCAAGATCGGCAGAGGCAGAGAAGGGTCGGCAACGTGTTTGTGATGCCTCTAGTGTTACAAATCTGGGTGTCTTCAAATCTCGAATGAATCGGTTTCTTCTAGGCAAGCGTGTTCCATCGTAGACTGCATCATCGCTTACCTATCTACACTAATATTATAAAGAGAAAAGATTTGTACCTATTTTTGTATGTTTGTAATGAATAGGCTCCGAAACTACTGAACCGATTTGAAAAATTCTTTCACTGTTGGGAAGCTACACTATCCCCGGGTGACATAGGCTATATTATATTTTGTAGCGAGGCCGAAGGCCGAGCTTACACTCGTGCGAAGCCGGGGCGGACGGCTAGTTACTGAATAAAATAAAATAAAGTATCCATAGGTGATGGAGACTGCTTACCATCAGGTGGCCCATCTGCTTTTTTGCTACCTAAGGCATAAAAAAAAAAGATAGACATAGTTATATATTCACTTTCAAAATAAATAATTAAATTATATTAATAATTAAATAACTAAGGGGGCTCTCATACAACAAATGTGACTTTTTTGCTCGATATTGATAACAGCAACAGGTAGGCGCTTGAAATTTTCACAGAATAGTTAGAATTCACTCTAAAAATAAATAATAAAATTAAAATAACAATCTGAATGTCTTCAAATCACGAGTGAATTGGCTTTTAGGCAAGCGTGCTATATCGTAGACCGCAACATCGCTTAACATTAGGCGAGCTGGCGGTCAAACGCAAGCCTTTGTACACATAAAAAAAAATATAAGTTATATATTCACTTTAAAAATAAATAATAAAATTAAAATAAAACAAATATTTGAGGGCTCCCATAGAACAAACGTGATTTTTTTGCCAATTTTATAGATAATGGTACGGAATCCTTCGTGTGCGAGTCCGACTCGTACTTGGCCGGTTATTTAAATTGATGACTATTGAGAAAATGTTTTTATGATTTTATTGTTAATTCATTTTCAGGTTCAGTCAGTACTCAAGAACATAGTCCGAGATTGGAGCGACATGGGCGCGGAAGAGCGCAAGCAATGTTACACCCCGATTCTAGACGAATTAGAGGCGAGGTTCCCA
Source organism: Agriopis leucophaearia (assembly GCA_949125355.1). Lineage (NCBI taxonomy): Eukaryota > Metazoa > Arthropoda > Insecta > Lepidoptera > Geometridae > Agriopis > Agriopis leucophaearia. Next base: position 3,045,645 of record OX421289.1, read on the forward strand.
GTTGACGAGTACAGGTGAGAGACAGACAGACACAGACAGAGCATTCACATTTATAATGAAAAGACAAGACAAGTAGGAAAACGGCCCATTACCACCCATACATTGTGGACTTGGATACGTACCAAACGTTTCGATTCTACGTTTCTAATCCGTACGGCCAAGGATTGGAACAACCTGCCGGCTTCCTTGTTTCCTGAGAGATATAATTTGGGCCTTTTCAAGGCGAGAGTGAATAGGTATCTTCTAAGTCTGAGTGCTTTATCTTCGACCACATCGTCGCTTACCAACAGGCGAGTTGGTGGTCAAACGAGGACTTATTTTCGTAAAAAAAAAAAGGGCCTTATTAACGCGCGCTACGTGGCCACGTTAAGTTTACCCCCAAAAGTTGAACTTTATTTCCTAAGCAATAGAGGCCAACTTTTTGATGTAAACGCACGATAGAGAGCGTTTGGCCCGTGCAGAATAAATGCCTAGGTCAGATAGAACTGCTATGCTAGGCCGAAAGGTCATTTCTCTTCTCCTTTAGCCTGTACATGTTCATTTTTGAACCTTATTAATAAATTTTCTTACATTTAAAGGAAACTGATGTTTTAAACCGACTTCCATAAAGGAAGAGGTTCTCAACTCGTTTTTTTAAAATGTTTTTTTCCTCAGATCTTTCGACTGGGTGAACCGATTTTGATGAATCTTTTTTTATTTGAAAGCTGGTGCTTTCCATTTGGTCCCATTTAATTTGTTCTAGTTCTGATGAAGTTGTTTTTTTTAATTGATAATTATTATCTATGAAATGTCTATGAAATTGTCTATGAATTGTAGTGGTAGGACTCTTTTGCGGGGGTCCGCCTGGGGAAGTACCACACCTTTGCCAGTTATTCAACCGCCAAGCAGTAGTGTGCAAACACTACTGTGTTCCGGATTGAAGGGCAATGTTTCCAGCGAAATTACAGGGCACACAGAGATTTTCATATATCTCGGGGTGACCAGCGCAGTGCATTGCCATCCAGGGTTTTGAACTGTTGAAGTTCAAAATTCTGAGTGGCGTTGGGCAAGCGTGAAGAGCCATCAGGCGAGTGACTTCGCTCGTCTCGTCACTCAGTATCATAAAAAAAAAAACTGCTCCAGGAAATGTCAAGTATTTTTTGATATGGGAGTAGTTCGATTTTTAAATGTACGCTATTATTATTTCCAGCGACCGTCGGCAAGTGACCGTGTTAGTCCCAGGGGCGGGCTTAGGAAGACTGGCATGGGAGGTGTCCGCTCGCGGCTTCACCTGCCAGGGCAATGAGTTCTCTCTATTCATGCTGTTCGCGAGCCACTTCGTACTGAACAGATGTCCCGAGGTGCGTAGTAGTGTGCACCATACATAAAAGATAAATTTATATCCACTAAAAAATACATTAAGGCGAGGTATTCCCACTCTTAAGCAACGCTTATTACTATAGATGACCATAATCCTTAGTTTATTGTATTAAAGTCGCATTTAGCGGAGCAAAATCATGGCTCTTATACACAGTCGTGCGTTTCGCTACTTCTATTTTTGGGGATTTTCTCATATTTTTCGAGAAGTATAGTTGTAATGTAAAATGTACCTCACCGGTTTCCTTAATAATTATGAAATCTATATATCAAGATATCGCAGACATAATTTAATAAATAGGTAATGGAATGAATCCAAAATAACAGATAAAAGCGCAATTCAGTGCTACTTTGATAATTTTTTTCTATCGAGCGAAATGTGCTTAATCGTGTTTCGGTCTCATGGGTTTCCAAGATAAAACATTAAATTTTTCTATGACACCATTTTTATAATTTTAAGCTAACCATGGAGGTATGCACAGTTAATCTAGAATGACCATAATTGCTAAAAGTCGGAAAAGAATTAAGAATTATTACAAGAAGTATTAAATATGGTAGAGGAGAAAAGAAGTCTACTAGGGAGTATAAAGACTAGAAGAGGGAAGATGTTTGGCCACCTTGTACGACATGACAAATTAATGAAAACCATCATAGAGGGAAAGGTAAAAGGAAAGAGGGCAGGCAAGACTGAGAAGATTATTCGAAGCCTATCCATAAATTATTATTTAAAAGGAATATAGAAAAAAAAAAAAACACAATTATACTTAATGACTTCACTAAAGTATTGAAAATTCTGTTTTAACATTGTCAGTGATATACCAATGGGCCCCAAACTATAAAAGAAAACCTTAAAGGTAACTGGAAATAGGTGTGCATTGGCCCAAAATATTTTCTAAATACATATACAGGGCTCCGCATATATACTGTACTCAGCCGAAAGGAGGTCTTTGTACTCATAATTATGAACAACTTATACTGGACCAAACCTGAAATATTAGCTGTTTCATACCTTTTGTCGAGTGTCAATGACTTTTCTATGGAAAAACTGATTGGTTTTTCGCGATTTCAGGGTTGGTCCCATAGTTAAAAGTTGTTCACAATGACATCCTTTCAGATTAGTACAGGGTATATGTGGCACCCTGTATAAAAATTGATCGTGTGTATATGTGTATGTTCACCCTATGGACTCCAAAACGCCTGGACCGAATCAATTCATCATCATCAGGCCTCCCATTTTAACTTTCACAATGAACGACATCCCGCCATCTGCATGCACTGGATGCCCGCGACTCTCACAATGTCTTAAGGTTGAAGTAAAAAAAGTGAAAGTCTCGAATGAAGTAGTTATCATGAAGTATTAATTAAATTTTTAAAAAATTTACCATTTTTAATAGCGTTTCACATGTATTTTTCAGCCGAACACCCATATAGTCCATCCGTGGGTCCATCAATACGTAAACAATATAACGTGCGAGCACCAACTAAAAGCTGCTCACTTCCCCGACGTGAGGATCGCTGCCCACTCTGACCGACATTTGTCCATCACTGCCGGGGACTTCCTCAAGGTAACCTACATATGTGAATAAAATAATCTTCGAGTCACTAACTAAACTTCCCCGATGTGGGAGTTGCTAAGTAGTTATTTTTAGTAGAATAATTATCATATTCATATTAATTTATTTCAGCATATCAGTAGTTATTTTTAGTAGTATGATTATTAGCAGTTATTTTTAGTAGAATGATTATTAGTAGTACTCAATGATTAGTAGTAATTATTAGTAGATGATTATAAGTAGTTATTTTTAGTAGATTGATTATAAGTAGTTATTTTTAGTAGTATGATTATTAGTAGTTATTTTTAGTAGTATGATTATTAGTAGTTATTTTTAGTAGTATGATTATTAATAGTTATTTTTTTGTAGTATGATTATTAATAGTTATTTTTTTGTAGTATGATTATTAATAGTTATTTTTTTGTAGTATGATTATTAATAGTTATTTTTTGTAGTATGATTATTAATAGTTATTTTTTTGTAGTATGATTATTAATAGTTATTTTTTTGTAGTATGATTATTAATAGTTATTTTTTTGTAGTATGATTATTAATAGTTATTTTTTTGTAGTATGATTATTAATAGTTATTTTTTTGTAGTATGATTATTAATAGTTATTTTTTGTAGTATGATTATTAATAGTTATTTTTTTGTAGTATGATTATTAATAGTTATTTTTTTGTAGTATGATTATTAATAGTTATTTTTTGTAGCATGATTATTAATAGTTATTTTTTTGTAGTATGATTATTAATAGTTATTTTTTTGTAGTATTATTATTAATAGTTATTTTTTTGTAGTATGATTATTAATAGTTATTTTTTTGTAGTATGATTATTAATAGTTATTTTTTGTAGTATGATTATTAATAGTTATTTTTTGTAGTATGATTATTAATAGTTATTTTTTTGTAGTATGATTATTAATAGTTATTTTTTGTAGTATGATTATTAATAGTTATTTTTTTGTAGTATGATTATTAATAGTTATTTTTTTGTAGTATGATTATTAATAGTTATTTTTTTGTAGTATGATTATTAATAGTTATTTTTTTGTAGTATGATTATTAATAGTTATTTTTTTGTAGTATGATTATTAATAGTTATTTTTTTGTAGTATGATTATTAATAGTTATTTTTTTGTAGTATGATTATTAATAGTTATTTTTTTGTAGTATGATTATTAATAGTTATTTTTTGTAGTATGACTAATATGACTATTAATAGTTATTTTTTGTAGTATGATTATTAATAGTTATTTTTTTGTAGTATGATTATTAATAGTTATTTTTTGTAGTATGACTATTAATAGTTATTTTTTGTAGTATGATTATTAATAGTTATTTTTTTGTAGTTTGATTATTAATAGTTATTTTTTTGTAGTATGATTATTAATAGTTATTTTTTGTAGTGTGATTATTAATAGTTATTTTTTTGTAGTATGATTATTAATAGTTTTTTTTTTGTAGTATGATTATTAATAGTTATTATTAGTAGTATAAATATTTGTGACAGGTGTACACGGAACGGGACGAGTGGTCGTGCGTGGCGACATGTTTCTTCATAGACTGCGCACAGAACGTGATTGAATTCGTGGAGAGGATATACGCCATATTGCGCCCTGGAGGCTACTGGATCAACCTGGGACCGCTGCTTTATCACTACAGGTATGTTTTTAACGAGGAACGAACGAAAAAGGAGGAAGTTCTCAACTCGACTGTTTTTTTTTTATGTTTGTCCCATTGGCCTTACCAGGATCTACAGGATTACAGATTTTAAAGTGTGTTTTTTGTTTTTTTTAACCGACTTCCATAAAGAAGGAGGCTGTCAATTCGACTGTTTTTTTTAAATGTTTGTTACCTCAGAACTTACGACTGGGTGAACCGATTTTGATGATTTTTTTTTTATTTGAAAGCTGGTGCTTCCCGTTTGGTTCCATTTCAGTTTGGTCTAGTTCTGACATTTTTATGAAGTCGGTTTTTTAATATTGATAATTACATTTATTGAGATATCAAGCCAATTACATTATTATCTTACAAATTATAATCTACACCATAATATTATAAAGAGGAAAGATTTGTGTTTTTGGAAGTTTGTATCAAATTAACTCAAAAACTACAAGACCGATTTAAAAAATTCTTTCACCATTAGAATGCTACATTATCCTTGAATGACATAGACATATTACTAGAATGTTTATACAAATCTCCACCTGTTCGAAGCCGGGACGGAAACCTAATTATACATAAAAAAACATAAATTACCACTTACAAAAATAAAATTGAAATTATTGTACCAAAATATAAAAGAGAAAAGAAAAATAAAAATATTAAAAAATCACACGAAATGTCAAAAAATTACAAATGTCAGAGAAACAACCCGGGACCCGGGTATGTCCTAAAACTGCGACCAGAACCACCGGAGGATGGGCAGCAGCGTCCTATTAGTACACGGTGAACGTACTGCGATCCCCAAGCCGCCTGCCAAGCGTGGGGATTATGGCAACACCTCTCTCTATGAGAGAGGCCTTGTCCATCAGTGGACGTTAATTGGCTGATGATGTGTGTTCAAAGTTCAAAGAGTCATCAAAGGCGAAATCAGAGTTAGACTTATTGCACCTATCGCACTGGTCAGTTAACCTTTTAACATTAATTACATAATATTTACCCACAAGATGGACAGACGACCTAAAAGAGACCGCAGGAAGACGCTGGATGCAGGCCGCTTCCAACCGGCCCTTTTGGAAATGGATGGGAGAGGCCTATATCCAGCAGTAGATGACCTATGGCTGAAATGATGATGACATAATATTGAATTGACATAAATGTTATAGTTTATTGAAATTGAATTTTTATGATTATTACTAGGAAATATTGACATATCTACTCTAACCAATAAGGTTAAACCAAAAGGGTGGTTGGGCTTATAGGTTAATTTTATTGTTATTGTATTCTGAATCGTAAATTTTATTGTTTTTTTTTATTGAATGACTCTTTACATAACTCCTAAGTGTGACGAGTATCTATATATATCTATATCTATACATATCATAGAAACGTAGAGATAAAAAATCTGTAATAGCGAGATAGGAATAAATATGCAGGGCGTCTTAAAATATGCAGCTGAACACAACGGACTGCCCCGGTGGCTCAGTTGGTAGTGAACCTAACTTCTGTGCTTGGGGGCGTGGGTTCGATTCCCATCTAGGACAAACATTTGTGTGATGAACATTGGTGTTTGTTCTATGTCTGGGTGTTAATATCTATTTAAGTATGTATTTAATATGTACGTATATCAGTCTCTGGCAGCCATATTACAAGCTTTGCTTAGTTTGGGGTCAGATGACCGTGTGTGCAAAAATGTCCCAGATGTTTATTTATTTAACACGTTAAGACATATATTAGAATTTTTGTCTGTCTGTTTGTCTCTCTACATGGATATGAAGATATTGCAAAACCACAAAGGTCACTAAAAAAATTTACTTATTCCCAGACATATGATGTCTATCTGTCTGACACTGTCTGCCTAACACTGTCTGTCTGACACTGTCTGTCTGACACTGTTTGTCTGATACTGTCTGTCATGCTTGTTTTTGTGTTATTTTATATTGTAGTATAGTATTTTGTGGTTATTGTTTGTTAAAAAAGTACTTGTTTTTCCACAACACAAATTAGTAGGTACATAAGTGTGACTCGCCTAGCCGTGTTATAAAATGTTTCCTCTTCCTTGTATTGTAGGTTTCATTGAACAAATGCAAAAAAATTAAAACCATGTCATGTCAGCGCCATCTATTGATGGGTACAGAACTATGTTCCTAGAGCTGTCAGAAAACCGCCAATTAAATGTATTGTTTTATTGACAGTGACATGCCGACGGAAAGCAGTATAGAACCGCCTTACGACATCCTTCTGGAGATCATAAGAGACGTCGGATTTGATATGCTAGTAAGTATACCAGTCCGATGGGGAAGAAAGGTTCTTGAATGGAGACCACGAACCGGACGACGCAGCGTAGGTAGGCCTCCCACTAGATGGATGCAGATGGCAGGCTGCCGTTCAGTGTGGAGGTTAAAGGGGGAGGCCTACGTTCACCAGTGGACGTCTTCTGGGTGATGATGATGATGATACCAGTCAGCCAGCATGACCTTTCAAGTTTTTTTAACCGCCGACGTAAAAAGAGGGCTTTTTTAAGTGTAACGTGTCTGTCTGTGGGATCGTAGGTCCCAAACGGCTAAACCGTTTAAGATTTTTTTTTTTTATTTGAAAGGTGACTAAAGAGCCTTTGGTTACTCTATATTGGACCACACGGGAAGCGTCAGGCTTCCCGTGTGGTCCTATTGTAATTTCGTACAGTTCTGACACAGTTTCACCCGCGTGGTGATGAAAATCGGCGATGATGACGATGATGAAAAGTAGCCTATGTGTTAATCCAGGACATAAGCAATGTATATTCCAAATTCCATCCAAATCCATCCAGCCGTTTCTGCGTGATTGAAACATACAACCATACATCGATCCAAACTTTCACATATATGATACTAGCTACGCCCCACGGTTTCATCCGCGTAGTGATGAAAAGTAGCCTATGTGTTAATCCAGGACATAAGCAATGTATATTCCAAATTTCAAGCAAATCCATCCAGCCGTTTCTGCGTGATTGAGTAACAAACATCCATCCATCCAAACGTTCACATTTATGATATTAGTGTTATTGTTTTTTGTCCACAGAAAGAGCAGACCGGCGTGAAGACGAAATACGCCCAAAATCCAAACTCCATGATGCAACACGAATACGACTCTGTCTTCTTCGTGTGTAGGAAACCATACTGTTAATTTGTACACAACTTTAAACATCTGTGCCCGAATTAGAAAAGAAATCCAAAAATTGAGCAGTGGCCTTAGTACGAGCACTTGCGAAAAAGTTATCGTTACGTAAACGATAGCAAATTTATGAAAAGTTTAACAGCGCCTCTATCGGACGTGAAAGGTAACTGAATTTTGCATAAATTTTGCTGTTGTTTACCCACAGACTAGGTATAGCTACTACGTAGCCCAGACTTGTAGTTACGATTATTTTCAATGGAAACAATTCAGTCAAATACCTGAGGAGCGGGGTGAGGGGTTACTATATGCTAATTGGCCCATTCAATGTCAGTTCAAAATGTAAACAAAGCAGTGATGGCGTACCTACGGTATTGGTCGGAAATGACGTGAGGTTCAGTGGAATCAGTGGGCGTGTTTTTTATATCAATAGTGGTCAACTGTTGAAGTGTCTGAACATGTTCGCCCTGCATTAAATGTCTAGTTATAGAAAGTCTTTGCGTTTACCTAACGATAAGTTTTTCGCAAGTGCTCGAACTAAGGCCACAGGTTTTCAATATGTATTTTTGCTCGCTAGATGGCGTTGAACACATTTACCGAGCGTAACAATCGTGTATAGTCCGTGCCAAACTTTATAGTTTAGATCAATATCTAAACTGTAAAGCTGCGCACGAGAATACAAGTTGTCGATTGACATTGAGACGTGGATCGATGCGGTCACACACAGCTAGTTGGCCTACGCCACGTCAACGTGAGGGAGAACAGAAACGTGGCCGCGACATTCGGCCCATGAGCGTGGCGTCATCAAATTACGCCGTTGTCGGTGACGTCATTCTAAGCATGTGAAAGTGACGTTATCAAGCCACGCGTGTGGTGGTGACGTCATCAACGATCGCGCGTGATAGTGACGTTATCAAGCCACGCGTGTAGTGCTGACGTCATCATGTTTCACGCGTGATAGTGACGTCATCAAGTCACGCGTGATAGTGACGTTATCAAGCCACGCGTGTGGTGGTGACGTCATCAACGATCGCGCGTGATAGTGACGTTATAAAGCCACGCGTGTAGTGCTGACGTCATCATGTTTCGCGCGTGATAGTGACGTCATCAAGTCACGCGTGATAGTGACGTTATCAAGCCACGCGTGTAGTGGTGACGTCATCAAGTCTCGCGCGTGATAGTAACGTTATCAAGGCACGCGTGTAGTGGTGACGTCATCAAGTCTCGCGCGTGATAGTGACGTTATCAAGCCACGCGTGTAGTGGTGACGTCATCATGTATCACGCGTGATAGTGACGTTATCAAGCCATGCGGGTGGTGGTGACGTCATCAAGCTACTCGCGTGATGGTGACGTCTGATGTTTAACACGTGTGATATCTTTTCGACGGGAGATTTTTTTTTTTTTTTTTTTATAATCTTTAGACCATGTTTCTTAGCGGCATGTTCTGTTTGAAACTAGTATGGAAACAAATATATATCAATTAAGAAAACCGACTTCAAAATTTGTAAATACGCAATTTCGTTAACTTGGCCGACATATTTTTTACAGTTGTTTTGATTTAAAAACCAAACTACTTAACCGATATTGATGAAATTTATATGGGACCACCTTCCGATGTATGGCCTAGCAAACAAAAAAAGAATCATCCAAATCAATTCATAATTGGCGGAGAAATCGGTGAACATACATTAACAAAAAATACCGTGGCACATAGATACACCTTCTTTTATGAAGTCGGTTAAAATGGTATATTTATCAAGTTTTGCCGAGTCAAGAATGTGAAAATTATGCGATGCGATGCATAACCTTAAGGTGGAACGTTTCACATTTGGCGGGAAATTCAAATTTCAAACAGTTTTTTTGTCCTTGTAACTCGGCCGGGTAATTATTGTGAAATGGCATAGTGTTCACGAAAATTGTTGGTCGTTCTTTACATTATCATGTACAGCTATTAATCAGTTACTCACCATATTACTTACATTTGGCATTAAACCGTTTGAAACAGCATAAATTTGTTTATTGACAAATGTATGTAATAATGTGCATTGGAGATAAATAGCTTTACGTGAGTGTGTAAAGAATAATAATCAATTTTCGCAAACATCATGATCGTTTACAATAATTACCCGGCCTAGCTACAAGAACAAAAAACTGTTTGAAATTTGAATTTCCCGCCATACGTGAAACGTATCACCTTAACATTGTAATCAGTATTTGTAATAAAAAATCTACAAAATCAGTTTGATACTTTTTCTTTTATAGATAAAGGGAAAATTAGGGGTCATCCATAAATTACGTCACACGTTAGTAATTATCACCGGAATGTGATATGGTGTGAGAAGAGGCAGGGCTGGCTTGTGAAAACCCTGTCACATGTTAAACTTCAAAATCTATAACTTGAAATTTATATGTGAATAAAAAACTGAAAATTTACAAACTTGATCTATATTTATTAATAATTAGCGACGCCCCCGGCTTCGCACGGGTGTAAGCTCGACCTTCGGCCTCGCTACTATGACCCATTCCAGGAACACAAAATTAAACATGTAAAGCGGTCCAGCCGTTTACTCACCGTTTAAACCTTCCCTGGACTAAGACAAACATTTCAAAATCATTCAAAACCAAAATCAGCTAAATCGGCCCAGCCGTTCTCGAGTTTTAGCAAGACTAACGAACAGCAATTGATTTTTTATATATAGATGATTTAGCACTCTCGCTATGAGACTATCTCTCAGGCAACAATAGTTAGCTTCTAGAGCGGCGATGTAATGCAAGTGAGACTAAAAAAAAAAAAAAAAACAATAAAAAACTGTTTTCTTTTGATTATTTTTAAAACATGCATAAATTTTTCAATTGTGTGACGTCACATCAGGGAGGGAGTGGGTTTTGAAAATGTGAAAACCTGTGACAAGGACGGCGGAGGGGTTAAAAAGTCCTAAAATTCGTGTGACGTAATAAGTGGATGGCCCCTAAATATAGTGTTGAATTTCTGCAAAGTAGAGCCTTTAATATATCACATTTGATACTGCATCAAAATTCAACAAAGTAACCTTGTAACGATATTATTTATTTTTTCAAAGTTGCACAGTTGCTTAACTTTTTTCAGTTAAAGATACATATTTATTGTAATAATGTCAAAAGAAGGCAATTTTATGATTTACTTTTGACAGCCCCGTTAGCTTAGTTGGTAGTGTACCTGCCTTCTGCGCTTGGAGGCGTGAGTTCGATTCCCATTTCCCACCTAGGACATGATGATGAACATTTGTGTTTGTTCTATGTCTGGGTGTTAATATCTATTTAAGTATGTATTTAAAAATATATATGTATGTATATCAGTCTCTGGCAGCCATATTACAAGCTATGCTTAGTTTGGGGTCAGATGACTATGTGTGCAATAATATCCCAGTTTTTTTATATATATTTTTTTTTACTTTGACTAATAAACAATAGACTGACAAATGTCAAATGTGATGTTTTAGATTGGCCCTCCGTAAAAAATATATTGGCAGACTGAAAATATTTAAGGTGTAGGTTAATTTCAAAAGACCAAGCATTATTTGTAATGTCTAAAATCACAAAAAAAGTATTAACGGTACTGATTTTTTATTTACAGTTAAGTTGATAGTTTATAAGTACAGTGGTAAAGAAAATGGCACACCATGATCTGCATGCATATATGAGATCAGTAAGTTTTTTTCTAACTGATATTGGTTTTTATGCATAAATAGGCTTGCGTTTGGCTGTCAACTCGCTTGCCTAGAAGAAGCCGATTCACTCTTGATTTGAAGACACCCAGATTGTAACTATCGGGGAACACCCATCAGGCATCGCATTCCACATACTAGCAGTTCGCACAATAAAAGTGGAACACAAAACACTAAAGTGGTACTATTGTAAACTGTTTAAATAAATATGTACTCTGGGTACAACACTCACAATGTGGGCATTGCCATATCCACCTCACAGCAATGGTGTGTGAAATCGAAAGATATCGTACAGCTGTGTTTAGATGGTCAATGTTTCCGACCCATGTCGGAGGAATAAAAACAGAACATACAAAAATAGTTGTTTTAGTTTAGGCACATATTTTGCAAAACAGCAATGTAAAGCGTACAAAACTCGGGGTCAATGCAGGGCCGGATTAACACTATCGGGGCCCCTAGGCAATGCAATTCTTGGGGCCCCTTTTCGATAGAATACTTCCACATTCAACCGTTAGATGGCGCTTTTTACAGTAAGTAAAAAAAACTATGGCAACATTACCAGATGTAAATAATGGGGAATGTCACGAATGAAATTTGTTTTTCTTGGTGCATGGCCCGCATCGATTAGGCCCCCGTGGGCCCCTAGGCAGTTGCCTCATCCGCCTTATGGATAATCTAGCCCTGGGTCAATGCACCGCGTAAATACAAAAGCGCGCGGCGCTGTGTGCGTGCGGAGGTCGTTCGTTGACCTCTAGCGTTAGCTCGATGTTTTATTTGCATTACATTGCGTAGTTTAAAAAGATTAAGATATTTTTTTTTGTATAACGGTTTTTTTTTCTGTAACTGGTGCTGGATTAAAATGCAAAACAAATTATTTAAATATTATGTAAAAAATAAAACTTGTTTTTTGTTGTATCGTAGCTGTAGTCATAAGTTTCGTTTTCGGGATTTCCCCCACACCCAGTATTGGTGTGCCATTTTCTTTTCCAAGCACTACACGTTACACCAAGACTTGTTATTTTAGTGCTTTCGGATTAGCGTTATTGGAGAATAGACTTTATAATCTTCGTATTAAGGCGGCAGTGGACATCGAGTCATATTCATACAAATATACTAGTTCAATTTTTCCCGAACTATATTAGTCCGATTTTGATGAAACTTGATGTTAGTAAAACTATATTGAAATTGGTAATACGAATTAATATCAAGTAAGACTTCCTAATTTTTTGTTACAAAAAAAAAACCTTTTTTTTGCAACTGAGAAAAAAAAATGCTAATAAAAAAAACAAAAAACCTGTTTGTTTTTTTTTAATAATACATACTGAGTTACAAGACGAGCGAAGTCGTTAACCTGATGCCTCTCCACGCTTGCCCATAACAGCTCAACGCCACTCAGAATTCGTAGGCATATTTTATGGGGTTCTTCAAAAGGGCTGTTAATAGAGTATTTATGGGTCGGCAACGTATCTGTGATGCCCCTGGTGTTGCATGTATCCATAGGCGTCGGTGATCGCTTACCATTAGGCGACCCGTCAGCTTGTTTGCCACCTGCGTCATAAAAAGATTTACCAAGTTTCATCAAATAGTGATTTCCGAAAACTTTATTATTTTGTTGTAAATAGGTATGTAAATAACCCGATGTCCGATCCTGCGTAAGAGTTTATATGTCTGTACATATTATGCGAGATTTAAAAAAAAATTGTTGTACCGGTTGAGTTTTCTTTGCAAAAATCTTATCCTAGCTAGTTGGTACTTGTTCATACTGAAACGACTCAACGGCAGGGGCGTTTCACTCCAGTTTAGGTACGTCCGGCCGGCGCACTGTTCGACGGGTATTTCGACGGGCTGGCCGCGCGACGTGTCCATCCAGTGTGTTCTTTGCATAAAAGAAATTATAACGAAATGTATTCTATTATTATAGAACAGGATTCGATGTACTTTTTTTTTGACCGATTGTATTCAACAGAATCTGCAAATTAGAGCTTCCAAGTGAGATCTCCCATAAGTTTATTCCTAAACATGCGTTGGGATGATTTTGTAACCTGCGCAAAAAACGTAACGCTTGTTCTAAATTTGAAACAAATTTCCCCTTAAACTTTTACATGATTGAAAAAAATGTAGAATAAACGTTACGTTTTTTGCACAGGTTAAATGTCATTCCAATTAAAGGAGAATATACGTAATAGGAAGGTAGGTTATGTACTACATAGGCTATATAGCTGGTAAGTAAATACTAGTAAGTATACTGTGTAAATATCAAGAAGACAACCCTAACGTTAAACGTGCCGCGTCCGGAGAGATAGAGCTATGTGATAGAAAGAGCGGCTCTAGGAAAATATAAGAGGCAGTATCCAACGCTGAGCGAGTGTAATTGCTACTTTATTGCCTCGTAGATAGAGTTTATATTTATTTAAATTTCATGCAGAGTGAACTTTCTGTGTGTATTATGTATTCTGTGGTACTGGGTCACTCCAGGACTGATGATGAAGATAAATAAAACACCAAATCAATCGGTCAAACTTTTATTCAGATACTGTATGAAATATCTACCTATCTTGATCGCATCATCGTTTACATAGTTCATTTTGGCAAACGTCAAAAACTGTCTCCGTAACAGAGAGAGCTTCGGTGGACTGACATACTGTATGAAGCCAGCGTCTAAAGTACAGTTTGGGTAGTCGGGGAACTTTAGAACTCCGCACATGTCCATCTGTTTCGCATCCAGAATGTGTTTGGTTATAGCTTGAGTCAGCTTGTCTAGCTCATAGAGGAAGTTGTTTGAGCTTAGCGGGGGCTGGAAGAGAGAACAAGGAATATTGCATCTTGCAGTACAACATGTAATAAAACGCGGTTTTTCACTACAGTTATATGATTATTTACGTGATATTTACCGTGGTAAGGTTCTGGAAACTCCCGATATTTCGGTGCAGTTACATGCACCATGTTCACGGGAAGACTGAAGAATGCGTGTGGTTGGTCAAACAGTTCAAAGTTAGGTGTAGACAAAACCTTCAACCTTCTTTCTCAGTCACGGATCAGGCGGTCACTGTACAGATTAAAGAGGCTTGGCGATGACAGGCCACCCTGTCTCACACCACATTCAACCTTATACACTTCCGATAGTGACCCCACCCACCTCAAATAGTTACTTTGATTGCCATACCAATACTTAAGGATAGATTATCGTTTGCAGTTGTGTGCAGCTCTATATTGAATTGTGCATTTGTAGAACTAGTAAGAATATAATATGTAATGTAAGTGTGTGCAGACTTTTTCCGATACTAGCTTGAGTTTGAGGCAGATCCAAACTAGGTATATATTATCAAAGAAAGAAAAAAAGATGGTGCATGTAACTGCGCTGAAATATCGAGAGATCCATCCACAATCATATAATGTTAAATATCCCGTATAATAATCATATAGCTGTGGCCCTATCACCGTTGTCCTAAGGCGTCTCTTTGACAAAAGCCTTCAGAAACAGTACTTACATTCTGTGTGCTCATGTTAGGTGGCGGGGGCTTCTTCTCAAACAGCACTTTGTAGATGTCATCGAGTGGGAGCTCGTCTGTCGGCTGAACAGTAAATAATGGACTGTCCCATCTGTTGTTGGAGTTCGGTTCTTCAAACCTGGAATTATAAATGGGAGTTGAAACAAGTATACGACTGCCCCGGTGGCTTAGTTAGTAAGTAACCTACCTTCTGAGCTTGGGAGCATGTGATGAACATTTGTGTTTGTTCTGTCTGGGTGTTAATATCTATTTAAGTATGTATTTAAAAATATATATGTATGTATATCAGTCTCTGGCAGCCATATTATAAGCTTTGCTTAGTTTGGGGTCAGATGATCGTGTGTGCAAATATGTCCCAGATATTTTATTTATTTATTACATTGCTTTTTTTAAACCCCTGATAAAAGGCCAAGTTCCTCAATGAATTCTCATATAAAACCACAAATATATATTTTTATTGGATAATAGGCTTGCACTTCCCCTGATGATAAGATGATGCAGTGCATTGAGCACTCTTGCCTAGATGAAACCGATACACTTGCGACTTGATGACACCCAGATTGTAACTATTGGGGAACACCCATTCAGGCAGCACATTCCTCAGTGTAGCGGTTTGCACAATAAAAGTGGAAACAAAGCGCTTCGTACAGTTTTCGCAATATCAACCATGAAACGGTACCGCCTTTTCTTGTTGAATTAATATTAAGCGGCATTATAATTATCAATATTTTTGTTGTTTTAGAAAAAAATACATTATTAAAAGTCATATAATGAAAGTTATTAAATGCCATGTCATTCACATTTGGCAAAATATATGGAGCAGTACACCAGATAAAATACCTATAAAGTCACAGGGCCTTACTTGAAAACGATACTCAAGTTGACATATGCTTAAATATGCCCCGTCTTGTTTTCACGTGTGACGATTGCCGTCAGCGAGAAGTTGACAGAGCATTTTAAAACATAGATCAACATGAGTAACGTTTTTAAGTAAGGCCCCTAATCTCTAAGAGGAAACATTAAAACATCGTCAGAGCATCGCTGTACATACCTAGACATCAATTATATAGTTCGCAACGCGATATTTACTCCAATAAATAAATATCTGGGACATTATTGCACACATGGTCACCTGACCCCAAACTAAGCAAAGCTTGTAACATGGCTGCCAGAGACTGATATACATACATATATATTTTTAAATACATACTTAAATAGATATTAACACCCAGACATAGAACAAACACAAATGTTCATCACACAAATGTCTGTCCTAGATGGGAATCGTAATTTTAATAATTCTGTCTTCCCGTGAACATGGTGCATGTAACTGCGCCGAAATATCGGGAGCTCCTTCCACAACCTTACCACGGTAAATATCCCGTAAATAATCATATAACTTTAATAATTCTATTATTTATTATGGCTTTTTATTTATTGTGATCTTTATTTTATAAGCATGCTGTGAATGTGAGCACCATCTCAAATCAATCGTGGTTTTTTGGCGCAACACACACACATCATCAGCCAATTAACGTCCACTGTTGGACAAGGCCTCTCATAGAGAGGGGTGTTGCCATAATCCCCACGCTTGGCAGGCGGCTTGGGGATCGCAGTACGTTCACTGTGTACTATTAGGACGCTGCTGCCCATCCTCCGGTGGTTCTGGTCGCAGTTTTAGGACATACCCGGGTCCCGGGACATTTTGGCGCAACATAAGATTATAAAATGTATTGTGTTAAGAAAATGAAAAAAAAAATCTAGCATTTGGACATTTTATTGTAGGGCCTTTGAATCCCACTACATAACAGAATTGTTATTATTATAATATAAACAAATTAATGAAGCGCACCGACATTCAACAGTCATTCGCTGGCGCTCAAATAAAGCGAACGTACTCAATCCATCTACCGGAGAAACAAATTCGCACCAAGCGCCGTCACAGCAGCCCAGCCCATCATCCGAAATTCCAATCACATCACGTCGGAGTTTTCACATTCAACACAAACCTAATCCTAAATTGGTGACTCCGACGAACAAATACAATCAATAAACTATTGAGTACGTTTCAAACATCTGCGATGACCACACCAATCACCAACGTCGAGGAACTTCACGGACTGCTCACGGACCAAAGCGCACCAGGCGCACCACCACCGCAGCAGCTCAGCACCAGCCGCATCACAGCAGAACTCGCAGCAAACGCCGTCACCATTCAGACGCGCATCAGCGACTTCTGGGCCACACGACCTCGACGCTGGTTCCACCAGTTTCATCATACGATCATCACGCCACAAAAAGCAACAGACTTATCACAGCAACACAGAGAACAAAGCACAAAAGACGCCGCCAGTCATAACAAGATCGGGTCGCGCGGTGAAGAAAACGGTTCGTTTTGATATTTGAACCGGGCCGCCGCCGGCGCCGCCGCACTTATCTGCACCACTCGACCGCAGACCACTTCACTACTCACAAAGCATCATCTATATATTTTCAACTTTACTGCAATTTCACCTACTTCGACGCTGCACTCTACGTCACTTCAACATGGATCACCCTGAGAGCAAGCCCACAACATAGAACGCCGCAGGTGCTGCGCCCCAAACAGCGCAGGTCGACCACATCCAGGACACACACTGTATGTCGCTGGCCCGTCATGATCGTCAGCGTTGTAATTTCCACTGGCATCCTGTACGTCATGTGGAGTTACTATTAAAAGCGGATCGAGACTTCAGTGGACAAGCGCGTCACCATAGTCATAGCGCTACGTGTGTCGTCGATTCAAACCACACCTCTGCGTTTCCGGCAACCTCCCAGAAAAGCACGTTTTACGTTTAAACAAATATAAATTCGGGTAGTGCAGTGAAGTGAAATAAAAAACAAAACAAACGTATAAGTTAAAGTGCGCGTAACTAACAACTAACAAGTATTATTATATCAAAAGACAATTTTATTGTAGTTATGGTTTTTACGGAAAAATATTCTATGTGAAATAAAAAGTAGCAAGTTATTTTTTCTTTTATAAGACAAACTGTCAACAAACAATGCACTATGTTATATCAAAACTGTAAACATATTAATTTTTAATTCACTACATTTTACACACTTATTTTTCATTGTTAAATTTTTATACAATTTACACCCTTAATGTTATCATACTTGTAAGTCATGTTGTCAACTTTAATGTATGTTTAATCTACTTTTAGCTGCAACAAAGTACTTACCACCTAAGTAACACATTACAGAATCTATTTTATCATGTAAATTTTACCAAAAAAATTTTTTTAAGAGGGATGTAGATGTAGGGCCTTTGAATCCCACTACATCACAGAATTGTTATTATTATAATATAAACAAATTAATGAAGCGCACCGACATTCAACAGTCATTCGCTGGCGCTCAAATAAAGTGCACGTACTCAATCCATCTACCGGAGTTTCAATTACCCATTCATATTATTTAGGATAACCTTCTGCATCAAATCCAAGAGTCAGATACAACTATAATACAACACACATATCAACATAAACAAATTATCCTAAATTATAATATTACCTTAACTTTGTCAACGCATCAAAAACTTCCTGCGTATACGGTAGCTTATTGCAATCTTGTGTCTCCTTTACCTCTGTGTCTATTATATCGCTTACTTTCTCTAACAAAGTACCATCTATTGTTACGTCCTTGTCAGCATCAGTGGTGTTTGTATTGGTATCCTTTTCTGCCACAATGGTATTTGTATTGCTATCCTTTTCTGCCACAATGGTGTTTGTATTGCTATCCTTTTCTGCCACAATGGTGTTTATATAGCTACCCTTGTCTGCCACAATGGTGTTTGTATTGCTATCCTTTTCTGCCACAATGGTGTTTATATAGCTATCCTTTTCTGCCACAATGGTGTTTATATAGCTACCCTTGTCTGCCACAATGGTGTTTGTATTGCTATCCTTTTCTGCCACAATGGTGTTTATATAGCTATCCTTTTCTGCCACAATGGTGTTTATACTGCTATCCTTGTCTGCCACAATGGTGTTTGTATTGCTATCGTTGTGTGCCACAGTGGTGTTTGTATTGCTGTCCCTGTCTGGTGCGGTGTTTGTATTGTGCTTCTCTAGCCTCTCCTTGTTGGCCTCCCATGCTTCATCGTGGTTCCGTATGGTGTAGATGGTGCATTGTGTTGATTTGCTTGCTTTAGATGCACAGTACAGTTCATATCTGCAGCCTACAAGAAAAAAAACATTTTAAGCCATGAAGGAGGTTTACTGTACACAGTTCAGTTCATTTATTTCTTCAAATGGGTACATTAGTGTACACTTATGAACGTCAACAACAAATAACTATAATTAAATTAACTCAAATACAATTCAAAAGTGTTGCCAAGTTTCCGAGTTGGAAACCTACCAGACTTCAGTTTGGTAGATTTACAGCACTAAAACTTTATAGAATGAAATAAAATAAAATTTAATAGCTTTAAAAGAAGTATTAAATAACTTAAAATGTCAAATTTGTAAATTAAAATCTATTGTAAAATTGTAAAATGTCAATAAATAATAAATTAATTAGTTAAAAATAATATATGCGGGATTTAATTTCATTCTGTACAATATTAATTAATTAGGTAAGTCCATGTCAATGTTTACATTTCGCCATGCCTTTTTATCTGTTATAAATTCGTCCACCTTGTAGTAAGCTTTCTGAGATAAGAGCTTTTTCAAATTAATTTTAAAATTCCTTTCATTGAGGCATGTCAAAGTTTTTGGCAGAATATTATAATAATTTATGCAATTAACGACGAACGATTTTTGAATTTTTACAAGCCGAGTCTTTGGTAATAAATATTTATCTTTGCTTCTTGTATTAAGACCATTTGTAGTAAAGTTATGCAAGTGTTTTCTTGCATATAAAATACACTCGTAAATATATTATATATAGTCAAATCAAGTTCTTGTCAACTGATGTTGGCAAGAAATTTGTGGCCCTTATTTTTTCAGATTTAGCGGCTTTGGAGGCTTTTTCTGCCCACCAGTCGCTTGATTTTTTCTGGATTCTTACGAGGTATTGTTTGTAGAGCTGGGGAAAGTCTCTACAGCTTTTTTTCGTATTTCCTAAAATATCTTAGTTTTTGACAGATTTCGGCTCATTAGTGTTTTTTTTGTTTCCATGACAACGCCGTCCGACGAGGGCGGCGAGTCGGCGCACATCGAGCGACGTCACCGCCTGACGTGTCGCGGCCGTCACTAGATAGGAATTCTAAGCTTTGAGATAAGCCTTTATTTTATTATCATGTCATCTTCCACCCCTTTTAGGCGAAATGCGGCATCGGAATTTAATTTTGTGTCGCAGCAGAACTTGATACAGTGCCCGGAGTGTCCCCAGGTCCGTTATTTCAAAGGCCAAAAAGGTCTCAAAATTCACCATACAAGGTGCCACAAAATTATTAATCTTTCGGCTCCAATCTCAGGCTCATACGTACCGACTAGCAGTCCCACGAGTGCTGCTACTCCTTCCAAACCTTTTTGGGAGGTTCTAAGCTCGTATAAAAATTCTTTCCCGATTTTAAAACGCATCCCGCGTGGTGCACGTGTTTCGGTTGCTCTTTGTTTATCATCCGCAATAAGGAATGCAATTTCCATAAATTCTAAGCACGCCTGGGAACATCTCCTCACTTTTCCTTACAGTGTGCTTTACGTACATTTCGATCCTTTCAACAAAAAATCCCTTACTACTAGAGTAAAGGAAAACTGCGTAAAGTACAGAGTATTGGAAGAGAACCCTTCAGACCTTGTGAATGTTATTCCGCCAAAAAATCGGAATAAGCTGAATTCCAAAAAAACTGACGTTTCGGCTACTTTTAAAATAGTAGAGAACAAAATTAGTGATGGCGATATCAAAGGCGCCGCACGTGTCTTGTTCTCTAGTGACACAATCGCTCCCTATACACCAGTTACGGTTCAGTCACTACGTGACAAACATCCACCTGCAGCGGCAAATCTCCACCTCCCTGATCCACCACAACCAGATGACGTTGCTATTGAAACCACATGCCAGGAGATTGCAGCGGCTGTCACATCTTTTCAGAGTGGCTCAGCTGGAGGCCTAGATGGTCTGACGCCTCAACATCTAAAAGATCTTCTATCTTTTAGTTGTGGTGAGGCCAGTGAGACCCTCTTAAGAGACCTAACAGCTTTGGTAAATCTCATGTTATCTGGTCGGGTCAGTGATGACGTCATTGAAATTTTGTATGGCGCTAATTTATGCGCACTTGTCAAAAAAGACGGTGGTATCAGACCTATTGCGGTCGGCACCACATATCGACGCCTCGCGGCCAAGGCAGGCTGTAGGAAAAAGGTCGCTCTTTTGAGTAGCCTTTTCCAACCGATACAGCTTGGTTTTGGTTCGCGAGGTGGATGTGAGGCTGCTGTTCATTCTGTCCGAACTTTTATCGATCAAAATTGCGGTGAGGTACTGCTAAAGGTGGATGTCAAAAACGCTTTTAATTCGGTCGATCGCGGTGCCCTGTTGACACAAGTAAAAGATAAAATTCCTGACCTTTTCAATTTTCTCTGGCAATGCTACGGCAGTCCTACCAAATTGACATACCAAAACAATGTTTTGTTATCATCCGTCGGTTGTCAACAGGGTGA
This sequence comes from Agriopis leucophaearia, assembly GCA_949125355.1. Classification (NCBI taxonomy): domain Eukaryota; kingdom Metazoa; phylum Arthropoda; class Insecta; order Lepidoptera; family Geometridae; genus Agriopis; species Agriopis leucophaearia. Next base: position 3,067,233 of record OX421289.1, read on the forward strand.
TCCTTTCGGTCCCGCCATTTTCAGCCTAGCAATTCACCCAATTATTCAACGTCTCCAATCCAAACTTAATGTTTGGTACTTGGATGACGGAACCATAGGAGGCGACGTAGACACTGTTCTAAGTGATTTGCAAATTCTCATAGACGAATTTCGTCTTATTGGTTTGGAACTAAATTTTTCAAAATGCGAACTTTTTGTTTGCGATTCATGTCCGAATAAAGAGTCGGTTATTCAAAAATTCAATGATTTAGCTCCCAATATAAAATCATTAGACAGGTGTTCTCTCCGACTCTTGGGTTCGCCGATATTAGATGAGTCTTTTTCACCTTTTGTTGAAGAAAAAATTCAAAATTTTATGAGTGCTTCTGACAGGTTACTCAAAATAAACGCCCATATGGCGTTTACAATTATCAGATACTGTTTGTTTGTTCCTAAATTTATGTACGCTTTACGATGTAGTCCACTGTGGAAACACGGTGAGCTCCTTTCGAGCTTAGACAATGTCGTAAAGGAAACTCTAATATCGGTTTTGAATGTTGATTTGAATGACAGGACATGGTCACAAGCCTCACTACCGATAAGGTTAGGAGGCTTAGGGATCCGCCAAATTTCAAGTGTTGCATTACCGGCGTTCTTGTCCTCATTTCATAGTACTCATAATTTAATAGAAAAAATCCTTGCACCCTCTTTAGGCCCTTCCGATGTAGTTGTTTCTCATTCGAAAGAGGCAATGAATGCTTGGAGGCTGGCGTGTCCAAATACCGATTTTCCCAGGAAGTTGTCTTCCCAGAGTCTGTGGGATCGGCCGATCTGCGAACTAGCACGGAAATCGCTCTTAGATACGTGTTCTAGTATTGCAGATCGTGCTCGTATTCTTGCAGTCTCTGTTTGGGAATCGGGACTTTGGTTGCAAGCCATGCCCTCTTTTAATACCGGTAACATTTTAGACCCAACCGCATTTCGTCTAGCTGTCAGCTTACGCTTGGGTGCAAGGTGCTGTGAGGCTCACCGCTGTCAGTGTGGTACTGCAGTTGACCAGCTCGGTCACCATGGTCTCTCTTGCTCGAGAAGCGCTGGTCGTATTGGCCGACACGCCAGCCTGAACGACATCATACGCAGGGCTTTTTCCACCGCCAATGTCGCAGCTGTGCTCGAACCGAGCGGTCTTGCGCGTGACGATGGACGGAGGCCTGATGGTATGACACTTGTTCCCTGGAAGTTGGGGCGGCCCCTTGTATGGGACGCGACTTGTGTCGATACTTTGGCACCGTCACATCTTCCTGAGACACAGGGTAGGGCTGGTGCAGCTGCCAATTCGGCAGAGCAGCACAAGCGGCGCAAATATGCTAACCTCGGCAGTGGTTACATATTTGAGGCGTTTGGTGTCGAGACATTGGGCCCTTGGGGACCGGGAGCTCACCTCATTTTCAAAAATCTTTCAGAGCGTCTGATTAACGCGACGCGTGACCAAAATGCTGGCGTGTATCTGGCTCAACGTATAAGCATTGCCATTCAACGTGGTAATGCCGCCAGCATGCTGGGTACGCTGCCAACTGATAGTGGGTTTGAGCATTTGGATTGTCTTTAGATCTTCAACGGTCTATGGACAGTCTAACTGTTTATTTAGTGTTAGTTTTAGCTAGTATTTTGTTTATTTAATAAAGGCACACTTTAAAGTAAATATATTGACATGGCATTGTCAGAATGTTAATAGTTTTGAACAGTTCTCTCAGGGAATCTCTAGATCCAAGCCTGTAAATACCTCTAACAGCTCTCTTCTGGAGCACAAAAATAGATTTAATATCTGCCGAATTTCCCCAAAGGATAATGCCATAAGTCATAAGGGAATGAAAATAACTGAAATATACCATCCTAGCAGTATGAACATCGCAACATTCTCTTATTTTTCTTACAGCGTAAGCAGCTGAGCTTAATTTGCTTGACAACTTCTTTATGTGAGGTCACAGGTTTGCCATAGGTGTATAGGTAAGGATTTTTAAATTAAATTAAAAACAATTCGGGTAAATGTTTTTTGGATGTATCTAATAGGCTAATGGACCAATTATTTTTTAATGCCTTTTATAAAAGCTGACCATTGAGCAAATCACCAAAAACAACATTAAATAAATAATATCTGGGACATTTTTGCACACACGGTCATTAATACACTGTTTTAAACTATCACGGTTGTTCAATACAGTTATATGATTATTACCACGGTAAATATCCTGTAAATAGTCATGTAACTACAACATTACTTAGTAATAAAAAAGGTTAATTTTTTGTAATCCACATAAGATACGACCAGGAAATCCATACCTGGAAGGCTCAGAAAATGATGCCAAGCCAAGCTCTCGAGTCAAGCTCGGCGCATAAAGCGCAGAATACACCGGAACTATGAAAAAGGGTCCTTTCCCTGCTAAGGGAGGACCATGGCTGAAATAGTAATAAATACCTTTGATGTAGTTGCCCCCGTCTAGTATGACGACATTATCCTTGCCAATAAGCCTTAGAACTTCCGATTTAAGGTATCCTCTCACTCGTTTTTCTTTCTGAGAGTCCAAATATGTGGAGTTTTTCTCATAACCTAACTTAACAATGGTTTCATCTTCAGATACGATTTCTACAGATTTTCCGTGCTTTTTTTCGAAAACTTCTTTAAGCTCGACAGCTCTTGATGTTTTTCCACTTACTGGTGTACCACAAATAATTATTAGAGGCATAATTAGAACGTATTCGCAAAAAGATTGTTGAAATTGATATTTTATGCAAGAAAGAAAACAAACGGATTACGGAACGATGACAAGTTGGCCACGAATGACAATGACATCACCAGTTTTTTTTTCACCCATTACTAATTCGGCTAAAGCCATTAAGACCATAACACCTTTTCTTCCGTATTTTATTATCTAAGTATGCCCTATATATTTTTGAGTATTGACGCCAACGTGAACCATCCATGTCGTCTCTTTGTATAATTTTCGTAAACTTGTGTATTTTCGGGTGGTAATGCGTAATTAAAGGTGGACTATCATTTAAGTGTTCGTGGACGAGCTCGAATAGTCCGGTCAATATAGACATTTAAAATAACAAAATTCCCGGAGAGCCAAATTTTGGTGGAGAACTGGGGTTTACCATTACAAATAAAGTTTTTAAAAATCCCCATCGACCCTATGTGTGCTACAATAGTTATTCGGAGTCAAAGGTCAAAATTTGAGGTTTTTTGGATTTTTCTCGAAAACGGTAAGTTTTGTCACAAAAATCTCAAACCAAACTTGTAGATCTTAAAATTTTCTACAAAAATAATTTCCATAATTTTTTCCCTAAGAGTTACCATTCTTGAGATATCGCGATTCTAAGAGTCACATTATACATGATATGCACACATTTCCACGCCACCTGTGAGGTAATGTACTCGGCGCGTTTTTTTTACCGTGGTTTCCCCTGTAGGCCTACTCCACTAACTGTCATGACAATTTTAGGATAATTAAAGGGAACAATACCCGTCAAGTTCTAGATATTACCTTATTATTGATATTGATTATTGGGTTAACTATATTGTTTTGATTTCTTTAGATATTTTAATCAGATTCATGCTCTTGAAAGTCTACTTCAACAGTCATGTCTTCTTCGATTTCTTCTTCTTCCTCTCCAGGAGAAGAAATCGAAAAAGACATGACTGTTGAAGTAGACTATAAATATAGTTCCGTTTTAAAGTTCAAATATACTTTTACTATTTATGTACCTACAGCACATGTAGTTCATAGTAGTTCTACACGCAGAAAACCAGTGATCTTTATGTTACAAGTAAATGCAATTCGCCAGACGTTATTACAAAGACTGAAGACATGCATATCTTTAAATAATCGCGAGGATGCCTCCAAAAAATAAAATAAAAAATTGTTTTTCGTTTAAATTGGTCTCCATAATACGGGCCTTTGAGCCTAGTGTGGGACCGCAGGAATATCTGCGATTTATTGCCTTATTTTAAGTGTAATTATATTTTTTGTTTAAAATGTATTAATATGGTGTTTTTGGAAAATAAATTATCTTATCTATCTTATGCCCTGAAATGTCGTAAGATTTCATTTCAATCAAGCTACCATAGATTCTCCCTGTACGTAAGCTAAATTTAAAGGATTATAGGTATGACATTCATCAACTTGCACTGAGCCAGCATGGTGGAAGGGCCAATCCTTTGTCTGAGCGAAGGCCTGTGTGAACACGATAGTCTGAAATAATGATGATGATAAATCCAGCATATTTTGTAACATGAATGCAATATCTGCCAAAGACGCGGTGCAATTGCAGATTGCTTCCATATTGAAATTGAAATATGTCTTCTGAAATGAAATTTCTTATATTATTATGAGAAATTTCATATCCACGTTTCTTGATTTATATCAACCGACGACATCGTGAGAGTCGCGGGCATCCAGTGGATGCAGATGGCAGGATGTCGTTCAGTGTGGAGGATAAAGGGGGAGGCCTATGTTCAGCAGTGGACGTCTTATGGCTGATAATGATGATTGTGGGTTATCCCTAAGGGATAAACATATACCACTGCGGACTTTTTTGTAGACCTTTTTAAGGTGTACAATACTTATTTTGATCTATCTCGTAGGGTACAGCCAGCGCTTGCAATGTTTTTTCTTTTGTATACTTCTCTACTTATATAATATATTTTGTTGTATAACTTTTGGTGATCCTTAAATAAATTAGAAAAAAAGATAGCTACTGTTTTTTTATGTTATATCTCGGCTAGTTAAAGGTTCACATTCGCGTGATTTTCCGCAATGCACTGTTTCAGCGTTGTTTCGAGGCTGTGTTAAGAGGTAGCCGTATAAAAAATAAGTCCCTGTCTTTTTTATCTCTCGTTAAAGGAGCTGATTGTTTTCAAACAGCTGAATAGATTTTCTTTAATCATAGCTAAGAACTCTCGATCAAGTCACATAAAATAATTCTTGCAGTTTAAAATACTGAAAAACAGGCTTTAAAATCGCTAATCCTGAAGATCCTGGTAAGGATAATTGGACAAACTAAATTATTGCATTGTTATTGGTCCTTGATAAGTGTGCGAAATTACAATTTCATTCGACGTTTTGAAGTAGTCGAAAATCAAGTTCAAAGATTTCGTTACATACATAGAGTAAATCAAAATCATATCGGCCGTTTGGGAAGTAAGTAAGTACAATGCCACAGATAATCACAAAGATACACACGTTTTATTTTTAAATTATATATTAGGCTTGCGCTTGGCCGCCAACTCGCCTTGATGTTAAGCGATGATGCGGCCTACGATGGATCACGCTTGCCTAGAAGAAACTTTTTCACTCGTGTCTTGAAGACGCCCAGAAACTACAAAATAATCTTATAACACACCTGTGTTAGAGTCAGGGGTCAAATTAAAACGTATCTAGAACCAGACCTGTCGCAGTAATTTTTAAACTTTCGCGATTCGAACACATGTTTTCATATTTATCGGGACTTATCGCGCACTATTAAATATAGGTAAAAATAGATACCTTTCGCTCGACGTTTCGACCATGTTACAATGGCCGTGGTCACGAGCTGACTGAAAACTGCGGGTGAGTCCGGCGAGAAGAGCGGATATTATAGAAAACCTACGCACACGGACAGATACCTACACGCTACGTCACACCATCACCCTCGCCATCTGCAGTCGGTGGCCAGGTCTCTGTTGGACAGAGCGGACGCCCTCTGTGACCCTGAACATGTAGGAGCTGAAAAAAGGCATGTTCAGGAGGTACTTAAAAGAAATGGCTATGGTGTGACTAAACGCGGTCGGGCAAGACGCAAATGCCACAAGAGAAGGACTGACGTCGAGCGGCAACCGGCTTTCATGCCTTACGTTAAAGGAGTAACGGATAAGGTAGGGAGCTTGCTGAAAGAGTACTCCATCAAAACAGTGTATACCCCCTTATCAAAGTTGGCGAGACACGTGAGGTCGCCGAAAGACGTTATTCCTTTTCAGACCCCTGGTGTGTACAAGGTTGATTGTAGCTGCGGTAGTTCCTACATAGGTCAAACAAAGCGTACCATAGCAGAAAGGATCAAAGAACATATCGCAGCCGTCAAAAATCGCCAGACACAGAAGTCGGCTATAGCAGAACATTTGCTTGAGTCGGGGTCCGGTCACTGGATCGAGCTCCACGACCCGAAGGTCCTCTCCACTGAACGGCATTATTTTTCAAGAATGGTTCGTGAAGCGGTTGAAATCAGAAAACATCGCAATTTCAACCGGGAGGATGGATTTAAGTTAGCGGCGTCGTGGAATCCCATAGTAAGCAAATGTACAAACCGCGGTGTAGGTACTAGGACTTTTACCGATACAGTCAGTATTGTGTGTCGTAGTGACAACCCTGCAATTTTTCAAGATCAAGATCAAGTGAGGGTAGGAGAACAAAATATCCGCTCTTCTCGCCGGACTCACCCGCAGTTTTCAGTCAGCTCGTGACCACGGCCATTGTAACATGGTCGAAACGTCGAGCGAAAGGTATCTATTTTTACCTATATTTAATAGTGCGCGATAAGTCCCGATAAATATGAAAACAGACCTGTCGCACTCCGCACTTTAGGTATGAAGCTATAAGTGGTCGACTGGTCGGACTTGCCGTGCCCTCTGCCGCGCGATAGACAGATATAACGCGACAAGAGTTACGCGATAGACAGAGAGGCAACTTCTAGGTCAATATAGCAGTAGGTAGTTAGCGCTCGCACGTCCTGATTTGCACTTTATTGTGTGGTAGTAAGAGTCGCTACTTATTTAAATGCTTTTGCGGAGTGAACCTTTTGTACTTGTACTTTATGTATTCTGTGGTCAGGGGTTAAAAAGTATATAGAAGGTAGATATAGGTTTCTAATTTACGCGCCCACACCACAGTAAGCACCTTCTTTAAATAAATGTTAATACCAAACCAATCCCTCCTTCCACAGCACACAAAACGTACAGATTAGAATAGATTCAGATGGACAACTTAAGTAAGTAGGTACATAATATTATTATTAAACAGAATGCATAAGATCCAAGTTCATTTATTCAGTAAACATAAAAAACAAGTTTGGAATCATAATAAACTTACCTAAATTAAAATAAAGACACAAACTTAACTAAATTAAAATACTTAAATATAATAACAAATATCTGGGGCCTTACCCCTAGCTTCACTTTTGCGAGCCAACTTTTAGTAGGTACCTGATAGGTACCTAAAATTAACCAACTCATTTAAGCTGCATCGTTTAAAAGCGTCTAACTTAAATGAACGAAAATCCGTTTTACTATGCATGTGCGCGTGAAAATAGCAAAGCTTGGCGGCTATCAAATAACTACCGCTTATCGTAGTTGATGGTACCGTTTCGACAAATAACACCTATGCGGGTCAACTTTTCTAGCTGGGGTAAGGCCCCAGGGATCTTTTTTGCACACACGGTCATCTGACCCTAAACTAAGCAAAGCTTGTAATATGGCTGCCAGAGACTGATATACGTACATATATATATATTTTATTACATACTTAAATAGATAGATATTAACACCCAGACATAGAACAAACACAAGTGTTCATCACATGAATGTTTATCCTAGGTGGGAATCGAACCCACGCCCCCAAGCGCAGAAGCTAGGTTCACTACCAACTGAGCCACCGGGGGAAACTACACTAATCTAATACACCGCCATCCAGTGTCTAGTCAGCTATCAGCGGATTCAGCCATCGCACCAGCCTTGTTTTGCGTACCGGGAATATGAGACGACGCGACGCAAGGGTACGTATATAAATATATATATATATAATATTATTTAGCGATACAAGGTATATAAGTATATATGCATGTGACAAATATAGAGCTAATGCCATAAGTAGCGGCCGTATCGCTAAATAATATTATCTGAACCGGTTTCTTACAAGCAAGCGTGTTCCATTATCGTAGACCGCAACATTACAAGGTCATCAGACAATGTAGGCTTAGTAATAGGGTCCTGTTTTCACCCTTTAGATGGATAAATAATAAATGGGTAGCGCGGGATCCACAGACTGATTGTGAGAAACAAGTTTAAACAATAATAAAGATTTCATTTATGCAAATAGATTTGAATTATATTTGACCGCCAACTCGTCTGAGCGATCACAATATCATAGTTGTCCCTTTGCCCGTGCTTATTCTGCGCGAATCCGACGCAAATAGTGTAATTGGCAAAAGAAACAAAGCGATTTCTTATTGAAAAGAACTGTGTTTTGTGGGCCGCTGGCGTTACTGTGAAAGAGCATTTTTACTCACGTCACGACGGATCGTGCAAAAGAAAAGTGCATTTGGGAAAAGAGGTTGTGAGTTAGGGTTTACGTATGTCTTTTTCAATGCCATATAGGTGGCAAACAAGCTAACGGACGCATCATGGTAAGCGCTCATCGGCGTCTATGGACTGATGACCAGCAATTAATTTTTAACCGACTTCATAAAAGGAGGAGGTTACAATTCGATTGTAAATAAATAAAACGAAATGTTCGTTGCCTCAGAACTTTCGGCTGGGTGAACCGATTTTGATGATTCTTTTTTTATTTGAAAGCTGGTGCATCCCGTGTGGTCCCATTTTGGTCCAGTTCTGACATTTTTATAAAGTCGGTTTTTTAAATTGATAATTATTATATACGATAAATAGAAGTCATCGTCCCAGTCATAGTCAAACAAAGTAAGGCACAGCCTAGTCCAAGTCATGCTCCAGTTAGGTGGGTGATGGTTCACTTACCGTGGAAACTACAGTGGCCTTAGTACGAGAACAGGCGAAAAAGTTATCGTTACGTAAACGATATGTATGAAAAATTTAACAGCGCCTCTATCGGACGTGAAAGGAAACTGAATTTTTCATACATTTGCTATCGTTTACGTAACGATAACTTTTTCGCAAGTTCTCGTACTAAGGCCACTGTTTCAGAGTAGGATAGTGTGGATTTGTTTCATTGCGTTTAGAATTAAGATCGACTGGGATTGTTGACCGCCCGGAGCGAGGCTTTACCAGCGGCCCTAGGGCTGTGCCCCACAACCAAATAGTAGCATTTGTAGCGTAGCTTGACTAGGTGTTTCAGTTCTTTCAGTTCATGTCCATCCAAAGGTTGCCTGGAAGAAATCGCTTAAGGCGACAAGGCCGTCTATTATACTGCCGGTTTTTGTATAAAATTTAAGTTACTTTGTTTTTATTTTATACTAGCTGCGCCCCGCGGTTTCACCCGCGTGGTGATGAAAATCGGTGATGATGATGATGATGAAAAGTAGCCTATGTTTTAATCCAGGACATAAGCTATCTCTATTCTAAATTTCATCCAAATCCGTTCAGCCGTTTTAACGTGAAGGAGTAACAAACATACATAACATAACATATATAACAACACTCACAAACTTTCGCATTTATAATATTATTAGTGTGATGGTGTATAATAAAGTGATATTGTATATTTATTTATTTATTTACGAAAAAAAACTGCTTTAGCAGTGTTAAACATAACAAGAAAAATATGAACAAACAAGCCTTCAAAGTTTTTCACAAGTAAAAGGGACATACAGTCTCTTCAACATTGAAGAGTTTTGAATGTTGAAATCTACACTATCTACACTAATATTATAAAGAGGAAAGATTTGTACCTATTTTTGTATGTTTGTAATGAATAGGCTCCGAAACTACTGAACCGATTTGAAAAATTCTTTCACTGTTGGGAAGCTACACTATCCCCGGGTGCCATAGGCTATATTATATTTTGTAGCGAGGCCGAAGGCCGAGCTTACACTCGTGCGAAGCCGGGGCGGACGGCTAGTCTACACTAATATTATAAAGAGGAAAGATTTGTACCTATTTTTGTATGTTTGTATGTTTGTAATGAATAGGCTCCGAAACTACTGAACCGATTTGAAAAATTCTTTCACTGTTGGGAAGCTACACTATCCCCGGGTGACATAGGCCTTCGACCAAAATAAAATGAATGGACGGGCCCAGTAGAAGAGCATTTTTGAAGATTACAAAATGAGCGCCAGCTCTCATTTTGTTTCAGTCGGTCTCTAGCCGTAGGAAGTGAAACACGACTCTATTGTTACGCGATAACGAAACATCTGACAAAATTATGAATTCGTATGCTTTACCGAAGTGTAAATACACAAATAAAACCGATATCTATTTTTTGTAACATATATACTGTACATTTTTATAATTAGGTGTTGAAGTATATGTCCGACGGTTTTGACTCGTTTTTACTGATCAAGTTCAATGGTTAGGGCCCGTCCATTCTTTTATTTTGGTCGAAGACATAGGCTATATTATATTTTGTAGCGAGGCCGAAGGCCGAGCTTACACTCGTGCGAAGCCGGGGCGGACGGCTAGTAACATATAAAATAACTATCAAACAGTACATATAAATAAATTGAAAGAAAAAAAAAATATATTATCAAAGGTCGAAATGTGAAAGGCCATATTAGTCTAACAATAAAAAAAAACAATACATAAACGTAAAAATTCAAAAAACATACAATTCATAATTAAAAAATTCAAGTATACACAAATAAAAAATTCAATATATACATAAATAAAAAATTCAAGTGGGGAAAAATAAGTTGTTCTTTAAAGTACTCAAACATACATACAGCATACTCTACTATTCTTCAACTTTTTATTGTCTTTATCTCGCCCAGATGGTTACCCATTTATTCCAGAGGAGCATACTCTACTTTTCACACCTTCTGCGAGACAATAAAAATCCAGGTTTTACTGAAAATCACAGGACCTTTGTTTCACATTCTTTGTAAACGCACCTTTTTTTGAGTTCTGCTTATGGTGGCCAGTTCGATTTTCGAACTAACCTCTTTACAATGCCATATGGGCATTTTTTAAATTAGAGTTTTCCACCAGTTTCCACTTGAATTTGACGTTCCAAATTCAAATCACTTTATTCCCTATGGAGTTTCATACAACTTTATATCCCTTAAGAGATAATGCTTTACTTTACGTTGAGTTTGCATGATATGTAATTGGACATTGTCAAGCAGGTGGTGTGAAATACATAGTAGGTACATTGTTATCCTAGCGGTGAAAGTAACCCTGAGGTAAACACTGTGCTTTTTTATAACTTGGCTAGTTTTTTTTGTAACTTGAGTGTCTGTCAGTTGAAAGTAATTCTCCCTAGGGCTGAAATGTATTACTTTCAACCCGCTCCTCAGGCAACTTCATACCTACTTTCCGAGTATAAGTAATGAAAAATAATTTGTCTATAGCTTCGCTTCGCCCACGTAGTACACCGTCAACTCTACCAGCGCTATATCTACGCGGCGGAAGCTCTCGATTTCAGTCGAAGCGCTGATCCGTCCCTGAACGTTTCAGGAGTGAATTGTTGTGATTTTTGTGGTACATTTTAGGTAAGCCATGATTTTATATATTCTTTAATAATACAAGAGGTAATAGGCAAGAGGTAGGATAATTATCTAACTAAAAATATGATCAAGAATTCAAGGATAATTTTGACAACGTTTAGTCACAGAAAAGAAGAATATAAACTAGTATTTTCTGTGGTTCAAGTAGACCGATCTATTTTCACTATTGCCTACTAGGGTAGGCCTACAGGGGCCTTACCCCTAGCTTCACTTTTGCAAGCCAACTTTTAGTATAATAATATATTTATTTTTAAAAACTTAGCCTATTATTACCTAGTTACATATTTAAATCCTTACTGGTAAGTAGGTTACACTTGTTACACTTTTTGTACGCATTGATTTGTGTCATTTTAATTTAACTAAGTAGGTAGACAGTTTACGATTGTGTTGTATATCCTTATCTACGACTTACAAGTAATTTTTTTAATATTTCTGTACAAACGTTACGTGTACTTACCTAGTAGTTTATTTGATCACTTTCAACACAATCGTAAATCATATTAGGTACTTACATTACAACTTATACAAGCTACTAGACTCGAAAAGTTGACCCGCATAGGTGTTATTTGTCTAAACGGTACCATCAACTACGATAAGCGGTAGTTATTTGATAGCCGCCAAGCTTTGTTATTTTTACGCACACACGCATAGTAAAACGGATTTTCGTTCATTCAAGTTAGACGCTTTTAAACGATGCAGCTTAAATGAGTTGGTTAATTTTAGGTACCTATCAGGTACCTACTAAAAGTTGGCTCGCAAAAGTGAAGCTAGGGGTAAGGCCCCAGGTCTATTGTGCAAGCTAAGTGAACGCGTAAGTGAAGTGATAAGCTAAGTGAACGTCTATTTTTCTTGTCGAATACTATAGAGAAATTTCAAAATGTCGAGTGACCACCCTTAACTGAAGTCCCTTACCATTATAATTCGATGTTTTGACATTTATCTAGCTTGCAAAATAGACATGCAGAACCGCGTGCCGCTGCTAGTGCTTTGTGATTTTCAACATGTTTTTTGTAATCAGCACAAATGGAGCGTGTCAGGATAAGGTTTTAATGAACGGGAATTATCGGATAAACGGAGCACCCTTCAGGACACGATAAGATACGGACTGTCGCAAAATAGAACCCACACCACCTTTGATTTATTTTATTTATTCGATTTTATTTTATTTGCAAAACATACAGTGATAAATAGCTAGTGACGGCGCTTGCTGTGAGTTCTGCTGTGATGCGGCTGGTGCTGGGCTGCTGCGGTGGTGGTGCGCCTGGTTCGCTTTGGTCCATGAGCAGTCTGTGTTGTTCCTCGACGTTGGTGATTGGTGTGGTCATCGCGGATGTTTGAAACGCACTCAATAGTTTTTTGGTTGTATTTGTAGGTACGTCGGAGTCACCAATTTATGATTTTATATTGTGGTGTGGTGGTTGTTTGTGTGTATTGTATTTATCTGACTTCTTGATTTGATGCAGAAGGTTATCCTAAATAATGTGAATGGGTAATTGAAACTCCGGTAGATAGATTGAGTACGTGCGCTTCATTAAGTTGTTTATATTATATTAATAACAATCTGTGATGTAGGGGGACGCACAAGCCCTACACTAGATTCTCTCTCTCTCTCTCTTCCCGACTATGAATCCCACATGGTGGTGGGGTCAGCCTTCCTTACCTTTCTCTTCCACTTCGCTCTATTTTCGACATCGTCTTCGGAAACATTACACTCACCCATATCTTTTAGCACGACATCTTTCCACCTTGGGCCTTACTTAAAAACGTTACTCAAGTTGATCTATGTTTTAAAATGCTCTCTCAACTTCTCGCTGACGGCAATCGTCACACGCGAAAACAAGACGAAGCATATTTAAGCAATTTGTCCCAGATGTCCCAGATATTTTAATGGCTATATTCACTTTTATATTTGTTTGGATTATTATCTGAGGCCTTACCCCTAGCTTCACTTTTGCGAGCCAACTTTTAGTAGGTACCTGATAAGTATCTAAAATTAACCAACTCATTTAAGCTGCATCGTTTAAAAGCGTCTAACTTGAATGAACGAAAATCCGTTTTACTATGCGTGTGTGCGTGAAAATAACAAAGCTTGGCGGCTATCAAATAACTACCGCTTATCGTAGTTGATGGTACCGTTTAGACAAATAACACCTATGCGGGTCAACTATTCGAGCTAGGGGTAAGGCCCCTGCTCTTGTGTGCGTTTAAGCGGCTTCTAATGTAAGACAGATTAGATTAAAAACCTCTGTAGGTGCTAAAGGGCACTCTAGGTGACGCCGAGATTTAATAATAAACTGACTGTAGGTAGGTATCTAAATATCTATTAAATAACACCTACATCTAACAAATACAACGTCATATACTAATGTGTAGGTTTTATATGTAATACATATTAAAAAAAAACTGTGCAATGAATTTTTGGCGTGACATATTTCACATACGGTTCACTCGAGATTTCGAGATACACCTAAAGAAATAACCGGCCAAGTGCGAGTCGGACTCGCGCACGAAGGGTTCCGTACCATTATCTATAAAAACGGCAAAAAAACACGTTTTTTGTATGGGAGCCCCCCTCAAATCTACACTAATATTATAAAGAGGAAAGATTTGTACCTATTTTTGTATGTTTGTAATGAATAGGCTCCGAAACTACTGAACCGATTTGAAAAATTCTTTCGCTGTTGGGAAGCTACACTATCCCCGGGTGACATAGGCTATATTATATTTTGTAGCGAGGCCGAAGGCCGAGCTTACACTCGTGCGAAGCCGGGGCGGACGGCTAGTATAAAATAAAATTATTTAATTTAATAATTTATTTTTAAAGTGAATATATTACCTAAATATTCTGTGAATGCTTCAAGAGTCTACCTCTTGCCGTTATCAATATCGAGCGAAAACGAGCAAAAAAATCACGTTTGTTGTATGAGAGCCCCCTTAAATATTTATTTTATTCTATTTTTTAGTATTTGTTGTTATAGCGGCAACGGAAATACAAAAACAAATAAATAAATAGAAATATAAATACATCATCTGTGAAAATTTCAACTGTCTAACTGTCACGGTTCATGAGATACAGCCTGGTGACAGACGGACGGACGGACAGCGGAGCCTTAGTAATAGGGTCCCGTTTTACCTTTTGGGTACGGAACCCTAAAAATGATGTACCAATTTGCTAACGTCACATTATAAGACCTATGCAATTATAATGTTTAATTATTTAGTTTTTTATTAAAGAAAATATTGGAAAGTAAATTTCGTTTAATATTATTTTATTTATATTAAGGAAAAGGTTTAATTTTTATAGTGAAATTAGCAAGTGTTACAGTTGTGAAAAGCTTACCGCCTTCAGTTTTTCCTCAAAAGGATAATTTGATCTGTTTCAAACGAGGGGTGAATAGAGTCCTCAAAGGTAGGCAACGCACTGACAATGCCCCGGATATTGTGGGTGTCTATAGTCAGGGGAGACCACTTACCATCACGTGGCATGTAGCTTGTTTGTCACTTATTCTCTATAAAAAAAGTTGCCCGTCACGGGACGCCAGAAACATCGCGCATTTGACGTCACGTCCTTCACGGCATGCGAGTCGGTTTTACAGCCAAGGTGCGCCAATTGATGTTTTACATCGAAAACAGTTGGTAACCTCGGCAATGGTTACATATTTGAGGCGTTTGGGGTCGAGACATTGGGCCCTTGGGGACCGGGAGCTCGCTTCATTATCAAAAATCTTTCAGAGCGTCTGGCTAATGCGACGCGTTACCAAAATGCTGACGTGTTTCACTCAACGCATAAACATTGCCATTCAGCATGGTAATGCCACCAGCATGCTGGATACAATACCAACTGATAGTGGGCTTGAGCATTTGTATTGTCTTTAGATCTTCAACGGTATATGGGCATTCTAACTGTTTTTAGTGTTAGTGTTAGCTTGTATTTATTTTTTCAGTTAATGAAGGCACTTAAAATATAGAAGGCCCTATTAAAAAACAATATGTAATGTACACAAGACTCCATCGAGAATTGAGATATCAAATCATTGTAAGATTTAATTAGCAGATGGCCAGGTGCCTTTGACGTAGTTATGAAATGATGGTTCACTGAATAACTCTATTTCGATTGATTTTGTACACAGAGAAACGGAATTAAGACAGCTTTTAGTACCTACCAGTTGATCTTAGTCAAACAACCTTAATTCTGTGAATCTACTTCTGTTTTATATCTTGCTTGTCCTATGGTGTTACTCGCGTTATCCACACAGATAACGCGCCTTGGGATAAAATAATCCTATGTCACTGTCCTACCCTTCTACTGCAATGCAACAAAACCAGTTTATATACCAGGTTAGGTGCATTTACCATCTTCGATCATACTATAACTTAACATTAGGTAAGCTTACCAGCTTACGTCACGTACCTTTGACCATTCAAACTCCTAGCCTGTCAAATTTAAAAATGTCACCCAGCCTTCTGTGTAATAATACTATTATCAGAAACTACTAAACTGTAATTCTTGAAATTATCTTATTCTGTTTTTTTCGTAGGATTGAACATCAAGAGAAAATGAACAATCCGTAGTGTATTAAGCTGATGTAACCAAAATGAATATCATTTTAGCACTAATATTACTTACCACCTTCAAAACATACAAGTGTCAAGACATTAAAGAGATTTTTGAGAAAATAAACAAGAGAGTAGAAGAATTTAACGCAAATGCAGCTGATATAGCTTGGGAATCATCGGTTAATCCTGGCAATCCACAATTGGTGTATAAATCGGCTATATTTCAAAAAGAGAATATAGAATGGCAACAAAGAGCGTGTGACGAATTAGAGAGACTGCAGAACCGTCATTTGTTCAATAGCACTCAGATAAGACAGAAATATATTTTATGCAGAGGACCTAAATATACTTATGATGAAGCCAGGTTAGTAAGTATATGAGTAAACTGAAAGTTACCAAGTAAGACTCCCAAAAAATACATAACAAATACAAAATGTACACAAGTTTATTTTGTTACTATGCAAATCTTCCTCAGACTCACCAGTGATCTCTACGAAGAACTACAGTCAATATATACCGAAGCCAAAATATGTATTCCAACAGAAAGGGACATTGCACCGACAAATCTTACCGAAGTAGAAACCGTCATCTTGAAATATTTAAAATCTGCAAGCTATTACTTGAAAAGAGTATATCATTGGAAAGATTCCACAATGATTGCTGTTAAAAATGCTATAGCGAACGTAGAAGGTAATAAAGGTCTAAGTTTGGAAGGGGAAGACGATTTTCAGAATTTGATGGCATTTTCGAGAAATGAAGAAGTTTTGAAATGGCTTTGGCTTGTGTGGAGAGAGAAAGTGGGACCACCTATGAAAGAGCCTTACCGAAAATTGGTTGAAGTGGAAAATGTAGCAGGTAGACGTAATGGTAAATTGTGCAATTTATTCCTACTATTCATTAATGCACTGAAGGTGAGCTTGGCGTGTAGGAAGGGACATATAAATAACATTTATTATCTGCTATGGATCAAGTATCAGAATTACCTAAGCTTATGATACTTTTGATAAATACATTTTATAAAGAAAACTATGTATGAAACATAAAAATAGACGGGAATAAACAAATAGCTGTTACATGGGTAGACGCAAAAGGGAATCTTAACCATGTAGATTTGGACATGATGGCTTTGGGAGGCATTGTAGCCAATACCTCCCAAAGCGTTAGCCTCTTTGGCGCTAGCCTATGATATTGACAACTTCTAGGAGGATCTCGCTGTGAAAAGTCGTTTTGACGATCTAAGATCTACCAAAAGTTAGATAAAGTAGGAAAATCGTGTTTTCTAACACTAAAATTCTCAATATAAAAAACTGACTTTATCATAACTGGATTAAATTGATATGGGACCAAATGAAAAGTACCAGCTTTCAAATAAAAAAAGAATCATCAAAATCGGTTCACCCAATCAAAAGTTCTGCGACATAAAAAAAACAACAACAAACAAAAACAGTCGAATTGGTAACCTCCTCCTTTTTGGAAGTCGGTTAAAAATAGGCTCATAAATATTGCTCTTCAATTGGCATACATAAATATTTCACAATTCTGAGCGTCTACTATTGAAGAATCTGTGATAGAGAATTTAAAAGTGAGTATCACCTAGCGAGCCATGCTAGCTATGAAAAGCTACTACCAAAAGCTAGTAGGTAAGGGTCATGAAAACAATGAAGAGCATTACAAAAAAACCCTTGGGTTCGAACAGAACTATTAGTGACGCTTTGTCTTAGATAGTATTTCGATATTAGCTCATATTTTCACACAGGTTACACGGATATAGGAGCATCATGGAGAGAAGAACAAGAGATGCCCAATCTCCGGCAGACTGGCAGACGTCTATATGAGGACATCAAGCCGTTATACGCTCTGCTACACGGTGTTGTCAGGTTCTATCTTAGAAGAGAGTATGGGAATATAGTTCCGAAGACTGGACCCATACCTGCTCATTTGCTTGGTATGACCATAACTTATAGAGTATCGCGATTAAGACCCTAAACGAACGAGTGAAACTCAATTCTACGCATGACTTTTCAAACATTTTTGGGGAACTACCAACTACTAAATTATATTTGTTTTGGTACAAAGTCTATATTTTTCATTATAAATAATGGGTTTACATGGTATAAGTCCGTTCATTATCAGCTGTTAGAGACGTGCAAGATTTAATTAATTAAATTTGCATTATTACCTAATGTGAATTATGCCAAAAAATATTATATTTATTCTTTAGGTTAGTCAATCTATTTTGTTAACAATTAAAATGATAATGTAAGAAAAGTTATTCACTGCTAAATATATTACATTTCAGGTAATCTGTGGTCACAAAACTGGGAGACGATTGCAGATTTGATAATACCAAAAACTATAGATTTAGATGGAAGCATTACCAAACTTAACTGGACAGTTCATCACATGGTAAGTTTGTGAATACCTACACCACAGTTATTTGGTTCAAAATAAAAGTTTGAGGGTGTCAAAGTAGTCTATTCTATTAAACTGATGACGACACCCAAATCAATTATAGCTTAACGTTCCTGTTCCATTCCTCTCTGGAGAGGAGTGGAAGAAAGGAAGGGAGGCTTTTGACCTGCAATGGGATGACCACAGCTGAAATAAATAAGAAATAAAATAATGTTCCATATAAATAAAATAATGTTCCATATAAATAAGAAAGATTCCATATAAATAAGATAAGATAAATAAATAAGAAATAAAATATTGACATTTGTAATTTAGATTCTATGAAGCCGTTATCATTTACCATCCTGCTTCTTTTTACTTTGTGAGGTCCAAAAAGTGAGTCCCCCTTTTACTTCTTTTATAAATCATCTCTATCTTAAGGTTGCCTGGCAAAGATCGCTATTAGCGATAATGCTGCAGTTGTTTCACTACTTATAGTTTTTTAAGAGTTCCTATTCTATGTATTTAATTGGTGTGAAAAATAAGTTTATTTTTCTATTTTAATATTTCAGGTAAAGAGAGCAGAAGATTTCTATCAGTCTCTTGGTCTCCCCCCTATGACAGATTTATTTTGGAGTAATTCCGTATTTTCGAGGGAGAATAACAAAACAAGATGTCACGGTGCAGCTGCAGACATGTTCAAAGATGGTGATTTCAGGTATGTTAAAATTTAAAATTGATTACCAACTACAGTTGATATAAAAAAAAATACAGGTAAATTTCATTGAAGGACTATAATGTAGTACGTTACAAGCAGTTTTGAACATTTTGCAGGTTAATATTCTGCTCAGGAATTTCAAAGGAAGATTTTTACGTATTGCATCATGAATTAGGACACATTCAGTATTACATGGCGTACGAACATCAACCAGCTTTATTTAGGGTAAGTGGTAAATAAAATTAACCATAGCCCAAAAAGTCAGTATTAATTTGATTGTACTTGAACTATCAAACTCATGAGCTAATCCCATGAAAACAAATACTACTATTCTTTACTCTATTTTTGTTTAACGGTTGTTTTTTTTCAAACAGCAAGCCAACACGGCATTGCACGAAGCAATAGGAGATACGATCATGTATGGAGTGATGACGCCGCAGCATCTACATAGACTAGGTCTTATTAATGATTCTTTATTATACAATACCAATACATTCGCAATAGAAGAACCTATTGGCGGTTATATAAATAAAAATAAATTTGAAGCTGATACTGCAGAATATGATAAATTTGAAGAAATATACGCTACAGATGATTTTTCTAATGAAGACCATTTGAACATAACAACTGATGACATATTACTGCTAAGAAAAGCTTTAAATAAAATACCGCAAATTCCGTTTTCGCTTCTCATTGATGAGTACAGATGGAAATATTTCGAAGGTGACTTCAAAACTCTTGATATGAATAGTAGATTCTGGCAGCTGGCATTAGAGCTTCAAGGAATAGCTCCTCCTTTGAAAAGAGGGGTACATGATTTTGATATAGGTGCTAAGTTTCATGTTCCGGATAATACACCCTATATCAGGTATATATGAGTTTCTATTGATTGAATCAGTAATGAAATTGTGATTTTTACCTATGTCGATGATTGAATCATTTTGGTTGTGTGATTGCCAATTGTGTACGGTAGAGGAAATAACGTAGTCAAAAGACCACGACCAACTATTTCGGGGCTGCTAGTCATATTATAAATAGAAGGTATGTTAGCCTTTCGTTAATCTGTCTGTACGTCAATTTTTGAAGTGAACTGAACCGTCTTTGATATAATTTGACATAAGAAACATTGTATCATAAAATCGGCGCTTTCATGAAAGGATACCATTTATTCATGAAAATTCGAGCAAAATCAAAAATAGCGGGCAAAAAATACATTTAATAATAGCCGTACGTATCGAACCATGAACCACGAACCGACGTCTGACTAACTGGAGAGAAAGAGTGAGAACATTATTTCTCTCGATGGTTGAGGTGGTTGACGTCAGCCATGTTGGCCCGTCTGTTACGGCTATTAGAAACCATATTATAATTTGCTTTTTCACAGGTACTTCCTCAGTAGCTTTCTTCAGCACCAACTTTTCGAAAGTCTCTGCAAAGCTGCCGTCTTCGGGCGACGCGGTGTCAAGGATCCTCTGCCTATCACGATTACTATGAACCGATGCGATATTTACGGCTCCAAATCAGCTGGAAAGCTTTTGAAGTAAGTTTTTTGGCGTAATTGGCGTGCCTTTTACTGCTGTCTATGATATTCTACAATGGATTAATTCGCTTGCATATAGAAGAAAACTATTCAAATTGCGATTTGTAGACATTCAGATTCCATTGGAGAACACCCTCCCAGGCAGCGCATGACACAGTCTAGCACAATGGTTCTTAAACTTTTTGTAGCCACGGACCACTTTCAATGTTTCAGTAACACTACGGACCCCTTGCGAAGAGAATTTTAAAATAAGAAAACAAACAGTGTTTCTTGACAATTACTTGATTTTTGGTTTTGTTTATTTAAATAACAGAACTGCATACTTCAAACGAATTATATTAAATAAACCTCGGGAATGTGGACCCCTAGCACTCGCGTCATGGACCCCGTAGGGGTCCATGGACCCCACTTTAAGAAACCCTGGTCTAGCAGTTCATTACTATTATTTTCCAGGGACATAATGTCACGAGGCCACTCCCAACATTGGCGCCAAATATTGCAAGAGACAACTGGTCAAGACCACATCTCAGCTTCCGCACTAAAGCAGTACTACCGCCCTCTCTACGCAGTGTTGGAGAAGCTAGTACGCTTACATCGTATCCCTATTGGTTGGTGAACAGCCAATGAGAGAATAACGTTTAAATTTGGAAATTAAAATTTACTGCCAAATGTGAAGTGATTATTTAATATGTTAGTTGTGAGCATTTTACATGGCTGTTTAATTTATTTTACTCGTTTCTAACGGTTTCCTTCGCTACCATTTACAGAAACCGTTTAATTTCATCAGGACCAAAACTAGCATATTTGTTAAATCATGAGAGAAGCCATCTAGGCTTTAAGACTTTAGCCCTGGTGCCGGTGCAATAGAATACGGCACCGGTACCCCCTGCCTGTAGTAAGAGCCTAGTAAAAGGGGACCTCTGGGTTCGGGATGATCAAAGTTGGGGCTCTGACCATCCACTTAAGCGTGCCCAAGGAGAGTACGTTGTGTGACCAACGTTATCGCGAGTGGAGGGACTGAGAAAACACGCAGTTGTCTCGGGAGGAGCCATAGCGCAGTGCTGAGGGCTCCGGTGCGTTCCTTTGGAGTTCCCGGATCCCTCTTGTCAAGCACTAAGGCTGGTCAACGGGGGGATTTTAGTGGGTATAATCCCACATAACCTGGCTGCACCCTAATGCAGTCGGGTATCTTTGGAAGATATCCCCGTCGAAAAAAAAAAAAAAAAGGTTTGAGACTTGTATGTGCAGCAACGGTACGGTATCGGCGAGTTGGGTAAACGCGGTACCAAAAGCTTACCGAGCGCCTATATTTCTATGAGTGATTTCTAATTGGCGCGGCATGCGCAGGAGCGACAATCAGGAAGCTCTAATTGAAATATAGGCGCGCGTATACTCGTACCGAGCATGCCGAGCTACTGCATCTACAAATCAGGAAACGGCGTTAATTCGGGTTCGGAACTTTTTAATCAACTTCATTACATAAATATCAAAATTTCAAGTCTCATTATATTCTACTAGCTGCACCTCGCGGTTTCATCCGCGTGGTGATGAAAATCGGAGATGATGACGATGATGAAAAGTAGCCTATATGTATCCAGGACATAAGCAATGTATGTTCCAAATTTCATCCAAATCTATCCAGCCGTTTCTGCGTGATTGAGTAACAAACATCCATCCATCCTTCCATCCAAACTTTCACATATATGATATTAGTGTGATTTAGAAGCAAGAGACCTGTGACATACTCGGACGGCGGAAAGACAGCAATGGAGCCGTATTTGCCTGAGTCTAGGTATGTAATCATAAAACCGCATTCAGGACGACCCTGCCATTTTGGATTAAAATGGTAACTAAGAACCTACTACCTACATATATACCCATACATACATATTATACACTAGCCGTCCGCCCCGGCTTCGCACGAGTGTAAGCTCGGCCTTCGGCCTCGCTACAAAATATAATATAGCCTATGTCACCCGGGGATAGTGTAGCTTCCCAACAGTGAAAGAATTTTTCAAATCGGTTCAGTAGTTTCGGAGCCTATTCATTACAAACATACAAAAATAGGTACAAATCTTTCCTCTTTATAATATTAGTGTAGATATACACTAACACACAATTTCTTAACCTAAAACGCGTAAGTCTAGGTATAGGTATTTTTATGTAATTTAAAAAAAAACAGAGTAATAACGAAAACTTAAATATAAACTAAAGGAGTGCCCAAAATGCTGGCTTTAATTTCGCACAGAAATTGAGATTGCCATTCAACGTGGCAATACTGCCAGCAATCTGTGGGGCAAATACTTTTTCGAAAAAGTATTCGTTCCGTAAACGATAGCAAATGTACCAAAACTAGCATATTTGTTAAATCATGGGAGAAGCTATCTAGGCTTTAAGACTTTAGCCCTGGTGCCGGTGCAATAGAATACGGCACCGGTACCCCCCTACCTGTAGTAAGAGCCTAGTAAAAGGGGACCTCTGGGTTCGGGATGATCAAAGTTGGGGCTCTGACCATCCACTTAAGCGTGCCCAAGGAGAGTACGTTGTGTGACCAACGTTATCGCGAGTGGAGGGACTGAGAAAACACGCAGTTGTCTCGGGAGGAGCCATAGCGCAGTGCTGAGGGCTCCGGTGCGTACTAACGAGAACTTGCGAAAAAGTATTCGTTCCGTAAACGATAGCAAATGTATGAAAAATTCAGTTTCCCTTTACGTCCGATAGAGGCGCTGTTCAACTTTTCATACATTTTGCTATCGCTTCCGGAACGAATACTTTTTCGCAAGTGCTCGTACTAGGGCCACTGGGGACCTATCCCTCTACTAAAGGTCTTCAAGTGTACGTTTTTAGTTAGTACAGGTAAAAATAAAATGCGAAAGTAAATTAACAATAAATACATTTTATTAAATTATTTTGTAATTAAATAATGCATTACAAACGAATTTTGTTCACGAATCCTTATAACATAAAAAGATTTGAAACAAAATATCCGAAAAAATAATTTTTAAATAAATTAGAAGCTTCAGAATAACTTATTAGCGTTTAAATTAAATTAATACTCATTTTATTTACAATAATTGGTAATATTAAAAAACTACCTAAAGTTAATTGTGTATTTTTTCTGTCTATGGTATTTACATTATATAAAAATATATACAAATTCTATGGGCACTTATGAATTATTTTTAAATATTGCATCTACGGGAGTATTTTAATCAAAGTTTAACAAAATGGTAATTTATCACAACATCTTAAATTAATACATAATTACCGGATAAAAAAATGATTAGATTTAATGTTACAAATTTGTAACTGATATATGTTTTGACTGCTCTAAAACATTATGATTAGGGTACACGTGCATTAGGTAAACAGTGATGTTTGGTTTTATCGACCAAATTTCGCTAGCTTTTGGTCATGAAAGCAAACGTCAATTCTAAAGCGGCTAAGGTACGATAGTTATTTGAATTTTACGTATAGGTGGGGATAAAAATAACTGTTTAGTTGGACAGATGCACCTTTTAACATTATAAGCAGCATTAATAGTAATAAACTAATTCGTTAGTTCGTCTGTTAGGTATACGTTTATAGAGATAATATAACAATACCATGTCTAAAATGGCACTCGTTTGTGAGAAAAAGAGAAGTTCATCATCTATTTTCGTGTAATATATAACTGTCAATGTCACATATGATATGACGAAGACAGTGACATACGATTTTCTCTTTTTTTCGCTTGTAAAGTGCCATTGTGTTGGTCCCTTTTTGTATCAATTTGAAGTCTATAAGATCACATTATACACTTAAATTTATAAGTCGTTGAGTAATTTCACATAAACACACATTTAGATTTGTGCACGATAACCTCTCAGCAGTCCCTGGTTATCTAGCCAATACCACCAGTAGCCATTACCACAGTACCCAGCTAAATTTTTTTTTTCATTTGGCGACAAAGTGGTTAGCAGTGGTAATCTGGTCACCGTGACCAAGCCGTCTAATGCTTGTGAACTGTTAAGTGTGTAAAGTAGGCACATTTTCAACCAATCACGTCGCAATTGAACTTTGATGTGAAGCGTAATCGCTTTGCCGCCTGCCGGCACGGTTATCTTGCTAAGAGAGTGTGGTAGCGTGTGAGATCCAGTCCACTGTGTGTGCGACCCTATGATATATCCCCGGCTGGCCACGACTAGCACAAGAGTACCCTGCCGACACGACTCCTATGAGGTACCATCTGCCCGTTCGCTCCAGCATCAAAGGGCCACCGCTGTCCCCTTGACAGCTGTCTTTACCCCCACCGCGGTAGCCAGCGCATAGCATCTCGGGGTATATGACTACGTTGATACCTGGAAGGAAATGGAAAAGGTTGAAATGACGAAAATAATAATTATGTGTTGCAACTTTTTTTTATGGATGTCAGTATAGGTATTTGGCCACAACTGATGTGATGTTAAGTGACGGTGTGGTCGAAGATAGTAAATTTTCTAGCCTATAATGAGAACTGCCTCTCAAGTGGGGTTTTAAAAGACACCACAGACGCCACAGACGACGTGACATGATGTTTGATTGGCGACAGATTGAAAACTTGAAGCCAAGTAGTTAGCCAGCCGGGCATTAGCAAGAGTCATACCAAC
The DNA here is from genome assembly GCA_949125355.1 of Agriopis leucophaearia. NCBI lineage: Eukaryota > Metazoa > Arthropoda > Insecta > Lepidoptera > Geometridae > Agriopis > Agriopis leucophaearia. The sequence goes on from OX421289.1 coordinate 3,092,494, forward strand.
GTGTTATGGTTTCTTTACGATATATTTACTTCAACGGCAGAAGCCTTCAAAATCATCACTGTTGGGATTTGACCCACGCCAGAAGTCAAACGCGTCAACGACTAGCAGTCATCGCTACAAAAACCTTCTCATTGATATATTTTTTATATCAGTTATCATTAGAAAGATTCTGAAATGTAAGGGGCAATAAACAAGCTGGCCGTTCGTCTAAAGATAAGCACCAAGCTTGTCCATGGCAATAGTGTAACCCAGAGCATACCCCAGCTCTTACCCCGAGACTGAACTACGAGTCATACTTAATCTATTCCACATTACGACAACAGCTTTGAGCCGCTGGTAGAGTTGCTCGTGCTGAAAGCAGCTGTACCAATGGTTCAAGTAAAGTAATATTTTGTTACTTCAAGAAGCATAATATAGCTTAATTGGATATTTAGGCTATAAGCCCTGTGGCAAAAAGAAAAACAACCTAATCTTGAAGACAATATAGGGCCTATGAGCCTTTACATTAATTTATTAAGTCTATCACACTTTAGGATTTAGATGTTACACACATATTTTGTACCAGTCCATAAAATGTGATTACTTGGTTTGTGTGATGTAAGAACTGTATTGCCATTGGTTTTCATCGTTCATGACTGGTAGAGTTAAATGTCACTGTTATATAATTGTCGAGTCCAGCCTACTCACCCCACTTTGATGGATTCTAGGAATAGGTAGGTAAATTCTAGAAATGGGTAGGGCTAGATAAATAGATAGATATACACTCTTTATTGTGTACACCAGAAATAAAAATTACAAACAGATAGAAAACACTTACGAGCTAGTGCCACAAGTGGCGGCGGCTTATCGCTAAAAGCGATCTCTTCCAGGCAACCATTGGATAGAAAAAATTAAAAAAGCTAGGCTAGGATAAAGAAGAAAGTTTGATCGTCTCGGGTTCTCACCGTTAGCGCGATGCCACCGCTCGCAGACTCTGTTATCCAGCACCGGCACGTCAACAGCCTGCAGCGTACGTGGCCTCAGCCTAGAGCCGGGACTAAGCGCTCCCCAGCCGGCCGCCCACCCGTACTGGCCGAGGAAGTCTGACCCCCGCTCCGGGAGGCAGATTGGAGCTGGAATTAACGAGAGTAAAGCTCTTGATGAAATGGTAAATGATTAGAGGCGAGTCAGTTTTTATCTACAAAGAAAATAAAGAAATCTAGAGCAGTCGATGAATCAAGTATTTTAGCAATGGCTCCTAACATGACCATATACATAGCTTAATTGGCAAAACAATGGAGGTGTGAACCCATGCGAGTTCAACCCCTGTTTGTTGCTGAAATTTTCAACTGTCTACTGGATGCTCGAGAGTTAGCCACATAATTTATTAGCATTCTTGTAATGACTGCTTTTTTATAATATATTGTCAAGGATCCATATATACTAGAGATATTGTTAACTTCCAACCTGTTTTATTAATTCTCTTTTTAGATCCAATATAAAAAATAACACATACCTAAATCGCAAACCTTGAACTACTTAATTAATATAAAAGAAGAAAAAACTAAAGAGGAGAACTAACTAGAAGGAATGGAATGCCTCGATGCGAAATTGAATCGAATTGCAATATCAAATGCTCTTCAAGACAAGAGTGAACAGGCACCTCGTGGGTAAGCGAGCTTCATCTTAGACCACCCCCTCACTTCCCATGAGGATACAATGCTAAAGTAAACTTTTATTTGATCCATCTTTTAACAAAACTAAATTATAATCAGAAGAGTGCCTTTATTAAATAAACAAAATACTAGCTAAAACTAACACTAAATAAACAGTTAGACTGTCCATAGACCGTTGAAGATCTAAAGACAATCCAAATGCTCAAACCCACTATCAGTTGGCAGCGTACCCAGCATGCTGGCGGCATTACCACGTTGAATGGCAATGCTTATACGTTGAGCCAGATACACGCCAGCATTTTGGTTACGCGTCGCGTTAATCAGACGCTCTGAAGCTCAATCAGAAGATAGTTTCTATGATGCTTGGTAATAAAGACTGAATTGTGTTTTGTGTATTAACTTTAAGTCTTCTAGATTAGAAAACACAATGGGACTGCCATGTAGAATGTAAAATAATGTAATATAAGTCCCAAGAAATCGGAATTAAAGGAAAAAAATACTGAATTGTGATATTTATGTATAATCTAAGGTTATACAAATTTCTTTATACACAGTTAAGATTTTCTCACATGGTTTGTGTGAAATTCGTCACAGCAAATCCCACCCTTGGACTATTGTAAAGCTTTAAGCTTTGTTTGCTTTCTTCCAATACCCATATCTGTTAGAGATTCACCACGCATGTCTCCACATACGATTAATGTGAACAATCACTCTGTCACACTCTTGACATGTCCATATTGTCCATATTCTTCTGACTCACTTATTTGCAGTTGACCAAATGAGGAATTAAACTTTTCCACGAATGGCTATCAGTTTTGTTATGGAAATAAGAATGTGGCTCCCGCAGTAATTTACTTTGTCAGGTTTGTATGGATAATTTTCCACGGTTTCACTTTCTTTTGATGGGCAACATTATTTTCTTTGTATATGCATTGGTTGTGGATTACGGCTTAAAAAAGTTGGTTGAAGAAAACGAAGTTAAAGGGCAAGTTTTTAGGGACCCGTACAACAAGATATCCTATACAAAGGTAAACTTTAGACAGTTATAACAGTCAGAGTTTTACTATATGTACTATAACCCAATCATTATAAGTGCTCTCCATCTCTGCGCACGTCTGATGGAATGGCCTCTGGTCGCATCAGGATGCCAAAGGTCCTTTTTAACACAAACATGGCAACGTCACGGTGCCGCGGGGCAGGGGTCTTGTAAACGGTGCCCGTGCCACTGTTCACTTCCAGCTGTTGCTCTTTGGATCACGGTGAAAAAGGAACCATACAACAAGGAAGAATTGATACAGGATTGTTATTAATTTCCAACCTCTCGCTGGCAGTTTCCCTATAGTACCCACACTGATAATTTCTAACCAGCTTACCTATATGAGGCATGTAATGGACATTCCTGTCTAGCGTCAACACGGCGACGTCAAATCTGTCCGCTTGAGGCGTGAACTTGAACAGCGGGTGGACCTGAAACAATACATCTAATCTAAACACTATAGTCACAACTATTGTTGGAGTAAAGAGCTTAATATGAAGAGTGTAATTCCCGTAAGATTTTGTATAGGGGCCTTACCCCTAGCTCGAAAAGTTGACCCGCATAAGTATTATTTGTCTAAACGGTACCATCAACTACGATAAGCGGGGGTTTTTAGCGGTGTTTGATTGCCGCGGCTATCAAACAACCGCTTATCGTAGTTGATGGTACCGTTTAGACAAATAACACCTATGCGGGTCAACTTTTCGAGCTAGGGGCCCAGATGGAGGGGGAAGGCAAAAATCTTTATTTTTCGGTTATGGAGTACTCCAAACGAGCTTTTATCCACACGCTGCTAGATGATGAGCAGGGCTGAGGGAAATTATTGTAAAAAAATCAGCAAGCTATGTAGTACGGTTCAAAAGATATACATATCTACTAAAAGTATGGCAAACAGACACAAACTGCGTAGTCTTAGTCATAGATCAGAGTATATATCTGGAAATAGTAATAGGGCCCTGTAGGCCTAGCACGGGCCGTGGACAGATCGTCTTTCCACCGTTTTTATCCCGCTAGAAAGAGACAAACATATCCATATTCTAGCTTAGTCGCGTCTACGTGCGGATAAAAACGGTGAAAAGACAATTTTTCCACGGCCCGTGCTAGGCCTGCTGATGACATCCTGTGCCCTGTGGCCTTAGTACGAGCATTTGCGAAAAAGTTATCGTTACGTAAACCATAGCAAAATGTATGAAAAATTGAACAGCGCCTCTATAGGACGTGAAAGGAAACTGAATTTTTCATACATTTGCTATCGTTTACGTAACGATAACTTTTTTGCAAGTACGCGTACTACTATGATACCTATACTGATGAGATAGGTACGAAACGCTAAAAATGTAAACAGTTTTGACGCACTCTAACCTTTATAGACCGCACGCCGAAGGTATAAGCGGGCAGCGGTTCTGCTGCCGAATTGATGACATAGTCCCCCAGCGTGACGCGGACGTGACGAGGCTGCGCACGCGCAACGCAGTGTCCAGCCGTAACCACGTGACGGCGGGATATTAGCGAGCCACCGCATCTGAAACGTGACGAAGTGGAGTCAGTAGAGGTTAAAGGCTAAAACGCCTCTAGCATGGCCCAATTGTTAAACAACTGTACTCTGAAATTTGTAATTCAGAATCGTACTCTTAAGTATTTTATTCCAAATTTACTCCGATACCTTGTTTAGCTGAATCCGAAGCTGAAATAATATACTCTAATACTTTACTCCGAATGATTGTTTATAAGAATCACGATACTACGATCGTATTTCATTCCGAATAACAAGTCATATATTCTATTAACACGTTCATTAGATTTTGTCTTGACCATGACTTTGCTAAACTAATGACATTTTTGACGACATATTTTACAAAATCTTGAAAATATAATACTTGACACAGGCAAATGTACAAGATGTGTGACGCCACAATCTTACGCGCACAAAAATTTAAGACTCCACTATGTCACAAAAACAAGAAATGTCACTGTATCATTTTACACGGATTGTAAAATAATTACCAATTTCATAAAAGAAAACACAATAGAGCCAATTAAGTTGTTACATTGCATAAGAGATGTCGCTTCAGTGCGTAACCAGTAGGATTTTGACGTTTTGTAATGCCTTGCAACACATATGCCTGTGTGAGCTTTAAAATAGTTTTCGGGCAATTTTTTAAAGGCTTCCATCCATACTAAGTTCTGTTTGTTGTTGCCAAATTTTTTATATATTATCTCGTGACTCAAAGCATACATCACCAAATGAGTTATTTATGTCGAAGGACACTTACGGATACTTAGATCAAATTTTTGCTAATACCCTCGGACGATTGCAAAGATATTTGGAATTTAAGATAGCTTTTTGTAATCGTACGAGCTATTATCAGGATCATTGCAAAAATTCCAGTGTATTTAGGACGATTGGAAACTTAAATGCTGATTCGTTGGCGTCATATCTCTCGCTCACGCATTTCACAATTTTTAAAGATATGAACTGATACAACGTATCTCTAAAATCTAAGTTCGAATACGGAAAATAAGATAACAAATATTCAGTAAAAAAATATTTTAATCCAAAATAGTTTCATACTTAGTAACAATCACCCATCAATAAAATTCTGTTTTTTTATTTTATTTAGTTTTTATATTTGAATACTTGTTAGATTCAAAATGAAATTTTTCTGAATATTTGTTATGTTATTTTCCTTATTCGAGCTTAGATTTTACATAAATACGTTGGATCAGGGGCCTTACCCCTAGCTCTATTTTTGCGAGCCAACTTTTGGTAGGTACCTGATAGGTACCTAAAATTAACCAACTTATTTAAGCTGCATCGTTTAAAAGCGTCTAACTTGAATGAACTAAAATCCGTTTTACTATGCGTGTGATTGTGATTATCGTTCATTCAAGTTAGACGATTTTAAACGATGCAGCTTAAATAAGTTGGTTAATTTTAGGTACCTATCAGGTACCTACCAAAAGTTGGCTCGCAAAAATAGAGCTAGGGGTAAGGCCCCAGTTTATATCTTCAAAAAAAGTGAAATGTGAGAGCGAGATATATACAATATTTATACAATTTTACATAAGTACATTCAATGATTTCATTTTTAAGAGAAAATAATCCCATAAGATGCATGCAAAACCCAAACCGTATTCTAAAATTACGACTGTTATAAGCGGGTAAAGGTAAAGTAGGTATATTTATATATATTTTAAAGTAAACTTACCAAGCGTCTATCGTCTAATTACTGTAGCTAAATAATAGAATAAGTACCAAATACATAAATAAATCTTAGAAGAGGAATGTGCGAAAAAGTAAAGTTTATTTTTTCTGTATACTACCCATAGCATATCTATATAGGTATAATATTTTATTATATTTATTTTAATAACTACTCTCGTCTTCGTACAGATCGATACTGTAGTAAAAAAGAAACAAGTTTTAAATTGTCATTAAATTTTCACACAAATTTAAACTCGATAAAACCTTAAAATGTAAAAAACCTTTTTGGTTTTATTTTACTAAAACCTTTTTGGTTTGATTTTGCTATCTTACTGGTTTCCTTCGATCAAAAAAATGCTTAATTATCAGTTTTAATTTAACCTAGTTAAGGACTATTTTATTACGTGAAACTATAGTAAGATAAATAAAGTAAACCCAAATAAGTTAACATTTTAAGTGTTGTTGGGTAAAATTTGTGTGAAAATTTGGCTTAAATACGATTTCTCAAAATTACAAAGGAATTTAACAGTTCAACTGCAAATTTTGTTTTGACGTTTATGCAAAACTATATTTTTTTTGTAGCCGTTTGGATTTTCTTTCATAGTTTAGTAACATGATCTTTTTTGACAAATCGTATTCTCAAGGATTATTTGATCTAAACCCAGCTACAATTACAAAACTCTAAACTATAATCCCAATATTTATATCTACTTCTAACAGGCAAAAGAATAACATGACTAAATCAAGAAGACCAATTTATGATGCCGATGTACCTCTCTTTCTGTTTCAGTCAACACAAGATAATGTGAGAGACAGAAAGAGAAAGACATTTCGAACCGGCAAGATAAAAATCGAAGGTAAAGAGTTACAACCGAAAATCCCGGAGATAAATCTTCTAAAGTTTAAACCGAAGATGTATAAACATGCTCTCTTTCGCACATTACCTCTCTATCCAACACTGTTTCCATCCGATTAGCTCGAATATCGACATTAGCATGTTGCATCTGTAAAGTTAATTTTGTTATTTATTAGTACACACAAAATATTATTATTTTAGTGGGATATTTAGCAAAAAATATTAAAAGGTTAGAGTACAGGGGCCTTACGCCCATCTCTAAACGCGGAACTGAATAGGTGCAGTTTGCGAAATCGCGCGAACGCGAACCTTACCCGCCGTGATACGGTTTGCGGTCGCGTGATTTTGCTAACTGCGCTTATTCGGGTCCGCGGTTAGACTTGGGTGCAAGGCCTCAGGTTAGGTTTATTTTTTAATGTTCAAATTAAAGTTTCGTTTTTATATAAACATATATTCTGACGTGCACTAGACTTGTACCAGCTTTAAATAATTGACCAGGGGCCTTATGCCCGACTCTAAACACGGGGCCGAATAGGTGCAGTTTACAAAATCACGCGACCGCAAACCATATTTCGGCGCGCGTTTGCGTGATTTTGAAAAACTGCACCTGTTCGGGCCCGTGTTTAGAGTTGGGCGTAAGGCCCCAGGGATCTTACGGCTACCAGTTTTAAGCGATTCTGTTTAGGTGATTGCGATAAGTTGCGTGACCGCAAACCGTATCTCTGCGAATTAAGGTTCACGTTCGCATGGTTATTCGTAATGTGCTTTTCAAGCCCGCGTTAAGAGTGGCCGTAAAGCTCCAGGAAAGGATTTCCATGGTAAGAAAAAAATAATTTACAATGAGTTTTTTTTACTTAACTACTAATAATTATATTGCAAAAAATACAAAAATAGACATTAGAGGAAATTATAGGTACCTACCTAATATTACCTACATGTGTTAATTTTTTCTCCCATTGCCAACATAACTAATAACATTAGATAGGTATTAGGTACAAAACACTGTTTCAAACTATCACGGTTGTTTACTAAAGTTATATGATTATTTACGGTTATTGTTATATGATTCTTCAGTCTTCCCGTGAACATGGTGCCATGTAACTGCGCCGAGATATCGGTACCCTTAGTACAAGATTTGATAGTTTTCGAAAACTTTTTTCGTTTTCGTATTGTTCCATACATTTTAGAAAAGCGCCTCTAGCGGAAACGCGGAGGAACTAAAATCGGTAGTAATCGGCAGTATAGGTTGCTTCACTCAAATACGAAAAAAGGTTTCGAATAGCTTTCAGCCCAGCAATGTATGGAACAAAACGAAAACGAAAAAAGTTTTCGAAAACTATCAAATCTTGTACTAAGGGTACGGGAGCTCCTTGCACAACCTTACCACGGTAAATATCCCGTAAATAATCACATAACTTTAGGTATTAGATACCTATTAGTTTTTGTGTTATATTACATACTTTAAGTACGGTGTATTTACATACAAAATTACACTTGACATCTTAGTGCCTATTTTTCACAGAATATTGACTCACCAAAGCTTGAAAAGTACACAATTTTTTTGTTCTAATAGTTTTACAAAATCAAGTAGACTATGCTAAATGAAATAGTACTAGAAAAAAAGAACCTACACTTAACATCTAACCTACCAACCATATTGTATTAAAAAAACCAAGCAGACGAAATTGTACTAATAAAAAATTGTTGACTGAATAGAAGCGAACCAATAATAATATAAAATATTTTAAAAAACCCACTGCATTGTATAATAGTAATGCTCTACATCAGGGGTCTCCAAACTTTGAAGCCTTGGGGCCATAATATTTTTCGGTATGTTGCAAGGGCCGTAACAATTTTAATTTTTCTGCCCACCTAAGCAAGGCCTTTATTCCATTTTACTTACTATTGATTGTGTATTGTGACACGTAACTACATCTAGTGTCGAGTAGTGATACTATGTACGGTTCTAGGTACTATCTATTTCAGCTACAGTCTTCAGTCCTTGTGCGGTAAATGTTTGGAATTGTCTGAATTTCTAAGACCAGTCATATCAGTTGTTAATTTTATCAGATCCACAGGGCTGAATCACCGACAATTCCGCGAGTTTCAATTCCTGTCGCGGGCCGAATTGATGGCAGTGGCGGGCCGGATTTGGCCCGCGGGCCGTAGTTTGGAGACCCCTGCTCTACATAATGATGGTAATGTTTAGCAAAGTTTACTTACTATTGTTCCCTTTAACCAGTTAATCGATCCTTGTTTATTTGGCCCCGTCATAATTGAAGCATTTTGAACTTTAGGTCTGGTTGAAGGAAGGCGAAATTCGTTTGCAAAGATTTTGGTTTTTGTTATGACGCTATATTTGTTTTTTATCGCGGACGCCATCTTAAATTCTTATACCCTATGTCATAATGATTCCTCACATTCCGAAATCCATTAAGCCGTTTAGGCTGTAGTGCGTGCCAAAGAAACCATCATACATACATACATACACAGATACGATAAGTACACACGATAGTACACTAGTTACAATCTGGGTGTTTTCAAGTCAAAAGTGAATCGGTTTCTTCTAGGCAAGCGTGATCCATCGTAGGCCGCATCATCGCTTAACATCAGGCGAGTTGGCAGCCAAGCGCAAGCCTATTTTACAATAAAAAAAACACTCCAAAATCATTACCCTTCTTCTTGCGTAGTCGGGTAAAAAACAACTCCATTTGTTGATTAAAGATCTTACTTTTTTTCGTTGGGCAGTCTCGTCCGAAATTACTCTATAGACTTTCAAGCTTGTGCAGGTCAAAGTATTCAAAAAATTAAGCACTAATTCCATAAATTCAAGATACTGGCTAAATAATCCACATTTTGTGATGGAACATTTAGGCCTACCTCTAAACTAGCCAGAAACACAAAAAAACTGCTGTCCCATCCCCCATCCATATAACATTTACCATATATTTCTATAAAACAAGTTTTTTTTTCGGAACTTAGTTATTTAGTTACAACCAATACCTATATTACCCACGAGATGGACAGACGACCTAAAAGAGACCGCAGGAAAACGCTGGATGCAGGCCGCTTCCAACCGGTCCCTTTGGAAATCGATGGGGGAGGCCTATGTTCAGCAGTGGACGTCCTATGGCTGAAATGATGATGATGAATACCTATATTTGTCTATGGTTACAACTTTAAGAAGCCACTCCGGTTAAGGCTTACCAGGTGTTGCCAGAACTAGGATAATTATAATTTAGACTGAGTGACGTAAAAGAAGAATAGTTAGGTAGTCAGTCGTGGTCCCTAGAAAATAGTAGATAGTGGATACAACCTCAGCGATCCTAGCAACCTAGATTTACGAATCCAGATATAAGCAGTGGCGTAGCTAGACTAGCTAGGTAACCAAAGGCCTCAGTGCAAAATTGGGGCCCTATCTAAACAGGATAGATTTTATCAAGTTACAATATATTATATACTTTAAAGGTACAAAGCTACTTTTTAATCCGCTCTTTATTATGCTCAAAGTTACTTACTACATGTATGTGTATGGGTTTCTTGTGTGATTATTCTGAAGGTGGGTTTTTTTTCGCAAATTGGTTTCGAGGTTTAGTGGTCAGGGTCCGAGGCCCCTGAGTTTGAGGGCCCCGGTGCATGGCACCGCCTAGCCCTCCGATAGCAACTCCACTGCATATAAGCCTTACCAGAGAATATTGATGAAACTCGAATCGTTGCTCTTATTTTTGAGTGACATGAAAGAAGAACAGATTGGTAGTCACTCGTGGTACCTAGTTAGTAGTAGATGTGGGTACAACCTCGACGATCCGATACAGATGTAAGCCTGCTTAGTTACAACCTCGATTTACTAATCCAGATATAGCCTTACCAGAGAATATTGACGAAACTCGAATCATTGCTCTTTATATTGAGTGACGGGAAAGAACAATAGTTAGTCACTCGTGGTACCTAGATAGTAGTAGATGTGGATACAACCTCGACGATCCGATCCGGATGTAAGCCTGCCAGGGGAAGGTGCCGAAGCCCGCGTCGTCACCACCCACGATGCGCCGCTGCGCCGTCTGCTTGTTTACTGCGATGCCACAGCCTGTAATTGCAAGAAAACAACTATTATAACCCATGGTAATATTTATTTGTTATATCGATATTGAAGTGCTCAGTGGTGCCTAGTAAAGATTTCCACCACCCACCTCTCACCTCCATCATCAGTTCAGGGGCCTTACCCCTAGCTTCACTTTTGCGAGCCAACTTTTAGTAGTTACCTGATAGGTACCTAAAATTAACCAACTTATTTAAGCTGTATCATTTAAAAGCGTCTAACTTGAATGAACGAAAATCCGTTTTACTATGCGTGTGATTGTGATTATCGTTCATTCAAGTTAGACGCTTTTAAACGATGCAGCTTAAATAAGTTGGTTAATTTTAGGTACCTATCAGGTACCTACTAAAAGTTGGCTCGCAAAAGTGAAGCTAGGGGTAAGGCCCCTGATGTACACTTTCCAAAATGTATCCGATAAAAAACCGATAGACTAGCAACTTTGCGCCGATGCTCAAGACTAAGAAGCTTAGTCTGAACTAGGGCTTCGTTGCTGAAAAAAGTATTTCTTAAACTTCTCTTCGTTCTGTTTACTGCTTTATTCCCTTAGTGCATAATCTACTATTTTTATGACTTCTGTAAAGCTTGTGGATTAGCAGAGCCACTACTAAACCTTATTTACAATTCTATACAAACACTTATACAACATGAAAAATTTACTGCTTATTTTGTTATACAACTAAGGGCCGAAAGAAGCAAGACGTTTAACTCAGCTCTTAAAATTATTTGGGTCATTTTTTGTCTAAATACAAAATAATATAATGCATTTAAAGTATTTAAGCATAATTTACTTAAAGTTTTCTAAATGGACTACCATTGTCTAAATAATCGTGCAAGGGCAAGCTACTTTTCATAAAATCTTGAAAAATATAAACTTGATATTTTCCACTTTAGTTTTTCTGTGGCCCTAGAACCCATAGATTTAGAATGTCAAATTTTAGGTCTATGCTAGAACCTTAGCACTTGCGAAAAAGTATTCGTTCGGTAAACGATAGCAAATGTACGCTTTCCGCGTCTGTCTGTGTGTATATCTGCTAACTCCTCCTAACCGAAACCACGCAGTTATACATGAAATAAGATGCTAGCTCCCCCTCCCCCCCTCAAATCAATAGATAAGTCGGAATATGCCGTGTTATGTGTAATATAACATGTAAACATATTACCCAACGTGGAACTTTCTATCTGATTTAATCATAAAAAGCTATTATTCAATGATTATTATTCAATTATATTTATTATTCAATGCTTATTCAATTATGCTGTATTATCTATAATTCAATCTTCGTTTAGGGACAAAAGTAAGTACCTACATTTTGACATTTGTAGAAGTTTCTGTATAAGTTAGTTGTAGAGTTTAGCCGGAAATGTTTACTTTTACCGTGATAAGGGTATGTTTAACTCATTGTATTATTTCCTAAATATGTGTATGTTCGAGTGTTAATATACTATAATCATCATCAGCCAGAAGAAGTCCACTGCTGAACATAGGCCTCCCCCTTTAACCTCCTGAACGACATCCTGCCATCTGCATCCACTGGATGCCCGCGACTCTCACAATGTCGTCGGTCCATCTAGTGGCAGGCTTACCTACCTACGCTGCGTCTTCCGGTTCGCGGTCTCCACTCAAGAACCTTTCTTCCCCATCGGTTAACAGTTCTTCGAGCGATGTGGCCTGCCAATGGGCAGGCCACAATGGCCACTTCAACTTGCAGATTTTAATAGCTATGTCGGTGACTCTGGTTCTTTGGCGAATATCTACGTTTCAGATTTTATCGCGCAAAGAAACTCCGAGCATAGCTCTCTCCATTGCCCGTTGTGTGACTCTGAGTTTTTCCAAAAGGCCAACAGTTAAGGACCACGTCTCAGTACCATTTGTCATCACTGGCAACACACACTGATCAAATACCTTCGTCTTCAGGCACTATAAATAAATAAAATACTATAATGATGAATCATTATTTAATAATTAATTATTATTTTTATTTAAATACATGCTTGGGTCTAGCCCGGACATTTGGTGGGCATTGGTGGAGCCGAAGCCAACACCAAGAGGCCCTTTTGTATATAAAAAATACTATTATAGAATGTGTATAAAATTGAATATGAAACTATTGTACAGTATAGGATTAAAATGTCTGGGTTATTGAGGTGAAAAACTTGTGGATAGGAGAACAGATCTATTGAATGAGAAACGGCACCTGCCTTACCCTGTCTCATCTCAAAATATATTTAGGCAGGCGATGACTTCAGTTATATGATTATTTACGGGCGGCTGCCGTATCTTGACACCGGAAGGGCAACATTGGCGTGGGTGGCTTAGGGTGTAGAGAGGTGTGCTGCACTTTCACTAAGAGCTACTCGCGGCGTTATGCCCTTTAACACTTCCACCCTGGAGCTTAGATTCTTAGTTCTTGCGGTTTCCACCCCCGGACAGCCGGTTAAGGCAAGCCAGGGGTCGGGGTCTCATATAGTCCCATGGAATCGGGGTACGTGGTGTCGCCACTCACCGACGGCTCGCCAAAAAGCCGCCCCTACGTTTTATATATTAATATTATTAATTAATAGTATTATTAATAGTTGGTGAAAAGGCTCGATTGATATAACACGGTGAAACATATAATTTATGGTTGTTTCGAAAACTTCATAAGTCACTTGTAAAGCTTCCACCACTTAACTAGGGCATGCCTTCGAAAATTTCATGGTTATAGACAGTGGCGTAGCTTGCCATAGGCCTTGTATCAAAATTAGTTGGGGGCCCAAAAAACGGTAAAGATTTTTCAACGATTTTTTGCTTTCACACTTTCGGGGCCCCAGTAGCCCGGGAGCCCCGTATTTTTATAGCTGATACGGCGGTAGCTACGCCCCTGGTTCTAGACCAGGGGTTTAGGATGTGCGTTTTCTATCAGTTTTTTATTTATTTAATAATAGGCTTGCGTTTGACCGCGAACTCGCCTGATGTTACGCTTGCCTAGAAGAAATCGATTCACTCGTGATTTGATGACACCTAGATTGTGCACCCCCGCACCCGATCAACATCCGTTGTCGTCACGTGCGCGTCGCGCGGCGGCCCGTAGTGGAGCCGCGCGCGCGCATTCACTTTGATAAAGACCGCCGTATGCGGTTGAAACTATAGTCGGAGTAACCGGCCTAATCTGACGTGAGTAATTCCCGTGTAATATAATATAAATAAAACGTGTGAAAAGCCACGTCGGTTTCCATAATAAAACCTAGATTGTAGTTTGTAACTATCAGTGAATGAATTAAGATTTTTATTAAGAGCCCTTTCACATTTTTTACGGAAAAAGTGATGAACACTCGATTTTTGGCGTTCTGATTATAATCAAATAGAAAGATTTATTTAAAAAAAAAACAACTTCTGTCATAAATAGATCTGTATTTCGTATTGAAATTAACAGGTTCAAACAACAATTGAAATGTACAAGAGTAGTAGTTTTCGTCAAACTCTCGGAGGGAAACTATGAGAGTGGATTTCGTTAAATTATTGACATAAAAATAAAAAATCTAAGGTTTACTGGTTTTATTTTCTATTTGACATTTACGACATTTTTTTTGCTCTATATGAACATAAAATTGGAAGATCGCTTTTTGTAATAGGCATGGCTCTCATGGCTAACAATCGACTGCGGTAACCTCCTTTACATAATAGTTATGTATGTAATGAGGTCTACTTCATGTACACAAAGAAGGCTAAGGTCTGACTCGATAATCGACAAAGTTCTGACCCTGTCACTCTCATGTTCAATCTTTTTGAATGACAATGACAGTATAATATATTTTTCTATTGCTCTAGATGTGCTCTAGATACATGAAACACGACAATAAACCTACATAACAATAAAATATGTGTAGAAAAGATTTGAATACCATAATTATCATTTTAAATAACTAGTAAAGAGCGCGTCAAGACACGCATATGGTCCCTACCATATGCGTGTCTTCCATTACCAAAGTAACTTTACTTTCCGTAACCAAAGCGAAGCGTAAGATATTTATATTTCTTTTGCTATTCATTTTTATTATAATCAGGATTTGTATTGTACTGACTTTTTTAATATTTAATTTTTTATGATATAATTCTTTAATGTAACTGTGTGTAATATTTATATCTTGACATTTTTTAATATGGAATGACTGATTCTGAAATAAATTTATTAAATTGAATTGAAAGCCATATAATTTTAGTCATAGTTCAAAAATTTATGGTTTTGAAAAAATTTAACGAATGAAGCGCTGTGTATCATCCCGACATAGCATATACGTTTTAGATTAACCATAGAATAGAGAAAACTGATTGAGAAACATTCTTTGTTAAGGTGACACGTTTCATTTTGGCGGGAAAATCAAATTTCTAACAGTTTTTTTGTCCTTGTAGTTAGGCCGGGTAATTATTGTGAAATGGCATAGTATTAAAAAATATACATACATGTATTTAAAAATATAATATATATGTACGAATATCAGTCTCTGGCAGCCATATTACAAGCTTTGCTTAGTTTGGGGTCAGATGACCGTGTGTGCAAAAATGTCCCAGATAGTGTTCGCGAAAATTGTTGGTTGTTCTTTACATTATCATGTACAGCTATTAATCAGTTACTCACCATATTACTTACATTTGGCAATAAACCGTTTGAAACAGCATAAATTTGTTTATTGACAAATGTATTTAATAATGTGCATTGGAGATAAATAACTTTACGCGAGTTTGTAAAGAATAATTAATTTTCGCGAATATCATTATCGTTTACAATAATTACTCGAACTAGCTACAAGAACAAAAAAACTGTTTGAAATTTGAAGTTTTTACAGTTTTATCACTGTTACTAAAATTGTTAGAAAAAAAGAATCATCAAAATCGGTTAACCCATTCATAAGTTCTGAGGTAAAAAACATAAAAAAATAAAAGGTACAGTCGAATTGATAACCTCTTCCTTTTTGGAAGTCGGTTTAAATGTTTTTTTTATGCACTCGATGTACAATCTACTGAGTAAGAGTGCTTTTCATGGTTGAAGTCCGCCAGACGAGGCGCTGTCATCGCGTATCAATCACTATCAGTATCATTTCTCAAGCAGCACTTTTAACATTTTTAGGTATTGTAGAAGACTCATTGACGGTGGCAAATAAAAAAAACTCACTAGCGTCCAAACACGCTACATTTTTCACCGCATCATCACATCCCATCAGGCGAGATCGTGGTCAAACGTTAGCCTAGTCCGATGTAAAAAAAACACAGTAGGTAACAATACCTGGGGCTTTACGCCCAACTCTAAACGCGGGCCCGAATAGGTGCAGTTTGCAAAATCACGCAAACGCAAACCATATCTCGGCGCGTTCGCGTAATTTTGCAAAATGCACCTATTCGAGCCCGCGTTTAGAGTTGGGCGTAAGGCCCCAGACAATTAGAAAAATGTTTATTTGGTTCCGCTGTTTTCTATGGGACTTCTTTAATGATAAATTATTTTTAGCAAAAAAAAAAGACTTGAAAACCACAAATAGGCAATCAAAAGCGAAAAATAAGTTAATATAATTATTATAAGCGCTACCCACTCATCTATTTGAAGTCGGTGACAGCCAAGTCTAATAGGTAGTAGAAAGATACTATGTATGTAGTAAGTAGTAAGATACTTGTAGGTAGTATCTATCTACTACCTACTAGAGAACCCAAAAAAAAATTTGCTTAAATCGGTTCACAATTGGCGAAAATATCGATGAACATACAAAAAAAATACATACAGACAAACATAGTACCTCCTCCTTTTTTGCAGTCAGTAAAAAGCACTTTAATGTATATCTGTGGCACTGTACAAATTGGCGCAATGTCAATATCACTTCAACTATCACTGTCAGCTATCAGGAAACCGAGAAGCATTTCCCGGTAACCGCGGCGCAAACCACAACCTAGAAAGTTCAAGTTAACATTCATCATGGTTCGCGATTATGACCAGTTTTTACTTAGTTTATTGTATATTCGTGGAAAATTGATGAAAAAGGGAAATGAGATTTTTGAAATGGCAACAAGAGGCCGCTGGCAGTGGCTTCAAATGAAAAGGCGAAATCGGACTGAGCGGCGTGTGTTGAAAGAGGCGTAACAGTGGACTTAGATTGAGAATGTTTAGTATTTTTAATTCTTGTCCATAAAAACAAAGACAATTTGGTATCTCAATACTTTTTTGTTGTTAAAGATACCCGCAAAAATTTTGTTGTCAAAATGACGCAGTTGATGCTAAAAGGAAGCCACACGCAGCGAATTTGTTATTAATTCGCTGGCCACACGGAAGAAGTCGGCAACCCCGCCTCACTTTGACGCACAGTGAGTCCGGAATGCATCAATAAACATAAGGCGTACTGAAAGTTCTGCGCTTCTGGCCGCTCATGAACTCACGAATATTTCAATTTCAAATATATTATTTTTTAAACATAAGAGCTAAATTATTGATCAATATATTTTTGGCAGGAAGTCGCGTGTTAATTGCTTTTTTATCACAAGATGAAATTCGCTGTCCGTAAAATAAAATAAAAAACACGAAACTATGGCGCAAGTTTGAATGATTTTCAAAGTTCTCTGACTCAGCAAAATTGCAGCGCTCCTCTTTAAAATTCTTTTGGGAGAGATACCTAGCTCTTTAATTAATAAGCAAGCGATGGTAGCCAAACTGACGGTGGATAATCTGACGGTGGATAATTTGTTCTTCGACACCGCACCAGTGACTTATGTAGCACCTAAATAGTGCAGTTTTGATGCCATCGCTTAGACAACAACATAGTGAAAACATAGTGAGGAAACCAGTATGTCGTAAGAACCTCAAAAGGTCAAAAAGATATGACATTCTCCTACATGCACTGGGCCAGCATGGTGGATTAAGCCCCATCTTTCCCTGAGAGAAGGCCTGAGTGACAGCAGTGGGAACACGATAGGTTTTTTAAGCCAACAGCAGACGAGCTGCACGATGGTAAGCAGTCACCGTCGCCTATGGATACCTGTAACGCCAGAGGCATCACAACTACGTTGCCGACCCTTTAAGAATCTATTTACTCGCCTGTTGAAGAACCCCATGTTGTAGCTTCGGTTGATAATGATGAGGGAAAATACTCTTTTCATTACTCATACTCGGAAAGCAGGTCTGAAAGTTGTCTGAGGAGCGGGTTGAAAGTAATACATTTCAGCCCTAGGGAGAATCACTTTTAACTGACAGTGACAGTTGACAACTGACAGACACTCAAGTTATGAAAAAAAACTACTTCTACTTTCACATATGTATTGATCCATGTTCCACCTTTTTTTTCTCCTCAGAGGATTATGGTCCCGCACTTCTCGTGCAATTTCCAGTGTCAGTTCATGTTTTTATTTTTAGTTTCCTTGTATTCGTAATAAAAAGCACAGTGTTTACCTCGGGGTTAAAGAAGCGCCTTCGCTACGCTCAGACGCCAAACCCCGTCTCGGGCCTAAATAAGTTACTTTCACCCCTAGGATAACAATGTACTATTAATGCCTGGACTCGAAGGACCAAGGAGCACCATTACATATTGATATAATGACTATATTTATGTGTCTTTTCTAAACCTTAGCCTTCAGCTTGTAGTCAATCAAGTGAGATTGCGTGGTAGCTAGCATTGTACCTGATGTCCAGCGTACCATGTAATAAAAGGTTTATACACTAGTGGTTGAGCAGCCAGCGTTGAGCAACATCCTTCGATGCAAAAGGAAAGAGTGATAACTAATTGACTGTGATGTATCATTTATTTGGAGACCTCTCATCGACTCTCAGGCATGGCCGTAGGCAGGGGGTTTCAGGGGTTTAAACTTCCCCCCGAAATGTCTTAGCTCCCCCACGGTTTTATACATAGGTACTTAACTACTTACTAAAGCTAAAATATTGAACGGGAAGCGCAGAGGTAGTGTCGTACTGGTACTGGCACTGTTGTCTGGAAGAGATCGCTTTAAACGATAAGGCCGTCTGTTAAATTATTGTAATATAGTCTCTGATATAATTCCTGGTCTTAGTCAGGTACAGAGAGTCTATTTCGATAGTACTTTGGGTTAGCGTGAAAGAAGGCTTCCAGCCCTTTTGGAAATCGATGGAAGAGGCCTATATCCAGCAGTGGACGTCCTATGGCTGGAATGATGATGAAAGAAAGATCTCTAGGGTTTGAATGAACTGTATGCAAGACGCCTGTGTTTTTGCTCCATCGTGAAATGCAACGTTATTTTACGCGAGGTTACAGATTTTTAACGAGGGGGAATTGGGCCATAATCCATCACAGTTTAAAATCTGTGGTTTCCCACCAAGTAATTAATTGTGCGTTTATAGGGTTCCGTACCCAAAGGGTAAAACGGGCCTCTATTACTAAGACTCCGCTGTCCGTCCGTCCGTCTCTATGTCTGTCTGTCTGTCCGTCCGACTCTCATGAACCGTGATAGAGACAGTTAACATTTTCACAGATGATGTATTTCTGTTGCCGCTTACTTTACGTTCTTATATATCAGTATAGTTATGCCAAAGCAAACAATTATATAATGCAAAATATAAACAATTATTATGAAAATTTAGAATTATTATTATACCAATATTTATAATTATATTATTATTTCTAAAAACAGCACTTTAAATTTAGTTCCATTCTAAACCGACTTCAAAATAAGGAGGAGGTTATGAATTCGATTGTATGTTTTTTTGCATTGTTACGCGATTACTCCGCCAATATGTTTTTTTTATTTGGTAGGTCATACATACTTCACTCCACATAAATTTAACCGAAATTGGATCAGCGCTTTTTGAAAAAATCAACAACAGCAAAAAAAATACAGATGACGTTTTGGTGTGTGGTTCCCTTCAGCAATAATTTTGATGAGGATTTTCAATCTTTGTTTTAACTGTCATCACAAAACATTAGCCAATCTACTGACGTTTAACTCGCTTTTATTAGCTATGTTACGGAATCTTAAAACGTAATTTTAACCCCTTTCAAAACGACGGATTGATTTGAAACTTTGCACACTTATGAAGGACCAATGACAATGTAATAATTTAAATAGTTTGTCCCATTACCCTTACCAGGATCTGACCGCGATTTTTAAACTGCGCGGATTATTAGTTTAAATTTGTACATGTAGGTATAGTCTATTACTCGTTTTTTTCTTATAATTAATATTACTCGTGACTACTTGACTTTTGGTAACGTTTCCAGTCTTCTGACAGTTGCTACGCAATATTGTTTTATTACCACAAACTATAAAGAAAGAAGCAATGTTACAAAACGCAGAATGTGTATCGCAAGGAACCGTTGTTGCGCAAGCATTATATCCGTGCTTTCACCCAGATTACCAAGCGTTATGTGGCCGAGGCGCTATTATGTTGTGAATGGATCATCTATATTGTAAGTCTATGGTTCGGATTACGATTATGGAAGATTTTTCCATTCAAAGACGGCTTGGTAACACGCTTTTATTGTCTTCACATGTTTTATTTAAATTATAATTATCAATATAAAAAACCGACTTCATAAAAATGTTAGAACTGGACCAAACAGTAAATGGTACCCGGGAAGCACAAGCTTTCAAATAAAAAAAGAATCATCAAAATCGGTTCACCCAGTCGAAAGATCTGAGGTAAAAAACATTTAAAAAAACAGTCGAATTGATAGCCTCTTCCTTTTTGGAAGTCGGTAAAAAACATTACACAGACACCGGGGTTCGTGATTTTTGTTAAACTTATGTACCTAACTACAATTTTGTTAACTTAAACGAATTTACTTTAGCTATACACAATACAGGGAGAGGATATATAGTTATAGCCTAATCTAAGGTTAAAACAATTCAGTTATGTTATTACTAATTTGTGTGT
Source organism: Agriopis leucophaearia (assembly GCA_949125355.1). Taxonomy (NCBI): domain Eukaryota; kingdom Metazoa; phylum Arthropoda; class Insecta; order Lepidoptera; family Geometridae; genus Agriopis; species Agriopis leucophaearia. Next base: position 3,113,202 of record OX421289.1, read on the forward strand.
ATACCGCGAGCAGACCAGCGACCCGCAAGCAGCACCCGATCACAAGTATGACTCATGTGCCAGCCATCACCCTCCTCAACCATATCTGAGAGAAATGAGTGACCCGACACAACAACAAGCTGAGAAAATTCAAATACAAAATTATTTATACAAATCTATTTAAGTATGTATTAAAAAAATATATGTACGTATATCAGTCTCTGACAGCCATATTACAAGCTTTGCTTAGTTTGGGGTCAGATGACCATGTGTGCAAAATGTCCCAGATATTTATTATTTAGAAATATGGGTGCGAAAATTTTTGTAATTCTGCGTGCTGTTTTAGCGTTAGATGTGTTGCAACTTGCAGCAGACAGCGTCTTCCCAATAATAGGAACTACCAATAAATATAGTAATTATAGCTTTACACGATAATGTAAAATTAATAAAATTAAAAGTAAAGAATAAATATGGATTATCACAAACACCGTGATCATTTACAATAATTACCCGGCCGAGCTACAATTTAAGTATAAACAAAAAAACTGTTTGAAAATTGAATTTCTCGTCATATAGACGAAATTTTTCAGCTTAAGATTTAGCGGTATAATGAAAAGTATACAAATTCAGACATTTGACCGTGTACGATAATTGTACTAAAGCATATCTCTCTAGTTTGTCTGATCTAAGGTGCCTACCCTACTGACCTATTGCAAAGAGAATAGTTGAAGTACTCATCAACACTTACGTAAAGCAAGCGCGGGCGCCGCATGATAATGGCGTCAAATCGGGACTACTACGTACTGTGTAATATTATTTATTTATTCTATGCAGAGTTTATGTGGCCTTGCGTATAATATTTGGCCAAGACCTTGGGAAAAAGTAAATGAAGTGTATTTATGTTTGACAGGGTAAGCATTTGACTGCAATTCATCTGAAGATAGATTGATAGATAGATAGATAGATAGACACAGACAGACAGACAGACAGACAGACAGACAGACAGACAGACAGACAGATAGACAGACAGACAGACAGACAGACAGACAGACAGACAGACAGACAGACAGACAGACAGACCGACAGACCGACAGACAGACAGACAGACAGACAGACAGACAGACAGACAGACCGACAGACAGACAGACAGACAGACAGACAGACAGACAGACAGACAGACAGACAGACAGACAGACAGACAGACAGACAGACAGACAGACAGACAGACAGACAGACAGACAGACAGATAGACAGACAGACAGGTAGACAGACAGACAGATAGATAGATAGATAGGTAGATAAACTCTTTATTGTTCACACCACAAATTACATACACAAGACACGATAAAACAGCTTAAAAACTTGTGCAACAATCGGCAGCCTTATCGCTAAGAGCGATCTCTTCCAGGCAACCTGAAGTTCAGTGAAGTTGTGGTAGAAGATGTTAAACACACCTAATCTGGAACACGCCTGCACCAATGACTTAAGTATTTAGTATTATTTTTATTTTAACACGAATAAGTCCGTGTTGACCACCAACTCGCCTGTTGGTAAGCGACGATGTGGCCGAAGATGAATCACCATAGACCAAAAAAATTTTGCTCCAAAATCTATGTGAAGCACGCAGACTTAGAAGATTCACTCTCGCCTTGAAAAGGCCCAAATTATATCTGTCAGGAAACAAGGAAGCCGGCAGGTTGTTCCAATCCTTGGCCGTACGGATTAGAAACGTAGAAACGAAACGTTTGGTACGTATCCAAGGAAAGTCTACAATGTATGGGTGGTAATGGGCCGTTTTCCTACTTGTCCTGTAGTAGAAAGGGGATGGTAGGGGGTACTCAAATAAATTATGCGCAATTTCGATGCCATCGCTTTACCACGGTGAAGGAATACATCGTGAGGAAACCAATATGTCCAAGAACCTCAATATTTCAAAGACATATGATATTCACCAACATACACTGGGCCAGTATGGTAGATTACGGGCCCGTCCTTTCTCTCTCTGAAAGAAGGTTTGGAAGAAGGATGATAGGCTGATGATAATGATAAAACTGGAATATGGACGTTCTCAAACGGGGCTGCCGAAATCTTCCACCGAATGTGAAATGACGCGGCTGATGAACTGGCAAGGGGAAACTCTAGAATACGACTTCGTACGGGTTTTCAGATCTATATTAACATATCAGATATCAAACATAAAGCGGTGTTGATTTTTCGTACCTACCTGCTCTGGCAGTCCGATAGAAAAATGGGCAGGAAGGAATTAGATCTGAGGATCTGATGCACACTCAGCGAAATGTATCTGATAAAAAACTGATAGACTAGCAACTTTGCGCCGATGCTCAAGACTAAGAAGTTTAGTCTGAACTAGGACTTCATTGCTGATGAGCCTCTTGTCGCGTTTCTTGGCACTTTTTTCACTAATGCCAAACCGCTTAACGCAAAAACTGTAAATACGGCTCACTTACTCTTTTTTCACACACACTAAAGAGACTTGTAGTGATACCAATGAAATAACTAATAGTTCACATGCAAAAATGTGTGGCATGGTCATCTGCAGGATAAGTTCGAGATCAAGCCTGTTTTAAACCAGATGCCAGAAAACAAATCACAATCCATTCGACACTGATTGAATCCTTTTCATATAAGTCTTTTGAAGTAATGTCGAATAAAACGTATTTTCTTTCTTCTTCTAATCAAAATATTGCATTTTTTTATGATACTGAGTGACTAGAAGAGCAAAGCCGCTCGCCTGATGGCTCTTCACGCTTGCCCATAACAGCTCAACGCCACTCAGAATTCTGAACTTCAACAGTTCAAAACCCTGGATGGCAATGCACTGCGCTCGTCACCCCGAGATATAAGTTGTCAAATTTCTGTGTGCCCTGTAATTTCGCTGGAAACATTGCTCTTCAATCCGGAACACAGTAGTCTTTAAACATTACTGCTTGGCGGTTAAATAACTGGCAAAGGTGTGGTACTTCCCCAGGCGGACCCCTGCAAAAGAGTCCTACCATATATAAATGCCACCTAGTATAGATTGATAGAACCTTGCTCTGAAAAGTATGTTATTTTTTTTATGTACGTACCTAATAATTGACATATACGGGTCGATAGTTATTTCACGTAATATTACGTAATTTTTACGTCACTCAACATTTTTCATGGAAACGCCCGCCCGTATGACAAAATACTAAAATTATCGTAAAGTTGCATATTTGAGTTACACTATGCCATAAGTTTATTTGCTTCGACAGCTGTAATAATTTTGTTACAAGTTTAAATGAAAACATTTTATTTTAAACTAACTTCAAAAAAGGCGAAGGTTCTATGTTCCACTGTATATATATATATGTATGTATATTCACCGATATCTTCGCCTACTGTTGACCGATCTCATTTTTTTTTCTTTTGTTCAGTAGTATATACTTCCAATTTGGTCCCATTGTCACCAAGTCAGGATCTAATGATTTGATCCCAGGGAAATCGAGGGCAACCCTCAAACTTTATAGGCACTCATTACGTTTTAAAGTCTTTTTTTTTAAATAATACGGCACTCCACGGACACCTTGGTCCGCGACTTTTGTTATACACTAATGTTACTACAATTTTGTCAACTTAAACGAATTTATTTTAGCTATACACAATACAGGAAGAGGAAAGATAGTTATATCTTAATCTAAGGTTAAAACAATATAGTCATATTATTACTAACGTTATGAAAGTGTCATTCTAGGATTTCCAAAACTGTGTTTGTAAAGCAGTGGTATCATGAGACTTCTTTTGGCAAAACGTCTAGTTTTAAGAAAGTAGTGTAGGCAGAGTCAAAGAATAGATTATACATGCAGACATTAGAATAAGTGAAAGAGAGCAGTAAATTCCATATTACCTTACATGCGTTGTAAAATTGGCAATTTGTATGCAAATCTAAATTAAAATGGCTGTTGTTTTTTTGGCAATTGAAAAGTTAGAGGCTTTTAATTTGTTTCGTTTTATGGCTAATTCAAAACAATTTGTCGGAGAATAAAAATTAAAGATAAATACTTATTGTTTAGGTAGGTTCATTCAGCTTTTTACATGTTCATTTAAAAAGGAAATGACACAGAATTTGAAGTGTGTTTTATGTATTCAACAAAGATTATGTCTGGGTCTTGAATAATACCCTGGTCTATGGGATATGGGTATTGTTAAAGACCCAGATAAACTTCCAGCATGAAATATATTACAAACTGAACCTCTTTAAGGTGGAACGTTTCACGTATGGCGGGAAATTCAAATTTCAAACAGTTTTTTTGTTCTTGTAGCTAGGCCGGGTAATTATTGTAAACGATCATGATGTTTGCGATAACGGATAACGATATCCGGTATGATAACGGAGTCCTAGAACTTGATTTTCAACTACTTCATAACGTCGAATTAAATTGAAATTTTGGACCGTTATCAAGGACCGATAACAATGCAATAATTTAAATAGTTTGTCCCATAATCCTCACCAGGATCTTCAGGATAAGCAATTTTTTTGCGTGTTTTTTAGTTTTTCAAACTACGAGAATTATTCATGTTTAACCGACTTCCAAAAAAGAAGGAGGTGGTCAATTCGACTGTATATTTTTTAATGTTTGTTACCTCAGAACTTTCGACTGGGTAAGCCGATTTTGATCATTATTTTTTTTATTTGAAAGCTGTTGATTCCCGTGTGGTATCATTTCGATTTGGTCAGTTCTGAGGTTTTTATGAAGTCGGTTTTTTTAAATTGATAATTATTAAACTATAATGGTTGCCTGGAAGAGATCGCTTTTAGCGATAAGGCCGCCACTTGTGGCACTAGCTCGAAAGTGTTTTCTATCTGTATGTAATTTTTATTTCTGGTGTGTACACCAGGGGCCTTACCCCTAGCTCGAAAAGTTGACCCGCATAGGTGTTATTTGTCTAAACGGTACCATCAACTACGAAAAGCGGTAGTTATTTGATAGCCGTCAAGCTTTGCTATTTTCGCGCACACAAGCATAGTAAAACGGATTTAGGTTCATTCAAGTTAGACGCTTTTAAACGATGCAGCTTAAATGAGTTGGTTAATTTTAGGTACCTATCAGGTACCTACTAAAAGTTGGCTCGCAAAAGTGAAGCTAGGGGTAAGGCCCCAGAATAAAGACTTACTATCTATCTCCTCCCTAGGCCTAGGCCTCCCACTAGATGGACCGACGACATCGTGAGAGTCGCGGGCATCCAGTGGATGCAGATGGCAGGATGTTGTTCAGTTTGGAGGTTAAAGGAGGAGGCCTATGTTCAGCAGTGGACGTCTTACGGCTGATGATGATGATCTATCTATCTAAGCCATAGAATACATACAACACAATTAAGCATACTCTTTTAAAAACATGGAACTTAGACGTGTGCCAAATAACACGCTAATGTACATTAACTAAGTTGTAACTTACAAACATGACAGGTAAGAGACCATGTTTATTTACGAAGATCATTATGTCATCCGTACAAGGCATAGTTTTATGTCGGCCACTCGCTTTCTCGATGACATAATAAGTTACTTAAGTTTTTTGTATGCGCCACGCGTGTTCTGATTGGTTCCAGTAGGTTAAGTTAATAAGGAATAAGTGTGCCATTTGTCTTGTCTTAAGTACTGCTTCTATTATTTATAACTGGTTTTTAAATGAAACAAGTGGATCAGATTAAATACCGACTTCTAAAATATATGGAAAATGTAATAAGTGCCTATAACATTTGAAGTTCTCGATTTCATCATCAGATAGATAGACTTGGTGACTATGGGACCGAATTGGAAGTATACCCTACAGAACAAAAACTTTTTTTTGAAATCGGTCAACAGTTGGCGGAGAAATCGGTGATCATATTATACAAAAAAAAAAAACAGTGGAAAATAGAACCATCCTCTTTTTTCGTCGGTTAAAAAGGCTTCCATACTAAGGTCATGCCAGAGTTAAAGATGAAATGGTTTTACAAAGTTATATGATTATTTACGGGATATTTACCGTGGTAAGGTTGTGGAAGGAGCTCCCGATATTTCGGCGCAGTTACATGCATCAATTTCACGGGAAGACAAAACAAACGGGAAGACAAACGGGATAATCATATAATAAAGTTATGTTAGTGTAAGTGAACAACCGTGATAGTTTAAAACAGAAATGGTTTTGTGTTCACCAAAAAAATATTACTGGGTTTTGTTTAGTTATTAAAGGCATTTGCTAAAAAAACACTGCAGGTTAAATAAAATCTTGTCTATTTATATAATAGAAACATAGAGATAAAAAAACTGTATTTGCGAGATATAAAAAAGAAAACACAGGGCGTCTTCAAATAAGCAGGTGCGGCCTTAGTACGAGTACTTGCGAAAAAGTTACGATACGTAAACGATAGCAAAATTTATAAAAAAAAATAACAGCGCCTCTATCGGACGTGAAAGGGAACTGAATTTTTCATACATTTGCTATCGTTAACGTAACGATAACTTTTTCGCAAGTTCTCGTACTAACTATTACACTGAACACGTTAAGACAATTTTTAGAATTTTTGTCTGTTTGTTCGTTTGTTTGTTTATCCTCACACATCTCCTAAAGCACTGGATGGATTTAAATGCGGGTTTCACGAATATGCTTAGCTATGACCAGGGGCCTTACCCCTAGCTCGAAAAGTTGACCCTGCATAGGTGTTATTTGTCTAAAAGGTACCATCAACTACGATAAGCGGTAGTTGTTTGATAGCCGCGGCTAAAGCCCCAGATTGAAGTATACTATTGGCTATGTTATTTTGCGCAAGGGCCGAATTAAGGGAGGAAAAAACGCTTGAAAGTTTATATGAAAATCTACACGTACGAAGTAGCGGACAACAACACAAGTAATAAATAAAATACTTGTTTACCAATACATATCGATTCGTAATCCAAAAGCAATGCGGATGTTATACAATACTTTCTTTAGCAAATGGATGCCAAATTAATAGCATTCGCCAAAAATACGAGCCAACATCATCTGCCTAATAAAAGCGTGGAGAATCTTTAATTTTAAAGGTAAAACTATTAATTGGAGTAGTATAAGTGTCACTAGCAGAGCCTCGCGGTTTTACCACTTTCCTACTTGATTTAAAGTTTAGCCGCTGAGAGTACGAGTCTGACAGTTTTTTTCTCGTGACCATGGATACAAAGTCCTTCAGTCGGGATATTAAATAAGTTTACAAGGTATTGACGAGACAAGGAAGACTGCCCCTGTGGCTCACAACATTTCAACTTTCACACAAACATTTGTGTTTGTTCTATGTCTGAGTGTTAGCGTCTATTTAAGTATGATTACCTGTAGGAATACCCGATGAAAATACGGGATTTATATTAAAAAAAATACGTTTCATATATTAAATTCGTGATGAGCTCACAAACAAAATGCAAATGACAATTGAAATGCTTTTTGTATTTTATTTAATAGATTATTTACAAAATTGTTTCCCAATTTCTGTATTTGTTATAATGAAGTGGCAACAGTTATCGCCCTCAAAACAGCTATCAACAACACTTTTTTTATCGCGAATGAGACCGCGTTTAACCACCAACTCGCCTGTTGGTAAGCGACGATATGGTCGAAGATGAAGCACGCAGACTTAGAAGATACCTATTCACTCTGACCTTGAAAAGGCCCAGATTATATCTCTCAGGAAACAAGGAAGCTGGCAGGTTGTTCCGATCCTTGGTCGTACGGAACGTAGAATCGAAACGTTTGGTACGTATCCAAGGAAAGTCCAAAATGTATGGGTGGTAATGGGTCGACTTACTACTTGTCTTGTAGTAGAAAGGGGATGGTAGGTCGTGTAGCTCTGATGCATATTCTCCGAAATGAATGCTATTGAAAATTGACAGACTCGCTACTTAACGGCGGTGTTCTAGACTGAGAAGTTTCTTAGCCACTAACTTCTCATCGCCTATAAGTCGAGCAGCACGCCGGTCTACCGAGTCAAGAGCTGGTATTTGGCTGAACCGTCCCAAAGATGTTAGCAATATTCCACACATGATCGGACTTGGGCTTGATATAGGGTAAGCAACTGACCCTGTGTGAAATACCGCCTAACCTTAATTAGGACGCCCATCTTTTGCCAGCTAATTTAGCCTTTGACTCTAGTTAGGTGCCGTAGTTGAGGGCCATTTTTGACAGTTTACAGCTGTCAGCGCGACAGCAATAGATTTGCTAAATACCTATTCATAAAATTTCTTGGCCGCCTTCTATCTTCTTAAGTAACACAGAAAGTTGTGCATTTGTCATAACTTCAATACAAAATTGATTGATCATAGCTCATCGCTGACCGCATTTAAACCGACCAAGCTATCTTCTCAGTTGGCTAAATAATATAGTAAAAAAAATGTAAGGGTGGTTACAAGTTTTGTTGGTTAAAAACGATGGCAGTTCCCCCATTCAACTTTCACGATAAGTTGGTACTCTTAGAACCGACCGAAACGGAATGACGCATCTACAGATCCGGCTAAAGATTTCGTAGCACCTTTCGAAATCGGTCGCATTGCCCAACTAGGAATATACGTTCGAGTCTTTTATTTCTTCAGAGGATGTTAAATTGTATTGCTAAAACATTGGGTTTAATTTTGAAATATCTTAAAAAGAATAGATATACGCTCTTAATGTATTTCAAATGGTTTAAGGTCTTATTTGAATTGACTTAGAATTACTTTACATCGGGCTTCAAAAACGACGTTCTCATTCTATAACAAACTACACCTATTCGGGCCCGCGTTTAGAGTTGGGCGTAAGGCCTCTATATATAAAAATCAATCGCTGTTCGTTAGTCACGCTAGAACTCAAAAACGGCTTGACCGATTTGAATAGATGTTTTTTGTTTTGTTCGCCTAAATACATTAATAAAAATTAAATTTGAAAATTTGCCTGGAAAATTAGAACATTCAGAAAAAACTGAGTAGTTTTTTTGTATCAAAATTTTGACAGGACAACGTTTATCAGGTCAGCTGCTAGTTTCAAATGTAGGTACTCTTTTGATGTTTGTTACGCGATATCTTTGCCGATTGTGGATAGATTTTAAAGATTATTTATTGTGTAGGCTATATTATTGAGTGTAGTTCCATCAGGGTAGTCCAAACTTTTACCAAAGTCAACAGTTACCAAACTTAGTCCAAAGCTTTAAATATTCAACAAAAAATATTGCTATTTATTATTTAAAAACAAAAAAAAACTATTGAATTATGTCGATTGTGTCAAATTATATTATTATTATATTATTATTTATAATTATATTATATAAAGTATGGCCACTCCTAAAGTTTTTTTTTTTTAACTATACTTTGTGTATTTACTAAATGATAAAATAAGAAGTTAGGTGTATTTTCAAAACCAGGCTAGTTTTGACTTTGTTAGAGAATAATAGATTTTCTTCCCAAGTCTTCAAAGTGTATTTTCAAACGCTTCTTATGTGTCATAACTACTAATACAATTCTTAGATAGTTTTAAATTGCGTAAAACTTTGTCTAATATTTAGTTTGCCTGGGGTTTTACCAAAATTTGTTAATGTATGGTTAGAACGGATTTTACCAAGGCTACACGAATTTGTGGACACATTTTTGACCTTAATTAGAAAAACATAGAAAGAGGTCACAGTTAATTTGCCTATTAGGAAATACAGTAGAATCTCATTAATCCGGCACTGCAATAGTCCGGCACGTCCAGTAATCCGGCACTCCCGCTCGCGCCTCCTTACTCCCGTTGCATAAAATAAACCTCAATTGAGGAATATTTTCACACACTGTTCTATAAAGACGTATTAGTACATGAATACAAATCTATGTTACAAATACTCTTTATGAATTTTTTTTATTTTATATATTAGGTACTCGCTAGACCCGCCCCACACTTTGCACGGGTATTGTTTTATATAGGTGTAAACCGTCCGTGAAAAAATATCTAACTGATAGTGAAAACTGCATCAAAATCCGTTGCGTAGTTTTAAAGATCTAAGCGTATATTAGGGACAGACAGGGGGAAGCGACTTTGTTTTATACTATGTAGTGATGATTTTTTCTATACAATCCAGTAATCCGAACATTCCAATAATCCGGCACCCCTAGTTTTTAAAAGTGCCAGATTAATGAGACTCTATCTACTGTACCTTTTTTCTGGCAAGTGCCTGAGATTAACTAAACAAAATATTAGCTAAATAAGACTAATTAACAAAACCACTTGGGTTTATACAAAAATTGTTAGACTGCCCAAAGACCATTGGAGTCTAAAGCAAATCCAAATGCCCAAGCGCACTTCGTTGACAGCGTATTCAGCTAATCCAGCATGCAGCCAGCATTATCTAACTGTATATCACATGTTTATCCCAACTATTTGGTAAAGTTACGGAAATTTATTTCTGATTAAGTGTTCTGATATATTAAGGTCATCTAAGTACCTACACAGTTGCTTACGGTCTCCAGAAATCTTGCAATTCTGCGACGGTCTTGAGATTTTACCACCACGGACATTGCAAAGTATTCAACAAGACAGAAATTAAAATAATGTAAAATAGCGATAAAATCCGCTTAGTATGTAATTACAATGTGAAAAATTTGAATGTGACATTTCTGCCACTCATACGCTATAATGTGTTTACATCGCGGCGCCGGCGCAGAGAAAGTCATTGCATAACTCACAGATTACTGCGTAGTGTCCTGGTTAGTACGTCGGACATGTTATTGTTTCGTAGGTTAAAGCTGGTATTTTTTACCTGAAGAATATCCAAAAAGTGGTTCTTTTTTAGTAGGCTTGCGTTTGACCGCCACCTCACATGATGTTAAGCGATGATGCGGTCCGCGTTGGATGTTTTAAATTCTAGGTTGCACTGAACTGTTGATGTTCTAAATTCAGGGTTGCATTAAACTGTTGACGTATTAAATTCTGGGTTACAGCTGAACTGTTGATGATCTAAGTTTTGGGTGACACTGAACTATTGATGTTCTAAATTTTGGGTGACACTTAACTTTTGATGTTCTAAATTCGGAGTGACACTGAACTGTTGATGTTTTTTTAATTCTGGGTGGCACTGAAAAGTTGATGTTCTACATTCTGGGTGTCACAGAACTGTTAAAGTTCTAAATTTTGGTTGACTCTGAATTATTGATGTTCTAAATTTTGGGTGACACTGAACTGTTGATGTTCTAAATTTTGGGTAATACTGAACTATTGATGTTCTAAATTTTGGGTGACACTGAATTGTTGATGTTCTAAATTCTGGGTGACACTGAACTGTTGATGTTCTAAATTCTGGGTGACACTGAACTATTGATGGTTTTTTATTCTGGGTAGCACTGAAAAGTTGATGTTCTAAATTCTGGGTGACACTGAACTATTGATGTTCTAAATTCTGGGCGACACTGAACTGTTGATGTTCTAAATTTTGGGTGACACTGAACTATTGATGTTCTAAATTTTGGGTGACACTGAACTATTGGTGTTCTAAATTTTGGGTGACACTGAATTGTTGATGTTCTAAATTCTGGCCGGCATTGAACTGTTGATGTTCTAAATTCTGGGTGGAACTGAAAAGTTGATGTTCTAAATTTTGGGTGACACTGAACTATTGATGTCCTTAATTCTAGGTGACACTGAATTGTAAAAGTGATAACTAATAATTAAATAAATAAATATAATATTATGTAAGTTTTTGTACCTCTGAGCACTTACGGAAAGTTATTTTTGTATTATTTGTTATTTTAGTGTTTTCATAGAAATCACGCTTTCAAGCTATCATATTCCATGTTTATTATTTTCACATTAATTTTAACAAGTTTTCATTTGTAAAAATGATTTTTATAGCTACATAGTTTTTTTAAAAATATATTATGACAAAATTGAAGTCAACATTAGTTTTGTTACCTGTACCCTTAGTACAAGATTTTATAGTTTTCGAAAACTTTTTTCGTTTTCGTATTGTTCCATACATTTCAGCAAAGCGCCTCTAGCGGAAACGCGGAAGAACTAAAATCGGTAGTAATCGGCAGTATAGGTTGCTTCACTCGAATACGAAAGAAGGTTTCGAATAGCTTTTAGCCCAGCAATGTATGGAACAAAACGAAAACGAAAAAAGTTTTCGTAAACTATCAAATCTTGTACTAGGGGTACTGAAGCCTACCTACCTCCATCAGCTAATTGCGAATTTATCTATGATTTAAACAGTATACTTTTTTAACTATATTAAATGAAAAATATTGTTTTGAAAGACACGCTTAGTACACAAAAAAAAAAATACAAAATAAAAAAGGGAAATAATAGCCACTTACCGTAGGTACCTGTCGGACACAAAAAACACAAGATACAAGTTACCTATATATGTATAACAGAAGTTAGTGAGTTAGTATATTTTTTGTATATATAAATATGTATAAAACGTAGATGTGAGAAAGCAAGACATAGTTAGAAAAGAGGCAGAGAAAAGAAAGTATATTTACAAATAATTGAAGTGTCTGTCTGTAACGTGCAAAATGTTTTTCTGAAACGTATTATTTTTTAAAATATTTTTTTTGACATTTTTTTTTATAGTTTTGTTTGTTGTGAGAAATTAAAATTAGATGAAAAAATATGAGTAAATTTTATTTGAAAATATTTGTTTACATAGTTCGTAACATTGTGCACAATTATTATTACAGCAGACCTATACAAAATACCTGAAAAAGTCACCGTAGATCTAAAAATGTCTGGAGCTGTCCAGTGTTCTTTCTAGCTATGTCTTGCCAAAGGACCACATCTGAGCTCAGTTAGTTCTTGTTATTTTCTATGTGTGGATGTCTTCACACCGTAGCGTAATGTAGTCGAAAAAGCGTACGAACTGTGTTAATGAGATGTTTAGATCCCTATATGAAAATTGTATGTAAATTTTTAGCAAAATTAAATTGAAAAACAAATTCTATCAATTGTAAAAAGTTGTTTTCTACAACTGCAAAACTTGTAATTTTTTTTGTGTATTATAAATAAAATACTTGTTGTATTTATTTTTTTAATATAGTTTTGTAATATGAAAAAAAAGTTATGTTGATAATGTAATGTATTATTTATTTGATTCAATGCATAGTCTTCATGTGTGTTTGTGAGCCGTTTCTTAGTCTTCAGTCAATCAGTCAGTATCTTCAATTCTGTTGTCAAGTCACACGTCAAATTTGTCACGAACGTCAGTCAAAATTCTACAAAACATGCTTTTGCAAGCTCAAAAAATCCTGGAAAATAATTCTGCTGCTAAATAATTTCCTCAATCATGCTTCACCAGAATCTAAAGCATCAGAAAATATTTATTTGTGCAACGTAATACACAATTTTTTCTATTATGCGCACTGAAGTACACAACAATTTATTTTAGTGCCACCTAGCGAACAAAATAAGTATTAAATTTATGTGCAATTTAGCGAACGAATATGAAATTTTAGTGCAACTAATATTCAATTGCATATATCCCACGATCTACATTACGCCACGGTGCAAGCATCGACTTACTTTCATCATTTATCACTGGCCCATAGCTCAAACCTTCGTTAGGCAGTTCTATGCTATTCGAATCCTGGACGCCAAGTATCCCAGCCTTGGCCACTCTATGGCAACATCCCTTCAGCAAGCTTCCACAGGAGCCATCAAGAAGGCCTCCCACCATCCAGCAGTAGAAAAAAAACTCGCAAGTGCCGCCTTGAGAGCAACTTGACTCTTCTTTTCTGTCCAAAGATGAATCGAACTTGCTCCCTTGTTCTTTTATCAGTCTTCCAGTCCTTCCTCTAGGCATGTCTTTTAAAATCTGATTGATTTTGAGTATCTGCTCATCTGAGATCGGTTTGAAGACAGGGAGCTGCGCGGGAGTCGCGTTTGGGAATAAAAAGTCGTTTCGTTTCAACCTCAGACCGTCCATTTGGATGAACATGGGCTTTTGTAAAAGTTTAATTTCTCTTATTATTTTGATTTCGTTATTTTGAGCTCGATGTGGAACGTTGGCATCTGTTCGGAAATTGAGAAATTAGTTATTTACAATCTTGTTTTAAGTAATTTTGGCTTCTCAAGTTTGTGCAATGTAACCAGTGTCAAAAAATATCGTGGATTTTATTGATAGTTCTTTTGAGTAAACGCGATAGAAGTAGGCATAGTGAACAAAATTAAGCAATTTTTTTGATATAATTGATGTTTTTCATAAATGTTTTCAAAATTATGACAAAAATGATTATGAGTAAAACAACGTTGGAAAAGCAACCGAATCGACAGAAACAGAAAAGTATATTATATTACGGGTTATAAAATTTTAATTTAGAATAAACATACTGACTAATTTTGTTACACTAAATAACTATACATAAAGAAACGATAATAAATAATGAAAATGATTGACAATGGAATGAAATGTCTTTAATCTTTAGGTATTTATAAATATTTACACATATACTTACAATAATGATACTTAAGTATACCAGGGGCCTTACCCCTAGCTTAACTTTTGCGAGCCAACTTTTAGTAGGTACCTGATAGGTACCTAAAATTAACCAACTTATTTAAGCTGCATCGTTTAAAAGCGTCTAACTTGAATGAACGAAAATCCGTTTTACTATGCGTGTGATTGTGATTATCGTTCATTCAAGTTAGACGCTTTTAAACGATGCAGCTTAAATAAGTTGGTTAATTTTAGGTACCTATCAGGTACCTACTAAAAGTTGGCTCGCAAAAGTGAAGCTAGGGGTAAGGCCCCTGAATACATAAAATCACCCATTAGTCACAAAAACATAAAATTAATTGTAATAACCACGAAAATTAAGCCAAGCGAAGCGACAAAACACATATTAGCATTTTTAACAAGACTGTTTGTTATTTTATTTTTTTATACTGGATGACGAGACGAGCGAAGTCGCTCGCCTGATGGCTCTTCACGCTTGCCCATAACAGCTCAACGCCACTCAGAATTTTGAACTTCAACAGTTCAAAACTCTGGATGGCAATGCACTGCGCTCGTCACCCCGAGATATAAGATGTCAAATCTCTGTATGCCCTGTAATTTCGCTGGAAACATTGCCCTTCAATCCGGAACACAGTAGTATATGCACACTACTGCTTAGCGGTTGAATAACTGGCAAAGGTGTGGTTCTTCCCCAGGTGGACCCCTGCAAAAGAGTCCTACCACTACAAAAAGCTGGTAGCTGGCAAAACTTTGAAGGGATAGCAGATATTAGCCTATCACAAATATTTTGAGCCATACATGTCTTTTTCGAAATATGATAGTTTTAATTTTTATAGCAACTTATAGATATTTTGGGGAAAGTCATATTTTAAAATATAGGCTTGCTCTTGACCACTTCCTTGCCTGATGTTAAACGATGATGCGGTCTACAATGAAGTACGCTTGCCTAAAAGAAACCGATTCACTCTTGACTTGAAGACACGCAAGCAGCACATTCCACAGCTAGCGGTTCGTACAATAAAAATGGAATTAAAGCACTTCGTACGGGTTTTCGGGATATCAACCATAAAACGGCCCATATTGACGAGATAGATAGAAACTCTTTATTGTATACATCAGAAATAAAATAAAAACACTTACGAGCTAGTGCCACAAGTGGCGGCCTTATCGCTAAAAGCGATCTCTTCCAGGCAACCATTAGATATCTAAGTGGGGATGGGACAATATGTTATATTACTATTACCTTATTCCAGAAATGTTTCAACATCTTTCTCTGAATATGTTAATATTAATATTGGCTGCATCGAAATGCGCCATAATTAATATTAAATTAAAGCGCTGCCATCGAACATGGTATTTATTTTTACCGATAAAATTTTAAAAAAACTTCATCGTTAATACCAATTTTTATATGTTTTAATCACTAGTCATATAAATCTGATGTTATCTCTCAAAAAGCAAGATAAATGTTTTCTTTTTTAAGTTTTGGCTCCAAACGTCTTTTCTATCTAATCTATACATCTATCTATATCTATATATATATGATAAAAACGTAGAGATTAAAAAATCTGTAATTGCGACATATAAAAAAAACACAGGGCGTCTTAAAATAAGCAGCTGGACAGGTTAAGACAGTTTTTAAAAAAAATTTCTGTTTGTGCACTCCTAAATCACTGGACGGATTTAAATGCGGTTTTCATGAATATGCTTAGCTATAACCAAATTAAAGTATAGGCTATGTTATTTTGAGAAAGGGCCGGATTAAGGGAGGAAAACAGGGTTGAAAGTTTATATGGAAATCTACGAGTACCTACGAAGACGCGGGCAACAGCACTTGTCAAACATAACCAAATTTTCAAGTAGTCGCGATTAGTAGGCGTCAGTCGTGACGTTGCGGTCATTTGACGCCTGCAGAATTCCACCTTACGCGATTCAATTTAGATGACTGCGAATAGTTGCGCGACTGAAAACCGTATTTCGGCGCTTTAAGTTTCACTTTCACGTAATTTCCCGCATACACCTAAACTGAATCGTGTTTTAAAACTCACGATACGGCTCCTGAGCTGTGACCTCAACATCTCACAAAATGCTCTCCTGACGTCATCACAAACAATACCAGGTTGTCTAAAATTGCCACAGCCACTCGCACTTTCGTTTCGCGTAATATGGTTATAATAGACAATACGTGCCAGGCTAATGCTAACTCTTTTATAACGTGACGAAACTGTCCTTTCTCGTGTTAACACTTGATACAAGTTTTGATAATTTATTTAAGTTCACCTAGATTTTGTACATTATAAAATTTTCAACAGATGGATCACATTAATAACCGAGTTCAAAAATATATGAAAAACGTAATAAGTCCATATAAAATTTAAGGATTGGCCTCTATTTCCCTGAGTTGCCATCATCAGATTCTGACTTCGTAACAATAGGACCAAATTGGAAGTATGCCTACCGATCAAAAGATTTTTTTCAATCGATCAACAGTTGGCGAAGATATCGGTGAAGATACATAAATATATATATATACAGTGAAATATAGAATCTCCGCCTTTTTGAAGTCGGTTCTAATAGCCTGAAAGAATACAACTATCGGTCTAACTATAGTTATAATTTTGAAAGAATTTTCTTTCAACTCCCAACCGTTGAGAAGTTGTCATCATCAGCTCATCCATATGAGATGATGATTATCAGACGCAAATACTTATTTTAAAAGAATTTTCAATCAACTTCTAATAGTTGAGGAGTTGTGCCGTTTATCATCAGCTCATCCATATGAGATGATGATTATTAGATGCCTAAAACCCGTAAGAAGCGGCTTTGATTCCACTTTTATTGTGCGAACTGCTAGTCTGTGGAATGTACTGCCTGAATGGGTGTTCCCCGGTAGTTAATCTGGGTGTCTTCAAATCACGAGTGAATCGGTTTCTTATAGGCAAGCGTGCTCCATCGTTATTTTTATTTTATTTTTTTATGATACTGAGTGATGAGACGAGTGAAGTCGCTCGCCTGATGGCTCTTCACGCTTGCCCATAACAGCTCAACGCTACTCTGAATTTTGAATTCAACAGTTCAAAACCCTGGATGGCAAAGCAGTGCGCTTGTCACCCCGAGATATAAGATGTCAGATCTCTGTGTGCCCTGTAATTTCGCTGGTAGACCGCATCATCGCTTAACACCAAGCGAGTTGGTGGTCAAACGCAAGCCTATTCCTAAATAAAGAAATTAAAAAAGAAAACATATTTTTTTAATTTTTTGCCAGCTTTTTTGGGTTACAAACACGCTCACGGCTCACGAGCTCAATAAATTGAATTTGAATTTTATTTTTACTATCTGCTGCAGCTGTCAGAGTAAGAATACTTAGACCAAGTAAAGTATATATCATGAAGACAGACGTGGAATACTATTAACCCTGAAAAAATGTGGAACAAATAAAAAAACGCCAAGTATCTGAGTGAAAACGTCCTACATTTTAATCACTCGTACAAAAGACATCAACGCGCGCGGAGACTTTTTTGACCCATCTAACTATCATGATTCATGAGATACAGCCTGGTGACAGACGAACGGACACAGACAGACAGATGGACAGGACAGCGGAGTTTCAGTAATAGGTTCCCGTTTTACCCTTTGGGTACGACACAGAAAAGAAAAGTAAATAGAAGGAGAAGGAAACTCTGTCGCCGGGTATTGTGACAGATAAGTGATTGAATATTCTTATTTATGTCAGCGCGTCGAACTCCGCGTCACAGTTGCTAACACACTTGCTGTGGGTTTACATGGGTGCAAGTGGCTACAACAAATTTCTTACAAAAATGCCTTGACAGCCGTTCTAATTGAAACAAAAAAAATCTTTACTATGTTTTCAACTGACTTAAAAAAACACAGGTTCATTCGGTATACTCATGTAAGTTCGGTGACAATGCAATGTTATGGTACCATCGAGCTGGTCTGATGATGGAGACAGAATGTGGCCATAAGTTCTAAACGAAACGACGTAACCCCGTCGAGTTTGGGTTCGTTAGATTTGTCTTCCCAAGCTCTTTGGTCCTACATAGTAAATTCAATATGGTGGACGATAGGTAACTATTGAACGCTTATAACGAACACTACCTTTATGATATCGGTGTCAAAAAAGGTTGTTTTAAAAATAGTAAATTGTTATCCTAGGGATGAAAGTAACTTATTTAGTCCCGAGACTGGGTTTGGCGCTAATAGTTCGAGGGACTAAATAAGTCTTTAACCCCGAGGTAAACACAGTGCTTTTCATTACGAATACAAGGAAACTATAAATAAAAAAATGAATGACACTGGCGAATGCACGAGAAGTGTGGGACCATAATCCTCTGAGGAGAAAAAAAAAGTTGTAACATGGTTCAATACAAATGTGAAAATAGAACGATTTTTTAAATATTTGAGTGTCTGTCGGTTGTCAACTGTCACTGTCAGTTGAAAGTGATTCTCCCTAGGGCTGAAATGTATATACTTTCAAATCGCACCTCAGGCAACTTCAGACCTACTTTCCGAGTATGAGTAATGAAAAGTATTTTTTTTGTAAAGTTTATTGCTTTTATAAACCACTAGCCGTCCGCCCCGGCTTCGCACGAGTGTAAGCTCGGCCTTCGGCCTCGCTACAAAATATAATATAGCCTATGTCACCCGGGGATAGTGTAGCTTCCCAACAGTGAAAGAATTTTTCAAATGGGTTCAGTAGTTTCGGAGCCTATTCATTACAAACATACAAACATACAAAAATAGGTACAAATCTTTCCTCTTTATAATATTAGTGTAGATATAATAAATTATTTGGAAATAGTTAAATGGGTAAAAGTAAAGTAGAATTGGGAAAATTTGTCATTGTGCTTAATTTTACGAACATAATAATAATTTAGTGGGAAGTGATTGCATTTCCTTTAAATGTAGGAAAACCCCAAGGCAATAAGTGTCATTGACATATTAAAGCAGGAAAAGGATAGAAAACGTATGTAAATGAGAGTGAAAGAGATGGCGATATCTTTATGCGTGTCGACACATGCCATCCAACGCATAGTGAAATCTTTTACTTAAGGCGATGACTCCTTCAATATTATTTTTTTCTTACGTTAAGTCCTTTAGACAAAATACAAGGTAAACACCTAATATCTAAACTGATTGACTTATTATACAAAAACAGATTACTGTTATATGATTATTTACGGGATAAGGTTGTAAAGCAGCTCCCGATATTTCGACGCAGTTACATGCACCATGTTCACGGGAAGACAACCTTCCACAACCTTACCACGGTAAATATCCCGTAAATAATCATATAACTGTAGCGAACAACCGTGATAGTTTAAAACAACAGCTAGATTGTTTGTCAGACAGCCCCGTTAGCTTAGTTGATCGTGAACCAGCCTTCTGCGATTGGGGGCGTGGGTTCGATTCCCACCTAGGACAAACATTTGTGTGATAAAAATTTGGCTATAGCTATCTCATTTACAAATTTTCTACGTTTTCATCTCCGTTTTTTTAAGGGATAATATTGATCGAAATAATAAAAAAATACTTAGCCACTTAAAATGACGAGCGAGACTTTAGCGTTATTTAATAATTTTTGTAAAAAATACATACTACAGTTTTTTGATAAGTAAAAAAGTTGAAAATGGATTACAAAAAATTACCAAGTATGCATATATAATTTTTTTTATGCTATAGGTGGCAAACAACTAGACGGGCCTCCTGTTAGAAAGCGATCACCGTCGCTTATGGATACCTGCAACACCAGGGGTATTACAGACATGTTGCCGACCCTTAAAGACTGTTAACAGCCCTTTTGAAAATCTAAGTGGCCGATAGGAATTACTGGATATCAAATGAGTATTGTATATCAGAACAGATCCCAATTATGTCAGTTGGGTTAGAAGGCTAAGGAAAGTAAGCAAAATGCTTCTTCCCGACACCTTTATCAGGGCAGATCTGAATCAGTAAGGTTACCTCAATTAGGATATAACGCAGCATTATTGAAATAAATAATATACAAAATGTGTAATCCACTGTGAGCAATTTTCAATATTTATTTTATTGTATTTTTATAATTTTAGGAAAACTAACAGCTAATCAAGGAAGATAAAAAGAGAGAGTAGGTTGCTTAAGGCCAATTACAGGTTTTCACAAATAGACATAAATAATAGATAAAAAACTAATTGAACTGAAATTGTTATTGATAATTTGAACTCGCTTAAAGTCTATCACCCAATTATTATCTCAGAAATTCATATATAGTACTTGTGACACTTTTAATATGAATTTATATTCGCTCATTTTTAATTCTCTCCCACAGATTTTTTATTTTCAAAAATGTTTCGTAAGATAGCCGTGTAATTTTAATCTGCCCCTTGAGAGGCCTCTATTCGTCTGCAGCTTTCTCGCTCGCACATTTTTACATTATTGACGATTTAAAATTACTGAGTATGAATTTACAAAAAGTGACACACCCAAGTTTTGCTGACTATCATAACATTATAAACAAAAATGTTTCGTTCCGATATCTTTTAATTTGACGGAGTGACATGGTAACAAGTGATTTTTTTTCTTGTTACCATGTTACTCCGTCAAATTAAAAGATATCGAAACGAAACATTTTTTGTTTATAATGTTATGATAGTCAGCAAAACTTGAGTGTGTCACATTTTGTAAATTCACACTCAGTAATTTTCTATCGTCAATATAGTACAAATGTGCGAGCGAGAAAGCTGCAGGCGAATGGAGGCCCCTTAAGTTGTGTAGCATCATGGCGCGCGATAACCAATGACAGGCAGTTAAGAGTGCACTGCACTTCAACGGTAAACGCATAATAGTAAATATTACGAAAGAGATTATGCAAGTCTTAACCGTTAGCTTTTTTGTAATCCGGTTGTGGACTGTACATTCTTCTTGGGTTGTGTTAGTTTGGGTTTTAACTAAATGCGGAGGTTTTTATTGTAGCTCAGGTAATATTTGCATTTCAAAATTAATTTTAAGGTTGCAATGCATGATATATTTTTTTAATTTGCCGCGTATTTTCAATCTCTATTTTCATTGTCAGTTTTTAACGGATTTTATCGGATAACGGATTTATGTTTTGTAAGTTTTTAAATGAGCCTGCGTGCCCGATAAAATGTTTATAACACATGGCACTGTACTACCAGGATCCATGTACACTAGTAATTGTACACATCTGTTACACTTATGATTAAAACAGATATTTTGAAATTGAAAAAAAAACTTTTTTTTAAAATCAGGTTTAGTTAATTTCAACTAATAAATCGTTATATTCATCATTATAGGTGATGGAAATTGCTTATCATCAGGCAAAAAGAAATTCGTTATAAATATGTATTAAAAAAACTATGATCAGTTATAGAATAAATAAGAGTGTATTTGTAAGTGCCGTGGAGGATGTGAGCGCCATCTCAAACCAACTGTGGTTTTTTAGTGCAACATAAAATTAAAAATTGTATTAAGAAAATAATAATAAAAAAAAACGTAAATGACGTTCAATTGTTTGTCATAAACAATAAAAACGCATAACGTATTAGATAAGTTCAAAAAAAAAGAACAATTTAAAATTACGCCCTCGTAAAGGCCTATTCATAACAACTACAGTTTGTAACACAGAAATAATCGATCAACAAAAATGTGTGCCACTTCCTCGGAAGTGACACCAATAGAGAAAAACATTGCATAATATGACATTTCTTGTCTATCTGTTATGCAATCCATGGTTTTGACCTAAATTATAACCTCTAAATGATACAGCGGATTGGCGCCGACATAGAAAAATCATGTCAACCATTGTTTTTTTTTATTGGGCAAGTGCCTTTTTTAACTGAACAAAATACAAGCTAACACTACATAAACAGTTAGACTGTTAAAATATATATGTATATTTATATCAGTCTCTGGCAGCCATATAACAAGCTTTGCCTAGTTTGGGGTCAGATGACTATGTTTGCCCGGGTATGTCCTAAAACTGCGACCAGAACCACCGGAGGATGGACAGCAGCGTCCTAATAGTTAAGGAGATTAAGGCAACACCCCTCTCTATGAGGGAGGCCTTGTCCAACAGTGGACGTTAATTGGCTGATGATGTGATGTGACTATGTTTGCAATAATGTCCCAGATATTTATTTATTTATTTACTGCCCATAGACCGTTGAAGGTCTAGAGGTTTGTTTTTTTTTAAACTAGTGGTTTTTTGATTGTTATTTTGTAATAATTATGGTAGATTATTAACAATTAAGTGATCAATAATATCCACGGGAGTATAAGTTATAATGCAGTGAACGATAAAACATGGTGTTTCTGTTAAGGTATAGAAAATATAAGATCTTTTTATCCCGGAAAAGTGGACGGCTCCTGAAGTAATGTCCATGGGGGTGAAACAACGGGGCTTCTTTTTTATATGGTCCTGGGTGACGAGACGAATGAAGTTGCTCGCCTGATGGCTCTTCACGCTTGCCCATAACAGCTCAACGCCACTCAGAATTTTGAACTTCAACAGTTCAAAACCCTGGATGGCAATGCACTGCGCTCGTCACCCCGAGATATAAGATATCAAATCTCTGTGTGTCCTGTAATTTCGCTGGAAACATTGCCCTACAATCCGGAACACAGTAGTGTTTACACACTATTGCTTGGGGGTTGAATAACTGGCAAAGGTGTGGTACTTCCCCAGGCGGACCCCTGCAAAAGAGTCCTACCACTACAAAAAGAGGGTGCATCTAGTTCACAATCAGAGTGTACTAACTACTAACACATTGACAGAACGTTCTTCAGTTAAATTGGGTGCGCGTAGGAGAATAACATTGCGTAAGATGACATTTCTTGTCTATCTGTTATGTAATCCATGGTTTAACCGGTCAAAATTGTTTGGTATCGCCTGACCTTTAATATCTGCGGTTTTATGTACTGACCTCTATGGTGCGTGTTTGGGTTAAAAGGTCGCGGTATTTCCGGTATCCGGCATGTTAAAAGGGCTGCATCTTTTTAACCGACTTCAATAAAGGCGGAGGTTCAATGTTCCATAGTTTTTTTCCATGTATGTTCACTAATATCTCCGCCAGCTGTTGACCGATAAAAAAATATATTTTGTTCTGTAATATACTTCCATTTTGGTCCCATTGTCACTCAAGTCAGGATCTGATGATGGGATCTCAGGGAAATCGAGGAATTTTATAGACACTTATTACGTTTTTCATATATTTTCTAAAGGTGTTCAAGTATTTGCGTCTGATAATCCTTATATGGATGAGCTGATGATGAAGGGTGAGCTTCCTCAACAGTTAGGAGTTGAAAGAAACTTCTTTCAAAATTATACGTACGTATGGACCGATAGTTGTATTCTTTCAGCCTATTAGAACCGATTTGAAAAAAGGCGGAGGTTCTATGTTAAATCTATTTTTAATGTGATCCACTAATATAGGTTCAATAAGTTATATTGAGCACATGTTTTTTTTATGATACTGAGTGACGAGACGAGCGAAGTCGCTCGCCTGATGGCTCTTCTCATACATACATATGTACATTTTATAAATATTCAGCGGGACTTATCTTTCTCTAGAATGGTTCGTGAAGCGGTTGCAATTACAAAAAAACACAAGATACACTCCGCAAAATCATTTAAATAACTATAGTCTAAGAGACCACGACACTAAACCTAGTTCGATAAGACTACCAGATGAAATATATATAATTAGTCACGTCATTAATGGGGGAACACGAATTGGCGATGCTGCAATGCAAAAAACCTGGCGGCGCTATTTAAAAACAAGAATATTTTTTTGTTATAAAATCCGATATCTAGTATCAAGACTCACAAGTTTCGTTTGTTCCTCGAAACAGCGGAGGGGTAGGTGTATCCGATAATGCAGTGCTGCAAGCCCCCCCAGGCCTAGCATGGGTCGTGGAAAAATTGTTTTCCACCGTTTTTATCCGCGCGTAGACGCGACAGAGCTAGAATATGGATCCGTTTCTCTTTTTAGCGGGATAAAAACGGTGGAATGACAATCTGTCCACAGCCCGTGCTAGGCCTGCTGGTTGGCCTTATCAGTGGCAGCAGCATGATAAGCGACGCCTCTTACCTAGGTATCTGGTATAATCGATCTTCTCAAAAACCAAAGCTGATCCGAAAGATCACCAACAAAGACTTTCTATAACTAGACATTTAATGCAGGGCGAACATGTTCAGACACTTCATCAGTTGACATTACTACTGATAAATAAAAAACGCCCACTGATTCCATTGAACCTCACGTCATTTCCGACCAATACCGTAGGTACGCCATCACTATGCTTTGTTTACATTTTGTACTGACGTTGAATGGGCCAATTAGCATTTAGTAACCCCTCACCCCGCACCTCAGGTATTTGACTGAATTGTTTCCATTGAAAATAATCGTAACTACAAGTCTGGGCTACGTAGTAGCTATACCTAGTCTGTGATCACCAATTTCTCTGTTAGAAATACCACTGCTGCATTTTCCAATGCTACAGTGTTCTTTTAGTCCCTTTTCTGAGGTTTTGGCGTTTTTTTATTCCGTTACCAAACAGTTATTTTTGAACTTGAAAGATCAAAAGAGGTTACGACACCAGAAAGCCCTTTGTGCGTAGATTTTTTATGGAGCCCGAATGTCAATGTCTCTTAAATTGACAATGGTGCTGGGTTCAAAGAACTTGGTGAACAACGAGCTTAGCTTAAGTTTTAGAAGCGATATATTCATATATTTTTACAAAGACACTAAATAAATATTAAAAAAAACACATTTAGTAAAGACTTGTATACGTGTAATTTAAACGTATGGCGGGAAATTTAAATTTCAAACAGTTTTTTTATTCTTTTAGCTAGGCCGGGGAATTATTGTAAACGATCATGATGTTTGCGAAAATTTATTATTATTCTTTACAAACTCGCGTAAAGTTATTTATCTCCAATGCACATTATTACATACATTTGTCAATAAACAAATTATTGCTGTTTCAAACGGTTTATTGCCATATGTAAGTAATATGGTGAGTAACTGATTAATAGCTGTACATGATAATGTAAAGAACGACCAACAAATTTCGCAAACACTGTGTTTTTTCACAATAATTACCCGGTCTAGCTACAAGGACAAAAAACTATTTGAAATTTGAATTTCCCGCCAAACATGAAACGTATCACTTTAATATAATACACTTAAGACCACATAACACATATGTATATCTACCAGGGACTTGAGACTAAACCGCTCTTTTTGGGCATTACAAATCTTGAATCCTCAATTATCAGAAAACAAGTTACTATCCTCGTTTCTATTTCTTTTTTATTCTAATGTTAGTGTAAAGTTAAAAATAATCCCAAAGTCACATCACGTCGTAATAATCGGTGTAGATGTATTTATTATTATTATATTTGTGGGCACTACATAGCACGCAGAACAGATGGCCGATGGGGCCGAAATGTTCTCGAAAGGAGACCACGGACCGGTAAGCGCAGCGTAGGACGTCCACCCACAAGATGTACAGACGACCTAAAAGAGACTGCAGGAAAACGCTGGATGCATGTCGCTTCCAATTGCCCTTTTTGGAGATGGATGGATGGCTTATGTCCAGCAGTGGACGTCCTATGGCTGAAATACGAACTTAATACTTAACTTTCTTAATACGAACTGCACAGGAATGGAATGCGCTCCCTGCCTCGGTGTTCCCTATAAATTGCAACCTCGGTCTCTTCAAGACAAGAGTGAATAGGCACCTCATGGGCAAGCGTGCCCCATCTTAGACCGCATTGTCGCTTACCCTGAGGTAAGTTGTGGACAAAAGCTAGCCCATTTCATCATTAAAAAAAATGATGATGAGATGAAAATGATGATGAATGACATTTAAAAAATAAATAGTAACTTATTAATAAACAGGTATAGAAAAAAATTACTCGATAATAAATAATACGGACCGTAGAACCCCCTTGTGGGCGAAGCACGAATTCCATACAAATTTCAATTTTGAAATTCAAATTTGTATGGAATTTGGTATGTATTTTACGTAGCAAATATTCGTATTTTGCCCACTGAAGTCAGTTAATAACAACAATCAAACGCACAACACGATTTTTCAATATCCGTACTTATAGAGCCTTTCACACGTCTCAAAATAAACAAGGCAAAAAGGTATGAGACAATGTTATAATTTCTACATCTCAAGACCGTGGGACAGAGAAAATGTTTTCACTGATGGCAACAAACAAAAAAATAGATACCGCATGGGAGACTCATTGTAGTGAGGAAAGTGTTGGGAAAAACAACAAATATTTATGATATTTAGTGATTATAATTATTTAGCTTGGTGTTAAACAAATATGAATGTGTTAATTGCTTCATTAACAAAAATGTATACGTATATTTACGTTACCTAACTAAAATTTTATATTTATTTATTTATTTACACGCTATTCAAACAAAAGATACCTTATATAAACTTAAATGATTTCACCTTAACTAGCGCATAACAGAAAAGAGATCAAAAATAGTAAGCCTTGCGAAGCAGTCCTCACTAGGATAACCCGTGTCGAGAACTACTGCAGGCAGCCTGTCCCACTACACAGCCGAGCAAACATTGCACCAAAAATTTAACATTTTTAATAATTTTGATTTTGCATAGCAATATGTTAAAAATAACAATAATATAATATTACAAGGATATATACATCACATACATAAACATATTATTATATACATATCATACACATATATATTATACATACATTTTTATAGTTCTATGTACCTATAGGATGTAATGTGTCCCTGGCGGTCTATTCTGCAAGCTAAGTGAACGCCCAAGTGAGGTGATAAGCTAAGTGTACGTGTATTTTTCTTGTCGATTTCTATAGAGAAATGTCAAAATGTCGAGTGATCATCCTTGATTGTAGTCCCTTACCATTATAATTCGAAGTTTTGACATTTATCTGCAGACATAGGAAAGAAAAATCGCATTCACTTAGCTTGCAGAATAGGCAAGTTGGATTCTTGCAAATGAACAAGACGTGCATAGATTTTCGAAGGCAAAGATTATTTTAAATAAAAAACTAGTGACCGGCCCCGGCTTCGCACGGGTGTAAGTTTTAAAATATACTGCTAGTATATTATACCCGCGTGGTGATGAAAAATTGTGATGTTGATGATGATGGAAAATAGCCTGTGTTAATCTAGAACATAAGCTATGTAAATTCCAAATTTCATCCAAATCCATTCAGCCGTTTTTGTGTGAAGGAGTAATAAATATACACTCAACACTCACAAACTTTCGCATTTATAATATTAGTGTGATAATATAAACCTGTTTGTATTCCGTTTCCGGTGCTCAAAGTAACCAAACGTATCGAAAGTGCACTCCCGATAGTTGATCATTTTTACCTCATAAATCAAGTAGATCCACTAATTAACTGCTATAACACATCAATTAGGACAGTGTAAGTGAATTAACACAAAAATAACAAAGCAAAATGCTTTAAAAAGTGAATAATTTGTGATTGACTTTCGATATAAATAACCTCAAAATCAGTACAAAGTGAAGTTAGATAAATTCAGTTCATAGACAACACATAAGCAAGTTGGTAAGACAACACATAATATACGGGGGAAAGAGAGCCCTCTTGCGAGAATTTTCTGCAAATCAATTCAAACCGCCCTCTGGATTTCTTAACCAGAACTAATAGTTCGCACACATACGCAACTATACCTTTAGACAGGATCTCTAAAAAAAAAAAGAAGGAACAAGGATGGATGCTCAAATGCAATTACTATTAGATAAAATTCAAGAACAAATGGACAAACAAACACTAACTATTACGGAAGCAGTAACAAAAAATGTAATGCAACAAATGGATGAAAGATTTAAAAATATGGATGAAGAAAACAAGCAGCTTAAAGTCGAAGTAAAAGAACTTAAAGAGAAAGTCAAAGGACTAGAAATGTATAAAAAGAAAAAAAACATACTGTTTTTTGGAATAAAGGAAGAAAAACAAGAGGAGATTGGTTCGATAAAAACCATAAGAGAAAAACTTAACCCACTACTCGGATCGGATATTCAAGACCACGAAATTAGTAATGCTTATAGAATTGGAAAAAATAATAATAATGAAAGTCGACCAGTTTTAGTTACGTTCGTATCAAACTGGAGGAAAAACGAGATAATGCGAATCAAAAGCCAATTACCCCACGGCATATATGCAAAGGAAGACTACACAAAAGAAATATTAGAAGCTCGAAAAGCACTGCAACCCAAGCTGGAAGAGGAAAGAAGAAAAGGAAACATAGCTTACATAAAAGTGGACAAGTTGATAGTAAGGAAACAGACAGAGACGAACCGAGAAAAAATAAAAAGAGAGCCATCCTCTTCACCAAGTCTTAACACTTCACAAGATCAAACATCTTCCTACGTAGCTCCAAAAAAAGTTAACACAACAAATGCTTTTGAATACATGGCTCGTGCGAGATCCAACTCAATGAAAGAAAACAGAAATAGCTAGCAAAACTACACCGGAAATTGGACTAACTGTAACAATAACTATAAACACTGAATAACCCTCCTCCAAGCCGGCTGGTCACCGTGGGGGAAAACGACCAAAACCCTCCAGCGAACAGTAAAGATGCAAAATTCTCTTAAGATCGGAACATTTAACGTCATCATCGTAACGTTTCATCTAAAGAAAAATTTATAGAACTGACGTACTCATTACAGAAAACTAACATTGGTATATTGGGCTTGGCAGAAGTAAGATAAGCTGGAGGAGGCCTACACCCAAAGAGGGGTTCCAATCCACTCAAATGAAGAGAGTAAATAAAATAAAATAACAACAAAAAATAAATCCAAAAAAAAAAAACTATAGCAAATGCTTCTAAAAATAATATAAATAAAAACTATATAGTGTGAAATTATAACGTTTATAACGTTAATAGTTTGTAATTAAGGTAAAATATGCATGTAATACTTAAGGGATTGGAAATAAATCGGCTTTATTATTATTATTAATATAAACCTTACGTGAAAATATATCTAACTGAGGGCCTAGCATGGGCCGTGGAAAAATTGTCTTTCTACCGTTTTTATCCGCGCGTAGACGCGACAGAGCTAGAATATGGATACGTTGGTCTCTTTCAAGCGGGATAAAAACGGTGGTAAGACAATCTGTCCACGGCTCGTGTTAGGCCTGCAGTGCTGATGATGAAAACAGCATCAAAATCAGTTGCGTCGTTTAGGAGGAGTTAGGGGAAATACAGACAGGCACATGCGGAGAGTGACTTTATTTTATACTAGCCGCCTGTCCCGGCTTCGCACGAGTGTAAGCTTGGTCTTCGGCCTCGCTACAAAATATAATATAGCCTATGTCACCCGGGGATAGTGTAGCTTCCCAACAGTGAAAGAATTTTTCAAATCGGTTTAGTAGTTTTGGAGCCTATTCAATGCAAACAAACAAATAATCAAATGTTTCCTCTTTATATATTAGTATAGACTAAGTAGAGATTAAAAATATTAATAAATACTTCCAAAGTAGTTGTGAAGACGAAAGCTTGTTTGTAAATGTGTTTTTATGACTACGCCATCATAATGGCTGACTGAATGGATATGGATGAAAACTAGTCCGGAGGAAGCTTATAATAATAAGATAATGCCGTAGAATTTTCATTAATGGATAAAACAAACGATAGAAGATGCTTTATTTTTCCTTTTGATGTTTTTGTCTTTTTTTAGCGCATCTGTTCTGTTTTATTTATTTTCAACAAGCTGCATTTAGTCATAAAGAATTTCGATTCCTCTACGAATCGTAGATTTTTCACGATTGCAACCTAAGATATTTTAACCTGATTGCTAATGCAAAAGTAAATAACTATTCAGTATTACCACAGATGCTTAAGGGCTGTTTTACAAAATATACATCGATAAATTTTAGGCATCTAGAATTATATAAATTGTATTAAATCTCGGCCACATCGTCGACCATCTGGCGAGTTAGTGGACAAACGAAGATCTAATATGACAAAAAATAACTCTTTAACCTCCACACTGAACGACATCCTGCCATCTGCATCCACTGAATGCCCGTGACTCTCACAATGTCGTCGGTCCATCTAGTGGGAGGCCTACCTACGCTGCGTCTTCCGGTTTGCGGTCTCCACTCAAGAACCTTTCTTCCCCATCGGTTATCGGTTCTTCGAGCAATGTGGCCTGTCCATAGCTTTAATAGCTTTGTAGCATCAAAAACTATGATTGTACAAATCGTTTGTTTTTTCTTTTCCTTCTTACAGGGTTTTAGCATCGCACGGCTGGCGCATTTGCCAATGAAAAAAAAAAACACTGCCAAAATTAATCTAATAAAGCCAATTCTCACATTGACCACCAAAACCGAAGATAAAACAGTCCTGTACCACTTTCTATGTCTTACACAACAAGGCTTCCTACAATGCTGCGTAATACTTATGCAACCGGCCTCTTAGCCCAAATCGACCTAGCTGCGTCTCTCTCGCGCGTACGACGACAGAAAGAGAGAGACGCAGTGATGATACAAATCGACAGTCATGTTCCGGTGAGTTGACCGGAATTGTTTTGTCATTTTTTTATTTATTGATGTTTGTGGAATAATTTATTAGTGTTTTTGAATTAATTTATTTAAAATTTATATTTAGACGTAAATTGTTGCTGTTTCAATGATAATTTAGACGGTGACCTTGTTAAAATGACCATGACCTATAAAATGATTGGCTTTGTTTGAGGATGTACAAAAATCGCAATTGCGAGTTATTATGTACGAAGAGATACCACAGTGCGTAAAGACAAGGGTCTTTGACCAATGTGTGTTGCCAGTGATGACATATGGTACTGAGACGTGGTCCTTAACTGCTGGCCTTTTGGAGAAACTCAGAGTCACACAACGGGCAATGGAGAGAGCTATGCTCGGAGTTTCTTTGCGCAATAGAATCCGAAACGTGGATATTCGACAAAGAACCAGAGTCATCGACATAGCTATTAAAATCTGCAAGTTGAAGTGGCAATGGGCAGGCCACATCGCTTGAAGAACCGATAACCGATGGGCAAGAAAGGTTCTTGAGTGGAGACCACGAACCGGAAGACGCAGCGTAGGTAGGCCTCCCACTAGATGGACCGACGACATCGTGAGAGTCGCGGGCATCCAGTGCATGCAGTTGGCAGGTTGTCGTTCAGTGTGGAGGTTAAAGGGGGAGGTCTATGTTCAGCAGTGGACGGCTTATGGCTGATAATGATGATGATGATGTACGAGGAAACTATAGTCTTTCTGGCGAGAAAATATGTTTATTTATAGTCATGGCAACTGTCAAAAGTGACATTAGAATAGCGGATCTTTGGTGTTTACAGTTTTGGTTGCAG
The DNA here is from genome assembly GCA_949125355.1 of Agriopis leucophaearia. Taxonomy (NCBI): domain Eukaryota; kingdom Metazoa; phylum Arthropoda; class Insecta; order Lepidoptera; family Geometridae; genus Agriopis; species Agriopis leucophaearia. The sequence goes on from OX421289.1 coordinate 3,145,023, forward strand.
ATGTCATGGCTATTTAACCAGTTTAAAGTCGATAATTCCAATTTAAAAAAAATCAAACAAGTTAAAGTCAAGTCATCATATGTTACGGTCAAGTCCATAATCCATATCATGCCCATAAAGTTGGGAAGACGCTACTGGAGTCTGGACTTTTGATAACAATTCAAAAATACACACCTACAAGCAAGAGGCTTAAAGATGTGTAAGCACCTCTTTAAATCTCTTGCTAACACTCGAGCAAGAAATCATAATAAACAATAATCCACCATCAAAACTAATATACAATGAGGCGACCTATCTTTTTCGCGTTGGCACCAAAACTAAAAAAAAAACATTTGGTTGGACATTTGACATTTTATTAAAAAGTTTCTACCGGCCTCATTTGTGACTGAAGTGTGAAAAAGCACAACCATTTACTCCCAAGAGAATATAATTTACTCTACAAAGGTGACATAACAACGTTTCTTTTTTATTCAATTTGCAATTTCTTATTTTTCCAACAATCACTATTTTTATGGTAACCAAAATTATGCTCTTATTTTCTAAGCGATTTTTAATGTATGCCAGGATTTTCCCACGTTAACTTTTACAACTTAGGCGTGATTTCCACGAGCAGGTAAAACGCGGGGATCTGCAATATACTCTACTATTTACTTTTTAGTATTCCGTATCTAAAGGGTGTAAGCGGGACTCTATTACTAAGCCTGTGTCCGTCTGTCCGTCCGTCTTATATTTTAACGGCTGTATCTTTCGAACCGTATTAGATAGGCAGTTGCATTTTTCACTGAATATGATGGTATAGACAGACAGCGTAGGCCCATTCACACCCTTTGATAACGGAACCCTAAAACGATTGTTAAGGTGAAACGTTTCACGTATGGCGGAAAAATTCAAATTTTAAACACATTTTTGTTCTTGTAGCTAGACCGAGTGATTATTGTAAACGATAATGATGTTTGCGAAAATTGATTATTATTCTTTACAAACTCACGTAAAGTTATTTAGCTCCAATGCACATTATTACATACATTTGTCAATAAACAAATTTATGCTGTTTCAAACGGTTTATTGCCAAATGTAAGTAATATGGTGAGTAACTGATTAATATAGCTGTACATGATAATGTAAAGAACAACCAACAATTTTCGCGAACACTATGCCATTTCACAATAATTACCCGGCCTAGCTACAAGGACATAAAAAATGTTTGAAATTTGATTTTCCCGCCAAAGTGAAACCTTTCACCTTAAACCCAGAAATTTTTCTCGTCATGGATTTTAACGGACGAAAATTCGCGGGGTCGTTTCAAAAGATCGTGATGACAGTTTCTCAGATAAAGTGAAGTAACTGTAACAATGGAAGTTTTACTATATTGTATGTTAATAAAGCGACGTCATGTCAAAAGATCCAGAGTCACAGAATACTCCGTAGAGGAACTAGACACAATAATTGGCCAAGAGCGTGTCGAGACACGCATATGGTAGGGTTCCGTAACTAAAGCCATATAATTGTAGTAATAGTTCAGAAATTGATAGTTATAGAAAAATTCGAACGAACGAAGCTCTATGGACTTCGCCAAATTTCAGAGATGTACCATCCCGACATAGCATATACTTTTTATAGTTTAAACATAGACAAAACGGATTGAGAAACATTTTTTGTTAAGACCATTTCACAAACAGGTCAATGACCTTTGAGCTAGAACGCTTTGAATTTATTACAGTTTTATCGCTGTTACTCAAAAAGTAATCATGAGATAATGTTCGAGATAATTTTGAATGAAGGATCTAAATATGACCTATCTGTATTGTAAGACTCAAGTTTCTATGTCTTATATTTTAGAAATGCAGGGGGGGGGAGACCAACTTTTTGCCACTTTGGCGGGCCATATTTCGCAAAATATAGACTTTATAAAAAAGTGATAAATCAAACTTTACCTTCAATTTAAAAGACCTTTCAATGATACCCCACACGAGTAGGTGGAGTGAAAAAAAATTGTTTTATCCCCATTTCACATGTACGAGTGCCACCCCTAAAATGCAATATTATATTTGTCATACTTTTAAAATTGAGATCTATATTATTACTGTTATTATGAAAAATTTCATTCTATTATCTTAATAATTATAGAAGTTAGAAGGTTTTAAAAAATACGGACGGACAGACAGACAGACAGACGGACGGACAGAACGAATTTATTTTAGGTTCCTTGTCGGGCTACGGAACCCTAAAAATGACACCTGGAAATGTCAATTATTTTTGTTTTTAAATTCTAACAACTTCTGTGCATTCGCCTCTTTTTAGTGGAAAAAAGTAATCAAACCTCTTTGCACATTGAAATATTGTATGCACGTATACAAAAAATCAGAAGAGACAAAAGTTTGCCACCAATATTATTCTAGCAAAGGCATCGGCCCTAGTAGTCCAATTTCCGAAGAAGTGGGTTCGAATAGTTTGAAATTTTTCGAATATAAATACCATATTACAGAATAACAGTTCTTTTTTAACCAACTTCCAAAAAAGAGGAGGTTCTATGTTCGTCTGTGTATTTTTTTTGTTAAAAATTTAGAAACATGTTCGTTAAATGGTTACTTGTCCAAATATTTATTACTTTAGGCTTAGAATTATTCTAAGACTTTAAGTAAGATTCGTAGTTCAGATGCAGATAATATTTATTGTTAAACTGTGTTACATGTATGGTCTTAATTAATGCTTAAAGGTATCAACAATCAAGTTCATTGTGAAAATACAATAATAATCAACTTAAAACTAATTTCATGCATAGTTATATCACTACATAGTATAAAACAAAGTCGCTTCCCTCTGTCTGTCCCTATATATGCTTAGATCTTTAAAACTACGCAACGAATTTTGATGCGGTTTTCACTAGCAGTTAGATAATTTTTCACGGAAGGTTTATATAATATATACAATAAAACATATACCCGTGCGAAGCCGGGGCGGGTCGCTAGTTAAATTATATTTGAATTAAAATTAAATTACACTTCATTCCAATTAAATTCACCTCATGTTGATGCAATGATGCTTAGTTTGGATACTTGTTACAGATAATTTTACTTAAATTCAGGCTCTATTAACATTTACCACATCTATATAGCCAAATTTCGTTTAATTTCACAATGAATTTGACGACTGTTTTAATACGCTGTACTAGCAGTGGCTTAAAAGGTCTTAGTTCTATTTGAATACGGTAGTTTTTTTAACGATAAATATATAAATAACTACTATTGGGTTTGTTTCTAAATATTTGCTTAAATGTATGTCTTGCTGCGTAATTAATATGGTAGTATTTCGTTCGTTTAACGACATGCACTCTTGGTTTTGATTCTCGCGTGAAGGTATGTCGCGTGTATTTAAATTATAGGAACTTTATAGTCTCAGAACTTTTACTGTTGCGTACGAAATTAAATGTCAATTTGATTGTCATCTGCGACCACAGAAAACTAAACGATTTATTTTTCTTTTCTGTGGATTTTGCACCAATGGTACATGATGCGCGATCCGAAACACTCTAACAGAGCTAATAGTAACCAAGACAGCACAAAGCAATATTTATTCGTACCGTGTTGGTTTTCATTGGTGATGTTGACGTAAAAAACGCGCCCTTATTTTTATTTTTTCCAGTTCGTTGGCTACATATTAATTTCAATTTTTTATTCGTTAAAAAATATCACTAACTAGCCGCCCACCCCGGCTTCGCACGGGTGTAAGCTCGGCCTTCAGCCTCGCTACAAAATATAATAATATAGCCTATGTCACCCAGGAATAGTATAGCTTCCCAACAATAAAATAATTTTTAAAATCGGTTCAGTAGTCTTGGAATTATTTCGTTACAAACATCCAAAAATAAAAATCTTTTCTCATTATATTAATAGTATAGATATATCAAATACGTAAGGAACTCTGTCTTTTTCTTATGTATTCATGACAAACTTAACTAACCGTGATAAAATTTGCGAAGGTAAAATTTGACAAAGAAATATGTGTATTGACTGCCCCGGTGGCTCAGTTGGTAGTGAACCTACTTTCTGCGCTTGGGGGCGTGGGTTCGATTCCCATCTAGGACAAACATTTGCGTGATGAACATTTGTGTTTGTTCTATGTCTGGGTGTTAATATCTATTTAAGTATGTATTTAAAAATATATATGTATGTGTATATCAGTCTCTGGCTGCCATATTACAAGCTTTGCTTAGTTTGGGGTCAGATGACCATGTGTGCGATAATGTCCCAGATATTTATTGTTTTATTATTATTATTGCTTTGCTATTAAAAATGGGCAAGAATGGAACTATAGCTGATTAATAAGTCATTCTTTTCAAATGCATTGATAGCTACATCAATGACTATTAAAAAAGCACAAACTAAATGTGCCACGCGGTTTACCCAAGTTTTTTATTTTACTAAATTTTTCGGATAAACTGTATCCTAATCAAATTTCGCAAAGGTTTGGTGCGATGGGCAATTTCGCGGAGCAGCACAAACTGCGCAAATGTGCTGACCTCGAAATATGCTCAGTGGTTACATATTTGAGTTGTTTTGGGATCGAGGCATTGGACTCATGAGTTCCACTAAGAATTGGATTTCCTTGTGGTATTTGATAAGACTATGCAACGGCAGCACGAGGAATACCCCAGACAAACGGCTAAGCGTCACCCGTTTGCTTCCTCTTTCGGATATATCTTTGTTTGTCTGTTTTCGCAACAAATCTATGGTTGTCACAGATATACACAACCTGTGATGGTTGTAGTAGGTCTGTGATGGTTGTAAATCGATTTCCACTTTTTGTCGTTGAATAGATTGTCATTTTAATTTTGTAGTAAATATTAGTTGTGTGGAAAATTAGGGGAAATTTTGATTATTGAATTTCACCCATTTCTCACGAAAATGGTTTTAAATTTTGTAAAAATAAAATGTTATTAACAAATAACTAATAATAAATATCTATAAATTACATTAGTTTTGAGAATAAATTTTATACTTTTTTTTTGGGTGTTATTCACTCATTGCTGAGCTGGCTAAAGTTAATTAAGGCTATAGGTACCACCTCGTCTTCCGTAGTTTACGTATTCAGTATACAAAATAAATATAACGTCAAAAAAACTCCCTTCCATGTCATAACAAACTTTTTTATTTATGCTCCGATAGAAAAATGGTTGTAGTTTTGTAAAGAGTTTCGTAATTCGTGTATTAATGCCTTAATATTTAAATGTTTATATAATTAACTAAGCTAATCTCATGCTTACATAAATTATAGCATAAACAGCAATTAGAGGCCACACTACAGATAGACACTATTATGCCATTTCACAATAATTACTCGGCCTAGCTACAAGAACAAAAAAACTGTTTGAAATTTGAATTTCCCGCCAAAGTCAAACGTTGCAAACCTCGGCAATACTTGAGCCGTTTGAGGTCAAAAAATTGGGCCCTTGGTTAAAGGGGAGCACACCTCGTTCTCAAAAAACTTCTCGCCTGGTGCGACCTTCAACGGTATATGGGCAGTACAACTGTTTTTGTATAGGCCAAGTAGTACAGGGGCCTTACGCCTAACTCTAACCGCGGGCTTGAATATGCGCAGTTAGCAAAATCACTTATTCTATAGGCGGAAACTTGTAATTGATTCAGTCACCAAATCTATTTTTAAGTTATATACTATTAGGCTGTAAGATTCCCTAAAAATGCAAAATAAAAAATCACGCTAACGCGAACCTTAACGCGCCGAGATACAGTTAGCGCATGCGCAACTTTTGGCAATCACTTAAGCTGAATCGTTTATAACAGGTAAGCGGTAGGTCTCAGTTTGTCAAAAAAGTCAAGAAACTAACATTTTTATCTGTCAAAAGTCAAAGCTGTACCAAGCACAATTTTGGTCTTGCATGGAGAACTGTTCACAGTTCACACACCTTGGATAGATCTGCCAAGTACCAGCTTGGGGCGTTGCAGTCCATTAAGAATCGTACCAACAGGCCTATTAGAAACTATTCTCTAACTAAGACCTAAGCCTGTGTCTAAGCTTCGTAGTTTTGAGCATAGGTGCTCAAAGTAATTTATTTTGACAAATTTAGTTTTACATATGTGTTGTTCCATAGGCTCCCAAACTAGTCCGGGACTGTGTAGGGTGCCAGTGGCTTCTCTTATATATCATAATAGTGCATCGGCACAAAGTTCCATACCTTCTTCCTGCCCATTTTTCTATCGGACTGCCAGAGTAGGCACCAAAAGGAGCCACTGCTTCATGGTTGATATTCCGAAAACCCATACGAAGTGCTTTGATTCCACTTTTATTGTGCGAAGTGTGGAATGCGCTGCCTAAATGGGTGTTCCCCGATAGTTACAATCTGAGCGACTATAAATCGCGAGTGAATCGGTTTCTTCTAGGCAAGCGTGCTACATCTTAGACCGCATCATCGCTTAACATAAAAGTCGTCGATATACGTAATACATTGTATTCATTGATAAAAGTCAAAGTTTTTACTCATGATAAACTTATCAGACATTTTATATAAAAAAAAAAAAACATATATGCGCGTGAGATAGAGACATATCCTGGTAAAGGCACTTGCAAATATATATATATCTAAAAAGCTATATACACAACACCAGTAAATACATTGTTATTTATATTTTTATTGTTAGTGACTATGCCATACAATATAAGACATAATAAAAAAATTACACGCTGACTGGCGTGTTGCTGAGTGTCACGGCGTAGGAAAGGCAACTCTTTTCTATTCATGCTAGGTTCAAAATTGTATCTCATTTCCTAGAGTTCAGACAGTCGGAGACGGTACAATGAATTTTTGGTAATCTATTTAGAGGTACTTTTCCACGGACAGTCTCCAGTCAGCGTTGAGTCTAAAAATAGTTACATTTATATGATTACTAGCTGATACCCGGTACTTCGTACGCGTAGAGCTCGGCTTTCGGCTCGCTACGTCGCTCCAGGGGCACAATTTCATCCAAATCGGTCCAGCCGTTTACTCACCGTTTAAACCTTCCCTGAACTTCCACAAATATTTCAAGATCAAAATTAGGCAAATCGGTCCAGCCGTTCTCAAGTTATAGCGTGACCAGAAAAATAAGGGTTCATTTTTATATATATTATTATGTATATAGATTAAAAAGATATTTTCCGTGATAAGGTTGTGAATGGAGCTCCAGATACAACGCAGTTAGTACTTATGTACTATGCGTGCCAGGTTCAAGTTCCAGTGATAACCGAAAAAAAAGATTAAGAAAGAGGGTAGATCATTTTGTCTGCACCTTACTTTGAACTGTTCGAACAACCACCCGCATTCTTCAGTCTTTCCGTGAACATGGTGCATGTAATTGCGCTGAAATATCGGGAGCTCCTTCAAAACATTATCACGGTTAATATCCCGTTAATAATCATTTAACTATAGTGAACAGCCGTGATAGTTTAAAACAGTGTTATAAATATAGTAAAAACAATAAATTATACCATACACGTATATCATGAGATCTTATAAACAAACTATACAAGGTTATTAAGAAAGGGTATGGTAAGCCTAAAGGGGTTCGTTATACTCATCATTATGAACAGCTTAACTAAGGGACCAACCCTGAAATAATGAAAAAATACCAGACCTGCCTATTCCATTGAAAACGGTTATTCAGATTCGACTACAGCTGATTTTTTCGCGATTTCATGGTTATTCCCATAATATAAGATGTTCATAATGTTGATTATAACGAACCCCTTTCGGCTTTGTTAACCCTTTCCTTATAACCCTATATTTAGGTATATATAAAAGCGAAATACCACTCACTGACTGAGTGACTACGAATCTGAAATTTGACAGGTAAAGTTCTTATGGGGTGTATCATTCCGCTAAGGATTTTGCTGAACGTTCAAACTAAAAAGAGAAAACGTGGGTTGAAAGTTTATAAGAAAGACTACGCGTACGATATCGCGGGCAACAGCTAGTAATTTATTATGCATGGCTCTTTTCTATGCCCTATTCAAAATTAAAATGTCCAATAAACCTCTAAAAAGTCTTTAAACGCGCTTTGTATATTTATCTGATTTTTAATCTTTTTTGCATCTGAGTAGCGAGACGAGCAAGTCACTTTCCTGATGATAAGCGCCATGCTTTCCCAGTTCATAGCCATTCAGAACGTCAACGGTTTCAAACCCTGCGCGACAATGCAATGCGCTCATCACTCTGTGATATTAGATGTTAAATCTTTTTATGCTCAGTAATTTTATTGTCCTTCAAATTGCCCTACAATCCGAAGCAAACACACCAGTGCTTGGCAGTTGCATAATTGGCAAAAGTACTTCTCCAGAAAGACTCTGCTAAAGAGCCATATTACAAAGACATCATATCTGCGCGAGCGCGGGCCATTTTAAGGAGATATTATTTAAAACACAGATTTAAAGGACATTTCAATTTTTGAAAAGGATCAATTCCTAGATGTTTAAAAATCTAAAAAAAAAACATCCCACCAAGCTTAAATTCCCGCCAAGCACACTCCGCATTTCTTGTCGAATTTAAGAAGCCATATTCTACAAGCGACATTTTTGCAACCAACACCTTTAGCTTAATTTTTTTTGATGCCTTTATTCACAAATTTCGTCATGGCTCAGTCCTTCAAAGAAAGCGCTGACAAAAACGTTTTCGACAGCTTAAGCCATAGAAAATCTGTCAAAGTTCGTAATTTATCAAACTTAAACGAAATATGTGAAAAGAAATAATACTTTAATCAAACTAAATAAAAACAAACATACCTCTATCAGCAAAACTATCGCTTCCAGTCCCAAGATCCTGCAACGCCTGTTCATCCCCCACATCGTTTGAACTAAATTGGTCACGAAACACCACACTGTCCACTTGGCCTGGAACTGACCCGATGGGCCCAACACCAGATCCAACACCAGGCACGACGGGTCCCACACCAGACCCGACGGGCCCAGCGTGCGAATTAGTCTGCACTGAGTTTATATTGTCTGTCGCATAAGGAAACACTACTCTAGGACTCCGCGCCTTCCAACCATTGTAATAACCATTCCCGTTCCTCACTAGTGGGGCAAATGGGCCCTGATACGGCTCAAAAGCGTAATTTGGGGCGTATGGACGCCCAAATCTTCCGTGATAATATTGAGGATGGTTCTGAAAAGGTCTGAACCTCGGCGCTGGTTCATAAAACCTTTCATTTCCGCTAGGAGCTTCCATTTTTGTTGTATCTTCTGGCGAAGTGAATTCATAGTCTGTGGTCTCATCGAATTTGATTTTGGAATATTTTTTATCTGTTAAATCTATCTCTCCTCTGCCGAATGGTTGGTGGTTTTCATCCTCGTCTAAGAATAAGACTCTTGAGCGTCTTCGGTAGTAATTTTTTGGTATGAACATGACGTTTTTGTAAGGTTTTTTGTATAGAGCGAGTGCCCGGGTCGGTTCAACCGCGACAGCCGATGCCACCACAAGCAGAATTACTTTCCATCTGTTTTCGCGTAACATGTTGAGGCGGTCAGTGATCTGTTGATTTCACTTTCATTTTATAACTAATATTTGTTTTGAAGTTGATTTTTCGCGGCGGAAAAATTTAGCACATTTTTTTTAAAACTTTTTTTGTTATACTTTGAATTCGTGTTCGAATTTCATGGTTTCTCGTACGCGGTGGGTACGTGTGGAGGCGACGGGCGGTGGCAGAGCACTGACGATATCCCCACTGGTTGGGATTGGTGGTTACATAAAAATGCATGTTAGTGACGTAGTTTTTACATAATCGCTCTGTGATGGTGTTGATGATTAGTGATAGTGATTGCTGACAACGATTTGGGGTCAGATGATGCGTTCCGTGAAAGTAGAGGCGAGTGCCTGAAGTTACAATTATGTAAAACTGCATTGGGACTATTTGCGACTAGACCGTATTTTTTTGAGCAAAAAAGAAGGAAGTTAGAATGTAGATCAGACTGGTTAAATTTCTGTTAAAATATTGTCACAGTTTTAGTATATACCCGTGTTGTAAATATACTTCCTAAAATAATTAGTATTTTTATAACTGTGTACCATGAATTTATCTATTTTAATATTTATCTTCAGAGCGCCTGGCTAATACGACGTGTGACCAATATGCAGAAAAACCTTGAGAAATATCTTTTTTAATTGACATATATTAAAGTGTATGTATGTAAATATTTATTCGTTTTTTTTACGTACTTCAAAAAAGGAGGGGGTCATCAATTCTACTTTTTTTTGTATGTTTGTTACGCGATTACTACGCCAATTATGAATTGATTTTGATGATTCATTTTTTGTTTTGTAGGTCATGCTTAAGAAGTGGTCCCATATAAATTTTAACGAAATTGTTTCCGCGCTTTTTGAAAATATCAACAAATACAAAAAATATACATAGATGACATTTTGGTTTGTGGTTCCCTTCAGCAAGTTTTGAATTCGACTATTAATCTCTGTTTTAACTGTCATTTTTGTACTTTTTAGTTGAAATTCCTTCCGCGGTGTTTCCGGGTTTTTCAAAAGGCGAGTTAATAGAGTCTTAAAGGGTCGGCAACGTATTTGTGATGTCTCTGGTGTTACAAGTATCCATAGCCGACGGTGACTGCTTACCCTAAGGCGGCCCGTCTGCTGTTTTGCCACCTATGACACAAATAAAAATGTACATAGGTTGCCCGGAAGAGATTGCTTATAGCGATTGCTAAGGCCGCCAATTGTTTCACTAGTTTCAAGTTATTTTGTGTTATATAATGTCATATTGTGTGCAGGCCTGAGGATCAAATCAGGTGTCGTCAGATTGTAAAGCACAAATGTTACCGCTCGGCCATCACAGCTCTACATATTATAATACACAATAGGCTTTGTTGAATATAAATTGTCGCTTAGAAACTTTGCATAATATATTTTTGTTAATTTGTATCTAAATAGATAAGCCATAAAATAGCTTTCTAAGTTAAGTAGGATTGAATAACTTAAAGTTAGGGATCATTACGGGGTCGTTAGAAATCTAGCGATGGTAGGAAGTAAGCTCGCTGGCAGTCGATAGGCAGTTTCAATGAAATATACCAGTAAGTGCATTTGCTTTTCACTTTCCGAGCTTTGATGTTAAGTTAGTTAAGTATTAAGGTGATACGTTTCACTTTGGCGGGGAAATCAAATTTCAAACAGTTTTTTTGTTCTTGTAGCTAGGCTGGGTAATTATTGTAAACGATCGTGATGTTCGCGAAAATTGATTATTATTCTTTACATACTCGCGTAAAGTTATTTATCTCCAATGCATATTATTACATACATTTGTCAATAAACAAATTTATGCTGTTTCAAACGGTTTATTGCCAAATGTAAGTAATATGGTGAGTAACTGATTAATAGCTGTACATGATAATGTAAAGAACGACCAACAATTTTCGCGAACACTATGCCATTTCACAATAATTACCCGGCCTAGCTACAAGGACATAAAAACTGTTTGAAATTTGTTTCTCCCACCAAAGTCAAACGTTTCACCTTAAGTATTAAATACTAGCCACGCGGTTTCACCCGTGTTTTATCCGGGATAAAAGTAACCTATGTTACTATTTATAACATCAGCTATTTTAAATTTGACAGCTGTCATCCGACTTCACACTATACCTGGGGTGCGTTTACGGCACTTATCCAGACTAAAACTTATACTAGATGAACGTCAAAATACCCGTTTTGGGACTCCACGAGGTGAAAAATTATACCGGCGAAAATTTAAACTGCTCGTTTACGGGCGTCCGCTGGTATAAGTTTTGGCCTGACTAGATTAAATTTTATATACCTTTTGAGGTCGCTAAATTTTCGTCTGCTGTCAGATTGACAGCTGTTGAGGAGGTTAAGCCGTTTTTGATATTATTTTGTTCGAATCTTTTTGTTGTAGATGTTTTAATTTAAAATAAAATTTTATATCTATATAATGATAGATTGATATTTGATATTTTACTATTATATACCATTTTATTTTACTATATTTTACTTGACATATATTTATTATTGAATTTGACAGATAGTATTGACATATATGACATAAAGCTATGATGCCGTTCAGCGAACCTCCGTTAGTTTAATTTTTCACCGGTGAAAAATTCGCCGAGTCCGTAAACGCACCCCTGTGGAGACAAGGAATCTGACGTAAAAGGAATTCCATTTACGTCAGAAAAATAACAGCCTAGTAAATACCTGGCTAAGAGCGTGTCAAGTAAACATAATTATCAATATAAAAAACCGACTTTATGAAGTATATATATGTCAGAACTGGACCAAATTGAAACGGGACCACACGAGAAGCACCAGCTTTCAAATAAAAAAAATATCAAAATAGGTTCACCCAGTTGAAAGTTCTGATGTAACAAACATAAAAAAAACAGTCCAATTGAGAACCTCCTCCTTTTTGGAAGTCGGTGGGATAAAAAAAATGGGATAAACGTAGAATAATATAGCTCGTGTGGACATACGTGGTCTCTTCTCGAGAACCTTTCGACCCCATCGACTATCTGTTCTGAGTGGTATGTGCCCTGCCCACTGCCACTTCAACTTGCTAATCCAGTGGGCAGGAAAACGCTGGATGCAGGCCGCTTCCAACCGGTCATTTTAGAAATCAATGGGGGAGCCTATGTCCAGCAGTGGACGTCCTATGGCTGAAATGACAATGATGATGAATATAGCTAATAAATTACTGTATATACGACTAATGTTACTCAGTGATATTGTAGCATTCTAATGGAGTTTTTTTTTTTTATCGGTTTTTGTGTTAATTCTTTACAAACATACAAACTTTTCGTCTTTCTAATATTATTATAATATATAGTGTAGATCGTGAAAGTCATACCCTATTAAAGTGGTGGAGGCTTTACACAAGGCAGATAATTTCAAGATTTTATAAATGGAGTTTTAAAAACATCACGAAAATACATTTTTCACCGCTTTATATCACTTGGCCACACTCAAGCAGGACGACGAACACTCAATACTAATCTACCATTATTAATACATATGGGCCTTACGCCTAACTGTAAACGCGGGCTCGAATAGGTGCAGTAATGAAAATTATACAATGAGACGACATCCTATTTTCACGTTGGCGCCGAAAAAAATCGTTGGTAAATTCTGTGTAAAACTGCCATCTATCTAAATTAAGTGCACATAGTATTCCGTGCTTTTACTCTAAATAAAGCGATAAAGCCTTTCACTTACTACCTCTTTGCTACGAACGCTATGTTAAACAACGCCAGTAGATGGCTCTTTTGTAAATTTATTGATTAAAGTTATCGAATCAATCATTCTATTGTTGAATGTTGTTCAACAATGTTTATAATATCTCCAATTTCATAATTACGCTTTTTGTTTTAAAATTTGACGAAAAATCTACGAAAACTGGATTTTTGGTATTCTGATTCTATAAAATAGATAGATCTATAGAAAAATCAATTTCCGAAAGCAGTAATTCAGTATTGTAGATATCCATAGGTGACGGTGATCGCTTACCATCAGGCGGCATGTCAGATTGTTTGCCACCTAGGGCATAAAAAAAATTAACGTATTATGCTCGAAAATCCAAATACCTAAATTTGAACAATGCATTTTGTATTACAACTCTTAAATATATTTAAAAACAAATCGGGAAAACTCACCTTTTTTATCGCGCTTTTATAAAATATATCGCCCATACAAAAGACTTCAACGCGCGCGCATAACATTTTCCTAAGATTTTTGCTCCTTTGTTCTCAAAAAAAAATATTTAAAAATCAACAAAAAAAACTTATTTGCAAATCGTCACACCGAGGCCTAAAACGCCCAAGGTCCCAGATCTCAATAATTCATAACCAATGTAATAATAATATACCGTGCCGAATTAAAATCTCTCTTTTCACTCGGCGCCGAGCGCGGCGAGTGAATCGATTGACCTTCTTACTCGATTTAATTAACATTTCTTTTTTATTCTATTAAATAAGAATGAATTCTTGCAAAGACTTTAAAATTGTGGATATGGGTCAGCACTCAAAAATGTCCAAACGAAAAGTAGATTTAAACAAAAAGTTTATATTTCTTGCAAGCTTATTTAATCATTCAGTTCGGTGGTCCGGTTATTATTAATCTATAATATCTACACTAATATTATAAAGAGGAAAGATTTGTACCTATTTTTGTATGTTTGTAATGAATAGGCTCCGAAACTACTGAACCGATTTGAAAAATTCTTTCACTGTTGGGAAGCTACACTATCGGGGATAGTGTAGTGACATAGGCTATATTATATTTTGTAGCGAGGCCGAAGGCCGAGCTTACACTCGTGCGAAGCCGGGGCGGACGGCTAGTATTATATAAAAATAGACGTGTATATGTTCCCTATGGACTCCAAAATGGCTGAACCAGTTTTCACGGGATTTACACTGGCAGATAGCTGATGTTTTAATTTTTATTCATGTTATTTATAATTTTATTTAATTTCTGACTGCCTCGGTGGCTCAGTTGGTAGTGATCCTACTTTCTGTGCTTGGGGGCGTGGGTTCGATTCCCATATAGGACAAACATTTGTGTGATGAACATTTGTGTTTGTTCTATGTCTGGGTGTTAATATCTATTTAAGTATGTATTTAAAAATACATACGTATGTATATCAGTCTCTGGCAGCCATATTACAAGCTTTGCTTAGTTTGGGGTCAGATGACCATGTGTGCAATAATGTCCCAGATATATATTATTATTTTATTTGTTGAGGTTTTCCTCTACTCGAGCTCTAGGCTCGGTTTACTGAGCTCCCGCCCCGAGACCCTCAGGGAAAGGGTGGCTCAGTTCCCCCGCTAACGAAAACTGAATCTCCTAACACTTTGCTGATTATTGTTGATGTGTGGATTGCGGCTTGTTTTTGGATGATGTGTGTGTTTATATTAGAATCTAGTTTTGTGCAGTATCTGTGTAAGGATTTGGCTATTACTCCAGTGGCTCCTACTACTATGGGGATGATTTCTGTGGAGGTTTTCCATAGCCTGGATATTTCTCGTTTTAGTGGGTGGTACTTACTTAGTTTTTCTATTTCCTTTGCTCCTATATTGTAATCTGATGGTACTGTGATGTCTATGAGGTATGTTTTGTTTTCTGTTTTATTTATGTATATTATGTCTGGTCTATTGTGTACTATTGTAACGTCTGTCTGAACCGGTATCTCCCACATTAGTTTTGCACTCTCGTTCTCCTTTACCAGTGGCTGAGTCAGGTGTTCTTGCCACCACAAGTTGGAGACCGGGAATATACTATATATAATATACTGTACTATATTGTTGTGTCGTTTGATATAGTAAGTGCCTGCCAGTTTTTCACACCCTGAGACAATATGCTGAGTGGTCTCGTCTTTTACTAAACATAGCCGGCACTTACCGTCTACTGCTTTTTTCAAAATGTCTCGTTCATGTTGTTTAGTCATTACTGCTTGGTCCTGAATTGCAAATATGGCTGACTCTAATGATGGAGATACTGGTTGTTTTTTAAGCCAACGGAACGACTGTGCCTTATCTATATTTTCTTTTTCCAGAACGGCTTTATAGAACTGCCCGTGCAGTGGTTTGGACTTTATTTTTTCTACTCTTGTTTTAACTATTGCGTGTTTAATTTCTTTATCTGCATATTTTTCATTTTGTCTTAGCCCTACTTCTTCCAAATTGATTTGTGTTTCCTTGATTATTGAGTATTTATCTTTATTTCTATCGTGCTCTACTATTGCTCTCAATATCTAATCTTTTTTTGTTTCAATGTATGCTTTGTATTTAATTATTTGTGTTTTGTATAGTGTTTCTAGACTGGTTAGGCCTCTTCCGCCTTCATCAATCGGCAAGTACAATCTCTCTACGTCTGCTTTCTGTTGATGTGCTTTATTGATTGATAAAAGTTTTCTAGTTTTAACGTCTATTTTCTTCAGATCTGATGTTTTATAATTGATTATCCCAAACGTGTAAAGTAAAACCGGAACTGCGTAGATGTTTATTGCCCTTAAAAGATTTCGCGCGTTGAGGTGAGAAGATGTTAGATTTTTTACCCGTCTGAAGTATTCTTTTTGTATTTGTTGCCTAACTTCTCCGTGATCTATTTTTCCTGATTCGTTTATCCCTAAGTATTTGTAGTTTTCATTTATTTGTAGGTGATTGAACTCTGCGCCGTTTAATAGGACATGGCCTTCGCCTTGCTGTTCTTTTCTTCTACCGCTTACCATGTGCAAAACGTTGCATTTGTTAAGACCAAATTCCATTCCTATGTCCCTGGTGAAGATTTCTGTGCTGTCTATTAGAACTTTGAGGTTGGTTTTATTATTAGCGTATATTTTAAGGTCGTCCATATATAGCAAATGATTTATCGTGGTATCGTCCTTGAGTCGGTACCCTTTGCGCTCATATTTGTTAAGGATTTGGGAGATTGGATTGAGGCCCAGACAAAATAGGATAGGGGATAATGAGTCACCTTGGAATATTCCTCGGCGGATGTATATGGGGTCGGTGGTTGCAGACGCATTCGTACCGCGAGCTGTCATGATCACATTCCATGTAGGCATGACTATCTCTAGAAACCTTCGGATAGCTGGTGGACATTTGTAAAGGTCTAGCACTTTGAGTAACCATTCGTGCGGCATGCTATCAAAAGCTTTCCGATAATCAACCCACGCCATACTTAAGTTTTTCTGACACTTGTGTGCGTCTTCCAGTATAGTTTTGTTGATCATGAGGTGGTCTTTGCAGCCCCGCACTCGGCGTCTGCAGCCCCGTTGTTCTGGAGCTAATATTTCGTTTTTATCGCAGTGAATGTAGAGTTCGTTAGCCATTATGGACGTGAGTATTTTGTACATAGTTGGTAGACAAGCTATGGGACGCCAGTTCTTCGGGTCCCGGGTGTCGTCGCTTTTGGGTATCAATATGACTTGCCCTGTTGTAAACCAGCTATCGATTGGTTCCGATCCTTTCATCATCCTATCAAATAATTTGGCTATGTGTTTGTGTGTACTAGTGAAATATTTCAGGTAGTAATTTTGTATTTTGTCTATTCCTGGTGTTTTCCAATTTTGAGTTTTCCTTATTGCTTCCTTTACTTTATCTATATCTATTTCTTCAAACTGGTGTTGTTCTATGTTCTCTGCTGCCTCTTCTATATCGGATATCCACGTTGCTTCTGTATTATATGGTATGGGATTTGATAGGATGTTTTCCCAGAAGTTTTGTATGTCCTGTTTTGCTGGGATATGGGTGGGATTATGTTGTGTATTATCCAGTGACCTATAAAATTTATGTTGGTTTTCTGCAAACATCTTGTTTTGAGTTTTCCTTTCATTAATTTCGTCGTACCTACGGAGTCTACCTGCCAAAGCTTTCACTTTTTGTTTCAGCATTTCAATTGTGTCATTTAATTTATCTTCGTTTGTGATTTTGTATTTTTCATAGAGTTTACGTTTGATGTTTATCATTTTTCTACTATTGGCTCCTACTTTAATTTCAACTAACCTTCCTAACTCTTTTCTAAATTCCTCTATTCTTCGTTTTATCCTTCTTTTCCATGGTGGATCTAATTTCGGTTTCTGAACTTGTGATGGTGTGTACGGAGTTTGTTGGTTTGTGGTAATTAATGTCTTAGCAGCTGCATAGATTATGTCGTTAATTTCGCGCAATGTCTCGTTTGTTACTAATAGGTTAGGTAAGTATTTATTGATTGTATTCAAGTTACGTACGAACTGCTTGTTAAAATTTGGTTTTGGCAAAAACTTTCTGAGTTCTATAGGTGTTTCCCTAACTTCCGATAGTACTTGCAATAGTTCAAGTATAATCGGGTCTTGGTCTTCGTTGACTATAACATCCTGTACCTCAGTTTCATTATTTTGTGTATTATTTGTGTGTTGTGTACTTGGTAGTGATTGTTCGAAAATGAGTGTCTGTTGTAGGTTATCATATGTGTGTTGTGTATCATGTTGTTGTGTGATTTGATCTTGGGAAATGACAGATGATTGGGTGGTTGTTAGTGCAAGTATGTCTGGAGCGTCTGTGGATTGAGTGGCTACCGGTTGAGAAATCATGTCGTGTGTGTCAGGTAATTGTACGTCTGGTGTCAAGTGTGCCTGTTCAGCTCTTTTCTTAATGTCTTCCATCAACTCTGTTGATATAGACCTGCGTGACAGTACGCTACGCACTTGATTGGAAAGCATGTTGCCTGTAAATTTTCTAAATTTTTGATTGCGTGAGTTTCTGTCTTTGAATATGGTTTCGAGTCTTTTTATGTAGCCTGGTCCTCCGGTCTTGGCTTTATAGTAACAGAACATAAGCTCCTCTAACTCTGAGTTTGACCACTTTTGTCTTGCGTCATCACTCGTGGATGCAAGTGTACCGGTTGACCTTGTGGGGGACGTATAAACTTCCTGTGCCTCAATTTCTTCATTCAGTGTGGTGTTTATGAGTTGTGTACGTGGTTGTGTTTGTTGGAAAATGAATGTCTGCTGTATGTTATCATAAATGTGTTGCGGTGTGATTTGATTTGTTTGCGTACTGTCATATGATTGAGTACTTGTTGATGTAAGAGTATCGAGAGTGTCGATGGTTTGACTGTTTACCGGTTGAGTAGTCGTACCGGGTGTGTCAGGTATTTGTGTGTCTGGTGTCAATTGTGCTTGTACAGCTTTTCTCTTAATGTGTTCCAGTAATTCTGTTGAGAGCTTTTTGCGTGATAGAACGGTGCGTACCTGGTTGGAAAGCGTGTTGCCTGTAAATTTCCTACTTTTTGGGTTGTGTGAGTTTCTATGGTGATAAATGGTTTCTAGTCTTTTTATGTAGCCTGGCCCTCCAGCCTTGGCTTTGTAATAGCAGAACATCAGCTCTTCTAACTCTGTGTGTGACCACTTTCGTCTAGCATCATCACTTGTGGATCCTGTGGTCGAAGCGAGTGTACCGGCAGAGCTTGCGGGAGACGTCTCCCTACTCCGCAAAGTATCACCCGTGGGTTCTTCGGCTGTAGCATCTAGGGACGTATCCCGACCCCCCGTGTCCCCGACTCTCGACCAGCCGGTACGTCGAGAGTCGCTGGCTAGCATGCTGCGACGTTCGACACCAGCCACGAACGTGCTCCGGCGATCGCCCCCGGATAGCGGCCTTATACGTTTTTCATTTTTGTTGTACTCCATGTTTGTTGGGTTACCTGAACCTTGTTAGCCGTGTAGATGACTTTATATTGTACACGTTGCCCGCCCCCCACGAGGTCTGATGTTCGACTCGGGCGTAAGGTAGGATTTTGGGGGGCATATTATTATTATTTATATTATTTCACATTTTTTTGTATAATATTAGATTTATAATATTATTACTAAGCAACATACCTTGCGGAAATGAATAAAAAAATATATTATAGTTTATTTATTACTATTGATATTTTATATTTTCTTATCTGTTTTAATTTAATTTGTGTCAAAATGTATAATATGGACCTAGACTGCAATAAATTATTATTATTAAACATTGTTTTAACACATATTATAGCATTTTTTCCAATAAAATATGTAAATGTTTTTTTTTTATATTGAAAATAGGCTTGTGCTTGGCCGCCAACTCGCTTAACATCAGGCGTTTATGTTTTTTTTTTGTAGAAAAAGTTCTAGACTTTAAGTCATCATCATCATCATCAGCCAGAAGACGTCCAAACTGCTGAACATAGGCCTCCCCTTTTAACCTCCACACTGAACGACATCCTGCCATCTGCATCCACTGGATGCCCGCGACTCTCACAATGTCGTCGGTCCATCTAGTGGGAGGCCTACCTGTTCCGGTTCGTGGTCTCCACTCAAGAACCTTTCTTCCCCATCAGTTATCAGTTCTTCGAGCGATGTGGCCTGCCCATTGCCACTTCAACTTACAGATACTAAACTTTAAGTATTTTTCTGTATTCTATGTTAATTTTAAGAAATTTTTGATTTTAATGTCAGTTATTATTTATCCAAATATGTATAATTTCATGTATAAATGAATCTTTCTATAATTTAGGCATACGTCGCGAACCATTCGCAGCGCACGCCACGCGATGTTGGAATGCACTTTAAATTTAAATGTACCTATCTACATTTAAATGTGATCTTGCCAAAATTGTGAACTGACGTTCGAAAGTGTATGTAAGTGTACCTGAATGAATATGACTAGAACTGTTTTTCGTAAATTTTGTTTGAGTCGCAATTTCCATGTGTTTTAACATCATTGTATTTCCGAAGGGTTTTTCAACACGTATCCCGGGATCAAATTAAATTAGCCACGGATTTCGTAGAGTTGTATCCACTGATACCGGGATCCATTTCCTTCAAAAAAGCAAATTAATATTTTACCTGCTGTTCACGGTATCCGTGGCGACAATAACGAAAATATTTCTTTTTATGCTATTTCCCAAAAGGAGTTTAAGAAGTTTTTAAAGAAGTTTAAGGTGAAACGTTTCACTTTGGGGGGAAATTCAAATTTCAAACAGTTTTTTTTGATCTTGTAGCTATGCCGAGTAATTATTGTAAACGATAATGATGTTCGCCAAAATTGATTATTGTTCTTTACAAACTCGCGTAAAGTTATTTATCTCCAATGCATATTATTACATACATTTGTCAATAAACAAATTTATGCTGTTTCAAACGGTTTATTGCCAAATGTAAGTAATATGGTGAGTAACTGATTAATAGTTGTACATGATAATGTAAAAAACTACCAACAATTTTTGCGAACACTGTGCCATTTCACAATAATTACCCGGCCTAGCTACAAGGAGAAAAAAACTGTTTGAAATTTGATTTTCCCGCCAAAGTGAAACGTTTCACCTTAAACAAAAAGAATAATTTATAATTACAATGTCTTATGATAATTAAAGATTGATAAATTGTTCTAAATTGATAACCAAAAATTGTGAATAGGCTCAGTTAAATCCAGTAATATCCTTCATCTTAGGGATTCCTGAGTTAAATGACTTAGCTCTAAAGAGGGACACTGCCCAGCCCTAGAACCGTTACGCACCATTTTTGCGCTGTCACAGATAAATTACTAGTTCTAACAGCGGTACAGTTAGCACGGCGCCTTGCTCAGAAGTTTTCTTAGTATTCTTATCTTGTACGGGTTTATTTAAGGGGGCTGTTCCTGCTACCAGCTATCTCACTCCGCGCACAGTTCTTCATCTAGACTAATATTATAAAGAGGAAAGATTTGATTGTTTGTTTGTTTGCATTGAATAGGCTCCGAAACTATTGAACCGATTTGAAAAATTATTTCACTGTTGGGAAGCTACTCTATCCCCGGGTGACATAGGCTATATTATATTTTGTAGCGAGGCCGAAGGCCGAGCTTACACCCGTGCAAAGCCGGGGCGGACGACTAGTTACCTATAATTTTTTTCGAAATCTTATTAATTTTCTATAGGCGGAAACTTGTAATTGGCCCAGTCACCAAATCTATTTTTTTAGTTATATACTATGAGCCTGTAAGTTTTCCTAAAAATGCAAAACAAACAAAAAAAAAAAAAACATACCTATACCTAATAAAAACGTAGAGATATAAAAAAATCTGTAATTGCGAGATTTGAAAGAAAACTGAATTTTTCATACATTTTGCTATCGTTTACGTAACGATAACTTTTTCGCAAGTGATCGTACTAAGGCCACAGTTCTACATTATCTATACATATAGTAAAAAGGTAGAGATAAAAATCTGTAATTGCGAGAAGTCAAAAAAATCGCTGGTTTTTTTCTCTCTAATAAGTCGGCGTTTGACCACCAACTCGCCTGTTGGTAAGCGACGTTGTTGGTGGTCTGTTTGTTTCTCCACGCGTCGTTCGTCGTCGTTCGTTCGTCTCCTAAACCACTGGATGGATTTAAATGCGGTTTTCACGAAGACCAGATTGAAGTAGGCTATGTTATTTTTCGAAAGGGAGGAAAAAGGGTTGAAGGTTTGTATGAAAATCTACGCGTACGAAGTCGCGGGGAACAGCACAAGTACAATAAATTAAATCACTGAGAGATATAATTTTTCTTTGACAAATGTCTGGTGTATTACCGCTTCAACGTAGCATACAATAAGGAATTTGAGACCAATGAGGTAATTGACTGTATTAAAAATGTAATCCATCATCATCAGCCAGAAGACGTCCACTGCTGAACATAGGCCTCCCCCTTTAACCTCCACACTGAACGACATCCCGCCATCTCCATCCACTGGATGCCCGCGGCTCTCACGATGTCGTTGGCCCATCGAAGGGAGGCCTACGCTGCGATGAGGCGGTCTACGATGGAGCACGCTTGCCTAGAAGAATCTGATTCTGAGTGTTTTGAAGACACCTAGATTGTAACTATCGGGGAACACCCATTCAGGCAGTGCATTGCAAAGGCTAGCAGTTCGCACAATAAATGTGGAATCAAAACGCTTCGTACGGGTTTTCGGAATGTCAACCATAAAGCGGTGTCGATTTTTCGTGCCCACTCTGGCAGTCCGATAGAATAAATGGCCTGGAGGGAATTAGATCATGCAGATAATAATGAAGATGAATCCTATTATTAAATAATAATAAAAATGTGGAAGTGTGCAGTATGGAAGAGTGTATTACCGTAAGAAGAGCTTATTTACACATTTAATATCACTTTAAATAAATTCATAGTTAATTCGAGCGTAAGAAATAAAACCACCATGTGTTTGCTATCGCGGCCTTTCGCTTAGAGGCTGCTATGTAAGGCCGGATACACATTGGTATTTATTTAGCTCACAAACTTACTATTTAATTGAAATAATATTGGCATCAATTCTGTTGTACATTCATGACAGCCCGTTAGCTTAGTTGGTAGTGAACCTACCTTCTGCGCTTGGGAGCGTGGGTTCGATTCCCACCTAGGACAAACATTTTGTGTCATGAACGTTTGTGTTTGTTCTATGTATGGGTGTTAATATCTATTTAAGTATGTATTAAAAAATATATGTATGTATATCAGTCTCTGGCAGCCATATTACAAGCTTTGCTTAGTTTGGGGTCAGATGACCATGTGTGCAATAATGTCCCAGATATTCCCAGATTTATTATCTAAACTAAATTAATCTGACAGGACTAAAATTATCGCCGTCTCTTTTCATTTCAATACGTCTTAAAAGGGTGGCAACAATTTAATAGCTGTTTTAGTTTGGTTTAGAGCATTCTCTACATCAGAATCGACGTCATTATATAGCAGAAACTGCGGTTTTACGAGTATTATTTTAATGTTCCCCAAATTAACACCTGACACCAGATAAGGTTAGAGCGTCCTTAAAAAATTACCATCGATTTACTTATAAAGTTTTCATCCCGTGACTTATATTTAGGAATATCGACACCTTATGTATCAATATCAGCATAGGCGTTTAGGCTGTAAGTAAAAATATAATTTGCATGAATAACATGTTAAAAATAATACCTCTAATACTTTATTTTTATGATACTGAATAACGAGACGAGAGAAGTCGCTCGCCTGATGGCTCTTCACGCTTGCCTATAACAGTTCAACGCCACTCAGAATGTTGAACTTCAACAGTTCAAAACCCTGGACGGCAAAGCACTGCGCTCGTCACCCCGAGATATAAGATGTCAAATCCCTGTGTGCCTGTGTGCTTATTTTGGACTGCTTCATCGGGTAAAAATTATAAATCCTTTCTGTGTTTTTCATAGGTTTTGCCGCCAACGTTAGATAATCATGTAAGATAACTTCAATGTTTTATTTTCTTAATCTCGTGTTATTAATAATTTGTGATTATTATTTATTACGACTTAGAGTTTGTATAACATGACGTAACACGTGTTTTCGTGTTAAAAGCCTATAAAAAAGTGTCCATCACTTAACTGAGGAATGAATTAGATATGATTGTGAGTTTCTTCGCCTAATTTTTACTGTCACTATGACTGTCTATTAAAATTTTAAATTATCTACAACTTTCTAAATAGATAAGACTGGTAGAGTCAAAACATTTAAAAAAAAACACTGTAACGAACTAAGTATGAGCGTTATATATTGTTTGATCTTTTAAAACTTTATACTATCAACTAATTGAAAACTCTACAATTTTGTGAGAAGCTAGCTAAATAGACAAGAAGTGTGGAGCCAAAACATACGACATAAATGCATTGCATGCAATTGCAGTACTATAGTCCAAGCGTTTACAACCACGTACCTAGACCTACAAGCTAACTACACCTCTTCAATCAACTATAATTATTAATTTTTCCTCAATCACACACTTTCTTTCTGAACGCAAAATACTGTGCTATCATAATCGAGACAGCGCGACGGTATGAAACTAGCCTTACGCCGACTGGTTTCGAGAAAACCCAGGCAGTATACGTCCAACCTCCAAAGCCAACAGACGGTGTAAAAAATATATAAAAAATATAAACGTCAAAAATCGAAAACAGAAGAAAGTTGTGTTGTTTTTTTTCAACTTTTTTTAGATTAAGGCAGTGACAAGACGAATTATTAAGATTTTAGTGCGAGTGAAAGTGAATATAAAAGTGAAAGGTGAGGTAAGCCGTCTAAAATTTAAGTCCTTTATCAAAATATCCAAACTTGATTTAAGTTTTTTTGACCGAGATTTTAGAAGCTTTCGACTACCTTGTTTGTTTATGTTAACCGACTTCAAAAAGGAGGAGGTACTCAATTCGATTGTATGGTAATTATGAATTGTTTTTGATGTTTTTTTTTGTTTGATAGGTATTATTACTTCAGAGGTAGTCCCATATAAATTAAAACTAAATACTTTCACTTTTTTTTATCAACAAAATAAACATGGATGACGTTTTGGTTTGCGGTTCTTTTCAGCGAAAGTTTTGATGCGGATTTTCAATCTTTATTTTAACTGTTATTTTCGGCTTTTTATTTTGAGGTTTAAACATGTAGTATAAAGTCTTGAAGTCATTTTTTTTTCAAAAACTACCTAACTACTATAATTATCATACTATGTCAGGATGATTTCACATTTTTTCGAACTATCGCTTGGACTTCGAAAGAATAAATGAAAAATACTTGTTAAGGGTTCCGTACCTATATACGCAATCAATATGTGTAAATCTTCCGTGAAAAATTATCTAACTGATAGTGATAACCGCATAAAAATCAGTTGCGGAGTTTTAAAAACCTAAGCATACGAGTATTATAGGGACAGACAGAGGGAAGCGACTTTGTTTTATACTATGTAGTAATGGTGATTAAAGACAATTGGAGATGATTCCGTAAAAACAGTCAAATACTTATTATCGGTAGGTAAATGTGAATTATACCGATAAGGACAAAGTGTGATAAGTTGGGGAAGGAAGGTTCTTGAGTGGAGACCACGACCCGGAAGACGCAGCGTAGGTAGGCCTCCCACTAGATGGACCGACGACATTGTGAGAGTCGCGGGCATCCAGTGGATGCAGATGGCAGGATGTCGTTCAGTGTGGAGGTTAAAGGGGGAGGCCTATGTTCTATATTCTATGTTCTGCAGTGGACTTCTTTTGGCTGATAATGAATGAATGTGATAAATTGGGCTTTTTAACCGACTTCCAAAAAGGAGGAGGTTATCAATTCGACTGTATTTTTTATATTTTTTTAATGTTTGTTACCGGAGAACTTGACTGGATGGACCGATTTTGATGATTCTTTTTTTATTTGAAAGCTGGTGCTTCCTATTTGGTCCCATTTCAATTTGATCCAGTTCTGATGAAGTCGGTTTACTATATTGAAAATTATATTTTAGCCTCTCTTGGCTTATCTATATATATAAAACAAACACTTATAACTCGAGAACTGCTGGACCGATTTTAATGGTTTTGATTGGTTATATTTGTCTCCGTCCTGAATAGCAGAATAACTATTAAAAACGGCTGGACCGATTTGGATAAAATTTTGTGTTCCTGGAACGGGTCATAGTAGTAAGGCCGAAGGCCGAGCTTACACCCGTGCGAAGCCGGGGCGCTATTCTGTAATAAGTGCAATAAGATACTTTTTATCGCGAGAAAATTTGCGGTTTCCGAAGGAACGTCCCGCGTACTACCGAGGTTATATTTATGCACCTATTATAGTGGACTAGCTGCGGCCCGCGGTTTCACCAGCGGTATATACCTTCTTGAATTGAAGCAACCTGCTTGGTAGAGACAGCACAACCTTCTTTGTCTTAGATGTCAATTTTCCCCATTTCGGAAAAAGTATTTTTGCTCTTCGATATCTGAGTGCAAAAGCCGTTTTTATCCGCTAGAGGATAAAGTAAATTGAATTTAAAACATCGTGGGCACTACGTTTGTGAAGTCAAAACATCATTAAACCTATTTACATCTACCTCCATGGTGCCGAATTTAGCATACAACCTTTTTTAATTTGTTAAAAACTCAGACTCAGAACCTTCTGGGTGTACTTTTTTTTCAATTTGCTTTGCGCGCGCCATTTTCTTTTCACGTCATATTGTTAGAACCTTAGGTCATTTCTTCGCTGAGGTGGGCAAGGTGGGAAGAAAAGTTACGAAATGCACTCAGAAGCAAAGATTTTTCACCTCGTGCTGTTTTGATTCCCTCGCTAACGCTCAGGACTCAATTTTTTTTAATTGAATCACTCGCAGCGCTCGTTATTCATTTTTAAAATCCTTCCCTTGCTCGATCATCAAAATTGAGTACGCGGTTAAAAAGCAACTTTGCACTTTGCATAACAAATAACTATTTTCCCATGATGTTATATATTAATGTATAAGACTTCAATTTAAATGCTTGTTTTCTATAGGAAAACACTCTTAGGTTCCGATCGGATCAGATCGGAAAAAATCTGATCCGATCGCTACGCTATCAAACTTCACACGATCACTAATTGGGATAATCTAAAGATTATCTGATTTCATGAAAATCAGTACAGCCGTTTTGGAGTAAATAAATAATAATAAATAAATATCTGGGACATTTTTGCACACACGGTCATCTGACCCCAAACTAAGCAAAGCTTGTAATATGGCTGCCAGAGACTGATATACGTACATATATATTTTTAAATACTTACTTAAATAGATATTAACACCCAGACATAGAACAAACACAAATGTTCATCACACAAATGTTTGTCCTAGATGGGAATCGAACCCACGCCCCCAAGCATAGGAGTCCATAGGGAACATATATTACATACATACAGTCACGCCTATCTCCCATTGGGGTAGGCAGAGATCACATATCTCTACTTGCTTCGGTCCTACGCATATCTTTCGTTTCGTCTACTTTCATGAGTATTTTCATACAACTTGTCGCATAGATGAATATGACTAAGAAACTTTCAGTGTGAAACCCACCATTACAAAATACCTCCTATACCTATCGTTCAAATATGCAAATTATGTTTCACGGATAATCTTTTCAATAAAGTTTTCAACATGTCCGAAAAAAATACAAAAATGACGTCATTTTGCTTTCTACTTCGAAAATTATTGTTATCTACCGGTTTCACATCCTTATTTGTGTCGTTTTAAATGTATGTGTTTTTAAGTAGGCATGTGTAATGTGTATTGTGAGATTGTGAAATTCCTTAAGGTGAAACGTTTCACTTTGGCGGGAAAATCAAATTTCAAACATTTTTTTTTGTCCTTGTAGCTAGGCCGGGTAATGAGGATCAGTAACGTTTTTAGTTGAGAATGCAGATTTATAGAGCTAAGAAATCTTTAACATACAGTGCAAAAAATATTGTTCTACGACAAAAAATAACGAAGTTATGGCCAAATTACTAGCGAAGTTCACTGGCTGGCCGGCACGATAGCGTGTGACGTCACAGTGACGATCGTCGCCAGTTACACGTAGGCCGCGCAGTGTTTTGTGTGGATAGTTGTGACTTTCGATACAAATTAAGTGCCCGATTTGTGTCTAATTGATCTTTTAACTATGTACAAATATTGTATAGTGCCGAAATGTACAAACACTTTTTTTAAAACGGCAGAAAAACTATTTTTTTACGTGCCGAAAGATCCAAAACTTCGTTTTTTTTTTTTTACAAAAATTCGTTGTAAAAAGAGATGATAAAACTCCAACCTCTACCTAACATAGGTTACTAGACATTGCTGTGAAGATCATTTCGATGTAAGTACCTACTTCCATAACTATACCTACCCATTATTTAGTTGATATGGAAATAAGTTGGTGCCTACTATTACGTGTAGTGTATTTATGTATTCTCTTATTTTAAGCCTGCTGTCGTAATAAAAACATACCTACTTACTTTTTCTGAAATTTGTGTATAAACTTACATCGAAATGATCTTCACAGCAATGTCTAGTAGCCTGGGTAGAGGGTAGAGTTTTATATCTCTTTTTATAATAAAATACCATTTTTACGAAGTTTTGGATATCTCGGCACGTAAAAAAAATAGTTTTTCTGGCGATTTAAAAGAAGAGTTTGTACATTTCGGCACTATACAATATTTGTACATAATTAAAAAGATGAATTAGACACAAATCGGGCACTTAATTTGTATCAAAGTCACAATTAACCACCCAAAACACTGCGCGCCTTATAGTTGCCAACGGCTAACTGGCGGCGACCGTCACGGTGACGTCACACACCCCTGCGTCCATTACTTTTAGCGGCAGGAACGGCATAATGTTTATTTGGTCAAATTGTTGGTCGTCTTTACATTATCATGTACAGCTATTAATCAGTTACTTACCATATTACTTACATTTGGCAATAAACCGTTTGAAACAGCATAAATTTGTTTATTGACAAATGTATGTAATAATATGCATTGGAGATAAATAACTTTACGCGTGTATGTAAAGAATAATAATCAATTTTCGCGAACATCATGATCGTTTACAATAATTACTCGGTCTAGCTACAAGAAAAAAACAACTGTTTGAAATTTTAATTTCCCGCCATACGTGAAACGTTTCACCTTAAGGCGAAGTTTTGCCACTTTTAACAACGCTTGTTACTACAGATGACTGTAAGGATTTTGGAGTTTTTGCCAACGTAAATAAATATGGTCAAACACGCCATAATCTCAACCAGAATCAAGCAAAGTAGTCATGGTCAAGTCCAGGCCATGTCTTAGCAAAGTGGTGGATACCTTAGATACTAAAGACTTCTAAGGAGTTTTGGAAACACGAAAATATATGTTTAACCTCGTTACATCACTTCACACTCAAATACGTCACATACACGAACGCTCACGAACATTTAATAAATTCCACCATTATTACACATTAACTCTGGTTTAGGAAAATAATGTAATGAGGCAATATGTTTTATCACGTTGATGCCAAGACTCCTCGATAAAAATATTCTCAGATGTATTTATGACAGCTCCAATTAATGCGAAGGTGTCAATGTCACACCCGACCTCTAATTAATAGAAATCTGCGGTGAGAATGATCACAGGTCGCGCCCCAGAACGCAATCGGCGCATGCTTTCGCCGTGAATCCGCGATCTTTTACTTCATTCAAATTAATGCAATAATATTTGTTTTACCACTGCCACTCGAAAAAGAGCATCTGATTCATAAATAACTGTGAATAAAAACTTTTAAAATTTTGTAAATGAGATTAAACTGATATCCCCAAAAAAAACAGCTGTTCCATTGAAATATGACATTAACACACTCAATGAACACACGGTTGCCTGGAAGAGATCGCTTTAAGCGATAAGGCCGCCTGTTAAAAGCCTAGATAATTACTTTAGTTTATAATGTTATCCTTGTTTTTGTGGTTTTTAATAAAGAGTTATTGTATTGTATTGTAATGAAGTGATTAACAGCTGATTTTTTTGCGATATCTGGGGCCTTACACCTAACTCTAAACGCGGGCCCGAATAGGTGCAGTTTGCAAAATCACGCGACCGCAAACCGTATCTCGGCGCATTAAGGTTCGCGTGATTTAGCAAACTGCACCTATTCAGGCCCGCGTTTAGAGTTGGGCGTAAGGCCCCAGGTCTGAAGCCATACTGTCCTGTCACCTGTTTTAAGCGATTCAGTTGAGGTGATAGCGGAAAATCACGCCACCGTTAACGAGGGACGAGATAATGTTCGCGTACACGTGATTTTGCAAACTGTACCTAATCGGGCCCGCGTTTAGAGTTGGGCGTAAGGGGGGTCCCAAAGAAAAAGTTGTATTTGATGATAACAACCAATGCAATATTATTTCTGAAAAGGCTTTTAAAATTTTACATCAAAACTATTCATAAATAATTCTCGCAGTTAAAAAAAACTAAAAACACGCTTTATTGCATTGTGATCGGTCCTTGATAAGTGTGCAAAGTTTCAAATCAATCCGTCGTTTATTAAGGGCTGAAAATCACATTCAAAGATTCTGTTACATAGATACATACCAAGCTAATAAAAGCGTGTTAAAATATGTTATGTCATTAAAATTAGGTATTACTCTAAGTTATATAACAAATTTTAATTGTTTATGTCAAATTACACCGATTTATCTTAATAATTACGTCCTTATATTTAAATTAAATCAGTTAAAGAGTAATGTGCCTTTTTGATTAGAAAATTCTATTGTCTAAATTTTTATTTTATTTTTAACTGGGTGTCTTTTAAGTTAATGTTTTATACTTGACCATGACTTCTCTGTTTTCTTTTTTCAGGCGGCTCATTACTGGCCAGTAACAGAACAACTCACGATATGTCAAAAACCGCTAACGAGCCATGTCACTGGTGAGCCATGACTCCATTTGGGAATGTCACAATGGAGTCACATATGAACAAAAAGATGAAACGATTGAGAAGAAGAAAGCTAAAGATAGAGGTCCAGAAAGAGATGCTTCGAAAGAAACAGAGAATAATAACACTTTTTATGATGAATTAAATAAAAATAACCATGACAATATAAGTATAACAAAAATAAATGATGCTACAAACAAGAAAATAAAGAAAAGAAATGGTACAAATTTTGATAATTTATTAGAAAAACACAGTTTTGATGCAAAAGAATTAAGAATTTTTAAGAACAAAATACGTGATTTAGAAGCAAGAAAAAGAACCCGTAAAAATACGAATAATACAGAATACTTAAATAACACTAGAGATAAAGGATGGAATAAAATAAAAATATATGAAAATAGTGTAGTTAATAACATTGATATTGAAATTAATGAACAAATACATTTTAATAAGCAAATGATCAAGAAAGATAGATTTCAAAAAACTTTTACAAACAGAAGTCCTGTAAGATATACAGTCAAAAATTGTGCTAAAAATAAAACGTGGCAGAAAAAGAACAAGCATCAGTTTTGGATGCAAAATAGTGTTAGCAATTCACTGGCGAGAATAAATGAGAAACACAAAAGGCAGTCAAGATGGAGAATTAATTCAGGAGTACTGATATCCTTGGTGATGCTGAATGTAGCTGGACTGAGCACCGCAGTTGACAGTTCTACCTTTTCTTCAGGTAAGAATGTTTAATTACAGCCCAGCCGCAAAGAGAACGCGTCTGACAGTTGTAATACGTACAATACGTAACATTGTATAAATCTGAATGAAATCATTTTCTTTTTTAAATATTTTATTGGATACTAGCTACAATTACAGCAATACATAGTGATCAGAATTAAGTTTTTCCGTTTGGCTTTTTATAACTTTATGGCAACTGTCAGATGCTTTCTTTCAGTGACCTACAACGCATAAGCGCAGCGTACGTCGTCCACCCACAAGATGGACAGACGAACTAAAAGAGACCGCAGGAAAACGCTGGATGCAGGCCACTTCCAGTAGGCCTTTTTGGAGATCGGTGGGGGTAGTTTTTTTTAATAGATAGTGCTCAAACTGCGTATTGGCTATCTTAATCTAGGCATTTTGACAAAGAACTACACTAACTACACTTAATAAAGGACTAGGGATTAAGTATAGGAACTATTAGGGACTGCTTTTGTAACCAGAGTGATATTTGGCAGGATTTTAATAACATGGGAAGTGGAAAATGAGGCAGTGGAACAATTTATTGTGCCAACTGCTAGTCTGTGGAATGCGCTGCCGGAATGGGTTTTCCCCGATAGTTACAATCTGGGTGTCTTCAAATCACGAGTGAATCGGTTTCTTCTGGGCAAGCGTGCTCCATCGTAGACCGCATCATCGCTTAACATCTGGCGAGTTGGCGGTCAAACGCAAGCCTATTACGAAATAATAATAAAAAGAGCACCACCATGGTTTTACTACGACGAATTGCAATCTTATGATTTTCAATTACTTTTTAGCCTTGAAATTAGAAAATTCACCAATTAATAATTCTAGCTCTCACCAGTCGCATGATAGCATCATTCCTGGGCTACCCTTCCACCTGCAGCCTTGGTTCAGAAGTCCGTCCATGTACGCTGACACTCACATGCTGGCTGCGAGGTGGCACCCGGCTGCGAGGCTGCGGGGGCTGGCTGTTCACTTGCTGTGGACTTCCAGAGCCTACTCGAGAGACCTTTGACAAAAGGTAACTTACTTCGTTTTTTGAAGCGATTGACCCGTGCTTTGTCATTAGGCAAGCCAGTTGGCCTATAGCGTCTCCCTGACGCCATAAGCCTCTAGTTAATATGCTAGTTTAGGATTTGGTTTGTGTTGAATGTGAAAACTCCGACGTGATGTGATTGGAATTTCGGATGATGAATTGAGTACGTGCGCTTTATTTGAGCGCCAGCGAATGACTGTTGAATGCCGGTGCGCTTCATTAATTTGTTTATATTATAATAATAACAATCTGTGATGTAGTGGGACTCACAGGCCCTACATCTACATCCCCCTTAAAAATAAATTTTTGGTAAAATTTACATGATAAGATAGATTCTGTAATGTGTTATTATTTAGGTGGTAAGTACTTTGTTGTAGCTAAAAGTAGATAAAACATACATTAAAGTTGACAACATGACTTAAAATTTGATAACATTAAGGGTGTAAATTGTATAAAAGTGAACAATGAAAAATAAGTGTGTAAAATGTAGTGAATTAAAAATTAATCAAATTAGAATGTTTACATTTTTGATTTAACATAGTGCATTGTTTGTTAACAGTTTGTCTTATAAAAGAAAAAATAACTTGCTACTTTTTATTTCACATAGAATATTTTTCCGTAAAAACCATAACTACAATAAAATTGTCTTTTGATATAATAATACTTGTTAGTTGTTAGTTACGCGCACTTTAACTTATATGTTTGTTTTGTTTTTTTTATTTCACTTCACTGCACTACCCGAATTTATATTTGTTTAAACGTAAAACGTGCTTTTCTGGGAGGTTGCCGGAAACGCGGAGGTGTGGTTTGAATCGACGACACACGTAGCGCTATGACTATGGTGACGCGCTTGTCCACTGAAGTCTCGATCCGCTTTTAATAGTAACTCCACATGACGTACAGGATGCCAGTGGAAATTACAACGCTGACGATCATGACGGGCCAGCGACATACAGTGTGTGTCCTGGATGTGGTCGACCTGCGCTGTTTGGGGCGCAGCACCTGCGGCGTTCTATGTTGTGGGCTTGCTCTCAGGGTGATCCATGTTGATGTGACGTAGAGTGCAGCGTCGAAGTAGGTGAAATTGCAGTAAAGTTGAAAATATATAGATGATGCTTTGTGAGTAGTGAAGTGGTCTGCGGTCGAGTGGTGCAGATAAGTGCGGCGGCGCCGGCGGCGGCCCGGTTCAAATATCAAAACGAACCGTTTTCTTCACCGCGCGACCCGATCTTGTTATGACTGGCGGCGTCTTTTGTGCTTTGTTCTCTGTGTTGCTGTGATAAGTCTGTTGCTTTTTGTGGCGTGATGATCGTATGATGAAACTGGTGGAACCAGCGTCGAGGTCGTGTGGCCCAGAAGTCGCTGATGCGCGTCTGAATGGTGACGGCGTTTGCTGCGAGTTCTGCTGTGATGCGGCTGGTGCTGGGCTGCTGCGGTGGTGGTGCGCCTGGTGCGCTTTGGTCCATGAGCAGTCCGTGTTGTTCCTCGACGTTGGTGATTGGTGTGGTCATCGCGGATGTTTGAAACGTACTCAATAGTTTATTGATTGTATTTGTTCGTCGGAGTCACCAATTTAGGATTAGGTTTGTGTTGAATGTGAAAACTCCGACGTGATGTTATTGGAATTTCGGATGATGAATTGAGTACGTGCGCTTTATTTGAGCGCCAGCGAATGACTGTTGAATGCCGGTGCGCTTCATTAATTTGTTTATATTATAATAATAACAATCTGTGATGTAGTGGGACTCACAGGCCCTACACTAGTTATAATATAAATGCAATTCAATTACAGAAGTTTAAGTTCAGCTGTGGACTCAAATGATTTACCAGTTCAATTACTTACTGATACTTTGTAGCCATGACACCTGGTGGCATAAGCCAATGCAAAACTGTAGAGCAAGCGCTCTGACATTGCGAACCCACTGAAGAAACCAGAATTGTTACCTGATTGCATCAGGCAGTATCAACAGCTTGAATGCTTCTTACTATCACCCACACTCCCGCTTACGGCACTGGAGCGTGTGTTCAGCGCCTCACTCTGGTATTTCAAGGAGCTGGATTGGCTCGGTTTAATGCTGGCGGGGGCATGCACAATACACCCTATTATCCCGCTTAAAGCGGAAAGTCAGGGAAGACTTGTTGCCCGCCATCACGAATAGATAAATAAGCTGACGCGATCACATCACCATCAGGAGAAACCCAATCATCGTTGACGAATCTCTGACGTAAAAGATGGTGATTGAACTTTCACTGATGACTACAGTATGATTGCGACTAGATTGCTCACGCTTTTTAACTTTCAGTAATGTATATTTGTATTTCTGTTTCCAGTATCCCATCATCAGAGTGGAAGTACAAACCGCCGTCGAAGCTGCATCAGGTGCCGCAGCGTAGCGTGATGCCCAACAACGTGTTCAGACGGCGCGTGGACGATGACGTCACTCAGGTATCTTCGACCACATCGCCACTATACTGAGTCGGCGCCCGCTTCAGAACTAGATAACGGAAGCGACAAATTATTAAGCTTAAAATTACAAAGCCTCGAGCACCGCCGTAAAGTAGCTTGTCTGTCTATTTTCTACCGAATACATTTCGGTGAGTGAGCGCACGAGCTTCTCACGAAGTAACCTTAACCACCCTCCCCCTTTTACTACAGGACAAGTAGAAATACTGCACACTATCACCTCTTCTTCGTGGATATTCCAAAGATTCGTACACAACGATTTGGACGAACTTTTATGTTCCGTACTGCCCATGAATGGAACTTCCTGCCATCCTTCTTGTTTCCTGAGAACTACAATCTAGGCATCTTCAAGGCTAGAGTGAATAGATTTCTTCTGATCAACGTGTTCCATCCTCGGCCACACCGTCGCTTACCATCAGGCGAGTAGGTGGCCAAACTTAGATCTATTCTATATATAAAAAAAACTGATTCCTCAAGAACTGTCGAAGAAGAATTAAAAACTAATTTAAATTTAAACTAAATCACATTACATAAAAGGCCATTAGAGTATGAAAAAACAAATTGTCAAGAACGTCTAGAATCGGAGAAAAAACTAACAACGCGTTTTAGGAGACCTTTTTTGCCGAATTACTCTATCAACAAAAAGTTCGGCAATCACGTTGCTAAAATTACATTAAACTTATTAATATCCGTCTTAAGAGTTAAAATTAACGTTTCAGATGGACTGTGGCCTCCCATCCTCACGGATTCTGCAGAAGAGGATCATAGGAGGTCGCGAGGCACGGTTTGCGGAGTTTCCCTGGCAAGCACACGTCAGGATCTCTGAGTTCCAGTGTGGAGGGGTTTTAGGTAGAATCATGATATAATATCATCCGCTTTACGTCTCGCAATGATCAGATGGATGAAACATGCCTACGTCATCGAAGCTGTGTTACCAGTACCATGTGTACCCCCCCCCCCAATCTGTGAGAAACCGAAAAAACCGGCCAAGTACGAGTCGGACTCGCGCACGAAGGGTTCTGTACCGTTATCTATAAAAACGGCAAAAAAATCATGTCTGTTGTATCGGAGCTCCCCTTAAATAATTGTTTTATTTTAATTTAATTATTTATTTTTCAATTGAATATATAACTAATTATTCTGTGAATATTTCAAGTGTCTACTTGTTGCCGTTATCAATATGGAGCAAATACGAGCAAAAAAAATCACGTTGGTTGTATGGGAGCCCCCTTAAATATTTATTTTATTCTGTTTTTTTTTTGTAGTTGTTATAGCGGCAACAGAAATACATTATCTGTGAAAATTTCAACTGTCTATAAGGTACAGCCTGGTGACAGACGGACGGACAGACAGACGGACAGCGGAGCCTTAGTAATAGGGTCCCGTTTTACCCTTTGGGTACGGAACCCTAAATACGATGTGGTTTTGATTTAAATAATATGCTTAGTCATATTACGTCTTCGCATAAGGGGAAAAACAAAAAGACAATTAAAATGCTTTTTGTATTTTATTTAATACATTAAATCAAATCATTAATTACTTGTTTCCCAACTTCTGTGTTATTGGCAATGAAGTGGCAACTGGTCGTAGTCTACTGGTCGTGGGACGTAGGCTATGTCACTCCCGGAATAGCAGACCTTGATATCATAATCAAACTGTACACATGATCCAATTGGATCCTGTGTACCTACAGTCATCCTATCATGTTCCCACTGCTGGAGCACAGGCCTTCTCTCAGAGAGAGAGGATAGGCCCCAATCCACCAAGCTGGCCCATTGCTTGTTAGTAAATGTCATGTCCTTGAACAAAGTTAAAGTTTGATTCATAGATTTTACACCGGGCCTGAGCCGATTATTTCTTTCTGACTTTGGAATAAATTAACTGGAAAAAAAATGTCATCCAAGTATACAAAATTGCGTGTTTGAAGACGTTTCCTAATATTGAAGTCAGTCTAAAAATTGATAATTCTGCTTGTTTCTTCTTCAAAACCAATACTACTTTTAATCCAGTGTCCCGTCGGTACGTGGCCACTGCAGCGCACTGCGTGTCCCGAGCGCACACGCGAGACATTGCTGTGTGGCTCGGTGCTATTGATACTAGTGCTACGCATCACCCTGCTAGGAAACTCGGGTAAGAAAACCACTAACTCATCTAGTCGCTCGGAAACTCGAGTAAGAGAGCATCTAACTCATTTATCCACTCGGAAACACGGGTAAGAGAACCACTCACCTATCTACCCGCTCAGAAATTTGGGTGAGAGAACTACTCGCTCGGAAACTCGGGTAAGAGAACCTATTTACCCGCTTAGAACCTTGGATAAAAGACCACCACGCCACGCTACCAATCTTCAAGAGGCAAAATGATCTTCTTCGAGGAGTTGTCGCTAGATTTCAAGCTTAGGAAGCTCGTAAAGCATTTATGAAGGGCCATATTGCACTGAAATTATTTTCAGGAAAGTAACAGTTGATATTCTTCTTCGGCTTACCATTTATCATCACAGGAACCTATGAGTCTTACACATCTATCATCATTTTAAACCAAAGTAAAGTTGTAAAAGGCTTTAAATAAAGCCAATAGCAAAACTGATAATCATGCCATGTTTTCTTTTTTACAGAGTAATCCAGAAAATTTTGCACCCTCTCTTCCAATTTCGTATGACTCAACCTGATCGCTATGACATCGCCTTGTTGAAGCTCTCTCGACTAATCACGTACATGTCTCACATCCTGCCTATATGTCTGCCTGATCACGACATGGATCTACGAGGGAGGTCAGGCGTGATCGCTGGCTGGGGCAAGACTGACGCCAGTAATAGTCATACTGGAACTAACCTGCTTAGATCAGCAACTGTGCCTATTTTGAGTGAGTAATCTTTCCATTTTTATTACTCTTTCTCTTTGTTGTCGTTTTACATCGTGTTTAACATCTTCCTGATAATGACAAGGAGCTACGGAGAGATTATTGGCCTCCGCCTTTAAATTCTACACTTTTTTTTAATGATAATGAGTGACGAGACGAGCGAAGTCGCTCGCCTGATGCTCTTCACGCTTGCCCATAACAGCTCAACGCCACTCAGAATTTTGAACTTCAACAGTTCAAAACCCTGGATGGCAATGCACTGCGCTCGTCACCCCGAGATATAAGATGTCAAATCTCTGTGTGCCCTGTAATTTCGCTGGAAACATTGCCCTTCAATCCGCAACACAGTAGTGTTTGCTTGGTGGTTGAATAACTGGCAAAGGTGTGGTACTTCCCCAGGCGGACCCCTGCAAAGTCGTACCACTACAAAACACACTGAACGACAACCTGCCATCTGCATCCACTGAATACCCGCGACTCTCAAAATGTCGTCGGTCCATCTAGTTGGAGGCCTACGCTGCTACCTACGGTGCCTATATCGAAAGAGTAATATGATATTTGTCTCTATTTTCCTCTTGGTGTGATTATCTTACGTAACCCTTATAAATTAAGATTTTGGTGTAACTATTTTCAGGTAAGGAACAATGCATCAACTGGCACCAGAGTAAGCAGATTTCAGTGGAAATTCACTCTGAGATGATCTGCGCAGGTCATTCGGATGGACATCAAGACGCTTGCTTAGGTAAAAGTAACTTTTTAGGGTTCCCTACCCAAAGGACCATACTACTGAGCCCGTCCCTCTGTACATCATACCAGGGATGATTTTATGATCGTTCTTGATCATACCTATAAACGGCTGTATCTTTTAAACCGTAATAGATAGCCAGTTGAATTTTTCACAGAATATGAAATGTTACGGCGGATTAACCAAAAATGATAAAAAAGTCAAAAAGTAAAAACAAAAGGGTAGTCCCATAGGACGAACGTATTTTTTTGGTTACGTATTTTAGTAATACGTTCTAGCGTCAAACTTGGCATGATTTTAGTACACACTCCAAAATAGGTATAACAACAAATAATAAATAATGGCCAAGCGTGAGTCGGTGTCAACATTCTGTTGATGGTAATTTCGTTACTTGGACGATCTTTATCATTTCTTTTAACGAATCCAAATGCCAGATTTTTAAATGATAATTATTTTAATTTGTGATGGTACAGAACCCTCAGTGCGCGACCCCAACTCGCACTTGGCCGGTTTATATATTATATCAGTAACGTTCGTTACTATTATAGAAACGTTTTTTATTTGTTGTACTATTTTTATTTATTCACTGGTTTTTTTGTTAACTACTGCCGTTTACAGAAAAAAATCATCGTCATCTTCGGCCAGAAGACGTTCACTGCTGAATATAGGCCTCCACACTGAACGACATCCTGACAACGATAGAAAAACTTGTTTACAAATATTTTTTATATCCTCAATTATGTGAAATTAGTATAAAATAAAAGAAGAAAGTTTACTTACAAAGTTTTCCGGTTCAAAAATTTGTTTCTGTTACCGCTGAATTGCCACCATCATCATCATGATTTTTCAGGTGACTCAGGCGGCCCTCTGATCGTCATGGACAGCGGTCGGTATTACCTCGTGGGCATCACTTCAGCTGGCTTCGGATGCGGAGTAGACCACCAACCGGGCATCTACCATAACGTGAAGCTCACGGCCAACTGGATTAGAAGCATCATATCGCCAGCTGTCAACTTTAATGATAATTATCTAAATTAAATCCGTAAAAATCACAGCAATCATAAATTATTTTCGAAATGTAATTATGAAAGGGTACCGATAAATGATTAGACTATTAATATCCGGTCATATTTTTCAAACAACGAAGGTAGAAAATTCATTTTTGCATATTAATTTAAAAATAAAATGATGGAATAATTATATATATCAAGAACTGACAGTACAAAAATGTAGTCTATTCATAAAGAATAGTGGACTTGGATTCTTGTTGAATGGACAAATATCTCAATAAATAACAAGCAAATTCACTCAACAAAACAACACAATGATAGGACAGCTCATGATAACTGAGTTTGACATTTTTCAGATGACGAAGCGGATTGCCATTTAAAATTCGTTCTAATTCTCCTTTTGGTAAAGTCCACTCTCCTTTTGAACAGACTCTAGTAGCCTTTGGCTGAGCCATAGAGCTAAATATCAAGAAAGAACATATGTTTAGTACTGGGAAAAGGTGCAGTTTCGTATTACCATACTTCTCATATTACCTTTAGACCTTCTGAAATACACAAATTAAAATACACCAATCATACAGTTCTAGTGAATTAAGACTCATAAACTAGTAATTAATGTTGCATTTAAATAGAAATTAGAATTTAATTAGTGGCGATAAGTAATTACGCATTTAAGATTGCTTTAAAACTGCCTAAGCAATTACTGTAATATTTTTACATCGTCAGATGCAAAGCCACAAGTTTCTTTCATTATTATCATTATCAATATACCACCTTCCCAATGCTGGGACACAGGCCTTCTCTCAGAGAGAAGATGGGACAATGCATGTTGGTGAATTTATCTTTGAAATTTTTGAGGAAAACGCTGGATGGCGTCAGCTTTCAGCCGGCCCTTTTGGAGATCGATATGAAACCTATCCTCCTGCAGTGTCCTGGGGCCTTACCCCTAGCTTCAGTTTTGCGAGCCAACTTTTAGTAGGTACCTGATAGGTACCTAAAATTAACCAACTCATTTAAGCCGCATCGTTTAAAAGCGTCTAACTTGAATGAACGAAAATCCGTTTTACTATGCGTGTGTGCGTGAAAATAACAAAGCTTGGCGGCTATCAAATAACTACCGCTTTTACGTAGTTGATGGTACCGTTTAGACAAATAACACCTATGCGGGTCAACTTTTCGAGCTAGGGGTAAGGCCCCTGCAGTGGACGTTCTATGCTTGAAATGATGATGATGATGTAGTTATTAGTCGGAATTAAAAGTATTTAACGCCTTGCCCCAACCCAGTATCGTAGTATTGGTAATGAACCTACATACTACGCTTAGGGGCGTGGGTTCGATTCCCACCTAGGCCAAACATTTATGTGACGAACATTTGTGTTTGTTCTACGTCTGGGTGTTAATATCTATTTAAGTATGTATTAAAAAAATATAATCAGTCTCTGGCAGCCATGTTACAAGCTTTGCTTAGTTTGGGGTCAGGGGACCGTGTGTGCAAAAATGACCCAGATATTTATTTATTTAATAATCGAATGTACCGTTTGCAAAAAATGACCCGCCAAAACTTTCGTTGTCGGTTGTTTTTAGAACTAAACATGTACTAAATTCATTAAATAGTTCTAAAATAGATTGTTAATATTTACACCTTGCACTGCTAATTCATTATCATCTGTGTTGT
This sequence comes from Agriopis leucophaearia, assembly GCA_949125355.1. Classification (NCBI taxonomy): domain Eukaryota; kingdom Metazoa; phylum Arthropoda; class Insecta; order Lepidoptera; family Geometridae; genus Agriopis; species Agriopis leucophaearia. The sequence continues at coordinate 3,186,228 of OX421289.1, forward strand.
TATCTGTAGATATTATTTATCATTATTTTTATATGACGTTCTACCCAGAATTTTTGTGAAGTAGATAAGCTATCTATGATAAATTATTTTTGTCATAGCTAGATCGATATAAATGGGCTGTGGGGATAGTACGAGAACTTGCGAAAAAGTATTCGTTCCGTAAACGATAGCAAGTTTATGAAAAATTCAGTTTCCCTTTACGTCCGATAGAGGTGCTGTTCAATTTTTCATACATTTTGCTATCGTTTACGGAACGAATACTTTTTCGCAAGTGCTCGTAGTAGGGCCACTGATGAAGCTTGTATATAGTTTTGTGTCAAGACGAGTTAATGGCTCGCCCAATGGTAAGCGACACGCTTTCCTCTGTACTCGCATTTTATAAATCTTTTAAGTTATTTATTTCATTGTGCTTTTGCTTGCCATTTCCATTACTATTTTTATTTTCAACCAATCATGATCTCCTCTGACAATTTATTATTTAAGTATAAATCTGTTGTACAAAATAAATGTTTTAAATTGTTTTTCGTTGTTTCTTATTTTCTTTCTTCTTCCGATGACCTTGGCTTACCGCGGCTTGTGCATTTGCCAGTGTTTTTTTTTTTAAGTTTTTAACCGATTTCCAAATAGAAGGAGGTTCTCAATTTGACTGTTTTTTTTTTAATGTTTTCTACCTCTGAACTTTCAATTGGGTGAACCGATTTTGATGATTATTTTTTTATTGTCCTTTGCGGGTGGGTGGTCCCATTTCAATTTGGTCCAGTTTTGATATTTTTATGAAGTCGGTTTTTTTATATTGATAATTATTACTATTATAATTAATTAATAGATAAAACATAATTGCAGCAGAATATATTTTTATTTTCCTTTTTTTTCTTTTCTTTTTCCTTCCTACTCCTCAGAGTAAATGCGGGTAATGTGTGTATGCGCATTAATTAAGTCGCCAATTACCACACAACAATGAAGTTGAAATATCTACAAAACGTCAGTTTACTCCAATTCTGTCCACACAACTCCACTCGTCCGTTACAATGAGAAATTAACTTAAAACTGGAAAATGAATCGCCCAACCTGTTATGATCTCTTTGTTTAAACTGCATAACAAAACCAACCATAAAGTTTGCTACATAAGATTTAAAGTGGTCCAAAGCTAGCGTGAACATAATTCACATGGGCCTGTGAACATTACCGGAGCATTTTAAAACCTACGCCTAACTTATTAAGTTGAAAATCGATTCAAGTAAGAAAATTAAGTGGCAGACACGATCCAAATGTCAAACACTCAGTCGAAAAGAATGTCCGTGAAGCGGGCGACGTATTCGAATTTTAAAATATAAAAAGTTTTATTACTTTTTTATAGCTTCTAACTTGCCAGTGTGTTTAATTTCAACTTTTTTCAGTTAAAAAAGTGTTTAGTGACTGGACAGTCGAAAGCGACAAAAAAATGTTGTTTTTAATATTTTTGTCAGTTTTTTCGATGGCGTCCGTGCTGGATGGTCAAACCTTGGGAGGTGAGTGAAAGGTTTTTTTATACAATAAGTATTTTAACCGCATGTGAAGGTAGGTATATGAAGTAATAGTTAGTAATATTATTGGTACAGTGGTTAGCATTTTGCAATGTAAAGAGAAAGTGCAGTGTAGCGTTGTATGTCATGCTTACATAGAGTTCATTTACACTTTGCTACACAGAAAAAAAAAGATTTCTTTATTTACGTAAAATGAATTTCTTAAAATATTTTGTAAATCTTAAAATATATCTCATTAACTTGACAATAAAATTATGAGAATGAAATGATGCTGGGGCCTTACCCCTAGCTTTACTTTTGCGAGCCAACTTTTAGTAGGTACCTGATAGTTACCTAAAATTAACCAACTCATTTAAGCTGCATCGTTTAAAAGCGTCTAACTTGAATGAACGAAAATCCGTTTTACTATGCGTGTGTGCGTGAAAATAGGAAAGCTTAGCGGCTATCAAATAACTACCGCTTATCGTAGTTGATGGTACCGTTTAGACAAATAATACCTATGCGGGTCAACTTTTCGAGCTAGGGGTAAGGCCCCTGATCTTGCAATGAAAACATTTTTCTCTTAGAATATATTGTGTAATCAAGAATAATAATAATCTATGGTCAATATACTTACTTACAATTTGACTCAAGATTACTGTTTAATAATGAATACTTGTTTTCTTGGATTAATTATATTTTTGTCCAATTGAGTCTTTTGTTCTTGATTGAAATAAATATAATTAAGAGAATGTTTTACCTATTCCAAGAAAATATTCTCTTACGTCTATAGGGAGAGAACCATATTGTTGGGACAAAAATATTTGCTTTGACTGAAAGAAATTTACTTTATGTTAAGAAATCTGTTTTTACCATGTAGTTGAAATTTTTATCCAACGAATAGAACTAGCATATTTTGTGGATAACAAATAAATTACAAATAGAACAAAACATATTTTTCAACCCCGCGTTTTCACCTGATGATGAAAAATTGTGGTGATGATGATGATGATGAAAATAATTATTATTCTACCTATCAAATATGTATACATAAAAGGAAGTTGGTTAAAAATTCATTCAAATCGGTCGAGCCGTTACCGAGGAGTGCGACCACAAACACCGTGACACGAGATTTTTATGTATAAAATACTAGCTGATACCCGCCCGGCTTCGCACGTGTGGAAGCTCGGCCTTCGGCCTCGCTATTATGACACACTCCAGGAACACAAAATCTCATCCCAATCGGTCCAGCCGTTTTTAAATGTAAGAACCTTCTACGAAGTATTAGAAAACATTCAAATAAAAACCGGCCAAGTGCGAGTCGGACTCGCGCACGAAGGGTTCCGTACCATTATCTATAAAAACGAGCAAAAAAATCAATTTTGTTGTATGTATACCCCCTTAATTTTTTTTATATTCTGGTTTTTAGTATTTTTTTGTTATAACGGCACAGAAATACTTACATCATTTGTGAAAATTTCAACTGTCTAACTATCACGGTTCATGAGATACAGCCTGGTGACAGACGGACAGACAGACAGACAGACGGACGGACAGCGGACAGCGGACAGTTTTAGTAATAGGGTCCCGTTACCCTATGGGTACGGGACCCTAAACAAGATGAATGAAATCGGTAAAGCCGTTCTCAAGTTATAACGTGACCAGGAGAAATATGGGTTCATTTATATATACTTATACATATATATACGATGGCAGAATTCTGTGAAATCTAAGCAAATAAATAAATATCTGGGACATTATTGCACACACGGTCATCTGACCCCAAACTAAGCAAAGCTTGTAATATGACTGCCAGAGACTGATAATATACATACATATATATTTTTAAATACATACTTAAATAGATATATAATCATGTCATGCAGCATGACCCATCTGTGCATTTGAAGTACCTGAAATAATTCATAGAAAATTAAAGAGGAGTTCGAGAAGCAAGAGATTAATTTAAAACTGAAATTCTGACAAGATCGAGCCAGCTTGGGTTAGTTTTAAAATAAAGTTTCAATGTTAGGATATAGGTGTTTCTATGATTATAGCTTAAATATAGAAATTTCCGGCAGAAATTAAAAAAAAAAAAACTTGAGTGCCTACTCAAGTTTTTTTTTTTTTTGCCTCACCCTAAATTAAAACCAGGCTACGCCATGTACTTAGTACGTACGTGCTATAACGTGCATGACCCTTACATGGAGCATGAGTCAGAACAAGAATCAGAATCAGAATAAATTTATTGCAAAAACTGTGTACAAAAGATGTTCATTATAATTTAAGCAGTTTATTTAAAAATATACACGTACAAATAACTTGGTCGACTATATCACATTAACCAGTGTTTTTCAAACTGTGGGTCGCAACCCCCTGGGGTCGTCATGCCTCTATAAGAGGGTCGCGGGGTCGCGATGCCTCGGTAAAAGAGAAGAAACAAAGTTAAAAAAAAAACTAAGAAATTTTTATTATGGAAACTGACGTGGTTTTCACACATTTTATTTATATTACACGGGAATTACTCACGTAAGATTAGGCCGGTTACTCCGATTATAGTTTCAACTGCATTCGGCGATCTTTATCAAGGTGAATGCGCGCATGCGGCTGGGTATGTGGGTGAATGCAAAGCGAGACGCAGCCGCGTCCCAACCTTTCTTCCCCATCCGTTATCGGTTCTTCGAGCGATGTGGTCTGCCCATTGCCACTTCAACTTGCAGATTTTAATAGCTATGTCGATGACTCTGGTTCTTTGTCGAATATCCACGTTTCGGATTCTATCGCGCAAAGAAACTCCGAGCATAGCTCTCTCCATTGCCCGTTGTGTGACTCTGAGTTTCTCCAAAAGACCAACAGTTAAGGACCACGTCTGAGTACCATATGTCATCACTGGCAACACACATTGGTCAAAGACCCTTGTTTTTAGGCACTGTGGTATCTTGGACGAGAAGATTTCACGCAATTTCCCGAACGCTGCCCATCCGAGTTGGATTCTTCGGGCGACCTCTTTGCCTAAGTTGGACTTACCTAACTGAAAAATCTGTCCAAGATAGGTGTAATGGTCAATAACTTCGAGAGTATCGTTCCCAACAACTACTGGCATGGGTACAACATGGACATTGGACGTGATTTTTGTATTATCCTTGTTCATTTTAAGACCCATCTGTTGGGAAAGGCTACTGAGGCAGCTTTAAAAAGGTTTCGTCAACACCGCTAGTGTTCCAGGTGTCCATAGGTGGCGGTTTCTGCTTACCATCAAGTGGACCGCATGCTAGTTTGCCGCTCTTTTTATTTTACAAAAGACGGACCCTTGCGGATGCTTAAACAGAAATCAAAAAACCTGTTTATTTATAGCGTTTTATAAATACTTACCAGCAAGAGTAGTTCACCTCGAAAACATGTTTTTTTTCTTGTTTAAACATAATTTGGAATCCAATATTTTATCGTAGGTATCGTCAGAAGATGTTCGTATTGTATTCTTGTATTGGGCTCATTTTTTTTCTCTTGCTTCTTGGCCTCGCACTTTACAGACTTCAATCAGATCTTTATTTTCAGAATGTCTTCTAAATAGGTTCACTGAGATAGTTATAATCTATGTCAAATTGTTTCAATGTCGACTTAAACTTTTTTTGAATAAAACGGCGAAAACATTTTCCGCGTGATTAGTTGAGAGAAAATATGTTCCAAACTAGACTTTATTTATTACACTTGCTTTCAGAATTTAGGTGTAGTCTTAGTCCATTGATAAAAGCTGTAAAAAACTGTACAATAATTTCGCGAAAGACTCAATATGTTTATAGGGACATGATATATGATCCTAAAAAACACGTTTTACATTATGAATAACATGTATCTACCACATATTACCCTATTAGGCTATGGCAACAGTAAGTCAGTGGTCATCCAGTGGATGCAGATGGCAGGATGTCGTTCAGTGTGGAGGTTAAAGGGGGATGCCTATGTTCAGCAGTGGACTTCTTCTGGCTGATGATGAACAGTAAGAACGGTCTACTTATTATCATCATCATCAGCCAGAAGGCATCTACTGCTGAACATAGGCCTCCCCTTTAGACCTCCACTGAACGACAGCCTGCCATCTGCATTCACTGTATGCCCGCGACTCATGATGTCGTTGGTCCATCTAGTATGCGTTTTTTTGTCCCCTATCTGTGTGTCTCTCCCTGAAGCGTGAAGATTGTCACGAAATGTAACTGTTTTTCCGGCACTGTAGCTTTCTGGGACGAAGAAAATATTTACATCGTCAGTATTCTATTGTCTCTACAAAGATTAAGTGAGCGTCTCCAGGAGTATTAAAATACAACTAGGGACGCCCCGCGGTGTTGGCTATCTTTAACCGACTTCAAAAAAGGAGGAAGATTTATGTTCCACTGTATTTTTTTAATGTATGTTCACCTATTTCTCCGCCAATTATGTATGGCGGAATAAGAATTACGTCTCCGCTAGCATGCTGGGTACGCTGCCAACTGATAGTGGGCTTGAGCATTTGGATTGTCTTTAGACCTTCAACGGTCTATGGGCAGTCTAACTGTTTATGTAGTGTTAGTGTATTAGAGCTTGTATTTTCTTTAGTTAATAAAGGCCCATTTTTATTGAATAAAAAATTTAAATTAAAGTTTGTATTGGTGGTAAGAAATCATTAAGATTTATTTTTGTTTGGACGGCCATACTTCAGAGATGTTTTTATATATATTTTATCAAAATTTGTTTTAGTAGTTTGGTTTTAACTCAAATAACTGAAAAAATATGTCATCCAAGTAAACGAAATTGCGTAATTACTTATTTTGCCGCCTTTAAAATAGTAGTTTGCTCCCTAGGTAAAAAATCTACTATTTCTGTCATTATTTCCCAGGTCCCATGCACGGGAAGAAGGTGGTCTGCTACGTTGCCTCCTGGGCAACTTACCGCAAGGGCCTGGGCAGCTACACTCTGGACCACCTGGACCCTTCCATGTGCACCCACATAGTGTACTCGTTTGCTGGTCTGGACCCAGAGAAGAACAGCATTAAAAGCCTAGGTAAGTATCACTTAATTAGCTTGTTTCAGGGCTAGAATATGACAAAGACGGTCTGATATAGGTAGTTACATGCTGAACCACCTCCAGGCAAAAGCCTGTCAAAAATGACAGGGGCCGAATATAGGTAAGCAGCAGTATACAGGCTATGTAGCTAATAAAGCCCTTTGGTAGCTTGCCTCTGTGCCTGATGGAGAGCACGGGGACCCTAAGGAATGCATGTCCGTTACGTTGCCTGCGGATCAGGAAACAACACTCTCAGGTAGGGACGCCATCTCTAAAATGTGGCAACCAGGACAAGACGCTTGAAAACCCCGGATTTTAGAGCCCAGAACCCGGACATCAGACAGTCAGTGTAAAAATCACGGCGTCCCGCACTGTGCGTGTGTCGCTGGCGGCCCTAGACCTTAAATTTTTAAGCCCTGACTATAAATATAACCCCGCCCAGACGCTCCCCTGATGCCCTAGGACAAATCCGAGGAAACCCGGACGGATGGGACTACTCTTAGGAAATGCTCAGAGCCCTCGCCGTTGTCCTGGGCTTGCTTGAATTGACAATATTTCATATATTTTTCCTCCTAACTCACTTGATTCGCTAAATGAATTGACCATTTTACGAGATAAAGCAGAAATGCTAATGATCTGCCTGCTGTTAGTGTTAATCACTTTCTGATGAATTGCTCATTATGTTTTAGGTCCGGTCCCCAAATCTGACCCACAAGCCCAAACGTTTTTCACCGCCAATTATGAATTGATTTTTAAGATTCTTTTTTTTTTGTTTGGTGGGTCATACTTCAGAGGTAGTCCCATATAAATTTGAACGAAATCAATTTAGCACTTTTTGTAAAAATTACAAAAACAAGAAATATACTATGCACAGATGACGTTTTGATGTCTGGTTAAGGAAAACTTTTGATGAGGACTTTCAATCTCTGTATTACTTCCTGCATTTCCGAGTAGCTTTAAATATAGGGTTCTTCAAAAGGGCTGTTAATAGAGTCTTTAAGGGTCGGCAACGTATCTGTGATGCCTCTGGTGTTGCAGGTATCCATAAGCGACGGTGATCGCTTAACATCAGGCGGACCATCTGCTTTTTTGCCATCTATGGCATTTCAAAAAAACTACTTTTTAGTTTAACTTCGTACATTTAATTCTAGTATTGAAGTCGTTTCTTTTTTTTTGTAGATTACTTTAAAAAACTTAATATTATTTTCTTCTAGACTCCTGGCAAGATCTAGAGAAGAATGAAGGAATGGCAGGTTACAAAGGGCTGGTGGCACTGAAGGCTCGGTATCCCCACTTGAAATGCACCATTGCTATTGGAGGCTGGAATGAAGGGTCACCGAAATACTCCACTATGGCCTCAAAACCTGAGTCAAGAAAAGCTTTCATTCAAAGTGTTCTGACGTTTTTGAAGTGAGTTCTCTTTGTCCAAAATTTAAGATAAAGACAATTAAGAAATAACTGGCCAAGAGCATGTCGAGACACGCATTATGGTAGGGTTCCGTAACCAAAGCTATATAATTGTAGTCACATTCATAGTTCAGAAGTTCTGTGGTCTATTTTTTTTTTTATAAAATTGTTTCATACATTACGGAGTTCTGAGTTAACAAACATGAAAAAAAATACAATCGTATTGAGAACCCCCTCCTTTTTTGAAGTCGGTTAAAAAGGCAAAGCGTCTATCTTACACGGTCGAAATACCATTCATTCTCACCAAGGGTTTGCCTCCTCTTTCTTAATTTGAACGGAAAAACAATGGGATGCCTCTGTATTTTCGCAGCATAACCATCACGGAGTGTTCTAGCATTAATAGAGGCGTACCATTGTTTTTCCGTTACTAGGCAAACGTGCTCTATCTTCAGTCCCATCATCGCTTCCAATCAGGTGAGATCGTGGTCTCAAACCTTAGCCTAGTCTGATATAAAACTAGCAGTTAAAAAAACTAAAAAACACGGTTTAAAATCGCTAATCCTCAAGATCCTACTAAGGATAATGGGACAAAATATTAAAATTATTGCATTGTCATCGGTCCTTGATAAGTTTGAAGTTTCAAATCAATGAGTCGTTTTGAAAGGGGTGAAAATCACGTTGAAAGGTTCCGTTACATAGATACATACCGAGCTAATAAAAGCGTGTTAAAAAGAGCTAATCCGTGTAACCCTGTATGTGTACAGGTCAAAGTTTGGGTTAAGATCAATATATCAGAAATTAAGCTATTTTGACGTTTATCATGTTTTGATTCCAGTCACTACGACTTCGATGGTCTGGATCTTGACTGGGAGTACCCTACAAAGAGAGATGGGAAACCCGAAGACAGAGAAAACTTCGTGCTTCTGGTCAAAGTGAGTAACCAAAAAACATCCTCAAATATTTAAATGCTATACATTGAGCTATTATTACTATATATGTATTAAGAAGACGCCATACGTCAGTGTTGTGTTCCGTCCGGCTTCACTTGAATGTTGAACGAAACGCATAATCGTCATGAAAATCACGGTGCTTTCGACCGTGATCGCGACAAAACACCTTAAAAGTGTAATATATGCAGAAGATATGCAGCAAAGGATCGAACTGGAGCAGCAAAGCTCAGACCTCGCGTGTCTTGATTAGTCAATGTCAGTCATGTTCATTAGTCTTGTAGTATTACCAAAAGGCCAACAGTTGCGGACCACGTCTCAGTACCATATGTCATCACTGGCAACACACACTGGTCAAAGGCCCTTGTCTTTAGGTACTGTGGTATCTAAAACGAGAAGATGTCACGCAATTTCCCGAACGCAGCCCATCGAGGTTGGATTCTTCGGGCGACCTCTTTGCCTAAGTTGGACTTGCCTAACTGAACAATCTGTCCAAGATAGGTGTAATGGTCAACAACTTCGAGAGTATCGTTCCCAACGATTACCGGCACTTATTTGGTATCCCTGGTGACGCCTACGAGTGAAATTAAAGGACTTAAAAACGATACTCAATTTAATTTATGTTTAAAATTGTCACAGACGAAAATGAGACAGAGCAATTTTAAGCATAGATTGTCTTCAGTAACGTTTTTAAGTAATGCCAATAGAGCGTAATAAAATCTTCCAGGAACTGAGCGAAGCCTTCGAATCTCGTGGATACATCCTCACAGCAGCCCTCGGAGCTGGAAAGACGACGATGGAGACAGCCTACGACCTGACCAAGCTCAGCCGGTACTTGAATCTCATACACATGATGTGCTATGACTACCACGGCACGTGGGACGGCGTCATCGGGGCCAACGCGCCTCTGCGCAGCAATGGTGCTGATGATGAGCTGTCTTTGGTAAGTAGCCTTCATTATCATAAGCCAGAAGACGTCCTCTGCTGAACATAGGCCTACTTTAACCTCCACACTGTACGACATCCTGTCATCTGCATCCACTGGATGCCCGTGACTCTCACAATGCTCATCATCATCATAATCTGTCTATATATATTAGGTGACTTAATCCGGTATACTTCTTTATAAATCATCCAGTCATATGTGTGTATATATGTGTTTTAACCGATTTCAAAAAAGGTGGGGGTTCTCAATTCAGTCTGTATATTTTTTATACTTTTTTTTATGTTTGTTACCTCACAACTTTTTTAAAATATAACTCCTTCATTTATTAACTGATTTGTAAAATTATTTTTTATTTGAAAGGATTTACCTACTTTCAGATCGTTTTTAGGGTTCCGTACCCAAAGGGTAAAACGGGACCCTATTACTAAGACTCCGCTGTCAGTCCGTCGTGTGTCTGTTCGTCTGTCACCAGGCCGTATCTCATGCACCGTGATAGTTAGACAGTTGAAGTTTTCACAGATGATGTATTTCCGTTGCCGCTATAACAACAAATACTAAAAAACAGAATAAAATAAATATTTAAGGGGCCTCCTATACTCCAAACGTGATTTTTGCTCGTTTTTGATCGATATTGATAACGGTATCAGGTAGACGCTTGAAATATTAACATAATATTTAGTTATATATTCACTTTAAAAATAAATAATGAAATTTAATTAAAATAAATATAAGGGGTGCTCCCATACAACAAACGTCTTTTTTTGCTGTTTTTGTAGATAGTACGGAAACCTTCGTGCGTGAGTCCGACTCGCACTTGGCTGGTTTTATTTTATATTTTACAACTATACCTTCTTGTTCTATATACTAATACTGTATTCAATAATGTTTCCATCCTGTACATTTTGACAGGAATTCACAGTGAACTACATGCTGGCACATGGCGTGTCTCCATACAAATTAGTGCTGGGCCTTCCTTTCTATGGGAGAACATTCATCCTGCAGAATCCTGAAGTGAGAAATGTAGAGTTTGGAAGAACTCCTGTGAAGAACAAGGGCTTTAGAGGACCATTCACTGGAGAAGACGGCTTCATGGGGTACAATGAGGTAACTCTATATTCTAGAGATGTGTATGAATCTCGACTACGTTTATTTTTATCGCGAACTAGCTTCGCCCCGCGGTTTTACCCGCGTGGTAATGAAAATCGGTGATAATGATGAAAAGTAGCCTATGTGTTTATCCAGGACATAAGCAATGTATATTCAAAATTTCATCTTAATCCATCTAGCCGTTTCTGCGTGATTGAGTACCAAACATCCATCCATCCATCCATCCATACATCCATCCATCCATCCAAATTGTCACATATATGATACTAGCTGTACCCGCGGCTTCGTCCGCGATTTCTGCAGAAAAAATAGCCTATGTCCGTCCTCATGATACATACTATTACCTCGTTTTTTTTAGAGATCGGTTAAGCCGTTTAGCTGTGATTATGCAGCAAACAGACAGAGTTACTTTCGCATTTATAATATTATATGTTAGTATGAATGGAAGTATGGATTAGTGTGATAAGTCCGCGTTTGACCACCAACACGCCTGTTGGTAAGTGACGATGTTGTCGAAAATGAAGCACGCAGACTTAGAAGATATATATTCACTCTTGACTTGAAAAGGCCCAGATTATATCTCTCAGGAAACAAGGAAGCCGGCAGGTTGTTGCAATCCTTGGCCGTACGGATTAGAAACGTAGAATCGAAACGTTTGGTATGTATCCAAGGAAAGGGTGGTAATGGGCCGTTAACCCGTCCTGTAGTAGAAAGGGGGTGGTAGGATAAGATCGTTACCTGAGAACTACTGTAACTATCGACTTTTTTATTTGAAAGCTGGTGCTTCCGGTTTGGTTCAGTTTTACTATACTTTATTTTTTTACAATGTAACAATTAAAAAGTCATTTCCACACAAAAAATATTATAAGACATCTGTCGAAACACCTCAGTAATAAATCAGGCATGCGCTCTCTAAAACCGATAGTGCCTATTTAATGCACGAGTTATGGGATAGAGGGCGCATATTTGGTCCAGTTCTAACATTTTTATGAAGTTGGTTTTTATATTGATAATTAATTATGTGACAGCAAATTAACATAAACTATGTACCTAGATATAGTATTGAAGTTGTGTCACAAAAATGCCCTCAACTCAACACGGCTGATTTTTTATTCTGTTCCTCAGATATGCATGGAGAAAACAAATAGGAGTACCTCGTGGAGTCACCACTGGGACGAAAGGTCAGCCACTCCGTACATGCGGGATGGAGAGAGAGTCATATGCTATGACAACACTAGGTCCATCGCTATCAAAGTCAAGTAAGTCAAATTACAGCCAAAATCAAAATTGAGACAGCCAAAATTATAATCAAGGCAGCTAAACACTAAATCAAGGCAGTCATTGTAAAAAGTAAAGCAATTCGTTGTGAAGACTGAAGCCCACTATCATATGGTCAAGTGCCAAGCCTGTCAATTGTAAAAAAGAGCCAAAATCTAATTAGATAGAGACAAAACTAAAGTTAAAAATCAAATAAATTTATTTCAGATTTTAGTCACCCATAATCATAGATAATTTGATGTAATAAAGTGATAATTTATTACAATAACTTAAACAACATTCCAATAGTAAAAAAAAAAAAAAAAACAATATGTTAATACCTAACTACTAAACTAATCTATTAAACCGCTACCAGTGGGAATCGTCCCCAAAATGCTGGCCCCATTACCACGTTGTATGGCAATGCTCACTCTTTGAGCAAAGTAGAGGCCAGCATTCTGGTCACGAGTTGCATCAACCAGACGTGATGATAAATTATTGAAAATTTTTGAAAATTTGTAATAAAGTTAATTTTCTCGTATGATATGGTTTCCAACATCCGTGATTTTGTCTTTCGTCGGATTTCCGTATTTCGGACTCGGTTAGGTCTCGGTTTCTGCTGCTTATGACGATTTTTTATTTTCTATGGTGGCTTCAGTGCCCCTTAACTTAGAATCTAGCTATGGCATCTCATAGCTTACGAACGGATCACTCTGCGTCGATTGCAATGTGGCTGTCATCTGGGTACTTCGCCTGCGATTGGGGCATGTCTCAGTCTTGCTCATCGCATAATTCAAACAGCCTATCCGAATATGTGCGGTATAGAAGCTGCACAAGATAGCTGACTCTGTGTATAGCCTGCGCCCGTGCCCGTATCCATGGCATCTTGTGCACTGATGTCAAATATAATTTGCCTGTTTCAGAATGGCCATAGAAAAAGGCCTGGGAGGTCTTATGATCTGGAGTATCGACACAGATGACTTTCACGGACACTGTGCTCACGAAGGCGACACCTATGTTGACTTCTTGGACCGACTCGACGAGATTGTCAAAGACCCTGTGTTAGATGAGGCGTTGAAGACTTTGAACCTGCCTGATGGTACGTTTTCATACTCTAAAACTTGGACCATAAGCAATGAGGGATGAGATGAGCTGGTCATTATTTTGACTGCATAGTGAGAAATTTTGCTTTGTGTTACATTACACTGTGTTGCATCGGAAGACTGTTGTGAGTTTTTACGACCAACCAAGAAACGAGCAGGGCCCGTACTGTGAGCTGTTTAACCTTTTTCTACGAAGGTTTGTAGTGGAACGCTTTTATACATTTCTCTGACATGTCTCTACCGGTAGCACTACATTGCAATGTCAAAGAATAGTTCGGTAGTTTTAGCGGGCTCCAATAGTTTTTTTTTAATAATTGAGTTTGACAACCAATATCATCATCATCATCATCCAGATGACGTCCACACTGAACGACATCATGCCATCTGCATCCACTGGACCGCGACTCTCACAATGTCGTCGGTCCATCTCGTGGGAGGCGTACCTACGCTGCGTCTTCCGGTTCGTGGTCTCCACTCAAGGACCTTTCTTCCCCATCGGTTATCGGTTCTTCGAGCGATGTGGCCTGCCCATTGTCACAACTTGCAAATTATAATAGCTATGTCGATGACTCTGGTTATTTGGCGAAACCACCACTACGCCTGGTGTTAAACGATGATGCGGTCTACGTACGATGGAGCCCGCTTACCTAGAAGAAACCAATTCACTCGCAATTTGAAGACACCCATGTTGTAACTTTTGGGGAACGGGATTCCGGCGCATTTCACAGGGTAGCAGTTTGCATGGATCTTGTGCAAGATTATTGCGTTGAAAATCTATCGACTCATCTATATTTTTTTTAGATCATAATATATCTCTGCGAGGCTCTCAATTTTCCAGTTTTCTTTTTTCTCATCGCTTGCTCTGCGTATGTAATTTTAAATTCTGTGAACAAATCCATTTATCATATTTTGCTTACAGATAGAAGAATTGATGCTCTCAGCCGTGGAACATCCTACGTCACATCCAATGGGCGGCTGACCCTCCGTCTCCCACAAACAGACAAGATCCTCAACTACAAACTCTTGCGCACCATCAACGATGCCACTACCCTCGCTTTACAAGAAAAGAGGATCTTAGACGAGATGGCAAGGGTTACGAGAGAGAATGAGATTAACCATAAGGATGATGATAATAAGGACAGTGGTAGCACGTTGTGCAGTAATTTGTTTAGCTTGATGTTGTGTTTGTTTCTTGTTATTAGAGTTTAGATTGTGTATGATTAGAGCTTGGCGTTTTAATGGCCTTCATTTCGAGTGATCGTCTTGTGGCTACCAAACCTGCAGTGTATATTCCAATTTCTTTTCCCAAAAAAGATTGGGGGGAAAATAATCCTGCAGCGCGCAGCCTAAACTAAGTTGCTCTGACAGCTTAGTTTAGGCTGACATTGACATTGTCATTGGTGAAATATTAAAAGAAAAACGTTATCTTTTAATATTTCAGTGAAGTTAATTGGGTACTTGCTGTTTTACGTTCAAAAATCTAGAGAAAGTGGTCAGAATTTAATGTTTTTGTTCAGATGTTCTGGCAACTGTCAAACGCATTCTTTCAGCGGCTGCACTTTAGTTAATGTTTTAGGAAGAAAAAAATACTCAAGTTTTGAAAGGTCATAACTATAACAAGTAAAATAAAAATAAAAAACAGAAATTTTCGTCTAATAATTCTTGCAGTAAAAAAAAACGAATGAAAACTCGCTTTAAAATCTTTAATCCTGAAGATCCTGGTAAGGATAATGGGACAAACTATTTAAATTATTGTATTGTCATTGTTAAGTGTGCAAAGTTTCAAATCAATCAATCAGTCGTTTTTAAAAGAGTGAAAATCATGTTCAAAGATTCCGTTACATAAATACATACCGAGATAATAAAAGCGTGTTAAAAACCAAATAGGTAGTATTTGGTTTTTACCCATGAGGAGAATCACAAATGTTTGTATGCTCAGTCATTTTACCTGTGTACCAAAATCTCAGATATGTTCTTATTGTAGAATTAGAATAAAATTTCTAATTATAATTCTCGAAATCTAATAATTGGAATAACAATTCATATATAAGAATTAGCTTTTGTAATGTTTGTTTATGTTCCTATAATGTAATTGAACTTATTAATTGTAATCATTATAGGTAAGTGAGCTTATTAATAAGGGAAAATGATTCCGAAACCTAAATGCTATTACACTATCTAAATTAAACCGAATACCAATATTATTTTCCAAACCAGCAATGTAAAGCGTACAAAACTAGGGGTCAATGCGCCGCGTAGGTGCCGACAACAGCGCGCGTGCGCGCGGCGGCGACTGTGTGTGCGTGCGGAAGTCGTTCGTTGACCTCTAGCGTCAGATAGATGTTTTATTTGCGTTACATTGCGTACTATAAATAAATAAATAAATAAATATCTGGGACATTATTGCACACATGGTCATCTGACCCCAAACTAAGCAAAGCTTGTAATATGGCAGCCAGAAACTGATATACATACATATATATTTTTAAATACATACTTAAATAGATATTAACACCCAGACATAGAACAAACACAAATGTTCATCACACAAATATTTGTCCTAGATGGGAATCGAACCCACACCCCCAAGCGCAGGAAGTAGGTTCACTACCAACTGAGCCACCGGGGCAGTCAAAAATAAAATAAATAAATATATACATATAGACATATACACATATATATACGTATAGGAATAAAATAAATAAATATATACATAAAATATATACTTATATTATTGTTTTAGTAATAAACTGTTATATTTATTCCCCAAAGCTGGTGTTGCATTCAAAAATGCAAAAAAAATGTGTACTTATACAAAAAGGTAGCCATAAAGTTTTTAATTTTTTTATTAGAAATATGCTTGCGTTTGACTGCTAACTCACCTGATGTTAAGCGATGATGCGGTCTACGATGGAGCACGCTTGCCTAGATAAAACCGATTCACTCGTGATTTGAAGATTTTGAAGGCATCTAGATTGTAACCACAGGGAACACCCATTCAGGCAGCGCACTCCACAGACTAGCAGTTCGCACAATAAAAGTGGAATTAAAGCGCTTTGTACGGGTTTTCTAAATATAAACCATGCAGCGGAATCGATTTTTCGTGCCCACTCTGGCAGTCCGTTAGAAAAATGGGCAGGAGGGAATTAGACTTTTATGGACCCTCTTTGGCTTAGTACTCTTTCCGCGTAACCCTGGAATATTAACCTGATATTCCTCTCTTTGAAAACTGTCACAGACCTCAAGCTATAATTAACTAACCATCAGGGCTACTGGGGCCTTACGCCCAACTCTAAACGCGGCCCGAATAGGTGCAGTTTGCAAAATCACGCGACCGCAAACCTTGTCTCGGCGCGGCGCGTGCGCGTGATTTTGCAAAGTGCACCTATTCGGGCCCGCGTTTAGAGTTGGGCGTAAGACCCCTGGTAATTATTAGTTAGCATCTTCTTAAGCCCTCAATACCTTTAGCTCTACGACTTTTCGAAATACGCGAAAAATGTCAGCTGTTTCATACAAAAAATATATATATTTAGTCAAAAATATTTGAAACAGTCGGTATTTAACCGCGATTTTTGTTATGTGGTTTGTTTTGACGTATTGAAGCCGCTCTTAAGATGATACTAACCAGACCCGCTGTATGGTAACTGCCATTTTATCATTGTTTTTGAAGAATACTCGTTTAAGCATTTAGAAAATACTCTCTCAATTTATTTTCTTTATTTAGAATTATTTTAGAATTAAGTACATATAATAATAAATGTGTACTTGAGATGAAACGTTTCACTTTGGCGGGAAATTCAAATTTCATACAGTTTTTTTGTTCTTACAACTAAGCCGAGTAATTATTGTAAACGATAATGATGTTCGCGAAAATTGATTATTATTCTTTACAAACTCGCGTAAAGTTATTTATCTCCAATGCACATTATTACATACATTTGTCAATAAACAAATTTATGCTGTTTCAAACGGTTTATTGCCAAATGTAAGTAATATGGTGAGTAACTGATTAATAGCTGTACATAATAATGTAAAGAACAACCAACAATTTTCGCGAACACTGTGTCATTTCACAATAATTACCCGGCCTAGCTACAAGGACAAAAAAACTGTTTGAAATTTGATTTTCCCGCCAAACGTGAAACGTTTCACCTTTAGTAATTTGTAAAGTTTGATTATAAATAAGAATAAATATATATTGTTCTTAAGATATTGCATTTTTCCTTCCCTTTTCACCTTATTCTGAGCCGTACCGTCACCTGGTATAAGCGATTCAGTTTAGGTGATTGCGAAAAGTTGCGCGTACGCAAACCGTATTTCGGTGCATTAAGATTCGCGTTTAAGTGATTTTCCACAATCACCTAACCTAAATCACTTAAGGCGAGGTTATTCCCACTTTTAAGCAACGCTCATTACACTGCTGATGACCATAAGGCTTAA
This sequence comes from Agriopis leucophaearia, assembly GCA_949125355.1. Lineage (NCBI taxonomy): Eukaryota > Metazoa > Arthropoda > Insecta > Lepidoptera > Geometridae > Agriopis > Agriopis leucophaearia. Next base: position 3,203,975 of record OX421289.1, read on the forward strand.
TATATTGTATTAAAGTCGCATTTTGTGGAGCAAAACCAAGGCGCTTAAAAACAGTCGTGCGTTTCGCTACTTCTACTTTTGAGATTTTTCTCAGTATTTTTTTTTTATGATACTGGGCGACGAGACGAGCGAAATCGCTCGTCTGATGGCTCTTCACGATTGTCCATAACAGCTCAACGCCACTCAGAATTTTGAACTTCAACAGTTCAAAACCCTGGATGGCAATGCACTGCGCTTGTCGCCCCGAGATATAAGATGTCAAATCTCTGTGTGCCCTGTAATTTCGCTGGAAACATTTCCCTTCAATCCGGAACACAGTAGTGTTTGCACACTGTGCAAACACTGTGCAAGCGCTGTTTTTCGAAAAGTATAGTTTTAATGTAAAATGTATCTCCATAATTACGAAATCTGTATAATTATTAGTTAATTATTAGCAGGTTGTTAAACTGAATTGTTATTTGGAGAGAAGAAGAACCTAACCTAACCAATATTTTGACAGATACTGGGGGACTTCTATCCCGCCGGCGGGATCATTGTGTATTTGTGTACCTTTGATAACCGACGCCTATACCAAAAACGCAAAATCTCCTGTTGCTAGGAGCAGTCGGATTGGATGAGACCAGCGGCGATGGGATCGTCCGGGTCGCCTTTTTTATACCATAGGTGGCAAACAAGCAGACGGGCCGCCTGATGGTAAGTGATCACCGTCGCCTATGGATACCTGCAATACACCAGGGGTTATCATAGTATCCCAGATACGTTGCCGACCCTTAAAGACTCTATTAACAATCCTTTTGAAGAACCCCATATTGAAGCTACTCGGAAATGCCGCATATTGAAGCTACTCGGAAATTTTGGAGTTCATTCCACAAATTAATAACCTAAGATCCTATGTCGCCTAAGATTATCGTAGACATCATTTAATAAAACGTATTAGAATTAATCCAAAAAAACAAGGAAGAAAAGCGCATATTACTGTCATAGAAAATATGTAGGATGGGGATATTAATATAGGAATGGAAGATTTGATGAGTGAAACCTTTGATAATTGATAGTGAAACACAAAAATCAATTACAACATTATATTTGAGGTTTTTATTTTAAAAACACATTATCTATACAATATATATTACTATTACAAACACACGTTATAAGTCTTCGAGTGGAGAACCGCATCGTACGTTGTAGAAATGATCACAAACCTGGAAACAATTACATCAATTATTATCTATGGTTTTTTTAAAAGTAAAAAGATGCGTGCCTCTCACGATAGATCAGGGGCCTTACGCCCAACTCTAACCGCGGGCTCGAATACGCACAGTTTGAAAAATCACGCGAACGCGAACCTTCGCGCAGATATACGTTTGCGGTCGCGTAACTTTTCGTAATAACCTAAACTGAATCATTTATAACAAGTACGCGTAAGGCCCCAGGCGAGTTGGCGATTAAGCGCAAACCTATTTGTAAAAAAAACCTCGGCAATAAATTGCTAATATTATTACGATGTAAAAATATTTTTTACTCCCAATGCTCCTAAAGTTCTATGTATGCCCCACAGAAAAGAGAAGTAAATAGAACGGAAATGAGATGAAAAATCTGTCGCCAGGTATTGTGACATAAATAAGAATGTTCATTCTTATTTATTAGTTATAGCTGCGCCCCGCGGTTTCACCCGCGTGGTGATGAAAATCGGTGATGATGATGATGATGAAAAGTAGCCTATGTGTTATTCCAGGATATAAGCTACCTCCGTACCAAATTTCAACTAAATCCGTTCAGTCGTTTCAGCGTGAAGGAGCAACAAACATACACACACACTCACACACAAACTTTCGCCTTCATAATATTAGTGTGATGATACGCGTCGAACTCCGCGTCACAGTTGCTATGGGTTTATATAGGTGCAAGTGGCTACAACAAATTTCTTACAAAAATGCCTTGACAGCCGTTCTAATTTAAACAAAAACGAAAAAAAATATTTTCTATGGTATGCCCAGTGCATGCGGACAATTGTTTTTTTTTTTTTAAACATACAATTCTACTTTTTATGCACTAGTGCATAATCATGTTTACTCTTTGAAAATGTTCAGAGGGGTCAGTTACTAATATATTTTATGTAGAACGTTTGCCTCGGTCTCTAAAAATAAAAACCCATAGATCAGTGTGTGCAATACGTGTTTACCTCGCCCTCGCTTTAGTTTTTGACAGACTTTTTTCAAATCCAAACTATAATATGATCAAAGGCTATCGCGTTTGCCAATCGCCCGGTCACGCTGTCGAGGCCATCTGAGGCCAAAAGTAAATACTCGTTTATAAAAAAAAAACAGACTTACTTGAAACTGTTCGTTGAAAAGAGTTCCGTTAGCACAGAGTTGCGTGCTAACTAGCTGCTGACGCCAGCAAAAATGGTAAGCCTGAAAAAAAATGTTATATTTGACAAGCTGTTATTTAATTTCACCTGTCCCGGTCTCTGTCTGTCTGTAACACAGATAGGGTAGGTCTGTGGTTTGTAATCAAATCTTGCACGTAAAATTTGACCCACTTCCCGTGGTGTTTGGGCTCATTTTGATCAGGGGCCTTACCCCTAGCTTCACTTTTGCGAGTCAACTTTTAGTAGGTACCTAAAATTAACCAACTCATTTAAGCTGCATCGTTTAAAAGCGTCTAACTTCAATGAACGAAAATCCGTTTTACTATGCGTGTGCGTGAAAATAACAAAGCTTGGCGGCTATCAAATAACTACCGCTTATCGTAGTTGATGGTACCGTTTAGACAAATAACACCTACGCGGGTCAACTTTTCGAGCTAGGAGTAAGGCCCCAGCACACCGTTCCGATCACTAATTTCATAAAAGCTTGGTTAGAAAAAGCTATTTTTTTCAGTAAAAAACTTGTTTAAATTGATAATTATTGAGATATTGGTATAAAACTAAGAATATATCTATTAACTCCGACATTGAAAATACCTAGATTGTCTCTCGCAGGCCTAGCACGGGCCGTGGATGGATTGTCTTTCCACCGTTTTTATCCCACTAGAAAGAAACAAACGTATCCATATTCTAGCTCTGTCGCGTCTACGCGCGGATAAAAACGGTGGAAAGACAATTTTTCCACGGCCCATGCTAGGCCTGCAGGAATGGAAACATGAACCTTTGCAACAGTGTCTTTACTACACAAAAACACACCTTTTTAACCGACTTCCAAAAAGAAGGTTCCCAATTCGACTGTATTTTTTTATTTATGTTTGTTACCTCAGAACTTTCGACTGGGTGAACCGATTTTGATGATTCTTTTTTTATTTGAAAGCTGGTGCTTTCCGTGTGGTATCATTTTGATTTGGTCAGTTCTGACGTTTTTCTTGAAGTCGGTTTTTTAAATTGATAATTATTAAACTATAATGGTTGCCTGGAACAGATCGCTATTAGCGATAAGGCCGCCACTTGTGGCACTAGCTCGAAAGTGTTTTCTATCTGTATGTAATTTTTGTAATTTGGTCCAGTTCTGAAATTTTTATGAAGTTGGTTTTTTATATTGATAATTTTTAACAAAAATATATCATTGCAGTTTATCATGTACCCACGGCTGAAAAAAAAACTTCTCTCAGAGATAGAGATGGGCCCTATCGTAATCCACCATGCTGGCCCAGTGCATGTCCCTGAATGTCACATTAGTCCAGTCGAGATAGACATTTAAATAGAAAAAAATCCGGGGAGCGAATTCCTGACAGAACCAAAATACATATTTTTAGAGAATACTCTTTTAGGCGCGTTGAGCACTACTTTGGGTGAACAAAAATCATTGAACTTGCGCCATCGTCACGCTGTCACAGAATACATAATAAACAGTACCGTGTAATAGGTCGGGGAAAAAGACTTTTCGTATTTTGTATGTATAAAGTTGTAGTAAAAATCTCATTGGTTGTACTGTTTGTATCTGGCTGGTTTTGATACCATTAAAAATATGACATTTTAAAAAAGGAATACAAAAAGTAAAAAGCAATTTCCCGCCATTTTTCAATTGTTTTTTTGTTCGATAAAATGAGTGAATCTAACGAAGAAATTCGATATATTGTGAAATGTTATTACAAAAAAGGGAAAAATGCGACACAAGCCGCGAATAAAATTTGTGACGCTTATGGACCTAATGCAGTGTCATCAAGAGTAGCACAATGTTGGTTCAAGCGTTTTCAGTCCGGGAATTTTGAAGTCAAAGATGCAGCTCGCTCTGGTCGCCCTGTTACGGATAAAGTCGATGCCATTTCTGAAAAAGGGGACCAAGATCGGCATATTAGTAGTTACGACGTAGCTGAAGGACTGGGCATTGACCACAAAACAGTTTTGACCTATTTGAAAAAAACTGGGTAGGGGAAGTACGTACAAAATGACATAGGGTTTTGTTTTTCAGTCATAACTTTTTTATTTATTTTGCTACAATCTGTAATTGTAGGAATAATCTTCTTTGGCTAATTGACTTATACCTTATATATTTGAGAATCTAATAGGAACCATTGAAAAAAACTTATTGAGATCAACCTTAACTGCTAGCAAAAACCGTATTGTCCATACTATATGGACAAAATGACATATAGGTTACGGGTTTTTTTTTATTCGGAAATAGGCTTGCGTTTTACCGCCAACTCGCCTGATGTTAAGCACAATGCGGTCTACGATGGAGCACGCTTGCCCAGAAGAAACCGATTCACTCGAGATTTGAAGACACCCAGATTGTAACCATCGGGGAACACCCATTCCGGCAGCGCATTCCAAAGACTAGCAGTTCGCACAATAAAAGTGGAATCAAAGCGCTTCGTATGGGTTTTCGGAATATCAACCATGAAGCGGTATCGGTGTGTGGCGGTATAATGACATACAGCCAAATCAAAGGCACAGTTCACAAACGAAGTTTTTGGTCTTCTTAGGGACGTCAGCACACGACGCATGAGCCCAAAGAGAACACTTGGTACACTTCAACCAGCATTCTCGAGGCTTGGAACGCGAAAAAAGGTCATTACAATAAATGCACGCATAATCTTCTTTATCGTCTGTGATATCAGTGGGAAACATTGGATCCTCTTTCAGCACTGGTTAGGGAGCCGATTTGCTTTCTGCCTTTCGTCGCTAAAATCTTTTGTGGTTTTTGCACTGTTGTGAGACCTGATTCGTCAACATTGTAAATCCGGTGTGGCCCAAAGTTGTGAGCATTAGTAAGAGTTTGATAGAGCTCAAAAAATTTGGACACCTGTGATTTGTTGAAAGCTTGAGCTCTGGCTGCGGAAGTCACTTCAGGTGTACGAAGAGAAATGTCTTGGTTTCTCCTGAGGAATCCATCAAGCCATTCTTGTCCAGCACGTTTATTTTCTCTGTTAAAATTCTGACTGAAACCATTCTTTTCCGCCAAATTAAAGGCAAGTTCTTGGACTGCTGTTCGCGTCAAACCAAAAAGTCTAGTTTCCAAAAACTTTATATGATCAACCAAGTGTCTCTATTGCTTTTTTCATTGACTCCTGACTCCAAGCTTGACGATTAGTCGTTCTCTCATAGTCGCGGGGCATTATCACGGAACACTATTACTCGCGGCATTATATCAAAAAAAAAAAATTTTTTTTACCGATCATGGATGGACAAAATGACACAGGTATGTCATTTTACCCAACAAGTCTGTATGTCATTTTGTCCTTCCCTATATCAAAACATAAGCAAATACACAGTTTTTACAAAAAGCTGTCTGCAGTATAAAAACTTGCCTAAATCACAAGAAAAATTATTAATACTCCCAAAACAATGTGATTCTACGCGGAAAGTAACATAAAACTTACCAAAATTAGGCAGGAATCCACATAAATAATTTATTTTTCAGATAAACAAACACTTGTTTTCTTGTTGTGACAGAAAGACTGACTCAATGGCGGCCGGTGATAGCCAGGTTTGAAAACATGGCGGAGGCCATCTATAGAAGGGTCAACCAAGGCGCTAAACCACGCCAATTTTGAAAAAAGTCGACTGTGTCATTTTGTCCGTATATGTCATTTTGTACGTACTTCCCCTATACAAAAAAACTCGATATTTGGGTGCCACACGAGCTCACTGAAAGAAACCAAATGAATCGTGTACTCATTTGCGATTCTCTATTGAAACATAACGAAACCGAACCATTTTTGAAAAGATTGATCACTGGTGATGAAAAACGGATCACCTACGACAAGAATGTGCGCAAACGATCATGGTCAAAGGGCAGTGAAGCACCACAGACTGTAGCGAATCCCGGATTAACACGTAATAAGGTGATGCTGTGTGTATGGTGGGATTGGCAGGGCATCGTTCATTATGAGCTTTTACCGCCGGGCAAAACCATCGATTCGGATCTCTACTGCCAACAGCATATGAGACTCAAACAAGAAATTAAGAAAAAACGGCCGGAATTGATCAACAGAAAGAGTGTGGTCTTTCACCATGATAACGCCAGACCGCACACATCTTTGGCCACTCAGCAAAAATTTTGAGAGCTTGGTTGGGAAGTGTTAAATGCATCCACCATATAGCCCTGACCTTGCACCCTCAGATTTCCACCTGTTTCGATCTCTTCAGAATTCTTTGGCTAGTGTTAGATTAACATCAAGAGAGGACTGTCAAAACTACTTGTTGCATTTTTTTGATCAGAAGTCCCAAAATTTCTATAGCAACGGGATCATGTCACTACCTACAAGATGGCAACAAGTTATTGAACAAAATGGCACATATATATCATAATTAAATGAAATTAGACTTGAAAAAAATATGTCTTGAATTTGTTTATAAAATACGAAGAAACTTTTTCCCCGACCTTATATTTTAAAACAGCGCCATCTTTTGTAGAATATGTGAATTACTACTTAAGTTTTCGCTTCTGACGTGCAGTCCTGTGACTGATGTGTTTTTTTTTTTATATGATCATACCTGGCATCCTGCTTGCACGTCAGCGTAGTACCCCCTAGCACGGGCTTGACAGGTGAACTCCGTGCGGGGCGCGCGCTCCAGCACGGGGTGGAGCGGAGGGTGGTGCGGGAGGTGGAGCACGTGGTAGTAGTCTACAGGTTGCTGGCTAAACGCTATGGTGGTTAGCGCTGAAAAAATTATTAAATTGAGTAATGAATATAAGGAATTTTTAACAGACTTCAATAATTATACATTAATAGAAAAGAGAGCCAAAAAGGCAAGCGATCTGCCTGATGGTAAGCGGTAACCACCGCCTATAGACATCTGTAACACTAGCGTCGTTGTAGATGCTTTGGCAGTAGGGAGAAATGTTTATAGATTACAAGCTGCGCCCCGAGGTTTCACCCGCGTGGTGATGAAAATCGGTGATGATGATCAAAAGTAGCATATGTGTTAATCCAGGACATAAGCAATGTAAGTATATTCCAAATTTCGTCCAAATCCATCCAGCCGTTTCTGCGTGATTGAGTAAAAAACATCCATCCATCCAAATTTTCACATATATGATATTAGTGTGATTAGTGTCATTAGTGTGATTGAAGCTCGACGGGAAGATCACCAGGGGAAGGTCATTCCACACCTTCTCACCTTCAATTCGGCCTTTTCACAAGTCCTTTCTTAGCGGGTGTAGAGGGCACTCCATAAATATGAAAACTACTAAAACACTGTTTTAAACTATCACGATTATTCACTAAAGTTATATGATTATTTATGGGATATTTAACGTGGTAGGGTTGTGGAAGGAGCTCCCGATATTTCGGCTCAGTTACATGCACCATGTTCACGGGAAGACAGAAGAATGCGGGTGGATGGTCGAAAAGTTCAAAGTTAGGTATCTTCCGGAAGACTGGACAGTCTTCCCGTGTATATATATTATGCATGAAACTGCGCTGAAATCTGCTTGCTAAATTTCAGCTACGTAGTAACAAAACTTTTAACACGAAATTCAAACCTCCATTCCACCTTAATAATTTGTCGTTTTCAGACAATCTTAAATCAGTATTTATTTATTTGAAACTTAAACTGAATACTAAATTTTAACTCCTTAACATAAAAACAGAATTTTCATATAAATGTTTGACCTTTATTTTCCCCTTAATTCGGCCCTTTCACAAAATCCTTTCATAGCTGACCTCTACACCCGATGTGAAATCTATTTGCCAAATTGTTGCTTAGTAGTTTTCGAGATTTGTAATTATGGAGGGAACCGTAAAGTTACATTTTACATTACAGCTATACTTTTCGAAAAATTCGAGAAAAACCTCGAAAATAGAAGTAGCGTAATGCGCGAATGTGCGTAAGCGCCATGATTTTGCTCCAATTAATGTGAATATAATAGGTACAATATAATTATTAAGATACAATTAATTATTAAGATACAATTAGGCCTTATTTTTATGATCATCTGTAATCATAACAAGCGTTGCTAAAAAGGGGGAACACCTCGCATTAATTAAAAAAACTTACCCATTAAAAACACAGCTAATTCTTTCAACATGATTCCAAAATAATTTTATAAATAAGAGATGAATATAAAAATAAATTATTAGATTTTTACTTTAAGTTATTTTATTAAGTAGCAATTTTTTTATGCGCAGCTACGGCCTGCGCATACGCGTTCAGAATACGGATTGGAACTTGGATTAGCGAGATTTGGAGTTAGCTTATAGAATGTGGTAGTCATTGATCCGAGAATTGATGCTGTAGAAGAGTGGCAAGAAGGTTATGCTTATAATATTTTATACTACCAAAGGGTAGTATAAAATATTGGTGTGTGTCGGTTCCCTCAAGGAGTGAAGAACTAGGGCAGTCAAAATTATGGTAATAGTAGATAATGGTTGGTAGTAGGGAGTGAGGAACTAGGGTAGTCAAAACAATGGTTCTCTACCTTCAGCGTATCCGCGTCTAGAACAAGCCAGGGGCCTTACGCACAACTCTGAACGCGGGCCCGATTAGGTACAGTTTTAAAAATCTCGCGATCGCAAACTATATATCTCGGCGAGTTAAGGTTCATGTTAGCGTGATTTTGCAAACTGCACCTATTCAGGCCCGCGTTAAGAGTTGGGCGTAAGGTTCAGGGGCCTTACCCCTAGCTTAACTTTTGCGAGCCAACTTTTAGTAGGTACCTGATAGGTACCTAAAATTAACCAACTCATTTAAGCTGCATCGTTTAAAAGCGTCTAACTTGAATGAACGAAAATCCGTTTTACTATGCGTGTGATTGTGATTATCGTTCATTCAAGTTAGACGCTTTTAAACGATGCAGCTTAAATAAGTTGGTTAATTTTAGGTACCTATCAGGTATCTACTAAAAGTTGGCTCGCAAAAGTGAAGCAAGGGGTGAGGCCCCAGGTATGCCCCGGTGTCACGCGCTTTGACGTTGCTAAATCTAGTTTCAGAAGTTACAGATATTTTTACTTGTGACCTGACAGAGTTCATAGAAACGGCTCACAAAATTTGTGAAAAGTATACTTTCAGTTACATCTATTGTTGACGCAAAAAATTATATAAAATATGTTTTTGGTATTTAATTAGAATAGTAAAAATTTTATTATAGTTGTTATAGTATCGCTTTAGTCTATCTGTAAAGGTGTTATAAGTGTTTTTAATAATAAATAAATGGTAATGGTAGGTATTGGTGCCCTCAGGGAGTGGAGAACAAGGGTAGTCAAAACAATTGATACTAATATTGGTTCCCCCAAGGAGTGAAGAACTAGGGTAAGTACTGGTATTGATTCCCTCAGGAAGTGGAGAACTAGGGTAGTCAACATCGAGTGAATTTGAGTAGTTGCGTCAACAGAAAAGATTTTTTTTTGTTTAAATTAGAACGGCTGTCAACGCATTTTTGTAAGAAATTTGTTATAGCCACTTGCACCCATATAAATCCATAGCAACTGTGACGCGGAGTTCGACGCGTTGACATAAATAAAAAAATTTAATCAAGTATCTGTCACAATACCTAGCGACAGAGTTTCCTTCTCATTTCCGTTCTATATACTTCTCTTTTCTGTGGTTGCGTCAATATTGCACACATCCGTTCGTAAGACATGCAGCATGTGGTGTCAGTTTCCGTGCGACAAGGCTGGTACGTATACCCTTGTAATCTGCAATTCCGCTATCTAAATTAAAAAAATAACTTTCCAGGATCCCCTGGATTCTTTCCCACAATCTCCAAGATCAGCCAACCCTGGAATATGCCATACTACTATATTTTTGTCACTACATATACCGTCAAAAACTGTAAGTAGGTACCGCATACTTACTCATTTTTCAAGCACATTAAGAAATTTTCAGCGACAAAATTAACAACGTAATAGTTCACGTGCAATAATTATCAATATAAAAAACGGACTTCATAAAAAATTCCAAAACTAGACCAAATTAAATGGGACCAAATTGGAAGCACCAGCTGTCAAATAAAAAAAGAATCATCAAAATCGGTTCACCCAGTCGAAAGTTTTGAGGTAACAAACATTAAAAACATAAAAAAATACATTCGAATTGAGAATCTCCTCTTTTTTGGAAGTCGGTTAAAAGAATCGTCTTCAAGGTGAGCTCGACTAAAGTCATCAAGCTTGAATTAGGCCTGATGCATTCGCACCCGCTTTACTATATCTCCCTTATTAGCTGATCTTAGGTCTAGTCACATTATTTTTAAGACAGGTGGCAAACAAGCAAACGGTCCGTCTGATGGTAAGCCATCTTCTGTGGGGTTAGTACGAGAACTTGCGAAAAACTTATTGTTACGTAAAGAATAGCTAATGTATGAAAAATTCAGTTTCCTTTCACGTCCGATAGAGGCGCTGTTCATTTTTCATACATTTTGCTATCTTTTACTTAACGATAACTTTTTTGCAAGTACTCGTACTAAGGCCACTGAACAGTCTAATTTTGCTCAAAGTATGGTCTTCAAATAATAGACACATTACATACCTACCATGTTTGAGATAATATAATTAATGCCTCAGGGTGCTAGGTATAAATGTGGGTAACTACATCAGCATTTATTTATCACTCCAATCTAAGTCATGATCTATTCACCCTTGACATATAGGTTGAGTTCCTGAAACCTTGACACTAGCAAATTGATCTAAAACTAAGCTTATTTGTAGCAGAGCAAATTTCCAGACATATTATTAAATTAGCGGCCCGCACGAAAACCCGCAAATTATTCATTGAATCAAGCGTTACTTTGCGGATCATCTTTAAAACTGTTTCTTTGACGAATCTCTGTGGATTGTGGTATTTCCGCTGCTACGACGTCGCCACTCATCACACTAATATTATAAATGCGAAAGGAACTCTGTCCGTTTGCCTGTTTGCTACATCATCATCGTCATCATCATCATCAGCCAGAAGACGTCCACTGCTGAACATAGGCCTCCCCTTTAACCTTCACACTGAACGACATTCTTCCATCTGCATCCACTGGATGCCCGCGACTCTCACAATGTCGTCGGTCCATCTAGTGGGAGGCCTATCGCAGCGTAGATAGGCCTCCCACTAGATGGCCTTCCGGTTCGTGGTCTCCACTTAAGAACCTTTCTTCCCCATCGGTTATAATTTCTTCGAGCGATGTGGCCTGCCCATTGCCACTACAATTTGCAGATTTTAATAGCTATGTCGGTGACTCTGGTTCTTTGGCGAATATCTACCTTCCGAATTTTATCGCGCAAAGAAACTCCGAGCATAGCTAAACCAAATTAAAAAGGGACCACACGGGTAGCACCAGCTTTCAAATAAAAAAAGAATCATCAAAATCGGTTCACCCAGTCCAACGTTCTGAGGTAACAATTTTTTTTTTTAAACTGTCGAATTTCATTGTTCAAATTTTTTTTTTAAATGTTTAACTGACTTCCAAAAAGGAAGAGGTACTTACTCTTCCTTTTTGGAAGTCAGTTAAAAACGTAGTGGTGCGTACTGTAATAGAGCGTCCTTGTAGGTACCACTTTCTAGTAAAAATTCTAGCAAAGTGGTCTTACCATATTCATATTGACCTAGCACCCATTTATGCACTTATCACTAGATAAGTAGGCAACTAATCCTACCTAGCGATGTGTACCACGACCGGTTTTTATTAAGTTTATTAAGTCTAATTAATCAATTAACAGAGTTTTATTTTTAGAGCAGGGTTCCATACATGTTGAATTACACTTACAATTACACTGAAGCAAACCTTCTAGGTATAATTATAGACGTCAGTAATTTTGGCTTAGGTATTCCCAACTACCTCATTGATTTTTACAAATCGGCAGAGTTTAGACAATAGACAATATTTTATTTATAGCAAAAATCCACACACACTTAAAGCTACACACATATTTTAAAAAAAAATGGATTTTTGCCACAAACCGGCCCCAGCTCAGCATGATGCCGTTCGTTACCAACAGGCGCTGGTCTTCCGATGGGACCGGAAGGTGACGTCACACACTGCACGGTGAGCGTGCAAGTAATTAAATTCAGCAAGTTTAGCTTAAATTCAGCAAGCCTTTGATCAGGGTAGACTAGAGCAAGATAGTCTTTCGACGCTTTTAATTTCTGAAAATTATCGTACAAGGGCCCTACGCCCAACTCTAAACGCGGGCCTGAATAGGTGCAGTTTGCAAAATCACGCGACCGCAAACGTATCTCGGCGCGTTAAGATTTTGCAAACTGCACCTAAACGAGCCCGCGTTTAGAGTTGGGCGTATTACCCGTAAGGGCCTGTAATTAGCTTCTAGTTCAACAAAAATTGTTATACGTTTTAAGGCTGTTGGTTTTCCTATGAAGTAAAGAAATAAACAAGGTTAGGTTGAATTTTGATTGAAGTGTCAAAAATGTGATCTATTAAATTGGCCATACTTAAAGTTTATTTTTTCACTGAACCCTAAAAGCTCTAAATAGAGAGTAAATATGAATAATTATTTAGTGATCGATTACAATAACCTTGTAATGACAGCTCAATGTCGCGCGCACAGGCCGTTATTTCGGACACATGTCACATAATATAGTTAGGTAGCTACCTATATGTACCTGTTTTCACGATATGATTGCACTCAGTTGCAGGGTTGGATTAATTTGGATTTCGTACGATACCACAGACGATACATAATTGAGAAGCAATAATTATTATCAATATAAAAAAACTGACTTCATTAAAATGTCAGCCACACGGGAAGCACCAGCTTTCAAATAAAAAAATAATCATCAAAATCGGTTCACCCGTTGTTATGGGCAATCGTGAAGAGCCATCAGGCGAGCGACTTCGCTCGTCTCCTCACCCAGTAGGTATAATGAAAAAAAACAGTCGAAAGTTCTGAGGTAACAAACATTTAAAAAAACCAGTCGAATTGAGAAGCTCCTCGGAAGTCGGTTAAAAAGGGACACATCCAATTCCTCATTTTTTTTTTGGAAATAAATAAAACCATATTTTATGTTGATTAAACATGGGTCTTATAGGCTCCCAATGAACAGACACAACATAACACGGCCCCTAGTTCCCGGCCGCTCTGCTATTCCTGGCCAAGGCGGCGGTCTTGGTAACGGCAGGGCAAGGGCAAGGGGTGCTAAGAATCCCCGGGCTACCGTAGGCCGCCAAACCCCACTGACTCTGGCTACGTATAACGGAAGAACGATTCGGCATGATGATAGGCTTGTGCAGCTGGAAGAGGGGCTGGAGCACATAAGATGGCACATTCTTGGGTTGTGTGAAGTCCGAAGACAGGGAGAGGACACTATAACCTTGGAATCGGGTCATCTTATGTACCTGCTACAGAGAGGGCCACCAGCTATCTCAAGGTGGTATCGGGTTCCTGGTCCATAAAACTCTCTGTAACAACGTTCTAGAAATCGCAAGTATGTCTTCAAGGGTCGCGTACCTCGTCATAAAGCTATCCGAGAGGTATAGCCTCAAAGTAGTAATGGTTTACGCACCCTGGGAAGCATACCCAGATTCTGAAGTGGAAACTCTGTACGAGAACATCTCAAAAGCTTTGCACAGCACCTCCAGAGCCCACTTCAACGTTGTTATGGGGGATTTTAACGCTAAAGTGGGAGTACGGACTAGCAGTGAGTCGATAGTAGGACCACACGGTTTTGGTAGGAGGAACGATAGAGGAAAAATGCTCGTTGACTTCCTCGAGAAAGAGGGGCTTTTCGCGATGAACTCCTTTTTCAAGAAACAGCCCCAAAGGAAGTGGACGTGGCAAAGCCCCGGTGGACGGACAAAGAACGAGATAGACTTCATCATTACTGACAAAAAGCGTATATTCAGAGATGTCTCAGTGCTCACCAGGTTTAATGCTGGAAGTGACCTTGGAAGTGAGACTTGTACGGGGCACTCTGAATATCGATATCAAGCTTGAAAGAGTCAGATTGATGAAGTCAACACTCCGTCCAAACCTGCTCCGAACCGTGGTTGGATCTGAAACGTTCCAGTTAAAGCTGGAGAACCGATTTTCTGTTTTGGAAACCACAAATGACGTGGATCAGAGACTCGGTCAAGTAGTAGAGGTCATGCGAGATGAGGGCACGAAATTTTGCGAGGCGAGGCGTAAAGGCAAGAAGTCAAAGCTTTCGAGGGAAACTCTGCAGCTAATGGAAGAACGATTTTTTTTGATAGTTTAGAGGTGCGGAAACGATGAAATCCAGCATTTTTAGTACGATAAAAAGAAATAAAACCAGCCACGTGCGAGTTGGGCTCGCGCACTAAGGGTTCTGTACCACAACAATAGGTATACAAAATAATAATCAATTTAAAAACTGACTTCAAAATTAGTAGGTAAGTAGTAAGTACCTAATCTATTCAATTTCGATTCCGTGAAAGATATCTATAATAAGGTCGTCCAAGTAGCTGAATACATCGCTTAACTTAGTAATGAACAGAAATTTGTCACCGACTCGCACTTGGTCATTATTTGTTATTATGCTTTAGGGTGTGTAATGTAACTTAGGTACAGCAGGTCTAAAACGGCCACTTTAGATGAATCATATTAGGATCATATTATGAATCACTTTACAAATCGTAAAATGACCACACATTGTCAATTCATAATAAGAATTGCATATGATTCATATTACGCAATTCATCAGTTTGACAGTTTTGTATGGATTTTCGTAAAATGGCCTACCAAAGAGGAATTGCTTGAGCGTCAATTAGCAGAATCGTTAGAAGTTACTCAAGAGCAACTTTTTACAATTCATTTTGCACCTTTTTTTTCAAAATAAAACAAATTATGGCAGATTTAGGACTTTATGAGAACTTTTTAGAGCACGCACGTGTTTTAGAGACCTTAAATTATCGCCAGAGAAGTGCAAGTTTGCGGAATAGAGAGTTGGCATTCGAAATGCCGGATTTATTGGCTTGTATAGGCTAAATAAAAGTTTGTGCCGTGACCTCATTCAGGAGCTGGAGCCCTACTTACCCACCAGCCGCTGCTCGCGCGATAAGAGTTTGGCTTTGACCTTCGGGTGGAGGGGATTACTGCGCATGCGAGAGGCAGGGAACGACTGGAGCGCCAATCAGAGCACCGCGTGCGCCTACACACCCGCCCCGCCCGCACCCCGCTAATTGCCCGTTGATACCCAATTTCTGATTTCTGCGCAATAACGGTCAAAGCCAAACTCTTATCGCGCGAGCTGTAATCCCCCGTAACATTACTACTTATTTTGTGAAAATTTCAACATGCCATCTATTACGGTTTGAAAGATACAGCCGTTAAAAGGTAAGACGGACAGAAGGACGGACAGACAGACAGCGTAGGCTTAGTAATAGGGTCCTGTTTTTACCCATTGGGTACGGAACCCAAAAAATGTTGAAAATATTTTAATACTTGACACTAGCTAATGCATAAAATGTGCGACGCCAAAAACATCTCTTGAGTAAAGATTTTTAAAAAATATGAATGAAAAATCACAAGAAAAGCAAGAAGGAACCACAAGAACTTTTCTCTTTCTTCTCTGACTACGTCTATGAGAAAGAAAGATGGCAATGAAGCAAGCAGACAGCAGACTTATATAAACGTGACAATGACATGAACTGAGAAATGACAATTCAGAGAATTCTGTCATTCTGTGCTAAAACGTGATTTCCTCTTCATCTTCAAATTACATATTTACATCTTATTCAGTGATTATTTTCGAACAATGAACCTAATGCTTCAGGTTTATTCCTTAAAATATTACCTACACCCAAAGCAAAGAGTACTTTTTACCCAAAGATAGGTGTATTGTTTACCCAGTAACAATAATTTCAGTGTTCTGACAATTCAATACTAGCGATAAATACATCGGTGACCCACAACGAACACAATTTACGTGACCCACAAAAACCCGTGAATTTACCCACAACATTTTAGTCAGTGATAGGTGTTCCTATTGCTCTGCTAGCAAAATTTAAAATGGATGAAAGAATCACTGAGTTCTTGCTAAGCAAAGACTCTTACACATATAATGAGACATCTCCAACTGCAAGCCCGGAACAAAAAATAAAAACAGAAAAGAAAGTGCATAAATGCTTAATGTGTGATTACAATACACAACATAAAGGATCCCTGACACGGCACATACAAACACACACTGGCGAAAAACCATATGAATGTGACATTTGTGATTACAAATCAGCAAAAACGAGTCATTTGAAAGCGCACATAAAAACGCATACTGGAGAAAAACCATTTAAATGTACTATATGTGACTACAAATCAGCAGTGTCAAGTAGTTTAAAAAAGCATTTGCGAACACATACTGGAGAAAAGCCATATGCATGCGATATATGTGACTACAAATCAGCAGAATTAAAAAATCTGAAAACACATTTAAGGATACATACTGGAGAAAAACCATATAAATGTGATATGTGTGACTATAAGTCAGCAGAATCAAGTCATTTGAAAATTCACTTAAGAACACATACAGGTGAGAAACCATATAAATGTAATACATGTGATTACAAATCATTACATCCAAGTAATTTGAAAACACATATAAGAACACATCATACTGGCGAAAAACCGTTTGAATGTAAAATATGTGACTACAAATCAGCACGAGCAGGTGACTTTAAACAACACAAATCTACTCACACTGGAGAAAAACCATATGAATGTCAAATATGTGGTTATAAATCAGCTTATTCAAGTAGTTTTAAAAGACACAAACTAACGCACTCTGAAGAAAAGCCATTCAAATGTACTGTGTGTGACTATAAATCAGCACTGGCAAGTAGTTTAAAAAAGCACTTGCGAACGCATACTGGAGAAAAGCCATATGCATGTGATATATGTGATTATAAATCAGCTGCAGCAAGCAATCTAAAATCACATATTAGAAAACATTCTGGAGAAAAACCATATAAATGTGATATGTGTGACTATAAATCAGCAAAACCAGGTAATTTGAAAACACATATCAGAACTCATACGGGAGAAAAACCATATGAATGCAGTTTGTGTGATTATAAGACGGGTGATGCAAGTAAATTAAGCACACACTTGCGGACACACACTGGAGAAAAACCATATAAATGTAACATGTGTGATTATAAATCAGTACAAGCAAACCCTTTAAAACGTCACATCATAACAAAACACTCCGGAAAATAATGCAACTCCAGAATTAAAGTCATTTTGACCAGATACTGTGAAAACTAGGTTGAATTTTATACCACGGCTGGCATATTCTCGATTTTACTCTGAGGTATAAGAGGCAAAAATATGACCATGCTCAGAACATTGTGTAGTCACATAGTATTTTATACCTGAATTTATGTTGATGTTAAGAGTTTGTTATAGTATGTACTAGGGTTGTAACGGAGGTGATTTTAGCAGATGAGGAGGAGCAGAGCCAGGCGTGGAAGTAGAAAAAAAATACAAAAAAAGTTTCACATGCGTTTTTTTTTATTGGTAGTCAAAATTAAAAAAGGGCAAATTATAACTTCTCTAATAGTATAAAATGAAGTTGCCTGTCTGTATGCATATTCGCTAACTCCTAAACCACGCAATGGATTTTGATGCGGTTTTCACCACCAGCAGGCCTAGCATGGGCTGTGGACAGATTGTCTATCAGCCGTTTTTATCCCGCTAGAAAAAGGCAAACGTATCCATATTCTAGTTCTGTCGCGTCTACGCGCATATAAAAACGGTGGAATGCCTAGGCCTGCAGTTAGATAATTTTTCACAGAAGGCATAACTAGCCGTCCGCCCCGGCTTCGCACAGGCGTAAGCTCGGCCTTCGGCCTCGCTATGAAATATAATAAACCCTATGTCACCCCGGGGACAGTTAAGCTTCCCAACAGTGAAAGAATTTTTCAAATCGATCACCTCGTGGTTGCGATAAATGCATGCATGATAGAAGCAAAAACTACACCTCTACCATGTGTGCACAATACACCCCAAGCAGGACGTCACTGCAGGACTTATTGCCCCCATCTCGAATAAGAATACACTACCAGCTATCCACTCTCCCGCGGCACATTCTTTTGCTTTTTGTTCACAAGTTATAAATGTATATATTTTTACATTTATAATTAAATCGCCCCACACGCACAGCGGGTCATCTCGTCAGCATCAAGCGAACGCTGACCAAGTCGGCTAAACTTATGTCATGGGCCTTGACGTGTACAACCACCTCCCAGAAACAGTCACTGCAGCTCCTAGCCTGCAATGTTTTAAATCACACTTACAACGTTGGCTTGTTGAGCAAGCATTCTACAGTTACGATGAATTCTATAAATTTGTATGCTAATTTTACCTACTTAGGAGTATTTTTAGATTGATTTATTATCATTAATTTGACATGTAAATTGGCTTTATGAATAAAATGACTATGAATATATCTGTGGTCTGGTTTTGTGACCAGCCATTACATAAAGCATTGCTGCACCCTTTATGCAGGGTATATTACACAAGGTACTCTAAAACTTAGCTTTTAGAAGAAAGTGTACATATTTGCAATAAATAAAGAATAACTACCGAAAACAGGGAGCTCTACTCCCTGTTTTCGGTAGTTACATGCACCATGTTTATGGGGAGACTAAAATGTGGGGTGGTTGGCAAAAACAACCATACAACCGTTATGTTTTTAAAGTGTTTATCATTGATTTGTATGTATTTATCTGTAAATATGTATGTGCTATAATGTCCGTGATCACAAGCTGACTGACCCGATAAATATTTAAAATATGTATTCAAATCGTGAATGTTTAAAATAAAATAAATAAATATCTGGGACATTATTGAACACATGCTAATCTGACCCCAAACTACTGTGTGTACAACCATGTGTGCAAAATGTCCCATATATTTAAAAAAAAATATTTAATTTAAAATATTCAACACCCAGACATAGAACAAACACAAATGTTCATCACACAAAACAAATGTTTGTCTTAGGTGGGAATCGAACCCACGCTTCCAAGCGCAAAAAGTAGGTTCACTACCAACTGAGCCACGGGGCAGTCAGATAATGTACAGCATGATAATTGATGACCATGGAAACGCGCATAATGAGAGAAATCTGGCACACAGAGCAGTTCAGAGCACCCTGACTTCAGTAGGTTAGGTTCGAAATGGGTCATAGAACTGACACAGAGCACTCCGACTCCACCTAGTCTTGTGGTCCCTACTCCTAGTGTATATAAAAAGCGCGGGAGCTTCTGGCGGGAGCCCATCTGGAGTCAGACTTGATTTGGTTAGGTTTGAAATGAGTGACAGATCAGTTCAAACGACGCAACAGTCAATCAGTACCCTTAGTACAAGATTTGACAGTTTTCGAAAACTTTTTTCGTTTCCGTATTGTCCCATACATTTTAGTAAAGTGCCTCTAGCGGAAACGCGGATGAACTAAAATCGGTAGTAATCGGCAGTATAGGTTGCTTCACTCAAATACGAAAAATAGTTTCGAATAGCTTTCAGCCCAGCAATGTATGCATCAAAACGAAAACGAAAAAAGTTTTCGAAAACTATCAAATCTTGTACTAAGGGTACAGAGCAGAGACATTTCGGCAATATAAGCCAATACGGGAGATGCCACCTTTTATCATGTTGTACATTATTGGCCGTACATTCTCGGCCGGTGTCGTTAAGACACAGCCCGTATTGCACGACATGATAAAATACGGCATAATAATGTACAGCCTGATAAAACGTAGATTTTTCCCATGTCCTTACATGGATTATTGTCTGTACAATACGTGCTGTGCTCTCCTTGCCGTACTTTATAGACACTAGCCGATAATTGACGGCCAGTATTGTACAGCATTATATTCAATGACCATGTACACTATGTATCATGCTGTATATTATTGTGCCATACAATATCGTGTCGGCAAATATTATGTTGTACATTCTAAAGACAACACATTTCAATTCATGTTTGTTTTGTAATTTTGTTTGTTGAGGATTAGCGTAGCATTACATTCTCTTTGTTGAGGATGAGGACGCGGAGCAGAGGAGCCAGGAGCTGAGGACTTGTTGTATTCTCTTTGTAATAACGTAAGACATCAATGTTACTACCTACCTTCTCTTCGGTTCATTAAGTGGAATTTTGGAGTTATAAATTAGCTATACCATACGTAAACTGTAAATAACCTGATCTACATTCCATATTTAGTTCTGTTCCCTACGTGTCTAACGCAATTATTACTAGAATGAGTCTCAGACGTATCTTTAGCATCTGAACTTCTGTTTTATTTTTAGTGTACCTACCTAATGTAAAAAAAATGGCTTCCTTTATCCCTGCACAGCGAATGTAATACCTACTGTTCCCTGTAGGTACTAGTCTCCGGACGCACCATTCGTCTGCTTTAGGAAGATAAAACATTAAACAAATATTCATTGAAATGAAGTCATCTTACGCTTTGTCAAATATCTCGGCTCCGAGCAGCAGAGAAGTTATTCCTTTTAATAGGTAGCTTTTTCAAAACAATCCGAATGTCTTAGACATAATAAAGACCCCTATATGGACGTTGATAAAATATATGTAGTTTGGATCTGCCTCTAAACTCGAGCTAGTACCAAAAAAAGTCTACCAAAAACTGAAGGGGGAGAGGTAACCATGTATTGCATACACTGACATGTTCTTACTAGTTCTACAAATGCACACTTCAATATTGAGCACACACAACTGCAAAAGATGTGATTAAAATATATATAGGAATGGACGACCGAAGGGGTGTAAGTGCTTAAGGGGAAACTGTAGGTATAATGCTTCCATTTATTTATTTTTTCTGAGTATATGGATGTCAATAACATTGAGAAGAATCGGAGAGTGTTTACTGTTAGAGACAACATGATCACTCCTAGGTTTCCTCGGTTTTCCATTCCAGTTAGAATAACCCTTTATCAAAGCATTTAGTCACTGTTTATACTTAAACCGACGTTGAAGACCTGCCCTGTACCACCGTCTTAACAACCACGTCCACTCTGCCAAGAGTGTCCGACTAAGAAGAAGAAGAAGATACTTAAACAACATATACATGCAGAATTCACGCTCTGTGTTCTGTTTGACAATATCTTCATTTATAAAATATGCCATATAAAATAACCGACCAAGTGCGAGTCGGACTTGCGCACTGAGGGTTCCGTACCACCACAAAATACAGAAAGTAGTGCAAAAAGTAGTCACACCCGGCGATCACCCATCCAAGTACTGACCGTGTCCGACGTTGCTTAACTAAAATGATTGTGGTGAATTGAAATTTGTTACCGACTCTCACTTGGACATTATATATTATTTGTTGTTATACTTTAGAGTGTGTACTATGATCATGCCAAGTTTTAGCTTGTACGTATTACCGTTTTACTTTTACTTTTTCAGCCTCAGTGACCAAGAGCCATTACCAACATTAAATGCAATATAAGTATTATACAGTTAATAGAATTCAAGATGGATAAAATGGGAAGTAATATAACTGAGTCTACGGAGTCTACATCTGCATGCCCAAGACAAAAACCTGATAAGAAGTTACATAAATGCTCAATGTGTGATTATACTTCACTAGTCAAAAGTAACCTGACACGGCACATGCAAACACACTCTGAAGAAAGACCATATGAATGTACCATATGTCATTATAGAACAGCAAAAACAAGTCATTTCAAAACACACATAAAAACACATACAGGAGAAAAACCATTCAAATGTAATGTGTGTGATTATAAATCAACAGTGGCAAGTAGTTTAAAAACGCACTTGCGAACACATACTGGAGAAAAGCCATATGCATGCGATATATGTGATTATAAATCAGCAGAATTAAATCATTTGAAAGTACATATAAGAACACATACAGGAGAAAAACCATATACGTGTAATATATGTGATTTCAAATCGGCAAATTCAAGTGGTCTGAGAAAACATATAAGCTCACGTCATATCAGAGAAAAACGTTTTGAATGTGATATGTGTGATTATAAGTCAGTACGGGCTTGTGATTTTAAACTACACAAATATAGTCACACTGATGAAAAACCATATGAATGTGATATATGTGGTTTTAAAACAGCATATCCAAGTAGTTTTAGAAGACACAAACAAGTACATGACGGAGAAAAGCCATATGCATGTGATATTTGTGACTATAAATCAACAGAGCCAAGTAGTTTAAAAAAGCACTTGCGAACACACACTGGGGAAAAGCCATATGCATGCGATATGTGTGATTATAAATCAGTACAAATCAGTAATTTGAATTCACATATTAGAATACATCATACTGGAGAAAAACCGTTTCAATGTGATATGTGTGACTATAAATCGGCACGAGCGAGTGCTTTTAAACTACACAAATCTAAACACACCGGTGAAAAACCATATGTATGTGATATGTGTGATTATAAAACAGCTTATTCAAATTATTTTAAAAGACATACACAAGCACATGCTGGATTACAACCACATTTATGTGATATATGTGATTATAAAGCAACAGTACCAAGTAATTTAAAAAAGCATTTGCGAACACATACTGGAGAAAAGCCATATGCATGTGACATGTGTGATTATAAATCAGTACAAGCAAGTAATTTGATAAAACATATACGTAGAAATCATACTGGTAAAAAAACATAATATGTAATAATAAATCTATAAGAACCACATTTATAAACTGGAAAATCACAATATGGTCTAAAGACTGGACTCATTTTTCCATCCAGCCTAATGGACAAAAGGGGGTCGACTAAAAAGAGTTACATACACTGTCGTGCGAATGGCAACACCACTTTTAGGCGTTCACTTGAAAGTTGATTTTTCGTTACCTTAATGACATAAAATTTATTTTCACTTATGTGCCTATGCTAGGACCAATACATTTCTTAAATATATGTTTAAAAACCCCATATTATTGTTTTTGTGTTTTTTATGAGATACCGTCATTTCGTTTAGAATTAATAGTTTTTAAACATGAGTTTCAAAAGAAAAAAATCTTTTTTAGTGTTTTATTTCAATGTTCCAATGTTGATACGGTTATTTTGCTTACTCCATCTGGTGCGAAATTTTGTAAGCTGTCAGATGCGCGAAAAAACAGAAATCTCATATTTTTTTTGAGTTACCGCTCTTATGCGGGCAGAAAAGCAAATACCGCTCTCTAGCTCAGAAATAGGACTAAAGCATAGAAGTAGTGCTAATTTAGCATAAATGAATGAAACATGTTTCATTCTTTACTTATGACAAAGTTTTTGTTACTATCAGAACGAACGTTACTTGGCCAAGTATTTAGCTGGAAGTATATATATTGTGTAAAAAAATACTATGTAAATGTAATAAATAAAATTATTAAAATAAAAGAATTTCTGGTGTATAAATCTGTGCTGTTGTTTTGTAGGGTTCCATAAACAAAGGGTGTAAACGGAACCCCATTACTAAGCTTACGCTGTATGTCTGTCCGACGGCTGTATCTTTTGGACCGTAATAAACAGCCAGTTGAGATTTTCAAACAATGTATAAAAGTTCTAAAAGTACCTATAAACTAAAGGGTCCCCATACAACAAACGTTATTTTTGTATTTGCTCTCATATAAAAATGGTAATACGTACAATCGTCAAAATTGCCATGGTTATAGTACACATTAAAGTAAAACAACAAATAGTAAATACTGGCAAAGTGCGAGTCGGTGACAAATTTCTGTTCGCCACCGATTCTCGCACGATCGCAGTTAGCAACGTCGGGCATGGTCGGTACTTAGATAGGTGACTTGATCGTGACTTGATTTGCTTTACTCTGACTGACTAATTTGACTACATTTCATCAAACTAATACTTGGCACTGGCAAATGCACAGGGGTGCGACGCCAAACTCTTCACGAGGTAAGAATAAAAAAAAATGCAAATGTCAAATCTAATCTGGCACCACAGACCTAGCCTACTACTGTACCTATCTGGCACATAGCCTGCAAATTAATGATAATAAATGTTGTGTTGATGTTGTTAAATTGTATTGTATTGTAAGTTGTTGTAAGTTGTTTATATTCTCGTCTCGCCTCAACTGTTTTGAAATCTAAGAATGTTGTGAGCAAATAAAAGTAAAAAAATTGCTTGTGACTTGTGAGTAGGTAATATTTAATTTTGTTCCTTGTTTCTCTTTGGTTCAAAGAGGTTCGAAGTTTTGTTCTAATTCTAAAGAAATAAATTGGTTTTTTATAATTTCCAAAGTTCTGTTTCCTACGTCGTGTTTATCGTACTAATTAGTACTCGGGTAACTTCGATGTTTTATTTTAGTAATATTATTTTCTTTTTGCCTTTACGAGTCCTCGGTCTCCGGATGCACCATCAGTGCTTTTGAGGGAAGATGTCTCATTACGTTGATTTTCACCACAGATGATTGTTATCATCTTATTTTTCTCGTCTATAGTATTTTCCTCTATTGTGTATGTAAATTCTTAATATCAAAAACACTATTATATTTAACTAATGCTGTCGATATGTGTGTTGTGACGTCTTATGTATGTTCTTTGTAGAGATATCAAGAATGAAGAATCAACATTCACATCTACCTTCAACGGACCCATCTTCAGTATGATTTCTGTCTCCGTGACCCATGACAAGACATTGGCCAATTGCGGCAGCATCAAGGAAGCCACTACAAACGTTTTACCTTTGATCTGTGATCAAAGTGAAATACATGCATATAGTAGGTTGGTATATACACTAAACTTCGCTTTGCCTTGTTTTCATTAAGTTTAAAAACTTTATGAAGTAAGATGTGAGTAGATAGTGACCGAATGGGTAGTATTCTGTTCTGCTAAAATGGAAATCCTCTGAACCAATGTTGTAAATTTTATATTTATCATCTGTGTCCATATTTTTAACGGAATTCAAAAAAGAAGGTTCAAATTTTCTTTTAAATGATTGTTTCCTCAGTAATTACTTCGTCATTATGAACCGATTTGGAAAATTCTTTTTTTTATTGAAATGATATACTTTCTGATTGGTTCCATAAATTTCATCAAAATCAGTTCAATAGTTTGGCTTTTAAGTCAAAATAACCGGAAAACTGAACCGACACGAACCCAACCGAAACTGCTAATCGAATTTTCCCATTTTATACTAATTTTGTGAAGTCTGTTTTTAAATTGATAATTATAGTAGATTGTGTTCAGTACACTGAGCTATAATCATTGTTTTTCAGCTTCAGAGACCAGGAGCATATAACATTAAATGCAATATAAGTATTATTTGCTGCTAATGGAATTCAAGATGGATAAAATGGGAAGTAATATAACTGAGTCTACGGAGTCTACATCTGCATGCCCAAGACAAAAACCTGATAAAAAGTTACATAAATGCTCAATGTGTGATTATACTTCACTAGTCAAAAGTAACCTGACACGGCACATGCAAACACACTCTGAAGAAAGACCATATGAATGTACCATATGTCATTATAGAACAGCAAAAACAAGTCATTTCAAAACACACATAAAAACACATACAGGAGAAAAACCATTCAAATGTAATGTGTGTGATTATAAATCAACAGTGGCAAGTAGTTTAAAAACGCACTTGCGAACACATACTGGAGAAAAGCCATATGCATGCGATATATGTGATTATAAATCAGCAGAATTAAATCATTTGAAAGTACATATAAGAACACATACAGGAGAAAAACCATATACGTGTAATATATGTGATTTCAAATCGGCAAATTCAAGTGGTCTGAGAAAACATATAAGCTCACGTCATATCAGAGAAAAACGTTTTGAATGTGATATGTGTGATTATAAGTCAGTACGGGCTAGTGATTTTAAACTACACAAATATAGTCACACTGATGAAAAACCATATGAATGTGATATATGTGGTTTTAAAACAGCATATCCAAGTAGTTTTAGAAGACACAAACAAGTACATGACGGAGAAAAGCCATATGCTTGTGATATTTGTGACTATAAATCAACAGAGCCAAGTAGTTTAAAAAAGCACTTGCGAACACACACTGGGGAAAAGCCATATGCATGCGATATGTGTGATTATAAATCAGTACAAATCAGTAATTTGAATTCACATATTAGAATACATCATACTGGAGAAAAACCGTTTCAATGTGATATGTGTGACTATAAATCGGCACGAGCGAGTGATTTTAAACTACACAAATCTAAACACACCGGTGAAAAACCATATGAATGTGATATATGTGATTATAAAGCAACACAAGCAAGTAGTTTAAAAAAGCACTTGCGAACACATACTGGAGAAAAGCCATATGCATGTGACATGTGTGATTATAAATCAGTACAACCAAGTAATTTGATAACACATATACGTAGAAATCATACTGGTAAAAAAACATAATATGTAACAATAAATCTGTAAGAACCACATTCATAAACTGGAAAATCTCAATATGGTAACAGACGAAACTACTATCCACTAATATTATAAATGGGAAAGTTTGGTTGGTGGATGTTTGTTACTCATTGACGCCAGAACGGCAAATGGATCTGGATGAAATTTGGCACAGAGATAAATTATAGTCTGGAATAGCACATAGTCTACTTTAAAAACGGCTGGACCGATTTAGATGAAATTTTGTGAGCCTGGAGCGGGTCATAGTAGCGAGGCCAAAGGCCGAGCATACACCCGTGCGAGGCCGTGGCGGGACGCTAGTAATTACTATATCCAGATTTTGTGATCGATTGGCTCGTTAATCACACTATATCGGCTTCAAGTGTGGAAAGAAATATATCCGAGCTATTTGACAGCGCTATCTGCAAATAATACAGGATTTTGAGATTTTTGTCACGTACGCTTATTTCTAAGTTCATAAGGCGTCTATTATTTTTTCGTCTATGATAATGGTCTAAAGACTACTGACTCATTCTTCCATCCAGCCCACAGAAAAGAGAAGGGTATAGAACGGAAGAGAGATGGAACATTTGTTACGAGGCATACGAGTGAATATTAGTATCCACGTCAACGCGTCAAACTCCGCATCGCAGTTGCTAACTGAATTCGAATTCGTATGCTGCTCCATCGGATTTATCCACAATGCCGTCTTGCGCTGTAATTACGTGTGGTAGAGCTAGAATGGATTTTAATTTTTTTTAAAGGAGGAATTTCCTATCACCGGTAAAGTCTAAATTGTTGATAATTTTGTGATTTCACCGTGTTTTAATTATAAGCCCTTGACAAGCCGTTGACAATAATAGTGGTTACCATAATTTTATCGATATCGATAATTTTTGATTTTCTTACAACATTTCCTACAATAAGTACCTATTTTAGGAGTATTTTTTGAAGATTAAACTTTATTGTGTTATTATTCATTTGTCTTATTATGTAGATGTAGACAACAACATTATCACACTATTATTATAAATAAGAAAGTCTGCGTATTAATAATAGGTCGGGGAAAAAGTCTTTTCGTATTTTGTATGTATAAGATTGTAGTAAAAATCTCATCCGTTGTAGTGTTTGTATCTGGCTGGTTTTGATACCATTAAAAATATGACATTTTAAAAAAGGAATACAAAAAGTAAAAAGAAATTTCCCGCCATTTTTCAATTGTTTTTTTGTTTGATAAAATGAGTGAATCTAACGAAGAAATTCGATATATTGTGAAATTTTATTACAAAAAAGGGAAAACTGCTACACAAGCCGCGAAAATTTTTTGTGACGTTTATGGACCTAATGCAGTGTCATCAAGAGTAGCACAATGTTGGTTCAAGCGTTTTCAGTCCGGGAATTTTGATGTCAAAGATGCAGCTCGCTCTGGTCGCCCTGTTACGGATAAAGTAGATGCCATTTCTGAAAAAGTGGACCAAGATCGGCATATTAATAGTTACGACGTAGCTGAAGAACTGGGGATTGACCACAAAACAGTTTTGACCCATTTGAAAAAAACTGGGTATACAAAAAAACTCGATATTTGGGTGCCACACAAGCTCACTGAAAGAAACCAAATGAATCGTGTACTCATTTGCGACTCTCTATTGAAACGTGACGAAACCGAACCGTTTTTGAAAAGATTGATCACTGGTGATGAAAAATGGATCACCTACGACAAGAATGTGCGCAAACGATCATGGTCAAATGGCAGTGAAGCACCACAGACTGTAGCGAAACCCGGATTAACACGTAATAAGGTGATGCTGTGTGTATGGTGGGATTGGCAGGGCATCGTTCATTATGAGCTTTTACCGCCGGGCAAAACCATCGATTCGGATCTCTACTGCCAACAGCAGATGAGACTCAAACAAGAAATTGAGAAAAAACGGCCGGAATTGATCAACAGAAAGAGTGTGGTCTTTCATCATGATAACGCCAGACCGCACACATCTTTGGCCAGTCAGCAAAAATTTAGAGAGCTTGGTTGGGAAGTGTTAATGCATCCACCATATAGCCCTGACCTTGCACCCTCAGATTTCCACCTGTTTCGATCTCTTCAGAATTCTTTGGGTAGTGTTAGATTAACATCAAGAGAGGACTGTCAAAACTACTTGTTGCATTTTTTTGATCAGAAGTCCCAAAATTTCTACAGCAACGGGATCATGTCCCTACCTACAAGATGGCAACAAGTTATCGAACAAAATGGCACATATATATTATAATTAAATGTAATTAAACTTGAAAAAAATATGTCTTGAATTTGTTTAAAAAATACGAAGAAACTTTTTCCCCGACCTTATATGTTTGTTTTCACTGAATTCTGTAATAAGTGAATGGATTAAAATAAAATTTGGTATGAAGGTAGCTTATATTCTGGATTGACTCATAGTTTTTACCCTGAAAAAATAGCAGTTCCTATGGGATAGCGGGTGAAACCACGGGGCGCTGCAAGTCGTCAGTAAATCTATGAATTATTAGACAGACAATAAATATTGTTTTGGACCCGGGTATGTCCAAAACTGCGACCAGAACCACCGGAAGATGGGCAGCAGCGTCCTAATAGTACACGGTGAACGTACTGCGATCCCCAAGCCGCCTGCCAAGCGTGGGGATTATGGAAACACCCCTCTCTATGAGGGAGGCCTTGTCCAACAGTGGACGTTAATTGGCTGATGATGTGATGTGAAATATTGTTTTTGTCTTTTTGGTCTAATAGTCCTTATCAAAATGAATTCAACGAGTCCAAACATGACGGAGTAATAAGTAAAAGTATGTAGTAGAGAGGTTACTATGGCCTACCTTTCTGGCTCCATCATCAGGCCAGTTAAGTACCACCATATTATTTTACAAACATCAAATTTACTTAGTGCAACTGAAACGTGCTTAGAAAAATGGATTACAAATTTTGAATTGGGAAGCTGACAGATATACCAACGATGCAAGTTAAATAAGAGTTTGTATTTTTTTTAAACGACTAGGGCAAGTTTTACCATAAAATATTTTATAAGGTATACAATAAACAGGTTATCGATAAAATCAAAACTGCACACAAAACCGTCCCATCACTAGCTGTGATACCACATTCTAAATTTTATAATATATTTTTATTTTCAATGGCTTCGCATGGAAATTGCATTTAACCTTATCAAATAATATTTATTTTTCTACCCATTTAAAGTCACATAAAACGAGCTCTAAACGAGCCTAAATCGATATCATGGTCAAAGCATGACCTATGAAGTTCATGGAAACTTATCTAGCTAAGTTTGTGCGGAGTTTTGGGGCAAAACCGAAAATATTTTTTTTTACTTCCTATTGTTTGCCCACACTCATGCAAACCTACGAACTTACCTTAATAGTATTTAAAGGATAATTATTCACTAGTATAACACAATCACATGCGTTAAAACACAATTTTTGTTAATTAAAATAAACAAAATTGTTGAAAAACTCTTTAACTCAAATTTTTTACTAACCACTTTTCGTGCAGTTTAAGGTAGAACTGTTTTAATAATGACGTACGTTAATTTACGATACGGTCTATATTTCTCTACTAGTTTTATAAACCGCACAATAATCGTGCAGTTTTTTTGCACTAGCAACATTTACCAAAATAATTGCACAAAATTCAAGGGGAACTGAACCGTATTGCACCACGAGAAGGTCAATTTTAAACTTTATCAAAATGGCGTTCATAACCTTTTGAAATAATACTAATCTTGACGAATTACTGCATTCCTTCCTATATAGTTATATTTTGACGTATCGTTTGCATATGTTCAACTGGCTACAACGGTATTCTTACAAAAATGCCTTGACAGCCCTTCTAATCTAAACGAAAAAAATTCTCACTTCAGTGATCCAGCCTAATGGACAAAAGAGGGTCCACTAAAAAAAGTTATATTCACTGCATATGTCATGCAAATGGCAGCACTATTTTTAGGCATTACAGTGTCAAAAGCAAATACTGCTCTCTAGCCCAGAAAATGGACTAAAGCATAGAAGTAGTGCTAATTTCTTCGACCAAAATAAAATGAATGGACCGGTCCAGTAGAAGCGTATTTTTGAAGATTACAAAATAAGCGCCAGCACTCACTCATTTCAGTCGGTTTCTAGCCGTAGGAAGTGAAACACGAGTCTATTGTTACGCGATAACGAAACATCTGACAAAACTATGAATTCGTATGCTTTACCGAAGTGTAAATACACAAATAAAACCAATATCTATTTTGTGTAACAAATATACTGTACATTTTTATAATTAGGTGTTGGTATAGGTATATGTCCGACGGTTTTTGTTAGAAAGAGGTTTGCAATTGTTTACTTCAGACTGGCTGGTACGACAGAACGACGGATATTTGAATATAAAGTAAATGGTGTTTTTTTAAAATAATGACGTCTGTCGTGTTCTTGTAATTTTTCATGTTGGTTGTGTTTTAAAATAAATTAACTTTTATTGTGCTGAATACTAATTTATTTGTACCTACTTTATCATTACATCCATATTCTGCTGTGTGTGAATAGCGGAGAGGATACCATTTTCGCACAGGTTATGGGCCTAGCACGCTTCCACTGCGCAGAAAAGAAAGAAAAGAAAAGAAAGAAAGAAAAGCTTCTTCGCAGATTTGGAATGGTGGACTGTAAGAGATTAGCGCACCTGGGTATGCACAATCTTTCTTTACTCAGTGACAAAATGGCGATTGGGGTAAGTTTCTCAAAACATAATAATCGTAAACTTGATTGCGTTGCTTGTCTTCTGGGTAAGCAAACCAGAGAACCATTTGAACACAATAAGGCTACTAGAGCTAAAGATATCTTAGAGATTGTGCATTCTGATATCTGTGGGCCAATGCCTACTGAGTCTTTGGGTGGTAAAAGATACTTTATGACTTTCATTGACGATTATACGCGAAAAACTTACGTTTATTTTCTGAAGCAAAAGAGTGAAGCTTTTGAAACTATTAGAGTGTTTAAAGTTTACGCCGAGACACAAACTGGTAAGAAACTGAAGGTTTTGAGAACCGATAACGGACGTGAATATGTCAATAAAAACGTTGATGAATTCCTGAAGGAACATGGCATACAACGTCAACTGACAATCGCGTACACACCACAACAAAATGGGGTCGCCGAACGTGCTAATCACACAATTACTGAGAAAGCACGAGCAATGCTGCAGGAGGCAGGATTACCAGTGTGTTATTGGGCTGAAGCGGTAAATACAGCTGTTTACTTGAAAAATAGAAGTCCTACAATAGCAGTCAAAAACATGACCCCAGAAGAAGCATGGTCAGGACGAAAAGTTGACCTGAGTCATCTAAAAGTGTTCGGTTGTAGAGCGTTCGTACACATTCCAGATGTAAAAAGAACCAAATGGGATAAGAAGAGTGAAGAGATTATATTCGTAGGTTATTGTACAGAGTCAAAGGGATATAGACTTATTAATCCTGTAAGCGGAGAACTTCACAGAGCAAGAGATGTGGTGTTTTTTGAAACTCAAATGTACAAAAATATTGCAGAAGTTGAAAGGGAGAAAGAGACCACAGCTGTCAATCTAGAAAATAATGAAGACACCTGGCACAACACATGCAATAAACCAACGCCACAAAGAACAATTATTCAACTTGAAGAGTCAGTTGAGGAAGAGAACTTGAATGATAGAGATCATGTTGATGAAGATCCTGAAACAGTTGAAGATGAGAATGAGCACTGGACGTCTTTCGGAGATGAAAATGACCAAGGATCTTTGGACACTGAGCAAAATGATAGAGTAACAGATTCTGCAGAAGTGGAAAGGAGATATCCACTGAGAGTCAGAAAGCCTACTAGCTATCCTGATTACGTCACGTACCAATCTATGTCTGAAGAGTGTGACCCAGTTACAGTGCAAGAGGCACTATCATGTAATGATGCAAAATTTTGGAGAGAGGCTATCAAAGAAGAAATTGATGCACTGCATAGAAATGGTACTTGGGTTTTAGAGAAGCCAGAAAAAGCAGAAAACGTTGTTGATTCTAAATGGATTTTTAGAATCAAAAAGGAGGCGGGAAATAGGATACGCTATAAGGCACGCTTGGTTGCACGAGGCTTCAGTCAACGAAGAGGTGTTGATTATGATGAAACTTTTTCTCCCGTAATCAGACACAACACATTGAGACTATTGTTTGCTTTAGCAGCCAATCTAGAGTTGATCACATGGATGTCACAACAGCATTTCTCAATGGAAATGTGAATGAGGTGATATACATGCGACAGCCACCACAGTTTGAGGTAAAAGGAAAAGAGGATTATCTGTGTTTGCTAAAGAAATCTCTTTATGGTCTTAAACAAGCACCGCGGTCTTGGAATTTGAAGCTACATTCAGAGCTTGAAAATTTGAACTTCAAACGATGCAATAATGAATCATGTGTTTATACTAGAACATCTGGAAAGGATATGATTATTCTAGCAATTTATGTTGATGACATTCTTGTGTTCTACAACAATCAGCAGGAAATGCTGAATGTCAAAAGAGAGCTTATGACCAAGTTTAAAATGAAGGACCTAGGAAAAGCTGAACTGTTTTTGGGCATGAGGCTCAAGCAAGAGAATGGTTCTATTACAGTTGATCAGGAGGAGTATGTAGAAAAGCTTCTTCGCAGATTTGGAATGGTGGACTGTAAGACAGTTTCAACTCCTGGAGTTCCTGGTCAACATTTTATAAAACAAGAAGGTTTGAAACCTGATGAGAAGATACCGTATAGGGAACTTATAGGCTCTCTAATGTATCTTGCTGTGTGTACAAGACCAGACATCGCTCACTCAGTGAACTACATGAGTCAATTCTGCTCCAATTATGAAGAGATTCACTGGACAGCTACAAAAAGAATCTTAAGATATCTTAAGGGTACAAAAAGTATGGGGCTTAAGTATTCTAAAGATCCCAATAAAGGAATTGAGGGTTTTGCAGATGCAGATCATGCAAGTGACTTGATAGACAGAAGGTCTTACTCAGGTTATATGTTTAAGATGGCTAATGGAGCAATTTCATGGCAAAGCACAAAACAGCGAAGTGTTGCCATATCTACAGCAGAAGCTGAATATGTAAGTTTGTCAGAAGCTGCAAGAGAAGCAGTTTTCTTAAAACGATTCCTCAGAGAAATTATGGGTAAGGAGGAGTCACCTATACTGATTCGCAGTGACAGTCAATCAGCAATAGCAATTGCACATAACCCCGTGCATCATCAGCAAACTAAACACGTTGATGTAAGATATCATTTCATTCGAGAGACTTTGGAAGATGGTATCATAACACTTAAATACTTAGAAACGAAGAATATGGTTGCTGATGTTTTGACCAAAGCTGTGTTGAAAGGGAAGCACGAGTTATGTCGAAAAGAGATGGGTGTATGTCATTGCGAATAAGATGATTGTGATAATCAGAGCGAGAGAGAGAGAGTCTGATGGAAACGATTGAGGAGGAGTGTTAGAAAGAGGTTTGCAATTGTTTACTTCAGACTGGCTGGTACGACAGAACGACGGATATTTGAATATAAAGTAAATGGTGTTTTTTAAAAATAATGACGTCTGTCGTGTTCTTGTAATTTTTCATGTTGGTTGTGTTTTAAAATAAATTAACTTTTATTGTGCTGAATACTAATTTATTTGTACCTACTTTATCATTACATCCATATTCTGCTGTGTGTGAATAGCGGAGAGGATACCATTTTCGCACAGTTTTGACTCGTTTTTACTGATCAAGTTCAATGGTTAGGGCCCGTCCATTCATTTTATTTTGGTCGAAGGCTAATTTAGCATAAATGACTGAAACATGTTTCATTCTTGACTTATATGCCAAAATTGTTATCAGAACGAACGTTACTTGGCCAAGTATTTAGCTGTAAGTATATAATATATATTGTGTAAAATACAAATACTATGTAAATGTAATAAATAAAATTATTAAAATAAAAATGTATTGTAATAAATAATTTCTGGTGTATAAATCTATGCTGTTGTTTTTTAGGGTTCCATAAACAAAGGGTGTAAACGGAACCCCATTACTAAGCTTACGCTGTCTGTCTGTCCGACAGCTGTATCTTTTGAACCGTAATAGGTAGCCAGTTGAAATTTTCAAACAATGTGTAAAAGTTCTAAAAGTACCTACCTATAAACTAAAGGGGGGTCCCATACAACAAGCGTTATTTTCGTATTTGCTCTCATATAAAAATGGTAATACGTACAATCGTCACGTAACGTACGTAAAAATTCTTTATTACATAAATAAGTAAATATAATCTGTATTTCATACAATATACAGTGTTACAGATGACACGACATGAAATCTTGACCAATAGTAGCCTAGAATGTGGATTTCTTACAGGACATTGTCCATATCGACCACCAATATTTTGGTTTTGGCTTAGCTGATTGTTGTGCTCCATTTCTCGATTGAGTCTACATGCTTCTGTGAAAACTATTCACCACCTAGCTTCGTCAGTATAGGTAGGCTACCACAACCTGAAAAACATTCTTATAATAATCTTGCACTGAATTTTGTCTTGCTCTCTCATTCGCCGAGAAAGCTCAATGTAAGGTTATTATAAGAATGTTTTTGAGGTTGTGGTAGCCCGACCCAGTACAATGGCGCATAATTTTTGTGCTGTCGTCTGCATTACATTTATGTATTAATAATAATAATAAATATCAGGGACATTTTGCACACACGGTCATCTGACCCCAAACTAAGCAAAGCTTGTAATATGGCTGCCAGAGACTGATATACATACAAATACATACTTAAATAGATATTAACACCCAGACATAGAACAAACACAAATGTTCATCACATAAATGTTTGCCGTAGATGGGAATCAAACCCACTCCCCTAAGCGAAGAAGGTAGGTTCACTACCAACTGAGCCACAGGGGCACTCATAATAATCTTACACTGAATTTTGTGTTGCTCTCTCATTAGCAGAGAGAGCGAGTGATCGTCCCCCATAATGCATTGCACGGGTTACTTTAATTTAATTATTCATTTATTTCAGGTAATATAAACCGATAACCATAAACAAAACATAGGCAATCAGAAAACATCAACACAGTAGGCAATTAAAAAATAAATAAAACATTCAGGTCACATTTCACACACAATAAAGTCATAAATAAAAATTAATTTATCAAATAGTTATGTCATCAGAAATAAAATGTCAATTAAATATACAAATAAAATTAATTCAATAGTCAATTAAATATTCTATAGTCTAGTCCAGTTAGGTAGCAAAATTATGTGTAGATTATGTCATGTTTAGGAAAGCTACTAGACCTAGTACCTCTTCTTCGGCATTGGTACAGCGACATGCATGTTGCAGCAATGCCGAATGAAAGCACAGTCCAGTCCAGTAGCAATCATCGCCAGGACGGTGTCTTTGCACCTGCAAAACCTACTAAGCACTGTGTGAACGTTCTGAGTACACACAACACTTGACATTTAAAAAAACTGCTAAAGAATCACTTGTTTCTCGCACTTGCACTTAGCAAAGTGTAAATCAGGCATATGGCTATTATCCAGTGTGTGCTCGCTTCTTGTGCTTTTTTAAATTACTTGCAAATGTCCCTTTATAATCACAAAGATCACATGCATATGTGACTCTTTTTATATCGTAATCAGGCATATGGTTATTATCCAGTGTGTGCTCGCTTCTTGTGCTTTTTTAAATTACTTGCAAATGTCGCTTTGTAATCACAAACGTCACATGCATATGTGACTCTTTTTGTGTCATGCACTTTTCTATGTCTTCTATAACAATTTCTATAAACAGATTTATAACCACATATGTCACATTCATATTGATTTTCTTTGGTGTGATTAGATTTGTGTTCTTTTAAACTACTCGCTCGTGCTGTTTTATAGTCACACATATCACATTCAAATGGTTTTTCGCCAGTATGTGACCTTATATGCACTCTCAAACTTTTTAATTCGGATGATTTATAATCACATATTTCACATGCATGTGGCTTATCCCCAGTGTGTGTTCGCAAGTGCATTTTTAAAGTACTTGCCATTGCTGATTTATAATCACACACAGTACATTTGAATGGTTTCTCTCCGGTATGTTTTTTTATGTGTGCTTTCAAGTGACCTGCTCTTGTTGTTTTATAATGACATATGTCACATTCAAATGAACTTTCCCCTGTATGTGTTTTTATGTGTGTTTGCAAATGACTTGCTTTTACTGTTCTATAATGACATATGTCACATTCATATGGTCTATCTTCAGAGTGTGTTTGCATGTGCCGTGTCAGGTTACTTTTAGATGGTGATGTATAATCACACATTGAGCATTTATGCAGTTTTTTATCAGGTTTTTGTCTTGGGCATGCAGATGTAGACTCCGTAGACTCAATTATATTACTTCCCATTTTATCCATCTTGAATTCCATTAGCAGCAAATAATACTTATATTGCAGTTAATGTCATAGCTCCTGGTCACTGAAGCTGAAAAACAATGATTATTTGCTCAGTGTACTGTACACAAACTAAAATTGACACATTTGGCGTAATCATGGAAGAGTTTGTTTGTTTTATTATTAAGTTGCTAAATGCCTGCGACTTTGTATCCCTGGTGCTATTGATAGTTTAAGATGCCTCCAAAACTACGAAGAGAATGATGCAAAGATATCTACTATACTAGATGATGCCTCAAAATCACAACTAATTACGTCCATTGATCACAAAACACCCCCAATACACAACCAAAACAACTCCAAGGTACTCACAAGGAGCACAACTCACCAGATCCGCCAAAGAACTTATTGTACTTGTACTATTATGTCAATGAGAATATGTATTCTGTGCAATAACGAAATATACCTATATATCTTTGCGAAAATGCGAAATACCAACGAAATCTGTATTAAATGTCTGTGAACGAAATACACCGACTCCGCCAATATCATAAAACAAATAAAAATAGCAATGTTGCCAAGAACTATGCAATTTCCATTGATAATAGAATACTATATTGGACTATCAATAGCAATTTCCCATACCACCAATGACAGGAGTTTTGGCGCCAACGTGGAAAAAGGTTATCGCATCATCGTACCGTCGTATCGTCGTATTACTCAGAAAAAACTATATAATTATTTTTGTATTATTTTCCGTAGACTTGTGTACTTACGAGTGTTAACGTGTAATAATGGTAGATTATTATATAGTGTTTGTGAATGTGCTCGATTATGGGAAAGTGATATAGTGGGGTGAAACGTTATATATTCTTATGGGTTCCAAATCTCCAAAGGAAGAGCCTCTAATCTATTGAAGTCTCCACTAATTTACTGGGGCAATACTTTACTGTAAAACCCAGAAGACAAAGAGTTATAGCGTTAATAGCTTTAGCCTGCTCATGAAGAG
Source organism: Agriopis leucophaearia (assembly GCA_949125355.1). Lineage (NCBI taxonomy): Eukaryota > Metazoa > Arthropoda > Insecta > Lepidoptera > Geometridae > Agriopis > Agriopis leucophaearia. The sequence continues at coordinate 3,242,153 of OX421289.1, forward strand.
GCGAAAAACATAAATATAACATCAGTGACACATGACAATTGACCTGTTTGACAGTCAGTGAAGTGATCATAATCAAAGACGGTGATCTGTGAAGTGATTATATTTATTTAAATTAAAATAATTTGAATTACAAATTACAAGCAGCGATTATTTTATTTTTATTTGATTAAAATATAGTTACTAAAATAGTCGGTGTTTGTACATGCACCTGCATTGCATTGCAATTTGTATCTCAGAAATAATAAAGATCAAAGTAATCAAACTGTTATTTATGTTGCATCTGTCTGATGATTATTAATTATTACATAGAATAATGCAATGATGTTATTGGAATAATGTAATTTTTATCTATTATATCCCAGGTTTACGAAGTCGAAATTTGGATACCTGATTCAAAACAAGGTTTATTTAGTACATTATGAGTAACATTTACATTCAAGAACCTCCTGCTCTAGGAAAGGTAATTATTATCCTACTAACTATAACATGTTTTGTTAATCTTTCAAAGTGATTTTAATACATTGAGTGATACTTAGCTGTTAGCTCTGTGTCTGATCAGTAGGTAAGTAAGTACTTTTTTGAGTAATAATATCGTAAGTACTTACAATTTAACAATCTAAGTTGTTCACATCGTCGTAATCAAGTTTCGTGAAATGTTTGCATTGTCGCGTCAATTCTGATCAAGTTGGCTGTATCCAAGCATTTATTTGCTCTGACGGCTGCAATAAAATAGTAAACAGCTCAATATAAAATATTTTCTTTTAATATTTCACTGAAGTATGTTGGGTAACCGGGTATGTCCTAAAACTGCGACCAGAACCACCGGATGATAGGCAGCAGCGTCCTATTAGTACACGGTGAACGTACTGCGATCCCCAAGCCGCCTGCCAAGCGTGGGGATTATGGCAACACCCCTCTGAGAAGGCCTTTGTTCAGCAGTGGACATTGATGGCTGATAATGTGATGTTGGGTAATTGCTACAGTCTTACGTTAAATAACTGACCAAGAGCGTGTCGAGACACGAAAATGGTAGGGTTCCGTAACCAAAGCCATATAATCGTAGTCATAGTTCAGAAATTTATAGTCATAGAAAAATTTTAACGAATGAAGCTCTTTAGCCATATTTCAGAGATGTAATACTTATCACGTCATAGCATATACTCATTATGGTTTTACCATAGAGAAAACTGATTGAGAAACATGCTTTATTAATATCATTTTATAAAAAGGTCAATGACCTTTGAAGCCTTATAAAATAAATAAATAAATAAATATCTGGGACATTATTGCACACATGGTCATCTGACCCCAAACTAAGCAAAGCTTGTAATATGGCTGCCAGAGACTGATATACATACATATATATTTTTAAATACATACTTAAATAGATATTAACACCCGGACATAGAACAAACACAAATGTTCATCACACAAATGTTTGTCCTAGATGGGAATCGAACCCACGATCCCAAGCACAGAAAGTAGGATCACTACCAACTGAGCCACCGAGGCAGTCAATTGATTTTATTACAGTTTTATCGCAATTTTCTATGTTTTAAGTTTAGAAATGCAGGAAGGGGGTGGCATATTTCGCAAATGATAGACTATAAAAAAAGTGAGGTATGACATCTTACCTTAATTTTAAATGACCTTTTCAAGCCCACAAGGAGGTGCAGTGAAAAAAATAATTCAATGCCATTTGGGCCCTGGTATGCCATTACACAGGGTATACCTAGTTTGGGTACCAACGTCATCCTACCAGGATTGTCAATTAGGACATTTAGTTGCATGCTTTATATGGTGATAAAATGATGTTTGTGTATGCTCAATAAATTATTCTATTATTCTATTCTATTTCACATGTATGAGAGCCACCCCAAAAATGCAATATTATATTTTTTGTATACTTTTAAAATTGAGATCTATATTACAACTATAATTGTGCAAAGTTTCATGTGCTTATCTTAATAATTATAGAAGTTAAAAGGATTTAAAAAATTCGACATACTGACGAACGGACAGAACGAATTTAGAAGGGTTCCTTATCGGGCTACGGAACCCTAAAAAGGGGTTTGTGCTTAGACCAATTGTGGGGTGTCCAACACCACACATTAGTTTCATATGCTTCCGGTGGCCAACACCACTACATAAGTTTCAAGTACCAATGAGTGTAGCCCTAGCATATATTAAAAACTAATGCCTCGGTTTATATTTCAGGTGCTTTTAAAAACAACTGTAGGTGAAATAGACATTGAATTATGGACAAAAGAAGCTCCAAAAGCTTGTCGAAACTTCATACAGCTTTGTATGGAAGGATATTACAATGGTGAGTGTTAAGTGTTAGGTTTAAAGTATTGTTATTGAATTCGCGAGTACTTATTTGACTTTCCTAGTATCTTACTTGAATCTCAACGTTGCCAACTCACTATGATGGAAAGGGGAAGGGGAAACGCGATGGCAGGTGGTATGCGGGAGCGAAGCTGGGCATTCTCGTCTGAGCAGTGGTGCAGTAAGCACCTTCAATATTGTACATTGTGATTCTGCCCTAATGTACATAGATTTAAAGTGTTAAGAATCATTAAAGTACCTACAAGTGTATAAATATACGTTATAGGAGTGTATGTCCAGAGTCTGAAATAAAACGGTGTCTACCCACAAAGAGGAGTATTCTTACATAAGTAACATCACGGATATGAAGAGTGATGGTTGCATGGGTGTTTTACAATCTGAAGGCACCCAGTTCGATCCCTGCCACCCTCGGCACTGCCTGTTACCTCAATATAATTTTGTAATTGTTTTGACAACTTATGACATTAATTTACGACATTAGATCAATTAACTGTTAAACATTTATTTTGTTAATGGGCGGTTTTCTGACAGCTCTAGGAAAATAGTTTTGTAATCATCGATAGATAGCGATATATTGATTTAGTTATTAACTAGCGACCCGCCCCGGCTTTGCACGGGTGTATGCTCTGCCTTTGGCCTCGCTATGACACGCTCCAGGAACGCAAAATTTCATCCAAATCGGTCCAGCCGTTTCTAATAGTTATTCTGCTATTCCGGACGGAGACAAATACAACAAATAAAAAACCATGAAAATCGGTCCAGCCATTCTCGAGTTTGAACAATCCCGACTTTGTTTTATATATATAGATATGTAAGACTAGCCTCCCGTTCCATCTTCGCACTCATGGAGATTTACTTTTTAAACATTCTAGTAATAAATAGAGCTTATGTTATTCAGGGATAATGTAGCATTCTATTGGTGAAATATTATTTTTATTGGTCCAGTAGTTTTTGATTTAATTTGTTACCAACATTCAAAAATCTTTCCTCTTTATAATATTGTGTAGATAAATAACTGTATATTCCTTTTCGTCTGAATAAACTTATTTAATAAATTACATTGTTTTCAGGCACCATATTTCACAGAGTAGTGCCAGATTTTATAGTACAAGGAGGCGATCCCAATGGTGACGGCACTGGCGGTGAATCTATCTATGGAGCTCCATTTAAGGTTAGTCAGTAAAGCATATCGTCTGTCCACGACGTCAGGGGGTTTCACTCCGCAGTTTAGGTACGTTCGGCCGGCGCATCTTTCGACGGGCATCACAAAGTGGCCGCTCAGCTCGCATGCTAGTCACATCGCAAGTAATAATCCAGTTTTTCTTTGCATAAAACTAATTATAATGAAAATGTATTCTATTTTTATAGAACAGGATTCGTTGGAACGTTTACAAGGATATTTTTTTTCATTTTATTATGATAGAAACAACAACATAAGCAACAAAACAAACACAACAACAAATATCAAAAACAACAATATACAATGTGAGAAATCACTTTTGATAAGAGAGCCTTATGTGCCTCTATTTAACATAATTTTCTTGTAATGTCCTTTTTGCGGTATTGTCCCTGCTAAAAGCGCAAGGAAATGTTCAATAATTTAATGGGGGCAAATGGGAATATAATCCCATCTGCCCCTCCATTCAATACAGGGGCGGATGGGAACACATTTGGTAACCTCACTTCTTCATATTTGGTTACTAGTATCACATTTTTTAACAGGATGAATTTGAGCGCGGGGGCGGATGGGAACACATTTGGTAACCTCAATATTTCATATTTGGTTACTAGTATCACAATTTTTTTTACAGGATGAATTCCATTCCCGTCTCCGGTTCAGCCGGCGTGGATTGGTGGCAAGTGCCAATGCGGGGAAGGATGACAACGGGTCGCAGTTCTTCTTCACGCTGGCAGCTACGCCTGAGCTGCAGAACAAACATACCATATTCGGAAAGGTTACTGGTGAGTATAGCCTTAATCTATCTATAAGGTCGGGGAAAAAGTTTCTTCGTATTTTTTAAACAAATTCAAGACATATTTTTTTCAAGTTTAATTACATTTAATTATAATATATATGTGCCATTTTGTTCGATAACTTGTTGCCATCTTGTAGGTAGTGACATGATCCCGTTGCTGTAGAATTTTTGGGACTTCTGATCAAAAAAATGCAACAAGTAGTTTTGACAGTCCTCTCTTGATGTTAATCTAACACTACCCAAAGAATTCTGAAGAGATCGAAACAGGTGGAAATCTGAGGGTGCAAGGTCAGGGCTATATGGTGGATGCATTAACACTTCCCAACCAAGCTCTCTAAATTTTTGCTGAGTGGCCAAAGATGTGTGCGGTCTGGCGTTATCATGATGAAAGACCACACTCTTTCTGTTGATCAATTCCGGCCGTTTTTTCTCAATTTCTTGTTTGAGTCTCATCTGCTGTTGGCAGTAGAGATCCGAATCGATGGTTTTGCCCGGCGGTAAAAGCTCATAATGAACGATGCCCTGCCAATCCCACCATACACACAGCATCACCTTATTACGTGTTAATCCGGGTTTCGCTACAGTCTGTGGTGCTTCACAGCCCTTTGACCATGATCGTTTGCGCACATTCTTGTCGTAGGTGATGCATTTTTCATCACCAGTGATCAATCTTTTCAAAAACGGTTCGGTTTCGTTACATTTCAATAGAGAGTCGCAAATGAGTACACTATTCATTTGGTTTCTTTCAGTGAGCTTGTGTGGCACCCAAATATCGAGTTTTTTTGTATACCCAGTTTTTTTCAAATGGGTCAAAACTGTTTTGTGGTCAATCCCCAGTTCTTCAGCTACGTCTTAACTACTAATATGCCGATCTTGGTCCACTTTTTCAGAAATAGCATCTACTTTATCCGTAACAGGGCGACCAGAGCGAGCTGCATCTTTGACATCAAAATTCCCGGACTGAAAACGCTTGAACCAACATTGTGCTACTCTTGATGACACTGCATTAGGTCCATAAACGTCACAAATTTTATTCGCGGCTTGTGTCGCATTTTTCCCTTTTTTGTAATAAAATTTCACAATATATCGAATTTCTTCGTTAGATTCACTCATTTTATCAAACAAAAAAACAATTGAAAAATGGCGGGAAAATGCTTTTTACTTTTTGTATTCCTTTTTTAAAATATCATATTTTTAATGGTATCAAAACCAGCCAGATACAAACAGTACAACCGATGAGATTTTTACTACAACTTTATACATACAAAATACGAAAAGACTTTTTCCCCGACCTATTATATATGGGACTAGCAGCTGCGCCCCGCGGTTTCACCCGATCGTCTTCCTCGACTTCCAAAAAGGAAGAGGATTGCACATGTCCAAAGACGGCGGTTTCTGCTTACCATCAGGCGGACCGCATGCTTGTTTGCCGCTTATTTTTAACTGAGTTCCAAAAAGGAGGAGGTTCTCAATTCAACTGTATTTTTAATATAATTTTTAAATGTTTGTTACCTCAGAACTTTCGACTGGGTGAAGCGATTTTGATGATTATTTTTTTATTTGAAAGCAGATGCTTCCCGTGTGGTCACATTTTAATTTGGTCTAGTTATGACATTTTTATGAAGTCTGTTTTTAATTATAGAAATAAAATGTTTGCGTTTTTTTATTTGTATGAGCTAAACAATTAATATGCTGACTAACTTAACTTTCAGGCGAAACAATCTACAACGTCCTAAAGCTCTCAGAAGGCCTGATAGGCCTTGATGACCGGCCGGAGCACCCTCAAAAGATCACTAGCACCACCGTGCTAATCAACCCTTTTACGGACATCGAGCCAAGAGTGACAGAGAAGGAAGTTGTTGAAGCGCCAAAGAAGAGTAAACGAGAAAGACAGGCTGTGAAGTAAGTATAATGTTAAAGCGACTTCTTTTTAACCGACTTCCAAAAAGGAGGAGGTTATCAATTCGTTTTTTTATTACTTCATAACTTTCGACTGGTTGATCCGATTTTAATGTATTTTTTTTTATTGAAAGCTGGTGTAGTTCCCGTGTAGTCCCGTTTCAATTTGTTCCAGTTCTGACATTTTTATGGAGTCTGTTTTTTGTTATAATCAATAATTGTCAAAAAAAAAAAAAAACTTCATTGTCATCATCATCATCAGCCAAAAGACGTCCACTGCCTCTGCACATGCCTCCCCCTTAGACCTCCACACTGAACGATATCCTGCCATCTGCATTCACTGGATGCCCGCGACTCTGATTATGATGATGGTGTTGGGATACCACAGTTTCTAAAGACAAGGGTCGTTGACCAGTGTGTGTTGCCAGTGATGACATATGGTACTACTGATGTGTGGTTAACTGTTGGCCTTTTGGAAAAACTCACGAGTCACACAACGGGCAAAAATCTTCATGGATCCCGAAGTAGAGAATTTATTGACCTCGAAAAACAGAAATAAAAAATTTAAACCCTTGGACTCGAAATAATTTGGATAACAGCTCCTATCTTTTAAACTGCTGCGCATAGCTAAAAATCATCGTAATGAAAACTACTTTGAAATATCCGCAATCATATCGGTCCAGGCATACAAAATGGTAACAGATATTAAAACAGTTCCTGTTTTGTTTGGTAGGCCATACCTCGGCAGGCCTTGCACGGGCCGTGGACAGATTGTCTTTCCACCGTTTTTATCTGCGCGTAGACGCGACAGCAAGAATATGGATACAGTTGTCTCTAGCGGGATAAAAACGGTGGAAAGATAATCTGTCCACAGCCCCTGCTAGGCCGGCTGAGGTGGTTTGGTTTGAACGTTTTTTTGGCACGATTTTGACTATAGGTATTATTGTATCTCCATGGCTAAATTGCATACTAATTGTTTCAGAAACTTCGGTCTACTGTCTTTCGGTGAGGAGGCTGAAGAGGAGGAAGGTGAAGCTCTGGAGTACCGCGGGAAGCCCAAGTCTACTCACGATCTGCTAGAAGACCCTAAACTAAGCAAGATGACCGCCGCTGGTATGTTCATCATCATCAGCCAGAAGACGTCCACTGCTGAACATAGGCCTCCCCCTTTAACCTCCACACTGAACGACATCCTGCCATCTGCATCCACTGGATGCCTGCGACTTTCACAATGTCGTCGGTCCATCTGCCTACCTACGCTTCGTCTTCCGGTTCGTGGTCTCCACTCAAGAACCTTTCTTCTCCATCAGTTCTTCGAGCGAAGTGGCCTGCCCATTGCCACTTCAACTACTGTGGTACTATGTAAGGGGGTGTCCATTAATTACGTGAGGTAATTTCTGCGGGTTTTCAACCCCCCTCCCTCCTTGGTGAGATGTCGTGAGATTTGGCTCAACCCCCTCCCTCACCTAATCTCACATGAGATTTTTCAAAATGCGTATTTTTGTTTAAATACGTTAATCTATAATATGTTGTGTAGCATTTAGCCAAGTTTTTTAGTAATTTTACACTGTTTTAAACTATCACGGTTGTTCACTAAAGTTATATGATTATTTACGGGATATTTACCGTGGTAAGGTTGTGGAAGGAGCTCCCGATATTTCGGCGCAGTTACATGCACCATGTTCACGGGAAGACGTGTCTTCCCGTGAACATGGTGCATGTAACTGCGCCGAAATAGCGGGAGCTCCTTCCACAACCTTACCACGGTAAATATCCCGTAAATAATCATATAACTTTAATTTTACACTGTTTATTGCGAGAAAAAAATATTGCTTGATATTTGCCGAGACCCCGAACGAAAAATCGATTCCGCTTAATGGTTGATATTCCGAAAACCCGTACGAAGCGCTTTCATTCCACTTTTACTGTATAGATACAATCAAGGTGTCTTCAAATCTCGAATGAATCGGTTTCTTCTAGGCAAGCGTGCTCCTTCGTAGACTGTTTCAACGCTTAACGTCGGGCAAGTAGGCGGTCAAAAGCAAACCTATTAAAAAAATAAATTAAAAAACACATTCCGTGTAAACCTGTATTTTTACAGCAAACGAACATAGATTCTTACCAGAAAATTGTAAAAAACATTTTCTATTCACAGAATTCGAACAGCAACAGGAAATAAAACCAGAAGAAACACAAGAACAAAGAGACAAGAGAAAACAAGATACAGAAATAGCAGTTTCAAGCATCAGAGACAAGCTTAGCTTGAAATCGGATAAGAAAAATCAAGAAGGGTTGAAGAAAAAGCAAGAAGATCCAAAGAAAAGGTACATTCCCACATTCCACCATAATATTTTACGTCACTTTATTTATTTATTTTTAATTTGTAATATAGGCTTGCGCTTGGCCGCCAACTCGCCTGATGTTAAGCGATGATGCGGCCTACGATGGATCACGCTTGCCTAGAAGAAACCGATTCATTTTTGACTTGAAAACACCCAGATTGTGACTATCGCGGAACACCCATTCAGGCAGCGCATTCCACATACTAGCAGTTCGCACAGTAAACGTGGAATCAAAGCGCTTCGTACGCGTTTTCGGAATGTCAACCATAAAGCGGTGTCGATTTTTCGTGCCCGCTCTGGCAGTCCGATAGAAAAAAGGACAGGAGGGAATTAAATCATGCACTTATGTTATGGGTGTTCTCCGGTAGTTAAAATCTGGGTGTCTTCAAATCACGAGTAAATCGGTTTCTTCTAGGCAAGCGTGATCCATCGTAGACCGCATCATCGCTTAACATCAGGCGAGATGGCGATCAAACGCAAACCTATTACAAAATTTTAAAAAATAAGAAAAAAATACATGGTGGGCATATGGGAATTTTTTCCCATTTGCCCCCACGATTAAATATGAATCGTTGGCTATTTGCACTACTTGTGTCATTTTTTACAAGGTTCCTTTTTTAATGAAACTCTTTTAGTATATCTCATTCTCAATCTTAGCGGAAAGTATAAATGTTGAAATATATTCTTTCACAGAGGAAGCAGCACAGAAAGAGATGCCAAGAGAAAGAAGGGAGATAGTGTTAAGAAAAGTCAAGAAGAGAGCGAGAGTTCCGAAGAAGAATATTATTTAGGGAAAGAAAGAGATATGCAGAGACAAAAAGAAAGGTACCTAATTATTCGAAATACATATATATTTGAAATATTCTTAATGATGGAATCCGGAACGTGGATATTCGCCAAAGAACCAGAATCACCGACGTAGCTATTAAAATTTGCAATTTGAAGTGGCAATGGGCAGGCCACATCGCTGGAAGAACTGATAACCGATGGGGAAGAAAGGTTCTTGAGTGGAGACCGCGGACCGGAAGACGCAGCGTAGGTAGGCCTCCCACTAGATGGACCACATTCCGAAATTATTATATAAAAACAGAATTATACTGTTATGTAAGTAATAATGATTATAAAGAATTTAGCACAATATAATAAAAGACCATTATTTTATTACAGAGACAGAATCAGAAATGAGATAAAACAACTAAGAAGAGAAATGAAGGACAGCAAAGAAGAGAAGATCACAGAACAGAAGGAGCAAGAAACAGCAAGCAAGGAAAAGAGCTTGGAAGAAGATAACGAGTTATACAAGGAGTTTATAGAAGAACAAGAGAAATATAAAAAGATGAAGGAGAAGATACCTAAGAAAGGACCCGCAAGGTAAATATTTACCCACAAATTTACTATAGATCTTTTATTAATAAACCGGCCAAGTGCGAGTCGGGCTCGCGCACTGTGGTATCCGTACCACCACAAAATATAAATTATCAATAAAAATAACTGGCCAAGTGCGAGTCGACCTCACGTTCGTTGTATGGCAGCCCCCTTAATTATTTATTTTATTCTGTTTTTTAGTATTTGTTGTTATAGCGGCAACAGAAATATATCATCTGTGAAAATTTCAACTAACTATCACGGTTCATTAGGTACAGCCTGGTGACAGACTGACAAACAGACAGCGGAGCCTTACTAATAGGGTCCCGTTTTACTCTTTAGGTACGGAACCCTAAAAACGACTTCAAATTTAGTAAAATGTGTCATTTGGATCCGTTGAAAGAAATGACGAGGTCGTCCAAGTAACGAAATTACCGGTTTTGGTATTGGACAGAAATTTGTTACCGACTCGCATTGATCATTATTTATCATTTGTTGTTATTCTTTAAAGTGTGTACTATATATAATCATGCCAAGTTTGACGCTTGTACGTATTACCGTTTTTACATTAGAGCAATTACAAAAATTACGTAAAAAAATACGTATATTGTATTTAACCCCCTTTGGTTTTAACTTTTTTATTATTTCTTTGTTAATCCGCCGTAACATTACATATTCTGCGAAAATTTCAACTGGCCATCTTTTACGGTTCCAAAGATACAGCCGTTTAAAGGTAGGACGGACAGACAGACAGACAGACAGCGTAGTCTCGGTTATAGGGTCCCGTTTTTGCCCTTTGGGTACGGAACCCTGAAAATTCACTTCACAATGGGCGCTCTCGTAGGGCATGGAGCGTGCTTGGAATTGACAATATTATTCAGGGCAGTGGTGCTAAAATCGACACTGGATATGATAACCCATTAACACCCAAATCTAGACTAGACAAATAATAAAAATGCAATAAATACATCTCGGCCGCCAACGCTCCAGATCTTATTTCTTGATGACTATGACTTCCCATAGATTATGAACTGGGCTTTGCTTGTTTCAAAAAGTGCTTATGTAAAATGTCAAAGTCAAGTGTCAAGTGTCAGTGCAAGTGTCAACAAAAAGAAAAACTTTTCAGGCGGCGCGTGAAAAATTCAAGGAAACCGTACAAAAGAAAACCATGGATCAAAAATCTATACGAAAATCGAGATTACCCAGACAACTACACCCATCCAAAATTCTTGGAAGAGCTACGAAAGAATATCTACGCAGAAAAATATACCTTAACCCAAGCAATTATAGGCTCTTTTCGCGTAGTCTTAAGATTATGCATATGTGTGCTATACGCTGTGTTATTCGTGTATATGTACAACGATTTTATACACACATACACGGTCATATATGTTTGTGTAAGCGTGACGATTTGTAGTTATTTGCTATACATTTATATACAAGGCAGTGCGTTGATAAAGCATTTCAACACTGTTATAATATATTTAGTTATTGGGTATCTGCTTTCGCCTATATTACATACTTTGACAGATACTGTGAGCACAGATACGATATATGCTTGGTCGGTCATAATGATGCTGGTGCATTTAATATATTTCGATTATGACGTGCCCGTAGCTTTGGTATCCAAATCTTTGTCGATAAATGCTGCAATTTTTGCATCGGTTTGCTTAGTGTCTCGCCTTTCTACGCCTTTTAATGCGTTTGTCTTGCTCACCGTGTCTGTCCTATTTTTTGTTCTAAGTCCCCAGTTCATACAGGTGTATCTACATACGAATGTGTTTTTGTATATATATTTTATAACGTTAATAATAACTATAGGTGGTTTGTATACAGTTTCGCGTACTTTATTGTATTATTTTATGTTTTTGGTTGTTATTTTGAGCGGTTACTGTCCGGCAATGTTTGTTAAATGGCAACAGTATAAAGATAATAAATATGGACCTTGGGATGAGGCTATTATTAATGATTCAGATGATATTGATGAGTGTTTGAATGATGTTAAATAGACATTGTCCCACCCGCCCCCGCAAGGGACTAAACGGGGGCTGGTGGGAAAACGGTGTCACATGAACGTGTAACGCATAAAGACTGTAAGATGCGAAATCTACATTGTCCCACCCGTTCCCGCAAGGGACCAAATGGGGTCAGGTGGGAAAACGGTGTCACATGAACGTGTAACGCGTAAAGACTGTATAATGCGAAATAGACATTGTCCCACCCGTTCCCGCAAGGGCTCAAACGGGGTCAGGTGGGAAAACGGTGTCGCATGAACGTGTAACGCGTAGACTGAAAGATGCGAAATAGACATTGTCCCACCCATCCTACAAAGGACCAAATGGGGGCAGGTGGGAAAACTGTGTCACGAACGTGTAACGCGTAAAGACAGTAATATAAACAAACAAACAAAGTAATTTATTTTGACAAATTTAGTTTTACATAATGTGTTGTTCCATAGGCTCCCGAACTAGTCCGGGACTGTATCGGGTGCCAGTGGCTTCTCTTATATATTATAAAAAAAAAATATAAAAAGTTATTATAAAAATTTAGAATTTAAGTAATTATTATTTGCCAATATTTATAGCCAAAGATAGAAAAGAAAAAAGAACCTAACTTACAAAATAATAAAAATATACCTACATTTAAATTCAAATTTGAAATTTAAAACATAAATATGAATATAATTATATCGTAAAAGTATGTCAATTATTTTAATAATCATCATCATTATCAGCTTATCATGTTCCCATAGCTTAAATTGCTTATTGAATGTTAAGCATAAAAAGGCCAATATTACTACATTATTTTTCCGTCCACCATGGGGCTTTTAGATTAAGTAGAATAATCTTATTTATTCGTAATTTTTATTTCTGGTGTACACAATAAATAGTTTCCATCTATCTATATTTTCCCCAGTAAAATTCAACATAGTTAAGTCAGCCACAACAGGCCACATCCCAAATGAAACTATTAATCTATTATTAAACTATTAATGAAATTAACTATCTTATTTATTGTATTTGATTTTTTCTTTCTTTCTAGAAGTTTTAAATAGAAATTTAGATAAAATTACATTTCATATTTTTTTTACACATAAGGTTTTTTTTTTTTTTTTTTATTATATTAACTTTGGTTAATTTCACTCGTTTATCAAAAATATGTCTTTTTGAATTTTATTTAAATTTATTTTTCTGCCAGTTGATTTTAATTAAAAGGCTGCAGTATAGTTTTGGGTATATTTATTTTTAAATGGTGGCTGACTGGTAGTATATGCGCTTTACAATCTGACGGCACCCGGTTTGATTCTCGGCCCTGTACCAATGACGTACTTAGTACTTAAATAAATTAAGTGCAGATTCGAAGCCATCGCTCAAAAACGGTGAAGGAAGACATCGTGCGGAAACCGATATGTCCAATAATCCCAAAAGTTCAAAGACATTACATGACATTCACCAATATGCACTGGGCCAGCATGGTGGATTAGGGCCCATCCTCTCTGAGAGCAGGCCTGTGTTCCAGCATTGGGAACAAATGATAGGCTGATAATGATGATAATGAATTTGGACAGGCTTGTGACAGTAACGATTATTTTGCTATTTTTAACGCGTTATGTTTCGTTTTTGTCATAAATAAATCATTTTCTTTATTTATTTATTTCTAATTAAAATAAAATATATTTAAAAACAAGCTTTTTTTATTCTTCTCAGCAAACCGTTTCATTTGATACCCATATCATGTGGTAACCCATATCGATATAAAAATCGACTTGATAAAAATGTCAGAACTGGACCAAATTAAAATGGGACCACACGGGAAGCACCAGCTTTCAAATAAAAAATCATCAAAACGTTTTACCCAGTCAATAATTCTGAGGTAACAAACATACAAAATACAAAATAAAAAGATTCACACACACATCATCAGCCAATTAACGTCCACTGTTGGACAAGGCCTTTCCTCATAGAGAGGGGTGTTGCCATAATCCCCACGCTTGGCAGGCGGCTTGGGGATAAAAAGATTAATACAGTTGAATTGAGAACCTCTTCCTTTTTGGAAGTCTGTTAAAAAAAAGCTAGGTCGTCTGCAGGGTGAGTTCGATTAAAGGCATCAAGCTTGGTTCATACAGGCGAGTTGGTGGTCAAACGCGGACTTATTCGCCTTAAAAAAAAAAAACATCTATTCATAAAATTTTATTTTACATGTCACATTATTAATTAAATTACAAATTAAGTTAAAATAATAGATACAAATCATTAAATATTTTTTTTACAATAAATTAGATCAAATACATACGAATATTATAAAAATTGAATAGTATAAATTATTTTATTTATATTACACGGGAATTACTCACGTAAGATTAGGCCGGTTACTCCGAATATTTTCAACCGCATTCGGCGGTCTTTATCAAGGTGAATGCGCGCGCGCGGCTGCGTCTCGCTGTTGAGTAATTCCCGTGTAATATAAATAAAATGTGTGAGAACCACGTCAGTTTCCATAATAAAAGTAAAAAATATGTCACATAAAAAGAAAAATTACAGGTAATTTAAGTCAGACATACAGACGGACGGAGAGCGGAGCCTTAGTAATAGGGTCCCGTTTTACCTTTTGGGTACGGAACCCTAAAATAAACCATGTCTCGTCAGCGCCATCTATCGATGGTTGCAAAACTATGTTTCATCAGCTGTCAGAAAACCAACATTTATTCAGGAAACTTTTCGTTACTTCAGCTGTCAGAAAACCAACATTTATTCAGGAAACTTTCCGTTCCTCAGCTGTCAGAAAACCGACATTTATTCAGGAAACTTTCCATTTCTTCAGCTGTCAGAAAACCGACATTTATTCAGGAAACTTTCCGTTTCTTTAGCTGTCAGAAAACCGACATTTATTCAGGAAACTTTCCGTTTCTTCAGCTGTTAGAAAACCGACATTTATTCAGGAAACTTTCCGTTTCTTCAGCTGTCAGAAAACCGACATTTATTCAGAAAACTTTCCGTTTCTTCAGCTGTCAGAAAACCGACATTTATTCAGGAAACTTTCCGTTTCTTCAGCTGTCTGAAAACCGAAATTTATTCAGGAAACTTTCCGTTTCTTCAGCTGTCAGAAAACCGACATTTATTCAGGAAACTTTCCGTTTCTTCAGCTGTCAGAAAACCGACATTTATTTGGGAAATTTATTCAGGAAAGTTTCCTGACAGCTGAAGAAACATAGTTCATCAACCATCGATAGATGGCGCTCAAAAAAATCATTCCACCTTTTTGAACGTGTAAAAATTATGTGAAATATCTGGTACAAGAACAATAATTAATTATTTATTAGACTCGTGGGAAATAACTGTATTTGCAATCAGTAACGGAGATGCGAAATCTAAGGATTTCTCTCGTGAATTTTACGGTACTATTTCTATGATCTTTTGTGATTTTTTGTTAGTCTCAGGTAGGGTTGCCATCTCTAAAATTTGACAAACAAGATCAGTGCCGTAACTAGCCTTCTATGCGCCCGGTGCGAGCTTCTGTAACTGCGCCCTTGAAAGCAAAACTTGGTCCTGGTGTGGTCATTTCTGCGCCCCTCCAGAGTCTGCGTCCTGTGCCTGGGCACCGCTGGCACAGCCCTATTTACAGCACTGACCAGGATAAGACGCGTGAAAACCCCAGTTTTTAAAGCCCAGAACCCGGACATGTCAACAGGTTTTTTTAAACAGTGTAAAAATCTCGGCGTGCGGGCACAGTGCGTGAGTCGCGGGCGGCCCAAGACTTTAAATTTTTAAACCCGGACTAAAAATGAAGCCCTGCTCGGACGCTCCCCGGATGTCCTCTAAACTAAGGAAAATCCGGGGAAACCCGGACTGATGGCAACCCTTGTCTCAGGTCATAGCGCATTATACAAATACTTATCACGTTTAATTCCGCGGACAACTAATTGGCTAGTTGGTAAGCGACGATGTGGTCGAAGATGGAGCACGTAGACCTTGAAAAGACCTAGATTATATCTCTGAGGAAATAAGGAAGTCGCCAGTTTCAACGTAGATTAGCAACGTAAAATCAAATTGGCTAGTTGGTAAGCGACGATGTGGTCGAGGATGGAGCACGCAGACCTTGAAAAGACCTAGATTATATCTCTGAGGAAATAAGGAAGTCGCCAGTTTCAACGTAGATTAGCAACGTAAAATCAAATTGGCTAGTTGGTAAGCGACGATGTGGTCGAGGATGGAGCACGCAGACCTTGAAAAGACCTAGATTATATCTCTGAGGAAATAAGGAAGTCGCCAGTTTCAACGTAGATTAGCAACGTAAAATCAAAACTCTTATTAAATTAGAAAGGGGATGATAGAGAAATACTAAGTGTATTTCATAAACAACAGTTGCTGCGCTAACCATCAAACTGAGTTTAAACACTCGTATCTTAATAGGTAGTATATACAGTGTAAAAATATTATAAAATTAAAGTCAAAATCCACATGCAAATCTACTACCCGATTCTGCAAAAAATTCACTGATAAATAAAGATAAAAAGGCAGGTACACAAACCTTAGCTGTATTTCGCCCAAATATCAAATACAGGCGAAGCCGCAGGCAATAGGCTAGTAATATTAGAAATATCTACGAAAAATTACTCCGTCCTTGTTTGTTATATTTTCACGACGGTTTAACTGAACGTGAAGAAACTTGGAAAGGAAGTAGTGTGCATCATGAGGACAGACATAGCATACTTCTAGAGGGAAGGGGGAGGGAATAGCTGATAAAACCGCAGGACGCTTAATTATATTCAATTGTTCCAGAGAAACCTTCACTCTACAACTACTGGCTAAGTTCAAGAATAAGCTACACGCTATAAAAGAAAAGTCCCAAACAGAAGAAGAGAAAGGAGCAGAAGGAGAAGATAAGAACGCAGAAGTAGAAGAAGGGAAGAACCCAGGAGAAGGGAAGAGTACAGAGGAGAAGAATGAAGAGGGCAAAGACGATGAGAACTTGAATGGAGATGATTGGTAAGACTGCTCTAAAATTGTGGTTGTCTCCTCACAAATCCAGTCTCTCCGAAAGGCCATGGTCGAGTGCATGAACTTGTCCCTTAAGGCAGTCTCCGATTGGGGTGATGCCAACGTCAAGTTCAATGCCGCTACGACCCAGGCGTGTCTGTTCTCCACTAAAAGGATGCCATTCCAACTGGCTCTTACTTTCCGGGATTTATCAATTCCGATAACTGACCGGTTTAGCTTTTGTGTGTTTCTCTGTCATCAACCCTCAATTTTGGCTCCTATATTGAGAGCAAGGCTCTATTTGTTGCCAAAAAGCTGGGTATCCTATCGAAGGTGCGTCGGTACTTCACGTCGGAACAGTTGCTTTCATTGTACCAAGCACAAGTTCGGTCATGCATGGAGTACTACTCTCATCCGTGGAATGGATCAGCTAAATATCAGCTTGAGGCATTGGAGTCTATTAAGAAACGTGCCAAGAGGCTCATCAGCATCGAATCCTTAGTTCAGACTAAGCTTCTTAGTCTTGAGCATCGGAGCAAAGTGGCTAGTCTATCAGTTTTTTATCAGATAAACTTCGGAGAGTGTGCATCGGATATGCATGGTCCAATGCCCTCCTGCACATTTTTCTATCGGCCTTCTATCTTCTCTATACTGGCAGAGTGGGAACAAAAAATCGTCACCGCTTTATGATTGATGTTCAGAAAACCCGCACGAAGCGTTTTCATTCTACTTTTATTGTGCAAACTGCTAGTCTATGGAATGCGTTGCCTGAATGAGTGTTTTCCGATAGTTACAATCTAGGTGTCTTAAAATCACGAATGAATCCGTTTCAAGCGTGCTTTATATTTGTCTTGACAATTCATCATCATCATCACCATCATCAGTCAGACGACGTCCACTGCTGAACATAGGCATCCCCCCTTTGAACTCCACACTATTGATCTTGACTATTACGGCTTCATTTTTTGTTCCACGTCTTAAAATCCAGATTTGAATGAATTATTGAATGATTTGATTTTGTATAAAAATATAAATAAATAATAGGTCGGGGAAAAAGTCTTTTCGTATTTTGTATGTATAAAGTTGTAGTAAAAATCTCATCGGTTGTACTGTTTGTATCTGGCTGGTTTTGATACCATTAAAAATATGACATTTTAAAAAAGGAATATAAAAAGTAAAAAGCAATTTCCCGCCATTTTTCAATTGTTTTTTTGTTCGATAAAATGAGTGAATCTAACGAAGAAATTCGATATATTGTGAAATTTTATTACAAAAAACTGAAAAATGCGACACAAGCCGCGAATAAAATTTGTAACGTTTATGGACCTAATGCAGTGTCATCAAGAGTAGCACAATGTTGGTTCAAGCATTTTCAGTCCAGGAATTTTGATGTCAAAGATGCAGCTCGCTCTGGTCGCCCTGTTACGGATAAAGTCGATGCCATTTCTGAAAAAGTGGACCAAGATCGGCATATTAGTAGTTACGACGTAGCTGAAGACCTGGGGATTGACCACAAAACAGTTTTGACCCATTTGAAAATAACTGGCTATACAAAAAAACTCGATATTTGGGTGCCACACCAGCTCACTGAAAGAAACCAAATGAATCGTGTACTCATTTGCGATTCTCTATTGAAACGTAAAGAAACCGAACCGTTTTTTAAAAGATTGATCACTGGTGATGCAAAATGGATCACCTACGACAAGAATGTGCGCAAACGATCATGGTCAAAGGGCAGTGAAGCACCACAGACTGTAGCGAAACCCAGATTAACACGTAATAAGGTGATGCTGTGTGTATGATGGGATTGGAAGGGCATCGTTCATTATGAGCATTTACCGCCGGGCAAAACCATCGATTCGGATCTCTACTGCCAACAGCAGATGAGACTCAAACAAGAAATTGAGAAAAAACGGCCGGAATTGATCAACATAAAGAGTGTGGTCTTTCATCATGATAACGCCAGACCGCACACATCTTTGGCCACTCAGCAAAAATTTAGAGAGCTTGGTTAGGAAGTGTTAATGCATCCACCACATAGCCCTGACCTTGCACCCTCAGATTTCCACCTGTTTCGATCTCTTCAGAATTCTTTGGGTAGTGTTAGATTAACATCAAGAGAGGACTGTCAAAACTACTTGTTGCATTTTATTGATCAGAATTCCCAAAATTTCTACAGCAACGGGGTCATGTCACTACCTAAAAGATGGCAACAAGTTATCGAACAAAATGGTACATATATATTATAATTAAATGTAATTAAACTTGAAAAAAATATGTCTTGAATTTGTTTATAAAATACGAAGAAACTTTTTCCCCGACCTTGTATATATGTACGTATACCAATCTCTGGCAGCCATATTACAAGCTATGCTTAGTTTGTGGTCAGATGACTAGTATGCAATAATGTCCCAGATATTTTTTCATTTTATTTATTTTTAATACGACTTAAATGTCAAATGTTTGTACTGATTAAATGTTCAAGTCGTGTGTGAATCGATTGCTTCTAGACAAGCGTGCTCCATCTTAGACCGCATCATCGACTAACATCAGTCGAGGTAACGACAATAATATAAAAAAATTGTTCACAGGTTGGGACACACCCTTCGCTTCGAAGATAACCGTCCAGTTCTAGCGAAGGACGCGTCAACCAAAGGAGATGACTGGTTCGACATATACGACCCACGGAACCCTATTAATAAGAGAAAGCGAGAGGAAAGTAAAAAAACTAAGAAATAAATAGAACAATAAAAAATAAGTAAGTCAGTATATTTGTTTTTTTTACTGATTGATTTTGTACCGATTACCAAAGGTAGGGGAATAGGCAAACGTAGCGCAGGGTGCCCTGAGATTTGATGAAGTGACGATATAAGTTAGCAGTGGCTGGAATCGAAAAGCCGAAGATCAAGATGTGCCTTCACATCACATCATCAGCCAATTAACGTCCACTGTTGGACAAGGCCTCCCTCATAGAGAGGGGTGTTGCCATAATCTCCACGCTTGGCAGGCGGCTTGGGGATCGCAGTACGTTCACCGTGTACTATTAGGACGCTGCTGCCCATTCTTCGGTGGTTCTGGTCGCAGTTTTAGGACGAGAGTTTTGGGAGAGGCCTATGTCCAGCAGAGGAGGGAAGTAGTATAGGATGATGATGATGATAAAATAACACACTGGCGCACTCCGCACTTTAGGTATGAAGCTACAAGTAGTCGTCTTGTCGGACTTGCCGTGCCCGCTGCCGCGCGATAGACAGATAACGCGACAAGAGTTACGCGATAGACAAGAGAGGCAACTTGTAGGTTAATATAGCTGTAGGTAGTTAGCGCTCGCACGTCCTGAATTGCACTTTATTGTGTAGTACCAAGAGTCGCTACTCTTAAATGATTTTGCGGAGTGAATCTTCTGTACTTATACGTATTCTATGACACTGATTTAAGGCATCTCAGCGCGTTTTTAATAACAGGGTAGCCATACTATAAATACATATTTTACGGTAACTTATATTTTTTGATGCTAACTTTAAAGTTCAACAACCGATCCGTTTTGATACTTTTAATTGCTTCACGGCAGTTCCTTTGTGCGTTATAAAACAATTAAATCTCATGTACACTTTGCAGATGTATATGCCGATAAAACTTGAAAATGAGGCACACAGGGTTACAAATAAGCATTATAGACTGTTCACGAACCGGAAGACGCAGCGTAGGTAGGCCTCCCACTAGATGGACCGACGACATTGTGAGAGTCGCGGGCATCCAGTGGATGCAGATGGCAGGATGTCGTTCAGTGCGGAGGTTAAAGGGGGAGGCATATATTATGTTCAGCAATGGACGTCAAGGGGCCTTACCCCTAGTTTCATTTTTGCGAGCCAACTTTTAGTAGGTACCTGATAGATACCTAAAATTAACCAACTCATATAAGCTGCATCGTTTAAAAGCGTCTAACTTGAATGAACGAAAATCCGTTTTACTATGCGTGTGTGCGTGAAAATAGCAAAGCTTGGCGGCTATCAAATAACTACCGCTTATCGTAGTTGATGGTAACCGTTTAGACAAATAACACCTATGCGGGTCAACTTTTCGAGCTAGGGGTAAAGCCCAAGGCGGATGTTGATAATATAGACTACTACGAAAAGTGGTCAATTTACTCATCATTATGAACAACTTTGTCTATGGAACTAACCCTGAAATTGCGAAAAAAAAAACTGTTCCATAGAAAACGGTCATTGACAATCGACAAAATGAAAAAAAAAACAGCATTATTTTAGGGCGAGTTCATAGTAAAAATCGTTCTTAATAATGAGTACAATGACCTCCTTTTGGCCTGTACAGTCTATGTAGCGTAACCCTGTATATTTTTAACTGACGACGTTAAGCAATCGGATATCTATCTTCTATAATTTTTATTTATATAGAATCTATATCTCTTCTTAGTCGTGCACTCTTGGCAGAGTGGTCGTGATTGCGTTGATGGTACAAAAAGGCTGCTCGCTGTCGTCCTCCGTTCCCAGGGCTGCCGCTTGTCTAACAATGCTTCTCCATTTCTGGCGGCTGGTTGCATTGCGAGCTTACTGCACCATGGTAGACTGCGTGGCACTTTTGATGGAGTCGGTCCAGCGAGTTGGTGACCGACCAGAGCTACGCTTGCCTTTTACCGGGCCCTGTACCACAAGCCTCTCTATCGAGTTCATGTTTCTGGAGATATGCCCAAAGAACTTCAGTATTCGCAACTGCACAATCGACGATAGTCTATCTTGTATATGAAGCTCTTTGAGGATAGAATTATTAGTGCAGAATCTATATAATATGTACATAAATACATATGAAATGTTGTTGGTATACGCATCACTCGAGAACGGCTAGCCGAGTGTCGAGACGACGGACGTGGCGTGACAGTGGAAAGACTACTTTCGTTACACATTCGAAATTGTCCCAAAAATTGTCCTTCCAGTGCAGGGTTTCTTAAAGTGGGGTCCATAACGCGAGTGATAGGGGTCCACATTCCCGAGGTTTATTTACTAGAATTAGTTTGAAGTATGCAGTTCTGTTATTTAAATAAACAAAACCAAAAATCAAGTAATTGTCAAGTAACACTGTTTTCTTATTTTAAAATTCTCTTCGCAAGGGGTCCGTAGTGTTACTGAAACATTGAAAGTGGTCGTGGCAACAAAAAGTTTAAGAACCATTGTTCTAGTGGAACCTACGCTGCCTTCAATAATTATCAATAAAAAAAAACAGACTTCATAAAAATTTCAGAACTGGACCAAATTGAAATGGGACACGGGAAACAACAGCTTTAAAATAAAAAAAAGAATCATCAAAATCAGTTCACCCAGTCGAAAGTTCTGAGAAACATAAAAAACCTCCTACTTTTTGGAAGTCGGTAAAAAAAGGGCAGGATTTAAATAGAATGGATTACCGTATGAGAGTGGAGTGGACGGATGCGGCACTAGATGGGAAAGGGTGGGACTGAAGTATAGTGGACTACGGGAGGAATGAGGGGCTGGCGTGCTAAAGGAGGGATGCAAGAAGAGACTACGGTACGGTACGGAAGGGATTACGGAACGGATTTAGGTCTGGGGTGGAATTAGCGAAGAGTGGATGCAGGACGGACGGACGGACTGAAACTGAAAAGGCGGAACGGGAGTAAAGTAGATTTCTATACTACGCGAGTGAAGCCGCGGGCAACAGCTAGCGCGTTAAGGTTCGCGTTCGCGTGATTTTGCAAACTGCGCGTATTCGAGCCAGCGGTTAGAGTTAGGCGTAAGGCCCCAGTTATTACTTAACCGATTCATATTAGGTATTTCTATTGCGTGCTGTTTTTATCAACAAATATAAGGAGCTATTTAAGATGTTATCTTCATAATTATACCTCGTTATCACAGACCTTTATTACGATAGATACCTACTGAGAGCATGCCAGTTTGTATGGAAACCCGGCGTGCCGCAAGTTTTGTAGGTACCTAAGAACTTCGCGAGAGCAATAAATAGGCTACTGCATTGATTTTTATCTATCTTCGTATAATATATATTCTAATATTATTATGCTCAGGGTTTATCTACGAGATCGAATCAGAAATGTAGACAAACGAAAGGTACCGACATAGCCCACCGGATTAGCAAGTTGAAGTGGCAGGGCACATATCACGCAGATGGCCGATGGGGCTGAAAGTTCTCGAATGAAGGCCACGGACCGGTAAGCGCAACGTAGAACGTCCACCCACAAGATGGACTGACGACCTAAAAGAGACTGCAGGAAAACGCTGGATGCAAGCCGCTTCCAACCGGCACTTTTAGAAATCGTTGGGAGAGGCCTATGTCCAACAGTGGACGTCCTATGGCTGAAATGATGATGATGATATTATTGTTGGCCAAGTGCGAGTCGAGCTCGTGCACTGAGGTGTTCCGTACATAAAAAGTGCAGATAGAGAACATCACACCCAAGCGATCAGGGTCACCCGTCGAAGTATTAACCACGCCCGACGTTGCTTAAACTGGTGGTAAAAAGAAAAAACGTAAAAAAAATCGTTTGTTATAGGTGTGGGTTTATTTTTAGGTTGTCTAAGGTTTTGACGGATGATAATTTTGGCTATATTGAGGGCTAGGGGCTGAATCATTATTTACGGTATAAGCAGAAAAAGGGCTGAATTTAGACCCGAGAGGAAAGGTCTTAATTGGCAACTCTGGATAGGTGGAGCATTGATCCAACTGCATACATACAAAGTTGGTGAACTTGTGGGCTCTATCTTGATATAGGTTTGTGCTTGTTATAGACGCACTCACCGGGCGAATTGGGTGTTTGAAAAGTTGTTCTAACTTTTTGCTATAACTACCGACTTATTAATGTTTGTACAGATAGATACTTCATTGTTCAAAATAAAATGAAAATATATATATTTGCGAAAATATTTTAACAGCACAGCAAGTATACAATACAAAACAATATCTCTTTATTACACACTGAAATATACACATGAAACCGAGATACGGTTTGCGGTCGCGTGATTTTACAAGCTATTCGGGCCCGCGCCGCGTTTAGAGTTGTGCGTAAGTTCGATCCCACACGGAGTACGTACTGGGGCCTTACGCCCAACTCTAAACGCGGGCCCAATAGGTGCAGTTTGCAAAGTCATGCGAACGCGAACGTTTCATGTTTGGCGGGAAATTCAAATTTCAAACAGTTTTTTTGTCCTTGTAGCTAGGCCGGGTAATTATTGTGAAATGACAGTGTTTGCGTAAATTGTTGGTTGTTCTTAACATTATCATGTACAGTTATTAATCAGTTACTCACCATATTACTTACATTTGGCAATAAACCGTTTGAAACAGCATACATTTGTTTATTGACAAATGTGTGTAATAATGTGCATTAGAGATAAATAGCTTTACGTGAGTTTGTAAAGAATAATAATCAATTTTCGCAAATATAATGATCGTTTACACTAATTACCCGGCTTACCTACAAGAACAAAAAAACTGTTTGAAATTTGAATTTCCCCCAAAACGTGAAACGTATCACCTTAACGCCCCGAGATACGGTTTGCGGTCCCGTGATTTTGCAAGCTGCACCTATTCGGGCCCGCGTTTAGAGTTGGGCGTAAGGCCCCAGTACGTTACTCCATGTGGGATCGAACTTTCGCTTTGTAAAGCAAAATTATTATAATGCTCAATCGGTTTCTTTAGATTCGTACTTAGTGATTTTTTAAGTTATTATTTTAGTTATTGTTTAATGTGTGAGGGCGATGATTGAGCGAGCTTTTAATTCAGCGCCAATTTTCATACAACGTTGACCCGCCAAAACATAAAAGTAAATATAACCAAGGATATAAGTAATTAACTAAGTAATTAACTCCTGGTGCAAAGGTTGGCCATTGCCATCCAACGTGGTAACGCAGCGAGTGTTTTGGGTACCTTTGCGCCGGGAACGGTCAGGGGTGGGTTATTTGAATAGTTATTAGTTTAATTGTAATTTGACTGAGATTTTGAATAATAAATAATTATTAACTAAGTAATAAATATTAAATAAATAATTATTATCAGTATAAAAAACCGACTTCATAAAAATGTCAGAACTGGACCAAATTGAAATGGGACCACACGGGAAGCACCAGCCTTCAAATAACAAAAGAATCATCAAAATTGGTACACCCAGTTGAAAGTTCTGAGGTAACAAACATTAAAAAAGTCTATTTGAGAATGTCCTCTTTTGTCTTAATATCTTTATTGTCTTTTTTGGAAGACAGTTAAAAAGTATACCCACCTTTGTCTTTATTACTTAGCCTAATACTTTTTTGGAATAGTTTTGCTAAATTTTTTTATTCCTTTTCTGTCACTGTTCCTTTCATTAGTTTAGATTTCAATTGTTTGCAAAACTTTCTGCGGCAAACGAACTTTCGAAACAGATCTAAACGTGTAATCTAGTCTAGATTTCGGTCTGGACGTATTTCAGGCTTTCTCACGTTCTCAACGCTCGTAAAGTTGAAATTTGCACAAATTGGCGGGTTTTTGAACGAAGTTTTAAACGTTGGTGTAGCATGGATAAGACTGATCAGCATCAAGTCGTCCTATAGCAAACGGCGTTTTTATTGCAGCGCGTTTCCAGCGATGTAAACGCAATACAGACGCCGAACTACGTTGCCCTCGATGTTTTTCCGCCTTTTTTTTGGGGAAGTACCCTATGTCCGTCCTCGTGATTCACAATATTTTCCTGCCAAATTTATTTAAGACCGGTTTACCTCAGATCTTTCTACTGGGTGAACCGATTTTGATGATGCTTTTTTTATTTGATGAAAGCTAGTGCTTCCCGTGTGCTAGTGTTTGGTCAAGTTCTGATATTTTAATGAAGTCTGTTTTTTCTGACTTCTTGCGCAAATCTATTTTTACGGTAAAATTCTGAATAATTACTCATAATTTTATGTGCAATGATAAAAAAAAATTGCTTTTTCAGATGAAAATAAAGTACACAAAATTCTTTATTTTAAGTGTTGCTAAAGCCTTGTCACAATTTTGACGAAAAAAAGCAATGAAAACTGTATTTTTGGCGTTCTGATTCTATTATATATAAATAGAAAGATCTATAGAAAATTCAGTTTCTATATTAAACAGATCTGTCTGTCTGTACTTTTTATTGAAAGTAATGACTTCAAATTTTGGAAAAACTCAATTAATTACGGCTTTAAATTTTGGTTTTATGCCTTAAATGGGACAGTGCATTTAGTAATACGGCCCCTCAGAAAAAATATATGGAAGCGTTATACCTACAGTTTCCCTTTAGAACTTACACCCCCCCCCCCCCTCGGTCGTCCATTCGTAAACATTTTGAGCACATCGGTTGCAGTTGTGTGCCCTCAATATTGAAGTGTGCGTTTGTAGAAAAATTACAGCCTTTATGTCTGGCTAAAGTGTTATTATTTGACAGCCCCGTTAGCTTAATTGGTAGTGGACCTGCCTTCTACGCTTGGGGGCGTGGGTTCGATTCCCACCTAGGACAAACATTTGTGTGATGCACATTTGTGTATGTTCTATGTCTGGGTGTTAAAATCTATTTAAGTATGTATTTAAAAATATATATGTATGTAAGTATATCAATCTCTCGCAGTCATATTACAAGCTTTGCTTAGTTTGGGGTCAGATGACCGTGTGTGCAATAATGTCCCAGATATTTATTATTAGTTTACTAGAGTCGCATCTACACTATTATATCCTCGTATAAAACAAAGAAGCACTGAATGAGATAATTACGTACCCCGTACGGTCAGCTTATCACACATCTGCAAGGCACTGCGCGAAAATTTATAATAATTTCCATAATTGATGTAGGGAGGGGAAAGGTTGACGGTTTGCG
Source organism: Agriopis leucophaearia (assembly GCA_949125355.1). Classification (NCBI taxonomy): domain Eukaryota; kingdom Metazoa; phylum Arthropoda; class Insecta; order Lepidoptera; family Geometridae; genus Agriopis; species Agriopis leucophaearia. The sequence continues at coordinate 3,268,902 of OX421289.1, forward strand.
TCGATATCGATATGTGAGATTTTTTTATCGATGATGTTCACAAATAGGGTAAGGGGAGGTTATTTCGTGATACAGATTAAGTTGTGATAATTTATTTAGAGATCGAAGTGAAGTTTGCTGCAAACGCTATGAAATTGAGATTCATACTACCATCTCGCTCACTCTTAAATGCATTCTATACTCGTTTGCACTTCAATTCCGACACAATAAGTTACAAACGTACAAAAAAAAACTATCACTATTTAACCTGTATCACGGAATAACCTCCCCTTACCCTACATTAACTTGTATACGGCTGCGATGTAGACTTCAGCAAGTAGTAGGGCTTACGAGAACGGCGCCGACGACAGTTGTACCTATATCTTATATTTGAATAGAGTCACTCCGTTACGCCCTGCTGTCTCTCGCTCTGCTACCCGCTGAGTCGAAGATGCGACCTAATGGATAGGAAGATATAACCCACCATTATTACACTTAAACACTCGAAAAAACACAAGTAATAAATAAAATACCGCCGTGACATGTTTTTTTTTCACATTGACGTCAAAATTCTCCTTAACGCTTTTATTTTCTCAATAAAAGATTACACTCATTTCAAACCATTGTAAGTTGCATCCGTGGCATGAACAGTAAAAAATATTTTTATCCATCTTCAGGTTCGTATATCATATATATATCATAATTTTTGAAAAGTAGGTACACAATATTATTTTATTCCAGCTGCACTCAGCAGTTTTACATTTTCCGGGGTAAAAAGTTTCCTATGTAACTTTACGGCCTTCCAATGATCTCTATATAAAAAAAAACATGCCGGTATGCGTGAAAGAGGAACAAACAAAAGAAACAACAATAAAAGTTTAAAGTTTATGTATTTCTACGTGGGTCAATCTCGGGCTAAAACTGTGATTCACTCACTATCGATATTAATTATCGATGACTGACCAACCGCTTCCCATCCCTAAGATCTGTCGACCCGTAAACTCTGACCGCTACGATCGAAGATAGCTGAACGAAAACATGTAAAAACTTCAAAGGTGGTATTAAATCCATTGTACAATATAATCTGAAGTGCTAACTCCTATGAAAACTTGATGGGAGAGATAACAGAAACTGTACCTACAATCATATTTTTTGTTTAGAGATATGGATTTAGATAGCTTACATACCGAATTCAACGATGAATTCGGTATGTAAGCTACCTAAATCCATATCTCTAAACAAAAAATATGTCTCTCTATACAATCATATTTTTTGTTTAGAGATACGAATTTAGGTAGCTTACATACCGAATTCAACCGTTGAAGCTACCTAAATTCGTATCTCTAAACAAAAAATATGATTGTAGGTACGCATTAACCAATCAGGGGACACCAAAGGTTATTCCAAATTTTACGGTTTTTCAATCAATTTAAATAACAATATTTGAGCCGGAAAAAAATACATGTCATAGATACATCTGTGTTTGAGATAAAACCGTGGTTCAAAACACGATATAACTTTACTCGTTAAAAATAAATAACGGAACAATGTCGATTTAGTAGAATTTAAGTTTTTTTTCGTTTTATGCTCTCATGAAAGCTCGTAACAGCCTGGAAATCACATATACTGATAGGTAATTGTATTCAACCATTTTCTCTTTGGATAGTTTGTTCGTTCGTTTTTTATTGAAATTAAAAACGTAAATAGGTCGCGAAAATTTGCGCGCACCGCGCTCAGACCCGCGCCACTTGGATAACCTGTCGTTAAAGTACCCTACCTAAACACAAAAATCTTCTTTTAATAATTAACCAACATCTTACTAAAATAGCCAGAGTTAATTTAAATATCCGGCTTTAGGTAAGGACTTTTCAAATTTTGATATTACCCTACGCATGAATAAAATGTTGGCATTTTCTTACTCAACGTATAAGCGTGGTAATGTCGCCAGCATGTTGTGTACGTTGCCAACTGTTAGTGGCCTGCCTTGATTATTTGAATTATCATATCTACAAAAACTGCCAGAGGTGCATTCATCAAGCACGGTGTCGTAGCATCGTCTCCAGAATTTCATAACATTACATGGTATAATTTCTATGCTTTGATCAAAAAAGTACAAATATATAAATGTATAATTTTTCGATGTTTCTATGTAAAAACAACTACCTGAGCCTTTTTACCCGACTGTGCAAGAAGAAGGGTTATGTTTTTCGAGTATAATATATGTATGTATATTATGGTTTCTTTGTCACGCCCTACAGTCTAAACGGCTTAATGGATTTCGATTGTGAGGTGTCATTTGAATCGTTTTAATAGTTGGAGTGACATAGGTACCTACAAGAATTCAAGATGGCGTCCGAGAAACAAAAATTAGAAGGTATAATGGTAAGTAAAGTTTGCTAAATAGGTCAATATTACCACCATTATGTAGAGCTCGAAATTTCGAAAATATACACTACAATGAAATATTCAGTAGTTTACGAGATATAGCGGTATGAAAGTCCTCTGTATCTACTACAAGTAGGTAGATGGGTAGGTTTCTTTTCAGCATGAACACAAAGTCAACACTAGAAAGGGACAAAGGGCTAAAGGTGGTACCTCTCGCTCTGCTCATTTTTTCTGTTTGAAGCGTTCTGTCCCTTAGAGTAGTAGGTTCATGCTTTTCAGTTACTCACTATTTTTGTTATAAAATGCAGTCGGGTCATATTTATTATAATTTTAATTTATCATGAAAATATGTGTGATACGACGTATCTACGGACCGTAGAAAATCTACATAATAACAAGTTCAAGAATGAACAAAATTCCAAACGAGATGCCCAAACAATGTACCTACCTGTTGTACCGATTAGCAAATTTTAAGGTTCACATGAGCCAAGGAAGTGCTAAGGCAACGGACCGTAACTCTGACACACCCAACCCAAGATTTGCGCCACACATTTAATCGCGAATTCTAGTGTGTGCACGTCTTTATTAAATTAAAAAGTTCAATCACTGTCCGGAATTAAAAAGAAAACTCGTGACTTTGACATTGAAAATGGCGCGAAATGAAAATATAATTTCTTATCTGTGACTTTTCTTATGAAAAAGTTGTGATAGTATTTTAATTTGACACGGTCAAGTGCGTGTTATTCAAAAGTGATATTTTAACGTATTTTTTAAAATGTGGGTAGTTATATGAAAATAGATTAGCATGTTAGTTGTTTTTTTAGTAAAAATGCTATACATACTAGTTTTGTGCCGGGTTTTGCTCATAGCTGGCGTGCAAACTTTGACTATTGATTCTCAACTTGGGACTTCAATTGAAGGTAAGTGTTTTGATTTATTAATGGCTCCCAACACAAAGAGAGGGGTGTTATAAATTGAATGTGTGTAGGTATGCGTGTGTTTGTGTAGGTATATGTGTATAAGTCTGTGGCATTGGGGAATAGATAGGATGAAGACATGACATTTTGTAATTTTATAAAGTTAGAACGTGGAAGTCGGTATTTAGACTTCTGTTTACAAATCAAAGTCGTGTTGTGCGAACTGCTAGTCTGAGGAATGCGCTGTCTGAATGGGAGTTCCCCGGTAGTTACAGGAAGTACCACACCTTTGCCAGCTATTCAACCGGCAAGCAGTAGTGTGCAAACACTACTGTTTTCCGGATTGAAGGGCAATGTTTCCAGCGAAATTACAGGGCACACAGAGATTTGACATCTTATATATTGGGGTGACGAGCGCAGTGCATTGCCATCCAGGGTTTTGAACTGTTGAAGTTCAAAATACTGAGTGGCGTTGAACTGTTATGGGCAAGCGTGAAGGAAGTGCTATCAGGCGAGCGACTTCGCTCGTCTCGTCACTCAGTATCATAAAAAAAACATTTATTTATTAATTAAAACGGCTAAAAGCCAATTACATTAATAAAAAAATTACAAACAAGACCAATTAATACATGTCAATAAATAGGATCATAGACAAAAATAGTACACCTATATAATTATACTAGTACCTTAGGCATTCTCTTATTTATCTATCTCTTTATTGTTGTCTAAGCACATTCATACTGGTTTTTTTTAAATTTAAAATGGTTAATTTTCTGAGATCTCAGTTTTTCGTGGGGATAGAGAGCGGATGCTCTGTCCCTCTCTCGCAAAGCGTGTATTAGTTTAGCACTGCTTTGTATGGCCCGCGCACGGCTTGACGTCATAACATGCTATAGAGCGCTCTCTATCTAGCATTAAATTAAAACAAATTATTTCAAACGAATAAGTTATTCCTAAAGTGAACACATCAATCTTAGAATATAGAAAAACCTTCAATATAAAATTACTAAAATTATGGTAATGCGCCAATTTTATTTAGACATAAGGATGTTGAGAAACAAAAATACGAATGTAAAATTACAAAATGTAACTTAGCTCTACTGGAACTGATTATCATGCAACATGGAATACTTAATTAACTTAAAAAAATTATCGTACCCTGAACTTTGGTGATTTCTATCCACGACGCAATGGAGAAGGTAGAAACGAAACCCGCGTTTGAAGTTAGAAGTTTTGTGTAAAGGTGGAATCCCACCACAGGCGACGGCAGACCACAGACGGCGACAGCATTTGCCGCGGTGGTAGACGGCATTACTTTACACCTTCGATCAAAAAACATTTTCGAAGCGTTACACTACTAATTTGTATGCGACCGATTCCGAAATACGACTGTCGTAGTCTGTCGTCGAGCTAGAGAAGGATGATGTAATGGATGGATGGAACAATAAGGAATTTGCGACCATAAATTTTTGTTTTACCTCTAACCTAACCTAAAACAAAAATTACCTAATTCAGACCTTCTCAGACCAACTGAAATTGTAATTAAGTGAACTTTGTTAATTAAAGTTTGAGGTCGATTAAAAAGGAGAGTATTCTCCTCGGTTATAAAGGTGTCTTCGTCTTGGACACGTCTGAATCCCGAGGGTAATGAAGGAGTTAAGAATATAATCCTTGGCTTTAGCTCATAGTTAGGTGTCTCTCGAATCCTTCTTTACGCTCGAAATTCAATATGACGCCCGCGCGTGACTTAAGACCAGCGAATTGGCCAACTTATTAAGACCCTGCTTTATCCACTGGGTAAATAGGTAATCTACTATTTTTATTCCGAACAGGGGACTTACGCCCGACTCTAAACTAAACACGGGCCCGAATACGCGCAGTTTGCAAAATCACGCGACCGCAAACCGTATCTCGTTCGCGTGATTTTGCAAACTGCACCTATTCGGGTCCGCGGTTACTGTTGGGCGTAAGGCTCCAGGGGCCTTACGCCTAGCTCGAAAAGTTGACCCGCATAGGTGTTATTTGTCTAAACGGTACCATCAACTACGATATGCGGTAGTTATTTGATAGCCGCCAAGCTTTGTTATTTTCACGCACACACGCATAGTAAAACGGATTTTCGTTCATTCAAGTTAGACGCTTTTAAACGATGCAGCTTAAATGAGTTGGTTAATTTTAGGTACCTATCAGGTACCTACTAAAAGTTGGCTCGCAAAAGTGAAGCTAGGGGTAAGGCCCCTGTTCAACACTAAAATGAACTTTTCATAGTGTTCTTGTTCGGATATAAGTAGGTTCAAATTATTCTCTAACGACGTCATGCATAGCTAAATCATTAGATTAGAAATACGTAACAATTTCCGGCCATCACAGAATAAAATATACACCTTTGCGTCTACCGGAAATAGTTGGGCACTGATTGATATCAGGGGCCTTACCCCTAGCTTCACTTTTGCGAGCCAACTTTTAGTAGGTACCTGATAGGTACCTAAAATTAACCAACTCATTTAAGCTGCATCGTTTAAAAGCGTCTAACTTGAATGAACGAAAATCCGTTTTACTATGCGTGTGTGCGTGAAAATAACAAAGCTTGGCGGCTATCAAATAACTACCGCTTATCGTAGTTGATGGTACCGTTTAGACAAATAACACCTATGCGGGTCAACTTTTCGAGCTAGTGGTAAGGCCCCAGTGGATCATAAAGGCATTTTCTACTAAGTTTTAAGTCTTAAAACTTAAAATTTAAGCTAATCTTAAGGGGTCATCCATAAATTACGTCACACGTAAATAAATAAATATCTGGGACATTATTGCACACACGGTCATCTGACCCCAAACGAAGCAAAGCTTGTAATATGGCTGCCAGAGACTGATATACATAAATATATATTTTTAAATACATACTTAAATAGATATTAACACCCAGACATAGAAAAAACACAAATGTTCATGACACAAATGTTTGTCCTAGATGGGAATCGAACCCACGCCCCCAAGCACAGAAGGCAGGTACACTAGGTACCAACTGACATATAGCTCAGTTGGTACCTAGTGTACCAACCAGGGGATTCCGGTGATACCAGGGGAGGGTATCACCGGAATGTGACATAGTGTGACAAGAGGCAGGGGAGAGGGTTCAAAAGCTTTGTGACGTCACATGTTAAAATTCAAAATCCATAACGCGAAATTTGTATGTGAATAAAACACTTTAAAAATTTACAAACTTGATCTATATATATTAACTAGCCGTCCGCCCCGGCTTCGCACGAGTGCAAGCTCGGCCTTCGGCCTCGCTACAAAATATAATATAGCCTATGTCACCCGGGGATAGTGTAGCTTCCCAACAGTGAAAGAATTTTTCAAATCGGTTCAGTAGTTTCGGAGCCTATTCATTACAAACATACAAACATACAAAAATAGGTACAAATCTTTCCTCTTTATAATATTAGTGTAGATAATAATTTATCGCTCTCGTTATGATATTATCTCTCATGCAACAAGTTAACTTCTAGAGCGACGTTGTAATGCAAGGGAGATTCTAAAATTAAAAAATTAAAAACTGGTTTCTATAGATTATTTTTAAATACATGCATAAATTTGAAAAATGTGTGACGTCACATCAGGAGGGAGGGGTTTCTGAAAATGTGACAACAAGGACGGGGTGGGAGGGGTTAAAAAGTCCTAAAACTCGTGTGACGTAATTTATGGATGGCCCCTATGCACGTTCCGAATCCACACATACAGCGCTTACGATGCCATTATTATACGCTAATGAAAATCAACATGGTATTAAGGTACCAAAGTACAAAGAATTTTTTTTTGTGCCTTGTTGGTTCTAATTTGCAATGTTTGCGCCTTTGGCATCATTGACGTCATCATTTACGTGACTGCTCACATAGTGTGATACGCGCATTACAGCTATAATTATCTCTTTAATTTTTAAGACATTCTCTGCTGTTTAGTATTCGGTGGTTATGCCGTTGGCTTTACAACATATTTCTGTTTCCAGATTGCTTTGAAAGAGTTTCAATCGGCGAGCATTTGCCGTCGGACGCCATCTATCGAAATGTGTCTGAGCTAACTAATAGAGAGTGCGAGCAGATCTGCAAGCAGGACAAACAGTGTCAGGCGTACGATTACGGGTGAGTTTGGATAGATGGCAGCACATGAAGGTGGATGGTTGGTTGCCAAGAGATGGTGCTAATGTTTTTTTTAGAAATAATTTTTAACGCCGTAATTTGTAATTTTATTGTTACTTAATATTAAATTACGGACATATATTATCCTTACACAATGATTACAAATATGAAATTGTTTTTGTCAGGATAGATATTTCAGGTAATTTTATCTCGTTTCTTGACAACCTAGCGTAGGACCATGACGGTTCATCCACCACTAATGGCACAGAATGGGATGTAAATTTGTTGTTAGTTGTTAAATGTTTTGTAATTATTGTTTAATTGTAATTTGAATTTGATTTATAACTGCGAAAACTTACTTTCAATTTTACTACTACCTAGTTATATAAATTTGAAAGTTGATAAATTGTAATGCTCTAAACAAATTGCTGTGTTTAGTTAATTTTATACGATTTTCCGTACTTATGTTATTTAGTTATTTAAATGTTTCAATACCTAAATTCCTGAATAACCGATCGGTTATTTCATAAAGAAAGGCACTAGCGTCACCTAGCTCAAAATACTCGAACTATGCAACCTGATGAGAGACAAGTGTTAAACCTTACAGCAAACAAAATAATTATAAACGTTATATTATTTTCTTGCGGTACATTAACACTAGATAGCAGCACTTGTGTTTTAAACATCAAACTTAACTGAATAATTTCTAATAAAACAAATATCTCTATTCCAGAGTTGGAGCTAAAGGCAACGCGACTTGCAACCTAAGCACTCTTGACGAAAAGACTATAAAAGAACAGAGCCCCCTCAAACGGCATCCTGACTACGATGTATACATCAGACGCTTCCAATGCGAGCAATCACCCCCCACCCCTATTCAACCCTTAAGTGACGATCCAGACTCTGGACCCCAGCATAGACCGGTCTTTCGCCCCGAAATAGATGAAAGACCTTCTGCTGAAGACTATTTAATCTCTGGAGACCTTGGATATGGCAAACCACCAGAATCTTACAGACCTGATGATGCTACCAACACTAAGCCAGATTTTGATGTTGGGCCAAGCTATGGAGATCACAAGCCTCAGGATATACCGTATAAGCCTAGACCAGAACGGCCTAATGATCCATATAGGCCAGAAAGGCCTAATGATCCATATAGACCGGAAAGACCTAATGATTCATATAGACCAGAAAGACCCAACGACCCATATAGGCCAGAACGGCCTCATGATCCACCATACGGTTCTGAAAGACCCCATTATTCACTACACGGGCCTGACAGACCGAATGATCCACCATACGGACCTAATAGACCAAATGACCCATATAAACCCTCACAAAGACCAGAATCAAACGACGTCCTACAGTTTCAAGGTATAAACAAACCCAAACCACTTGCTGATGAATATAACCGTCCAGATCCGTACAAACCAGAAAAACCTGACTACCACTACATTATTAGACCAAACAGAAAGCCCAATGACTACCATAATGACCCTTATAGCCACCAATCAGGACCTGTAGGCCCTCCAGACCGGCCTTACAGACCGACCAGGCCTTACGACAAACCTACCTATACCTACCATGGCCAATATGCCAGTGACTATGGTCAAAATTCTCATAATGATAATCTTTACGTTGAAATCCACGACCCTCCAAAACCATACATACCAATCAAAGACAGACCAAATCAACAGTACAATGGGCAAGGATATTTGGGGTACGGAACATATTCGAGCCAGAATTCGTACTCACAATCTCAAAACAGCCAATACAGTAGTTCTATAACTGAAATAGGGGGATATAATCAAATGCCTGGAAATAAGCCATACGACGAAAGACCTCAAAAACCAGGATACGGAAGTCTTACTTCACATAAACCTAATGATTACGAAAAACCTTATGGCAATCAGGGTGGTTATAGCGATAATCAAGGTGGTTATGGTAGCAACCACGGCGGTTACAGCAACAACCTAGATAACCATGGCAGTTACCAAACATCGCACAACACTAATAAGGGTTCATACACTGGAAATAAGGGATCTTATTATCAAGGTGACTATGGCAGTCATTATGTTGGAAACCGTCCGCCAAATGACCATTCTAACTATGGTGAAACTGGCTATGGTCAAACTCAACGACCAAATAACAGGCCAAACGACCAAGGTTCTTATGGCAACCAAAACTCATATAAAGGATCGTACAGCAGTTCTTATAACGAACATAGCTCTCTACAATCAAGCCATGACAGTCATGCATCTTATCGACCAACGTACGACCAAGGTGGTTATAGCAAGCCAGAAAAACCACAAAAGCCTTATGATAAACCTTTTGACAATCAGGACACATACGGCAGCAGCCAAACTGGTTATGGAAGCAACCAAGCTAGTTACGGCAGCAACCAAGCTGGTTACGGCAGCGGCCAAGGATCCCAAAGCACACAGAGTTCCTATGGCAGTTCAGGTTACGGGAGCAACCAAGGTAACTATGGATCGTCATATGGCTTTAACCAAGGATTTGATAGCTACAGCCCAAGTGTTAACAGGCCTGGCCAAAGTGGTGATGGTGGTTATGGAAATACTCAAGGTTATGGTGGCAACCAAGGTGGTTATAGCAGTAACCATGGCAGTTATGGTAGTTCTCCAAGCTCTGGTTCACAAGGTGGTTATGGGTTTTCAAGCACATCTCATGGTTACGGTAGTGCTCAAAGTCATGGTGAAACTCAATATGCTGACCATAGCTCTTATGGTGGTTACGGGAATCGACCAAACCAGAAACCTGCTTACGGAAGCGATAGACCAGATTACATTAACAGACCAGATTATGACTACGAAAGACCTGGGTATGGTCAACGACCTAGTCATGATCATACAAGTGGGTATGGACAGAAACCTAATTATGATAGTCAGAATACTGGTTATGGACAGACGCCTGGTTACAACGACCTTAAACCAGGATACAACGACCCGAAACCTGGTTACAACGACCCAAAACCCGGTTACAACAACCCAAAACCTGGTTATAACGACCCGAAACCCGGTTACAACGATCCAAAACCTAGTTACAACGACCCGAAACCTGGTTACAACGACCCAAAACCCACTTACAACGACCCAAAACCTGACAACGACAAACCTGATCCGCCTTATCAGTTAGACGTGAAACCTGTGTACGAATATGAGATAGACAAACCTAACAATGTGCCTGCTTATATAGCTAAACCTAGTGGTGAAGTGGTGACGTCACGACCTATGGTGATCGGCGACTATGGAGAGAGACCAGTGTATAAAGAACCAGGAGTTCCAAGGAAGGATGTATTGTATAAAGGTCAGTGTAATTTTGTATATTAGTTGACCGGTCGACATAACAATGTAAAAAGCTGGGGCCTCACGCCTAACTCTTATCGCGGGCTTGAATTAGCGCAGTTTGCAAAATCACGCGAACGCATACGGTTTGCGGTCGCGCAACTTTTCGCAATCACCTAAACTGATCGCTTATAACAGGTAGGCGTAAAGCCCCTGAACGAAAACAGCAGACAAATCAACTTCAAAAAATGACTTCTATTTTTTTTTGTGTTTGTTTCCTCAGAACTCCGCTATTTATAAACCGATTTGGGAAATTCTTTTTTTATTAAAAGGAAATTATACACTCTCAGATTGTTCCCATGGAAATTTCATCAAAATCGATCCAGTAGTTTGGTTTTAAAATCAAAATAACTGGAAAAATGTGTCAGTCAGTAAACGGAATTGCGTACGTACTCATATTAAAGGCGGTTTTTAGACGTATAGATGTGAATACTTCGAAATCTGACGGCACCCCACGAAATAAAACCCAGTTCGATCCTCGGCCCCGCTGTTACACCAATGATGACAGTCGAGTCTACTAATCCGACACTATGAAAGTCTAGGAGGTGCCGGATTATTGGATTATATTCAAAGCAAATAAAGCATTGCATACGTAGGCAGTATGAATTTACATTTCACAAATATATTTATGACAATTATCAGCCAGAAGACGTCCACTGTTGAACATAGGCCTCCCCCTTTACCTCAATACTGAACGACAACCTGCCACCTGCGTCCACTGGATGCCCGCGACTCTCACGATGTTGTCGGTCCATCTAGTGGAAGGCCTACCTACGCTGCGTCTTCCGGTTCGTGGTCTCCACTCAAGAACATTTCTCCCCATCGTTTATCGATTCTTCGAGCGATGTGGCCTGCCCATTGCCACTTTAACTTGCAAATTTTAATAGCTATATCGGTGACTCTGGTTCTTTGGTGAATATCTACGTTCCGGATCCTATCGCGCAAAGAAACTCCAAGTATAGCCCACTTCATTGCCCGTTGTGTGACTCAAAGTTTTTCTAAAAGGCTAACAGTTAAGGACCACTTCTCAGTACCATATTATGTCATCAACAACAATTATCATACTTTAGTAATCTGGGAAGGGGGGGGGGGGACTGAAGGCACGGGCAGAGAAAGAAAGCGTGATCCGTAGGTGTAGAATGCCGGACTACAGGATGTACCGACCGATGTACTAAAGTGTCGGATTAGTGAGACTACTGTATTTACAATTTAATTGCAGCTGTCAGAGCAAATACAGCAGTCACACTGTTTTTGTAACTGCTGGACATATCGACATATGCCTCCCCATCGATCTCTAAAAGGGCCGGTTGGAAGCTTCCTGCATCCAGTGTTTCCCTGCGGTCTCTTTTAGGTCGTCTGTCCATCTTGTGGGTGGATGTCCTCCGCTGCCCTTACCGGTCCGCGGTCTCCACTCGAGAACCTTTCGGCCCCATCGGCCATCTGTTCTGCGCGCTATGTGCTCTGCCCACTGCCACTTCAACTTGCTAATCCGGTGGGCTATGTCGGTAACTTTCGTTCGTCTGCGGATCTCCTCATATCTGATTCGATCTCGTAGAGAAACCCCGAGCTTAGCCCTCTCCATAGCTCGTCGTGCGACTTTGAGCTTTCTCAAGAGAAGCATAGTGAGGTACTTGCCAAATTAAACAAAAAAAGCTTGGATTGATTTTTTTTGTATGATATAATGGTTACACTATCAGCATCCGAATTAAAAAAGTCGACCTGTCACGCCGGTCAAAAATCATCAACCTCGGACGCTATTGTTTCATTTTTACATCCATGGTGTTTTACAAGCAAGTCCATTATTAAATTAAAATAAAGATTATGTAAAATTAAACAGTGAATGGGCTCAGTATCTACGAATAGTTAATGTAACACATTTTTACTAGCTGCAAAAATTATTAATTCTTAGGTTGGGAAGTTCTTATCTACACTCAGGGCATCTGCGATACCGTACCTGTAATAGTACATTGTTATCCTAGGGTTGAAAGTAGTCCCTCGAACTATTAGCGCCCTCGCTACCCTCGGGCGCCATACCCCGTCTCGGGACTAAATAAGTCTTTAACCCCGACGTAAACACTGTGCTTTTCATTACGAATAAAAGGAAACTAAAAATAAAAACATGAACTGACACTGGCATATGCACGAGAAGTGCGGGACCATAATCCTATGAGAAAAAAAAAGTTAGAATATGGGTCAATACAAATGTGAAAAAATGGTGAAAATAGAACTAGTTTATTTTATTTTATAATTTGAGTGTCTGTCAGTTGTCAACTGTCACTGTCAGTTGAAAGTGATTATCCCTAGGGCTGAAATGTATTACTTTCAACCCGCTCCTCAGGAAACTTCAGATCTACTTTCCGAGTATGAGTAATGAAAAAATATTTACTCTTAGGTCTATGAACGAGTGCTTTCCCACACGCTTTTATGTCAGTAAATTAATTAAATCCATACTCTCAATCTATTCTTCCGAGCATTTTACGAAAAAAGACTTTTTGTAAATTGAAGGTAATAAGTAGATTTTGAGTTTATCCAAAATTTAAAGGCGTTCTTTTCAATAAAAAAAAACACAGATCTATTCAATACAAAAACTGATTATTCTATGTGATGAGAACGCCAAAAATCCAGTTTTCGTTCATTATTTCGCCAAAAAATAATTAGAAGACTAAAAACACTAGCTTGTCTGAAAATTCCGAACTTACCTACTGGAGCACACTGCATAGCTCTCTGTACTGCCACGTAAATACATAATTATCATGATAAAGCCTTTGGACCTTCCGAAATGGGAACCGACCATGGCCGACAGCTGATCATATCAGGGGCTTTACGCCCAACTCTAACCGCGGGCTCGAATACGTGCTGTTTGCAAAATCACGCGAACGCGAACCTTAACGCGCCGAGATGTGGTTTTGGGGTCGCGCAACTTTTCGCAATCGCCTAAACTGAATCGCTTATAACAGGTAGGCGTAAGGCCCCGTTTTTCTTTCCTTATTTTGCCGAAAAATATGAGAGGACTTTAAAAACACTTGTCTTTAAAACTCCGAACTTATCTACTGGAGCACACTGCACATAGACCACATAGAGTCACGTAAATACATAATTATCATGATAAAGCCTTTGAACCTTCCGAAGTGGGAACCAACCATGGCAGACAGCTGATCATATCAGACATCAGTATGAACAGATGTGCGATTAATTAGAAACCATTTTAATTTCAATTAAAGGCCATGGTTTTAAAATTAATGTCAAGGATGAAGTCTTCCATGAAATAAAAATTTACATCATGAGTAGGTATTTATCCTTTATAATTATCAATATAAAAATGCACTAGCTTTCAAATATAAAAAGAATCATCAAAATCGGTTAACCCGGTCGAAAGTTTTGAGGTAACAAACCTTTTTTTTAAACCAGATTCTGTCGCGCAAAGAAATTCCGAGCATAGCTCTCTCTCCATTGCCCGTTGTGTGACTCCGAGTTTCTCCAAAAGACTAACAGTTAAGGACCACGTCTCAGTACCATATGTCATCACTGGCAACACACACTGGTCAAAGACACTTGTCTTAAAGCACTGTGGTATCTTGAACGAGATGTCACGCAATTTCCCGAACGCTGCCCTAAATCTGAAAAAATCTAAATCTGTTAGGGCCGGCTGATTGATCCATCCTGAGCTCAGATGTAGAGCAAAAAGCTGGTATGACATAATGCAACCTTCGGGTGACCATCATGGTTCGTAGGCACGACTTGACGTCATTATGATATGTAAATGTGTACAGGTTCACTAACAAGCTTAGCTAGATCCACTTAGCTTCCGAAGAGATGTGGATTCCCTCTGCACTTTTATATCGCCTGTTTTTCGGGGAATGTTCTGCAGAGCTTTTTGATTTCATTCCCGCGTCAGACTTCCACTACCGCACCGTGGGAGACACCATCTTGCAAAGCTGGTAATCCCACACCATCAGATTTTTTCGCTCCACGTTTGTTAAATATTGATTGTATTCTGTTTTTTTGTATTTGTTGTTATAGCGGCAACAGAAATACATCATCTGTGAAAATTTCAACTGTCTAACTATCCCGCTTCATGAGATACAGCATGGTGACAGACGGACAGACAGACAGACGGACAGACAGCGGAGTCTTAATAATAAGGTCCTGTTTTACCCTTTGGGTACGGAACCCTAACAATTGGTTTAGTAGAATCATGGCCCTGATCTGATGATGCAGCCAGGTGGATAGTGAAACTCTTCAATAGCTACTAGTAGATATTTAAGTGTTCGAAGGTTTTTGCAAGCTCATCCATCATCAGGCCCCGCCCAGGAGCCGGGAGTTGCCTCTATCACGCATAATGGAAGGTCTAAGCAATTTAACGCGTAGCGTTTGTAATTTGCCTACAGGTGTGTGGTACAAGATTTCGTTAATGAAGGGAAAATTTTGTTATGACAATATCTGATATTAAGGGGCCTGTTCCCGTCTGCAGCTCTCTTCCTCGTACATTTCCACATTATTGAGATATAAAATCAGTGAGTGTGAATTTCCAAAAACTGAAAAAAAAAAACATGTTTTGCTGTCTATCGTAACATTAAAAACCTATTGTATTCTCTTTGTTAAAAACAAAGAAACTGTCAATTTGATATATTTAAATTTGACGGAGTAATATAGATAAGAAAAAAACTCTTGTTACCATATTACTCCGTCAAATTTAAATATATGAAATTGTTAATATCATTGTTTTTAATGTCACGATAGACACCAAAACTTGTTTTTTTTTGTTTTTGTAAATTCACCCTCACTGATTTTATATCTTCAATAATGTGAATATGTACCTACGAACGAAACAGCTGCAGATAGGAACAGGACCCCTAATGGATTAACTTTTTTTTAAAGTAGCAAGTGTTTTTATGAACTAAACAAAATACAAATTAACTTAGACTAAAACTCTAAATCACTTGGCCTTTGAATGAAACATTTTTATCTTAGAACTCCCTCCTTCGAAGAACTCGTGGATAAACTTTTAGATTAGTCCCATAGTAATTTCATCAAACTGTGTCATCGGTTTTTCCTCATTTTGAAGACGGTTTTTTTAAAATTGCCATTCGATCACGTTCATCATTACGTTCGACGCCAAAAATCCTCATAATGGTATAGAAAAAAACACA
This sequence comes from Agriopis leucophaearia, assembly GCA_949125355.1. Lineage (NCBI taxonomy): Eukaryota > Metazoa > Arthropoda > Insecta > Lepidoptera > Geometridae > Agriopis > Agriopis leucophaearia. Next base: position 3,284,834 of record OX421289.1, read on the forward strand.
TCAATCATAGGACCGCACGTCAGAATTAAAAACTTAGTAGTAATTCACCTATTCTACAAGAGATGGCGCTGTTTTAAAAGTATAGCGTGATGATGTCACGAGTTTCATGATTTTTGTTCACCCAAAAAGTTCTCAACGCGCCTAAAGAAGTTTTCACTTCAAAAGTCGTTTGTAACTTAAGCCACGTAAGGTTCAGATAGGGATCTGATATCTGACATCTTGTTCTTACGAAACTTATTGTTAGGTTATATAATTCTCGTGTTATTATACCGTTTGTACGACCTTCGCCATTGTCCATTATTATCATAAATTTATGATCCTTTACGAAAACTGAAAGGTGGAAACGGAAATGAAAAGATGTATCTGCGTTTTCCGATCAAAAACCTTACCTATAATTCATCATCATCATCATCAGCCGTAAGACGTCCACTGCTGAACATAGGCCTCCCCCTTTAACCTCCACACTGAACGACAACCTGCCATCTGCATCCACTGGATGCCCGCGACTCTCACGATGTCGTCGGTTCATCTAGTGGGAGGCCTACCTACGCTGCGTAGTCGTGGTCTTCACTCAAGAACCTTTCTTCCCCATCGGTTATCGGTTCTTCGAGCGATGTGGCCTGCCCATTGCCATTTCAACTTGCAAATTTGATAGCTATGTCGATGACTCTGGTTCTTTGTCGAATAATTATAACTCGATTTTTACAAGCTTTTTTGCAACTTGCCCTGTTAGTAGGTATGTATGTACGCGGTATGTTTGGGATAAATCTTGCATCTGGGCCCTAATTCCATAATTAGGTACAAACACGTCCGTAACGCGGCGCGTTAAGTTAATCTCAAAAAGTTGGCCTTTATTTCTTAAGGAATAGAAGCCAAATTTTTTGAAGAAGAACTTAACACGCCGCGTTACGTGCTTGTTTTAGTGATGGAATTAGGGCCCTAAATTTAGTCCAGTTATATTATAATTAAAGCCAGTTATACTTAACCGAATGAGCTGAAATTTGGCTTACTTATGTAAGTTTTCCTAAACAAAACGACGTACCCGTCGAATTTGGGTTCGTTGGATTTGTCTTCCTAAGCACTTTCGTCCTAGATAATAAATTCAATATGGCGGACGCCCCAATTTGGCGGACAAAATGCTCTTATCTACACTAATATTATAATGGGGAAAGATTTGAATTTTTAGATGTTTGTAACGAATTAACTCAAAAACGACCGACCGATTTTAAAAAATCTTTCAACATTAGAATTCTACATTATCCCTGAGTAACATGGGCTATATTTATTACTAGTCGTCCGGTCCAGCTTCGTAAGCCGTCGTAAGCTCGCTACAAAATTTAATATAGCCTATGTCACCCGGGGATAGTGAGCTTCCCAACAGTGACATTTTTTTTCAAATCGGTTCAGTAGTTTCGGAGCCTATTCAATGCAAACAAACAAACAATAAAAGCTTTTCTCTTTATAGTATTAGTATAGAAGTATAGATTAGAATGTTAAAAAAATATTTCCACCCGTGCGAAGCCGGGACGGGCTACAATAATGATATGATTATCATATTACCTGGTAGATGACTGGTAGAAAATGTTTAGCATTAAGTCCTCCATTTGTGCATTGTACTTAGTTTGTAAGTGTGCAATAAAGTATTAAATAAATAAATAAATATTATGAAAGTGTTTGTGGCGAAGAATACGAAAAAGATTGTTTTAAAAATGTATTTTTTAAATTATTAATTTTATTAATCAACGACACAATAATAATAAGAGAAGATTAAAACCGTAAAAGAAGGAAATCAGCCCATTACCACCACCACACCACCACCATACCACATTTCATACATTGTGCACTTTCCTTGAATACGTCCCAAACGTTTCAAATCTACGTTTCTAATCCGTACGGCAAAGAATTGGAACAACCTGGCGGCTTATTGTTTCCTAGTATATAATCTGTGCCTTTTCAAGGCAAGAGTGAATAGGTATCTTATAAGTTTGCATGCTTCATCTTCGACCACATCATTGCTTACCAACAGGCGAGTTGGTGGTCAAACGGGGACTTATTCGTGATAAAAAAAGAGCAGAACAGCTGCTTCGGGGCCGGCCAGACCTGACAACATCTCGTGTTGTCCATACTCTTCTAGGTGAGCGGCTAAATGTCATATTGTTTACCTTGTTGCTGTTGGACGACAGATAAATCTGCGCCAGAGTTCACGCTGCGCCATCAATGAATAATTACGCAAAAAAAACGAAACAATAATTCCGCATTCTTTAATAAGAATATAGTGATTCATGTCTTGTTGACGTGTGTTTTGTACACAGAATAATAAAGAGCACAGAATCCATCACGTGATTTAAAAAGCATACGAGGCCGTCTGTCAAATAGTATGTAGCCTTTGGAGCCTTTTACAGGTCCCTAGTACATTAAAATAGTGTACAACCCTGCAATTGTCGTCCTGTCAATAATATATCTGCTTCGTTCTGGTAACTACAATTTTGGCATATGAGTTGTGAAAATATGAGTGTTTGATTCGTTGATGCTAAATTAGCACTACTTCTATGCTTTATGTAGTCTTTTTTCTGAAGTTTTGTATCTGCTAACTTCACAAATGTCAAAGTAGAATTGACATTTGCCGCCATTTGCAAAAATTATAGGATCTTCTAGGGGGGCGTCCATTAATTACGTGAGGTGTTTTTGGTGATTTTTCGATCCCCTCTCCCCTCTTGGTGAGAATCGTGAGATTTGGCTCGACCCCCTCCTCCATCCCCTAATCTCACGTGAGATTTAAAAAAATGTGTATTTTCTTGTATTTTGTATGTAACGTATTAGTATGTAATAAGTTGTAAGTATAGGATTTAAAAATATTTTAATGGAGAAACTTTAGCATATTTTATTTTTATCATTTATTTATAAACATGTTTTACCTAATTTAGCCCAGTTTTTGTGCAATTTCACAGTATTTCTTGCCGGAAAAAATATTACGTGATGTTTGCCGAGAACCCCCTCTCCCCCACCTGAGATTGAGTGAGATTCGGCTTGACCCCCTTCCTCCCTGCTTTTGCCCCACCTGTTGAATGGATTCTGAGAGGAGAGAAAAGGAGTAACTGGCTATGAGCTTTTCATTACTGGTTTCATACAAACACCTTTTTTTTGGTAAATGTGTTGAGTTTTGTAAATAGCCATAAAACAAGTTCTTAAGGTCGCGCGTGGCATCTAAAAATACAAAACAACAAAAATGTTTTATGCAAACAACTTTTTTTGAGCGACTACTTTAGGGCTGCCAGAAGTTGTTACCTAATTATCAACAACTCTATATGAAAATGATTTTAAAATACCTTTTTAGATATAAAAGTCAAATAAAAGACTCACCGTCTGACTGACTCATCACTAAATCTCGAAAAAAAACTTGACCTACGAAACTGAAATTTGGCTGATAGATTCCATATCTGGTGTAGAGAGGGACAAAAGGCAGTGGTAAGTTTAAATTATAGTCTACGCGTACGAAGTCGTGGGCATCAGCTAGTATTATAAAAGCGAAATACTGACTCGTCACAAGTTTACATCACGAAATTTCATAAACCATTTTAACTACGAAGCAGAAATTTGGCAAGTAGATTCCTTATGGATTGTAGAGCTCTGCTAAGAAAGGATTTTGTGAAATAAATAAATAAATATCTGGGACATTATTGCACACATGGTCATCTGACCCCAAACTAAGGAAAGCTTGTAATATGGCAGCCACAGACTGATATACATACATATATTTTTAAATACATACTTAAATAGATATTAACACCCACACAGAACAAACACAAATGTTCTAGGTGGGAATCGAACCCACGCCCCCAAGCGCAGAAGGCAGGTTCACTACCAACTAAGCTAACGGGGCTGTGAAGTGAAGTGTGTGTGTGAGTGCGGGTGAAGGGGCCGAAAGAAGTAAGCAAAAAGGGGTTGAAAGTTTATGAAAGTTCACGCATACGAAATCGCGGACAACACCTAGTAGGTTTATAAAACTGGTGCTCTGTAAGATGTGGTCAACCACCAGTTTATAGCAGATAAAAAAATGATGTAATTAGGTAGTTCCTAAACAAAAATCATGAATGTTTCAACCCATTGTTCTTTAGCCTTGATTTTAGCGCCACAATGCCGCAAGAATTATGTTCTAAATGGACATTTTATTCCATACTATACAGTAATAAATTGAAGCGAGTGGCAAAAAATGACCTTTTCGGTTGAGATCATCATTAAGAACCTTTAGGCTAAAGGACAATGGGCAAAAGTGTATAGATTTTAGCCTATCTTCCACTACCTAAATCTGGCACGATAGGTTGTATTTTTTTAAAGAGGTTTTGGTCAGACATGACTATGCCACCCTTATTGGCCCATTCATAAACCTATGTTCTTCTTTTAATGCCAAGCCTAACCATCCTGAAGCTACTGATTCAAAATATACAAGAAAGACAAATAAACAGGAAATAAAAAAAAAAACGCGGAAAGTGCGGCGCTTTCCACGTAACTGCCCTGCATCGATGACTTATTAATTACTTAAATAAATTATGTGCAGTTTCGATGCCATTGGTCAAAAACGATTAAAGGTTAACATCGTAGGCCCTACGACGTAGGGAAACCGGTATGTTCAAAAACAAAAACCTCGAAAAATCCATAAACATAAATTTCATTTACAAACGTGCATGTCAATAAAAATCCATGCCAGTATTAGTACGTGCATACATGACTTAAGAAACCAATTATACTATCATGTTTCATGTATGTGTCAAGTTCGGTCGTGCATGGACTACTGCTCTCACTTTTGGGATGGATCAGCTAAGTACCACCTCAGGGCATTGGAGTCTATTGAGGAACGTGCCAAGAGGCTCGTCGGCAAAGAAGCCTTAGTTCAGACTAAGTTACTTAGGGCCGATTTCACCATCAAAGTGAACGCGATCAACGCAAAACTAAACTGGCATAAGTGGCTTATTGAGTTCAAAACGTCAATTTGGGTTTCACCAACATAAACTTAACTGCGATCAGTTAAACTAAAGCATTCGACTCTCTTAACACGATGCTATTTGGAAAGAAAGATAGAGGATGGGTACATAAATATTCTCCATAATATATACTGAAAGAGCTTCTCAAAAATGCGAATGGAAAGAGACGTACAAGAGTTCACCATTAAAACAGGAGTTTACTATGGTCCACTTTTACCGAAAATATTTTGCTCTGTGTTGAAGGTGATCTTTAGAAACGTAGACTGGCAAAACAAGGGAAGAAACATATATAATCTAACTATAGAGAGCAGGAAAATCGGATTGTCACAAAACGCTTCTAAGACAAAAATCATGACGAATGGCAATGAGGACACTTTAACAGTAGAAGAAGGAAAGATTGAATATGTAAACGAATATACGTACCTTGGACGATCCATTGCTCTTCAAGACTATTTTGCAAAGGAAATTGATAGAAGAATTGCCAAAGCATGGAAAATGAACTGGGGAATGAAAGAATCAATGAAAAGCAGGGATATACACATTACAATCAAGAGAAAAGTATACAGCGTTGTCATACTATACAGTCCCTTATTATATGGCTGCCAGGCATGGGTCCTAAGAAAGGACAATGAAAATAGACTAGCAGTGTGTCAAAGAAAAATGGAAAGAAGTTAGGGATAAGTCAGATCAAATAAATAAGGCAAAACAATAAGGCAAAAAACTAAAGTAAGAGATATAATAGAAACTACTAGAAGTTTTAAATGGATTTGGGTGGGACATGCATGAAGAATTTATGTAAATAAGATAATCGTTATAGAAGATGTTTAAAAACATCGCCAAATTCTTCCACGTTATTTCATTCTGCATCTTTGACCAAAATAAAATGAATGGATGGGCCCAGTAGAAGCGCATTTTTGAAGATTACAAAATGAGCGCCAGCGCTCACTTCGTTTCAGTCTGTCTCTAGCCGTAGGAAGTGAAACACGAGTCTATTGTTACGCGATAACGAAACATCTGACAAAATTATGAATTCGTATGCTCTACCGAAGTGTAAATACACAAATAAAACCGATATCTATTTTTTGTAACAAATATACTGTAAATTTTTATAATCAGGTGTTGAAGTATATGTCCGACGGTTTTGACTCGTTTTTACTGATCAAGTTCAATGGATAGGGCCCGTCCATTCATTTTATTTTGGTCGAAGATGCAGAATGGAAAACCGTGGAAGAATTTGGCGATGTTTTTAGACATCTTCCATAATGATTATCTTATTCACATAAATTCTGTCCCTTAAGCTTCCTACGACGTTAGCCTATCTAATAGCACGGATGCGCCGAGGCCAAATGCATTAAATTAAAAAACTCACTGGCTTTTGTTTTTAAAGATTGCCAAGGTAGAGTAAGATGATGTCGGTTGGGTTCTGTGCATTTTAAATATGAACTTGAATCTTGATTAATTAATAACTAGCTTTTACCCTGGGTTTCGTACGCGTTGTGAACAAAACGTGGCCTATGTTATTTAGGGATTATGTATCTTCTGTCAGTGAAATATTTTTTAGAATCGCTTTAGTAGTCAGAAAATTAAAAATTTCTCAATAGTGATTAGTAAAGAATATAATAAAATATTATGACATGTTAAAGAAATAATTCGATTCGGCTAATGTATTTGCGTTAGAATTTTGTATGTTATGTTATATATGTTATAATTATGTTCGGTCCTTTTCCTAAGCCCCCTTCCTGCCAAAACAAGATTAGATAAAATATTTAAACAAAGCGATTAGTAGTAGATAGTGGAGGCGTCGGGGGTCCAGAATTCTGGATTATATTTCGTGCCATTCAACGTGGCAATGCCGCCAGAATTCTGGGGACCTTTCCCTCCACTAATACTCTTATAGTTTAAGTTTTTTGTTTTTATTTAGTTATTTTAAATTAAAGTTTATATATTCTATGGACCTAATGCTGAGTATAGATTCATTTCTGTTAAGGTGAAACGTTTCACTTTGGCGAGAAATTCAAATTTCGAACAGTTTTTTGTTCTTGTAGCTAGGCCGGGTAATTATTGTAAACGATAATGATGTTCGCGAAAATTGATTATTATTCTTTACAAACTCGCGTAAAGCTATTTATCTCCAATGCACATTATTACCTACATATATTTGTCAATAAACAAATTTTTGCTGTTTATTGCCAAATGTAAGTAATATGGTGAGTAACTAATTAATATCTGTACATGATAATGTAAAGAACGACCAACAATTTTCGCGAACACTATGCCATTTCACAATAATTACCCGGCCTAGCTACAAGGACAAAAAAACTGTTTGAAATTTGATTTTCCCGCCAAAGTGAAACGTTTCACCTTAAGGTATTATTCCTAGTCTCAGGTCTGTATAAAATTTAGAGTTGAATTACTTTTTATGAGAGTTAATTGTTTTTTCAACGCTGAACCCTAAAACAATGTAAACAAGGTATCTCTACCCGAAACCGGGGTCTAGCGGAAAATCACAATTTGCCAAACAATCCGGAAGGCTTTTGATTGTTTTAAGATTACTTTAAAATTAAAATCTTTAAATACTGTGACAATATACCACGCATTATTTACATATTATATTTTTTATATTTTATTTTTACATACTGAAAAAAATACGCCATCCAAGTAAATGAAATTGCATATTTATTAATTTTGAAGTCGGTTTTTTGAATAGATAATTATTATATTTTTTACGATTCCGTACCTCAAAAGAAACCCTCATAGGAATACTCTGTTGTCCGTCTGTCCGCCTGCCGTCCCCTTCCTGTACCTTTTTTTCAGGAACGCGTAATTGTATAAAGTTGAAATTTATATCAAACTAGTGCTGTTGCCCGTGACTTCGTACGCGTAGATTTTCATATAAATCATTCAATCACTTAGGCCCTTGCACAAAATAACATATAGTCCAGTCGAAAAAAAAAATTTTTATATATATATTTTTCCACCTCTAATTTGAGTATAAACCCGAAAATAATCATCGTGGAGTCAAAAAAAGTGCGAGAACCAAAGTTGAAGAAAATAAAATTCCACCCATTACGATTTTTTTGATAAACTTGATAGTATAACTCTGGAAATATTGATCCTAGCGTAAAAATGATTATGACCAAACTTGTGAGAAATTAAATTTCCAACAACTTTAAATACCATCATTTTTGCTCTAAGGTTGAAAATTAACGAGTTATTTCAGAAAAACTAAAAAAATTGAACTTTAAAACAAGATGGCGGCGAACCCTCCACCAGGATTAGTTAGAAAATCGAGATTTATACTTCCAACCATCCCCTCCAAAGTTTAAAAAAAATCACTCTGGATTTTTTTTCTATTTCAGGCTAGTTTTATATCTGCCCCGACTGGACTAATAGCCTATACTTCAGTCTGGTCGTAGCTAAGCATATTCGTGAAAACAGCAATTAAATTCGTTTGCAGTGGTTTAGGAGATGAGTGCCTGGACAAACCTTCAGCTTGGCCTAAGTTTAGCACTGTATTTTTTTTATCGCAACTAAGACCGCGTTTGACCACCAACTCGTCTGTTGGTAAGCGACGATGTGGTCGAAGATGAAGCACGCAGACTTAGAAGATACCTATTCACTCTTGCCTTGAAAAGGCCCAGATTATATCTCTCAGGAAACAAGGAAGCCGGCAGGTTGTTCCAATCCTTGGCCGTACGGATTAGAAACGTAGAATCGAAACGTTTGGTCAAGTCAAGGAAAGTCCACAATGTATGGGTGGTAATAGGTAATTAAAGGGCTGATTATGCTGTAAACAAATTTGAAGAAATAAATAATAATAAAATAAATATCTGGGACATTATTGCACACACGGTCATCTGACCCCAAACTAAGCAAAGCTTGTAATATGGCTGCCAGAGACTGATATACATACATATATATTTTTAAAAATAAACTTCGATATTAACCCATACCCAAACGGCTGGATGGATTTGGATGAAATTTGAAATATATATTGCCTATGTCCTGGATTAACACATAGGCTACTTTTCATCATCATCATCATCACCGATTTTCATCACCACGCGGGTAAAACCGCGGGGCGCAACTAGTATCATATATGTGAAAGTTTGGATGGATGGATGTTTGTAACTCAATCACGCAGAAACGGCTGGATGGATTTGGATGAAATTTGGAATATACATTGCTTATGTCCTGGATTAACACATAATAAATAAATAAAATAAAATAAAAATAAAAAAGCCTTATATTTCTTCCAGAAAATGCTAGTTTACAAAGTTGAAATTTTTTAATAGTATCGTAAAAATATACAAGGTAGTTTTTAATAGTTAGTAGTTTAAATTTTTTTGGATATGTTAGTAGTTTGTAATGTAGTAAAATTATTCTGTAAGAACCCCTCTACAGGTAAAGGCCTCCTCCAAATTGAGCCAGTTTTCTCTGGAGTGCGCTATTTGTATCCTGTTTGGACTCGCTATGCGTTTAATTTCATCCTCCCATCTGTTGCGAGGTCTTCCTTTCTTACTTTTGCCCACTGGCCCCCTCCATTCTGTCTGGATTAACACATACGTAGGCTACTTTTCATCATCATCATCATCATCACCACACGGGTGAAACCGCGGGGCGCAGCTAGTCCTAAATAAGACAACACTGCAGGTTCCACATGACAGTGCCACAGGTCGACTTCACGTTCACAATGGTCGGATATATTAGGTTTTTGCTTCATATAAATCCTTTTTTGAGAGACAATAGGCCGAGTGCCGAAGTTATCAGGTATAATCAGTGGTGCGAAAGAATTGCGTGGATGTGCCTATCCGCTTAGTCGTAGAATATATTTCTGACTGGATTAAATCCACAGAAAAGATTTCTTTTTTGTTTAAAGTAAAACGGCTGTCAAGGCATTTTTGTAAGAAATTTGTTGTAGCCACTTGCACCCATATAAACCCATAGCATCTCTGTTAGCAACTGTGACGCGCAGTTCGTCGCTTTGACATAAATAAGAATGTTCAATCACAAATCTGTCACAATATCTGGCGACAGAGTTTCCTCTCATATCCGTTCTATTTACTTATCTTTTCTGTGATTAGAATCCCATAGATTTAGAAGTATTTTTTAATTATATCTAAGGTTATACTTTTAGATCCGTCCCATAGAAAATTCATCAAAATCGGTTCAGCAGTTTGACTTTTAAATCAAAATAACTGGACAATTTTGTTTTGTTTGTTGAAAACGGTATTTGCCCATTTTGTGACGTCGGTTTTTTAAATTGATAAGTATTTTTGAGTCTATCTATAGCTTTTTGGCCTCAATCCTATAACAACCCACGGTCTCTACGGCAACGGGCACGAAGTAATAAAGCGGCTTTAACGCTGCCTCCTTTATCAGCAGCGTATTGCAAAAATTATGTTTTAAATTAAAGTTAAATGTTTCTTATTCATACCGCACCGCATTGATTTTAAGCAATTTTTAGAATGTAGGCCCTGCGACACAAGCGTCTCGCTAGTGCAGGGACTACAAGCACTTGTAAACCTACATTAATTTACCTCGTTCCCCTTGCTTCATAAAAAAAAATGGTTACAGAAATGTCCATATTTTGCCACGAACTAAGTTCCATTCACATATAAGCTAATGGAACACAATGCTACTGCTCAGTTCTACCTAACACGCCGCGTGACCCTGTTGACCTACTGAAATAACACAAAACTAACCAAAAATATATACAAAAGTAACTAAATAAAAGAAACGTCTAAAACTGGCAACACTTTCAACGTAAATTGGACGCGGATAATTATATTAGATGCAATTTTTTGAAGTACATTTTTATATTCATTAATTAATTTGGTAAATATATAAAAATTGCTTGAAATTATTAAGCGTTACTAATCTTAAAATTCTTTTAAATACTACGTAATTAAAATACAATAGATAAATGTTGATTTGAGGATTTTATAAACAAAAGTTATGTACAGGGAACACAAATGTGATATACAAGAAACACAAAAGTAATATATAGAAAACACTAAGGTGAGATACAGGAAACACAAAAATGATATACAGGAAACACTAAAGTAATATACAGGAAACACATACGTGATAAAAAAACATAAAATAAATATATAGACTGTTCTTCAAATATGGTCAAATCATACAGGACGTTGTAAAAATTTGAATAAGTATAGGTGTTTTAGGATTACAAAGTGTTGAGTGATAATGATGAGTGATAAAGTGATGTCATTGTGTGTAGTGCAGTGAAAATGCGTTTGCATGTAGTGGTGCTGATCTGTGTGTGTGTCAGAGATGTGCTCGGATCTAGGGTGATATTGGTGGAAAACGCTCCAAGTATGTATTTCGACAGTTTTTTAACCGACTTCCAAAAAGGAGGATGTTATCTATTTGACTGTTTTTTTTTAATGTTTGTTACCTCAGAACTTTCGACTGGATGAACCGATTTTGATGATTCTTTTTTTATTTGAAAGCTGGTGCTTCCCGTGTGGTTCCATTTTAATTTGTCCAGTTCTGTCATTTTTATGAAGTCGGTTTTTTGTATTGATAATTATATTTGACATTGTTACTGTCTTCGACCACTTATGTTTCCACCCAGCTCCAGATTCCAGACGTAATGTATCGTAAAAGAATACAAGAGGATAACACACATGGTAGGTACATCACGTTAAAAACCAACTTCAAAAATACATGAAAAACGTAATAAATGCCTAAAACTTGAGGGTTGCCCTCGATTTCCCTGGGATCCCATCATCAGATCCTGACTTGGTGACAATGGGACCAAATTCGAAGTACACCCTACCGAACGAAAGATTTTTTTTGAAATCGGTCAACAGTTGGCGATGAAATCGCTGAATTAAACAAAAATATAGTGGAATATAAAACCGTGCTCCTTTTGTGAAGTCGGTTAAACATTTCGCGCAGGGGTAAAAGTTGGTTTTGAGCCGACAACGTGGAATCGAGTATTGACTAGCCTGGGGTACCGTACTAAGTGCGAAATTTGTAAAAGGAGACCATTGGATAAATGTGGGAGGATAATTTGTAGAAAGGTAGACGTTTACTCCATTTGGATATCATGTAGCAACCCTTGTTGCACTGTATTTTACTAGCTGCGCCCCGCGGTTTCACGTGGATACCCTCGAAAAAGTAGCCTAAGTTCCTCCTTATAACATCACCTATCTGCCAGTGAAAGTCCCGTCAATATCAGTCCAGCCGTTTTAGAGTCCATGTGGGGAACATACATTCATCGATTTTTATTTATTCATCGGTTTCTTCTAGGCAAGCATGCTCCATCGTACAGCAAAACAACAGGCGAGTTGGCGGTCAAACGCAAGCCTATTACTGTTTTTTTTATATATAGATACAAGTATGTTATTATTTTTTACCTATACTTGTAAATAGCGCAATTTTGCATAAAACCCTAATCATCATGTCAGGTGAGAAGAGCACAATGAAGGCAGTAGGTCATCTCTATTCATATCCTTAACGGATTCACTCGAGGTTATTTTTTGTCCAGTTGTCCTACTGTTAAGAGTAGTACTCACTGACAGGGCGGCATCGAATGGCACGGCAATATTCATTTTATATTTGTCTAGTTTTTAACTGGGCAAGTGGCTTTATTAACTAAACAAATTACAAGCTAACACAAAAAAAAATCAGTTAGTCTGTCCATAGACCGTTGAAGGTCTAAAGACAATCCAAATGCTCAAGCCCACTATGTCTAGTTGTCTGACAGTTAAAGATAGCACGAGTAGTACTGTCTAAAAGGCATCGAATGGCGCGCCAAAATTGGCTCTTAGCTATTTTGTGTCTAAATGTCCAACAGTTTAAGGTTAAAAATTCACGGTAAAATTCTCTCGTGGCAATTTTTTGTTTAATTGTCCGACAGTTAAAGGCTGTACTCACTGGCAGGACGACACCGAATTGCCGTCACGGCAGAATTTGCTCGAGGATTTTTTTTGACCACTTGTCTGAAAGGGGTAGACGACTGCACGGCAAAATTAGTTCGAAGTTCTTTCGTTCAAAGTTTCAATGGCTTCTAGTAAATACTTTAACGAATTCCATACATAACATTTGGTGACGAGGATCTGATGATGGAACGGGGAGGAGGATAGAGGGGGGGGGGATAACTCTTCATACAATTATAACACATAATTATCAAACTTAATAGGTTCGATTCCCACCTCGGACAAACATTTGTGTGATGAACATTTGTGTTTGTTCTATGTCTGGGTGTTAATATCTATTTATGTATTTAAAAAAAAAAAAAAGTATATCTTTCCTGTAAAAAAATGTATGTATGTATATGTATGTCTCTGGCTGCCATATTACAAGCTTTGCTTAGTTTGGGGTCAGCTGACCATGTGTGCAATAATGTCCCAGATATTTATTTATTTAATTAAATAACCCACCCCTCGCTGATCCCGTTGCAAAGGTGCTATGCTAGCAGCATTATTACACCGGATGGAAATAGCTATCCTTTGCACCACAATTCTGTTATAATAGTTTTTCTTTAAATATATTATAACTGGTTTAATAAATAATATTTATACTTGGGTGGATATGTGTTTTTGAAAACACTATTTTAAACTATCACGGTTGTTCACTAAAGTTATATGATTATTTACGGGATATTTACCGTGGTAAGGTTGTGGAAGGAGCTCCCGATATTTCGGCGCAGTTACATGCACCATGCATTACTTCCCGTGTACATGGTGCATGTAACTGCGCCCAAATATCGGGAGCTCCTTCCACAACCTTACCACGGTAAATATCCCGTAAATAATCATATAACTTTATGAGTATTTTACTCTAATGTTTAATATGTGTAGCTCTATTACAACAGGGAGTGTCCTGAAGAACTGTTAAATCTGATGCTGGCGTTGTGGTTTTATCATCGCACTAGCCGGCAAGCTTAATCATGAAAGCTTATCCACATATCATAGATCTAGGAAATCGCATACTCTGCGTTTTACGAAATATTGTATTCCCACCTGCAATATTTCAAATGAGCACCTTCTGCGGCATTTCCGAGTAATATAACATGTGGTTTTTCAAAAGGGTTGTTAATAGAGTCTGTAAAAGTCGGCAACGTATCTTGCCCTTGGTGTTACAGATATCCATAGGCAACAGTGATCGCTTACCATCAGGCGGTCCGTTAGCTTATTGGCCACCTATTGCTTAAAAAAATGGCAAAAAATGTATTTGCCAGTCCATACAGTGCTCTGTCTAATGAGCTCTAGCCTTTAAAAGTATATATGTGATGTACATCTATTGTAATTTAATTGTAAAAAAATGTAAACATAAATTATACTTATCTAACTCTGCGAAAAGGTCAAAAGTTATTAAAAATCACAAGTCATATAACGAACGTTAAAATAACACATCTAAAGACCAGCCATCGAAATGATTTCCGCATCAAATACCTACCTCGTAGACAAGAACTGTGTAGCTCACAAAAAAAAAAAAAACACTAACACGTACGTTTGTATCTATCGTTTCCGAAAAAAAATATCCTAGGACATTTGTATGAATCGTTTCCGAAAAAATACATCAGTACGTTTTAATCGTCGCCGCCAAAAATGACAAGTAGGTACGTTTGTTTCAGAATCGTTACCGAAAAAAAACACTGGTACGTTTGTATAAATCGATTCCGAAAACAACCCTAGTACGATTGTATAAATCGTTTCCGAAAAAAATATACTAGTAGTTCTGTAACTATCATTGCCGAAAATATTTACTAGTAGAACGTTTCTTTCGGAATCGTTACCGACAAAATTAATAGTACATGTTTGTTTGTTCTCGTGTGTATTTTTTTGAATTTTTTAATGTACGTTTGTAAGAATCGTTTCCGAAAAAAAAACATTGGTAAATTAAAACTATTCCTTCCGAATAAATTATACCTCGATGTTTTTAAGAATCGTTTCCGAAATAAATCACTAGTACGATTGTAAATATCGTTTCCGAAACAAAATTAACTAAGTAGTATGTTTGTATCAATAGTTAAAAAAAAACCGAGTATTTTGTAATTAAATCACTAGTATACGTTTCTATGAATCGTTTCAGAAAAAAAACTGGTACGTTTCCGAAAAATATCACACAATCATTTGTAATATTATAGTTGCCGAAAAATTTAGTACGTTTGCATAAAATTTTACTTAACAATTTCATTTCTACTCAATAATTTGTACTTCCACACGACAAATTTCATATCCGCTCAATAATTTAAAACCCATATAATATTTTTTATCCCTCACTCAGCCATTTACACCCCCATTGAACGATTTACATCTGTGCTCTACAATGTTGATTATCACTTAATAATTTGTCATGTCCACTTAAATCATATTCATTTCTACTCAATAATTTTCGTCCCAGTCTTTCCCTTCACGTATGTGTACACAAGACAATCCAAATTAGAATACTCATTTGTTACTTATGACAATCTACTATTTCTTGAGTTAGTGAATGAATAAGAATTTCGCTTTTATATATATATATAGGCTTTTTGGAAAAACTCAGAGTCACACAATGGGCAATGGAGAGAGCTATGCTCGGAGTTCCTTTGCGCGATAAAATCCGGAACGTAGATATTCGCCAAAGAACCAGAGTCACCGACAAAGCTATTAAAATCTGCAAGTTGAAGTGGCAATGGGCAGGCCACATCGCTCGAAGAACATTACTGACAACCGATGGGGAAGAAAGGTTCATGAGTGGAGACCGCGAACCGGAAGACGCAGCGTAGGTAGGCCTTCCACTAGATGTACCGACGACATTGTGAGAGTCGCGGGCATCCAGTGGATGCAGATGGCAGGATGTCGTTCAGTGTGGAGGTTAAAGGGGGAGGCCTATGTTCAGCAGTGGACGTCTTCTGGATGATTATGATATATATGCTAGTGTGACTTTAATCACGTAGTATAGAAATCCACTTTACTCCCGTCCTGTCATTTCCGTTCTAGCCCCATATCCGTCCCCTTTCGTCCCGCCTTTACCAATCCAGCCTTTAATCCGTCCTGTAATACTAATTCATTCTACTTCAGTCCCACCATTTCTGCTCTAATCCCGCATCCGTCCACTCCACTCTCATTCCGTAATCCACTCTACTCCCATCCTGTCATTTTAGTTTCATTTATAAGTTATATTTTTTATATTAGGAACATCTTTTTTATCGGATACATTTCGGAGAGTCTGCACTTTTTTTTCTTTTGGATGGCCAGCTCAAGCATAAAAAAGCGACATCATTTCACGGTTGACATTCCAAAAGTATACGCCTGTAGGCCCTCTTGAGTACCTTGGGGTTATGAGTCCTTAAATATGACTCTGTTAAGAATATCTTCCAGTGAAATGTATCGTATCTTACAGCATGCTTCAGAAGAGTGCTGGCTGGACAGCGGGCACTGCGAAGCTTCGTCAGAAGGGTGGTCCCGTGCGAGAGGCTAGAAGACTGCACGAGGGAATGTGCTGAGGAGAGGAGATTTCACTGCGAGAGCTTTAATTATCGGTAAGTGCATCTTGACTTACAGAACAACTACCTATTTTCCGGATGTTTCGGTTCCGATAACTGACCGACTTGAGCTTTTGGGCGTCGTTTCTCTGACAACTTTCAACTTTGGCTTTGGAAAGAGTGTACTGAGTCGAAAGGGGTACTCATTATTATGATCAATTATTACTAGGGAAGCAACTCTGAAATCGTGCATACGTCAAGCAATCGTCCGAGGTGCAAACAAAACTAATTAGTTGCAACTGCACCATTGATGGTGCAAGTCGATGGTGCATACGGTACGAGGAGCAAACAAAACTAATTAGTTGCATCTGCACCATTGATGGAGCAAATCAATGGTGCATAGGGTACGAGATGCAAACAAAACTAATTAGTTGCATCTGCACCATTGATGGTGCAAGTCAATGGTGCATACCACAGAAAAGCGAAGTAAATAGAACGGTAATGAGAAGGAAAATCTGTCGCCAGGCATTATGACAGAACCTTGAATGAACATTCTTATTCAGATCAACGCGTCGAACTCCGCGTCACAGTTACTAACTGATTTCGAATGACTTACGTTCCGTTTATATTGGTGCAACTAGCTACGACAAATTTCTTACAAAAATGCCTTGACAGCTGTTCTAATTTAAACAAAAAAAAATATTTGTCATGCATACGGTACAAGGTGCAAACAAAACTAATTAGTTGCATCTGCACCATTGATGGTGCAAGTCAATGGTGCACACGGTACATCGGGTTCTAGTCCTATCTACTTTGCTCGTCAGCATCTTTGCTTAACATCAGGCGAGGCACATAATAATAATGCCTGTACAGTTCCATAATGACTGCGTAACAAATTCATAGTATTGTAGTAAAATATAAGTTATATTAGTAAAACTCACACGCCTTGTTCGCACCATTGTAGTTTCCTGATTGGCTGAAGTTATAGCGCTTATGATACTACAGCGTTAATATGATAAGTTATAATTCATGTAGGAAATATTTATTTTAGTAGGTAAAGTACATTCAAGTATTAAGCCGGGTCCGCTGCGGCTGCGGGTTCTGAGGCCTTACCCCTAGCTTCACTTTTGCGAGCCAACTTTTAGTAGGTACCTGATAGGTACCTAAAATTAATCAACTCATTTAAGCTGCATCGTTTTAAGCGTCTAACTTGAATGGACAAAAATCCGTTTTACTATGCGTGTGTGCGTGAAAATAGCAAAGCTTGGCGGCTATCAAACAACTACCACTTATCGTAGTTGATGGTACCGTTTAGACAAAAAACACCTATGCGGGTCAACTTTTAGAGCTAGGGGTAAGGCCCCAGGTCGCAGTTTTAGGACATACCCGGGTCCAACGAACGTGCAGCGGACCCGGCTTTACGTAAACAGAATTTTAGTAATGTCAACCCCCTTCACCCCTTGTCAGAAAATGTACGCAAAGCCTGCATGTTTAGTTGTGTTAAGTGTTAGTTTTTAGTTAAACAATAGTTTAAGTTTCGGTAATTTTCTGTCTTATAAGTTGTGCATGTATTGATAAAATACATTATTTTATAAGTTTCATACATTTATTAGGTTTCCGTAGCCACACAAGGAACCCTTATAAATTCGTTCTGTCCGTCAGTCTGTCTGTCTGTCTGTCCGTTCGTCTTAATTTTTTTATTGCCTTCTAAAACAAGAAATTATTTTGTAACTTTTTGGAAATAGGCTAGATGATAGTTTTTTTATTGTCCTATTAAAATGTAGCCCATAAATATAGCTGATTAATGAAAACAAAATGAAAATCTGATCAAAAATAAGCAACTTGTAAGTATTTTAATGTCACGCTAGACAGAGAGCGCGAAACAGCAAATTATGACGTCAGTAGGTAGTTATTGGGCACGCTGTACCACTTGGTCGCTGTTACAACTTCAGGTCGTATGCTCGAGGGATATCGACTGCGTTGCTCCACCTTCAGCTATCGCTTCAGGTGGAGTTCAACGCGGTCGATATCCCTCGAGCATACAACCTGAAGTTGTAACAGCGGGCCAAGTGGTACAGCGTGCCCAATCACAATGTAAAATTGAGTCAAGATAGACATTTAGATGATTATATCATTCACCTAGTCGATGGTGTAATTTATAACTTCACATTTGAATACAAAGTCGCTTTAACACCTACATGAAACGTACTAAATAAGCGACAGTATTGTGTTCAATAAAGCTTTTTTCATCAAAAGTATAAATGATGCATTTTTTTTCTAATCTTTCATTTCTATTCTAATAGTCAAGGAACTTAAACA
This sequence comes from Agriopis leucophaearia, assembly GCA_949125355.1. Classification (NCBI taxonomy): domain Eukaryota; kingdom Metazoa; phylum Arthropoda; class Insecta; order Lepidoptera; family Geometridae; genus Agriopis; species Agriopis leucophaearia. The sequence goes on from OX421289.1 coordinate 3,303,575, forward strand.
TGTTATTTATTAAACAGCCTTGCACATTAAATTTAAACAGATTATGTGTTTTACCGTCAGAAAAGAACAAACACAGACATAGTGAACTTCTACCAAATACGATTCGCTGCTTAATTTGCGGTCCGTCAAACTGTGGAAAAACCAATTTAATGATTGGGCTCCTATTACATGAGCACGGATTAAAATACTTAAATGTATATATATTCTCCAAAACTTTATTTCAACCGATGTATATGTTTTTCGATAATGTTCTGAAAATGGTACCAGCCGTAAATTTATATAAGTATAAAGAAAATGATGAAATATTGAGTACAGCAGATGCAAAACCTGATTCAGTGTTTATATTTGATGATGTAGCTTGCGAAAAACAGAATAATATTCGAGATTATTTTGCTACAGGGAGACATAAAAATATTGATTGTTTTTATTTAAACCAAACATATAGCAAGATACCAAAACAATTAATCAGGGACAACGCTAATATGATTGTTCTATTTAGACAAGATGATATTAATCTTAAACATGTTTACGATGAGCACGTCAATACAGATATGTCTTGGAATCAGTTTCGTGAAATGTGTAAAGAAATCTGGAGTATCCCATTTAATTATTTAGTAATAAATAAGGATTGTGAAAAAAATAAAGGTGCTTATAGGAAAAAATTTGATACGTTTGTTGTTTTCCATTAGCTAGTTTGATAGAAATAATATATAACGGCATTAACAATAATATCAAATTCATTCATTAATGCATCATCGGAAAGAACAGGTCGCATAACAGTAAAATATATATTATGTATAATTCAGAAAAATCATTAAAACAACAAATTGTTAAATCAGCAGATGCCGTAAAAAAAAAAGTTCAGTTGATGAAACATTTAAAATTAAACAGTGATTTGGTTATTGAAACTGCGTTAAAACCAATAACGGAACCTCTTAATAAATTAATTGCAAATAGAGTATCATCAGATGAAAGTAAGACTGAAAGGACACCTAAACGGTTGAAAAATGTTCGGTACCAGGATTTCAATGAGTCTGATAAAGGTACCAAAAAACACAGAATGTCTGATGTACCTGTTGTACACACATTAGACACGCAATCAAGTGAAGTCAACTCAGAAAGTTCTGACGAAAATGAAGATGTTGGAGATAAAAACACTGATCATCAAAATCTAAGTGCCTCATCTTTTAAGTCCATAGACTCGAATGATATGTCTTGGAGCTTAGCAGATGCCGCATTTAAAGAAATTCCATTTGGTGTTAGATTAGACCGTGGAAAACTTAAAATGGGATCTGCAACTTTTGTTCTTAAAGATTTTGAAATATCTGTAGGGGGACAAAAGTATCCTCGAACATTCGGGTTGTACGAGTTATTATTTAAAAGAACACCTAATATGTCGAAAATAACTGCAGAAGATAAGCAAAATTATAAACAAATGTTAATAGATACAAATGTACATCGCCGTGATTATGATCCAAAGAAGCCAATCAAAACCAATAAGGGTATCAAATACAAATACATCATAAAACCACTTTTCAAGTATATAAAAGACAGAGCAATAAGTACAACGAGTGCTGAAAGCCATGATCAAGAAGTAGAGGGCACTGGATTATTGCCTGTGTTAAAGAAAGTAAAAACAAAAGTAGACTATATTTATTGGGATGATCCTAATGAATTAGTCGAAAGATTACAGCTATTAATAGCATCTCGCGATGCCGGAAATTCAAATTTAGACAATGAAATAATATCAATAATCGAAGAACTTCGCGAATGTGGTGTTATTAGCTAAATAAAAACAATATTATTTCATTAGTTTCTACAGATTCATTTCAACTGTTCAGCTATCAATACCTCTGCTGCTATGAATGTGGACAAATTTGGAAATCACGTTCATAAACGTCTACGTTTACACGAAAAAATAATTAATCAATCTGCTTTAGAGTTTGATGAACAAATTATTAAGAACCATTTCTACACAAAGCAAGAAATAGATGCAAAATTTGTCGAAATAAGGATAAAAATTGAAAATAATAACAGACATAATCGAAGTGAACAAACCGCATATCCAAGAAAACTTGAAACTAAAAATGAGCAAGGAAGGAATAGTGAACGAAATCCACAAACAAGCGAGAAGGAATTATAAGCGGCGCTCCGTGGTAATTAAAGATATTGACGACCTATGGCAAGCAGATTTAATTGATATTAAAAATATATCTTTATTCAATTCCGGTTATAAATATATTTTAGTTATAATTGATGCTTTCTCCAAATTTGGTTGGGCTGTTCCTGTTAAAAGCAAATCAATGTGTGAAATAGCAAGCGCGTTTGAAAAAGTGATAAATGAAGGAAGGATTCCAATTAATTTGCAAACTGATTTAGGAACAGAATTTTACAACGAAGCTTTTAAAAAAATAATGAATAAATTTAAAATTAATCATTATTCTACACATTCTATCAAAAAAGCATCTATTGTAGAGAGGTTTATAAGAACAATTAAAAACAAACTTTACAAATATTTCAATTTAGCTGGAAACTATAAGTGGATAGGTAAACCTGTACAAGAAATAATCAACACGTATAATAGCTCAATACATCGAACTATTAAAATAGAACCAAAAAATGTTTGTACCTCAAATAGAATTTCTGTATTGCATAATATACAAAAAAGTCAAAAAACTGTTTCTAAAAAGAAAAAAACTTTCAATGTTGGAGATCAGGTTCGCATTAGCAAATATAAAGGATGTTTTCAAAAAGGTTACACACCAAATTGGTCTACTGAATTGTTTAAAATTATTAAAGTGAATGAAACAGAGCCTGTGACTTACCATTTAGAAGATCAACATAATCAGAAAATATTAGGTTCATTTTATAAACAAGAACTCCAAAAGACTAATTGTCCTGGCGTATACCTAGTAGAAAAAGTATTGAAACAAAAAGGTAATAAACTATATGTTAAATGGTTAGGTTTTAGTGAAAGTGAAAACTCGTGGATTAATAAAAATGCATTTCTTTAACATTATATATAAAATGGTTGAGACCGTACAATAAACATTATTAAGATAACATCGATGGAAGGAGGTGGTCTCATTAACACAGTGATAAATAAATTACCGTTTGAGTTACATTTACCTGGATATAATTATTGTGGTCCCGGTACAAAATTGCAAAAACGGATGTTGCGTGGTGATAGAGGAGTCAATGAACTAGACGAAGCTTGTAAACAACACGACATTGCGTACTCAAATAATTCTAATTTAGGTGATCGTCACAAAGCTGATATAGAACTCATTAACATGACTAAAAGGCGACTAAAGTCTAAAGATGCCAGTACTGGTGAAAAAATTGCTTCCTGGGTAGTAAATAAAGCTATGAAATCAAAACTTAAATTAGGTGCTGGTGTCAAAAAATTTAAGGCTTTAACTACTCAAATTAGTACAACGCTGAAAAAATTAAAACCAAAAAATAATGAAGCTGCCATTAAAATTGCTTATGCTGTTGCTAAAAAAGTATTTACAAAAAATAGAGTTCGCGTACCGCGTGTTATACCTATACCAAAAACTGGAGGTATATTACCGTTAATACCAATATTTGCGGCTCTATCAGCGTTGGGCGCTCTAACTGGCGGTGCTGCAGGTGTTGCAAAAGCTGTGCATGATTATAAATCAGCAAAACTTGACCTACAAGAATCTGAACGTCATAATAGAACAATGGAAGCAATAGCACTAGGAAAGGGATGCTATTTAAAACCATACAAAAAAGGTAGTGGTTTGTTTTTAAAAGCTCCAAAAAACTAAATACAAGGCTACCCAAACGCGCTCTGACTGACATTGATATAATGACGTATAGTGCTAATATACCTTATTTTAGAGGTGTCTACATGAGAGATAGATTACCAAAAAAACCCAAGCGGATTGAATGTGGTATAATTAATCTAGATGATCATCAAAATCCTGGCACTCACTGGGTAGCCTATGTAAAAAATAATGAATATTGTGAGTATTTTGACAGCTTTGGAGATTTAAAGCCTCCGCTAGAATTACTGAGGTATTTTAATAATCATGAAATTTATTATAATTACCTGAAATATCAAAGTTATGATTCTGTAAATTGCGGACACTTATGCATAAAATATCTGAAGAACTTCTGGAAATCCAATTTAAGTTAAAGAATCGTTAAGTTGTTGTCAGTATCAATATGTCTTTTACACTATCCATATCAAGCTCCAGTCCACTGTCTACGATAAATTATTCACCTGGCTTAGAGCTCAATGGCGAATACGAATGCGGTCTGCTATACTTCTCAACATTTAATTCTATACCTAACATCGATAGCAACAATAACAAATTACATTATGGTGATAAGGAAGTCGTTGTAATACCCGAAGGATCGTATGAGCTGAGTGATATAAACGATTACTTGGAACAGAGCATGAAAGACTGTTCTTTTAAATTAATTTGTAATAACAACACGTTAAAAACTTCCATCATATGTTCTAAAGATATACATTTTGAAAAAAGTCCTTTGCTAGCTCGAGTATTTGGTTTCAACCAAGAAACTTTAAAAGCGAATATATTAAATGAATCCTCTTATCCAGTCAACATTCTTTCGACGACCGTGCTAAGAATCGAATGTGACATTATAAGCGGTTCATACACGGACGGTAAACCCAGTCATATAATTCACGAATTTCCTCCAAACGTACCTCCTGGTTACAGAATTATTGAAATACCCAAGAACATTATTTATTTCCCAATTAACCAGAATAATATCAGCTCAATTACCGTCAGAATATTGGATGCTAAGAATAATTTAGTAAACTTACGTGGTGAAGATATACAACTATACTTACACATCAGAAGAAAATGATTGACCACAATAAAACCATAGTACAAACACTAAATAAACACATTTCAAACCGTGTCATCAACAAAAGAAGACCTCGAGTGAAACTAACTAAAGAAAATAAGAAGTTTTTGAAACTAATTGGATTATTAAAATGAGTATGCTCAGTATAACAGATACGATACATGTTGATAATTCTATTGAAAGCATAGAATATCATACATATAAGCCATATGTCAATAGCTTTCGAGAAAATGACGAAATACGAATACCTATTAATCAACAAGATCTATGCGTACTACCTTCGGCAAGTACTCTATTCATAAAAGGCGTTGTACATGTAGTTAAACGTGATACAAAAGCTGCTGTAGCCAAAGTTCATTTTACAAATAACCCAGTATTATTTTTCTTTCAAGACATTCGATATGAGTTAAATGGAGTAGAAATAGATAAAATAAAAAATGCTGGTATTACTACCACTATGAAATCTCTAATTTCAATCAATGATAACGAGTCTAAGATGTCGAAGTTATGGGGGTGGGATATGAATGGTACCACAAATAAAGCAGCAGGTAATTTTTCAGTGTCTATACCTCTTAATAAAATACTAGGTTTTGCTGAAGATTATAATAAGATTATTATGAATTGTAAGCATGAGTTGATATTACTTCGGAGTAGCACGAATCTCAATGCAATAAAACTAGAAGCGGGTGAATATGTTCATAATGTTGAAATAGAAAACATAAACTGGCGCGTACCCCATGTGAAAGTATCTGATCGTGAACGGATTAATTTACTCAAATACCTGGAAAAAGATCGTTCTATCAGCATGGTTTATAGAAATTGGGATCTTTATGAATATCCTGCTCTTCCAAAAACTAGAAAACATACATGGTCTGTAAAAACTTCTTCCCAAATAGAAAAACCACGGTATGTAATAGTAGGATTTCAAACAAACCGTATGCGTCGTGCCGATGCCGACATGTCTCAGTTTGACCATTGTGACATAGAAAACTTAAGAGTTTTTCTAAACTCTTGCTATTTTCCATATGAAAATCTGAATACCAGGTTCGCTGACGATAACTATTCCCTTATATATGAACGCTACACTAGATTTCAACAGTCGTATTACAACCGTCGGCCAGAACCGTTATTAAGTTACGAAGACTTTAAGTCTAGGGCGCCTCTTTTTGTGATAGATTGTTCGAGACAAAACGAAACTCTTAAATCTGGACCTATAGACGTGCGAATTGAACTTGAAACCGCCATTGAGTTTCCAGAAAACACATCAGCATTTTGTTTGATTCTAAACGATTGCATCGTTGAATACAAACCGTTGAGTAGCACTGTCAAGAAATTATCATGAATTCGGAATACATTATAGTGGATTTGCAAGGATTTAAAGATACCAATAACTTTTTTATCATCAAAGAATTGGCTTTGGCTACGGTAGAATACACCCAAGTGTTTTTAGTGAAACCACCTTACCCATTCTCTCGACTCATAGAAAAGGAAAAGAAACAAGTTTCATGGTTAGAAAGATATCGTGGCATATTATGGAGCGAAGGTTACATCGACTATAGTGAATTTAAACGTGTCAGCAGGACTCTATTAAATAATAAAAAAGTTTTCGTTAAGGGTTTGGAAAAGATTAAGTGGTTACAAAATATTTGCAATAGTAATTGTGATATCATAGACATTGGAGAAAAGGGATGTCCTAATTTATTGTTATTGGAACAACTTTATAATCAAAATGGTAAAAACTCTCTAAATTGTGTATATCATAAAAAACATTGCGCATTAAAAAATGTAATTTTAGTTAAAAAATGGTTTATTGATAACTATATGAATGTATTCAAATTTTTCGAAAACTTCAGTGAAAATAATCACAAAAATGTAATAAACAATAATTTTGAAAATGACAAAGAGGAAAGTGATTCTAGTGAATCTGGTGGTTATGATTGTGTTGATAATTGATGAGGTCTATAGATATCTATTGCAATATATTATGTTATTATACAATAACCTAATTTATTCTAATCAATTTTATAACCTAATACTATCTTGACAAATGTTACCAATTATGATAAAAATTATAATTGTATGTAATAATGATCAATAAATGTATGTTTAAAAAATAAATTGTTTTATTTAAATGAAACAAAAATCTTATTTATTACCTGTGTAGTTTATTTAAAAATATAAATAAGGATATATACATTAATTTAAAAACTTAACTAACTTAAAAATTACTTTAAAATTTACTTATTTTTATTTTATTTATGTTTACATTTTATTAATTCACAGAGTCTCATTACTTAATCGTTTTGAAATTTTATTAACAACACTTTGAACTGAGTCTAACACTTCATCTATTGGATGAGTCACGATGTATTGCACTCTTACCGATTCACTGTAGGTATTTTCCCCTTCGTTGAAATCGTATACTTGAATTTTTAGCATTTTATATCCTCTCTCTGAAGATTTATTGATAACATAAGAAAGCGTCTCTTTCTTACTTTTTTTCATCATTTTTTTCTTCTTAGTAGCCTCAACTTTAGCGAGTTTAGCTTCAGCTAGTTCGAGCTTGCGTTTGGTTCGCTGTTCTGCCTCAAACGAGTCCCAGCCTGCTAATGGATCCTGTGCGCAAGGCATGGAATAGTAATCATCATTTACAGTTGACATGTTGATCTGAAAAAAAAAATAGAGATAAATAAGAGAAATGCACCATAAGTGACATTAAAGAACATTAATAAATTTATCCAAATCAAACAAAACGCTCACCTTTATAGAATCAAGTGTTGAACGCAAATCAATACCAAATATTTATTTAGCGAGTTGTAAAAATTATTTTTGCATGCGACCTGCCTGCAGTCTAGATTATAATTAATGAATGTGCAAAACTACAATAGCAATTAACACAAATAATGCTGACATCAATCGAAAAGAGCAGGATATAACTTGTCGCTCCCTCACAACGTATCAAATATCAACCCAGGCAGCGTAACTATAATACCTACCTATTAAATTACAACAATGGTTATCTATTTTATCTCTGTCAATCAAACTTGTTTCAACTTGTTGCTCATTTTATATAGACCTCACATTCACCTACTAAAATTGATGTCCTACCTACTTAGGAAAGTTGGTATGATTGGTTAAGGAAGTAGAGTTAGTAAAAGTCAAAATTACATGACATCATTTATTTCTATCGTCTATCATACTAAATTACAAACTAATCTTAACAAACATTACAAACTATAAGTACTAAGTAAGTACATCATATTCTATTATCATTGAAGGATACAATAATAAGGTACTTATTTACTAATACTTAGGTCATAATTAAAACATACTTAATCATGACTTTAAAATATAAGTGCTACCCCAAGCCAGGGTAGATATTCTATTACTAGAAACACGTCTCTTATCATCGTTTCCGGAGAGAACAATTTTATTTACTTGTTTAGTAAATATTCGGTGCTTTATCGATTTAAACAATAAGTTCTTTTTACGTACAATGCTTTCATTAAAATTCACGTTTTGATAATCTGATAAGTCAAAATTACGAATCACGCATGTCTTTACTCCTTTAGCTTTTTTTATTGTACGTTTTTCAGTTTTAACGCAATATAATTTCGACCGCAACCCAACAAAGTCAGTTATTATACTTCCACCCATTTCATCCTTAAACAAACCAGGTATTTTTTTGTTCATTAATGGTAAATTGTATTGATTTTTACGTTCGTAATTACTTGTGTCAAAATAATTCAAGAACGAGTCTTTCATGTCTTTATAAAAATCGGGTGTCTTTATGAAGTATATAAAACTGTCGGTGTCTGTGTAGCATAATTGAACACAATCATTGTACACTGGTTTGATGACATTATAGTGGAAGTTGTACATGTGTGCTTTAGACAATTCCAAGACTGAAAAACCAATGTAAATTGGTTTATCAAGAATTACTCGATCAGATTTCATTTGAACTGCTACTAAATTATCAGAAAAAACTGATGCACTATGAAAGTATGGACTACTAACCAATTTATCAGCGCTTGTTCTTTTTTTAGTAACATTGTTTTTATCGTTCCATTGATTTACAAGATGCACTTTGACTCTTGATTCTGTGTTTTCAAAAGATTTACCAAAAACACTATTATTTAAAAGTTTGAAAAAATCTTGTTCAAACACGGATTCAGCTTTTTGACGAAGTACTGTGTTAACCTCAATGTATCTTTTCAGATAAGAACTTTGATTGAATGCGATCACTCGATGTATTTTCCGCAATTCCAGACCGTGTTCTAGGCATTTCTTAAGATTGACATAATGAATTACGTACTCGTACTTGTTGTACAAATTTGGAACGAGTTTCATACATTTTCCGTGTGGGGGTATACATTTTTCCCCACAGAACGGCAAATCGTTATGCGATGAATGCAAGATATCTGGATATGCCAAATCTACTTCCAAAATGTAACCTTCATCAGCATTGTCTAATACTTTCATTACATCCAAAGTATTGATTTCTTGTTGGCTTAAAAACCTAAAGTTTGACAGCGGAAGTGACTGACACATGCTGTACCCATACAGATTATTACAATCGAGATATACTAAAAATGAATCCTCTTGATTTGGGTCATAGTTAGACATATATTTGTTGTTAGATTTTGCATAGCGGTGCGTACACATACACACACCTCCGCGAATTCCTTTTTGTATCATACGTAATATTGCTAAGTCATTGATTAGCTCTAACTGGACGGAAGAACCTAATAAAAAACTATCGAATGATAGAGAAGGGAGAGTCAAGTAGGCGGCTGGATCTAACTGATAATGCATCTTACTTGTCCTACGAAACTTTTCAAAAGTGTCTGTCAATAGTAAAACATCTGTTTTAACATATAAGTCTGTGTATTGACCTAAATTCTCGATGTTGAACTGCGACCAAACTAGCTGGGCATGGTAGTAATCAGCGTCAGATATATTTGTATCGTTTAAAGAACTATAAAACTTTTCCCGTGGGGGTAAAGCTGGTTCCGTATAGCATTCCCATTTCGTCATATACACATAAGGGTAAACCCCTTTCCGAGTCAGTAACTCGAATTGGCTTTTGTCCGGAAAATGTCTATGCATATGCACTAAATCGTTGCAGTTTAGTGTTTGAGATAGCTTGTCTAGACTTGTGCTCAAAAATTTGAACGAATCTACGAAACGTAGCTGCAGGTATTCATCTAGGGCAACTTCCACATATTTAGTAAAAGAAATATAATTTTCTTTTGTCTTTGGTATGACTTTAATTGAACCCGGTAATTCTCCTAATTCTTTTATAAATAAGTGACAATCATAACCGGACAAGTTATGAAAAAAAATTGGGATAAATTTTGGTAGCTTGTAATTTAGATTACACATCTCATGTGCAGCACCCCGGAATTTTCCAGTTAAATGACAATGATCGCGAACTTTGCAACCCCACGTTAAATGCCCACAAATGTGACAACGAATCGATTCATTAAATACTTTTTCATCATGCTGGTTAAATATTATTGGAGTCTTTTTGCCAAGGATCTTATGAATTTTATGTACGTCATCAAGTAGTGAAGTTATGAATTTTGTAACACAATCTTCCCCGCGATAGCTTACGAACCGGTTATATGATTCATCGAGCACGCAAACAATATTATATGCAAAAGCGACAGGTACGTGATGATGTCGATCAGATGTGCTGGATATTTTGGGATCAAGTTCACAACCTTGTACAGGACGTAACATTGTTTCAAAGTCAGCGTAAATGACGAATGGAACATCTTGCTTGCGATTATAGTTTTTAAACTGTATTACTGACCCCTTTTCAGGTAAAATAGTAACGATACCCCCACAAACATGATGGTCGAGCTCTTCATTTGAAGAAAAGAATAATAAACAATTTTCGCAACAATGTAACTTTCCATGATGTCTTGTTAATTGATTTCTCACCAGACGAGGTAAATCTTTTACTAAACAAAAATGTGACGACGTGTTATTTTCAAGGAACAATAGATGAATTCGGTGTTTGTAACTCTTAGATTCTGATTTATACAAAGGCCCGGTTATAACTTTACTATCTCTTAAACCATAAACGTAGATACTCAAGTCAGGATTATTTTTTTCAAAAACAGAAATATCTGATAAAGTCATAGGGAATGATAAATCTTTGATATTTAGTTTGTCTTGAAAACAAGGATACGAAGTAACCCGGTCTGGGTGTTCGGTTGCGGGGTAAAGCGCAGCGATAACACACCACAAAAAACAGTAATCATCGTTATTTTTAATGTTTAAACACGCTTTTTTGTTTTGTATGAATTTTGGTAAATTTATGAAGTTTGAACCTCGCAGTGGTTCATATTTACAAATATTTATTTCCAGATGACAATTGTTTAAAAATGTCCACCCACTGTCTCTCTCTTGGAATTCTTCTATTTTTTTCATGATACTGTTTAAAATGTTTGTGTACAAGTTATTGAAATCATAGTTTAGATGAAGTGTAAAATTAGTAGTTGCAAAAGATTTCATTTCCTGTGTATCATTTTTAAACATAAGAAACATAGAAAACAATTCAAAATTCACTTTAATGCAAGTGTGAGTTTGAAGTGATTGATCAAGAAGCAAATTAATCTTTGTGCGAATAGCATTAAAGAAAGTGGGTACACAAATTCCTTCCTTATCATCTGATACTTTGACTCTATAACTCGCTATGCGATTGCGAAATGCTGACTCAATAATGTCTATACCATCACACATCGGTAAAAATGTACGGTTCTTATGTTTAGTACTACGTGTATGACCTAACCAACATTTTTTTTCAACGTCAACGTTACACGTTTTGCAGAATGGCATTTTAAATTTCTAACAATTCCCTATAGAAACTTCCCAATATCCTATAGAAACTTTGTTCAATACAAGTAATTTAGTATGTTAACCGTTTATTTAATTATTATTAGTGCTAGTTATACGTATCTAAATAATTTGCGACAGGAATAAAATCTAGTTTGAAGTTCACTCAATTGTAAAAAGTAAATGAAGTTGAAATTAGTCGACCATGCCTTATTCGCAACGTCTATTAAGCACATAACACACTGAGCTATAATGTATATTTTATATTTTTAGTTCAAAATATTCAGAAGTGTAAAAATCTAAATATTAATTATCTTGTCTGTTAGTATACCTCAATAGAAAATATAAGAAAGATTGTGCGGAAAGTATGTTATATTTGAATATTATTATAGCTCAGTGTATGACAACCATTATAATTATTTTTTGCAATATGGCATTTCAAATTTATTTACTCCCTAAAAGGTGGAAATTATATTCAATACTAGTATATTGTTTTATAATATTTATTTTCTTAATAATAAGGCCACCTAAAGCTATCTAAATTATTCGAAAACACAAATTAATTCTAGTATACTTAATTATACCGCGTAAAATCTAGTGACAAAAAGAACACAACTTAAAAATATATTTAATGACAAAATGATAGACCTTTCTTATTATAGGACACTCCAAATCAATCCTACTACTTGTCCTTGAAATAAACACTATCTGAATAAAATGTTGGATCACAAGCTTCAAAAAGCTTGTGAGCGTCCCTCACAAAGCTCTGGAGCTTACTCCACTGCGACGAGTCTGGTTCAATTTTGAGTTTGGCTCTTACCAGTGCTTTTTTCCACCGCTCCTCTGGAGCAGTGGAATCAGCATCTTCAGAGTCATAAATTTTTAGGTCTATGAAATAATCACCCTTAATGTCTGCGACTCGTCGCTGTGAGCCGTTAGCCACGCGGTTGACGAAGCTGCTGGTGATGGTTGATTTTTTGGGTTGTGGTGTCTCTTCGACGGCTTCTTCTAGTCCGAAAATGTCCGTGCGTTGGGATTTTCCACGTAGGCTGTAACAATTAATAAAATTTTAATGGATGTTATAACTCTAAACAGGTAAACCCATAGTTTATAAGGTTACCACCATACCAACAATAAATCACAAAGTTAAAGAATTACTACTTGACACTTGTTTATACTGACATAATAAATCTATACTAATATTATAAAGAGGAAAGATTTGATTGTTTGTTTGCATTGAAAAAAGCTCCGAAACTACTGAACCGATTTTATAAATTCTTTCACTGTTGGGGAGCTACACTATCTCCGGGTGACATAGAGCATATTATATTTTGTAGCGAAGCCTAAAGCCGAGCTAGACCCGTGCGAAGCCGGGGCGGCCGGCTAGTAATAAAATAAAGACAGTACAAATAAAAACTTAATGTAAGTATTTAAAATTAAAATAAATAAGTATCTAACAAAAGAAAAATACCTCTGAGTAATTTTGTCTCCTTTTCTTTTCTTCCCGATACTGGCAGTTGTTTCTGCAGATTTCTTTCCTCTCTTGTTTTTCTGCGCTGCTGGGATGATGATGGGTACTGCTTCTGATTCTGAGTCAGACCTGAAAAAAAAACTTTGATTACAAACTTTATAATTACTACTAACATGAAATATATGGGGTCAAACATGACAAGCGTCGAGCGCAGTTATTTAATTCATGATAAATTAAAAGTACTGAAACTTATGTAAATGACTGAAACATTATGTAAGTACTAAATATTAATAGTACGTGTGATATTTACCACATCACAATCAGCTTACTCAAGACAACACAATTATATCAAAAATTAAGAGTAAGGTAAGTTACTCACTTACATGATGAATTTAAATTCACTCGAGGTCACTCAGGGTACTTCTGATGATGATGAAGATGCTCAAGATGCTGGTGAAGCTGAAGTTGCTGACGTCCACGTCGAAGACAGAATTCAGTATGAAACAATTCCTTCAGGTTCGAGTTTTATACGTAAAATCGTATAAAATGATATAATTTAACAAAAGAGCTTAAGTCACATATTATATGACAAGAATAACAAATCAATGACTACTAATTTAAAAGCAATTAATTACTTACATCATAATCATACATGCATCGATTTGAAATTGTAGACTTCCGCATTTACGAGGCTTTAGGTAGGAAAATTGATGACTTAGGCATTCCCACGTGTTGTAAAACACATAGTATTTACGTATTAGTTTTACATGAAAATGCTGACGTGCATACAGCACACACATTTAAAGGTAGGAATTGACGTCACTGCAACACCTGCTTAATATAACCTATTAACTAGTTTCGCCCGCGGTTTCGCTCACGATTTTCTCGATTATTTAGACATAAGTCAGGAATCATAAACAAATGATACCCATAGTACCCGGATTGTATCCCAGCGAGACTTTCTATAAATCTTGTATGTCAACTTGTCTTTTATTTCTCAATAACAATGTAATTGGTACCTCTTAATTTAGTACTTATGAAATATAGGTAGATGTGAAAAATTAAAACAAAATATACATTAGATGAATTTTGTTAGATAAGCGAAAATTCATGCAAATCCATCCTTCTAATATTTTCTTAATTTGCAAAATCGTTTTCAAAAATCACAAAAATAATAGGTGAACCCTAATTCAGAAATGAGGTCAAGTAATATCAATTTACAACGTTCCCACTACTTGCTAAGGCACAGAATATGTAATAAAACTTGCAGATAAAGCATAAAGTTATATTAGTACAGGAGCCCGCAGCCATTCAAATAACAATAAAGGTTAGTAGGTTATCTTTGTGAAATTGGTTTAAATTACATCATAGTAGATACTAAAACCCAAATCTTACAAATCATAATCCGCCGTAGTCTAAATACATCTTAAAATATGAAAATGGTTTGTAAAGAGGGTCTAATGTCAGCTGTTTCAGTTTGAACTGGTACTCTTAAATGTAAATGATTAAATAATAATTTATACCCTGACTTCAAATGATATTAATGTCTGTATATAACAACTTTCCAAAGTCTTACTCTTTCTTATGGTAATTGAACAAAGACCTCGAAAATTAAATAATTAACACATTTTGAGATCTTTGTTTTATCACTGTATATGGTTACGGCGGGTTTACGATCTTTGAGACTTGGATTTCAATATTTAAAATGGTGTTATTTAGACCAATTTCACATAGATAACCGGTAACCTTTATTGTTATTTGAATAGCTTCGGGCTCCTGTACTATATGTCTATGTCAACTACTTAATTTCTCCGCGTATACACACACATATCACGTTAGCTACATTTTAGTTATTTTTCTACTGTGAACTTGTGTAGTGCTATGCGATGGTGACATAAATAATTAAATTTAATTGATGGTGTTAATTTTAGTGGGTATATATCGTTTAGCTTCAAGTTTAGAATTTAAAGTTACCTTGGTTTCGCTATTTACTTCCTGACTGCAGATGAAAATTAGTACGCAGTCATTATTACAGAACATGTGCCAATTTCTTGTGGGGACGATCATAGGTACGCACACTGAAATCGAGCACATTTTCTATGTAGTATGTGGAGTGGAAATTACTGCTATCTAGCGACTGGGGATGAAAATTAGTACGCAGTCACTTTTGCAGAACTTGTACCAATTTCTTGTGGGGATGATCATTAGTACGCACACTGAAATTGGTGCACATTTCCTGATACTCCTGTGTTATCTCTGCCGATGAAAATCAGTACGCAGAGACTTTGAGAAGTAATAGCAAACCACTTAGGTACAATAAATCTATTCTGATCTGAACAGTACCTATAAAATTATAACTTTATCTAGTTTTCTTTCTTATTCACAATTTTTCATACACATTATGTTACGTTATTATATCTCACCATCGCTATAAAGAGTAGTAAGTGGTGTGAAAGTGACTTTGTATTCAAATGTGAAGTTATAAATTACACCATCGACTAGGTGAGTGATATAATTATCTAAATGTCTATCTTGACTCAATTTTACATTGTGATTGGGCACGCTGTACCACTTGGCCCGCTGTTACAACTTCAGGTTGTATGCTCGAGGGATATCGACCGCGTTGAACTCCACCTGAAGCGATAGCTGAAGGTGGAGCAACGCAGTCGATATCCCTCGAGCATACGACCTGAAGTTGTAACAGCGACCAAGTGGTACAGCGTGCCCAATAACTACCTACTGACGTCACTTCTCTGTACGCCATATACATTATATTCTAACAAGTATGGCGCACAGAGGAGTGACGTCATTTTTTGTTTTGTCTCTACCAAAAACTTTAAACTCTTATTTATCAGAACATTAATAACCGATTTAAATTATTTTTTCAAAAGGTTTATTTACAATAACTTAAATAACATTCCAATAGTAAAAAAAAAAAAAAAAAACACATATTAATACCTAACTAGTAAACTAATCTATTATACAGCTACCAGTAGGAACGTCCCCAAAATGCTGGCCCCATTACCACGTTGCATGGCAATGCTCACTCTTTGAGCAAAGTAGAGGCCAGCATTCTGGTCACGAGTTTAATTTTTTTACTATTAAAATGTTATTTAAGTTATTGTAAATAAACCTTTTTTCAATAAACATATTATATTTACTTAAATTCTTCATCAAAGCTAATGGTTTCAACGACACGTCAGTCAGTCAACGAACGAACATCAGTCATCTACCCTATTCACACTCAATATATTTTAACCGACTTCCAAAAAAGAGGATGTTTTTAATTCGAACGTTGTTTTTTTTATGTTTGTTACTTCAGAACTTTCGACTGGGTGAACCGATTTTGATGATTCTTTTTGTATTTGAAAGCTGGTGCTTCCCGTGTGGTCCCATCCAATTTCCGTTTTTTCATATTGATATGTCTTCAATAATGTGACAATGTACGAGCAATACAGCTGCAGACGAGAAGATACCGTCTAAGATAATGAATGTGAACTTACTTGTACATGGCAATTCCGTGGAATGTCATGACCCATAATTAAATGACTGTACACAATAGTACAAGATGGTTATCGTATATCATTTGTAACATTGTCTCACTTTGTTGTATAGTGTGCATGATACTTTAGTAGGGTTCGCCAATTTAACTAAATATAAGTTTAAAACACGAACTCGTGAATAGGCAAAGTGCACTAATCAACTATCACAGTAGTTAAAAGACATAGATAATAATGTCATTTTTAATTATAGACTCAAGAAATTTTTAATTGACAAAGATTGTATAAATGATAAGGACATTAAATAATATATTAATAGTAATGAATGTGAATAATTAAATTGAATTTGATTTACGGACACCTATAAAAGTAATTATTAAGATTTTTATTTTCAGTAAACAAACTCACAAATGTTGCATGCCAAACTGTTTAGAGGTTAGACAGTAAAAAATGTGTAAAAAACACTGAGTTATTTGAACACGAATGATAATCGTGCTAAGGCATATCTCCCTTGCTTTGTTTTGAGGTTGTTAGTTTCACCACCTTTCTGTGTAACCTTGTGTGTACTAGATATATTCAATTATTTAGTATACATCATCATCAGCCAGAAGACGTCCACTGCTGAACATAAGCCTATCCCTTTAACCATCACACTGAACGACCTCTGTATCCACTGGATGCCTGCGAGTCTCACAATGTCGTCGGTCCATCTAGTGGGAGGCGTAGGTACCTAAGCAGCATCTTCTGGTTCGTTGTTTCCACTCAAGAACCTTTCTTCCCCATCGGTCATCAGCTCTTCGAGCGATGTGGCCTGCCCATTGCAACTTCAACTTGCAAATTTTAATAGCAATGTCGGTGACTCTGGTTCTTTGGCGAATATCTACGTTCCGGATTTTATCGCGCAAAGAAACTCCAAGCATAGCTCTCTCCGTTGCTCGTTGTGTGACTCTGAGTTTGATTTAATATATGTATTGTAGTTAAGTTTATGCATGAAATAACCTTGCGTTCAGCCCAATTATACTAGTTAGTAGAATATTTAGGCCACCGCCATGGTGCGATGCGGATTCACATCATCTTTTATGCAGATTATTGTTTGGTTACTGGCGGCAGGGGCGTATTCAGAACTATGGACCTCAAAACACTATTTCAAACGCTGTTTTAAACTATCCCGGTTGTTTACTAAAGTTATATGGTTATTTACGGGATTTCAGCTCCTTCCACAACCTTACCACGGTAAATATCCCGTAAATAATCATATAACTTTACTGTTTTAAACGGTTGTTCACTACAGTTCAATGATTATTTACGAGATATTTACCGTGGTAAGGTTATCTTCCCGTGAAAATGGTGCATGTAACCGCGCCTAACTATCGGGAGTTCAATTCACAATCTTACCACGGTAAATATCACGTAAATAATCTTATATTTGTTATGGGCCTCAAATTGTATTGCTTTTAATTTTTATTTATAACTAGCTGAATTCCACGGTATTGCCCGTGACTTTCCAGTTTTTACGCATTTCTGGGGAGAAAAGTACCCAATAATGTACGTCCTCATGATGCACACAATTTTTCTGACAAAGGATCGATGATCGGTTTCTAGGCGTTTAATCACGAAAAGCGTACAAACAGACAGAGATACAGAGTTACTTTCGCTTTTATAATATTAGTTGCCTTTAAATATGTTTATATTTTAACACACACGCCACGCGTGGCTATTAATATTTATAATAACATAAAATCTAAGAAAATCGAATAAAGAATAAAACATTACAAAACTTAAAAAAAAAAACACATTTTGAAAAAAAAAATTGCTGATTTGGAGCCCACCAATCAACGACGATGCTTGTTTTTTTATATTAGAACATTTCGCAAAATTCCCATTTCTCAAATGGCTGAATCCGTCCCTGTGGTATCAGTAGAAGCGGCAAGGTCCTATAGTTACAACAATGCTGATCGCGTAGCCAGATACAGCTCGAGGACGTAGCCCTTTTAGATTGGAACCCAATGTATTTTGTTAGATTAAATATGGCCGATGCATAGAGTGATGGTGGGCGAGCGGTAGCAAGTGCGCTTTACGGCACCCGGTTCGATCCTCAGCCCTACATCAATTAATTGTTTAGTACTTTTTTGATGCTATCGCATAAAAACGGTTTTTTTTGTATAAAAATGGTATTTTTGTATGAAACCAAGTCCATCAAATTTATTGAATTTGAACAAAAAAATAATTGCTGCACCACGGGGACGTTGACCTACGAATAAAGTTGTTTTTAATATACAGGAATTACACGTAAGATTAGGCCGGTCACTATGACCCACTTAATCTTATGTAAGAACTAGCCGACTTCGCACGGGTGTAGAAAAAAAATGGTTAAAACTGTAAACGTAAGCCATATAAATATTTTTTTCGGCAACTTGGTTGTAAAATATTGTTTTTTTCCACTCACATATTACATTTTCATATTAGATTTTATTATATATGTAAACTTTTCGTGAAAAATTATCTAACTGATGGTGAAAACCGCATCAAAACCCGTTGCGTGGTTTAGGAGGAGTTAGTGGATATACAGACAGTGACTTTATTTTATGCTATTTCGAAATAAAGATCTGCTCTAAAACGAAACAATAAAAAGTAATGTCACTGAGAACAGTTCATCTACTTAAACTAAATTACACGTAAGGTTAAGCCGGTTACTTTTACCGACTTAATCTTACGTATGTGATTCACGTATAAAACGAATCGTTTGAAAACTACGTCAGTTTTCATAATAATAATCCATCGTTTTTGTTTCAGACTTGATCCGTCCTTCCGTGGCAAAGGCATCTGCGAGCTGATGACAAAACCCATCGAAGCCTTCGACCTTCGTCGCGACTTCGTCCAAGACAAAGACTACGATTTCTACGAGATCGACCGGAACAGCTTGGAACCCAACTGCCCTGAAACTCTTCACGGCCCGGGGCTTTTACATTCTGGTTTTTTATCTTCAAAAGACCGAGATGACAGAAATAGGCCAAATAGGCTGGATCCGAATGAACGGAGTCGGCCAAATAGGGTAGATGGTTGGAGAGATAGAAATGACTGGGTAGGGAGTAGGGGGGATGGGTATTCGTATCAGGGTCATAAAGGTGGGGATAGGAGGTATGAAGATCGGTTCGTGCCTTATCAGATTGGTAAGTTAACCATTGACTGAGGAAAGGTGTGCCCTTTGTGGCTTTGTCAATCATTTGGCATTCTGTTAACCATTGATTAAGGAAAGATGTGCCTAACACTGTTTTTAACTATCACGGTTGTTCACTACAGTTATATGGTTATTACATATACCATATCCTAATCACGGTAAATATACCGTAAATAATCATATAACTGTAAAGATATGCCTTTTGTGGCTTCGGCAGTCATTTGGCATTTTGTTAACCATTGATTATGGAAAGATGTGCTTTTTGTGGCTTGGTCAATCATTTGGTATTTGTTAACCATTGAATAAACAACTATGTGCCTTTTGTAGCTTCGTAAATCATTTGGCATTTGTTAACAATTGATTAAAGAAAGATGTGCTTTTTGTGGCTTCGTCAATCATTTGGTATTTAGTTAACCATTGATTAAGCAATGTTGTGCCTTTTGTAACTTCATAATTCATTTGGCCTTTGGCAAATATCGAATTATACAATACTAATAATCTACCAATAGCGTTTTTCTTCCCTTTAATTTAAACCTTCCCTTGTTTTGTAACATAGAAAATCCTATCTATGGCCCAGATTGTTTCGCATTAACAGTGTGATGTCAAATATTAACTTATGGCAATAGTTTTTTTTGAACAAAACCATTTTTTATTCTAAATCTATCCCAGCTTAGCCATATTATTCTATAGTCCATGCAGTATAAAAATGATGCAAATTCAAGAATTCTCGCTTCACTCTCCATTTACATTCTAAACGGAACAAGAAACCCATTTTTCGGTATCTTGGACATCCTAGACTTCTACTCTTTGACAATGGTCGTGAATTTACTGGTTCCGTTTTAACCTTTCCAGGGACAGTAAAACCAGATGATGACCAGCAAAATTGGGGTCAGTATGGAGGCGAATATGGAGGGTCGCAATATTATAAAAACCGAAACGATTATCATAAATCTATCAGCCATTGGGGTTTGACTAGCGAACGACCTATTTATGGAGTCAAACCTTATGACCATGGACACGAGCATCAAAATTTCGACCACGACAGAGACAAAAACGATTTCAACTATTACTCTTTAGGAAAAAACCTAAGGAAGTATTTTGAATCTCACACCAAAGATGAAAACGATTTCGATTTCTCTAGCAACGGTCATAGAGATTACGACAAACATGATCGAATTGGCTATCATGGCAATGATAGAACAAACAACCATCACAACAAAAACGTTTTTGAATACCATTCAGGAAAAGATGATTTTGACCATTCTTTGGGGAGAGAGGATGGGAAGGATTTTTCTGCCGGAGACGATTATTATGGTGTTGGAAAGAGTATACACAGGTATGGATATGGGGCATGGAAGAAGGGAAGGTGGAATGCGTCAGGATTAACTAATGGTATTGAAGATGAGCAGAAGAGTTACCATGAAGCTTCTGATAGAAATGACGACTCCATTGCTAAAGGTAAGATGTTTATTTTACAACTTTCTCGACAACAATCTTACCTGATGGAAAATGATGACGTGGTAGATGTAGTACGTGTCCTGAGGAAGTACTTGCACACCTATTATTATTTTTTTATATAAATAAGTAGGCTTGCTTACCGCCACCTCCCTTGATGTTAAGCGATGATGCGGTCTAAGATGAAGCACGCTTGCCTATGAGTAACTGATTCACTCATGATTTGAAGACCCCCAAATTATAACGATCAGAGAAAAAGTTAAAAATATTCCCCTTTATTTTTTACTTTTTCCTACCTCGTACAAGAAACAACTTTTATCTAAGTACGTATTTTTATTTTTGCTCTAAATGTAAAAACGGTAATACGTACAAGCGTTTTGTAGTGGTAGGACTCTATTGCACGGGTCTGCCTGGGGAAGTACCACACCTTTGCCAGTTATTCAACCGCCAAGCAGCTCTCAGCTGTCCGTCTCCTAGCCTGCCAGTAACGAATGTTCCAGATTGTTTTTCCCGCCGCCGACCTGGCATGTCGCTGAGCACTGGGGCGATCAGAAGGTCTCTGATAGCCAGGAGTGTGGTGGCCTGCGAAGCAGCTTGCTTCGGGGAAAAGGAGTTCAAATGCGTATCTTACAGTTACAGGTAAGGAAAGTATCAAATAAATAAATATAATAAAATAATAATTAGAATAGAGTTAATTAAGTAGTCCTAAATGATAATAATTAATTTCAGGTAGAGTGCCCAAAATGCTGGCCGCGTTGCCTCGCTGCATGGCGAGGCTAACTTTCTGACCCAAATATAGGCCAGAATTTTGGTCACGCAAAATAATAAATAAATAATATTTGGGACATGATTGCACACATGGTCATCTGACCCCTAACTAAGCAAAGCTTGTAATATGGCTGCTAGAGACTGATATACGTACATTGTTATTTTTAAATATAACACCCAGACATAGAAAAAACACAAATGTTCATCACATAAATGTTTGTCCTACGTGAGAATCGAACCCACGCCCCCAAGCGCTGAAGGCAGATACACTACCAACTGAGCTAACGGGGCTGTATTGACTTAGTTTGAACGTTTCGAGAATAGGCTAGGAGAATATAAAACTGTTGTACTTTTTGAGACCTTCATTAATACATTTTTAACCGACTTCCAAAAAAGAGGAGGTTATCAATTCACTTGTATTTTTTTTAATGTTACCTCTAAACTTTCGTCTGGGTGAACCTATTTTGAAGATGAATTTTTTATTTGAAAGCTGGTGCTTCCTGTTTGGTCCCATTTCAATTTGGTCCAGTTCTACTATGTTTAATTTATAACAATTAAAAAAGTAATTTCCACACAAAAATTATTATAAGAGACATCTTTTGGAACACCTCATTACTAAAGCAGGCATGCGCTCTCTAAAACCAACAGTGCCTAATTAATGCACGCGCTATGGGATAGAGAGCGCATATTTGGTCCAGTTCTGTCATTTTTATGAAGTCAGTTTTTTGTATTGATTATTTGAATAGATACTCCAATTCCCGAGGAGCTGATAACTGCTTCTTAAGCGAGCGTCAATTTCACGGATTGGATCTCTCTACCGACAGCGGCTCTGATGTATACGCCATGCCTCAAGACCAAGGATGTTCAACTGTCAGTCATACACCATGGATTGAAAGCGGTAAGCACTACCTATAGTATTGCAGTGGTAGGACTCTTTTGCAGGGGTCCGCCTGGAGAAATACCACACCTTTGCCAGTTATTTAACCGTCAAGCAGAAAAGTGTAAACACTACTGTGTTCCGGATTGAAGGGCAATGTTTCCAACGAAATTACAGGACACACAGAGATTTGACATTCATATCTCGGGGTGACGAGCGCAGTGCATTGCCATCCAGGGTTTTGAACTGTTGAAGTTCAAAATTCTGAGTAGCGTTGAGCTGTTATGGGCAAGCGTGAAGAGCCATCAGGCGAGCGAGTGCCCTCGTTTCGTCGCTCAGTATCATTAAAAAAAAACACAGTCATCATATCTTTCACCAAAGATTTTTTTTCTTTAAGAATGTTTCTACCACGTCCGATCCGACACGGTGGTGTCAGGGCCGGCAGTGCAGTCCGCCCTCACAGTCGCTGGGCTGGGGGCTTGCGAGGCCGAGTGCATCAGGGCACAGGGCTTCTTCTGCAGGGGGTTTAGTTTCCGGTAAGATTCTTAGCCGTTAGATATATTTTGGTATAGACCATGGTACTAAAGCGGGCCGTTTGAAAAAACTCAGAGTCACACAACGGGCAACAGAGAGCTATGCTTCAGTTTCTTTGCGCGATAGAATCTCGAACTTGGATATTCGCCAAAAAAACCAAAGTCACCGACATAGCTATTCAAATTTCCAAGTTGAAGTGGCATTGAGCAGGTCACATCGCTCGAAGAACCAATAACCAAAGCGGAAGAAACATTATTGAGTGGAGACCACGAACCGGAAGACGCAGCGTAGGTAGATATATATGTCATCCAGTGTTTTCCTGCGGTCTCTTTTAGGTCGTCGGTCCATCTTGTGGGTGGACTTCCTACGCTGCGTTTACCGGTCCGTGGTAACTCGAGAACATTTCAGAAAAAAAAACAATTAAAAAACCGTCCGTAAAATTAGTAAATACGCAATTTCGATTACTTGGATGTCATATTTTTTTCAGTTGTTTTGTTTTAAAAACCAAAATACTAAAACGATTTTGATAAAATTTAAATTGGACCACCTCTGAAGGTAGGCCATACCTATTAAAAAAAAAGGAATCATCGCCATCAATTCATAATTGGCGGAAAAATCGGTTAACATACATTTAAAAATATACAGTGGAACATAGAACCTCCTCCTTTTTTGAAGTCGGTTAAAAGAGTTGTTATTGTGATAAAAAACAAAACAAAATGCGCTTTCCAGGTTCGACGCCCCGACTATAGGCGAAGAGCTACACAATTGTATCCTAACCTCGTCGTCAGCTCCATCTCTGCCAGGGGAGGGTGCGCGGCGTGCGGGGGGACATGAGCTGTATGCAAGAGGCAACTATGGAAGAGGATGCGAACCACATGCAAACGATGTTAAGGATAATGGCGGTAAGCTCACACTTCACATAAATATCATAAATCTCTTAACATCAGGCGAGATCATATGATATAGGCTTGCCTACTATACTAATATTATAAAGAGGAAAGATTTGTATTTTTGGATGTTTGTAACGAAATAACTCTAAAACTACTGAACCGATTTAAAAAAATATTTCAATGGGAAGCTACCCTATCCCCGGGTGACATAGGCTATATTATATTTTGTAATGAGGCCGAAGGCCGAGCTTACAGCCGTGCGAAGCCGGGACGGTAGTATATATATACTACTATATTATATTTTGTAATGAGGCCGAAGGCCGAGCTTACAGCCGTGCGAAGCCGGGACGGTAGTATATATATACTACCGTCCCGGCTTCGCACGGCTGTAAGCTCGGCCTTCGGCCTCATTACAAAATATAATATAGCCTATGTCACCCGGGGATAGGGTAGCTTCCCATTGAAATATTTTTTTAAATCGGTTCAGTAGTTTTAGAGTTATTTCGTTACAAACATCCAAAAATACAAATCTTTCCTCTTTATAATATTAGTATAGTAGGCAAGCCTATATCATATGATCTCGCCTGATGTTAAGAGATATACAAAAATGAACCCCTATCTGGTCACGCTATAACTTGAAAATGGCTTTACCAATTTCATTCATATTTTTTTTAATGTTTTCTTATACTTCGTAGAAGGTTCTTACATTTAAAAACGGCTGGAACGATTTTGATGAAATTTGTGTTCCTGGAGGGGGTCATAGTAGCAAGGACGAAGGCCGAGCTTACACCCGTGTGAAGCCGGGGCGGGTAGCTACTGAATAAAAAAATTAATAAAAAAGTTTTTTATGTTAGGTTTGGGAAGTCCAGACATTTTCAAAGTCTCGGAAAACGAGACATCTCAGGTTTAATGTACCGGGACGTCCTGGGACGTTTTCTTAAGTTGCGGTTGTGAAAGCCACCGCTTAATTATTATTATTTTAGCCGAACATTAGTGTAGAGTGTGTTGAAAATTAGACGCTGTTTAGCTACCCAATAGAGATACAATTCGATTTAGACATTAATTATTTGTGTTTACACTCTCCGACCACACAGCCACTTAAATTCAGATGAGCTGTAGTGAAACGCCCAACCTCGCCTGTCAACCAAGAAAATATATAACTTATATCATTAAATAAAAATAAATGTAGGTATGCAATATTCTTATGTAGTCCGCCTTTTTGCTGTATATATTATGTTTTTATAATTCGATAGCTATATCTAATTATCCGAAGTTTATCTGAAAGAGATCGCTTTAAGTGATAGTGACAGCGTTCATGCCTCTATTTAATGTAATCTTTTTGTAATTCCCTTTCCACGGAAGAAGAAGGTACGTTGTCCATTCTATGGTATCAAAAAGGTTTTGATGTATTGTATTGTTTGTACAGGACAAATCTCTTTTTAAGATATTTATTGATCTGATTTTCGAAGTGAAAACTTCTTTAGGCGCGTTGAGCTCTTTTTGGTGAACAAAAATCATGGAACTCGCGCCATAGTCACGCTGTCACAGAATACATAATACCGTGCATTTTAAAACAGCGCCATCTCTTATAGAATAGGTGAATTACTACTTAACTTCTGACGTGCAGTCCTATGACAGATGTGTTTTTTCTTTCACAATTTCAGAATGCTACCTGCAATACGACAAAGCGGCAAAATTGACGCCGTCAGCGACGCGTGGCCACGCTAGAGTTAAAGACGAACAGTCTTGCAGTAACGCCTGCACCGAAGCACCGTTTAGATGCCTCAGCTTTTCTTACAAGTAAGTAGCAGTCAATTCAAGTTACTGGAAGTGAGTGAAAGTCTTTAAAAGACAGCTGAAGTCAGGTGTCAAAGTCAGTATGTAGAAGACCGAGCTTAGCTTGGTTTTTACAAGATGTAAAACTATATAGGTAAACTTTAAAAGCAAAACCTTATCTTACCCTTCCTTATCTGGCCTAAATGAGTATTTAGAAAACAAATCAATTGGGAAGTTTCCAAAAGGCAAAAAAAAAAATTTTTTCATTTAAAAGCGATATAGATAGAGTCGATAGAGTGGACGATACATGGTTATGAAGTTTCGGAAAACCACAGATAAAGAAAGGTCAATAAAAAAAAACATTGACAGACAATATCTATCTGTCTGTCTGACACTGTCTGTCATGCTTCTTTTTGTTTTATTTTATTTCGTACTGTATTTTGTGGTTATTGTTTGCTGATAAAGTACTTGTTTTTCCACAATACAACATAAATTAGTAGGTACATAAGTGTGCCTTGCCTAGTCGTGTTATAAAATGTCTTCTCTTCCTTGTATTGTAGGTTTCATTGAACAAATGCAAAAAAATAACCATGTCTTGTCAGCGCCATCTATATATGGTTCCAGAACTATGTTCCTAGAGCTGTCAGAAAACCGCCCATTATCTGTGATTTTATGTACGTTTGTTCCAGTAACAACGCGTTACCTGACACTGACAACTGCCTGCTGTCAGAGATACGTCTCTTTGACTTGCAAAAAGACGTTGACTACGTACACTCAGGCGACGACTGGCTCTTCGCGTTTGATCTATTCAATTCGCGGTGCTGGAGGCGGGTGCATAGCGAGTGAGTATATAGGGTTACACAAAACTGATAAACTAATCCGAAAGGCCATTCACACTCATTTCTTAACGAAATTCTTTTGTTTTTTTTTTATCTGATCCGTATTTTTACTTAAAAAAATGTAGGTATGTCCACTGAAGTGAGAGTTTTTTCGTTCTCTTTTCTGTGGGTATGTCAGCACAAAAAAAAAACGGATAAAATCCCGTTCATTTGGCAATTTCAATAATTTTATTTGAAGGCCTGTTGATTTGGCTATATCAATAATATTGTTCAAGCGCCTGTTGATTTGGCAATATAAATAATTTTGTTCGTGCCCCCGTTGATTTGGCAATATAAATAATTTTGTTCGAGCGCCTGTTGATTTGGCAATATAAATAAATTTGATCGAGTGCCTGTTAACACCTGTAGATTTGGCAATATAAATAATATTGTTAAAATTTAATTTAGATTACTACGAATGTAGACTATACTGGATAAAAATATCATTAGGAAACCGGTATGTCCAACAATCTCAAAAGTTCAACGATATGACAATTACCAACATGAACTGGGCCAGCATGGTGGATTAGGCCCCATCCTCTATCTCTCTCTATCTCTCTGAGAAGGCCTCTTTCCCAGCAATGGGAACATAATAGGCTGATAATGACCATGTAGTCAGTGGCGTATTTTAAAATTCAGCGCCCTGGGCCAGTAAGATTCGCCGCCCCCCTAAATCAACAAAACAAAAAGTAAAATAAGTAAACTAGTTGTAAAATAAAATATAGTAGCATTATGCCAAAAGTGTTTTTTTTTTCTTTGATAGTTACATATAACCAAACTCAAACTAGCAATTAACAATGCGCGGAGGTGGAGAATGCGAAGTTTTTGAAATATTTTCGTTTAATACTGGCCACAGACACAGGAAGTGTTAGCAAGAACGAGCGTGCGTGAACAGGTCGCTTTGCAATGGATAAGAAATTTGAGCATGGTTGAAACGCCTCATTTGCAATCAATTGGAGACTTCATTTTCGGGTCACTCCAGTAAATTATACTGACTTTATTTGTGTGAATATTGTATTTAAAAATCAATTATAATCTACTAGATGCGCTCCGTGGTTTCACCCGTGTGGTGATGAAAATCAGTGATGATGATGATGATGAAAAGTAGCCTATGTGTTAATCCAGGACATAGGCAATGGGCAATATATTACAAATTTCATCCAAATCCATCCAGCCGTTTCTGCGTGATTGAGTAACAAACGTCCATCCATCCAAACTTTCACATAATATATCTTCGTTTATCTACGTTTTCGTCTGACGTTTTCCCTGAAAATCCCTGAACACCTTTTGGTTTCCTGACTTTTCCTGATTTTCCAGCCTTATCTTTGGATATGAACGAAAACGACACGACTCGTGTCACACGAGCAACGTCGAAACATCCCACTAGTTCCGAGTCGCGACGGTGTCCAACGGGGACGCCGCCGCGCCCCGCCGGTCACTTATACGATAACTTTACGATAGCCCCACGTCTTGATGTCTTTTAAACTTACAGCCAATGAGTTATAGGTAGTTTTTGTTATTCAGGTACCCAGGCTTTTTTTAATGATTTCAGGCATATAAAGTAAAAAAAAACGCACAAAGCTGAACAGGCAGGCTGTGACGTGCAGGTTGCGCCGCCCCTCACAGCCTGCCGCCCGGGCCATGGCCCCCTTGGCCCTAGGGTGAATACGCCCTTGCATGTACTACAGTTTAAGGTCGGAAGATCTCAACACCAGATTTCTATTTGCAGGGAGTCTTCATCAGAAATACCACATCCTATCCAAACGTCTTCAGAAGAAGACTTCCCGTCTGGTCCGTCCGGAACCGGATATTTACCGGACACTTCCGGACCGTCCGGGCCACCTTCCGGACCAGGTAACAAGATTAATTATAATTTCAAATCCGAAAATCCGATCCAAATTAGGCTCGCTTCAAATTCAATAAAATTTATTTTAATTTTAGGTATCTGAGTTTTCGGACATAAAGCGAAAAATAAAGCCGTATTTATATATTTTTAAACTAATGATTTTATTTTAGATGCACCATACATACCCGGATCTGGCCCACCCAGCGGTCCCGACTATCATGGCCACCCAGAACCAGACTACAAACCCCATTACCCCCCACCGAGTGGCCCAGAAAAACCTTACCCGGTTGAACCTAGTGGTTCTTACAGACCGGGCTCATCTTACCCTGGATTCAAACCTGGCTACCCTGGTTTAAAACCCTCTTACGGACCACCCGAAGATTACAAACCTAGTTATAGACCCGAGTCACCTTATAGGCCAGGTTTTAGACCACAAGAACCTAATAGACCGGACTTTAGACCAGACGAACCTAGTAGACCACATTATAGACCAGCTCCGCCTCTAAGACCACCAGAAAATGAAGGTTACAAACCTTTTAGACCGGAACCAAGTCCTGCCTTTAGACCAGATCCCAGACCCGATTTCAGACCCGACCCGAGACCAGATTTACCTGGGCCTTATAAACCAGGCTTTAGACCGTCAGAACCTCATCCAGGTAAACCAATCGATTCTGGTTTTAAGCCAGGTTTTAGACCAGGTTCTGGTGAAGGTTTTAAGCCTGGGAATGAGGATAGACCGGGATATTTGCCAGATAGAAGACCGGGGCAAAGACCTGAAAGACCAGTTTTACAGGGCGATAGAGAAGGGGGTCCACGTAAGTTTTTATTTTATTAATGTTTTATTATGATTTCTTTCAAATACAGTGCTATTTTTTGTATTAATTATTTTATAATTTCGTTTTGTTTTTTCAGCTCGGTGTTTCTGGTGTATTTTTATTTTTGTGTTATTTAAATTCACGTAGAAATATTATTACTTGCATAATTTTTACATTGACACATAAAAGTGACTAACATCTTTTGTTTTAAAATTCTTGGAACATGAAAAACTAACAATAAAGGAAAAATAAACAAATAAAATTAAAACTATCTGCCTTGTAATTAATTTGGGTTACTACAAATTTTTTACTTACAAAACTTGCCCCTTTTGCGTCAAAAAAACCCTTCTGTGGTGAGGACAGACTTAGGAAATGTTTTATCCCGGAACAATCTAGAAAATTGCAGGTAAAACCGTTAGTTTTATGTATTTTTAGTGGAGGTGTCATGGCGTCACTACACGGTGTCCGGGTTCCCGTGCCGAACCGGCACTACGTGTGCTCAGAACCACATCGTGGGACACTGGGCTTGCGAACCCGAGGGTGGAGAAATAGGTAACCTAAAATGAAAATCCCACGTTAACCAGTAAGGTGTAATATAATAGAGACGTTATAGGCGAACAATACTGCTTTAAAAACTAACTAAAAGTGGCAGCCGGCTCGCCGCCACCGTGGTGATCGGCAGAACTCGGCTTTGATCGGCGGTTATACTGCGGTTTCTATCACTCTCTCACACAAAACGATCTACACATCTCACTCATATACTCGCGAGCTGGTCGCGCCATCGTATCCTGGGGCGACGTGATGATCGACTGCTCGGTGGCACCCACTCCGCGAAGACCCTCGCCCAACTGTCTGGGTGCATTCAGCTTTCGTGTCCCCACTCCCATTTAAGCCAATTTTATGTATTTTAGGGTCTTGGGACTATTGCTGTGCACCGTCTCACAGATGCGGATATAGTGAGGGATTCCATAAACCTTGGTAAGAATAAGGATCTCATAACAAGACAATTTGTAGTGATAGAGCTCTTTACAGAGTCTACCTGGGGAAGTACTCGTAAAATAACAGCTTGGATTTCATCGTTCTGTCGAATTCGAAGTCTAGAAGGGAAAAAGGGTTAAGTACATAATTCGGAAACCAAAAAAACAATCTCAAAAGCATTCATAATATATTCTTACATAGAGCTTTTTCTTGTAGAGACTTGATCTTGAAGAGAATCGATAGCTGATGGCGATTAAAGGTTCTAGAGTGGAAGAGAGACCACAAACCGGAGGACACAGCGTAGGTAGACCTCCCACTAGGACCGACGATGGCTTTCGTTCAGTGTGAAGTTCTAAGGGGGAGGCCTATGTTAAGCGGTGAACGTCTTCTGGCTGATGATAAGAGTTTGGTTTCACTCTCTCAGTTAATGAGAAAGCAAGACAAAATTCAGTGTAAGATTAAAATGAGATCGTTTTTTAGGTTGTGGTAGCCCCCAGAACTTAATAATGCATCTGGAGTGGTAGGGTACTTTTGCAGAGTTCACCTGGGGCACTACACCCTTATCAGTTATTCAACCGTCAAGCAGTAGTGCGCAAACATTGCTGTGCTCCAGTTTGAAGGCGATGTTTCCAGTGAAATCACATGGCAAAGATTTGGCTAATGTCTCAGGGTGTCGAGTGCAATACATTGCTGAGCTGGGTTTTGAACTGTTGAAGTTCTAAATTTTGAGAGCCACTAAAATATTATGGACAAGCATGACGCTTACCATCAGGCAACCAACATGCTCGTCACGTCAGTTGCATTTTTTTATTAGACATTTACTAAGGAGAACTTGATGTTTGGCAATGGGCACGAAAAATCGACACCGCTTAATAGTTCATGTTCCGAATACGCAGACGAAGAACTTTGATTCCACTTTTACTGTGCGAACTGCTACTCTGTGGAAAGCACTGCCTGAATGGATGTTCCTCGATAGTTACAATCTGGGTGTCGTCAAATCACGAGTGAATCGGTTTCTTCTAGGCAAGCGTGCTCCATCGTAGACAGAATCGTCGAGTTGGTGGTCAAACGAAAACCTATTTAATAATAATAAAATTGGACATATATTTGAAGACTTAATTTTCGGGTTATTGTCTGTTTAAACTTTTTATAGTAATTTTATTATTTGTTTAGGTGCTACGTCGGTCCCAAAGAAGACCAATGGCGGCCGTGTAGTGAGAAATACTACCCTTATCATCAGCATAATGTGCCACATCCATCCTCTCAGGGACATAGGGGTGAGTTTATTACTTACCTCCAAATTTCTATGCAAATTATTATATTACTAATGACCCGCCCCGGCTTCGCACGGGTGTAAGCTCGGCCTTTGGCCTCGCTACTATGACCCGCTCCAGGGACGCTAAAATTTCATCCAAATCGGTCCAGCTGATTTTAAATGTAAGAACCTTCTACGAAGTATTGGAAAACATTAAAAAAAAAGGATGAATGAAATCGGTAAAGCCGTTCAAGTTATTGCATGACCAGGAGAAATAGAGGTTCATTTTTTGATGTATATAGATTATTATATTAGCCTGTATCGTCCCACTGCTGGGCAAAGGCTTCCCTCCTTCCATTCGTCTCTGTTTTGGGAAATTTGAGTCCAGTATTTCAAGTAGGAGTCCAGTTCATCCCTCCATCTCCGTCTGGGCCGTCCGGGAGGTAGTTTGCCATCCTGTGGAAGCCACTGTGTTGTGGTTTTGGCCCAATAATCCTCAGAAATTCGACTGACATGTCCGGCCCAGTCCAACTTTAGGCAAGCGACCTTCTGCTAATAGTTATAGTATAAGAATAAGTGACATTTATTAGCTTTGTACAATTTAAAGCCAGTATACTTTTAAGTTAAACTTTTAAACCCTTCTTTCAGAAGACCGCCCCTCAAGCCGTCCCTGGCGCGACACTCCTCACAAATCCACTCCCCCTCGCGAGTACACCCCCCATTGGGACCAGCCCCCTGGTCCGTACCTGTCTCCGGCCGACAAGCAGTACTGGGATGACTTGTACAGAGACGGACCCAGGGCTTATTATGATAAATACGGGAACCCATTACCAGGTTTGTGAAACTACATACTCTGGGACATCTGGGACATCTGGGACATTATTGCACACACGGTCATCTGACCCCAAACTAAGCAAAGCTTACTCGCACATAAACTTGAACCGTCATGATAGACTTTGAAAATTAATTGGACAGAAATAAATAAAACCAGAGTCATCGACATTGCTATTAATATTTGCAAGTTGAAGTGGCAATGGGCAGGCCACATCGCTCGAAGAATCAATAGATGGGGTAGAAAGGTTATTGAGTGGAAACCACGAACCGGAAGACGCAGCGTAGGTAGGCCTCCCACAAGATGGACCGACGACATCGTGAGAGTCGCGAGCATCCAGCGGATGCAGATGGCAGATTGTCGTTCAGTGTGGAGGTTAAAGGGGGTGGCCTATGTTCAGCAGTGGACGTCTTATGGCTGATGATGATGAAATAAAACCAGCCAAGTGCGAGTCAGGATCAGACACTAAGGACACCCAACATAAAGTAGTGCAAAAAGACATTATCTCGCCCAGATGGTTACTCATTTATTCCAGAGGAGCATACTCTACTTTTCACACCTGCGAGACAATACAAATCCAGGTTTCACTGAAATTCACAACACCAAACACCATCTTTTGTTTCACATTCTGTGTAAACGCAACTTTTTCTTTCTTTTTTGAGTTCTGTTTATGGTGGCCAGTTCCATTTTCGAACAAACCTCATTACAACGCCATATGGCATTTTTTTCTTCGAGTTTCCCCACGTATTTAACTTTCCAAATTCAAATCACTTTATTCCCTAGGGTGTTTCATACAACTTTATATCCCTTAAGATTGCATGATATGTAATTGAACATTGTCGAGCAGGTGGTGTGAAAAGTTATTTATAATGACGGGTATTAAGGACCCCCCTTCCGGATTATTACATCCTTTCCGCGTAACCCTGTAGGACTAAATAAATCTTCGTTTTTGATGAGAAACATCTATTGGCGCGTCTTGGCAGTAAAACAGACTCATATGCCGTGACAGACATGACGTCATTTGACATATGTACATCTGCCGGTCGTCCATATGTACATCTGCCGGAAGTCGATTATCAATTCGACTGTTTTTTTAATGTTTGTTACCTCAGAACTTTCGACTGGGTGAACCGATTTTGATGATTCTTTTTTTAATTTGAAAGCTGGTGCTTCCCGTGTGGTTCCAATTTGGTTCAGTTCTGTATTTTTTTTATATTGATAATTGTTTAATTTATCGATCGTTTCTTCCAGGCTACTCCCGTGTACCGACCGAGGACAGACCTCGTATCAGGAACCGGTACAACCCCTCTCGACCTGGTTCCGGTAACTGGGTGCCAGTCTCCCATGACGACCCGACTGGGCTACCAGGCTCACTGGGGGCTCCTAGGTATGTTTTTTATATGGTATAGATCTTCGTTTGGCCACCAATTCACCTGATGGTGACCGGTGACGGTGTGACCGAGGATGGAACACATTGATCTAGTTTATTTTTTATTGTAAAATAGGCTTGCGCTTGGCCGCCAACTTGCCTGATGTTAAGCGATGATGCGGCCTACGATGGATCACGCTTGCCTAGAAGAAACCGATTCACTTTTGACTTGAAAACACCCAGATTGTAACTATCGGGGAACACCCATTCAGGCGCATTCCACATACTAGCAGTTCGCACAATAAAAGTGGAATCAAAGCGCTTCGTACGGGTTTTAGGAATGTCAACCATAAAGCGGTGTCGATTTTTCGTGCCCACTCTCATTCATTTATTTCATTTATTTGAATATAAAAATAAAATATCTGGGACATTATTGCACACACGGTCATCTGACCCCAAACTAAGCAAAGCTTGTCATATGGCTGCCAGAGACTGATTGATATACATACATATATATTTTTAAATACATACTTAAATAGATATTAACACCCAGACATAGAACAAACACAAAACTAAAAACATAGTATGTGTCTAAATTGAAAAAAGTCAAACGGAAACCATAAACTATTATCACTTTTGCTTGGTTTTTGTAAATATTATTCTAGCTGGCAGGTACAGAACTATAGTCAAATGTAAAAAAAAAAATTGCTATATTCTGCAGCTGTCATATTGATTCAAAGTGCGGCTCGAGAATAGAATATAATTATTTCTATCACCGGTCACTTTTACTAAGTCTTTTATTAAGACTTTATTAGAAGCTCCTTGAATTGTTGAAACAACACGAAAAGACTCATGTTTTACCTCGTTGAATTACTTACCTACACTCCAGTACGTTCACAAACACTTTATAATAGTAATCCGCCATTATTACAAATACTTAAGTTTAAGAAAATAATACAAAGAGGAGTTCTGTTTATCGTCGGCGCTAATATTGATCAAACAGTTTCCAAAGAGTAATGCTATAACTGAACACAAAACTTATTTTTTTTCCAGATACTGGCCAGTAGCTTACCTCCACAAAGATCCGCCACCAAACACGACCTACTTTCGGTACAACGAAACTAGACCAATAACAACAACAGATAACAACAGATACGAACGCACCACCCTCCCTCCCCTCCCCCCTTTATCAAGAGAACTACCTTCAGAACCTAGAACTGACAAACCTAATGACCTAGATGCTAAAAGCACTCGAGACAACAAAAAAATTAATATTAGCAAAACTGACGAAATATTCAACGTAGATGTTGACAATGACACTGTTAATACTTCAACAGAAATCACTCCAATTGAAAAAGAAGTAAATATATCTGAAGTAGAATCAATGAAAACAGAAAACTATAAAGACTTAGACAGAATTGATGGTATAGATGATAAATTGGATGACTTTTCTAAGTCTATCGAAGTTTTGGATATAGAAGATGCTAAAGAGGATAAACTGTCTGATTTAAAAATGTTAGAGGCAGAAGAAAAACAGATAGAAGCTATAGGAAGGTTATTAGCCGCTAGAAGAGGAACTAAACTTGTATTAGAAAAACGATCTCAAAAAGACTTGGAAACTAAAAACATAGCCATAGACAAAGATCTGGTAGACTTTAACTTTGGAAACAGATTCCCAACTCC
This sequence comes from Agriopis leucophaearia, assembly GCA_949125355.1. Classification (NCBI taxonomy): domain Eukaryota; kingdom Metazoa; phylum Arthropoda; class Insecta; order Lepidoptera; family Geometridae; genus Agriopis; species Agriopis leucophaearia. The sequence goes on from OX421289.1 coordinate 3,339,392, forward strand.
AGAAAGAAGATCAGAAAGACGTGGTGTCATAAAAAGAGTAAGCAAAGATGAAATAGAACTCAACCGAAATATAGATAGAAGCTTAGAAGTGAGTGAGACGACATTTGTCAGACCGCCAAGAGTTCTGAGCACAACGGAAAATATAAGGAAAGCTATTGTTAATGGAAAGGTTTTCTATGATGCAACTATAAGAGAACAAAGTGACGTGTTTGCAAATACGTCTCAAAAATCGAATTTGAGACGTGAATCAACTACCACTTTTGTCACTAATAACAATTTTAGAGAACAGAGAGATATTTATCTAAATTCTACAAGAAAACCTGAACATTTAAAAAGTACAGACGATACACAAACAGGTAATGTAACAAATTTAAATAATACAAGAAGAGCAAAAAGTTTACGACCGGTAGAAGATCCGACATTTACAAACACCAAAAATCTACGCGAAGAAAGGGATACCAGACATAATAATACTAGAAAAATAAAGAGACGACAAGATGATTCTACTACTACTTTTTCCAGTAGTAGTTTGCGAGAACATAGAGACTTGTTCCTCAATTCTTCTAGAAAAGCGAAAAGTTTGAGACGCTTGGAAGAGTCAAGCACGCCATCTGTGATTGCAAATAATAACTTTGGTAAAAGAAAGGTTTTAATACAGAGAAATATAAACCCAGTTAGAAGAGTAAAACGAGTCTATAGAAAGAGATATAATCCCGAGGAAGTGAGGAAGAGGTTGCTAGAAAGAGACAGAAATAAGAATAGTACAGAATCTACTAAGAAATTTTAAAGCATTATACTCGTACCCTAATTTAGCTGCCCTAAAAGAAACCTCTTAAATATTTGTGGTTTTTCTTAGTATTGTTTATAACAATGATTAATATTTTTGGCATAAGGCTGTGCAAAAACATGTTTGAATCATACCTCGATTTATCAAAACTATATGTTTAAATGTAATTATATAACTGAAAATAGTTGATATAACAATATTATAGTGAGTAAAAATATAAATATTTTTATTTAATAATTTAATATGGTTTATAAGTATTAGAGCTTTTAATAACAATTGTCAGTTTGACAAAAATCTGCTTTTAGTTGATCTGACGATGCACTAAGTTCATTATTAAAGTTATATGTATTATTAATTATAAATATAGTTTACGGATTTCTTTAATTACGAAATGTGTTTTAATAATTATGATTATACCATCGATATGGATATTTATTATTTTCAATTATTTATACGGGTGTATCTCTAGATTACGAAAATATCAATAAACAACTTCTATTTGAGACCAACCTGGAAATCGCAAAAAAAGCTATTTTATCAACATTTTTCGCAGTATTAGGGTTGGTCCCAAAGTAAAACTTCTTTATAATTATTAGTACAATAATGTTCTCGAATATATCTGTCGTCTAGAGAAAGTCATATCATTAGTATATGTATATATTTAGTGAAAATGTTTTTCTTATTACTGCGAAAACAACAGGACATTTAAGTAAGTAAATATATATTTATGAGAGTTAAAAGTATATACATGAAAGAACTGTATTGAATAAAACCAAAATCCCAGTCACAATTAAAATTAACATTGGCAAGACAGATTATTATTATTGTTGATTATTAATTCGATTTATGTATGTGTGATATAAATATCATTAAGGTGGTAACTAAATGCCTAATATCTATACAATTACTTCACTTATATTTTTATTTATCAGTTTTCTAATGAGGATTTATTATAACATTAAAAAAAAAAGTATAAAAAGAATGAAAATTCACGTTGAAACATTAATTAATGTAGCTGATGTAAAAATATATAATTATTATTTTATTCTTTCTTCTTCCTGATGTAGTAATAAATAAAAGTTACCTACCATTGGCGCTATTTGAAAGTAGATTAATTTTATTTAAGTGAACATGTATTTCTAGATTAAACAGCATTTCAAATAAAACCTGGATTTTTATTAAACTTTTAGTTAATAGATACGTAAATTACGAAAACTATACATAAATTGATGGGCTTTTTATTAAACCTCTAAGTAAAAGCTACGAAATTTAAACATTAATTTATGGACTTTTTACTAAACCTTTAGGTAAAAGTTATGAAAATAAAAGAATGATTAATAGTTAAAGAAAATAAATATACAATATTTACTTTCATTTTTATTTTTTAGTTATATTTATTTACAATATTTTTAGTAAATTATTTATTGGACATAAACCAAAAAAATATAAGTTTTTTGGAGCGCGTTGAAGTCTTTTATTAGGGTAAATTAACAAGTTTTAAATGATCTGTTATTAAAATATTTTTCTCTGTAAATAAAATTTTATATCATATAATTTTTATCAAAAATTTTAAAAATAAAATTGAAAATAAGTTATTGCTTGTAGGCCAAACATATTTAAAATATTGGATGTCGGGTCTGCGCTAAAAACGTCCTTCAGGTAAAAGTTACGAAAATTGTGTTCATTCAAACATTAATTTAAGGTAAAAAAATACGTAAAATAATTGACAAACAACAAAAAAAAAAAAGGCTTAGAGCGCGTTGAAGTCTTTTATAGGCTAAAAGTTACTAGCGTATTGAAAATAAGTTATTGCTTGTAGGCCAAAAATATTTAAAACAATGGATGTTGGGTTTGCGCTATAAAGATCCTTCAGGTAAAAATTACGAAAATTGTGTTATTTCAAACGTTAATTTATGGTTTATTAAAAATATAATTATGATATTAAAAAAAATTTACATAAAACTAAAATTATTTTTTTAGAGCTTCACGACGACGAAATCCAATACTCTTACCACGCGAGGATAATAATTTAAGGATAACGAATTGAATTTAGATGATTTATTTCCGAAAAATACAAAAATCTCTCAATGTTTGACACCACACTGTCAATTAGAGCTTGGAGTCAACCGGTTACAACGACAAAGAGAAAAAAAGCATAATCTTTCTTTTTCACGCATACTATTTTTTCATATGGCTGTTTCGCTGCGGAGTAAAAGAGTAGGAAATGTGATTGCGTCTATTGTTTTCTCTGTCTACGGCTGAGTCATGGTATTTCGTGCGTGCAGCCGGCGTTCATCGATTTATAAGACGTTATCATGTCAAAAACAAAAATAAAATGGTATTGGTGTGGTATGGTGGTTTCATAGTAAATGATCCATTACAATCAAGCTCACGTATTGCTCCTCTCACTTCATAATAACATTCTATTCTAAAACCCATCCACGTTTGTCCCCGTACCCTGCTTCTTATCTTAAATTCAATGAACGTATAAAATTCTCCGACAGTAGAAAGTAAAATGTCACACAGTATGCAGATAGGTACTACAGATTTCGTCTCGCATACGAAAGTGACTCTCTTAAGAGCTAGAATACCAGGTGCAGCGCATTTGATGGTTTATATAAGATATAAAATACCTGTTTTTTATGATATTGATGGCAAACAAACAGACGGGCCGCCTGATGGTAAGCGATCACCGTCTCCTATGGATACCTACAACACTAGGGGCATCACAGACATTTTGAAGAACCCCATATTATAGCTACTTGGAAATGCCGCAGGCAATGTGAGGCTAAGCGGAACGCGTATAACGCACAGTGTGTGATTTCTACAAATCTATGATATGTGGATGAACTTTCAGGCGGTGGCGGCTGGTGCGATGATAAAACCGCGATGCCGGCATCAGATCGAACAGTTCTTCAGAACATTCCCCGTTGTAAATGCGATAAAAGACACAAAGAGACCCAACGTCTCTGCACATGCTAAGCGGCTCTAGGTGTTCAGTGAGCTTGGGAACGTCGACAATTCTGACAGCTCTACGCTGTAATGCATCAAGTAGCTCAAGCTGATACTTGGGTGCTCCGTTCCAAATATGGGAGTAGTACCTAAAAAACACGCTTTAAAATCGCTAATCTCGAAGATCCTGGTATGGATAATGGGAAAAACTATTTGAATTATTGCATTTTCATCGGTCCTTGATAAGAGTGCAAAGTTTCAAATCAATCCGACGTTTTGAAAGGGGTGAAAATCAAGTTCAAAGATTATGTTACATAGATACATACCAAGCTAATAAAAGCGTGTTAAAAATTAACCTCAAAAATCGAATTAACCAAGTAAACACTTGATAAACTTCATCATCATCAGCCAGAAGACGTCCACTGCTGAACATAGGTCTCCCCCTTTAACCTCCACACTAAACGACATCCTGCCATCTGCATCCACTGGATGCCCCCGACTCTCACAATATCGCCAGTCCATCTAGTGGGAGGCCTACCTACGCTGCGTCTTCCGGTTCGTGGTTTTATACTAATTTGATAAACTTGCCAAGTAGGAATTCGAAGCAGGTTATTCCAACCTCTGACCCCAAGGGACTGCACTCTCACCAGACTTTCTCAAGAGTGTGCATTGTCTTATAATGCACCTGATGACATTTCACTTTCTCTTAAAATCACTTTATAATTTGTAAATAGAAATGTTTGATCATTATTTTGATGGTTGTGACTCATGTCCAATATCCAATATCAATTCATACAAAAATCCCACTGAAAAAGCACTTTCAGTTTATCCAGAATTTTCCGGAAAAAAAACAATTATTTTTTTCTTCTAAATAACTCCAGTGTTGACGAGAAAAAAAAATATATATATTAAAATCGTTCAAGCCATTTTCGAGTGTATCTATCTATATATAAGAAGAAAAAGAATCCTGTATAGGACCTACATAGGAACATGATATATACTTAAAATATAAATAAAATCTAAGTTGTCGGCCCATAATACTTGCAGTATTGGCTTTCAAAAGATAGACTTATGCCGCGCGTGACCAGACGATACCAAACCAGACAACATATGCACTGAGCTATCATAAGAAGAAAGTATGACTAAACTATCAGAACCGTGGACGAATAATAGATGGACATGAAACACGTGAAACGTCGCTGAAATGTCTTTCAACAAATGTGTAGGGGAGGCAAAATGATGGAAGTAACATTTTTCTGGTGGCAGTCTGGGTACGGATGGGTATTTTGTTCAGAAAGTACTTCGAGTGGCTCCTTCATTCGATTCTTAGATAACTGTGTCGTATCGTATCTAGTTCGCATGTCAACTTGAGACATATAAATAAGACGGCCAGTGACAACGACATAGAAAGAGGATGTTGCTATCAACCTCGTGGGGTCAATTTGTAACGGACTTTCCCCAAAGCTCTGGCTTTCTACGATAGCGATGCCGTGACGCTATCGTAGCAGACGCAAAATGACGGCTGTCTTTATGTAACGACATGTGATTTTCGCTGCATTGACGATCCATTAAAAAAGGTTTTCGCAACAGCGTGCGTCGTAACAACCTTCACAACCACGTAGGACTCCCTGCGGAAAGTTCTATCACAGCTAAGGCCATCTTTTTTTAAAGAGACGTCATAAACGAATCTGATACATGAGTTTTTTTATACAGAGTAGATCTACGTTTGGGCACCAACTCGCCTGATGGTAAGCAACGATGTGGCGGAGGATTAGACACGTGGTCATTGCTATAAAAAAACGTTCAAGAACCCGAATACTACACCGACAAGACGGCTGTCATGCAATTGTCATGCGCTTTTGACGTTATGGTGTCAAATACCGCTCTCTAGGAAAGTGTGCATCGGATCTGTATGATCTATTTTTGTAATGGACTGCTAGTGTGGGCACGAAATGGCGACGTCGCTTCATGGATGATAATAAATGAAAACCATTACAGAACTATTTGATTCCACTTTTATTGTGTGACCTGCTAGACTATGGAATACGCTGCCTGAATGGGTGTTTCCCGTAAGCTACAATAGGGGTGTCTTCAAATCACGAGTGAATGGGTTTCTTCTACGCAAGCGTGCTCCATCGTAGACCACATCATCACTTTACATCGCGCGAGGTGGTGGTCAAACGCAAACCTATTATTCAATAACCAGCAACCCACCCCAGCTTCACAAAGTAAGTTTTATTATATTACTAGCTTATATTACCCGCCCCGGCTTCGCATGGGTGCAATGCTGTTACTAAATTTAAGTACTACAGAATGTTTTTATATACAACGCCCCCCGGCCGGTACCGCCGCAACCGCTATGTCCCTGCATTTTAAATCTATAATATCTTCGAAAATATTAATTTAAACTACATGCTGTAAATGGTCATATTGATTTATATGAAATGCACAAGGTACTTAATGTACTATGTAGATATTTAGAAAAATTATTGTTCGTAGATGTCCGAGTGTCACGTCCAGTAGCATATTCGTCCTAGAATATAACGAATTGTCATGTCACATAAAACCGAGAAAGTTTAACGGATTGAGTTAATCATGGTCTAACGTCGGTTAGAGAGATTATATAAACAATAACGACTGTGCTGAGAAATGGGGAAAGTAAAACGTTATTTAACGTTACAAGTTAAATTTAACTGTCAGTTATGTTACTTTTACATGACTTCTAAAAGGCTAGGTGTAATATCATTACCAGCCTTTCATGTTTCCACTGCTCGGACACAATCCTGGGGCCTTACCCCTAGCTTCACTTTTGCGAGCCAACTTTTAGTAGGTACCTGATAGGTACCTAAAATTAACCAACTTATTTAAGCTGTATCGTTTAAAAGGGTCTAACTTGAATGAACGAAAATCCGTTTTACTATGCGTGTGTGTGTGGTGGCTATCAAACAACTACCGCTTATCATAGTTGATGGTGCCGTTTAGACAAATAACACCTATGCGGGTCAACTTTTCGAGCTAGGGATAAGGCCCCTGCTCTCAAAGAGAGAGGATGGGTCCTAATCCACCATGCTGGCCCAGTGCTTGTTGGTGAATGTCATGTCTTTGAACTTTTGAGATTATTGGATATATCGGTTTCCGCACGATGTTTGCCTTCACCGTTTTTGAGCGATGGCTTCGAAACTGCACTTAATTTAAAAAAAAAACCTGAGTGCCGAGACGAGCGAACTCGCTCGCCTGATGACTCTTCACGCTTGCCCAAAACAGCTCAACGCCACTCAGAATTTTGAAATTCAACAGTTCAAACCCCTGGATGGCAGTGCACTGCGCTCGTCACCCCGAGATATAAGATGTCAAACCTCTGTGTGCCCTGTAATTTCGCTGAAAACATTGCCCTTGGTAAAAGGAATGATTCCCGGGATACTATAAAATGGCTACATGAAGGTTTGACTCCCGTAGTTGCTCGGAAAGATGTAAAACGCACATGCTACCGCTATATAATTCTCAATATAAAAAACCAACTTCATCAGAACTGGACCAAATTGAAATGGGACCAAATGGAAAGCATCAGCTTTCAAATAAAAAAACATCAAAATCGGCAGGTTCACCAAGTCAAAAGTTCTGCGGTAACAAACATAAACACAAATGTAAACTCCCTCGTTTTTTGAAGGCAGGTAGATAGATAGATATAATCTCTTTATTGTGTACACCAGAAATAAACATTACATACAGATAGAAAACACTTACGAGCTAGTGCCACTAGTGGTGGCTTTATTGCTAAAAGCGATCTCTTCCTGGCAACCACTCAGTCAGTTATTAACGATAATAATAATTGAGTGCTAAAAAATTACGCACATCATAAAAATTAACCCCCTATAACATTGTTTCCCAGACATTGTTCTGCCATGGCCCGGTAATTTTCATACTGCCCCTTCGTGACCCATTCAATAGTTATAACCCCATAACTATTGAATGGGTTTGAATAAACCTATGTTTTTTTATTAGAAGTATGTATATATTATGAGATATGTATTACAATTAAAAAGGTTTTATCGATGCGTCGATCGATAGTAAGGCGGGAATGCTGCGGCCCGGTATTTAATTTTGATGGCCCGGTACCGGGTCGCGCTCCACCGAATAAGAAACGCTGCCCTATAACATTAAAACGAAGTGAATTTCTACGTATTTATGTAAAAGTTTAAGTTTTCTAAATAAAATTGTAAAGTAGTACTAGGTGTGTCAAATATAAACACTTTCTTAAAATATTTACTTGCCTACACTTTTCCCTCAAAAGTGGGTCAAAAAGGGCCCATGGAACTGGTCAGACCTGTCAAAAATGACACTCAAATGTCAAAGGGGCGTTGACCCCACGACTCCACTGGGCAACACTGCAAATAACTTTTACTGGAGTCCGTTCAAGTGAAAGCAGGGTTGACGGAGAACTAGTCTTTTACCCGACGCAAAGCAAAAAGGAAGATGTGCTTACCGTGTGTTTGTACTAACGTCACCTTGTGGTTTATCCGCAGGAACCTTATATTATATTATTTCAGGATTATAAGTGTGTATGTGCCTATCTATTAATCCAGGGTGTAATTTATTTCCATACCTACAGTTCACGGCACCATGTTCACGGGAAGACATCTTCCCGTGAACATGGTGTATATAACTGCGCCGAAATATCGGGAGCTCCTTCACAACCTTGGTAATATCCTGTACATAATCATATAACTGTAGTGAAAGTGTAGTTTAAATGATTTCCATACCTTTTATCAAAGTAACGTTGTGCGGATAAACTTCAAACTTTCACATAATAAATTGTTGATAATCCAAAAACCCTTACGAAGCTATGATCCTACTTTTATTGTGCAAACTGCTAGTCTGTGGAAAGCGCTGCCTGAATGGGTGTTCTCCGATAGTTACAATCTGGGTGTCTTCTAGTTGCGAATGAAATGGTTTCTTCTAGGCTATAGCGTTCACCATCGTAGACCGCATCATCGCTTAACATTAAGCGAGTTGTGGTATGGTTATAATAATGAAATGCCCTTTAAAAAGTGATCTTTAAAAAAAAAAATTATGTGTTTAATGATTTTATTTCTTTTATGTCTTTCCTTAATTTGTAGTAAAGTTGTGCCCCTTCATTAATTATATTACTTTTACCATAATTAGTCATAGGGATTCTTAGACAGATATTATTTGCTAGATTTGACTTGTAGCTATGGAGTTATTAATAAAGTAATATGGCTTTATTTTTTCGTTTTATATCCAAAACACCAGATAATTAAAATTAAACGATGCATTTTGTAATATACTTCTTATATAAGAATGCTTTTCTTGTTGCCATGAATAAACTTTAATCGCAGAGAGTGTCAACCCTAGATAAAGCCACTTTCTCATAATCCGTAGGATAACCGTTCAATCAGACGCGACTTCTTCAAACTGACCGTATCATATCAGGCAATAGAGCTATGGCCCATCATACAGATGGAATATCATCATCATCTGCCAGAAGACGTCCTCTGCTAAATATAGGCCTCCCCATTTGGCCTCTATGCTGAACGACAGCCATCTGCATCCACTGGATGCCCGCTACTCTCACAATGTCGTCAGTCCATGTAGTGGGAGACCTACGCTGCGTCTTCCGGTTCGTGGTCTCCACTCTAGATCCTTTCTTCCCCATCGGTTATCGGTTCTTGGAGCGAGTGGCCTGTCTATTGCCACTTCAACTTGCAAATTTTAATAACTATGTCGGTGACTCTGGTTCTTTGGTGAAAATCCACATTCCGGATTCTATTGCGCAAAGAGACTCCGAGTATAGCTCTTTTCATTGCCCGCTGTCTGACTCTGAGTTTTCTAAAAGGCCAACAGTTAAGGAGCACACCTCTGGTCATCACTGGCAACACACTGGTTATAGACACTTGTCTGCACTGTGGTATTTTGTACGAAAAGATGTTACACGGTATGGAAAATACTCGTATATGACTGAAACTTGCTGTAGTGATCGATTGTACCTTCAAAGGTTTTTAATTTTTTCCTAATAATTAACTAAATATTTTATTTTAATTTATTTTATTTAAATATATATTCTATTAACTTTATCTTATCTTGGCTGGATCATACACAAATACAGACACATTTGATACAAAACCTATTTTGGAACCTGAAACCTCCTATTGCAGCATCCAGTAAAAACACGTGCTAACTTGCGGGGGATTCATTTATATATTACATGATACCCGCTACTTCGTAAGCGTAAAGTCCGGCCTTCGGCCTCGCTACTATGACCCGCCCCAGGGACACAAAATGTCATCCAATTCGACAATCCAATTCCAATTTGCCATTTACTCACATTTAAACCTTCCCTGAACATCCCCAAATATTTCAAGTTCAAAATTAGCCAAATCGGTCCAGCCATTCTCGAGTTTTAGCGAGACAAACAACATCAATTGATTTATATATATATATATATAGATTCTGAAATTTGCGAAATTTGAAAAGGTCTGTAAAGCAATATGGTATTTAATGAATTACCCAGAAATACCTAGCATCCGTATAGCCTACTATGTGCGTGCTTCTAGGCCATGTTAAGTTTTCACTCGATGACAAAGCTTATTAAGAATCTGTTGGTGTGAGCTATAAACAACGTTGCCAAGGTCAGTGGAAAGTTAGTCTTTCTAAGTTCCAATGTCGGCTGCAACACTCTCCCTAAGAGAGATAGTATTTTTTTATAACACCTAACCTATATGCTAACCTCAGCAGTAGTTACATATTTGAGCCGTTTTGGGTCGAGACATTGGGCCCTTTTGGGACCGGGAGCTCACCTCATTTAAAAAAAAAACTTTCAGGGCGCCTGGTAGTACAATGCGTGACCAAAACGCTAGCGTGTTTCTGGCTCAACGCGCTAAGCATTGCCATTCAGCGTGGTAATACCACCAGCGTGCTGTGTACGCTGCCAACTGATTGTGGGCTTGAACATTGGGATTTTCTCTATACCTTAAACGGAATATGGGCAGTCTAACTGTTTATGTAGTGCTAGTGTTAGCTTGTGTTTTGTTTAGTTAATAAAGACACTTGTAGTGGTAGGACTCTTATGCAGGGGTCCGCCTGGGGAAGTACCACACCTTTGCCAGTTATTCAACCGCCAAGCAGTAGTGTGCAGACACTACTGTGTTCCGGATTGAAGGGCAATGTTTCCAGCGAAATTACAGGGCACACAGAGATTTGACATCTTATATTTCGGGGTGACGAGCGCAGTGCAGTGCCATCCAAGGTTTTGAACTGTTGAAGTTCAAAATTCTGAGTGGCGTTGAGCTGTTATGGGCAAGAGTGAAGAGCCATCAGGCGAGCGACTTCGCTCGTCTCGTCACTCAGTATCATTAAAAAAAACACTTGCCATAATAAAAAACTAGGTAACAACGTAATGAAATCTTGAAATTCAATTTTAGCCCACTTCTAATTGTCGATCGCACCACTGAGCTATCATTGCTAAAGATGCCCACACAATCAAAGTTTCCCAGTAGTGGGAACTGAACTAATGACCACAATAAGTGATGAGAATACATAGTTATTTACACCTTAACGACCTTTCATTCACAAAGGTAAAATTACCTTAACCCTATGTTTTTTTATCTTGAACCTATGTGACATTACCTTTAGAGTAACAGGGTAGAGTCAACAAAATAGTTTATACTTTTAAGGAAATGTTTAATTAGTAAATAACTGGCCAAGAGCATGTTGAGACACGCTCATGATGGGGTTCCGCAGTCAAACCCATTTAATTGTGGTCAAATTCATTGTACAGATATTGGTTATGGAAAAATTCTTATGAAATAAGCTCTGTGGACTTAGTCAAATTTTCAGAGATGTATCATCCCAACATAGCAAATACTTTATTTGATTTAGTTAAAGATAAAACAGCTAAGGATTTATTAAAGGTCTATTCACAATAATGACAATAACTTTTGAGTTAGAACGTCTTGAATTCAGTACAGTTTTATCGCTTTAATTTAAAAAGTTATACACACAAGATTCTCACAATAATTTTGAATTAAGGTTTTCAATATGACCTATCAGCATAGCAAGTTATAAGTTACTATGTCTAATAGTTTAGGCATGCAGGGGGGGGGGGGGGGGGGAGTTTTTGTCACTTTGGCTGGCCTTATTTCGCAACGGATACGCTTGATAATATTACCTTAATTTTAAAAGACCTATTTAACGATACTTTAAATGAGGGGGAGCAGCAATAAAATATTCATCCCCATTTCACATGTACTGCAGACAAACAGACAGACGGACGGACACAACGAATTTATAAGAGTTACCCTAAAAACCGCCTTAGGCCCTTAGGTACGCTCTACATCACGCCAACAGCGTTAATAAGAATCATACAATTTATTAGTGCCGTGTAGATCTACAATGGGACTAACCCTGAAATCGCGAAATAATATCAGCTGTACCAAACATTTTTTAGGTGTAAATTACTTTTTAACGTTGGTCTCATTCGTAGCAATGGCCTTTTTATTGATATAATAACTTATTTTCAGCACAGTACCACCTTTTCCTGTAACCGTGTTAGCTTATGGGCGCTCGTTATCTGGTTATTCCCTGTAGCCCAATTACCGGCGACCTCCTTTCGGTGAAGTACACCCTTCCGTGTAACACTGTGTTAATGTAAAGCAAACTAAAAAGATTTTGTTCCTTAATAAAAACCTTAAAACCTGTAACTTAATTTTTGTTCCTACTTTTAGCTAATTGCGCCGCAATTTTTCAGTACATTTTTGAATATCAAGTATAAATTGTGTTTTAAGCCCTCGATTAAAGAGCTGATAACCTTTAAAAAGATGGACAGGTTTTCTCGAATTATAGCTAAAAACACTCTTGACTAAGTCCCTTCAAACAAAAAAAAAACTAAAACAAAATCGGTTCAGCCGTTTGGGAGCTACGATGCCTCAAACAGACACTGGAAAAATACACGTATACACATTCAACTTATAACACCTCTCTGCTTACTTCTGGGGTAAAAAAAGGGTAAAACCTACCCTAGATTTCATCTAAATTCGTATAGCCGCTACATGGTTGTGGTAACAAACACGTACATACAAACTCGTATTTATAATATCAGTTTGATTAACTGTTTACACCTGCATTTTCTATTTCGAAAAGATCTAACGTTACCTGTGAAGTTACCGGGAGCGACAACAAAAAAAAAGGTTTAACGCTCAAATGAAAACTCTTTTGTTTGAAAATCGTAGAGGTATGCTTAAAAAATGAACTTGATTTAGTCTATACGTAAAAAATTGAGGTTGGTTTATATTTAATTTTACTGAAAAATGCATAAAAAGAAGTCTCAGGGTTATAAAGCTTTGTTCAACGACGCGACGTGTAAATGTTGTCAATTTAAATAAAACAGGCAGTAAAGTGATAGGGAGATTTTTTTGTTCTAATGGCTTTGTGTGGTCTAGTTGTACCGAACTGCATTAAAATTAGGCAAACGTCTTATGGATAAGGATCGTCAAAAAGGATGATGAATCTCAAAAAGTATTGATCTTTAACTAGTAGTTTCTATACAAAATTGAAAGATCTAATGGACATCTTTATTTCGGATGACAGCTGTCAAATTGACATCTTTCACTTAAGACAACAGTAAAAAAAACTAGTCACAAAATCTAAATAGCATTTGAATAATTTTACAATGTCAGTTTTCGTGCCGACCGTGCCTCAAACCACTCAACTTTATTTGAAGAGCACCTATTTATTTAATTCTAAAAACAAACCACTAACATTACCCACAGAGCATATATAAGACATTTACAAACATTAACATAAAAACTTTTTGCACCGAAATGATCATAAACCTCTTTCGCAACACCAGTCCACATTTAACGAGTCAACATAAAAAAAGAAACTGTTTACTTTTTCTGCGGACCGTCGTTCTACAAATAAACTTTCTATTGTGCCTGTCGTGCATACTTATCGATAATGGCTAGTGGTGGGATGACGTCGATCTAATATATCGATAGTTGACACGTGCTTTCGAATTTCGCGGAACAAAATTGCCATTTGAACATCGAGACATTGGCAAATGGTAGATTTGTGATTGGAATAATGGAATAACTTTAACGACTTTAAAGTTACAAGTTGTTTGTATATTTTTATTGAATTTGCAGGGTGATACGAGCAAAGCATCGCACATAAGTTTTTTAAACACGTATAATTGTATTGGTCCTTTGGAAGACGCTGTCTTTGCAACACAATGGGGTCAATTCTGTTGTACCATTCTCTAAACTAAATTAATATGACAGGACTAAAATTATCGGCATTTCTTTTCATTTTACTACAATTTTAGAGCTGTCAAATTTAGTTTTTTTAGATAATGGTACATCAGAATCGACTAATACAGATCCTCAATTTTTTTTCCAAAGGGGTTTTCACATGTATTATGTTTTATTTATTATTAATTATGGAGCTTTAGCAAGTGCACCAAAATACATTTTAATATTTTATTTAAATAACCGCTAAAGTCTAAAACAGTGTTTAGTATAATTGATAGAAAAGACAAAATGTAAGTTACCGCCTACTGGTAGTGCCACGTGATGCCACGCTTGCCATTAACAGCTGCTGTATACACTTCAAGCTCTACCTAAATTTTCAATTTATAAATATTGACGAAAAATTATCAATGCAAAATATGTAACAAAATCTTTAAAATCGGACCTTTAAACCAATTTCTTTAGTGACACAGTAAGTGTTTGATACTTTTTTACGCGAATAAATCCACGTTTGACCACCAACTTGCCTGTCGATAAGCGACGATATTACGAGTATTACTAAATTTTAAAAAGTATCGACAACTTTAATACCTTTCCTTTCGGTCATCACTATTGCCTTGACATGACCCTGAGCGAAAGTCCACGCACCCAGCACTAGCCATCCTTCATCAATAGTGATGTATCTGATACCGATAACATCACTTTTGCCTTTATCGATGGTGGCATCTTTTTATATTACCAATATTTTAAGAATCTTATAATAACTTCGATTTATATGCTCTTAAAAGTTTTGTATAAAAGTCATGTAAAAAAATATGGGAGTATTTATAGGTTATTTTCCGGGAAATGTAGAAAATCGAGCATGAAAACACGTTAAGAGCTTGTACAGCTACGCAATATTACTCTATTTATAAAAATCCGTAATTTTTTTGTATATCCGAACTTACCTATTATTATTTAGAGTCAATAGAACCATTAAAATTGATTAATTAAAATAAACTAGCAGTAACAGGTACCTAGGGCTTTTATAGTGTCTTAAGGTCAAGCACCTCTGACACAGATAATAAATGAGAAATTGAAAGTTTTTAAGCGATGACACAGATAAAGAATTTAGACTGGCAGGTGTTATAGAATGACAATGGAACCTCTTGAGATATATTGTCTATGGTTTTGAAATTTAAACTTTTTGTTTATTGTTGCTGTAAAATCTTTGAGAAGTTGATGGTTTTAGAGATTAGATTTTTTTGGAAGAAAATGTTGATTTTTCTTAGAGATAATTATTTTTGTTAGGAATGATAATGTGTTCACATTATATTATTATTCACATAACTTTTTTTGAGTTGATATCTGTGAGAATAGTTAAACAAAAGAATCTCTATGATTCTTTTTATTTTCTTTGTTTAAATATTTTAATAACCTTTTGTTTAAAAATTTCTCTCATTTTCTTACTTTGTAAATAATATAAATATATAATAAGCTACCGGTCAAGTAGGTATTTATTTGGCAAAAAGTTATGGGCTAAGGGCAAAATATAATTTTATGATATATACATACGTATAATATAACAAAGAAATTATTTTAATTGGCTGATAAATTTTTGAGATATAAGCGTTAAAGGTTGTTGGTCAGATTAGGAAACGATGCTCTGTCTTTTTCTTGCAAAGTTAGTGTCATTATGTAGTTTGTATGACGTTCTTACAAGTGACGTCATTTGCAAGTATAGTGCGATCTCTGTCTAGCAAGACAAGTGATCAGCTCTAATTATGGTCAGCTTTTTTTTAAGGTACCCAAAGGGTGTAAACGGAACCCTATTACTAAGCCTACGCTGTTTGTCTGTCTATCCATCCGTCTGTCCGTCCTACCTTTCAACGGCTATATCTTTCGAACCGTAATAGATAGCCAGTTGAGATTTTCCCATAATAAGTAATGTAACGGCGGATTAATGAATAAATAAAAGTAAAGTCAAAACTAAAGGGACAACAAACCCCATACAACAAATGATTTTTTTTTACGTATTTTTGTATTTGCTATAACGAAAAACAGTAATACCTACGTACAAGCGTTAAACTTGACATGATTATTAGTAGGTACAAACTTTTAGGGTGAAACCACAAAAACTTTGGTCGGTACTTGGATGGGTGACCATCTGGGCATGATGTCTTTTTGCACTTTAGTAGTTAACAAGTTATGTGGTGGTACGGAACACCCAGTGCATGATCCCGACTCGCACTTGGCCGCGTTTCTAAGACAAAAAATTATCTGTCCAACAGCCTATTGTAAAGGTAAACCACTCTGTCAATTATAAAATATAACCGGCCAAGTGCTAGTCGGACTCACGCACGAAGAGTTCCGTACTATAATCTATAAAAACGGCACGAAAATCACGTTGTTTGTATGGGAGCCGTTAATTATTATTTTTATTTTAGTTTAATAATTTATTTTTAAAGTGAATATATAACTAAATATACTGTAAATATTTCAAGCGTCTACCTCTTGCCGTTATCAGTATCGAGCGAAAACGAGCAAAAAAATCACGTTTGGGAGCCCTTTAAATTTTTTTTTTTTTTGTATTAGTTGTTATAGCGGCAACAGAAATATCATCTGTGAAAATTTCAACTGTCTAACTATTACGGTTCTTGAGATTACACCCTGGTGACAGACGGACAGAGGAGCCTTAGAGTAATAGGGTCACGTTTTACCCTTTGGGTAAGGAACCCTAAAAACTCTCTTTGCTCTAGAAATATAAGAACACGTAAGCATGTATCGATGTATAAAAATACCGATAAATGGTAATTCTGTGTACCGCAAACGACTCATTACAGTCTCATACATATGATTCATGAGTCCATAACATGGTTATGTTTTTATTTATCCTACTGCGCAAGAAGGAGGGTCATGTTTTCGAGTGTAAGTAAATGTTTTTTTTAAATCGCGGTTAAGTCCGCGTTTGACCACCAACTCGCCTGTTGGTAAGCGACGATGTGGTCGAAGATTAAGCACGCAGACTTAGAAGATACCTATTCACTCTTGCCTTGAAAAAAGGCCCAAATTATATCTCTCAGGAAACAAGGAAGCCGGCAGGTTGTTCCAATCCTTGGCCGTACGGATTAGAAACGTAGAATCGAAACGTTTGGTACGTATCCAAGGAAAGCCCACAATGTATGGGTGGTAATGGGCCGTTTTCCTACTTGTCTTGTAGTAGAAAGGTAATGGTAGGATAAGGTCATGTAGCTCTGATGCATATTCTCCGAAATGAATCATATAGAAAATTTACAGACTCTATACTTTACGGCGGTGTTCTAGACTGAAAAGTTTCTTAAGTATGTTGGTTTCTTTTGCACGCCCTATAGCTTAGCTTACTCGTAAACTGCTCGATATGTGATATGTCGTCAACTTTGGGCGTTGCATCAATTTGCGCGGTTATGGCAAACAGTATCAAATTCATATTCTGGTTACAAATAGTTGAGGGTATAAATAAGTTTAATGTAATTTCAGAAACATGATTGGTAATACTTATCTGGATAGTATAATTCGGCGAAAACTGGCTTCCAAAACACTCTTTTATTTTTTTCTCCGAATCTTGAAGATCTAGATAATTTATTTTAGAGTGTAGAGCATGCCAAAAAAAACATCATACATACAAACATTCTAAAAACATTACCCTCCTTCTTGCCCAGTCGGGTAAAAAAGGCTTATTTTAATCGTCAAAACAGTCCAAAAAGATAATTTGTTTTTTGTTCCCAACAATGTTAAATATGCAGTTGTGGCGCTATCTGCCTAAAAGGCTTTCGCTGTCTTCTTTCGAGGAAATTGTGAGGTTTTAAATTCTTCATGTCCCCATCTCTTTCTGACATACGTTTTGTCTCTCACAATTTCTCATTTCACCGTTCACTTGTTTAGCGAGTAGACACTTATAGCGACATGGTTATATCTACTACTATATTACATAGAGAGTAATCTTTAATTTTGAAACGGTAGAGTTCAGTTTTTAGTGCCGGAGAAAGCATAATAGAACGTTTGCGAAGTGAAAGTTTTGTCAGTAATATGTATGTTTCTTATTTTACACTGTAAAGTTGGTCAGTCGGCTAGTAGGTTCCCCGACGCGACTACTGACACACGTCTCTAGTAGACAATTAAAAAAAACTCGGAATATTCGATTTAAATAAAATGACGAGGAAACCGTTCAAGTGTCGATAAAAATTAAAAACTAAAATGTGAATGTGAGTTCGAAAATAGAACGTATATTTTTCGGGGGATTTAAAAGTTTTAATTTTGCGCGGGAAACCAAACGTCAAGATGACGTTCCGAAAGTGGTTCAAATTTGGAAAATCCATGTACCGTAGTGATGTGAAACAGTTCGTTTTTATTGTAGTGCTGTTATCGATTTTGGAAAATGTGCCTTTAACGTGTAGAGGCGAATATCACGACAGAGAATATAATGATAGAGGTAAGTCAATATATAAATAATTAAATAACATTTTACACTCATAGTCCTCCACGAAGGAAGTTCGTAGACAACTAAAACACACACCCAGAGCAGATAAATAAATCTATTACTCAAACCGACCGGGAATTGTACTTCTCATGAAATAGATGACCTAAGACTGAGCCAAACGGTTGTCAATTTTGGCAATAGTGAAGTGAAAAATTTCAGGATCAGTTAAGTCAAATTATAATTGAAATCCTCATTTTCCTCAGAATATTTTGGCTTTGCACGTCTTATGCATTTCCATTATTATCACTTGTGATTCTAACTAGTGTTATTCACGATGATGACGTTATTTCGTACCAATATTTAAACTAAAATAATATCTGACCGCGCTAAACCTATTTGCGTTTCCTGTTAATATATGAGAATCAGTTAGCAACAATTGTAGACCTGTCCAAATTAGTTTAGTTTAAAAACATCCGAATAGACGCAGAATGTCTCACATCTTTCACTTTTTTTAATTTAAATTTTTATTTGAGTATAAATAAAATCTCTATAAAATACAAATCAAATAGTTTATAAATGATCACATTATTAATAATTAAATATTATGCATAAAAATTACAAATAATTTTATAAAAAAAAAAAAAAAAAACTAATATTATACAGAAGCAAAATTTGTGACTCTGTGTGTTTGTAGGTAGGTAATTGAAATTACGAAACCGATAAAAAAAAACTTCACTTATAGAAATATACGAGTACGTTATCAGTCTACGTTTAGGTAATTCACAACGCAGTTGAAACCGCAGCCAAGAGCTAGCCATCGAAAAATACAAAAAAATACCAAATTCAGCTATAATTAAAGTATAGCAACATATCAGATCCTTGAAATCTAAATAATAATCAATATAAACAAATAATTGATTGAATAAGGCGTCACTCCGTGAAAATTTACCTTCAAGAGCAGAGCAAGAGGGGGGCCTTACCCCTAGCTTCACTTTTGCGAGCCAACTTTTAGTAGGTACCTGATAGGTACCTAAAATTAACCAACTCATCAAACTGCATCGTTTAAAAGCGTCTAACTTGAATGAACGAAAATCCGTTTTACTATGCGTGTGTGCGTGAAAATAGCAAAGCTTGGCGGCTATCAAACAACTACCGCTTATCATAGTTGATGGTACCGTTTAGACAAATAACACCTATGCGGGTCAACTTTTCGAGCTAGGGGTAAGGCCCCAGAAAGCTTCAAAAAGGAGTTCAGAGTTATTTTGTATTTTGAGTTAGTAATTATTTGATTAGTGTAATTTAAATGTATATGTGTATTTACGGGATATTTACCGTGGTAAGGTTGTGGAAGGGTAGTCTTCCCGTGAACATGGTGCATGTAACTGCGCCGAAATATCGGGAGCTCCTTCCACAACCTTACCACGGTAAATATCCCGTAAATAATAATATAACTTTAGTGAACAACCGTGATAGTTTAAAACAGTGTTTTAGTGTAATTTAATTTAATTTCTATTCGTGTCACACGTTTCGATTTATTGTTTGAAATAATTAATTTATTATTGTTATTTTTTTCCTTAGACAAAAATATCTAGTTGTATTTACGCTTCGTCGTATAATGTAGGTACAATAATCGCTAATCCTTTTTTTATGATACTGAGTGACCAGACGAGCGAAGTTGCTCGCCTAATAGCTCTTCACGCTTGCCCATAACAGCTCAACGCCACTCAGAATTTTGAACTTCAACAGTTCAAAACCCTGGATGGCAATGCACTGCGCTCGTCACCCCGAGATATAAAATGTCAAATATCTGTGTGCCCTGTAATTCAAATATCTGTGTCTATTCAAATTCCTTTGTTGTACTTGAAACGACAAGGCTAGAATACACTAGAGAATCGTCTAAGAAACAGTTTTGAATATTAACGAAAAATCTAGTTGGAAAACTACAGTATATTCTTTCCTTTTTAAAGTGAAAACTTCTTTGGTCGCGTTGAGCGATTTTTGGTACAGACAAAACTTATGCGTTTGCGCCACTGACATGCTAATGTGATACGAGTACCTATATTAGTTTTCACATCTGTCGGCAGTTTTACCAACACACACACACTTCAATATTAAGCGGTACACAACTACAAAAGGTATGCTCAAAGTGTAAACGAATGAACTACAGAGAGGGGTGTAAGTGCTAAAAGGGATACTGTAGGTATATGCTTCCATTTATTTATTTATTCAGAGGCAGTTCCCATGACTGTTTTTTTGGAACGAAGTTCCCTTTTGCGCGTTGCGAAAGGGGGCTAGACGGAAAAAATTAAGACCAAAAGTTGTAACGAAACTTTTTGCTATAGTTGTAAGGAACTTCGTTCCATCCGGGTGTCCCTTGACACCTCTCAAGTTTTTTTTTCTAAATTTTTGGTTCTAGACATTTTGTCTAATGAGCCAGTGTCAAGTATAATATAACTTTCAAGTTTGAGAAGTGTCGTTAACTTTCATTATTCTTTCTCAAGATGTGGTAGACCACAAACCGAGACATCAAGACGAAGTTCCTTGACATTCGTTCACATTGTTTGTACAAGACCACACGCAACATATATATTTATATAACTAGTAATAACATGACTAAATTGTTTTAATATTATTAAGATATAACTAACTTTCCTCTCCCTGTATTGTGTAAACCTAAAGTAAATTCATTTAAGTTAATAAAATTGTAGCATAAACATAGCAGTTTTTATAAAATGTGTAAAATGTGTACGGGACGGACACTACGGATTTTAACTTAAAAAATAATAATACATTTATAACTAGCACGTATATACTATACCTAATGCACGGTACGTGGCATTATCCACTATTTTTGAACCGTAAATTTTTAAGATAATAAGTTTGTTTAAAGGAGATACGAAAAAGTATAAAGTATAGAAATATTTTCTCATATTTTGTTAGATATCGTCAAACAAGCCAAAGTCAGAGTCAAGCAAAGTCACGGTCAAGACTAAGTCATGCCTTCGTAATGTGAAAACTTTACTACAGGGTTATATGGAGTTTTGGACAGAGCACAAAAACATATATTTCACTTCGTAAACACTTAATAGAAAATAATCCCCATTATTACACATAAACACTCGAAAATGCACAAATTTATAAAATAATAAGACAGGCGACATTTTTATTTTACGTTGATGCCAAAACCCGAACAAGCTGTTTACTGAACTATTTTTTAAATAGGGCTGTATAGCCTGATCAAATTTTTAAATTCGATTCAATATTATTTTGTCATTCGAATAGTTAAAATCGGTAGTAAATCTCGATGCCCGCGTGCATCCTAACATTGTAGTTGTATTGTAAAATCACTGATAAAAACTACAGTCACATAGCTTTCTTGCGGAAATCTTTACAAAGTGAAGATTTCTACTCCCACAGAACAATAAATGCTATTATAAGTACCTGTTGTAAGCATTGAAGAGACATAGCTATTCGGTTAGGTACTAAATAGGTACTGACTACTGACTGTGCACGAAGGTTCATAATTAAACTGAAATTTGCTTTCGCCAGCCACAAGGTATTTCTGTAGACTGTACAATACAATACATTATTAATAACTCCATAGTTACAAACTTCTCCAGTATACTTTTCTACAACAATGTATATAAACTTATATAAAAATTATATTTCAATAATATTTAAAAAAAAAAAAACTAAATAACATGTATTTACATCTACACTTATAATGAGGTAAAATTTGCTCATGTAATTTTAGCTCCACATAACTTCGGCGGATGTACGTTTTTAGCCATGAACGACATATATGTATATAGTTGAACTGAATTCACTATCTTAAAATAGGACTTAGGCTAAACTAAAAAAATAAAAAACATGTTATTTCTTAGATGTTTACCAACCAAAGACGTTAAGCTTGAATTAAATATTGATACGAAATAAAAACTCGGTACAATATTTTCAAATCGCTTCACTATCAATGTTAATTCATTAAAATATCACTCTCGACCCACATATACATTGATCAGTCTTGTTCCGGTCAAATATTATCGATTACATTTGAATAATCGAATATTGGAATCCATAATCGATAGTCACTTTCTCCGACCTTACCGGTTCAATGGGCCGCCACTTTGAATTTTGTGTCAAGTGATCGATGCTAATATTATTAATGCGAAAGAACGCAAATGCAAAGAAAATTTGTTATCTATTTAATAAGAATCCTAAATTCATTCATTAATTAATTGTCATGAGGAGGCAATTTAAACCGCTGGCCTAGAAGCATGAAAATTTGCAAAGAAAAAGAAAAAAACTAGATGTATGGAAGTTCGCAATTTTTTACCGACTTCCAAAAAGAAGGTGTTTCTCAGTTTGACTGTTTTTTTTTAAATCTTTTATGATTCTTTTTTTTATTTCAACGCTAGTGCTTCCCGTGTGGACCCATTACAATTTCACCTAGATATGGGACCGTGTGCTCCCATAGGTGAAATAGGAAATGGGTGTAAAATGTCGTTAGCATATTTTTATTAGTTCTATTATAATTTTTCAACTATGCAGTTTAAGATTTATAATAATGTCTTCATCTTTATAACTCACTAGCCGTCCGCCCCGGCTTCGCACGAGTGTAAGCTCGGCCTTCGGCCTCGCTACAAAATATAATATAGCCTATGTCACCCGGGGATAGTGTAGCTTCCCAACAGAGAAAGAATTTTTCAAATCGGTTCAGTAGTTTCGGAGCCTATTCATTACAAACATACAAACATACAAAAATAGGTACAAATCTTTCCTCTTTATAATATTAGTGTAGATAGGTTATAACTTAGTAGCTTTAATTTAATGTTATTATCAAGCACATATTAACTTAAATTAACCGTTAAGCAATTTAACAAACATAATTATTTGATTTGCAGTAAATTTAGAGCTATTCCGCATTCTAATTAAATGAGTGAAATGTGTGAATAATGTTAATTGATTAACATTCCTTTCTAAGAGCATAATCAATTTTAGTGTTCGAAATTGCACATCACTGAAATGGATACAATCTAGTAAAAAAAAAAAACACAATCAAAATATATTTTAGCATATAGGATATTGGCGTCGCACGTCTTATGCGTTTGCCAGTGTGAAGTCATAATAAAGATTTCCAAGTTTTATTAGACATCGTCAAGCAAAGTCACGGTCAAGTAAATTGAAAAAAAAAGTTTATTGTTTAATTAAATGTAAATTCACATCATCAGCCAATTAACGTCCACTGTTGGACGAGGCCTCATAGAGAGGGGTGTTGCTATAATCTCCACGCTTGGCAGGCAGCTTGGGGATCGCAGTACGTTCACCGTGTACTATTAGGACGCTGCTGCAGTTTTAGGACATACCCGGGTCCAAATGTAAATTGGCACTATTAAATTGGTGGAGGCTTCTATGGCGTTTTAGTAACATCACGAAAATAATAATCCACCATTTTTATACAATGAACACTCGAAAAAACGCAAGTTTGTTGAAAGCAAGGCTCCATTGGCTGCCAAAAAGCTTGGTCTCCTATCGAAGGTGCGACGGTACTTCACGTCGGAACAGTTTTGCTTACACTGTACCAAGCACAAGTTCGGTCGTGCATCCTTTGGGATGGATCAGCTAAGTACCAGCTCGGGGCATTGGAGTCAATTGCGAAGCATGCCAAGAGGCTCATCAGCAACGAAGCCCTAGTTGAGACTAAGCTTCTTAGTCTTGAACATCAGCGCAAAATTGCTAGTCTATCGGTTTTTTATCGGATACATTTTGGAGAGTGTGCATCAGATCTGCATGATTTAATTCCCTCCTGCCCTTTTTATCTATCGGACTGCCAGAGCGGGCACGAAAAATCGACACCGCTTTATGGCTGACATTCCGAAAACCCGTACGAAGCGTTTTATTCCACTTTTATTGTGCGAACTGCTAGGACGTGGAATGCGCTGCCTGAATGGGTGTTCCCCGATAGTTACAATCTGGGTGTTTTCAAGTCAAGAGTGAATCGGTTTCTTCTAGGCAAGCGTGATCCATCGTAGGCCGCTTCGTCGCCGCATCGTCGCTTAACATCAGGCGAATTGGCGGTCAAGCACAAGCCTATTTTACAATTTAAAAAAAAGTTTAGGAAAATAATGCATAACGACACGTTTTTTCTCGTTAGCGCTAAAATCTCCCGATTGTGAAAGTTAACTGACATTTTCGATTTCTCAAAAAGAGGTCGTGCCTTCAATCTTCACGTGAAACTCACATCTCAGAAATATCTCTATAAATCATAAAATATTATCTTCACTACAACGATCAGACGAAATAGTCCATTTAAAATCTGCATTAAAAAGATCAGACGAGTGCGCCATTAAGAAGAATAATATTTTAACCAAATATCACCATTAAAATACTGAACTGCCCATAACCGGGTCATTTCCTGGTCACTTGGCAACTGGTATCAATTTTGGCGGTCAGCTAGGGTTGGCAATGCAGATTTTTTGAAGTGAAAACTTCTTTAGCGCGTTGAGAACTTTTTCGGTGAACAAAAATCATGGAACTCGCGTCATTGTCACCGAACGCTGTACCGTGTATTTTAAAACAGCACCATATCTTGTAGAATAGGTGAATTACTACTTAATTTTTCACTTCTGACGTGTAGTCCTATGACTGATGTTTTTTGTTTTACTTGGATACTGCCCGTTGGGGCAATGTTGCCATTACCAGTGAGGGATAAAGATTTAAATATCAAAAGCTTTTTATAATTGAAAAACAGGCTTGCCATCTTTCCTGATGTTAACCGATGATGATATCTGCGATGGAGTCCGCTTGCGTAGAAGAAACCTATTAAGAAGCTCGCGACTTGAAGACACCCAGATTGTAAGTTTTCCCCAAAGATTTCATATTTATATTTCGTATGTAATCTTAGGTTTTCCCATTCAAGCAGCGCATTCCACAGTCTAAGTGGTTCACAGAAAAAGAGTGAAATCAAAGCGTTCCGTTCGGGTTTTTGGAATACCAACCACGAAGCGGTGTCACCTTTTTGAGCCCGCACTAGCCATCCAAAAAAAATGGGCAGGAGAAAATTTAGATCATGCAAACCCAATGCACATTATCCGAAATGTATCCGTTAAAAAAACATGGTATATACTTAAAGTGTATTTTTTAGTTACCTCATAATTTATGAGTATATAAAAATAAAATATATAATATCATGGAAATTAAAAATTGCTAAAGCTTCTTGTAAAGTTTTAACCACTTGGGGCGTGACTTGTACTTGACCGTGATAAAATTTGATTGGGTGTCACTATGGTTTGTTTCACGATCATAATAAAACTTGATAATATCAAAAATGCCAAATGTACAAGGCTTGCATCGCCAAAATCTCTGGAAGACAGATAAAAAAGTTGTATTATTATGGTTTATTGCTTTTTTTTCTAGGTCTGTGGTTTATAGCAAACAAATCAATCTTTTTCTAGCACCGGCCGACAACGATATACTTAAATTATTATAACATTATTGAAATGAAAATTCAATGTGGTAACCCTAAACTTAACCGGTCGTTTCTGCTCCCAAAACGGGGTTACTTGATATAAAGCACCACGGTTTGATTAATTCGAATTTCTGACCGGATTCCTTAACGGCCTTTGGTGAATCATAAACTGGACAGTGAATTACGCCTTAAGATTTGTGACTTTAATTTATTTGAGTAAGTACTATTTACTTTGCTCGCAGTCATATTTAAATACTTTAAAATGGTAAATTTACAAGACGAGCGAAGCCAAATTCCTTTCAGGACGACAAAAATGTGGTATAAGAGCTGTAACAGTCACGTCAACATGGCTGACGAACCGCCGTCCAAGCAACGCGAGAGAAAGAGAAAATTGAAGTTGAAGCTCTAAAGACAATCCAAATGCACAAGCCCACTACCAGTTGGCAGCGTACCCAGTATTCTGGTGGAATTTCTACTCTGAATGGCAATGCTTAAGCGTTGAGCCAGAAACACACCACCATTATGGTCACGCGTCGCATTAACCGGGCGCAAAGAAAGATTTTTGAAAAATCTTTCATAGATTCATTGATAATTAATTATTTCAAATTTAAATATGTAAGTATTATCGGGCATTATCTATTTAATAACGAAGGAGATGGTTTTTTTATATCTCCTTTGCCATCCAACAAAATATCAATGTAAAAATTACTTTGTACTACGCTTTTATAACTCGGATGGGCAGCGTTCGGGAAATCGCATGACATCTTCTCGTCCAAGATATCACAGTGCCTAAAGACAAAGGTCTTTGACCAGTGTGTGTTGCCAGTGATGACATATGGTACTGAGACGTGATCCTTTACTGTTGGCCTTTTGGAAAAACTCAGTCACACAACGGGCAATGAAGAGAGCTATACTCGGAGTTTCTTTGCGCGATAAAATCCGGAACGTAGATATTCACCAAAAAACCAGAGTCAGCGACATAGCTATTAAAATTTGCAAGTTGAAGTGGCAATGGGCAGACCACATCGCTCGAAGCACTAATCACCGATGGGGAAGAAAGGTCCTTAAGTGGAGACCACGAACCGGAAGACGCATCGTAGGTAGGCGTCCCACTAGATAGACCGACGACATTGTGAGCGTCGCGGGCATCCAGTGGATGCAGATGGCATGCTGTCGTTCAGTGTGGAGGTTAAAGGTGAAGGCTTATATTCAGCAGTGGACGTCTTCTGGCTGATGATGAGGTATTTGTAACGTTAGTTATGTCCAATCGGTTTTTTCTACCTGCCGCTGCCGGTGCTGTGGCCGTCAAAAGAAAGAAAGAATTAGGTCCTTATATTATATTTTTTAACATCAGCGTTGAGCGCAGCCTTAAATGAATTTTCTTACCTACCCAGTATTCTACACAAACTTATATCAGGTCTTTTTAAATGCATTTAAATTGCCTTTTTGGTGCAGTAACCACCCGAAATTCCTCAGCTATCTCCCGTGGCCATCGTGAGTCAGTCACTAACGAGGTCTTTGTATGTAGTGAAATGCGACATTTTTGACATCCTTAACAGAAATGCAGTAAAAGGAAAAAATACTGCTATACAAAAACAAGCCACAATTTTTTTTCTTCTCAAACATGGTATATAACGTGTCCATAATTTAAAGAAGGCAGTTCGAGTTGAATGTTTGAACTTTTCTAAAGAAATTGGCTAATGTTTGGTTTTGTACGTATGCACATTATTTCATGAATATGCAAGAAGGTTTCATTACGGCTCATAGTAAAAGTCTCAGATCAGTCATACAAGGGAGATATGGTGACGTAGTGTGGCGGGTGTGAACGCATCCAGTCTAAATGAGTCTGGATGCCTTTAGTCGAACTCACCCACAGAAAAGAGAAGTAAATAGAACGGAAATGAGAAGGAAAATCTGTCGCCA
The DNA here is from genome assembly GCA_949125355.1 of Agriopis leucophaearia. Taxonomy (NCBI): domain Eukaryota; kingdom Metazoa; phylum Arthropoda; class Insecta; order Lepidoptera; family Geometridae; genus Agriopis; species Agriopis leucophaearia. Next base: position 3,367,219 of record OX421289.1, read on the forward strand.
GGTATCACCATCATCAGCCAGAAGACGTCCACTGCTGAACATAGGCCTCCCCCTTTAACCTCCACACTGAACGACATCCTGTCATCTGCATCCACTGGATGCCCGCGACTTTCACAATGTCGTCGGTCCATCTAGTGGGAGGCCTACCTACGCGGCGTCTTCCAATTCGTGGTCTCCACTCAAGAACTTTTCCCCATCGGTCATCAGTTCTTCGAGCGATGTGGCCTGCCCATTGTCACTTCAACTTGCAAATTTTAATAGCAATGCCGGTGACTCTGGTTCTTTGGCGAATATCTGCGTTCCGGATTTTATCGCGCATGAATCTCCGAGTATAGCTCTCTCCATTGCTCGTTGTGTGACTCTGAGTTTATCTAAAAGGCCAAAAGTTAAGGATCACATCTCAGTACCATATGTCATCACTGGCAACACACACTGGTCAAAGACCCAGGTATATAATTTTATAAATCACACTTATATCATATATGTGAAAGTTTGGATGGATGGATGGATGTTTGTTACTCAATCACGCAGAATCAGCTGGATGGATTTGGATGAAATTTGGAACATACATTGCTTATGTCCTGGATTAACACATAGGCTACTTTTCATCATCATCATCATCCCATGGATGAAACCGCGGGGCGCAGCTAGTAATATATAAATTTTTACCACAACCACACAAGATTAAGCTAAGATGCTTTTCAAACCAACCTTTCACAGACCATTCAACATTTTGTACTACATAGTTCTACAAAATACCATTGACTAATCAGTTTTGTACCACATAAGTTTACAAAATGCCATAGACTATTAAGTTTTGTACCACATATCAGTACAGACTCGTTGTATGCTCTTTATTCCCCGGACAATGGTCTGTGAAAGTAAGCTAGGGTCATCGAGAGTGAAACTTACTGTTACGTCGGACCCTTGTCAATTGGATGAAAGTGTCTAATGGGAATTCATTGCCTAATAAGCTAGTCTAGTGAGTATTCTTTCCTTAAACAACAGTGTTGATCGGGAGGATGATTTCTGTTTTTAACCAACATCCAAAAAGGAGGAGGTTATTTTTTTTTGTTTGTTTCCTCAGAACTTTCGACTGGGTGAACCGATTTTAATGTTTTTTTTTATTGAAAGCTGGTGCTTCCCGTATTTTAGTGGATTTTTGGCAGATTTAACGTACGTGGTCTCGTAGATCTTTTTAAACGAAACCATAGTCAGCTGAGCAAAACAATGCAAATTACGGAGAAAATATCGAGTTATGGCATTTACTAGATGCGGAAAATGGAGCATCATCGATAGATAGATTATCTAGCAAATATACGGATAGAGTTACTTTCGCATTTATAATATTGGGGTGGATTATAGTGTGATAAAGTTTCTGGGAACTAAATAAAAAGTTGACTCATAAGTAGATAGTTTATGCCGGTTCTGGCTCAATTTTATTTTAATAATAATTTTAATTTAATTTAATTTTATTTTAATCGTAGGTTGCATTGCAGATAGTAATACCACCTTAAAAAGTTCTTTTTCATAACTTTTTGTGTAGTTTCTCAAATGCGACAGATATGGTCAGTGAAAGTTGGCAAAATAGTCGACAAGCGTGCAATTTGTAACGTCTAATCCAATTTTGGTAAACCGGCAACTCTTGCTTTTCGATTCTGTTGAGTAATCGAGAAAATTGTAAATAGCTTTTTGAATGGGAAAGTGGATACGGATTTTATTGTCAAAATATAAACGTATAATGTTTGTGGCGCTTGTCAAACACAAAACTTATCTATAAAAAAAAAACTTCATAAAAAAGACAGAACTGGACCAAATTGGAATGCCCACACGGGAAGCACTAACTTTCAAATAAAAAAAGAATCATCAAAATCGGTTCACCCAGTCGAAAGTTAAGAGGTAACAAAAATTAGGTAAAATTAAAATTTCTTTTTTCTTGTACCCTTAACATAATCAAAAGCTTTTCAGCGGTAATAACCAAATTTTTTTTTTTTTTTATCTATACTTCTATACTAGATGTATATATATATATAATATTATAAAGAAGAAAGATTTGATTGTTTGTTTGTTTGCATTGAATAGGCTCCGAAACTCCTGAACCGATTTGAAAAATTCTTTCACTGTTATAAAGCTACACTATCCCCGGGTGACATAGGCTATATTATATTTTGTAGCGAGGCCGAAGGCCGAGCTTACACCCGCGCAAAGCTAGGCTGGACGACTAGTCTCTTATATCTTAATGTGGAAGAGATTGCAAGTAGTCCAAGTTCAGTCACACGACATCAATGTTTGGATTCGTTCCACTTTCATGATTTTGCTATTACGCGGTGACTTTGTAGATCTTGCTTAATTCTTTAGCTTCGAGGATTTGACTTTGTTTTGTTTATGTGGATTCCAGTTTTTTTATTATTATTTTATATTAGGCTTGCGTTTAACCGCCAACTCGCCTGATGTTGAGCGACGATGCGGTCTACGATGGAGCCCGCTTGCCTAGAAGAAACCGATTCACTCGTGATTTGAAGACACCCAGATTGTCAGATCCGACAATTAAGGGATATGTTGCAAGGTGATGCGGCGGGTGTGAACGCATCAGGCCTAAACCAGGCTTGAAGCCTTTATTTATTTTATTTTGCATCAAATACTTGCTGTGCTTACAGTATACACCAAAGCGCACAGGAAGCCAAAACTATAGTTAATAATAGTACATAATAAGCCTCCAAAATGTCCGGGCTAGACTCATGAGTTAATTTAAATAAAGTTTTTTGTAATAATACAAATAATATTAATCACGCCAATGTTGCCCCTCCGATGCCAATATAAAGTAGCCATTATGGGGCGCCCAATTAGTGGGTGGCAAGTCATCACCTGCCTAAATGTATTTTGAGATGAGACAGGATAAGGCATGTGCCGTTTCTCATTCTATAGATCTATTCTCTTATCCACAAGTTGTTCACCTCAATATTAAGTTATTTTAATCTTATACTGTACAATAGTTTTATATTCCATTTTATACACATTCCATAATTGTATTTTTTATATTCAGCGGGCCTCTTGGTGTTGGCTTCCGCTCCACCAACGCTCACCAAATGTCCGGGCTAGACCTGAGAATTTTGTGAAATAATATTAAAACTAAAAATGATTGGTAAACCTAATAAACATACAGAAACAGGAAGACGGGAGTTGAGGAGAAAACTAAGGCTAACCTTATCATCATATGAGATTCTTAGTAATGAGAGAGAGAGACAGAGAGAGAGAGAAAGAAATAGAGATAGACAGATTAATCTACGATCCAATATCGAAGCAACGAACAGGATGAAAGAAGACTAGACTGAAGTTGAGGAGAAAACTAAGTTTAACTTCCCACCATGAGAGATTCCTTTTCATGAGAGAGAGAGAGAGAGAGAGAGAGAGAGAGAGAGACAAAGAAATAGAGAAAGAGACACAGAGAGAGAAATAGAGAGAGATATTAATCTATGTATGATCCAATATCGACGCAGCAAACAGGAAGACAGGAGACTAGACTGAAGTTGATGATAAAACTAGGGCTAACCTCCCCACCATGTGTGATTCTTAGTCATTAGAAGGAGAAGGAGACAGAGAAAAAGAACTCAATCTATGATCAAATATCGAAACAACAAAGTCACAGCTAATCTATCCTCGTCGGATCGATCAAGTTATCAATTAGCGAGTGCCGGTATGCGCGTTTCTACCACGGTCTGATTGGTATGTGGAGTTTCCGCCTCGGAGCATGCGGTTTATTCTAATGTGAGAACCACTTGCATCTAAGTTACGCTAGACAACTACAAGCTACTCTTCATCATCATTTCAGCCATAGGAACCATAGGCCTCACCTATCGATCTCCAAAAGGACCGGTTGGAAGTGGCCTGCATCGAGCGTTTTCCTGCGCTCTCTTTTTGGTCGTCTGTCCATCTTGCGGGTGGACGTTCTAGGCTACGTTTACCGCTGCAATACCACTTTAATGGAAACACAGACCTCTGTGGTCTCCATTCGAGAATCATTCGGCCCTATCGGCCATATATTCTGCGTACTGCCACAAAAATTTGATATCCCGGCGTGCTATATCGGTAACATTCGTTCGTCTAAGGATCTCCTCATTTCTGATTCGATCTCAATGAGAAACCCCAAGCATAGCCCTCTTCATAGCTCGATGTGAGACGCTGAGCTTGTCTATGAGGCCCATAGTGAGAGAAATCCTGTAGAACATTAACAGACTCGCTACTTTACGGAGGTGTTCCAAATCAATCAAACAAATTTCTTAGCTCTTCTTATTCTCCACTAACATCGCTTATAAGTCGAGCATAATGCATCGTTTGTGTCTAACCCATTACAGAAATTCGCAAGCATATCTGTCGTATCATTACGATGCATTATTTTTTGCTGAGGTTAAAAGAGTTATTGGTAATTTAGATAAGCCATTAGTCATTCATACATGAGGCTAAACTTGTAAAAGAAAGAAAAAGTTCCAAGTAATCAATCGTCGTTAATATTCCGTGTCACCATTATAATTTTTAGAGGATTTGCACGGTTTGCGAACTTTCTCACTAGCAATCGAAAATATATTACAATACAACTGACAGCTGACCAGACAAACGTTGTCCTGTTTTACATCGTCTATAAGTTTTATGAAATTGTTAAGCTCTCTTTATTTTTCTTTCCGTAAGTAACTTCTACGAATTATTAACTTTAAATAACATAGATGAATAAAATCGGTTACGTCGTTCTCAAGTCACGGCTTAACCAAAGTAAATAGGTATACTTTTATGATTTAAAAAATTATTTCACTGTTCGGAAGCTACGCTATCCCCGGGTGACATATGCTATATTATATCTTGTAGCGAGGCCGAAGGCCGAGCTTACACCAGTGCGAAGCCGGGGCGGGCAGCTAGTATTAGAATAACTATAGATAATAAATAAATAAAATATCTGAGACATTTTTGCACACACGGTCATCTGACCCCAAACTAAGCAAAGCTTGTAATATGGCTGCCAGAGACTGATGTACGTACATATTTATTTTTAAATACATACTCAAATAGATATTGACACCCAGATATAGAACAAACACAAATGTTTATCACATGAATGTTTGCCCCAGGTGGGAATGTAACCCACGCCGTCAAACGCAGAAGGTAGGTTCACTACCAATTAAGCCACCTATATATATATATTATAGGCAGTCTATTGAGCCACCGGGGCAGTCTAATTTTAGTTTAAGTAACACAATTGACGTTTCTAAGTCAGACCTTTAGAAATATTAAAGCTGCTTGAGCGCACAAAAAGCGTTAAAACTCTCTTAACAGTCCATCACACGCGTAACAAATCCAAATTCGTCCAAATTCCGTGAGTAAAGTTCATGTACCAGACCATTACCGCACTTACATCAATTTCATTTGCCGTTACGTAAGAAACGCAACGAGTGAAAGCGTCTTATCCCATACAACCGTGAAATGCAATTTAGGTTTTCGTATCTACTCTGTACTCTGTGACAGTTAACTGAAAGAAATCAAAAGTGACTTTCTTCTTTTTTAACACGCTTTTACTAGCTTGTTATGTATCTATGTAAAGGACTCTTTGGTCGTGATTTTCACCCCTTTCGAAACGACGGATTGATTTGAAACTTTGCACACTTATCAAGGACCGACGACATTGCAATAATTTGTATAGTTTGTCCCATTATCCTTACCAGGATCTTCAGGATTAGCGTTTTTAAAGCGTGTTTTTAGTTCTTTAAACTGCGAGAATTATTTTATATTGATTCCAGACATTGCCAAATCCTAATCAAATTTATTATTGTTGTTTAGAGAGGAGAGATAAATCGATTACTTTAGTAGGTAATTAGGTTTTAATTTGTGTTGTTTTTCCGTGTAAGCTTACGAAGAAAGTTATAAATAAAACCGGCCAAGTGCGAGTTGGGTTCGCGCACTGAGGGTTCCGTACCACATAACTTGTTAGCTAATAGAGTACAAAAAATTTGTGCAAAAAGGCAACATCCCATCAACGCCCAGGCGGTCACCCATCCAAGTACCGATCACGCTTGACGTTGCTTAACACTTCGGTGATCGTATGAGAACCAGTGGTGAGCAGAATTTGTCACATCAGCCAATTAACGTCCACTGTTGGACAAGGCCTCTCTCATAGAGAGGGGTGTCAATTGTAGAAATTTGTCACTTTGCCTTTATTATTTGTTGTCATACATTAAAGTGTGTACTATAATCATGCCAAGTTTATATCTTAGTTAAGCCGCTGTAACATTAGGTACATATTCAATGAAAATTTAAATACCTATCTATTACGGTTCGAAAGATACAGCCGGTAAAAGGTAGGACGGACAGACAGAGCCTATTAATAAGCCTACGCTGTGTGTCACGTTTACGCCCTTTGGGTCAGTGAAATGTAATATAATAGAGACGTTATAGGCGAACAACACTGCTTTAAAAACTAACTAAAAGTGGCAACCGGCTCGCCGCCGCCGTGGTGATCGGCTGAACTCGGCTTTGATCGGCGATTATGCTGCGATCTCTCTCACTCTCTCACACAAGACGATCTACACATCTCGCTCATACACTTCGTAGTGACAACAGCCGCCTAAGATTTAAAAACAAAAATATTTTTCTGTTTTAATAAAAAAATACAGTGCTTACGCGTAAAATTAAACATTTTTCTTTGGTCTCACAGTGCGTGTGTAGTTTATAAAGACACAAGAAAGCATTTTATTACAATTATTTTTGCTAAAACAATTAGCGGCTATGTGTTGCCGGACAATCGGAGTGCGTGACTGAGAGACGGCTGTAACGAGTATAATACAGTGCCTTGCATTCGTCTAGTCAATATGGTGGCGGACACAATAAGAAAGATTTGACATCTATTATTTCTCAGGGTGACGAGTGCAGTACATTGCTGCAGTTTTAAACTGTTGACGTTCTAAATTCTTAACTCAAAAAAAGTTTTGTGAAATAATAGATACAATACAATGATGTCTTTGATTGCCGTAAAACCCCATTAAATGACTTACGTATTCTATGACAGCTGTTAACTAGAAGAAAACAAAAGTGACTTTCACGAATATGATGTCATTTTGTCGCGCTGTCATTTAGTTTTAGCGGCGAGTCGGGGCAGTATTGTATATTCTGTGGTGCCAGTAACATGTGAAAGCAAGGAATTAAGTCGATGCGGGTGACTCGTAGCTTTCGCTGTGGATGGGTGAATTTTGAGAATCTGGTTGCGATATCTGTAGTTTTTTGGGTTAAATACAGCATGAGAACGGCAAAAATAATGGCAGCCATGAGTATGCAGTCTTACAAAAATAGGTTAAAAAATGGCTCATCGAGCAGTGTTTTCACAATTTGAATGAATTTTATAGACTTGACATATGAAATTTTTTTTAATCGTGAATAAGTCCGCGTTTGACCACCAACTCGCCTGTGTGGTCGATGATGAAACACGCAGACTTAGAAGATACCTTGAATTTTGCCTTGACCACAATTTCTTTCACATGTTTTATAATATGTATATTTTTTTGTTTGTTTTTATTTTTATTTTTTTTATATAATTAATGTTTTTATTAATCATCAATCATTATGTGCTATATTCTCACTTTTTAAGAGAAGTTTCATTGACTTGTAAATTATCATTTTACCAATAAATTATTTATGAGTTATTCATTTGTTTTCCCGGCTTTCATTTGTTTTTGTCGCCTTTCATTTGTTTTCTGACTTGAGTTTTTTTTATTTATTAGAGTTGCGCTTAACCACCAACTCGTGGTCTATACGATGGAGCACGCTTGCCTAGAAGAAACCGATTATCTAGCGATAGAAAGACACCCAGATTGTAACAATCGGGGAGCACCCATTCAGGCAGTGCAATTTAAAATCTAGTGGCTCGCAAAGGTGAGAACCAATCTGGTAGAATATCTTTATAAAGTTGTTGGATGACCAACTGCCCAGGTCCTCTACAGCCAATTTCGTAATGCGCGTTTCACTCTAAGTCTTAAATTGTTTAAGCCAAAGAGTACTTTTGTTTGAGCCACAATATGATATTTCGTACTGGTTAAAGACAAAGGTCTTTAACCAATGTGTGTTGCCAGTGATGACATTGTGGTACTGAGTGGTCCTCAACTGGTGGCCTTTTGGAAAAACTCGCACAGCAGGCAACGGAAAGAGCTATTCTCTGAGTTTGTTTGCGCGATAAAACCCGAAATGTGTATATTCTTCGAAAAACCAGAGTCACCGACATAACTATTAAAATTTGCAACTGTTAAGAAGTGACAATAGCCACATCGCGTTAAGAACCGATAACCGATGGGGAAGAAAGGTTCTTGAGTGAAGACCGCGAACCGGAAGACGCAGCGTAGGTAAGCCTCTCACTAGATGGACCGACGACATCGTGAGAGTCGCAAGCATCCAGTGGATGCAGATGGCAGGCTGTCGTTCAGTATGGAGTCTCCTGGCTGAAGACGATGGTGATATTTCGTTCAAGGTTCGACCTACTTAAAATCGAATCCGTAACCGAGGTTTGGACTACTAATGTGCGATGAAGGGTAGTTAGATCGAAGGATCGATGCTTCGAAGAATCACTCTGCGAAAGGATGTCTATGCAGTGAACGTTAGTGCGAAATAAAGATGGTACTAAATACTGCCGATAGACAGAATCGTATTGCAAAGAACGCGGCATTAGTACGAATAAGATGGTGCTACATACTCGTACTACCGATAGACAGAATCGTATTGCAAAGAACGCGGCATTAGTACGAATAAGATGGTGCTATATACTACCGATAGACAGAATTGTATTGCATAGAACGCGGCGTTAGTACGAATAAGATGGTGCTACATACTACCGTTAGACAGAATCGTATTGCAAAGAACGCGGCATTAGTACGAATAAGATGGTGCTACATACTACCGATAGACAGAATCGTATTGCAAAGAACGCGGCGTTAGTACGAATAAGATGGTGCTACATACTACCGTTAGACAGAATCGTATTGCAAAGAACGCGGCGTTAGTACGAATAAGATGGTGCTACATACTACCGTTAGACAGAATCGTATTGCAAAGAACGCGGCGTTAGTACGAATCCGTGGTAATGCTATGAACTGATGATTGATTTATGTTTTTGTGATGCTTGTGACTAAATCTTATTCTTATATTGATGACTTAACTACTCTATTGTATTAGGGAACAACCTGGTTTGATAGATGTATTGTTTCAATAGATAAATAATAAATCAATATACATAATTATAAAATCGTAGTGACACAGTGTAGTCCACAGAAAAGAGAAGTTAATAGAACGGAAATGAGAAGGAAAATCTGTCACCAGGTATTATCACAGATACTTGATTGAACATTCTTATTTATGTCAATGCGTTGAACTCCGCGTCATAGTTGCTAACACAGTTGCAATGGGTTTATATGGGTGCAAGTGGCTACAACAAATTTCTTACAAAAATGCATTGACAGCCGTTCTAATTAAACAAAAAAAACTGTGGTCCAACTAAATTGTTAGAAAACTTAAAACTCAATGACTAATGGTTTATTTTAACATTATGTTCAAACTTACTCATCAGTTATTATCTCACATAAAGAATCTCTTTGTTTTCTTCATGTTACTCACTGCACTCTAATTGACGTGAATTTCCTTGTAGCCAAATTCTATGGACTAAACACAAATTATTTATTAGAAAGGCCTATGACTACATGCTTATCGCCCGTGGCTCAGGAAAAAGTTTAGGATAGTCTAGGCATGCGTTTGACTATAATTTCACGTCATGGGAAGTGATGTGGTCGAAGATGTAGCAATAAGAAATATTTATACACTTTATTTTTGGACAACCCCTGATTGTACCTGTTTGGAAAGGTTCCACACCCAGTTCTGTTAGAGCATTCATGCTCACCATCGAAGGCGCCTTCTTGCGGTAGCGTCGTGTGTCGGGTCGCTTTCTTACCTCAGATATGGTTGGGGAGGGCATGGCTGGCACATGAGTCATACTCGTGATCGGGTGCTTCTGTGAAAATTTCTACTATCTATTACGGTTCTAAAGATACAGCGGTTAAAAGGCTTTTCCGAGTAGCTTTAACATGGGGTTCTTCAAAAGGGCTGTTAATAGAGTCTTTAAGGGTCGGCAACGTATCTGTGATACACCTGATATTGCAGGTACCTATAGGCGACGGTGATCGCTTACCATCAGGCGGCCCGTCTACTTGTTTGCCACATATGGCATAAAAAAAAGAAAAAAAGGGATGGACAGACGGACGGACGGACAGACAGACAGACAGACTTTTTTGTACTCTAGTAGCTAACAAGTTATGTGATGATGCGGAACCGCGAGCCCGTCTCGCACTTGGTCGCTTTTATTTGAAGTCTGTTACAAACACGCCCGATTCGCGAAACGCATCAATTGGAAAGCGCCCCTGATACATGTTCTCAATAACACCTAATTAATCGTTTAGTATTCAGACCCCGTTTCGGCATTCAGCCTACATTTGGTGCAATGTATTCTGTATACAGTGTCCTACCTTATTTTGGACTTTTCTTCCGGTTTCGCACGTGAAAGAATCTTTGATTCAGTGACCTTGTCACAGAATACATAATACACTCAGAAAGTTCACTCGGCAAAGAAATTTAAATAAATAAGGGCTCTATAGACGGGGCAATAAAGTAGCAATTCAACTCGCACAGCGCCGGATATCGCCTCCTATATTCACCTAGAGAGCCACTCTCTTTCTATCACGTAGCTCTATCTCTCCTGACGCGTGTAACGTTAGGGCTGTCTTCTTGATGTTTTCACGGAATACCTATTAGTATTTACTTACCAGCTATATAGCCTATGTAGTACCTAACCTATCTGCCTATTATTTATATCCTCCTTTAATTGAAATTATATTTTAACATGCACAAAAAAACTAACGTTTATTCTGAATTTGTTTCAAATAATAATCATGCAGAAGTAAAAGTTTAAGAGGCCTATTACAAAATCAGCATCCCGATGCATGTTTAGGTAAAAACTTCTGAAGACTTCATTTGGGACCTCTAATTTGCAGATTCTGTTGAATATAATCTGTCAAATTTTTTATAATAAATCCTGTACTATAATAACAGAATACATTTTCATTATAATTTATTTAATGCAAAGAAAACACACTGGATTAATTACGCGCGACGTGGCTAGCGTGCGAGCCGAGCGGGAGCGGAGCGGCCACTGTATGACGCCTGTCGAAAGTTGCGCCGGCCGAACGTACCTAAACTGCGGAGTGAAACTCCCCTGAACTTGTCTTGGTTTGCAAAATAATTAAGATATGATTAGCCAGCTCGCCGACTATTTTGTACTTTATCATTTTGCAGAATAAAGTGGTTCTTATTCACTTAGTCTTAAGAATGACGAAATGAGTAGTCAGCTGAAATTAAAGTTTTGCCCCTGCACGAAACAGTGACAAATCTATGCGAACTACGCCTGCAGGAAGAGATGCGCTCGTGTCGACACCTCAGAACTAAATGATGTGAGCGACAAATGATAAAGCGAACACCTCCGTTGCAATGTTGCAACTAAACTCGTCGAAATCAATCGTTAAATTTTTTTAACTTTCGCGATTCGAACACATGTTTTCATATTTATCGGGACTTATCGGTCTTTAATAGTGCGCGATAAGTCCCGATAAATATGAAAACATCAATCGTTAAATAACCCTCCGACGTTTCTATGTCATTTTCGTGTGGAAAATTTTGTCACGTGTTGACGTTTATAAATCCATTTTTTTTTCATTCCAACTGCGAATAATATGCAAGGTTTTATGCAATAATGATTCATTGTCTTAAGTGATATTCTGTAAAAGCAGCAACAATACTTGAATTTTTTAATTAAATTAATTAATAAATAATAATAAAAAATTGTCCTTGTAGCTAGACCGGGTAATTATTGTGAAATGGCATAGTGTTTGCGAAAATTGTTGAACGTTCTTTACATTATCATGTACAGCTATTAATCAGTTACTCACCATATTACTTACATTTGGTAATAAACCGTTTAAAACAGCAAAAAATTGTTTATTGACAAATGTATGTAATAATGTGCATTGGAGATAAATAACTTTAGGCGAGTTTGTAAAGAATAATAATCAATAACAATTTTCGCAAACAATATTATCGTTTACAATAATTACTCGGCCTAGCTAAAAGAACAAAAAAACTGTTTGAAATTTGAATTTCCCGCCAAAGTGAAACGTTTCACCTTAAAAACAGTTTTTAATCTTTTTCATGTCAACCCCTTAGTATGAAACAAAAAAATTCGCGTTCATAACAGTGAGTTTGGCTTTTTCAAGCCATTGACTCCGTGTTACCTTTTGTGAGCAAACATGAAACCGTTAGCCACATACATCATTGCAATTAGTAAAAGCATCCTTGCAAAAATTGAACTAACATCTGATGATATCTTATTAGATACAAGGAACAAAAAAAGGGTAAAAATTAAGGTTAAATTTAATTTTTCCGGTAATTTTTATTTCAGTAATTTAAATAACATTCCATCTTCGTAATTTAAAAAAACGAATACGAAAAATTAATACCAAATAATAATAATAATGATTAAAACGCAGGGGCGGCTTTATGGCGAGCCGTCGGTGAGTGGCGACACCCCGATTCCATGGGGCTAAATGAGACCGCTGACCCCTGGCTTGCCTTAATTGGCCATCCGGGGGTGGAAACCGCAAGAGCTAAGAATCTAAGCTACAGGGTGTAAGTGTTAAAGGGCATAACGCCGCGACTAGCTCTTAGTGAAAGTGCAGCACACCTCTCTACACCCTAAGCCGCCACGCCAATGTTGCCCTTCCGGTGCCAAGATACGGCAGCATTATGGGGGGGCCATTTAGTCATCACCTGCCTATATATATTTTGAGATGAGACAGGATAAGGCAGGTGCCGTTTCTCATTCTATAGATCTGTTATGCCATCCACAAGTTGTTCACCACAATAGCCCAGATTTTTTTAATCCTATACTGTACAATAGTTTCATATTCAATTTTATACACATTCCATAATTGTATTTTTTATATTCTAAACGGCCTCTTGGTGTTGGCTTCGGCTCCACCAATGCCCACCAAATGTCCAGGCTCTAGACCCGAGAATTGTTTGAAATAAAGTGTTAAAGTTAAAATTAAATTAATTGTTTATTTTAGTTGAAAACATTTTTTGACACCGGCAAATGTACAAGACGTGAGACGCATAAATCCTCTAATCAGGAAAGGAGAAAAAAAAATCGCTAGTTTATTTTTAGCATCTATGGTTTTTTATGAGTTTGAATACTATTTTTGTGATGTGAGTGATTTGTTAATGTTATTTAGAATACGTTTGATGGATTTGTATGATAAATCAATACAGAAACCAAGCTATAAACATAAGAAATAGCAAATTAGTATGTAATCGCAAACATTATATACAGATATTAATTTTAAAAGGTGATTCTAGATAACAGAAATTGTTTTAACATATCATATCATTTAATAATAAATATTCGGTATATTATCATATAATATGATTACTAACTACATCATTAAAAAAATAAGGAAAATTCGTCGTCAACTACAAACTTTCTTGGCGCCAACATATTTTTTTTTCTTCATTGTATTATTTATGTAAACTTGTGTATTTTCGAGTTATAAAATGTGTAATAATGATGGATTATTATTTATTCAATGTTTGTGAAAATGCTAGAGTGTAGGAAAATGATATAGAGTGTGGGCAAATATAAAGGCAAAAAAATATTTTTGTGTTGTTTTCGAAACTCCATAGAATCCTAAAGTAAAATCTCCACTACTTTATAAGGCCTTGACTTAGACTTGACCGTGACTTACTTCGATTTCGTTTGACTCTGATTATGGCTTGTTTGACGATAATAATAAAAAGTTTGAATATTTGACACTGGCAAATGCACAAGGCAAGCGACGCCAAAATCAAGAGAGAAAAAAGCCACAAAAACTTAAAATCAAGCTGTCACCTGTCAAGCAGTATAGTAAGACCTATTAAAAGCCGTGTCATCGAAATCAAAAGTCCTATAGCGGCGCGGCCTACTTGTCGTGTGAATTGAGTTAGGCCGGTCAACCAGTGAAAGTGATTGCTATAATAATATAACTGGTTTTTTAAATGAAATCATTGAGACTAAACTGTGTTATAAAGTTTTTAATGGCAATTATTATTGTAAGTTTATAGTCTTGCCAGTGTGCTAAATAAATATTTTATGTATATTGGATCGCAGTTATTTTTTTCTATTTGAAATAAAACCTACTTGTTTTTTTTTTAAATAAACTAGCGACCCCCTGGCTTCGCATGGGTATATATTTTATTATATATATATAAACCTTCCGTGAAAAAATATCTAACTGATAGTGAAAACCGCATCAAAATCCATTGCGTAGTTTTAAAGATCTAAGCAATAGGGATAGACAGAGGGAAGCGACTTTGTTTTATTCTATGTAGTGATTACGTCTCTTGAACGGTGACAGTATTAAACTTCTATTATTGAAAATAAGGGTGCAGGGCCATTTCGCGTAATGTCTTAGCAGCAAAACGACGTAGCAAAATGACCGGACGTGAATATGTCAGAATTTCATATGGTCAGGATTTTTAATTACTACTATTAGACACACAAAACATGTACAACATAAAATATATTGTTTCATAAGAGATATAATTATCAATATAACCGACTTCATAAAAATGTTAGAACTGAACCAAATGGGACCACACGGGAAGCTATCTAAAAAGAAAGAATCATCGAAATCTGTTCACCCAGTTGAAAGTTCTGAGGTAACAAACATAAAAAACAATCGCATTGAGAACCTCCTCCTTTTTGGAAGTCGGTTAAGAATAGAATTACAGAAAACTGAATTTGTAAAAGAACGCGACAACCAGAAAACTATTAAACATAAAGATGTCTATATTATATCCTTAGAAAGTTTACTTAAGCTCAGAATCGATGTTAATGCCCGTTTAACAATAACATGAATCATTATGATGATCATAATGTTATGTGAATATTTTATTGACTTTCGATTTTTATTTCGAGTTTATGTCGTCGATTTGATAAAACAGAAATATTAAGTGGCATGGACACGAAATTTTATGGTTCCTTGACAAAACAAACACATCTAGTTTCAGCGCGACTGTCTGTTTGTATTAATTTCACGGTCATTTTATTCATAGACTATACGAGTACATAAGACTTATACTCTGCTGATATTTGGTGCATGTATAGTTATATAGCACGACTTAATATAAATATATTTATAGCTCCTTGTATATATAAATATATATTTATAATATATTATATATTTATATCACTAATTTTATTACATTCTCGGGTCTAGCCCGGACATTTGGTAGGCATTGGTGGAGCCGAAGCCAACACCAAGAGGCCCTGTTGAATATAAAAAATACAATTATGGAATATGTATAAAAAGGAATAAGAAACTATTGTACAGTATAGGATTAAAAAAGTCTGGGCTATTGAGGTGAACAACTTGTGGATGGAATAACAGATCTATAGAATGAGAAACGGCACCTGCCTTATCCTGTCTCATCTCAAAATATATTTAGGCAGGTGATGACTTGCCACCCACTGAATGGGCCCCCCATAAAGGCTGCCGTATCTTGGCACCGGAGGGGCAACATCGGCGTGGGTGGCTTAGGGTGTAGAGAGGTGTGCTGCACTTTCACTAAGAGCTACTCGCGGCGTTATGCCCTTTAACACTTCCACCCTGGAGCTTAGGTTTTTAGCTCTTGCGGTTTCCACCCCTGGACGGCCGGTTAAGGCAAGCCAGGGGTCAGGGGTCTCATTTAGCCCCATGGAATCGGGGTACGCGGTGTCGCCACTCACCGACGGCTCGCCATAAAGCCGCCCCTGCGTTTATAGCATTAATAATAATATCACTAATATTATTATTAATGCTGAAGTTTGTTTGCATGTCCGCACTCACCGTAACTGAAATAAATGAGATTTAGAATGGATAGCATATACCTTGGATTAAACCAGAAGCTACACTTTTAATCCCAAAAAGTAATACAATTTCTGTGAGATAGTGGGCAACCACGCGGCATCCAGCTAGTAAACTAACATGTATTTCAATTAGCCACGGAACCCAGCTATGGAGCTTAGGTTCACTTGTTACTAGGGATACCTCATACCATCCTTCCGGACTTTAATAGCGTTTTCCGGACTTTGTCCGGCTTTGTTATTTGTGCGGATTTTTTAGCTTAGGTGATGTAACACGAGTAATAAAAAATATTTTACTAGCTACACCCGCGGTTTCACTCACGTGGTGATGAAAAATGGTGATGATGATGAAAAATACATTACGACCTATTCTCATACATAAAAAAATCATAAAAGAGTGCGACCACAAACCGTGACACGAGATTTTTATACTAAGACTAGCTGACCCGGCAAACGTTGTTTTGCCTTATAAATTATTTCTAGCGAACAACCCTTATCACTTAGGGGTATGGAAAATAGATAGTAGCCGATTCTCAGACCTACTGAATACGCATATAAAATTTGGTAAAAATCGGTAAAGCCGTTTCGGAGGAGTACGGTAACTAACATTGTGACATGGAAATTTTATATATATAGTGAAGTGATTATATAAATTCAGTATTTAATCTAGATTAACGTCTCCCTAAACACATAACGAAAATATTATTTTAAAAATAACCAATATACTAAATGTCCGGACTTTTATTGAAATATCCGGGTTTAGGTTAGGTTAGGTTAAAATTGTGATATGGTACCCAACTACTATAACAATGCTATCAAATCTTGGAAATCGATTTTAACCCACTTCTAATTTGTCGTATAGATTTGAAACTTTGCAAGTACGTAACATAGAATTGATATGATGATGATGATCAGGAAGTTTTTTTTAATCAGGCAATGACGCTTGTACTTCCTATAACTTACATCAAAATTCTGAATTAAATATTTTTGCATCTGACTATTTTTTTAAACAAAACTCGACAATTATGTATTTTCAAAGGAAATTGGTGCTTTTTTGTACTATAGGTGACAAACAAGCAGACGGGCCGCCTGATGGTAAGTGATCACCGTCGCCTATACCTGCTAGACCAGGAGCTTCACATATACGTTACCAACCCTTCAAAACTCTAAGGGGCTAAAACTCACTAGCAGTGAAATTCAATACAACTTTGCTGGCGCCTATTCAAGTAGCGTGGAAAGGTTGTCAAAATAATGACCACATTACAAGCATTTTTGAGTAAAAATATTATTACTTTAACTTCATCAATACTCACAGAACATCCTAATAATTTCTGAAAATGTATAAATTTCATGTTAGCTATGTTTGTTTTTAAATTATTATTAAATAACAAGAGGAGTTATAATATTTTTCATTTTTCTAATTTGTATTTTTAATTTAATATGCTACGATATGAAACGTTGCTATTTCATATCGTAGCATATTAAATTAAAAATATCTAACTTAAGTTATTTATTTTTGAGTATCAAAAACAAAACATTGTGTGCCCAAAATGGGTAAACTGAGGTAATAATCAAATATAACAACGTATGTACCAGTTTATACAATAAAAGCTATTCTGATTCTAACACTGAAGGAAAATGATGGACTTTTGTATGCGTAAATTAAAAAATACTGATAGAAATGTATCCCAAATTCCTTATTTTACTTGAAGCGATGTAGAAGCGGAATAGGGTAGATAACTGATGTTTAAATCCTTGAAACCATTAGCTTTGATGAAGAATTTAAGTAAATATATATGTTTATAGAAAAAATAATTTAAATCGGTTATTAATGCTCTGATATATAAGCTTTTAAAGTTTTTGGTACCTAGAAAAAACTTTCTCCATTTCCCACCAAATAAAAAATGACGTCACGCCTCAGTGCGCCATACTTGTCAGAATAGGATTTATATGGCGTACAGAGAAGTGACGTCATAATTTGCTGTTTTGCGCTCTCTGTCTAGCATGATTTTAAAATGGTTGTAAGTTGTTTATTTATGTTCAGATTTTGATTTTGTTTTCATTAATCAGCTATATTTATAAGTCAATTTAAAAAAAAACATTCATCCAGCCTCTTGCACTAGAGATTCATCAGAAACACAGTTTAGAAAAAACTGTGAAAAGTCAGCCATTCTGAAATGGAGAAGCCAACGTGTTATATCGCGCAGTGTATAACAAACCTTAGCGCAATGCTGTGTTGTTAGCGCCCCCATTACGATAGGTCCAAGTGATAATTTGCCAATAGCCTCGCTAATCAACCAACTAACCGCGTCTTCTACCTAAATGTAACGTTATTTTAAACTAAAACACTAAAATACAGGGTTATCGGTTACCAAAGTGTGGCCGCTGAAAGAATACGTCAGACAGTTGCCATAACATCGTAAAAACACATCAGTCATAGGACTGCACGTCAGAAGTGAAAAATTAAGTAGCAATTCACCTATTCTACAAGAGATGGCGCTGTTTTAAAATATACAATGATATTATGTATTCTGGACGATGATGCGAGTTCCCTGATTTTTGTTCACCCAAAAAGTCCTCAACGTACCTAAAGAAGTTTTCACTTCAAAATAACAAACAGTTTAGCGGTATAGTGAAAAAAGTGGATGAAACAGGAGAAGAATGCACAGATACATTTGAATACGAACGATATTTTTTACCAAGGTTTTTTTTTTTACCACATCTCTTTTGTTTGTCTGAACTGAGATCTCAACTCTACATAATTATGATTCATTTACGTTTATTAACATTTTTTTATATAAGTTGCGCTTATAATTAGCGCCCCTTAATTTCATTACAATCTAGCCTAATATTAAACGAATAACTTTTTTTTTTTTTATAAAAAATAGGCTCGCGTTTGACCACCAGCTCGCCTGATGTGAAGCGATTATACAGTCTACTATGAAGCACGCTTGCCCAGAAGAAACTTATTCACTCGTGATTTGAAGACACCCAGATTGTAACTACCGGGGAATATTCAGGCAGCGCATTCCACAATGAAAGTGGAATCAAAACGCTTCGTACGGGTTTTCGTAATACCAAACATAAAGCGGTTAAAATCTAACTTAAAGTTTAAATACTAAGAATGTGTCCATTAACACGTTTCTTATAGTCTCTATTAGGGCGAAAACACTTTGATCACGTATTTTTATAGGTAGCACCACACTACTTAACACTAAAACTTTGTTTTCCACTACACTAACTCGAACGGTTTTGTTCTCTTAAGTAGTAACTACTATATGAAATCATGTAGTAAATTGGATATTTATATCCTCCAGTTTTATCAAACCATCATCGAGATAGGCAATAACATGGCAATTGGTAGCATGTCCGCTTTCGCGAGTCAGTTTCTCTATACCAGTTAGATGACTTGCATTTTGTGTGTTTTCACTTTGAACGTTGCGAGAGAAATCCTTAAATATACTGCATAAGCAGGAATTTCACGTAGAAAAAATCCGCGTTTATGTTTTACAAGCATTTATTTAACTTGTCCTGTTAAATGTGTGGGACAATCTTGCAACTGAATTTTAGACCAGTTATTTCCAACCGATTGAGCTGAAATTTGGATACATGTTTTTTTAAATGCCATATCCTTGGCCGTACGAATTAGAAACGTAGAATCGAAACGTTTGGTACGTATCCAAGGAAACTCCACAATGTATGGGTGGTAATGGGCCGTTTTCGTAATTGTCCTGTAGTAGAAAGGGGATGGTAGGATAAGGTCGTGTAGCTCCGATGCACATTCTCCGAAATCAATCCTATAGAAAATTGACGGACTCGCTACTTTTTTTCGTCCTCTAGATTGAGAAGTTTCTTAGCCACTAACGTCTCATCGCCTTTAGGCGACCGGCACGCTACCGGTAGACCGGCGTGCTGCTCGACTTATAAGTCGAGCGGCACGCCGGTCTACCGATTCAAGGGCTCCAAGCTGTTATTTGGTTGATCAGTCTCAAAGATCACAGCAGTATTCCACACACGATCGGACTTTTCGAGTTATTTTTATTTAAAAACCAAACTACTAAACCAATTTTGATCTATGAGACAAATCTGAAAGTACATAAATATCCTTTAAAAAAAAAAAATCCACATCGGTTCATATAATGACGGGGTGGCGAGGTAACAAACATAAAAAGAACAAACGAATTGAGAAAACCTCTCCTCTTATGAAATCGGCTAAAAATAAACTAATGTATTTTTGTTTTAATCTTTATTTTAAGTGCTTTTTCGCAAAGCAAAAATGTCGCACATTATGTAAAATTGTTACGATGTGTATTTGTAGTTTTGCAATAGAAGAATTCGGTTTTTATCTTAGGTATTTTTTCTTGTTACAGAATCAAGAAAGCTCTTCGGCGGCTATAGAATAACACCCACCTACTGCAAAGCATCCAGAGCTGCTAAGTACAACCGGGGGAACTCTATATGTATGTTCAACCATGAATGTGCACAGAGGGGTGGAGAGGTAATTACATTGTACTTCTCAACATGCTCTTATTAACTTGTCATAATCAGCTAGAAGACTACTGTTCATTGCTGAACATAGGCTTCCCCATTAGACTTTCACACTTAACGACAGCCTGCCATACGTTTATCCATCTTTTGCCATAATCCCCACGCTTGGGCAGACGTCTGAAGATCGCAGAGCTTTCCACCGTGCTAGTAGCAGCATGCTGCTGCCCATCTTCTAATGGTTCTGGTCGCAGTTTTAGGACATGCCCATTCTTGTTAAACTATATAACGATGCATTTGTCAAACTATGTGAACAAATCTTGGAAGGTTTTACCTACTTCTATTAATAAAATTGTCATATCGATTTGAAGCTTTGCATCAAGTATATGTATCCGTATGAATTACTGCCATAGGACGTCCACTACTGGACATAGGCCTCCCCCATCGGTCACCAAAAGGGCCGTTTGGAAGTGGCTAGAAATCCAGCGTTTTCCTGCGGTCTCTTTTTGGTTGTCTGTCCATCTTGTGGTTGGATCATCCTACGCTGCGCTTACCGATCCGTGGTCTCCATTCGAGAACCTTTCGGCCCTATCGGCCATTTTTCTGCATGCTATGTGCCCTGCCCGCTGCTACTTCAACTTGCTAATCCGGTGGGCTATGTCAGTAACTTTCGTTCGTCTACGGTTTTTTTATATTTCTGATTCGATCTCGTAAAGAAACTTCGAGCATTCAATGTATCCAATGTTCAGGGCTTAAAACCATGGTTTAACGAGTCATATCATTGCGTTATTTAAACTATTATCATAAGTTTCATCGAGAAATTTGTCTTTCAGAAAAAACTAATGTCAGGTTTGACTAAGCTAGATAATTAATAAATAATAATAAAATATCTGGGACATTATTGCACACATGGTCATCTGACCCCAAACTAAGCAAAGCTTGTAATATGGCTGCCAGAGACTGATATACATACATATATATTTTTAAATACATACTTAGATAGATATTAACACCCAGACATAGAACAAACACAAATGTTTATCACACAAATGTTTGTCCTAGATGGGAATCGAACCCACGCCCCCAAGCACAGAAGTTAGGTTCACTACCAACTGAGCCACCGGGGCAGTCAAATTAATTGGTTAAGTTAAACAACGTAAGGGTGGATTGCACCATCTTACTTTAGCTTTAACAAACATACCTACACATTTCAGCGAAAGTACCGATTAGGCATTTAAATTAGTTGCATTATCTGACAATTGTTGAATGACGTCATAACTTTAACCGTCACTGCCCACGCTTCACTGGTTAGTGTTAAGACGTCATTTTAACAATTGTCAGATGATGCAACTAATTTTTTGCCCACTGAAATGTCAATGTTTGTTAAAGCTAAAGTAAGATGGTGCAACCCACCCAGTTTAGAGCAGAAGTAGTCACTTAGTTCATTTAGCCACTCTTACATAAATGTGTTCTCAACTGAAAAATAATTTCTGCATTTTCAGGTCGTCGGAACATGTATGGACGGTTTCCTCTTCGGAGCTTGCTGCCAGCTCAAATCAGACAGCCAGTCTCACATACCAAAAGGCCCCGGAGTAGTCATGACTAGTTACTTAGACTACCCTGATGCAGAGTTAGAAACTGATGACTATGATGCTGACCAGCTCAACTCTTGGCACAACAGCTTCAAACCTGTCGTCACTCCTGGTTACAAACCAGCCAGCCAAGCTACTCTATCCACTAACAAACCTGATGACTTGAGCACTGAAGCTGAGATCATAAACGAAGGTTTCAACCAAATTACTAATACGCTTCTAAGTACGCCACCTAAGGATAATGGAGTAATCTATATCAAGCCAAATCCTGAGTTCCCTCACAGCACAATTAATCATGGAGGACCAGACACAGTCTTAGTTCATACGAATGGAACTATAGTAGATACAATAGTGAGACCATCTGATTTTAACGTCCAAGTATCGTTAATGCAAACAAAGCCTACAGTAGCTCCAACGACTACCACGTCCACTCAAAAGACCGTCTCGACTCATCGTCCTATAAAACCAGTCTTCAGACCCAAACCAACTAAAAGCACAACGGAAAATTATGTCATGGTTTCAACAGTTACCAAAGAAACTCAGAAAGTTACTGAAGTTTCATCTATAGATAGTATCATTCAAATGCTCAATGAAAGTACGCCAAGCTTGAAAGAAGATGTCACATCTCCAGGATATTTAAACGTGCTGGAGACCAAATCTTCACCTTCACCAATGACTGCATCACCATCATATAGCAGTACGTACTCAAACTACCCGTCTACAGGTCATTATGTCACTCTGAAGCCATTTTCGTCAACTTCTTATACCAAGCAACCATCAACGAAGAAACCTTATAATGACTACACTCATGTGCACACGTCTTCAAATAATATACCGGATTATTCGTCTCCAGACCCTAGTCATTCTACTAGTCAAGCTATAGAAGCTTTTAATAAATACCCAACGGATCCAAGCGATTTCGGAGACTTGACGACCTTTAGCTACGTCAGTTCTAGTACCACTATAAAGCCTATTTTAACTACTAGGAAACCACCATCAACTAGCTATGTAACTGGGTCAAGTTTTACAAGGCGACCTGTTACACCTGCACCAGCAATT
The DNA here is from genome assembly GCA_949125355.1 of Agriopis leucophaearia. Classification (NCBI taxonomy): domain Eukaryota; kingdom Metazoa; phylum Arthropoda; class Insecta; order Lepidoptera; family Geometridae; genus Agriopis; species Agriopis leucophaearia. The sequence goes on from OX421289.1 coordinate 3,390,358, forward strand.
GCATCAAGCTATGACGTCGCTCCAGATACTTTTTCAAGCGTCACTCCTACTGTTATAGTCCTTAACGGGTTCCAGACAGCTAAACCAGACTCATCTGCAGATGATCCTCAATTCGTAGAAATTTCTCAAGAGCCGTTCAAAAAACCTGTCAACACGATCACTGTTAACAACAACATAGCTTCAACGAATAACATTTATATGGGAAAACCTGCAACTACAGTGAACAATGAGAGACCTTCATCACCAACAGTGGTTATTACTCCAAAACCACCACCTGTGACTACTCCTTTCCCTCCTGTCAAGTCTTCAACTCGACCTGTGCCGATATCTACGAGTCCAACTCCAATATTCGAATCATACACAGACTATTCTCCAACAACCTTGAAGCCAGAGCCTCAGACATCACCTGATGATTCGATCAATTTCCCCCCTGTACGAAACCCTATGCTCAACGCAACTGGTACCAACCCTGGTCTATATAACACAAGCATTTCAATATCAGATAACGAATTAAGCGACATAGACTTAATACACGAACTAGAATTCACTACGCCCATATGGCAAGAGAATGAAGAGTTGAAACAGAAGATGGGGATATTTGTGAACAAAATTGTTGGAAGTCTTCAAGGGACCTTTCAAGAGTTGCATGATATAGTCATACTAGATAAAAAGGTCAATTTGACAACGACCACGCCGAAGCCGATACCAACGCTGGCGACGACGCGAAAGCCTACAGTAACGACCAGAAAGCCTTTGCCGACCCGGCGAACAATTAAGACGACAAAACGACCAGTGACGGTGCAGACGACTAGAAAGCCGGTGAGATTGACGACACAAGCTAGAAGAACGACCACAACGGCTCCACCGATTACAACAACTAAGAAACCGGTAAGAAATAAGTAACTAAAATTATAAAAAATATAACCTGACTGCATTTTATAAATAGTAGTAGGTTAAAAAGTAACAGTGGCAGCCTGCTTACCTATCTATACCTACTCGTAGTAGATACAGAGCTCTTTCATACCGCTTTATCTCGAAAATTACTGAGTATTTTATAGTAGTATTACATATTTTTGAAATCTGCTGAGTGGGGTCTTTATAATGATCGTAATATTGACCTAATTAGCAAAGTTAACTTACTATTTATTCCTTAAATATTTTAAGGACGCCATCTTGAATTCTTATACTCTGTTACTTCCACTATTAAAACGATTCAAATGACACCTCACCTGTCGAAATTCATTAAGCCGTTTTGGCTGTAGGGCGTGCCAAAGAAACTTACATACATACATACACTAGAAAAACATAATCCTTCTTGCGCAGTCGGGTAACAATCCAAACTGCTCCCCCAATCGTTTGAATCATCATAATGATGAAATGCCAGCTAAGCTAGTCTTTGTTAGCTTTTAACCACAACTCACCGTATGGAAAGTGACGAAAGGGTCTAAGATGGAGCACATCTAGTTTATTTCAACGGATTAAATTAGTTTGCGTGTTATTTTGCGAAATTAATTTCCAATTTCATGAGAAAATGCTTGTCTATGCGTCTAGTGCGTATAGTTTTTTTATTTTATTTTATACGAAAACTTGCACAGAAAAGAGAAGAAAAAATTCTCACTTCAGTGAGAACTTGCTACGGAAATTGATTGATACGAGACATTACTACGCAGTGAAGACCACGTTGTCATTTTACGGAATAAAAACCTATATGTCATTTTCCAGCTCTCCAATTTGCTCTGTTCCTGCGGGAAAAAAGGACAAAACCCCAAAAAAAAAACTTTTTCATATTAACCATTCGATTAAAAAATGGTTATAATAAAAAAAAGGGGATAAAAAGATACTCGGGAACGGGATTTAATCTATTTGTATTTTTAACTGGCTTCCAATAAGGTGGTGGTTACCATTTCGACTGTTTTTAGGGTTCCGTACCCAAAGGGTAAAACGGGACCCTATTACTAAGGCTCCGCTCTCCGTCTGTCCGTGCGTCTGTCACCAGGCTGTATCTCATGAACCGTGACAGTTTGACAGTTGAAATTTTCAGAGATGATGTATTTCCATTACCGCTATAACAACAAATACTAAAACATATAATAAAATAAATATTTAACTATATGGGGGCTACCATACAACAAACGTGATTTTTTTGCTCGTTTTCGCTCGATATTGATAACGGCAAGAGATAGACGCTTGAAATATTCACAGAATATTTGCTATATATTCACTTCAAAAATAAACTATTACATTAAAATAAAATTACTATTTAAGGGCCATATACGAAACGTGATTGTTTTGCTGTTTTTATAGAAAATGGTACGGAACCCTTCGTGCGCGAGTCCGACTCGCACTTGGCCAGTTATTTATATATTTTTTTATTATTGTTACCTCAGAACTTTCGATTGGGTGAACCGATTTCGTCGATTATTTTTTGTTGGAAAGTGGTGCTTTCCGTGTGGTCCCATTTTAATTTGGTCCATTTCTGTCATTTTTAACCTGGATTTGCACATGAGCTAATTTTTATTCCGGAAAACCATGTTTTTTTGAAAGATAGTGGGTGAAACTGTGGAAATAATTTATGATAATTACTTGTAGCAAGGATGATTTTAATCGTTCTTGCTTGTAGTAAAGGCTGGATATAAACAAAGTAAATTCCAGCATAATATTATTCTTCTACGACCAATAGGGTAGATGACTGATGTTTATATCGGTAAAACCAATAGCTTTGATGAAGAATTTAAGTACATACTAGTTTTTTTGTCCGCGACTTCGTACGCGTAGATTTTCATATAAACATTCAATCCTTTTTTCTTCCCTCAATCCGGCTCTTGCGCAAAATAACATAGCCTATACTTCAATCCGGTCATAGTGAAAACCGCATTTAAATCCGTCCGCATTTTCTTCCAGCAGGCCTAGCACGGGCTGTGGACAGATTGTCTTTCCACCGTTTTTATCCCGCTAGAAAGAGACAAACGTATCCATATTTTAGCTCTGTCACGTCTACGCGCGGATAAAAACGGTGGAAAGACAATTTTTCCACGGCCCATGCTAGGCCTGCAGGGGTTTAGGCGATGTACGTGAACAAACAAACAAAAATTCTAAAAACTGCCTTAACATGTTCAGCTGCTTATTTTAAGTCGCCCTGTGTGAAGTATTGATAGAAGCATAACAGTAAAAACACAGTCAACAGTTTTCAAATCAAAAAGATAATGTGACCACAGTGCAGAGCATGTTTTGACGTTTTCTTTTTGTCTAAACCATAAATAACATCATAACATCATCATGTTATCATGTCATGTCGGGATGATACTTCTCTGAAATTTGACTATCCAGCTTCGCTCGTTCGAGTTTTTCTATGACCATGCAATTTCTGAACTATATGAATGGCTTTGGCCACGGAACCCTGACATATGCTTGTCTTGCAAAATGCATTGGATTGAATCACCAAAGAGGTTGTAAGGCCTATGTTTTTATAACATCCTTGATCTACACGTTCATTCTTCTAAGAAGGTTAAGGAAACTTCTTTAAATTTAAACTGATTATCTGAATGACAGTTGACAGTATCAAATATTTATAATGGCTATGTCAATAACATTCTCTTTACTTTGGACCTCCATGCTTGAGGCTATGTGACGATCCTCATATTACGTTTCGGGTAACGAAGAAAATAATCATTGATTTTTTAATTTCTTTTATGTAATTATAAAGAATTAAAATAAATGAACATAGCCTATGTTTTAATCTGGTAATTTCTAAGCATATTCGTGAAAACCGCATTTAAATCCGTCCAGTGGTTTAGGAGATGTGCGCGAACAAACAAACAAACAGACAAAAATTCTTAAAAACTGTCCTATCGTGTTCAGCTGCTTATTTTAAGACGCCCTGTGTTTTTTTTTGTTATCTCACAATTACAGATTTTTTTATCTCTACGTTTTTATTATATATGTATAGATATGTATAGATGTATAGATAATATGATTATTGAAAATATTTAAATCAGTTAATCATGTTCTGATATATAAAGTTTTTGTTAGACTTTGGTAGAAAACTATCCCATTCCCACAAAACAAAAAAAAGACGTCACGCCTCTGTGCGCCATACTTGTCAGAACAGGATTTATATGGCGTACAGAGAAGTGACGTCATAATTTTCTGTTTCGCGAGTCTGTCTAGCATGATATTAAAAATCTTAAAATGCTTATAAGTTGCTTATTTTTAATCAGATTTTCATTAATTAACTGTATTTATGGGCCACATCTTAATAGGACAATTTAAAAAAAACAGTCATCAAACCTATTCTTCAAAGAACTCTATACGTCGGCCTTTACTCTATCTTTTTTCAGGTAACAACTACCAAGAAGACCAAGCCCACCAAGAAGGTAACTACCACAACGCAAGCCGCCACCTCCACCACCGAGCTCGATGAGGTCACCACTGAAAACTACAATGACCAGCCTATTGACTACAATAACAAGAATTGTGAGTATATGTCTTGACTCGTAAACTTTGTTAGTCATCATCATTATCACTAAGAAGATGTCCACTGCTGAACGTAGAACCCCTTAGAACTCCACACTAAAAGACAGCCATCTGCATCCTCTGGATGCCCGTGACTTTCACAATGTAGTTGGTCCAACTCACTGAAGTGAGATTTTTTTCGTTTACCCTTCTCTTTTCTGTGGTCCAAATCATCTAGTGGGAGGTCTACCTAATCTGCGTCTCCACTTAACACACTGACTCCACATCTCCACTTTTTCAAAGTGAATGCGCGCGCGCAGCTCCGTCTCGCTTTGCACCCAAAAAATACAAAAACGCGTTGTTTGTAAAAGACCGTCGAATGCGGTTGAAACCACAGAAAAGAAAACTATACAGTCGGAGTAGGCGGTTTAATCACACTAATATCATAAACCTATCTTAAAGTTTGGATGGATGGATGAATGGATAGATGGATGGATGTTTGTTACTCAATCACACAGAAACGGCTGGATGGATTTGGAATATACATTGCTTATGACCAGGATTAACACATAGGCTACTGTTCATCATCATCAGCGATTTTCATCACCACGCGGGTGAAACCGCGGAAAATATCTTACCTAAAATGATTGTTAACATTCCTAATATACGAGTACAATGTATTCTCATTCCAGTATGCGGTGTGCGTCCCCTGGTGAAGTCCGGTCGAATCGTCGGTGGCAAGAATGCAGTTTTCGGCGAGTGGCCATGGCAAGTTCTGGTCCGCGAGTCCACTTGGCTAGGACTATTCGTGAAGAACAAGTGCGGCGGTGTGCTGATCACTAACAGATTTGTGACGACAGCCGCGCATTGCCAGCCTGGGTGAGGGAACTAAGAATTTTTATCACTATAATACTACTAGCTTGTTGGTGGTTTCACCAGTGTGGTGATGAAAATCGGTGAAGTTGATGACGATAAAAAGTAGTCTATGTGTTAATCCAGGACATAAGCAATGTATATTCCAAATTTCATCCAAATCCATCCAGCCGTTTCTGCGTGATTGAAAAAACATTCATCCATCCCAACTTTCACATTTATAATATTAGTGAGATAATAACGTTGTCCAACCAGACTATCGTCTCAACATTCTTCTACTTCAGTCTTTTTCTTAAGGTTGCCTTGAAGAGATCTCTTATCAATAAGTCGCTTAGTATAAGGCCAATTATTTCACTAGTTTTAAGTTGTTTTTGTCATAGTAATTATTTCTGGAAGAGTTATCGATTCTTCAACAGGCCTATGAATATGAATATTTATCTATGATAAGCTAGCGTTTGCCTGATGAAAAGCAAAGACGGACCAGAAGGAACCTGTCTAATCTCGTGATTTGGAGGCTTTTAGATTGATCTATCGGGGAATATAAGGCAGCACATTCCACAGTCTAGCGGTTCGCATAATTAAAGTCCTTATTTTTCTACGTTGTGTCGATGATCCTAAATCTCATAAGGTTCTCTCCCAGTTATTATATCTCCCAGCCAAAACAAACCCGCAGAGGAAAGCCTTGTACAGATCTTGTAGACCTTGCCTTCGCTCGTTGTGCCATGGCCTGCGCAGCTAATCGCTCTTTGCCTTCGTCTACTCACTAGATACCCTAGCCAGGTTGTCTTTGCAGCGGCCCACGGAGCCTGAAATCAATTTCACTACTTCTAATCAGACTCCGGATGCAGGCCGCTTCCAACCAGCTCTTTTGGAGATCGATCGGGAAAGCCTATGTCTAGCAGTGGACGTCCTATAACTAAACGATGATGATGATGCCATGAACCTGTTATAAAACGCCCTGGAAATATCCACCAAACTGCCTCTGCAAAGTGATTCTCGTATGCAACAGCTTTTACACTTCTTTCAATCTCCTTCCAGCTTCCTCGCTTCCCTCCTAGCAGTGTTCGGCGAAAACGACGTCTCAAATGACAAGGAACTCAAGCTACCCGTGTCGAGAAACGTCAGGAGAGTTATTGTGCATCGCGAGTACAACGCAGCTACCTTCGAAAATGATCTGGCCTTGCTGGAACTGGAGACACCTATCAAATTTGACGCACATATTGGTAAGCAATACACATCATTATTGGTAAGGCGTCCCAACAAGAGCCACTGATCTGACACCATGGAAACTGATCTGGGAGCTTCAGCTGTCCGATTGACGTGGTCGCACCAACCCGTAAGACATGGCTTTTTTATGGACCCTTAACTTCTATTGTTTTATACACAGAAAAGAGAAGTAAATAGAACGGAAATGAGAAGGAAAATCTGTCGCCAGGCATTATGACAGAATCATGATTGAACATTCTTATTTAGATCAACGTGTTGAACTCCGCGTCACAGTTGCTAAGTGATTTCGAATGACACGTTTCGTTTATATGGGTGCAACTGGCTACAACAAATTTCTTACAAAAATGCCTTGACAGCCGTTCTAAATAAAATATAAAAAATGTGTTTTTATATCACAAAAATGTGTTAAAACAAACCCTAAAACTTATAATACATAATACTACAAGTAATTATTTTAAAACATTGTCCAGAAATGAAAAGTCACAACAGGTTATGCTCAAAATGTGGTTATAGTGTGGTCTTCTACCCAAGCCAATGCAACAGCAAATCCTTAGATTAATAGTGTTCCGTGGATCAGACACAGAAGATTATGGTAATGTGGCGTAATTTTTTTGAATTGTTTATAAAATATAAAAAAAAACATCAAGGGTAGAACAACACTTTAATAAAAAAATACTTTCGAGCCAGTAAAAGGCGTCATCGCTCAGTCAGCTTTGAGGCTTGTAAAGGTTATAGCAAGTATAATTCTTGCATTATGATGACGCTTAGATTGGTTGCAAAGACAGCTCAAGAATTTGGAGGCTGACAGGAAGAAGCTTAGTGGATAGAGCGCTCAGGGTGTATACCCAATGACGTAGGTTCGAATCCCGCACGTCCTATTTTTTTTTTTTATTGTCGATATAATTTAAATAGTAAATTTTCAAAGTGTGGAACAATACTTCTAATAAATTGAAAAATACTTTCCGGTCTTGATGCTTTTAGTCGAAATTACTCTGCAGACGACTTTGCTGCTCTTTTTTGCACGTGGACTATTAGTTCATTGGTGTCCTGCAAGTTTCTTAATTTGCGTGAAAAATTATTGTGTCGTAGTTTAGCGGTATAGTGAAAAAAGTAGGTGAGACACGGAGACATTTGAACACGAACGATAATTGTACTATGGCATATCTCTTTTAACCGATGGGGACGAAAGGTTCTTGGGTGGGCCTCCAACCGGAAGACGCAGCGTAGGTAGGCCTCCCACTAGATGGACCGACGACATTGTGAGAGTCGCGGGCATCCAGTGGATGCAGATGGCAGGATGTCGTTCAGTATGGAGGTTAAAGGGGGAGGCCTATGTTCAGCAGTGAACGTCTTCTGGCTGATGATGATATTTCTTTTGTGTCTGATCTAAGAGCAAACGCCTTTTCAGGATAAGGAAAAACTTCGTTCTAGCTTTTAAAGTATTATATTGACACTTAAATCATGCCTTTTACAGTGCCAATCTGCATGCCATTTGACGACGTGGAGTACGAATTCACGGGCCGCATGGCAACGGTCACTGGATGGGGCCGGCTCAAGTACGGGGGCGGAGTGCCCGCGGTGCTACAGGAAGTAGAGGTATCACTCACTATCTGCTACTCTCTCTCTGCTACCGCAGTGAATTATAAATTTACGATACTAATGGTGACTACCACCATGAAGCATGTGGTGACTGGTGCTACAAGAAGTAGAGTTATCATTCACTCTTTGCTGCTCTCTCTCTGCTACTGCAATGAAGTATAAAATTTAAGAGCGACGACCGTCGCAAGCTAGGGCTGATTCAAATAATCAGCCCTAGCTTGCGACCGTCACCATGAAGCATGTGGTGACTGGTGCTACAAGAAGTAGAGTTATCATTCACTCTTTGCTGCTCTCTCTCTGCTACAGCAATTAAGTATAAAATTTAAGAGCATGTTGGCGACCGTCGCAAACTAGGGCTGATTCAAATAATCAGCCCTAGCTTGCGACCGTCACCATGAAGCATGTGGTGACTGGTGCTACAAGAAGTAGAGTTATCATTCACTTTTTGCTGCTCTCTCTCTCTGCTACTGCAATGATGTATAAAATTTAAGAGCATATTGGCGACCGTCGCAAGCTAGGGCTGATTCAAATACGGAGGCGGAGGCATGTGGTGCTACAGGAAATAGAAGGATCACTCCCTCTCTGCTACTCTCTGTGCTACCAATCTGCATACATATACGAGCATAATGGTGACAGTCGCAAGTTAGGGCTGACTTAAATACAGAGGTGAAGAGACTGCGGTGTTGCAAGAAGTAGATATATAGCACACACTCTTTGCTACTCTCTCCGGTACTGCAGTGAAGTTTAAAGTATGAGCATAATGGCGATGGTCATAAGCTAGGGCTGATTCAATTATGAAGGTGGAAGCATGTGGTGACTGGTGCTACAAGAAGTAGAGTTATCGCTCACTCTTTGCTATTCTCTCTTTTACTCTGTAAAAGTAGGAGAGAGTGGAGTATATCTTTACTTGCCACATAGTGACGGTCGCAATTTGGGGCAGACACAAGTATGAAGGCGGCGTGGCAGCAGTGTTCTTAAACTTTATCATAATTGGTATAGCCGTTAAGTTGTGAAAAGTAACAAATTTCAAATTTGTTATGTTAGTATCGTTGGAGCGGTTTTGAACTTTTTACTTCTTGATTGTAAGATATTTCCGTCTCTCAGGTACCTGTAATAGAGAACAGCGCATGCCAGGAGATGTTCAACACGGCTGGCCAGCCGAAGAAGATCCTTGACTCCTTCATCTGCGCCGGATACGCTACTGGACGGAAGGACTCTTGCGAGGTGAGAGTTGTTTTAAATATTGTTGACTAGCTGAATCGCGTGCGGTTTCCAGTTTTTTCACATTTCTTGGGGGTAAAGTACCCAATGTTCGTCCTCATGATACACACTATCTTTCTGCTAAATTTCGTTAACATTGACCTAGCCGTTTAGTCGTGAAAAGCAAACAAACAGACAGAGAGACAGAGTTACTTTCACTTATATAATATTGGTTAGGATGTGTTGCTGCTGCGATTTTTCAAAATCAAGTGAGGGTAGGAGAACAAAACTCCCGCTCTTCTCGCCGGAGTCACGCGCAGCTTTCAGTCAACTCGTGACCACGGCCATTGTAACATGGTCGAATCAATCATCAAAATCAGTATTGGTGGGAAAAAGAGCATTGAAATTGCCATAAATAAATTATTGTTTTTTTTTGTTCAGGGTGACAGCGGCGGTCCTCTTGTCCTCCAGCGAGATGACGGGAGATGGCAACTAATAGGGACAGTTTCTCATGGTGTCAAGTGCGCCGCTCCACTACTGCCCGGCGTCTATATGAGGACTACTTACTACAAGCCCTGGTTGAAGAGTATCACTGGGTTGCGTTAAAGCAGCTATTGTTGTACAATTTTTGTTTTATTTCATCAAAACTCACGTGTCACATTATAAACTATGGCAAAATGGTTTACACCTCAGATCAGACAAAAAGCTCAAATATGGTCAAAAAAATGTACATGAATTTCATCGAGGTAAAATATTTATAGAGCCACAATGTGCTAAAGAAATTCCGAACCAAAACTCGCCAAGGTTTGGGTTAGTTATACTGCAACCGCCATCCGACTACAGCGGCGCGCGATGCGTGCTACGATGCCCTAGTGGACAAGTGACGTTGAACACTATGCAAACGACATAACGTCTAAATTGAAGTCAATGCACAGAATACATAAAGTACAAGTACAGAAGGTTCACTCCGCAAAAGCATTTAAATAAATAGCGACTCTTACCACCACACAATAAAGTCCAATTCGGGACATGCGAGCGCTAACTACCTACTGTTATATTAACCTAGAAGTTACCTCTCTGTCTTTCGCGTAACTCTTGTCGCGTTATCTCTGTCTATCGCGCGCGCGGGCACGGCAAGTCCGACCAGTCGACTACTTGGTGCTTCATACCTTAAAGTGCGGAGTGCGCCAGGCCTGGTCAATGTGGCATTGTGAACTATATTATAATTGATGTCTAGGTACAACGACGCTCAGTTTTTTTTTGCTACTTTTACTTAGAGATTGTGACTCTATGATATTGTATCTCGATGATTAATGTAAAATAAAATTAGTAAAGAGTAAGCGGGAATAATAATTGAATACTATTAAAGACAACATACCTACGACTAAACATGACGAAAAAGAACTCAACTTTAGTTTCGAACAGTTTCCGTTTTGAACAATTTTCATTTTAGTAAAAAAAAAAAATTGTTTCAAAAACAGAAATTGTTCTGTTTTTTCGTATTGGATTTGTTTTGTTTTGAACAAATTTTTATTGGAACAAATTTGTTTTAAACAAAACTTTTTTGTTGTTTTTTTTTTGTTATATGTATATCTTAATTATTTTTATTTTGGGCGTATCATTTTATGCTGCAAAAATTGCAGTAGAGAACGGCTTCTCCCATCTAATGCAATTTTTACCTGACTTCGCACGTTTTCCAAGTTTCACAACATGCGTCATAAAAGATATTATATTTGCTAAAAATAAAAACATTGGTGCTTAATTATTTTACTTTATGATATATTTTTGCATAGAGTGATCTGTATCGTTAAATGTAGAAATTAGAAAAAAATATTGTATAAAGGATTTCTTCAGTTTTGTAGCATATTCATTCAAAGATATTTAATTATTTATTTAATGTTTTCTTTATGAAACAAGATAAGTTATTTAAGACGTTAAAACTTAAACAAACTTAATAAAATAGCTCTCTACTGAAAACATGTTTATAGGAGCTTATAAAAACGAAAATAAAAGTGTGTAGATATACAAAATGTATCTATATTTTTTGATTAATTGTATAAAATAAAAAATGCATTTATATTTATTGTTAGAACTTAAATTAGTTTTAAGACTGAATATAGAAAATGTAGAATTTGATGTTAAATTTTATATTGAGCATTTACACTTTGCTCGAATAGTAAATTTTATATGAAATGTTTACCATGAGTAAGTAATTGTAGAAATGCTCAAATGTTATTTAAAATTAAGTAGCTAATTTTTTGATAAATTGTGAATCATTACATGCATTTATTAAATGATTTAAGTATTTAATGTACATTTTATTACTACACTTTTTTTTAAAAGCATTACTTATGATCTGCTGAAGGTTAAAGAAAAATCTAAAATTAATTGCACCATACATTTATTGTTATTTATTGCACGTTATATAGTTATAACTAAGTACTTATATTTTTTATCAGTTACAATAATTTTGTCATTTTTTTTTTCGATAAATTTCGTAACTTTTAACCTACTTTTAACATACCTATGGTTTTATATAATACGACCTATTTATTTTTTCAACATATATGTCATTTTATCATAAACATTTTTCTACATTTTCAATCACTTCACATATTTTTATTGTTAGCACAGCAGTTTTTTTTTAATTGTTGACTAACTACAATGCGTTTTTATACTATAGTAAGTAATCTAAACACCTAATACTTGCCATAAATTATTTTCCAAAAACTCAGACAAATGTTTTTATTAATTTAACTTAAAATATAGCAGATTTATTCTTAGACAGAATTATAAAAAAAAATACACACGATATTGATAACATACAGGGTTATTGATGATTGTATGGTATTGTATTTTATAGGGAAATTGCCTGCGAGAAGTTGTTATTGACTAACAACTGAATACATTATAACCAAAAACTTCTTTGTCTTTCAAAATACATTGTGCCATTTAAATAATGCAAAACCTGAAAATAGTTCGTTCAGAATTGGGAGTATAATCGACATAACTATTAATGTAAAGAAGTTTTCATGGACACAAAATCAATATTTCGTGACCACGGCCTTTGTAACATGGTCGAAACGTCGAGCGAAAGGTATCTATTTTTACCTATATTTAATATTGCGCGATAAGTCCCGATAAATATAAAAACAAATCAATTTTTAAATAAAATACAAATATTTAGGTAATAAAAAATCTAAAATATCTTTTACCATACTAAACGAAAACTATAATTTTTTCTTTCATCACATTACAACATTAAAAATATATTATATACTTTTTCGTATAAACACAAAAATATTTAAATTAAGAATGGCGATACCTTTAACCCGTCTCAAATAAGAAGTATCGTGAGACCCAGTCAGAGCTTAGATTCTGACATTTGCATCAACAAAATACAGAACTAAAAAAAAACATGAACAAAAACACATTTTATGGCAAATGTTTTGTAACAAGTCATTCAACAAAAGTTGTATGATGTTAGGAAGCTGTCTACGAGATATTGTTTGATAATTACCAATAACCCTGTAAATTTTTATTAGTTTTTTAATCTATTTTTCTTTGCGGTGCACACTAAATACAAAATTAGTCACCTTTGATTATTATAATAACACGCTACATTCTAAAAGCTTGGTTACCTACTTGTGCACAATATTAACTACAGTCATTAACTATAAAGCATAGGTAAAAACAATTTCAAATATATATATTTTATATTCATTTATCTATGTCTCAATCATTAACTTCGGATATATTAATATCAAGTACACATTTATAAAATATTTTCATTATTAATTTCTAAAATATATACAAATGGGCCTTACTTAAAAACGTTACTCAAGTTGACATACACTTAAATATGCTCCGTCTTGTTTTCGCATCAGCGAGAAGTTGAGAGAGCATTTTAAAACATAGATCAACTTGAGCAATGTTTTTAAGTAAGCCCACTAAAATACATAATATTGTCATTGCTCAAAAATTAAGTATTAAACGCTACACACGAAGATTTATTTTTATTACGATTTTATAAGATTTTCCATATTTTGTCTATTCAAACCTTTGCCCGTAAAGCCGTTTTACCTTAAACATCAATCCAAAGTAGATATTTTTATTCATCAATATTATAACAGTATATATAGTTTTATTCATCTACATCATAGACATAACATTTTTTATTTTAACATCTACATTGTTAGAAGTTTATTTTTCTAGTTAGAAGTATATTACATCGAGAAATCCAAGTATCATCGTCATATTTACTTTGCCAAATTCATTATTGCTCAAATATACTCTTACTTAGGTACATTTCCTTTATAATGAAAGCATTTTTTACAAATAGCATCAGCTTTATCTTTTATAGATTGCGTAGACATTGCTCTTTCAGATTCAGGCTTTGGGTCTTCTGCCTCGAACGGGCCTTCACTGAACTGTTGAATTAACTTTTTAATATAACTCCCTGGACCTCTAATTGTTAGCTTTGTGGTATCATCATTGCTTTCAACTCTATCTTCAGCCTTAGATTTATATTCACTTAGCATCTGCATACCATCTTGGAAATTTTCAAATGCTTGGGTAATTTTGTCTCCAATATTTAATTTGTCTTCTAGATCACTGAAATGGACTGCTTTTTCTGGTTCAACTGTTTTGTCTACAATTTTTTTAGAGCCAGTCGGTGTTATAGTAATTTCATTGTTTTTCATGTCAATTGTTATCTTGGCGTCGTCTAGGCATAGTCCAGTGAGGGCGACGTCAACTGATTTTGATCTGAACTGTCTGGAAGGAGTAGCTGGAACTAAGAATTGGTTTGATTCTGCAGCGTCATGTTTGATCGTCCCTGTAGATGTCACTGGTGAGGCAGATAGAGATGACCGTTCACCTGGGCTTGACCCTGCTAAAGACATAATAATTAATAAATATTTTATAAGACGACCCTGGACATCGGTCATTTTGATACACACATTTTTTTTTCCGGAAACTTATAGTTCGATTTTGATTAAACTTAGTAAGTGTTTTAACATTGGCAGTATAAACATCTATATGATTTACTTTAAATAATAACTTAATAAATTAATCAAATATATTTTCCAGTTGTCAAAAAAGTCTATCATATTATACATAAAATACTGAGTTGCCAGATTTGTGCCTGGTTTTTGTGACAATATCTCTTATATTTGTTACTTTTTTTTAAATTATTATATTAGCCTGTATCGTCCCACTGCAGGGTAAAGGCCTCCCTTCCCTCCTTCCACTTGTCTCAGTTTTCAGCAATTTGTTACTTATATATTTTTTATTTCATTGACACAAAATAAAAGTTACGTATATTCAAAATATCAATTAAAATATTAATATACAATTATACATAATTCTTCTGTATGTGTGTTTGTCACCCAACTCCTCCTAAGCGGCTGGACCGATTTGGATGAAATTTTGTGTGTATATTGCAATGGGTTCATATTAAATATAATTATCTACTTCATAATGATCAGACGATGATGTAGTTTCCGAAAAACGCGTTTAAATAGAAATGATCCTTTGTCCGAAGTTAAAAATTTATTGTTAAAGAAAGATTAGTATTGTTGTATACGAATGGCCCATCACCTATATTATCAAGTTTTTTACCTTACAACATTTGGGCACCAATTGCTTCACTGTTCATCCCTAAAATAGACCAAATTTTATTAATTACGTCATCAATGTTTTAAATTTATTGGACTGAACCATTTTATTTGTGTTTATTAATTTTAGTGATGCATTCATCGAAAATGAATATACATAGTACTTTGGTATAATGTATGAATTGCAAAACAGAGTCTATAATTAATGCTATAATACCAAAAAGGATATACTGATTTCGATTTTGTTGTACCATTTTCCAAACTAATATCACAATTCTTAAGTAAATCCGAATCTCCATTTTTATTACGGTACGATTCACGAGTTTAGTAGCAGTTTTAATATGCTTAAGAAAAAACAGTGTGCGTTATCAAAATAATAATAAAATTGCGCACAATTGGAAAAAAATACATTTATTAATTATATAGTATGACGGACATAATTTTGTCCGTCGTTTAGAGATACACCGATACTATACAACCGTTTTATGTATTATTTTTTTAATTTTTTCGCAATTCTTTTTTTATTAATAATTTATTTTTACGCATCGCTCCATTGTCTTGAGAGAAATTGCATAGTAGGTAAGGTAGGTATTTGTTCGAAATTAATGTCTTTGTTGCTCTGTGACATTGGGTTAAGAGTTTTAGATATTCATATACGGCATTATGAAAATTTAATTAAATAGCCATATCGAATGTACTCGCGATTCGGAAATTATTATAAGATTTTGCATTATTTCGATGGCACGTTTTATATCACAGCACAGTCCCTCATGAACTTTATAAATACTGTCATCGACAATGCTTTTTTTGTATCTGCATTTTGCGTTATCCTGCAACTTAGTTTCGAGCTTGGTACAACATCATTATTATCATTCTCATCACCACACACCATTAGAAGCATCTTCCGCATCCTCGCTGCAGAATGGCAGCTGTTCCACCATCAGCCCCTGCACCATGTCCATGCACGAGTCCAAGGAGAACTTCTTCCCGCAAGTCTTGATGCCGCGGATGCGACGGCGCATCTCTGGTCATGTTAGGTGTTAGTAAAAGCTTGCTGGGTTAGTAAATGTGAAATGCACTAATACATACAAGGTGTGTATTTTCAAATCGCAAATGAAACGATTTCTTCTTAACAAGCGTACGTCCGTGAACGGATTCATCAGTTACAATCAGGAGAGGGTCAAAGTAATAACAACTTAGTAGAAAAACCTTAAAGGTGTTAAGCCATGCTGGATGTTATGGGGTCAAATCCCTACAATGAGATAGAGCTTTCGGTTAAAGAAAAACAGCGTAAATACTCTTTGATATCATACTCGTCGTTGCAGGGTACTTCATTGTGCTCTAGCTATGCTACTCCAAGTGGTAAATCCGTCTTATCCAAGGTAACTTTTAAACCACAACCATCAATCAACCATCACCAATATCAAGTACCAACATCAAGCTTATCCGCTCAAGTGGCACCATAATTTTCCCGTTTTTTTTTTAATTGGGGGCAATTTGTGAACTTTTTTGGGTGCATCATCAAAATCGACAATATTTTTAAAGTTCTGAATGAAAGTAGCAAACTTAATAATCCTCTTTAATTTCTTTATATTAGTCTAATGCTTGAGGAGCTTCCAGGGCATTTCAAACCGTATTCAAGTTCTCCTAAACTTAAAGGGTACCACACATTCACACCACGCTACCACCATTGACAACAAACAGATTCTTTAAAAATAAAATAAGAGCAAAAGAATTTTTTTTTTTTTTTTACGTTTAATTTTTTTACTTTTTCTTTTTCTTATTTCTCTAAAGCAGTCATAAAAATACTTTTTAAAAACAAGTATTTTTGTATTATTCTCAGCAAACTCACTCAACTTATTTGATAATCCTATCATGATGGAAGAACATTTTGTCCGCCATCTTAGGGCATCCAAAATTGAAATTATCATCTAGGACCAAAGTTCTTGGGAAGACAAATACAACGAACCCAAACTTGACGTTTAAGAATTCCCATTGCCATCTTCTGTCTCCATCGTCAGACCAGCTTGATGGTACATAACATTGCATTGTCACCGAACTCACAAGTATGCCAAATTTAAGCTCAATCGGTTGAGGATAACTAGTCTAAAATTCAGTTGCAAAATTTGTCCAACACCAACCAGGGCAAGTTAAATAAAAGCTTGGAACAAAGAAGGCAACCAGCACAATCAACCTAATCAAACTCACCTGGACTATCCTTCGGCTCCATCTTGAGCTGAGCGAACGTCTGAGCACATGACGTCAGCACCTGTTCATAGTCGCAGATGGCTGCGTGAGTGCCGTTCACGATCTTCGGACTCATTGGGCTGTTGGCGAGGAGCAAGCTGGTGCCGAATGTGGCGTTCAGCTCACGGGTTTCTGTGGTGAATAATATTCTGTTAGGTATTTGAGCACCGGCAAATTAATAACCATTATCAAGTACATTGTTACCCTAGGGGGGGTACCTATAGGGGTGAAAGTAACTTATTTAGTTCCGAGACGGGGTTTGGCTAATAGTTCGAGGGACTGAATAAAACTTTAACCTCGAGGTAAACACTGTGCTTTTCATTACGAATACAAGGAAACTAAAAATAAAACATTAACTGACACTGGCAAACGCACGAGAAGTGCGGGACCATAATCCCCTGAGCAGAAAAAAAAAATTGGAACATGGTTCAATACAAATGTGAAAATAGAAATAGTTTTTTTTTATTTGAGTGTCTGTTAGTTGTCAACTGTCACTGTCAGTTGAAAATGATTCTCCCTAGGGCTGGCATGTATTACTTTCAACCCGACTTTACTTTCCGAGTATGAGTAATGAATTTTTTTGTTGCTATTATGGAAATATTTAGCTATCTAGTAGCTAGTGTCTATGATGATAAATGTCAAGTCACGCGTTATACAAGACGGATATTTTAAAATTCAGACATGTCACAAAGGTAATTTGTTTAGCTGTTGCATCTTTTTGATTTTACACCTCCAGCGAGAAGAACTGCGAGAAGATATTGTTTTTTCTTAGCATTTGAGAGCCATGTTCTTGACGATAGAGTTTCCAGTCTTCCCGTTTCTACAGAGCAATTGATTTCTCTTTGAAGGCGTTCACCTATTATATAATTTGTTCTGTAAACGCTTTCCTAAGCCAGCCTTTTTCCCCTACTTTTTCTTACAATATGTTTTTATGAAATTTTCACGTTATTCAAAGTAGCAAAACATTTTTTCCCTTGTTCTCGGTTTTTATTTCATACATTAATATTTCATCATAAAATGGACAAGTCTGCAATAGGTACTTCAGTATTATTTCTATTACTGAATCTACTGTTATTGGTACACTTTGATACCTCTCAAAGAAATCCTCGGCTTCTTCGGCATGACAATGTTTCCATTCTCTGATCCAAACACGTCCAGAAGAATCTCCGATGCCACTGTTTTGATCTCGTTCCAGTCATCTGCAAACAAAATTCAATATAAACGATTCGTTTTAGAAATGGCAAAAGTATATTAAAGTCGTCGTAAAGCAAGAAGGTTCAAGGTTCTTGAGTGGAGACTACGAATTGGAAGACGCATCCTAGGTAGGCTTCTCACTAAATGGACCGACGACATCGTTAGAGTCGCGGGCATTAAGTGGATGTAGATGGTAGGGCCTACATATGTTCAGCAGTGGACGTCTTCTGGCTGATAATGATGAAGAAAGCAAGAAGGAGGAGGATCAGAAAAAAGTAGATAATACACAGACACTACATGGCAAATATCAAAGCTAAAGCACTACACTTAGCCTGATCCTGACTACCACATTCCTTGTGGTTATCGGCGCTCTATCGAGTTGCAGGACCTCTTAGTCATGATTTATCCCTGAAAACGTGTAAAATTTACCTAGGATATCCTGATTGGTCGTCCTCTGCGAAGTGACAGTGAACCGTATCACGTAGATGCCCTTGAAGCAGGCTGGGACCGCGTGAATTGTCCCGCGTGCGTTCAGGCGCTTCAGCAGACGCTCCGTGAGAGCATTATCGCCGCGGAGGCGAAAAGCTACCATACCTGGAAGACGATGATATAATATACATGTGATGAACAGAGCTAATATGCAAGTGGCCGAATGTTTAATTTATTATAAATAACAGGCTTAGCAATGAATATAATTAAATACATTACAAAAACTGAAAAAATAAATTGAATCGGCTGATTAATCTCTGAGATGTGAACGTTTAAAGTTTTATGTGGGGATAGAGAGGGGATGCTCCTTCCCTTTCTCGCAAAGCGTGTGTTAGTACAGCATTTGTATGCTGCGTCTTAGGCTTGACGTCATAGCTCAGTATAGTGCGCTCTCTGTCTAGCATTAAATTAAAATACTTATAACTCATTTATTTTTTAACTAATTAAAATTTTGTTTTCGTAATATGCTCTATTGATGATCAGCTTTTTTATGAGGTAATAAAAAAAAATTCGAGTCATCGTGCCTAATTGTGCATCTGCAACGCCTAATTTATACTAACTTCTGGCTGTCAATGTAGTTGAATTTTTTATGCAACGGAGAGGATAGAGCAAGTCACTTGCCTATAATAGTTTAGTGAATAGAATTTAGAACATCAACAGTTCAAAAGCCTGTGCATTGGCATTGTTCTCGTTACCTTGAGATATTACATCTCTTTATGTCTAGTAATTTTACTAGAAGTGGCCCTTCAATCCAATCAAAATCAATCAAGAAGCGTAGTAATCCTTAGAAAAGTTCGCTTGGTAGTTGAGTAACTGGCAAAGATGTACTGCAAAAAGCCGAACCCAACCTTAGTTATGTAGTATTCCTTCATATTCATCCTCTTTCATATCCATTTTTTATATAAAATTTGTAAACCTTTTTATCGGTTAGTTAAAACTTTTCGGGCACATTATCCGCAAGTCGAAATTCTAAAATTTGAAAAATGAAAGAGTGACGGCATTCTGGAAAAATCTTGAAAGAAGCAACATCAAATTGTAATAAGAGAAATGAGTGGATAAGTGGAGAAAAATTGAAGCTGGACTGAACTAAGAGGAAAGGAGGACAGGCATGCCAAAAGCGGAAGGAATTACGACCCTATAAAGTTGTGGAGCACCCGAAACCGTGAGTCCCTTGGTCAATATCTTACTAATCTCATCAAAGGCGGCGAACGACCTGGATTTTGCTCCTCTGCCGTCCTTCTACTTAACTCCACACTCATCGACTTCCGGATACCAGACGCATCGTGAACCTACGATCTCCATACCTTCTTCAGAATCTTCACATCTTCTTAGCACTACCTCACCGGGTACCTGATGCTACGGCGTATGAAGACTTGCGGAGCGTCTAGGCCCTTAGAGCTTTAGTTTTTTTTTTAAACTGTACTATCTGCTTTTATAATCCGGTCCATTAAATATTACTATCCGTTACTTTTGTTGTTTTCTTACTACCCATTAGGAACTGCAAGAACTGATAGGCTGGCTTAGTTTCTAAAATACCTAGAAATAGTCCCGGGTCCTGTTTAGGTCGGCTAAACAGGCGTAACGCTACAATTATGATATGATATACTCGTAGTTTAAAAGTTCTGTCTTCAAGATCTACGTATTAAAACTAGCAGGCTATCAAGTGCATGATTTTTTGTAGTACCTACTACTACAAAAAAATCATGCACTACTAGCAGGAGATACTTGAAAACACAATTTTTAGATCGTTCTAGCACTACCATTGATACCATTAGCAAACCAAGACAGACAGTACCAAGACGGCACTATATCATCACTATATCTTTAAACTATATCATAATGAAGGTCGGGTTCAGCTTAGGAGGATGAAGGTTAGGTTCGGAAGAAGGTTCGATATCCTATAGAAATGCAGAAGAAAGGAGCAACAAACCGGACAAAGTGAAAGTTGGAGAGTGTGGAGTTTAAGGAGCATTAATATGGTCGTAACAACATTCTCTGAAAAATAGGCATTAAAAAAACAGTATTCATGTTTAGATATCATTCTGAGAATCAAAGAGACTCACCAAGATTCCGTGGTTGCGGAATTTCAAAGCGTTGATCAGCCAATACCAATGCTTCAAACTTTTGAGCGAGTCGAACACCCTGAAATTATTGTAAAATTAATAAACATTAAACTTAAGTCATAATTTGTGACTCACTGCTGACTGCTAAGCCAAAAATTTAAGCAAAGTTATACTCAATAAAGATTTTTCAAAATCAGAATTAAAAGAATTATCGAAAACTATGTATCAATGTGTGTTGCCAGTGATGACATATGGTACTGAGACGTGGTCCTTAACTGTTGGTCTTTTGGATAAACTCAGTCACACAACGGGCAATGGAGAGAGCTATGCTCGGAGTTTCTTTGCGCGATAGAATCCAAAACGTGGATATTTGTCAAAGAACTAGAGCCATCGAAATCGACATAGCTATAAAAATTTACAAGTTGAAGTTGCAATGGGTAGGCCACATCGCTCGAAGAACCGATAACTAATGGGGAAGAAAGGTTCTTGAATGGAGATTACGAATCGGAAGACGCAGCGTAGGTAGGCCTCCCACTAGATGGACCGACGACATTGCTAGAGTCGCGGGCATCCAGTGGATGCAGGTTGTCGTTCAGTGTGGAGGTTAAAGAGGAAGGCCTATGTTCAGCAGTGGACGTTTTATGGCTTATGATGGTGTATCATTTAATAAGAGAGTATATTAACAAACCTCTCGAATATGCTTCTGAAGTCCTACAACACCGTAATTGCGAAGTACGAACCAAAGCTTCAGCGCCCTGAAACGACGACTGAGGGGTATCTGCCAATGCTGGAAAATATTTTAATAAAGTCATTGAATTTGTTAAAGCTATAATAAATGCTCAAGTTCAAAATAGCTGACTCGAGCTTGGACCCAAGAAGTACATGATAAAGGAAGAAGTCATGAGAAACCAGTACCGAAAATGGGATAAGAAAGGCTGTATGTAGATGATGATAGAAGATTCTAATATCTTCAGATAAAATGTAACGTTCGTTGTATAACCTAGCATGACTTCCTTCACCACAAACCCTTCAATTACTAGCCATAATTAATTTATTGTTTTAATAATAATAACGGTAGATGAATAGTTAGTATTGAACTTAATCAATGATTAATTATTATTGTCAGTACATTACGTTATAAAAGACCATTATAATATTTGAGATCCCATCACCAAATTCCCACCACCTGATCTAAAAAGTCTTACAAGAAGTTCTTTCTTGGAAGGGTCTTCTAGCTGGATCTTCTTTCCACATCCAGGAGACATTTTGTTGTACCCATGAAGATTTGTTCCATCTTCTTCGTCATGAAGTATGTCTTTGTCAACCTTAATATTTCCGTTTATATCGTTTTTAGTTTTACCGTTCAGTTTAGCATGACCATCTTTATCATCAGTTACAGTAATATCTTTACCAATATATCCATTTAGAGTGAATTCTGCTACTTTTTTATCTCCATTAATCATTTTATCTTTCCCATTGGTAAACTTTTCTTCAATTAGATTACCATTCAAGACAAATTTGAAATCATTTTTATTATCTTTGGTGATTATTTTGCGGAGTCTTTTTTCGACGTAAGCATCTTGAGGCCCCATCTGAATTTGGTTTATACAAATAAAATTAATTGCAATTATTATCAATATATGAAAACGACATTATATTTTGTAAGCGCGTAAACAAACTTCTGTATAATGCCAAATCAACAGTCACACGAATAAAATTATTCGTATTATTCAAGTGGGTTCTAAAATACTGAGCCAAAGTTAATGGAACTTTTGTAAACCCACCTTGATAGCTTTATTTAAAAAAAATACACCTAAAATTGGTTTTACAAATATCACTGCAATAGGCGATCACATAAAAAATAGGACGGAATTGAGACACAGTCATTATCAAGTAAATTAAGTTATAAAAAATATATCACCCGCCGTCATTTTATTAATAGTAACTAACTGAAAAGTAACAGCAGCGCGCTGCGTACCTATAAATAAATAAAATAAATATCTGGGACATTATTGCACACATGGTCATCTGACCCCAAACTAAGCAAAGCTTGTAATATGGAGCCAGAGACTGATATACATACATACATACTTAAATAGATACTAACACCCATATCTATATCTATACCTACTCGTAATAATACCGCTATATCTCGTAAACTACTAAATATTTCATAGTAGTGTTATATATTTATGAAATCTGATGAGCTACATAACGATGCTAATATTGACCTATTTAGCAAAGTTTTTTCGCGGACGTCATCTTGATTTCTTGTACTCTATGTTATTCCCACTGTTAAAACGATTCAAATGACACGTCACATGTTGATATCCATTTAGCCGTTTAGGTTGTACGGCGTGACAAAGGAACCATCATACATATATACCTCCTCCTACCCTCTTTCTTGCGCAGTTGGGTAAGAAGAAATATTAATACAAAACTACTAGTGAATATTTTTTACTCACCATGTAGTCGATAGCCTTTCCTGCAAGAGAAAATTGAAATCAATTTACATCATATTTACCAACTAGCAACGTCCTACGTTTTAACCTGCTATCCTTTAGAATCATTAATTTTTCAGGATAAAAATTTGTCAACCTGTATGCCAAGGTATAAAATAGTCGAAATCTGTTTAACTATTTTGGAATTGAGATGGAACAAACGCATTTAAACACACACACACTTACAATCATTCACATATATAACCGTACGTAATATTTTGATGACAAGGCTAGGCGTGTAACCACGGACATTTAAATCTAATGGGGTTGTTACGTCCATTTGTGTAACATATTATATGACTATATGACACTGTCATGTGAGCTGTTGTCAAGCGCCTGCCATTCATTAAAATATATAATACTAGTTTTTTTGCCCGCGACTTCGTACGCGTAGATTTTCATATAAACCTTCAATCCTTTTTTCTTCCCTTAATCCGGCCCTTGTGCAAAATAATATACTTCAATCTGGTCATAGCTAAGCATATTCGTAAAAACAGCATTTAAATCCATCTGCATTTTCTTCCAGAGGTTTAGGATATGTGCGTGAACAAACAAACAAGAATTCTAAAAACTGCCTTAACATGTTCAGCTGCTTATTTTATGTCGCCCTGTGTGAAGTATTGATAGAAGCATAAAAGTAAAAACACCGTCAACAGTTTTCAAATCAAAAAGATAATGTGACCACAGTGCAGACCATGTTTTCAAGTATTCTTTTTGTCTAACTAAACCATAAAAAGTATATCATGTCATGTCGGGATGATACATCTCTGAAATTTGACTGTCCAGCTTCGCTCGTTCATATTTTTCTATGACCATCCAATTTCTGAACTATGTATACGACCACAAGTATATGGCTTTGGCCACGGAACCCTGACATATGCTTTTCTTGACACGCTCTTGGCTAGTTATTTCTTATTTCGCGTGCATTTGTATATATACCTGATTAAAAAGCCATGAAATGGAACTACTCTATTTATCTGTTAAAATATCATAGTTAAATTCATTCTTTATTCTTATTGCAAATATACACTTTATAAGTTTATATACCCTGCATGGCAAGGGTGCAGCAATGACTTATGTAGTGGCTGGTCACAAAACCACACCACAGAGAGAAGTAATTTTACCAAAAAAAAACATACTTAGTGTGATATATATATGTGTGATAATTATATATGAGATCATACAAAACTTAAGGCGCTACTTTCTTATCTATTTATAGATCGATATTTATTTTCTAATTATAATTATCTAAATTTTACCGTCGAAAAAATCTTTTATCTCGTAATAATATTTTTGGGTTAGAAACTTACGAAGTTGGTTCTCGAAAAGTGATATTATTTCTTTATTGCGTCCGGAATTTTGTTGTATAGGTTTATTGTCATACAAATGCCCTTTTTCAAATATTTCTATTCGCGGGACTGAATTAAAATAGGATGCGGTATATTTTGTGTTTTAAATGCTAAACATAGAATAAAATCTCCGTATGAGTTGTGTGTCATTGTCATTGTCTTGGGAATAAAATACATTGGATTGTACTACCAAAAAGGTTGTAAGGCCTAAGTTTTTATAACATCCTTGATCTACACGTTCATTCTTCTAAGAAGGTTAAGGAACCTTCTTTAAATTTAAACTGATTATCTGAATGACAGTTGACAGTTTCAAAATTTGAATGGCTATGTCAATAACATTCTCTTTACTTTGGATCTCCTTGCTTGAGGCTATATGACGATTCTCATATTACGTTTCGGGTAACGAAGAAATAAATCATTGATTTTTATTTTCGTTTATGTAAAAATAAAGAATTAAAATAAATGATATAACATAGCCTATGTTTTAATCTGGTGATTTCTAAGCATATTCGTGAAAACCGCATTGAAATCTGTCCAGTGGTTTAGGAGATGTGCGCGGACAAACAAACAAACAAACAAACAAACAAACAGACAAAAATTCTAAAAACTGTCCTATCGTGTTCAGCTGCTTATTTTAAGACGCCCTGTGTGGTTTTTTTTTTGTTATCTCTCAATTACAGATTTTTTTATCTCTACGTTTTTATTATATGTATAGAATAGATATAGATCACGTTAGCTGGAAAGTAAAACTAACAAGGAAGTTCTGATACAAGTCAAAGAAAATCTGAATATACTGGAGTCAACAGAAAAGACCTTCCATAGAAACTCAACTGTTTTTGTTTGTTTTAAATGTTAATCGGAACTAATAAGTTCCGATTAACATTTAAACTAAAAACAGGTAGAGATCATTTATTCGCGCGCTATGTATACAAAATACTATAAAAATACGATGGAGAGGCGTGCACATTTATAATAAAAGATCACTTATCTTTCGCTCGACGTTAAGCGCGATAAATTCCGATAAACATTAAAAACAATTGTGTTCAAATCATGAAAGTTTAAAAAAAATGTTTAACTGACTAAGTACTAGTTTAGGTAGATAGATATATAGATAAACTCTTTATTGTTCACACTACAAATTACATACACAATACACGATAACAGCTTAACAACTAGTGCAAAAATCGGCGGCCTTATCGCTAAGAGCGATCTCTTCCAGGCAACCTTAGGATGGAGAACCTTAGGTATTTAGTTTTAGAAATTTATATTTTGTTCGGTAAATAAAACACTAGCTAATAAAATTAAAAAGAGAAGATGGATTTTTGATGGTCGGGGTGGTGATGATGATGATTGTCATGTTTCTGACTATTTCATTAAACCATTTTAGAAGCAAAAATTCATAAGAAAGAGAGCCAGGCAGAGTTCAGGCAGGTGAAGGAGAGCGCTTACCAACTAAATCAAGGAAAAGGTAAACGACGTATCGTACAAGAAAGTGAGAATGCTGGCTGAAGATGGAAACTTCTCCACCGACAAAAGCCTGGCTCATAAGCAAAAGAAGAAGAGTGGAGGTGTTGGCAACATAATACTGATGCAGACGATATTTGACCCGTACCATGTTCCTATTCGAGTACTTGTCAAGTGTATGTGTGTAATGTAAACCTATGCATGTTTGAGCTTACCAGAATTCTCGTGCCTCAAGTAGATTGGGTTGACATTGAAGGTTCTATGTAAAGCGGTGCTGTCAGTTACCCTGGAAAGAGATACAAATACAATAATAATATTATAATAGGTATAACATGAGGCATAATTACTGAGATGTGGTCCTTAACTGCTGGCCTTATGGAAAAACTCAGTCACACAGTGGGCAATGGAGAGGGCTATGCTCAGTTTCATAGCACGATAGAATCCGGAACGTAGATATTCACCGAAGAACCAGAAACATCGACAAGCTATTAAAATTTGCAAGTTAAAGTGGCATTGGGCAGGCCACATCGCTCGAAAAACCTTGGAGAAGAGAGGTTCTTAAGAAGAGACCACGAACCGAAAGACGCAGCGTAGGGATCTAAGTAGGCCACATAGATGGACCGATGACACCGTGATAATTAGAAAACAGATTTATATTATTAGTTAATTGAAAAGAAAGATAATAAAAGCTTGTTAAAGTAGGAATTATTTTCTGTATTAGTAGAACATGACAAAAAATAAAGAGGAAGTATAATATTTGTATTTACCACATGGCAGTGCAGTCAAAATTGACCATAAGCCACTTGGAGGGGTTGAAGGCAAAAGAGTCGGCCATTTCCACCCCACCCAGCCAATGTCTGAAAAGTAGAGAAATATTGATGAAATTATGGGGTCTGTTGGCAGTAGGTTTAATCGATATATAATTTGGATGGCAGTTGGTTTGGGTAGTAGTTGTTTTGTTGGTTGGTTGGTTTGGATGACAGTTGGTTTGGATGACAGTTGGTTTGGATGGCAGTTAGTTTGGGTTGGTTGGTTTGGATGGCAGTTAGTTTGGGTTGGTTGGTGTGGATGGCAGTTTGTTTTGTTTTTTCTTTACAGGTGTGATAATTTCATTTGCAGTGTTTATTGGTCCATTAGATAACTGCTTAGTTAATTTATTTTGATTAGTAGTTTTAGTAAATAAGAGCTAAGGTGATTGAATTAAATTAAAGGTTAGGTGATTAAGGGTTTCGTTTGGTTTTAGTTGGCAGGTAGTTTGGATTGGCTGGAAAGATTATTTGGTTTGTCCATGTTGTTAGGTTGATTAGTACCTGTATTCAGGGCATACGAAGGCACTGCCGGCGTAGGCAGCATCCACATGAAGCCAAGTGGAGTGCTCACGACACACTTCACCTATTTCGCGCAGATTGTCAAATGCGACAGACCCTGTAGTTCCGAGGGTTGCACATACCTGGAAACAATCACAATCACAGTAAAACAATAGTAAATTATATTGGACTGCCCCGGTGGCTCAGTTGGTAGTGAACCTACCTTCTGCGCTTGGGGGCGTGGGTTCGATTCTCACATAGAGCAAACATTTAAATATATGTGTATGTTTAGGGAAAATATATATGTATCAGTGTCTGGTAGCCGTATCCATATTTTCAAACCTACTTTATAAAAATGTCAAAACTGGACCTAATTGAAATGAAAAAGAATCATTATATCGATTCACCCAGTCGAAAGTTCTGAGGTGAGAAACAAAAAAAGGAGAATTGAGAACCAGCTCTTTTTTGGAAGTCTGTTAAAAATATGAAACCTTACCTTCATTTAAAAGACCTATTCAACGATAACACACACACATAAGATAACATTCAACACATAAGGGCGTGAAGCGGGAAAAAAACATCCCCATTTCTCATGTACCAGAGCAGCCCTAAAAACAAAATTTAATTGATTTTATAATTCTAAAATTGAGATCAATAATAAAACTGTAATTGTGCAAAGTTTCATGCACTTATCCTTTATATATATATAAATGTTTGAAGGTTCTAAAAAGTTCGGACGGACGGATAGACAGATAGACGGCCGGACAGAACGAACTTATATCCTTGTAGCTACGGAACCGTATAAGATTTTTTTCCAGTGTCCAGCCAAATTGAGTATTGCCGCGATTAGCGCGACATTGTGGCATCTTTGTACTTTTTTGATCGAAGCTCTCTTCTCACAAATCCTCAAAGCGCTAAAACATCAAACTTTTCAAACAAAATTGTTCCAACCAAGATGATAAACGAAACTGTTCATTAAAAACAGATAAAATATTGTACAAACATTTTAAAATAATAAAATTGTTCATTATACGAGATTAGTTTGGTTCGCTCGGGTGTATTTTAAAATAAGAGCCGCGGGCGTATTCCCTTTGGGACCAATTTGTTAACTCGAAGATTACTAGTCGGGAAGCAGCTTTGTCATCTCTGGTAGGGAATAAGTGATAAGCGGGAAGCGAGTACGAAGTATTCTGAGCTAACACATGTTGATACTCATACAATTGAAATATTTATTTACTAAAACTGTACTTGTTATTTTTTTATTTATTTATTGAAGTACACAAAACAGAATATAGTCATAATAAATCTAAATTAAGTGTGTTGACAATTGTGAACCAAACCATATCCCAAAACATGCGTACTCATCATGGTTACTATAAAAGCAGTATGATATTACAAATTATAATAATTAAAATTAGGTTATTAACTATAGATTTTACTTTAAGTTACTTGTGTTTTTTATACATTTTATAACCATGGGAAATAGAAGATTCTAAAAAACCGGCCAAGTGCGAGTCGGGCTCGAGCTCTGAGGGTTCCGTACCACCACAAAATATACTAATTATCAATTTAAAAAACCGAATTCTAAATTATTAGAATATACAATTTCGATTCAGTGAAAGAAATGATAAGGCCGTCCAAGTAACCGAATACGTCGATTAACTTGGTAATGAACAGAAATTTGTTACCGACTCGCACTTGGCCATTATATATTTGTTGTTATACTTTAGAGTGTGTACTATAATCATACCAAGTTTGACGCTTGTACTTATTACCGTTTTTACATTAGAGCAAATAAAAAATTTGTTTAAAAAGTACAACACGTTTATTGTATGGGGACCCTTCTTTTCATTTTTGTGGACTTTTTTATTATTTCTTAGTTAATCCGCCGTAATATTACATATATATCAGAGTCACACAACGGGCAATGGAGAGAGCTACGCGCGGAGTTTCTTTACGCGATAAAATTCGGAACATAGATATTCGCCAAAGAACCAGGGTCACCGACATAGCTATTAAAATCTGCAAGTTGAGTGGCAATGGGCAGGCCACATCGCTCGAAGAACTGATAACCGATGGGGAAGAAAGGTTCTTGAGTGGAGACCATGAACCGGAAGACGCAACGTAGGTAGGCCTCCCACTAGATGGACCGACGACATTGTGAGAGTCGCGGGCATCCAGTGGATGCAGATGGCAGGATGTCGTTCAGTGTGGAGGTAAAAGGGGGAGGCCTATGTTCAGCAGTGGACGTCTTCTGGCTGATGATGATGATGAACATTACATATTCTGCTCTCTATCTATTACGGTTTGAAAGATACAGCCGTTTAAAGGTAGGACGGACAGACGGACAGACACACATCGTAGGCTGATAAGGTCCCGTTTTTACCCTATGGGTACGGATCCCAAGAATTAGGACAGACTGACTGACGGACGGATAGACGGACCTTCAGATGAACGGATAAAGTTCCTTGTAGTAACTACGGAACCCTAAAAATGATAGATATTCTAGTTAAGTAGATATTTCTGATAATGCAGTTGAGGGTAGTTTGGGATTTTGTCGTGTTTTTTAATGCGAGTTTTATTTTTATTTCTATTTCATTTAATATTAGGCATATTACATTCATTAAACATATATATATATATTACAGTTATAATTACTTTAATATTATATTTATAATTTGTCTTGGTGTTTCTATGCCACAGATCACAGATCAGATCTCCATCATAACTTTATTTTAATATGTGGACAGGAAGGGACTGATATCCTAAATACAGGGCAACCTAGTTAAGCAGCACTAACTGCTCAGCCATGTACCAACCTCATCTTCTAAAATGTTTTGCAAATTTTAGTCACAAAAATAAATATACCCTCTTTCTTTAAGATAAGTTCAAATTATTAAAAATATGATTTTAAGATGTAAGTTAGTAAGCCTCGAAATATTTTATCACATCTATGTACTTGGTATTTACATCAACTATTGTTATTGGCACAAGTAAAGTTAAAGAAGCGCAATGTTCAACTGCATCATTAGTTTAAATAACAGAGATTTCTAAATTTGTAATAATATTAAGTATATTTGGTCAATGTAGTATTATGATTGAACTATACAGTTTAAGTTTAATGAATCCACGACACGTGCGCCCTGATCCCGTATTAACATCGTTTTTAATTGGATTCTAATACGATCGCTACTTTACTCGCGTATCAAGGGTATGAGATGAGTGGCGATTGATTTTCAATGTTATTTTACCTACACATAATCACTTTTAATTAACCAGCCACTTTTTAAGGGCAGAGCCTTGTAACATAACCATCAACCATTGTGTATAGTAGATAGATAGATAGAAACTCTTCATTGTGTACACCAAAAATAATAACTGGTCAAGTGCGAATCAGACTCGCGCACGAAGGATTCCGTGCCATTATCTAAAAAAACGGCAATAAATCGCGTTTGTTGTATGGGAGCCCCCCTTAAATATTTGTTGTATTTTAATTTAATTATTTATTTTTAAAGTGAAGATATAACGAAATATTCTGTGAATATTTCAAATGTCTACCTATTGTCGTTATTAATACCGAGCAAAAAAAAACACGTTTGTTGTATGGGAGCCTCATTAAATATTTATTTTATTCTGTTTTTTTAGTATTTGTTGTTATAGCGGCAACAGAAATACATTATCTGTGAAAATTTCAACTGTCTAACTATCACGGTTCATGATATACCTACAGCCTGGTGACAGACGGACAGCGGAGCCTTAGTAATAGGGTCCCGTTTTACCCTATGGGTACGGAACCCTAAAAATTACAAACAGATAGAAAACACTTACGAGTTAGTGCCACAAGTGGCGGCAAGTAGTTTTTGTATTTTGTTTATAAGACTTTTTTCATATTTCAGTTGTAAATAGTTGAGGATATAAACTAAGATATTTTTATCTGTAGATAGGTTGTGCCCACCACCATATTGACTAGACGAATGCAAGGTACATTACATCCGTAATCGTTACAGCCGTGTCTCAGTCACGCACTCCGAGTGTCCGGGAACACATCGCAGCTAATTAAGTGTTTAGCAAAAAATATTGTAATAAAATGCCTTCCTGTGTCTTTATAAACTGCACAGTGCACAAACTACACACGCTCTGTGAGAGACAAGAAAAATATTTCATTTATTCACTCGTAAGTACTGTACTTTATAATAAAACAGAAAAATAATGTAAATTGTTTTAATTCAGGCGCCTGTTGTCACTACGAAATGTATGAGCGAGATGTGTAGATCGTCTTGTGTGAGAGAGTGAGAGAGATCGCAGCATAATCGACGATCAAAGCCGAACTCACCCGATCACCACGGCGGCGGCGAGCCGGTTGCCACTTTTAGTTAGTTTTTAAAGCGATGTTGTTCGCCTATAACGTCTCTATTATATTACATCTCACTGGATATAAATAGGTTTAATGTAATTTCAGAAACATGAATGGTAAAATTTCTAAAATAACGATAGATTAATTCGGAAAAAACAAGCCTAGTTAAGTTTTTGTTTTTTTCTTCAAATCTAGAAGTTTGTGACAAGTTGTTTTTTCATATCCTAATCTTCGACCAAAATAAAATTAATGGACGGGCCCTAACCATTGAACTTGATCAGTAAAAACGAGTCAAAACCGTCGGACATATACTTCAACACCTAATTATAAAAATGTACAGTGTTTTTTTACAAAAAATAGACATCGGTTTTATTTATGTAGTTACACTTCGGTAAAGCATACGAATTCATAATTTTGTCAGATGTTTCGTTATCGCGTAACAAAAGACTCGTGTTTCACTTCCTACGGCTAGAGACCGACTGAAACGAAGTGAGCGCTGGCGCTCGTTTTGTAATCTTCGAAAATGCGCTTCTACTGGGCCCGTCTATTCATTTTATTTTGGTCAAAGATCCTAATGGCCATTGATGTAATGAACTGTAATGTAATTCGTTATCTATACATATAATAAAAACGTAGAGATAAAAAAATCTGTAATTGCGACATATAAAAAAAAAACGAAGACAGTTTTTATAATTTTTGTCGTGGTAATGTCGCTAGCTTTTTAGGTACCCTACCCGAAGACAGTGACCTTAATGCAGTTTTTTACCTGTAGTTTTAAGTTTAGATTTAATTTAGTTAGGTATTTATTTAACTACTTTAGTATATTTCGTTTATGTTTATTTTCTGTTATTTAAGTTGTGTATAATAAAAAATCTCTTTGACAGAAAAAATACTGTTTGTTTTTCCACGCACATATCCTTACCCACTGGACGTATTTAAATGCGGTTTTCCCGAATATGCTTAGTTATGACCAGATTGAAGTACAGGCTATGTTATTTTGCGAAAGGGAGGAAAAAAGGGTTGAAAGTTTATATGAAAATCTACGCGTACGAAGTCGCGGACAACAGCATTAGTATTTTATATTAAAATGATTCTTGAGTAATCTGGAGTTTTATCATTTGTCGTTTAACTACGTTAATTCTGAGGTTGGCACCGACTTGCTACTTATCTTTTCAAGCGTAGGACGGATGGATTTATCACTGTTTCGCGCAGGGGAAATCTTGGATTGGAGCTGATGCCGTGGTAACGAGTACCGATTCCAATAAAATAATATAAATTTTGCCATAGAATCTATTAATGCTTACCCAGAATGGCACCAGTCCCTTCTCTTTATCACTCCTGATGGCTTCCTCCAGTTTGTCACCCCTCATGCTTTGGTTCTCATCCGTTTCTATGTACCGCATCCTCACCAGACCTATGATGAAAGAAAATGTATATTTTTATACTCTCCTATGAAAATATTTACTTATGTGCCCCACGGTTCATTTTCAAAACAAGTTTTACTCCTAAAATGTGTGGAGTTATAAACTTCCATCACCATACTCAACCATGGATGTGACGCTATTTACAAGCTTTCTATAATATAAAAAATAAATAGGTAGGATTCAATACAGTATGTAATGTATTTTTTTATTGACTTTACGATTTTCTGTCAGCATTTTTTAGTCAGCATGTTTGTGCTTATGCAACTGCGTTTACCTATACAATAGTTTTTTACTTTGTTTTCAGCCATGACTTTTTTACTGACAGTATAACATAATATATTTTCACGCTGTCAAATTGAAAGTGGCTCAGTAGCAGTACTTAGTTGACTACCCTCCATACAAATCTTGTTAGAATTTTGCCCATTAATAAAATAAAAAACGGAAAGAAAAATATTGAGGTCGACTAAATAACGTCTTCCTTTTTTTTGTCGGCTAATAAACTCAAATTTCATCAAAATCGGTTTAACGGCTTAGTTTTAAAAGAGTACACGGGAAATGACAAATAAAATTTACGAGTATTTTGCTTTTACAAATCAAATCAGAGTAACAGATTGACATAGTTTTGGTTAAAAATTGTTGGTGGCCCGGATTTTATATTAGCTATGAGTTGTCCGATTGCTGGTCAAAGGCTTCCCTTGTTTTCTTCTTCTACTGTTCTCTATCTTGCGCTATGGTAGGCCAGTCCTGTATATGGGAGCCAAACTCAACCTACCATATTTTTCTGGGCCTTTCAATTGGTCGCATGCATGCAGAAGCCATTCGATAGTGGTTCTTGCTTACAACAGATAATGATAAAGTCCAGATACCTATCAAAAACGTTTTACACCTTTGGCATTGTGGGTAAAACATTTGTCACATGATCATCATCATCATCAGCCAGAAGACGTCCATTGCTGAACATAGGCCTCCCCCTTAGACCTCCACACTGGACGACAGCCATACAGATTGGATGCCCGCGACTCTCACGATGTCGTCGGTCCATCTAGTAGGAGGCCTACCTACGCTGCGTCTTCCGGTTCGTGGTCTCCACTCAAGAACCTTTCTTTCCCATCGATCATCAGTTCTTCGAGCGATGTGGCCTGCCTATTACCACTTCAACTTGCAGATTTTAATAGCAATGTCGGTGAGTCTGGTTCTTTGGCGAATATCTACGTTGTTTCGGTCGTTTATTTGTGGTCTACATTAGAAAAATACAAATCTCACCAATTAGTCCAGCTTTCTCCACCGATGAATGAGCCTGATCAGAGCAGTAGCAGATGAGATGGCCCAGCAGCTCAGCCGACTGCATCTCAGGGTTCAGCTCCGCGAGCTCTATCAGAGCCCTAGTGCGGGCTGCTAGAAGACTGACCAGAGTTGCCTCGCTAGCTGTAGTCTAGATAAAAAATAATGTGTAAAATCTTGTTTTTTTGGGTCATGATGATGGTTGATGGTCAGTTTGTTTAGTTTCCATACCTGAATAACTCCGCCACCAGGGCTGTTGTCTTTCTCGTTGAGGAAGCAGTCTGGAAGGCCTAGTATCTTGCCGAGCCAGTTCATCGAAATCGTCTCCAGCTCCGTGCCGGCGGGAGATGACGCCTGTGGTAAAGATAAGGGGTTAGGCTTAGGAGTAACCGGGGGTTGACGAAGAAGTGAAGTGTAGAGTTAAAAAAAATAGGTCTACGTTAGGTCGCCAACTCGCCTGAAGGTAAAGCTAAGTTATAGCCGAAAATAGTTTTCAGGAATCAAAGATGGCAAGGCATTCCAGTTCCTGGCGGTTCACATTAGGAAAATGGAGACAAATTTATTTGATCTGCTAACATGTTTACCATGCACGGATATTATTATTTATGCGTTCTTCAAGCTATTCTAGGAAAAGGAGATAAAAAAGGTCGATTAACTTGTGCGCACACTCACCAAAATGTTTTTCGTAAAAATTACCAAACACGTTTTTACGCTAGTTCAAGACTCAGGATCTTTGAAGAGACCAGTTCTTCTTACCTGATACTGTTGTATGAAAACTGATAAAAGAAGTTTCGCAACAAAATTACAAGGAAACATCTTACCCAAGTAAAACACAACACGTTGAGAGCGCTGGACAACATTTCTCCCATGATGGAGGGGTAGGAAGTCAAGGCGGGGAAGTACGCGTGCATGTGTGGAGACTGCCAGTGCACCAGCTGTGGAATACACTGTCGTTAAACTCTTGGTTTTAAACCTTATT
This sequence comes from Agriopis leucophaearia, assembly GCA_949125355.1. NCBI lineage: Eukaryota > Metazoa > Arthropoda > Insecta > Lepidoptera > Geometridae > Agriopis > Agriopis leucophaearia. Next base: position 3,425,979 of record OX421289.1, read on the forward strand.
TTTAGGATTGGTACCCATGCAAAAAAATCCTTCGTTATGCAGCCTGTGGTTCTGATTTCTTTCATTATTATTAAGATTATAAAGTAGCTATTCCCAGGGTTTAGGGAGTATCATTTCTTGGGTTTAGTTTCGTTTGGTGTTAGCTTGTGAAACCATATTTTAGGCAGCTGTTATTTCGATGATCTACATTATCTGCTGCAAGGTGATGAAGATCGGTCGCATGGATATTTACTCGTCGCCTTGAAAAGTTTTTGATGTATTAATCGTATTTATCCAACAGCTGGTAAGCTTGTCAATTTTGCTCCGTACATCATCACCCCTGGCATGACATGTTTGTCAACATCTTTAATTATGTCTTCCTATTTATCTCCTATTTTTGAAGCGTTATATAGTATTAATTTTGTGAAGTTACCCAGATTGGATGCTCGGATGACGATAATATTGGCAATTGCCTTATTGCTTGTGATTTTAAGCCTTATTGTTAAAATCTTAAGGTGAATGTCGTTCCATATTTCTCTCTAGTTCTAGAGCTTCATTTGGTAGAAGCATCGTCTTATCTACCATCATTTTTGCCCTGGATGGAGCACCAAATGAAATGATGATGCTTCTACCAAATGAAGCTCAATGAAGGAGGATGGATGCTTGGATAATTACCGTTTTTTGGAGTTTACTCCTTAAGAAACGATTTGAGTTATAAGGCCCGGTACGGAAATTTTATGAGGAGTAAAATCAAGTGTAACACGAAAAGTTGAGGCGTTACGTAGAAAGAGACAAACATATATATCTGTAGGATTGAACGTGTAAAAGAATGAGATGGATAGGATTGAACGTGTAAAAGAATGAGATGGAATATTCCATCTCTATCTTCTATCCATCTCATTCTTTTACACGTTCAATCCTACAGATATATATGTTTGTCTCTTTCTACGTAACGCCTCAACTTTTCGTGTTACACTTGATTTTACTCCTCATCCATCTCATTCTTCTGCTGCCGAGTAAACTCCAATCGTGCGTCGTAGCTGACACACACACACTTTTTTGTTTTTAATATATATATATATATATGTCGAATAGATCTGCGTTTGGCCACCTGGCTCGCCTGATGTGGCCGAGAAAGAAATCTATTCACTTTAGCCTTGAAGACCTTCTACCTTTAAACCATATACTAAAGGCTTGTAAGTCCACTTACCCCAGGCATGATATGGTCGTCAACATCTTTAATGATGTCATCCCACTGTTCCCCTGTCTGCGGTGCTTCGTTCGGTATCCGTTTATGTAGGTACCCGGGCTGCACGCTCGGGTAGACGCGGCGGTCTCCAATATTCTCCAAATAGTCTGCTATGTAGTCTACCATCTCCTTTGCTGTGATTTGGATGAAAAAAAAAGTTAATAAAAAATTACGGATTTGAAAAAAGTTGACCAACATGGGACGTCCGGAAGATGTGAAACGTGACGGCATAAGATGGCATCATATCGTTTGCCGTCACGGCACATGAGTCGGTTTTACTGCCAAGGCGCGCCAACAGATGTTTCACATCGCCAGAAACCAGAAAATCGCGGATTAAACTGCTCTTCCATACATTTTATCATTTTTATCAAGTGTAAATGACAGTTTTCTATAAAACAGCAGATATTTTTTCGCGATTTCAGAGTTACTCCTAGTAAAAGTATTATATAATGATGGGTACTATGGACCCCTTTTTTATATTAAGAAATAGGCTTGGGTTTGACCGCCAACTTGCCTGATGTTAAGCGATGTTGCTGTCTACGATGGAGCACGCTTGCCTAGAATAAACCGATTCACTCGTGATTTTAAAACACTCCTTTCTGCTTCATACACTCTTTCCGCGAAGATAAAGGTTGGTTCCTACTCTTCTTACAGTAACATACCGAAAAAAACCGTACAAGGTTAGTTCCATGTCAGATCCAACTTTCCTGTGCTAATTATCCATTATATTAACTGATAAAATTAATGCCCTATGCTAAGGTAAGGGATCTAAAGGTATCGGACATTACATTAATCGTTTTTCCTTGAAGGTAGTAAAGTAAAAATGTATTTTCATTACTCATACTCGGAAAGTAGGTCTGAAGTTGCCTGAGGAGCGGGTTGAAAGTAATACATTTCAGCCGTTGGGAGAATCACTTTCAACTTACAGTGACAGTTGATAACAGACAGACACTCAAATTATTAAAAAAATAGTTCTATTTTTACATATTTGTTCCAACCATGTTCCAACTTTTTTTTTCTCTTCAGAGAATTATGGTCCTGCACTTCTCGTGCATTTGCCAGTGTAAAATAAAATTCACCTGTATTTTTTTTAATCAGTTCATGTTTTTATTTTTAGTTTCCTTGTATTCGTAATGAAAAGCACAGTGTTTACCTCGGGGTTAAAGTCTCTCGAACAAGTCAACAACAAGTCAACAGTTGGCGGAGAAATCGGTGAACATACATAAAAAAAATACAGTGGAACATAGAACCTGCCTTCTTTTTTTATATCGGGTAAAAATGAAGCATGACCTTCACTAAAGATAGCTTCTTTATACGCAGTAATAATATGTCTATGGTTTATATTTGCAACCCCTAGTGTCCGACATATGGAACGTTTTAATAAAAAAAATCAATGAGGGTACTTGTAAATAATTTCATAGCATTTCTATAGGCATCTAATCTACCTGTGATCACGGACACTGCAAAAGAAAACGTCAGGAAATTCAATAATGTAAAATAAACCCGATAAAATCAACTAATCATATTTATATACTTTTATATATTCGTATATTATAGTAATTTTAGGTTATTTAAGTATTAGAATGTGTTATTATTAGAATGTAAGTATCATATTTTTCACTATTTCACGCCCCGCCTTCTGCCTTCTATATGAATCCTCTCCATCCTAAGGTAGCCTGGAAGAGATCGCTAGTAGCGATAAGGCCGCCGATTGTTACGCTAGTTTGTTTTGTTTAAAGCTATTTTATTGTGTAATATGTTATTTGTGGTGTGAACAATAAAGAGTTTATCTATCTATTTATAAAATCCGTGAAAAGTATTTAATTTCAATAAACTGGAATATCTATGCAAAAGCTGCGGGGTGCAGCTAATAGATACCACCTACCTGATACCTTTTAAAATGAAGGTGAGGTTTCATACATCACTTTTTTATAAAGTTTATAGGTACTTGGCGAAATAGAGCCCGCCAAAGTGGCAAAAAGTTGGTCCCCCCCCCCTGCATTTCTAAACTATAAGACATAGAAACTTGTAACTTACAATACAAATAGGTCATATTTAAAACCTTCATTTAAAATTATTTTTAAAATTATCTGATATAATAACTTTTTGAGTAACAGCGATAAAACTGTAATAAATTCAAGACGTTCTAGCTCAAAGGTCATTGACTTTTTTTGTAAAATGATCTTAACAAATAATGTTTCTCAATCGGTTTTCTCTATGGTTAAACCATAAAAAGTAGGTACCTATATGCTATGTCAGGATGGTACATCTCTGAAATTTGGCAAAGTCCACAGAGGTTCGTTCGTTCGAATTTGTCTATAACTATCAATTTCTGAAATAGGTATGTAGGTATTAGGTAATAGGTAATAGGTATTATCAGACCTTATAGACTCTTTTAATCCTGTATACAATGTTCTTCCTATCGACACTCAAAGAAGCGAATAGAACCCAAGTATCCTCACAAAGAATTCTATCCCTTTGTCAGTTTGTAACACTCCTCGTGAAGGCTTTCTTTTTCAATTACTCTTTTTTAATGCATAGGACTTCTTGAGGTTTCTCAGTCAGTTTTCAACAGCAATTGAATTTAAACGTTTGTTTTTATTAGGGTTCCGTACCTAAAGAGTAAAACGTGACCCTATTACTGATGCTCCGCTGTCCGTCTGTCTGTCTGTCTGTCCGTCCGTCCGTCTGTCACCAGGCTGTATCTAATGAACCGTGATAGTTAGACAGTTGAAATTTTCACAGATGATGTATTTCTATTGTACATTATATTATACAAAAAATACTAAAAAAACAGAATAAAATAAATATTTAAGAGGGCTCCCAAAACAAACGTGATTTTTTTGCTCGTTTTTGCTCGATATTGATAACGGCAACAGGTAGACGCTTGAAATATTCTCAGAATATTTAGTTATGTATTCACTTTAAATAAAACAAATATTTAAGGGGCGCTCCCATACAACAAACGCGGACTTTTTTGCCGTTTTTTATAGTTAATGGTACGGAACCCTTCGTGCGCTAGTCCGACTCGCACTTGGTCGGTTATTTAGGTACATTTTAATGAGTGAATATAAATGCAAATTAAATGTGTCAAAAATACTGAATATTATGTACTTGTCGCTCTTTTTTGTATGTGGACTATTAGTTCGTTCATTTGTGTTGCTACAAGTTTCTTAGTGTGCGCGAAAATGAATAAGTGAGCTGTACTTTTACAGCTGTTTAGTGGTGTAGTAAAAAAATGTATGAAACAGGAGACATTTGAACACAAATGATAATTGTACCAAGGCATATCTTCCCTCTTTGTCTGATCTGAGGTTATACCACAGAATACATAAAGTACAAGTTCACTCCGCAAAAGCATTTAAATAAGTAGCGACTCTTGCCACCACACAATAAAGTCCAATTCAGGACGTGCGAGCGCTAACTACCTACTGCTATATTAACCTAGAAATTGCCTTTCACATAACTCTTGTCGCGTTATCTCTCTCTATCGCGCAGCGGCGGGCACGGCAAGTCCGACCTGTCGACTACTTGTAGGTTCATACCTAAAGAGCGGAGTACGCCAGGTCTGGTTATACCCTTAAAATCAAATAACTATCATGTTCCTATCTTCTCATCGATTTTTTATTTCCCCTTTACAAATATATCTGTTCCAGATAAAACAAGGTCTCCAATAAACGCCCGGTCAAACCATAAACCGGCTTTTCCGATCCGGATCCGATCAGGATATAAAGCAGAATAAACTGGTGTAAACCGGTAAACGATTCAATATACACGAAGCAAATCCTTATGCGCGATTTGACTTCATTTAATTTACAACGGGGAGAGGAGATATAGTAAAAAAGTCGATGTCTCGGGTGGGCTTGTTTAATAGGTAATTTCTATTATGACGGGGCCTTTGTGTCGTGACAGTGACCAATTTTTGCTTAATTGAATACTGACGAAAATAAAGTTATTGACCATGAAAAGTCTTTCATATTTAATTTTTCGATTATCACACATAATATAATTGCGCAATTTATTGAAAAATATAATATAAAGGTCAGAATTTCAGCGTTTTATAAAATGTAATTTCAAGAAGAAGCTAATAGAAGAATTCAGCTGGGATGAGAAGCATTTGGTAAGCTCTGTGAAGTCTTCACACCGTCCATACCACAGTGTTTCAAGACAAAGGTCTTTAACGTCCTACCCGTTCTGACCTACAGTGCCGAGACGTGGATACTCACGGAGGCGATCCACAAGTTTAAAGTCGCTCAGCGAGCTATGGAGAGAGCTATCTATGCTCGAAGTTTCCATACGGAATGAAATCCGGAACGAAGTGATTCGACATAGAACCAAAGCTACCGATATAGCTCAAAGGATTAGTAAGCTGAAGTGGCAGTGGGGCCGGCCACATTGCCCGAAGAACCGATAACCGATGAGGAAGACGAGTTATGGAGTAGAGACCACGTTTAGACAAACGTAGTAGGAAACCCTGCGGTCAGGTGGAGTGACGAACTGCGTAAAATAGCGGGTAAAAACTGGATGCAAAGAACTGCCGACCGAGATCAGTGACGTGCATTTCAAGAGGCCTATGTCCAGAAGTGCACTGATGATGATAAAATGTCTGTGACATAGATGAACGGCCCAAACTAATTGCAGGCAGCAAGATTTATAAGTGGTCACTGATGCTTAGATTGGTTGCAAAGTCAAACCAATTCAAATTAATTTTATTATCAGACAAGCTCCATAAATTTATGAGTATTACAATGAAAACTAGCTGTATAAAAAAACCTTTAAATAAACACGCTATAAAATTGCCAATCCTGAAGATCCTGTTAAGGATAATGGGACAAACTATTTATATTATTGCATTGTCATCGGTCCTTGATATGTGTGCAAAGTTTCAAATCAATCCGTCGTTTTGAAAAGGGTGAAAATCACGGTCAAAGATTCCATTACATAGATACATACCAAGCTAATAAAAGCGTGTTAATAAATAAATCAGAAATACAAAATTATTCTTACATACAACGTCAACATCGAAATAAATTTGACACATTAGAAATGACATTATAGTCTAAGAGCCCGCGACGACCAGGGGCCTTACCCCTAGCTCTATTTTTGCGAGCCAACTTTTGGTAGGTACCTGATAGGTACCTAAAATTAACCAACTTATTTAAGCTGCATCGTTTAAAAGCGTCTAACTTGAATGAACTAAAATCTGTTTTACTATGCGTGTGATTGTGATTATCGTCCATTCAAGTTAGACGCTTTTAAACGATGCAGCTTAAATAAGTTGGTTAATTTTAGGTACTTATCAGGTACCTACCAAAAGTTGGCTCGCAAAAATAGAGCTAGGGGTAAGGCCCCTGGCCATCGTTAAATAATAATTATGTTAATTCATTAAATAGTAAACTTTAATTCAAACTAAACAAAATTTATGGAGCAATATTTCTCAGCGTTAATAGGGTTGGTTCCATAGCGCTTTGATTTCACTTTTATTAAGCGAACTGCTAGTCTATGGAATGCACTGCCTGAATGGGTGCTCCCCGAAATTAACAATCTGGGTGTCTTTAAATCACGAGTGAATCGGTTTCTTCTAGGCAAGCGTGCTCCATCGTAGACCGCACCATCGCTTAACATCGGGCGAGTTGGCGGTAAAACGCAAACCTATTATTAAAAAATAAAACACTTTATAATAAGCTGCATCCATAAGTACCACAACCTATGTAACCCATCTGATTAATATTCTGTAAACGTATCAAACGTCATTATTAACTCGAATTATTATTTGTTGTGATTCTGATATAATTATTTTAATTATAGATTCATAACTGTGTGATACCTTAGAAACTATTGATTGGTGTAATAATAGGCAAAATAATCACTACAAGTTCATAATCTTGACTTATAAATGTAGACTAGAATTTTTCCATCAGACGAGAAGCATTTTGCTTATTCATCATCAGCCTATATTGTTCCCACATTTTTTATATCGCGAATAAGTCCGCGTTTTACCAACCACTGCTGGCACACAGGTCTTCTCTCAGAGAGAGAGAAGATGGGCCCAAATCCACCATGCTGGTCCAGGGCATATTACTGAATGTCATACCTAATATGTTTTTGAAATTTTGAGATTCTTGGACATACCAGTTTGCTGACGATGCTCTCCTTCACTGTTATTGAGCGATGGCTTACTAAATAAGTAATTCGTACAGGGCCGAGGATTGAACCGGGTGCCGTCCAATTGTAAAGCGCACACGCTACCGTCTGCCAACCATTTTTTTTTCTAATGTGACTTTTTGCTGTTGGCCTTCCGACCTCTACAGCTTGACCGGACTATTTGGTGAACGCAGAGGGCGTTGGGCCAACATGGTTTAGGTTTTTGGGCGACAAGCGCAAGGGGAACTTGGAGGTACGAGCCTCGGCTTGGGCCGTCGCTGGGAGTAGTAGGGATCAGACTTGGCCGATAGGAGACAGTAGGAATCGGCACTGCCTGGGTCCTCCTTTTCAGGCGTCAATGATGGATATTTCCATGGCTGCCCCAAAAAAAAACTATCTTCTGCTGGCCACCATTGCTCGATATGTGTATTTTGATTCTGATTTTTGTTTAAACTGACTTTTTTACAAGATTTTATTATAACTTGCATAGTTAGTTTTTTTATGGCATAGGTGTCTAACAAGCAGACGGGCCACCTGATGGTAAGCGATTACCGACGTTTATGGATACCTGTAACACCAGGGTGCATCACAGATACGTTGCCGACCCATAAAGACTCTATTAACAGCCTTTTTGAAGAACCCCATATTAAAGCTACTCGGAAATGCCGCAGAAGGGAACTCATTCCACAAATTGCAGGTGTAAGGCAAAAAATAACGCGTAAAACGCACAGTGTGCGATTTCCACCGATCTATGATATGGGGATGAACTTTCAGGCGGTGGCGGCTGGTGCGACGAAAATGCCGGCATCAGATCGAACAGTTCTTCAGAACATTCCCCGTTGTAAATGCGATAAAAAACACAAAGAGACCTAACGTCTCTGCGCATGCTGAGAGGCTCAAAGAATATGGCTCGGAGTATGGATCATATCTTGCAACAGTCATACCAAACTGAATGAGCTAAAATTTTGCATACACGTTTAGTTTCTTCCTTTAACTTACCCTTCACCCGAAATTCTGCGTGCTCCATTTTGTGCAAGTACCTGAAATTGAAAAGTATTTGTTAATCAATTTTGAAATTGCAAAAATATTATTTAAACTTGGTCCAAGTGTTTATTCGCTCTGACAGCTGCAATTAAATTCTCACTTTCGTCAGGATTAGCGCACTCTGCACTTTAGGTACGAGTATGAAGCTACAAGTAGTCGTCTTGCCGGACTTGCCATGCCCGCTGCCGCGCGATAGACAGAGATAACGAGACAAGAGTTACGCGATAGACAGAGAGGCAACTTGTAGGTTAATATAGCTGTAGGGAGTTAGCGCTCGCACGTCCTGAATTGCACTTTATTATGTAGTGGCAAGAGTCGCTACTTATTTAAATGATTTTGCGGTGCTTATGCTAAGTTTTTAAACGTAATATTTGTAACTGGCCACCGATATACTAACTACAGTTAAATATTAATATCTTCATTCACACATCACACATCATCAGCCAATTAACGTCCACTGTTGGACAAGGACAGGAGAAGGCCTCCTTCATAGAGAGGAGTGTTGCCTTAATCCCCACGCTTGGCAGGCGGCTTGTGGATCGCAGTACGTTCACCGTGTACTATTAGGACGCTGCTGCCCATCCTCCGGTGGTTCTGGTCGCAGTTTTAAGACATACCCGGGTCCAATCTCCATTCAACTTTGTACAATGTTATTGCCCCTGTCAAATTAAAAAAAAGTTGGACTAAGTATTGTTTTTGTTTACTAGTTCTTTTCGCGATTATCACACAAAATATAATTGCGCAATTTATTGAAAAATATAATTTAGTAAGTAATAACAAAAATGCATTTAAATAATCCATCAACAAAAATCATTCACAAAAAATTAACATTTATTTCAATAAATATATTAATCTTAGATAACCATGGTTTGTCTTGCCGCCGCAGTGCTGGACGCTTCTCACGCCACGCCGCTCTGAACGACGTCATCCGTCGGGCTCTTGCCACCGTTAACGTGCCGGCTTGCTTAGAGCCGAACGGTATTTCACGTGACGATGGCAAGAGGCCTGATGGCTTGACGTTAATTCCCTGGAGTCGTGGGAGGCCTTTAGTATGGGACGCAACTTGCGCTGATACGCTGGCTTCCTCTCACCTCCAGAGCACATCAAGAGCGGCTGGTGCAGCAGCGGAAGTAGCAGAAAGCCTCAAACGGAGGAAATATGAATCTCTCGGCGAGGGATACATATTTCTTCCATTTGGAGTTGAAACCATGGGCCCGTGGGGTCCGGCCGCTCGGGGTTTAGTTAAAGAGCTGTCCAGACGCCTCATAGATGTGACGGGTGACCAAAGAGCTGGCGCTTACCTTGGCCAAAGAATAAGTTTGGACATTCAACGTGGTAATGTCGCTAGCTTTTTAGGTACCCTACCCGAAGACAGTGACCTTAATGCAGTTTTTTACCTGTAGTTTATAGTTTTGGATAGGTATTCAGTTTTATTTAGAATTAATTTAGGTATTTATTTAGCTACTTTATTATTTTAAGTTTTAGTTTTTAGTTAATATTTAAGTTTATGTTAATTTTCTGTTATTTAAGTTACCTTTGTTTCAATAAAATTTAACAATATATCTTAGATAAACTATAATCATCAGCCGGAAGACGTCCACTGATGAACATAGGCCTCCCCGTTTTAGACCTCCATAGTCCACACTGAATGGCTGTCACAATGACAGCCTGCCATCTGCATCCACTGGATGCCCGCGTCTCTCACGATATCGTCGGTCCAACTAGTGAGAGGCCTACCTACGCTGCGTCTTCAAAAATGAGAATCACAAATTTGTCCGTTTTTACGGTACAGAACCCAAACGATGTAAGTAAATGGGAGTAAGCCTACGCTTTCTCTCCGTCTTTTTGGCTGTATCTTTCAAACCGTAATAGATAGCCAGTTGGAATTTTCACATATGTTGTGTTACGGCAAATTAATTAAGAAATAATAATTAATTCAAAAAGTAAAAACTAAAACGACCAACCATACAATAAACTTTTTTTAAACGTGTTTTTGTAATTGCTCTAAGTATACAAGCGTCAAACTTGGCATGAATATAGTAGGTTGTAATAATTGTAAAATCATAATCATAAGCGAATGGATTTTATCATAAATGTATACTTACCTAGAAAAAGAAATGGTGTAAACCAAAGAAAAGAGAAGTAAATAGAACGGACATGAGAATGAAACTCTGTCGCCAGGTATTGTGACAGATATGTGATTGAACATTTTTATTTATGTCAACGCGTTGAACTCCGCGCGAACAGTTGCTAACACAGTTGCTATGGGTTTATATAGGTGCAAGTGGATACAACAAATTTCTTACAAAAATGCCTTGACAGCCGTACTAATTAAACAAAAAAAAACTTTTCTGTGGTGTCAACCATGCGATTATATCACGTGCACATATAAGTAATATGTTAATCGTTAAACTACATTTAAACAATAGCTTTTAGGTAGTATTATAATAAACCGTTTAGCCATAACGTCTTATCTACTCAAAAACGATTACCGCAAAGTACATTATTTAAAGGTTACAATGATCCAGTAGTAGAGACGACCACAGTGTAAATTGAGACGGTACGGAAACTTTTCTGTCTGATGAAAAATACGGCAAGAAAACTGTTTACAATATGCTACCAGTATTTTGCCTACTTTTTCTTTTACCAAGGGCCTTTTTGATATTTTTTTCTCTCTTTATATTAAGTAGTGTTAACGTATAATTTGACTTTTTATAACCATTTAATATATGTATTTTCATGAGAATTTCAACATTATTTTAAATGCAGTTTTTATTTATAGTTTTAGTCAATATTAATTTAATTTAATTAGTTTATAGGTTGATTTTGAAATGTTTTTCAAGTTAGTTATTAGTTGATATTTCAGTTAATTTTAAATTAAAATAATTTCATATTTCATTGAAATGAACCAATATTTTGAGGATGTATATTTGCTTCTTTGGATAAAATAAAGTTTTTTTTTTACAAACAATATATATAGCGAAAGTAGTGTAAACAGCAATTAAATAACAACGATACTCAGTCCAAGTGTTTTTGTTTTGACAGCTGCAATAATTGTACAAATCTGAATGAAAACGTTTTTTCTAATATTTCACCGTATTATGTAGGCGACCAGTTACAATCTTATGTTAAAAATTATAACCTTAAATAAACAAGCTTTGCGCATTTTTCTCAGCAAACCCTGTCATTTGATACCTATATCAAGAACGTAGATATGGCAACATTCCGGCTTCATCATCAGGACCCTGGTCACCATCTAGGACCAAACTGCTTGGGAAGACAAATCCAACGAACCCAAACTCGACGGGGTTACGTCGTTTCGTTTAGTTCCTATGACCACCTTCTGCCTCCATCTTCAGACCAGCTTGATGGTACATAACATTGCATTGTCACCAAACTTACATAAGTAAGCAAAATTTTAGCTCTATCTGTTAAGGATAAGGTCTAAAATTGAGTTGCAAGACTTGTCCTATACATACTAACAGGGCAATTTAAATAGAAGCTTGTAAAAACAAGCAAAAGTAATAAGAAATTACGGTTTTCATAGCTTTTTACAATATCCTGCAGCTATCACAGCTAATAAAAACTTGGACCCGAGATCATTATTATTTACTAGTTGTTTTCACGAGTTTCACGCACATTAAACTCTCTTAAAACACAAAATAAATGCGCTTATTTATGCGTTTGGTTAGAAGAAACAGATTTACTCGCGATTTGAAGACACCCAGATTCAGGGTCGTCTTTAACCTATTGGAGAACTTGGGCACAATAGGATAAAGGGGCCCCAGAACACTATTTTCGGGCGAGAGTAGAATAACTTCGCGTATGCAAAAGCTAATAAACAAGTAGGTCTTATAGTCAGTCACTATCCATTGATTTTTTTGAATTAAATATGTTTTTCGGTAATAAATATCGGTTATTGTTTTGTGATTTGGCGGGAACATGGAGGCCCCAACGATGGCGGGGCCCTGGGCAAGTGCCAGTGGGAAAGAGGGGCCTGCCCAGTTTGTAAGATAACTATGGGCTGGGAATTAACCTGCTGTTGAAATTATTCTGTGGCAGAATCGATGTTTCCGTAATTTCTATGGCTTCTCCACGTATGTCTGCCAGCTGGAGTTATCGTATTACCCGGCAGCTACAGCCAAAATATATTTCTAAAGCTTGATACTGTCTTTGTCAATGACTCTTGTATTAGGTTTCTAGATATGTCAAACCTCAATCTTGCAGACTCCTTAGCATTTGAGGCGTGAGAGGACGAGAGTTTTGGCGACAAAGTGAAAACAACATATCGCCTATATTGTACTATTTACATCATCTGGAATCATCATCATCTTTGCCATTTGGATGCAGATGGCAGGTTGTCGTTCAGTGTGGAGGTTAAAGGTGGAAAGGGGGAGGCCTATCTTCAGCAGTCAACGTCTTTTGGCTGATGATGATACCATTATATTTATTACCTTATCTCCATTGTTTATCTGATCTAAGTGTGAAAGTTAAGCCCTTTTTTTAGTCAGTCTTCGTTTATGTCAACTATTATCGGCTAAAAAGTACCAATTGTGATTTTATTTGAGCTATTTCCGAGAGTAAACACAATGAATCACAATCTATCACGAGAGTTCTCATCCGACGACTGTGTAACCATCGCAGGACCCTATGTGCTTTTATTTGCTTTGACTTTATAGATAGATGGATAGAAACTCTTTATTGTGTACACCAGAAACAAAAATTACACACAGATAGAAAACACTTACGAACTAGTGCCACAAATGGCGGCCTAATCGCTAAAAGCGATCTCTTCCAGGCAATCATTGGATGTAATTAATTTACGTACTTAATAGGATCGACGGAGGAAGCTAATACACTTTTAATGATACTATAAATACCTTCGACTAAAATAAAATGAATGGACGGGCCCAGTAGAAGCGCATTTTTGAAGATTACAAAATGAGCGCCTGCGCTCACTTCGTTTCAGTCGGTCTCTAGCCGTAGGAAGTGAAACACGAGTCTATTGTTACGCGATAACGAAACATCTGACAAAATTATGAATTCGTATGCTTTACCGAAGTGTAAATACACAAATAAAACCGATATCTATTTTTTGTAACAAATATACTGTACATTTTTATAATTAGGTGTTGAAGTATATGTCCGACGATTTTGACTCGTTTTTACTGATCAAGTTCAATGGTTAGGGCTCGTCCATTCATTTTATTTTAGTCGAAGATAAATACTACCAAATTATATATAGTATAATATAAATAATAAACACCATTTACACTCACAATGATAGAGCAAATAACAATCAACACGAATCAGGAGGAACAGGTATGTCCAAAACTCTCTTCCAACATCAGAAACATAGAAATCCTTCACTCTAGCCTTGAAAATGTTACTAGACTTGTCTAATGGAAACCGGTAGGGAATTCCATAACCTTATGGCTTTATAAATCGATTCTAAAATTACATTTGTGTAAAGTAAATTTTTACAAGATCTAAAACTACTTTACGGGAAGGGGATGACATTTAATAAGCGACCGTAGCTTAGAGGATAGACGCTCGGGGCGTGTACCCGATGACGCAGGTTCGATTCCTGCCGGTCGTCGTTTTTGAATTGTTCATGACATTAATTTTAAATAGTAGATCCTTGTGGCACTGTCTAAGTAATTTCTATCTATTTTTTTTACCGACTTCCAAAAAGGAGAGGTTCTCAATTCGACTATGTTATTTTTTTTTATGTTTGTTACCTCAGAACTTTCGACTGGGTGAACCGATTTTGATGATTATTTTTTTATTTGAAACCTGATGCTTCCCGTGTGGTCACATCAATTTGGTCCAGTTCTGACATTTTTATGAAGTCGGTTTTTTAAATTGATAATTATTTCTTCTTCTGGTGTACACAATAAAGAGTTTTTATCTATCTATCCTAAAGTGTCAAACAACCATAGAATGGGGGGTTTTCTAACATGAAGAAATAGAAAGCGCTGTCGAGACTAGACAAAAAAAAATACGCATATTTATTTTGTCTTTGTTCAATGAAATCTACAAGAGAAGACATTTTTTAACACAGCTAAGCCAGGCACAATTATGTACGTACTAATTTGTTAAATGATTATTTACGGGATATTTACCGTGGTAAGGTTGTGGAAGGAGCTCCCAGGGTAAATATCCCGTAAATAATCATTTAACTTTAGTGAACAACCGTGATAGTTTAAAACAGTGTTTTCTACTAATTTGTATCTGGAAAAACAAGTAAGTACTTTAAACACTGTTTTAAACTATCACGGTTGTTCACTAAAGTTATATGATTATTTACGGGATATTTACCGTGGTACCGTGGTGCCAAAATTTCAATCGAGGTGATGGTTTTCAACTCGCTAGTGCGTGGAATCCAGTATTAGAAAAATACTATACGCAGTGATACAGTGAGTGTGTTTTGTCGAGACTTAGGTTCGAGTTCGAGTTCCAGTAATAACCGTAGCAAAAGACTAAGAAAGAGGGTAGATCGTTTTGTCTGTACCTAACTTTGAACTTTTTCACCAACCACCCGCATTCGTCAGTCTTCCCGTGAACATGGTGCATGTAACTGCGCCGAAATATCGGGAGCTCCTTCCACAACCTTACCACGGTAAATATCCCGTAAATAATCATATAACTTTACTTAAATAAGTACTTTATTAGCAAAAAATAAACTAAAAGAAATAACACAAATAAAAGCATGACAGATAGTGTCAGACAGACAGATAGATATGGTCTGTCTATGAGAATGAACAATTTTTAGGGTTGTGTACCCAAGGGGTAAAACGGGACCCTATTACTAAGACTCCGCTGTCCGTCTGTCTGTCCGTCCGTCTGTCACCAGGCTGTATCTAATGAACCGTGATAGTTAGACTGTTACAATGATGTATTTCTGTTGCCGCTATAACAACAAATACTAAAAAAGTTAATAAAATAAATATTTAAGGGGGCTCCCATACAACAAACGTATTTTAACGCTCGTTTTTGCTCGATATTGATAACGGCAACAGGTAGATGCTTGAAAATTTACAGAATGTTTAGTTATAAATTAACATTAAAAATAAATAATTAAATTAAAATAAAACAAATATTTAAGGGGGGCTCCCATAGAACTCTTCGTGCGCGAGTCTGAGTCGCACTTGGCCGGTTATTTTTAATGTCATAAGTGGCAAACAAGCTGACGGGCCGCCTAATGGTAAGCGATTACCGTCGCCTATGGATACCTGCAACACCAGAGGCATCACAGATACGTTACCGACCCTTAAAGACTCTATTAACAACCATTTTGAAGCACCCCATATTATAGTTACTCGGAAATGCCACAGAAGGAGCTCAATCCACAAATTGCAGATGTGAGGCAAAAAAAATCGCATAAAACGCACAGTGTACGATTTCCACCGATCTATGATATGTGGATTAACTTTCAGGCGGGCGGCTGGCTAATCGCATAACGCAGTAACACTCGAAATTTCAAAAGTAAAATAACATATGACATATACATACCTACATACTTTGATTATGACATATACATACCTTTAAAGGAGGCGACATGTTTTTTTTCATGATGGACTCCTAAACTTTTTAGAAAGAGGTTAGGATACATCAAAAATTTGTACTGAAATTATGTCTGGTTTGGCCATGATCATTACTTTTATTTTTCTTTTTAATAGAGATGAGATAGGTTCGGGTCAGTAAGCAAATATATAAGGGGTTGTGGAGGGAGGAAATATTAGGTTAGTATTAATTTTAAACTTTCGTTTTTGCCTTTACTACGAAGCGATCGAAGGAAAGTTTGGATTATATTAATTATAGTAATTTTAAATACGAAAGTATGTTTGCTTTTTACCGACTTCAAAAAGGAGGAGGTTCTAAATTTGGCTGTTTTTTTAATGTTTGTTACTTCAGAACTTACGACTGGGTGAACCGATTTTGATGATATTTTTTTTATTTGAAAGCTAGTGCTATTCGTTTGCTCCCATTCCAATTTGGTCCAGATCTGTCATTTTTATGAAGTAAATTTTTTATATTGATAATAAAATTATATTATTTTAAGTTCATTGAGATTTTCGTTTCAATGACTTAATAATGGCATTTCATTTTGGTAATTACTAAAAACAAAAACTACAAAAAAAATACATAATTAATTTTAGTCTGAGAATTTTCACTAACAAGACGAAGGAAAGTTCATTAGAGAAGTAGTAGTAAATTTTGAGTTAGGCTTAGTATTATAAGTAAAAAAAGACACTACTAAAATAGAGTAAAATAAAAAAAACATTAATATAATATACTTAATTAAGTAACAAGACAGTATTTTACACGGACCCTATGATCTAAAACTGCGACCAGAACCACCGGAGGATGGACAGCAGCGTCCTATTAGTACACGGTGAACGTTCTGCGATCCCCAAGCCGCCTGCCAAGCGTGGATATTATGGCAACACCTCTCTCTAAGAGGGAGGCTTTTGTTCAGCAGTGTACGTTTACTGGCAGATGATGTGATGTGATAATATTTTAAGTAAAATTACAGGGCACACAGAGATTTGAAATCTTATATATCGGGGTGACGAGCGCAGTGAATTGCCATCCAGGGTTTTGAACTGTTGAATTTCAAAATTCTGAGTGGCGTTGAGCTGTTATGGGCAAGCGTGAAGAGCCATTAGGCCAGCGACTTCGCTCGTCTCGTCACTCAGTACCATAAAAAAAATTAAGTCATTAAAAATTACTTCATAATAAAAAAATAAAAAAAAGCATAAATACTCACAGCAACTGCAGCGAAGTCACTAACGATAATAATTATACAGTACGACAAATTTTCAGGAAGGCGCGAGCGGATACAGACCGTATACAGGGTGTTGTGACACTGTCGCGCGCTTAGTTAGTGTAACGTTTATATAGGGGGTGGTGCGCAAGGGCCGGTCGGAGTGATGAGCGGAGCGGGAGCGGTTTAATTCTATGACTTTTCAAAATCTATACAACAGAAGAGAAGCTACAGAATGGGGTTCTTCAAAAGGCGATTAAATAGATTTTTAAAGGGTCGGCAACGATAGATCTGATGCCTCTGGTGTTACAGTATCCATATGCAATGGTTACTATAGGATACCTATAGTACCTGCATTTTTTTAAATACCAATCAAGCTTTGGCATAAAAAACGCGTTATCCTGGCAGAGTTTCATCATCGTCATCATCATCAGCCAGAATACGTCCACTGCTGAACATAGGCCTCCCCCTTTCCCCCTTTAACCTCCACACTGAACGACATCCTGCCATCTGCATCCAATGGATGCCCGCGACTCTAACAATGTCGTCGGTCCATCTAGTGGGAGGCCTACCTACGCTGCGTCTTCCAATTCGTGGTCTCCACTCAAGAACCTTTCTTCCCCATCGGTCATCAGTTCTTCGAGCGATGTGGCAGGGCTTGCTTAAGGACCCGGGTATATCTTAAAACTGCGACCAGAACTACCAAAATATGTGCAGCAGCATACTTTTAGTGCGAGGTGAACGTACGGCGCCTGCCAAGCGTAGGGATTGGCAACACCGCTCTCTAAGAGGCTTTGTTCAGCAGTGGTCGTTTACTGGCTAATGATGTGTGTTGATGATATGATATTATACGACGACGTATAAATTCTGTAGTAATAGGTACCTAGTCTATAAAAAAGTCTTTTTTATTCTTGATTTATTTTGCTCACTCGAGTACAACACGTAACTTTTCATCCCACCTCAGTGGAAATGACCTAAGGTTTTAACAATATGACGTGAAACGAAAATGGCGCGCCCAAAGCAAATCAAATAAAAAAGGACAACAAGAAAAAAAATTGACACCGCTCTATGGTTGACATTCCGGAAACCCGTACGAAGCGCTTTGATTCCACTTTCATTGTGCAAACTGCTAGTCTGTGGAATGCGCTGCCTGAATGGGTGTTCCCCGGTGGTTACAATCTGGGTGTTTTCAAGTCAAAAGTGAATCGGTTTCTTCTAGGCAAGCGTGATCCATCGTAGGCCGCATCATCGCTTAACATCAGGCGAGTTGGCGGCCAAGCGCAAGCCTATTTTACAATAAAAGAGGGTTCTGAGTCTGAGTTTTTAACAAATTAAAAATGTTGTATGATAAATTCGGCCCCATGGAGGTAGAAGTAAATAGGTTTAATCTAAACGAAAAAAACTCACTTCAGTGGGTTTAATGATGTTTTGAATTCACAAACTTAGTGCACACCATGTTCTAAACTCAATTTACTTTATCCTCTAGCGGATAAAGAGCAAAAATACTCTTTCCGAGATGGGGGGATGAAAAAAGTATTTTCTTCCCCCCATCTCAGAAAGAGTATTTTATGCTCTTCGATATCTGAGTGCAAAAGCACATACATACAAAAATTGCACTGGCCGGTAAGCGCGGCATTTAAATTCGACAAAAGTCGATTGCTTAGCACCAGGTAGTTCTTATATGCCACCTATGAGTTAAAAAAGAAAAAAAAAAGCTATTTTTCCGCTTCCGCTTATACATCATGCACTCAAATAGCTTGAGGACACTAAGTAAACTAGAAAAATGTTCGCAATACACTTTTAATAGTTATTTACTACTTTTAATAGTTTTTCCGGTTGTACTCTGATCTTATCTCCAAATGTTATATTTAAAGTTTGTGGTTATTGCTCTAGCATTGATTTTGCTAGCAGTATTTATGGCGACTGTGGCGAGTTTTTTTTTATGATATACTGAGTGACGAGACGAGCGATGTCGCTCGCCTGATGGCTCTTCACGCTTGCCCATAACAGCTCAACGCCACTCAGAATTTTTAACTTCAACAGTTCAAAACCCTGGATGGCAATGCACTGCGCTCGTCACCCCGAGATATAAGATGTCAAATCTCTGTATTCAAATTCAAATTTCTTTATTATCTGATTTATCCTGATTTACAAGTGTTTGTAAATTAATTGTAGTAAAGTGTAGTGTATACCCTGTAATTTCGC
This sequence comes from Agriopis leucophaearia, assembly GCA_949125355.1. NCBI lineage: Eukaryota > Metazoa > Arthropoda > Insecta > Lepidoptera > Geometridae > Agriopis > Agriopis leucophaearia. The sequence continues at coordinate 3,445,370 of OX421289.1, forward strand.
TGGAAACATTACTCTTCAATCCGGAATACAGTAGTGTTTGCACACTACTGCTTGGTGGTTGAATAACTGGCAAAGGTGTGGTACTTCCCCAGGCGGACTCTGCAAAAGAGTCCTACCACTACAAAAAAAAATGATACATTAGTTCAGCGGCCAGCAATACAGGTATTTATGGACAAATGGGAAAATTTAAGGTGAGGTGTAGCTGAGGCCAGCATTCACGATTACACATATGCTCTGTTGGTTCGAAAGCTTGTATAGAACTTTTCTCAAAATGTTCAACATTCAACAAACAAACCTAGTTAATACATTTTGAAACAAAAAATCTTTCCAGATGGCTATAAACAAGTACCTATGACCGACATTGCTATTAAAATTTGCAAGTTGAAGTGGCAATGGGCAGGCCACATCGCTCGAAGAACTGATGACCGATGGGGAAGAAAGGTTCTAGAGTGGAAACCACGAATTGGAAGACGCAGCGTAGGTAGGCCTCCCACTAGATGGATCGACGACATTGTGAGAGTCACGGGCATCCAGTGGAAGCAGATGGCAGGATGTCGTTCAGTGTGGAAGTTAAAGCCTCCCCAGGCCTATGTTCAGCAGTGGATGTCTTCTGGCTGATGATGATGATTAACATAATAGACAAGTACCTATGAGCCAATCACAGGAGAAAAAGAAAATGAATTCTAACATTACCTTCGCATTTGCCTCTTTTTAACCGACTTCCAAAAAGGAGGTTCTCAATTGAACTGTTTTCTTTGTTACCTCAGAACTTTCGACTGGGTGAACCGACTTTGATGATTCTTTTTTTAATTCAAAGCTGGTGCTTTCCGTGTGGTCCTTTTAATTTGGTCTAGTTCTGACATTTTAATGAAGTCGGTTTTTTATATTGATTATTATTAGTGGCAAAATGTAGTCAAACATTTTGCACATTAAAATACGTAGACAGTTCAGCCGCGAACGTGAAATAATAAACCGGTTAAGTGCGAGTCGGGCTCGCGCACTGTCCGTATCACCACCTAAAATACAAAACTTAATATAAAACAAAATTTTACATATATATGACGTTGACTTCTCAAAGAAATGAAGAGAAAGACTCAATTAAGATGTCGGAAGACGCAAAAATATGATGCCATTTACTGTAAGGTGGAGAGTGGTTAAGCATAGTAGTTTTTTCTACTATGTCTGATTTTCCGTGAAAAGTACTCTTCAACTAGCGCATACATTATCGACCATGTTTGAGAATAATAATTAATATACGTTTGAGGACTGAGTAAAACCTAAAACTTGCATACCATAAGCTTGATAGTAAGTGCCACACCTGAAAAATATGTAAAGTGAGCGGAATTAATAAAACAATTAGAAATATTAAAGTGACGTAAAGAATGTGATTTGTTTCTTCGTTTTAGTTTTGGCTCCAATCATATTATTTATTAAAAATTCATTTGAAAATTCAAATATGTATGTTGAATTTTCAAGAAGTGTCAAATCTGATTTATAAAATTGGCCCTACTTTACATAGTTTGAAGATAAATATTATTATAAACTAATTATAAAACTGAGACATTCTTTTACAAAAAAGATCTACGCACGTAATAAAAAAAATAAAAACAAACAAATCATAAAGGACAGGATCAATTATTTAATAAAGTAATTAAATATATCAATACTTATTTATAATATTAAAGAGAGATGGCCTTCACAGATTATTGTTTAATTATGCATAACGTGATATTACGTTTAAATATTGAAGTGTGTTTACACTGCTAATAGTGAAAATTAAGAAGTGAATTAATTCTTGAAGCGAACATTTTGATTTAATGAAAATTAATAATATTGATTTTACACAAAAAAAATATCGCAAAAAATAACATGGTATTTAATGTGTCCATAATATAATGAATCCACATTGACAAAAAATATTCATCGTTTCATAAATTATGGTGATAAAAGGGGACAAGTGCCTTTATTAACTAAACAAAATACTAGCTAAAACTAACACTAAATAAACAGTTAGACTGTCCATAGACCGTTGAAGGTCTAAAGACAATCCAAATGCTCAAGCCCACTATCAGTTGGCAGCGTACCCAGCATGCTGGCGGCATTACCACGTTGAATGGCAATGCTTATACGTTGAGCCAGATACACGCCAGCATTTTGGTCACGCGTCGCGTAAATCAGACGCTCTGAAAGATTTTTGAAAATGAGGTGAGCTCCCGGTCCCCAAGGGCCCAATGTCTCGACCCCAAACGCCTCAAATATGTAACCACTGCCGAGGTTAGCATATTTGCGCCAAATATTACATAAATAATTTAATTAATTAATTGATAAAAAAAACTACTTTTTCTCAATTTATTTACTAGCAGATTCCCGCAGTTTTACACGCTATTTTCCAGTTTTTTTTAAGTGATATATTACTCTGCGTCTATCCTTATGATGTACACTTTCATCGTGCCAAATTTCGTGAAGTTCGGCTTAGCCGTTTAGTCTTGAAAAGCGAACAAACAGACATAGAGACAGAGTTACTTTCAATTTAATAGAGGAAGTTAGGATGGTATTGTAAAGACCTAAGTCTCGACTTAAAAGTAATCGCCGGGCAAAGCAACAAGGTTATGTTAGAAATTACAGACAAAAATAATTCACGTGTCTAGTTCTTTTTCCAAAGGTCTAAATGGTGTCCTGTGTTTGGCAAATAGTCGAGGATGGGAGGGGAGGGGATTTGAAACAGAGGTAATTTGAAACAGAACAGGGCCATCCATTGCCGTGCTTTTGCATACTGCACCTATTCAGGCCTGCGTTTAGAGTTGAGCGTAATACCCCAGGGGCCTTACCCCTAGCTTAACTTTTGCGAGCCAACTTTTAGTAGGTACCTGATAGGTACCTAAAATTAACCAACTCATTTAAGCTGCATCGTTTAAAAGCGTCTAACTTGAATGAACGATAATCACAATCACACGCATAGTAAAACGGATTTTCGTTCATTCAAGTTAGACGCTTTTAAACGATGCAGCTTAAATGAGTTGGTTAATTTTAGGTACCTATCAGGTACCTACTAAAAGTTGGCTCGCAAAAGTTAAGCTAGGGGTAAGGCCCCTGGGGTATTACGCTCAACTCTAAACGCAGGCCTGAATAGGTGCAGTGTGCAAAAGCACGGCAATGGAGAGAGATTTGCTCGGAGTTTCTTTGTGCGATAAAAGTATGTAGCTGTTGTAGCTTCTCGGAAACACCGCGGAAGGTATCTCATTCCACATTTGCAAGTGTGAGGCAAGAAAGAAAAAAGTGAATCGAACAGAATAATAGCGCTAGTACCTATAGCTCATATCATCGTGCTTTGCTTTTTGGTTTTTGATTGTATAATAATTATCAATATAAAAAAGCGACTTCATTAAAATGACAGAACTGGACCAAATTGAAATGAAACCACACGGGAATAAAGCTTTCAAATAAAAATAATTATCAAAACCGGTTCACCCAGTCGAAAGTTATGAGGTACATAAAAAAAAACCAATCGAATTGAAAACCTCTTCCTTTTTGGAAGTCGGTTAAAAACCTCAGACTATTTCAAGTCACCTCGTTTAAGTTTTGTATGACTGATTTGCTTATAAGGTGAGGTTTGTTAATTTTATGCTTATATTTTTTCAGCATGCTACTACTACTGTATTTTAAACCGACTTCCAAAAAGGAAGAGGTTATCAATTAAACTGCTTTTTTTATGTTTGTTACCGCAGTTCATAGATTTCAGAACTGGACCAAACCAAATGGGAAGCACCAGCAAATAAAAAAAGAATCATCAAAATCGCTTCACCCAGTCTAAAGTTATGCGGTATCAAACATTAAAAAAAATCGTATTCCCAATATTAACGTGACAATTATATTTTGTACATCTTCCTTCTAATGCTTATTTTATAGGGATATCCCCAAATAAAATATCACGATGACTTCATCAGAAAAAATGCTCGTAATCGGAAATATTTTTTGTGAAAACTCATTATCACGGGAAATGTTCAAACCTAGTTAATTGTACAATGATTTGCACATACTAAATTGTTTTAATCTAGATTGGAACTATTTCGTTTGATTCACTTTTTTTGTTATTTGACGTTTTGTTTTTGATTACACGCAAGGTCAATTTGAGGTTAGCGACAAACAGTTTTCAGGGTTGTTTAACTGATGTGATACATAACGGTCATAAAAATATAGTTTTAATTAAAAAAATATGCCATAGGTGGCAAACAAGCAGATGGGCCGCCTGATGGTAAGCAATCACCGTCACCTATGGATACCTGCAACACCAGGGGCATCACAGATACGTTGCCGACCCTTAAAGACTCTCTTTTGTAGAACCCCATGTTAAAGCTACTCGGAAATGTCGTAGTAGTCATACTCATTTCACATATTGTAGGTTTAAGGCAAAAAGGAACGCGTAAAACGCACAGTGTGCGATCTATGATATGTGGATGAATTTAAAATTAATATATTTATTTTATTTTATATTTAACGCCAGCATGCTGGGTACGCTGCCAAATGATAGTGGGCTTGAGAATTTGGATTGTCTTTAGACCTTCAACGGTCTATGGACAATATATATTTTTTTTTTTTTTGTTAGCTAGTATTTTGTTTAGTTAATAAAGGCACTAAACTTGCCCCGTTAAAAATAATTATGTTAATTTTAAGTTATATTATTTATTATTTAATATAAATCTCAATATTTTCTAAGTCTGCGTGCTTCATCTTCAACCACATCGTCACTTACCAACAGGCGAGATGGTGGTCAAACGCGAAATGATTACAAAAAAAATATTTAAAAAATGTATATATTTCCTTCCACAATCTTACCACGGTAAATATCCCGTAAATAATCATATAACTGTATGAATATTTTTTTATTTTTTTCCACTCCCTCTGAGCCGTCCGTCCGTTTTCCTATATTTATCCGGAATTTCGCATACCGTTTCCCTACCTTTGGCCCAGAATATGGTGCTCCTCTTCTCTTCTCTTCATATGTAAGTGGATCACGTTAAAAACCGACTTCAAAATACATGTGTGAAAAATGTAATAAGTGACTTTAAAATTTGAGGGTTGCCCTCGATTTCCCTGGGATGCCATCAGATCCTGACTTGGTGACAGTGGGACCAAATTCGAAGTATATTACCGAACTTTTTTTTTTAAATCGTTCAACAGTTGGCGGAGATATCAGTGAACCTACATTAAAAAAAAAAATAGTGGAACATCCCCCTTTTTTTAAATTGGTTAAAATATAAAGTCACTTTCCGCGTATGTCTGTCTTTATATCCGCTAATTCCTCCTTAACCACGCAACCGATTTTGCAGTTTTCAGCATCAACATGTCTATTCTGCAAACTAAGTGAACGCGCAAGTGAAGTGATAAGCTAAGTGAACGTGTATTTTTCTTATCGATTACTATAGTGAAATGTCAAAATGTCGAGTGATCACCCTTGACTCTACTCTCTTACCCTTATAATTCGATATTTTGACATTTATCTGCAGAAATAGGCAAGAAAACGTCACATTCACTTAGCTTATCACTTCACTTGCTCGTTCACTTAGCTTGCAGATGACTTGCAGATATATAATTTTTCACGGAAGGTTATATATATCATAAAACATACACCCGCGTGATGCCGGGGTGGGTCGCTAGTTAGATATGAAACTACTGTCTACGTTTGGAAAATGTAATTCGGTTATTTTACGACGTTAATATTTTAAAATAAAATATTTAAAACAAATTGTTGTTTTAATATATTTTTATAATAAGCAGAATAAACGGGAATAAAAAACCAGCAAAGTGCGAGTTTTTTACCACCACAAAATACAAAAAGTAGTGCAAAAAGACAACATCACGCCCAGGCGGTCACCCATCCAAGTAAAGACTGCGTCCGACGTTGCTTAACTTAGTAGTGCGCAGAAATTTGTCACCGACCCGCACTTGGTCATTATTTATTATTTATTGTTATACTTTAGAGCAGTGTTTTTTTCGTTTTCACGACGAGAACCCTTATATTTGAAGAAAATAAAATCGGGACCCCCTAACTTCCACAGTTTATAATCTGTATATTATTATATTGAATAATATCAAATACGTACAACCTTTTTTTATTTTTATAATTACTCATAAATTATTTTTTTAAGTAAAGTCATTTTCTTTCTTTACCTAGGCTTCGCTACTCCCGCGAACCCCTTACAGAGGCATGGCGACCCCCCAGGGTGTCACGACCCACAGTTTGAAAAACACTGCTTTAGTGTGTACTATAATCATGCCAAGTTTGACGCTTGTACGTATTACCGTTTTTACATTAGAGCAAATACTAAAATACGTTATAAAAAAGTTTGTATCGACATAATCATCATCATAAATAATTACCCGGCCTAGCTACAAGCACAAAAAAAGATGTTTGAAATTTGAATTACATAAATTAAAATATACCACCTTAATATTTAATATATCTATCTACCTTCCATGTACCGGAAGACGCAGCGTAGGTAGGCCTACCACTAGATGGACCGACGACATTGTGAGAGTCGCGGGCTTCCAGTGGATGCAGATGGCAGGATGTTCAGTGTGGAAATCTAAGAGGGAATAGGTTCAGATTGTTCAGTACAGGGGCCTTACCCCTAGCTTAACTTTTGCGAGCCAACTTTTAGTAGGTACCTAAAATTAGCCAACTTATTTAAGCTGCATCGTTTAAAAGCGTCTTAAAAAACTTGAATGAACGATAATCACAATCACACGCATAGTAAAACGGATTTTAGTTCATTCAAGTGTAGTTTTTAAACGATGCAGCTTAAATAAGTTGGTTAATTTTAGGTACCTATCAGGTACCTACTAAAAGTTGGCTCGCAAAAGTGAAGCTAGGGGTAAGGCCCCTGGACGTCTTCTGGCTGATAATGATGATGGTTTATCCATCTACCTATGATAATTACCGGTCAAAGTTAATAACTGAACTAATTCATAAATATTATCACAAAATAACAATTAAGGATATGGTGTCACATTTAATCATAATACGACTTCATGTTTTAAATATCACATGAACAGTCATGTTTAGCCTAGAATATCCTTCCTATTGCGCAGGCGCCTGCGGCAATGGCTGCAGTTTTCTGTGAAATATAATCTAATTAGCCACTCGTCACGGCTTCACGCGGGTGGACATATATTTTTAAACATTCTAGTATTAAATATAATAGCCTATGTTACTCAGGGATAATGTAGCATTCTAATGGTGATTTTTTTTTTATCGGTGCAGTAGTTTTTGAGTTAATTCGTTACAAACATACATAAATACAAATCTTTCCTCTTTATAATATTACTAGTGCTTTTGCCCGCGACTTCGTACTGGTAATTTTCATATAAACTTTCAACCCTTTTTCCTCCCTTAATCCGGCCCTTATAACATGGCTTATACTTCAATCTCGTCATACTCGTAGCTAAGCATATTCGTGAAAACCGCATATAAATCCGTCCAGTGGTTTAGAAGATGTGCGTGGACAAACAAACAGACGAAAAATGTAAAAACTGTCTTAACGTGTTCAGCTGCTTATTTTAAGGCACCCTGTGTTTTTTTTTTTATATCTCGCAATAACAGTTTTTTTATCTCTACGTTTTTATTATATGTATAGAAGATAGATTGTAGATTAGTGTAGATGTAGATATCATATTATTTTCTCATGAATCAATCCACAAAAAAATATCTTACAGGGTATCACAAAACGGCGTGGTATCCTTGGGGGTGGGTCATTAGTATTCATCAGCAACTTTTACTTTAAGACTACACGCTCTTGGCCAGGGGCCTTACCCCTAGCTCTATTTTTGCGAGCCAACTTTTGGTAGGTACCTGATAGGTACCTACGATTATTGCGACAACCAACTCATTTAAGCTGCATCGTTTAAAAGCGTCTAACTTGTCTCTGACTGGATGAACGGCGGTTTAAAATCTTTACTTTATCTGTGGTATCTTGGTGTGTTGTGTATATCACGCCCGGGGTACCGAGTCCTACAGATTGAATGAAAGAAAATCCGTTTTACTATGCGTGTGTGCGTGAGAATCGCAAAGCTTGTCGGCTATCAAACAACTACCGCTTACAGTAGTTGATGGTGCCGTTTAGACAAATAACACCTATGCGGGTCAACTTTTGAGCTAGGGGTAAGGCCCCTGTTCATAAAATGATAACTGATTCATGCAACCGTATTAAGCGCCCACTACCTTAGGTATTATTAGGTGAATTGGCGGTCAAACGCAAGCCTATTACCTAATTGTAATAAAAAAGTCTACGTTTCCTCTGTACCTCAGAGGGCGCCAAGATCAAAATGAATAGACCGGAACATAAAATTATATATTATTTTGTATATGTACTAGCTGCGCCCCGCGGTTTCACTGGCGTTATATTCCTCCGTGAAGCAACCTCCAGCTACGTTAAATAAATAAAATAAATATAAATAAATAACTGGGACATTTTTTGCACACACGGTCATCTGACCCCAAACTAAGCAAAGCTTGTAATATGGTTGCCAGAGACTGATATACGTACATATATATTTTTAAATACATACTTAAATAGATATAATTATCCAGACATAGAACAAACACAAATGTTCATCACACAAATGTTTGTCCTAGATGGGAATCGAACCCACGCCCCCAAGCACAGAAGTTAGGTTCACTACCAACTGAGCTACCGGGGCAGTCGTAACATTGTAACGTAACGTAACGTTGTAACAAGAACGATCATAAATCATCCTTGGTTGTAATATTATATGTCAATGTATAGACTTATTAATTTTCTTCATATATATATATAAATGGTGTAACTAACCCAACTTTGTTTTGAATAATATGTATAATTGTATATACATATATCTCTACTCTCTACATAGTATAAAATAAAGTCGCTCTCCGCGTCTGTCTGTCTGTTTATCCGGTAACTCCTCTTAAGCCACGCAACGGATTTTGTTGCGGTTTTTTCCATCAGTTAGATAATTTTTCACGAAAGTTTTATACATCACACTAATATCATATATGTGAAAGTTTATATGGATGGATGTTTGTTACTCAATAACGCAGAAACGGCTGGATGGATTTGTTTGACATTTGGAATATACATATACATTGCTTATGTCCTGGATTAACACATAGACTACTCTTCATCATCATCACCGATTTTAGTGTATAATCTAGTGTATAATAAAACACCGTTGGAAGCCGGGTCGGGCGCTAGTATTATCTACACTAATATTATAAAGAGGAAAGATTTGTACCTATTTTTGTATGTTTGTATGTTTGTAATGAATAGGCTCCGAAACTACTGAACCGATTTGAAAAATTCTTTCACTGTTGAGAAGTTACACAATCCCCGGGTGACATAGGCTATATTATATTTTGTAGCGAGGCCGAAGGCCGAGCTTACACTCGTGCGAAGCCGGGGCGGACGGCTAGTAAATTATATAGATTAACTCAGTTTCCATATTTTTTCACATAATTTTATCAGCGACATCTCGCGTCATTTTCAAATAACATTCAATCTACAAAAACCTTACCATATTCATTTGTTATGCTCGCTGCTGCCATGAAACTAAAGCCTTAAGTTATATTAGTTCAAATAGATGAGACAGATGGCGTTATCCGCTATGACAAAGCGAAAGATTAAATATTATTCAAAAATCATTTCGAAAAAGTCAACAAACAAACACTATTTAATAAGTTAGACCTACATTTAAGAACTGTCTAATTACTTTAGCGGACTCGAAATTGAAAAAAAAAAAGTTTTGACGTAGAGGCCCAGTACGAAAATATTGTGAACGCAATACATGTAGCAGCAAAAAATTGAAACCAGGCAAACCTCTCAAAAACAAATTAATACCCCAAACAATACAACTAATAGAAGAAAGGCCACAATTAGAAAATACATTTCAATACTTTTCTAATAGCTAGTTAAAGTAGCTAGAGAAAAAAACATGTCTTAGGGTTACAAAATAAATAAATAAAATCTCCGGGCAAAAACGCAAAAATAAATTTTTGGACATTTCCTTTAAAGTTCATATTTCGCGGCATTATAAATTCGTGTGCGGTCTTTTTCACTCAGAATTCAGGACATTTCGGAGTTCTCTCCGCATTCCGGACAATAGCCTGAATTCTCCGACATGTCTGGAAAATTCCGGACATAAGGCAACCTTACCCGAGGATAGAATCCATAGCTCCAATTTAGAACTGCTAGTCTGTGGAATGCGGTGCCGAATGGGTGTTCCTCGATGGTTTTCTGGGTGTCTTCAAATCACGAGTGAATCGAATTCTTCTAGGCAAGCGTGTTCAATCGTAGGCCGCATTACAAGTTGGCGGTCAAGTGCAAGCCTATTTCATAATAAAAAAATAACATGATTTTATTTAAAATGTCTTGTTAGAATGGATCATATCTTGCAACTGAATTTAAAAAACTGTTATCCCCAACCAATTGAAGCTTAGGTGGCTTGTGGTCCAAGTCAGGAACTCGTCCAAGGGACCACTTTCACCTTTTAAAATGTGATAATGGTCAACTGTTGGTTAAGATATAGGGACGATCATTGAGCTGAAATTTTACACTTTTAGTTTGCATGACAATGCATGGTTAGTTAAATGACGTCATTCTAAATCCAATACAGTGGACTCCCAAAGATGGCGGATCAGTTTTTTTTTTTATGTACTCCCATAATATGATTATTTATGAGATATTTACCGTGATAAGGTTGTGGAAAGTGCTCCCGATATTTTGGCGCAGTTACATGTCTTCCCGCGAACAGGGAGCATGTAACTGCGCCGAAATAGCGGGAGCGCCTTCCACAACCTTATCATGGTAATTATCCCGTCATCATCATCATTTCAGCCATAGGACGTCCACTGCTGAACATAGGCCTCCCCCATCGATTTCCAAAGGGACCGGTTGGAAGCGGCCTGCATCCAGCGTTTTCCTACGGTCTCTTTTAGATCGTCTGTCCATCTCGTGGGTCCTATGCTGCGCTTACCGGTCCGCGGTCTCCACTCGAGAAGCTTTCGGCCCCATCGGCCAGCTCTTCTGCGTGCTATGTGCCCTGCCCACTGCCACTTCAACTTGCTAATCCAGTGGGATATGTCAATGACTTTAGTTCGTCTACGGATCTCCTCATTTCTGATTCGATCCCGTAGAGAAACCCCGAGCATAGCCCTCTCCATAGCTCGTTGTGCGAATTTCAGCTTGCTAATGAGGTAAATATCCCGTAAATAATTATATTATAACTGTAAATCGGTACTAATCTTATAGTTTCTTCTAACCCTCATCGAAATCAAATCCTGGGTACACGTCTTATGGAAACCAAGGCTATGTTTATATGTGTTATTAAATCATTAGAGTTTACAAAGTGACGGTTGGCTGCGAGGTCTTCCAATTATCATCATGGTTACTGAGTCGACGGGATGTAGATATTTAGCTTAGTGTCAAAAGGCCAGGTAAATCATGGTGATTACGCCTGTATTTATCTAGGTACACATATAATAAAAACGTAGAGATAAAAAAATCTGTATTTGCGAGATATAAAAAAAACACACAGGGCGTCTTAAAATTAGCAGCTGAACACGTTAAGACAGTTTTTAGAATTTTTGTCTGTTTGTTTGTACACGCACATCTCCTAAACCACTGGGCGGATTTAAATACGGTTTTCACGAATATGCTGAGCTATCACCAGATTGAAGTATAGGCTATGTTATTTTGCGAAAGGGCCGGATTAAGAGAGGAAAAAAGGGTTGAAAGTTTATACGAAAATATATGCATACGGAGTCGCGGCCAACAGAACTAGTTTTAGAATAAAAATATGTTTTATTTATCCTTATTTTACATCTCTTTTCATCTCCTTTATTTAATTTTTATCATGCAGTTTGACTAAATTTATCAAAACTCCTTTGAGGAAAAAACACAAACTACATAGAAACTACATAATAAAATTGTAATACCTAATTTAAAAATGTCTATATGTGAATATGAAAATCAATAATATTGTGTCATCCGCTTACATCTTGACATTATGCTTAGAGTGCGCGCAAGATAACTCTGCGCGCGGCGGAAAATGGAGCTAATTCATGTGCCACCATCTTGCCGTTTACGTCAGATGTCAAGAGAGTGTGTTGTGTTCCATGTTTTTTATCATTATGCAGAAAGTGATCAAAAGTGCTGGCTGGAATATCATCTTGAAGGTCAAACCGTGCTTGTGAAGAAGAACGAAACAAGTATGCCACCTGTCGCGCGCAGAGTTATCTTGCGCGCACTCTAAAAGTTGGCTGACGGCTGAAAATTATGACGTTGACTGTTGATTTAAAATTATAAATAGGATTTAGTCATGCCCTCTCTTTAATATATAATGTACAGTAGGTTCATGAATAAATAATAGCTAATCTATGTTATAAAATGATCTGACAGTTTCTTACTAACGAAAAGTATGACTATATACGGGGTGTATCTCTAGACGACGCACAGACAAACAGACAGAAAAAAATACTTTAAAAACGTCATCATTAATCTTTTAATCCTCTGCTGGATCAGCTCAATAGACCATTCTGAATCAACACTCAACCTAATCGAAAGAAAAACTCAGACTCAATTGATAAAATAAAATATATTTGAAAAAACTAATGAAAACTTAATCTAGTAATTTATTTTTTATTTTTTATTATAAAAACTTTAGCCTAGTTAGTATTTTTAATATAACTATTATAATAATACTATTCGTATACTAAGACAAATGTTTCGATTTATAATTATATATATAAAAAAAAATTATCAGAATAACAAATATATTAGAAAAAATAATACTGTCACGGCAAGCAAAAGAGGCTTTACTTTATATTGACGTACGTGAAAATTGGCGAAGTCAAGGCACACATAACGTGAGTCCATAATTGTTTAATTTATCATACGAATTACTTTCCTCAAACATAAATATTCATGAACATAGCATGACAGTAATAAACCAATATTCGACTACGTTTGAAACAAGTATGTTATTTAAATAAGTACAAAAACCTGACAATTTTTTTTGGCGACATTCAGTCAAATCTAACGACACCTTTCTTTTAAAAATATGTTAAGCTATTTAGACTACAGAAGGTAATATAGAAATAGCCAAACATACATCTGAAAAAACATTAACTCACCGACTCTTTTAGACACCCAACTAAAAAGTATTAATTAACTTTTTAATCATATCTACAGACTCATTCTGTCCAATACTCTCAATATACGCTGTAGCTTTTCTTGCATGGTCTTCATACAAGATCTTAGTTTTATCTACCGCATCAGTCTTCAATATGTTAAACTTAAGATCTTCATAATCTACATCTTTAACGTCTTTCTTAGCTTGATCTATGATTTTGTATAGATCTGGATTATTTTCTAAAGCGAATAAAACTGGAGCACTTGCTAAGCAGAATTGTTCTTTGCTTTCCGATGTTAGTTTTTGAAGTTCTGTAGCGGCTTGCCATGCTAAGCCTACATGGCATCCAAAATGATAAGCATAATTCTGAGTGTCACGATTCTGTTTTTCTAATACCATTGCAGATTGGCAGCCTCGGCCAAGCAAGCTGACTCCATTGAAAACTGTCCTAGCAGTCCATTCTTTAACAGCTTTTCCTAAGACTTTATCAACTGTTATAGAAGTAGTATCAAAGGTTATTTCGAAATCATCTATAGCATTCCTAGGCTTGCCTGGTAGAGGCATGTTTTGCTCATCTCTATCTCCGAAAAATTCTCCTTCAGACAAATCTTTGAGTGCAGTAGAAATTATATATGATACATCAGAATTCCTAAGACCTGCAAGCATAGCATTAGCAGTTACTAGTAAGTAGTCTCCTAGTAAAATAGCAATTTTATTCCCAAAAATAGCCGATTCGGTATCTTTGGATCTCTTAGCGAAAGGTACATTGACTATCCCTTTATGGATTAGGTGACCAGTTCTAATCATTTCGGTGAGTTCAGCTAGGATTCTGATTTTTTCTTCAGACTTCGCTTGAGTTTGAGCAGCTGTTGTTTTGACTGATTTGGAGAGGAGAAGAATGATGAGACCCCAAGGTTGTAGGTTCTTGGAGTCACCGTAGAGCACGTTCTTAGCTGTCTGCATCACTAAGTGGTTACTGCCGACCTGCAAATCATTTTGAGGTGATTAAATTGTTAGCATTGGATAATGGTTGATTTGGTTTGTTATGATGGGTAGGCCGCCCAAAGAACTGATAACTAATGGGGAAGAAAGGTTCTTGAGGGGAGACCACGAACCGGAAGACGCAGCGTAGTAGGCATCCCACTAGATGAATCGACGATATCGTGAAAGTTGCGCGCGGGCATCCATGCAGTGGATGCAGATGGCAGGCAGTCGTTTAGTGTGGCGTACTAAGAGCATGGCCACTTGACCATAATGGCAAAGTGCGGGCTGGTGGCAAATTTCGGTTCACCACCAAGTTTAGCAACGTCGGGTTTACTTGGATGGGTGACCGCCTGGGCGTGATGTTGTCTTATTGCTCTACTTTTGAGTTAAAATCATCCTTGGTAGAACCCTCATTGTGCGAACCCACTTGGCCCTTGTGTCCATTTAACGGCTATCGGTACCATCGCGAGAAAGTACCGGCTTTCTATTCAGTATTTATGAAATACTTATCGACCTATTTGTTGACAAGCTTCCGTGGAGCTGAATCGTTGACGCATCATACAAATCACGCACACTAATCAGTTCCAAATGCGAATGTTTTTGAGTGTACAATGTATCACGTTTGACTGTTTTTTGATGTAAAAATAAATAAATAAATATTCTGAACATTTTTGCACACACGGTCATCTGACCCCAAACTAAGGCAGGTTCACTGCCAACTAGGCCACCGGGGCTATCCAATATGAAATGTGAAATATTTATTGGAGCGCCTTCGGAGTAAAACCAACTCATGTGCCGTGACGGAAAACATTATTACCCTCATTTTATTCAAATCGCACAGAAATTACTCACGTATGATTAGGCCAGCGCGCGGCGGCCCGCATCAGTGCAAAGCAAGGAGCCGCGCGCGCGCATTCATGAATAGTCATCAAAATAAAAAACCGGCTTTATAAAGATGTCAGTACTGGATGAAATGGAACCACACAGGAAGCACCAGCATTTAAATAAAAAAAGAATCATCAAAATTGGTTCACCCCGTCAAAAAATATGAGGTAACATATATTTTAAAAAAACAGTCGAATTGAAAACCTCTTCCTTTTTGGAAGTCCTTTAAAAAGACCGTTGAATGCAGTTGAAACTATAGTCGGAGTAACCCACCGAAAAAAACCTCACTTTAGTGGAGTAACCGGCTCATAAGTTTGTAATTTACCGTGTCATATAAATAAAATGTGTGAAAAACACGTCAGTTTCTGTTATGTAATTATTACGCTCCCTTATTTCACATCTGACTCAACAGAAATGTGTGACCGATTCGCACTTGGCCATTATTTATTATTTTATATATTACTTTAGAGTGTGTACAGCGTCAAACTTGGCGTGATTACAGTACCCTTAGTACAAGATTTGACAGTTTTCGAAAACTTTTTTCGTTTCCGTATTGTCCCATACATTTTAGTAAAGCGCCTCTAGCGGAAACGCGGATGAACTAAAATCGGTAGTAATCGGCAGTATAGGTTGCTTCACTCAAATACGAAACATAGTTTCGAATAGCTTTCAGCCCAGCAATGTATGCATCAAAACGAAAACGAAAAAAGTTTTCGAAAACTATCAAATCTTGTAGAGTTCGCGCAAAACTTTATGAGCCCTCTGAAGTTAGGCCCGAGGCCTCCCCGACGCCCTGTCCCGTCCCTCGGATACCTATAATGCGTACTGCGCAGCCACTAGGGCCTAACTTCAGAGGGCTCATAAAGTTTTGCGCGAACTCTACTAAGGGTACATACTGGGGGTACTGTAATCATGCCAAGTTTGACGCTTGTAAGTATCACCGTTTTTACACTAAGTGAGCAAATAAAAAAATTGGTTAAAAAATACGAACGGACGGACGGAATATTGGAGATCTGCCTTTAGTTATTACATTTTTTGAGTACATCCGTTTATTACATATTCTATGAAAATTTCAACTGGCTATCAATAGATAGCTAGCCAGTTGAAATTTTATTTAGGTAAAAAAATATACATAAAAAATTGTGTTTAGTTGTGATAACGGGTCAAAAGATACAGCCATTAAAAGGTAGGACGGACGGACGGACAGACGGACAGACGGACAGACGGACAGACGGACAGACGGACAGACGGACAGACGGACAGACGGACAGACGGACAGACGGACAGACGGACAGACGGACAGACGGACAGACGAACAGATGGACAGACGGACAGACGAACAGACGGACAGACGAACAGAAAGACGTACAGTGTAGGCTTTGTAATAGGGTCCCGTTTCCACTCTTTGGGTACGGATCCTAGTCTTCTAACTACCACCCTACTATCCCGGACAAAAGTTGTAGACTACCGCGCTACATTAGCAACTAGCATAAGTACTTATTTAACTTTCCACTTACCAGTTTTCTCAAGTACAGCGCCATATTAGCAAACTCGTCGCTCAGAAGACATCTCAGATTCATGAAAGAGGTCGGGTAACCAACCACTTTCTCCGCGTCTCTTATAATATCGCTCCAATTCGAGAAAGGAGGCCGTAACAATATCAAAATCTCATCTTTAGTAAAACTGGCCACTGTCGATTCGAATCTTTTTTGAAAAAAGAACGGCGACGCGCGGCGTAAAACGCGGGAAACGGTATAGGAGACCGCCATTTTTTTAAATGTTTTTTTTTAAATATACCGTTGATATTTTTCTTTTTTTTTCAAATTATGGCTTTGACTGGACAGTCCGCGTCGATGACTGTCGGTGAAATGCATCTAATGTTTGTTAGATGTTGCCATGTATGTAGAGTCGGTTTTCCCGAGATTAAAATGGTTCTGTGAATTGAAAGCGTAAACTATGCATTCTGAGTATTATTACGAAATAATGCTATATTTAAACTATATGTTACTATATGCAGATGATCATTGACTGTTATGGATGTGTTTGTTATGTTATTTTACAATATAAAATTAGTGTCTTTGACTCACGGTTTTTAAACCCCGTCCTTTATAATGCGTTATTGGAGCCGGATACTACACTAAGAGGCTTATTAGGGTTCCGTACCAAAAAGAGTAAAACGGGACCCTATTACTAAGGCTCCGCTGTCCGTCTGTCCGTCCGTCCATCCGTCACCATGCTGTATCTCATGAACCGTGATAGTTAGACAGATTAATTTTTCACACATGATGTATTTCTGTTGCCGCTATAACAACAAATACTAAAAAACAGAATAAAATAAATATTTAAGGGGTCTCCCATACAACAAACGTAATTTTTTTGCTCGGTTTTGCTCGATATTGATAATGGCAACAGATAGACGCTTGATATATTCACAGAATATTTAATTATATATTCACTTTAAAAAGTAATTAAATATTAATAAAATTAATATTTATAACTGTCTTACTATCACGGTTCATGAGATACAGACTGGCGACAGACGGACAGACGGATAGACGGACAGACGGACAGACGGACAGACGGACAGAGGAATCTTAGTAATTAAGCCCCGTTTTACCCTTTGGATACGGAATCCTAATAACTAACATTTGTACGCCGTACCTGCAGGGCTATTATGAATCTTTGATCGGGATCGCGATTTGTCAAAATAGTGTCAAAAAAAAAGCGTTGTCTATTTCCAATTTCGTAGTATGAAATTGGAAATAGACAACGCAGTTTTTTTTTTGCGTCATAACTCCTTTCAAGTGTCAAAATTCTGTCAATTCTGACACTGACTGATCCCGATCAAAGTTTCATAATACGCCCGCTGGTAAAGACATGAGATACGTTTCCAATCTTACGACCCTGTATGCTACTGTATAGGTATGTATGTGTTTGTGTACCTACCATGTTCTGACAAATAAATAATTAGATTTGATTTGATATTTCCCTGTTTGTCTAATCCGCGTGTCTAGTTGACACGCGGATTAGACTACTGAGGTATCATCGCTACATGAACATGGTATGTATTTTGCTTTTTACGATTATTCGTATATTGCTTACCATCAGGCTCGCGACAGGCTTGCCTAGTCAATTACATTTTAAAAAATAGTACTACATTTCTCCTCAAAAAGTAAGGTAAATGTCCATCCTGGCAACACTTGTGCTCTTGGCCGTGAAGTGGAAAGCTGCATTAAACTAGTATCACAACAAACAATTTTATATTTGCTGTTGTTCATGACTATCAGTAACATAATTTCAAACTTACTGCTATAAAAACAGAGATCTGTGTACTTTTATTGATTGCATTTGTATGTTTGTCTATCGTGTAAATTTCCAACTTAATTAGAACCCCCGAATTGAAACTCAGATGGGATATGAAAGGTCTATTTAAAGTGGAGTTTTACGGAGTCGTTTTTAAAGCACTTTTTTCTTTTTGCTTCATTGGTAAGTACATTTCCTATACTTAGGCCAGTTATGTTGTGGTCAAGCGAGCATCTTAATAACTATGAAGATTTTTTTTTACTATTTTCTTTTTTTATGTACCTATATTTAGGTATATTATATGTATAATATAGCTATTCTATTATAAATGTGATACTTTGAAGTAATCAAAGTTACTTTCCATACATTATTCTTCCATTGTTGTTTTTTTTTTATATTAAGGTGATACGTTTCATGTTTATCGGGAAATTCAAATTTCAAACAGTTTTTATGTCCTTGTAGCTAGGCCGAGTAATTATTGTGAAATGGCACAGTGTTTACGAAAATTTTTGGTCGTTCTTTACATTATCATGTACAGCTATTAATCAGTTACTCACCATATTACTTACATTTGTCAATAAACTGTTTGAAACAGCAAAAAATTGTTTATTGACAAATGTATGTAATAATGTACATTAAAGATAAATAGCTTTATGTGAGTTTGTAAAGAATAATAATCCGTTTTCGCAAACATCATGATCGTTTACAATAATTACCCGGCCTAGCTACTAGGACAAAAAAACTGTTTGTAATTTGAATTTCCCACCAAAAGTGAAACTTACCAGCTTAACTATAAAAATAATGTCATAATCAACTGTATGGTCTCGTCAAAATTTTATGAAAATTAAAAAGTTTGTCTAGAAAGGTTCATTAACCGACTTCCAAAAGAAGGACGGTTCTATGTTCCACTGTATTTTTTTTATATATTTTCAGCGATTTCTCCACCAACTGTTGATAAATAAAAAAAAACTTTTATTCGGTAGGGATCTCAGGGAAATTGAGGGCAACCCTCAAATTTATAAGCATTTTTTTATTGGTCAAGAGTTTGCTGAGATATCAGTGAACTTGCATAAAAAATATATAAACAGTGGAACATAGAACCTCCACCTTTTTTAAAGACGGTTAAATAATAAAAGAATGAGCGACTTGCTCGTCTCAACGCTCAGTTTTTTAAACGTTTTTATTTCTTACAAGCTTTGCAAAATCTCTCTCCGATCTTTTCCCAGCATTTAAGTACAATGTTGCTTACATAAAACTGTACGTAGTACATTGCAGTCAAGTATACAGCGGTAAAGCCTAGGAATAGAACTAGATAAACGGTATTTTCGTCTAATAAAGCGAATAACGGATAAACCCAAATGCCTTTTGTATAATGCACATAGAACAACCTGAAACAAAAAATATTTTTTCATTACTTATACTCGGAAAGTAGGTCAGAAGTTGCCTGAGGAGCAGGTTGAAAGTAATACATTTCAGCCCTAGGGAGAATCACTTTCAACTGACAGTGACAGTTGACAAATGACAGACACTCAAAATATTTAAAAAAAACTTGTTCTATTTTCACATTTCTATTGAACCATGTTCCAACTTTTTTTTCTCTTCAGAGGATTATGGTCCCGCACATCTAACGCATTTGCTAGTGTCAGTTCATGTTTTTATTTTTAGTTTCCTTGTATTCGTAATGAAAAGCACAGTGTTTACCTCGGCGTTAACGACTTATTTAGTCCCTATGATAACAATGTATTATTTTATTTCAACTACCTAGAAATGTTATCAATAATCACTACAAAACCGATCACAAAGGACATATTTTTTACTTAGAACCAAAACAGTGCAGAAATGTTATATGAAATCTCATGGTTGCACAGTTTTTCATTAATGCACTGTTTTTTAATTAGATATAAATTTACCACAGAGGTAAATACCACAGAGGTTTATAGTATCCCATTACGTTTAATATTTAAAATGTATGCATTAGATCAAAAAGATACTGACTGAAAATAAAAATCGGCGTCATGAAACCGACTTGGTGAAAATAATTGTTAGTTTTATATATGTATCAGGAGAAGATGAATTAAACTTTGTTTTATTTTGAGTAGGTACAATTTATCACGGTAGGTAGATTGGTAGTTGAAAGAAAAGTAGATTACGCACCTTGCTAAAGTAAGTAGTTAATGCACTCGTGTTAATTTAGTGCCCTCGCATACAGTCGTGCATTAATAACCCACTTTGCGCTCGATGCAACAATCTACTACTATAAAATAAATAACTATCATTAAAAAACAATAAATTTACAGGTTTTACTCCGCAGATAACCTCTAAACTGACTATTAAAAATTCTAAGTCATGCTATTAATAGAATAAATCCTATCTGATTATTTAAATGAGAATTGAAAAATCTGCCTTTAGTGCATTTGTGTCGCGCGCGCACGGCATGAAGTCATAACGCACTAGATATATAAAGTGCTCTCTGTCTAGCATGAAATTAAAATAATCATAACTTATTTATTTTTGAACAAATATTAATTTTGTTTTCGTTGAAGGGCTCTATTTATAATCAGCTTTTTATGAGATATTAAATAAAAATTTGAACACAGGCCTTCTCCCTTGTTTGTATAATCTGTGTATTATGTATTCTGTGTCTGGGGCCCTGGGGCCTTACCCCTAGCTCGAAAAGTTGACCCGCATAGGTGTTATTTGTCTAAACGGTACCATCAACTACGAAAAGCGGTAGTTATTTGATAGCCGCCAAGCTTTGCTATTTTCGCACACACACGCATAGTAAAACGGATTTACGTCCATTCAAGTTAGACGCTTTTAAACGATGCAGCTTAAATGAGTTGGTTAATTTTAGGTACCTATCAGGTACCTACTAAAAGTTGGCTCGCAAAAGTGAAGCTAGGGGTAAGGCCCCTGATAGTGGGAAGATACGGGACGAACTCCTTGACGTGGACCGCAAAAATTAGGCCCACGGGCCTAATCAATTTCAGTCACAATCGAACTGGCGTTCGTGATAGCACGTGAAGTATTTCTCAAAATTTTGTTTGAACCGAGCCATATTAATGGCTCCTGGCTTCCCCCTTTTTGAAACAGTCATTGTTAGGTTATGAAAAATTTGTACGGACGGACAGACATACGGACGGACAGAACGAACTTATAAGGTTCCTTGTCGGGCTACGGAACCCTAAAAAAAATATCATCATCAGCCAAAAGACGTCCACTACTGAACATAGGCATCCCCGTTTAACCTCCACACTGAACAAAATCATGCCATCTGCATCCACTGGATGCCCGCGACTCTCACAATGTCGTCGGTCCATCTAGTGGGACGCCTACCTACGCTGCGTCTTCCGGTTCGTGGTCTTCACTCAAGAACTTTCTTCTCCATCGGTCATCAGTTCTTAGAGCGATGTGGCTTGCCCATTGCCACTTCAACTTGCATATTTTAATAGCTATGTCGGTGACTCTGGTTCTTTGGCGAATATCTACTTTCCGGATTCGCGCAAAGAAACTCCTAGCATAGCTCTCTCCATTGCCCGTTGTGTGACTAAAAAGATACTTACGAAATAATATACACGACCTCCAGTCCAACAATACAACAAATTCTCAGAACACTACCGTCCGGCTTCCGACGTGGAAACAACACTATCTCACACAAAACTATCGGGACTATGAGTGTGTGCATGATATGGTTACTAGTGTGCGTGATCACTGTCTCGAAAAACTCGGGGTAGAGGAGGTTTCTGTCATACGCGTACAAGACCCAGAAATATGAGGACACCATCTGAAAACAATTATCATAGTTAAAAAACTAAAACTAATTCTAATTTAAAGTGGGGGTGATAAGACCTGCACTGACATCCTGCTTGGGGTGTATTGTGCTATTGCCCCTGACACAAACCAGCCGAGCTCCTTAAGATAACGGAGCACGGCTCTGGGTCTCTGCCTAAACTGTACTCCTATTTCGCCAGGTGTATTGGAGAATTGTTGTTGAGTTTCTTCAAGGAGTCTCAACCTTAAGGGGCAATTTGGACAGCGTTTAGTCCATACAAACTTATTCTCCTGTTTCCTCCCTGGATAATACCGCTAGAGCAATATATTATTTTTTTATAAAATTTATCTCCTTTATGGTCAGGCTTGTGTCATTTATTTTTTCTCGTAAGTTAAGTACTATAAGAAATATGAGCCTTTAAAAATCCCAAAAAATATCAAATTTTTACCTCCGTGTTCAGACGTCTCTCAAACAAAATTTATGAGTTTGTAAAACAAAAATAAATGACAGAAGCCGAGATCAATCCTTTTTAAACAATTAATTGAAAAAAATAATGAAATCGGCCTATTTTTGAGTGAGGAAACAGAAGAATCAGAGACGATGATTTTGTCTACTTTTCGTAGGTATAAATCGATCCGAGCTGCAGTTGTCCTTATTGCGCTCTACGGGCAGAGGCTCGAGGTCAGGGGAGGGTCGGTCTAATACGTATACAGTTAGAGAAGAGACATGTAGTCGATAATTGTATCGACACATTAGTGCTGTCCATCGATATCGATATGTAACGGTTCTCGTCTTTAGTTAGTGTTTTATGCGTGAAGTGAATTTAGCACATTACTGCAACGGCCGGCAAGTTAGGATTTGGACAAAATTGTTGACGCACAACATGATTTATTTTTACTATGGAAACTGACGTGGTTTTCACACATAACACATTTAAGTACGAAAAGAAAGAATTAAAAAATATATTGTGACTTGTGTATCTGGAATATCAGGATCGTAACAAGTGGAAAAATTTATAAATAAATAATTCTCTTAATATTAGTTAATTTTGTTGAGATATTTTTTCAAAATTTTATTTAAATACATTAGGTTATTACGTTGCTAAGTGATTAGTTATAGCTTATCATCATCAGCCAGAAGACGTCCACTGCTGAACATGGGCCTCCCCTTTTAACCTCTATACTGATAGTGATCGACATCCTGTCATCTGCATCCACTGGATGCCCGCGACTCTCACAATGTCGTCGGTCCATCTAGTGGGAGGCCTACCTACGCTGCGTCTTCCGGTTCGTGGTCTCCACTCAAGGACCTTTCTTCCCCATCGGTTATCGGTACTTCGAGCGATGTGGCCTGCCTAATTGCCACTTCAACTTGCAAATTTGAATAGCTATGTCGATGACTCTGGCTCTTTGGCGGATATTCACGTTTCGGTTTTTATCGCGCAAAGTAACTCCGAGCATAGCCCTCTCCATTGCCCGTTGAGTGACTCTTGAGTTTTTCTAAAAGGCCAACAGTTAAGGACCACGTCTCAGTACCATATGTTATCACTGGCAACACACACTGGTCAAAGACCCTTGTCTTTAAGCACTGTAGTATCTTGGACGAGATGTCACGCAATTTCCCAAACGCTGCTCATCCGAGTTGGATTCTTTGGGCGACCTCTTTGCCTAAGTTGGACTGACCTAAATGAACAATCTGTCCAAGAGAGGTGTAATGGTCAACAACTTCAAGAGTATCGTTCCCAACGATTACCGGCACGGGTACAACATGGACATTGGACATGATTTTTGTCTTGTCTATGTTTATTTTAAGACCCACCTGTTGAGAAAGGCTACTGAAATCGCTGAGCATCGCATTGAGGTCCTCCAGCGACTCTGCCATGATGACTATATCATCGGCAAAACGAAGATGAGTGATTTATTCACCATTGATGTTGATGCCGAATCCGTTCCAGTCCAAGAGCTTGAAAACATCCTTCACTGCGTTCGTGATAGGGCATGCAAACCGGGTACCCGAGTACCCGAAAAACCCGATTAACCGACTGATTTGAAAACCGGGTTTTTAGGATTGAAAAACCGGGTTTTTCGGGTTTGTAGAGTTTTTTTTATTCACGATGGTTTATGTAAAATACTACCACCAGAACATTAATAAACAATGAAACTTCATAAAAACTTACTCTTTCTATCGAGATACAATACCTATAGACTCACAATCACCAAGTAAAAGTAGTAAAAAACGTCCGAGCGTCGATGTAAATACCTAGACATCACAATGACACTTTCTAATTTAGACGTTATGTCGCTTGCATAGTGTTCAACGTCGCTTGTCAGCTATGGAATTACAGCACTGGCATCGCGGGGCATTGTAGTCGGAACGCGATTGCCTTACAACTAACCATAAAGTTGGCGCAATGTGTAGCGTGCGCCAAGTTTTGGTTCAGACATATATATTTTTTGGCACGTTTAGGTATGATATCTCTATGATTTTTTGACAATATTTCTACTACTATGTATTTTAATGTATAGTCTTTTTGTTTCTCAATTTTCATGTTTTTGTGTTAACATAGCTAAATCAATAACCATCATCATCCCATATTATTATTTTCAATATTTTGATAAACGTACGCTATACTAGTTCTTCATATCAACAGAGAGAAAAAAATAGGAGGACTGCCAGTGCCAATTCAACAACATTAAAATATATAGAATATAAAAAATCTGCTTGCGATAAATTATCAGCATGGTTTTAATCATTGCATGCCACGGATGGAAACAGCTCCAAGGGTAAAGAATGTAATAAAATGCTGAATATGTCAGGCAGTTCTATTGAAGATTCCGTCGCGGCTTTTCACACTAAGGAGTTTAACATGCCCCAACATAGACTAATTAGTGACTCCCGTTGTCTATCGTCATCATCATTAGCCGGAAGATGTCCACTGCTTAAAATAGGCCTCCCCCTTTAACCTCCACCCTGTACGACACCCTGCCATCTGCATCGACTGGATGCCCACGACTCTCACGATGTCGTCGTTCCATCTAGTAGGGGCCTACCTAGGCTGCGTCTTCAACTTGCAAATTTTAATACCTATGTCGGTGGCTCTGGTTCTTTGGCGAATATCCACGTTCAGGATTCTATCGCCCAAAGAAACTCCGAGCACAGCTCTCTCCATTGCCTGTTGTGTGACTCAGAGTTTCTACAAAAGGCCAACAATTAAGGACCACGTCTCAGTACCATATGTCATCACCGGCAACACACATTGATCAAAGACCCTTGTTTTTATGCACTGTGGTATCTTTGACGAGAAGATTTCACGCAATTTCTCGAACGCTGCCCATCCGAGTTGGATTTTTTGGGTGACCTCTTTGCCTAAGTTGGACTTACCTAACTGAACAATCTGACCAAGATACATGTAATGTAATAGTCAACAACTTCGAGAGTATCGCTCCCTATAATTACCGGCACGGGTACAACATTGACATTGAACATGATTTTTGTCTTGTCCATTTTCATTTTAAGACCCACCTGTTGGGAAAGGCTATTGAGGTCGCTGAGCATTGTATTGAGGTTCTCCAGTGACTCTGTCATGATAACTATATCATCGGCAAAACGAAGGTGAGTGATGTATTCGCCATTGATGTTGATGCTGAATCTGTTCCAGTCTAAGCTTGAAAACTTCCTCCAACGCGTTCGTGAACAGTTTTGGAGAGATAACATCTCCCTGTCTCACGCCTTTCTGCAATTGGATTGGTTCCGTGCTCTCCTTTTATCTGATCGACATGGTGGCGTTTCTATACAAACACTTCAGCACTTCGATATATCTATAGTCGATACGACAACGCTGGAGGGACTGCAATACTACCCAGGTGTCGATTGAATCAAAGGCTTTTTCATAGTCCACGAACGCTAGGCATAATGGCCGATTACACTCCTCAGTCATCTGTATAATGTGGCGGAGCGTGTGTATGTGGTTTATGGTGCTCCAGCCTTTAAGGAAACTGGCTTGTTCAGGACGCTGGAAGTCTCAACATTATACCAAATGTTACTTGATTAATCTCTTGTTAAAGCTAAACAATAAAAATACGCAAGTGCAAATAGGTACATATATAACTAAATTTCAGCATTTTCTTTACTTGCACACACTAATACAATATTTTTAAGGTTTAAATAAAGAAAACTCGAAAAACCCGAAAAACTCAAAAAAACCGGTTTTTGAAATTGAAAACTCGAAAAAACCGGGTTTTTTCAATTACCCGAGTTTTGCATGCCCTAGTTCGTGAACAGTTTCGGAGAAATAACATCTCTCTGTCTCACGGCTTTCTGCAATTGGATTGGTTCCGTGCTCTCGTCCTGTAATCGGATCGACATGTTGGCGTTTCTATACAAACACTTCAGCACTTCGATATACTTATAGTCGATATGACAACGCTGGAGGGACTGCAATACTGCCCAGGTCTCGATTGAATCCAAGGCTTTTTCATAGTCCACAAACGCTAGACATAATGGCCGATTATACTCCTCAGTCTTCTGTATAATCTGGTGGAACGTGTGTATGTGGTCTGTGGTGCTCTTGCCTTTACAGAAACCGGCTTGTTCGGGAGGCTGGAAGTAATCAAACCTGCTTTCGAGACGGTTCGTAATGACTCTGAAGAACAACTTGTACACATGGCTCAGGAGTGAGATGGGTTTATTCAATAAGGTGTTATCACCTTTTTTGAAGAAGAGCACCACCACCTTACTAGTCCATGCTTCATGCGTAGTACCTTCGAGTATGACGGAATTAAATAACTTCTGGAGGACTTAAAGTACCGGTTTTCCATCCGCTCTCAGTAGTTCTGTCGTGATTCCGTCATCACCCGGCGATCTTGTTGTTCTTAAGCTTTTCAGAGCCATTCTTATCTCGTACAAGCTGATGTCTAGGATGTCCTCAGTGTAGTGTCGGGTCAGTTTAGCTCTCTTGTCCAGAACTGTACCGATAATTAGGCTGTCGCGTCAATGTGTACGACTGTCCGTAAAACCTCTCGAGTTCTCTCAGAATCTTCGGCTTTGATGAAATGAAATGAAAAAATGAAATGAAATGAAAATGAAATGAAAATGAAATGAAAATGAAATGAAAATGAAATGAAAATGAAATGAAAATGAAATGAAAATGAAATGAAAATGAAATGAAAATGAAATGAAAATGAAATGAAAATGAAATGAAAATGAAATGAAAATGAAATGAAAATGAAATGAAAATGAAATGAAAATGAAATGAAAATGAAATGAAAATGAAATGAAAATGAAATGAAAATGAAATGAAAATGAAATGAAAATGAAATGAAAATGAAATGAAAATGAAATGAAAATGAAATGAAAATGAAATGAAAATGAAATGAAAATGAAATGAAAATGAAATGAAAATGAAATGAAAATGAAATGAAAATGAAATGAAAATGAAATGAAAATGAAATGAAAATGAAATGAAAATGAAATGAAAATGAAATGAAAATGAAATGAAAATGAAATGAAAATGAAATGAAAATGAAATGAAAATGAAATGAAAATGAAATGAAAATGAAATGAAAATGAAATGAAAATGAAATGAAAATGAAATGAAAATGAAATGAAAATGAAATGAAAATGAAATGAAAATGAAATGAAAATGAAATGAAAATGAAATGAAAATGAAATGAAAATGAAATGAAAATGAAATGAAAATGAAATGAAAATGAAATGAAATGAAAATGAAATGAAAATGAAATGAAATGAAAATGAAATGAAAATGAAATGAAAATGAAATGAAAATGAAATGAAAATGAAATGAAAATGAAATGAAAATGAAATGAAAATGAAATGAAAATGAAATGAAAATGAAATGAAAATGAAATGAAAATGAAATGAAAATGAAATGAAAATGAAATGAAAATGAAATGAAAATGAAATGAAAATGAAATGAAAATGAAATGAAAATGAAATGAAAATGAAATGAAAATGAAATGAAAATGAAATGAAAATGAAATGAAAATGAAATGAAAATGAAATGAAAATGAAATGAAAATGAAATGAAAATGAAATGAAATGAAATGAAAATGAAATGAAAATGAAATGAAAATGAAATGAAAATGAAATGAAAATGAAATGAAAATGAAATGAAATGAAAATGAAATGAAAATGAAATGAAAATGAAATGAAAATGAAATGAAAATGAAATGAAAATGAAATGAAAATGAAATGAAAATGAAATGAAAATGAAATGAAAATGAAATGAAAATGAAATGAAAATGAAATGAAAATGAAATGAAAATGAAATGAAAATGAAATGAAAATGAAATGAAAATGAAATGAAAATGAAATGAAAATGAAATGAAAATGAAATGAAAATGAAATGAAAATGAAATGAAAATGAAATGAAAATGAAATGAAAATGAAATGAAAATGAAATGAAAATGAAATGAAATGAAAATGAAATGAAAATGAAATGAAATGAAAATGAAATGAAAATGAAATGAAAATGAAATGAAAATGAAATGAAAATGAAATGAAAATGAAATGAAAATGAAATGAAAATGAAATGAAAATGAAATGAAAATGAAATGAAAATGAAATGAAAATGAAATGAAAATGAAATGAAAATGAAATGAAAATGAAATGAAAATGAAATGAAAATGAAATGAAAATGAAATGAAAATGAAATGAAAATGAAATGAAAATGAAATGAAAATGAAATGAAATGAAATGAAAATGAAATGAAAATGAAATGAAAATGAAATGAAAATGAAATGAAAATGAAATGAAAATGAAATGAAAATGAAATGAAAATGAAATGAAAATGAAATGAAATGAAAATGAAATGAAAATGAAATGAAAATGAAATGAAAATGAAATGAAAATGAAATGAAAATGAAATGAAAATGAAATGAAAATGAAATGAAAATGAAATGAAAATGAAATGAAAATGAAATGAAAATGAAATGAAAATGAAATGAAAATGAAATGAAAATGAAATGAAAATGAAATGAAAATGAAATGAAAATGAAATGAAAATGAAATGAAAATGAAATGAAATGAAAATGAAATGAAAATATATTTGGTGTCTACAAACGTTGTCGGTCATAATTTTACAAAAGTTTGTTTTTACAAAAACAATACTCCATGATGAAGAGCCTTGTTACCCAAGCTAGAAATTAACCTGTGTTATGGCGTAACAATACCCTCCACCGGACAATATACAAATACAATCATGATTTAATAACATGATGTTATTAGACGAAAAAAAAAACTAATTATATAATACTAGAATATGAGATTACTAAATGTGAGGATGAAATGATACTACCATCCTCGATCTTCAGCTTCATCATTTGGCTCTTCCCAATAGACGAATTCTTTGTGAACACTATCCAGCCCTGGTTCCACTCGAATGCGTCCCTAATACATCTTGTATTATAGGAACGCAGATCGTGTTGCACCGATTTTGAGATTCGTCAATTAAGTTCGCCATATTGCGACATATCAGCTGATGTTTGCAGTCTCATCTCAGTCAGGTCTTTCATTAGCTTAATGGTTTCATCTGAGAGCTTCTGAGGTCTTTTCCGGCGTGGGGTCTTAAAGAACTTAGACCACACTGCTTGGACAGTTTCCACCAGCCTATTGTTTAGTACGAACAGTTCCGCTTTCGGCTCTGGAAGCGATTATGCAATTCGAGTTGGAAGTCTTTGGAGTTTTGGATTTGAGTATGACCAGAATGGAGCGTGGACTTCACCAGAAGCGACCTCTCAAGCTTGTTGATATTCAATGTGCCTCTGACAAAACGGTGATCGCTACCGGTTTTCACCTTGCTAATCACGGAGACATTGAATATTCGCTTCTTGGTCGTCATGATGAAGTTGATCTCATTTTTGGTCGAACCATCGGGGCTCATTCACGTCTACTTCCTGCATGGTCACTTCTGAAAGAAGGAGTTCATCAAATAGAGTTCCTCCTTCTCCATGAAGTCAACCAGCCACTGGCCCCTCGAATTCCGCTGTCCATACCCATATGACCCGACTCTTAACTCATCAACATTCCGCGTCCCACCTTTGCGTTGAAGTTACCCATAACAACGGTGAAGTATGTTACGGAGGTATCTATGGTCTCGGATATCTCCTCAAGTCCTCATACAACACCTCTACTTTACTTTAGATTATTAGATTATAGTTAAAGTTATCACATAGGAATTGTACATGGTAATCCTATCCGTAACTATCATCACATTATAGACCGGCACCCTCACAGGAAGTTTTCAAGCGTCGTGTGAAACTGCACTATATCTTGGAGTAGCTACTGTATCGTTATTATCTCGCTTTAAGTTTATAAGTATGTATGTATTTAATATTTTTATTTATGTATGTATATTATTTTAACTAAAAACTTGGTTATTTGAATTTTTCACATAAATTTTGAGGTTATGTGTAAAAATTATTGTGACAAAAGTTATAGATATTTTTATTACCTACAACTTTCCCATTAAACTTTTCAAAAACTATATTGACTAACTACTACTATATTAACTACTGGAAATCAAGTTGAACCATTTTTACCCTTAAACCCCCCCCCCCCCTCTCACTTCCCGAACTCAAATCGCCCATAATTTATTTTTCCTTTCATTTTTATCATAATAATGGGTTTCATACTACTGTGTTTTTTTTTGGTTTCAAAAATTATCGACCCTGGTCTATTTGGCGTAGTCGGTTAGTAAAATATGAGCAGATTGCAAAATAACAAAAATCACTCGACATTCGGCAAACCCCGATATCAACTAGCCGAGTAGACTGCGAGGCGAAATGAATTTGTAGGCAACTAGGCATTCAGTGCGGGAGCACGGGCGGGCACGCACACACGCACAGTCTGTTCGACACGCACACGTCGATAGCTCGCTGGTCAGGGCGCAGCGCGACAGCAATAGAGTTGCTAAATACCTATTCATCAAATTTCTTGGCCGTGGTATACCGGCTTAATCGTATGTCTTCTGTGGCCTTGCAATGCAGTAGTACATGCTCCACGGTCTCGTTTTCCTGTAGACAGCCTCGGGACAGAGGGCTGTCTGAAAACCACCCTTATATTCATCATCATTATTTCAGCCATAGGACGTCCACCGCTGGTCATAGGCCTCCCCCTTCGATCTCCAAAAGGGCCGGTTGGAAGCCTGCAACCAGTGTTTCCCTGCTGTCTCTTTTAGGTCATCTGTCCATCTTGTGCGCTTACGCTTATATCATGACTCGTTAAAACATACCAAAAGACCCAAAACTCATTTATAACTAAAGCACGGCTGGACCTCACCAAAATAATATATTAAGAAAATTAATTTTCCCATATATTTTGTATGGAACGACAAGTTTTACACCCAAAGAGAATATAACCACAAACGCTGATCTCCTAATACATTGATAATTAATAAATATCACATCATAAAAAAATGGAGGTTGCTGTCGCTACCTATTTAACGAGGTTAGTTAAATGGGGATAGCCCTGGCGCCGGGGCAATAGAATACGGCACCGGTACCCCCTGCCTGTAGTAAGAGCCTACTAAAAGGGGACCTCCGGGTGCGGGATGGTCAAAGTTGGGTCTCTGACCATCCAGTTAATCGTGCCCAGGGAGAGTTGTCGCGAGTGGAGGGACTGAGACAACACGCAGTTGTCTCGGGAGGAGCCGTAGCTCAGAGCTGAGGGCTCCCGTGCGTCTCCTGGAGATCCCGGAGCTCTCTTGTCAAGCACTAAGGCTGGTTGCAACCCAATGCAGCGGGTATCTTTGGAAGATTTCCCTCTCGAAAAAAAAAGTTTAAACGCGAGTGAAAGTGCGGGGTGCAGCTAGTTTGAGATAATAGAAACATTATGACACAAGCCTATTAGAAGTAGGTACAAAACATCGTGATGTCAAGGTCAGTCAGTCAGTGCAAGAACAATAAACACTGGGCAGTCAGTGGGCCCGACATTCTAGAGATTTAAGATAAGTGGTGGTTGTTTTCTACTTCTTGAGGGATGCACCCTCAAGTGTAGGTCAAAATTGAATTCAAGGAAGTTAATAAATCTTACTAAAGCTTTAACTTACCAAAGCAGAAGGCCACACGAATACGGTGAATACTTTTTCCCTGAAGTTCGTCACAATCGGGGGCAAAATTGTCTTCTTATCGGCCGTGTCTCTCAAACTCATCCCATCACAGATTAACCCAAACGCAGCGTATGCTATTTGAATCATCTGGGAACAAAGTAGTTTTCAAAGCGTCATCTCTCACAGGCCCTTATTTTCTAACTTCCACGAGATTCTTAGAATTAGGGGGGTTAGAGGTTCTAGTCTCAGATCAGATAAACAAGGGGGGAGTTATGGTAAGGTGACGAGGTGGGAGTGAACGTATCTGACCCATATAAGGCCTAATGCCTTTAGTCGAACTTATCCTGCAGACGACCTTTCCGCCCTTTTTAACCGACTTCCAAAAAGGAGAAGGTTATAATTTCGACTGTTTTTTTTTTAATTTTTGTTGCCTCTGAACTTTCGAGTGAGTGAACCGACTTCGATGATTCTTTTTTTTATTTGAAAGCTGGTGCTTCCCGTGTGGTCCCATTTCTATTTGGTGCAGTTCTGACATTCTATGAAGTCGGTTTTATGTATTGATAATTATTACATATAAAATATTCTTTAAAGTAATTTAATAATTAGAAAGAAATATTTATTTTTAATTAAATGTTGTTCCACTCATGATATAATAGCATTAAATTATGTAACATGTAAATAGTAAAATATTAATATACTTACAAAAGTCCAACATGTAAAGAAAAAGAACCGAGTCTCATAGAAATCTCTAACTCCTTGGATCTTCATTGTTTCCTCAGATAAAGAGAATAGTATAACGATAGAATTTGTACTATGTATTGCTATCGTACAGAGATATATAACCATTCGCGTGTAAATCAAGCATTTGTGACAACTCATGATGGATTTCTGAACAGTAATTTTATTAATAAAGAAAACAGTTCGTCTTAATAAATCCACAATTTCCCTGGATTCCTCCACTTCCTCCTAACCGATTTCGTTGAAATTTCTAGTTTCTTCACCTACGTCCAAATTGCACAAACTAGTGCCGTAAAATTGAAGTAAAACTAATTGAAATACAATTACGAATAATAAGAATGTGAGAGGTTAAGTTCCGTTTAACTAAGTAGTATAACCCCTACGCCACACCGCAAGCGAATCGAAAGCGACGCGTTTTAAACGCATCTTCACTAATATTCTAAAGAGCTAAGCTTTATAAGATCGTGCGTGACTATAGGATGTAATCTCTATGACTAAAGAACCCATAGAAAAGACAGGGGAATAGAACGGAAAAGAGGACAAAAGAAAAAAAATGAAAAGTAACAAAAATACCTTGACAGAGTTGACAGCAAACGGCCTAATGCAGTTGGACTCGCGCATCGAGGGTCCCGTACAAACTTGTAGGTATGTAAATCCATTTACTACTGAAGTTCATAAACTATGAAAGCACAATTGCTCTAAAGATATACAATTTTCCTAGTTTTCCTATGAAAATAAAATAAATCTGGATACTGGAGGCACAAACTTACCGTTGCCGTTAGAAAACAGTTGTCTTTATACGTGGACATCGGTCTCGGTCAGTTTACCAACTGCATATATGATTTATAATCGTATTTTTTTTGTGATTTTACTTCAAATTTACGGTTTTCTGATTTTTTCTTTTACTTGTGCTATAAGACATTGCTTCTAGCCAGATTTCATGATTCTAGTTCAACGGAAGGAAAGTACCTTATATACCTATTAATAGGTTTGATTCCCTTCATCATCATCATCATCAGCCAGAAGACGTCCGCTGCTGAACCTCAGCCTGCTATCTGCACCCAATGGATGCCCGCGACTCTCACAATGCCGTCGTTCCATCTAGGCCTACCTAGGTGGGGAGGCCTACATACGCTACGTTTTCCGGTTCGTGGTCTCCACTCAAGAACCTCTCTTCCCCATCGGTTATCAGTTCTTCAAACAACCTGCTAGGGCCCCAAAGCACACCCCTTCTGGGGTGCCAGGACAAGTTTGTTTCCCACTCCCGGCGACGGCCCAAGCCAAAGCTCGTACCTCCGAGGTGCCCTTGCGCTTATCGCCCAAAAATCAGAATCAAGTTGGCCCACTATAGGTTGTAATTCTATAGGTAATGTATCTCGATGATTATCGGGGTCAAAGTATATTGAAACGAAAGTTAATCTACATTTAATTTGCAAATATTAATTTAAGGGTCAACGTCCAACGAGACAGCGTCGAAGCGTACAAGCAGCTATAGATAATACTAGTCGTCCGGCCCAGATTCGCACGGTTGTAAGCTCGGCCTTCGGCCTCGCTACAAAATATAATATAGCCTATGACACCCGGGGATAGTGTAGCTTCCCAACAGTGAAAGAATTTTTCAAATCGGTTCAGTAGTTTCGGAGCCTATTCAATGCAAACAAACAATCAAATCTTTCCTCTTTATAATAGAAGTATAGATAAATAGAAAATTAGTATAAAATGGACAATGATCATCCAGGTAACAAAAATTTCCAGATAATTTGAATTAAAAACTTCCCGACTGCTTGAACTCGCATGAAACCGCGAAAAAACAAATCAGTTTCATAATTTTTTTTGAATATCAATGACCGTTTTCTATGGCACAGCTGATTATTTTTTCGCGATTTCAGTATTGGTCCCATAAAATTTCATCGAAATCGATTTAATTTTTTTCTGGTTTAACTAGAAAATATGTCATCCAAGTAAACGAATTGCGTATTTACTAATTATAAAATCTTTTGTTTAAATTGATAATTATAATTTTGGAACTTGGTCATAAATGCATTGTAGGTAATTGCATATTGGTTGCATATTGCATAAATTTACGCACATGCAAGAGTTTCAAATAAAAGTTGCCAAGTCCGAGTCGTGCTCACGCACTGAGGGTTTCGCTGGCTCGCTGGATACTGGACTACTCGATCAGTATTTATTAAATTTTGTTGTTAAAAAAATACGTATAAATCATGCCTATAATCATGCTAAGTTTGACCCTTGTACGTTTAACTGTTTTTAAATTAGATGATTAAAGTATGTGCAAAAATACGTTTGTAGTATTGGACCCCCAAGTTTTAAATTTTTGACTTTACTATTATATTTTAATTAATAATAATTAATCCGCAATAACATTATATACTCTGTGAAAATTTCAACTGGCTATCTATTACGGTTCAAAAGATACAGCCGTTAAAAGGTAGGACGGACAGACAGACGGGAAGACAGACAGCGTAGGCTTAGTAATACGGTCCTGTTTACACCCCTTGGAGTACGGAACTCTAAAAAAACAACCTATTTATGCAGAAACTTAGTGTTTAGCAGCAATTTTTATATTATTTTTATTTATTTGGATTTCGCGCCAAAAACACTCGCAAACAATGGCGTCTGCTTATGACGGCAAGATCTTAAAGGTAGTAAAAGTAGTCGTCGTAGGAACCTCAGGGTTGGTCTGCAATTCTGCATGAAGGACGTTCTAGTACAGTAAGTACTAACAAGGATTCATTAATATGATCGTTCTTGATACTCCATGACAACCAGTACCTACTGAACTTTCTGAGAACTTTCAAACAAAATGGAGTTTGTTTTCAATATTGTGACGTCAGTCGCTCTGATTGGCGTTTAAAATTTAATAACATGGTGGATTACTGTATTTTATATTTTTATTTCTTCATAATATTTATTAATATAAACACAATATTTCAATCTTTCCAACTTATACATTACAGAAATTGGAATGTTATTTACGTTATTAAGCACATTTCTTAAGTTAAATTTTAATTGCCTTCACATCAATACACAGAATATTCATTTCTCCCGAAGTATAAAGTTACATTGCTTATATAATTATTTTAATAATGTAATTACTTTTTTGTTCATCATGCCTTAGCTTTACAAAATTATTTAATCAAAAAAATGTATATCTTTTTTTATTATTATTTAATCTATATTTTTATTTGCCTTTTTTGAACGATGAAATGGACTAGCGTTCGACCACAACTCACCTCATGGTAAGCGACGATGCGGTCTAAGATGGGGCACGCTTGCCCGTGAAGTCACTTCATGACAAGAATGAATGCCTATACACTCAGGAATGCCTATTTCTCTATTCTTATTTATTTACTAGTTTTTTTGCCCGCGACTTCGTACGCTTAGATTTTCATATAAACCTTCAATCCTATTTTCTTCCCTTAATCCGGCCCTTGCGCAAAATAACATAGCCTATACTTCAATCTGGTCATAGCTAAGCATATTCGTGAAAACCGCATTTAAGTCTGTCCAGTGGTTTAGGAGATGTGCGCGGACAAACAAACAAACAGACAAAAATTCTAAAAACTGTCCTATCGTGTTCAGCTGCTTATTTTAAGACGCCCTGTGTGATTTTTTTTGTTATCTCGCAATTACAGTTTTTTTTATCTCTACGTTTTTATTATATGTATAGATTCAGATTGTAATTTATATGGAACACCGAGGCAGGAAGCACATTCCATTCCTTTCCTTTGCCTGTTTAACTCTCACAAAGTAATTTAATCTTCTAAACAATCACGGTGGTTCACTACAGTTATATGATTATTTACGGGATATTTACCGTGGTAAGGTTGTGGAAGGAGCTCCCAGGAGGAACCTTACCACGGTAAATATCCCGTAAATAATCATATAACTTTATTTAATCTTTTTCTTGTCTACCCGAGATCCATGAACGACATAATTCAACAACCATTGCATGTAATAAAGCATTAAAAATAATACGCCTATGTAGACATGTAGTAAGAAGAAATGTATGGTGCCGTAGGTAACTTTAAATATTGGGTAAAGCCAGATTCCTTCTTGAATATAGGTGCAGTATAACCTGAAAGGAAAATAAATAAGTTATTCGGGAATTTTTGCATTAACATAACAAACTCAACCGCAAAATAGTAATAAATAATAATAATAAATATCTGGGACATTATTGCACACATAGTAATCTGACCCCAAACTAAGCAAAGCTTGTACTATGGCTGCCAGAGACTGATATACATACAATACATATACAGGGTTCTTGATAAAATCAGTGGGCGGCCTCAGTCATCGTCATCATTTAAGCCATAGGACGTCCACTGCTGGATATAGGCCTCCCCCATCGATTTCCAAAAGGGCCGGTTGGAAGCGGCCTGCATTCAGCGTTTTCATGCGGTCTCTTTTAGATCGTCTGTCCATCTTGTGGGTGGACGTCCTACGCTGCGCTTACCGGTCCGTGGTCTTCATTCGAGAACCTTTCGGCTCCATCGGCCATCTGTTCTGCGTGCTATGTACCCGCAGTACATCAAAACAAACAAATTTCTATTCTGCGACTTTACGAAATCCGCGAATATAATCAGTCGTTCCCTACCAAAAATTATAAACCCCCGAAAAAATATATCGAATAATTTGTATATCTATTTGTATTCGAGAATTTTGTTTGATCGGGGACATATTAAAAGAAAATTATTTTATTCAGCTTTTTACAATATTATGCAGCTGTCAAAACAAATAAATGGTTGGACCGAGTTTATGGCACCATAGGAAAAAAATACTCGCAAATTAAAAAACTAAACAATACGCTTTAAAATCGCTAATTCTGAAGATCCTGGTTAGGATAATGGGACAAACTATACAAATTATTGCATTGTCATCGGTCATTGATAAGTGTGCTAAGTTTCAAATCAATCCGTCGTTTTGAATGGGGTGAAAATCACGTTCAGATTCCGTTACATAATAAATAAATAAAAATAAATATCTGGGCCGTTTTTGCACACACGGTCATCTGACCCCAAACTAAGCAAAGCTTGTAATATGGCTGCCAGACTGATATACGTACATATATATTTTTAAATACATACTTAAATAGATATTAACACCCAGACATAGAACAAACACAAATGTTAATCACATAAATGTTTGTCCTAGATGGGAATCGAACCCACGCCCCCAATCACAGAAGTTAGGTTCACTACCAACTGAACCGGGGCAGTCGACATAGCTACATACCAAGCTAATAAAAGCGATAAAAATATCCACTCTCAAAAAAAGAATGGAACAGCTCTGCTAATAATTTTGTTTTCGCCATTTCGCCGCGGGTTTGGCCCCATAGTAAAAGCTGTTTAGAGTAAATTGACCTTCTTATCGCTTAATAACACCATTCTGCACAACCCTACTTAGTCTTTACTTAGTCTTGAGCATCGGCGTAAAGTTGCTAGTCTATCGGTTTTTTATCGAATACATTTCGGAGAGTGTGCATCGGATCTGCATGATCTGATTCCCTCTTGCCCATGTTTCTATCGGACTGCCAGAGCGGGCACGAAAAATCGACACTGCTTTATGGTTGATATTCCGAAAACCCGTACGAAGCGCTTTGATTCCACTTTTATTATGCGAACTGCTAGTCTGTGGAAAGCGCTACCTGAATAGGTGTTCCCTTGTAGTTACAATCTGGGTGTCTTCAAATCAAGAGTGAATCGGTTCGTTCTAGGCAAGCGTGCTCGATCGTAGACCGCATCATCGCTTAACATCAGGCGAGCTGGCGGTCAACGCAAGCCTATTTTTAACTTAAAAAAAAAAACCTCTCCTAGTAAAACATACTTACACCGCTAGATACACTATTAAATGGACTGCCAGATGTATCAGGTTCTTCAAATGAGACCCAGGTTGTGTCCTAGGTCTGAACAAGACTTCCCATACCACTATAGGAACTATAGCAGTATGCAATATATGGTTGGAAGTACTATTGATGACCTGGTCTATGAACTCCGGAAAAATGAGGCTTCTGTCATACAGGAACAATGTCCAGAATACGGTGAATACCACCTGAAAAATTAAAAGAAATAATTTCTTATGATTGTTTTGATCACACATGGTCACAAAATTGCTGGGCCTGCAGTTTTCCCAAAGGTCTTAAATTTAAGAGTTTGCTTATCATTTCAGCCATAGGACGTCCACTACTGGACATAGGCCTCCTCCATCTATCTCCAAAAGGGCCGGTTGCAAGCGGTCTGCATCCAGCGTTTCCCTATGGTCTCTTTTAGGTGGTCCGTCCATCTTGTGGGTGGACGTCCTACGCTGCCCTTACCAGTCCGTGGTATCCATTCTAAAACCTTTTGGCCCCATCGGTAACTTTCGTTCGTCTTCATCCAGGGAGGATTTGCTCGTCCGAACAATATTGTCCTAGTACTTAAATAATTAATAATTTTTAACGCAGTCATTCCCTCAGGAACCGTAAAAAAATCGAGATAAAAAGTAAACTAGATATCACTCTTCGGCCCTTTATCTCTATGCAAAAATTACCACAAACCATAGCGCTATTGTGGTGGCGTGAAAAATGATCAAAGAAACCAACAAACACACTTTCACATTTATAATAGTACTAGCTGACTCCCGCGGTGTTACCAGGTTTTCCGCAATTCTGAGGATTAGTACCTTATGTCTGTCCTCAGCGCCGGTCATGGGTTAGCCAAAACGCAAAAAGAAAAACCGGTCAAATGCGAGTCGGACTCGCGCACGAAAGGTTCTGTACCATTAACAATAAAAACGGCAAAAAAATCACTTATGTAGTATGGGAGCCCCCCTCGAATATTTATTTTATTCTGTTTTTTAGTATTTGTTGTTATAGCGGCAACAGAAATACGTCATCTGTGTAAATTTCAAATGCTTAACTATCACGTTTAATGAGATACAGCCTGGTGACAGACGGACAGACAGACAGACAGACAGACAGACGGACGGATGGACAGCGGAGCCTTAGTAATAGGGTCCCATTTTACCCTTTGGGTATGGAACCCTAAAAACTAGAAAAACTACAGTTAAAACAGAAATTAAAAGTCCTTATCAAAACTTTTGCTGAAGGGAACCACAAACCAAGTCATCTGTATATTTTTTTGTTTGTTTTTTTTTGCACTTAATCAACTTCGATGATCTATGAGACCTCTGAAGTGGTCTAACGAACAAAAAAAGAATCATCAAAATCAATTCATAATTGGCGGAGTAATCGCGTAACAAACACAAAAAACATACAGTCGAATTGATAACCTCCTTGTTTGGATACGTTTAAAAAGTGCATACCATGCTGCAAGGCCAGACTAATGCTGCAAACATGATGTTCATTAGTCCTTTTACAGGTGCCCAGATGGAATAGTACTTCTTTTTCAGATTCATCAGAATTAAAATATCACAATATAGCCCCAACGCTGCGTATCCAATTTGGAGCATCTGAAATAGAAGAAAACAATAATAAGTTTTTCTTTCAACTACGTACTAATGTTATCATTGATTACTACAGAACTGATCCCAAAGGACGGATTTTTTGCTTAGAACCAAAATAGTGCAGAAATGTTATATTAAATGGTATCTCAGTTGCACAGTTTTTCATTAAAGCACTGTTTTTAAATTTTTATCTAGATATAAATTTACCACAGAGGTTTAATGTCTCCCATTAAGTTTAATATAAAATGTATGCATGAGATCAAAAAGATACTGACTGAAAATAAAAATTGGCGGAATAAAACTGACTAGGTCAAAAAAAATAATGGCGCGCATTAGTGCCATTTTAAAACTTTGATAACCCTAGGCTGCGTTCAGAAAGAACACACTCGGTTTGATTTTAATCGGACGAATGTTAACCGGATGTCTATGATTTTCATCCGACGTTACTGAACGGCACAGAACGACTCCGGTCCGTCGCGCCAGAGGAAATACACGCAGTTGAATTTCACCATTCCGTACCGCGCGGTGCCAGGCACCTGGGGCCTTACCCCTAGCTTCACTTTTGCGAGCCAACTTTTAGTAGGTACCTGTTAGGTACCTAAAATTAACCAACTCATTTAAGCTGCATCGTTTAAAAGCGTCTAACTTGAATGAACGAAAATCCGTTTTACTATGCGTTTGTGCGTGAAAATAACAAAGCTTGGCGGCTATCAAATAACTACCGCTTATCGTAGCTGATGGTACCGTTTAGACAAATAACACCTATGCGGGTCAACTTTTCGAGCTAGGGGTAAGGCCCCTGACGTTTTGCAAGGGAGGGGCTAGCCGTTTGTTGATTTTTGTACTTTTTTGTAAAAGAGGGTCATTTTTGGAGTTTGATATATTTTATTATTTGGGAACGATTGCTCAAAATCTGCATCGTTACAGTTTTTATAACCTTACAGCACAGAAAAAAATACTATTATATGATCAATATTAGTCATTATTAATATATAATTAATAACAGTAGTAGTCACAGTATAATATTGGTTTGGATTTTGTGCATGACAACCTTTGAAAAAAAAATTGAAATATTCATAACTTTATCCAATTGAAACTTTTACCGCGCCATCAACCGCAATTCAATCACAGTTGTGAAACTGACAGCGGTGTGATTTTCACTCACCGATTTTACAGTGCGATGAGTGCGATCGCCCGGCGACGTTCGATGATCTTTTTGAACGACGCGGTGTGAAACACACTGGCTTATTGAACGGGTGAGTCGTCATCGAGCGATCGCCCGACGACCTAACTGAACGCAGCCTAGGAGAGGTAGATGTTGACACCGTTTTTGAAACGTTTCATGTTGAAGCTCGGCGGAAAACTTTTAGAGGAAGAACATTCTACACCTTGTAGGAGCGGAAAATCGGACGGTGTGGGATTTCCAGCTTTACAAGAAGTGAGGGTAAGCCTGTTATTTTTAAGAAATCAAACATCGTATCCGGTAGCCTTTTCGCGCCAAAACACGGAGCTTAATTCAGTTCTATTTCTGTCGTCTTGGCAGCAGCACGTCAGATGACAACACCATTGGAAAAATTTAATTTAATCACCATGCATTATTAATGATTTGAGTGATTTCCTTAGAATAATATTATCAATATAAAAAACCGACTTCATAAAAATGACAGAATGCGCCCCCTATCCCATAGCGCGTGCATTAATTACTCACTATCGGGTTTAGAGAGCGCATGCCTGACTTAGTACTGAGGTGTTCCGACAGATGTCTCGTATAATATTTTTTGTGTGGAAATGATTTTTTACTATATTGTAAAAAAAAAACATAATAGAACTGGACCAAATTGAATTGGAACCAAACAAGAAGCACCAGCTTTCAAATAAAAAAAATGATCAAAATCAGTTCACCCAGTTGCAAGTACTGAGGTAACAAACATAAAAAACAATCAATTTGATAACCACCTCCTTGTTGGAAGTAGGTTAAAAATACTAACAATAGTCCAGCAAGTGAAGTACCGGTACAGCATCCCCCTAAACACCTTGATCTTGATGTCAGAAGATAGTTCTTCCTTCTTCATCATCTGCAATACCGTCAAGTTGGTGATGTGGAGGACCAGGGTGGTGATGTATCCGAGGATCCGAAGGTGGATGGCTGCCATGATTCCTGGAAAAAGAGAGGAAGACTACCAAGTAGTATCAAGTTTTTGTAGTGGTAGGATTCTTTTGCAAGGGTCCGCCTGGTAAGTACCACACCTTTGCCAGTTATTCAACCGCCAAGCAGTAGTGTGCAAACACTACTGTGTTCCGGATTGAAGGGCAATGTTTCCAGCGAAATTACAGGGCACACAGAGATTTGACATCTTATATCTCGGGGTGACGAGCGCAGTGCATTGCCATCCAGGGTTCTGAACTGTTGAAGTTCAAAATTCTGAGTGGCGTTGAGCTGTTATGGGCAAGCGTGAAGAGCAAGTACAATAATTCACTTAAATAAAAATAAATTTTTATTATTATTTAAGTGAATTATTGTAGTTTTTTAAAAATAAAATAAAATCAAAAACCATAAAATGAAGTATTGCTATAGGTACAGCGGGACAATTCTGCCAGTGTTCTGGGACCCCAATTATATGGCTTTGGCTACGGAACCCTACTATATTCGTGTATCGACAAGCTCTTGGCCAGTTATTTTTCATGTTTCTAATCTTGAAAACCTTAAGGTGAAACCTACCAGGGGCCTTACGCCTAGCTTCACTTTTGCGAGCCAACTTTTAGTAGGTACCTGATAGGTATCTAAAATTAACCGACTCATTTAAGCTGCATCGTTTAAAAGCGTCTAACTTGATAGAACGAAAATCCGTTTTACTATGCGTGTGTGCGTGTAAATAGCCAAGTTTGGCGGCTATCAAATAACTACCGCTTATCGTAGTTGATGTTACCGTTTAGACAAATAACACCTATGCGGGTCAACTTTTCGAGCTAGGGGTAAGGCCCCTGACCATAACAGCAATAAATTTAAATTTTATTAAAAATAGCTAGTTGATGAAAAATACATACCTACGTATTGGTATATTTTGCATATTTCAAGAAGAATAAACTTTATTAATATAAAAAATACTTTTTAAAAACAAGCTTGTTCGTATTTTTTTCTTAGACAAGTGTTTTTTTCTTGTTACCATATCTATTACTCCGTCAAATTTAAATATATGAAATTGTCAATTTCTTTGTTTTTAATGTAGCTACTTTTAGATAAAATACGCTATAAATAGTAGTAAATAAAACTTTTAAATATTCTCTTTTACTAACCTTAAAAGAAACGGACGTCAAACTTTGTTTAAGTACACTTTTGATGACCACAACTACAGTGACCCCCTTTTAGCTTACTACACCCCAAGCTTATAACTCTGTTAGGTAATTCATTTAATATTCACTCTATGCACTTTCCCAGTGATGTAAATAAATAAAAACACAAAATGCAGAACGTAGTGAACAGTCTAAGTTTGGTAACGGTAGTAACTAAGTTTTAATGTGGGACGATTGAAACACGCCATTGTTGATTGAGCCATGACTGCTTTCATCTTTCAGCTATAGGTGGGTCAAATGCAACTGGTCCTTCATTCTTACTAACCTCCAGTTTTAATTGAGCTATGACTGCGTTCAAGTTCCAAGAACAGGTTGGTCAAATGGAACTGGTCAACCTATTCCTTATTCTTTCATGAGCCGTGGCTGCGTTAAACTTTGTTGTAAATGTGGGTCAAACAGAACTGGTCACTAAACATCATACTTTTCACCACTATTGATTGAGCCATGTCAGCTTATAACTTTAACCGTATAAACCA
This sequence comes from Agriopis leucophaearia, assembly GCA_949125355.1. Lineage (NCBI taxonomy): Eukaryota > Metazoa > Arthropoda > Insecta > Lepidoptera > Geometridae > Agriopis > Agriopis leucophaearia. The sequence continues at coordinate 3,489,576 of OX421289.1, forward strand.
TTTAGCGTGGTAATGACGCTAGCATGCTGGCTACGCTGCCAACTGGTACTTGGCTTGAGCATTTGGATTATCTTTAGACTTTAAACGGTCTAGGGCAGTCTGTTTGTGGTGTTAGTGTTAGCTTGTATTTTATTTAATAAAAATCACTTGCATGTAACTTTGATGTGCGGAAAGATCTTACAATACTGGACAAAGCCTACAGACCATTTTTATTTGACCTCTCAAGAAGAGCTAACAGCTTTGAAGAAATAGATCAAGTTAAGGTGATACGTTTCATGTTTGGCGGGAAATTCAAATTTCAAACAGTTTTTTTGACCTTGTCGCTAGGCCAGGTAATTATTGTGAAATGACACAGTGTTTGCGAAAATTGTTGGTTGTTTTTTACATTACCATGTACAGCTATTAATCAGTAACTTACCATATTACTTACATTTGTCAATAAACTGTTTGAAACATCAAACATTTGTTTATTGACAAATGTATGTAATAATGTACATTAAAGATAAATAGCTTTACGTGAGTTTGTAAAGAATAATAATCAATTTTCGCAAACATCATGATCGTTTACAATAATTACCCGACCTAGCTACAAGAACAAAAAACTGTTTGAAATTTGAATTTCCCGCCATACGTGAAACGTTCCACCTTAAGGTTAAACGTAGATGTGGCTAAGCAACTTATCCCACGAGATGGCGCTAGAAATTTCGCCCACAAAATATTTACAATCGTTTTGCTATAACTTTTTTCATATTGAGTAAACAAGCTTAATTTTCGACCGAGTCATCATTTCTCATCTCGTGATGTAGTTAGCATAGTCAAAATATTAGTTAATTAGACAAAATATTAGTAAAAGCTGGTTTGGTGTGTCTCCCTGGCTGTCTCATAATTAATAGCATAAAAAATATTAGATATCTATTTTCTTTTTACACTAGCTGTTGTCCGCGGCTGCGCTCGCGTTGTATGGAAATCTACTTTACCCCCTTCCTGCCCTTTCAGTTTCATCATGTTTGCAGCATTAGTCTAGCCTTGTAGCATGGTATGCACTTTTTAACCGATTTCAAATAAGGAGGTTATCAATTCGACTGTATGTTTTTTGTGTTTGTTACGCGATTACTCCGCCAATTATGAATTGATTTTGATGATTCTTTTTTTGTTCGTTAGACCACTTCACAGGTCCCATAAATCCAAAACCCCAAAGACTTCCAACTCGAACCGCATAATCGCTTCCAAAGCCTAGCCGAAAGCGGAACTGTGGACGAATTAAACAATGGGTTAGGCATATTTATATAGTTTACCCTATATTTAGATTAATCTGTACTTTTTACTAATAATTTTTGTGATTATTTAAGAACTATATTAGCTCCCCTCGGCTGAAACACAGGATCACCTAGTTCAGGCATATGTTTTAATATACCTAAGTAAGACTGTATTGTATAGTTATCTTGTAATGCAAAAATTTTCTGAATAAATTATTATTATTTCACGAAATTCTCGGGTCTAGCCCGGACAATTGGTGGGCATTGGTGGGGCCGAAGCCAACACCAAGAGGCCCTTATGAATATAAAAAATACACTTATGGAATATGTATAAAATTGAATATGAAACTATTGTACAGTATAGGATTTAAAAAGTCTGGGCTATTGAGGTGAACAACTTGTGGATGGCATAACAGATCTATAGAATGAGAAACGGCACCTGCCTTATCTGCATAATAACGTAATATGTATAACAACTAGAGCACAAGCGAGAAAGAAAATTAGTGTGCTTACTAATGTCGATATGACAAATACCAGCACTGATCCTTAGTGATGATAGGACTGATCACCCAAAATGACAGGAGTACTCAAGAAATATGATTCAGATGTAGAATTTATATTTATACCGGACATGAAACTGCGCAGTATAATAAAAAGTCAAGGACAAGACATGATTGTATCAAGCAACGGAAACTTATGTTATTGTGAGAGTACAAATAATATATTTGCCAGACAATATTCTGTATCAGTAAACTCGCGAGACGATTTATTGAAAGAAATGGCATTATTGTGCTAAAGTTTATAAATAAATGAAATAATAATAATAAAAAATAGAGTTAATTAAGTAGTCCTAAATGATAATTAATTTCAGGTAGAGTGCCCAAAATGCTGGCCGCGTTGCCTCGCTGGATGGCGAGGCTAACTTTCTGACCCAAATATAGGCCAGCATTTTGGTCACGCAAAGAATCTTTCAGTCTCCCCGACAAATCCTTGAAAATTTCGAAAGCACTTGGCCCCCACGGTCCAAGTGTATAATAAAAACAAGTAAGAGCAAAACATTCATTGAATGGTTAGCTAAATATATAGCGAAAAATTAAAATAATGATTTACCAAGAATAATTATTCTTGGTAAATCATTATTTTAATCTTTTACAATAATTATTGTAAAAGATGTTCAAATAATATATGCAGAAGAAGAGAAACAGATAATAATGAATAAGAAGGATGGTGAATAATAATTAAAAAATATTATTACTGGCCATCATTAGAAAAAGATGTAAGGGGCTACGTAGGTAAATGCAACAAGTGTCAAAACTACAATTCATAAAGAACCACTCTCAATTACAACAACAGCATCAACTTGACTAGAAAAAATATTTTTGAACATAGTTGGACCAATAAACAGAGACGATAATGGGTTTTGTGACATTGTAACACTACAGTGCGAGTTAAGTAAATATGTTGATGCTTATCCCTAAAAAACAAAAACGACCACAGAGTTTGCTAAAGCCTTCGCAGAAAATTTCATTTGAAGATATGGAATACCGAATTTTAATACCGAATATATTACCCCTAATGTTTAAAAATAAATTAACACAAAAAAACATTAAATGGAAATTAAAACAGCATTACTTAATACAATAAAACATAAAAGAAGTATATTTATTTATTAAGGAAATTTATGTTTTGTCAGGATACGATGGGGCTGACATAGACATGTTGTCTAAAAGCCCCCCAAAAAAATCAGTTTAAAAAATAAAATAAAAAAAGATGTGTGGCACTCGGGGACTGCCGCGGTAAAGCTATTGCATAGCATTTTTTATCAACTTATGCAATTATAATTATTTATTTACTTGTAACAAATAAAATTATGTAGGTTTTACAACTCTATGTATGTCGTTCTTTTATCAAACATATTTTACTACGCCATCTAGCGGTGAGAGGTCGGAATGGGGGTGTTAGGTTATTTTCGTGACGGAATTTCTGGATTCGGTCTCCACGGTCAAGGCCCGCAATAGAAGCTATGCAATAGCTTAAAAAATGCATGAATAATTATAAGCAGATTTTTTTAAGTGGAAGGTGTAGTGTGAGTATGTAGCACTAAGTATGTCATGCGTAATTAATTATGATTGTAATATTTTAATATTGAGGTAATAAAGCTAGTGTACTTGAACTGTGCGGACGTGTTTATTATCGTCTATATAAGCTCCCTCCATCTTCAACGTAGAACCTCGCATAAGTTGCTCTACACAAAACAACGCACCTTGCTAAAGTGAGTAATTAAGGTGAATCGTTTCACGTTTGGCGGGAAATTCAAATTTCAAACTGTTTCTTTGTCCTTGTAGCTAGGCCGGGTAATTATTGTGAAATGGCACAGTGTTTGCGAAAATTGTTGGTCGTTCTTTACATTATCATGTACAGCTATTAATCAGTAACTCATCATATTACTTACATTTGGCAATAAACCGTTTGAAACAGCAAAAATTTGTTTATTGACAAATGTATGTAATAATGTGCATTGGAGATAAATAACTTTACGCGAGTTTGTAAAGAATAATAATCAATTTTCGCAAACATCATGATCGTTTACAATAATTACCCGGCCTAGCTACAAGAACAAAAAAACAGTTTGAAATTTGAATTTCCCGCCAAACGTGAAACGTTTCACCTTAATGCGCTCGTGTTAATTTAGTAACCAACATAACACATCACACATCATCAGCCAATTAACGTCCACTGTTGGACAAAGGCCTCCCTCATAGAGAGGGGTGTTGCCTTAATCCCCACGCTTGGCAGGCGGCTTGGGGACACCAATATAACACTCGAGCATTAATAGCTCACTTTGCGCTCCATGCAACAACGCACTAAATATTTATAATTTAAGTTACTTGTTAATTTGGTTTTTACTTTTATTCTGATCCAGCGGTGATTTTTATTATTTTTATTTCAACTTATGTTGGGTAGTAAAATTGAAAGAATTTTTTACACTTTTTTATACATTTTTATTGCGGGTCGAATCTGGATTTGATAACAAAGGTGGACCTAGGCAGGTGGCATAGCAACACAGAGGCCTATACCCAGCAGGATATGATGATGAAAATCATATAAATTTTCATATGTCTTGCTTGTTTCAAACGAAAAGGTAATAAGTCGCAGCCTGTATGGTGAAAATAAAACGAAAATTGTCTTATGACCCAAAAATATTTAATAATTAACGTAACATAAAATATTTTATTATTTACTAAATAATATTTTTTTACAATCACAGAAACCCAATATACTTTTAAGAGTTATGTACCCAAAAGGTGTAAACGGGACCCTATTACTAAGCCTACGCTGTCTGTATGTCTGTCTGTTTGTCTGTCTGTCTTTCTTTCCGACCGTCCGTCCTACCTTTTAACGGCTGTATCTTTCGAACCGTGCCAGACAGCTAGTTGAAATTTTCACAGAATTTGTAATCTTACGGCGGATTAGCGAAATAATAATAACGTCAAAAAGTAAAAACTAAAAGGGCCATACAACAAACTTTTTTTTAAACCTATTTTTGTATTTTCTCTAATGTAAACACGGTACTACATACAAGCGTCAAAGTTGGCATGATTATACATAGTACATAACATCCTCTAAAGTATAACAACAAATAATAAATATGAACCAACTGCGAGTTGGTGACAAATTTCTGTTCACCGCCGGATCTCGTACGATCACCGATGTTAAGCAACGTCAGTACCCTTAGTACAAGATTTGACAGTTTTCGAAAACTTTTTTCGTTTCCGTATTGTCCCATACATTTTAGTAAAGCGCCTCTAGCAGAAACGCGGATGAACTAAAATCGGTAGTAATCGGCAGTATCGGTTGCTTCACTCAAATACGAAAAATAGTTTCGAATAGCTTTCAGCCCAGCAATGTATGCATCAAAACAAAAACGAAAAAAGTTTTCGAAAACTATCAAATCTTGTACTAAGGGTACAGGTGCGGGCGGTACTTGAATGGGTGACCGGACCCCTGGACGTTAACGGGATGATGTTTTTTGCATTTCTATTTTGTACTTTAGAAGGTAACAAGTTATGAGGTGATGCGAAACCCTCAGTGTTCCCGACTCGCACTTGGCTGGTTTTATTAGTTAAGTAAGTATAATTTAACTCTAAGCGGACAGACATAGAACATTAAGTGACCTTATCTAGACGCGCGGGAGCGCGTCAGAGCCAAGCTCGAGCGGTACCGTGTGTAATATTACACGAACCATTTGGAGCGACTTTTGTCCCTTTCATAACTCAAAAACTATTTCACATAAACATCTCAAATTGACATATATATTGAGGCTTGCGAGATACATTTGTGCTCCAAATTTCATAAGCACACCTCAAACAGTTATTTAGATATTAAGGTCCAAAAATCGTCATTTTTATCACTGACTGACCTATGGATCAAAACTATAACCCACTTCTTATAATATAATTCATATATTCGAACTAGCCAAGTCAGACCTTAGGCTTCAATATATTATCCTAAGTTAGATCTCACTTCTTTTGTCGTTGAAGTAAACAATCAAAGCTTATACCATAATATTCACTTGGCTCTCATTTCACATTTATGTTTTTGATGGGAGTTTACATACATAATTGGATTCCCATACAGTTCGTCGAATTACCCTTGATCGTTACAATAGGGTAGATCACTGATGTTTATATCCTTGAAACCAATAGCTTTGATGAAGAATTTAACTAAATTTAATGTTTATTGAAAAATAATTTAAATCGGTTATTAATGTTCTGATATATAAGCATTGACCACTCACACAGTCACCGACAAGCAAGTTGAAGTGGCAATGGGCAGGCCACATCGCTCGAAGAATTGATAACCGATGGGGAAGAAAGGTTCTTGAGTGGAGACCAAAAATTGGAAGACGCAGCGTAGGTAGGCCTCCCACTAGATGGACCGACGACATTGTGAGAGTCGCGGGCATCCAGTGCATGCAGATGGCAGGATGTCGTTCAGTGTGGAGGTTAAAGGGGGAGGCCTATGTTCAGCAGTGGACGTCTTCTGGCTGATGATGATATAAGTATTTAAAGTTTTTGGTAGACATAACTCTGCCCCCTTACCTAATTATGAATACATTGGACCCCTTTTCGACATAACATACACTTTCACTACAAGTACCTATTTCCTCTATTTTAATTTTGTCTTTTCCCAGCTTTGGATTTCTTTTCCCCAAAACAGGCTATGTAAAGGCCATTGTATATAATATACAAAACCCGTGATACATAGAAAATAGGCGTGTAGTACAACGTTGTATATAGTTCCGTAGGCCATGCCCATCAGTGGGTAGGGCCAGAGCCCACGCTGATGAAATGTGTAGAAAAGACTGAAACAAAAAAAAAACATCAGTCATAGGACTACACGTCAGAAGTGAAAACTTAAGTAGTAATTCACCTATTCTACAAGAGATGGCGCTGTTTATTTATTTATAGGAAAAACAAACAGCTTTTTACACTAAGATATACAATGAAAAAACTATAGAAAGCCAATTACAGGTTCTCACGAATAGATTTATAAATTAGATATGAAGTTAAACATGTGAAAACACTAAGAGACGTTGTGGTAGTAGGTATAGACTATAGAATGTGGAAAAAAAAGAAAAAAAATTACAAGGTAAGCAATAGTTGGTACATAGTTGGTAAGCGTGGGTTCGATTCCCATCTAGGACAAACATTTGTGTGATGAACATTTGTGTTTGTTCTATGTTCGAGTGTTAATATCTATTTAAGTATGTATTTGAAAATATTTATGTATGTATATCAGTCTCTGGCTGCCATATTACAAGCTTTGCTTAGTTTGGGGTCAGATGACCATGTGTGAAATAATGTCCCGTATATTTATTTATTAGTTAAAAATAAAAAACAGATAATAATATAAGATCGATATTCTACGGCTAATTGATCCAATTGAGCCCTGGGGCCTAAGTCTTAACTCTAACCGCGGGCTCCAATAACGAGTTTGCAAAATCACGCGAATGCGAATCTTAACGCGCCGAGATTCGGTTTGGGGTCGCGCAACTTTCGCAGTCACCTAAACTGAATCGTTTATAGCAGGTATCCGTAAGGCCTGCTCTCAATATATGTGCTGAAGTTAACTTCGTAAGGTAGTAGAAGTAAACTGACATCGGAGTAACGCCCAAGAACGCAAGCTAGTCAATTATCGGTAGGGATAAATCCCGCAAAGTAAGAGCTAGTCGGAAAGGCTTTTTTTTTGCGGAAAACAGACATGCCTGCTTAGGTCTTAGCTGTATTGAACTTGACATCGCCCTGAAACTGCCTTAAAGGACAAGTTCATTTGTTCAACCATGGCTTCTCTTAGAGATTAGATTGTGTAATATAAGAATAGGACAGACAGATATGGATTGTGAACAATACTTACAATGCAGTATAGATTGTGTAATACAGAAATAGGACAGTCAGATATGGATTGTGAACAATACTTACAATGAGGTGTAGATTGTGTAATACAGGAATATGACAGTCAGATATGGATTGTGAACAATATACTTACAATGCTGTATAGATTGTGTAATACAGAAATAGGACAGTCAGGTATGGATTGTGAACAATATACTTACAATGCTGTATAGATTGTGTAATACAGAAATAGGACAGTCAGGTATGGATTGTGAACAATATACTTACAATGCAGTATAGATTGTGTAATACAGAAATAGGACAGTCAGATATGGATTGTGAACAATATACTTACAATGAGGTGTAGATTGTGTAATACAGGAATATGACAGTCAGATATGGATTGTGAACAATATACTTACAATGCTGTATAGATTGTATAATACAGAAATAGGACAATCAGATATGGATTGTGAACAATACTTACAATGAGGTGTAGATTGTGTAATACAAGAATATGACAGTCAGATATGGATTGTGATTCTTCGGCCTGTTTCTCGGTTGAAATGCCAGCTCCCATATTACGACTGGCACTATAGCTGAAATCAAAATAATGACTAAGGTAAAATAATGATTAAGGTTCACTTTTTAATCATCATCATCATTTCTCATACTACCCCTTGTCTATAATTCTAAAGTTATATGATAATTTACGGCTAGGATGTCTTCCCGTGAACATGGTGCATGTAACTGCGCCGAAATATCGGGAGCTCCTTCCACAACCTTACCACGGTAAATATCACGTAAATAATCATATAACTTTAGTGAACAACCGTGATAGTTTAAAACAGTGTTCTAAATTATATTCTATAAAATAGAATCTTAACCTTTTTTCGCTACAGCCTACTTATACTTATATGGCGTTTTGAATTAGAAACGCCTTCGAAAAATAAAATGGGACACGCAACGAGAATACCATAGGGGAGACCGTTCAATTCTAGCCTTGACTCTTCATAAAACTTAAAAAAGTAAATAAACAAGAGAAAGATCCACTGAAGCCGCCGCCTCCGCCCTGCTGCTTCTTGGCCGCTAGAGACCTACTGATACGGCCCTATTAAAGTTAAGGACTTCTTGCTCCCTTTGGCTCTTGAAAACCTAGATGAGCCTTACGCACTGGCCACTGGAGGCCGAAGCTTCGTTTCCGAACGTATCATTCTGGAGATTACCTCATATCTCTAAAACTTCTGAAAGTTTTTCTATCTAATTCTAACTTCCTACTGCACATTTCAAAATTCTGTATTTCTCAATAAATTTAGTGAATTAAAAGTTTTTCTGTGCTAAAACTATGTTTCTGTGCTAGTCCAAAGCTTAGAATAAGTAAGATCTACACACTTATTTCCCTTGTGACTGGGTGTAGCAGGCTTGACTCCGGCCAAGTAGGTCTGGCCTGGTGGTAGGCGAAGCCGGAGCCGTCTGCTTCACAACGTATAAATGCGATACTTTGTCAAAAACAAAATCGCTTCCTGGTCAGGTGAAACCGCAGGGTCCGTTTATCTCTATTCTCTCCCCTACATCTATATCTATCTATCTATATATATATATATATATATATATACATATAATAAAAACGTAGGGATAAAAAAATCTGTAATTGCGAGATAACAAAAAAAAAACCACACAGGTCGTCTTAAAATAAGCAGCTGAACACGATAGGACAGTTTTTAGAATTTTTGTCTGTTTGTTTGTTTGTTTGTTGGTCCGCGCACATCTCCTAAACCACTGGACGGATTTAAATGCGGTTTTCACGAATATGCTTAGAAATTACCAGATTAAAACATAGGCTATCTTATATCATTTATTTTAATTCTTTATTTTTACATAAACGAAAATAAAAATCAATAATTTATTTCTTCGTTACCCGAAACGTAATATGAGGATCGTCACATAGCCTCAAGCAAGGAGATCCAAAGTAAAGAGAATGTTATTGACATAGCCATTAAAATTTTGAAACTGTCAACTGTCACTGTGTTCGGTTAATCAGTTAAAATTTAAAGAAGGTTCCTTAACCTTCTTAGATGAATGAACGTGTAGATCAAGCATGTTATAGGCCTTACAACCTCTTTGGTGATTCATTCCAGTGCATGGAGTAGGAGTATTACATTCTCTTGGTTTTATTCTATGTTAGCATTTGAAACACAAAATATACCGCATTCTATTTTAATTCAGTCCCGCGAATAGAAATATTCAAAAAAGGCCCTTTGTACATGAAAATAAACCTATACAACAAAATTCCGGACGCAATAACGAAAGAAAGAAATAATAAAAAAAAAACAGAACCAACTTCGTAAGTTTCTAACCCAAAAATGTTATTACGAGATAAAAGATTTATTCGATGATAAATTTTAGAAAATTATAATTAGAAAATAAATATCGATATATAAATAGTTAAGAAAGTAGCGTTATAAGTTTTGTATCATCTCATATATAATTAAGTAACCTATCACACTAAGTATGTTTTTTTTTGTTTTGTAAAATTACTTCACCCTAGGTTAAGTTTGAATAGTATATATAATATTTATGTAATAGATTTAACTATACTTAAATTTATATGTTTATGTATGGTGTTTATGGTGGTCTGGTTTTGTGAACAGCCACTACATAAGTCATTGCTGCACCCTTTATGCAGGGTATATAAACTTAGCTTTTAGAAGAATACAGTGTATATTTGCAATAAGAATAAGAATATAGAAATAATTTTATTTTACTGTGATATTTTAACAGATAAATAGAGTAGTTTCATTTCATGGCTTTTTAATCAAGGTATACATACAAATGCACGCGAAATAAGAAATAACTAGCCAAGAGCGTGTTATGACAAGCATTATGTCAGGGTTCCGTGGCCAGCGAAACTGGATAGCCAAATTTCAGAGATGTATATCATACCGACATGACATGATATACTTTTAATGGTTTAGACAAAAAGAAAATTTCAAAACATGCTCTGCACCGTGGTCACATTATCTTTTTGATTTGAAAACTGTTGACGGTGTTATTTATTACTTTTATGCTTCTATCAATACTTCACACAGGGCTACTTAAAATAAGCAGCTGAACATTAACATGTTTAACATGTTTTGGCAGTTTTTAGAATTTTTGTTTGTTTGTTCACGCACATCTCCTACACCCCTGGAAGAAAATGCGGACGGATTTAAATGCGGTTTTCACGAATATGCTTAGCTATGACCAGATTGAAGTATAGGCTATGTTATTTTGCGCAAGGCCAGATTAAGGGAAGAAAAAAGGATTGAAGGTTTATATGAAAATCTACGCGTACGAAGTCGCGGGCAAAAAAGCTAGTTGTATAATAAAGTCATTTCCCGCGTCTATCTGTATATATACCATCTAACGCCTCCTAAACCACGCAACAGATTTTAATGCGGTTTTCACCATAAGTTAGATAATTTTTCAAGGAAGGTTTATATATATATAGTCGTATAATAAAACTTACACCCATGCAAAGCCGGGGCGGATCACTAGTTGAATTATAAATTCAAAAAGTTTGTATCCATGTTTGTCCATACGCAACTCCGTAACATTTTACATATTCTGTGAAAATTTCAATGAGCTGGTATTACAGTTCGGTTAAAAGGCAGGACGGACGGACAAGCAGACAGACAGACGGGCAGCTTAGCCTTAGTAATAGGGTCCCGTTTACACCTTTTACCCCTTTACTCCTTTGCGTACGGAACCCTAAAAGGCAGTCGAATGGATTTTATTAATCCGTGGTCAACGATGCTGGTCACAACTAGCAAATTTTTTTCTTTGCGTCTCTAGTTTTATGTTTTGTTTTATACTGTTTGTTGATCCTTAAATAAATTGAAAGTGAATCGGTTTCTTTAAGGCAAGCGTGATCCATCGTAGGCCGCATCATCGCTTAACATCAGGCGAGTTGGCAGCCAAGCGCAAGCCTATTTTACAATAAAAATAATAATATGGGGAACCGCCTTTTTTGCAATTGGTTGCAAATACGAGATAACTGAAAAGAGGGGGGTAGAGTCCATACTCTTACCTATATGCATGACGTAGTTAGATTTTTGTGAGAAGATTTTGTCTATAAACTCGGGGAAGATGATGCTGCGGTCGTAAAGATAAAACGGCCAGAACACTAAAAACACCAACTGTAATATAAAACAAACATTAATTAATTAATTAAGCTGTTTATAATTAGTGCTGTAAGCCAAACAAATGCAAAATAAAATTACTTTTCATCATCATCAACCAGAAGACGTCCACTGCTGAGCATAGGGTTAGGACTCCACACTGAACGACAACCTGCCATCTGCATCCACTGGATGCCCGCAACTCTCACAATGTCGTCGGTCCATCTAGTGGCAGGCCTACCTACGCTACGTCTTCCGGTTCGTGGTCTCCACTCAAAATACTTCCATCCCCATCGGTTATCGGTTTTTCGAAGAATGTGGCCTGCCCATTGCCACTTCTACATGCAAATTTTACTGGCTACATTGGTGATTCTGGTTCTTCGACAAATATCCTCGTTCCGGATTCTATCGCGCAAAGAAACTCCGAGCATATAGCCCTTTTCATTGCCTGCTATGTGTGAGTTGAGATGAGTTTTTCCCAAGAAGCGAAAACAGTACTGTCATCACTGGCAAGGGAATACACGTGATGAAATTACTTTTGGCTCATCAACAGCCAGAAGACGTCCACTAGTGAACATAGGCCTCCCCCTTTAACCTCCACTCTGAACGACACCCTGCCATCTGGATACTACCGACATTAACATCCGAACACCAAACCTCTTAAAAGTAGGTGAATATTATTAAGTATGTGATAGAAAGAAGAACAGTACTCCAAACTAGTAAGAACCATGAATAGAACTCTTTAACTTATTTAAATAATTAATTTACTCATTACTACTTCTTGTTTCACTCATTACTGCATCATTAGTTAAAAAAAATAAGGTAGTACCGAAAGTACCGAAAAAACCGTGAAATCCCGGTTCTGATGACGTTAAGTACCGAAATTCCCGGTTCTCAAAATCAGTACCGGTTCCGGAAACCCTAATCTGCATACACTGGATGCCCCACTTGATGATACTTTTGGTTGAAAAACAGTAATTGAGCATTGCCATTCGTGGCAATGCCGCCTGCATACTGGGGACATTTCACTAATGGTCTTTAAGATTTATTTTGAAGTTTCAGTTTTTAGTTAGTATATTAAGTTTCCGTTATAAGTTGTGTATAATAATATACCTTTTGTTCTATTTAAACTATTATTTTCCTCACCAATGATCCCGGAAACACGATGGATGAGAAGAAAGAGTCTCGGAACTTCTTCACGAACTTCGGCAGAAGGTGGTCTCTGTTTATCAGCGTGAGAATGTCACATGTCAGGGCTAGAGATGAGTAGGCTAACTGGAACGCCTGTAAATAAACATAAGCCTCCACATTAATAAACTTGGAGTACTCTTGGAATAGTAAAGCTGAGTTTTGTTTTTTTCTCTCTTTCAAATTTTGTACTTGATCTAAAAAGATACAAGACAGAGTAACCATTGTCACCGAACGCTGTACCGTGTATTTTAAAACAGCGCCATCTCTTGTAGAATACGTGAATTACTACTTAAGTTTTCACTTCTGATGTGCAGTCCTATGTCTGATGTGTTTTTTTTTCACTGTACCGTAAAATCGCCAATAACTACTACACGCATACTCATAATAAGATACATGCAGCAACACCAATAAACTAACTAGTCCATATGCAAAATAAAAGCGGCCAAGTGCAAGTCCAAGTCCCTTGCGCAATGAGGGTTCCGTACCACCTTATAAATTACTAACTACAGACGTACAAAAAAGTACTTCAAAACGACACCATGTCCAGGGGCCTTACCCCTAGCTTCACTTTTGCGAGCCAACTTTTAGTAGGTACCTGATAGGTACCTTAAATTAACCAACTCATTTAAGCTGCATCGTTTAAAAGCATCTAACTTGAATGAACGTAAATCCATTTTACTATGCGTGTGTGCGCGAAAATAGCAAAGCTTGGCGGCTATCAAATAACTGCCGCTTATCGTAGTTGATGGTACCGTTTAGACAAATAACACCTATGCGGGTCAACTTTTCGAGCTAGGGGTAAGGCCCCAGGGGATCACCCATCCAAGTACTGGCCGCGCTCGACTTTGCTTAACTTCGGTGATCGTACGAGAACTGGTGGTGAATAGAAATTTTTCACTGACTTGCACTTGGCCAGTATATATCCTTTGTTGTTTTACTTAAGAGTGTGTACTATAATCATGCCAAGTTTGACGCTTGTTTGTTTGACGTCTTACAAATTTTTCAGATCAACGCCATCTATTGCATTTTTATTATGTTTTTTTTTTAAATAACCTTACAAAAACTTCTTATTGAATGCGAATACTACAATAGACAACTCCACGGTTCAACAACAATATTCCTCAACGGTTAACCGTTGAGGAATTCCCTGCGTTTAGGAGCCAATCGTGCAGGGGCCTTACCCCTAGCTCGAAAAGTTGACCCGCATAGGTGTTATTTGTCTAAACGGTACCTTCAACTACGAAAAGCGGTAGTTATTTGATAGCCGCCAAGCTTTGCTATTTTCACGCGCACACGCATAATAAAACGGATTTTCGTTCATTCAAGTTAGACGCTTTTAAACGATGCAGCTTAAATGAGTTGGTTAAATTTAGGTACCTATCAGGTACCTACAAAAAGTTGGCTCGCAAAAGTGAAGCTAGGGGTAAGGACTAAGGCCCCAGCAGTCATTTCATAGTTAAACTCAAAACCGGCTATCATAATAAAATGAGTACACAGCATTTCATGTCTGTGCTGTTGACCGTTGAAGAGTTCCTTTGTCTGGAGATAATCCTGGATGTCCATTCAGGTTATGTTTAACATAAAAATGCATTGTCATCGGAACTGAATCAACATGTAAAAATTCAACTCGGTAGTAAGAGGAAGTGTTTATTCAGCATGCAATATTTGACCGAAACAAACTTACAATACGCGCAAGCTAATTTGAACAGAGTGACGTTGGCGCAAATGGCGCAAATGGCAGCGCAGTTCGCTATTTTAACCGACTTCCAAAAAGGAGGAGGTTCGATATTTTCCCCAATTGAGACCCGATTTCAAAAATTATTTTTTAGTTCGAAAGGGTATATCTACTCCCGAGGTGGTCCCATTATCATCAAGTCAGGATCTGATGATGGAATCTCAAGGAAATTGGACTTGATTTGGCTGGCACCGACTTCAAATAGATGTGGATAGCGCTTATAATACATAATTATATTAATTTACTAGCTAATGCCCGCGACTTCATACGCGTAGCGCAAAGTAATTAGTGGGTGGACGATTTGACTGACATATCCAAATATAAATGTTACACTAACGAACACGAACGGAACTTTAAATAGGCACAAATCCATCTGATTATTTATACTGAATATTTTATAGATAATACCTACACATATGACATGATTGTAGATTTATTGCTCTCCATTTTAATGCGGATTGTCATACTATCGTCATAGTATGATTTTAGTCTAGTTTTAATCTGACTCGATACAGGTATCCCGACATGTCCATAGTTTCAAATATATTTCAAGCAAATAATATATTACTTTCACTGGTTAAATACGTTGGAAGTGTGGAGCCATGGAGCCAATAAGGGAAAAAAATTGGTATAAGTCAAGCGAAATGTCATGCATGACAAACGTTATTATTGAATTATTAGTAAATAGTAAGTAGGAAGCATGGAGCGGTATCTATAATTAATCGCTGTTATTTAACATTACTCCGCGTAAAGACTGCCAATCAATGATGTCTAAATAATTTTTGCCCGCCTTCTGCGCCTCGACCCTTCCAACAACTAAACCGCTTTCGTTCACCACCATAACATCCAAAATAGCTGCTAATCATAGATCAGTAACAGATTAGATGCCGCGTGTTCACCTACTTTGCGTGTCTGTTATTGGTCTTAAGTTTGATCCTGGCAAAAAAAATTATTCATTTTAATCTCCGTCGACTTGGTATATTAGCACGTCAGAAGTCAATACAAAAATAAACGTACTTTAAATTACGCCATAATAAACTGTAAAACCTCTTCAAAAGCAGTTGGCTGTCCTGAAAATAACAAACACAAAAAAACTATTTGGTGCAGTCTATCGGAAGTTATGCGGGTACATACATTTCGGCGATTCGTTTTTATTTCATCATCATCATCAGCCAGAAGACGTCCACTGCTGAACATAGGCCTCCCCCTTTAACCTCCACACTGAACGACATCCTGCCATCTGCATCCACTGGATGCCCGCGACTCTCAAAATGTCGTCGGTCCATTTAGTGGGAGGCCTACCTACGCTGCGTCTTCCGGTTCGCGGTCTCCACTCAAGAACCTTACCTACTTCCCCATCGGTTAACAGTTCTTCGAGCGATGTGGCCTGCCCATTGCCACTTCAACTTGCAGATTTTAATAGCTATGTCGGTGACTCTGGTTCTTTGGCGAATATCTATATTTTTATTTACATATAGATTATATGGCAACAGCCGCTTCAGTCTTCCTACCTACCATGTCTGCGAGTAGAAGTCTATCATTACGACAACATTACTATAAAATAAGCTAGATGGCGGTATAAATAATTATAAAAAAAAAATTTTTTTTACTATTTATTATCATAAATTAATATAGCCTATGTTTCAATCAGGTATTTTATAAGCATATTCATGGAAACTGCTTTGAAATCCTTCTAGTAGTTTAAAAGATGTGCGCGGACAAACAAACAAACTGACAGCCGTCAGATTTGTAGTTCCATAGTTTGAAAATAGATTGCGTACTAAAACGATGTTTTGCGAAAAAATTGTAAATTTGCTTAAACTTTACGAATAATATTATTAAAAACGTAATAAGGTATTCAATAATTCCTAAAATAATGAGTGTAAATGGATCGTAGTTTCACAAATATGAAAAGTGCGTCTATTATAGGTAAATACGACACTTTACCTGAATCACGCAAACGGGATTTTTTTTGCAAGTTAAACCGATATCCGGTATTGCTTCTACTTAGTTAGAAGTCATGTGTGAAGGTATTTGATCTACACATTTATAATATGGTAGGGATAGGGATAGGGATAGGGATAGGGATAGGGATTTTTCGCTTTTGAGTGCCTATTTGTGATTTGGAAGTCGGTTTAATGTTTTATCATTAAAAATATTTTTTGCACTTTAGCGGGCTTGTTTTGTGGTGTGCGGGGGTTGAGTGCCTATGTTCATTCTGATCAAGTTAGCTTGCGCGTACTCTACATACAAAAATTTCAAATTAAATTAAATCTTGTAATAATGACAATCATATATCAATGTATTTTGCATAATTTATGCCGTATGCATTCAATGTCAATGGTTTTTGCTGATTTGCAAATCAGTTTTTTTTTTAATTTATGCTGTAAACAGTCAATGTCATTTTTTGCTGATTTACATATCAGCTTTATCAAAATTATGTAAATATATATATATATATATATATATATATATAACACGATATATATATATATATATATATATATATATATAGTATATATATATATATATATATACTATATATTAATATTTTATTAATAAATTATTTATTTTGTAGTGGTAGGACTCTCTTGCAGGTCCGCCTGGGGAAGTACCACACCTTTGCCAGTTATTCAACCGCCAAGCAGTAGAGGGCAAACACTACTGTGTTCCGGATTGAAGGGCAATGTTTCCAGCGAAATTACAGGGCACACAGAGATTTGACATCTTATATCTCGGGGTGACGAGCGCAGTGCATTGCCATCCATGGTTTTGAACTGTTGAAGTTCAAAAATCTGAGTGGCGTTGAGCTGTTTTGGGCAAGCGTGAAGAGCCATCAGGCGAGCGACTTCACTCGTCTCGTCACTCAGTATCATAAAAAAACCCATATAATATATCCTATCCTACTAATATTATAAATGTGTATGTAAGTTTGTTTGTAACGCTTTCACGCGAAAACTGCTAAATCGATCATCATGAAACTTGGTACACATATTCTTGGAGGTATTAGAAGTAACATAGGATACTTTAAAAACGGCTGGACCGATTTGGATGAAATTTTGTGTTCCTGGAGCGGGTTATAGTAGCGAGGCCGAAGGTCGAGCTAACACCCGTGCAAAGCCGGGGCGGGTCGTTAGTTTATAATAAAATCATAATTTTACAACGAAGTTTTGTTTAACACAATGTCGTTTCGTGACTTTGAGACAAGTTTTTTTTTAATTCCATATGTTAGAAATACCTACCAAAAACCGGCCAAGTGCGAGTCGGGCTCGCGCACTGAGGGTTCCGTACAAATTTAATAAATATGTCATACACACTCGAAGACCTTTACCCTCCAGCAAACGAGTAAAAGGTTATAATATTGAAGGACAAACTTAACTTTGCAGTAGAAAAAAGGTTCTTCCATACATCGGACTACATTATTGTCGGTTTTCCGAATACGAAATGTATTTAAGTTTATTTAATTTTTTTGTGATATAACTTCAAATTAATGACTTTAGGAATTGTCCTTTACATGTGTTGTGAGCCCTTGCTTAAGAAAGGTTGCATTTTCTCTTTTTAACGACTTCCAAAAAGGCGGAGATTATCAATTCATTTTTTTTTTTTTTTAACCTCATCTTTTGACTTGACTGCGTGAACAGATTTTGATGATTCTTTATTTATTTGAAAGCTAGTGCTTCCCATTTTGGTCCCATTTAAAAAAAATGTCCCAGATTCAATTTGGTCTAGTTCTGATGAAGTCGGTTTTTTATATTGATAACTAGCCCCGCTGTTTCACACGCGTGGTGATGAAAATTGGTGATGATGATGATGAAAGTAGCCTATGTGTTAATCCAGGACATAAGCAATGTTTATTCCAAATTTCATTTAAATCCATCCAGCCGTTTCTGCGTTATTGAGTAACAAACATCCATCCATCCATACATCCATTCACCCATCCAAACTTTCACATATATGATACTAGCCATCCGCCCCGGCTTCGCACGAGTGTAAGCTCGGCCTTCGGCCTCGCTACAAAATATAATATAGCCTATGTCACCCGGGGATAGTGTAGCTTCCCAACAGTGAAAGAATTTTTCAAATCGGTTCAGTAGTTTCGGAGCCTATTCATTACAAACATACAAAAATAGGTACAAATCTTTCCTCTTTATAATATTAGTGTAGATGTAGATTAGTGTGATTATTGCTATACGGAACCCTAAAAATACAAGCGTTTGCTGCATATAAGTCAGGGTCCTGATCTCCGATCCTTGAAGAGCTCATACAATAGAGATAAATACATTTGTTGCACCAACATCTAGCATAATAATTATGTATTCGTTTTCTGATTCTTATTCTGATTCTGAGAATGAATGCGTCACAACGGAGTTTATACTGTGCATCGCCAGCACAAAAAATGGCCGAAGATACGTACTGCCCAAGAATGGAACTCCCTGCCACCCTCGTTGTTTCCTGAGAACTACAATCTAGGCATCTTCAAGGCTAGAGTGAATAGATTTCTTCTAGATCAACGTGTTCCATCCTCGGCCACACCGTCGCTTACCATCAGGCGAGTTGGTGGCCAAAAGTAGATCTATACTTTTAAAAAAAATATACGAAAATATGACGGATAACAGTAGTTACAATGTTCAAAACAGTAAGAAACTGTCCTTGCATAGAAGTCAGTGTTCTGGTCTCTGGGTCCCTCATGATAAGCTACTCTTGTATAGAGGTCAGCATCACAGCTGAATTGACGCTGTGCATTGCCAGCTTACCAGAGTAGCCGAAGATGCAAAATAAGACAAGTTACCAGCACTTAAAATGTTCCAAACAGTAAGAAACCATCCTTGCATTGAAACCATGGTCCTGATTTCCTGGGTCCTTCATGATAAGCTCCTATTGTATAGAGGTCAGCATCACAGCTGAGTTGACGCTGTGCATTGCCAGCTTACCAGCATGCCCGAAGATGCAAAACTTATCCAAGTTACCAGTACTTACAATGTTCCAAACAGTAAGAAACCGCCCCTGCATTGAAACCATGGTCCTGATTTCCGGGTCCCTCATGATCAGCTCGTCTTGAGTAGAGGTTAGCATCACAGCAGAATTGACGCTGTGCATCGCCAGCGTGGCAGCATGGCCGACTATGCGGAGGTATATATGGGGCAGCATTGCTGGAACCTCGACCGATATAAATCCAAGGCTGAAATAATAAATAGTTGTTTCACACCACCTGCTCGACAATGTCCAATTACATATCATGCAACCTCAAAGTAAAGCATTATCTCTTAAGGGATATAAAGTTGTATGAAACTCCCTAGGGAGGGAATAAAGTGATTTGCATTTGGAACGTTAAATTCGTGTGGAAACTCGTGGAAAACTCTGAGTGAAAAATGCCCATGTGGCATTGTAAAGAGGTTTGTTCGAAAATCGAACTGGCCACCATAAGCAGAACTAAAAAAAAAGTGCATTTACAAAGAATGTGAAACAAAAGACGGTGTTTGGTCCTGTGATTTTCATTGAAACCTTTTTATTGTCTCGCAGAAGGTGTGAAAAGTAGAGTATGCTCCTCTGGAATAAAGCCTGTCTTCGTCTTGGGCAGCTTGAATAGATACTTAAATAAATTAAACTGCAGTTTCGATACCATCACTCAGAAAACGGTGATAGAAAACATCGTGAGGAAACCGGTATGTCCAAAAGTTCAAAGAGATATGACATTCAACAAATAATATTTAAAATGTAAAAATCTAAATATATTCTTGTGTTTTGATCAAGTTTATTTGAAGGTAATCATTACTAGTAATTATTATTCTGTTGGTCAGACGTTGTTCAGCTGAGGTTAAAGTAACGCTCTTTAGAGCGTTCAGTGGGGTTATCACTTCACTTGCGCGTTCACCTAGTTTGCTGTACATCCCTCTACACGTCATCGCTTAACCTCAGGCGAGTTGGCGGCCAAGCGCCTGTGGGCCGACTACACTAAAAGGCGATACAGTGACCTCCACGTCCTCTATAACAACGCATTTAGGAGGTTGTTGGGGCTGCCCCAATTCTGCAGCGCCTCAGGCATGTTTGCGGACGCTCACACTGCCTGTTTTCATTCAATCATGAGGTCGCGGGCCGCGTCCTTGGTGCGCAGAGTTGGGGCCAGCTCTAACACCATCCTGAGAATGATTGCGGCCAGGTTAGACTGTGCTTTCCTCCGGCATTCTTGTGAGACATGTACCGGTATTTATGACGGAGAGAAAGTACCTAGTGATTCTACCTGACATTATTATTAATTTGAATTAGCGTTTGTGTCTCAGAATACAATTCTTTCTGTACTGTTCTGAGGTTTGGGTGTTCTTAATGAATTTCGTTTTTATATATTTATTAACCATGTAATTTTTTTTTTCTGTTATATTTTTTTTTATTTGTGTTATTTTTATTATTGTGAAAGTATGACTAAGTAACTATTGTATGGGTGTTTTAGCCTGAAATAAATAAATTTGAATTACGTAGCTAATCAATTAGTTCTAATAATTACCTAGCCTGCAATTTTTGACAATTGACACCCTTATCCGATGACTTTTTAACCGTCTTCCAAAAAGGAGGAGGCAATCAATTCGACTGTTTTTCTTAATGTTTGTTAAGAGAAAAACATAATTAATACATATTTTAACCGACTTCCAAAAAGGAGGAGGCTCACAATTCGTCTGTCTTTTTTAAATGTTTTTTACCGCAGAACTTTCGCCTGGGTGAACCGATTTTGATGATTCTTTTTTTATTTGAAAGCTTGTGCTTCCCGTGAGGTCCCATTTCAATTCGGTCCTGTTTCACAAAGGTTTAAATTTACATTAACACCTACACATTATGTGCCAATTCAACTTGGAAATGTTTGCTATGTCGGTGACTCTGGTTCTTTGGCGAATATCCACGTTCCGGATTCTATCGCGCAAAGAAACTCCGAGCATGGCTCTCGCCATAATGTTTGTTCACACAGTTACTAATGGAACTAATAAAAGCGATACTTACTCACCTCTATTCCACCTTCTTTTTATTCACAAAAAACACATCACAACTACAAAATTAAAAACTATACATATTCTACAAAAAAGATTGTAAACAACATAGTATTTTAAAGTATTTTTTATCCAAGATGTTGTTTTTAACACATTAATTTTTCAATAACCTTTCCAGTACCCTAAAAGCGGAATTATTTTTATTGTAAAGTCGTAGAGGCCGTGTCGGACTGCCGCCGGCGCCGGTCTGTTGATCACTAAAAGTCTTGTTTATAATGGTGATTTCTATGCCAACGACTACGCTTTTCAACCAAGTTAGCTGTAAAGCTAAATAAAAGAGCTACCATCACATTTTCTAAACAAAACTGACGGCGTTCGTAGAAAACTTTTAGCGAAATCATTAGGCCAACTCTTTAAGTAAATTGGTCGGTTCGTAGTACCGTTATGTAGCTATTATCTGTTGTAGAATACGCAAGGTAGGTAGGTATAGATGATTTCCTGTTAGATTTTATTTAAAAAACTAAAGTTTTTTCTTTAACTTTTCTCAGCAGTTTTGTGAGTAATAATGGCTAGTTTCCCTATTTTTTGTTTGACTAATTTTTTTATCTGCTAATATGGCTGTTTTTTGTCATATTTTTTTTTTATTTCTTAACATGTTCATATAAATTTTAACGTCTTAATGGTTAACTTTATATATGAGATGTTGTTGCCTCTTTTTTTTACTAAATTTTCCTCATATTTTGGGGGTTCATATCATAAAAGCTACCGTGAAGCTATGTGTGATTTTTTTATGTGATGAATTGTTGTTATATTTGATTATTTATATCTATATACATATATGTTTTACCCCAAAACGCTATGAAAAAGAGTAATGTTTTTTTGCGTGGATGTAGGTTTGTATCATTATCATCATCACCATCAGCCAGAAGACGTCCACTGTTGAACATAAGCCTCCCCCTTTAACCTCCACACTGAACGACAGCCTGCCATCTGCATCCACTGGATGCCCGTGACTCTCGCAATTTCGTCGATCCATCTACAGGGAGGTC
Organism: Agriopis leucophaearia; assembly: GCA_949125355.1. NCBI lineage: Eukaryota > Metazoa > Arthropoda > Insecta > Lepidoptera > Geometridae > Agriopis > Agriopis leucophaearia. The sequence continues at coordinate 3,512,336 of OX421289.1, forward strand.
TTCCAGTTCGTGGTCTCTAGTCATGAACCTTTCTTCCCCATCGGTTATCAGTTCTTCGAGCAATGTGGCCTGCCCATTGCCATTCAACTAACAAATTTTAATAGCTATGTCGGTGATTCTGATTCTTTGGCGAATATCCACGTTCCGGATTTTATCGTGTAAAGAAACTCCGAGCATATTATGGCAATGGATTTCAGGGTTGGTCCCATAGTAAAATTTAGTTAAGTAACATAATGATGAGTACAATAACCTCCTTAACCGGCTGAGACAGTATATATGCGGAGCCCTGTATATTGCTGATTTGACATACATCCACACTTTAATATTATAAATGCGAAAGTAACTCTGTCCGTTTGCTACATAATCACGGCTAAACGGCTTAACCGATCTCGATAAAATTATGCGAGGTACCTAATAGTATGTATCATGAGGACGGACATGCTATTTTTTTGTGAAGAAATAGCGGACGAAGTCGCGGGTAGGTACAGCTAGTTATGCATAATCTTTTTAATAATCCACTGCTGGACTTCGGCTTACCACGGGCGATTTGGCCATATCAATCACGCTGGCCCAGTTGTGGGATGGTAGATTCTCATACGCTATAGAATTTGTCCGTTTCCTTATGATGTTTTCCTTCACCGAAAATCCAGTGATACGAGAATCCGTAACTCCAAAGACCTCATTAGTATGTCGTCTTCTGTGTGTATATATATATAATAGGCTTGCGTTTGACCGCCAGCTCGCCTGATGCGGTCTACGATGGAGCACACTTGCCTAAAAGAAACCGATTCACTCGTGATTTGAAGACACCCAGATTGTAACTATCGGCATGGATTAACGTACTTAGTTTTGTCGATGCTATCGGGGAACACCCATTCAGGTAGCGCATCCCACAGATTAGCAGTTCGCATAATAAATGTGGAATCAAAGCGCTTCGTACGGGTTTTCGGAATATCAACCATAAAGCGGTGTCGATTTTTCGTGCCCGCTCTGGCAGTCCGATAGAAAAATGTCCTCTCCATACTAAGGTTGCCTGGAAGAGATCGCTTATAGCGATAAGGCGGCCAATTATTTCACTAGTTTTAAGTTGTGTTTGTCATATTATTATGTACCTATGTAATTTTTGGTGTGAACAATAAAGAGTTATCTATATATTGGTATGGGCCCGGGATTTGAACCCGCGATCTCACGATTTCAAGTGTAGCGGTCTCCCAAATTGATTACCACGGCCTTTGCAGCTAGGAAATGTTAACTAAAATACTGTTGGGTGTTTTTAAATATTTTATTAATGTAATATTTACAAGTATTTAAGGAAAAAAAAAACTTTAAACTTAATGTGAGTGTGAGAATGGTGATACGTTTCATGTTCGGCGGGAAATTCAAATTTCAAACAGTTTTTTTTGTCAAGTTTTGTTTGTTTCCTTGTAGCTAAGCCGGGTAATTATTGTGAAATGACACAGTGTTTGCGCAAATCATTGGTTGTTCTTTACATTATCATGTGCAGCTATTAATCAGTTACTCACCATATTACTTACATTTGTAAATAAACCGTTTGAAACAGCAAAAATTTGTTTATTGACAAATGTGTGTAATAATGTGCATTAGAGATAAATATATTTACGTGAGATTGTAAAAAAAAAAAAACAATTTGCGCAAACATCATGATCGTTTACAATAATTTCCCGGTCTAGCTACAACCCAAAAAAACTGTTTGAATTTTGAATTTCCTGCCATAAGTGAAACGTATCAACTTAAACAAAATAAATTAACGTTTTTAATTATTAAATTTAACAGTATTTTTTAATACTTCTTTCTCTCCACAGAAAGTTGCTAACACGCCATTGTCCAAAGTAGTATATTGGAAGCAAGGTGAGAATAAAAACCAAGAAGATCACGAAAGAAACGGAGCAGCATTTATACAGCATCGTCATTAAAGGGTAGGGGAACTCCCCTATCTCGAAGAACGTTTTGAAAATTCTGAAACAATAATGTATATTTTATAATAAAAAACCTACTTCTAGACCATACTAGATATCCAAACTTTAAGCTAACTAGTGAATCAAATTGAAAACCAACTATTTTTTTATGAAATACGTATTTTATATAAGTGCCAATAAAGTTTGAGGGTTGCCATCAATTTCTCTGCGATCCCATCATCAGATCCTAACTTGGTGACAATGGGATCAAATTGGAAGTACACCGAAGAAAAGTTTAAACTTTTTAAATCGGTTGACAGTCGGCGGAGAAATCGGTTCATTAAAAAAAACAGTGGAACCGTCCTCCTTTTTTGAAGTAGGTTAAAAATGACAACTGTTATGTCACTAACAAAGATTGAAAGTTCTCATCAAAAGTTTTGCTAAAAGAAACCACAAACCAAAATGTCATCTGTGTATATATTTTTTGGTTTTTCAAAAATAACCGAATCAATTTCGATGAAATTTATAAGGTACCGCCTCTGAAGTTGACCTACCAAACAAAAGAATCATTAAATTCAATTCATATTTGGAGGAGTAATCGCTTAGGCGAGTCGGTGACAAGATTCTTTTCACCACCGGTTCGCGTACGATCACCGAAGTTAAGCAACGTCGGGCGCAGTCGGTACTTAGATGGGTGACCGCCGTGGGAATGATGCCTGTTGCACTAGTTTTTTGTACTTTATTAGTAAACAAATTATGTGGTAGTACGGAACCTTCAGTGCGCGAGCCCGACTCTCACTTGGTTGCTTTTTTATTATATAACCCCCATATTAATAAACACGGGCAGTTTTTTTTATATTATATTCTTTTATTCACTATTCTATTTACAAACGGTATAAATAAAAAAATACACAAAATATTTCAAACCTGTGTCACTTGATCCATTGGAGGACGATTGCAATTTGATACCACCAATCCATTGCTACAGATCCATTGCTATCCTATAAATATATACCTACCTAAAAACAAACGCTAAACTAAAGGAATTAAATAATTAATAACGTGCCATTATATGATTTTAAATTCCTGAAAATACTTTTCCCATGAGGAACACGGAGCAGTTACACCGTGTTTTGTATTTTACGCATTTGAACTCAATTGAAAAGGACAAAAGACGGAGTAACTACTGCAAGGCTACTCCACACTAGGGGGAAGAATTTTTAGTTTAAACTTACACTGCGAGGTAGAAGCCAGAGAATGCAACCATCAGACTGATATTCAGCTTGTGTGATGATGGAGGCTGCCGCGGCTGGAAGACTAACTCCCACAGGGTAGCTGGAATCACAATCACTAGATGGATCAGTATTTTGTGGTAGAACTTTTCAAAGCTTTTTTAAAGTTTATGTTGGATTTTCCCGTCTGCTGTTTTCTCGCATGCATATTATCACTTTAATGAAGATATAAAACCATTAAAAATGAATTTCCTAAAACAAACAAAACCATAAAGTTATATGATTATTTACGGGATATTTACCGTGGTGTGCGCATGTAACTGCGCCGAAATATCGGGACCTCCTTCCACAATCTTACCACGGTAAATATCCCGTAAATAATCATATAACTTTAGTGAACAACCGTGATAGTTTAATACAGTGTTAAACAAAACCATGTTTTGAGGAAGCAGAGGAAATATAAAAAGGCAGATAATGAAATGAATGTCCGTTAGTCTATAGAGCGAAATTTTACACCGTTTATGTATAGGTTGGTACAAGGGGTCCATAATTTTCCTACCTACTATTAATGACTTCACCATCATCATAAGCCAAAAGACGTCCACTGCTGAACATAAGCCTCCCCCTTAGACCTCCACACTGAACGACAGCCTGCCATCTGCATCTACTGGATGGCCGCGACTCTCACAATGTCGTCGGTCCATCTAGTTGGGAGGCCTACCTATGCTGCGTCTTCCAGTTCGTGGTCTCCACTCAAGAACCTTTCTTCGAGTAATGTGGCCATTGCCACTTGCAAACTTTGCCACTTTGCAAACTTGCAAATTTTAATAGTTATTCGGTGACTCTGGTTCTTTGGCGAATATCCACGTTACGGATTCTATCGCGCAATGAAAGTTCGCTCATAGGGTTCCTTACTTACATTAAAAACTTAAAACCTAAAAAAAAACATGCATGACCTCAGAATAATTGACTCTTAGAATAATAACTAAAGGTGCGTGGTTGATTCTGTTTCTATTGTCCTAACTTTTTGCTTCACACGAAGGACGTTATAAAAACTATTATAAAATCCTCTACACGGCATAAATATCTGGGACATTATTGCACACTTGGTCATCTGACCCCAAACTAAGCAAAGCTTGTAATATGGCTGCCAGAGACTGATATACATACATATATATTTTTAAATACATACTTAAATAGATATTAACACCCAGACATAGAACAAACACAAATGTTCATCACACAAATGTTTGTCCTACGTGGGAATTGAACCCACGCCCCCAAGCGCAGAAGGCAGGTACACTACCAACTGAGCTAACGGGGCTGTCGAATATATACATAGAATATCTACAGCTTATTATTTTAGCCAGTGTCAGTAAATTTTTGATTCACCGTCCACCGTCCGTCCGTTGATTCTATTCTCTGAATAGCACTAGCGCTCCGCATGATTAAGATCTCGTCAGACGTCTAGACAATCAAAAAATACATAATTGCGATATAATGAACTGTAAAAACTCTGGAATATCAATTGGCTGCACAAATGGAAGTCGTAAGGAAATATCATAGTAATTACAAAAAAAAATAGTGCGTTTCACCAAAGAGTTCTCTCGTCGTAATGTTGGCTCCCCTGCACTTTCCCTGTAATGTGTATGGGAAGTGCAGGGGAGCCAACATTACGGGGAGAGAACTTATTTGGTGAAACGCACTATACACGCTGAGTATTTGTAAAAAACTAACTCGTTTTCTGTATGGGATTTCTGCCCCCTTATTTTTTTTAAAGTGTATATATAACTAAATATTCTGTGAATATTTCAAGCGTCTATCTCTTGCCGTTATGAATATCGAGCGAAAACGAGCAAAAAAATCACGTTTGTTGTATGGGAGCCCCCCTTAAATATTAATTTTATTTTAATTTAATTATGAATTTTTAAAGCAAATATATAACTAAATATTCTGCGAATATTTCAAGCGTTATCAAGTCAAGCTGTTGCCGTTATCAATATCGAGCAAAAACGAGCAAAAAATCACGTTTGTTGTATGGTAGCCCCCTTAAATATTTATTTTTTTGTATTTGTTCTTATCGGTAACGAAAATACATCACCTGTAAAAATTTCAACTGTCTAACTGTCACGGTTCATGAGATACAGCCTGGTGACAGACGGACAGAAGGACGGACAGCGGAGCCTTAGTAATAGGGTCCCGTTTTACCCTTTGGGTACGGAACCCTAAAAAAGTACAGTCTACTTTTTTATTATTTAAGAAGAAGACTAGGCTTCCGTTTGACTGCCAACTCGCCTGGGATGAAGCACGCTTGCCTAGAAGAAATCGATTCACTCTTGATTTGAAGACACCCAGATTGTAACTATCAGGGATCACCCATTCATAAGCGCATTCCACATACTTCTAGCAGTTCGCACGATATAAATGGAATCAAAGCGCTTTCGTACGGGTTTTCGGAATATCAACCATAAAGCGGTGTCGATTTATCGTGCCTACTCTGACAGTCCGATAGAAAAATGGAGGGAATGAAATCATGCAAAACACTGTTTTAAACTATCACGGTTGTTCACTACAGTTATATGATTATTTACGGGATATTTACCGTGGGATATTTTCAGTCTTCCCGTGAACACGGTGCATGTAACTGCGCCGAAATATCCGGAGCTCCTTCCACAACCTTACCAAGATAATTATCCCGTAAATAATCATATAACTGTGAATCATGCAGAGTCGATGCAACACTCCGAAATGTATCCGATAGTTATTATCAATATAAAAAACCGACTTCATAAAAATGACAGAACTGGGGCCTTACCCCTAGCTTCACTTTTGCGAGCCAACTTTTAGTAGGTACCTGATAGGTACCTAAAATTAACCAACTTATTTAAGCTGCATCGTTTAAAAGCGTCTAACTTGAATGAACGATAATCACGCACACACGCATAGTAAAACGGATTTTAGTTCATTCAAGTTAGACGCTTTTAAACGATGCAGCTTAAATGAGTTGGTTAATTTTAGGTACCTATCAGGTACCTACTAAAAGTTGGCTCGCAAAAGTTAAGCTAGGGGTAAGGCCCCTGGACCAAATTGAAATATGACCAAACGGGAAGCACCAGCTTTCAAGTAAAAAAATGAATCAATAAAATCATTCACCCAGTCGAGTAAAAAACATATTTTAAAAAACAGTCGAATTGAGAACCTCCTTTTTGGAAGTCGGTTAAAATCCATAACAACTTTAACGTCAATGACCTGGTAAAATTGCAGAATGCATCACATGGTTCGATATATTGCCCACAATCTTGGTGGTGTAGTACGGGAGAATCAGTTCTCGGTCGTACAGGAAGATGGGCCAGAAGCAGGTCGTTATCAACTGAAAATGGAGAAACTCATATTTTAAGAGCCGTAATACTGATTAGCCGTTTATAATGATTGTTGCCCGTATGGACTGCCCCATCCACACTAAATGGATGGGTATTGTAATGGGCGAGATATAAATGTATTGTAATATATTATGTACACACTAGAACAAACAAACATATCCTACAAATTAAAAATTCCGTCGAAATTACTACCTTGTGGCAGGGTTCCTAGAACACTGGCAGAATTGCCTCGCTGTATGGCAATACTTAATTTCTAATTAATTAATTTGTAATTGTAATTTTAATAATATGAATATTGTAATTAGATTTTAACTAGTATTTAATGATGTTTTTATTATTTTGATGCTCTTTTATTTTTAACGTGTGAATATGGATGTTATCTTCCGAAATAAAATTATAAATTTAAAAAAAAAAAAAAAAATTTTTTTTACTGCCATCTGCCTCAGTTATGTCAATGAAAAGGTTTCAATAGTCATGAAAAAATTACCTAACCTACTGTCATCCCACATGATGCATCTACGGAAGTATTTCCGGAATATAATAAAAATAACTTAACGTACTCTTGTCACCCTACAATATATTTTTTTTTGGGATGGTTTGGAATGTACCTACCAATTGCAGCTTATATGTCTATTTGATTTTCGAAATGCCCTATTAAGTAAATTATTTTGTAACCAAAATCTGTAATATATTTACTTACCAAGCTAAAAGGTACCACGATGCTAGCAAACAATAAATCCCGCGCTTGTTTCACGTGCTTCAAAAACTTGTACTGATCACCCACAGTCAATGTCAGCAGTTCACAAGACAGCCCTAGTGTAGCGTGGACGGTCTGAGCTGCCTGAAAAATAATTAAGACTGAAATTACTAATTTTATTATTCTTTTTTATTACTAGTTGCCCGCGCCTTCATACGCGTAGATTTTCAAACAAACTTTCAACCCTTTTTTCCTCCCATAATCCGACCCTTGCGCAAAATAACATAGCCTTATACTTCACTGTGGTCATAGCTAAGTATATTCGTGAAAACCGCATTTAAATCCGTCCAGTGGTTTAAGAGAAATGCGCAAACAAACAAACTGACAAAAAAAATATCTAAAAACGGTCGTGTTCAGTAATATAATATAAACAGATTAAAATGTTATATAATTGTTCCTTAATTTTGAACACATTTATTTTGTAATGGAAACTGACGTGGTTTTCACACATTTTATTTATATTACACGGGAATTACTCGCGCCAACTATAGTTGCAATCGCATTCAGCGGTCTTTTTCAAGGTGGATGCGCGCGCGCGGCTACATACATTACACGCACACATACAGCATTTATTTTGGCTTTCGGTGAACGACTCTATACCCCCCTTTTTTATTTTTTATTAATTCTTAGTTAATCCGCCGTAACATTACATAATTCTGTGAAAATGTCAACTGGCTATCTATTACGGTTCGATAGATACAGCCGGCTGACAGACAGACATCGTAGGGTGCCAACGTAGTATTAGGGCCCCGTTTACATCATTTGGGTAAGGAACCCTTAAAAGAAGATGAAAATACTTACGAAATTCCAAAAAGTGATGAACTTGTACACGAACCCAGCGAAGAGCTGTATATTTGGATCTTCCAACACGTCCTCATTGAAGTTCCCCAGCATCACGTAGGAGTTGATCGTGTGCATCAGTATGGTGATGGAGTACCCAGCCATGCGGTAGTACGATAACCTGGAACCACAGTTTTTTTTTTCTTGTTTAAATTAGAACCAGCCGTTCAAGGCATTTTTGTAAGAAATTTGTAAACTAAATAAAATAAAAATAATATTTAAATATTTTGTTAATTTTGTATATAAATTTGTATTGCACACGCGCGATCAAAATTAGTAAAATATGTAATAATTACGGGAGCAGAACAGTCGCTGTCCATTGATCGAAAACGATTATTTTTAAGATTGTGTGGCATTCCGCATTTAACGCACTATATGCATGAGAGTCAACAAGGACGGGGAGATGAAATTTAGGTAGGATTAAAGAAGAGGTACGTGACTTCTGTCATTACAATTTCATCATTGACAGCCCCGTTAGCTCAGTTGGTAGTATACCTGCTTTCTGCGCTTGGGGGCGTGGGTTCGATCCCCACCTGGGACAAACATTTATGTGATGAACATTTGTGTTTGTTCTATGTCTGGGTGATAATATCTATTTAAGTATGCATTTAAAAATATATATGTATGTATATCAGTCTCTGGCAGCCATATTACAAGCTTTGCTTAGTTTGGGGTCAGATGATCATGTGTGCAATAATGTCCCAGATGTCCCAGACAATTACTAAGCATAAAACAGAATCGAATTAATAGTTTTAGCGTAAACAATCACTATCAGCCTATCATATTTCCAGTGCTGGGACTCTGACCTTCTCTCCGGAGATAGAGTATGGACCAATGCATGTTGGTGAATGTCATTATGTCTTTGAACTTGGGTTCAGTCTCTTCACGAGGTTTTCCTTCGACAAAATCAGCGAAATTACAGGGCACACAGAGATTTGACATCTTATATCTCGGGGTGACGAGCGCAGTGCACTGCCATCCAGGATTTTGAACTGTTGAAGTTCAAAATTCTTATTTGTATATAAAGATATATTAATATTTATTCAGGTGGCACTTTTTTTAACTGACTTCAAAAAAGGAGGGGCGTTTTCTATTCTTTGGTTGTTTTTATGTTGTTACCTCAAAACTCCGTCATTTATGAACCGATTTAGAAAATTCTTTATTATTTAAGTATATAAAAGGTTGCCCGGAAGAAATCGCTCTAGGCCAGGGTTTCTTAAAGTGGGGTCCATGACGCGAGTGCTAGGGGTCCACATTCGCGAGGTTTATTTACTATTCGTTTGAAGTATGCAGTTATTTTTTTTAGAACATAGATATTTATTACAATAACTTAAACAACATTCCAATAGTAAAAAAATATAAAAAAACGATATGTTAATACCTAACTACTAAACTAATCTATTAAACCGCTACCAGTGGGAATCGTCCCCAAAATGCTGGCCCCATTACCACGTTGTATGGCAATGCTCACTCTTTGAGCAAAGTAGAGGCCAGCATTCTGGTCACGAGTTGTATCAACCAGACGTGATGATAAATATTTGAATTTTTTTTTGATAGTTATGCAGTTCTGTTATTTAAATAAACAAAACCAAAAATCAAGTAATTGTCAAGAAACGCTGTTTTCCTATTTTAAAATTCTGTTCGCAAGGGATCCGTAGTGTTACTGAAACATTGAAAGTGGTCCGTGACTACAAAAAGTATAAGAACCATTGTTTTAGGCGATAAGGCAGCCCATTATACTGCCGTATTATTATTTTTGATGTTAGTTTAAGTTTCATATGTAGTTTTTCGGTGCGTAATAAAGATATTATATTGTATTGTATTTGTATACTTTTAGATTGGTTGCATAGAAATGTTATCAGAATCGGTTTAGTAATTTGGCTTTTAAATCATTATAACTGGACATGACATTATTTTGGTATCCAATTTATTGAAATTGCGTATTTAACTAATTTTGGAAGTAGTTTTTATGGATAATTATAAATGACGTAGTACGTAAGGTAGATCGTTGATTATAATAAATTTTAACATAACTACACACCACGTTTCCTTGTGTAGATTTAAAATTAACATTGTCCTTGGGTATGTAGTGTAAAGAAACTTTTCCGGGGACCTAGTTTGGTGACAAATTTGCTTAGATACATATATTTGCAAATATTTAAATAAATTTAGGACATAATTATATCTGTACTATATATAAACACGCATATGGATTGTTCTTGTTTTCAACCGGATTGTTAACCGCCTTCAAAAATGACGGAGGTTTTATGTTCCACTGTTTTTTTTTTGTTGTTATAATATAATTTCACCGATTTCTCCGCCAATTGGTTCAAAAAACGAGGAGGTTATCAATTCAATTGTATGTTTTCTTGTATTTTTGGTACGTGGTTACTCCACCAATTTATGAATTAATTTTGATGATTCTTTTTTGGTTGGTACTTCAGAGGTGGTCCCATATAAATTTTATCGAAATAGACTTAGCAATTTTTGAAAAAATTATCAAATACAAAAAAATATATACACAGATGTTGTTTTGGTTTGTAGTTCCTTTCAGCAAAAGTTTTTATGAGGACTTTCATTTCTTCAATCTCTATTTTTCAACGGCTTTATTCTACTTTTTTACCGACTTCCAAAAAGGAGGAGGTACTATGTTCGTCTGTATGTTTTTTTTTGTTTGTACATCGATATTTTTTTAGTTTAAGTTTGTACGTGTAGGTATATATAGTCTTGAAGTCGGTTATTCTATTTTTTTCATTAACTGCATTATTTTCTATTATTAGGCATGTCGTTACAAGTGAAACTTATTTTGGTGACATAGAGCTGATCTGATGATGGAAAAGGTAGTCAAAGGGATCGCCTGAATGGTGTACAGTAGCTATCGTGTTTAGGCATGAGCCTTTTTTTTGTAATAGGTGGTAAACAAACAGACGGGCCTACTGATGGTAAGCAGTCACCGTCGCCTATGGATACTTGTAACACCAGAGGCATCACAAATACTTTGCCGACTCTTTAAGACTCTATTAACTCGCCTTTTCAAGAACCCCATGTAGTAGTTTCTCGGAAACACCGCGGAATGTAGCTCATTCTACATTTTGCCTAAAACGAGTAAATAAACAAAAAACATTACCTGTTTTTTTATGATACTGAGTTTTACGAGACGAGTGAAGTCGCTCGCCTGATGGCTCTTCACGCTTGCCCATAACAGCTCAACGCCACTCAGAATTTTGAACTTCAACAGTTCAAAACCCTGGATGGCAATGCACTGCGCTCGTCACCCCGAGATATAAGATGTCAAATCTCTGTGTGCCCTGTAATTTTGCTGGAAACATTGCCCTTTAATCCGGAACACAGTAGTGTTTGCACACTACTGCTTGGCGGTTGAATAACTGGCAAAGGTGTGGTACTTCCCCAGGCGGACCCCTGCAAAAGAGTCCCACCACTACAATACCACCACTGAATAACTATAATTCGTTTTGAAGAGTCCCATACTACCATTTGGAGACGAAGATCTGATGATAGAGCCGAAAGGTGGTTAGTAGAACTTTTTAATACCAGTAAACCTCCTCCATTTTCTTTTTTTGATTACTATTATTGTCTAAACAATTATTTTATATTTTATCTAAATTACAACTATCACAGCAATTATCTAATTCGATAGTAGGTATTATTATATTTTTATCCGACTTCAAAAAAAGAGGACGGTTCTGTTCCACTGTATATCCATCCATACTAATATTATAAATGCGAAAGTAACTCTGTCTGTTTGCTACATAATCACGGCTAAACGGCTTAACCGATCTCGATAAAACTTTGCGAGGTAATAGTATGTATCATGAGGACGGACATAGGCTATTTTTTTCGAAAGAAATTGCGGACAAAGCCGCGGGTACAGCTAGTACGAGTATATGTAATTCTTTGGAATTCGATTTTTCTGAATTCAATTTTCGTGTTGAATTGTTGCTCGGATTCTTTCTTTTGTTGCGGGCTCTTGGCACTGTCCATTCCTAGTGTTCCAATGATGACCTGTTTCTGTAGTGTTAGTGTTAGCATGTATTTTGTTCAATTAGTAAAGGCACTTGCCTTAAAAAGAAAATTAAAAAAAATGTTCCTACTCAATACTACAATGTTGTAATGAGAGTAGATATCTGCCTACAAACTGGTACGCAGTTTGGCAGAGTTGTATATACATAGCATGTACTTTATACACTGAGATAAATAACAATAAAAAAAATTAAAAAAAAATATTTGAAAGTTTGGATGGATGGATGGACGTTTGTTACTCAATCACGCAGAAACGACTGGATGGATTTGGATGAAATTTGGAATATACATTGATTATGTCCTGGATTAAAACAAAAGCTACTTTCCATCATCATCATTATCACCGATTTTCATCACCACGCGGGTGAAAACGCGGGGCGCAACTGGTTATATATATTTTATTTATGTACACCGATTTCACCACCAACTGTTGGAAAAAATCTTTTGGTTAGTGGGGTATACTTCCAGTTTGGTCTCATTGTCACCAAGTCACGATTTGATGATGGGATCCTTAGGAGATTGAGGGCAACCCTCAAATCTAATAGGCACTTATTCATATATTTTTAAAGTTGTTTTTTAATGTGACTCACTTGTTTATATTATTTATTCGAGTATACCTAATTATAATTGACTCTGAGGTCATATAAAATAACTTGCCTGGTTGCACTTATATCCATGTTCACCATATTTTTATAACAATAGTAAAAATCACCAAAAAATAACAGATAGAAATAAAATGTACTCAGGTCTGGCCCAGCGTAGCTCTGTCGAACTTATAATGCGTAATTATCCGCTTGATAATAAAGAAAAATAATATTATGCGTGAACCAGAAATGCTTGTTTTATCTCTAGCTAGCTATTCTCCGTGGATCTACCCACGATTCAAAAAAACAAATTGGTTCAAAACGGTTCATATTTATGTAAAACTAGCTGCGCCCTGCGGTTTCACCCGCGTGATGTTGAAAATCTTTCCTGCTTCCATAGAACAGCCATGATTTTTTGCCGTTTTTATAGATAATGCTACGGAACCCTACGTGCGCGAATCCGACTCGCACTTGGCCGGTTTTGTTTTGACGTATTGAAGCATTTAAGAGGATGCTAACTGATTACCACTAACCTTGTATATTATATAATAATAGTTACTATGGAATAAATCACCATTATATCACCATAGTTGGTGTTACAGGTATCCATAGGCGACGATGATCGCTTACCATCAGGCGGCCGGATTGCTTGTTTGCCACCTATGACATAAAAAAACCATGTATGAAAATAACAAACAGACAGTGTAACAGAGTCACATACACATATATACTATTATAATATGAATTGGTAATGTATGCTACGGGAATTCAGATTGTTATCAGATGAACGTATGACGTCTATAATATGTAAATATTATAACCAGGTATAAACAGTGAGATGTATATAAGGGTACTTTTTGGAAGGCCACCCCCAAGACGCTCGACTTGCCGTGTGGCAAAAACTACACAGCCAATACATCCCAATTACATTGTCCCTGCCGAAGAGCTCCCCCCAGGCCTTAAAGAACCATGGCCCACTTGGAAAACCCTGAACTGACTTCGGTCCCAAGTGGGCCGAAGTCAGAAGGCTCTGATACGAATTTCTTCGTGGTGTGAACCCTCAGACAATGTCACACTCGATGGAGTGTGCAGCGTGCCCTGCAGCCTGCACGCTGGACGACCTGAATGAAGCCACGGAGAGTGACATTGGAGTGGCGGAATTTTGGTCCAAAAACTTAATTTTAAATTAAAATAAGTGGCGAAACATCGACTCGAAAGAAGAAATAATAGAGACGTTATAGGCGAACAACACCGCTATCAAAAATATCTTAGGGAATAAAATAATCGTACATCAGAAATACTTAACGCGCGCCAAAATATCTACTTTGAATGTAGTTAATTTGCAACTCGAAGTCTGATAGACAGGCTGGAAGTCATGGAAGGCTTTCCTTTTGCTTAGGACTTTTTGTAATGTGTGTGTAATAAAGCAACTGAGGTACTAATACCTCAGTTGCTTTATTAGTGAGGTACTGAGGTAACTGAGGTACTAATACCTCAGTTGCTTTATTACACGTCTGTTACATTGTTCGGTATCTTCATGATTAGGTTTACATGTAACTTAAACAAAAATGTAGGAAAATTACAGCTAAAACAGAGATTGAAAGTCTTCAGCAAAAGTTTTGCTGAAGAGAACCACATACCAAAACGCCATCAGTCAAATGTTTTTTTGTCTTTGCTGAACTTTTCAAAAAACGCTAAATCAATTTCGATTAAATTTCTGTGGGACCACTTCTGGAGTATTAATTACCAAGCAAAAAAACATCAAAACAATTCATGATACGATTTGTCTTATCAAAAAGAGTTGCTCAGAACGCTCCAAGCTTGATTATCTAGCGCAAGCCCGGGAAGATCTGGCGTGAGCCCGGGAAGATGAACACTGACTGGCAAGCCGCTGCGAGCGTTCAGCGCTCGACTCTGTCGCGCGCTTCAGATACGTTTTGTCAAAGACGAGTCGCTCAGAACGGAAAATAATTCTGCCAGTTTTACCACAGATTTTAAAAAATATATTTTTACTTTTTATTAGTTACATTTTGATGTGCAGTTAGTATTTTTGATAGGGCATTTTAGTATGCAAAATATGTGTTTTTGATAAGAGAATTAGCATATTTTTTTACTGGATCGCTGAATTGATTGGAATCGCTGAATTAATAGCTAATAGGAATAATTATAATACGATAATATGAAATAATATCAAATGATAATAGCTAAGATTAAATCATACGAAGTATAAGTATGAAATCTTTGGATAATAGTTATAACTATTAATAGATAATGCTATCTATTAATTATGCTATGATAAAGTGTAGGAAATCGGCCATTACCACCCATACATTAAGTATAGACTTTCCTTGAATAGGTACGTAGTACGTACCAAACGTTTCGATTCTACCTTCTAATCTGTACGGCCAAGGATTGGAATAACCTGCCAGCTTCCTGGTTTCCTGAGATATACAATCTGGACCCTTTCAAGGCCACCGTGAATCTTCTAAGTCTGCGTGGTTCATCTTCGACCACATCGTCGCTTATCAACAGGCGAGTTGGTGGTCAAACGCGGACTTATTCGCGATAAAAAATGACTTTATGATAAGGTCAATGCTGACCTAATCATAAAGTAGTACACAAATATATTTTTTTTTTCGGGCAATTGCCTTTATTGACCAAACAAAATACAAGCTAACACTAACACTACAGAAACAGTTAGACTGTCCATAGACCGAAGGTCTAAGAACAATCCAAATGGTCACGCCCACTATCAGTAACATAAATAAACATTAATATAAATTGTATGTTTCGAAGCAAAAACGCAAATTTACTGATTTTGACTTCTTTATAGTTTCCGGTTATGAACAAGTTATTAAAAACCAGATATCCTGGGCCATTATTTTTAAAATATACAAACCATATATGTATTTATGTATTGATTTTAAAACTGCACGTTTCGTCTTGTTTTGCCGCATATTTGTAATTTATGCAATTTTTATGGTTGAGTTTTTAGCAAAACAACTTTTTCACTCTATCATCAAGCTATGTTTTTAACTGACTTCAAAAAAGGCAGAGGTTCTATGTTCCAATGTATTTTTTTTTATGTATGTTCATCGACTTCCCCGCCAACTGTTGACCGATTTCAAAAATTATTCTTATGTTTGTTAGGGTTAGGGTAGTTGTCATCAAGTCAGGATATGATGATGGGAAATAGAGGACAACCCTCAAATTGTATAGGCACTTATTAAGTACGTTTTTCATATATTTTGAGGTCAGTAATGTGATCTACTTATTATATAATGGAAAATGGATTGAGTATCCACATTTATGTAGTATATTTTGAAAACTGCTGTAAATAATTTAGTAACATACCATCTGTACGTCACTAATGTCTTTATGTATATATCTATTATATATATATAGGTATATATATCCATACTAATATTATAAAAGCTCTAACGACCTGAATCTATTCTCTTAAAATTCATCAAACATAGCCATTGTAGCCAACTCTAGATCAGTCTCAGTTACCTTTAGTTCCCATAGCTTGCGGGACTCAGCATCAAGTTTTAGACTTATCAAAAAAACTACAATCACGTCCCAAGAATTAACATTGACACCTAAATTCGTCAGAGCGCTCAGACATTCTTTGGTTGTGTCTAACAACTGTTTTATCGCACTAGAAGATTCAGTCGTCAACACTTTCTGAGACGTCAACTTTTTCAGAATACTGTTCACTAAATGCTTCTTATTATTATATCTGTTTTCTAACTGAGTCCAGCATACCTGGTAATTATTGGAGGTAACCGGTATATGTCGCAACAATTGTTCAGCTTCACCAGTCTGTCTGTTTGCTACATAATGACGGCTAAACGGCTTATTCGATCTCGATAAAATTTTGCGAGGTAATAGTATGTATCATGAGGACGGACATAGGCATTTTTTACTGAAGAAATCGTGGACGAAGCCGCGGGTACAGCTAGTATATATCTACTAGCTGTATCCACGGCTTCGTCCGCGATTTCTTCAGAAAAAAAATATATATATGTGTATATATATATAAAATACTGTTTTAAACTATCACTGTTGTTCACTACAGTTATAAATACTACAGAGTGAGTGTGTTTTGTCAGGCCTAGGTTCGAGTTCGAGTTCCAGTGATAACCGTAGCAAAAGACTAAGAAGAGGGTAGATCGTTTTGTCTACACCTAACTTTGAACTTTCGACCAACCACCCGCATTCTTCAGTCTTCCCGTGAACATGGTGCATATAACTGCACTGAAACATCGGAAGCTCCTTCCACAATCTTACCACGATAAATATCCCGTAAATAATCATATAACTGTATATTATTATATAAAATGCCTTCACGGATATCCATCCTTTCAATATGTCTACGGAACCTTAATACACGACAAGTAAATGAAATTATTTATTGTAGTGTTAGGTTTAAAGTATTGTTATTGAATTCGTGAGTACTTATTTGACTTTCCTAGTACCTTACTTGAATCTCAACGTTGCCAACTTCTCTATGACGTAAAGGGGAAGGGGAAACGCGATGGCAGGTGGTAGGCGGGAGCGAGGCTGGGCATTCTGCAGGCGTATTATGGATCTTTGATCGGGATCAGTCAGTGTCAGAATTGACAGAATTTTGACACTTGAAAGGGGGGTTATGACGCAAAAAAAAAACAGCGTTGTCTATTTCAAATTTCATACTACGAAATTGGAAATAGACAACGCTTTTTTTTTGACTTAATTTTGACAAGTCGCGATCCCGATCAAAGATTCATAATACGCCTGCTGGTCTGAGCAGTGGTGCAGTTAGCACCTTCAATATTGTACATTGTGACTCTGCCCTAATGTACATAGATTTAAAGTGTTAAGAATCATTAAAGTACCTACAAGTAAATAAATATACGTATGTCCAGAGTCTGAAATAAAACGATGTCTACCCACAAAAAGGAGTATTCTTACAGTAGGAATAAAAAATGAAACACAATACCTTGCAAGTGATTCGAGAATAATAATAAAAACAATAACATTTATTCACTATTGGTTCTCAAAGTCCTTCCGTATTCTACTTAGGTACAATGTTTTTTGTAATGTATTTATATAAATCAACAAAGCTTACATACACGCTGATTGAAAAAAGTACCCTAGCTCAGTTTTTTTGTATAAAAACTAAAATACACGAGGGATCCAGTTTTTTTGCGTAATTTCAGTTTCCAATCAACTTGTACATACAAAATATGTTTTTATATATTCTGATTTATTTTTACATAGATATATGATTTTTTTTATATTTTGTTTCTCTTCAATATGTTCAGGTAATGTGTAAAAATACTTAATTATATCATCAACAAATTAATATTTATTTAATAAATAATCTTATAGAAAAACAATAGATACAAAAGTTTTTATTTTTTTTCACTATTAATTGATACCCGTAACCTTAGGTACCTTTGTACAAAATATAAACTCTCTTAACAGAGGAAATATTAAAATAAATAAACTTAAACACGCCAAAATAACGCATCTACCCATTCAATTTAAAAAACACTCGACTTTCATTTAAACCATATTCATTCCCCTCAAGCTTGCTTTTTCCAATAATCTTTTTTTACTATCCATTACGTGTCCAATTCTATAATAATAATTTTTAGTGAAAATTTAGCAAAACATAGTACAAAAGTTTAGAAATACCTACGAAACTACCCAGCAATCCAAAGTTTTACCCTATATCTATCACTATCGCACTATACTGACCGCGTGAGCGTGAGATAGGGACACGTATGTGTGCCGTATTTCTTCTTTAACGCCCTAACAGACGTGCCGGATTTGGTTGGACAGCGTTCCGTCAACCAAATCCACGTCTGTTAGCTACTTTAAATCTGCACCAATGTAGTTTACGGTTGTATAAAACTGGACAAAAGGAATATAAGATATTTTTTTTAAGTAAATTCGTATTTTACTGTACACAGAGTTTGTGAATAGAAATTACCACCAGGTTGTGTACTAGAATCCTTAAAATGGGTGTTAATTAGTAGTGTTTTTTTTAAATATAGTGATCATTATATCATCTTGTAATGATGAACGATTACAAAAAAATATTCTGGAATGTAAATTATATATTTTTTACCTTTTTGAGTAAACATTAATTCAAAATAATAATGTATACGTATGTTTCTATGTGTCATTGAAATTTTCGTGTTCCTTACTTGATTATTTGAGTTTGTTATTGTTTCTTGTTTTATGCTCATTACTGTAGAATTTTGCTGTTATTGCCCACTTGAATGTTGTTATTTAAAACCCAGTACACAAAATGTCATGGTAGACATTTATGTCCAGAGAAAGCTAAACAAATCTACTCTTAAAAATTTAATGGAATTCATACATTCTTTCCATTATATTTATCAAAATTTCCAATACAGGCAGGTGTTTTCTGTCGCGGCTATTTTACTATACCTGTTATGATTGAATTCAATGATTTGCGTAATTCATGTACCTTTGTAGGCAAAGGTTTTTATTTTCAGCCAATTTTTTCAGTCTTAATCTTCTAAGCTTTTTAATTTTTTCGAATACTCCTTTTTCACTGTTATCTCTGGTACAAGGACAGGACATGTCCAATTTTAAAATATAAAATATTTTTGAAACAAATCAGTATGTACCAAAAACGGTTATATTTTGGACATGACCTGTTATAATAGTTTCAACCTAACAGACCTAATAATGTGCTTCCTAATATTATTACATTTATATTCAAAAACAATATTATTGTTATTGCAATTTATATCATAATAATACTATTAAAAGACATTATTTAAAATTATATTTGAACTCTTTATACTTTTTAAACAAATATATTACAAATTTCAAATAATATTGAACCACCCGTATATTAATATAACCATAGACAATTTGTCTATGATATAACTATTATGGTCTTCACTATTTATTGATGTGTAACCCTATATATTCTAGTAAAATATATAGAAAAACAACATAGGAAAACAAAAAATAAAATAAAACAAAAAAATATTGACAATAACAGATTGCTTTATTTAACAAAAAATATATAATATATAGAAAGGAAAAAAACAATATTTTCCACATGATCTCTAAGAAGTCATCTCATAGTCCATAGTGGAAAAACTGTTCTCATTTTTAATAGAATGTAAAATTAATAATAACCCATCGAACCTTATGATATTTAATATAAAATACATATGATTAATAACTATTTACAAAATACGAGTTAAGATTTATAATGTACTTTAAAATTTAATATAAACCAGTCTATAGTAAAGGCTATTCGATAACTTAGCGTAAGTGTTAGAAAAATTGATGGTTTCTATTTAATTCTAACAAAACGTAGCAGGCAATCACTAAAAATGCGAAAAGGTGGAGATAACATTACGTATAATAAAAATACAACAGGCGTTTATTATGCATTATAATTGTGTTTTTATACGTTTTTTTTTTTTGTTTTTATTATGCGAAAATGTGATTCCGGATGGCACCAAGCGAAAATTGTGCATTCAAATGAGATCAAAATTTCCTTTAACAAAATTAATTGCCTGCTTCATACGAAATACATTTTGTCCGATTTTATATATTTCATATATGTTCGTCTGAATTGTTGTTCATGCACCGTAATATAACGTAACTTAAATTATATTACTTTATTCATTATATTTCAACAATATATGCCTGTCATAGATGTAAAAAAACTAAGTATAATTTAATTAAACGGGCAGTATCATTTATATCCTATATTACAACTTATTGAAAAATCTACAGTGAAGTGAAAACAGCAATAATAATATTTGAAATAAATAACAAGTACAATCTTCTTTTTAAAAAAACTGTTAAAAATAATTAAAAAAAGACCTATATAAAAGTTCCGTTCGAAGAAACTCGTGTGATCTTTACCTTGCTACAACTTTATAACTTCTTTATTTATTTCTTAATAAAAACTCTATACCTATTATTATACTTTTATATAATATTCATTATTATTTCCTTCATCAAAGTTAGATACACTTTATAATTATATTAAGATAATCAAACCTTTATATAATACACAATAACACATATTATAATGTATTATTATGTATATATATAAAAGTAAACAAGTCAGGTTTCAGGTAAGTCATAAATTTACATCTTTTTATGAAAAAATAAAACCGCAACTTTAAATAAACAAAAATATTAATTTATATAAAACTAAACCCATTTATATGCCTAGATTCGAATTAAATAAACATTTTTTAATATTAATATTGTACGTACGTACTAAATACGTAAATATCATAACAGTCTCAAAGTACATACATACAATTATAAATAGTATAACAAAGATATACATGAGTTTAGTTTTGTATATGACGAAAACATACAAAGAGAATAAATTTAGCTGTCAAGTCTTTAAAAAAATATACCGTTCTCTCTCGCCTCTCGATTTTCGGGAAAATGAGATCGAACTTGCGAAAAAATCTTGGAATAAGTTGATTTTTTTTTGTGGTTGTTTGTTTATCCATGGGTGTAGTCAAGTACACTGTCTAAAGAGAATAGTTCCTTGTATAGAGCGGGGAACACATGGTGTGGGTGGGCTGCCTTGAAACGGCACAGTGCTTCCAGATGTAACAACGACAGTTCCCTGCAAGAGAAAAATATGATTAATACATTTTTACTCGCACATTGCGGGTGTTTGGCCACCTTGTACGACATGACACATTAATGAAAACCATCATAGAAGGAAAGGTAGAAGGAAAGAAAGGACCGGAAAGACCAAGAAGAGTATTCGTTGACCAAATAAAAGAGAAGGCAAATGTCATGTCGTACAGGGAGGTGAAAACGCTGGTAGAAAACCATGAAGCCTGGAAGTTACTCCACCAATAAGAGCTACGCTCTTAAACATTGAATGACTGAGGGTTCCGTACAAACAATCTAAATATATAAAAATGTTGTATCACGGTTTTTATAGCCACACTCCTCTGAAACGGCTTTTCCGATTTTTCTGAATATTTTAATGTATATTTGGCAGGTTATATTTTTTTATCACCACGCGAGTGAAACCGCGGGTCGCATAACTAGTAATTCATAAATTTTTACTCGCACCCTGAGGGTTCCGTACAAACTTAATAAATAAATAATACTAGCGACCCGCCCCAGCTGCGCACGGGTGTAAGTTTTATTATGTATATAAATCTTCCGTGAAAAATTATCTAACTGGTTGTAAAAACCGCATCAAAATCCGTTGCGTGGTTTGGGAGGAGTTAGCGGATATGCAGACAGACAGACGCTGAAAGCGACTTTATTTTACACTAGAGACCCGTCCCGAGGGTAAAGGGGGAGGCCTATGTTCAGTAGTGGACGTCTTCTGGCTGATGATGATGACCCGTCCCGGCTTCGCACGGGTGTAAGTTTTATTATGTATTTATCTAACTGATGGTAAAAATCGCATCATAATCCGTTACGTGGTTTAGCAGAAGTTAGCAGATATACAGACAGACAGACGCGGAAAGCGACTTTATTGTACACTAAGTAGAAAAGCTGTTGCTCACAACTTCGTACGCGTAATGTACGCGTCGTTCGTGTACTTTCATATAAACTTTCAACCCCCTTTTGACCCCCAAATTTGGCCCTAACGAAAAATATTTTAAACACCTCGAAATCTACCAGCGAAATTTCAGTTTTTTTTTTAATGCCATAGGTGGCAAACAAGCAGACGGGCTGCCTGATGGTAAGCGATCACCATCGCCTATGGATACCTTCAACACCAGGGGCATCACAGATATGTTGCCGACCCTTAAAGACTCTATTAACAGCCCTTTTGAAGAACCCCATATTAAAGCTACTCGGAAATGCCGTAGCTCAAGAATAGAGTAATCATCTGTAACATTGAATCTTATGAGCTATAATCGGTTGGCACCGTCACTTACCTGAAGGTAGGTATCTTAGCGAGGAGTGTGTCCAGCACTGTGACGTCTCCCTTAAGCGGCGCGTGATTCGCCTCAATCTCGTGTCTCATCGCAGCCATCGACATGTTGAAGAGACACTGGATCTCAGGGTTGCCGCGGACTCCATGCCGCTCTGGAATAGATAAAACAAAACCTCATTATATAATATTCGTTTATAATGTGTATGTTATGTTTAATGGTCTGAATAAAAGTATCAACAGAGGTAAGAAAGAATAAGGAAATCTAGTGTTAGTTTTTCGTAAGCGGCGATCTTTTACTATCAGGTGGCGTTCCTGCTTTTTACTCTTATTATTTAAAACAAAAAACTTTTTTAATTCACCGTTTTATCGATACGAATATTTTTATGACGTAAAGTATTTATGCAACTCTATATTTAACTGACAGTTAAGGGAAAGTGCAGGGGAGCCAACATTACGGCGAAGGAACTTTTTGGTGAAACGCACTATACTAGGGACAGAATATAAGTTTTTGAATATCCAAACTCACGGTAGAAAGATTATGAAGACAATGATAGCGCGAAGTGGGGGAGAAAAGTTAGGAAGGCTGACACCTATTGTGGGATATACAGTATGGACGATAAGTGTCATAATAATAGAACAGAAATGGTATGGATGTCCATACTCACCTGGCCACAGCAGTACTAGGCTCTGGTACAACGCCAGTTCAGTCTCAGTCAGTTTGAGGCGCGCAATGCTCTTCGCCGCGTCAAATATACCAGCCACCAAGGTCATGTCACGTGGGTCACTGGAAGAAGACGAAATTACATGAAACAACTACATACTATACTAAACTCGCTTAAATTGCTTGACAGATGTGTTAAATAACTCTCGTGTTGAGAAGCTACAGCACTGAAACTGCTTGCTTATGTAATGAATGCTTATACTGGGGGTAAATCGAGAGCTCGAAAACGGATCAGCCGACACCTTCAGACCTATTCGCTCCAATAGCTCCAGACAATCAATTGCGCCATTCGCTATCTTTAACCACGTTTTTAATAGACCACGTCTGCAACTTGCCGTCTTACATTTCAAGGCAGAATGTGGGATTTATGACAGCGCTTAGTGCAGCCAGTCGTGAAGTTATCTAAGTATCTGAAGGTTTTAATTTCAAATTGGAGAGGACGTAGGAAACATCTCTGGATGCGCTCAATGCGCGTGACGTAACTATCATACATATGATTCCATATCTGTGAAGCATATTCTAAATGACTACATGTCATAAGTACAATAGAAGTTTTTAATACATTTGAAATCAGTTGATAAGCGTAAAACAAATCCAAGCGCTCTCGATGCTTTGTCAATGATGTTATTAATGTCCTCATCAAATAATAATTTTATATCAAAAATAATCTTAATCACGGATAGAATTGACTCTTGTAATATGAGTGTTCTTAAGTGTATAAGTAAAAGTAAGAGATGTGGCTTACGAGTAAAGGAACATAGGTAACATTTGGACACATTCATGTCCAATTTGTTCAACAAGCAGTACTGTCAAGTCGGTTGAGATCGTCTTGCAGACGCTGCGCACTTTCCTGCGAGTCAATCGGACATGGATCTTCATGTCATCAGTGGATAGGATTACTTTGGATTGTATAAAGCATGAACAAATATCATTAGCAATGAAATTAAACAATAGCGGAACTAATAAGAATCCTTGAGGAACTCCTGAAGGGATATGCATTTGTGATGACGTGTATCCGTTAAGTGCTACAGTCTGTCACCTCTTCTGTACGTGTAAACCACTCAAACAAGTTACCTAGGAAAATTGGAGCTTACGTAGGAGTAACATATGATCTATTGTATCAAAACATTTGCTATTATCTGTATTCTCAACATGTGTGTATGAAGGCTTGGTCATATGCTTAGCTAAGTGGCCACCACAGACGATAAGTTAGATGTGGTAGATCTGCCTTTTAAAAACCTGTGCTGCTGTGGGCATAGGGTATGTTAAAACGCGGCATTAGATTACCTTTTCCAGCACTGTAGCAAACACAGTTTGGAGATGTGCCTATAGTTTTCAACCACATTTTTAGGTCTCTTCTTATGAATCGGTATGACATACGCAGATTTCCCAAACGTAGGCATAACACCTTCAGAAACGGATCGTATAGAAAGTAGGGCTGTGATATTCTGGCACACTTGACAATAAATAATGGTGGAACTCTGTCTCTAAGACTCAGGGACTCTAAGAGCCTACACACTTCTGAATAGTCACACTCGATGTCCGCTGTCGACATATTGTTCTGGGACTCGTCAAGTAATGTTCTGACTGATCTGTCCCCCAGCTAGTATCTTAGTTTACAAACAGGAACAAGAAGCTCGATCTCTCCCCTTGGCTCTAACATGCTATGTGTTGGTACTCACCGTGCATGCACACAGTCTCTGATCGGCAGCACGACGTCTCCATACAACACCAGCTCTCTGTTCACGTCGATCAGCCGCGACAGACGAACTATGGCGAGCTCGAAAGAACCTGGAATTAATATGGACATATTTTTTAAATCATTATAGGTTTAAACAGTTTATAGAAGCCTTTTTGGCCAAGAAGGAAGGTAAACTTTTTCAGATGTTATTGGTAATATGTGTGTTAGCCTAAACAACTTTGAATTTGATGTGTGAGGTGTCTTTAGATTCGTCTTATATGTTTTTTTTTTATAATTTCATAATAATATTTTTTATATATTTAATAATATAATAAATCATTCTTTAAGTCTCAGAGACTACGTTTAGCAGTCGTGTATTTCTCTTCCGGTTCGTGGTCTCCACTCAAGAACCTTTCTTCCCCATCAGTTATCTGTTCTTCGAGCGATGTGGCCTGCCCATTGCCACTTCAGCTCGAAATTTTAATAGCATATATAAAAAAAATGCTTACCAGACTTTAAAAGCAGGATCTGGTCGTCTTGTGTCAACTTCATGAAGCCAGGTATAAGTTTGGCGAACTCTATGATATTCTGGATCATTCCTGTCAGTTTGTCTGCGCAGTCCAGCCACATCTCCTCATAAGTCATCGAGTTGTACAGCAGAAGCCTGGGGAGGAAAGCAATATGTAAAGAATACGTTGCCTGAACGGGTATACCCCGATAGTTACAATCTGGTTGTTTTCAGATCACGTGTGAATCGGTTTCTTCTAGGCGAGCGTGCCCCATCGTAGACCGCATCATCGCTTAACATCAGGCGAGTTGGCGGACAAACGCAAGCCTATTACTAAATAAAAGCTTGATACATATAATTGAAATTTAGGAAATTAGGAAACCCACGACCTATTTGTCAAAATGGTCATTACTTCTAACCCACTAGACATATTTTCATTAAATTAACGAACGTCGTTTTTAATTAACGAGTAGGTTAGGATCACCGCTATGAATCCTGCGTTCAAATAAAGAAACGTATTAAAATAGATCCAATTCATATTGAAAAATTAAAAAAACAGACATGTTTCTCTTTTACACATATATATATATATAATATTATAGATCTGCGTTTGACCAGCAACTCGCATGGTATTAAGTGTTGAGTTTCTCATGCAGTGACGATTGCAGTTCAGTGCAGTACCGAGCAGTAATTCATATGTTATAGAATACGTTTTTTTTTGGTAAGTTTGCACTACATTATCTAAAAAAAACATTATTCAATCTAGTTTCTCGGAATACGAACAGCTTAATTTTAATATAGCGCCATCTATGAGCCAATTCTAAACAACTCTTTAAAAAACTGGATTAGTGTAATGCGAAAGTAACTATATACATCTGTTTATCGCTTATTTACTTTCTACCGACCTGGATTAAATTCTGTAGGATAAGTAGTGCATGAAATAGGACCCAATTTAAGCGAAATAGTTGTGGGGAAGTTGTAAAATCGTGCGTAAAGCCAAAGCTCCATCAAATAATAACTTACTTGGACACGTCTTGTGGCTTCCTGAACATCTCATGTATGAAGTCCAGTTTTAGATTAGTGTTTGCGTGGGCTTCAGCCAGACTCTTCACCAGCACCTTACTGATGTCACCTTCAGCTGTAAAGATAATAAATTTATGTTAGTTCAGTCGACTTGATAATAGATGGCGGTAGTAGTCGGTTCAAAAATTAAACAATGTACCAGCATTACATGTCAATAATAACAGGCTTTCGTAATATAGGTAGTTACGTGATAATAAAGAAAGCTAAGCATAAATTACAAAAAAAGTTTACAGTAGACTTAGGATAACTAGACATGCATGAAAAACTACTGTTATAAAACACTCAATAAACAATAGTGAATAACAAATTGATAGGTAACAATAAACAAGTAAAACTAAAAAAATACGTGTCCATAAGAAGAATACGTAGTACGTAAATAATATTAATACGTAGTATTATAATACGTAAAAAAAACTTTGGAAAAGAACTCTAATAATCTTGGTTCGTTAAAAACGCTACAATTATTTTAAAACAATTTTCGTTTAAAAACGTCACGTACGAGTATGTAACCAGAAAAAATAAGGTCCAACTCTAAACAGAAGTAAACCTTTTTTAATTTAATTGACTAAATGAAATTTGACAATTTTGACGTATGTCAAATTTTACGTTTTGAAACTCCAATATCTTTTCATATTTTTTTTTACAATTTCTATTTAATTCTTTCGGAAAATGTACGAAATTAACACGTAAAATGGCTATTACTCCAGTAACAGCTTTTATCCTGGGTGCTTGTATGATATCATTCTGGTGTGAGTAATTGAGTATATATCCCTTTTTGCACTAATTTTATGCACCATTTACAGCAGGGGCCTTACCCCTAGCTTCACTTTTGCGAGCCAACTTTTAGTAGGTACCTGATAGGTACCTAAAATTAACCAATTCATTTAAGCCGCATCGTTTAAAAGCGTCTAACTTGAATGAACGAAAATCTGTTTTACTATGCGTTTGTGCGTGAAAATAACAAAGCTTGGCGGCTATCAAATAACTACCGCTTATCGTAGTTGATGGTGCCGTTTAGACAAATAACACCTATGCGGGTCAACTTTTCGAGCTAGGGGTAAGGCCCCAGGCCTTTTTACGAACCATTCTTTGAGCCATTCTACTAAGCTGAGCCATTATTGTCGTTATGTACATAGAGACAATCTACTACATGGCTGACTGTATATTACGGTAAAAGTAAAATGTTCACACCAAGCCATTTGGAATTAGTTTTTTTTTTATGTTTGTTACCTCAGAACTTTCGACTGAGTGAACCGATTTTGATGATTCTTTTTTTATTTGAAAGCTGGTGCTTTCCGTGTGGTCCCATTTAAATTTAGTCTAGTTCTGTCATTTTTTTAAAGACGGTTTTTTTATATTGATAATTATTTTTGACGCCACTCCTGCGCTTTCTTCACTTAAAAGTAAGTTTTATAACGTACTAACTGTACCCGCGACTTCGTCAGCGATTTCTTTGGGAAAAATAGCCTATGTCCTTTCTCATGATACATACCATGGCTTCGCAAATTTTTATCGAGATCGGTTAAGCTGTTTAGCCGTGATTATGTAGCAAACAGACAGACAAGTTACTTTCGCATTTATAATATTAGTGTGATTAGTGTGATTTTGTATTTTTAAATCTGCAGCATGTATCCTTCCATGTTGCTGGGCCCTACCCTTCTTCCCGTACCCAGTAGTTGTAGTGAATAGTAGAGGACACAACAGAAATTGTGGACGTGAACAAGTGCGTGAAACTTATCATTTGGTATGAAAACTAAGTTTGGTATGAAAACTTGCAATTTGGTATTATTAGTTAGTTTTCCATTAGTTAACTAATTTGGTATGAAAACTAAGTTATGTATGAAAACTTAAAATTTGGTATTATTAGTTAGTTTTCCATTAGTTAACTAATTTGGTATGAAAACTATGTTTGGTATCGAAACTTGCAATTTGGTATTATTAGTTAGTTTTCAATTAGTTAACTAATTTGGTATGAAAACATGTAATTAAGTTTAAAAATTACCTAGATTTGGTATAATAACGTTTAGTTTGGACTTTATTACTTGTAACTACTTGAGTTTGGTATAAAAACTTATAATTTGGTATTATTAGTTGGTTTATTTTATAGGCTTGCGTTTGATTGCCATCTCGCCTGATGTTAAGCGATGATGCGGTCTACGATGGAGCACGCTTGCCTAGAAGAAACCGACAACGTTTCAACCGACTGACTGACCGTTTTCAACTAGGTGGTAAAGTTTGTGTGTTTTTTTTTATTTAGTATTAAAATGCAGCTGTAATAATATTTTAAAAAGCTGAATAAAACATTTTCTTTTAATATTTCATTGAAGTATATTGGGTACCTGTTAAAGTTTTATGTTCAATAATTATCAATATAAAAAACCGACTTCATAAAAATGTCAGAACTGGACCAAATTGAAATGGGAAAAGGGAAAGCACCAGCTTTCAAATAAAAAAAGAATCATCAAAATCGGTTCACCCAGTCGAAAGTTCTGAGATAACAAAAAAAAACAGTCAAATTGAGAACCTCTTCCTTTTTGGAAGTCGGTTAAAATCCTAGCGATAGTGATCATGATTCGTGATTTTCATTCAGATTTTTACATGTTATTGCATCTGTCAGAGCGAACATATGCTTCGACCGAGTTTAGCTGGACTTCTTTATGCCCTGAGATATTCCCCTCATTAAAATATTTCTGTACCAAAAAAGTGGATCACCCTAAAAACCGACTTCAAAATTAGTAAATATCTACGCAATTTCGTTTACTTGGCTTCAGTTATTTTGATTTAAAAACCAAACTACTAGACCGATTTTGGTGAAATTTACATGTGTTTACCTCTGAAGTATGGCTTACCAACAAAAAAATAATCATCAAAATCTATTCATAATTGGCGGAGAAATCGGTGAACATACATTAAAATATATATATACATTCGAACTGCCGCCCGAGTTCAGTAGCGTGCATTGGGAGAGGCCTATTTCCAGTAGTGGACGGATGCAGGCTGCTGATGATGATAATTGGAACATAGAACCTCCATCTTTTATGAAGTCGGTTGAAAATGCATCTGTACGTAGTAAAAAAGTGTCTGTATGCTACAAAAATTTATCTGTTTTTGCAGACAGCCCCAAAACATAATCTCTTTGATAGATATTGGAACAAAAGCGGTATTACATTGAAAACGAAAAAATCACGTACACGTTTATAAAAGTAACGCACATAAAATATTGAAATGAAGAGAAGTGTTTTGTAAGTTTTAAAGTGTTGTTATAAAACAAGAGTTCTTAAAAAAAAACATAGTGTAACATTAAATAAACGGTGTCTTTACTAACGCAAAGCTTTTTATTTACCTACGATCTTAGATTATAGACATATACGTAATCAAAGCTTACGATTTAGTATCTACTGCTGGGTTACGCGGAAAGGGTACTACGAAGCCGAGAGGGGGTCATATTACCCATTATTATGATTATTTTTCACTATAGGAGCAACTCTGCAATCGCGGAAAAAGTAACAGCAGTTTGTTCCATAGAAAACGGTCATTGACACTCGACAAAACGTATGGAATTATATTCGCTATTTTATGGTTGGTTCCTCAGCAAAAGTTGTTCATAATGATTATTACAGACGACCCCTTTCGGCTTAGAACACCCTTTCCGCTTAAACCTGTATTACGTACTATAGGAAAACTAATATATACAACAAATAAAAATAAACTTTTATGTCAAGCTCGATTCACACTGAGAGCGAAGCTAATAAGCCTCCTCACAGACTAGGTAAAGCTATATAGTCTTTGCAGCCCTCAAAAAAAGGTTGTGGTGACAGCCACCCGAAACGTTGCTCGTGCATGATCGATGTACTTGGTGCATTCCTACAAAGGAAATGTTTATAAAAAATTATATGACGGCCTGACCAAGATTTTGTACAATTTATCGTAGTTTCACGCGGGTAACGCTGTGGGGCGTCACAAGTCACGTATTCGGGTTGTGGGCATGCCCATCGTGCCCACAACGGTGGATCCGCGCCTGAGTCTTTGTGCCTGAATGAGAACCGAAATAAAAGTGCTGAAACTTTAAAAGCTTCGTTCGAGTGTGAATCGTGCTTTAAACAAATCAATACATTTATGATACAAAGTAAAGCAATAAATAAAACAACGTAGCTACAGAAAAATGCCATTGAAAACAACTTTAGCGTCAAAAGGTACTAAAAAAGATTCAAAAGTCATGGATTACTGTCAAATCTACAAACCGTTTGAATTTTATCACCTTATACTACTCTGAAATTGACAAAAAATATCAGTTGTTCCATAGAAAACTGTCATTTACACTCGACAAATAGTATGAAACCACTGATATTTTTCGCGTTGTTCCCATAGTAAAAATTGTTCATAATAAATGGGTATTGGGTACTATGGACCCCTTTTGGCTTAAATACATCCTTTCCATGTAACCTTGAATAAAAGTATAAAATCTGGGGGTAGCATTAACATAGAAACTGACAGTAATCAACGACAAACGCAATCAAAACTGTTCAGTTGACAGATGGTTGACAGCATAGCTAATGACAAGAAAACCCGTTTATAGTTTTTCATTTGTTATTTTGTCATGGAGTGCCGAGCTTGAGACCACAGAAGAGCAAATTTATTTGTACGTTTAAAAAAGATTGGTCGGTACTGGCCAGTGACCACATAAAAGACACTTGACCACTTGACAGCTCATCCCATTACCCCGCCAAGATGAAAAGGTACTAAATTTTCAGCTGGATCTTTTTCGAGCGGGCCAATCCTAGGCGCGAATTGAATGAATGAATTTTGTTTTCTCCAATCACAAGCGCCATACGACGTGGCTTACAAAACACACAAGCCGATTATGACTCATGCGCGATTAAATGGTTATATTATTGGTGCTGGCGCAGCACAGACCAGTAGAAGGAATTGGGGGAAAACTTGACAGTGGGACAATATAGGTTACCATTTAATAGTGTCATCAACCAGGATTATCTTCCTTCTCACTCCTCCCTCACTGTTGATGGCAAAATTGCCCCAACACCCAAAGGGTGTAGCCAAATAAAAAACAATTTCAACTGAACAGTTAAGAAGGCGATACAATGGCATAACTTACAAGGCAGTTCATCATTGCTATGACTCGGCTGATGCCTTCTATTCGACACCGCATTCGGATTGACCATCCCCATTCCACTCATATTCATATTCAACGGGTCCATCAGTCTCTGACCGCTGCTTGACGTCAAGTCATCAGGACTGAGCTCCTCGCTCGTCAAACTGACTGAAGACTGGCCTGACACGAGCACGGAATTCTGAATATCCATTGGACTGTGTTGAATCGGGGAATGTAAAAAAGTTGTTGAATCAACGCTGTAGCTTGCTACCAAGTTGTCAACTCCCATCGACGTTTCAGGCTTGATCTCTTGCTTGATGCTAATGACAGGTGACTGACAGATTCGCTCGTCGTATCTGTCAAACTCTAATCGTCGGTCCGTGATGGTTGTTTGACGGAGTGTTGGTGTGGAAGTTGTGGCGGTAGAAGTTGTCGTGGAACAGGATGGTCTGACGATTGTTGTTGTTTTTTGAGGCTCATCTGTTAAGGGTTAGTGTATGCTTAAGGTAGGTTAGTTTGGTTAGATTTATGCTAAGTTCTTATGCCAGCTTTATACTATCGGGACCTCAGATTAGACAAGCAAGGGGTGATAAAATGACGTGGCGATTGTGAACGGATCTGGCCTAAATCTGGCTTCATGCTTTTAGTCAAATTCACCCTGCAGTCGACATTGTCGCCCTTTTTTGCATATGGACTATTATTTAGTTCATTGGTGTTGCTGCATGTTTCTTAGTTTGCGTGAAAATGAGTAAGTGTGCCGTACAGTTTTTGCGTTAAATGGTTTACCGGTATAGTGAAAAAACGTTTTTGAAATATGGAGACATTTAAACACAAACGAAAATTTTATTGTTCTAAGGCATATTTCCGTGTTTGTCTGGTTTGAAGTCTCCACCAGAGCGATGGTAACCGAGCGATAGCATGTGCGCTTTACAATCTGACGGCACTTATGCCTCGATCCTCGGCTGTACCAACTGATTTAGTACCTAAATAAATTATGGGCAGTTTCGATACCATCGTTTAAAAACGGCGTAGGAAAACATCGTGAGGAAACCGGTATGTCCAAGAACCTCAATAGTCCAAAGACATGATATTCACCAACAAGCACTGGGCCAGCATGGTGGATTAGGGCCCATCCTGTGTCCCAGAAGTGGGAATATGATATGCTGGCAGCACAATCATTGTCAAATGGAAGAAAATGACTCACCATGGCTTATAAACTCTGCGTCGATGAAGCCAGGCTGTTTAGGCTCGTAGGTGGTGGAGTCTGCGTTCATGTCGGGCACCTCGTAGGGCTGCGGTGTGGGTTGTTGCTGCATTGGCAGCGCTGGACCAGCGTTGTTGTACGCGTACGGTGAGAGCGGCGAACTGTAGTTCTGGTAGCTGGAAGAAGACATTCGCAAGTTATTTTTCTGTTTTCAGCATTCTTCTATTTCTGTATTGAACAACACAGCTCACGTTAAACCAGGGGCCTTACGCCCAACTCTAAACGCGGGCCCGAATAGCCCAAATAGTGCAGTTTGCAAAATCACGCGAACGCGATCCTTAACGCGCCAAGATATGGTTTGTGGTCACGGAGTGTTTCGCGGTTTCACCCACTTGGAGTTGAACACTGGAAAATTTTTCGAGATAAAAAGTAATGTCCTTTGTTGCAATTTCCGGCCCTACTAAAAAAACTACTTTTTGAAACAAAAAACACGTCGATTGGTCGCTTTGTTACTGCGGGAAGAATTAATTAATTTAAAATGAAAACAAAAAAATACCACCCGAGGTAGCGGTTAAACTCGAATCTATTTACAAGCCTTTTTTCTTGATTTTTACTTTCAGTCAGATAATTCTTGATACCTAGTACTTATAGATAAATTTAAAAGACAATGCGAAATAAATTTCATTTGAAAGCAGCACTCATAGAATTTTATGCCACAATAAAAGCGGAGGCATTCTCATTGAGGCGTTAGGAATGCCACAAAAACACTGCCATCTATGACGTCTAATAGGAAAATGTTAAAACCGCTACCCGGTACTAGGTGGCGCTATTTTCAATACCGTTAAGTTTGCTTACGGTACAATCATGTACATTGTGACAAATTGTGACTTGTCTATAAGATCATGTTTATAACTGCTAATTTTGTAAAAAAAAAAACAGCTGTGACCTTAGAAGATTAGAGACCTCTACTCCAATAAAATCTGGAATAAGATAGAGGTCATTAGAAATGGGACATTTTAGTTCCTATTAGCATCACTGCTGTACCTTAGCGCCACTGTCAAAGCTGACGGTGTTTGTACCGGTGACACCATTATCAGAAATAATGATAGAATTACAGCGTAAACGGTAAAGAGACAACGGTTATCTCGTTTTAATTGAGAAGACGGCGGCGGTACCTTACCTGACGTTATAGCGGCTGTTTGGAATTAAGTCTAGTGTTTCTACTAGTTGATAGATGGCAGTAGCCATAGTTTACATTATCAGATGAAACGTAAAAATAAATACTTTTGTATTATTATATAAATGCGTACATATTTTAAAATCATTTAAATGTTTATTTTACTGCTGACTATATTCTAAAACTAAAATTTATTAGTATTTTACTATGAAAATATTGGCATTTAATGTTTGTAATCTACAGTAACCCACGCAGTATGTCAACTTTGATTATGTTTATTTGCGTGGAATCTCATAATTACAATTTAAAATAAAACTTGAATAGCACAGTTAATAAAAGCTCAGTGGTTTTATGTTTAAAGTTACGCCGTTATTATTGTAGAAGGTAAAAAGTTGCGATTTTTTTTAATGCTTCGCACGTCATGTGCTTGGCAGTGTCAAGTAAAGTAACAGTCGAAAATACACAAGTTTAGAAAACAATACAATCAGGCGCCTTGTTTTTCCGTTTGCGCCAAAACTCCAATACCTACTTACTTTAACATTAGAGATCTTTGATTTTTTTATATACAAAGTGACAGTTATCTAGGAGTCATGTCTCTCGGATTGTTATTTTTTTTTTTAATAACAATTATTCAAATGTCATTCTTTTGTACCTGATACTGACCATAAAACAAAATAAATATTTTAATTCCGAATTTAAAAAAAGAATTAAAATTGCATAAGGATACTTTTTTTCGGTCTTGCTGTAATAGTTACAAAAATTCAACAACAGATGGCGGTACTTACACATTGTAATATCCTGAAAACTGGTCGTTTGAACTTCTGGGCTGCTGCTGTAAGGTGTCGTATACAGAATCTGGCGCAACATCAGTCTCTTGAGGCGTCATGGCCGCTTTTCGTCGGTCGGATAAAATCTGATAGGCCTGTATCGATTTTGTCCAAGGTAAGAATTCTGGTATTTCGGTATGAAACATCACTTAGCGCAGCTGTCTAATGATTTCGGCTTTGTTTTTAAATCTATATTTCTTTGTACATCGGCCAAAAATTTAAAAATTATATATTGACTCAAATAAAAATTAAAGTACAGTAAGTAGTAAATAAATAAACAAAAATTTTAATATCTGAATAGTAAGATAAATCTTCAAGAGTATTCTTACTTTTGGATAATCACTTTTATTGACAGCAACGCCATTTAATTTTGATAATTCTTACCATGGACATACCTTGACCCACCGGACTGACCTGACTCCAGTTATGACCAGCAAAAAGTGAGAATTCAGTCTAAACGACAAAAAAAACTGACCAATTCGTCTTCCGTATCTGCATCCCACAGCAACAATACAAGCAACGACATCTGTTGCCGAATTGACGTCAACAGAACTGTAGTGACATTTACTTTTTTAACAGATAATTAAAACGGTGGAAAAAGTTTAAATTCATGCTAAAACCTCTTCCACCGATTTACCGTAACCGGACAAAAGATGTCGCCACCATCCTGTTTTGTAGTTTAATGATATTCCACAACAGATGGCGTCACTTACTTGTACTGGCTGGTCTGTACGGTAGATAACTGGTCAGTGGAGTTTGGGGTCTCATAAGCGGGGTCAGAAGTGGGATCAGCGCTCTTTGACCCCATTTCAGCAAGTCTGCGATACTCAGCGAGCTGCGGGCGGTATGTCCACGGTATAGAATTTTTGGTTTTGAATTTAGGGTCGACGCTATTGTTTTTTTTTTTAAATGATTATTTAAATAATTTTGGAAATATTATCGTTTCTCTTGGTAAGGTTTATATTATTTTGCGCATTTACTATGAAATTGCTTTCTTAGTAATATTGCTGTTATTTAGTAAATTACGTTCGTCTTAGAAACTTTTACACAATAACATCGCCCAAGTTTCCTTTAATCTAAACCAATGCCACCCCAGATTTTAAGAGGATAAGCTGAGGACTTTGTTAATCATAATATTATAATGTGAGACAAAAAAAGAAACTTTGTAGCTTCTTTGAACTCTTTTTTCTTCCTTTTCTAAACATCATAATTGATCACAAAATTTAAGTTTCACCTTACGACCAATTCCATCTTTTCGCGACACACAAAATATTAAAATTAGTTAAAGTTTTGACCGTGACACCACTCCGTTTTATAATTTTCTGAAAGCAAAACTTCCAAGCCAGTGCAAGTAACGCCATCTGTTGTTCAAGTAGTGTAGTGACATGTATAGGGAACAGGACATACTTACAAATCACCGCGACTCGCCGATAGATGTCGCTACCATAAGACCGGAAAACCCGCGAAATTCAGTGCATCATAATTATTAAGATATTAAATGACAATTTTTGATGACAACCGAAAACCAGAACAGAATAACTGATCGGTAAATGACCATAAAGTTTTTTAAGTGTGTGTCGCTGTTTAAGTGTTTTTCTTTTATATATATTTTACTCAGTGTCGTTGTGTACTCTAAAAGACACGTTATTTATATAATCTGACACACAAAACCAACGACCTTCTACTTACGTGCAATTACGTAAAAAATATGGCAGAATTCCGATCATTGACAACTACTAGTGATGGAAGTTGATGGAACTAACTATTATCACTGATTACAAATCCGTCATTTTATTTGTTTACGTAATTGGAGACTCAAAAAGAACTGTAAAGTCAATTCTTTTTTCTGTGATAGTTACTTTATAATATTATTAGAGTATGCAAGATTTAATTGATCTACTTCAAAAATTGCCAACTGCATCTTCTCACACTGATCAGGGTTTCCCAATCTAACTCAATCTACTCAACACGAGATGGCGTTACTCACTTGTAGTGATGGAATTGGTCACTAGATGACGGTGTTTGCTGTTGCGCATCGTACACCGAGTCTGGGGCGGCATCGGTTTGCGCACGCATTTGTGCCTGGTGGTAACGCACCTCGTTCTCGACCTTCTCACGTTGTTTCTTCGACATTCGGCCGAATTTCACCGCTGGGGACAAAATAATCATTGGTCAATAACAATATAAGTAATTTTTTTATATTAAATAATATACTTGCGTTTGACTGCCAACTCGCTTGATGTTAAGCGATGATGGGTCCTCAATGGAGCACGCTTGCAATAACTAAACTTAAAATAACTTAGATATAACTTTATTGTAAATTAGCCATTTTAATCGTAATTATAGTTAAAGACTATGAACTTAACTACGTATAACGTGTCTAAACTATATCAACTGAACTATTTACCAAGATCAGCTAACGCTAAGTTTGGCGGCTAGGGCTGACAACATTTATTATTCAAGTGTAATAAAATATACAAACATTTGAAAAGAAAATGATTGAATTGAATGGCTTTATTTCTAAATTTTTCATAGCAAAGTTTTTGTTTCAAATTGTGTGTATGGGTAGTATGAACCTGGGGCCTTACCCCTAGCTCGAAAAGTTGACCCGCATAGGTGTTATTTGTCTAAACGGTACCATCAACTATGATAAGCGGTAGTTATTTGATAGCCGCCAAGCTTTGCTATTTTCACGCACACACGCATAGTAAAACGGATTTTCGTTCATTCAAGTTAGACGCTTTTAAACGATGCAGTTTAAATGAGTTAGTTAATTTTAGGTACCTATCAGGTACCTACTAAAAGTTGGCTCGCAAAAGTGAAGCTAGGGGTAAGGCCCCTGAAATGAATAAATTCTTATTGCAATTTCAAATTCTGAACTAATTTTGAAGTTGAGTTACTGGACTTACAGTGTTTGATAACACATTCTTAATTTGATTTAGAGGTTTTCCGATAGATGCCACTACGTAGGGCAGCTATAAAAAATTCCGACATGTAATTTACCAATACTGTTATTAAATTGTATGGTTTAATGAAGTACAAAACATAATTTTTTTATTTCTTATGTATAAGTTTTTTTTTATTCGGGCAAATGCCTTTATTAACTAAAGAAAATACAAGCTCTCACTAACACTAAACAAACAGTTGAGACTGCCCATAGACCGTTGAAGGTCTAAAGACATATATTTTACTAACATTCCTTTTTTACCCATAGCATAA
The DNA here is from genome assembly GCA_949125355.1 of Agriopis leucophaearia. NCBI lineage: Eukaryota > Metazoa > Arthropoda > Insecta > Lepidoptera > Geometridae > Agriopis > Agriopis leucophaearia. The sequence goes on from OX421289.1 coordinate 3,550,541, forward strand.
AAAATCTCAGCTTTTAATTTCCCACGAGACTCTGTAATTAAATTACATTGACACAGATTAGTCCCGCTACTCCACACCGTAAGCGCTACTATCGCAAAAAAATCCGTGACATAACAGTGAACCTCATTCTACCATCATTCCCATAGCATTTTTCCGCAAAAACGCTTTAAAATCAGTAAATCTAGACACAATACCTTAGGAATAACGATGCACGGTTATTAAAGCATTTAAAACGCGTATTATTTAATATTTTCACACAAAGACGCTCTGTGTGTGCGAAAGTATTTGTGACACGTTTGTATTAGTCAGTCGGGATGTGTGCGATTGTTAACCAGTGTGCGTTGCCTTCGAGGTTTACATGTGTGGGTAGCTACGGCCATTGGCACACTGCCTACTGGCACAACGAACTCTCGAACTCTGACGTATAAACGCACGTATAGGCGTATAGTGACGTGGCGAGACGTATGTACCGTTGCGCGTTTTGCGGCGCGCGATGAAACCTTTTTCTTTTCGCTTCGAATTTTGAATCGGTTTTGATGAGTGGAGTTAACCGGCGCCAAAAGTCTAAAGATAGTTTATCTGTGGACGTTTTACTTTTAAACGATACGTGCATGGTAGATGTTTTTTTCTAATTTGTATTCTAAGGGCATGTTTTATTTTTTATATACGCCCTTTTTTCCGTTAACTACATTCGCATATTATTTTTAACAACAGGTTTTACAGAAAATTTAAGGTAAATCGTATGGGATGAAAAATTTAAGTTCAGTGAACTGGCCAAATTTATTTCCACTTTGTATGTCCAAAAAAGTGTTTTAACTCTGTGTAATTAGGTAGAAATTACTATTCTTTTATTTTCAATAGGTTTTGTTTGTTGCTAGTTTATTTTGAGCTAGGTTTAGAAATAGTTTGTCAAATATCTAAGGTCTCGTGTTTCTGGTATTTAAATTAGTACAGTGAACTAACAGTGTATCGTGCTAGTTTCTTTTATATTACAAAGCGTTTTGTTCAAAACAATTAAAGTATTAACAATGGAGCACTGTTTAGGAAACAAAGAGGACCAATGTTTTTAATTTTAACTGAAATAACAAAAAATATATGCTTGTTACTTGCCTATTTTTAGAGATTAGAAATGTAAGATTCCAAAAACTCTGAGGGCTGTCAATTTCGTTCGGAAAATGCTATTCTATGTTTAACCTCCTTCGAAGAAGGATGCTTCAAATTTTTTGACGTTTGTTACTTCCGAACTCCGTCATTTATGAACCGAATTGGAAAACTTTTTTTTTTTTTAAAGAATATACTTTCTGATTGGTCAAAATTTCGTCAGAATCGGATCAGTAAATTGGCTTATAAATCAAAATAACTGGAAAATTTTGTACGTGGATGACAGTGTGATCATCCAAGTAACCGAATTTGGGCATATTATACAATTTTTCAAAGTCGGTTTTTAAATTGATTATCTAATTTCTTTGGAATCCAATGGATTTTTAGTTGTCCTAAATACAATATTTTGAATATGAATTTGAATTATCCTGTTCTGCGCAACGGAAACAAGTAGGTAACTACTGTTATTTTAGACAAGCATTTGACCTTTAATAAAATAAAATTACCAAAACAATAATTCTCAATATAAAAAACCGACTTCATCGGAACTGGACCAAATTGAAATGAGACCAAAAAGCAAGGACCAGCTTTCAAATAAAAAAAGAATCATCAAAATCTGTTCACAAAAGTTCAATGGTAAAAAACATTTAAAAAAATATACAGTCGAAATTGATAACCTCCTCCTTTTTGGAAGTCGGTTAAAAGTTTTGATAGCGCTACTTAATTGACAGTTGCCACACAATTTACTTCCATCAACTTTTTTAAAATTAATTATATAGCTACTTTAAGTATTACATAAATCAAACTAGTATAAATACGAGTACTAAGCATCAAACTAGTGTGAACAAACTAGTGTTTGATGCATGTCCTGCAAAAACATAGTACTTCTATGTTACGCCTTCACGCCTCCCATATTGTGCAATTGTTAGTGATGTGAAATTTTTATCGATTCTTTTTTATAGTAGAATATTCTCGACTATTATTCACACACCACTATCGCAGATTTATTCTAAGCTATTAGGAGAAAGGTTATGAAAGGGCGTGTTTTCAGAGACTGTCTGAAGCATAATAACAAAATATCAACAGTTTTGAAAATATGGTCACTTTTTTACTAAAAAGAGCATAACTAATAAAAAAAATCGTCATAACATAATGCTCGCTATATTATAAATATTTTTGTGGTATGTAAGATGTTCGTGACTGAACTGATTTGGATAAAATTCATCGTGGGATATAAGTTCTGTCAATGTATATTAACACTTTTTATTACACTAGAATTTCATTATAATATATTTTTTCTGCAAAAACATACCAAAAAATCTAATGATCGATAATAAAATCGCGGCCGAAGCTTAGTGTCTAATTTTCCATACAAATAAACCAATTATATGCCGGTTTCATTTCTCATAGCAGTTTCATTAATGATGGGCATTTAGCACGACCACAATCTAAATTTATTAATGGTCGACCATTAAAATCCTGAACCTTTTAGGCCACACGCGCTCACGTCATATGTAATTGTCAAGATAAGATGAAGTTTTAGGCGCATACTTATACTCGTATTATGTGTATTGTAAGGCTCAAACAGTCCTGAGTGTTTACGCATTTAGGGCCCTAGAATGAGCACAGTTAAACAGAAAAGAGATGATTATGTAAACTGTTTCTTTACTGGAAAACATTGAGATTATTTAAACTACTCCAAGTATAGCAGGCCCTTACTTATGTGCCTAGAGGCTTTCGGGTACCTAAATCCGGACCTGTATTAAGTTTAATGAGTATTCTGATGCATGTGTCAAATCGGAGCATATTTTCTTCTAAAGAGCGGATATTGTAGCTGGTAGCCAATATACTACACCCAAATATTAAAATTAAATGTATTCATTTAGATTTTTACAATGCATTGTAGTTCTCAGACGCATTTTTTTAGCGACCGCACTGTAACATTGTGTTGAGCACAAAGCAAAGTTTGACATTCGATTCTGTCAGTATAACTTTTTACGAGAATTTTTGCGATAATATTAGACGATGCTTAGCCGTTTACTGTTTAGCTATATTCCTTGTTTAGCTCAGCAAAATATAAAACGACGACGTTGTGAGCGAATGCTCAGATCTATCTGCGTATTTATATGTAGGGGTGTTTATATGTAGGTGTAAGTTATGTATTAGTATGCAGAATGTAGGGCAGTTGTTAACCTTTCAGTGAAAGTGAAAGTGAGACGACGAACTACTTTTAAAACGTTCACGTTTCCTTTTTAACTCTTATCATTTTATTAACCTACTATATTTATTTGGAACGTGACTTTTAGGACAAATGAATTTATTATTATTATATATACTATATTTTATTATATATACTATATTTTAAGACAGTGAAAGTTTAATTATAGTGGTAGGACTCTTTTGCAGGGGTCCGCAAAGGGGGCCTGGGGAAGTACCACACCTTTGCCAGTTATTCAACCGCCAAGCAGTCGTGTGCAGACACTACTGTGTTCCGGATTGAAGGGCAATGTTTCCAGCGAAATTACAGGGCACACAGAGATTTGACATCTTATATCTCGGGGTGACGAGCGCAGTGCATTGCCATCCAGGGTATTTGAACTGTTGAAGTTCAAAATTCTGAGTGGCGTTGAACTGTAATGGGCAAGCGTGAAGAGCGACTTCGCTCGTCTCGTCACCCAATATCATTAAAAAAAAAAAAAAAAAAAAAAATTTTTTTTTTATTAATTAGTATAATATTGTAGCGCGCGTATTTACATTATTTTAATTCCTGACGTTTCAAACACTGCAGCTAGACTACATTGTCTACCTGTGACCACAGATACTGAGTTTGATTTCAAAGTGACAATTATCTTTTCTTGAATATGTTTTGCCACTTATGAAAAAATACAGCTAGTCTTTCCATTTAATATATTTGAACTATTTAGAGGGAGTCGATCAAATCCTTTTTTTAACCTGATTAGCTGTTTAGTATGCCTATAGATACCATGAGTGTCACATGTCACTGTCACATGTGACTTAAACATGCTATTTGAACCATATTTTTGTAGATAATTTGGTTAGGCATGACCATACTACCTCATTAGCTTGTACTGTCCCTATATTCTTGATTTTATACTACTAACTAAAATAATTTTATTAACAATTTTGTTTTCATATTTATCGGGACTTATCGCGCACTATTTTCATTTTCATATTTATCGGGACTTAGTGCGCGATAAGTCCCGATAAATATGAAAACATGTGTTCGAATCGCGAAAGTTTAAAAAAAAAAAACAATTTTCATGTAAGTATTTTTCTCATTTATTGTCTTAAATTTAATTTCTATCGATAAAAATTGTTACATGAAAAATGTCACCCCATCCCTATAGTTACGAAGTGTTGCACAACTGACGTCACCGCACGCATCGTTCGCACGAGATCTTACAATATTGCGAACTGACAAGACTGATTCATCGCTTGATTTGTATAAGAGTAACAACATGGTATACCGTATTCCATTCGCTATCGGATAATCGCTGAGAGCTCCAGTAAATTACAATAATTATCGATATTAAAAACAGACTCATAAAAATGTCATAACTGGACCAAATTGCTTTGGCCAAAATTTAGGCGGTCAACGTGGCATTGCTGCCATTTTTTTTATTTATACTAGCATTCTGGTATAAATCATTATTTTTGTGTCTGTTCAGCCGTTTGTAGATTCTCAGATCTTTTATCGGGAGGTATGTTTGAACAAAACAGTTATGTTTGGTGCAACAGTGCAAGTTATCTAACAATGAAGCCGTTACTGACATCTGTCGTCGATAAAACAAACTTTAACTGCTCCAAGTGGCCCATTGTATTAACATTATCTACTTCCATCCCTAAACAAACAAACAATTTCATCAGTCAACATTCCATCATGCAACACGCATGCAGTCTGCATCGCTCGGTGGCAGCGATGCGTGCGGTGACGCGCGTTGCGCAACACTAGCGTGACGTAGGGATGGGACACAGTGACTCGATGACTTCATGACACAGTTTTTTTGGCTTAGCACGTTTTATGCATTTAGATTTTTTAAACTGATTATTATTGATTATATATACATAAACATTTCACCCGCTTCATTGTACCTTCGTCGCCTGCGGAAGGCGTCAGCGGTGCGAAGTTTTAGAGGGCTAATTTGAGTTTTGTAAATTGTATCGCTTCCGCTTATCGCTTCGCTCATAGCGCAAGCCACAGCCATCAGTTGTATAAGCATGGCTTATCAGCACTGATAAGAGGCCGTTGACCCCACACTCGCTTCCTCATACGAATGCCACGTGCTTTTACCTTCTACTATTGTTACAATTTTTATTTACTTTTGTTCAAGAATATCTAACCGACTTCAAAAAGAAAAGACTTCAAGTAGGAAATCGGCACACTACCTCCCATCACCCTTACATTGTGGACTTTCCTAGATTAGTACCAGACGTTTCGATTCTACGTTTCTAATCCGTACGGCCAAGGATCCAATCCTTGGCGATGAGAAGTTAGTGGCTAAGAAACTTCACAGTCTAAAACACCGCCGTAAAGTAGCGAGTCCGTCAATTTTCTGTAGGATTAATTTCGGAGAATGTGCATCGGAGCTACACGACCTTATCCTACCATCACCTTTCTATTACAGGACAAGTAGGAAAATGGCCCATTACCACCCATACATTGTGGACTTTCCTTGGATATGTGCCTAACGTTTCGATTCTACGTTTCTGATTCGTACGGCCAAGGATTGGAACAACCTGCCGGCTTCCTTGTTTCCTGAGAGATATAATCTGGGTATTTTCAAGGCGAGAGTGAATAGTCTTCTAAGCCTGCGTGCTTCATCTTGGACCATATCCTCGCTTACCAACAGGCGAATTCGTGGTCAAACGCAGAATTAATCGCGATAAAAAAACCTACTTCCAAGCAAAGGTGTATGTTCAGACCAACAAAGGAGATACGTTGAAATGGTGTGGCGGGTGCGAACGAATCAGGCCTAAATCAGGCTTCAGTTTTCAACATACGAAAAACGCAACTAGGGCCTTACGCCCAACTTTAAACGCGAACCCGAATAGGTGCAGTTTACAAAATCACGCGACCGCAAAACGTATCTCGCGTTCGCGTAATTTTGCAAACTACACCTATTCGGGCCCGCGTTTAGAATTGGCCGTAAAGCCACTTTTTATGATTTTTAAGATACGTGACGAGCGAAGTCGCTCGCCTGATGGCTCTTCACACTTGCCCATAACAGCTCAACGCCACTCAGAATTTTGAATTTCAACAGTTCAAAACCCTGGATGGCAATGCACTGCGCTCGTCACCCCGCGATATAAGATGTCAAAACTCTGTGTGCCTTGTAATTTCGCTGGAAACATTGCCCTTCAATCCGGTACACAGTAGTCTTTGCACACTACTGCTTGGCGGTTGAATAACTGGCAAAGGTGTGGTACGTAAGCGGACCCCTGCAAAAGAGTCCTGCCACTACAGAAATTTATACCCCTGATGCGTTTTTTTTGCAATTTTGTAATTATGTTTATATTATCTTAAGACTACATGCAAGTATAAATAGCACTTACCATCACGGCTCATGCCCAGCTTCAAGCACTTCTGCAGCCGACAGTACTGGCATCTGTTTCGGTTGACGCGGTCGACCACGCATGACTTGTTTCTCGGACACTGGTAGTTCACCACTACTGAAAAGTACCTCTGTGTTAATAACATTACATTTTCTGATATGAGATAAAAATTAAACAATTGGAAAACAAAAAAAATAATTAATCAATTGGACAAAGTTGGTACTAATTTGAATTGGGTAAAAATTTTGCATAACATCAATTATTGTGGTCGACCACACATGCCTTGTTCCGCGAATACTGTCTCACCACTACTGAAAAATATGTGTTAATAACATTACATTTTCTGATAGGAGAAAAAATTAAAACAATAGGAAAATAATAATAAAAATTTGGGAAAAAAGTTAAAATCAATTGGAAAAAATTTGGCACAATGTTAAATTGGGCAAAAATTTGCATAATATCAATTGTGACATAAATCAACCACACATGGCCTGTTCCTTGAACACTGGTTGTTAAAAAATTATATAAGAATTATAATAATTGATTTGGGGAAAAAAACTGGAAACAAATTGGTAGAAAATTGAATTGGAAAAAAAAATGCATAACATCAATTGCTGTTGACGCGGTCGACCACACATGCCTTGTTCCGCGAACACTGGTAGTTCACCACTACTGAAATGGACCACTATGTTAATATCATTACATTTCCCTACTTAATTGTCTACGAAAAAATAATTGAAAATCAATTGGAAAAAAGTTGAAAAGTAGTCACCATTACATAACTGTCATCAATGGGACCATGATAATATAACATAACAACCTTTATAGAGCCATGACTGTGGTCCCAGACGAGGAGCCCATGTTTTCAAGATTAGTGGGATCACAAGTAATAGTGGGTCAAAGACGTCTGGACCACGAGTCAAACATCAAAAAATTGGTACAAGATTACAGTTATTTGATTACGGTTCAGTCTTCCCGTGAACATGGTGTATGTAACTGCGCCGAAATATCGGGAGCTCCTTCCACAACCTTACCACGGTAAATATCCCGTAAATAATCATATAAATGCAGTGAACAACCGTGATAGTTTAAAACAGTATGGTACACATTGATTTTCGGAAAAAAAACGTCAATTGCGTTTGACGCGGTCGACCACACACGCTTTGTTCCACGGATATGCTAGATAACTACACTACTGAATTATAAGGTAATAGTTTCACCCACGTGGTGATGAAAATCGGTGATGATGATGAAAAGTAGCCTATGTGTTAATCCAGAACATAAGCAATGTATACTCCAAATTTCATCCAAATCCATCCAGCCGTTTCTGCGTGATTCAGTAACAAACATCCATCCATCCATCAATGCATCCAAACTTTCACATATATGACACTAGCTGCGCCCCGCAGTTTTACTCGCGCGGTGATGAAAATCGGTGATAATGATGATGAAAAGTAGCCTATGTGTTAATCCAGGACATAAGCAATGTATGTTCCAAATTTCGTCCAAATGCATCCAGCCGTTTCTGCGTGATTGAGTAACAAACGTCCATCCATCCATACATCCATCAATCCAAACTTTCACATACATATATGATATTAGTGTGATTAATCATGAGATTCGAAGCCGACCTGTGCTCTGTGACCGTCTGAAGAAGCCCTTGCAGCCCTCGCATGTTATCACTCCGTAGTGCACGCCGGACGACTTGTCGCCGCACACCTTGCATGGTATTATCTCGATTTGGGCTGCAACAAAAGAGAAAAAATGGTTAAACTCGTGAACGATAAATATCAATACAAAAAACCGACTTCATAAAAATGTCAGAACTGGACCAAATTGAAATGGGACCACACGGGAAGCACCAGCTTCAAATAAAAAAATAATCATAAAAATCTGTTCACCTAGTCGAAAGTTCTGAGGTAACAAACATTTGAGTTGAGAACCTCCTCCTTTTTGGAAGTCGGGTAAAAACAATCAATCGATCCTCCCATCGATTTCAAAAAGGACCGGTTGGAAGCGGCCTGCATCAAGCGTTTTCCTGCGGTCTCTTTTAGGTCGTCTGTCCATCTTGTGGGTGTATCGAATGTTATAAATTTAATAAGTAGGTAATTCTATTATTCAAATCGCTGCTAAAACCGTAGGAGATTAATAAATCTAGCCCGATTCCGTTTATCATCCGTCTCAGGACCGGCTGAAGCTGACATAATAGGAATTTTGTATCAGACGCCATTTTTGGTCACGGTAGGCCGTTCACCCCACAAGGCCGGCGCGCGACGTCTCACGCTTGTGTGCTTAGGCTTTACACAACGGTAGTGTGCGTTGAGCCTTATAAAGTTGACGGGTTTCAGTGTGGGTAAGTCCTTGTAAGGTGAAAATATACAATTAATATAAGAATAAAAAACTACTGCAAAATGATTCTCCTGATATAAAGTGAAATTCAAAGGTTGAAAAAAAAACATTATGGAAAAAAACATTATTTGTAAAAAAACTAATAAAGCATGTTTTAGGGTTCCGTGCCCAAAGGGTGTAAACGAGACCCTATTAGGAAGCCTACACTGTCTGTCCGTCTGTCCTTTTTTTTAACGGCTGTATCTTTCGAACCTTAATAAGCCAGTTCAAGTTTTCACAGAATGTGTAATGTTATAGCGGATTAACTAAGAAATAATAAAAAACACAAAATTAAAATTAAAGGTCCCCATAGAACAAATGTATTTATTAACGTTATTTTGTATTTACTCTAATGTAAAAACGGTATATAATAGGTACATACAAGAATCAAACTTGGCATGATTATAATACACACTCTAAAGTATGACAAATAAATACTGGCTGGTAAGTGCGAGTCGGTGACAAATTTCTTTCACCAAACTTAGCAAGTTTACTTAGATGGGTGACCTGGGCGTGATGTAGTCTTTTTGGACTACTTTTCTGTACAATAGCAGAAAAATATATGTGGCGGTACGGAACCCTAAGTGCACGAGCTCGATTCGCACTTAGCCGATTGAATTACTTAAAAACTGACGTAGTTTCTACTCGTGTCAAAGTTGCCAGAATGATAATAAAATTGCTATTATCATTAAAAATATATTAAATAACTCGTAAACAAATTATGTTGTTGATTTGTTAAATTATAAGGATAAAATAAATACTTTAACGAGCAGTCTCAGATTCTAAAGGGAGCGCAGTATATTCTTAACCGACTTCGAAAAAGGAGGAGGTTCTCAAAATGACTGTATTTTTTTAATGTTTGTTACCTCAGAACTTTCGTACGGGTGAACCGATTTTGATGATTCTTTTTTTATTTCAAGCGGGTGCTTCCCGTGTGGTCCCATTTCAATTTGGTAAAGTTCTGTCATTTTTATGAAGGCGGGTTTTTATATTGATAATTATTCAATATCTGGGGCCTTACGCCTGCCTGTTATCAACATCAGTTTAGGCGATTGCGAAAAGATGCGCGAATTAAGTTAATTTAGAGTTTAAAAAAAACTTTTTTTTTTAAACAAGCTTTCTTTAAGTAACTTCGCTAATATGAATAAAATAAACTTTAATATCAACTTATAACGTCATTACACAATTTATATGAAATATAATTATCAATTTAAAAAACCAAAATCATAAAAATGACTGAACTGGACAAAATTAAAATGAGACCACACGGGAACCACCAGCTTTCAAATAAAAAAAGAATCATCAAAATCGGTTCACCCAGTCGAAAGTTCTATGGTAACAAACATAAAAAATAAACAAATAAAAAACAGTCGAATTAAGTACCACCTGCTTTTTGGAAGTCGGTTAATAAAGATCAAATCAAATAATTTATGTTTTAGGTACACATACATACATATAAAGTAGCACACATGTTTGTTTGTGTCCGTACGAAGTTCAAAAAGGTTGTAACGGTACACAGCGTCACTAGCAGTCACTACGGAATGCATCCCGTGCCATTGCTACTCTAACAGTTACTATGAAATGCATCGCCAGCTGATCGTGACGTCACCGGTCGACGACCCATCACAGATTGATAACTAGCTACTTTTGTTCTGAATAAGGACATGTAAGTGTCGCGGTCATAGATTGAGAAGTAGTTTGTGTGTATAGATGCCGTAACTATGCAGTGAACTGTGGGGGGGTGTGCGAACTCGAAAATAGGCTATATTATGACTGTTTTTTTTTTAATTGTCCTAATAAAATGTAGCCCTTAAATATAGCTGATTAATGGAAACAAATTTTATAAACACGCGACTGCAAACCGTATCTCGGCGCGCGTTCGCGTGATTTAGCAAACTGCACCTATTCGGGCCCGCGTAAGAGTTGGGCGTAAGACCCCAGGCCTCGCCTAGTTTGGGGTCCATTGGTATAGCATTAATATGTATATTATGTGATAACAGAACTTTCAATATTTTAGTGAAGTAATTTTTTTTTTACGCTCTACTTCTGTCACATTGAAAATGTATGTTTAATGGAGAAAAATATAAAAAAGTACAGGCTTAGCAATACAGGGGGTTTTGCTAAGCCCAAGCCATTTTTTAGCTGAAAGGGACCTAATCAAGATTTTTCTTAGCAGACATTTGAAGATTATCAACGAATATATCGAGGATAAAAAAAACAATTTATATTTGTTTGTTTTTTAATTGTTATGCAGGGTTACGCGAAAAGGGGGTACAAAAAAGGGGTTTTTTGCCTTACACTTGCAATATACGGAATGAGCTTCCTCCTACTGCATTTCCGAGTAACTTTAATATGGGGTTCTTCAAAAGGGCTATTAATAGTTTTTAAGGGTCGGCAACGTATCTGTGATGCCCCTGGTGTTGCAGGTATCCATAGGCGACGGTGATCGCTTACCATCAGGCGGCCCGTCTGCTTGTTTGCCACCTATGGCATTAAAAAGAAACAAAGCTGACAGGGGTCCGTTACTATATAACTTTTACAATGGGACCAACCCTGAAATCACGAAAATAATATGTACTATTCCATACATTTTGTGAAGGGTCAATAACCATTTTCTATGAAACAGCTGTTTTTTTTCTCGCGATTTCAGGTTTTGTTCAGGTTTTGTTTGATAAGTAAAAGATGTTAATAATGATCAGTAATCTCTTTCTAGTTTTGAGAATCAAGTCATTAGACATTATCTAGTTCATGTAGACATAGACATTTCATTTTGTTCATTTAGACATTATCTAGTTCATGTAGACATAGACATTTCATTTTGTTCATTTAGACATTATCTAGTTCATGTAGACATAGACATTTCATTTTGTTCATTTAGACATTATCTAGTTCATGTAGACATAGACATTTCATTTTGTTCATTTAGACATAGACATTTCATTTTGTTCATTTAGACATTATCTAGTTCATGTAGACATAGACATTTCATTTTGTTCATTTAGACATTATCTAGTTCATGTTAATTGGTACGAATATATTTTATTTATAATATTTATGGTATGTACCTGGCCACTGACCGATTCTCAAAAGTTCAAACCCGGGGTTTGCCAAAGAGAAATGGAGCGCAGCGTGACACTGCGCTCCATAACTGGTGTGTTCGATGTCGGCCAAAAGGCTGCCAGATTAAAATGGGATTGGGCGGGACATGTGGCGCGTATGAACCCCGACCGATGGGCCAGGATCGTCACACAGTGGGTGCCTGATGGACGACGCAGTCAAGGAAGGCCTAGGAAACGCTGGCGTGACGATCTTGACTCATTCCGGAGAGGTTGGCAAGAGGTGGCGAAGGACCGAGATTTATGGAAGGAAATGGGGGAGGCCTTTGCCCAACAGTGGGACAGTCCTATACTGTAACCTAAAAAAAAAAGTATGTATGTAGCATTGTGTATTTATTGTATACATTATATGTAATAGAGATTTATCTATTTATTTTATTTTATGTACACCTCGGACAGTTTTCAAATTCTTTAGTCCTGTCCATCCAAAGGTTGCCTGGAAGAAATCGCTTTAGGCGATAAGGCCGCCCATTTAACTACTTTTTTTTGTTGTTAAAGTTTCATTTGTATATTTCGGTGTGTAATAAAGTGATTTTGTATTGTTTAAGTAGGTACAATGACCTCTTTTCGGCTTACTACAGTGATGCGTAACCCTGTATAATAAGGTAGTAAGATGTATGATCGTTATGCTTTCTGTGAAGAAATAATGGCAACAGCCATAACAATATCTCATAGCTTGCAGCTGTAGCTGTAATGGCTGTAAGCCAGAAGATCTAAAAAAGTTATTCAACAATTCTGCAAAAATATTTTCACAATCGCCAAACCAAAATTCAGGCCAATCGCAACTTTGATCCTTTGTCTTAAAAACCGTTTCTAATAACATCATTGTTTTGAGATTCACTTGTCTGGTATTGTCTATTCGGCCAACAGAGGTCGTTCACCTTTTGACGTATAGATTACATACAAATTTGGTACTGGAGACACAGTTAATGAGATAGTTTATATGGGACTGAGACAGTTTATGATTATAGTTACTATGAGACTGAAAGCACAGAGTTGGTTATAGTTAGTAAGTATATTTGAAGGCTTTAGGGTTGTTGAACGATGACATAGTAACTATTTTTATATTCTGCGCCATGACGTTGTGTTTTGTGGGAGTGTGCGTGTGAATATGTACGTACGTATTTGGCAAAAGATGTAGTAATTTACATTTGATGTGACATTTGACACATACGTCAAAATATAGCGTAACCGACTTTGCCTTAGTACACCCAGGTTTCGAAGTACATATTATGAAGATCTGTCTACATAAAAAACTATGTACATATTATAATTTCGTCAGATTTCTTGAAAGAGAACCATTCAGACCGTATTTTTTTTAATAATTCATCAAATATATTTTTATCATTCAACTTGTAGGTGGTTAGCGCTCGCACATCCTTAATTGCACTTTATTGTGTATTAGCAAGAGTCGCTATTTATTTAAATGATTTTACCGAGTGAATCTTCTGTACTAGTACTTATATGTATTCTGTGATAACGTACGTCACAAGCAAATGTCCGTTACGTTACAGATTTCGCAACGATAACATTTTGACCGATAAGTGCTAGTGCATGGACGATAAAAACTACGTGTGGTTAATATTCTGAGATACTATACCTATATTATTTGACAAATCGACTAAAACATTTGCAAGCGCAAAAAAATGATGAATGTGTTGGCCGTCACGAGACGCCCGGCAAATGTGGAATGACGTCACGTCCGTCACGGCATATGAGTCGGCTGCCAAGGCGGGCCATTTATTTAGCATTTATGTGTAACCAATATATGTTTTAACCGACTTCCAAAAAGGAAGTGGTTCTCAATTCGATTGTTTTTTTTTTTAATGTTTGTTACCTCAAAACTTTCAACTGGGTGAACCGATTTTGAAGATTATTTTTTATTTGAAAGCTGGTGCTTCCCGTGTGGCCCTTTTCAGTTACGCCCAGTTCTGACATTTCTATGAAGTTGTTTTTTTATAGATTGATAATTATTCATCAAAAAAATAGTACAAAGTTATTAATACTGTCAAATCAACAGGCGCTCGAACTTTCATTCATTGTTATTATTTAGTTTTTTTATTGTTTGAAAGTTAGGACACTTGATCGAGATCTGCGTGAAGATTATCAGCTCTTTGATCAGGGGCTTAACAAAAACCAATTTATAATTATAATTAAATAAATTGTTCGTCCGTTACAGCTGACCTCACGTCTATATCTTCACAACCCCTAGACGGATTTTATTCATATTCGAACTTAAAAATTGCATTTGCATGAACTTCTTGCCTAAAAAAGTCATGACGGTTGGACTAGTCGATGTGGGTAAAGCATATTATGCATGTTAACGCATAATTGGATCCTAGACTCTGAGACCTCGCTTCGCTCGGTTAATATGCAGGTGTTACCGAGGTCACTGCCCCGTGATGTCACCATCACGTGGCGTCATCAGTTACGTACAGATTCGCGCTGATAACAGACTTGGCCGATAATAGGTCGTTGTCGGTTCGATGACCGATAAAACAGCCATTTATATTTTTTACTAAACGAAGACTTTTTCTTTTGTTTATTTTAAAGGATTAGTATCCAGTGGTAGTACTCAAGTTTTTTTATCCACACTAATATTATAAATGCGAAAGTAACTCTGTCCGTCTGTCTGTTTGCTACATAATCACGGCTAAACGGCGTAACCGATCTCGACAAAATTATGCGAGGTAAATAGTATGTATCATGAAGACGGACATAGGCTATTTTTTTTTCTGAAGAAATCGTGGACGAAATTGCGGGTACAGCTGGTATAGAATATTTCCTACGTTTGGCCACAAACTTGTTTGTTGAAAAGCGACGTTATGGCCGAAGATGGGAGCACGTATGCCTAGAAGATAGTATTCACTCTGATCTTGAACATACCCTGGTTATGGTTTTCAGGAAACATGTACGATGGCTAGGCCACTCCCTGATGGTTATTTCCGATTTTATTTTTATAAGTACTCCTTCCTATCCTGGTTCTTTGTAATTCGTTTTTATTTGTTAATAATTTTAATTCTAAATTTACAAATTTCTTACGTAAGAAACCATACTTTTCTATATTGAGTTTACTTTTCTAGTCAAGAGACAGAAATGCAATAAAATCAAATAAATAACTAAAATCTCTGAATAAAATGATATTTTCTATCTAATTTCTATCTAGTGTCCTAGCCTAACCTAACCTAACCTAACCTAAGGCCAAGAGCGTAACTCAAAAAAAAAATAGATTTATGTTTTTTCGCGCATCTGATAGCTTACAAAATTTCTCACCAGATGGAATAAGCAAAATAACCGTATCTACATTGGAACATCTAAATAAAACACTTAATTATTTTTTTAACTCATGTTTAAAAACTATTAATTCTAAACGAAATGACGGTATCTCATAAAAAACACAATAACAATAATGTTGGGTATTTAAACATATATTTAAGAAATATATTGGTCCTAATATAGGCACATAAGTGAAAATAAATTAAATGATATATCATTAGGGTAACGAAAAATCAACTTTCACAAAAACTCGATTATCTCGAAATACACCTAGGCTGAGATACCGCTTTTGGGCTTATGACGGCCCAAAAGAAGAATCAGAAGAAAAATCCTACCCAAAAAGTAGAATTAGAGAAAATTGTATACAATTTTTTTTCCTGTTTCCTAAGTCTACGACTTGTCTTTATGTAGTTCTAGTTCATTGATCTTGATGAGTAATAATAAGTTCTTGAAATTCTTAAATCCTTGATTCATATTCCAATGAACCTGCTTCATGGATGTGTGATGAAAATGTTGCATTCGATTTTATCATACGACAGTAGATTATTCAACAAGGGTGCAAAGGAAACAAAGCTACAAGTAGATTATTTTATATGGGTCGAAAGTAAGCACCATGATTTCAAATACGAGCTCAAAATAAAAGGTTAGGTTTCTAATTTAAAATCTGTGAGTATCCCCGAGTGTTGTAAGGTATTTTTAACCACCGACGCAAACAGTGTTATAAGTTTAACATGTATCTTTGTATCTGTCTGGGACACCGTAGCCCCCAAACGGATGACCCGTTTTTTTTTTAAATTGTTTGTTTAAATGTGACTTGACAAATTCGCTGCTTGACCGAGAGTGTTCTTAGCTATATTATTTAAGAAAATCTGTTCATTCGTCAGCTCTTATGTAGTTTTATATTTCTTTGTTTGACCTTGTTTACTGTATACTGTATAAGTAAAATTAAAAATAACTCGCATCTAATTCGGAAAAGATCCATTTAACTTTTAATCCGCATGGGCAGATTAAACATAGCTAAAAGCAACGCAAAATTAAGACTACTTTCAAATAAATAAATAAAACAGCCCAACTGTTTTCGGGTATAATGGTAACTTACATAAAAACACGCATAGACCTTTTCCGTTCCGGTGTGTGATCATAATATGCCATCCTCGTTTTAATTCTCTGCCTTTATCCCCTTGTGTAGTAATATAATAATTTAGGTCACATGTTATGCTTTTCTGAAATCGATTGTTACTAAAAATTAATTCCATTTGTAATAGTATTTATTTAGTCTGTGTATTTATGGAAATAACCATTGTGTAAAATGTTTTATTTCTCATACAATAATAACACACACTTTTGCTAGTTTTTATCTGCCAAATAGGATAGTAGTCATATTTATATTCATGAGAACGGAAAAAAAATAAGTTTTTTTTTTGAGAAAAAATTGCTTTTATTATTGCCCATTATTCAATTAAGCTCTTTATCTCAAAAATAAAGTTTTGTGAGAAAAAGACCTTTTTTTATTATTATGCCCATTACTATGATTTTATGTTGTCAATATTTCATTAAATTTTTTGTTCCATTTTTCATTGTTAAGCCTTCATTACAGTTACGTAAATTTTTCATTTCATTCTATTGTCGTTGGGTAGTCATGGAAACAAGAGTTTCGACCCTTGTTTAAAAAGAAAGCTTTGTTGCACTAAGCACTTTAAAAGTTTTAAGCCAATAAAGGTTCAGTTTGTTTACGTTTATATTAATTTCAAGTGGATTATACAACGGTATATATTTAGATCAATTTTTTTACTTCTTGCTGAGTATTGTTTGAAAAGTTAAAAATAACGCACTTAGCTTGTGTATGTTGTGATTGCCCAGCGCTCTAGTGCTTTTTAACGGACTTCCAAAAAAGGAAGAGGTTATCAGTTCGACTGTTTTTTATTTATTTTTGTTACCTTAGAACTTTCGACTGGGTGAACCTTTATTTTGATGATTCTTTTTTTTTTATTTCCCCAGTCAAAAGTTCTGGGGTAACAAACATAAAAAATGCAGTCGAATTGATAACCTCGTTTTTGGAAGTCGGTTAAAAAGTGGGTGAATCCAAGAGACATTAAAACACGAACGATAATTCCACGTGAAATATCTCCTTTTTTGTATGATCAGTGGTCAAACCTCACCCTCGCTGATGCCTAAGCGGCAGAATACGGTATTTAGACAGCTTCAGGGGTGTCATTAAAAATAAAGTTTCATCACATACCTAGTTCATTGGCGAGTAAAGAGTGATGAGTGACGTCACGCGGGTGACGCGTCACGGGTCGATGACCT
Organism: Agriopis leucophaearia; assembly: GCA_949125355.1. Classification (NCBI taxonomy): domain Eukaryota; kingdom Metazoa; phylum Arthropoda; class Insecta; order Lepidoptera; family Geometridae; genus Agriopis; species Agriopis leucophaearia. Next base: position 3,568,303 of record OX421289.1, read on the forward strand.
CGTCAGTGTGGCGGTAAAGAACTATGTATTGTTATGGGCGTGTTGGATGACAGTTACCATATAAATAATTAAAACTGAATTCAAAAGGGATAGAAACTGTTTTTATCCAACTTCAAGGTTCATACTCTAGATCAATGCCCGACATTATCAAAAAGCTCACTCCTACAACTTGCAAAGGTGGAATCCCAGACCGTTCGATTTTTCCGCTCCTTTATTCTGCGGACCTGCAAGGTGTGGAATTTCCTTCCCCCAAAGGTCGTTCCGCCGTCCTTCCGTCTTTTTATAAAGGGGGTCTACAAGTTCTACAACCACTTCTTTAGCTGGCAAAGCACCGTCAACACCGATAGTGTTCAGGGGCTTTACGCCTAACTCAAACCGAGGACTCAAACTAGCGAAATTTGCAAAATCACACGCGGTCGCGGAACTATTCGCAATCACCTGAACTGAATCGCTTATAACAGGCAGTAGTAAGGCCCCAGGTGACGGGTTGCAGTTTCTGCTTACGATCAGGAGGACCGCATGCTTATTTGCAGCTTTTTTGAGTAAAAAAACCTTTATACTGATACTATAAATAAGCGAAAGTAGGTATGTTTATTTATTCATTTATTGGCGCGCCTTGGCAGTAGAACCGACTCGAATGCCGTGACGGACGTGACATCATAATATGCTCTCTTATGCCGTCATTTTTCACAACTGCTGGGCGTGACTGCCAACTTTTTTGCATAGAAATAGATAGTTGGAGGGCCAGAAAGCGACATAGAAAACGTTTTATGCATAATAATTTACAATTCTTGAGGGAATGTTTTTGTCCACGCAGGTTAAACAATTGGTAGGTATTATAATATTTTTAAAAAGACTTTTTTTGAGAGAAAATAAATTAAAGTTATATGATTATTTACGGGATATTTACCGTGGTAAGGTTGTGGAAGGAGCTCCCGATATTTCGGCGCAGTTACATGCACCATGTTCACGGGAAGACTGAAGAATGCGGGTGGTTGGTGAAAAAGTTCAAAGTTCCAGACAAAACGATCTACCCTCTTTCTTAGTCTTTTGCTACGGTTATCACTGGAACTCGAACTCGAACCTAAGTCTCGACAAAACACACTCACTGTATCACTGCGTATAGTATTAATAGTATTAGTAATATCGGGAGCTCCTTCCACAACCTTACCACGATATCCCGTAAATAATCATATAACTTTAGTGAAAATAAATTGTTTATGGTTAGCAATGAACTCTACCAAATGACCTTTAAGACCGCAACGTCAACATTTTCGGTAGGATAATATCGTCATTGTAGCGATGAGTACAAATTGTAGTTCAAGGATGTAACTATTTAGGATTCATTCACCTCCGACGGTTGAACTAGACTCATCACAGCTCTTAGGCAAGCCTACTCTTAAATTAGTTCTAGGATAATTATCAATGTATAAAACCGACTTCAAAAATAGTAAGCGCTCTCGGGAACTGCGGTAGTGGAAGTATTATAGATAGATAGATAGAAAACTCTATATTGTTCACACCAAAAATTATAAACGTACATAAAAAACTAGTGAAACAATTGGCGGCCTTATCGCTATAAGCGATCTCTTCCAGGCAACCTTATGATAATAATTGTTTCTATTCATTAATTTTATGGTAAAATAGATACTAAAATCCAATGACTAAATCCAGTTATCTCAAGCTCGTCTCAGAACTGCATGCCCTCTGAATACCGTGAACGATTTCTAAGTAGGTATCGTATCTACCTACATAGGGAACGTTTTGATTAAAAATCAGTAGCAGTACTTGTAAATATTTTTATAATATTTCTACAAACATCTGTCATCTCGTATACGGAGTCTGCAGTGTTTTGTAAAGTCAGGAATTAAAATAATCTATACATAAAATAAAAACGTAGACATAAAAAAACTGTAATTGCGAGATAGAACACGTTAGACAGTTTTTAAAATGTTTGTTTGTTTGTTTGTCCACGCACATCTCCTAAACCACTGGACGGATTTAAATGCGGTTTTCACGAATATGCTTAGCTATGACCAGATTGAAGTATAGGCTATGTTATTTTGCGCAAGGGCCGGATTAAGGGAGGAAAAAAAGAGTTGAAAGTTTATATGAAAATCTACGCGTACGAAGTCGCGGGAAACAACACTAGTATAATATACACGCGATAAAATTCGGTAAAAGTGTTTAATTGCAATATGTAATAATCGATGTAAACCTATGAAATCATTGAACGAGTGAAGAGAGATCTCAAATTCTAATTGCTAATGGGACAGGACGATAACTTGTGAATATATTATCCGATCTACATGAAACTAGCAAGAAGTTCGTTTCAATACAAATTTGAAGTTCGAATATGGGCAAAATCAATCGAGGGGTTCCGAAGATTTATGTTTTTTTTTTTTTAACTTCTAGATATTTTTATGTTTAGGTACTATAGATGCTATGTTTAATCTATTATTTTTCACCAAAAAATATTTAAACGTTTTAAAAATAAACGCTTACAAATGAATGCATCTAAAATTTAATTTAAATAAAAAATTACAAGTCAATGTGCAACAGTATGTCAAGTACATTCACCCCAATATAACACGTGCACAACACTTGATTATTACAAAGACACAATCACCAATATAATACAAACTAAAAACAACCGTATAATCATACGGTACTGCTCATAATTGACTCTCAAAGTTATGTAGAGTTAGGAAAAGATTTGATTGTAAACAAAAGTTTTGTCAATGCAGTTTTTGCAAAGACTAGTCGGAACTGATTACGTACTTTGTTCCGAGTTCCGAGTATTGTTAAGTTATGTTGCTAAGTGCCGTTTTGTGGTGAAATAAGTGAAAATTGGTAAGTTTGGTTTTCGTACACGCTGAGAAATTCGGGCTTGTTCCATTAATACTCTTTCAAGTCTACTCCTCTGGGAGGATGATTGGAAAAGGTTCCGTCAAGACACCCTGGTGGATTATACCACAGTTTATCTCTGGTTAAATGAGTCGCTCTTTTTACTCAGGGTGTGAACAGAAAGATGGAGTTTGTTACCAACTGAACTCGTGCCTAGTTAAGGGCTTGAACATTTGGATTTTCTTTAACGGTCTATAAATAAATAAATAATCTGGGACATTATTGCACACATGGTCATCTGACCCCAAACTAAGCAAAGCTTGTAATATGGCTGCCAGAGACTGATATACATACATATATATTTTTAAATACATACTTAAATAGATATTAACACCCAGACATAGAACAAACACAAATGTTCATCACACAAATGTTTGTCCTAGATGGGAATCGAACCCACGCCCCCAAGCACGGCAAGTAGGATCACTACCAACTGAGCCATCGAGGCAGTCGATATAAGCATTCTAACTGCTTTTTAACCGTCACCCAATAAGAATGACGATCAATACGACTGTTTTTCATATATTTTTTTATGACTGCCCCGGTGGCTCAGATGGTAGTGAACCTACTTTCTGTGCTTGGGGGCGTGGGTTCGATTCCCATCTAGGACAAACATTTGTGTGATGAACTTTTGTGTTTGTTCTATGTCTGGGTGTTAATATCTATTTAAGTATGTATTTAAAAATATATATGTATGTATATCAGTCTCTGGCAGCTATATTACAAGTTTTGCTTAGTTTGGGGTAAGATGATCGTGTGTGCAATAATGTCCCAGATATTTATTCATTTTTATTTTTAATGTTTGTTACCTCAGAACTTTCGACTGGGTGAACCGATTTTGATGAAACTTTTTTTATTTGAAAGCTGGTGCTTCCCGTGTGGTTCCATTTCAATTTGGTCCAGTTAATAATGACACAAAAAAAAACTTAAGTAGTGAACCTTTTATCATAGATAATTTCACTGAAATGAAACTTAACGGACAAAATGAATAAATTAATGAAATTGAGGGCTATTTCGTCATGCCAACATCATCAACATACAGAAACATTTTACTCAGTCAAGTCGAAATATGGCTACAAATTATACTAAAAAAATCCTAAAATAGCGAAAAAATCTACTGTTCCATATATTTGCGAAGTGTCATTGACCTTTTTCTACGGATCAGCTGATTTTTCGTTCGCGATTTAAGGGTTACATTATTATTGTGACGTCGATTATTCGCAATATTTTTTATGCAACTATGATGAAACAAACAAGTATCACCTGATAATTAGCGCGACGCTAGCCCAACAGTTCAATGCCATTTTTTTTATTCTAACATCTTAATGAAACTCTAGCTGTCTGTATGTTAGTTACCTTTTTAACAAATCAGCTCGATCGACCTTGATCATATGACTTCGACGCAAAATGTCCCCGTCCCCCCCCTGCTATGAAAATGTCCCCTTCACAATTTTTAGCAAGAAAACCGTAAGCATCGTAATGATCGACATATATTATACTTTAAATCCCGGATAATAAGAGAAAACTTGAAAACACGCCCTTTTTTTTGTAGTGGTAGGACTCTTTTGCAGGGGTCCGCCTGGGGAAGTACCACACCTTTGCCAGTTATTCAACCGCCAAGCAGTAGTGTGCAAACACTACTGTGTTCCGGATTGAAGGGCAATGTTTCCATTGACAGAGATTTGACATCTTATATCTCGGGGTGACGAGCGCAGTGCATTGCCATCCAGGGTTTTGAACTGTTTCAAAATTCTGAGTAGCGTTGAACTGTTATGGGCAAGCGTGAAGAGCCATCAGGCGAGCGACTTCGCTCGTCTCGTCACTCAGTATCATATAAAAAAACAAGTAAAACCGTTTGCAGCAGCTAGTTCCTGCTTAATTAGTTTAGTTGTGACATCTTGTCTTGTTAACCTACATTTTAACACAATTAACATAAATAAAGGACAAAGAAAAAACCTAGGTTAATTGCGGAAAATTATGAACTAGGGCACAAACATTTAAACTCGATTTGGGACGTTCGAGATACAAAAATGGTACTTATTCATTTTATATAAATATGGGGTTACACAGAACGGTGGTTCTAAGCTGAAAGCAGGTCATTATACTCATCATTCTGAACAACTTGTACTATTGAGCTGCAATAACTTTTCAAATCTGCTACGACCACAAACCGTATCTCGGCACGTTAAAGTTCGCGTTAGCGTGATTAGGCACCTATTCGAGCCTGCGTTTAGGTTGTGCTCTACCTTTGGAAAGGATCAGCTAACTGATAAGTACCAGCTTGGGACGTGGTCGCGATGGACTCTATTGAGAAACGTGTCAAGAGGATCATCAGCAACGAATCTCTAATTCAGACTAAGATTATTAGTCTTGAGCATCGGCGCAAAGTTATTAATCTCACGGTTTTGTATCGGATACATTTTGGAGAGTGTGCATCAGATCTGCATTCGATCTAATTCCCTCCTACCAATTTTTCTATGGGCTGCCAGGGCGGGATCAAAAAATCGATACCGCTTTATTGACTAGTTTTTTTGCCCGCGACTTCGTACGCGTAGATTTTCATATTAACCTTCAATCCTTTTTTCTTCCCTTAATCCGGTCCTTGCGCAAAATAACATAGCCTATACTTCAATCTGGTCATAGCTAAGCATATTCGTAAAAACCGCATTTAAATCCGTCCAGTGGTTTAGGAGATGTGCGCGGACAAACAAACAAACAAAAATTCTAAAAACTGTCTTAACGTGTTCAGCTGCTTATTTAAAGACGCCCTGTGTGTTTTTTTTAGTTATCTCGCAATTACAGATTTTTTTATCTCTACGTTTTTATTATATGTATAGAATAGATGTATAGATAGATATTCTGAAAACCCATACGAAGCGTTTTTATTTCACTTTTTTTGTGCGAACTGCTAGCTTTATCTTTATAAGACAAAAAAATAAGTATATTGTTGAATAAATATTATTAGGACTTTGTATACAAATACTGTTGCATAACAGTTTTTAGTTAATTGCTTTAGTTAAAATTATGTTTAGTAAGTAAATAAAAGTCATAGATAATTCCACATATTATTGGTAGAGCAATATTTAGTAACATTATCTATAATGGTAAAGTATATGACTGCCCCGGTGGCTCAGTTGGTAGTGAACCTACTTTCTGCGCTTGGGGCGTGGGTTCGATTCCCATCTAGGACAAACATTTGTGTGATGAACATTTGTGTTTGTTCTATGTCTGGGTGTTAATATCTATTTAAGTATGTATTTAAAAATATATATGTATGTATATCAGTCTCTGGCTGCCATATTACAAGCTTTGCTTAGTTTGAGGTCAGATGACCATGTGTGCAATAATGTCCCACATATTTATTTATTTATTATTATCTATAATGGTAAAGTATATATACAGGGTTGTACGGAAAGCTGGTTGTAAGCCGAAAAAAGGTCATTATATCAAATTTTACTATACGGTCTTTTGGAAAAACTCAAGAGTCGCAGCGGGCATTGGAGTGAGCTATGCTTGCGCGTTGAAATTCGGAACGAGGATATTCACCGAAGAACCAGAGTCGCCAGCAGAGCTGCCAAGATTTGCAAGTTGAAGTGGCAATGGAGAAACCACATCGCTTGCTTCAAAAATCGATAACTGATGAGAAAGAAAGGTTCTTGAGTGGAGACCACGAACCGGAAGAAGCAAACTCGTTTACGCATATTTTTTCAAGTTTTTTTATTTATATACCAAAATACTGATGAAAATACCCAATTTGGTGAAATTTCCTTGGGAGCAATATGAAAGTATATCCTTTCAAATAAAAAAAGAATTTTTCAAATTGGTTTATACATGACGATACTACGAGGTAACAAAATTGAGAACCGTCTCCTTTTTTGAAGTCTCTTAAAAATATCAAACTAAATTATAAGATTAGACATACTTTTACTTTCTGTTATCTCTACTATCCCACTGTAGGGTCAAAGGCCTTAGTAAAATGATATAATAGGGGGTCATGACCTAGTAATTTGACATAATTGGGGTCAACGACCTCGAATGTGACGTACCGTCACGTTAATTGACAGTTATGTTTTTAGACAGTGAAATGACATAGGAAATAGTTTTTTTTTTATGTATAGGTAATTATGCAGACGAAATAAAAATATGTACACATACATAAAGAGTTACATACTTCAGCAAATATTATATAAAACTAAAATTTGCAATACTTGACGTGGTCAAAAGTTCAAAAGGTCAATTAATGTGATACGCTTTTTTTAAACACGTGCCACAATTGAAGAGAAAAACCTATTTTTAAATTGAAATTGGGTGAAAATTTATTACAAAAAGGAAATAAAACCTAAAACTATTTTTTAAAAGCTTTCTAACTGGCCTAATGGATTAAAAATATAAAATTTTTGGCTACTGCCAGTATTTCACTCTCCGAGCTAACTCGATATTGTCATTAGTTCATCGTTTTACCATGCTTAATTTTCCCACAATTTTGAGTACTTCATCATCAGCCAGAAGACGTCCACTGCTGAACATAGGCCTCCCCCTTTAATCTCCACACTGAACGACATCCTGCCATCTGCATCCACTGGATGCCCGCGACTCTCACAATGTCGTCGGTCCATCTAGTGGGAGGCCTACCTACTGCGTCTTCCGGTTCGCGGTTGAATACTTACCAAAATTTAAAAAGTATAACATTTTAATTTTATTTTGCAATCCCACTAGTTTCATATATAATCGAAGACATAAACCAATTCAAAATGAAAAAAAAACTCTTCAAGGACAACTCGTTACATAAATTTAAAAAATTGCTTGTTGTGAACTGGCTATATTCTTAATTAATATAATTATTAATCAAAAAAACCCACTTCATAAAATAACAGAACTAGACCAAATTGAAATGGGACCACACGTGCGTTTTCAAATAAGAAAGGAATCATCAAAATCGGTTCACCCAGTCGAAAGTTCTGAGGTAACAAACATTTTTAAAAAATACAGACGATTTGAGAACCACCTCCTTTTTGGAAGTCGATTAAGAAGGTATATTTTTCCAACTTTTGGTACTACAAAGTTAAGTAAAAATAAGAATCCTCTAATAAAAATCAAATGCTTACCCCGTATGGAATTTGCAGATTTTTTATCCATATACATCATAGAAGATCCGAATCTTCCGTCACTGCTGCCTGGAGGTGGTGACGTGCTGTCTGCTACAGACCCTGACGTGATATCCATTCCCATAAAGCCATTCATCACCTCTGGCTCTCTCTTCAGTATGTTCTGCATCTGCTGGTGATTTTGATGCAGCATTGTCGAGGCTGACGAGTGACCTCCATACTGGTCTAGGGGCAACTGTGACCCCAAAAGCTCTTGGAATTGGTTGTTATTCATTTTAACTTTTTAGGTTATCTTTTGCCAATGATTCCAATTCGCGAATCGCATTCGCATTTTATTATATAATTATTTTTAATATTTATTATCACTGTTTTTAGTTTTGGTGTTTTTTTTTTCTGTTTATGCGACTATGTCGAAAGGCAAGACCATAAAATCTTTGAAATCTTATGGCACGTTCCAAATTTTATAGTGTTTTTTTTTTCAACTTTGTTGAGGTAAGCACCAATTTTTTTTAGCTGATGTAAATGTTTCGGCCTAAGGGTGATGTAAGGTTTCTTTTTGCGAAGTTTATTTCGTGAATTATCTTTTTGAAAAGGAGCGAGTTTCTTGGCATTTTGTCTCCGTACTTCTGGTTTTTATTCTCCTTTTGTCTCAAATTTGTATTTTAAGGCACTGTTATTTTTTTTTTATTGTTATTACACTTGATCCCTTCACGTATCTCTTTATAAAATTTGCAAAAACAATCTGTAAGAGAAATATCGGAGCAGAGAGATTTTTTGAATTTCGAAACTTTTTAGACAAAAATTTAAAATGCCAATTGATTTTAAACAACCAAGCCTGAGCTCAGTTATCTAAAACCTCAAATTACGCCGGACATTATTAAAAAAAAAAAAGTCGTCATCCATGTTCCATATCCAAATTCGGGTTCACTTCACTGGCACTGTCACAAAAAAATAAAACTGCAAAGGATGCGTTCACCTCACTGAAAAATTTGTACGATTCTTTGTACTATAGGTTGTGCACAAGTCGGGAAAAAGTCGGCAACTGGCAAGTCCAGAGATGTTGACGCCAGGACGGACCGATCGTGACTGACGCATTGACGAATCTTCGGCCAGGCTCACGAAAAAAATATATATTTTTTCATTCCGAACGAATAATCAACTTAGTTCATAGTGATAGTTCAGCGCCCCGAACGGGCGTTGCGCACGTCAATTTTTTTTTTTAATATTTTTTTTAAGGGAAAATTCCTTCACATGGCTAATGCGACATTCCCTAACGTCCAGATTTCCTAATTTAAAGTAGAAAAATGTGTGTAATTACTGAGTAATTAAGGGATAAAATTGTACGGAGGTGCGCGCACGGATCGTTGGTTGTTAGTGTGCGTGCGTGGTTGTCGTGTATTGACGGTGCGCGCGCACACAGACGCGCCGGCGTCACGAAGGGTCGTTGACCCGAGGACCCAAACAAAGTAGATTTCGGTTGAAATGCTGTTGAACTCTAGTTTTGAATGTGGAATCTCTGAGCGCTGTTACGTTGCCGCTTTTCCTGCCGCGAATTTTGGCAAGAGCTACTTTCGAAATTTAAATTTGGAATTGCGTCAACTTTTCGATTGTTTCTTCGCATTTCTCAATTACATAATTATTATTTGAAATCATCTCTTCTGGAAACTTATATTAATTATGAATTAACTAGGTACTTAATTATATCATACGTTTAAAAATGTCATTTGAAACAACATTTTCGTGACATTAAGTTTTATTTTACATGCTTACTTTTTTTTTTAATAGATGTAAAATATATACGTATAGCGAGCAGTGACAGACAATGTTAACCGGCCGTTGACCCCGGAAAATGTGTTGTCAACCGCAAATATACTGAGCTATTTATTTATATCTTAGAATGCATTATGTACTGAATAAACAATATAGATAATAGAAAATTACATTTGTCATTAAAGAAAAAAAGTTGTCTCTAGATTTTTTTTCTAAGTTTCACAAGACTTATTTTCCTTTAATGGGACTTTTGGCATCGCGCGATGGGCGCATTTGTCATCATAAAAATTTAATTGTAGTGATAATTTTTTATGCCTTTTTTTCTCCCGGTTGAGATTGTGGCTTCGTGCGATTAGCAAATCATCCAATTTTTAATCTAATAATTATGCTTAAGATTTTTAATTTCAGATGTCAGAATGACATAAATAGGTGAGTACCTAACCTATATATTTCCGTCCCGAAAATTTTCATATGTATATTCTTTTTAAATAGTTTACTTTAAAATTAATTTACAAACATATTTAGAACGAATTTAAAAAAATAACGACCTGTAGCTTTGCTATTAATAAATATTTCATTTCATTTGATCACTGTCAAAATATCTGTCAAAGTCTTTTAACAACGCGTGATTATGACGTCACTGCATGTAGAGCGTACTCGATTTGCCCTAATACTCTAGAAAACCTTATCTACCGACTACGGTATCTAGTTTAGATTTACTAGTTCAAGGGTTTTAAGCTACTGGTTTATTGCCAATATGGCAAATGATGTCAATAGCATTCAACCAATGACAGTATATCCACATGACAGCTCATACTTTACCCCCCGTGATGAAAAGGAACTGAATTTTCAGCAGCATCTTTTTCGAGCGGGCCAATCCTAGGCGCGAATTGAATGAATGGCTTTTGTTTTCTCCAATCACGAGCGCCATTTTGTTTTTTCTTCTCACACTTATTTATTTCTTCAAAGTTAGAAAGAACTTCATCACAATTGTTTAACTTTTTTCAGTTAAAAATTGGTATTTATTGTAATAATGACAAAAGAAGGCAATTTTACGATTTATTTTGACAAATAAACAATAAACTGACAGATGTCAAATGTGACTTATTAAAATTGGCCCTACTTTAGTGTATAAACCGCGGTGTAGGTACTAAGGTGCATCGGAGCTACATGACCTTATCCTACCATCCCCTTTCTACTACAGGACAAGTAGGAAAACGGCCCATTACCACCCATACATTGTGGACTTTCCTTGGATACGTACCAAACGTTTCGATTCTACGTTTCTAATCCGTACGGCCAAGGATTGGAACAACCTGCCGGCTTCCTTGTTTCCTGAGAGATATAATTTGGGCCTTTTCAAGGCGAGTGTGAATAGGTATCTTCTAAGTCTGCGTGCTTCATCTTCGACCACATCGTCGCTTACCAACAGGCGAGTTGGTGGTCAAACGCGGACTTATTCGCGTTAAAAAAAAAAAAAAAAAAGGTGTACCTATACATCCCCAAATTTTCAAGAAGTGAGGGTAGAAGAAAAAATAGGTCATCTCGCCGGACTTGACCGCAGTTTTCTGTCAACTCGCGACCACGGCCACGGTAACATGGTCTAAACGTCAATCGAAAGGTCAATTTGGTGAACATTTCAACTAGGTATTTATTACGGTTCGAATGATACAGCTGTTAAAAGGGTAGGATGGACAGAAAGACTGACAACGGAGGCTTAGTATTACGGCCCTGTTTTCACCCTTTGGGTACGGAACGGAAAAGCTAATATCATTATCTAAGGTTGCCTGTAAGAGATCGATTATAGCAGTAAGGCCGCCAATTGTTTCACTAGTTTTTAAGTTACTACGTACGTATGTAATTTTTGGTGTGAACAATAGTGTTATTTATTTATTATCGAAGTAAAACTATGTCTAGATCAACGTCCCCAAGGTCGTGTCTTCGAAACCCGACGAATTATCGATGAGCGTCTGGCACAAGCGCACTGGCACAAAGAGAGCTACTCCACTCTATTAACATAATTGTTCGCAGTGAAACGATATAATCGTCGCCTTAGAGTGAAAACCTCGGGAATGCAATTTCGGTCATTTTCTTATTAGTACTTTCCTGGTTTTTGAACTGTTAAAGTTCAAAATTCTGAGTGGCGTTGTGCTGTTATGGGCAAGCGTGAAGAGCCATCAGGCGAGCGACTTCGCTATAGGGAGAGTGAACACAAGATATTTTAGAGACTGCCTCGGTGGCTCAGTTGGTAGTGATCCTACTTTCTGTGCTTGGGGGCGTGGGTTCGATTCCCATATAGGACAAACATTTGTGTGATGAACATTTGTGTTTGTTCTATGTCTGGGTGTTAATATCTATTTAAGTATGTATTTAAAAATATATATGTACGTATATCAGTCTCTGGCAGCCATATTACAAGCTTTGCTTAGTTTGGGGTCAGATGACCATGTGTGCAATAATGTCCCAGATATTTATTTATTTTATTTTATTTATTTATATTCCGGATAAAAAGAAGGTGAGGTTAGGAAGGTGAAACAGCGGGGCGCAGCAATGTTAATTCCTATTAAGGCCCTCTTTTCTCACTTTTATTATATATAAATTTTGGACATTTTAGTTTTAGTCTGCTTCCATAGTTATCTTAAAATTATAAAAATGGTGTCTTATCAAAATTTTAAGTTTTATTTAGGAAACTAAAGAATGCAACACAATTAAAGATAATTCACTCTATAGAAAAACAATATGAAAGTAATTCCTGTTTTTAACACGCTTTTATTAGCTTGGTATGTATCTATGTAACAGAATCTTTGAACGTGACTTTCAAAACGTCGGGTTGATTTGAAACTTTGCACATTTATCAAAGACCGATGACAATGCAATAATTTAAATAGTTTGTCCCATTATCGTTACCAGGATCTTCAGGATTAGCGATTTTAGTATACAGATTTCAAAATTATGGAAGGAACCGCAAAGGAAAATTTTACATTACAGCTAAACTTTTCAAATAATATGAGAAATATCTCTATAATAGAAGTAGCGAAACGCACCACGGTGTGGTAAGCGCCATACTTTTGCTCTACCAAATGCGATACAATATATTAAGTCTTCTGTATCTGTAGTAAATTAACAAGCGATGCTTATAAGTGTGAAAACCTCGCCTTAAGTACAAGATTTTTTACTGAATAGGTTAAAAGCAAAGAACAGTAATAATCCCTATAAATTACAGTAAAATATTAAAAACGATACAATTCCTTATCTTAACTACTTCCATAACAATAATTAAATACCAAAAAGATAATAAAAATGAAAAGTCAACAGCACGTGGTCCAAAATCGATAGGTCGTTAGCCCATAGGAGTGAAAGAGACCGCGTGACGTCACGTCTGCCATCCTCGTCTAACGCAAGGTCGCCGCCACTTCTGTAGGTTGTTAGCTTTTCGGGAAATTTCCCTCAACTTTTGGTCAATTTTCTTCGTGATATTGATGTTTTTGGACGATTTTAAGATCGTTTTTACAAGATTTATTTTGGTTTCTGCTGAACGGGTATTTGGCTTTGTGGATAGGAAAATCTAAGAACCCAAATTACTAAAATAAAGTTGTCATCAAAAATGTAGGTAATGCATTTATTGAAACCAATCAATACTGAAAGGTTATTAACCTTTACTCATTATAAAGTAAGAACGAGATGTGACCTTATAATAATTAATTTAAATCAAATCATATATTTATATTCAGATTACACTGATCCATTTAGAATTAATCACAAATAATATAATAATAATCATTTAATAATGCAAATTGATATGTGAGTACTAATTTAAATTTAAAAACTTAAAATTTTGGACCAGTATTTCTGCAGATAAAAACAGTGATCGTAAATGGTCCAATTTAAATAATTATCTATTTAAAAAACTGACATCAAAATTAGTATGAAAAACGTAATAAGAGCCTACAAAATTTGAGGGTTGCCCTCGATTTACCTGGTATCCCATCATCAGATCCTGACTTGGTGACAGGGGGACCAAATTGGAAGCATACCCTACCGAACAAAGGTTTTTTTAATACGAGTACGAGTATGTGTACAGTTGGTGGAGTAATCGATGAAACATATATTAAAAAAAAACACTGGAACATAGAACCTCCTTTTTTGAAGTCGGTAATAAAGTTCTTTAACAAGTACGGAACCCTCAATCTTTCGAACTTTTAGTCACGATTTGGCGAATTTATTTAAGTTTATTAAAATATGTATTGAAAGTACGGTCATTGACATGACACTATGTATTACTCATAATTATATGTAGTTCCCAGAATGATCAAACACAGTTCAGTAATCAATTATGAAACCTGTCAACAGTTTTGTTATAATTTATGACTAATCATTTTTAGACTCGTAAAATGGTTGGAATATCTTTTTAACACGCTTTTATTAGCTTGTTATGTGTCTATGTAACGGAACCTTAAAACCTGAATCTTTGGACGTAATTTTCACCCCTTTCAAAACGACGGATTGATTTGAAACTTTGCACACTTATCAAGGACCGATGACAATGCAACAATTTAAATAGTTCGTGCCATCATCCTTATCAGGTTCGTCAGGTTTCGCGATTTTAAACCGAGTTTATTTAGTTTTTGTGAACTGCGATAATTCTTTTTAGTAACTTTTTGATAATGACGGTATTTTTATTAATATGTTAAGTGAATTTGCGATTCATGCCATAATCGGGACCTCCATATACTCCCTACCCAATCACGGTAAATATCCCGTTAATAAACACACAAATTTTGTACAATTCACTAACACATTTTTTTTTCAAATTTAATTGTTTGTCAAACTGAGTGAGTTTGACAAACAATAAAATCTGTCATTTTCATCTTGTAATGTTACAGTGACAAGAATGGCAATCGTTTTGACATAACGAGGTACCAAATATGGCAAATTAATATACCATCTTTGCATATCGATCACAGATAATATAAGTCCTATATAGAGTGTTAGAGTAAAGACATCAAGAAGAGATAACACTTAGGAAGATTCCACCGATCATCTGCGTGAGGCTGACCTTGCATTATCCCTCGACCGGTCAAGCTTCAAAATATATTATTATGTCACGAGATATTGGCAAAATTGCGGCAACACCGCAAAACTATAAAAAAAAATTGGAGTTGTCTACAGAAAACGTAAAATTGTCGAAGCCAATAATCGCAACTTTTCACAAGAGCCTTAAAACTGTTATATCAATTCAAAAGAAACTTCCGATATTTTGTGTTTGCTGTAAAAAAAATCTCAACTATTTAAAATATAGTTTTATATTATAACAAAAAAAATTGTTGTCGGCTTTTACTGTGATTTATTTAATTTAAAATCTACAATACAAATATTTAAATATAATTGTTGAATTATAGAACAATGTTATTTCTAATAATAAAAGTCTAAAACATCCATTGACTTGAAATTCAAATCAAAATTGTCCAAACTCCAATCAGTTCTAAATTTAAATGTTGACAGTTCCTTATTTAAATTTCGGAGTCCAAATTTAGCGACCGCCCCGTAATCCTCAATATACGTGAATCAGCTTTTTTTTAACAATGACATCTTGAGTCATTGAACTGATTTCATTATTCAATGTTGCAATACGTAAAAATTGTTATGCGACAGTTTTGTTTTAATGTATTTTTTTAAAATCTATAATATATACCAATTGTGTCAAAAATATTAGGCAGATAAGGTTGGGAATATTGTTGGAAAAATGTAGGTATCTAAGGTTTGAATTAGGAAAAGAGTTGATAGTTTTAGACCAAGTCAGATCTGGGATTTATAAGTGATGTGGTGATGTCCAGGATAGAGCGGTTAGAAGACGAAGAACCTGACCCCACAAACCGTTGACATCGAATAAATCCTCAAAAAATATGATTTATTTCTTCAAATTAGATCTTGTAAAAAACTTTGTCTTCTAAGCAAGCCTTTATCAGATTCACTTGTTATTGTACTAAGCCATATCTGCCTTATTTGTCTGATCTAAGCTTGTAACTAACTGAACAATGTTAACAAATCTTATAAGTCGATTTTTAACTAACTGTCGTATCGATTTGAACATCTGCAAGTATCTATACATATAAAAAAACATAGAGATAAAAAAATATGTAATTGCGAAATTAAAAAAAAAACACTGAGCGTCTTAAATAAGCAGCTGAACACCTTAAGACAAAACTGTTTTAATGATGAATTTCTAGTGTAATTCCGCTTCTAGAAGCGGAATTACACTAGAAATTCATCATTAAAACAGTTTTGAAAATGGGCTTCCGCAAAGTAACGCCTGATTCAATCAACGTTAAGACAGTTTTTAGAATTTTTGTCTGTTTGTTTGTTTGTCCACGTACATGTAAACCACTGAACGGATTTAAATACGGTTTTCATGAATATGCTTCGCTATGACCAGATTGAAGTATAGGCTATGTTATTTTGCGTAAAGGCCGGATTAAAGAAGGAAAAAAGGGTTCAAAGTTTAAATGAAAGTACGCGTACGAAGTTGCGGGCAACAGGACTACTAATAAATATGTAAGCTAGATAATAAAATAATTAGGTACCATCGAATTGGTGGATAGTAAAACTCTTCAAAGGCTATCAGCAAAACATTCAAGATTAATAATTTTTTGAACTATAAATAGTACATTGTTATCCTAGGGGTGAAAGTAACTTATTTTATAATAGTTAAAGGGACTAAATACGTCTTTAACCCCGAGGTAAACACTGTGCTTTTCATTACAAATACAAGGAAACTAAAAATATAAACATGAACTGACACCAACTGGCAAATGCACGAGAAGCGCGGAACCATAACCCTCTGAGGACAAAAAAAAAGTTGGAACGTGGTTCAAAACAAATGTGAAAATAGAACTAGTTTTTTTTAATAATTTGAGTGTCTGTCAGTTGTCAACTGTTATTGTGAGTTGAAAGTGATTCTCCCTAGGGCTGAAATGTATTACTTTCAACCCGGTCCTCAGGCAACTTCAGACCTACTTTCCGAGTATGAGTTATGAAAAAGTCTTTACAAAATTGACATTTACGAAAAAAAAAAAACAAAAGAAGAAGCGGTACTTTGTCTTCGAACGGCAGTAAAGGTCGTCTTACAGGAGCTTGATAATGTGACATAAGTGTTGACACATCACAAAAGGGTCATTCCAAGTTCAAACCAATAGTTCATAGTTCGTTGGACGACCGCCCCGCGCCAAATCTGAAATTCGAATCTTGGGATACGAAATTGAATTTCGAATTTTCAAAGTACTTCCGTTGACGTTCGAATTTTAACTATGGATCAAGGAGCTGTCACATTACAATTTTTTTTTAAATTGATAGAGATTTACTTTTTTTTACATAAACAAACCCGTGCTAAATCTGATGTTGTTGAGGTTTTTTTGGTAGCTATCATTGTTAACTAAAAAAATAAACCGGCCAAGTGCGAGTCGGACTCGCGCACGAAGGGTTCCGTAATCTATAAAAACGGCCAAAAAAAAACCACGTTTTTCATATGGCCCCTATTTTATTTAGCCCCCCTTATATATTAATTTTATTTTCATTTAATAATTTATATTTAAATTAGAAATATAACTAAATATTCTGTGAATATATCAAGCGTCTACCTCTTGCCGTTATCAATATCGAGCGAAAACGAGTAAAAAGAATCACATTTGTTGTATGGGAGCCCACTTAAATATATATATATATATTTTTGTATTTGTTGTTATACCGGCAACGGAAATACATCATCTGTGAAAATTTCAACTGTCTAACTGTCACGGTTCATGAGATACAGCCTGGTGACAGACGGACGGACGGACAGACAGACAGACAGACGGACAGCGGAGCGTCAGTAACAGGGTCACGTTTTACTCTTTAGGTACGGAACCCTAATAAAAACAAACGTTTAAATTCAATTGCTGTTGAAAACTGACTGAGAAACCTCAAGAAGTCCTATGCATTAAAAAAGAGTAATTGAAAAAGAAAGTCTTCACGGACAGACGGACGGACAGCAGAGCCTTAGTAATAGGGTCCCGTTTTACCCTTTGCGTACGGAACCCTAAAAAGTATTAACGCTAGTTTTTTTTTGTAACTACGGTAATAAAAGCTTGTCGTCTAGAGTATTAGAATGTAAATTAAAATAAAATAAAAAATTCAATTTAAAGAACGAATAATTTAAACTTTTATAACAGTCTTAAAACTAAATTAGAAATAAAGCTATCAACATCTCATTTGGTATGATTTGAAACTACATCCGTCTATAGAAGGTTTTATGACTACAAATCTTGTAGAGCAACTTACAAATAAAACTAATATTATTATTTAATTACAATAATAATAAATTCTTAGGGGGGATTTTGGGAGGCCTTTGCCCAGCAATGGGACAGTATAGGTTAAGAAAAAAAACTTTAAATAAAATATAATTATTTTTCAAGTGAAATAAAATTTTCAAACTACCCGTAAATATAAAAAATAGGTCGTATAGGCCAGTGTTTTATAATAAGTTTCTTTAAAATTAAATGATAAATCATGATAGAGTATCATGATTTATCATTTAATTTTACAACAAACTATGACTTTTCCATAATGACGGAAATCTGTATGGCATCCTGAAATAGCATTAGAATAGCTAACGCTTTTTTTTTTGTTAAATCACGGTTAATTCGTGTCTTACTCGTAACTATGGTTTTCATTTTTGTAATGGCAACTTCCAAATTTCAAAAGAGGTCCGTTAGGAGTTAGGAAATCCGCCAACGTTCTCAATTTAAATTCGCTAGCGGATTGCATCGGTAACTGGCCGGCTAGATGTGCCATTGACCCGCCAAATGCTGGCACTATAGATTATGGGTTGAGTGAATTTGGTGGCGATAAAAGGCCGCCATATCTGTATTAAAAAAAAAATAAGCCCTGTGTATCTCCTAGTTAAAAAGTAGTAAATGCCTACGTGAGTTTTGGTAAAGTAAATATAATAAAGTATGAAAACGAAAATTATACAGCTAAAACAAAATAATGAAGGGGTAGAGGCCTAAGTTTTATTTTTTTATTTAATAATAGGCCTGCGTTTGGGCGCCAGCGCCTGATGTTAAGATTTTTCCGGAATCGAACATGGCCACTTAAAAAATCGTACGAAAAAAAAAGGTTTTGAAATGTCATACTAAACATGCGAATGCATTTACAATGAGTTGACAATATTTAAATACTGACAAATGTATAAGACGTGCTATGCCAAAATCCTTTCGGGAGGAAAAAATCTGCGACAGGAATATAAAAGTGAGCATTTGTGACAGATTTCTGTCATTGTAGTGGTAGGACTCTTTTTCAGGGGTCCGCCTGGGGAAGTATCACACCTTTGCCAGTTATTCAACCGCCAAGCAGTAGTGTGCAAACATTACTGTGTTCCGGATTGAAGGGCAATGTTTCCAGCGAAATTACAGGGAAGAGAGATTTGACATCTTATATCGCGGGGTGACGAGCGCAGTGCATTGCCATCCAGGGTTTTGAACTGTTGAAGTTCAAAATTCTGAGTGGCGTTGAGCTATTATGGGCAAGCGTGAAGAGCCATCAGGCGAGCGACTTTGCTCGTCTCGTCAATCCGTATCATTAAAAAAAAATCGGCAGATTTTTAGCTACTTATTTGCAAATAATTTTGAGCCCCACACCGTGTAACAATAATTCTGTTGATTTAAGTTGATAAAAGATATTTATTTATTTCTCAATATATTAAGTCGTTTGGTAATTTATTATGAGTTACTATGGCAAATCAAAATAAAGTGTAGTAAAAACAGTTTTCCTCTTCCTTGTTCTTTTTTTTGCATGATACCTTTGCTTATTTGCCATAAGTACTGGCAGGCAATAAATCCTATCGATCAATATCGGCCAAGTTATCTCAGCCTAGGCCGCGGTTCGACGGCCGGGCGACGAACCGCCAAATTCGCGAGTTCATCGACACAATCTAGCCGGCCAGTTACACCAATGCAATGCGAATTTGAAAATGGAATCTTGCTTGTATCTTGTATCAAAACAAAATAGGACATCATAGAGACATTTTCATATTTTGTAAATTAAAAATTATGTTCTCAATTCATATTGCCGATTTTGTTCCTTTTGACACTTTACAATTATTTATTTTGAGGATTTTTGACAGCCGAATTCGCGGGTTCATTGACCCGATCTATCCGGCCAGTAACACCAATGCAATGCGAATTTAAAAATGGAATCTTGTACAATCAAAGCAAAATAGAAGAGCCTATTTCGATAATTAAAATGTATATTCTTGATTAAATTTTTGAATTGTTTCTTTTAGAACACAAACCTTTTGATTTTGTGGGTTTGTAACCGCCAAATTCGCGAGTTCATTGACACATTCTAGTCGGCCAGTAACACCGAATGCATTGCTAATTTCGAATTTGGAATCTTGCTGGCCTATTTTTTAGAAACTAACACGTGTTAAATTAGCAACTGTCAAAGTGGCGTTAGCATAAGCTTCACACGTTTTGGTTTTAGGAATATTGTTATCACGAATATGTTGTCTGTGACTTTTAACATTTTCAAAAAACAAATTATAAGATATTTAGTTATATTATTAAACGTTTGATATTGTTAAGTAGAATATAAATAAAAATGTAAATAATTTTGAAGAGATCATAAAAAGATAAAATTGGCATTAGTTTCCAACTGACTTAATTTTTTTTTTACTGTCAACTGTCGTTTAGATAATCCGCCAAATTAAAACTTTTTATTTAAGTTAAGGAAACTTCTTAGATGAATGAACGTGTAGATACAGCTTGGCAGAAAAATCTAGAAAATAATGAGGACGCAACTATCGCAAATAAATTCCACACTGAAACAACTTAATAGGTTATATAATACAGGGTATAACGAACACTTTTTAGTAGACAATCCGATTTAATACTCATTTAGTATTCAAGACACAAAATTTTACAGCATTACATAACTTCAACTGTGGCTCCCTCCCCCTACGGTCGAAACAAACTGGATATCAGCTCTTGTATTGTTTCAACGACTTAATATGAAATTTCTTCAGCGTTTTGACCGCCATGAGGAGATTTGTACCCGACCCTCTTCCATGTTCAGTTTCGGTCATGGAAATCAAACATCATCATCATCATCAACCCATTTTCTCATGTATAATTGACTGATGGCTTTTGTGGAAACTAAACCGCATTACAATATACATTTTTGGATTTTACTCTGACATTTGACAGATAAAAAGGTTTTTTATTTTTTTTATTCGCCCATCGGGCAGACTAAAGATCAAGGTCGAGGTCGTTTAAGGTCAAACCACCTCTTCATCTGTTTTTTTTAATGATAAAAAGGTCTGTTTTGTGGCCTTAGTACGAGCACTTGCGAAAAAGTTATCGTTACGTAAACGATAGCAAAATGTATGAAAAATTAAACAGCGCCTCTATCGGACGTGCAAGGAAGCTCAATTTTTCATACATTATGCTATCGTTTATGTAACGATAACTTTTTCGCAAGTGCTCGTACTAAGGCCACTGTTTCATGACTTTTTTTCCAAGGAGTAAAGAACATAGTGAGTAAAATAATTACAGAGTGAAAACTCCTTAATTAAAATCGTAGTTTTACGTATTTTCTCGCCTGAGAAGGGATTAAATTCACCTAAAACTAAAATAAAGGTATTTATCAAAATATCTTAAAACTGTTGGATAAAGTTTATTACCTAAATTTATCGAGTAAAGCACTTCTTATAATTTGAAATCTCATATTTCTAAAGCTTCGTATAAAAATAATCCAACTTAAAAACGACCGATTATGTAAAGCATTTTTTTATTACTCGTAAGATTATTACATTTTATTCAATAGTACAATAACAATAAAAATAATATTAATAAAATAACCTCAAAACACAAAGAGTGTTTTTAACAGTACTTTTTTTTTAAATTCTGACTTATGTCAGAATTTAAAAAAAAAGTACTACCCTCTGATAAGTTAGATTAAATAGCAAATGCACAAGTCGTGCGACGTCAGAATCCTCTCAAGAAAAGAAAATAACTCTTCACGTCAAATACTTCAAACGTCAATTGTTTTTGTTTTTACAAAAAGTTTATGTACCTTTTTGGTTAGGTATTAGATTAACTAAACATCTATGATTAATGATGAACACGAACCGAGTTGTACAGTCCAGGAAACGAGCTGCCATCAAACACGAAAGCTCTATACACTAACTAAAGCAAATCAAACAGTTTTTGCGCGGAAAACCTTAATTTAACGCCCGATGTAAACATACGCGCCCTGGTTCCGATTTTCAGTCTTTGACTTTAGTTAGCGGATGTAAAAACAGTATGGGCATGTCGAAACTAATTTTTATACAGGCTTAATAAGCCGAAAGAGGTCCACAGCGCCGGCCAAAGCCTTTGATCAGGGTAGAGCTAGATTCTCTATCGGTGAATTCGTTTCTAAAACTATCATACAGCTATCGACCATTTTCCGGAATAAAAAGTGCTAATACAGTATGAAAACTATTTCCACATCAACATTTTATGCCGGTTACAAACAGTGCAAGTGTGCCCCATCGAGCGAGCCCCGAGGCGCAAGGCGTCATAAAAAAAACTCATCAGTCATAAGACTGCACGTCAGAAGTGAAAACTTAAGTAGTAATTCACCTATTCTACAAGAGATGGCGCTGTTTTAAAATACACGCTACAGCTTGACGATGCGGCGAGTTCCATGATTTTTGATCACTCAAACAGTGCTCAACGCGCCTAAAGAAGTTTTCACCTCAAAAATTGCGTTCGTTTTTTGTTTGTTTTAGCCATTATGACGCCCCTTGCTATCTGGCGTCTAGAGCGATCGCTCCTCACGCTCTCCGGCGCTGGGGGTCCATAGAACCCATCATGTATACATTTTAATACGGGAGCAACAAATCGCGAAAAAAATATCAGTTGTTCCATACATTTTGTACCGTTTTCTATGGAATAGAAGATACTTATTTCGCGATTTCAGGGTTAATCCTATAGGAAAAGTTGATCATAATGGTGGAAATTTTCGTATATATATTATAATTTCATCATAATTATGAACCCATCATATTCCCACTGCTGGGACACAGATCTTTACTCAGAGAAAGAGGATGGCCCCATCATCCTGGCCCAGTTCATGTTGGCGATTGTTATATCATCTGAACTGATAATGTCTTTGAACTTTGAGGTTTTTGGACATACCGGTTTTCTAACGACGTTTTCTTTCGCCATTTGATAGCGATGGCATCGAAACAGCGCTTAATTTATTATAGTACTAAGTAAGTTTTTTTTAATGCCATAGGTTTCAAACAAGCAGACGGGCCGCCTGATGGTAAGCGATCACCGTCGCCTATGGATACCTGCAACACCAAGGACATCACAGATACGTTGCTGACCCTTAAAGACTCCATTAACAGCCCTTTTAAAGAACCCCATATTAAAGTTACTCGGAAATGCCGCAGGAGGGAAGCTCATTCCACAAATTGCAGGTGGAAGGCAAAAAAGGAACGCGTAAAACGCACAGTGTGCGATTTCCACCGATCTATGATATGTGGATGAACTTTCAGCGAATGGTGTAGGGCCAAAGATTGAACCGGGTGCCGTCAGATTGTAAAGCAGCTACCATCTAACTCGACTAACTCTCGGCTACCATCGTATCTGTACAAAACTTAGTGTTCAAAATTATCAGTCATTTTTACAAATCAAAGTTTCCTTACTGTATCTATGCTGTGTAATTTGATTGTTTGACTGTCCGTCCAGACAAGGCATGTGATGCTGTTGAAATGTAACACTTTCTTTTATTATCGCGACTTTTCGGCGCCTTAGATAATGCTGTTTATTTTCTACTATAGGCACTTTTGAAGTGGTTTTTAAAACGAAAATAAACGTATGGTAAGAGTTTTACTATAGCCAATAACTTTTGGGTTAGACGTGTTCTAGAGTGAAGACTATGAATCGTTTACAGAACAAATTTTATCATAGCATATGGCAAAATTGTGGTGGCCTTTTTTAATGCCATAGGTGGCAAATAAGCTTACGGGTGGTAAGCGAGAAAACTGCACAAAATAATCAGAACTTAGATCCAAATTATTTTTTTATCTACGTATTGGCTTAGGCATATTACGCATTCAGCAAAAAAAAAAAACAACATAATTCCAGCATATCATGTAAAAGTAAAAAAAAAATAAAAAAAAAAAAATTCCTTTAAAAATTCACACTTCATTAAAAAAAACATACATTAGTCACCTGTACAAGGGATGGGAACATGCAAACATGTGTGTTTACGCAAACAAGCGTACAATTCATACGTGTGCGTGCGCATGTACAACGTGCGTTGAGTTCAGCGAACCTAAGTGCGCAGTGGGCCAGGCGTTGACCCACCACGTGGGACGGCAACCGGCCTGGCAATACTACAGAGGCACTTCCCGGTTCGAGAAAAAAAACTTGGAAGGCGCGGGAAAAATTACGTTCGATTTTTTAATTTTATTATTTTTGTTGGTAGAGCGATTAAATAGGATTCGAATATTACCGTACTTATTTATTTGAATGTTTGCGCCAGATTGTACATAGGTTTTATTTTTATCAGAGATGACATAAAATAAGACCCAATAAGGCCACGTGGCCGTGAGATGCAATCGGCCCGGCTACTACAGACTGAATCACTTCCCAGTTTAAGAAAACAATAGTTAGAAGAAAAAGGGAAAACAATGTGTTCGATTTTAAATTTAAAATGTTATAATTTTGGTTGGTAAATTCAAATCTTATTGTATTTTATTTGACTATTTGCGTCAGGATGTGCAAAGGTTTTCTTACATCAGAGATGAGATAAAATGGGACACAAAAGCACGTGGAATGCAACTGGCCTGGCAATACTGCAAAGACACTTCCCGGTTCGGAGTTTTGGCGCCAACGTGGAAAAAACATGACGGCCCATTGTATTATTTTCCTAAACTTGTGTATTTGCGAGTGTTAATGTGTAATAATGATGGATTATTATTTATTGAGGGCTTGTGAACGTGCTCGAGTGTAGGCAAGTGATATAACGAGGTAAAACATAGAAACTCCATAGAAGCCTATTGTAAAGCCTCCACTACATTATTGGGGCATGAGTTTGACTTGACCGTGACTTACTTTGCTTGACTCTGACTGTGACTTGTTTGACGCTATTTAAGACTAGGTAAACTTGATTTGGTTTATTCACTTCTGTCTCTCAGGTCATGCCACGAAACCACTAAAAGTCATGTTAAATGGCGTCAGGGTTGGACAGGTAGAAAGCACTACATTTCTCGGGTTCGAAATCGACCGGTGCATGACGTGGGAGCGCCATATCGACAAGGTGTGCGGCAAAGTAAATAGTGCGTCCTTCGCACTCAGGCGGGTGTCCCGAGTGGTGTCCGCGGAGGTGTCTCGCGCGTGTTACTTCGCCACGGTGCACTCGAGGTTGCAGTACGGTGCCGAGCTGTATGCGCGCGCTGCCGACTGGGAGCGCGCCTTCCGAGCGCAGAAACGTGCTGTTCGTACCATCGTGGGCGTGTCGCGAACCACTTCTGCGAGACCCTATTTTAAAGAGCTCGGGATACTCACATTACCTGCCATTCTGATTTTCCAGGTGGCAGTGTATGTGAGGAATAACCTGGACCTGTATAGCAAACGAGGAGAGAAGCACTCTTGCTGCATCCGGAACGCAAACAAGCTGGTCGGTATCCCACGCTCCCTCACGAAATCCAGTAAACTGACCCACGTTATGGGCCCGGAGGTATACAACATGTTGCCGGATACAGTAACAACTGCTCCAAGTGCGAGCTGTTTCAAAAGCAGACTCAAGCGCTGGCTTATCGAGCAAACATTCTATGACTTCAATGAGTTCATAGCCAAATAAAATAATATTATAATAAATAAAATAATTAATAATAATACATAATGTAAATGTATAGAATTTTGTAATACCATTGACGTGTAAATTTATAATTATGAATAAATGACTTTGACTTTGACTTTGACTTTGATTAATATTACGACCGAAGGACTTTGTATCCATGGTCGTGTCAAAATTTACAACAACAAGAAAAACTTCCCGGTTCGAGAAAAAAAAGTTAGAAAGCGCGGGAAAAATTAAGTGTTCGATTTTTTATTGTATTTGGTATAGCAATAAAATAGGATGCGATACTTGATGTTTTTTACACGCCATTTTTTTATCATTAACAGATGACATAAAATTAGATAACCCAACTACGAATTCCGGTCCTAACGCTTTTTCGTCGCTCTCCCTATAGATCATATTCATTATAACTTGTTTCAAATAGCATAGAGTCTTTGCTCTATGGTCTAGGCCATAGACCATAACGTAGGCGAAAAAACATACATACTTCCATGTCAAATGGAACATATATGATGTCATACAACATCAGATGTATGACTCAGTTTTTGTAAACTTTGACTAGACTAATGGATGGCTAGACATACATGTAGCATTATAGATAAATATCTATTGATTGCTCATCAATTTTGAGATGACATCAACTTTTCGAAATAACATTTACGTCATTTTGAAGTAATTTCAAAAAAGTTACACTCAAATTTCTCACTACGTACTTAGAACTTAAGAAAAATTCTATTTTGACCGAGCGAAGCTCTCAGAGTATAAGATTACAGTGGCCCTAGTACGAGCACTTGCGAAAAAGTATTCGTTCCGTAAACGATAGCAAAATGTAAGAAAAATTGAACAGCGCCTCTATCGGACGTAAAGGGAAACTGAATTTTTCATACATTTGCTATCGTTTCGAATACTTTTTCGCAAGTTCTCGTACTAGCCCCACAGAGTGCCTAGAGTGACTTTTTTCAACGCTTTTACCTTTTACTCGATTTATTCGATCGCGAATTTGTAGTAAGAGCTGCGCCATCTAGAGTCATGTAGATGGATATGCCCTTACTTCATACAAATCCGTAGTTAACGTGATCGAGTAGATAAACGCTACTGGAAATACTCATACTAGGCACTCTGGTTTGCATTTGTATGTACGTTTATATATTTTTGGACGATAACGTTTGTTCCATTTTGATCCGATATCTATTCATGAAAAGTAAAATATATTAGTAATTAATATTGAATTTCGAATTGATTAATTTTGTAGTGGTAGGACTCTATTGCAGGGGTCCACCTGGGGAAGTACCACACCTTTGCCAGTTATTCAACCGCCAAGCAATAGTGTGCAAACACTACTGTGTTCCGGATTGAAGGGCAATGTTTCCTGCGAAATTATAGGGCACACAGAGATTTGACATCTTATATCTCGGGGTGACGAGCGCAGTGCATTGCCATCCAGGGTTTTGAACTGTTGATGTTCAAAATTCTGAGTGGCGTTGTGCTGTTATGGGCAAGCGTGAAGAGCCATCAGGCGAGCGAATTCGCTCGTCTCGTCACCCAGTATCATAAAAAAAAGAAAAAGAAAATAAGAAGGTTTTATGAAGTTCGACACGTAATTTACGTATCGAAAGTTCGTACTTGGCCCACTGTTCCCGGAGATCAGTCACGGAAGCGTGTACTGCATGGTACTATGTACTTCAGTATTATTTTCAAGGGTCCCCACCCTCAGTGAACGACCTTCACTGTATAACTGGCGTGTAATCTATGTCGGGGGCGAAGCCCGAGTAACGACCTGAAATGCTTGTATCAATCACTTGGAAGCCTTCCATTCACACCGTGAAAAGGTAAAAGTTTAATAAACTTTTTGGTAATGTTGTTTTTAGGGTTCTGAACCCAAAGGGGGCAAATGGGAACCTATTACTAAGCCTACGCTGTCTATCTGTCCGTCTCTCTGTGTCTATCAGTCCTATGTTTTGACGACTGTATCTTTCGAAAAGTAATAGATAACCAGTTGAAATTTTCACAGAATAAGTAATGTTACGGCGGATTAAATAAGAAATAATAATAAAGTCAAAAATTAAAAATTTAAACATATTTTTTACGTATTTTCGTATGAGCTCTTGTGTAAAATCGGTAATGCGCACAAGCGTCAAACTTGGCATAATGATAGTACACACTCTAAAGTATAACAACAAATAATATATAATGGCCAAGTGCGAGTCGTTGATAATGTTCTGTTCATTACCAAGTTATAACATAAAAATTTGGTTACTCGGACGACCTTATTATGTCTTTCACGGAATCGAAACAGCATATTTAACTAATTTTGAAGTCGGTTTTTTATCATTGATTATTATTGTATTTTGTGATGATACGGAACTCTCAGAGCGGCCCGATTCGCACTTGGCTGGTTTATTTATTATTGTATAGGCTTGCAAGTTGCGTTTGACTGCCAACTCGCCCGTTGTTAGAGGATGAACGGTCTAAGATAGAGCACGCTTGCCTCGAAGAAACCGAATCAAAAAGAGCTCACGCGGCCTACGCAGACGTAGAAAATAGTCATACCAAATAATTTCAATTCCTCATTAAAAATAACCACAGACAAATAAGCCCGTTGTTCATAGTTCATCGTAGTTCAACGGCCACAAGGTCGCCTGCCTCACAATTGAACGTAGCGGCTTCTATTATATTTTCTGTGGTATTATCCCCACTATAGTTAGTTAACTAGGATTATTAAAAAGTTATTTCCATTAAATTTTTTTATCTACAGACCCGACAAAGGTTATTCTATCCAAATTTCAATAGATTTGATTGATTTAAGGTCTTGAGTTCATTCAAAAAACCCATAAGGTCTTGAGTTCATTCAAATATCCCCATTTGGTTCTTCGAGCGATGTGGTCTGCCCATTGCCACTTCAACTTGCAAATTTTAACAGCTATATCGGCCTAAAATCTAAGTGGCCGAAAGGGATTCCTGAATAGGAGACTGTAATATAAAATGAGTATTCAATATCAGGGCAGATCCGAATTCTGACAGTTAGGTTAGTGTATTTTTTAATAACATTGCGAAATCTTCTCTTCCGACCCCTTTATCAGGCAGTTTCGAATTCTGTCAGGTTACCTCAATTAGGATATAACGCAGCATTTTATTAAAATAAAATGTATGCACAATATTGAACATAATGTAAACCATTTTAACCGACTTCCAAAAAGAAGAAGGTTCTCAATTCAACTGGTTTTTTTTTAAAATGTTCGTTACCTCAGAACTTTCGACTGGATGAACCGATTATGATGATTCTTTTGTTATTTGAAAGCTGGTGTTTCCCGTGTGGTCTCATTTCAATTTGGCCCAGTTCTGTAATTTTTAGGAGGTCGGTTTTTTTTATATTGATATCTATCAATATTTGTATTCGAAAACATTCTTTCGCCCACTTAGTATTTCACTCTTAATATTCAGTGCTTTTGATACCTTTAATTTGAATTTGTATTCGCTCGTTTCCTAAATGCTACGCATTAGTATTTTACCTAAATCCAGAATGAAAAGCGACTGCGCCGCGCCAAAACGCTGACATCACTCGTCTAGCCCTCCTATTAATCTATCATACACAAAGGCCTAGACTTCCAGCTTTTAGTGGGTTCCACGGCCTTCAGCGACCAATGACCCTGACGTGGTTACGTGGTCACGCCAACTCGAGAATTAATCGAATTTTGGTACTCCGTTAGCTTAAAAATTGCTAGATATAGAAAAAAATTGCAAACTTTAATTGTGGACATGCGATTTTTATAATAACAATGCCTATCACTTCCACACGCAACTTGTTAATAGGTGTAAAAAGCCTGTTACTTTAAAAATATAAAATTGTGATTGTATTTAAAAAAAAAAAAAACTTTCTTCTGTGGTTTCTCTTGGTGTCGTACTGCTTGTGCATTTGCCAGTGTCAAATATTAAAATATTATCAAAGTCATATTTTAATATTTGACACTGTCAAGTCACAGTCAGAGTCAAGCAAAGAAAGTCACGGTAGGTCAGTCATGCCCTAGTAAAATGGTACAGGCTTTATAAGAGGCTTCTATGGAGTTTTGGAAACATTACGAAAATACATATTTCACCGCGTTATATAATTTGTTTATGGATAGAATAGATTCTACGTTTGGCCACCAAATAAAAAATTAATTAAATAATACCTGTTTTTTTTATAAATTATCAATAGTTTTGCGCTTGTTCGCCAACTCTTCTGATGTCAAGCGATGATGCGGTCTACGTTGGAGCACGCTTAGAGAAACTAGAGTTGACTCCATGTTCTAACCTAAAAAAGACCTGATCTAATACCACTATGATGAGCTATTCTATGGACCTAGCCAATAAGTGAGTGAACCGGCGCCACAGTTCATATAGCAGTTTCTATAGCCGGCACATTTTGGCAATTTTGGTCAGTGACCTCGCGAGAGTATTGACCGGCGTACTAACTGCCAGCTAAGCTGTGCCATCACTGACCTATAGATGTACTGTGATCTATGAACGAGGAAATAAATGATGAGAAACTATGCAATGGCATTGGTTAGGATTTTATTTTTAACAGACTTCCAAAAAGGAGGAGGTTATCAATTCGACTGTTTTTTTAATGTTTTTACTGCAGAACTTTTCACTGGGCGCACCGATTTTGATGTTTTTTTTTTATTTGATAGCTGGTGCTTCCCATTTGGTCCCATTTCAATTTGGTCCAGTTCTGATGAAGTTGGTTTTTAAATTGATAATTATTAACTACTTCTATTTAAGGTTGCGCTAACCATCGAGCGCACGGCTTTATGATACCCATTTCCAGGTCAGGCCTAAATCTGGCTTAATGCCTTTAGTTCAACTCATTCTGTAGACGACTTTGCCACCCTATTGTTCATTAAAAAAAACAAATTCATTTATTTCAGGCAACAAAACAACCCATCAATTATTAATTAATTAGGAAAAGTTAGTTTAAAGTTACATCAAATAAAGTAAATTAATAAATAATGTCAAAGTATAATTGTCAATCAATATAAAATTATAATGAGATAAGTATGCCAAGTAAAATAATAGAAAACATAATTATTAATATAAAAAACCGAGTTCATAAAAATGTCAGAACAGGACTAAACTGAATTGAAACCACACGGGAAGTACCAGCTGTCAATTAAAAAAATAATCATCAAAATCGGTTCACTCAGTCAAAAGTTCTGAGAATTTATATATAGAGTCGAATTGAGAACCTCTTCCTTTTTGGAATTCGGTTAATAAGTGATTCAGATTCCGATAATATTTATCGTTAAACTATGTTACATGTAATTATGTTAATTCATGCTCATAATTATCAAAAGTCAAGTTCATTGTGAACATAAAATAATTATCAATTTAAACTAATTTCATGCATATATTAAATAAAATTATATTTGAATTACAATTAATTACACTTCATTTCAATTAAGTACCGGTACTGATGCCGGAGAGAAAGAACTAGTGATTCTATTAATTTGTCGTTGTGTATTCAGTTTTTATTTAATTTGACAAGTTTTTTTGTGACATTATTTCATTTTGTATTTTATTTGTGATTTTTATTAATGTATGGAATAACTATGGGTGCTATTAAAAATAAAAGAATTTGAATTAAAATCTACACAAAGTGTGAAATACGCCGAGATTTTGACACGAACGCAAATATAATTGTACTGAAGCATATCTCACTTATTTCTCTGATCTGAGCTCAAGGCTGTTCCAAATCGTCTCATTGACCCTCAGACTATTACCTAAACTGCGGCCACACCCACCACTTCTCCAAATGACGGATTCCAAACACAATTAGCTATGACAGGGTTCTACAACTCTGTAGAATTGTGCAAATGAAGGAACTAAACATTTTCAAGTCAGTGTTGTTTAGGAAATACTAATGTGGCGCCCCCGCTGAACTCTGCAGATAAGTTGGTGACGTACGTAGAAATAAGTACTTCCCTATTATACGAAGGTCAAATTGTGGTCATTCACACCTAGAGTATTATAATGTACGATGACCCTAGATTTTAGTTGGACCTCTTTTGTAAAGTCCGTCATTCAAGGGCATAGCTATTGTTACATTTTTAAATTGCTAGCATAGAAAATAAAACCGGCCCAGTGCGAGTCGGGATCGCACACTGACGGTTCCGCACCACCACAAAATACAGAAAGTAGTGCAAAAAGTCAACATCACGCTCAGGCGATCACACATCCAACTACCGACCGCGCCCGACGCTACTTAGTAGCGAACAGAAATTTGTCACCGATTCGCATTATTTATTATTTGTTGTTATACTTTAGAGTATGTACTATAATCATGCCAAGTTTGACGCTTGTATATATAACATTAGTTTTTACATTAGAGCAAGTACAAAAATACGTTAAAAATATGTTTTTGACACTATCACATACATTACATATTCTGCGAAAATTTCAACTGGCTATCTATTACGGTTTGAAAGATACAGCCGTTAAGGTAGTACGGAAAAACGGACAGGCGGACAGCGTAGGGTTAGTAATAGGGTTAGTTCCCCTTTTGGAAACGGAACCCTAAAAAGAAATGTCACCGTCAATGTCAAAGTGAGAGTTAAACAATCGATAGCTACAATCTGGGTGTCTTCAAATTACGAGAGAATCGGATTATTTTAGGCAAGCGTGCTCCATCGTAGACCGCATCATCGCTTAACATCAGGTGAGTTGGCGGTCAAACGTAAGCCTATTAATACATAAAAAACAGGTCTTTCATATGATGGTTCATCCAAGGTTCAGGTGTTATATACGTAATATATTTTTCATCTTGTCTTCAGGCGCATGTAAGGGAAAAATCTATGGCAATTTATCACCAGTGTCGTAAATAGGGCTGTGCCAGCGGTGCCCAGGCACAGCGCGCAGACTCTGGAGGGGCGCAGAAATGACCTCACCACTGGACCAAATTTTGTTTTCAAGGGCGCAGTTATAAAAGCGCGTGCGAAACCCTGTGCGAACAGGCCGCTTAAAAGGATAGTTACAGCACTGTTTATCACAGCTTAGTAAGCATAGAATTCGACGGAATCCGTTGTATCTGATTTGTCTAATGCAAACAAGTGGAAACCTAAAAATACCGTTCCCATAACCGCAATTTGAAGTCTCGTGTGTGACCTTAATGATGATTATATCAATTTCGCTAAGTCCATGGCCTTAAATACGTAACATCACACACAAACTAGTAGGAATAAGATTTAGCTAACTTTCCTCTCCTTGTATTGCCTTACGGTTACCTAGAGTTAGCTTTAAGCGATAAAGCCGCCTGTTAAAAGTCTAGATAATTACTGTAATTTATAATGTTATCCTTGTTTTCGTGGTTTTTAATAAAGAGTTATTGTATTGTATTGTGATTAAGTAAAGTAAATTCGTTTAAGCTGACAAGACTGTAGTTGAGTATAACAAAAGTCATGGGTCGTGGTGCATAAAAAAATAATCACACTAGAAAGAAAGAAAGAAAAAAAAAAACAATTACACTAATATTATAAATGCGAAAATAACTCTGTCTGTCTGTCTGTCTGTCTGTTTGCTACATAATCACGGCTAATCGGCTTACACGATCTCGATAAAATTTTGCGAGGTAATCGTATGTATCATGAGGACGGACATAGGCTATTTGTTTCTGAAGAAATCGCGGACGAAGTCGCGGGTACAGCTAGTTAAAAATATCTGAACATCGCGAAACTATTGCAGTATAGAGTCACATACATCCTATGGATGCAGATGAAAGGATGTCGTTCAGTGTGGAAGTCCAATCTTCTGGCTGATGATGATGAATTATAATATATTTTTTACAAAAAAAAACCTATTCAATTCCATTAAAATTGTTTAATCACAATTTTTAATGCTGCTGATAAACCTTCGCGACGTGTATGAGAGAAGTAATATTTATTTTGTTAACCAAGGAATGCCTAAATATTGACAAACCCCTGCTCTTATCATACGATAAAGTCCAAACAAGTTCATTGGCCTCTAGAATTGAATGGACCAAAATATTGACCAATATAATTTGACCTCTCTCGTAATCCTGTTATGATTTGCCAATTTTCATACAATTTTCGCTTTGTTTAACCGACTTCAAAAAAGGGAAGACATTCTCAATACGGGTGTTTTTTTTATGTTTGTTACAAATCAGAACTCAGTCATTTAGTTTCGTCTTTTCGTAATTTTCTGCAAAATCTTTTTATTTTATTTTAATGAACATTGAATTGTATATATTTTTTTAACTACATATTTTTTATGACTAAATTCACATGATGTCACGGTAAAATAGGAGAACTAATTCATCATCATCATTTCAGCCATAGGACGTCCAGTGCTGGACATAGGCCTCCTCCATTGATTTCCAAAATGACCGGTTGGAAGCTGCCTGCATCCAGCGTTTTCCTGCGGTCTCTTTAAAACGAATTATATAATACCTAAGATCAGTGTACACTTAATTTTAAGTGAATTTTCATTTAATTTAATTTCAATTGTAAAAAAGTACGTAATCTTTATTTTATTTCCTATACGGGAGTAGGTATTTTATTCGTAAATCGTTAGCCATGGGGTGAGTTGGGTGCGTGACAAAATGCCGGGGTGTCAACGCACCCCGGGGTGAATGGACCTACCGCATGTTTTATTTTTGGTAAACCTAGGTTTATATTGTAATTAGCACATAAATTTTGTTTTTACTAGGGCAAAAGCCTTTAACTAATTAGCAAATAATATAATTATCAATACAGGCAGCGGTTTTTTAGATTAGTGTAGTTAAAAATATTTATTTTAATTTATAAAAGTTAAGTCTGATTCTTTATTTTAATTTAGGTAAGTTTATTAAGTTTTTAAATATGTACTTATAGTTTTCTGACAAATAAATAATAATGAAAGTAATCTAAAAAAAAAATGGAATAGGTGATATATTTTTCGCGATTTCAGATTTGGTCCCATAGTAAATGTTGTTAATAATGATGGGTATCGCTTTTGACTTAATACACCCTTTCCGCGTAAACCAGCATACACAAAAAAACAGTTCTTGAGAGTATCCCTCGAACGAGGGAAACCGTGCGTTTCAGCGAGTTAAAATATAAAAACTTGCTATCAGTGAAATTAGGAAGCAAACCTCAATACCCCGTTTTCAAAGAACCAGAGTCAACAACGTAGCTATTAAAGTTTGTAAGTTGAAGTGGCAATGGGCAGGCCACATCGCTCGAAGAACCGATAACCGATGGGGAAGAAAGGTTCTCGAGACCACGAACCGGAAGACGCAGTGTAAGTAGGCCTCCCACTAGATGGACCGACGACATCGTGAGAGTCGCGGGCATCCAGTGGATGCAGATGGCAGGCTGTCGTCCAGTGTGGAGGTCTAAGTGGGAGGCCTATGTTCAGCAGTGGACGTCTTCTGGCTGATGGTGATAACCCCGTTTTCTAGGGCAGTCACCCAAACCTACTTACTTTACGTGTAAAAAGTCCAATAAACTTGGCGCAGTTCAACTACCTTTGAACGAATTGGGCGCCAACAGACGACGGGTTTCAAAAGCCTTTTCAAAAGGTAGGCTAGATTTTGATATTAATAATAAATAAATAATAAATAAATATCTGGGACATTATTGCACACATGGTCATATTGCATGGTTATTTAGTGAATCGACTTCTAAAAAATAAAATAAAAGACCATTATTCTGAATCCTTATTACTATGTTTGCATATGTTAGTTTTAGATTGTCTATAATTTATATTTAACTAGCTGCACCCCGTGGTTTTACTCGCGTGGATTACTCTTTATAACATCAGCTATCTGCCAGTGGAAGTTCCCTCACAATCGGTCCAGCCGTTTTGGCGTCCATAGGGAATAATACACATATCGATTTTTATACATCTAGATAGGTAAGAATAGTTTCTTAGAAGAATCTAGATACCTAATAGAAGAAACTACTTATTTCAAATCTAAGGGTGGAAAATTAGGGTATAAATAACGTTTTTTAACTTCCGGTAACGTTTTTTTTTTTTTTAATTATTACTTACTTATTTAACTTATAAATCTACATCAATCAATCAATGACTTTATTATAATACTCGTAATTATAAAGAAGAAAGTTTTTATATTTTCGGATGTTTGCAACGAATTAACTCAAAAACTGCTGGACCTATTTAAATATTCTTTCACCATTAGAATGTTACATTATCCCTGAGTAACATAGGCTAAATTTATTACTAGAATGTGTAAAAAATCTCCACCCGTGCGAAGCCGGGACGGGCGGCTAGTAAATTATAAGCGGATATAAAAATATACCTTTTGGTTTTTTAAGTTTTTTATTTTTTGGCACAAAAAAGCTGTTAAAATTACTGACAGGAAGATCGTAATAAAATATGCTAAAAACAGACATACCTATATACGAATTTAAGAACTATATTACGCAATCTAAATTTATCATTAATTTTGTAGGAAAAATGTTTTTATAATGACGTAAATAATTATCAATTAAAAAAAACGACTTCATCGGAACTGGACCAAATTAAAAATGGGACCAAAAGGGAAGCACCAGCTTTCAATTATAAAAAGTATCATCAAAATCAGTTCACCCAGTCAAAAGTTCTGAGGTAACAAATATAAAAAAAAAAAAGTTTTTTTTTAATTAAAAGTACTGAACTCTTGTAAGAAAATGTTCAACATATTTCTCGGATACAAAATTAGTCAAAGCAAATGGTCAGAAAATCTTTAAAAAAAATATTAAGTAAAAAAGCTATAAATAAACAATTATTTTAACAAATTTTCAAGTAAGAAAAATATTAGTTTTTTTTTGCAAAACAACATTAAAGCGCGCATTTTCGAAGCTTTTTTTTAATCAACTTTTCATTTACAAAACTCTATTCAAAAAAATCTAATTCGCGAAAAAACTAGCCAAAATCGCGAAACAACCATCACCACCTGATTCCAAAGTATGTATCCTAGTACATTCAACTCGACGGTCGTTCGTTGACCCCGTAAAATTCGGCAGGTCAACAACCTCCCGTACTAACTGCCACTCCAACTGTGTCTCGGTCATCGAACGAAGGAAATACTGTTTTATATACTGTGGCATTTTATTTTTGTTCAGTTAAAAGGAGATGATAACATGACGTAGAACGAAATGTGCGAAAATGATGATATTTTTGACCGGGTTTTGTATTATGTAATATTCGAGGTCATTTGAAGAATTTACCATGTTTGGGAAGAATCTCTAATATGGACCGATCAAGGGATTTTTAATATGGACTAGTGGTCCATTATAATTATGTAGTCCAGATTATGAGCCCAGTAATTTTAGGTTATGACCTCGACAACTTAATAAGGCAGAAGGCAAAAATGGGACAATGACTCGATGGCAATTTTGGCTATTCAAGAAAGAAATATGTGATAATATGTATCCCATAATATTTTGCGTTCTTAGCAGATAAAGATAGGGTAGAGTAAGGTAGGGGATAGGCGGGTTGTACTTCGTAGGGACAAAGAAGATATCTAGTGGTCCAAAGTAAGTTTTATCTTATATAAAACTCCCGATTAAAGAGCTTATAATCTTTTAACTTTTCTGTTCGGGTGAACAGATTTTCTTGAATCATAAATAAGAACACACCCGATCAAGTAACCTTTTAAACAAAAAAAAACTGAATTCAGTTCAGCCATTTGGTACCTACGATGCTGAGACGAATGACATATGAAAACCTAGGGTAGTCATATTGGGCTATAAATGAAGCCAATAAAACAATAAAACCTTTTGTAGCAATTAAATCCGATTTGTCTAATTTTTTGGTTTAATTCTAATGGCCGAATAATATTGTCACCCAAGTAAACGAAATTGCGTATTTTACTAATTTTAAAGTCGGTTTTTTAAATTGATTTCCATATTTTTTTCTCTCAAGAATGACGCGACTGACAACGACCACGCACCAACGAGGTCGAGCAACTGACTACATACTGGTGCGCTTTTTGGCACCACAAAGTTGATACCATCGAAAGAACTTTTCCGATTTAAGTTCCGCACGTATTTAAGTCAATGCTGTATTCATTCATCACACTTCACATCACACTAATATTAGAAATGCGAAAGTAAGTTTGTTTGCTATATAATCACGGCTAAACGGCTTAACCGATCTCGATAAAATTTAACGAGGCAATGGTATGTATCATGAGGACGGACATATGCTATTTTTTTCTGAAGAAATTGCGGACGAAGTCGCGGGCACAATTAATTCATAATCATAATGCGGAATTCATAATTATGAATTATGGTACGCTTTTTCGCAACACAAAGTTGGTACCATCGGAAAAGTTCCTTCGCCCTGTCCTTACAATTTAAGTCAATGCTGTATTATTTGGATACTACGAAATTGTTTTGATCTCTCATGTCTACAAGATGCTAGGCTCATTGCCAGAAACTATATTCTTCCAACATTTATATTTTAAACACTATTAACGCCCTGCTGATTCACTCGTAATTTAACAGTTTTGTCGCATTTTTGCGGATGGAAAAGTACGTACATCTGTTCTCATAAAGGAGACTATTTACTTATCAAATTACATTGAGATTGGTCCAGCCGTTAGTGCAGAAAACTGAGTGAGCTATTTTCGTATTTGTTATTACATACATTGGCTTCGTCTCGCGGTTTTACCTGTATATTTTTAACCCATAACGCAAAAGGAGGGGTATTATAATGTAAGTATAACGTGTATATCTGTATGTCTGTGTGTCTGTCTGTGGCATCGCAGCTCCTAAACGGCTGAACTGATTTTGATTTAGTTTTTTTTGACTTGGTAGGAAGTGTTCTTAGCTAAGATTCAAGAATCTATTTAGCTGTTTGAAAAATACCAGCTCTTTCATCGAAATCTACTTGTACTTCTTGACCACCTGGTACCACACCTTTGCCAGTTATTCAAGCGCCAAGCAGTAGTGTGCAAACACTACTGTGTTCCGGATTGAAGGGCAATGTTTCCAGCGAAATTACAGGGTACACAGGGATTTGACATCTTATATCTCGGGGTGACGAGCGCAGTGCATTGCCATCCAGCGTTTTGAACTGTTGAAGTTCAAAATTCTAAGTGGCGTCGAGCTGTTATGGGCAAGCGTGAAGAGCCATCAGGCGAGCGACTTCGCTCGTCTCGTCACTCAGTATCATAAAAAAACCTACTAGAAAACTACTTGCCCTACGAAGCTGAAATTTTACAGGTAGATTCCTTATGGGGTGTAGAGATCTGTTAAGAAATGCAAATGGCTTTGCGAAAGGGTCCAATTAAGGGGGCAAACGGATGTTGAAAGTTTAAAGTGTATGTGTCCGAAGTTGCGGGGACAAGGTACAAAAGGTATTACGTATGTTATCATCAGATACCTAAAACTACGTAGAATTGTGTCCTATCAGTGCGCGAGGTCAACGAACCGTGATGACCGAATCGAAGTATAAAAAAATGTATGTATATCAGTCACTGGCAGCCATATTACAAGCTTTGCTTAGTTTGGGGTTAGATAATCGTGTGTGCCAAAATGTCCCAGATATTTATTTAATTTAATTTTAACCCAGCGTAGCTTAGTAACGTAATGCGTGCAAAATTCTTAGTTTATTACATTACCAATTAAACCATTAAACTTAACAATAACGAGGTAAATTCAATACAAATGGTTTGTAGGAAACATTACCAAACTGGAGCATTGACCCAGAAAAATAGACGGTTTCTGGAACCAGATTCACGTAAATTCATTGCAAATATTTATCTAAGAAGGACAAAAGTATTTCCCTTAATTACTCACGATTAAAACTGGGGCATCCGATTTTTCGTGGAATCATCATCCACTTCAGTCTAGTTCCTTGCAATCTTGCATTTTTTTTTCTAATGTGACTTGTTGCTGTTGGCCTTGCGGCCTCTACAGCTTGACCGGACTAGTTGGTGAACGCAGAGGGCGTTGGGCCAACATGGTTTAGATTTTTGGGCGACAAGCGCAATGGCACCTCGGAGGTACGAGCCTCGGCTTGGGCCGTCGCCGGGAGTGGGGATAAGACTTCCCTGGCACCCCAGAAGGGGTGTGCCCTGGGGCTGCAAACTTGCAATGCAAGCCTCTGCCTTCAACCATCGAGATACAATACCCATAGAGTGACAATCATGCCAAAAAATGTCCGAACTAAAACTCGGCGCACGCTTACGCGGCACTTTTTGGTTAGTTGTAACGCAACCGCAATCCGACTACAACGCCGTGCGATGCCAGTGCTACGATGCAATACGATATTACTTTTTTTTTTTTATAAATATATAAAACTGAAAGAAAGAGATACAAAAAGGGAAAATAAACTTAAATTTTTGTTGGCAAACAGGTACTACAAAATGTGAGGTAATGTGAGTGAGATACATGTGTTAATTTTATACCAGGCCCGGATCTAGGGGAGGGGGAAAACAGGAGCACGTGCCTCGAGCGGCAGCTTTAGGGGGACGCCAAATTCCACTTTTTTTATCATTAATCTCTAATGCTAGAGGTGAGGGGCGCCAATGTCAATTTTTTGCCCCTGCTTGGAAAAATCGTAGATCCAGGGCTGTGTATGCTGTGATACCTTGCTTCTAACCAAATTTCATTATTCTAAATCAACGGGAAGTACCCTCTAGGTTTTGATTCCCTTAGTCTTAACAGACAGACAGACAGCCGGGCAACAAAATGATCCTATAAAGGTTCCTTATTTCCTTTCGAGGTACGGAACCCTAAAAATTCAAAATTTACCTTTAGAAGGTACCTAACTGTCTTAATATTTTATTGATGAGGTAGGTAGGTTTATCAACTAGAATAGTATAGTACGTTTTTATATTCATTAAAAATATTATTGTTAATTAACGAGGGATCCGTTTTCCTTGTATTATTATAAAAATACTCCGCGTGGGGTCCAATAACCTACACAGAGAACGTTGGACTCTATCGCGAATATAGCGCCACTTAACGCCCTTGCGGTGGAAAACGGAACCAACCTTTTCACGACTTTTTCATGACCTTGAAGTCACCTTAAAATCTGACTAAAATGATACTAATTAGCTATAATAATATACTCAAAATGTTAAATAAAGCAAAACAGTAAATAGTTAATGAAATATAAAATTAAAAGACGAAATAATGTTGTTAATAACGCTAAATATTAAAATTTGGCAATCGTCTTCCGGGACCGCCATCTCTTATGGAGTAGCGGAACCAAAGGTCAATTTATACGAGGTCGTTGAACTGCAGGGTATTAAGATTCGATTATAGATGATTGTGCGTCTATTTCGGGTGCTTATGTATTTAATGATGTAGTTCTAAGTACTCGCGGAGTATTTTAGTAATTTCGATCGGAATATTTCACAATTTGAAAAGAATTGTTGCAATTTCTTGGTAATGACGATGTGTCAATGACCTATTTTATGTATATTGCTTTTAGTAGTTAAGAACCTAGTTAGTAAGTAGGTAGTATAGTGTACGAAATAGTGAGAAGTAGTGATGCGGCCAAACACATGAAAGATTAGGATGGAAGGAAACACCTTTAGTGATAAGATAGACGAGATTTTTAACAGCTGATAAGGAATGGAGTTAATCTTTGGAAATGATCTAGTTAAATTTATCTAGGTATACCTAACTATAGTTCGAAGGGCCATCGAGCTTGTAAAATTGTACCCAGACGTCAGAGTAAGTGACATTTAACAGCTTCAGTTTACATTAAAAACACGCTACCTATGTCAGCCAAAAAATACTTAAGATTTTTTTCAAATTTTTATATAATATCTTACAAGATTACTGCGACCTAGTAAAAGAACCCAACGTTAAAAAAGTTCAAAAAAAACTTCAATACCGCCATCTATGATTGAGCGGCAGTACTAAAGTTCAAGCAACTGCCGAACACCGTACGTCGACCCGTGAAGTCTTATCTCAAATGACTCACTGTTTTGTTTTTTATAAGTATTGTTTGGTATTTTGTTCTGTGACTTTATAAAACACATGTCTTCCTTTTCACATTTTTATACGTATAAGATTCAAAGTCATTATCCTTAAGTCTAATTTCAAATAAGATTGCATACAAAAAATGTTTTTATTCTTATACCATGAATGATTATTTGTGTCAGGCTGAAAACTGATACAATGATACCTTTAGTAAGACATTGCCTACAATTTTGTATTTATATTCATTGTGACTATGTACGTAGCAACAAGAGGAAAAGAACTACAATAAAATACAATAGCAGTGGGTCAATGAACGATTATATACACTGTACGCTTGTATTATGCCTATTATGCAATCGTTAAGTCGCGTTTCATGATAAAAATACGAGAAGGTTCGTATAAAAATGAATACCTAGGTAATACAATGGAGCTAGATTTTTGACGCCACCTATTGACAGCTTTTCGAAGCTTGATATGAAGGTGCCAAATTTTACATGCCCAACGAAATGTACCACTTTAAAAATGTTTTTTCACGTCGGTTAAAAATAATAAATGATTCCAAAATTAATATAAACATTATCGGAGCAATATAAATATTATCAAATGATGAATTAAAGTGAGCTTCACGCTAAAAGCACAAAGTTTTGGTACCACTACTCAACAACAGATGTCACTATCAATAAAATTCCAACAATGAAAACTATTTGGGCTGCCCTAATAACCACAAATTGAACAAAACGTACTAACTAGCCAGTCGAACGCGTATTTACCGTAGTTACGCAAATAAAATCAGTTTTGTAATACTCTGTGTTCGTTATCTAACGTGTGTAGCGAATACGTAATCGTCGTCAGACTTGATAGCGGCGCCACCGTCGCGCAATTTAACGCAAGTATAAACCATTGATTTAATTTGTCAAAATATATTATTATAAGTGTGTATATTAACGCGTGACTAGATATTTGCACAAACTCTATATAATTTATATGTGTTCATATTATACTTATCTTAAGAATCAAATATAGTACCTAAGCATTTTTTTTTTAATATTCATATTAAAGTTACCCAGGCTAGCGGTTTTTTTTGAACTAACGTATCATAGTTCGATTCTCAAGTGTCATCGGTATAAATAGGCCCTTACGCCAGATACACGTTGAACCAACTAGGTACCTAAACATTTGAAATAAAATATGTAATTTTCTATTATGTTTCTTTCTAAGTAAACGTTTCCATCATAGACCACAACATTCGTTATCTGTGGGCAGGAAATAACGCAGGCATTCACGCCTACCAACTCGATACCTACTCGAAAAAGAAAACCGTTTTTTTTTCTAAGTTATAGTTTGCAAAATCACCCGACCGCAAACCGTATCTCGGCGCGTTCGCGTGATTTTACAAACGGCGCGTATTCGAGCCCGCTGTTAGAGTTGGGCGTAAGGCCTCTTGTAGCAATAATATTTTTGTTCCGAGCGGCAAATCTTCCATAGATATGGCTGTAGCATTAATACCTAGTATACTAAGTACTTTTAAGTACGCTCAGAAAAACTAAACAATGGCGGATTCTTGTCGCCCCCTCGACGAAACGAGAGCAATCCAAGGACGAGAGGGATCCAGGATTTGAGTGAAGGACCCTTTACTGTCGAACAAGTTGACCGCCGATCACACCGTATTGTAATTGTAAGCTATTTAACCAACTTCCAAATATTAGGAGGTTCTCAATGCGACTCTATTTTTATTTTATTTTTTGTTATCTCAGAGATTTTTTATTTGAAAGCTGGTGCTTCCCGTGTGGTCCCATTTTGCCATATTATGCGAGTTGCTAGGTTACGTATAATTATCAGTATAAAAAACGGACTTAGGAATGTCGGAACTAGACCAAATGGGAAGTACCAGATTTCAAATAAAAAAAGAATCATCAAAATCGGTTCCCCAGTCAAAAGATCTGAGGTAAAAAACAAAAAAAAACAGTCGAATTGCTAACCTCCTCCTTTTTGGAAGACGGTTAAAAAGGAAGGGCTACAATGTATATGAATAGTTTTCCTTGTACATGCAAATTGTTATTAATTTGCCATCATGTACTGAATACAGATATGAAATAATAGCTACACAATTAAAAGTGGGAAAGTATTTGTTTATTATGAACAATCTGCGCCATAACATAAAAGAGGGATAAAAGTATCTCATGTAACTCTAGCCCTTTGTATCTTTGTAAAATTAACATTTGTCGTCAAAAAGGCAAACAAATCAACCACAGTCGTAGTCTACAGTGAGATGTAATATAATAGAGACGTTATAGGCGAACAACACTGCTTTAAAAACTAACTAAAAGTGGCAATCGGCTCGCCGCCGCCGTGGTGATCGGCTGAATTCGGCTTTGGTCGTCGATTATGTTGCGATCTCTATCACTCTCTCACAGGACGATCTACACATCTCGCTCATACACTTTGCAGTGACAACAGCCGCCTAAGATAAAACGATTTATATTATTTTTGTTTTAATAAGGAATACAGTCCTACGCGTGAAATAAAACATTTTTCTTGTCTCTCACAGAGCGTGTGTAGTTTTTGCAGTTTATAAAGACACAGGAAGGCATTTTATTGCAATTATTTTTGCTAAAAGAATTAGCTGCGATGTGTTGCCGGACACTCGGAATGCGTGACTGAGAGACGGCTGTAACGAGTATGATAATGTGCCTTGTAT
This sequence comes from Agriopis leucophaearia, assembly GCA_949125355.1. Classification (NCBI taxonomy): domain Eukaryota; kingdom Metazoa; phylum Arthropoda; class Insecta; order Lepidoptera; family Geometridae; genus Agriopis; species Agriopis leucophaearia. The sequence goes on from OX421289.1 coordinate 3,612,594, forward strand.
TCGTCTGGTCAATATGGTGGCGGGCACAACCTATTTTCCGGTAAAAATATCTTAGCCTATCTAGGTAAATTGTAACATAGTTATAATGTGAAGAGCCAAATCAGTTGTTATGACAAGGCATTTATTTAAATGTCTGATATTGTGGTCCAGAAGACAGTATCTAAGAAAACAACATCATTATTAGAACTATCAAATCTGGTTAGTTTAGAAAATAGTACAATAGAATATTCGAGAATAAGGTGTTAAGAATTAACACTAAGTAAGTACGAGGTATGTAAATCTTAATACACTTGGAACAGACCACCTGGGTTAATCAAGTCCACAACTTAATTCACCACGTCGGATGATTTAGTACCTTGAGAAAGTTAACAGATGCCATCAAGAAAAATGTTGAGGGGATGTTAGCAGCGTCTTATGTACAGACTTGAAAAGATGATCTGTTTTGTCCTAGCAGTAGTCCTAACTAGGAACTATCACATAGTCAAAGACATGCAGGCCATGCAGCCAACAGAATTTATGTATTAAATAGCAAAAAAATATGATGTGAAACAAATTTTATTTTTCATACATTATATCTTTGCCAATTAATTGTGAATCGGTGATGATGATGATGATGAAAAGTAGCCTATGTGTTAATCCAGAACATAAGCAATGTATATTCCAAATTTCATCCAAATCCATCCAGCCGTATCTGCGTGATTGAGTAACAAACATCCATCCAAACTTTTACATATATGATACTAGCTGCGCCCCGCGGTTTCACCCGCGTGGTGATGAAAATCGGTGATGATGATGATGATGAAAAGTAGCCTATGTTTTAATCCAGGACATAAGCTATCTCTATTCTAAATTTCATCCAAATCCGTCCAGCCGTTTTAACGTGAAGGAGTAACAAACATACACACTCACACACACACACTCACAAACTTTCGCATTTATAATATTAGTGTGATTAGGGTGATGGTATACATCAAAGATGGTCCTATCTAAATTTAGACCTAATAATCCACATCTAAGGGTGGAAAATCAAGGAATTAATCCCGTTTATTGAATTCCACTCATTCCCACCATATTCACCCACTTCCCGTGAAGTCAGTTTAATTTTATTTATTTTAATTACTTTCCTATGATACTATTATAATGATGTTAAAATTAGGCGAATCAAACAGGCGCCGTTATATGGGAGTGTCTCTAGTAAGTACCACAGACCATCCACGCGACAGACGGTTGCGCAAGCGCAGTATCGTGCTCGTGACTGCGTTGAAACTCGGTTTGTTTTGTACATATTTTGTATGCACGACGTGACACGTTGCTAAAGCGAATGAGGTAGCTGTGTGAGTCCTGCTTGCTTAGACTGTTAGGTTGTTGTTGAAAACGTGTTTATATAGATATTATCGCATATATCGAATTAACAACGGGGAATGTTCTGAAGAACTGTTCGATCTGATGCCGGCATTACGGTTTTTTCATCGCACCAGCCGCCACCGCCTGAAAGTTCATCCACATATCATAGATCGGTGGAAATCGCACACTGTGCGTTTTACGCGTTCCTTTTTGCCTTACACTTGCAATTTGTGGAATGAGCTCCCTCCTGCGGCATTTCCGAGTAGCTTTAATCTGGGTTTCTTCAAAAGGGCTGTAAATAGAGTCTTTAAGGGTCGGCAGCGTATCTGTGATGCCCCTGGTGTTGCAGGTATCTATAGGCGACGGTGATCGCTTACCATCAGGCGGCCCGTCTGCTTGTTTGCCAACTAAGGCATAAAAAATAGATGTCTTCCAGAGTGACTTGCGCCGTCCTGTGTACACCGTTGCTTTCCATCGGGTGAGTTGGTTGGGCCATTAAGATCTCCAAGATTTAATATGACATGACCCTATAGATGATGGAAAATATAATTTACCTAGGTGAAAGCCTTCAACGGTTGGTCGATAAAACATAGGACTTTGATTTTTGTGTTGCCATTTGCGTAATGAATTATCCTACAATAATAAAACAAAAAAGTTGTCAAAATTTTCACCAGACCTTCCACAGACAGACTTACGAAAACAGAAACAAACTAGGCCACTTTGCCGGCAACCAACTCAAATCCAACTTTGGCCTCGAAACCTGAGGTCCAAGGTCACGGAGGTCAGATTAGGGCGTTCAAGAGCTAGCCAAAACGTGTCAGGCTCTGACCCAGGTGACCTTATGACCTACATTGTATGACTCAACTTTGAGGTCGACCTGTGAACCGATTTCATGTAACCCACTGACTGTCGGAGTTGAAAGTGCAACACCTTCATGAAACCTTTGAGTGAGTTAGTGGGTAATTTTATTTTGAAACTAGCTGCGCCCCGCAGTTTCACCCGCGTGGTGATGAAAATCGGTGATGATTATGATGATGAAAAGTAGCTTATGTGTTAATCTAGGACATAATCAATGTATATTCCAAATTTCATCCAAATCCATCCAGCCGTTTCTGTGTGATTGAGTAACAAACATTAATCCATCCATCCATCCATGCATCCATCCATCCAAACTTTCACATAATTACGATGTTAGTGTGATAAAAAAGTTCATAATAAACTAATCTAAGAAGTGTTCTCTACAGGATAGCTGAGTTTTTGTTTTTAAAAGGCTGGTAGGCAATCCTCGCAGTAAATTTTAACCTGCTTGCAATTGTCTTATCGATTTGAAATTTGCAAATATATTTATGCAATTCAGATAATGCGACTCAAGTGGCGCTGGGCAGGGCACGTGTCTAGGCGTGGTGATGGCAGGTGGAGTAGAGCCCTGACAGAATGGTTACCAATAGCGGATAAGCGTTCCGTGTGCAGGCATCCAGCCCGATGGGTCGATGACATTACACCCATCGCAGGCCCTACGTGGATGAGATTGGCCCGAGACAGGGATAAATGGCACAAGGGAGAGGAGGCCTATGCCCAGCAGTGGGTTGATACGGGCTGACGATGATGATGATGATGATGAATTCAGATAATACAATAATTTGTTATCATACTGATCTGATGATTAAACCAGGAGGTGGTATTGGAACGTTTCAATACCTACTATTGAACCCCTCGAATTGAGCTTCTTTGTTTTGTTATGAGCTTTTTAACCACTCATAGCCTGATTTTAGGTTTTTATTCCATCATCAGCGTCAACATCAGCATTTCAGCCATAGCATGTCCACTGCTGCATATCGCTACCCCATCGATTTCCAAAAGGGCCGGTTGGAAGCGGCCTGCATCCAGCGTTTTCCTGCGGTCTCTTTTAGGTCGTCTGTCCATCTTGTGGGCCGAACGTACTACTGCGCTTACCGATCCGTGGTCTCCATTCGAGAACCATTCGGCCCCATCGGCCATCCATTCTGCGTGGTATGTGCCCTGCCTACTGCCACTTCAACTTGCTAATCCAGTAGGCTTCTGTTTTAACTAAAATTATTATCATAATTTCTGAATAACCATGCGGCATTGCTTACGATAGAAAAATTATTGCCATTACAAAATATCCTACTTTTAAAGAAGTAAACAGTATGCATTGTATCGCCTGCCCTTAGAAACAAGGTTCATTATACCCGTGCTTAGAGACTACGTATGCCGTGTATTACAACAGTAACATGAGCTTCTCTGTTTCTTTATGAATAATAGGTATTACGAATTACGTCATTGTTTAGAAGTGTCCCCAAGGATGTAAGGTGATCGGTTTGAACGTGATTTTCACGACTGCCTAATTGCGCCTTGTTTTCATTTAAGTGAGGCGTTTCTTTATACTTCAGGCTAAGCTTAGAGCGTCACTGTTTCTTTATGGACTTTTACGTTAATGTAGAGTTTCGATGTTGTCGCTCAAATGCCGTGAAGGAAAACATGTGTCTAAGAAACACTGTTTTAAACTATCACGGTTGTTCACTAAAGTTATATGATTATTTACGGGATATTTACCGTGGTAAGGTTGTGGAAGGAGCTCCCGATATTTCGGCGCAGTTACATGCACCATGTTCACGGGAAGACTGAAGAATGCGGGTGGTTGGTGAAAAAGTTCAAAGTTAGGTACAGACAAAACGATCTACCCTCTTTCTTAGTCTTTTGCTACGGTTATCACTGGAACTCGAACTCGAACCTAAGTCTCGACAAAACACACTCACTGTATCACTGCGTATAGTATTTTGAACACATTTTTTTTTATGTGTCTAAGAAGCTCAAAATTTTAAAGAGAATGGTATTTACCAACATGCACTGGGCCAGTCAATATGGTGGATTAGGGCCCATCCTTGCTCTCTCTTTCTCTCTCTATCTATCTGAATGAAGGCTTATGTTTTTATATGCCATAGGTGGCAAGCAACTTTATAGCTCTACGATTATTAACGGGATATTTACCGAAGTAAGATTGTGGATGGAACTCTCGATATATTCAGCTGGAGAATGTTTTTATTGTAAGAGATATACTTATTCAAGATTTCCGTGTATCAATTTAACAAATGAATTAAAGTAAGTTACAGTTATATGATTATTTACGGGATATTCCTGCCACAACTTTACCACGGTAAATATCCTGTAAATAATCATATAACTGTAGTGAACAACCGTGATAGTTTAAAACAAACAGTGCTTTTAGGTAAGTTGTTCAATTTAAGTACGATTTCATCATGAGATTACATCACCCTTATAAAAATTACAATTATTATAATATACGAAATAAGAAAATTATACAAGGAAGTTTGGCTTCCGCCTACACGATCCAAAAGTTTGAAAAGTTTCCTCCGAAAGGAATACCTAAGTAAGGAAACCCACCTTTTGAACTAAGACCCGGGACCGGTTACATAATGTCTTGGATTTAAAATACAAGGCATTACATAACCGTAAAAACAGAAATAAACGTAACAGAAGAATTGTTATTGAAAAAGTGTTATTATATTACTAACCGATTTTGACAATTCTTTTTCAAGGTTCCGTAGCCCGATAAGGAACCCTTATAAATTCGTTCTGTCCGTCCGTCTGTCTGTCTGTCCGTCTGTCTGTCCGTCCGTCCGAATTTTTCAGAACCCTCTAACTTCTATAATTATTAAGATAAGTGCATGAAACTTTGCAAAATGACAGTTGTAATATAGAACTAAATTTTAAAGGTACAAAATATATATAATATTGCATTTTAAGGGTGGCTCTGGTACATGTGAAATGGGGATGAAAATATTTTTTTCACGTTACCTGCTCGTGTGGGGTACCGTTGAAAAGGTCTTTTAAAATGAAGGTGAAGTTTGATACTTCTCTTTTTAATAAAGTCTATACTTTGCGCAATATGGCCCGCCAAAGTGGGAAAAAGTTGGTCCGCTCCCCCTGCATTTCTATACTATAAGACAATACGAAACGTACATGTATTCACGCAAAACACACGGCCGTGTCACGAAATAGCCAAACCCCATTTTTTTACTTACATTCATAAAGGGGTCCTGTGACGTAACTTGAATAGTTCAGTCGCCACGCATTGAAACTTGAAACCCTACCTTCTCCACAATCGCCCTAGTGAGGAAACCAAAGCTTTTCATTCGCCACGTGGCTGTAAAATAGGTCATCTTTTATCGACTCATGTCTTTGCCTCTCGCTCCCTCTTTGATAAAACACAATAGGGACGAAGGGGACGGGCTGAATGGACAGGCTTTGATGTCTTCCCCTAGTTTTCCAAAACTGGTCATAAATGGGATAGGTACATTGTTTGCAAGCGGGTGACTTTTGGGTTGGAATCATAGACAAACTGCTATATTTATCTATGGTTGGAATAGTGACATTGATGACATTTTCTAAACAAATCTACCCATAAGCTTTAAAGTTGTCGCCTCCTTTTCTAATATATTTAAATGAAGATTTTGGAAATCGATGGCCTATGTCCAGCAGAGGACTTCCTATGGCTGAAATGATGGTGATGATGATGAAATGATTGATGATTGGACTATTATGTATTTTGTGATGAAGAGAGCGAAGTATTCATATTTGTAACTATGTTTTGTTTTTTGTTCGTAGCTATTATATTGACATTTTTGATCTTTTTTAACATGTAACTATTTTTCTTTATATTTGGCATTGTTTTAAGTTGTAATATGGATATTCTTCCGAAATAAATAAATTAATAATAATTAGTGCAGCCAGATTTTTAACCGAATTCCAAAAAGGAGGAAGTTATCAATTCGTTGTTTTTATGTTTGTTACCACATAACTTTCGACTGGGTGAACCGATTTTGATGATTCTTTTTTTATTTCAAAGCTGGTGCTTCTTATGTAGTGACATTTCAATTTGGTCCAGTTCTGACATTTTAATGAAGTCGGTTCGTTTACATTGATAATTATTTACGTAATTGAGAAACTAACAGACAGCTTTAAAATGATTGCCCTCCTTTTCTAATACCTATATTTAAATGAAAAGAGACATCGTTTTAGTTCGGCAAGGAAAATTAGAATTTTTAAGCAAATATGTAGCTCACCTGGTTGTTGTAGGCTCTACGTTTGCCCATAAGAGTTTTAGAGCCACTTAGAATTTTGAAATTGGACAGTTCAAAAACTATTATAATACTTCAACGTACCTACTTCAACTTTTGGTATTATTTATACCAAAGTTGTTTGAAAATGAGGGGGTTGCGTTACCCCTAACTCAGGACTCAGAGGTTCCCAAAGTGTGCACCGCGGAGACCTGTGCGCCGTAGAAAGTAAAGACCGGCGCAGTGAGTCGATCCTCTATCATTATCCGAAACCAATATTCCCGGTTACCTTTTTTAGCGCTCGCATCGGTAAAGAACATAGCGTCATAAAACTCTTTTTTGACCAAAATGACACAAGATATTTTAACATTGCAAAACGATAGCTAGCTAAGGTAGGGCGTCGTGACAAAATACTAGACTTGAAACTGCGCCGCGGGCTGAAAAAGATTGGGAATCCCTGGATAAAGAGATTTATCAGTTAAGGCTTAACTGATAAATCCCTTTATGCTGCCCTTTCTAATTTTACTGGAATTATGGCCCTCAATCTGATATTAGTTTAGTATCAGTACAACAAAATTGACTCCGTTGCCTATTTGAGGCGCGGAAATGAAGTTATCTTTTTCCTGGAAAACCAGATACTGTATTTACTTTGTGTGAATAGATTCCTTTTTTGCCAACTTATAGCTGACCAATGTCGAATGTTTGCAAAATGATAACGTCGTTGGCATGGAAGAGGGAGGAAAAAGCATCGAATTACACTAAAGCAAAAGAAGCGCTCATCGGCAGACTCCTCTTTCTCATTGTATCTTGTTTTTTTAACCGACTTCAAAAAAAGAGGAGGTTCTCAATTCGACAGTATTTTTAATGTTTGTTATCTCAGAACTTTCGACTGGGTGAACCGATTTTGATGATTCTTTTTTTATTTTAAAGCTGGTGCTTCCCGTGTGGTCCCATTTCAATTTGGTCCAGTTCTGTAATTTTTATGAAGTCGATTTTTTTATATTGATAATTATTTTATGTGCTGTTTTAGATTTTACGAAATAGTACCTATTGAAAAACTTTCAGGATATTTTAGGAAGTCTTGAATTTTTGGTATATAATTGTAATTCATCGTTTCGTAAAACTATCCGTTGCCTTTCTCTTGGCGAATACTGCGACGGATTTGATAAGATACCGAAAATTTTATTTATCAAAAAAATACTTTTATAATTATTTGCTTACATTTAATTTCAAAAGATTTGAAATGTACGTTTTTAACTACGTTTTAAATGTTGGAATGAAATGTTGGTTGAAATGGACCGCGAACGTTTAAATCTACACTATACAATACAATATCACTTTATTACACACCGGAAAAAATAACAAAAGAAACTTAAACTAACAAAAATAAATAAACGGCAGTATAATGGGCGGCCTTATCGCTTAGAGCGATTTCTTCCAGGCAACTTTTGGATGGACACTATAATAGGTACCTATATTTAATATTAGAAAGATTTGTATACTTATTTATAACAAATTAACTCAAAAACTACAGGACCGATTTTAAAAATTCTTTCACCATTAGAATGCTACATTATCCCTGAGTAACATTGGCTATATTTATTACTAAAATGTTTAAATAAAAACACCCGTGGGATGCCGGGACGGGCGGCTAATTTAAAAATATTTTTAACTTCACGAAAATGCCATGCTTAATTAAGTAAGTACCTACTGTATGTATTATTTTGTTGTCTAAACAAGCATAATTTCTCGAGCAAAATTTCTCGAAAAATTCATGAATTTTCAACAATGCCTGTTATATTTTTCTAACCGCTTTCAATACAAAAAGCGATTTCCGACCCCTAAATATTATCCGATTTCGATGTTTTGTTTTGTATATAATTGACATAATGGAAACTAGTAAGTCATTTTCCAAATTTCGTAATATACCTATTTGTGGTTTTTTTCGGATACATTTTGGAGAGTGCGCATCAGATCTGCATCATTTACCTTACCCCTAGCTCGAAAAGTTGACCCGCATAGGTGTTATTTGTCTAAACGGTACCATCAACTACGATAAGCGGTAGTTATTTGATAGCCGCCAAGCTTTGCTATTTTCACGCACACACGCATAGTAAAACGGATTTTCGTTCATTCAAGTTAGATGCTTTTAAACGATGCAGCTTAAATGAGTTGGTTAATTTTAGGTAACTATCAGGTACCTACTAAAAGTTGGCTCGCAAAAGTGAAGCTAGGGGTAAGACCCCTGGCCTTTTTTGTATCGGACTGCCAGAGCGGACACGAAAAATCGACACCGCTTTATGGTTGACATTCCGATAACCCGTACGAAGCGCTTTAATTTCACTTTTATTGTGCGAACTGCTAGTATGTGGAATGCGCTGCCTGAATGGGTGTTCCCCGATAGTTACAATCTGGGTGGTTTCAAGTCAAAAGTGAATCGATTTCTTCTAGGCAAGCGTGATCCATCGTAGGCCGCATCATCGCTTAACATCAGGCGAGTTGGCGGCCAAGCGCAAGCCTATTATACAAAAAATTTTTTTTTTTAGAAAATAACGATTTCTTGTAGAAATTTGGCTTATGCCTACAATTTTTATAATGCATTTATATATGAGTCATTGTTACCACATTATTGTTTCACTAACTTTAACAGTCTTATTAACGTTAGCCGTATAACTGTAATAAACTGTTATTTTAACCGTTAATGTATGTGAACTGACATAAAATTCACACACATTCGCAATTAATTGTCTAAAATTAAGAAAGAAACGTAACTAACTTTATAATATACTTAATTAATGATTAATTAAAAATTCGCACATCGTTGCCAGTTACATCACTGAACTTTCCAGCCGTAAAAAGTTGTAAAAAAAAGTTTTAATGAATAAAAATTCCGACCAGTGCCAACCTATGAATAAAAGAAACAAACCTCTGTACATTCCAAATTCAAAAAATAGTATCCAAATCACTGACACAGATCACGTGACTACAACTGGCCACTTGTAATTCACAACACAAAAACAACGGTACAAAAAAAGTATTCTATTCTAATTTCGAAAATGCGCGCCGAATTTGTTTAAAAAGTAAGGACCCGCTCACACCGACATGTTGCAAGCGGGCCATCGAGGGAACAACTAGGAAATGTACAGGCAGCCACGCACACAGCTCCGTTGCACCACGCACACTCCCTTCATACGTGTGCATGTATTGAATGCGTTTTTGACATGTGATGCTTATTTATAGGCCTTTATGATAAAACATTTTATAAAACTGCCATTGACAATGTGAGAAATCAATATTTGTGAATCTTACGAGAATCGAATTCGAATATTAAATGTATACCTATTGTAAAACTGTTCGTAATTATAGTTATTAAATCAATTAAAACTGCAAATAAAAATTACAGTGACAATCTAGCGGATCTAAGAAAAGTTAGCGGCACATCAAAACACCGTTATTGCATAACAGTAGGTGAGAGAGAGACAAAACATTTTTCGTATACGAAAGAAAGAGAGGCAAGACAAGTTGTGTAACGTAACACAGAGAAAGCTTATACGTACTTTCTTTACACATGACAACACGCTTACGTATTTATGTTATACGAAAGTGTGCGTGGCTCTTTACATTTTCAAACTTCGAACGAAAGAGACGTAAGCCACGCGTTGCTTTTTTTGAAAATGGACTTTTTCCAATAATATTTCAAGTACTATTTTAGGCTTTATGATGTAATACATTAGGTCTATTTTGGTTTAAAGTGCAATAGGCTTGGCAGCTTTTCGAAAGAGTTCAATGACACAATGTTTGGCACGCTAGGGCCTACCGATTTTTTCTTACGAACAAAAGAGGACATTTCTACAGAACTGAAACTAGGACACGCGTTTTTTTACAATTCTTCCTCGAATTATAGAGGATACATTATTAAATGTATTCAGAGGTGGGCAATGATTCGTCCGTTGCGAGAAATGACCCAAAATGAGGACGGCTATAAAATGGGTACCAAATAAAGATATGATGGTACTGCTACCCGACGACAGATGGCGCAATTTCAAATTTTATAGTTGAATACGGAGTAAGAGATCACTAAGACTTGAATTAGACACTATTAAATGACTAGAAAATAAATACAGACTTATGAATTTCAATGTTATAAAATTCATTTATCCTGTCACTAATAAGTAAGCAAGAAATCTCCACTTATGCAACATAAGCAACACTGTTAGATATTTTTTTATGGATAGACACCTTCTTATAAGTAGATACCTAAATGGCTCAGGTGGGTAAGGCCGAAGACGAATGACGATTGTGCAGAAATAATAATTTTACAGTAACATTTTAAAGTAGAATATTAATAGAAAATATTTTTTAATAACATCATCCTAAAAATAAATCGAGCTTTGTCTCAAAATAGACAGTTTACTGTTAAAATGTTGTTGCATCACAGCAGAGGAAGTGAAATAACAGTCATAATATTTATATAGCTATCTCCCTTCCCCGCCGTGTCGTCATCCCTGTCACTCGTGGAGATAGCTCCGTATGAAGCGCGGAAGCGATAATCGTATACTCGTCACGTTCGCTCCTACACAGTTGCGTGTATAGCGACTATATTCGTGCAAGGCAACGGAGTGCATTGACCTGTCCTTGTTGTGTATGTGTGCAGCCTTGCTTTACAGTTATACAATTTATACATGTGTGCAGCGTGCATCGTAAGGATCGGTTCACACTGTAGGTTTTTAATTTAAGTTTTTTTTTATTATTATAAATTCGTTAAGTAGTTTTTTATACAAACCTGTGATGGATCTTTCATGGGTCATTGTGAACGTGGAGGGTGTGGTTTCTATCTTACCTGAAATGAGAAAATATTTTCTTAAAATTATATTATTAACGTATAGGTAGGTAAAAAGCTAAACAAATTTTATAACCGGTAGAAATCAAATGACAATGTGGTATGAAATTGTGGTACACAATATACATAATATGACAAATAAATGTAGGTACTTATAATAAATTATTTATTTTAAAATATGATCAGTTGTCTCTACTTTTAGTTATCATAAAAAAATGGTTTTAAGCAAAAATAGGTGAAAAGAAACTAGTGCACTTTAATCTATAAATGGAATAATATTTCAGAAAAAAAAAAGAACCAAGCAATATAACATAAAAAACAAATATTAAAGAAATATATCAAATTCAATTACATACAGAACCTTCCCCAAAACCAGCGCACACCAAACGCATGAAAAGCAGCCTAACACCGCTACGGTTATAAAAAAGTTGCGTCAGAGTCCATAAAAAATGTCTGCGAGTCGTCAACTGGCGTTACATCACTCGCTTCGCCTGTGTGCGTCACCCACACATGTGGTGCGACACGTGCTATGTTCACGTGTACCCTGTCGCTTACTTATGTATGGTTGACTATCCATGTATGAGTGAACGGCCTAATCTTTTGAGGAATGTGGGTTTCATACGCTTAATGAGTACTTTTTTAAAAGCTGAAAAGGGAACGCGCTTTCAGGGTTTTTCGTTCTAAATTAAAATTCGCAAATGAGATGATTTTTTATTGCAGCTTTGACTTTTAATGTTTTTTTTTAATAAGCACCGCTGTGTTAAACTTTTTAGAGTAATTGGAGAAATTGACCGAACGAAAAGTTGAGCTTTTTGTAGTTTTTAGATTTTTTTGTCCATTTATTTCTAAAACTTATTCCAGCGAGGTCAACTGCTACTAGCTCAGAAAAAGAAGAAAAATCGTTTAGATACCTACTAGGACAGTGAATAATATGCTAAATAAACGTAATGTACCTACAACAATCTGGCTTACAATCAGCCAATTAACGTCCACTGTTGGACAGAGGCCTCCCTCATAGAGAGGGGTGTTGGCATAATCCCCACGCTTGGCAGGCGGCTTGGAGATCGCAGTACGTTCACCGTGTACTATTAGGACGCTGCTGCCCATCCTTCGGTGGTTCTGGTCGTAGTTTTAGGACATACCCGGGTCCTAAGTGTCATACATTGTAATCTAATTTAAACCTTAAAACATTGTGATAAGCACAGAAAGCGAATGAGAGTGAAACATGACATATTTCTTGTTTATGCCTTGTTTTGCCGGTGCCATTTTTAGGCGGCAACAGTACATCTACAGAAATATATGATCGAAGGGTGTTCCCCAATAATTACAATCTGGGTGTCTTCCAATCACGAGTAAATCGGATTAAGGGTTATTCTAGGCAAGCGTGCTCCATCGTAAACCGCATCATGGAATCATCAAAAAGACCGCCGAATGTGGTTGAAACTATAGTCGGAGTAACCGGCTTAATTCCCGTGTAATATAAATCAAATTCTATAATGGTTTAAGACGCTCTTTTCCGACTTTTAGCAATTATGGTAATTCTAGATTAAGTGTGCATACCTCCATGGTTAGCTTAAAATTATAAAAATGGCGTCATAGAAAAATTGAATGTTTTATCTAGGAAACCCATGAGACCAAAACACGATTAAGCACATTTCGCTCGATAGAAAAAAAATTATCAGAGTAGCACTGATTTTCGCTATTATCTCTGTTTTTTTTTGGATTCTTTCAATTACCTATTTATTAAATTATGTCTGCGATATCTTGATACATATATAGATTTCATAATTATTAAGGAAACCGGTAAGGTACTTTTTACATTACAGCTATACTTTTCGAAAAATATGAGAAAAACCCCAAAAATAGAAGTAGCGAAACGCACGACTGTGTGACTGACGACGTGTGTAAGAGCCATGATTTTGCTCCGCTAAATGCGAATTTAATACAAATACACTAAGGACGGTCATCTATAGTAATAAGCGTTGCTTAAAAGTGGGAATACCTCGCCTTAAACATATATTCTAAGATGCTTAAAACATTTAAGTGGTTAGGTATTAAGCTGAAGTCAACAAATCTAACGGTTCCATGTCAAAGGCTAAGTGGAGACACCGCTTTTACTAGAAGAATAGCTGTAACGGTACTCTTTAGTTATACGTATGCCTGCTAGAAGTAGGTTACGTGTGTCGTTCAGATAGGCAATAGTTTCCGGCAAATTATTGCACGTGCGATTTGCAAGCTACCGAAATTAGCAGAAGTGAGCTTGAAGCTTTAGGCAGTAGATAGTTTCTTAGTTTGCTAAGTTTGGATATATTGGTTTTCAAGACATTTTTAATTTTTCTTGTTCTCTTAATACGAAGTATTCTGTGTTAGTCTTCCTAATGTATGTATACTATCTTCTTCGCTAAATTTTACCAAAATCGGATTAACCGTTTGGCCGTGAAAAGGGTATACGCAGATAGATGAAAGGGTAGATAGATAGGTGAACTCTTTATTGTTAACAATTCACAATTGGCGGCCTTATCGCTAAGGGTGATCCCTTCCAGGCAACCTTATGATGGAGATGATGGAGGGTAGAGTTATTTTCGATTTTATAATGTTAATGTTGTCATAAAAGGTATGTAGTTTTTATATGTACTTTTTGTAGTGGTAGGACTCTTTTTCAGGGGTCCGCCTGGGGAAGTACCATACCTTTGCCAGTTATTCAACCGCCAAGCAGTAGTTTGCAAACACTAGTGTGTTCCAGATTGAAGGTTAAAGTTTCCAGCGAAATTACAGGGCACACAGAGATTTGACATCTTATATCTCGGGGTGACGAGCGCAGTGCATCGCCATCCAGGGTTTTGAACTGTTGAAGTTCAAAATTTTGAGTGGCGTTGAGCTGTTTTGAGCAAGCGTGAAGAGCCATCAGGCGAGCGACTTCGCTCGTCTCGTCACTCAGTATCATAAAAATATATATATATTTAAGTTGAATATCATAAGTAATTGTTCCATAAGATGTTAACTTTTTACTAACCCGTTAACCACAAGAATCTAAATATTTTTTTACAAACAATCAAATCATAAATCTGTATTTATATTTTAATATGCCATTCACCGCGCATACAAACATATTAAGTAATTTCACGATGTATTAACATAACAAAATCAACCGCAAAATAGCAATAAAATATACAGCAATAGTCATATATATAATCTACTATCGACCCGCCCCGGCTTCGCACGGGTATATGTTTTATTATATACACAAATCTTCCGTAAAAAAATTATCTAACTGATAGAGAAACCCGCATCAAAATCCGTTGCGTAGTTTTAAAGATCTAAGCATATTAGGGACAGACAGAGGGAAGCGACTTTGTTTTATACCATGTAGTGATAGTTATATATCTCTAATAATCTCTATATATACAAAAGTCTCATGTCACAGTGTTTGTGGTCGCACTCCTCCGAAACGGCTTGACCAATTTTTTTATGAATATTTGGTAGGTATGATAATAGCTCTTAAGTATTTTTTCTTCTTCATCATCATCTCAATTTTTAGGTGAAACTGCGGGGCGCAGCTAGTCTACACTAATATTATAAAGAGGAAAGATTTGTACCTATTTTTGTATGTTTGTATGTTTGTAATGAATAGGCTCCGAAACTACTGAACCGATTTGAAAAATTCTTTCACTGTTGGAAAGCTACACTATCCCCGGGTGACATAGGCTATATTATATTTTGTAGCGAGGCCGAAGGCCGAGCTTACACTCGTGCGAAGCCGGGGCGGACGGCTAGTAATGTATAATACGCATATGATACTCGTAGCAAAACCTGACCTATAACAATGAATCCAATATCACAAACGCAAAACTACGTTATATATATAGTTTATAGTATTATATACGATATGGTTACGTGGGAACTATTAAATTACTTGTATTAATACTAGTCGTATACTATTTCTAACGGATATGAGTCAATATCAGCGTAGATTATATGCGTTTATCAGTCTATTATATTGCTAAAATAACTGAGTGGAAGGACACATAACATTATTGAAAACGATTGTCGATGACAAGCAAAGTACAACAGATGTTGAACATAGATTCTTCTACAGTGGAAGGTGAAGCCGCGGGCGCATTTAGTTTAATTATATATATGATAATTTGTGTTTAACGGTGTGTACATAAAGATGGTAGGCCTCCCGCTAGATGGACCGACGACATTGTGAGAGTCGCGGGCATCCAGTGGATGCAGATGGCAGGATGTCGTTCAGTGTGGAGGTTAAAAGGGGAGGCCTATGTCCAGCAGTGAACGTCTTCTGGCTGATGATGATGATATAAAGATGGCTGAACGAATTTGAATGAAATTTGGGAAGGCTATATCTTAGGAGTAAGCTACTAAGCCGAAATCATTACCAAACGTTTCGATTCTACGTTTCTAATACGTACGGCCAAGGATTGGAACAACTTACCCGCTTCCTTGTTTCCTGAGTGATATAATAACTACAGAACCTTTTCAACTTAGTACAATATTTGCTTGTGACCCTGAATTGGCTATTATTAAATCCCAGAAATAGTACGGTTTCTGTAGAATAGCGAGTAAAATAATAAGTTAATACTCATTCGTTATCTCGTCGTAATTGCTGATCATATCGTGTACGCATATTTTGGGATATTGTGGCCCTAGTACGTGCACTTGCGAAAAAGTATTCGTTCCGTAACGATAGCAAAATGTATGAAAAATTGAACGCCGCCTCTATCGGACGTAAAGGGAAACTGAATTTTTCATACATTTGCTATCGTTTACGGAACGAATACTTTTTCGCAAGTTCTGGTACTAGCCCCACTGTTCGAAAGACCGAAAGAAAACAATAGACATCGGGACGCAGTCCTTTCACTGAGGAGGAGAAGGATATTATACAGAAGAATTACTCATGAATGAAAATAACAAAGCTACATTATTTCCATCGTGCACTTACATGTCCGGTTATTTGATGGCCAGTCCTGCAACTGGTGGCAGACAAATCAAGATATTTTGCTAAAAAGAACTGTTCAACCCTTAGATTTCTATCATTTGTGACTTTGTTGATATTCCCTAGAAGTGTATTTAGTGTATAGTGATGATAAATTGCCGTATAATCAGCTGTAAAAGCTGAGGTGATAGTATGGTTTTCTGTATCATGTGGACACGTTATCCCATATTCTATAGATGCCTATTCTCTGGTTCGAAACCTTAATTAATGTAAGGAATTTAGATTAATGTGATTTTATTTTTGTTTGATGTAGTGTGTAGATGTTGTTTGATGTATTTGCCTAGTGAGGAAACTTTTACTTTTTACTTTTCAATATACAAAAACGTCTCTGCAATTTATGCAGGTATTTTAGAACTTTTTTTTCTTGTGTATTTATATTTGCAGTAATTAAACATTTTTCATTATTTTCTCGATTTTTAAATAAAATAATTGCATAATAATGTCTAAAATCAAATTAAGAAACAAAAAATATCCTGTTATATCCTGTCCAACGATTTTGTAAAAACTGAATCAAATACATATTTATTCTTTCTTCTCACAAAAGCTTCACAAAAGGTGACCTTGAAAGAAAATACACATTTCAATTAAAAGCGAATCTGCATTTAACCTTGGCCCAGTGATATACAAACTCAGAAATCGTATAAACGAGACATAGAATAATTTATGAAATGACTGAAACTAACCTACCGTCTTGTTAATTTCCTTAACCTTCATATCAAAACATTTTGTTAATTTGTTACCTATACTTAACTTTTTAACGAAACAACCTGGCAAAATCATCATCGTCATCGTCATTTCAGCAATAGGACGTCCACTGCTGGACATAGGCTCGTATCGAACTCCAAAAGGGCTGGTTGGAAGTGGCCTGCATTCAGCGTTTTCCTGCGGTCTCTTTTAGGTCGTCTATCCATCTTGTCAACCTGACTAAATATGTTTTGCAAAAGAGGCTAACCGACTGATATTATTATCCTAAATACAGGGCAACCTAGTTATGAGCCTCAGCCATGTACCTATATATCTAATCGTTTGAAATGTTTTTTTTTGTCAAAAATCTAACTGATAGCGTCAACCTGTTTTCAGATATGCTATTCAATAAATTAGGTTCGGTACCAATATATTTGGAAATTTAACTAATTTGTAAGTTGGACTAAACCTAAAAATCTTACTTTACCTACTAGAAGCAACGCACCATTTATCTTTTTTTTATTAATTTAATTTCTGGCAATTTGTATAACACACACACACACATCATCAGCCAATTAACGTCCACTGTTGGACAAAGGCCTCCCTCATAGAGGGGTGTTGCCATAATCCCCATGCTCGGCAGGCGACTTGGGGATCACAGTACGTTCACCGTGTACTATTAGGACGCTGCTGCCCATCCTTCGGTGGTTCTGGTCGCAGTTTTAGGACATTTGTATAACACTTTATGACAAATATTAAACGTAGCAGTATTATAACCATAGTAGGTACATGGTGATATTCTAAGCTTTGTATTTTCTAGCAAATAAACGATGTATTATTATAACTTGAAATGGAAATGGAATTCATATAATTATACACTGTTTTAAAGTTCAGTCTTCCCGTGAACATGGTGCATGTAACTGCGCCGAAATATCGGGAGCTCCTTCCACAACCTTACCACGGTAAATATCCCGTAAATAGTCATATAACTTTCATATAATTATGTATATTATAAACTGAATACCTATAAATTAGATACTGATCGCTTTTGAAGTCAAGATCTATGAAAATTCATTTCTTTTCGCTTTTGGTGATACTATGCGTAGAACTGAGATCGCTCATAAATAAGGGCATCAAGCGCTCTAAGGCCGTTATTAAGAACTACGTCTTAGTTTTCATAAAACGCACATTTTTCCTTTAAAACAGTAATTTTAAGTCACGAATGTACGTAATTGGTATTGTTTCCTTTGTCTGCTACTTTGGGTATAGCCGTGCGTATAACAAACGAGTCATAATAAACGTATAAAAGTTTGTATTAAAATTTATACTCCAATGTGTTTTTTTTTTAAACTTCGAGTTTATTTTTTTATTTTTTATTTAGCTATATCTATATTATTATGGATATAAAAAATATACAGTTATACAGCTAAACAAATGCAAATTGCAAAAAAAACTGTTTTCAGTGTCCAAAACTTCTACCTTATAGATAAGTAAAAATCATCATGGTTATTTACAAAAGCAGAATGATATTACAAATTATAATAATTAAAACTTTTTTATATTTCTCTTGAATCTGGGCAGACATTGATCAAAAATGTATAATGATAATGATTTTGACATCTGTCAACATTTGGCGGTGGTATTATAAAACAATGAAGTTTTTCCTTCTTTCTAAACTTCTACATCTTCTTACTGAACATTCTATAATCTGTTTTAATATCTTCTTTTCCTTTTGACTTTATAGAGCTCCTAAAATGGACCAAATACACTACATAATTACTAAACCAACTCAAATGTTGTAATAATGAGAAACTCGGCAAGTTCAGATAACATCGGTACAACTATACCTGCCTAGTATAGACTAGGCTCGTTGTATACATAGGTATACAACGAGTCTAGTGACCCAATGCACTGCATTCTGTACTTTGACGTCATCCTCGATAGTAACAATGCAATGGTACTGTATTTGCTGCATGACTTTGTTTCACGTGATTTCGTTCATATCACGATTGCAGACTTTGCACACTACTAGTTTTTTTTATGATACTGCACTCAGTATGATACTGAGTGATGAGACGAGCGAAGTCGCTCGCCTGATGGCTCTTCACGCTTGCCCATAACAGCTCAACGCCACTCAGAATTTTGGACTTCAACAGTTCAAAACCCTGGATGGCAATGCATTGCACTCGTCACCCTGAGATATAAGATGTCAAATCTCTGTGTACCCTGTAATTTCGCTGGAAACACTGCCCTTCAATCTGAAACACAGTAGTGTTTGCACACTACTGCTTGGCGGTTGAATAACAGGCAAAGGTGTGGTACTTCCCCAGGCGGACCCCTACTACTTGACGCAGACTGAACCAAGAGCTACTAATTTTTAAGTGACTATTAGCAGTTATAGGGCTTATCTTGTTTGGATTACATTTGGTTCAGGGATAGACTACGATCTCTGACGAGATAGGAGCATTATCTCATACTGAAAATTTTTCTTGTAATATTATGTTTACAAAGTTTTTTTAAATTAATAAACCTGAATTTATTTTCACCATTGCCATCAAAACGAAATGTCTGGATGTGGCAAAATTTCTAAAGAATCAGATTGCTTCATTGACTAAATTAGATCACGTAGTACCTCTAAAAGTATTATATCTTTTTCGTAAGGCCAATTTCCTAGATCACATTTGACGTTTGTCAGTCTATTGTTTATAAGTCGTCAAATTGCTTATATTATGATATATATATGTATTTTAAACTGAAAAAAATTAAGCAATTGTGCAGTTCTAACTTTGAAAAACAATATTCTTCAGTTAAATTGAAAACTTGCGTTGCAGAATTGTAAAATAATATGATCTATTAAATTGGCCCTACTTTAGTCTACCTGCGAACAACACTGAAATGTGTTCGAAACGTCAGTAATTAAAATAACGTAAGATACACACGATAAAACCCGTTAAAAAATCACATCAGTCATAGGACTGCACGTCAGAAGTGAAAACTTAAGTAGTAATTCACCTATTCTACAAGAGATGGCGCTGTTAAAATACACAAAAATGCTCAACGCGCCTAAAGAAGTTTTCACTTCAAAAATATATTTCAAAATCCTAAGAAATCAATCTGTTTTATCAATCAAAATTACTCAATCAGATATAGTTCTCGCTAAATGATGGAAGCGATCTCAATTACAAGCTGACCCTGATGAGCGACAGTACGGAGAAATGATGCTGTTTCGTGCCTTCAAATTATACAACAGAATAATAGTGTTCTAGCACTTCTGTAGTCTTCAGCAATCCAATGATACTAGATTGACAACATTAATACTGGCTACGATCATTGTATCATTCTAAAATTAGAGCTTGTTCACATTATCTTGTCCCTCCCGACTCTGAGCTGCAAATGAATATTCGTATGTGGACACTTGAATACACATAATATACAGAATAATATAGAATGATGAAAATAATCTGAAAGGTGGCTATTATGCCCCTCGCTGTAAACATATTTTCATCATCATCAGCCAGAAGACGTGACGCGACTCAAACGATGTCGTCAGTTCGTCTAGTTTGGAGACCTACCTACGCTGCGTGGTCTTCAATCAAGAACCTTTCATCCCCATCGATTGTCAATTATTTGACCGACGTCGTCTGCCCATTGCCACTTCAACTTGCAAATTTTAATAGCTACATCGGTGACTCTGGTTCTTTTGCGAATATCCACGTTCCAAATTTTAGTCTACACAAAATATTTTTAGACCTGTAGATGCAAAAACGTTGAATTTTGCTTAGTAACGAGTATTTTGTAATTAATCAACAAATGCCAGCTTTTAACTTATTCTAAACTTATCTTGGCCAGTTGGCATGTCCTTGCTTCATGTGCCTACTAAGTTACATAACATTTTAAAACCACACGGTCCTAACCTCAGCACCTGACTTGAGCTTAGGTACGTATAGAACCTAAGTACGGGCTAAGTGCTAAGTTATAAGCGTTGTATAGAAGCCTACCCGAATGGAATAGCTAATCACAGATTAAAGGAAAGAACAGATTTATAAATTCAATAATAATCATGACAAACCTACTACCACTTATTAACTTTACCAGCCAGCCAGCTATCCATTAGCCAGCCAGCCAGCCAATAGGCCTAATCAGTATTTGGGTTGGTGGGGTGGATCATGGTGGATGGTGGTGGTGGCATGCCGTGTTTCAAATAGGCCTTTCAAGAACAGAAAACTTGGGCTCTCGGTGATTAATCTATAACAACATTATCGGCCATGTTAGCCACAACACACGATTGCTTTTCCTAAAGCATTTTCCTAATGGTTACTAATAGCATAGTATCAGAATTAATGACCTCCAAAGATCGATTCCGACATGGCCTAAACGTCTTGGTTACTTTAACATGTCATCCGAAACACGGAAAAGACTACAAAACGAATGCGGTTGAAACTATAGTCGGAGTAACCGGCTTAATCTTACGTGAGTAATTCCCGTGTAATATATTTAAAACGGAAAAGACTGTTTTCAGAAGCGTTTTTTGCTGTTCCTTCGATATTATTGCATACATATATTGGACCATTTTCCAAAGTAAATAAAGTTTTAAAGCTCAAAAATCTAAATGGATTTAAATTTCAGTTTTGTTCCTAAAGTGTCTTCAAGTGCAATCTATACCTGGTTTGGCATCGGTGAGGTCGCGGTTGCAGATTCTGTATCGGCCTCTACAGTCATCAATGCAAGTCATTCGACTTCTGACGCTGCTTAAAACATCTGATAAAGATAATAAGCAACGTAGGCTATTTTTATGATTTTCTATAAGAACTACGAGTACAGTCAAATCAGCACCTTCATCGAAGTTGTCCCTCTGCAGGGCTCTCCGAGCTAATAGACAAATACTAGTTTGGCTGGTCTGGTACACGTAATTCTCATGGACATCGAGAATCGCTTCGGTAGGTACCTACTTAATGATCGAATGTACTTGCCGGGTTTTACCGCAGACGTGTTACTGACTTTTGTTAGAAACAGTGTAAAGGACTTCGATTCTGGTTCACTGGATTTGAAAGTCGGAGATGAAATTGGTATTTCTGTAGATACCAAAACCCTTTACTGTATAATATTGTGTGAGTTATTTCTAATGGATCAGGTTGATTGATTCCTATTATGATTATTAAATAAAACATATTATATAAGCATCAAAACATGGCGTATCATAATTTTCATAATTTTCACTAGTACGAACGAACTAGAATTCACAGAAAATTGCACTAAAACATTCCCTTGGACAAAGAGTTTTTCCAGAATTAGGAAATGAAATGACCCACCTGGATCAACTTTCGATTTTAAAAACCCGTAATGTGTTCCTTTAGATAAATAGTTTTCGTAACTTTGTAGTTAACCATCTCTTCTATGTTAAAATATCTTTAAAATTGCGTGAAACATTGAAATGTCTAATAGCGTGCTAGGCACTTCTAATAATAAATTTAATATTTTACAAGCTAAGTACCCACAAACACCTCAACTTGAAGACGCTATGCCTAGCATGTCTGCATAACTTAAGTATAACTTAACGAGTAATTATTAAAATTGGTCAATGCCACCTTTTACTTATGTTATGAGCCCTAAATGACATAATATTTTCTGGTTGGTTTTAATTTTAACATTCGAGATAACCCTTTACTTAACCTTGCCAACTTATCTTTATGGTTATTTTAGTTAGTAAATTTAGACCCTAATGGAACGAAAATTTAAACAGGTATTTCCTACTTCTTTTGATAGCACAGAACATAGACAAATCTACACTAATATTATAAAGAGGAAAGATTTGTACCTATTTTTGTATGTTTGTAATGAATAGGCTCCGAAACTACTGAACCGATTTGAAAAATTCTTTCACTGTTGGGAAGCTACACTATCCCCGGGTGACATAGGCTATATTATATTTTGTAGCGAGGCCGAAGGCCGAGCTTACACTCGTGCGAAGCCGGGGCGGACGGCTAGTATAGTATAAATACCAACTGACCTGCTTATAGAAAACTAACATTTATTTCAATTATAGCATAACGAAAGAACTAATAAAACCTCAAATTACTTACAGTTTACAACCTTAAATAAAATAATTATTTATCCATTTCTAAAACTTACTTCAATATAAGTAAATACGAAATTTCGTTTACTTGGATAACATATTTGTTCCAGTTTGATTTAAAAACGAAATCACTAAACTGATTTATATGAAATTTGTACTAGACCAATCTGAAAGGATATCCTTTTAAACTAAAATAATAATTCCTAATCGGTTTATAAATGACATAGACTTGATGCTACAAACATTAAAAAAAAACGGAATTGAGAAACCCCTCCTAAAAGCGAATCTAAAAGACTGGCAGTTTGAGATTAAACTCTGGTTAGTTGACGAAAACTTGTATAATTTTATAGTAAGTTTTCGTCAAGGTTTTTAAAATATTGATTTAAGACATTTGTGTCTATTGACTGACATATAACTGGAATACACGGAACGGTTAAATACTTCGAATATAGGCCATTGTAGGACATTATGAAAAACTGTTTATATGGACTATGGCAAAAATAAAAACCTTTACCCACCACCAATCCTGGGGCCTTACCCTTAGCTTCACTTTTGCGAGCCAACTTTTTGTAGGTAGGTACCTGATAGGTACCTAAAATAAACCAACTCATTTAAGCTGCATCGTTTAAAAGCGTCTAACTTGAATGAACGAAAATCCGTTTTAATATGCGTGTGTGCGTGAAAATAGCAAAGCTTGGCGGCTATCAAACAACTACCCCTAACTACCGATTATCGTAGTTGATGGTACCGTTTAGACAAATAACACCTATGCGGGTCAACTTTTCGAACTAGGGGTAAGGCCCCTGAACATTACTCAACAAATAACAAACTTTTTATTTTATCTGAGTTCCTACTATGTGATTATAATTCCTTGTTATTGACCTAATACTAAATTAAATAGGATTTTTATATAACATCAAATTTTTTATAGATTTTCAAAATACCCGCAATATAAAAATCAAACTTACGTCAAAAGCTTAAAATTCATATTTCTCAGTTGCTAGACGTAATATTCAAAATAAAATGCCTACATATCGTATATTTATTATTAGTCAACCTCGATATGAAACAATATGAACCAAATCAGATATTTTTTTAGTGTTGAGTAGTGAATCGCGAAAATCTGTTATTTGATATTTTTTTGCCATAGTCCCGATTCCCTATATCTTTTGTTTTTACAAATTCGCGTTGCACCACAAATGCTTCACAGAGGTTTTCAAACACAGTGTTTCTAAATATGTATTAACAGTCATTTTGAAATATTTATGTTCCATTATCTCCATAACGCGAGAGTTTAGGACATTGTGTTTTCCGTAGTTTTTTGTTCGTCTATATGTTCCCAATCTACATAATATACAAGTTTCACTGTGCCACGCGATTTTGAAAAAAAAAACCGCTGTTTAAGTCTTTGCCTCCATGACCTGCATCCATACAAAAATTTACAAATGTTGAATGTGACCGATATTTTTCTATGTACAGTAGAATTTTTTTCCGCTATTTCTGGGATATTCCCCAATATGAAAATTGTTTATAATGATGCGTACAATCACCTCCTTTCGTCTTAGTACACCCATTCCGTATAAGCCTGTATTGTTCATGAATAGATTAAATCTCACCTGTGTTTGTGTATAGATTCATTCTTGTACTGTCAGTATTATCATAATATTTAATATTTACTCATACATGATATTACGAAAAGAATTATCAATTTAAAACCCCGCCTTCAAAAGTAATAAAATGCGCAATTTTGTATACTTGGATGACGTTTTGTTTTTACTACTGATCCGCTGCCTTATTATGGATCTTTGATCGGGATCGCGAGTGTCAAAATTTTGACACTTGAAAGGGGTTATGACGCAAAAAAAGCGTTGTCTATTTCCAATTTCGTAGGTGACGTAATACGAAATTGGAAATAGACAACGCTTTTTTTGCGTCATAACCCCTTTCAAGTGTCAAAATTTTGACACTCGCGATCCCGATCAAAGATCCATAATAAGGCAGCGGATTTTGGTGAAATTTCTATGGGATAATCTGAAAGTTAGTTATCCTTTTTTTGAATAAAAAATGATTATTTCCAAATAGGTTCTTAAATTACGGAGTTCTGAGATAACAAACATAAAAAAACTGAATTGAAAACCTCCTTATTTTAAGTCGGTTAAAATCAATATTTCAGCGTAATTTAGTATTTTTTTTCTAAAAATTCTTATTTTACCTTTTAGTTAGATGCTGACCCGAATTACTAAAAGCTTATACCAAGTTTCATATTTTTATCATTTCATAATTATATTTTATTTTTATATTCGTATAGTGATAATTCAGCCGTATTTTGAATTCAAACTATTGGTAATTAAATAAAAATACAGTTAATTTTATTTTACCAATTATAACTATTGCTCTTACCTAAATCAAATACATGTCTGGGCAATAAAAGGTTAATATAGGTTATTATTTAAAAAAAATGCATCCGTAGCAAATTTAAACTCAGCTCTAGTTTTAAAAATGCATCCGCGCAATTTCCAATTATATTTATTATTAAAACCTATCTCATAATCATACGCACCAAAAAAAATACCGTAATGACAAAATAAAATAGAAGACTTCCCTCCCCCAAGTACCGTATGAAAACTCGTCCAGTGTGTCACCGCCCGTACACCGAAAAAAAAAACATTTCGCCTGTAATCACTAGGATGCGACGACCGTACGGTAGCGTCTATGTGTGCGTGTGTCCGTGTGACCCACTTACGAACCCGGCTCGGGACACTTCGGACGTTTCCGCCGCTCGGAACATGTGTCTCGGCATGCCGCCATGTTGCTTATTGACTTCTCTCATCCATTTTAACTAGACCCATCACGCTTTAGTTACGTTTAAAATACAAAGCTCAAGTTACTCTGGACATTTAGATTACTCGTCTATTTTAATAGGACCTATGACGTGTTAAAAGCTGTCGGATCAATGTTTGGAGTGGAACGGTCAAGTGATTATGGTCGTTTGGATTACGTAAAATCTGTCAAATGTTTACAAAATTCGTTATATCTTGTCATTTTGATAATGCTGTTTACATTTCAACCTGTACTGTTAAAATTGAGGAAATCTACTATGTAGGTACAATAATAGCTTTATGAAATCGTAATACCTAGTCAGCACGCGAATGTTAGCTCTTATCTAGTCTCTAGACTAGACCCAGTGAGATGCAGGTAAAAGTATCTTAGTCTAGACCAGATGTTCTCAAAGTGGTCCAGGTGGACCCCCAGAGGTCCACGGGAGACTCGACGGAGGTCTAAGTTTTTGTCGAGTTTTGGGAATATGGTAGAAATGTAGCTGCAGGGTGTCCACCGGAACCAGCAAAATTTTGAAAGTGGTCTATGAGAAAAAAAGTCTGGGAATCTCTGGTCTAGACCTACACGTTGAGTGAAGATTGATATACTTACATCACTTCACTACATAGTGTAAAACAAAGTCGCTGTCTGTCCGTCCCTATGTATGCTTGAATCTTTAAAACTACGCAACGGATTTTAAAGCGGTTATTTTTAATAGATAGAGTGATTCAAGAGGAAGGATTGTATGTTACATGCATAATATTGTAGAAAAAACTGATTAATTTAGACGTTTCTAATGTGATGTCGTAAATAAACACATTTTTTTGCGCCTACATTGCAAACGCTGGCTGAACCCCACGAGATAAATCAAAATAATGTAATGATAATGATAACTTTATTCATAATAATAATTACATGTCAACAGTTAAAAAAAAACATATAAATATTAATATTCAAAAAAATAATAATATTCAAAATAAATAATATAAAAATGTCACTCTAATAATCGCAATAGGCATTAGTTATTTACTCCAGTTTTGGAATGAATTCCTCTACGCTATACGGTGCCATATCGGTCAGAAATAATTTAAGTTTATTTTTAAATAAATAAAGCGACTTGGCATCCCTTATGGTTTTCGGCAAGGCGTTAAATAATTTTATCCCAAATATTTGGGTACATTTGTACTACAGTATTGTAACTCTAAAACAAACAAAAAACCTACCACCACCTTAAAAACACACCTACACGTACACCTTAAAAAGTTCAACAAAAAAGTCAGCGATGGTATATGTCTAACTCTTAGGTATCCTTACCCAATTTTTTTTTTATCCTTCACATTTTACGGGAAAAAAAGGTTTATTTACGAAGTGATTTTAAGCAATACAGCATTAATTTTTATCCAATTAAGTACCTTAAGTACATTGTCCATTTAATATAGATCAATATGGCCCTACAGCATGTAATTTAAATGAATATTTCCGAAGATATTACAGATTTAAAATGCAGGGACATCGGTGCGGCGGTACCGGCCGAAGGGCGTTGTATATAAAAACATTCTGTAGTATATTTAGTATCAGCATTGCACCCGTGCGAAGCCGGGGCGGGTCGCTAGTTTTATATATTTTCAAATACATAAATAGATATGAGCACACAGTTATAGAACAAACACAAAATTCGGCCTATCCGAAGAGTGCCACTATTGCAAAACCACAGGTTTTCAGGAGGTTTTTTTCTAATTTTCTCTGAAATTTCTTAGAGAAGGTATGTTTTATGTTATCTTAAACGATTATATGATATAACACGCATACAGTGATATTTTTATTTATGTTCATCACATGAATGTTTGTCCAATGATATGGGAATCGAACCCACGCCCCTCAAACGCAGAAGGCAGACTCACTACCAACTGGACCAACGGTGCTATCGATTAGCTTATTTCTTATTATTAGCTTTATTTCTAATAATTATCAATTAAAAAAAAAACAACTACATAAAAATGTTAGAACTGGGCCAAAAATGGGACCACACGGGAAGCACCAGCTTTCAAATAAATAAATAAATCATCAAAATCGGTTCACCCAGTCGAAAGTTCCGAGGTAACAAACAATTAACCGCGGTTTTATCATCGCACCAGCCGCCACCGCCTGAAAGTTCATCCACATATCATCGGTGGAAATCGCACACTGTGCGTTTTACGTGGTCTTTTTTGCCTTACACCTGCAATTTGTGGAATGAGCTTCCCTCCTGCAGCGTTTCCGAGTAGCTTCAATATGGGGTTCTTCAAAAGGCTGTTAATAGAGTCTTTGAGGGTTGGCAACATATCTGTGATGCCCCTGGTGTTGCAGGTGTCCATAGGCGACGGTGATTGCTTACCATCAGGTGGCCAGTCTGCTTGTTTGCCACCTATGGCATAAAAAACCAGTCGAATTGATAACCTCCTCCTTTTTGGAAGTCGGTTAAAAAGGGCGATAAAACCGTCTACAGGCTCGACTGAAGGCTTCGAGCCTGATATAGTCCTGCGTTCGCCACCCCGCCACGCCACCTCACCATACCTCACTTGTTTGTCTGATAGACCGGAAGTGATCGGAAACGCGCAAGCTTTTCACACGTAAATCGTTACGTAACGATTAAACGAATATTTAATTGCCATAAGTGTTATTATGCAAGTTGTTTTTCGCTTTCATTTTAAAGTACATTTCCTTATTGTTAATTCGACATTATTTATTAAATACTTATAAGAATAGATATTGTTATCATCACCGATTCGTTCTTTGTTTTTTTTATCTCGCCAATAATTTCTAATCTATGATTGTGACCACAATTGCACGACTTTGGCGACGAATAATTAACATTATAAAAAAACCGACTTCATAAAAATTACCAAACTGGACCAAATTTAAATGGGACCACACGGGAAGCACCACCTTTCAAATAAAAAAAGAATCATCAAAGTCTGTTCACCCAGTCGAAAGTTCTGAGGTAACTAAGTAACAAACACTGTTTTAGACTATCACGGTTGTTCACTAAAGTTAAATGATTATTTACGGGATATTTACCGTGGTAAGGTTGTGGAAGGAGCTCCCGATATTTCGGCGCAGTTACATGCACCATGTTCACGGGAAGAACAACGGTGTCTTCCCGTGAACATGATGCATGTAACTGCGCCGAAATATCGGGAGCTCCTTCCACAACCTTACCACGGTAAATATCCCGTAAATAATCATTTAACTTAAGTAACAAACATTAAAAAAAAAGCAGTCGAATTGATAACCTCCTCCTTTTTGGAAGTCGGTTAAAAACGGTACCATTTGCATGTCTCGACACTCTCTTGGCCAGTTATAATATTTTATTATTGTTTTTTTTTTTTTTTTTTTTTTTTCAGTTTGGAAGCGACCAGTCAACAGTATATTTTTTACATAAAAGAAAAAAAAAACAACTAAGTCAAGAAGGTTACTGCCGCTACCAGGGAGGTTGCTTCAAGGAGGTAGATATAATATACCGCGGCGCCGGCGTGCCGGTCCGCTCGCTTGCGGTAGCGTTTGACTGCGGCCGCCGCGACGCCTGCCGTCGACCGCGGCGCCGGTGTGCCGGTCCGCTCGCTTGGGAGCGCTGACTGCGGCCACCGCGACGCCTGCCGTCCTCCGCGGCGCCGGCGTGCCGGTCCGCTCGCTTGAGAGCGCTGACTGCGGCCGCCGTGACGCCTGCCGCCGACTGGCCGGCACGGATGGCCGGCCGCTCGCTGCGATGTCTCGTGCCTCTGTGGCACCACTGTCGCGCAGCCGCCGACAGCCAGCGGAAGGGTCGCTCGAGTGGACTCGCACCCTTCCACCGGACCATCAGAGGGCGTTCGAGGCGCCGCAAGGCACTCGCGCCCTTGAAGATATCAACCCCTGAGGGGCAGTGTCCCCCAGCGCCCAGCCTCGGCAAGAAAAGTAATTTTTGTAAGCCGATTACCTACCTCTACACACATTGGAAGAGGCAGAAGAACCCGTGATGATGAGATATAATATATAATATAACGTTAGAGACCGCGGGGCGTAGCTAGTAGGTAATGATTAAGTTAAACCGAACACATAGACAAACATAATGTTCACATAACATTTAGTTATAATTGCAGAATGTAAATATTTTCACAATTAT
Source organism: Agriopis leucophaearia (assembly GCA_949125355.1). Classification (NCBI taxonomy): domain Eukaryota; kingdom Metazoa; phylum Arthropoda; class Insecta; order Lepidoptera; family Geometridae; genus Agriopis; species Agriopis leucophaearia. Next base: position 3,642,606 of record OX421289.1, read on the forward strand.
CTCGCTTATCTGTGACGCATTCTCATGCGTTACATCGCGGTATGTACTCATTTTCAGGGTTATCGAATACCAACTTTCAAACAAACGGAAAACAAGGAAAGATATTCTTTGTTAATTTTGCACTTTGTGACGCTTTACCATAAGGCAAGCGCCACGCTTGCCCATTAGTTCAGTCATCATCATCGGCCATAAGACGTCCACTGCTGAACATAGGCCTCCCTTAACTCCACACTGAACGACAGCCTGCCATCTGCATCCACTGGAAGCCCGCGACTTTCACAATGTCATCGGTCCATCTAGTGGGAGGTCTACCTACGCTGCGTCTTCCGGGTCGTGGTCTCCACTCAAAAACCTTTCTTCCCCATAGGTTATCGGTTCTTCGAGCATTGCCACTTCAACTTCACTTGCAACAACTAGCCACTGCCAGCTGACATACTGAAACGTACCCCAAGTGAAGCTTGGGCTAAATCCTACCTAGCAGTGCGCAGGCGCTACAAAGAAAGAGATTTTAGATTATACTTACATGTATATTAACAATATTATTAAAAATACAAAGAAAGAGTTTACTTTTAACTGAGGGTCGTGAAGTTTTGGAAGGTGGTGGAGAATTGTGGTAGTCCCTGGTTGGGGATTTAACTTGGGGAACAGAGGTGCCGGTCGCCGCGTATATCGTCACTCCATCTAGTCACCGGGCGTCCTACACTATTATCCTACACGATTATCGGTTCTGCGACAGATACCGGCCTACGTTGAAGTGGCTTCAACGATATCGATGACTGATTGAACAGCGAAATTTTTGAGCACTTTTTGAGTGAACAAAAATCATGGAACTCGCTTCATCGTCACGCTGTCACAGAATACATAATACACAGTACCGTGTATTTTAAAACAGCGCCATCTCTTGTAGAATAGGTGAATTACTACTTAAGTTTTCACTTATGACGTGCAGTCCTATGACTGATGTGTTTTTTTTCATGGTTTCAGGGTTGGTTCCATATTAAAAGTTGTCCACAATGAGTAGCTAAAATAACCTTTCAGTTTAGTATCTAATATACGGTAAATATGTATTGGATATTTGCTTATTTGGATAAATAAATAAATGAATGCTGCTAGTCTGTGGAATGCGCTGCCTGAATGGGTGTTCCCCGATAGTTACAATCTGGGTGGCTTCAAATCACGAGTGAATCGGTTTCTTCTAGGCAAGCGTGATACATCGTAGAACGCATCGAGCGGTAAAGCGCAAGCCTATTACATAAGAATAATAAAACAACTGGGACGTTTTTGCACACACGGTCTTCTGACCCCAAACTAAGCAAAGCTTGTAATATGGCTGCCAGAGACAGATATACATAATTAACACCCTTTACACATAAAACCAACACAAGTGTTCATCACATGAATGTTTGCCCTAGGTGGGAATCGAACACACGCCCCCAAGCGAAGAAAGTAGGTTCACTACCAACTGAGCCACCGGGGCAGTCATGACTGGTAATAAAATAAAAAATTACGTGCCAACCCTACACCGTATGATCATACCTATACGAAATTCGAGAGTGCCGAAAAGTCGTGAGCAAACTTTCACCAGTTAGATAACACACCGGTTCGTACTAAGAGAAAGGATCGCGAGAAAAATACTAAATGGATATTTTTAACGCACTAATAAAAGGAATAAAGGATTAGGTAATTCAAAAAGAAAGGGAATATTTTGACTGCATGTGTTTTGGTATCTCGTACATTGTTTACTAAGGGGCGAAAGCAAATAAAGGAGTAAGCAATTCGAAAAGAAAGGAAATATTTTACTTGCACGTACGTGAAGGTGTCGTATTGTCAATGGGTACCTATATTAACCAAGGGGCGAAAGTAAGATTTATGCGATTGGACCCGGGTATGTCCTAAAACTGCGACCAGAACCACCGGAGGATGGGCAGCAGCGTCCTAATTGTACACGGTGAACGTACTGCGATCCCCAAGCCGCATGCCAACCGTGGGGATTATGACAATACCCCTCTCTATGAGGGAGGCCTTGTCCAACACCGTTGTGGACGTTAATTGGCTGATGATGTGTATGATGTGTGAAAGTAAGATTAATACGAGATATTTAGGCGCACGGACAACAACTATTATTTCGTATGTAAAATAACTAATTGGTTTTCTTTCTATTTAAAATATGAAGAGACTAAAAATTAATGATTGTACTTGACGCTGGCAAATTCACTAACAGTAACTGTGGAACGAACTTTAAATAATTCTCGCAGTTAAATAATAAAATAAAAAACACGCTTAAAATCGCTAATCCTGACAATCCTGGCAAGGATGGGACAAACTATTTAAATTATTGCATTTTCATTATTGATAAGTGTGCTTCAAATTAATCTGACGTTTTGAAAGGGGTGAAAATCACGTTCAAAGATTCCGTTAGATATGTAGCTACATACCAAGCTAATAAAAGCGTTTAACACGCGACAATCGAAATAACAAAGAATCCACGGTAAAAGAAAATATTTTCGATTATACATTTAATTTAAATACAATTTAATAAATACGCTCAATAATATCCTCTATTGAAATTTCACACATATCAAACTATAGGTTGTGGGGTTATCCCCAAATGAATATGAAAAACTTTCCGAACATGAGAAATGAAAATGTTAATTTTCTTATCTTAGCATCAAAAATAAGTACTAATAAATTGCGTGTTTTCTAAATAAGGTGAAGGCCTAATCGGCTGAATTATAGCATTTTAATAATACTTTATGGTTATGTGCGATTTTATCTTTTTAATAATTTTGCGAGAAGGAAGCTGTAATTGAGTATTTTGCGTGCCTGCATTGAGCACAACTTAGTTGTCAAAGTCCCTATAATAGTGGCTATGAAAATAAATTACTACGTACGTACTAATCGAACTTCAAACAAACTTCTATTTCGAAATTAATATTTGTTTGGTATTATTTTTGGAAATCAATAAGTACGTAAGTATTAATACATTAATTTATAATGGTTTACTTTGCCCACGGTAGCGTTATCAGTAAATTTTACTGACCCTTAAAGACTCTATTAACAGCCCTTTTGAAGATATTAAAGCTTAAATGCCGGAAATGCCGCAGAATGGGAGCACATTCCACAAATTGCAGGTGTGAGGCAAAAAGGAACGCGTAAAACGCACAGTGTGCGATTTCCACCGATCTATGATATGTGGATGAACTTTCAGGCGGTGGCGGCTGGTGCGATGATAAAACCGCGATGCCGGCATCAGATCGAACAGTTCTTCAGAACATTCCCCGTTGTAAATGCGATAAAAGACACAAAGAGACCCAACGTCTCTGCGCATGCTGAGCGGCTCTAGGTGTTCAGTGAGGTTGGGATCGTCGACAATTCTGACATTTACCAACCAGGATTATGTTTGAAATTTTCACCTCTACGTCTTTGCTCTATAAGTATATTTTTAAACCGACTTCAATATCAGTAAATACGCAATTTCTTTTACGTGGATGTCATTTTCCCTCAGTTATTTTTATAACCCAACTACTGAAGCGATTTTAATGGGTTTTTTATTGGATCAATCTGAGAGTATATCCTTTCAAATAAATAATGTTCTAAATCAGTTTAAAGATGCGCACTGTTCTGAGGTAAACCAGCCGAAAAGTAAAATACAACCTAATTGAGAAACAACCCCCTTTTTTGAAGTAGGTTAAAAAACTAGGATAATAATATTCCTTATAAAGGTATTATAACTTACGTTGGTTTCCAAACACCAAAGTTATATCATTTAAGGAGCTAAGACCTAGGCAACGTTTCGCCATGTAAAGGCTGCGTTTGCTCATTACGAATGCTGCATCCAAGGCTGCGCGAGCGCACGCGAGTTACGTCACACGCTCTAGGCATAGGCAATGCGCTGCAATTCGATATTTGACAAGCTAGATCGGTCCAAGCATTTTTTTGCTCTAAATATAACATAGCAAAAAAAAACAATAAAATTTAAAAGAAACGATAAAAGAGCTGTTTCTAATTAAATTCTAACTGAACAGATTGTCATGGATCATACATAGCCTTTCAAACAAAAATAAATATCAATTTAAAAAACCGACTTCAAAATTAGTAACGCAATTTCGCTTACTCGGATGACAGTGACACATATATAGTCCAATCAAAAAAAAAAAAAATTTTTAATGACGGAGTTCTGACTAACAAATATAAAATAAAAATAATACATACAAAAGAAAGGATAGGATTGAAAGGATATAGGTACTTTCAGTCCCTTACAGATTGGTCCCATAGAAATTTCATGAAACTCGGTTCAGTAGTTTGGTATTTATATCAAAACTAGCCGCCCATCCCGGCTTCGCACGGGTGGAGATTTTTATTTAAACATTCTAGTAAAAAGTATAATAGCCTATGTTACTCAGGGATAATAAAGCATTCTAATGGTGAAAGAATTTTTAAAATCGGTCCAGCAGTTTTTGAACTATTTCGTTACAAACATCGAACAACAAATATTTCCTCTTTATATTATTAAAGTTATATGATTATTTACGGGATATTTACCGTGGTAAGGTTGTAACCTAACTTTGAACTTTTTCACCAACCACCCGCATTCTCAAGTCTTCCCGTGAACATGGTGCATGTAACTGCGCCGAAATATCGGGAGCTCCTTCCACAACATTACCACGGTAAATATCCCGTAAATAATCATATAACTTTAGTGAACAACCGTGATAGTTTAAAACAGTGTTTATATTATTATTGTAGATAACTTGAAAATTTGGTTCTTTGATGACAATAAGTAATATTGTGTCATCGAAATAATCGAAATTGCTTATTTTACTAATTTTGTGAAATCGGGTTTTTAAATTGATCATTATTTGGAAATCTTTTCAAAATGATCACGTGGACTACGCAAGGTTGTTAGAATATGAGTCAGAGCCCTTATGACTAGAAAAAACCCTAAGCCGATTCGTCACCGCTTGCCATAACGCGATGTGGCAACAAGGAAAATGTTTGTTTGTCTGTCATGACCGTATGGTTGTGTGTAGAAAGTTGCTACGTAATTTTAAGTCCTTGAAAGATAGTGTGAAAGTTTCAAAACAACGTTTTAAAAGTTTAGTACGATTTCAATTTGATAATTACTTTAAAAAAGAAGGAGAGAAAAAAGATAAAGAAGACTATTGTTTATACAAGCTTCTATTCAACTTGTTAGCTTTGATAATATTTTTTTTTTCTGAGCCTGTTAGTATATACTTTCGCGCTATGTGTGGGACCAATCTTACAACTGAATTTTAGACAAGTTATCCTGAACCGATTCAGTTGAAATTTGGTAAGTTCGGAGACAATGCAATGTGCATGGACTCTATTAACAGCCCTTTTGAAGAACCCTATATTAAAGCTACTCGGAAATGCCGCAGGAGGTGCTCATTCCACAAATTGCAGGTGTAAGGCAAAAAGGAAGGCGTAAAACGCACAGTGTGCGATTTCCACCGATGTATGTGGAGGTCGTCTACAGGGTGAGTTCGACTGAAGGTTTTAAGCCTGATTTGTTCCACGTCTCCTTATCATATCTTCCTTGTTGGTCTGATCTGAGGTTCGGTAAGTGCGGATGATATGTTCCAAGTCCAACCTCACTTCATCATCATCATTTCAGCCATAGGAAGTCCACTGCTGGACATAGGACTCCTCTATCGATCTCCAAGTGCCAGTGGGAAGCGGCCTGCATCCAGTGTTTCTCTGGGTCGTCTTTTCATCTTGTGGGTCCTCACTTCATCTTGCACAATCCCAGGGTTATCACTACGACAGATAACACTGACTGCATCGGCCTAGGTATGCAAATACATAAAACCAATCGTTATTATCTAAACAGTTTAAATTCACCGCACACGCTGCGTACCTTCGGCCCTTCGTTGCGCAACGCATTTTGTTTGCTTTTATGTTTATGTTTACGACCGAGTAGGAAATATAAAGATAACCAGCTTCAAACCCATGGGCGTATATAAGGGGGTGGAGTTTAGGGGGTTTGCGGTCGCGCAACTTGTCATAGTCACCTAAATCGCTGAACTGAATCTAACAGCACAGACCCTGGCCAAACGTTTGGTGGAGGCAACTGGTGAGGAATGCTGGCATTGTTTTGGCAAAAAACCAAGAACCCGAGCCTGAATGCTGAATGGCAATGCAGCCAGCATTCTGGATACCTTATCTTCCACCAAGCCGGTGCTTTAAAACCTGCAAGAATTAATATTTTTACGGCCGTGACCAATTATATATATATTAGCTGAGGTAGATACGTTTTAACAAGGTCTGCGCGGCGATACAAACAAGCTAATCAACTTGAGTGAACGCAGTCCGTCGTGTGTCTAGCAACGACGCAAACGTACTATGCGCGAATTTGGAGTATGAAAAATAATCATATTGCCATGTTGTTTGTTTAGAGACTGAAATACTCATACTATTCTGGCTGTAAAGTTCTATGGGTCCTATGTAGGTAGCTATAGTAACATATCGCCATGTTTTTAGTGTTTTTTTTAATGAGTATAAGGGTTGCCACCGTACTTTATAATAAAGTATTGTACTCTATTTTGGCCAAACGTACTTTATACTTTATGAGGGCAGTAAAGTTTGTGAAAATACTTTATTTTTACCTGTGAAGACTAAGTGGCGGGATGAACGCAATAGAGCGTCCCTTAGCCTAATAAAAAACAAATTATTTATATATTTTTAATTTAGGGATTGATTGTAAAGATGCCGTTAATATATTTAAGAGAAACAAATATTTGTTAGATGTTGCTAGAAGCAACAAAAAATATGTATGGAAGAGAAATAGTTTGGTAAATAAATAGTACTTTATTTTCAGATGTTGTCCTTACTTTTTTTGCCTTAAAAATTAAATATTCTCTATTTGCTTTAAAAAAAGGTGGAAACCCTAGTCTCTATTGGTAAAATCTCATTGGCCGCGACGACACGACCGCGACGTTGGGCCTACTAATGAGTTTTTTCTCTATTTATTTTCTACTCCGTGTATACTACACTAGATATAAGTACAATTAACGTAACAGCAGATATTTTACCACACTAGAGTGGGACCGACTTATCTGAAAAGTTGGATAGAGGAGCCACAATCGTGTTTTATAAACAAAACTGATAAGTCCATGTGGAAAAATTCAGTACCGTCATTTTGGCAATTCGGACAAGCTGGTGGTAACTTATGCTAGAGTGTAGTATTATAGGATGCTGTTACGTCAGGAGGTGAGAAGCGAATCTTTAGGGTTACACGGAACGTTGTACTAAGCCGAATGGAGGTCATTGTACTTATTGTGAACAACATTTACTGAGAGACCAAATCTGAAAACACGAAAAATTTATAAATACCCAATTATGAGTTTAAGAAACCGAATTTGTAAATTAGTAAATCGCAATTTCGTTCGCGACATATTTTTTCCAGTTATTTTGTGCTAAAAACCAAAATACTTAACTGATGTTGATGAAATTTCTATTATATTATATAATTTTTATGATATTTTTTTCACAGGTACATAATAGTTTGGACAGTAAGTATCGAAAAACTAAGGATAATATAGTATATCCAAGGAAACAAAATTACGTTGAACTAATTTTGAAGTCGGGTTTTTTTAAATTGACAATTATAATTATTTCACGTACGATGCGTACGTAGACGTGCATACAAATTACTAGGTAATGATGATTTTCCGGATATTCCGACACCCAAAAACCGTTGAAGAAAAACAAACCTATTTTGTTATGATTAAAATAAGTACTTAACTGCCCCAAGCCGCCTGCCAAGCGTGGGGATTATGGCAACACCCCTCTCTATGAGGGAGGCCTTGTCCAACAGTGGACGTTAATTGGCTGATGATGTGTGATGTGAAGTACTTAAGTCTTGTTCAACACAAAGGTTACATAGGGAATGTGACATAAAGGCGTGTGGCGAAAAAAAAATACACAGTCATGGACTGCACGTCAGAAGTGAAAACTTAAGTAGTAATTCACCTATTCTACAAGAGATGGCGCTGTTATAAAATACACGGTAGGTACTGTGTATTATGTATTCTGTGACAGCGTGACGATGACGCAAGTTCCATGATTTAAGTTCACCCAATAATTATCAATATAAAAATCCGACTTCATGAAAATGTCAGAACTGGACCAAATATGCGCCCTCTATCCCATAGCGCGTGTGTTAATTAGGCACTATCGGTTTTAGAGAGCGCATGCCTGATTTAGTATTGAGGTTTTCCGACAGATGTCTCTTATAATATTTTTTGTGTGGAAATGACTTTTTAATTGTTACATTGTAAAAAAAAACAGTAGAACTGGACCAAATTGAAATGGGACCAAACGGGAAGCACCAGCTATCAAATAAAAAAAGAATCATCAAAATCGGTTCACCCAGTCGAAATTTCTGAGGTAACAAACATAAAAAACCGTCGAATTGATAACCTCCTCCTTTTTGGAAGTCGGTTAGAAAGTGCTCAACGCGTCTAAAAAAGTTTTCACTTCAAAAATAACCGTTCGGCACTTTACAATGTTACCGCAGCTCTCAAAGCAAATAAATGCTCGGACAGAGATTAGTATGTGAAATATTTAAATTAAACCTGCCAAGTGCGAGTCGGACTCGCGCACTGAGGGTTCCGAACCACAACAAAATACTTATCAATTAAAAAATCCTGCTTCAAAATTAGTAAAATGTAGCATTTGGATGCGGTGAAAAAAATTATAAGGTCGTCCAAGTAACGAAATTACCAGTTATAACTTGGTAATGAACAGAAATTTGTCACCGACTCACACTTGGCCATTATTTATTATTTGTTGTTATACTTTAGAGTGTGTACTATAATAATGCCAAGTTTGACGCTTGTACGTATTAACGTTTTAACATTAGATCAATTACAAAAATACTTTAAAAAATATACATTTATTGTATGGGGACTGTGGGGACCCTTTTGTTATTACTTTATGACTTTTTTATTATTTCTTAGTTAATCCGCCGTAAAATTACATACTCTGTGAAAATTTCAACTGGCTATCTAAGTATTACGGTTTCAAAGATACAGCCGTTTAAAGGTAGGACGAACGGACGGACAGACAGACAGCGTAGGCTCAGTAATAGGGTCCCGTTTTTACCCTTTGGGTACGGAACCCTAAAAAAAACATTAAAGTAGCTATGCCCACTGAAGTGAGAATTTTTCTTTTCTGTGGCTATGCCTGTCTGTCATTATGTCTATTCCCCTGTCTTTTTAATAGTCATGAACTCTTGAGAATAAAGTGGCTGAACTGGGGCTTTACGCGCAATTCTAAACGCGGGCCCGAATAGGCACAGTTTGCAAAATCACGCGACCGCAAACCGTATCTCGGCGCGTTAAGGTTCACGTTCGCATGATTTTGCAAACTGCACCTATTTGGGCCTGCGTTTAAGTTGGGCATAAGGCCCCAGATCGTAGTTAAATTTAGCACGGAAGTAATGTGCATCGTGGAGACGGCAATAAATGCCTTTTTTATTCCGGAAACTGCAGAAACGCTGGGAAATTACGGACATAAAAAGCTGCTACTAAAAATCTTTGATCTTAACCCCTAAAATGCATTTACCTAATATACTGAACGGTCCATTAAGTGTCTAAAATAAAATCGTTTAAAATTCGGCAACGCACGTTTTCTACAATTCTACACGCATTTTGTTTTGTCCACATTTATTTCACTAATCAATAAAACCTGTATCGCAATAAAAAAGTATAAAAACGCGCCAAAATCGAAATTTAAATTTCGAATTTCGCGATAGGACGCGCTGTGCGTTGTCTCAATTAAATTTTTATTCATACAATTGTCAACCGTAAGCAGGAAATATTAGGGTCGTGTTTAGTTTGTGTGCCGCGAAGGCGTAAAGCCAACTCAAAAGTGTGTCACTGAGTTGAATGCTCACGCAAGGCCGTTTTATCTCTGAGTGCGCACGCAAAACAGCGCAAGCGCCATGCTAGCATTCATCAAAACTTTAAAAATAGAATCAATTTTATGTATTTTTAACAGTTTTTTTACTACTACACATTTTTACAACAATAATACACTGTCAAATTTTTTATATGCCGTAATGGCGTTGTAAAATATTATAATAGTCATGTAACAGTGTAGGAAAAGGTCAGCCCGACTATAAAATGCGCGGCAAAACCGCGTAAGTGTCTGCAACAGTGACGTTTGTCAAATCTGTCTTTAAAATGCAATTGCGAATAATTACAATCTGTTTATGGATTGCGAATTTTTCTGTTTTTTTTTTACCTGCGATTGCATTTTTATTGCACGCTTTGCTGTGGTTATTTCTGAACGTGGTGCAAAGTTCGCATTTGACAAGCTGATTCCTAATTATTTTAATGGCTGAATAAGGGTTCCGACAACTGCCGTTTATTTTAACCGTCATAAAAGTGTAAAAGATTCCGATGTCTGTTTTTTTGTAAGTGGGTTACGCGATATCAAACCCTAATGTGAACTGTTTCTTTTTATAATTTAATTTATTAGATTACGGAAATCTCCAAGGTGGTCTCTTTATGCATTTTATCAAATTGTTTATCTCTTTATTTCAAACGATTCTCGGGTCTAGCCTGGCCGACATTTGGGAGGCATTGGCGGGGCCGAAACTAAGAGGCCCTGTTAACTCTATAAGAGTGTGTATAATAATGAAAATGAAACTATTGTCCAGTATATGATTGACAAACTCTGGGTCTGGGTAACACGGTCATTGACACCGCTTTATGATTGATATTCTGAAACCCCGTACGAAGCGCTTTGATTAAACTTTTATTGTGCGAACTCCTGTCTGTGGAATGCGCTGCCTGAATGGGTGTTCCCCGATAGTTACAATCTAATAGGTGTCTTCAAATCAGGAGTAAATCGGTTTCTTCTAGGCAAGCGTGCTCCATCGTAGACTGCATCATCGCTTAACATCAGGCGCGTTGGCGGTTAAACGCAAGCCTATTTATACATAAAAAAATGGTATGAGAGACTGTAGAGCACCCGCCAATGTATACTTCATGTCAAAAGACATAATAAGCCATTAAAAAGGCAGCACACATACCCAAGGCCTAAACATAAAATAGGGAAATAGGGTTTTAAAATAGGGAAATAATTGACACCGTTTGGGCTCGGAATCCTAAAAAAGGAACACCTATTTCTAAAAATGGAATTTCAAATTAAGCAGCCGAAACAAAAATAAACACAGAACAAGGCGACAATAGGTCTTAAATTAGATATCTAGAAACAAAGTCCGTGTTTAGGCACTAAATCATGCCTATCTATTCTAGGACCTCGGACGTCAATACCTCAGATAACACCCAGCATTCTGTTAAATAACTATTATTTTTTTATTTATGCCTTAAGTGGTAAACAAGCTAACGGTCCGCCTGACGGTAAGCGATCACCGTCGCCTATGGATACCTGCAACACCATGCAGGGGCCTTACCCCTAGCTCGAAAAGTTGACCCGCATAGGTGTTATTTGTCTAAACGGTACCATCAACTACGATAAGCGGTAGTTATTTGATAGCCGCCAAGCTTTGCTATTTTCACGCACACACGCATAGTAAAACGGATTTTCGTTCATTCAAGTTAGACGCTTTTAAACGATGCAGTTTAAATGAGTTGGTTAATTTTAGGTACCTATCAGGTACCTACTAAAAGTTGGCTCGCAAAAGTGAAGCTAGGGGTAAGGCCCCAGGGGCATGACAGTTACGTTGCTGAACCTTTATTTATTAAAAGTTTGAGCCGTCACAATTTTCAATAATTATTAATATAAAAACTATCATAAAAATGTCAGAACTGGACCAAATTGAAATGGGACCACACGGGAAGCACCAGCTTTCAAATAAAATTAGAGTCATCAAAATCGGTCCACCCAGTCGAAAGTTCTGAGGTATCAGGTAACATACATTAAAAAAAAAACAATCTAATTGAGAACCTCCTCCTTTTTGGTAGTCGGTTAAAAAACAAGCTAAACACACTGACCTACAGGGCCTCTCCGGTCACTTTAGATAAGATTTTTTATAGAATAAATGCTTGTTGGCCCGTGAAGCATGTTCCAACAGAAGGTCTGCCCTTTCTTTGGTCACCGGTGTCCCCAGAAACCTGAATGTTACATCACCTATTCGGACATCAGTAGGAACGTGACATAAAAAAGCATGATGTTCCATTCATGCTTTTTTACGTGACGGTTGTGTGTTACATTGACAAAAAATTCAATACAAAAAAATGAAACAAAGAAAACATGAAATAAATATGTAACAACGGATGATGAAGCAAATTCTACCATACTGAATAAGTCTAAAGACGCGTTTTGTAGTAGCGAATCTGGGCTTTTATTCACGAATTTCGTCACGATAGTTTTTGACAGGTGTACCATACCAAACGCGGATATATTCGTGATAAAAAATAATTAAATGTCGTTACGGAAAATGTGAGTAAGAATCTGGAAACCGGACAAATAAGCACAACCATATCATGATCGATTCATCATTCACTATCTCATGTTTGTTTGTTTCATGTTTCAAAATTTTACGCATATGAGCATTTTTTTCATGTTTTCTTTGTTTCATATTTCCCTGTTCCATGTTTTCTTTGTTTTATTGTTTTACCTTTGTTTCATGTTTTATCTTTGTTTTTTGGTTTCTCATATTTTATGCTATAGTTGGGAGGAGGTAAACAGGCAGACAAGCAGTTTTTATGTTTTCATTGTTGCATGCTTCTTCTATATTCGCTTCATGTTTCACATTTGTTTCATGTTTCTCATGTTTTCCTTGTTTCATGTTCCATCTTTGTTTAATGTTTTGTTTGTTTCATCTTCTTGGTAACGGCTCGTTTATGACGGTGGAGAAAGGGGGGAAAACGAGAAAAACTACGGTAAAATAGCAATGCGCATTTAGTTAATTATTCAAAGAGTTGGTTGTTAAAGTTATATCTGTTTGATTATCCAATACTATTAACAGAGTACTAACCACTAAACAGTGGAAATCCTTCGGTTGAATGATCGAGTTTTATGTTTATTGTTCACTAAACACATCATTAAATTATATATGAGGAACCGTAGCTCCCGAATGGCTGATCCAAGTTTTGATTTAGTTTTTTTTGTTTCAAACTTGATCGAGAGTTCTCAGCTAAGGTTCAAGAAAATCTGTTGATGTGTTCATCTGCTAAAAGATCATCTGCTCTTTTAGAAATAATCACCTAAATTTACTCGTACTCATTAACTTTTTTTATGCCATAGGTGGCAAACAAGCAGACGGGCCGCCTGATGGAAAGCGATCACCGTCGCCTATAGATACCTGCAACTCCAGGGGAATCACAGATACGTTGCCGACTCTTAAAAACTCTATTAACAGCCCTTTTGAAGAACCCCATATTAAAGCTACTCAGAAATGCCATATATTCCACATATTGCAGGTGTAAGGCAAAATGGAACGCGTAAAACGCACAGTGTGCGATTTCCACCGATCTAATAACTTAAAGTGAAGTTTTTTTTCTTTTTAAGTTTTAAGTGTGTCCATAGAATATCCGATATTGCCATACCAAGGACCATCGATATCTTTGTCCCCAGAACAATGATAAGAGAAATTTAACCTTCCGCTGCTGTCGACACCGATCGCCGGCGATTTTACATTTTCGCAATTGCCTTTTTGCCAAGGTGACGGATTTTTTTCGGTTATCAGCACCGCCTGTAACCGGGTCAGTCCTTGATACGAGAAATCTATATTATTGGCTGGTTGGTGATCATTCTTCATATTCTCAGATCAGAGAAATGAGTGTAGGTATACTGGTATATGCCTTTTTGCAATTATCATTAGGGGACCATTCAAGTATTACGTAAACACCAAAGGGGGGCGGGGGTCTATGTTTTGCTTATTTTTGATGACTTGGGGGGTGGGAGGGTCTAGATGATGATTAAGTCAGCAGCAATTATTTACTTTTTTACACATTATGGCACTGCTGCTTATGAATCAATAAAAAAAAACAGAATACTTACATTAAAAGAAAAATGCCTATAACAATGTTTACGTAAGCATTTGGGGTAAGAGTTTTGCTTACTTTTGCTGACAAGGGGTAAATAATTGTAATAAATCTGCTAACGTAATACTAGAATGGCCTTTGTGTTCAAATGTAGTTTTTCATCCACCTTTTTAATATTGTAAGTACAGCACACTTACAAATTTGTCACACACTAAGAAATTTTCAGCGAATCCTGTGAACTAACTAAAATAGTCCACACGCAAATAAGGGCGGTAAGATCGTCTGCAGGGTGAGTTACACTAAAACCTGATTTAGGCCTGATGCATGTGCGAAACGCCGTCTTACCATATCTTCCATGTTTATCTGATCTGCGGTTTTATCATCGCACCAGCCGCCACCGCCTGAAAGTTCATCCACATATCATAGATCGGTGGAAATCGCACACTGTGCGTTTTACGCGTTCCTTTTTGCCTAACACCTGCAATTTGTGGAATGAGTGGCATTTCCGAGTAGCTTTAATATGGGGTTCTTCAATGGAGTCTTTAAGGGTCGACAACGTATCTGTGATGCACCTGGTGTAGCAGTTATCCATAGGCGATGGTGATCGCTTACCATCAGGCGGCCCGTCTGCTTGTTTGCCACCTATGGCATTTAAAAAACCTTAGACTGGACTTTGTTCGGGTTTTTCTGCTTGGGCGATGTTATACGAGTAAATTTTGATTAACGTCTCCCTAAACATAATATTAAAATATTATTTTAAAAATTAACTAATTATTTTATTTTAACGTCGGGACTTTTCTTATTTGATATGGTAACTCTGATCACGGACTATCTAACGCCATACAGTATACTGAATAGTTCTATTGGTACCTGAGCTGAGCGCATGTTCTACGCATGCGTTAATGTATGACTGCGACTGAAAGGGTTTGATACTTAAATTAATTTATGAAACCTACCTAGTCACTATAACTGGGAAGGAACTGACTCCTACAGCATAGGAGTCAGAGATTCTTTTAATTTGTATCTGTTATTTATCATCATTCAAGCGCGGATCCAGCCCTCAAAAAAGGTTGTGGTCACAGCCACCCGAAAACCGGGCAAGTGCGAGTCAGCGTATGTATGAATGAACCTTGCTCGTGCATGATCAATATAGTGCATTCCTAAATTATATGACGGCCTGACCAAGATTTTGTACAGTGTATCGTAGTAAAGCGGGTATCGCGGGTAAAGCTGTAGGGCGTCACAAGTCACGTATTAAAGTTGTGGGCATGCCCATCGTGCCCACAACGGTGGATCCGCGCCTGTCATCATAACCAGCCTAACATGAACCCACTGCTGAGACACAGGCCTTCTCAGAGAAAATTTATGAGCTATAATAGTCCACCATTCTGGGCATAGTGCATGTTGGTGAATGTCATAAGTCTTTGAACGTTTGGGGTTCTTGGACATAACGATTTCCAAACGATGTTTTCCTTCACCGCGCTTGAGCGATGGCATCATAACTGCACATAATTGTTGTACTCGATGAAATGAATCATTAGCACACGTCCGAGGATCGAGCCGGGATATATTAAACTTAAAATTCTGTGAAGTGGTTAAGACTTCAGGTTACATCCACCCGAAAATAGAATAATTACTGATATTTGATAATGATAAAGATGTCAAAAAGTTTACTAACCTCACTTAAAGATATATTTGGCCAAGCAGGACATTAAATGTATATTTAACATGTTTTTTTTGTTATCTTAAGAGCCAGTTCATTCCGGATTATATACCTAATATGAAATCAACAGTTAATAGCAGAGTGAGCTGAAGTGTCAAAACTGCATAAAAGTTCAAAAATAATTTAAACGTTAATATTTTAGTTAACATTATTGTAATAAACAATTCAATTTTATGGACCTGCTATTTTGTTCATGGCTAATTCATCTTCAATCTTTAACTCTGCCATTTAAATATTATGAGCCTATTACATAATTCGCATAATAAATGTCTTCAACGAATCCCTGGAAACAATGGCTGCTGTTAAAGATGACAAGTTTGCGTGTAACTAGGCATTGCTTTTTACTAATGACTAGAGACGAGATTATTCCGGCCAAATTATACAAGGCTGAACCAAAATGAGACTTGTTGAAGAGAATGTCACTGACATTATAATTGTTTTTTTATTTAAATATTCTGTTTATGTTTTTTTTTTCATAAAAGTAACGAGAACTGTATGAAATTTTGTGTAAAAAATATGCCCCGTATGAAAAGATAACTCTTAAAAAATCAAACAAACAGCTGTAGGTACTAAATAAACGCATAACATACTTTTTACCCCATAATTGAGCTAAAACTAGAAAGTGTTACATAAAATCATACAACAAACTTAGAGACAGAAAGAATAAAAACATATAGGATCACACCAACTAGGACGTCTATTTAAATATTGTTCAAGGATTAAAACAGAAGATGCCTATCAAACTGAACCTCTATTCAATACCCAAGATGGCTGTTTACAGATTAAATGATAGTGGCTGATTTGAGATGTCATTAAACTTGCGAAGGTAACATAAGTACCAAGATCGGTTATGCCGCACGCACCTCCACTATATGGGTCTTGGCCATGCAACTTTTTCTCGCACACTTTAGTACTAAAGACATAGCACATGTGTTTATGTTATCCTGGTACCCTAATGTTATGTTATGTTTATTTAAAGGTAGTTTAATCTACCAGGTGGGGCCTATTAATATTAGAATGCCTTGGGATTTTCTTATAATTATTATAATTCAAAGTGTTTTAGTTCGTGTACAGTTTTGATATGAAGGAAAACATCGTAAGGAAACCGGTATGTCCAAGAATCTCAAAAACTTCAAAGACATTATTATGATATTTATCAACATGCACTGGGCCAGCATAGTGGATAAGGGCCCATAATATCCTACCACTCATTGAGAGAAGGCCTGTGTCCCAGTAGTGGGAACATGATAGGCTGTAATCACAGAAAAGAGAAGTAAAAAGAACGGTAATGAGAAGGAAAATCTGTCGCCAGGCATTATGCAAAACCTTGATTGAACATTCTTATTTATGTCAACGCGCCGAATCCGCATCACAGTTGCTAACTGATTTCGAATGACTGACGTTTCGTTTATATGGGTGCAACTGGCTAAAATTTCTTACAAAAATGCCTTAACAACCGTTCTATTTTTATTTAGTGGCTGAAATGATCATGGTGATGAAAATGCTTATACAAACCTAAGTTTTACTCTACTAAGGTACGGGATGTTAGGAAAAAGTTATTGAAGACTATGAAGTGGGAGTGAACTGGTCATATCTGTCGCAGAACCGATAACCGCTGGGGTAGAAAGGTCCTTGAGTAGAGACCATGAACCGGAAGACGCAGCGTAGGTAGGCCGACTAGATGGACCGACGACATTGTGAGAGTCGCGGGCATCCAGTGGATGCAGATGGCAGGATGTCGTTTAGTATGGAGTCTAAAGGGGGAGGCCTATGTTCAGCAGTGAACGTCTTCTGGCTGATGATGACTCTGGAGACCACGAATCGGCAAGAGTAGCGGGAGACGCCCTGAAACTCGATGGCGAGATTCGTAAGGCAGCTGGCAGTGTCTGGAAGTATAACTGTTTAGTTTTTATGCTAGGTGTATCCCGTTGTCTGCCTAGCTCTAAATGCGTCATCAGTTTAGATGATTTTAATTGGACTTGCACAGCACGACAGAAAAGACTAGCAACGTTACAATTATGTAATTACAAGCTCCGTAACCATCCCCGACTTTATTTTGCATAATTGCCGGTTATTTTAATGGAGAAAGGCGTAAGGCACTCAAATTAAAAGTTGCCGATCTGCTGTTATTTGTAGAAAACACATTTTCATAAATAACAAAATAATATTTCTAAAATCTTGCTTAACTCATAACATCATTTCAACATGTTCTTACAATTTAACTAATAACATACCAATATATTCGCCGACTCGGCAAAAGTATCAAATTTCGTCGATCGTAATATAAAATCGTTTACTTGTCTATTTGTTTTGTAAATTATATTTTTTTTCGTAATTGACTGCTTGTCTTTTTTTTTTGTTAATGTGAATAGTATTTTCAGGGTTCCGTCATACAAAAGAAACCCTTATGTTATTTTGTATTCGAGATCGGGATTTAAGATCGGGATGTTCAATCCAAGTTTCCGTTTCATTTACCTAAAATAACTAAAATTTGGAAGAATAATACAACTTATTTGTAATAAATGCGGAAAGTACAAGAGAGATTTATAGAAAAAACAATTTTGAAAATTAACTTCCGCAAATTAACGCCTGATTTTAATCAACTATCAAATCGCGAAAGTTTAAAAGTTATTATTACAAAATGTTCTAAAATCATGAACGATTTTTTTTTGCGCAAACCTCTCATTGGCAATTAAACTATTAATGTTTTAAGTATATATTTATCTCCGACGAAAGACAAAGAAGGGCTTTGCAAAGAAGACATGCAAATTCAAATCTTTTTCTAACCCCAAGTCTGGGAAAGAGCAATTTATAGCAGACCACAAAGAAAAAAAATCGCAAGGGAGCGAAGTCGCGAATAATAAAAAAAAACTTGTTCGTTTACAACTGGCTGAATAGTGGACATGCCCTGAACCAATCCACGTACAAAACAATTTTAAATCAAACAGGTTTTATGCTACATACTGGTGTTATGCAAGGCGTACTAAAAAGAAACCAGATTTAGCGCTGTAGCGGTTCCGTCCAGCTAATTCATCTGTAGCATTGAATGGTGGAGCCACCGTACTATTTTTTTAACAAAACTGACCAGTAAAAAAATTGTTCCTTCATTTCAACTCTACAATAAGTTGGTAGCAAGGCACTTTCTTGCATAAGATATGTTCAAAATGTCCTTTATTACATTTTCGTGGCAGAATGGCAGAAACGTGAAAGTGCGTACGAAATGTCAATTAAAATTAAAAAGAGCGCGGCGGCACTCGCCGCTTTCTTTCGATTTTTGAATTACGTTCAGTTTTTATAAATGGCAATGTTTTCAAGCTATCAGGAAATTACGTTGGAAACATTGTTGGAAAAGGTGGATTAAAAAGCTTTCAAGCTAGTTTTTTCAATATTGACATAAAATTACCGAATAGCGCAAAAAATTAACTACACCACTGATGCATATAAGTTTATCCGATGTCCTTTAATGTAATTTATATGTATTTATTAGATACCGTGTGTGTGCAAGTGTGGGAAAGAGTATGGTAAAAAGTATATTTTCATGTTGATTCTAAAATTCCATCGAAGCTTCTAATAAAGACTCCACCAGAAAATTTCACGCTGGCTAAATAGACAAGAAGTCTGGAGCCAATATAAAAAAAATGTGACAGACTTTTTTCCCCCTATTAGAGCTTTTGACGTCGCGTGATCGACGCATTTGCCATGTACAATAGATACTTTATGTAAGTGTAAGCAGTGTAAGTACGTGTTTTATCAAAAACTAAAACATTCATGAAATTCAATGAGACGAACAAAAAGACGGAAATGGTATCTTACAACCATATTATAATTGGCCACTTTCATAAGTCGAAAAGTTTATGTAACAGAATTATGTATGTATTAAACCGCCGGAAAAATATTTTTGACTTTCTACAATATATTTCTTTATAGTTTTGTTCACGCGAATCTTTTTGAAAATCGATTAATTGCAAATATGCGAATTGTGAACACGCACGCCGAATTAAAAATTGTCAAGCTTTCACTGGTGTTACGTGATTTGCATACTTTTTAAAACTTTTCACATATCTATTAAAACTCGATTCAAAAATACGATTGTGGATTTGAAATTTAAAATATACATGCTTACTTACTACATATGATAAGAGATAGGGAACTGGAAAATAAGAATAAAAATGATGATCTTTAGATCATTGTCACAATATTATATATGCACACCTCATTTTGACACAAAATTTATGATGAACTGTGATTTGTGGTTCGATCCGATTCCCTTATGGCTCTTGGAACTTTCAAGCTATAAATAAACAATAATTAAAGAGTATTAATTTCATTTATTAATTTGACCAAAGACTGCACCATTGGCTACATTTAACGAAAATAATGACCATACCATGCCTATTCTAATTTATTGTCAAAACTGTCTAAAATTTGTCTATGACAAAGACACTTCATAGAGACGACGCGTTCAAAGTAACATGATCTAGAAACTCCTTGCGTGACGGCCATGTTTGTATACCTGCCAAGCTGTCAAAAACAATAACATCCCTAGTAAAAGACGCCATTTTGAGTAATCTACATGCCGCAGATCACGTGACCTACTTTCCATCCCCATAATAGAGGATCCCTGCTCTATGTTTTATCTATGCCGTGTTCCGTTTTTCGGAGTAACGCGGAAAAGTTTTGACTGAGTAATTACTCGTTTTGACTGAGTAAAATTTTCAAATGTTCCGAGTTTTCAGAGCTAAAAAGAGAGTATTTTGTTACGTAAATATTATAATTATTTAAATAAAATAATAAATGGATACAATTAATTCTTAAGACTGTGCAACCGCATGCGGCCCATTGAAAACTGTCTGTTAGTGTAAATTTTTGTAGCATAATGACTCTACAATTTAGCATAATTTGGGGCAAACTTGGGGCACTAGTTTCAAAGACTGGCAACCATCATTAAAGAGTAAATTACAAAAAAACTAATATTTTAAAACAGAATTAATAATATGGAATGTTACTTTGCAATGCGACGCAGTGTGAATAAGAGCGTCAAATTCACAAAAATATGATTATAGATTATATATACATATTTTTTTAAATTGTTATTTAACTCTAACAATGTTACATGACTTCTTTCTTTCTCTTCTGGTTACAAATGGTAATTTCTCACATAATTTAAAATACCGGTAAACTTTCCGTTTTTACTTGCGAATAAATTTTCCAGCACAATATTTTTTATAAAAAACAAAACAAAATGTAAAAACATATTTAGTAAAAAAACATTTATTTATATAGGTGTAACAACAGTTTAATGTACTCCATACTTATTTATTGCAATCATTATATATTTAACATTTAGCATATAAATTTTACTAAAAAAAATCGTGATTTACTAAAAAATTGTTTGCCCCAAACATGCTTTCTATCCGGTTATTAATTGGAAATTACCTTTAATGCTCCCACCTGAGGTGTGCGGCTGTTGACTCTGCTGCACATTGCTCTGAGCTTCCAGCTTGCTGCTAACAGAGTTCCACATATCAAACATATTCAGCATGTTGCCCCTAAGGCTGTCTCTAAACCCTATATCTTGCCATAAGTCACTACACAATTTTTTCCTGAGTTACACAGTTTTTTCCTGAGTTACACAATATAATCCGCGAGTTGCACAGTTTTTTCCTGAGTTACACGGTATTATCCGCGAGTTGCACAGTTTTTTCCTGAGTTACACAGTATATTCTCCGCGAGTTACACGGTATTCTATGTGAGTTAGACTGTATTCTTCGCTAGTTAAACAGTCTTCTCTACGTTGCTTGCTTTGCATTGGCAAAGGTTTCTGATGCTTCCGAGTTTACACAGTTTCCGAAGAGTTACACAATGTTTTCCAGTTACACAGTTTTCTGCGTTGGTTTTCACAGGTTTTTTCAGTTAAACAGTTTTCACTATAATATTCTTCATAACTCGGGGTTGGCTCCAGGTTTTCTACACTGGTAATTTTGAAAATAGTCAATTGTTCGTCCGTGGTAAAGTACAAAAAATGCTTAAGGCTATCACTGATCCCCGGTTTTATACTTTTGTAATATTATTTTAATAATATATTGCGTTTTATAAATATTATTTGCTATATAAACTTTCTCAAATTTTCAACTAATGTAAATACGCTATAATTGTTTTATATTAAATTTTAATTTAACTACTATTCGGATTTAAATATCAGTCTAAAATTTCGTTCGTAAGGTTGGGTTTACTGGCTTGGGAGTCAAACGTGATTATAACTGCTATTTCTTGTGATTATATAATTAAATGCTATTTTTAATTTGTGATTACAATGTGTATAATATTTGTTATAAACTGTGTATTAATTGGAGTGAAAATTATCAAATTATTTATATTGTCATGGTCTCATACGAAATTATTTGCGATAGTGATGTGGTAATGAAGCGTTTCGTTTCGTTTTTTTCTCTTCATAGTTCGTTCAATTTCTTTTTAATTTCCCCGCCTGTCTTAAACCACACAATTTAATTTGAGAGCCGCACACTTCAACATTTTGGAATGTAGTTAGTTTTGAAATTGGAATAGCAATTTTTTGTTAATTTTAGACATTGCTGTGTTTGCTCGGTCTCATATGCACTGGAGTGCAGTTGCAATGTTTCAGCGCGCATGTGGTGGGGGCTGAAGTCAGGGGAGGCACTGCGCATGCCTGGCATCGATCCCGCAAGCGAGCGAGGTATCCTAAAACACTACTTTTCTTTATGGTGACTAGGCTATGCGGTATCTTTGTATATACTATTATGTCATTCACTTTAACGTCTGTGTTGTTGCGGAGATGTGGGTTCTATTGTTGACCGCTTCTTCTATTAAGTGTTCTTCAGAGTACAACCTAACTAGACTTTTTTATTAAATAATAAGTTTGCGTTTTACTGCTAACTTGCCTGATCCCTTAGGACGATGCGATCAACGATGGAGCACGCTTGCCTAACAGAGCATTTTTGCGCAGGCTTTTGAACTGTTGAAGTGCAAATCTGACCACGGAACTGTCATGATAGCATGACGGTTACCATCAGGCAATTGACTATCTCGTCTCGTATCGATTGCATAAAAAAGGTTTTGTTTTGACAGTTCAGACGTTTTTGACAGTTCAATTCCTGCCATTATGCCATCGCCGTTTTATAGACTATAAAACGGCTATATCATATTTCTTACTTTCAATCTTTATTTCCACTAGTTATTTCATGCATTATCATAAGATTTAAATTGCATTATAATAAAATTAAATACCAAGTATTTTATTCAACCTCTTTTAGTCAATTATTAATACAAAGCTCGTTGTGATTGCATTTCAACACTGATGAAAAAATTGCAACAGTATAATTGGAAGTAGTATGGTTGGTACAAAATACAGACTACATATACATAAAAGAACATTTTTAGAACGTAACTAATCTACAGTTACATTTTTCTAAACGTACATTTTTCGGTAGAAAAGTCACCCGACATATTTGTGTACCTACGCGTGAAAGAACTTTCCAGCTTTTTAAAGCTTTCACTCAAACTCCTGTACAGCTTTCACGATGTAGGTCAAAAGGAAAAGAGGTTATTTACAAGGTGTGTTTTAAATGACATTCATACAAGGTGTTAGTTTTTTTTTTTTTTCAATTTCGGCTCCCCCTCCCATCATGTCTATTCAGCCAGCGTCATGTCAACTATAATAAAATGTTCCTAAAGTCTATAGTTTCTAGTTCTGTTTCATTCGATGCGTTCAGCTTTTACCAAAGAGTGCGTTATTAATACGTCAAATTTTTAGGTTTTAGAAAATTAACCTCAAAATGACACCCTGTACTATGATTATTCGTTAAAAAAGTTATATCTGCAAACGGTAGCTGGCCAGTAGCTTCTCGAAAATGACAAAATTCAAATATCGAATGCGTGCGCGCCGGCGACAGTGGCATTACGCAAGATTACGTTACGAGACGGTGACGCGCACACCAGCGCGAGCACGCACACAGATGAAAGGCAGTTTTGGAGGTTGTTGCTCAAGTTATGGAAGGTAGCGAGAGAGGTTAGCGATGAGGAAAATTGTGCATAAGAGGCGGCGTTTTTTTATGCTGTGTATGTGAAAGAAATGCATGAAGATCTTTGGGTATTAATTAGCAACACTTAATAAATCTATTTAGACTTTTAAACTTTAGCTATTTGAACATAATTATGTAAACTAAGCTAGCTTTTTTTGGTAAACTCTGAATACTAGTAGTGGCTGGTAATTTAAATTATTATGTTATATGCTCACGTTTCTAAAATAATTCATAGATTTTCATATTTTGTTCACTTGAGGATCAAATCACTCTAGGTAAATTAAAGTGCTGAAAAAATATATATTTTTCGAATCTTACAATTTGCCGTAGTCTTATTACAAACTTAAACTAATTACCTACCTGTTCGCAGTGGCGTAGCTAGGTAACCAAAGGCCCCGGTGCAAAAAAATGGGGCCCTACCTAAACTGGGTTAGGATTTATCAAGTAAAATATAAATAATTTAAAGGCACAAAGCAGCTCTTTATTGTGCTCAAAGCTACTTACTACATGTATGAAGGGCAAACATTTTGCAAGTTCAGTTTGAGGTTTGCTGATCAGGGCCCAAGGGCCCCTTGAGCTTGGGGACCCCGGTGCACGGCACCGCCTAGCCCTCCGATAGCTACGCCACTGCCTGTTCGTTATTTAGGTAATAAGATAATGCTCATAAATTATCCTTACTTAAATTCAAACGCGATAAAATACACATTGTTTTCAAGGCAATAATTTTTGTAAAAAAATAAAACTTTGCGGTGTAATTTGCACATTAGTTACATTTTAAATAACATCTAGTAATTGTTCAAGTCTGGTGATGATTTCTGAAACTTTCTCGTTACAGATGGTGAAAATGGTAGGTGGTAGTAATGGTGGCTTATAGCGATAAGGCCGCTAATTGTTTCACTAGTTTTAAGTTGTTTTTGTCTTATGCATGTCATTTTTGGTGTGAATGAAAATATGATAATAAAATGCCTTAGTAAATATCGTTAATAGAAACAAAAGGCCATCCATACACACATATGAGAAAATAAGAGAAAGCCAAACCATGCCTATAAAATTGCTTTTGAAATGGAGTACTGAAAACAATCACGCCATTTCTGGAAATAACAATGAACGTTTGTTATCAACGGCAAATAAGCAGATGATAAGCAGCCACCATCACCGAAGTGAAGACATATCTAATGCCAGGAATGCTCGATAGCTTTGCCAAGTATTTAACACGACAAACGAGCAGAAAGAGCGCCCGATGGTAAGCACTGCTACATAGCAGTCAAAGTTATCTATGGCCTGCAACCTCAGCAAGCATAGGTATGAATAATTTACTGGATGTTTTTTTACCGAAACGAAAAAACTAGGGTGTGACAGGTGATTTGGAGTAGAAACCCATGGCGTAGTATTGCATGAAAAAAAAAAAAACACTATAAACTAATGTATCTTCCAAACAAAATAATATCTCAGGGTGACGAGCGCGGTGCATTACCACGCATGGTTTTGAATTGTTGGAGTTCTAAATTCTGGGTGGCACTGAACTGTTATGGTCTTGCCCATAACAGTAAATTACGTCTCACCCAAGAAAGCTCGTCTTACCCAAGATCGTAACAACACATGAAAATAAAATAAAACTACGCAAATTATCTATGCCAGCCATTACCACTCCGTGTACCTTGTCACAAGCAAATTAATTTGGTTGCTAGGCAACTTTATAATGAAATACTATAATCACCCTTTTTTATGATACTGAGTGACAAGACGAGCGAAGTCGCTCGCCTGATGGCTCTTCACGCTTGCCCATAACAGCACAACGCCACTCAGAATTTTGAACTTCAACAGTTCAAAAACCTCACCCTAAAATATTTGTGCATTATTATATGACGGCAATTTAGCATGTATGGACTTGAGTATGTTGATCTCGGCTACGACTCGCTCGACCTACATTTTACGTTCGTCCATAAATGCTTATGTCACACCCATCCACGTATAATAGATCAGTGGAAATCGCACACTGTGCGTTTTACGCATTCTTTTTTGCCTCACAGCTGAAATTTGTGGAATGAGCTTCCTGCGGCATTTCCGAGTAGCTATAATATCTTCAAAAAGGCTGTTATTAAAGTCTTTAAGGGTCGGCAACGTATCTGTGATGCCCCTGGTGTGGCAGGTCCATCCAGGTGACTGCTTACCATCAGGTCTGCTTGTTTGGCAACTATGGCTTTAAAAAAAATTTCGTCAGCCGCTCTTTTTTTATGATACTGAGTTACGAGACGAGCGAAGTCGCTCGCCCGATGGCTCTTCACGCTTGCCCATAACAGCTCAACGCCACTCAGAATTTAAACTTCAATAGTTCAGAACCCTGAATGGCAATGCACTGCGCTTGTCACCCCGAGATATAAGATGTCAAATCTCTGTGTGCCCTGTAATTAGATACCTTTTCAGCAATCGCGCTCGCTTACTCCTTATGCCATACCCACTAAGTGAAAGTCTCCACTGCCAAAATCTCATGTGAAAGTCGGCGAGAGTTCGGTTGATCGATGCCATAATTATTATTACCTATTATACGAGATATGCTAAAAGCAAAAGCCGGATGTAAAATGATATAAAAAAATCTAGACTTTGAATTTTTGTCGATTTGAATATTTGAAATTTTGTTTTGTTGTAAATATGTGACATTTATTAGCTATCTGAGGAATTTAGCGATGTTTTAGCGGTATAGCTTTTTAGTTTTAATGAAAGTGGTTTTGAAACATTACAAATATTTGTGTCATTTATAATGCGAATTTTTTATTTGACGATGTTTTTATATATTTTTATGATGAATATGATTAGACCATTTTATTAACCCAAAAATATATACGAGTCCATAATCCATTTAGGTAGTTCAGTTATGATAAAAAGAGGTTACAGGGGGAGGCCATTGTTCAACAGTAGTCTTCTGGCTGATGGTAACGATGATGATGATGATGAATATATACAAAAACTTGACTAATTTAATGTATTGAATTTTAGTGGTTTATAATATGATTTAAATGTAACTTTTTTTTCTGTTCAATCGAGATTTTTTTATGAAATCTTGTTCGGTTTTGATTAGTATATGAGTTAGAATAGGTAAGACCTGACCCGTACCATATAATTATTTCAAATTAAATGTCGCAATATTGTAGATAGATGGATCCATAGTAAGCAATGGCCTCTCTTACATTTTTGATGAAAAAAGGAACGAAAACTGAATTTTTGGCGTTTGGATTCTATCAAATAGAAAGACCTATAGAAAATTCAATTTTTGAAATAAATAGATGTATATTTTTTATTGAATATAACGGTTCATATTTTTATACAGAAGTGAAAACTAATATGTCACATTAGCATGTCGGTGACGCGAACCCATAAATTTAGCCTCTACCAAAAATCGCTCAA
Organism: Agriopis leucophaearia; assembly: GCA_949125355.1. Lineage (NCBI taxonomy): Eukaryota > Metazoa > Arthropoda > Insecta > Lepidoptera > Geometridae > Agriopis > Agriopis leucophaearia. Next base: position 3,669,770 of record OX421289.1, read on the forward strand.
CGCCGCTAAAGAAGTTTTTACTCCAAAAAAATTTAAATAATTAACAAAGCAGAATTTGTAAATTATTTACAAATATAGTTATGTAGTTATTTGTAAAGGTTTTTTTTTTCAAAGCTAAGTAGTCAATTTATTGAAATAAAAAACATAATAAACATACCTAAATTAAAATAAAGAATATAACTTCACTAAATTAAAATAAATATATTTAATAAATATATTTTATACTTTATAATAAGCTAAATTTGTAAACGATTTAAAAAGCTGAATTTGTAAAAGATTTAAAAAGCTAAATTTGCAAAAGCTAAATTTAAACAATAAACACGTAATTTCACATTGCAACAATATGAATTACGAAATCGTAAATACTCACGGTCGGAGCCAGTTTTTAAAAGGATATTCAAGAAAGAGTGTTAAACAGTTCGCCTTTCTCATAAAAACTTTCTAAATCTGAATGCTATTTCGTGTGCAAAATGTACCTCACCGCCTTTGCCATTTCTGTTCCGACTTTTTCTTTTCCGTGTAGGCCTCTAAGTAACTAATTGGTAGTTGCAAGTTGCTATGAGCTTCGTTTTTTACTACGTAGCTTTTGTGACAGCTTGATTATTTTTTTGACAGTTAATAGTAAGGTATATTGCGTTTCACCAAAGAGTTCCCTCGCTGTAATGTTGGCACTGCACTTTCCCTGTAACGTGTATGGGAAGTTCAGGGGAGCCAACATTACAGCGAACTCTTTGGTGAAACGCACTATAAGTATTTTCACTGCTTTTGATGACATTTCTACGCTTTATTATTTACATTACTCTCCGCGCAGAAGCGCAAGTAGTGATGTTTTTCATGCGTATTTAAAAAAAAAATCTATCACCTTCAGCCTAAACGGCTTGACTGATTTTGATGTGTCAGGAACTGTTAGATTTATCTTCATCGTCATAGGCTAGATTTTGCAGTCGAGTTTTTTTATAATATTCTTTTTTTTATGGCTTGTGAGCCTTTTTTATGGTACTAGGTAATTAATTATAATTACTTAGATGTCACTATTAACTCAGTTTGTTGTTTTACTAAGTAGGTTACTGGAATAAAACCATATTCATCATATTACTTACAGACAGAAGTCATATTTTTTAAATTAAGGTGTCGTCTTCTTCTAAAACTTTAATGGCGTTCACCGGCTATAACTCAAACCTATTCATTAAACTCATTTTCAATATTAAAAGGATAAAAATAAACGTATGGGCATTATTTTTAAAATAACATTTTAAACACTGTAAAGTATTTATTTTAAGTTGATATGTCATTATTTAAGTTTTTTTACGGTGGCGGTGAAACTGCCTTTCTTTAATATATTAATACGAAAAACTGCTTTACCATTTGCAATTCTAAAGAAAATACCCAATCGTTTTTTTTAGTTATTTACGTAGGCGTTATCTCTACCTGGTGAGCGCGCCCCCATTCTATGGCGAGTTATGAAGCGAGTCTTTTCTCTGAATGATTATAACCTTTTTAAAATTAAAAGGCCGAATCGAATAATTCTAAGATACTACGTACCAAAGAGGACAAACAAAAAAGAAAGAAAAACAATTACCAATATTAATAACCAATTATAAGTGCGGAGATCTGTCCAAGTGTCCTTGCATCACGAAAACAGTAGCTTTGCATGATAGCAATAAACTATTTACTTATAAAGCAGTTTTTATGTGTTTTATACATCTTACAATACACCTTAAGGGGTCTTTCCAGTACCTACTCTCGCTCTTACATATATACAGATAAATATGAATCCTTATTTACCTTGGTCACGCCATAACTTGAGAACGACTTTACAGATTGAAGCCTTTTTTTTAAGTTTTCTAATACTTTTTAGAAGATTCTTAGGGCAAGAAAAATTAAGAAAAATTGAAAGTTTCTGAACGACGATATAAGACAGGACATCGTCTGTCGGTCAGCTAGTTATCTATATAAATAAAAAAAATATGATGTTCGTTAGTAAGCTATTTCTTTAACAGACTTATAAAAAGGAGAATGTTCTCAATTTCGTTGTATTTTGACACTGTGTGATATAGGCACATCAGTTTATGCTGCTCGTCTATCAGAAATAAATAAATAAAATAATTTTTAGTGTTTGCATCCTCAGAAATCCGTCATTTATGAACCGATTTGGAAAATCCTTTATTTAATTGAAAAGATATACCTTCAGTTTGGTCCCATAGACATTTCATCACAATTAGTTTAGATGTTTGCCTTTTAAATCAAAATAACTGGAAAATTTTGTTACGTTGATGACAATATGATGTCATCCAAGAAACAGAAATTGCATATTTTAATTGTTTTAGTCTGTTTATTCAATTGATAAATATTTAATATTCGTAATAGTCGTGACAAGGTTTATAGGGAAAGAAGAAAAATCGGAAAGTTTCCTGAAAAAATGTTACGTATGAAAATTTTCGGACGAAAATGAGATGATGGTAAGATGTGATATATGCCTGATGTAAAAAGTGTTAGCCTTGGGAACTACATGAAAAAAAAAACCATGTTTTCTTTCACTAAGAAAACTTAAGGAACATAATAATATTTCAATTAAGAATCTTAATCATCTAAAATCTCATTATTTTATAGGTCGCGAACAATTATCGTGAAAAAGAAAACAATTAATTATTTTGACCTAAAAAGAATTACTTTAACTTAAAAGAAAGTAATGTCTGATTCAATTAATTTTATTGGCTACATTTAATCAATTCTAAACGTAATATTTATCAAAGATGAACTTTGAAGATTAATTTCATCTAATCTGTCTTTATTTGTTGATAAATTCCTATTGATTAATGATTAATTGTTTTTAATTGAAAAAAAAAAGTTTTGTTTATTATTGTAATATTTGTTAGTTTTCGTCAATAAAGACTAATAAATTAATCGTTGGAGTTATTTTAATCGGAGTTTCGGAATTACTTATTGAATTATCGATAGAATTGGAACTCTATATTTAAGATATGAAATTTTCATTAGGTATTACGCAAATAATCTTTTTAATTAATAATTAAACATAAATACTGTAATCAAGAGGTACTGTCAGGAAATTTATGTGTATTAAACTTGTAAATAAAAGATGTTTTATATTAATATGTCAATAAAAACAAATCCCTTTAACATCGACCCAAATATTGTGCAAATAAAAAATATAATCAACAAACATAAAGGGACATTATCTCCGAAAACAAATATTAGTAAAAAGTGCCCTTCAGGCGCCGAAAGAGAAAAACGATATTTCCCAAGAGTTTCCTAACATCTTTTGTCTCTTTCCAACGCAAGGTCGTTGGCGTTGCCTCTCGCTCGCACGGTATGCAACACAGATCTCATGCAACTAAGGACCTTGGCAAATTGCAAAGTTTCGTGATAGATAATTTGTATACGGGTGATTATTATACGGGCGTTTACTGTTTTATCTACGAAAAATTATATTAAAAGTATGTTATTTTACTTTGACGATTTTTTTAATATTTATTATGTCAACGTTTCACCTAAAGCAACATGCAGCAAACTGCAGTTGCCAAATTATTAAAAAAAAAATGTAATTCATGCAAAATGAAAACTCGATTAAATTCTTATAACACGATGATTGTGAGAGTGACTTAAAATAGACAATATTACGACGGACGAACAATCCATTTCCATACTTACAACAATACATTTAGAACAATCCAAATTCACTAACACAAGTTCGAAAATGTTCCCACCAAAAAATCCAAATACAATTAAAAAGTTAAACACTAAAGAGGTTTTATAAAAAGCGTGCGAAAAAAATTCGCAACGAAGCTCCGGCTTCCAAATTTGAAAGTTTGGCGGGAGTCAGCCGCGCGCGCGCGTTCTGCAACACAGAGTCACAAACTGAATTTTGTAACGTTGCGTTTGGCGTTCGCTGGCAGGACTGTGAAGGTACCGGCTAAGCAATAAGCATTCATTTAAAGAGTTGGTATGGCAGTCGACACTGGCCGCTCTGGCCGCTTATAAAATATGAGAAGTTTTGAAAAAAGAATTTTCGCGAAACCCGGTTTTCTTATTCATTGTGACACGTTCCAATTTTAAGTTTGCTCTAGATTTGGATCTTAAGAATACAAATCTAGAGAAATTCTGAAATTAGCTCTCGTTTGTTTAGACTAAACGAGTAAGTCGGTCTCGTGATGGTAAATGTCACTGCCCTTAACAGTGGCAACTAGAAGTTAGAACTTTTTTTAAATCCAGATAATGTAATGCGCACGTCATTCTATGATTACGAGTATATGGATCTCTTTATGCCTATTTTCATTTAAATGAATTTCGTAAAATTAAATACATAAGTTTACCAACAAAACGAAAAACTATTCGTAAATATTTAAATTCTACGAAATGAGCTACGAGGCTACGAAAATTTCGTAGCACCGAAGAGTTTAATGATTTTTATTAGAGTACCGTATTTACTCCCACGTACCAAATATACATTAAAAGAACGGTCAAAATCGGCGAGCCGTTTTAGAGGAGTGCGACTACAAACACCGTGACTTGAGTTTTTTTATATATAGATAGATAGTTATTGTAAAAGAAACTTAGATTTAAGAAAGTAAATAAATATGAGATAAATATAGAATACTAATAATCATAATGAAATAATATTAAAATCGAGATACAATATCCATAGAGTCACAATTTCTAAGTGAAAACAGTCAAAAAACGTCCGAGCATCGTTGTACATACCTAGACATCAATTATATAGTTCACAATGCCACATTTGCTTCAATTTAGACAACAGAAAAGAAAATTATTTTTTGTTTAAACTAGAACGGCTGTCAGCGATGAGGCATGAGGCATTTTTGTAAGAAATTTGTTGGAGCCACTTGCACCCATATAAACCCATAGCAACTGTGACGCGGAGTTCGACGCGTTGACATAAATAAGAATGTTCAATCAAGTATCTGTCACAATACCTGGGACAGAGTTTCCTTCTCATTTCCGTTCTATTTTCTTTTCTGTGATTTAGACGTTATGTCGATTGCATCGCTTGTCCGATAGGGCATCGTAGCACTGGCATGGCGCGGCGTTGTAGTCGGATCGCGGTTGCACTACAACTAACCAAAAAGTCTGCGCAATACGTAGCGTGCGCCGAGTTTTGGTTCGAACATTTTGGCACGATTAGATAGATAGATAGATAACTCTTTATTGTTCACACCAAAAATTACATAGGTACATAATATGAAAACAACTTAAAACTAGTGAAACAATTGGCGGCCTTACCGCTATAAGCGATCTCTTCGAGGCAACCTTAACGATAAGATTTAAGACTCCATAGGTATTGTATCTGGATGCTAATTAAATCTTTTCACTCGTCATTGTCCACAACAAACATGCGAAATCCAACTCCGTCTCAAATTTTCAATTCAATTCCAGTTTTTCGCACAATCAAAGCTACATTGAAAACAAAATAATAAAGTACCCTTCAATGTCCAGTTTTAGGGAATGGACTTCACGTGTCCTGTCAAATTCGCGAGGGTAGCTGACGTGGGGCATGGGAACCCTGTTATTTATAAACTGGTTAGGGTACAGATGGACCCTCAGTGTATCAAGATGGAATTGAAGATAATTTAGCTTTTTTATAATAATAATAACACCTCAATAGCCAAGACTTTTTTAATCCTATACTGTACAATAGTTTCATATTCCTTTTTATACATATTCCATAATTGTATTTTTTATATTCAACAGGGCCTCTTGGTGTTGGCTTCGGCTCCACTAATGCCTACCAAATGTCCGGGCTAGACCCGAGAATTTCATTAAATAAAGTGTTATAATAATAATAAATATGTGGGACATTATTGCACACACGGTCATCTGACCCCAAAGCTTGTAATATGTGCTCGGTTGTACAAATATACAATAAACTACCATAAAATTTAAAGGACATCCAAAACAAATAACCGGCCAAGTGCGAGTCGGACTCGCACACGAAGGGTTCCGTACCATTATCTATAAAAACGGCAAAAATCACGTTTGTTGTATGGGAAACCCCCCTGAAATATTAATTTTAATTTAATTATTTATTTTAAAGTGAATATGTAAATAAATATTCTGTAAATATTTCAAGCATCTACCTGCAGCCTGGTGACAGACGGACGGACAGACGGACAATGGAGCCTTAGTAATATGGTCCCGTTTTACCCTTTGAGTACGGAACCCTAAAAACATTTTTTATGTATAACTAAAGAAACTTCTAATTGAAAAGTTATATTACTCATTAGATATTTTTTTATCGGGCAAGTGCCTTTATTAACAAAACAAAATACAAGCTAAAACTAACACTATAAAAACAGTCAGACTGTCCATAGACCGTTGAAGGTCTAAAGACAATCCAAATGCTCAAGCCCACTATTTAGTTGGCAGCGTACCCAGCATGCTGGCGGCATTACCACGCTGAATGGCGATGCTTATGCGTTGAGCCAGATACACGCCAGCATTTTGGTCGTAGTTTGTTTGCCACGTATTCTAAAAAACATACATACGAACGTACGAACATACATACTAGGGCAAGTTGATTAAAATCTAGTAAAAATAGACAGATCCGGGCAAAACTGCGGACGTTTCTTGTTTATAATACTAGTATAATTCTATTTAAACTAGAAAATTGCCTCAATATAGCGCATTCTACCCCAAAACTCAAGACAAAGTGCTCCACCGTGATAGGATGACCTAATTTCTCTTATCAAGTTGATAGTACTATCAAGACCGATATATCGGTCAATGTACGATAAATATTGATAGGGTCGGAGGGAAATTCGCTCTTTTTGTCTAGATTTTACTGGTGATAAGGTGATAATAATTCTTTTGTACGATCACAATAATTGTCTGGACGAAACCAAGATGTCAGAGTTTACGAGTACAAAATAACAAATCAGTGTCTTTTTTAACACGCTTTATTAGTATTTAAAGGAATATTTAAACGTGATTTTCACCCCTTTCAAAACGACGGATTGATTTGAAACTTTGCACACTTATCAGGGACCGGTGACAATGCAATAATTGAAATAGTTTGTCTTATTATCCTTATTCGGATCTTCAGAATTAGCGATATTAAAGCGTGTTTATTTAGTTTTTTTAACTGCGAGAAGAATTTTTTAGCACGCTTTTATTAGATTGGTATGTATGTAACGGAATCTTTGAACTGGATTTTCAACTATTTCAAAATGTCTAATTAAATTGAAATTTTGCACACTTATCAAGGACCGATGGCAATGCCTTTTTCATTATTATTTTTGATAAAGGACAAGTAAGTGCCTGAGGCCTGTGCCCCAGAAGTGGGAACATAATAAGCTGATGATAATAATGATGAAGTGCCTTTCAAACGTAAGCAAAATACAAGCTAAATATCAAAACTTTTTGTTTGTTTGAAAGGTGACTTGATTGAAGATTTTAGAATTTTAGAACTGAAGACCGTTCGGCAGTTTAAAAATTATCAGTTTTCATAAAGGAAGAATAAAAAAAAAACAATTTATACGTTCTATGGTCTGACTTTGTTTTACGCGATTTCATGAAGAATTGTCCAAATAGAAAGTCAGTTCTGCCCCAAATCTGAAAGACAAAATTTTTCTTATCTTTCGCATGTGTTTATACAATGATCACCCAAACAATATGCCAAAATTCGCTAGTGATAAGCCCTGATACGATATATAAGCGTTTAGTAGGACAATGAACCGATGAACTCTACACGTCATTTTCATAAGTTGGTCATTATCTCTACATTGTATAAAATAAGTCTCTTTCCGCGTCTATCTATATATCCGCTAACTCCTCCTAAACCACGCAACGGATTTTAATGCGGTTTTCACCATCAGTTCAATTTTTTTTTTCCGGAAAGTTTATATATAATAATAAAGCGGGTTGCTAGTAAAAAATAAACACGTAAATCGTTTACAAATGTCGGTGTAATCAGTGTAGGTTAATTGTAGGTACAAATACAAAAAAAATACAAAATATTTTTATTTACAATACACAATTACATACTAACCTAATCAACTAAACGATTAACAAAATTTAATTTAAAAAACAAAGTTAATTAAGGCAAGGGATAACGAGGTAAATTAATGTAGGTTTACAATTGCTTGTAGTCCCTGCACTAGGCAAGACGCCTGTGTCGCAGGGCCTACATTCTAAAGATTGCTTAAAATCGATGCAGTGCGTACACACATAAAAAGCTGATTCTCCAGGGAACCTAATCTTTACGTTGCTTACTCTATATGAAGCTCAAATCCGCATCGTGTGGAATATATACTGCTGTCATCTTGGGATGGTTCAGCCAAATACCAGCGTGATGATTTAAATCGGTTGACTGGCGTGCTCGACTGATAGCCGATGAGAAGTTAGTGGCTAAGAAACTTCTGTCTAGAACACCGCCGTAAAGTAGGGAGTTTGTAAATCTTCTACAGAATTAATTTCGGAAGAATGTCCATCTCAGTAGAAAGGGGATGGTAGGACCTTATACTTTCTACTACAGAACAAGTGGGATGTTTAGCCGACATTGTGGATTTTCCTTGGATATGTAGCTAACCGTATTGATTTTAGGTTTCTAATCCGTACGGCCAAGGATTAGAACAACCTGCCGCTTTCTTTATTTCCTGAGAGATATAATCTGGCCCTTTTGATGGCCAGAGCGAATGGGTATCTTCTCGGTCTGCGTGCTTCTTCTTCGACCACATCGTTGCTTACCAACAGACAAGTTGGTGGTCAAACGCGGACTTATTCGCGATAAAAAAACCTGTCCTTGTATGAGTTACCTTTCGTATCGAATTACCATTCTATTAAAATTACCTATTTATCAAAACATCCTAAATGAAAAATACATCAAAGTCGTCGTTTTAGTAATATGACCATTAATATCCAAAGGAAAATAATAATAATTTAAAGTCGTTATCTGTCTTTGTTATTAAACGGGTAGGGTTGCCAACTATTTGCAAAAAAAAAAAGAAAGTATATTAAGCGGGAGAGAGAAAATGAAAAGATTTTGGAAGAATAAACAGTATTATTTTTTCCCATTTTTTTTTTCTAATTTAAATGCGCGCGCATCGAAAGTTTATTTTAACACAAGTTTTAAAGTGATGGTGAAATAAACAGTATTTTGCATACTTTCTTTTTCACCGACTTCAAAAAAGAGAGGGGTTCGCATTTTGGTTGTTTTTTTTTTGTTTGTTACATCAGAACTCTGCCATTTATAAACCAATTTGGAAATTCTTTTGTATTTGAAAGAATATAATTTCAGATTGGACCCATAGTTTTTTTTTTATTGTAAGATAGGCTTGCGCTTGGCCGCCAACTCGCCTGATGTTAAGCGATGATGCGGCCTACGATGGATCACGCTTACTTAGAAGAAACCGATTCACTTTTGACTTGAAAACACCCAGATTTCATCAAAAGCGGTTCATTAGTGGAAACAAAAAATCATCCAATGGAAACGAATTGCGTATTTACAAATTTTGAAGTCGGTTTTTTATTGATAATTATTGTTTTTTATTGATAATTATTGTTTTTTTGTTGATAAGTATTGTAGAGCTAACAGGTGGATCACATTAAAAACCGAATTCAAAAATATATGAAAACTAGCCGTCCGCCCCGGCTTCGCACGAGTGTAAGCTCGGCCTTCGGCCTCGCTACAAAATATAATATAGCCTATGTCACCCGGGGATAGTGTAGCTTCCCAACAGTGAAAGAATTTTTCAAATCGGTTCAGTAGTTTCGGAGCCTATTCATTACAAACATACAAAAATAGGTACAAATCTTTCCTCTTTATAATATTAGTGTAGATGTAGATGTAATAAGTGCCTATAAAGTTTGATGGTTGCTCTCGATTTTCCTGGGATCCCATCATCAGATCCTGACTTGGTGACAATGGGACCAAGTTGGATGAATACCCTACCGAACAAACTATTTTTTTATTCGAAATCGGTAAACCGTTGGCGAAGAAATCGGTGAAGGTACATAAAAAAATACTGTGGTACCAGGGGCCTTACCCTTAGCTCAAAAAGTTGATCCGCATAGGTGTTATTTGTCTAAACGGTACCATCAACTACGATAAGCGGTAGTTGTTTGATAGCCGCCAAGCTTTGCGATTTTCACGCACGCATGCATAGTAAAACGGATTTTCGTTCATTCAAGTTAGACGCTTTTAAACGATGCAGCTTAAATGAGTTGGTTAATTTTAGGTACCTATCAGGTACCTACTAAAAGTTGGCTCGCAAAAGTGAAGCTAGGGGTAAGGCCCCAGGCCTGGCGCACTCCGCACTTTAGGTATGAAGCTACAAGTAGTCGTCTTGTCGGACTTGCCGTACCTACTGCCGCGCGATAGACAGAGAGGCAACTTCTAGGTTGTTAGCGCTCGCACGTCCTGAATTGCACTTTATTGTGTAGTAGCAAGAGTCGCTACTTATTTGAATGATTTTGCGGAGTGAATCTTCTGTACTTGTACGAATATGTATTCTGTGATGGTACATAGAACCCGTCCTTTTTTTGAAGTTGGTAAAAACAGTATAATACTGTTTTTAACAGCAAGGTTGGTAACCCTAGCTACGCCCCTGCAGTTTGGCTACAATAGTTACTATTATTTATTCTGTATCAGTAGTGATTGTGAAACTTATATGGGCGTGGGTGGACTAGAGCCAAAGAAAGTTTGATTTTTAATAGATTACAAATTACAGGTTATAACTTGTTAGCCTTTTACTGTTAGTTTATGAATCTAAAGCGAAATACCATACATATTTACTGACTCATCGAGTCATCACGTCATTTCGAAAACTATTTGATCTACACACCACTGTGTTCCGGATTGAGGAGCAATGTTTCCAGCGAAATTACAGGGGCCTTACACCTAGCTCGAAAAGTTGACCCGCATAGGTGTTATTTGCCTAAATGTTACCATCAACTACGAAAAGCGGTAGTTATTTGATAGCCGCCAAGCTTTGCTTTTTTCACGCACACACGCACAGTAAAACGGATTTTCGTTCATTCAAGTTAGACGCTTTTAAACGATGCAGCTGAAATGTGTTGGTTAATTTTAGGTACCTATCAGGTACCTACTAAAAGTTGGCTCGCAAAAGTGAAGCTAGGGGTAAGGCCCCTGGGCACACAAAGATTTGACATCTTATATCTCGGGGTGACGAGCGCAGTGCATTGCCATCCAGGGTTTTGAACTGATGAAGTTCAAAATTCTGAGTGGCGTTGAGCTGTTATGGGCAAGCGTGAAGAGCCATCAGGCGAGCGACTTCGCTCGTCTCGTCACTCTGTATCATTATAAAAAAGACCTACGAAGCCTTCGAAAAATTATACATAGAAGTCACAACGCCTAGAAACATCGTCAAAACTCGTGAACCGTCGTTGAGCAAGCGAGACGGCGATTATGTATGAATCGCAAATGGGAACTTCTCTCCCAAGAGAAACAGACAATTTTCTCTTTCTCTCCCGTTGGTCAGACGGTAGTTCATCAGCCAAGTTGACGTGTCTGTTACGGCTTATGCAACTAACGAGTGACTGTGGATACAACCTGGCTGCGTATTGAGTCCAGCCAGATTGAGTATTGCTGCGATTAGCGCGTCATTGTAGCGTCTTTGTATTATTTTGATCGAAGTACGAAACTGAAATTTGGCATGTAGATTCCTTATGGGCCCGCTAAGAAAATATTTTGCCAAAAGGGTGAAGGAAAACTGGAGATCGAAAGGAACTCAAGAAAAAATGGATTGGCATTTTGGCGCCCCCTTGCTATCTGGCGCCTAGAGCGTCCCCTCATCTCGGTCTACACCACGCCCAACTCTAAACGCGGGCCCGAATAGGTGCAGTTTGCAAATCACGCGAACGCGAACCTTACCGCGCCGAAATTCGGTTTGCGGTCGCGTGATATTGCAAACTGCACCGAACCGCGCCCGTGTTTAGAGTTGGGCGAAAGGCTCCAGGGTTAGCGCTGACGGTACGGCCTTTGAGGCACCCAGGTACTTACCTGTAACTTACCTTGAAAGTCTTACCGCAGCTAGCTGCTCCACCAGACTTACCTGAAAATAGCAGTTCCATTTATTAATTTTAACAAGTAGGTACATTAGACCAATGATTAAAATATCATTTGTAGTGGTTAGACTCTTTGGCTTTTGGTGAAACCGTGGGGCGCAGCTAGTATCATATATGCGAAAGTTTGGATGGATGGATGTTTGTTACTCAATCACGCAGAAACGGCTGGATGGATTTGGATGAAATTTGGTATACATTGCTTATGTCCTGGATTAACACATAGGCTAATTCATCATCATCATCACCGATTTTCATCGCCACGCAGGTGAAACCGCGGGGCGCAGCTAGTATCTATATTAATAAAAAGCACATTAACTCAAGAAAACAACACGATGATATGTCAGATCATGATAGCTAAGTTTGACATTTTTCAGAAGGCAGAGGCGGATTGCCATTTAAAATTCGTTCCAGCAGTTCTCTTTTTGGCCTTGCGACTAACTTTGAATTAGCGCTGAAACAGCGCAGTTCGCCGAGATACGTTTTGCGGTCGCGCAACTTTAAATTCGCTTCTTTAAACAATCGCTTAAAATAGGTTGCAGTTAGATTCCAGCTTTCTTTTGCCACTTTTAACAAGTTTGGTTTGCTAAAGTTATATGATTATTTACGGTAAATATCCCGTAAATAATCATATAACTTTAGTGAACAACCGTGATAGTTTAAAACAGTGTTTAAGTTTTGTTTGGTTTTGGTAATTAAATTATTTACAAGGAGATACAATTGTTTTTAATCATAGCATTATTTATGTATATATAGCGTTCTTATTATTAATGATGTATTTCTACAGCGATGTTTCAAATAAGACGATCAGTCTAGCGCCATTTTGTGACGTCAAGACAGTTGTACCTACGTACAATTTGCCAAAAAAGAAACATTACAAGACTATCGTTAAAAAAATACATGATATTGATTGTATTTTTAACATTTCATTTTCGTATGATATTTCGTACAAAAATATCATGCGAAATTACTGACTTACGATAGAAATACCCAAACAAAAGTCGCATTTTTTAAACAATTTATCATACCTATCACTCGCTAACGCAACGACTGGTTTGACCATTCGAATTTGCTTTCTATCAATAGAAAATCTTCAATTTCGCATGATACCTACCTATTTTCGTGCGATCTCATACCTACGAGCTGTTCAAAAATCGAGCCCCTTTTCTGCAAGCTAAGTGAACGCGCAAGTGAAGTGATAAGCTAAGTGAACGTGTATTGTTCTTGTCGATTGCTATGAAGAAATGTCAAAATGTCGAGTGATCACCCTTGACTGTAGTCCCTTACCCTTATAATTTGATGTTTTGACATTTTTATCTCTGAGCAGAGGTCTTGCAGATTAAATTGGTATTTTTCTCTTTGTGCTACCCTATCATCGAGTCTGTAGTGCCAAGATCATCAGCTACAAGATACAATGGTAGGTTTCATTTATTTGCAGTCACCTATTCTTACATGGACAGCCGGGCCAAATATAATTATATACCTACCTACCATTGGATTGAAGGGCAATGTTTCAAGCGAAATTACAGGGCACACAGAGATTGGACATCTTTATAGGTACCTATCTCGGGGTGATGAGCGCAATGCATTACCATCCAGGGTTTTGAACTGTTGTAGTTCAATATTCTGAGTGGCGTTGTGCTGTTATGGGCAAGCATGAAGAGTCATCAGGCGAGCGACTTCACTCGTCTCGTCACTCAGTATCATAAAAAAACCTACTTACCTACAATTCCAAAACTTTAATGATTTCAAAAATCGAACAATGTTCTGCTATCAAAACATTCGGCTATTTCCTGTACGAAAAACATAAGAGAACCATCACACAAAGGACGCGAAACACGCTAAAGCACTCAAAGACAAAACGTTCGTATAAAGAACCTAAAAGCTAACGGACTTGTGCATCCCGGATCTCACACATACACAAATTCCCAAGTACTTACATGTCACACACAAACAAGAAATCAGCTGAGCCGAAACTGTGTCAAGCGGACGAACGGTAAAATCTGTCGCCGCTACTCGTCAAAAGGTGGCGCTAGCAAGTTTGATGAGTAAATAAATTGTATGTATTGTTCAACTGTGAAATATTTTGGTATATGCGCGCTAAAGTGCAGTTGATTACTCATATTGGTATGTAGGTCGCTCGATAATATCACTTCATTGTGTAGATACGTATTAAGTTAAGTACTGCTAGAATCTTAGTAGTAATTTTAAGTAGGTAGTTAATTATTTACTCAATTTATTTTACAGTATCTGTGGTCTTTAATATCCCACAGTCAATACAGTGAGAGGCAATTAATGAAACTTAGTAAAGTGACAATTATAATAATTAGAAGCTTCAAGATAATTTATGTACCTACGTCTGGTATACCTAGGTTTACAGTTATAGTGATGCTACCTGGCTATAGATGTCGCAACTAGGAAGCAAGTAACCCAATTAAGGTTAAGCAAAGTTTAATTGCAACATAGTTAAGTACTCGGACGAGCTCAATCGTAATAATTAAGAATCTCCGGAGTTCTATTACAGAATTACAGCTGGTTTGAAATGATAGTTTGGAAAAGGTTCATTTAGAAGTACCGTTGGTTCTGGGTTGCTTTTTGTTGTTGGTAACACTCCTTGGCGATAGATGGCAGTCAAAGTCATTTATGTGTTTTTATGTCATGTGAGAGTGGTTGATAAGCCCGGCTGTTCCGTACAGTTAATTATGCCAAAACTCAAGCTATGCAAGCAACATGTTTAGCTTGACAATATTATGAAACCAGGGGCCTTACCCCTAGCTCGAAAAGTTGACCCGCATAGGTGTTATTTGTCTAAACGGTACCATCAACTACGATAAGCGGTAGTTATTTGATAGCCGCCAAGCTTTACTATTTTCACGCACACACGCATAGTAAAACGGATTTTCGTTCATTCAAGTTAGACGCTTTTAAACGATGCAGCTTAAATAAGTTGGTTAATTTTAGGTACCTATCAGGTACCTACTAAAAGTTGGCTCGCAAAAGTGAAGCTAGGGGTAAGGCCCCAGCTTATGTTGGGGGAAGTAGCAGGTGAAACTACAAATTAAAAAATAGAATTTATAATTTCAATATTTTAACGGCCCGAAGACTAATATCTTTTAATAATCTAACTTATATGACATGTTTGGTAATAATAATAATAGTTGTTTATTGCCATGTCTTCAGGCCATTAAAATTATATGGTCTAGTTATTTTTTTTATTTGTTGTTTCACCAGGGATCTTACGTCCAACTCTAAACGCGGGCCCACACAAACATCACACATCATCAGCCAATTAACAAGGCCTCCCTCATAGAGAGGGGTGTTGCCATAATCCCCACGCTTAGCAGGCGGCTTGGGGATCGCAGAACGTTCACCGTGTACTATTAGGACGCTGCTGCCCATCCTCCGGTGGTTCTGGTCGCAGTTTTAGGACATACCCGGGTCCGCGGGCCCGAATAGTTGCAATTTGCAAAATCACGCGACCGCAAACCATATCGGCGCGTTAAGGTTCGCGTTCGCGTGATTTTGCAAACTGCACTTATTCGGGCTCGCGTTTAAAATTGGGCGTAAGGCCCCAACTTGTTACTTCACCCAACACATGTGAGGGTTCACTGAGGGCGCGACTACTAAAAAGAAAAAAACTCACCAAGTTTTGCCGCCCCCTAAATTTTGCCGCCATAGGTCCGGCCCTACTCGGCTTATAGGGAAATCCACCACTCTTTAAACACACGAAGTTGTAGCATCAATTCCATATTTTAGCTTTATTAATGACGGACATTGTTTTTTTAAAGAATATCGTAGCAAACTACGTTGCTACGAACCAGTATTTTCCACACTGAACCTTATTGTATCACCGCAGCATGGCCTATGAGGAAAATGATTGAAAATCCAGTGTGCCCAAGGTTGGGCTAAAGTATAAAGTGGAATATATCAGTTTAAAATTTTAAAATACATCTGGGGCGCAATTTTTGAATCGCTTGTATCATATTTCGCACAATAATTATCAATATAAAAAAACCGACTTCATAAAAACATCGGACCAAACTCACATGGACTACACAGGAAACACCAGCTTTCAAATAAAAAAATAATCATCAAAATCAGTTCACCCAGTCGAAAAATCAGAGGTAACAAATAAAATAAAAACAGTCCAATTGAGAACCTCCTCCTTTTTGAAAGTCGATTAAAAATATCATGCGAAACTACTGACTATCGAAAAAAATTCGAAATTCTCGTTGTTAAAAAACTGAATATCACGCTTTACGAAGACACAGGGGCCTTACCCCTAGCTCGAAAAGTAGACCCGCATAGGTGTTATTTGTCTAAACGGTACCATCAACTACGATAAGCGGTAGTTATTTGATAGCCGCCAAGCTTTGCTATTTTCACGCACACACGCATAGTAAAACGGATTTTCGTTCATTCAAGTTAGACGCTTTTAAACGATGCAGCTTAAATGAGTTGGTTAATTTTAGGTACCTATCAGGGACCTTACCCCTAGCTTAACTTTTGCGAGCCAACTTTTAGTAGGTACCTGATAGGTACCTAAAATTAACCAACTCATTTAAGCTGCATCGTTTAAAAGCGTCTAACTTGAATGAACTAAAATCCGTTTTACTATGCGTGTGATTGTGATTATCGTTCATTCAAGTTAGACGCTTTTAAACGATGCAGCTTAAATAAGTTGGTTAATTTTAGGTACCTATCAGGTACCTACTAAAAGTTGGCTCGCAAAAGTGAAGCTAGGGGTAAGGCCCTAGGACAAACAAACAAACACACTACACACAAACTATTAAAATTATTGCATTGTCATCGGTCATAAGTGTGCAAAGTTTCATATCAATCCGTCGTTATGAAAGGGGTGAAAATCGCGTCCAAAGATCCGTTACATAATTAAATACATGCAAAGCTGCAAAGCATAAAAGCAAGCGTGCTCCATCGTAGACAGCATCATCGCTTAACATAGGCGAGTTGGCGGTCAAACGCAAGCCTATATATGCATAAAAAAGAAAAAAAGCATGTTAACAAAAGTCAGCTTTGTAATAATCATATCACTCGATCGGTTTGAACTTTTCGAATGATATTATTGTACTAAATCATACGAGCGGTTCAAAAATCGAGTCTCTTGATTTCATTTATGAACGCGGTATAAATCAAGGACTACGTTACGTGGCCATAGGTTTGCAAAACGGTCAATATGTTCAATGCTGCGTTGTGATTGGTCTAAACTTCCTGCTAGCTGGAATATAACAAGTAATATCAAATGAGCGATTGTTTATGTTGTATAAGGAGTTTAGAGATGGGTCAACTCGAAATGACAACTCGAGTTAAATCGAGTTCCCTGCTACCTGGCTCATCTCTAACCGCGGATTAAACCAGGGTTCGACCATCTCTAAGCAGTATAGTAACTACTAGCGACCTGGGGCCTTACCCCTAGCTTCACTTTTGCGAGCCAACTTTTAGTAGGTACCTGATAGGTACCTAAAATTAACCAACTCATTTAAGTTGCATCGTTTAAAAGCGTCTAACTTGAATGAACGTAAATCCATTTTACTATGCGTGTGTGCGCGAAAATAGCAAAGCTTGGCGGCTATCAAATAACTACCGCTTTTCGTAGTTGATGGTACCGTTTAGACAAATAACACCTATGCGGGTCAACTTTTCGAGCTAGGGGTAAGGCCCCTGACCCGGTTTCGCACGGGTGTAAGTTTTATTATTTATTTAATGGTTTAAGACGTTTATTTCCCAAAAAGAATTGTACAAATTCACTTAACATGAGAAACTATAGATATTCTTAAGTCTAGATATAAGCGTAACTTACAAATATTGGTTCGGTAAGTTTATTTACCCATATTTTTATATTTCTTTCTAAGCAGAAATTGCTGAATTTTGTGTTTTTTTTAATTGAAAAAAAAAATGAACTTAAGATATGTAAATTGATTTTCGGCGATTTGGCTGCATTTTTTTTCTACTTACTTACATTTTTTTTTATATGTTTTATCTTATACATATATATATAGGTAAACGTTTCGTGAAAATTTATCTAACTAGTGGTAAAAACCGCATCAAAATCCGTTGCGTGGTTTAGAATAAGTTAGCGGATATACAGACAGGCAGACAGACGGGGAAAGCGACTTTATTTTATACTATGTAGAGATAGAAATGTATATATTATTTATTGAAATAAAACACTTTTAACGGATTTATCACGTGTATTTTCATCACTAGCACGAGCAATATATATATTCAGAAATCAGAAAAGTTTATTTTGTGAAAATAAAATAAAAACAATAAAACAAAAAATATTTAAATAGAAGTATACAGGTACATTGTCACAAAAACCGACCCCAACTCAGCATGTACACACCATACACGACTTATGCTTGTTACAATGTCTGCAATTGCTCCGACGTGAAGTACCATCGCAACTTCAACAGGGTACCTCACATTTTGCTAGTCAATTGAGCTTCAATGCAGGAGTCGAAGGTGACAGTTGACGTCAGAGTAGTGCTCAAGAGCTCCAAACTGGTCAGTTAACGGTAAACGTAGCTCTTTATATATTTTAGAAGTGACTTCACCTTTTGTTGACGACAAAATGTAATAAGTACGGTACCATAGTGAATAGCAAACATAGCTATTTCCCTTGAGCGAAAAGCGACGTAGGTGGGAAAAGTTACCGCACTGACAAGTACACAGTCACATACTACAATAAATCTCGCGGAATCAAATGGTCGTAATCCCCTTCGGTCCGCCAAAGAGATGTAAAAACCGACTATTGCGCAGTCAATGCTGAGAGCTCTGTAGAGCTCTTTGACTTCATTCCTGCGTTAGAAGTCGACCCCTGATCCATGAAAAGCACACCTACACTTTGCAAAGCTGCAGCATCATCGGTTTTTCCGTTCCTTTTTTCCAAAAACCGCAAGTTGTGGAAAATATCCTTCCCCCAAGGTGTTCACGCCAAGCAGCCTTTCAAAAAGGGTTCCTACAACCACATCTCCGGGCTCACCAACATCGAAAATACTACTAGTGTTGTAGGAGTCCGTAAGCGGCGAATATCGCTTACCATCATGCGGACTTAATGCCTGTTTACTTGTTGAATGCACTTTTTATTTCAAAAAGGCAAGTCAATTTTTCAAGTTATTTGCCATTATCTACATCTGAGGTTGCTGGTTTCAGTTTGAATTCATCAGTTGACAGAAATAAATCAACGAAATAGTCTATTTCATTCATAGCAGATAAAAAAAAAATATTCAATCGTTTATTTCTCTTATCAAAATACTACTTGGCAGTTGTTTATATATTACTTAAACATAATGAAGAGGATAATAGATTTTGAAGATTTAAAATATTATTTATAATATTTTTTCTGTCGAAAATGTGGGTAGTTAGAAAACCATGAAAAAATTTTCATTAAAATTTGAGGTTAATATAAGAACATTTATCAAAACAAGAAATATACAAAATACCCATTCAGCGTATGGAAATATAGATGTAGGTATCAGAAAGAAGCTGTGTATTGTACGCAGAAAAAACTCTGCCCTATTATCGGAGCTCTGGGACGGAGCGATGACCTGACCTAGAAAGTAGGTCTAGGGCTCGAAACCAGGTGTTTTGAAGGCCAGAGATTTAGGACGTTGTCCAGGGCAAAAAAGAAACAGCCCATGTAATAAATGTGTGTTCATAAAAAGAATAATACGTTTAGTTTTTTTTTCTATAAATGAAATTTTGTAGTCGGATATGACTGATATATATTTAACTAGCCGACCGCCCCGGCTTCGCACGGGTGTAAGCTCGGCCTTCGGCCTCGCTACAAAATATAATATAGCCTATGTCACCCGGGGATAGTGTAGCTTCCCAACAGTGAAAGAATTTTTAAAATCGGTTCAGTAGTTTTTGAGTTATTTCGTTACAAACATCCAAAAATATAGATTATAGGTACACTGTTAGGGCCTGACTTAAAAACGTTACTCAAATTGATATATGCTTAAAATTGCTCTCAACTTCTCGCCGATAGCAATCCTCACACGTGAAAATGAGACAGAGCAATTTTAAGCATAGATAAACTAACGTTACTAATTGAGTAACGTTATTAAGTAAGGCCCTTAATAGCGCTCGAAGAACCGATAACCGATGGGGTAGAAAGGTTTTTGAGTGGAGACCATGAACAGGAAGACGCAGCGTAGGTAGACCTCCCACTAGATGGACAGACGACATTGTGAGAGTCGCGGGCAACCAGTTGATGCAGATGGCAAGCTGTCGTTCAGTGTGGAGGTTAAAGGGAGAGACCTATATTCAGCAGTGAACGTCTTCTGGCTGATGATGATAACACTGTTAATGCTATTTAATTATATAATGATCATTCGAAATGATAACAAATAACTTTCAATAACTTCAGATACACTAGTAAAAGACAATTCTGCAAGCTAGATATTTTGAAATTTAGATGGGTTCAAAAATGCGTCATGTTACTCATGATAATATCGCTCTTATATAAAGGTGAAATAATGGACCTTAAAATAGACATCCTAATTGCTATTTTAACCATGATTGTCCCTCTTCTCTTTCCATTACTCGCGGTCGAGAGCTTTTGTGGTCATGTCGCTTCGAGGTAGGCTTCTGAAATTCTGTTACGCCACAGAATTATCAATCTTGACATTTTAAAATAACGATCATTTTAAAAAGTGTGAACTTTTCAAAAAATTATTTTTATACTTATATTTCAATTCATTGCGGTCCATATTTCCGTAATATGGAGCCCGAAACGTTGTGCAGACAGGACGCCATTAAAACATGTAGTTTTATTCATTTGGTGTTAGTAAATCCTGCTGTATACATTTGTTCGCTTTTCCGTGTTTCCCAGCTTTGAAGTGGACTTTTCCTAATGGATGGCTGGTTTTTTTAACACTATTGATGTTGTGTTCAGAAAAATCCTTTTAGTATCATCATCATCATTTCAGCCATAGGACGTCCACTGCTGGACATAGGCCTCCCCCATCGATTTCCATAAGGACCGGTTGGAAGCGGCCTGCATTCAGCGTTTTCCTGCAGTCTCTTTTGAGTCGTCTGTCCATCTTGTGGGTGGACGTCCTACGCTGCGATTACCGGTCCGCGGTCTCCACTCGAGAACCTTTCGGCCCTATCGGTCATCTATTCTGCGTACAATGTACCCTGCCCACTGCCACTTCAACTTGCTAATCCGGTGGGCTATGTCGGTGACTTTAGTTCGTCTACGGATCTCCTCATTTCTGATTCGATCCCGTAGAGAAACCCCGACCATAGCCCTCTCCATAGCTCCTTTTAGTAAACAAAAAATTAATTCCCTTGGAAAATGCTTTTAGAAATAAAAGTACTTTTACGTTATTAAAAAATGCTTTAGAATAAAATAGAATTATTGCGTAAAAATATTCTACGTTATCTGGTGTACCAATCTTTTGTTATCATGATCTAAATTACATATTTAGATCAGCGTGTCTTTGAAGAAAAATCAACAACTTATTAAAATAGTTTTTTTTTTAACTGGCAAGTGCCTTTATTAAATAAACAAAATACTAGCTAAAACTAACACTAAATAAACAGTTAGACTGTCCATAGACCGTTGAAGATCTAAAGACAATCCAAATGCTCAAACCCACTATCAGTTGGCAGCGTACCCAGCATGCTGGCGGCATTACCACGTTGAATGGCAATGCTTATACGTTGAGCCAGATACACGCCAGCATTTTGGTCACGCGTCGCGTTAATCAGACGCTCTGAAAGATTTTTGAAAATGAGGTGAGCTCCCGGTCCCCAAGGGCCCAATGTCTCGACACCAAACGCCTCAAATATGTAACCACTGCCGAGGTTAGCATATTTGCTAACATTAAAATAGCATTAAAATAGTTGCTATTATAATTTACTACACAATACGTATGAAAGCTTAGCTTTTCGCAACAGTCCGGTCGAAATTATTGTCGCTTCTAGATTGTACACAAAATCAGCCCGCGGTTCCGCATGCGCTCTGAAGTTTTTTTTTCAAAACCTATTTAACCTAACAATTTGTAGTTTTTTTTTTAATTCTGTCGGTGTAAGAATTATTAGAATCGGTTCAGAAAACGCAGAGATCCTCCTACAAACTTTCGAAGTCGCAAACTTTAAATTTTTTATTCTTAATTTTACTAGCTTATTATGGCTTTGCCCACCTTGTTAATAAAACATGGCTTATGTTACTCAAGAATATAGCCTTTTATGAGTGAAAGTTTTTTTTAATAACATTAGTAGTTCTGTAGATTAACCTCAAACAAACAAAAGCATACAATATTTACCTACCTTTTTAATTTTTATATTTCTTCTATTTGTATAGAAACAAGATCATAATTTAGATAATACATGAAAAATTTTTTTATAAACGTGACCGAATTTCTGGCTTAACGCATAAGCATTGCCATTCAGCGTGGTAATGCCGCCAGCATGCTGGGTACGCTGCCAACTGATATTGGGCTTGAGCATGTCTTGATTGTCCTTCAACGGTCTATGGGCAATCAAACTGTTTTTGTAGTGTTAGTGTAAGCTTGTATTTTGTTTAGTAAATACCGTAAAAAAACTATGGACTAAAGTAACTAAACAAATACCTAACTGAACTAAATCTAAACTAAACTGATTAATATCTAAAACTATAAATTAACAACAGCATTAAGGTGCTGTCTTCGAGTGAGTTGTCCAAAAAGCTAGCGACATTAGCACATTGAATAGCCAAACTTTTTCTTTGTCCAAGGTAAATAACAAAATGTAAATAGATTATAGTAGTGTATAAAATTGCAGGCCACATCGCTCGAAGAACCGATAACCGATGGGGACGAAAGATTCTTGATTGGAGACCACGAACCGGAAGACGAAGCGTAGGCCCTCCCACTAGATGGACCGACGACATCGCGAGAGTCGCGGGCGTCCAGTGAATGCAGATGGCAGGTTGTCGTTCAGAGGTTCAGCAGTGGATATCTTATGGCTGATGATGATGAGTGTATAAAATTACCTGATGCAGTGGTGCTAGCAGTAGTTATTGAAACTGTACTGGTAGTAGAAGTCTGTGTATTTTCTGCAGTCGAAGCATTCGTCAACTCCACAATCCTGTCCACCGCTATACGATTCCCGGGTAGAATCCCAGCACTCTCTGCCTGTTCTTGACTTCCTTGACTCCCTTGATTCCTTTCTTCTACTTCCGGTTCCGTTATTTGAGGACTGGCTGGCTGGGCCAAATCATTAGCCACAATCACATTGACAGTTGTTAAAGATTCCAAATCATTGTTTTCGTTGCTGACGTGTTGATTGTCAATATATACTGCCGCCGATCTGGCCCCAAGCTGTTCCATGACGCTTTCAGCCAAAGAACGAGTTGACAGTTCATTAATGTCTATATCTTGCTTGATGTCTATGATAATCTGATGTCTTTTTGTGACGCTTCCACTGGGGCTTTGAACTTGATGCACGCTGATAGAAGCCTCGGACCCTGGCTGGGACATATGCTGCTGTATCACATGCGTCAGCTGACCTTCCAAACTGTCCCGATTGCCCGCCATCTTGTCCCACTTTCAAATTACGTTCCACTCATCACTAAGAAGATAGATCAGACTTTTTTTTTCAGTCGAGAAGAAGAATTATTGTGTGTTACTAAACTAATGAACACTACTATCACTGATGGGGTCTGAACACACTCAGATGGTAACGTCCTTGAACACAGTTCGGCTACTGCAATGCAGCGCGCAGGTGCATGAGAAAATTAGGTCAGGGGTGAATGTCCTACCGAAATTTTTACTTCCGTATCCTTTTGTGCGTCTTTTTTTTATAATAGCAGTATTTAGAGGCACATTATTCACATATCAGATCACATTGTTTGTTTTGGTAGCACAGTGTCCTATTTTAGAGGGCGGGCGGCGCCCGTAGCGACTGCGAGGCCTACGAAAGCGTAGTGGCTGCTACGCCGCCCAGCGTAGGCCCGTGGGTGGTACACTTCCGTGTATTTGTCTGGGGATGTTTCGGGCGATATTTTTGAGAAAAAATGTTTTATTGATGGTTGACGATTTTTTGTTTGTATTTTGATTTGATTTGTTAGCATTGTGTATTTAAACTGATTGATTGATTAACATTTGTTAGGCGAGAACACTTTTTACGTAATTTGTATCTCAATACTGCGGGTAGTACAGTTTCCATTTGCATCCAGAATATATTTATGTTGATAATTTTCTATACTAAGCAAACGTTTTCACGTACAAATTCTCCAAATTAAATGAAAACTATTAATTCAAATGTCAGATTAAAATTGAACTTTGCGTGAAATAAAAAAAAACTTCAACAAGGCGAATTTTGTTTTAATCTACGACTCTTTTATTCAACTAACAACAATCATAACAAAAGACCCAAAATAAATTCTTCGACGTATCTTAGAACTTTTCACCCCGTGTGTTTCCAACCCCAAGCGCTTACACGTGCAAGCGCATGCGTGGTTCACCCCATCCCCCCTCTCACTCTAATGTTACACAACTATCCTTCTCTACGCGCTTCGATCGTCGCCGAATGACGAAAAAGTACATAATCGAATTTATGTTCCCGGGTGTAGCGTTGGCAAGGAAAGCGGAACAAGGTGGGAAACGGCCTTGAGCCGTTTTGGAAAGAACATTTCATCTGTTTAATTACTTCTTTCCTATAAAACATCAACACCAGACTCAACGTTTCTTATCCATGTCCTACTGTGGCCCTAGTACGAGCACTTGCGAAAAAGTATTCGTTCCGTAAACGATAGCAAAATGTATGAAAAATTTAACAGCCCCTCTATCGGACGTAAAGGGAAACTGAATTTTTTATACATTTGCTATCGTTTACGGAACGAATACTTTTTCGCAAGTTTTCGTACTAGCCCCATTGTTGTGTAAACTTGTGTATAGCGTTTCTGACCTAAAAAAACACATCAGTCATAGGCCTGCACGTCAGAAGTGAAAACTTAAGTAGTAATTCACCTGTTCTACAAGAGATGGCGCTGTTTAAAAATATCATCATCGCTTAACGTCAGGCGAGTTGGCGGTCAAACCTATTCTCAATTATTATTATTTTTTAACTTGTTTTATACACTCGCGTCTTCATTTTTCACCGACTTCCAAAAAGGAGGAGGTTATCAATTAGACTGTATTTTTGTTAATATTTTTTTTGTTTCTTACCGTATAACTTTTGACGGGGTGAACCGAATTTGATGATTCTTTTTTTATTTTAAAGCTGGTGCTTCCCATATGGTCCCATTTTAATTTAGGACAGTTCAGATGAAGTCGGTTTTTTATATTGAGAATCATTAACCATATTTTAACCCACAAGATGGACAGACGACCTAAAAGAGACCGCAGGAAAACGCTGGATGCAGGCCGCTTCCAACCGGTCCTTTCGGAAATCGATGGGGGAGGCCTATGTCCAGCGGTGGACGTCATATGGCTGAAATTATGATGATGATGAACCATTTTTTTTTATATGAATTATTCTATGTAATTTTCCTGCCGTCCAACCATCTTTATGCAAAATAAGAAACACGTCGAATCGTTTTTTTGTTGCTGCGTGAAAGAGGAACAAACAAACAAACTCTCCCATTTACAATATTGGTGTGATTCCGTTATGTAGTTAAACATTTTTTTGCTAACGCTACATAAAGCAGTATTATGTAACGTCAACAACCAAAACATGGAAGCCCGCCGTAAACACGGTAGTATGTCAAACCGTCTGCAATCATATAACAATAATATTCATCATCATAATCAGTCAGAAGACGTCCACTGCTGAACATAAGCCTCCCCTCTTAACTTCCACACTGAACGACAGCCTGCCATCTGCATCCACTGGATGCCCTCGACTCTCACAATGTCGTCGGTCCATCTAGTGGTAGGCCTACCTACGCTGCGTCTTCCAGTTCGTGGTCTCCACTGAATAACCTTTCTTCCCCCATCGGTTACCGGTTAACTATAAATATCGGTTTTGAATTTCGTACTGATAATTATTTTCCGGAAATCCGGTCATTTTGATACTTTTCATACAAAATTTTCGTAAACTACTCTCAAATAACCGGCCAAGTGCGAGTCGGACTCGCGCACGAAGGGTTCCGTACCATTATCCATAAAAACGGCAAAAAAATCACGTCAAAGACGCTTGAAATATTCACAGAATATTGAGTTATATTATTCACTTTAAAAATAAATAAATTAAAAATAAAATTAATATTTAAGGGGCTCCCATACAACAAACGTGATTTTTTTGGCCGTTTTTATAGATAACTGTACGGAACCCTTCATGCGCGAGTCCGACTCGCACTTGGCCGGTTATTTTATCTAAATTTATTTTGTTGGTTTTGTCAATTTGCGACTATGTCGGCACCATATGTCGGTTTTATAGTGGTAGGACTCTTTTGCAGGGGTTCGCCTGGGGAAGTACTACACCTTTGACAGTTATTCAACCGCCAAACAGTAGTGTGCAAACACTGCTGTGTTCTGGATTGAAGGGCAATGTTTCCAGCGAAATTACAGAGCACACAGAGATTTGACATCTTATATCTCGGGGTGACGAGCGCAGTGCATTGCCATCCAGGGTTTTGAAATGTTGAAGTACAAAATTCTGAGTGGCGTTGTGCTGTTATGGGCAAGCGTGAAGAGCCATCAGGCGAGCGACTTTGCTCGTCTCGTCAGCCAGTATCATAAAAAAAAACATCATGTCCAATTGTACATTCTGTATTGTCTACTTAAATACATCGCACACCATTTTAAATAGTATTCGGTCCTTGAGGATAGCATATTATATACCTACTCTACCTATCTTTCATCTGTGTGCGTAGCTTAGCTGGCCTTAGTGTCTAGTCTACATAGTAGGATACGTACAAACTGAAGGTTTATCTATGACAATATAGCCTGGAAAGTATGAATGTTTTCTGTGACACTGCGGAGTTTTCAAGGCCGATACGCCTACCTTTAGACTAGGTCCAGACAAATAGCGCTTTGTATTTGTTACGAACGGTCATTGCCAGAGATCTAGTAAAAAAATAGTAAGACCAGGCGCGGATCCACCGTTGTGGGCATCATGGGCATGCCCACAACCCTAATACGTGACTTCAGTGACTTGTGACGCCCCACAGATTTACCTGCGTGAAACTACGATACACTGTACAAAATCTTGATCAGGCCATCATATAATTTTTTATAAACATTTCCTTTGTAGGAATGCACTAATATCGATCATGCACGAGCAGCAAGTTCGTACGCTGACTCGCACTTGCCCGATTTTCGGGTGGCTGTGACCACAACCATTTTTGGATCCGCGCCTGAGTAAGATTATTGGTTGTACTTTCAGATTAGAGAAACAAGGGAGATATTATGACATTTGGTACTGAGACGTGGTCCTTTACTGCTGGACTTTTGGAAAAACTCCGAATCACACAGAGGGCAATAACAAGAGTTGTGCGATAGAATCCAAAACGTGGATATTTGCCAAAGAACTAGAGTCATCGATATAGTTGAAATGGCAATGGGCAGGCCATATCGCTCGAAGAACCGATAACCGATGAGGAAGAAAGGTTCTTGAGTGGAGATTACGAACCGGAAGACGCAACCTTGGTAGTGGGAGGCCTCCCACTAGATGGACCGACGACATTGTGAGCGTCGCGGGCATCCAGTGGATGCAGATGGCAGGCTGTCGTTCAGTGTGGATTTCTAAGGGGCCTCCCTCTGTTCATCAGTGGACGTCTTCTAGCTGATGATGGTTGAGTGGCGGGTGAGAACGCATCAGCCCGAAATCAGACTTATAGTATTTGGCAATGGTATATTATATGGATAACTTCCGCATCCATTTTTTAATCGATTTTTAAGTCTACTTGAACCCTAAAAACCTAAACAAAGAATTTGCAACATTCCCAAAATACCGCCATCTATACGCAAATAGTGAAACTACTCGCAAAACTGAACCTTTAAAAGTAAAACTGCGAAGCTTAACGGGAGATAGCAGAACTAACTAAAGTTCGTTGACACCCAAATTGCGCAACTACACACAACATTTTCTTGAGGAACTGGAAGTACAGTTAGCTACAGAATTAAGTGGTGTTTCGGATTTGTTCATAAATTTGGACATGTATTGTTCTTGAAAAAGCTTTAATCGAGTTGTATTGAAAATATTGCTAACGATTTGGATATCTTTGATACTCATACAAAAATTAAAGTTGGTGATTTTTTAAAGTATTTTCATAAGAAATTCGATTTTGTAAGTAATTAATGATGATTGCAAAATTAAATTAGTTTTCTTTGTTATTTCGGTCTCTTGCTTTCGGCGTGTATTATGATTGCTTTTACAATTAAAAAACAGTATCGATCAGTATTTTTGGCTTGTAAGTAGTATATATGCGAGAAAACAGTAATGCTTCGAGGCCAAATAGTTTATTAAAAAAAGTTAGTTACAACCCTTCATAAATTTAATAATAACTCATAACAAAATGATAATCCTATATGATCATATAGGAAAGATATCATCCAAATGATAATGCTAATCCTATTTTTATACAATGTAAAAAAAACTTTTTTTTAAATGTAGAATTAGATTTTATGGTATATCACATTATAATTATGTAAAAATATGTGTGAAATGTATTTTTTTTTCATTAATAATTAAATATAACATTGAAATAATTATATAAAAATAATAATAACATCTGTCAACGCAATAAGTAAGGATTGAGAAATAAAAGGCTTTTTATTTTATTCATTTTAGGGTTCCATACCCAAAGGGCAAAACGGGACCCTATTACTAAGGCTCCGCTGTCCGTCCGTCCGTCTGTCCGTCGGTCTGTCCGTCTGTCACCAGGCTGTATCTCGTGAACCGTGATAGTTAGACAGTTGAAATTTTCACAGATGATGTATTTCTGTTGCCGTTATAACAACAAAATACCAGAAAAAATAGAATAAAATAAATATTTAAGGGGGCTACCATACAACAAACGTGCTTTTTTTGCTCGTTTTTGCTCGATATTGATAACGGCAACAAGTAGACGCTTTTTTTTAATTTATTTATTTATTTATTTAAAACACATAGTACGTTACATTTTGAGTTAGTAAGTTGTCTTAAAACCTAATTCTTGAAATATTAAATTGAAATATGCTTGAAATATTCACAGAATATTTAGTTATAAATTGAATTTAAAAATAAATTAAGAAATTAAAATAAAATTAGTATTTAAGGGGGCTCCCATACAAAAAACGTCTTTTTTTTGCTGTTTTTATAGAAAATGGTACGGAACCCTTCGTGCGCGAGTCCGACTCGCACTTGGCCAGTTATTATTATACTAGCGAGATGTATAAAAGTCACTACACTCAAGAATTTCAAACGAAATGGAATGTCACGTCAAAAATTCGTCGAGAAAACAAAAAATTACAATCACGGCGCGAATTTTAAAATAAAACTGTACAATGAATAAATTACGTTCGAAAAATATAGGTCGCCATTTGTATGAATGAAACGACAGGCAACGGTTTTTAGTTTTTTTTTTTCTGTTGTTTGTGATTGCGTAGGTATTTTAAATAATCGCTCGTGTCGTAGTGTACGCAAGGTCGCGAAGATGACTTATTAGTTATTTAATTTTAAATTGACTCATATAAATCTTCGACCAAAATAAAATTAACGGACGGACCCAGTAGAAGCGCAGTTTTGAAGATTACAAAATGAGCGCCAGCGCTCACTTCGTTTCAGTCGGTCTCTAGCCGTAGGAAGTGAAACACGAGTCTATTGTTACGCGATAACGAAACATCTGACAAAATTATGAATTCGTATGCTTTACCGAAGTGTAAATACACAAATAAAACCGATATCTATTTTTTGTAACAAATATAATGTACATTTTTATAACTAGGTGTTGAAGTATATGTCCGACGGTTTTGACTCGTTTTTACTGATCAAGGGCATCTGTTAGGGCTCGTCCATTCATTTTATTTTGGTCGAAGATATAAATAGTTAAAAAATAAATAAAATAAATAAATATGTGGGACATTATTGCACACATGGTCATCTGACCCCAAACTAAGCAAAGCTTGTAATATGGCTGCCAGAGACTGATATACATACATATATATTTTTAAATACATACTTAAATAGATATTAACACCCAGACATAGAACAAACACTAATGTTCATCACAGAAATGTTTGTCCTAGATGGGAATCGAACCCACGCCCCCAAGCGCAGAAAGTAGGTTCACTACCAACTGAGCCACCGGGGCAGTCAAATCACCAATACTATCTCCACATTATCTACAATTCCGCTTAAAATTATCAAATCATACAATCCACATCCACACTAATATTATAAATGCGAAAGTAACTCTGTCTGTCTGTCTGTTTGCTACATAATCACAGCAAAAGGACTTAACCGATTTCGATAATATTTTGCGAGGTAATAGTATATTATGTATCATGAGGACGGACATAGGCTATTTTTTCTGAAGAAATCGCGGACGAAGTCGCTGATACAGCTAGTAATGTTGTAAATGTGAAAGTGCGTTTATTTGTTTGTCCTACGTGATATTTTGCGTAGACATAGAGGGCCGAGTGACATGGCCATGGGGTACTTTACTTTTATTCCACGTGGACATTGGATTCCATCAGGTGCGCCTGCGCACTAGCAGGTGCAGGTGGTAAACCACCTACCACCGCAGGGCGCCACTAATAGGAAAATTAATAATTAATTTATTATTATTTTTGTAATATATAAATTCTGAGTGGCGTTGTGCTGTTATGGGCAAGCGTGAAGAGCCATCAGGCGAGCGACTTCGCTCGTCTCGTCACCCAGTATCATTAAAAAATAAAAAATATATATAAAGGAATCCCTGGTTCAGACTAAGCTTCTTAGTCTTAAGCATCGGCGCAAAGTTGCTAGTTTATCAGTTTTTTATCGGATACATTTCGAAGAGTGTGCATCAGATCTCCATGATCTAATTCCCTCCAGGGGCCTTACCCCTAGCTCGAAAAGTTGACCCGCATAGGTGTTATTTGTCTAAACGTTACCATCAACTACGACAAGCGGTAGTTATTTGATAGCCGCCAAGCTTTGTTATTTTCACGCACACACGCATAGTAAAACGGATTTTCGTTCATTCAAGTTAGACGCTTTTAAAAGATGCAGCTTAAATGAGTTGGTTAATTTTAGGTACCTATCAGGTACCTACTAAAAGTTGGCTCGCAAATGTGAAGCTAGGGGTAAGGCCCCTGCTCATTTTTCTATCGGACTGCCAGAGCGGGCACGAAAAATCGACACCGCTTTATGGTTGATATTCCGAAAACCCGTACGAAGCGCTTTGATTCCACTTTTATTGTGCGTACTGCTGGTCTGTGGAATGTGCTGCCTGAATGGGTGTTCCCCGAGTTACAATCTGGGTGTCTTCAAATCACGAATGAATCAGCTTCTTCTAGGCAAGCGTGCTCCATCGTAGACCGCATCATCGCTTAATGTCAGGCGAGTTGGCGGTCAAACGCAAGCCTATTTATGTATAAATAAATGTAATATAAAGGATAACAGAAAGCAAAGAGTTTTGATTGTAATTTGTTTTGTGTATATCTACACTAATATTATAAAGAGGAAAGATTGTACCTATTTTTGTATGTTTGTAATGAATAGGCTCCGAAACTACTGAACCGATTTGAAAAATTCTTTCACTGTTGGGAAGCTACACTATCCCCGGGTGACATAGGCTATATTATATTTTGTAGCGAGGCCGAAGGCCGAGCTTACACTCGTGCGAAGCCGGGGCGGACGGCTAGTAATAAATAAATCAAAAGTAAAAAAAGGAAGACTACTTATACTAATTCTGCGTACTTATTTTCTCCTTTAGTTTTATTTTATTTTTCACCATCGACAGGATTTGGAAGTGGCTCTCAAGCGAATCTGTTATTGAGCATAATTGTTAGCCGACTCCCAAAAAGGAGGAGGTAATCAATTCGTCAGTTTTTTTAAAATGTTTGTTACCTCTGAACTTTTACTGGGTGAACCGATTTTGATGATACTTTTTTATTTGAAAGCTGGTGCTTCCCGTGTGGTCCCATTTAAATTAGGTCCAGGGGCCTTACCCCTAGCTCGAAAAGTTGATCCGCATAGGTGTTATTTGTCTAAACGTTACCATCAACTACGACAAGCGGTAGTTATTTGATAGCCGCCAAGCTTTGCTATTTTCACGCACACACGCATAGTAAAACGGATTTTTGTTCATTCCTGCATCATTGCCTGTGCTTTCTTTTAACCACTTACAGTTTGTAAAAAGCATAATTTCAATTACTATTGCACATACTAACATATTCTTACTAGTTCTACAAACGCACATATCGAAATTAAGCGGCACACAACTGCAAATGATCTGCTCAAAATGTATACGCATGGATGACCGAGGGCTAGTTTCATTAGGTATAACGTTTCAATTATTTTTTTCTGAGGATTTATTGTTTGGATCTGGTTTTTTGAACATTTGCTCAGCATTGGAAAAGAACAATTTAAGGTGAAACGATTCACTTTGGCGGGAAATTCAAATTTCAAACAGTTTTTTTGTTCTTGTAGCTAGGCCGTGTAATTATTGTAAACGATAATGATGTTCGCGAAAATTGATTATTATTCTTTACAAACTCGCGTAAAGTTATTTATCTCCAATGCACATTATTACATACATTTATCAATAAACAAATTTATGCTGTTTCAAACGGTTTATTGCCAAATGTAAGTAATATGGTGAGTAACTGATTAATAGCTGTACATGATAATGTAAAGAACGACCAACAATTTTCGCGAACACTATGCCATTTCACAATAATTACCCGGCCTAGCTACAAGGACAACAAAACTGTTTGTAATTTGATTTTCCCGCCAAAGTGAAACGTTTCACTTTAAAAGTAATACTTTAGCTAACACGTCTTGAATAGGATTTTTACAAAATTTGTGCTTGTTTTATTAGTGCTCAGCGAGACATACACCTATGAATAGACTGTGTTTACTTGTGTCTGTGTTCTATTAATATTATTTCAACCCTGCCATTAGAAACTAGATAAATTATCTGTTAAAATATCATAGGATTGCTTTAGCGTTTATTTGCAAAGCAAAATTTGTCATTAAAAAAAAATACTTGACACTTGTTTAATATTAGCAGTAAATGTATAACCGCTAAAAATAACATGCTAATACCATTAATATAAATAACTTTATTACTTTCTCAAAATTACATGACAAATACCGAAATATTATTATAGCGGGCGTGTAACTCGTGATTTTTTTCATAAAAAATTGGCTTCGGTCATTTCGGTGTGGTCGCAAACCGGTCGAGGTGAACGAACTCTTTCGGCACCGTTTCTATAATGAACAAATGATTAACCGATAATCAATAAATGATTTACAAGAGGAAGATGAAAATGGCGCTAATTAAAAAGAAAAGATGATAATTATATTGAAGATGAATGAATTCGTTTAGTCAATTTTATTATTGATTGGATATGAAAATGCTAATGCAAATACGATAACAGAATATAAGGAATTTGTAATAAGTAGGTACTTGTCATACAAATGTATTTTAAATAAATTATTTTAATGTTTGCACTTCACTAGAAGATTTAAAATTAGTATAAATGTTTTATTTATTTATTTAATTTAGACTAAGTAGTTCTTTTTTATGATTTTTATTTATGAATATACGTAGGTAGGTATAGATAAATTATTTTAAGTTTTAGTTGATATTTAAGTTTATGTTAATTTTCTGTTTTTTTATGTCATAATAAATAAATCCTTAATTATTTAAATGTCTTATTTGTTCATTGTAGTTTTTAATAGCTGCAACGAGCTCTCATTAATTTCATTCACAAGTCAAAATAAGAACTGGGGCCTTACCCCTAGCTTCACTTTTGCGAGCCAACTTTTAGTAGGTACCTGATAGGTACCTAAAATTAACCAACTCATTTAAGCTGCATCGTTTAAAAGCGTCTAACGTGAATGGATGTAAATCCGTTTTACTATGCGTGTGTGCGCGAAAATAGCAAAGCTTGGCGGCTATCAAATAACTACCGCTTTTCGTAGTTGGTTTAGACAAATAACACCTATGCGGGTCAACTTTTCTAGCTAGGGGTAAGGCCCCTGCTCTAGTAAAAACACATTTTTACAACACCGGCTAGTTTTAATTGGCGCAGTAATAAAAATAAAAACATGGCCTTGGTTCGACGACCTAAGTCCAAAAACTGGAAGCAACTGATTTGGAGATATGGTCAAGTCTAGACTCCAGACTAACCACGTTATTTTATGACTGAAAAAGTTCACGAGGACTTTGGATTACATTCACATTTGCATGAACCAGGGTGTTACGGTGTAGCATTATAAATTAAATCTTTTTAAATTTCAGATATGAACGAAAACTTTCGTGCAAATGTACTTCATCATCATCAGCCAGAAGACGTCCACTGATGAACATAGGCCTCCCCCTTTAACCTCCACACTGAACGACATCCTGCCATCTGCATCCACTGGATGCCGGCGACTCTCACAATGTCGTCGGTCCATCTAGTGAGAGGCCTACCTACGCTGCGTCTTCCGGTTCGCCGTCTCCACTCAAGAACCTTTCTTCCCCATCAATATCAGTTCTTCGAGCAAAATTGCAGTTTTGGCAAATGTACTTGATTTGATCAAATCTTAACATTTGAAATTAGGTACATTTGCACATGCAAAGATGCAAGGATTTGTAAAAAAGGTTTTAAGTGTCTCTTTTTATGTTTTTGATATTAAATATTTTGTTTTAATAGTGACGTCACTTAATTATTTAGGGATACCTCTAAAATTTTGGGAGGTAAATACACTCGCTGACTTTAGATCTGACTTTGCCTTTGTAAAATATCAGTGATGTTGAAATATGGCAGCTTCAGAGGCCTCATTATAATAATTGAGTCATTCCTTTGCAATTTAAGTCTAATATTTAAGAATCTCTGTACTTATTTTTGGTAAATAAATAAATATTTAAAAAAAAACGGAGAAATCGTTATAGCCTTTTTTATTCTATTTTTTAATTCAACAATACTCGTAGTTATTAGATAATACATTATAATATTTTAAGGTACTTATTACATATTTTAACCGACTTCCAAAAAAGAAGAGGTTCTCAATTCGAGTGTTTTTTTTATATATTTGTTACCTCACAACTTTTGACTGGATGAACCGATTTTAATGATTCTTTTTATTTTATTTTATTGTAGAATAGGCTTGCGCTTGCGCTTTTTATTTGAAAGCTGGTGCTTCCCATGTGGTTCTATTTGATATTGGTCCTATTCTGACTTTTTTTGAAGTCGGTTTTTTATATTGATAATTATTATTACCTAGGTATTAGGTATTGTAGTGGTAGGACTCTTTTGCAGGGGTCCGCCTGGGAAAGTACCACACCTTTGCCAGTTATTCAACCGCCAAGCAGTAGAGTGCAAACACTACTGTGTTCTCGGATTGAAGGGCAATGTTTCCAGCGAAATTACAGGGCACACAGAGATTTGACATTTTATATCTCGGAGTGACGAGCGCAGTGCATTGCCATCCAGGGTTTTGAACTGTTGAAGTTCAAAATTCTGAGTGGCGTTGAGCTGTTATGGGCAAGCATAAATAGCCATCAGGCGAGCGGCTTCGCTAGTCTCGTCACCCAGTATCATAAAAAACCATTACGTGAAATAGAATGAAATGTGACTTCTTATTATATATTTCTTGCATCCCAATTTCCAGCATACAAAACAATCATGGCAATCTGGCAATGGTCTGGCCCACCAGCCTGTTTACTTTTTAATCGCGTCGAGACTGGCGAGTATACGAGTATGCAAGAACGCGTTCGTATAACGGACGCAAGCGCAGTTACTCAGTATGTGGGTGAGGCTAACTGCGAGCACCGTTACCGTCACGTCACTAGCTAGTGGTGGGGTTATTTGGGGGTGTGTTATCGATAGATTTTTGTGATTGATATACGAAGGTGAGTGATGTATTCGCCATTGATGTTGATGCCGAATCCGTGCCAGTCCAAGAGATTGAAAACGTCCTCCAAAGCGTTCGTGAACAGTTTCGGAGAGATAACATCTCCCTGTCTCACGCCTTTCTGCAATTGGATTGGTTCCGTGCTCTTGGCTCATTATGTAGGTAATGTTGAATATTTTTGGATGTAAAAAATAATAATTGATCTATAATTTTATATTATTGACATATCTACCAACACAGATTCTAGTGCTTATATGATACATAATGTTAAAATGAATGGATAATTACTAGGTATTATCAATTTATTTCAGTCAGCCCCGTTAGCTTATATAGTTGGTAGTGAACCTGCCTTCTGCGCTTGGGAGCGTGGGTTCGATGCCCACCTAGGACAAACATTTGTGTGATAAACTTTTGGGTTTGCTCTATGTCTGGATGTTAATATCTATTTAAGTATGTATTTAAAAATATATATGTACGTATATCAGTCTCTGGCATCTATATTACTAGCTTTGCTTAGTTTGGGGTGAGATGCCCATGTGTGCAATAATGGCCCAGATATTTATTTATTTATTGTATTAATGACACATGAAAGAAAATAACACCGTGTCCCATAAATTTAATGACGTCCAGAAATTCAATGGAAGAAATATATTTTTTTACATCTATAGCCTAACCAAGTCTAGCTATTGATAGATTGTTTATGACAATAATTATAAATATAAAAACCGGCTTCATAAAAATGTCAGTACTGGACCAAAATGAAATGGGCACCAGTTTCAAATAAAAAAAAATATCATCAAAATCAGTTCACCCAGTCGAAAGTTCCGAGGTAACAAACATTTAAAAAAAACTATCGTATTGTCAATCTCCTCCTTTTTGGAAGTTGGTTAAAAATAACGGTGTGTGGTTAAGATCACACGACACAAGTAAAAACTTCATCAAGGTTGACTGTATCTCTCCCCCACTTTACATGAACGCGGCGGCTCAGTATTATTCAATACCCTCACATAAAGAGCTCAGAGCACCTACAAAAGTTTTCACTTCAAAAAGAGCTATCGATAAAAACATCGACCCGCGAAGCCTCCGCGCATCACTAGTCAGTACCGTACGCTACGTCACGAAGAAAGGGATCCCAGCAACGGTACCCAGCCTTGTCGCGTGGCGAACTATCGCTTTTCTGTCGCGGCGAGATACGGTGCTTCAGCGTCTACAGATAGCGGGAAATGTTTACTGGGAACCGTCTGTACAACTATGTCTGTCTGTCAAGGTCCGGGTAATTTTTGGGGACGGGCAAACTTTGTTTCGAAATCCAAAGGATAATTATAATTTGGCTATTAATATATATTACATAAAAATTAACTACCTTGATACTGTTTTACTAATGGCCAATTTGTAGGTAGGTATAGGTAAATCCATCTAACACGGTGAAAAGGAAAATTTTAAATGTATAATTACCGTTTTAAACTATCACGGTTGTTCACTAAAGTTATATGATTATTTACGGGATATTTACCGTGGTAAGGTTGCGAGTCTTCCCGTGAACATGGTGCATGTAACTGCGCCGAAATATCGGGAGCTCCTTCCACAACCTTACCACGGTAAATATCCCGTAAATAATCATATAACTTTAGTATAATTACCATCTATCTAATGACAACTATTTACCTCCCCCCCCCCTCCCCTTGTCAGCAAAAGAAGTAAGCAAAGTTCTTACTCCCCTCTCCCATGCTTACGTAAACATTGGTATATGCATTTTTATTTTAATGTCAGTATTCTGTTTTTTTATTGATTCATGAGCAGCAGTGTCATAATGTGTACAAAAGTAAATAACTACTGCTGACGTAATCACCAAGAAATGTCGTCAAAAATAAGCAAAGCATAGACCTTTGCTGATGACCCTTTGCCCCACCCCTCTATAGTGATTTCGTAATACTTGAACCGTCCTATATCAAATATCTTAAATTGTTTGAAATTATATTGTTAAAGTTATCATAGATATCAACTCAATCAATAATATTAAAATATAATAAGTTGTTAGTAAAGAATTAATAAATGAAAATTATTTAATAGTTTAGTTTTATTTACTAATGACTCAATCAATAATGTTTGAAAAGCAATCGAAAAATGTTCAGGAGCCTCTATTTCATAATAATCAAATACAGTATTCGGTTATATTACGTAAACGCTATAAATAAACTTGACCTTTTGTATAAAGTCATTAGTTTTATGTTATATAATATAAGTACTTAATAGTTAACAAAAAATATGTATATAAGTTGAGAAAGGGCACGCAACCCGGAATCCATGGAGCTATACTTCAAAGAATAAAATCTTTGATCATATAATTATACAGTTTTGATTTTCCTTAAACTCGTGCTAGAACTAAAAAACTCTGCCAAAAATGGAAGGGGGAGAGGTATACGCATATTGCACGCACACTTCAATATTGAGCGGCACACAACTGCAAACGAGATGATCAAAATGTCATTAAATGGACGACCAAAGGGGAGGGGTAGGTACACTTCGATTTATTTTTTCTGAGAATAAAACAAAACACTTGACCTTTTTTAATCGCTACGAGATAGGTCAATATATAGTTCACTGCAAATCCAATCACAGTAACCTAGTCAAAGCAAAGGAAGTCTAGTCCAGGGATAGCAAAACCTAGGTCACATGATACGCACCTAGAATGCTAAATGAGAATTGGTTGTCACGTTGGAAAAACAACAGATGTCATGTCAACAGTCTGAGGTAATCTGGGCTTTTTTTAATCTTTCCTCTGTGAGAATTTTGGCGTCGCACTTTGTGGTTTTCGCCAGTGTCAAGTATTATATTCAAGTTTGAATTGATGAAATATAAGTGAAATGTAGTCAAACAAATTAGTCACAGTCAAGCAAAGTAAATCACGGTCAAGTTAAAGTCATAGAGGCTTCTATGGAGCTTTGGAAACCACACGAAAATACATGTTTCGCCAAGTTATATAACTTACCCACACTCAAGCACGTCCACGATCACTAAATAAATAATAATCCGCCATTATTACGCATTGACACAAGTTTAGGAAAATAAAATAAATAAATAGCTGGGACATTTTTGGACATATTTTTCAAATCTGACCTCAAACTAAGCAAAGCTTGTAATATGGCTGCCAGAGACTGATATATATACATATATATATATATATATAATATAATACAATAAGTCTTTCCCTTTAAGTCCGCGTTCACAGAGGCTTTGGGACGAGCCCTTATGCAAAAAAGTTGAAAAAAAATTATTACAAGATTGTGATAATGTTTCGGATCGGGCTCGTCTCCTTGCCACGAGTGAACGTGAGTCTGGCTACTGGTTGCAGGCAATTCCTTCTTCTAACATTGGGACCCTAATGGATAATTCCAGTTTTTCAATAGCCATAGGCCTGCGTCTGGGCATCCCTAGAACAGAACCCCACTATTGTCGCTGCGGAAGCGAGGTTGATCGCTCTGGGCACCATGGTTTGTCTTGCCGCCGCAGTGCTGGACGCTTCTCACGCCACGCCGCTCTGAATGACGTCATCCGTCGGGCTCTTGCCACCGTTAACGTGCCGGCTTGCTTAGAGCCGAACGGTATTTCACGTGACGATGGCAAGAGGCCTGATGGCTTGACGTTAATTCCCTGGAGTCGTGGGAGGCCTTTAGTATGGGACGCAACTTGCGCTGATACGCTGGCTCCCTCTCACCTCCAGAGCACATCAAGAGCGGCTGGTGCAGCAGCGGAAGTGGCGGAAAGCCTCAAACGGAGGAAATATGAATCTCTCGGCGAGGGATACATATTTCTTCCATTTGGAGTTGAAACCATGGGCCCGTGGGGTCCGGCCGCTCG
The DNA here is from genome assembly GCA_949125355.1 of Agriopis leucophaearia. Lineage (NCBI taxonomy): Eukaryota > Metazoa > Arthropoda > Insecta > Lepidoptera > Geometridae > Agriopis > Agriopis leucophaearia. The sequence goes on from OX421289.1 coordinate 3,709,673, forward strand.
GGGTTTAGTTAAAGAGCTGTCCAGACGCCTCATAGATGTGACGGGTGACCAAAGAGCTGGCGCTTACCTTGGCCAAAGAATAAGTTTGGCCATTCAACGTGGTAATGTCGCTAGCTTTTTAGGTACCCTACCCGAAGACAGTGACCTTAATGCAGTTTTTTACCTGTAGTTTATAGTTTTGGATAGGCATTCAGTTTTATTTAGGTATTTATTTAGCTACTTTATTATTTTAAGTTTTAGTTTTTAGTTAATATTTAAGTTTATGTTAATTTTCTGTTATTTAAGTTACCTTTGTTTCAATAAACTTTTGAAAAATATGATTCGGTCATATTGCTAAGTTAATACAATAATACAATATATATAATAAGACGACATGTTTTTTTCATGTTGGGGCCAAAAAACTAATCATGCATGTGAAAGGAAAAGCTTACCTAGTACCTAGTATAAAATCAAAGTTTAAAATTTAAAATAACAGTAATTTTAACACGCAAAATTGTGTTTTGGTCGAAAATATATTATTTTCGACCAAAACACAATTTTGCGTGTTTAACGCTTGACAATTATTTCATAACTAGCTGCAGCTAGCTATCCTGCAGAAACTTAATATTACCGTTTTGAAAAGCCTACCTGTTAATCCAGGAAATAAGCTTTTTTTTATGATGAAATGGGCCAGCGTTTGACCACAACTCACCTGATGGTAAGCGACGATGCGGTCTAAGATGGGGCACGCTTGCCCATGAGGTGCCTATTCACTCTTGTCTCGAAGAGTAGGTTGTAGTTTATAGGGAACACTGAGGCAGGGAGCGCATTCCATTCCTGGGGCCTTACCCCTAGCTTCACTTTTGCGAGCCAACTTTTAGTAGGTACCTATCAGATACCTAAAATTAACCAACTTATTTAAGCTGCATCGTTTAAAAGCGTCTAACTTGAATGAACGAAAATCCGTTTTACTATGCGTGTGTGCGTGAAAATAGCAAAGCTTGGCGGCTATAAAATAACTACCGCTTAACGTAGTTGATGGTACCGTTTAGACAAATAACACCTATGCGGGTCAACTTTTCGAGCTAGGGGTAAGGCCCCTGTGCAGTTCGAATTAAGAAGGAATTTTGGAAACGCTGCGTACGGACTTTATCAAAGTTCACGATGTAAGGATGGAATGACCGCCTCGATGATCTATGGCGGAAATTGGATGACGGGATCAGCCTGAACAGCTCTTGTGCACATTCTCCATAATGAAGGCGATATATAAGTGACAGACAAGCTACCCTCCGCTTATGCCGGAGACTGTGCGACATCTTCTTTTTAACCAACGCTTCATGCCAAACATCCAAATTCACGCAGCCATTACGGAGTTGAATCAGGGAAACACACACATACGACTATAAGCTTTTAGAATATTGTAATACATTATCTGTATATATTTCAAATCATAATTAGGTACAAAATACACTCAATTTACGTATTGCAACAAAATTTTATTTAATACAAATGTTTTTTCTTCTATAAAGCGTTCAGCGTCTAGCGGTACCTCTTAAGTCTTATCCGTTATTAAAAACTGGTAAATTACATATAACTGTAAAACTTTTCAATATAAAATGTATCTTGTGTTGATACAGGATTACAAACTATCTTCCGAATGTTATTGTGGTTGAGAACCTAGCAAGAAACTAAAATAATATAGGTATGCTCGAGAAAAACAATGAATAATAGAAAACCTCGACATTCAGTCATTTATACGCAAAATCCTGCATTTATTCATTAAAATCTTGGCGCCAAAATATTTTACCATAAAGTCCAGCAAAACTTTTAAAAATGGAATTGCAAATATTATTTAGCAAGTTTTTTGCTTTTTTGGTAACACGCGTTAAATTTCCGTCAACACGGTGTGTCAATAGTACATTGACCTTTGGAAGTCTCAAGTTTTGACCAATAAAATTAAACTTCGCACAAAATATTTAGGTGAGGTTGAGAGCTATTCTGTTAAGAACTTCTTTGTAGGATTTTGATGTAGTTATATGTCAATATTCTTTTTTTTTTTCGTATGTTGACAATTGCGGTTTCATTACTGATTTAACGATTGAATTTAAGTTATAATAAAGATTCAATTGAACACATAAACTATTTATCAATATATAAGTTTGTGTCTTTGGTTTAATTTAGGTTTCTAAGTTTAGATTCCAAATAAGTATATTTATCCATATTAATTTAAACTTACCTCGTATAGTGCTGGGCATCTTGTCAAAATAATCCTTTTCCAACCAATCACAAAAAAGACAATCCAGCGTCACAGTTGCAACCACACAAGTATTAAACAAACTTCATTTTCACACTTCCATTTTCAAAATCTACTACACTGTCTGATTCGCGTCACTGCAGCATCCACAGCTGTCAACGTCAAATCTCCCGCGCTTTCTTTTTCTTTCGGCAAAACGCACGCTCGCTATACGTCCTAGGGACGTGGTGTGGCGGCCGTTTGTGCTTTTTTCGTCGCAGCGCGCTCGAGACGGCGGCTAACTGTAATTTTTTTCGTGATGCGAACAGTGCTGTAACGGTTGAGCCCGGTTCTGCTGCCTCAGATCTTCTGCAGAATCGATTGCCGTTCGACAAATGCTTGAAACTCGTGGATAACTCGATTTATGGCTATCTGAAGACGTGATGGCTTTTTGAGGGTCAAGATAGATTGACAAGGTAGATTGTGGTGCAAGATTTATGTAAGAACCCAGGTTCTTCGTTTAAAATTACATAAGATTTTTGAGATGATTATGTCTGTGGAAAGCCTTAGGTTCTTTACATTTGTCCAGCATTGTGATTTCTTTCTACGACCCATTTGTTTGTTTTTGTCATCGCATTCATCTATGTTAAAATGATCCAAAAGGACGAAGAACTGGGTTAGAGCTTAGAAGTCTTATGGCACGTTGTCTTAAACTCAAATTTCAAGCGGTTGATTATGATATCAACTGGTGTATTATGATTGGCTGAATTTTCTATACATTAGTTGCCATTTGTTCGCTCGGTGTTTTGAGTGTGACTTAACCAATTAAAGCCTGCACTTACTTGGTAATAGCTTATGATATAGCCAAGTTATTCAACACAAATAGGTACAATGAAACTCTAAACTGCCTAACTGTAAAATGACCACTTTAGAGTTTTGCAAGAGCAAGACAAAACCTTTGTATGAATATTCAAACAAAAACCGTAGTCCATAGACGTTGCTGTATATATTAACAGATATTAGTTGCTCACTCGTCGTGTAGGCAATGGGTCTAGGTCTAGCCCTAGTGTTACAGATTATGGCGGTCCGAAGACCACTGAAATGGCATTTTTGTTGACGGAAGAAAAACACACTCCACTTGAATGTATGTTAGTTCTCAGTTCAATTTCAATGCTGGCGTGTATCTGGCTCAACGTATAAGCATTGCCATTCAACGTGGTAATGCCGCCAGCATGCTGGGTACGCTGCCAACTGATAGTGGGCTTGAGCATTTGGATTGTCTTTTGACCTTCAGCGGTCTATGGACAGTCTGTTTATTTTGTATTAGTTTTAGCTTGTATTTTGTTTAGTTAAAAGCACTTGCCCTATTAAAAAAATTGTTTTCTTCTGAATTTGTCGTTTGAATGTCGTATAAAGGCCAATGTGGATTGTATACCTACTCATGAGAAGCTGTGGAAAAGTCATCTTTATTCGGTTTTCGCTAAGTTCAAAATTATACCTCATTTACTAGAGTTTAGAACAGTCGAAGCGTGGTGGAGGCGCGACGCGCAGTTTTGAACCTACGATACCTACGGTAAATCGAATATTGACTATTTCACAGCTGCTTGTAAACCGCGATGAGGCCTCGACTCGCAGTTGACTTTGAGCCTCTTGAACAATGCAGTTTTGACAAGGTACCCTGCAGTGTCGGATGCAATGCAACGCATTATGTGGGATTGCATGCACCTACTAAAACCCTTTGACAATCTGAAGTAGGTATCTAGATTCGAAAAATTTGAGACAACAGCACATGGCAATGCAAGAGGGCCTTTTACTTGATTCTAAGACCCAAAATGGTTTATTGTTAAATTACTTACTCGTGAAAATATACATAGTGGTTTAAAAGATGATGTCTGATATAAAACGAAAAAATAATAAGGTTACACCGAAGTATATAAATAATTTTATAACAATAAAGAAAGTAGAAACAATACATGTATATTAAATGACACGATACTATGTGATTGCGATATACATATATTAAATGAGATATATTAATTTAAAGCAAGAAAAACTACTAAATGAAGCAGGCTTAATATAGCTTTTTTCTGATGGTTCCCGGCACAGAAAAGATATTTTTTTTGTTTATATTAGAACGGCTGTCAACGCATTTTTGTAAGAAATTTGTTGTAGCCACTTGCACCCATATAAACCCATAGCAACTGTGACGCGGAGTTCGACGCGTTGACATAAATAAGAATGTTCAATCACATATCTGTCACAATACCTGGCGACAGAGTTTCCTTCTCATTTCCGTTCTATTTACTTCTCTTTTCTGTGGTTCCCGGGATATCTGAAGAAATGCATTGTGCAAGGGGGTTCCCTAGAGTAACACCAAAGTGTTCTGATTAACACGGTGAACGTACTGCAATCCCCAAGCCGCTTGACAAGCGTGGGGATTATGGCAACACCCCTCTCTATGAGGGAGGCCTTGTCCAACAGTGGACGTTAATTGGCTGATAATGTGTATGTGTGTTCTGATTAAGTGTAGGTATCTTATTAATCTTACTATTAACATAATATATTGACCTTACCAACCTCTAAATTAGTCATGCACACCTCCGGCCTGGACCCAATAGTAATCAAAATATATAATACACTACCAGTACAGATAAAAGACATAGAAAATGAGAATAAATTTGCCAATAGGTACCCTAAAAGACATCATCATCAGCCAGAAGATGTACACTGCTGAACATAGTCCTCCCCCTGAACGACATCCTGCCATCTGCATCCATTGGATGCCCGCGACTCTCACGATGTCGTCGGTCTATCTAGAGGGAGGCCTACCTACGCTGCGTTTTCCGGTTCGTGGTCTTCACTCAAGAACCTTTCTTCCCCATCGGTAAAAGACATACTGCTCGCAAAATGTTACTATAGGTAGCCTAGACAATACCTGCCTACTTACTAGACAAATCAATCATGGAATAAATCGATCCGGTCCACACTTTGTTGCCATTCCCAATCAGGGTAACTATGCCTACTAAGATCTGTTAGTATGTGAATAAAAACTATCGAAGAATATTTATTTTTTATCCCCAAAAAAACATAGTTCCTATAGCGGATAAACATGCGGAGCACTCCTAGTGTACCTACTACATAGTAGTATTCTATACGTCATGGCTTTGCTACCTTTTTTAAAAGGTTTTTCTTTGTTTTTGGATGATTTAAAATAGCATTATAGATTTAAAAAATGATGGGTTATGGGAGCTTTTTGCGCCAACGTAAAGAAGTCGTGTCTCATTGTATTATTATCGTGAACAACGTTTATAATGGTTGATTATTATTTATTAAGTATAAATAACATGCATACATGGTGGATTACGGCCCATATTTTTATTATATTAACGTAATCTAATCCTCTCTCCAAGAGAAGGCCTGTGTCAGTCAGGCCAAGGGACCATCCATAAATGACGTCACACGAATTTTAGGACTTTTTAACCCCTCCCCCGTTCCTTGTCACAGGTTGTCACATTTTCAGAACCCCCTCCCCCTGATGTGATGATACACATTTTTCAAATTTATGCATGTATTATGTGTGGTACTATTTCAATTAGGTCCAGGGGCCTTACCCCTAGCTCTATTTTTGCAAGCCAACTTTTGGTAGGTACCTAATAGGTACCTAAAATTAACCAATTCATTTAAGCTGCATAGTTTAAAAGCGTCTAACTTGAATTAACGAAAATCCGTTTTACTATGCGTGTGTGCGTGAAAATAGCAAAGCTTGGCGGCTATCAAATAACTACCGCTTATCGTAGTTGATGGTACCGTTTAGACAAATAACACCTATGCGAGTCAACGTTTCGAGCTAGGGGTAAGGCCCCAGTTCTGACATTTTTATGAAGACGGTTTTTTTATATTGATAATTATTATCATTGGTTAAAAAGATACTAGCTATACTAGCGCCACTTTGACACTTGCAAACCACATTCAAGAATTTTAGTAATCGTACCATCAATATAAATAAACATAAAGTTTTATTACTACAGTTATATACTACTGCCATTTTGGTAATAAAAACTGTAGGTTTTTGACCTCAACTAGTAATTTCGCGTTACGTGGTAAATTTTTATTTAGCCAAGCTCATGTTTGGCTAAACGAGACGGAACCATTCGATTCACTGATTGTATCCTTCTACACTAATATTATAAAGAGGAAAGATTTGTACCTATTTTTGTATGTTTGTAATGAATAGGCTCCGAAACTACTGAACCGATTTGAAAAATTCTTTCACTGTTGGGAAGCTACACTATCCCCGGGTGACATAGACTATATTATATTTTGTAGCGAGGCCGAAGGCCGAGCTTACGCTCGTGCGAAACCGGGGCGGACGGCTAGTTATATATACAGGTATACGTTTTTTGAAGCAAAGTCGAATAAAAAGTATTTTCATTCTTTCTTTTTTTTTCAAAAAAATGGTGCTGGAGAATGATTTTGAAGTTAGTTTTTGTAGTGGTAGGACTATTTGTAGTGGTAGGACTCTTTGTAGTGGTAGGACTCTTTGTAGTGGTAGGACTCTTTGTAGCGGTAGGACTCTTTTTCAGGGGTCCGCTTGGGGAAGTACCTTTGCCAGTTATTCAACCGCCAAGCAGTAGTGTGCAAACACTACTGTGTTCCGGTTTTAAGGGCAATTTTTCCAGCGAAATTACAGGGCACACTGAGATTTGACATCTTATATCTCGGGGTGACGAGTGCAGTGCATTGCCGTCCAGGGTTTTGAACTATTGAAGTTCAAAATTCTGAGTGGCGTTGTGCTGTTATGGGCAAGCGTGAAGAGCCATCAGGCGAGCGACTTCGCTCGTCCCGTCACTGTCTCATAAAAAAAAATGTCCTAAATACTTACGCTTACTTTACCACTGCAACGCAAAGACAGTTTTTTTTTGTCAAAGTTGCCACGTTGTTGTACACCAAATGTTTTAGCTGACTGTACTTACCAACCTACAAACAAGAAGATCCGCACCAAAAATAATTTGTTTTGTCTATGATCCATCCCAACACATGAAAATTCCGAAATTAATTAAACCGCACATTAGAATGATACTGATAGATCTTTGAAATAGAGTTGTGAACAGATTAAGTTTCGAAGAAAGTGCTTGCTAAAACTTTACCTAAAAACTGATAAACCCGGAAAAAGGAAACCAAACAATAACTTGACCGCAATGTGTAAGTTATAGTTATCCTCAATCCCTCAAACTTGTAAAACAAATTCTGTTAAGTCATTATAAAAATCACAAAAGTTTGCGGCGTTCCCGCGTAAACAGAACAAGCCGGGTCAATGAACCAAACGGTACCGCGCATCTTGTCCGACCGGTGATTTGTGACGTCACCGCAGTTACGCTACTCGATCATAGGTGTCTCATTGCTTTTCGTTGGTAGGCCAATGAGATTAACCCTTTATCTCCTTAAAAAAAAAAAACATTGAAGGCTGGCTTTTAGGTATTAACTGCAGTAGGTAGGTACTTATTTTTGTTTATAGAGGTCCTAAGACCTATGTTTACTTATTCATTAAGAGTGATTTTTGCACAACCTATATAATATTTTTTTTTTTATATACAAACGTTACCTACGGTTTGAGGAGGTTTAACAGCTTTAAACACAAAACACAAACTACCTACAAAATGACTAGATAAGTGCATTGTTATTTTTTTTAAAGTTAGTATTAAAACTTTATGTTATATTATTATTTTTTACTTGTTTCAACGCCATCTGTTATTAAGTAGCATTTGGTACAATTACCGCCATCTATTAATATTTTTCAACGACTTGGCTAAATTAGCATTGATGATACTAGCGAAATTCGATAGATGTCGCCGGCTGCCATCTAGCTTTGGTAATCTGTCAAACAAACATAACGCGACAAAACAAATGTCAAACAAACCTCGAACGAACAACGATTCCATCATTCGTCAAAATCAGAACAGAAATATCGTTACTGAACTAAACGCGTATTTGTGTTTGAATTGATACAACTATCGAACGCATCGTTTGTTTCGTGAGATAATTAGTGTTGTGAGAGCCCAAAAGGCACGAATGTGATCCTGCGCTTCCATCAAGACACCGGCAAATACTTTGGTAAGCTCTTCAAACTGTAACACAAAATGCTTCTGGCTTTTTTATCTTGCTGCTGCATGAAAATGTAGATAAATTGTATTGCCACGCATCCTAATATCACCTAAATACGTACTCGACATCAATTATCAACTTTTCAAGGTGTTTTCAAGTCAGTAAATTCTGTCAACTCATGGAAGGTCATAAGCATACCTACAATGACCATTTGCTAATAAGTGAGTAAATTGACCTTGTTTCCGTCATTTCTGGCTATTCTAATACCTACTTTCCTTATTAACAAACGCACAGATGCTCTGCTCCGATGGTTATTTTAGTTCTACTGTATGCACCTATATTGTTTGTTTATGTTTAGACAACTTACTTGTTTACCGGCATTTTCCGCAATTAGGCCATTCATTGGCCCAGTTTGCATCACCCGGCTGCAGCCACCCGGTGTCCTTCAGGAAAGCCAGCAGCTCGCTGATGCCTGTTCAGGCTTCCCAGAGTGTCCTCGGTAATCTGAGGATAGTGTTTAGTTGTTTTGCCATGCTGCTGCACTTCAGCAACAAATGCGCGGCTGTTTCTGCAGTCTCCATGCACCCTACTCTACATAGAGGACTGTCTGAAACCCCGAATTTTGAAAAGGTGTTTGTTAACAGTCATAACAGACGTATTGAACTTGACTGACACACCGCTATTTGACCAACAGGAGGGATAGAGAAAATTGTCTCTTTCTCTCCCGTTAGTTGGATAGCCACCACGGTTCACCAGCCATGTTGACGTGTCTGTAAAGGCAGTGACCCAACAACTAGCCGGGGTTTATCACATTTTAGATTCAACAATCTACGGGAGTATCTCGGATTAAGTTGCAGGAAAGGTTCCCTTGATAGTTTGCAGTTTTTGTAATTGCCCAGTATTCCTTGTGAAGTCTTGTAGTATGTATGTTGTTGAATCGAGGATCTGATTTGCCTGATTGGTAGTGGGATTATCGGCTCTGGCTCTACAGGCCGTATGCTTGAGCCTCTCTGCACAAATTCTTTAGACAACTTGTGCCTATCATAGATACAGGCGATCGTATTGATTACAACATACTTTAATCTAGATTTCGACCATTTACATTATTAATAGACAATTCTCGAACCCTCGGTCAGTAATAGAGATAGGTGAACTTGGGTTTAAGTCAAACGGAGTTAACATGAGTAGAAATATGAGAATCCATTTGAATTCATGCCTCCATAGTGAATTCCATCCATTTGAAAAATGAGTAAGTGAGCCGTACTTACAGTTGTTTTATAAAGCTGTTTAGCGGAATAGTGAATAAAAAAAAAAAACAATTGCTTGTATACGATAATTTTAGTAAATTATAGATAGAGCAAGAGAGATATGCCTTAGTACTACTAAGGCATATATCTCCTTTGCATGTGTGATCATAGTATTTTTTTTAAGATACAGAGTGACGAGACTAGCGAAGCCGCTCGCCTGATGGCTCTTCACGCTTGCCCATAACAGCTCAACGCCACTCAAAATTTTGAACTTCGACAGTTTAAAACCCTGGCTGGTAATGCACTGCGCTCGTTACCCCGAGATATAAGATGTCAAATCTCTGTGTGCCCTGTAATTTAGCTGGAAACATTGCCCTTCAATCCGGAACACAGCAGTGTTTGCACACTACTGCTTGGCGATTGAATAACTGATAGTATAATGGGGGACCATCTGTTCCGGCTTTCAGCATCATGAACGGGTTCGACAATGTTGATATTGACAGTGTGGATCCAGCGCCTGCCCTAGCCCTTAAACAGGGTGAGCGAAGTAGTCTTTCGGCTCGCTTCTTTTCTGAAAACTATCATAAAGTAAATATTTATTTCGGAAACGTTGTTACATTATCTCATCTGTGTAGGTATACATTAATTGTGTCTAACATAGGTTATAATTGACTTAACAGCGGGCCCCAAACTCAGCAAGGCCCGTCTCTTGGTGATCCGTGAAATAGAATTGTCTATATATGATTTAACACGCGCGTAGTAGGTAAAATAACATTAAAAATCAACTGACCGATTCTCAAAAGTTTAAACTCCGGGTTTGCCAAAGAGGAATGTAGCGCAGCGTGATTGGTATTAAAAGAATAGACAGAGTTCGCAATAACACACTGCGCTCCATAACTGGTGTGTTCGATGTGGGCCAAAAGGCTGTCAGATTAAAATGGGATTGGGCGGGACATGTGGCGCATGTGAACTCCTACCGATGGGCCAGGATCGTCACACAGTGGGTGCCTGATGGACGACGCAGTCAAGGAAGGCCTAGGAAACGCTGGCGTGACGATTTTGACTCATTCAGGAGAGTTTGGCAAGAGGTGGCAGAGGACCGAGGTTTAAGGAAGGAAATGGGGGAGACCTTTGCCCAACAGTGGGACAGTATAGGTAAAAAAAAAATTCAAAATAACATTAAAAATAGGCGAACAACCGTTAAATTAAATTTGCATTACAAAAGAGATAAAATCATACAGGAATCGATAATTTTTCTAGATTAAAAAGTAGCCCATGTGCTAATCCAGGATGTAAACTACTTCCACATGAAGTTATGATGCTTACAAACAATGCAAGTGCGCCTCGCTGCCTGCTTCTTCGCTCCCCGAGGCGAGAAGCGCATTTTTTTAATCGTTTTTTTTTTCTTTTTTGGCATTTTGGCGTCCTTTGCTATCTGGAGCTTAGAGCGATTACTCCGCTTGCTTTATCCCAGGGCTCTGAACTGATCGTCACTCTATCCGGTGACAATCAGTTTTTGGATGTTGTCACCAGGCTTACGAGCTATGTGGCCAAAGAACAGTCAAAAGTACCATGGTAACAAAAACACCATGGTCTGGTCACCCGGTCTATGTAATTCTACCACTGGTGAATATATCAGGGGATCTATATCAGGGATGGCGAACCTTTATAAGAATACGTGTCATTTTTTTATATAAAAAAAAAGTTATTAGGCCAAGACAAGCCATCATTGAATCTTGAGTTAGTGACTAATGAAGAAAGAGTTTTTTGTAAAAGAAAAAGTTTCTGTTTTTTCTACTGTGTTGCTAGTCATAATATGTCAAATAACTTATATTAGGCTCCTACTTTGTCGGCGAAATCTACGAGTAACCTGTAGGACCTGTCCCTCTCAATCTTTTACCGTTTAGGCATCACTGGTAGCCCCGTAGGTACGCAATGAACTATTGTTACCTACATGACGTCAAATGTAGAGGAAACATTATTTTTTTCCGATCAGGTAGATACATACATTTCTTAATTTTGACGTGCCTGAATAATTTTACCGAGTGCCATCAAGGGCACGCGTGCTTGCATCAAGGGTTCGCCATCGCTGCCCTATATCATCTCTCTATCCTGAAAGATCAGATCCCGATATAATAAAAACAATTAACAATCTCTAAAGTGTGGCCGTTGAAGGAATACGCCTGATAACATTGTAAAAAGCTGAATGGAAACAGTAAATTATTCTAATAACTTTTACTAGATTTTTGATTGTAAGATCGTAGCTTTTCACAAAGCTATTGCAGCTGTCAAACACATTCTCTTAGCAACCGGACTGGAACAAACTTCATCATCATCCATAAGACGTCCACTGCTGAACATAGGCCTCTCCCTTTAACCTCCACACTGAACGACAACCTGCCATCTGCATCCACTGGATGGATCCGTGACTCTCACGATGTCATAGCATAGCTCCCTTGATTGCCCGTTGTGTGACTCTTGAGTTTCTCCAAAAGGTCAACAGTAACTTACTTTTTGTCAACTGGCGACATTTTTGTTTTTGACGTTGACATTTCAAGTTCATTTTTAGGGTTCCGTACCTAAAGGGTAAAACGGGACCCTATTACTAAGGCTCCGCTCTCCGTCTGTCCGTCCGTCTGTCACCAGGCTGTATCTCATGAACCGTGACAGTTAGACAGTTGAAATTTTCACAGATGATGTATTTCCGTTGCCGCTATAACAACAAATACAAAAAAATAATAAAAAAAATATTTAAGGGGGCTACCATACAACAAACGAGACTTTTTCGATATTGATAACGGCAACAGGTAGACGCTTGAAATATTTACTGAATATTTAGTTATATATTGACTTTAAAAATAAATAATTAAATTAAAATAAAATTAATATTTAAGGGGGGCTCCCATACGGTACGGAACCCTTCGTGCGCGAGTCCGACTCACACTTGGCCGGTTTTATTTTAATTTATTGGCAACTGGATACAATGTCCTTAATGCCTAACTTATGTAAATAAAATAATAATTATTTTTCCTAATTAGTTTTCCTATCAAATTAACAAAATATTTAAAAGTTCTCATTCGATGTTGCCATTTAATGCCAATAATACTGAATGCAACATCGCATGGACGAAAAACATAGCAATTAGTCTAACAATCCAACATAAGGGAAGTAGCCAAGTAAAAAGACCTACCCCATGTGGAGGGTAAAACCTCGTGCCTGGTAACACTGAGACACTGGCCGAGGTAGTTATGCGTATACAGCCAGAGGTGAAATACGGCGTCCTCCATAAATATTGATTTTATGCGAGGGGCGGCGGCCGATTAGGGTTGTCGCGAATTGTAGAGTCATAAACTGATCTGCTCACTAACTACACCCAGCGGTTTTACCTGCTATCCTATAGAAACTACATTTTACCGTAATAATAAGTACACTATAATAATTTTTATAAATAGGCATACATATTACACATTAAAATATAACACGATTTTATCAAGTGTATTATTTTTTTGAGGGTGAAAACTTTAGGCGCGTTGCGCACTTTTGGGTGAACAAAAATCATGAAACTCGCGACAACGTCACGATGTACCGTGTATTTTAAAACAGCGCCACCTCTTGTAGAATAGGTGAATTACTACTTAAGTTTTCACTTCTGACGTGGAGTCCTATAATAATAATTTATTCAAAAAAATTGCATTACAAGATAACTATACAATACAGTCTTACTTAGGTATATTAAAACATATGCCTGAACTAGGTGATCCTGTGTTTCAGGCGAGGGGAGCTAATATAGTTCTTAAATAATCACAAAAATTATTAGTAAAAAGTACAGATTAATCTTAATAATGGGTAAACTATACAAATATGACATTCTTAAACATAGTAACTTTTAAACTTTCGCGATTCGAACACATGTTTTCATATTTATCGGGACTTATCGCGCACTATTAAATATAGGTAAAAATAGATACCTTTCGCTCGACGTTTCGACCATGTTACAATGGCCGTCACGAGCTGGCTGAAGGTATCTATTTTTACCTATATTTAATAGTGCGCGATAAGTCCCGATAAATATGAAAACATTCTTAAACATGTTAAATATTAATAAAATAGCTAAATTAACATAAACATACCGAATATAGATTAAATAACACGGCTGCAACTAAATCTATATAATAATAGGTAAAATCTATATAACGATAGATATATGACTATCCTATGTGTTTTTTTATTGTGACACTTAAGTTTGAAGATGGTTTGTGACAAGTGCCAACCCTAAACCGCAAAGTTAAAGCTCCTGGGATGTCACACGTCTGAGGGCAGTGAGATGTAAGAACGAGATAGAATCACGACCCGCGTGCGTCGGTGCGGGATAGCGATACATCTGCCTCCTCACCCCTTGCCTACTTAGATGATTCTTTTTATTCAATACGATATGCGTCTTTTGTGATTTGGTTTCTTTTTAATTAGAACACGCTGTGCTTTGCGGTTTTGCTCGCAGTTTTCCCCCATTTTCAAACTACAACTACATAAACACTGTTTTAAACTATCACGGTTGTTCACTAATGTTATATGATTATGAACATGGTGCATGTAACTGCGCCGCAATATCGGGAGCTCCTTCCACAAACTTACCACGGTAAATATCCCGTAAATAATCATATAACTTTAGTACAACTACATGATTATCATTATAAAAAATCGACCTTATAATAATGTCAGAACTAGACCAAATTGAAATGGGACCACATCGGAAAGCACCAGCTTTCAAATAAAAAAAGAATTATCAAAATCTGTTCACCCAGTCGAAAATTCTGAGGTAACAAACATTAAAAAAAACCAGTCGAATTGAGAACCTCCTTCTTTTTGAAAGTCGGTTAAAAATAAGGTTATATAGGCTTAATATGGTAGGTACATCAAAAGAACTAGCAAAAATATAGTAAGGAAATATGCTTATAAGTTCGGTAAGTACATAAATAAAAAGCAATATCTTTCCAGATTGTGATCAGGTTTTAATAATTCATCATCATCATAAGCCAGCAGACTTCCACTACTGAACATAGGCCTCCCCCTTAGAACGCCACACTGAACGACATCCTGCCATCTGCATCCACTGGATGCCCGCGACTCTCACGATGTCGTCGGTCCATCTAGTGGGAGGCCTACTTACGCTGCGTCTTCCGGTTCGCGGTCTCCTCTCAAGAACCTTTCTTCCCCATCGGTCATCAGTTCTTCGAGCGTTGTGGCCTGCCCATTGCCACTTCAACTTGCAAATTTTAATAGCTATGTCGGTGACTCTGGTTCTTTGGCGAATATCCGCGTTTTGGATTCTATCGCGCAACGAAACTCCGAGCATAGCTCTCTCCATATAATTGCCCGTTGTGCGACTATGAGTTTTTCCAAAAGGCCAACAGTTACAGACCACGTCTCAGTATTACTTCTGGTACTTTAATCTTTAGAATATATAGTTAGGGTAACTTCTCAGTTATATACTCGTCCCGGTTTCCACAATGTCTCGACACGCTCTTGGCCAGTTATAAATTAGTGTGATAATTGCTACCTACTTCAATAAACTTTTTTATCACGATGAAATTAAATACCAGTTTCGATCAATTTGGTATTATTCGACAGTCTAAAAGGAAACGTGCCTAAGTGTTTTATTACGCGATTTTTTGCATTGCAGCTGCCTGTATCAGCGTTTTTTATGTAACATGCAAGTTCGGTTTTGTTCGGGGAGTGACATTTTATAGTAGCATTATTAAATCTACACTAATATTATAAAGAAGAGAGATGTGTATTTTTGGATGTTTGTAACAAACTAACTCAAATTCTACTGGACCGATTAAAAAAATTCTTCTACAGTTAGATTGATACATTATCCCTGAGTAACATAGGCTATGTTTTATGATATAAGTAATTTTTCTATTTTAAATAACCGTATTAGTAAAACATGTCGGGGAGAAATAAGCTGATTGGCTTCTTTATAAATCGGTGAACATACATTAAAAAAGAAAAAACAGCGGAACATAGAACCGTTCTCCTTTTTTGTAATGTCGTCGGTTAATAACAGGTAACCGTTAGGCCCCTGGACCTGATTAGCATAGTAGCGAATCAATAAATAGCACAGCAGCTATAACGGAGAATGCTCTGATGAACTTTTTGACCTCATTCCTCCATCCCGGTTTTACCACCGAGCTGGACGCCATCGCCAGAAATGCCATCCACATATTATAGATACGTGGAAGTCTCGCACTGTTAGATTTAATCGACTGTTTCTGCCACGTACCTGTAAGTTGTGAAATGGTTTACCACCTTCGGTTTTTCCTCCGAGGTATAATTTGGACTGCTTCAAACGAAGGGTGAATAGAGTCCTCATAGGTAGGCAACGCACTGACAATGCCCCGGGTATTGTAGGTGTCTATAGGCAGCGGTGACCACTTCCCATCAGTTGGCCCGCAGCTTGTTTGCCACTTATTCTATTTAAAAAAAACAGCAAGATTTATATACTCAGTGGGCTAATAGACCAGGGTCGATAATTTTTAAAACCAAAAAAAATAATAGTAGGATGACACCCATTAGAAAAGGAGGAGGATATTATAAAAATGAAAGGAAAAATAAATTACGGGTGATCTGAGTTCGGGAAGTGGGAGAGGGTTGGTTGGTTTTTTGAATTTTTCACATAAATTTTGAGGTTATGTGAAAAAAGTGTATCCACAGAAGTTTTTGATCTTTTTATTACCTACAACTTTGCCATTTAACTTTTTTTCATAGGACTTGTAGTTTTACCGGAAATCGAGATAAACCATTTTTTACCCTTAAACCGCCTCCCCCCCCCTCCCACTTCCCGAACTCAGATCGCCCGTAATTTATTTTTCCTTTCATTTTTATAATATTCCCTTTTCTAATGGGAGTCATCCTAAAAATTTTTTTTTTCACTTTTTATTATTTTTAAAGTCTTCTACCCTGGTCTATAAAGAAGGCCTGCTGAAGATAATGATGCAAGCAAAATCAATCTTTCTCATTACGTTGGTAACATTACTCCAAAACAGTTATAAATACAATTCGATTTATAGGAACGAGTTCGGATCAATATGTCGACCGTTGAGTGATCTTTCCGCTATTTTCTTCTTTTATTAATAGTTTTGTGAGCTTGGACTGTAAAAGCTAACACCCAGAAGCTACTTGAAGCTTTCGACATGTGGTGCTATCGGAGAATGCTACGTATTAGCTGGACACAGAAATTCTCCAACATCAGAGTACTCCAGCGCATCGGCAAGAGCCGTGAACTACTTCAGACCATCAAGAAAAGGAAAGTTGGGTATCTTGGCCACGTTTTGCGACACCAAAAATACCAGATTCTCCAGTTAATAATGATGGGCAAAGTTGAAGGCATACGACGCGCTGGAAGAAGGAAAAAGTCGTGGTTACGTAATATCCGGGAGTGGAATGCGAAAGCTAGCGTCGAAAAATTATTCCACTTAGTATATAGGATAGTCAGAAGTTTGCTGAGCTGACGGCCAACCTCCAGTAGGGAGAGGCACTTGAAGAAGAAGATTAATAGTTTTAGTTTGTTTTATAACGTAGACGGTAGTTTTGTTTTAAGTTTCCCATTGAACTACGATGCCACAGACAGATACACAGGCACTTCTTTCCCACTGGGCACTCTGGGCACTTGCCCTGGGCCCCGCGATAGATAGGGGCCTCGTACGAACGAACGTTCAAAGTAGCGGAATCTGCTAGTAATTAATATATCTTTAGTTTTTACTTAATAGCTTAGTTTTATATCGGCGTTTGTTAGATTGTTGAATAACGTTTTATTTTTATGCCATAGGTGGCAATCAAGCAGACGGGCCGCCTGATGGTAAGCAGTCACCGTCGCCTATGGATACTTGTAACACCAGAGGCATCACAAATACGTGGCCGACCCTTTAAGTCTCAATTAACTCGCCTTTTGAAGAATCCCATGTTGTAGCACCTAGGAAACACCGCGGAAGGGTAGCTCATTCCACATTTTGCGGCTATTACATTATAAACGGAAGATGTATCCATAAAGCACCCAAACCAATTCATCAAACGTACATACATGCCGCGTCAATTTCCTTCCAAAGCTTGTAATAACCGTCCAATTTACCAAGACCTCTCCTGTGCCCACCACCGCCTCAGATAAGCGCTAGCTGTGAGGAGTATAGGAGGAGGTGGTAGTCTTTATTCGCTGGTGGGTTTCACGTCGTCGAGAGCAATGACCTCTATGGCATTATGGTGACCGCTTACCATCGTAAGCGGATCGACAATATATCGATAAGTGTCGATGTTTCCCAGTATTCGTGTATTATTAACCGACTTCCCAAAAGTAGGAGGTTAAAGAAAGAAAGAAAAATATTTACTTATGACAGAAACAAAAGATACATCACTACATACCTAGTGTAAAACAAAGTCGCTTCCCTCTGTCTGTCCGTCTCTTTATATGCTTAGATCTTTAAAACTACGCAACGGATTTTGATGCGGTTTTCACTATCAGTTTGATAATTTTTCACGGAACGTTTATATATATATAATAAAACATATACCCGTGCGAAGCCAGGGCGGGTCGCTAGTAATATATAAAGTGTTAAAAACAGGAAAATTATAGTTTCTGTCACAAATCGGCCCCAACTCAGCATAGTGCTGGGGCCTTACCCCTAGCTTCACTTTTGCGAGCCAACTTTTAGTAGGTACCTGATAGGTACCTAAAATTAACCAACTCATTTAAGCTGCATCGTTTAAAAGTGTCTAACTTGAATGAACGAAAATCCGTTTTACTATGCGTGTGTGCGTGAAAATAACAAAGCTTGGCGGCTATCAAATAACTGCCGCTTATCGTATTTGATGGTACCGTTTAGACAAATAACACCTATGCGGGTCAACTTTTCGAGCTAGGGGTAAGGCCCCTGGTCGTATAAAACCAGCGCTGGTCTTCCGTTGGAACCGACTGCTGACGGAAGTTACCAATTCGATTGTATTTTTTAATGTTTGTTACGTCAGAACTTTCGACTGGGTGAACCGATTTTGATGATTTGTTTTTATTTAAAAGCTGGTGCTTCCCGTATGGTCCCATTTCAATTTGGTCCAATTTTGACATTTTTATTAAGTCGGTTTTTAGGGTTCCGTACCCAAAGGGTAAAACCCTTTGCCCCCCTATTACTAAGGCTCCGCTGTCCGTCCGTCTGTCACCAGGCTGTATCTCATGAACCCTGACAGTAAGACAGTTGAAATGTTCACAGATGATGTATTTCCGTTGCCGCTATAGAAAATACTAAAAAAAAATTTTTGGGGGCTCCCATACAACAAACGTGATTTTTTTGCTCGTTTTCGCTCGATATTGTTAACAGCAAGAGATAGACGCTTGAAATATTCACAGAATATTTAGTTATACAAATATTCACTTTAAAAATCAATTATTAAATTAAAATAATATTAATATTTAACGTGGGCTCCCATACAAAAAACGTGTTTTTTTTGCCGTTTTTATAGAAATTTGTACGGAACCCTTCGTGCGCGAGTCCGACTCGCACTTGGCCAGTTTTTTAATATTGATAATTATTGTAAACATGTTTGTTACGCAATTACTCCGCCAATTCTATGTCTGGGTGTTAATATCTATTTAAGTATGTATTTAAAAATATATTATATATATATATATGTATATCAGTCTCTGGCTGCCATATTACAAGCTTTGCTTAGTTTGGGGTCAGATGACCATGTGTGCAATAATGTCCCAAATATTTAAAAAAAAAAAAAAAATTACTGATTTTGAAGATTATTTCTTGTTTGTTAGAATGGTACGTCATACTTCAGTGGTGGTTCCATTTAAAGTTTATTGAAATTAATTCAGCGCTTTCCGAAAAAATTTACAAAAACATAAAATATACACGTTTGACGGTTTGGTTTGTGGTTCCCCATTTAGCAAAAGTTTTGATGATGACTCTGTTATTTTTAGGGTTCCGTACCCAGTGTAGTGAGTGTAAACGGGACTCTATTACTAAGCCTACGCTGTCTATCTGTCTGTCTGTCCGTCTTTTTGTTCGTCCGTCCTACCTTTTAATGGCTGCACCTTTCGAACCGTATAGACAGCCAGTTGAAATTTTCACAAGATAATATTTTCTTAGTAATGTATGTTTTCCTTGTGTGTTTTTTTATTAATAATTATCTTACGGTTCGAAAGATACAGCCGTTAAAAGGCAGGGCGGACGGACGGACTGACAGACAGACAAAAAGGCGAACAGAGAGACAAACGGACAGAGAGACAACTTAGGCAGTAATAGGGTCCCGTTTTTACCCTTTGGGTACGGAACCCTAAAAGTCCAGGTCCACCACCACGCACCACCGCAGTCCCGAGTCCGTGGTCCACGCGGATGTAACAATAACAACAATAAATAAACATGCATTAGTATACATGGGATATACACCCAATAACATTACCCTCTTTCTGGAGGCAATAGGGTAAAAATGCGTTATCCGTGACCTTATGTCGACCGCTAAAAACAAAAACGATGTAAGTCTAGTTTAAAAAAAAAAATGCCTCGATGGCGACTCATTTCTAATTATTCACTGAGCAATGTATTGAATTGAGATTAATGTTTCTATTAATCAAAACCAGTTTGAGAAATCTGCAGCTAATGAATATACATGTATTAAAAACTAATGTATATAATACCACTAATGTTTTAAACGAAAAAGTTTCGATTAATGACTGATCTCATTCGAGTGAATGGAATTGAATAAATATCATAAGTTATTTTAGTGTTTTGACCTCAAATGTTTTACCGATTTTTTTATTACCGGATATTTTTAAGGCAAACGTTATAATTAGGTATATCCTTGTAATTCGAGACCCTAATGAAATGTTTCTGCTTATATTTTTTCTTAAAGGATGTTTGTATAATATTTCATCGATCCTTCCAATAAATTTTAATGGAAATGTCGACCCCGCACAAAACTGCAAAACCTCTGGACACCGTAAACCGTATGCGACTACTGCGTATATGGAACTTTTTGATAATAAATTATTGGGGGGGGGGGACTTGTAACAAATTTCATAACATTTTCGCACTATTTAACATTGTTTAGAGCGATGTCAATGTAACAGATACAAAAAAATTCTTTGACGTTGAAAGATTTTGACAATTACAGGTTGCGTTCAAAGATTCACTATTATGAGGATGGGAATCAAGATCCCGTGATGTGCAGACTGGCTTTACTAAACTCTCAAGCACTTATTTGCTCTGACAGTAGCAACAACAAATAATATTTATAAAACTGCAATTCAAGAACGTTACGCGATAATAATAGTAGATTGCTACACAAGGGATGTAAGTGATCTTTTACACATCAGATATTTTGGCGAACGAAGCGACGAGGGCGCTAATAGTGTGAAGGTGTAAAAGATCACCTACTCGCGTGTGTAAATTATCTACTTTACATCCCTAGTGTAATGTAAAACAAACAAAAAACCTGAGAAGATCAGTTTCTTTTTTATATTCCCGCCAAAAAAAAGGAAAGCACCAGGTCAGGTCACACGACAGAAGTTTTACATAGTTAATTCACTTCATTTTACAGAGTAAAAAGTTTCTGACATGGTACAGACCTACATGGCCGAAGAAAAGGAAAAGTAAGCTCAATGGTATTTTTTGACAAGGGACTAGTTCGATTTTTAAATTACCTTACCTCCCGAAGGAGGCAAAGTGATGTTTACCGCCCGCATTTGAGACATCAATGACCCACTTACCGAGCACTAGTGATGGAAATAACACCACAATTTCATATTTTTGATCCTTGCTTAGAAAGTTTGAATCCAACAAGTGGTTATACAATTCTAACTATTCAAATGTCAAGGAATTTGAATATCTATTATCATAAAGCTGATAGTGAAGCTTCTGTGGTGACATCGGATATAAGGATTCTAAGAATGCGGGTTTATGATTTTATAGTCCTACTCTGTTTTATCGTTAATCTCTGCTCGTCGCTCCGAATCATGATTTTTGAAATATTTTTATCACGGAGTAAGGATATTTACTGTTAATGCAGTCAAAGTTGCGTTTAGAAAGGATATTTTTATTCTTAGGTATTTATTTGGGTCTTCAATGGTCAATAGTATATTGATTTCAATTTATTCTATCAAAACTGCTTGCGATTTATGTTTTTACTCTATTTTAGGTTTATATTCGTCCTTATATATTATTAAGACGAATAAATGCTATGCTTAGACAATCACATTTTGTGAATTTTTAAGTATGTTTCCTTCTTTTGATTCTTAATTTTTTAACTATATTCTAAGCTTAGTAACTACTTAATTTCTTTTGTAATGATATCTGCTCTAGGTTTTTGTTTTTGCTCTATTTTAGGTTTATATTCGTCCTTATATATTATTAAGACGAATAAATGCTATGCTTAGACAATCACATTTTATGATATTTTTAAGTATGTTTCCTTCTTTTGATTCTTAATTTTTTAACAATATTCTAAGATTAGTTACTACATAATTTGTTTTATAAAATCTGCTCTAGGTTTTTGTTTTTGCTCTGCTTTAGGTTTATATACGTCCTTATATATTATTAAGACGAATAAATGCTATGCTTAGACAATCACATTTTATGATATTTTTAAGTATGTTTCCTTCTTTTGATTCTTAATTTTTTAACAATATTCTAAGATTAGTTACTACATAATTTGTTTTATAAAATCTGCTCTAGGTTTTTGTTTTTGCTCTGCTTTAAGTTTATATATACGTCCTTATATATTATTAAGACGAATAAATGTTATGCTTAGACAAACACATTTTGTGATATTTTTAAGTATGTTTCCTTTTTTTGATTCTTAATTCTTTAACAATAAAGCTTAGTTACTACGTAATTTCTTTAACAATAATATATGCTGTAGGTTTTTGTTTTTGCTCTATTATAGGTGTATAATGACGTCGATTCTGATGCACCTTTTTCTAAACTAAACTAAATTTGACAGCTCTAAAATGGTTGCCATCCTTTTCTGCCGCACTGAAATGAAAAAAGACGCCGATAATTTTAGTCCTGTCAGATTAGTTTAGTTTAGATAATGGTACGACAGAATTGATGCCATTATATATTTAGACAGACACAGTGTTTGTAAAATATTTACTAATTAATACAAGTCATAGAACAAATGTTGTCCGGTATAATGTAGGGAAGCTAACTGCAAGGTTTTAGGTGAATTAAAAATAACCATACTTATACAATTAGTACAAAAAGAGTTAAACAGATTTTTTTATAATAAAGAAACAGAAATCGCAAAAAACCCAGTAGGTACTTTTTATTGTATAAGTATAATTTGTAATAACGAGGACTGCTTAAATATTCTAACAGTAGCGGAGTTTTGAAGGTGAATTAAAATATCATCAGTATTGTTCATTGCAGCTGATTCGTCTGGCTTAGACTTCGTATTCTCCATTGTTTTATTATATTATTTATTGTTATCCATTCATTATTCATAATCATTCGTTTACAAAAACATGGATGTTTGTTTTAATACGAAATTCACAGAAGTGTCCTGAGTGTCAATATTTTAATAGAAAAACTTTTTGGATTATAGTTTTATTTTTGCACTTTGTGTGTTTTTTTCTGTCTCAAATAAACGATGTCTGTCTAAATTAATGTAAGTAAATCCATAAACAATCTACGGACTTGCAACAAAATGTGGACTAAACGCACAAGTTACCTTAACAGTTAGTGTGATTTAGTCTACTTTTGTTTCTGACATTTTAAGCTAACCCGATATCCATGGTTTTAAATATCTATGTTCGTAATCGTAAATAATTAAGCCAACATCTACAATATCTAGTATTAATGCAGATAAATATAGATACAATTCTGCTATGTCATTATTTCTGTGTGTATTCATTTGCATTGCAAATACTATTCTTCAGAGTATTGCTGTTTGAACCGGGTTTCCGTCCGAAGCGTTTTAATACACTATTAAGTACAAAGAGCCGTATAACATCGGCCGAGGGCAGCCAGGTAGACGTGAAAGAGACAAAACCATCAGCTTTACGCGGCTACATTTTAACACGGCGTTTATACCCCGCTCGTAGATCGACGGACTTTCTTTCAACCCCGCTCAATCAATACAATAACTGGAATCGTCGCCATTCGATGCCAATATCAAATGTTACGCCTAAAATAACGCTTCCGTCGTATCAAACGTGAAAAATTACCCTAAAAACGTGTGCGATACGTTAGTAATGCGTCGGGTAATGGCAGGACGACGCATTGGTTAGGTTTTGAGCGCCGGGGACGCGGCGACTCGTAATCTGCGATCAAAATGGAAGCCGGTCGGCCATCTTAGGTCCGCCGCGAGCGAGAGAGCGCGGTCCACATCGGGAATTTGGGAAATTGGTGTTTTTTTCTGTTGTAAAGAGAGCAGTATATAAGAGGTCGGTAGGCAGAGGACAGGGAGCGGGGGTAGGGGGGGATCCCGCACGGGCAAAGCGGTGTGAAGGGAAAGAACTGCGGCTGGTGCGGACGGGTGATGTGTCGCGGGATGTGTCGTTGGATAGTTCGCCAATAAATCAATCTTGTTAAGCTAGTTTGCATGTAATGAGTAGGAAAAAATTATATTAATTCCGAAACCGAAATAATAGTTACGATTTCAGTATTTTTACTTTAAATACAACAATTTTTTATATTATAGGTACCTAAAAATCACAGACAACAAAAAACTACAAAACATTACGTATATTGTTTTAGACTTTTATATCTAGTTACAAAACCAAATAAGTGTATTTTTGCGTTTTTTGGGACCGTCCATTCCCATAGCAAAAACTATCGCGAATCCGATCCATTATTTTTAAAAGTACCGTTTAATAATATAAATCGTTAATAAATGAAAGTCGTGGTAACGCGTTCATTGTTCTCTTCGGATATATCCGCCGATAAGTCCCTGAACTGCCACCGCCTCGTGCACCCACCACCTATCTTTCATTGCACGTACGCGAGGCGCGCGGGGGGGCGTCCGCCGCGCGGCATACACGGAGCCATCTTGCTAGCGGTCGTCGAATCGCTCGCGTCTCCGCGACACAAATCGCTCCTAATTCGCACTAATTACCCATAAAAACCATCAGAAACACTAAAAACCAGTGCTAGAAAGTGTACATTCAGTGTTACGTCAAGTGTTCGAAACATTGTTGACACAAAATTGAGTGTTGTTGTTTTATGTGTGTGTGCATTCCGCCTGTCTAGGTGAGTAGTCACTAGTCTTTGTGCGCGACAATTATCATTCTGATCGATTCGGCCCGCGCGGGGGTGTGCAGCCGGCCCGTTTTATATCTTTTGTTGTTTTGTAACGCTACGAAATCAATAATTTTAGTGGCGAAGTGGCTTGGACGCTAGCTGGTCCTTCACGCTCCTAAAACCCTTGTGTTTTATCGGATTATACGTACATTCTGTGGATTGTTAAAGTGCGAAAGTGCCAACGCTCCTAGCTAACGCGATAAGTGTCTCAGGTATTCAATTTTTATTACTATTAAACAAGGCTTGCTTCTATAAATAGAAGTGGCCAGGTGTAACCATGTTACTTAATGCAGTTGGAATCACGCTTGGGTGCTATGCAGCACAAATTATTACTGTGTGGTTTAAATGCATGCATTGTTCAAGTTTTAAATAAATACGATTAGCACTCGAACTGCTATTAGAGAAAGTGTGGTTTGAGCTCTAACTATTCACGATTTGTTTTATACCTAACTGTAAGAAAATAACGTTTGCTATAATTGTACGAAATTCATGTTGCCCTTTTGACGTTAATGTTTTGTTTGTTTTCGGTGTGTTTTAGTTATATTTTTAACAAAATCTACTTTCTAGTTAGCACTTAGGTAATATATCGTTCGACGGACGTGAAAATTCTAATTTTAGGTTTACTGTCCTTTAGCTACTTGGTGGTCGACACGTATCACAAGCCATGAAATTTTCGCCATTAAATAATGGTATTGTATCCAGTAAAAAATAACACTATATTTATATAATTATATTAGTACTTAACAGTTATTTACATAATTGAACCAATAAAATAAAACAATTTGATATAACTTGGCATGACGGACAACCTATCAATAAATTATATTATATTCATGAGAATGCAACAAATCGATTAACTGACGTTTTTAGCTTAGTAGTCGACATGATTTTATGACATCTCGCTGCCTATGTCTAATTCCAGGGTTTACGCTATCTATATAACTAAATTTCATTCAAATCTGTTCAGCCATTTCGGAGTTGAGCAACTTACTCACTCACAACCTATCAAACAAAAAAATTTGTGTGATTTATAAATATTTAGTCTGTCATTGAGTGTGTTTAGAATAAAAACCCATAAATCTTAACTAGGTAGGTATAAAGTTTATTTCTATCCAGCATGTAAAAACATTTATTATAATAACTATGAATAAACTATAAAGTTGACGTAATTTAACGAAATATTTGTCGTTTGACGAACGTGAAATTTGCTAAAAATAGTTTTTCTGACTTTTTCTCAAAGAGGGCGAAATTATTTAATAAAGTTGATGAAATTTTACGAAATATTTGTCGTTTGACGAACGGCTAAAAGTATGATATAACTGACTTTTTCTCTAAGTGAGCAAAATTATTTTATAAAGTTGACGAAATTTAACGAAATATTTGTCGTTTGAAATTTGCTAAAACTAGGTTTTCTGACTTTTTCTCAAAGTGGGCGAAATTATTTAATAAAGTTGATGAAATTTTACGAAATATTTGTCGTTTGACGAACGTGAAATTTGCTAAAAGTATGATATAACTGACTTTTTCTCTAAGTGAGCAAATTTTTTTTATAAAGTTGACGAAATTTAACGAAATATTTGTCGTTTGAAATTTGCTAAAACTAGGTTTTCTGACTTTTTCTCAAAGAGGGCGAAATTATTTTATAAAGTTGATGAAATTTAAAGAAATATTTGTCGTTTGACTAACGTAAAATTTGCTAAAAGTATGATATAACTGACTTTTTCTCTAAGTGAGCAAAATTTTTTTATAAAGTTGACGAAATTTAACGAAATATTTGTCGTTTGAAATTTGCTAAAACTAGGTTTTCTGACTTTTTCTCAAAGAGGGCGATATTATTTAATAAAGTTGATGAAATTTAACGAAATATTTGTCGTTTGACGAACGTGAAATTTGCTAAAAGTATGATATAACTGACTTTTTCTCTAAGTGAGCAAAATTTTTTTATAAAGTTGACGAAATTTAACGAAATATTTCTCGTTTGACGAATGTGAAATTTGCTAAAAATAGGTTAACTGGCTTTTTCTCTGAGGGGGCGAAATTATTTTATGAAATGTCATTACAATACATATGCCCACAAAAATCTAGTTTTGACTAATTTATTTACTGCCATTTCTATTTGTTTGTTTTATTTGCTCTGAGTATAATAACATTGTAAAAAGTTAAAAAATTTGGAACCTATAGGGACATTTTGGAAAAGGGAACATTTTTACCGACTTCCAAAAAGGAGGAATTTATCAATTCGACTGGTTTTTTTAATGTTTGTTACCTCAGAACTTTCGACTAGGTGAACCGATTTTGATGATTGTTTTTTTATTTGAAAGCTGGTGCTTCCCATTTAAGTGTGTCCCGATTCTGACATTTTAATTAAGTCTGTTTTTTATATAGATAATTATGTAGCTTTTTTTCGTCAGAATATGTGAATTTTTTGTTACCATAAAATAAGTTGGTCGCATCGCATGGTAATACACGTGTAATTGGCAGGTTAGGCACAGCCGATAAGAAATACAGTTTACACAGTACAAATAATAGTTAATATACGATGTCGCGATAAAGATAGGTCAACACAACATTACATATTATCATTCATTCATATATGTACGTTTTTTTACGCTCGTTACGGTAATAGATAGATTGAGTCAGTAAAATGTTTTTCATTACTCATACTCGGAAAGTAGGTCTGAAGTTGCCTAAAGAGCGGGTTGAAAGTAATACATTTCAGCCCTAGGGAGAATAACTTTCAACTGACAGTGACAGTTGACAACTGACGACACTAAAATTATTAAAAAAAAACTAGTTCTAATTTCACATTTGTATTGAACCATGTTCCAACTTTTATTTCTTTTCTCCTCAGAGGATTATGGTCCCGCACTTCTTGTGCATTTGCCAGTGTCAGTTCATGTTTTTATTTTTAGTTTCCTTGTATTCGTAATGAAAAGCACAGTGTTTACCTCTGTGTTTACTTTCTATCCTAGGATAACAATGTACTTTTTCTCTACATGGTAATGTGTAAATTTTTTGAAGAACACTTCAGTTTTTAGTCTGACATTTCTGGTTGAAGGCAATAAAATTACATGGATTAGTAGTATTACGGGCCGAATCGAGAATCTTTCTCCGTTTTTGAAGTCGGTCAATAAGTCTGCGTTTGATCTTGATTTTTAACCGACTTCCAAAAAGGAGGACATTCTCAATTGGACTGTGCCCCAGCTGTGTGTGCTGTGTGAGTCGTTGTTACCCCAGAACTTTGTACTGGGTGAACCGATTTTGATGATTCTTATTTTATATGAAAGCTGGTGTTTCCCGTGTGGTCCCATTACATTTTGGTCCAGTTCTGAAATTTTTATGAAGTCGTTGGTTTTTTCATATTGATAATTATATTCTGACATGTCTGGTTGAAGGCAAAAAAATACATCGATTAGTAAAAATTCGGGCCGAACCGAGAACCTTCCTCCGTTTTTGAAGTCGGTTAAAAAGTATTCCTTTGATCGTGAGTTTTGACTCGCCTGATCTTAAGCAGATGGAAGGAGCCACTTTCCCGTCCGCAGTTCTCTAGCTTGTGCATTTTGACATCTCTACATACCTAGTATAAAACAAAAGGACCACATCAAAAACCGACTTCAAAAATATATGAAAAACGTAATAAGTGCCTATAACTTGTTTTCATATTTATCGGGACTTATCGCGCACTATTAAATATAGGTAAAAATAGATACCTTTCGCTCGACGTTTCGACCATGTTACAATGGCCGTGGTCACGAGCTGACTGTCAGCTGAGTCAGCTCGTGACCACGGCCATTGTAACATGGTCGAAACGTCGAGCGAAAGGTATCTATTTTTACCTATATTTAATAGTGCGCGATAAGTCCCGATAAATATGAAAACATGTGTTCGAATCGCGAAAGTTTAAAAATTACTAAGTGCCTATACATTTGAATGTTGCCCTCGATTTCCCTGGGATCCCATCATCAGATCCTGACTTAGTTACAATGGGACCAAAATTGGAAGTATACTCTACCGAACAAAAGTTTTTTTTCTAATCGGTGAACATACATTAAATAACTGGTCAAGTACGAATCGGACTCGCGCACGAAGAGTTACGTACCATCTACACTAATCTACACTAATATTATAAAGAGGAAAGATTTGTACCTATTTTTGTATGTTTGTAATGAATAGGCTCCGAAACTACTGAACCGATTTGAAAAATTCTTTCACTGTTGGGAAGCTACACTATCCCCGGGTGACATAGGCTATATTATATTTTGTAGCGAGGCCGAAGGCCGAGCTTACACCCGTGCGAAGCCGGGGCGGACGGCTAGTTATCTATAAAATCTTAAACATAAACCCTTAAATATTTATTTTATTCTGTTTTTTAGTTGTTGTTGTTATAGCAGCAACAGAAATACATCATCTGTGAAAATTTGAACTGTCTAACTATCACGGTTCATGAGATACAGCCTGGTGACAGACGGACAGCGGAGCCTTAGTAATAGGGTCCCGTTTTACCCTTTCGGTACGGAATTCTAAAAAAAACATTGGAACGTAGAACCGACCTCCTATTTTGGAATCGGTTAATAAAGTCGCTTTCCGCGTCTGTCTGTCTGCATATCACTCCTACACCACGCAACGGATTTTGATGCGGTTTTCACCATCAGTTAGATAATTTTTCACGGAACGTGTATAGTATATATATATATATATAATAAAACTTACACTCACACCCGTGCAAAGCCGGGACGAGTCGCTAGTTGAATATATAATAATTATCAAATAGAAAACCTAAGCTTCATAAGAATGTCAGAACTAGACCAAATTGAAATGGGACCACACGGGAAGCACCAGCTATCGAATAAAAAAAGAATCTTCTAATTGGGTTCCCCGTTCTGAGGTACCAAACAAAAAAACTGTCGAATTGAGAACCTCCTTCTTTTTGGAAGTCGGTTAAAAAAAAACAGTCTGAATTCACAAAAAGTGACAAAACGTTGTTTTGCTGTATAATCATAAATTCATAACAGAAACAATGAAATGTTTTGCTCGTTTCAACTCCTCTTTATAATTTAGGTTCTTAAAACATAAGCTGTCTCTTTTCCTCTGTTATTTCTGAAGATGTGACCCCATCAATAAGTTCTTATTAAAGGCCAAATCCCGTCCGAGAATTAGCAAAAAGGATGCCCATATATCTGAGCGAACAACAAATGATTAGTCTCTGTCGAAGACCGGCCGGACCGTCGAGATACCATCTCTTGGCTAACGACCGATGAATCAGCTCTGCTGGCGTCTTTAGGCTACGTTATAATCATGGAATTAGAAACCAGTAAAGCCCTGTCCTAGGACAAACAGTCCAACTTCAAGAAAGAGTCCGTGGTCAACGATGCTGGTATACCAACTAACAAAATAATCTATACTTCTGTAGTTTTGTTATATTTTGTTTCATACTGTTTGCTGAGCATGAAATAAAGAAAAAAAAAATAGGTTAATCGAAGAACCCAAATTGGGCTGGGCAGCGTTCGGTAAACTTCGTAACATTTTATTTGTATTGCACGGGAATTACGTAAGATTAGGCCGGATACTCCGACTATAGTTTCAACCGCATACGGCGGTTTTTATCAAAGAATGCGCGCGCGCGGCTGCCTCTCGCTTTGCACAACGCAACGTCTTCTCGTCCGAAATACCTCAGTGCCTTACGACGAAAATCTTCAACTAGTGTGTTGCCTTGCCAATGATGACTGAAACGTGGTCTCTCACTAAGAGCCTCATTAGCAGGCTCAAATTTGCACTTATAACAAGCTATGGAGAGGGCTATGCTCGGGGTTTCTATACGAGATCGAATCAGAAATGAGGAGATCCGTTGACTAACGAAAGTTACAGATATAGCCCAACGGATTAGCAATTTGAGGCGGCAGTGGGCAAGGCACAAATCACTCAGAACAGATTGGGGCCCAAATGTTCTCGAATGGAGACCACGGACTGGTAAGTGCAGCGTAGGTTTTCACCCACTAGATGGATAGACAATCTAAAAGAGACCGCAGGGAAACGATGGATGCAGGCCGCTTCTAACCGGCATTTTTGGAGATCGATGGGGGGGAGGTCTAAGTCTGTTAAAAACGTTGAAATGCGCGAGTGAGATAGCCATGCGTCTTTAGCTGCCCTAAATCCTTTTATTTAGCTGTTCTTGATTAGACATAAAGCTCGAACGGTCCACGGTGCAAATGGCAACCCTAACGACTTACAGTCCGACCAACTTATATCCAGAGTTGAGTGGGAGCGCCACCAGCGTGTTTTAAAAACCAAAGTAACAGCCATTTATATAAAAAGTTTAGTTTCATCGTTTAGCTACCTCAACAGATAACTTGGTCGGACTGTACCTAATAAATCGATTCGTCTACGTCTGTCCCGGACTTTGCTCCTCTCTTTTACTCTTCTGGTGTTAAAGGGGGTTAGCTGATGGATTCGGCTCTTTGGTTTTGGTTATTCCAATCAGTGGTTATGGCACTTTGAACTAGGTGATACTAGCTGCGCCCCAAGGTTTTTTTAGCTATTTTTGTCCGGGATTAAAAAGTACGACTATTATTAATCCAGGATAAAAATTGAAAAAGTTAAAAAAATAATCATAAATGTGTCAAGTTACCTATTAGTTTACTATTAGAATAACATAAAACTAATAGGTAACTTTTCACATCTATGATTATTTTTAAAACTTGTATCCTGGATTAATAGTCGTACCTACTTTTTAATCCCTGACAAAAATATCTAAAAAACCTTGGGGCTCAGCTAGTATCATCTAATTTAAAGTTCCATAACCACTGATTGAAATAATTCAAACCCAATTAAATATGAACACCCCGATATTGAACAAACACAAATGTTCATCACATGAATGTTTGTCCTAGGTGGGAATCGAACCCACGCCCAAATCGCAGAAGGCAGGTTTACTACCAACTGCTCCAATGGGGCTATTGAAATCTCAAACCCGGCGCAAAACTGCTAGACATCTGTACCCTTAGTACAAGATTTGACAGTTTTCGAAAACTTTTTTCGTTTCCGTATTGTCCCATACATTTTAGTAAAGCGCCTCTAGCGGAAACGCGGATGAACTAAAATCGGTAGTAATCGGCAGTATAGGTTGCTTCACTCAAATACGAAACATAGTTTCGAATAGCTTTCAGCCCAGCAATGTATGCATCAAAACGAAAACGAAAAAAGTTTTCGAAAACTATCAAATCTTGTACTAAGGGTACAGATCACCATGAGCGACTGCTGCGTACATAAGGAACGTTTTTAACTGAAAATAATTTACGAGTATCTATACATCTATACATATAATAAAAAAGTAGAGAGAGTAATTTTTTTTATTGCGAGATATCAAAAAAAAACACACAGGGCGTCTGAAAATAACCAGCTGAACACGTTAAACACAGTTTTTAGAATTTTTGTCTGTTTGTCCACGCACATCTCACATCCACATCTACATCTCCTAAACCACTGGATGGATTTCAATGCGGTTTTCACTAATATGCTTAGTTATCACCAGATTGAAGTGAAGGCTATGTTATTTTGCGCAAGGGGTGGATAAAGGGAGGAAAAAAGGGTTGAAGGTTTATATGAAAATCTACGCGTACGAAGTCGCGATCAACAGCAATAGTTGTAAATAATTACATAACATTTCTTTAGACATCCATTGTCTAGTCTAACTGCACTGCTAAGGGATCGAAACGTCACAAATTAATTTAAAAAAAACAACTGGCCAAGTACAAGTCGGACTCGCGCACGAAGGGTTCCGTACCATTATCTAAAAAAACGGCAAAATAATCACGTTTTTTGTATGGGAGCCCCCCCTTAAATATTTGTTATAAGTACTTTAATTTAATTATTTATTTTTAAAGTGAAGATATAGCTAAATATTCTGTGAATATTTCAAGTGTCTACCTGTTGCCGTTATCAATATCGAGCAAAAACGAGCAAAAAAATCAAGTTTGTTGTTGGGAGCCCCCTTAAATATTTATTTTGTTCTGTTTCTTAGTATTTGTTGTTATAGCGGCAACAGAAATACATCATCTGTGAAAATTTCAACTGTGTAACTATCACGGTTTATGGGATACAGCCTGGTGATAGACGGACAGACGGACGGACAGCGGAGCCTTAGTAATAGGGTCCCGTTTTACCCTTTCGGTACGGAACTCTAAAAACGAGGATTTTAGGCAATGTGCCTATGTTAGCCGCCCCATCATATCCATAATAACTTAAATAAATGTATTTTTAATTAATTGCTTTGGTATAATAATTAATCAACTTTTTTTTTTATGATACTGTGTGACGAGATAAGCGAGGTCGCTCGCTTGATGGCTCTTCACGCTTGTCCATAACAGCTCAACGCCACTCAGAATTTTGATGGCACTGGATCCTTGGATGGCAATGCACTGCGCTCGTTACCCCGAGATATAAGATGTCAAATCTCTGTGTGCCCTGTAATTTCGCCGGAAACATTGCCCTTCAATCCGGACCGCAGTTGTGAAGTTAGAATGGTGTTTAATTTCAATTATCAGAACATCTTGAGTTATAATAACCGCATAGATATACATAAATATTACATTAAGTAGGTAATAAACTATTATAGTAAGTAGGTAATACAAAACAATCATAATATCCATCGATTTCTCCATCTTGTCAGTATTTAGGGCAAGGTTGTCGCATCGTTTTCCAACTCTTAGTCTCATAGATCGTGTAGTTACTTCGCAGTGACCATGTGTTATGTACCATTGCTTGACGAACAAGGCATTAATTGTTAATTTTTGAGGCGGAAACTTCTTTAGGCGCGTAGACCACTTTTTGGGTGAACAAAAATCATGGAACTCGCGTCATCGTCACGCTGTACCGTGCATTTTAGAACAGCGCCATATCTTGTAGATTAGGTAAATTACTACTTTAGTTGTCACTATTGACGTGCAGTCCTATGACTGCTGTGTTTTTTTTTCACGACCGTGGTTACAAAGTCCCTCAGTCGTAATATAAAACAAGTCATAGTCAGAGTCAAGGAAAGTAAGTTACGGTCAAGTCAAATTCATGCTCCAGTAAAGTGGTGGAGACAAGAGGCTTCTTTGGTCTTCAAGTCTCGAGTGAATCGGTTTCTTCTGGGCAAGCGTGCTCCATCGTAGACAGCATCGCGCTTAACATCAGGCGAGTTGGCGGTCAAACGCAAGCCTACTACTGAATAAAAAAAAAAAGTTTTCAATTTAAAAAAAAAATCGTTACTTTCGTTTCGTTATATTCGTTCGTTTATTTAGTTTCACCTGTCCCGTCTGTAAGTCAAATTTGACCCACTAGGTGTTCGATTGAGCTGAAATTTGGCATACGTCTTATCAAGTTCCGATGGGAATTACGGTGACAGCAAGCTGATTTGATGATAGAGACGGTGGTCAACGGCACTCCTCGATGGATAATAGCAGACTGGCAGTGTTTAGTCCGACTCGCACTTGGCCGGTTATATACAAACTTGTCAACTTAACAATCTGGAAGAAACGTTTTTACTGCCAGATTTATGTTCAGGCCTAAAGAATGTCGGGACCAGACGAGGCAAGTTTGCAACGCTAACCGCGCGCCTCACGAAATTAGTTTTTGTAACAATGCATTCCTTGGGACGAACTGCATAGTTGTTGTTAACTGACTGCAAAAAAAGGAGTTTTTGGATCTCGATTCGGGGATTATTTACCTATGGGCCTATTTAAACGCTTAGAAATGACAATGGCTTCATGGTTGATATTCCGAAAACCCGTACAAAGTGCTTTGATTCCACTTTTATTGTGTGAACTGATGGTGTGTGGAATGTGCGCCTGAATGGGTTGCAATTTATGTCTTCAAATCTCGAGTGAATCGATTTCTTCTAGGCAAGCGTGCTCCAACGTAGACCGCACCGTCGCTTAACATCGGGCGAGTTGGCGGTCAAAGGCAAGCCTATTACTGAATAATTAAATAAGTCGATGTCGGTCAGAATAGATCAGCATAATTTGGCCGTGATTAAAAAAATATTGCTACTATGAACATTTACGAATTCTTTTTAACCGACTTCCAAAAAGGAGGTTAGCAAATAGACTGTTTTTTTTTAAATGTGTTTGTTACCGCAGAACTTTTGACTGGGTGAACCGATTTTGATGTTTTTTTTTTATTTGGTGCTTTCCATTTGGTCCCATTTCATTTGGTCCAGTTCTGATGAAGTCGGTTTTTTATATTGAGAATTTTTGCTTCTAATTTTTTTATTCTACAATTGTAAATGATCCAGTCATAATGATAAAGCTATATGCGTGCTTGGAACGGTGTGCTGATCTAAATGAGCCCAAACACTGCCAGTTTACTATTATCCTTCAAGGAGTGCAGTTGTCTACCGTCACCATCATCAAATCAGCTCAAATAGTTCACATAATTATGAACAACCTTCACTATGGTGACCAATCCTGTAATCCCGAAAAAAAAAATGTGGTATTGCATAGAAAACTATGAACTCTCGACAATATGGATGGAGCAGCCTTCGAAAAACTATACGATAGAAGTCACAACGCGTATAACATCATACTCAATAAACGTCCGCAGTTTCATATATAAACAGCTGTATACAATTTAAATCGAAACAAAACAATTTTACCAAATCCAACCGTATTTTTATACATTTACGGCTCAGTTCTCAGTCTGTTCGGTTTGCACAACATCGTCAAAACTCGTAAACCGTCGTTGTCTGAATCGCAAGTGGGAACTTCTCTCCCGAGAGAAAGAGACAATCTCCTCTTTCTCGCCCGTTGGTCAGACGGTGGTTCTTCACCAATGTTGACGGCTCTTACGGTGTGTTACGGCTTGTGCAACTATCGCGTGACTGTTGATCCATTCTGTCCCCGTAATTGAGTCGGGCCAGATTGAGCATTGCCGCAATTAGCGCGTCATTGTGGTATCTTTGAATTTTTTGATCGAAGGGAGCAGCTGATACTTTTATCGCGATTTCAGGTCGGTCTCATGGTAAAAATTGTTCATAATGATAAGTATATCGGATCCCTTTCGGTTTACTGCCCTTTCCGCGTAACCCTATAAACGTTTTCCGTTCCATCGAGGGCAAAAACTAAAAAATTAACGGCCATGTTTACAAGCCCTTCCCTGAATACATCTTATAGTTATATAGACGATGTCTAGAGTTAGTGCTCAACTTGTGACCTAGATCTGCATACTAAGACACGACTGCGTTAGAAATCTCATTTTATGTTTAACGGGGCCTGCTTTGTCCATCTAAGCAGATGGCGCCACTGATGCCCTCTAGATTTGGAAATAGGTAGATTAAAATCATCAAAAGCATTCATTATACCTCTATAGAATTTTTTGATCAATGTCTTCCGAGATTCAAGAGAAATATAATCAAGTGGATCACATTAAAAACCCACTTTTAAAATATATGAAAAAACGTAATAAGTGCCTATAAAATTGGAGGGTTGCTCTCGATTTCCCTGGGATCCCATCATCAGATCCTGACTTGGTGACAATGGGACCAAATTGAAAGCATACCCTACGGATCAAAAGAAAAAAAAAATTGAAATCTGTTCCTACTTGGCGGAGAAATCAGTAAACATAAAAAAAAATTAAACAGTGGAACAGAATCGTCCTCCATTTTTTGGAAGTCGGTTAAAATGATTGCATTTACGGCTCATTGTAAATGTAGCTAACTGTAGTGGTAGGACTCTTTTGCAGAGTCCGCCTGGGGAAGTACCACCCCTATGCCAGTTATTCAACCGCCAAGCAGTACTGTGCAAACACTACTGTGTTCCGGATTGAAGGGCAATGTTTCCAGAGAAATTACAGGGCACACAGAGATTTGACATCTTATATCTCGGGGTGACGAGCGCAGTGCATTGCCATCCAGGGTTTTGAACTGTTGAAGTTCAAAATTCTGAGTGGCGTTGAGCTGTTATTGGCAAGCGTGAAGAGCCATCAGGCGAGCGACTTCGCTCGTCTCGTCACGTAGTATCATAAAAAAAAAACCTGTAATGCAAAGGATTTTTAAACTAAATTTACGGCTCATTGTGAATGTAACATCTATAATTAGTAACCCAATATTCATTATTTATACTGCTTTTATAATAACCATTGATGAGTACCATGTTTTAGGATATGGTTTAAGTTCACAATTGCCAACACACTTAGTAATTTTTTATGATGACTATATTCTGTTTTAACCGACTTCCAAAATGGAGGAGGTTCTCAATTCGACTGGTTATTATTATTATTACACTTTATTTAGTTACATTCGCGGGTTTAGCCCGGACATTTGGTAGGCATTGGTGGAGCCGAAGCCAACACCAAGAGGCCCTGTTGAATATAAAAAATACAATTATGGAATATGTATAAAAAGGAATATGAAACTATTGTACAGTATAGGATTTAAAAAGTCTGGGCTATTGAGGTGAACAACTTGTGGATGGAATCACAGATCTATAGAATGAGAAATGGCCTTATTATTTTTATGTTTGTTACCTCAGTTTACGGTTACCTCTTTCGACTGGGTTTACCGATATTGAAAAATTATTTCACTGATAGAAAGCTGCATTATCGGGCTACGTTTTAATCACGAGTGAAACTGCGGGCAAAAGCTCGTTATCAACAAGGCACAGCGTCAATATAACCATTTCTTGCTTGTATTTATGCAGGTAAGTGACCTTGGGCGGACTTACCGTTCGGCTCGACTGGTTTTATAGATCGTTATAATTATAATAAACACAGCGATTTAGAGTAGACAGTAAAATAATGATAATGTAAATTTGAAAAGGGTAAGGCTTGATTCACATTTTGGTAATTCCTAGAGGCCCAGACGGAACTTGGTCCCTGATGTTGAAAATGTAAGTCGTATCTGTAAACTGACTTTTTTAAGGTTCCGTACAAAAAAGGGTAAAAACGGGACCCTATTACTGAGCCTACGTTGTCCGTCTGTCCGTCCGTGATTTCTGAGATTAATTATACAAAAAGTCACAAGTCTTTATGATGACGGTATAGATTAGTATAGTAGTTATTTAATACTGGGTTACGCTGAATGGGTGTACTAAACCGAAAGGGGGGCACAGTACCCATCATAACGAACAAGTTTTACTACGGGAGCCACTCTGAAATCGCCAAAAAAATATCATCTGTTCCAAAGAAAACGGTCATTGACACTACAAAATGTTTTTTTTTTCTCGATTTTAGGCTTAGTCCTATAAAAAGTCTTGATATATTTTACTTGCTGTCCTAACTAAATATTTATGTGTAGACATCTATTTAAGTATGTATTTAAAAATATATATGTATGTATATCAGTCTCTGGCAGCCATATTACAAGCTTTGCTTAGTTTGGGGTCAGATGACAATGTGTGCAATAATGTCCCAGACATACTATAGTACATATAACTTTGAGAAATAAGTAATTTATACTCAATAAATCGTTTAAATAATTTATGTACTTCACTGTTATAAACTATCACGGTTGTTCACTACAGTTATATGATTATTGACGGGATATTTACCGTGGTAAGTTTTTTTAAATATATTAAACATATGTTTACAGGTCAGGTACAATACATACAATTAGGTACATAGAAAATGTATATGAAAGATATACAACATATGAAATAAAAATAAAATTAAGTCATTAAACGATGTAGTAGCGATGTGGTTTCCCAAATCGTCTAGTTTTGGGATACCTAAAATGACTAGTATCCCATTGTCCAACTTGAAATAAAAAAATTAAGTCATTAAACGATGTAGTAGTGATGAATAAAGAAAAAAAAAATTAAGTCATTAAACGATGTAGTAGTGATGAATAAAGAAAAAAAAAATTAAGTCATTAAACGATGTAGTAGTGATGAATAAAGAAAAAAAAAATTAAGTCATTAAACGATGTAGTAGTGATGTGGTTTCCCAAATCGTCTAGTTTTGGGATACCTAAAATGACTAGTATCCCATTGTCCAACTTCATTGCTCTACAGTAGGTACCTAAAATATCAACCTAATTTCTCCAGTTCCATTTAAACACGCAATTGAATGCATTGAATGTACAATAGTATTATATTTATTTAATTTTAATAGGCAATGCGACATGAAGGTGTTGACAAATTATCGCGATTATTATGTCATTCTGTTATTAGTTATTGTAAATAACAATGTAAACAGATAGAATACGTAATTTCTGTAGTGGTAGGACTCTTTTGCAGGGGTCCGCCTACCTTTGCTAGTTATTCAACCGCCAAGCAGTTGTGTCCAAACATTACTGTGTTCCGGATTGTAGGGCAATGTTTCCAGCGATATTACAGGGCACACAGAGATTTGACATCTTATATCTCGGGGTGACGAGTGCAGTGCATTGCCACCCAGGGTTTTAAACTGTTGAAGTTCAAAATTCTTAGTGGCGTTAAGCTGTTATGGGCAATCGTGAAGAGCCATCAGGCGAGCGACTTCGCTCGTCTCGTCACTCATTACCATAAAAAAAAAGATTTCAATGGAGGTTACGTATTCTACACAATTCGTAAGAAAAATAACGAAAAGTAATTTTGATAGTTTTATTTATATTACGCGGGAATTACGTAAGATTATGCCGGTTACTCCGACCATAGTTTCAACCGCATTCTGCGGTATTTTTCAGGGTGAATGCGGTTGAAGTCGAACTATAGAACTATAGTCGGAGTAACCGGTTTAATCTTACGTGAGTAATTCCCGTGTTATATAAATAAAATGTGTGAAAACCACAGTTTACATAATTTTTATCGTATAAAAATACAAGTGTTTTATAGTATTTCATTATCAGTTTTATTATATATATATTTCTTTTAATATAAAATATATCTGGGACATTATTGCACACAATATGGTCATCTGACCCCAAACTAAGCAATGCTTGTAATATGGCTGCCAGAAACTGATATACATAAGTACATATATATATTTTTAAATACATACTTAAATAGTATGTTAACACACAGACATAGAACAAACACAAATGTTCATCACACAAATGTTTGTCCTAGATGGGAATCGAACTCACGCCCCCAAGCGCAGAAAGTAGGTTCACTACCAACTGAGCCACCGGGGCAGTCATTTCCATTGCTGGTACACAGGCTTTCTATCAGAGAGAGAGGTTGGGCCATAATCCACCATGTTGGCACAGTGCATGTTGGCGAATGTGATATGTCTTTGAGCTTTTGAGATTTTTAGTCATATCGGTTTCCTCACCGATGTTTTCCTGGATATTGGGCGATGTCATCGAAACTGCACATAATTTAAAGTACCTAATCTAAATAAGTCATTAATGCAAGGCCGAGGATAGAATGCAACCGCTCGACCACCATCTCGCTCCGTAATCGTTTGGACAGTGCACAGAATACTTATAAGTACAGTTATAGAAGATTTACTCCACTAAGTCATTTAAATAAGTAGCGACTCTTGCTAC
Organism: Agriopis leucophaearia; assembly: GCA_949125355.1. Lineage (NCBI taxonomy): Eukaryota > Metazoa > Arthropoda > Insecta > Lepidoptera > Geometridae > Agriopis > Agriopis leucophaearia. The sequence continues at coordinate 3,749,966 of OX421289.1, forward strand.
TACACAATAAAGTGCAATTCAGGACGTGCGAGCGCTAACTACCTACAGCTATATTAACGTAGAAGTTGCCTATCTGTCTATCTCGTAACTCTTGTCGCGTTATCTCTGTCTATCGCGGCAGCGGGCACAGCAAGTCCGACAAGAAGACTACTTGTAGATTCATACCTAAAGTGCGGAGTGCGCCAGGCCTGGCTTTAGACCTATCTATCCTCTTTAGGCCAATCCTAAATCTATGATTAAGAAACACAATGTAATTGAGGAAATGCTACCGAGGTCACATTATTTATCTTGACGTATTCTAATAGGAACCTACTAGATTTTTCCACGCGATGAGAACCACTTCCTCAGTAATTACCATGCATGATATAAGTTCTGTAAAGTACTTGTAACCTTTTCGTACTAAAGTATTGTAAACTAACTGCGTTCTATGTTTGTACCGGTGATATTACAATTTCCCCTGGTAGTTTTTATGGTTCCATACCCAAAGGGTTAAAACGGGACCTTATTACTGATCCTACGCTGTCTGTCTGTCTGTCCATCCGTCCTAATTTTAAACGGCTGTATCTTTGTAATCGTAATAGATAGCCAGTTGAAATTTTCACAGAGTATGCAATGTTACGGCGGATTGACTAAGAAATAATAAAAAGTCAAAAACTAAAAACAAAAAAGGGATGGGGGGGTTACAACAAAAGTATTTTATTACGTATTTTTGTAATTGCTCTAATCTTTAACGCACAAGCGTCAAACTTGGTAAGATTATATATAGTACACACTCTAAAGCAGGGGTCTCCAAACTACGGCCCGCGGGCCAAATCCGGCCCGCCACTGCCATCAATCCGGCCCGCGACAGGAATTGAAACTCGCGGAATTGTCGGTGATTCAGCCCTGTGGATCTGATAAAATTAACAACTGATATGACTGGTCTTAGAAATTCAGACAATTCCAAACATTTTCCGCACAAGGACTGAAGACTGTAGCTGAAATAGATAGTACCTAGAACCGTACATAGTATCACTACTCGACACTAGATGTAGTTACGTGTCACAATACACAATCAATAGTAATTGAAATGCAATAAAAGCCTATGTTTGCTTAGGAGGGCAGAAAAATTAAAATTGTTACGGCCCTTGGAACATACAGAAAAAAATATTATGGCCCCAAGGCTTCAAAGTTTGGAGACCCCTGCTCTAAAGTATAATAAATAATGGTTCATTACCAATTATTTCGCCATTTTATACAAATTTTGTTAAGTCGGTTTTTTAAATTGATAATTATTTATGTTTGTTACCTCATGAACTCCGTTATTTATGAACCGATTTGGAGAATTCTTCATTAATTTTACTAAAGAAGCTTGTTTTTAAAAGCAGTACTATTAGTTTCCTAAGACGATAATCCTAATGTACAACTTTTTAAAGTGAAAACTCCTTTAGGCGCGTTGAGCAATTGTGTTGGTGAAAAAAATCATGGAACTCGCGTCATCGTCACCGAACGCTGTACCCTTTATTTTAAAACAGCGTCATCTCTTGTCATCATCATCGTCATCAGCCAGAAGACGTCCACTGCTGAACATAGGCCACCCCCTTTAACCTCCACACTGAACGACATCCTGCCATCTGCATCCACTGGATGCCCGCGACCCTCACGATGTCGTCGGTCCATCTAGTGGGAGGCCTACCTACGCTGCGTCTTCCAATTCGTGGTCTCCACTCAAGAACCTTTCTTCCCCATCGGTCATCAGTTCTTCGAGCGATGTGGCCTGCCCATTGCCACTTCAACTTGCAAATTTTAATACCAATGTCGGCGACTCTGGTTCTTTGGCGAATATCTACGTTCCGGATTTTATCGCGCAATGAAACTCCGAGCATAGCTCTCTCCATTGCTCGTTGTCTTGTAGAATAGGTCTCCATCTCTCGTAGAATAGGTGAATTACTAAAGTTTTCACTGCTGACTCGCAGTCCTATTACTGTCTTTTTATAAGTCTTTATATGTCGTTATTGTTCACCTGATAGAACATTAATGCCTTTCTAGAAAAATTGCATTGTAATACGTTTAAACGACAGTCTTGCGACATTTGTTTGAAACAATGCAAACTTAGCTCTATAAAGGCTAAAACGTACCGTATTGCATTGTGATTTGATTTATTAACGAGTAAAGAAGGCGCTCTGAAAAATGTATAATGGTGACGTCAGCTAACAGTGTCGGATTAAGGGGCCTCTATTCGTCTGCAGCTTGCCAGCTCGCACATTTTTACATTATTGACGATATAAAATTACTGAGTGTGAATTTACAAAAAGTGACACACTCAAATTTTGCTGTCTATCATAACATTATAAACAAAAAATGTTTCGTTTCGATATCTTTTAATTTGACGGAGTGAATTGGAACAAGTGATTTTTTTCTTGTTACCATGTTACTCCGTCAAATTAAAAGATATCGAAACAAAACATTTTTTGTTTATAATGTTATGATAGTCAGCAAAACTTGAGTGTCACTTTTTGTAAATTCACACTCAGTAATTTTATATCGTCAATAATGTAAAAATGTGCGACCGAGAAAGCTGCAGACGTATAGAGGCCTCTTAAGGGGTAAACATCTGGGTTCATGAATTTGGTGTTAGAACATTTTAGAGGCACTTTTTTCAAGTATACAAATATTTTCTATTGAATATTGGTCTGCTGGATAACCACTTCATGTGTGTACTATAATCATGCCAAGTTTGACGCTTGTACGTATCACCGTTTTTACATTAAAGCAAATACACGTTTATAAAAATACAAAAAAAAACACTTAACACAAATTATAAAAACACGTTATATTGCATGGGGAGTCCACCTTGGTTTTGCTTTACTTTATAATTTCTTAGTTAATCCGGCGTAACATTCCATATTCTGTGAATATTTCAACCTGCTATCTATTTCGGTTCGAAAGATACAGCCGTTAAAAGGTAGGACAGACGGACGGATAGACAGACACAGCGTAGGCTTAGTAATAGGGTCCCGTTTACACCCATTGTGTACGGAACCCTAAAACATAGATTAATTTTACCCGGGAAAAGCAAAAATTGAACATTGCGACTAAAACGAAAGAGTGAATCGGTATCTTCTAGGCAAGCGTGATCCACCGTAGGCCGCAGCATCGCTTAACATCAGGCGAGTTGGCGGCCAAGCGCAAGCCTATTCTACAATAAGAAAGAAAAAAAACCTCGGACGCACGTTCTATTTAGTAACGTTCGGTTAGCGTTCGAGATTTTAGTTCACAGTAATGCGTTAACAGCCTTTGCCCCATTCCACCTTACTCCGGCCCATCACCTGACAACACTTGAATCTGCATCGGCGAGTTCCTACGAGTTCATTACTGAGAATCTGATCGATTCAGTGCGTCAGGCCAGTTACTCGAACCAGTAACTGGTAAATGAGTACTGGGTAGTTGTTACTGGGATTTTATACCAGGTTCTAAATGTTTTAACACACTAGTTAAAAGTTGCAAGGTGTTGATTCTTGTGCACTATTCTCAAAATTAAACTAATCTGTAGTGGTATGGCTCTTTTGCAGGGGTCCGCCTGGGGAAGTACCACACCTTTGCCAGTTATTCAACCGCCAAGCAGTAGTGTGCAAACACTACTGTGTTCCGGAATGAAGGGCAATGTTTCCAGCGAAATTACAGGGCACACAGAGATTTGACATCTTATATCTCGGGGTGACGAGCGCAGTGCATTGCCATCCAGGGTTTTGAACTGTTGAAGTTCAAAATTCTCAGTGGCGTTGAGCTGTTATGGGCGAGCGTGAAGAGCCATCAATCAGGCGAGCGACTTCGCTCGTCTCGTCACCCAGTATCATAAAAAAAAAACTGACAGAGATATAAAGAGATCGCTTATAGCGATAAGGACGCCAGTTGAACACTAGTCTAAGTAGTTTTTGTCCTACGTTTGTATTTTCTGGTGTGAACAGTAAAAACCGGCCAAGTGCGAGTCGGACTCGTGCACGAAGGGTTCCGTACCATTATCTATAATAACGGCAGAAAAATCAAGTTTGTTGTATGGGAAAATTATTTTGCCCTCTTTAAATATAAATTTTATTTTATTTTCATTATTTATTTTTAAAGTGAATATATATCTAAATATTTCAAGCGTCTACCTTTTGCCATTATCAATATAGAGTAAAAACGAGCAAAAAAATCACGTTTGTTGTATGGGATTGCCCCCTTAAATATTTATTTTATTATGTTTTTTAGTATTTGTTGTTATAGCGGCAACAGAAATACATCATCTGTGAAAATTTCAACTGTCTAACTATCACGGTTCATGAGATACATCCTGGTGTAAGACAGACAGACGGACGGACAGCGGAGTCTTAGTAATAGGGTTCTATTTTACCCTTTGTGTACGGAACTCTAAAAACACAAACATGTAAGTCTAAGCACTCGTTAGTTTCTTTATAAGTATCATTATATTACCTCAGCCTTGTCTGCCAAGCTCAATGCTGCCAAGTTAATAACTTGCATAATTGCTATTCAACCTTTTACGAGAACAATTCGAATAAAATCACGTCCATTGTAAAAGATGAACAAAACGTAATCTACAAAAGCATTGTAGTAGGTATAGTTAGTAGTTAATTATTCATAGACAGAACTGAGCCAACTTCAGACCTGTGAAAGTCGGTGTAAGAAACAAAACGTAATCTACAAAAGCATTGTAGTAGGTATAGTTAGTAGTTCATTATTCAAAGACAGAATTGAGGCAACTTCAGACCTATGAAAGTCGGTGTAAGAAACAAAACGTAATCTACAAAAGCATTGTAGTAGGTATAGTTAGTAGTTAATTATTCATAGACAGAACTGAGCCAACTTCAGACCTGTGAAAGTCGATGTAAGAAACAAAACGTAATCTACAAAAGCATTGTAGTAGGTATAGTTAGTAGTTAATTATTCATAGACAGAATTGAGCCAACTTCAGACCTGTGAAAGTCGATGTAAGAAACAAAACGTAATCTACAAAAGCATTGTAGTAGGTATAGTTAGTAGTTCATTACTCAAAGACAGAATTGAGCCAACTTCAGACCTGTGAAAGTCGGTGTAAGAAACAAAACGTAATCTACAAAACAGTCGAAATGAGAACCCCCTCTTTTTTGGAAGTCGGTTAATAAGCATTGGAGTGTAGATATAGTAAGTAATTCATTATTCAAAGGCAGAATTGAGCCAATTTACATCATATTTCCATACCTGAGTCTACTCAAAAATCTTAAAACAACGTCAGTTTTCATAACAAAGCCCTACCTTGCATTTCTAACACTAGAAAAAAAAACAGCTTGCACTTTAATTATAAAATGTAAAACTTCACACACATTCACACTAAAGATGTCCCCGACAAATAAAACAGTGCCAGTGTCATATAGTATTGATTCCGGCCCTTGTAACGTCATCCCTTTCGCTCCCAGGTGTTCCCAGTACGCGCGAAAGAGACAGGTGTACATACTTTCTTGCCGTTTGAGATGTAATGTTTACTTGTGTGCATTAATACGGGGTAACGCCCTATAGAGACTCTATAACTCTCTGTAAAGTGGAACGGTCGGTCCCAGAGACTAGGTAGATCGGAAATGTATAGGTCGGCAAGGCAGAGATGGTTAAACCAGCGGAATCATAGCTTTGCTATTGAAATAAATCTGTGGAATAAGATAATACTTTTTAAACTATCCGTATAACCCCTTCGTAAACTATTTAAATCTAATTAATTGGGGATCGCTTGAAGTACCCATAGGACATTAGATTTATGGGAGTGGCATGGTCGAATATCGACAAAACTCCTTTATAAAAATATGAATAAAAAATATATAAAAAAAACTCTTTCGTAAAGAAATTGTCTTGCAAGATCCAAAGTTAAAAATTCTCATCGGTTATCAGAGCACAACGTCTGAAATTCTGTATGAAATTTTGAATACAACTATTTCCATTCGTTTATTTGCTCTGACAGCTACTATAAAATTCTAAAAAGCTAAATGATAATAGTAATTTTTTTTAAATATTTCACTGAAGGATATACAGCCTGCTACAGTCATACATTCAGAAACCTAGCGAAATCTGGGACATTATTGCACACATGGTCATCTGACCCCAAACTAAGCAAAGCTTGTGATATGGCTGCCAGAGACTGATATACATACATTTATATATTTAAATACATAAAAGAACAAACACAAATGTTTGTCCTAGGTGGGAATCGAACCCACGCCCCCAAGCGCAGAAGGCAGGTTCTCTACTAACTAAGCTAACGGGCTGTCAAAATGTGAAAGTGATCAGTATTCGTGGTTTTATTTTATTCATATTTTACAATCTTTTTTTATATACAAATACTTTTTTATCGCAATCCACTGTGATGTGGCTTCATGAAGGAGAACGAAACTAAAACGAAATTCTGTCATCTCGTAATAGTCTCTACATACTTAGTATAAAATGAAATCGCGTCTGTGTGTCTGTACAATATATCCGCTAACTCCTAAACACCCAACTGATTTTGATGTAGTTTTCACCATAGACCTAAATATTTTTTTGGTTTTCACCATCAGTTATCGCTATCGCCATCCGCTGGTTTGTGTAGGCTGTCAGGGGCAAATGCATAATACACCCCAAGCGGGATGTCTGCAGGTTTTATCACCCCCCACTTTAAATTATAATTAGTTAATTTTTAACGGTAGGTTTATATCTTAATATATGTAATTCTTCTGTACGTGTGTTTGTCAATTAACTCTTAAATGGCTGGGCCGATTTGGTTGAAATTTTGTATGTATATTTCAATGGGTTCCTGGATGGTTTGAAAACACAATTGGACCCGGTCGGGCAGAACGACGTCTGCCGGGTCCGCTATTATATAATAAAACTTAAACCTGTGCGTAGCCCGGGCTGGTCGCTAGTAAGTAATAAGTCGGGAACCAAAAATAAAGAAATCTCGTAATTCGTACGTTTGGGGCCAAGTTCATTACAACAATGAAACCACACAATACAGAAATCGGTCCTTCAATCGTCGCACATCATAGCATACATTAGCATCCCCTGCACGTGAGGGGTGCATTATGGGGTAGTATGGGAACGGCGGCGGAGTTCGGGTCGATATGCAAGCTCCGGCTAGCATAGCCAGTGAAATGTAATATAATAGAGACGTTATACGCGAACAACACTGCTTTAAAAACTAACTAAAAGTGGCAACCGGCTCGCCGCCGCCGTGGTGATCGGCTGGACTCGGCTTTGGTCGTCGATTATGCTGCGAGTGATCGGCTGAACTCGGCTTTGGTCGTCGATTATGCTGCGATCTCTATCACTCTCTCACATAATATCTACACATTGAATTGACAACAACCGCCTAAGATAAAACAATTTATATTATTTTTGTGTTTTGATAAAACAATTTATATTATTTTTGTGTTTTAATAAAAAATAAAGTACTTACGCGTGAAATTAAATATTTTTCTTGCCTCACAGAGCGTGTGTAGTTTATGCAGTTTATAAAGACACAGGAAGGCATAATTATTTTTGCGATGTGTTGCCGGACACTCGGAGTGCGTGACTGAGAGACGGCTGTAACGAGTATGATACAGTGCCTTGCATTCGTCTAGTCAATATGGTGGCGGGTACAACCTATCTACAGATAAAAATATCTTAGAGCATAGCATCATTTGGTGGCGGTGATGTGAAAAACTAATATAACACATTAAGTACTAAGTAAAACGACGTAAACGCCCTCGAATTGCCATAACAATCTCAATTCCTGGTAAAGAAGCCACTGGCGGCAAACAACTGGTCGTCAGAGACTTTCTATTCCGTTACTCAATCGATGGTGATTCCATGTCAGTAATCGACGATGGCGGATGAATAGTAATCGTCATTGACAAATTTTATTGACCGGCAGACCTAGTACGGGCCTCGGTCAAATTCTGTTTTATTGCGAGTAGGTCCGCGTTTGAACACCAACTTTTTAAACAGTCACGGTTGTTCACAACATTTATATGATTATTAATGGGATATTTACTGTGATAAGGTTGTGGGATATCGGGAGCTCAATCCGCAACCTTACCACGGTAAATATCCCGTTAATAATCATAAACTGTCGTGGACAAATTGTTTTTCCGCCATTTTTATTCGCGTGTGGATCGACCAAGATAGAGTATATAGATTAGATAGAGATACGTTTGTCTCTTTCTCGTGGGATAAAAACGGTGGTACATGGTCTTGCATTTTGTTTAGTAAAGGTATGATTAAAGGCCAAAACATCGGATGCAGTAATCTCGCTCGCACATTTGATGTTTTTTTTATTAAAATATAAAATGACTGACCGCTTTTGAAAAATGTACCTACGGATATTTTATAACGTTACTATTTCAAAATATTTAGGACAAAGTTTTGTTCCTATTGTTTTTATAATGACCGGAATAAATGTTTTTTTTTTTACTTATACCATTTTTTGTGGTCATATTAAAATCGAATATTTTGAAACTTTAACTTCGTAAAATGACCGAGGTATTTTTTTTTGTCAGTCATTTTATATCTTAGTAAAAAAAAAACATCAAATGCGCGAGCGAGACAGCGGTGCGTCATATTCCAAGCCTTAATAAAGGCCAGTAAAAAAAACTTGTTAATCAATGCAGGTAAGTACCTCTACTTTTACATATTGAAATGAAAAGCACTATTGAAAGCGCAAAATGCCCGCGTCGCGGTATAATTTGCCCTAACTGTCGGTTATTGGGTTTCGGGCACCCCAGCGTGTTAGGGAGAGCTACCCTCGCTCCAAGCAATGATTCAAACTAAGCGGACTTTTGTACAGCTCCATCAAATTATCTATTTTCTCTTCAAATTCAGATGACGGCTTCATTAGTGGTCAAGGAAATGTAGTAAGGATTTTGTCCACCATATAAGACAAAAAGCGTTTATTTTCACAGCGTCGCCGCTGAAATAACGGCCAAAATATAATAATAATAACGGCGTCATTAGTGATCAAGGAAATATAGTTAAAATTTTGTCCACCATATTAGACAAAAGACGTTTATTTTCACAGCATCGCCGCTGAACTAACGGCTAAAATATAATATGTAATAATAATGGCGTCATTAGTGTTCAAGGAAATGTATATCCGATTTTGTCCACCATATTAGACAAAAGACGTTTATTTTCACAGCATCTCCGCTGAAATAACGGCTAAAATATAAAAATAACGGCGTCATTAGTGGTCAAGGAAATGTAGTTCCGATTTTGTCCACAATATTAGCGTCGTTTAAAAAAAACAGGCTATAAGATAATAGTTACGGCGTCATTATCAAGGAAATGTAGTTCTGATTTTGTCCACCGTAAAACATAAATTTATTCAATCAATTAATACATGTTACAAAATAATTTAAATTACATAAATTCACGTCAAATTAAATAACCCACCCCGTACTGTTGCAAAAGTGCCATAATTTTTGTTTTTATCTACATCTACACTAATATTATAAAGAGGAAAGATTTGTACCTATTTTTGTATGTTTGTAATGAATAGGCTCCGAAACTACTGAACCGATTTGAAAAATTCTTTCACTGTTGGGAAGCTACACTATCCCCGGGTGACATAGGCTATATTATATTTTGTAGCGAGGCCGAAGGCCGAGCTTACACTCGTGCGAAGCCGGGACGGACGGCTAGTTTTATATATTTCACCAGAAACGAGATACATCCACCATAATTAAAAATACTAATGCCTGAAAGAGATCGCTTATAGCGATAAGACCGCCAACTGTTTCACTAGGTTTACGCTATATATGTCTTATGTATATCATTTCTGGTGTGACAAATAAAGAGTTATCTATCTATTCAGCCGTCGGTATAAAAATATGCAAAAATATATATATATATATATAACTACACGCTTTAATAGGACAAACTATTTAAATTATTGTATTGTCATCGGTCCTTGATAAACACATCAAAGCAAAGTTTCAATTCAATTCGACGTTTTGAAGTTGTTGAAAATCAAGTTCAAAGATTTCGTTACATACATACATAGATACATACATACAGACATACCAAGCTAATAAAAGCGTGTTAAAAATAATACCTACTGTACATACCTCATAAAAACAATTACATCAAAATTACAAAACGAACATCAAAGGAGTACTCCACTGCCCCGACCAAACAAACGAGACGGAGATACAGATAAGGCCAGACAGAACGGGACGGAAACATTATGGGGTGAGAATGAAGGGTTGTTTTGTGTAAAAGGCAATTCCGCCGAATCAGTTGAGAGTACAATATTATTGTTGGCTTGTGTCGTTTATTGAAAGTTGTGGTTGCTGTGTGGGTGGAGGTAAATGCAAATAAATGTTTTTTAACTGACTAAGGGCCGATAGTTAACAAAACAATAACTATATCTGTCCAATAAATTTACAGATTTTTCTCCGCAGATAACCTCTAACTGATTATTGAAAAATTCGAAATCATGCTATCAATGGAATAAATCCTATCTGATTCTTTAACTGAGGATTGAAAAAGTAGCCCTTAAAATAATTCACGCAGCAAAACTAAAAACACACGATTTTACTAGTAGCTAATTTGACAGTTCGGTCATAGTGAAACTGTCCAATTAGCGACTAAGATGCGAGTTGCGAGTTACATAAGGGGCCCCTAATTATGTAACTTGCAACTCGCGATTTTAAAAGTCGCCAATTTGACAGTTCGGTCATAGTGAAACTGTCCAAATAGCGACTAAATTGCGAGTTGCAAGTTACATAAGGGGCCCCTAATTATATAACTTGCACCTCGCGATTTTAACAGTCGCCAATTTGACAGTTCGGTCATAGTGAAACTGTCCAAATAGCGACTAAATCGCGAGTTGCAAGCTACATAAGAAGCTCCTGATTATATAACTTGCAACTCGCGATTTTAACAGTCGCCAATTTGACAGTTCGGTCATAGTGAATCTGTCCAATTAGCGACTAAATCGCGAGTTGCAAGCTACATAAGAAGCTCCTGATTATATAACTTGCAACTCGCGATTTTACTACTCGCCAATTTTACAGTTCGCTGATATTGAAACTGTCAAATTAGCGACTTAATCGTGAGTTGCAAGTTACATAATCAGGGACCCCTAATATAACTTGCAACTCGCGATTTAGTCGCTAATTGGACAATTTCACTATGACGGAACTGTCAAATAGGCGACTACATAATCAGAGGGCAGTTTGGCTAGTGTCACAGGCACCATCCTACACCGCAAATAGTGTACCTAATAATCGTGAAAACTTATTTATTTAAGTCCACTTACACTGTACATCAATTCGATTATCAAAAACGTTAAACACAAACAAAAATATAGCTAAACTAGCCGCCCGCCCCGGCTTTGCACGGGTGTAAGCTTGGCCTTCGGCCTCGCTACAAAATATATTATAGCCTATGTCACCCGGGGATAGTGTAGCTTCCCAACAGTGAAATAATTTTTATAATCGGTTCAGTAGTTTTTGAGTTATTTCGTTACAAACATACAAACATACAAAAATAGGTACAAATCTTTCCTCTTTATAATATTAGTGTAGATGTCATAATAATTACAGGTGAAGAAAGCATGCATTAATATTGAGCGAAAAAAAAAATTGTATAGTTAAACATAAATATAACTGAGACATAAAACGAACAAATAAAAAGTTAAAGTTATGTCAAAATAAAAAAATTAAGCAATCAATGTCAAAAAAAAAACTTCAGATTGTCAGAGACTTTAAAGACTGCTTAAAACTAATAACGTTGTCACCAAATATGTCGATATCGGTTGTCTAGTGTTATACTGACGCACCATTCTAGACAATGGTGCATTGAATCCCAGTAACTCGGAGCAGAGTTTTTTTTATAATAAACCATATTATTCACACGAATTTGTCCTTGTTTCAGATCATCGCCCGGATTGACCATGTGCTTAGTGATAGTGTCGACATGAGCCCGCGGTGATAGTGACGTGATAAGTGACCATGTGTGACTGTGGACTGTTTCACCGGACCGGGAGCTCTGAATGCTAGCTACCGTTGAAGGTGAGATGATAAAAAAAAAAAAAAACACTCATTATTTGATAATATATAGTTTGGATCTGCCTTTAAACTCGAGCTAGTACCGAAAAAACTCTGCCAAAAACTGAAGGGGCGATGTAAACACGTATTGCACACACTGACATATTCTTACTAGTTCTACAAACGCACACTTCAATATTGAGCGCACACAACTGCAAACGATGTGCTCAAAATGTAAACGAATGTACGTGCAAGTGTACGCCCCCGTAAGTGCTAAAGGGGAAACTAGGTTTAACGCTTCCATTTATTAATTTTTTGAGCACTCATTGCACTAAAGTACAATAGATACATTGTTCGGTCGAAGAACCGACAACCGATGGGGAAGAAAGGTTCTTGAGTGGAGACCACGAATCGGAAGACGCAGCGTAGGTAGGCCACTAGATGGACCGACGACATTGTGAGAGTCGCGGGCATCCAGTGGATACAGATGGCAGGATGTCGTTCAGTGTAGAGGTTAAAGGGGGAGGCCTATGTTCAGCAGTGAACGTCTTCTGGCTGTTGATGATGACAATACATTACATTTGCAGCCATAGCCACCAAACTAGGTGTGGCAACACCTATATTTCGGTGGGTAACCTTCCCAACGTGATGTTTTTTATATGTTGTACAAGATTATGCAAATTTATGCTAATGTAAGAATGAGTCGTAGTTACTATTTTGATTAGTTTAAATATTTGAATAAGATGTGTAATATTGACAAACAAACAAAAAATATACTGTTTTACACTATCACGGTTGTTCACTACAGTTATATGATTATTTACGGGATATTTACCGTGGTAAGGTTGTGGAAGGAGCTCCCGATATTTCGGCGCAGTTACATGCACCATGTTCACGGGAAGACCGGGAATATCGGGAGCTCCTTCCACAACCTTACCACGGTAAATATCCCGTAAATAATAATATAACTTTAGTGAACAACCGTGATAGTTTAAAACAGTGTTTAGTTATATAATTATTTACGGGGTATTTATCGTAGTAACGTTGTGAAAGGAGTTCCCGATATTTAGGCGTTATTCGTCTGCATCTAACTGTTCGACCAAGTTTGTGGGACCCGCATTGTGGTCCCCGTGTGGTTCCATTTCAATTTGGTCCAGTTCTGTAATTTTTATGAAGTCTGTTGTTTTTATTGATAATTATTTAGTTTTTTAAACGAGAAAATTATCGCGAGAATTATCATTATGAGAGCAAGTGCGTCACTATTTTTAGTTCTATAATCGCGTAGTATATATAGATAGGTGCTGAAAGTATTGACCGATGAGTAGGCGTGTTCACTTTACATGCAATCGTCTGTTTGTTCGATACGTTAAGCTCAATATGCTAAGAAGCACCAAATATCTGTGTTAAAACGTGATTGTTTAGAACTATTGCGTTTGAAACCCAGATCAGGGGCCTTGCGTCTACCTCTCAACGCGGGCTCAAAACAGCGCAGTACGGAAAATCTCGCGAATGCTAACCTTAACGTTCCGTGATACGGTCGCGCAACTTTTAGCATCACCTAAACAGAATCGCTTATAACAGGTAGCCGTACGGCCCCAGGTCTATCTGGGACGTTTTTTGCACACACGGTCATCTGACTCCAAACTAAGCAAAGCTGTAATATGGCTGCCAGAGACTGATATATATTTTTAAATACATACTTAAATAGATATTAACACCCAGACATAGAACAAAACAAACATTTGTGTGATGAACAAAACAAATGTTCATCACACAAATGTTTGTCCTAGATGGGAATCGAACCCACGCCCCAAAGCACAGAAGTTAGGTTCACTACCAACTGAGCCACCGGGGCAGTCTATATAGTCGGGGGAGGTCTATATTATGTACATATATACTGTTGAATAAAATATTCAACGTGCAGTCTAAATAACGCAAAACTTGAAAGTAGTTTGTTGAGAATCGAGAGTACAATCGATATAACTATTCATATAAAGAGTTTTTTTTTTTACAAAATATATTTTCATATTCTTCGATCAAAAAAATATAAAGATGCCACAATGATGCGCTAATCGCGGCAATACCACAGAATACATAATACACAGCAATACGCAATTTGGCTGGACTCAATACGCAGCCAGATTGGATCCACAGTCACGCGATAGTTTCACAAGCCGTAAGAGCCGTAACAGACACATCAACTTGGCTGACGAACTACCGTCTGACCACCGTTTGTCTCTTTCTCTCGGGAGAGAAGTTCCCACTTGCGATCAGACATAATCACCGTCTCGCTTGCTCAACGACGGTTCACGAGTTTTGACGATGTTGTGCAAATCGAACAGACATTAGAGACCTGAGCTTTAAATGTATAAAAATACCGTTGGTTTTGGTAAAATAGTTTTGATTCCATATAAATTGTATACAGCTACGTTTATATATGAAACTGCGGACGTTTATTGACTATAATTTTCTAAACGTTGTGACTTCTATGTATAATTTTTCGAAGTTCATATTGCCTTATCTTAATCTTTACAACTTGATATTCTCGCGTTGTCTACCCTGATAAAGGTCTGACCCTGATAAAGGTCTAAGATACAATTTATCCCGGAAAATGTAGTTCCTGAAGAACTGTCCACGCGAGTGGAACCGTGCGGCGCGGCTAGTGGTAGATAAAGAAGTAAAGTCCTCAAATTGTTTACAATCAGCAACTGGCCTGTTTCAAACTGCTTTGAGCAGCGATAAATCGGAAATAGACTGTTGTTTAGAAAACACGCGGATTTACTCTTAATGTATGCGCAAATGGGCGGGGCACATAGCACGCAGAACAGATGGCCGATGGGGTCCAAAGGTTCTCGAAGGGAGGCCACGGAGCAGTAATCGCAGCGTAGGATTCCCCCCCCCACAAGATGACAGACGACCTAAAAGAGACCGCAGGAAAACGCTGGACGTCGCTTCCAAACGGCCCTTTTGGAGATCGATGGGGGAGGCCTATGTCCAGCAGTGGAAGCCCTATGGCTGAAACGATGATGATGATGGTGATGCGCAAATGGCCATTGGTTTTGCTTGTGCTTCTATAACATAATTATCTTAATATGCTGTCGGACAGTCACCCAAATACCAGCTCAAAGCTCTTGACTCGGTAGACCGGCGTGCTGCTCGACTTATAGGCGATGAGAAGTTAGTGGCTAAGAAACTTCTCAATCTAGAACACCGCCGTAAAGTAGCGAGTCTGTCAATTGTCTAAGGATTCATTTCGGAGAATGTGCATCGGAGTGCTACATGACCTTATCCTACCATCCCCTTTCTACTACCAGGACAAGTAGGAAATCGACCCACTACCACCCATACTTTCCTTGGATATGTCCCAAACGAAAAAAAAGGCCTAGGATTGGAACAACCTGCCGGTTTTCTTGTTTCCTAGGAGATATAATCTGGGCCTTTTCAAGGCAAGAGTGAATACGTATCTTCTAAGTCTGCGTGCTTCATCTTCGACTACATCGTCGCTTACCAACAGGTAAGTTGGTAGTCAAAAACTGACATATTAGTGATAAAAAAAATATTAATTGATTCTAGAAAGAAACAATCTGTGACACGTTAGATCCTCTTACGATTTTTTTATCTATTTAAAGAAAAGAAAGATTTCCTTTTAATAGAAAGCAAATTAGAATGGTTCAAATCACTCGTTGCGTTAACGATTGATATGATTATTTCAAAAATTCTGGCTATTGTTTGGAATTTCGTTCGAAAGTCGGTCATTTCGCATGACATCGCATAGTACATATTTTAGTTTGCGATTCAAAAATCGAGCCCACGCCACCTTAACATATATCCTACACTACTCGTCTCTATCAAGAATGTTTCCTTCATGCCTTGTTAGGGTTCCGTAGCCCTACAAGAAACCCTTTGTCATTTTTGCACACCCGGTCAACTGTCCCCAAACTAAGCAAAGCTTGTAAATTCGTCTGTCCGTCCATCTTTTTTTTAGAACCGTCTTCTATAGTTGTTAAGGCATGAAACTTTGCACAATATAGTTTTAGTATAGATCTCAATTTTAAAAGTATGAAAAGATTATAATTTTGGGTTTTAGGGGTGGCTCTCTATATGTAAAATGGGGATGAAATTATTTTTTTCGCTGCACCTTGTGTCGAACGAACTGCACGAAAAAGTCATTTATAATGAATGTAAGGTTTTATACATCACATTTTATCAAGCGTATATTTTGTGAGATATGGTCCGCTAAAGTAGCAAGAAGTTGCCCCCCCCTGCATTTCTAAACTATTAGACATAGAAACTTGTAACTTACCCTGCTGACAGTTTGTATTAAACACTTTCTTATCAAGTGTATATTTTGTGAAATATGGTCCGTCAAAGTAGCAAAAAGTTGCCCCCCCCTGCATTTCTAAACTATTAGACAGAAACTTGTAACTTACCATGCTGACAGGTTATATTAAAAACCTTCATTCAAAATTATTTCAAACATTATCTCATTATAAATATTTGAGTAACAGCTATAAAACTGTAATAAATTCAAGGTGTTCCAGCTCAAAGGTCATTGACCTTTTCGTAAAATGATCATAACAAGAATGTTTCTCAATCAGTTGCATCTTTTGTTAAACCATAAAAAGTATATGCAATGTCGAGATGACACATCTCTGAAATTTGGCCAAGTCCGCAGAGCTTCGTTCGTTTGAATTTTTCTATAACTATCAATTTCTGAGCTATGATTACAATTATATGGCTTTACGGAACCCTAACATATGCGTGTCTCGGTCTCGACACGCTCTTGGCCAGTTATTTTTTATCTCGTGTTGTAATGCTCACATTACCCTCATTGTTGATTCAAGTGTTTTCATTTATCATTATCAACAGTATGTGTCCAAATAAATGTTGCAACAATGTCTTGTTAAACCGCCCATTGTCTGATTGTAATGTACATAATTGTTCAGAATGCAGTTCTATATTTTACGCGCCTATAAAATACGGGTCGCCTGATGGTAAGCGATCACCGTCGCCTATGGATACCTGCAACACCAGGGGCATCATAGATACGTTGCCGACCCTTAAAGACTCTATTAACAGCCCTTTTGAAGAACCCCATATTATAGCTCCTCGGAAATGCTGCTCATTCCACAAATTGCAGTTGTGAGGAAAAAAAGACCACGTAAAACGCACAGTGTGCTATTTCCACCGATCTATGATATGTGGATGAACTTTCAGGCGGTGGCGGCTGGTGCGATGATAAAACCGCGATGCTGGCATCAGATCGAACAGTTCTTCAGAACATTCCTCGTTGTAAATGCGGTAAAAGACATAAAGAGACCCAACGTCTCTGCGCACTACTACTAGCTGCGCCCCGCGGTTTTACCTGCGTTATATACCTACATCCTTGAAGCAACATCCTTGGTATCGAGTTATCGACAGCAACCTCCTTTGACTTAGACGATTTTTTTTTCTATGATGTGATATGTATATATGTCAATGTATGACTTCATTTCTTTTTCCTTTTTTTTAGACATACAAACTCAGATCAAATAAAAATAGCCAGATAGGATTACGGCGAACTCGAAAAATGAAGTCACTTTTTGAAACATGTGTGTAGGCGTTTGATGTTTTCAGTATGAAATTCACCTAGTTTTGAATGCGCATGTGTGCGTGAGTCGTGTATTTATGCTGGGAATTCACGTAGTTTTGGAAGCGATTTTGACTTCACTTTGGCAGTATGCCGTAATCCATCTGTTTTTTTTCTTTGATCTGAGCATACAATAAAAAGTAAAACAATAAAAATAAAAAAAACTACCGGAGTACCTGCGTCTGTAATGTGAACGGGGCCTAATGAAGCATAGTCCATAAGAGACGTAATGTACACAAATGGTACGTTGGTGGGCGACTCCGTTACGTGTATGTTAGACATATGCATGCGCGTGGGCATCATGCTTCGCTAATTTGTGCCCAAAAAGAGTTTTTAGACTTCGATGTAATATAGCACATCATTATAATCTATATCTATACGTATAATAAAAACGTCTATCAATAAAAAAAAAAAACTATAATTGCGAGATAATAAAAAAAAACACAGGGCGTCTTAAATTAAGCAGCTACGTTAAGACAGTTTATTTATTTATTTAGATTTTACAACTGTTGGAAAACATTTATTTATAAATATTAATTAAATATTTATTACATAAAATTGTACATGTCAAATTATAAATCACTTACTTCAAATAACCCACCCCTAACTGTTCTCGGCGCAAGCAAACCCTTGCACCAGGAGCGAGCGGGAGTCATCTTGAGCCTGTGCCCTAACTCCGAAATAAGCTTTTTGGCCTCAGTCACCCAACAACCCATGGTCGCTACGGCAACGGGCACGAATTTGTAAAGCGGCTCCAACGCTGCGTACTTCTCTCTCTTTTTATCAGCAGCGTATTCCGCTGCTGCTGACGGTGAGCGGACGGTGCGACTCAAGTGACTGGGAGCAACTGATATAAATACATATTTATATTTGCTCTTGCTCTTAAAATACTGACGAGGCAGGAACCTGTGAAACTATGATGTGGTTGCGTAGTCTGAATGCTCTGTAATCAATAACGGTCATGTGGTATGGTACCCATGCCTTATGGAGATAGTAGATGGGTTAGTGATTTACTATAATTATGTTTATTGAGGCCATAAGTTTTGAATAGAAAGCACAGCCGGCTTTAGTACTACCAGCGGCGCCTTGGAAATACATCATGTATTTTATCAATCATGGAGATATAATACATATAAAGTTAAATGATTATTTACGGGATATTTACCGTGGTAAGGTTGTGGAAGGAGCTACCGATATTTCGGCGCAGTTACATGCACCATGTTCACGGAACAACGGTGGTTCTTCCCGTGAACATGGTGCATGTAACTGCGCCGAAATATCGGGAGCTCCTTCCACAACCTTACCACGGTAAATATCCCGTAAATAATCATTTAACTTTAGTGAACAACCGTGATAGTTTAAAACAGTGTATAATACATATAGAGTCACAATTATGCCAAAAAAATGACAGAACCAAAACTGGGCGCACGTTGCGCATTGCCGACTTTTTGGTTAGTTGTAAGGCAACCGCGATCCTACTACAACGCCGCGCAATGCCCATAGCGGACAAGCGACGTTGAACACGATGCAAGCGACATAAGGTCTAAATTGGAGTAAATATGGCATTTTGATTTATATAATTGATGATTGTAGGTATGTACAACGACGCTGCACTAGACGAAGCATTAGACTCTGTAGAGAGACGCGTCATTCGACTCGTTAATAACGAGGCGCTGATTAAAAAAATGTCGCACAGCCTCCAGCATAGGCGAAGGGTAGCTTGTTTGTCAATTTTCTATTGTCTTCATTATGGAGAATGTGCACAAGAGCTGTTCAAGCTGATCCCGTCATCCAATTTCCGCCATAGATCATCGAGGCGGTCATTCTATCCTTACGTTGTGAACTTTGGTAAAGTCCGTACACAGCGTTTCCAAAGGAATGGAATGCGCTCCCTGCCTCGGTGTTCCCTATAAATTACAACCTGGGTCTCTTCAAGACAAGAGTGAATAGGCACCTCATGGGCAAGCGTGCCCCATCTTAGACCGCATCGTCGCTTAACATCAGGTGAGTTGTGGTCAAACGCTAGCCCATTTCATCATAAAAACATTACGCTCGGACGATTTTTGCCTGTTTTCACTGAGAGATTGTGACTGGGCTATAGGTATTTTATCTCGATGATATCAATGTAAGCAGTCACCGTCGCCCATGGTTACTTGTAACACCAGAGGCATCACAAATACGTTGCCGACCCTTTAAGACTCTATTAATTCGCCTTTTGAAGAACCCCATGGTGTCTTGTCCCCCATTTTTTTCCATGGAGTGGAGGGCTGGATATTGACATAGGTTACAGTTTTCCTTCTTCCTGTTATTATTGTGGACCGTGGACAAATTGTCTTTCCACCGTTCTTATTTCGAAGAAGGAAATTCTCATTGTTTTGAGAAAGATACAAACGTTATCCATATCCTAGCTTTGCCGCGTCCACACGCGGATAAAAACGGTGGAATAGTACATTGTTATCCTAGGGGTGAAAGTAACTTATTAAGTCGCGAACTAGTTTTTTTTTTCAGTGTCTTTCAGTTGAAAGTGATTCCCCCTAGGGCTGAAATGTATTACTTACAACCCGCTCCTCAGGCAACTTCAGACCTACTTTTCGAGTATGAGTAATGTAAAGAGAATATGTTCACGACCCGTGCTAATCCTGATAAGGGAGAAACCGCGCGGCACAGCTTGTTAAAAATAAATACTGAAGAATTTCTCGAACCGGTTTCAGCTGTTACGTCACGTACCTGACCTAACCTAACTTACGTACATAGTATGCGAGCTAGGAGGGCTCCAAAATACCCCCCCATACCCCCCTATTAGCTGTGAGGGGGACTGAATCACGGTGGGGTGGGTTGGCTTCTTTATTGCATTATCGTTGGGGATGCAGTTAAAGTAAATAGTGGGGGGGGAAAAAAAACTAATCAAGGGCAGCATGTTTTTTTTTTGCTTTCAATAATTGCGGGGAAATGAACTCTATTGCTGAGAATTTTAGAACGTTAATTGGTTTATAATTTCAGTAGTTCATCATGATTTGATTGGAATCGGCCATATGAATTTTGCCATTGTTGAGCTCTTCATCTCTGCAGTGATATTGCAAGAACATGGTAAACTTGACTTGAACCTGCAGAATGCCCAAACAATATAAAAGATGTACTAATATCGTGTTCAGGTGTCCTTAAAATTTAAGTTTTATTCCATTTTTTTTTATGATACTTAGTGACGAGACGAGCGAAGTCGCTCGCCTGATGGCTCTTCACGCTTGCCCATAACAGCACAACGCCACTCAGAATTTTGAACTTCAACAGTTCAAAACCCTGGATGGCAATGCACTGCGCTCGTCACCCTGAGATATAAGATGTCAAATCTCTGTGTGCCCTGTAATTTTGCTGTTTTTGTTTTCTGTTTTGTTGTTATGTGTTGTGTTTTGTTTCAGTAGTTCATCATGATTTGATTTAAATCGGCCATTTGAATTTTGCCATTGTTGCGCTCTTCTTCTTCAGTGATATTGCAACACATGGTAAACTAGACTTGAACCTACAGGATGCCAACTCCTCACCACCTTACAATGTAAAAGATGTGTATAGTGTTCAGGTGTTTTTAAAATTTAAAAATTTAAGTTTTATCCCATCCTTGTGAACCTTAACGCACCGAGATACGGTTTCCGGTCGCAGCTTTTCGCATCACCTAAACAGAATAACTTAAAACAGGTAGCCGTAAGCAGTGGCGTAGCTAGGTAACCAAAAGCCCCGGTGCAAAAAAATGGGGCCCTATCTAAACTGGGTTAGGTTTTATCATGTAAAAATATAAATACCTTAAAGGTAAAAAGCTACTTTATCATCAGCTCTTTATTGTGCTTAAAGCTAAGGTATTACATGAATGTGTATGAAGGGTTTTTTTTGCAAGGTTAGTTTGATGTTCATTACTCCACCCTCGGACCCTGACCAGTCAGGTCAGGTTAGGGCCCGAGGGCCCTCTGAGCTTGAGGGCCCCGGTGCACGGCACCGCCTAGCCCTCCGATAGCTACGCCACTGGCCGTAAGGTTCCAGATCGCGTCTTCGTTGGTCTTCAAATGAGTGTTTTCTAGGGTTTCTTAGGTAAGAAAGGGTCAGGACTTTCTGAGGTAAGAAATTGTAACCAAAACACATCATAATCTCGCCTATCTTCGAACACCCTAATGAACCAAACTCGTAGAAATGTCAATCTTCAATTGATAATCCATTACCACCCCGCATACATTGTGGACTTTCCTTGGATACGTACCAAACGTTTCGATTCTACGTTTCTAATCCGTACGGCCAATTATTGGAACAACCTGCCGGCTTCCTTGTTTCCTGACATCTAGGCCTTTGCAAGGCCAGAGTGAATAGGTATCTTCTAAGTCTGCGTGTTTCATCTTCGACCACATCGTCGCTTACGTTGGTAAGGTACTTATTCGCAATAAAAAAAAACTATTAAGTAATAAAATGATATTTGAATTATTAAAATTATCATCACTTTTTTTTTTAATATAATATTTACGGAATATTTATCTCTCTAGATTTGTACCTTAACGCTTACTAAGTAGGTAAATCATGATACAAAGTGACTAATAATTAAACTCACTTATTGGGCATGAGTTTTTAAATGTGTGTATGATTTACTCATGTTTTTTGCAAAAAAAAACATCTTTTTCTAACATCATGAAGAATCATCATAAAAAACATGACACGAGTATACCTACTCTACTCTAAAAGCTGTGACCTCTACATAAACTACAAATTAGATGCAATTAGCATATTTATAAATAGGTACTTACTACTGTGTCTATACTCACACTAAAGTCAGTAATCTATAACAATATTATAAAGAGGAAAAATTTGATTGTTTGTTTGTTTGCATTGAATAGGCTCCGAAACTACTGAACCAATTTGAAAAATTCTTTCACTGTTGGGAAGCTACACTATCCCCGGGTGACATAGGCTATATTATACTGTATTATATTAGTTGTTTTTTATGTTACCTACTATGTAAGTTCGTAATTTTTGGTATGAACAATAAAGAGTTTTCTATCTATCTATCTATACTTTCACAAAAATTTGGGATCTTTAACTTAATAGGGTCAGCCTATAACTTGAGAACGACTTCACCGATTTGATTCATCTTTTTTAAAAATATTTTCTCATACTTCGTAGAACCATTCGTACACCCGTGCGAAGCCGGGACGGGTCGCTAGTTTGTTAATAAACATTATGGGCCTTACTTAAAAACGTTACTCAAGTTGATCTATGCTTAAAATTGCTCTGTCTCGTTTTCGCGTGTGACGATTAACGTCAGCGAGAAGTTGAGAGAGCATTTTTAAGCATAGATCATCTTGAGTAACGTTTTTAAGTAAGGCCCTATGTTTACAGGTCAAGCATAATATCAAACACAAACTTAATAAAAAATATTTTTCATTGAATATGTTGGGTGGTGGAGGGTTCCATTGATGCCGCCTCCCCAGAGCACAGTTGAAATAGTAGTCACTACGTAAGCCGAATCGTACGATAGAGTCACCTACCTACTACATACATACATAAACTTATTTACACATCGGTATCGTTAATTATGTGTAAATATTGGGATGATTTTTACTTTGTGGCTTGTGTATTTTTTACGTACACTTTAATTCATCAACAAACCTTATTTAACTTGAACACGAAGCTGTAACACCATAACCTTGGCATTATTCAATTCATGTGGATACATTTTAATTCAGTGTTTGTTAATAATTATCAATATGAAAAACCGACTTCGCCGAATTATTCTATTGAGAATAGTTTGATCAATCACGTTTCTAAAATTATATGAATCTTATTTATATCCCCAACTGTTAAAACCAAAATATGAATTTGGTTTTGTTTTCCAGTACCGCCGGGCAAATTGGTACAGTATGTACGAGAGGAAGGGAGGAAAGAGTATTTTTTTAAGCTTGAGGGCCGAAACATTACAAATGGGACGAGTTGGGCATAAATCAACCCAAGTTGACGACAATAGTTTTTAAGCTTGAGGGCCGAAACATCGGTACGAATTGGGCGTAAATCAACCCAAGTTGACGACAATAATTTTTAAGCTTGAGGGCCGAGACATCGGTATGAATTGGGCTTAAATCAACCCAAGTTGACAATATTTTTATAAGCTCAAGAGCCGAAGTATCGGAACAAATTAGGCATAAATCAACCCAAGTTGACGACAATAATTTTCAAGCTCGAGGGCCGAAACATTGGGACGAATTGGGCATAAATCAGCCCAAGTTAACGACAATAGTTTTTAAGCTTGAGGCCTGAAATATACGGACGAATTAGCCATAATTCAACCCAAGTTGACTACATATTAACTCGAAAGTTTCTAGGTCAATAAAACTTTGCTGAACCATTTTTACCTTTATGAACGTTGTAATTGTTTGTCTTCAGGCGTGGTATGGACAAGGAGGGCGGCGACGGCGCCGAGGCGGCTGGAAAGGCGCCACCCGACGGTCTACTCGACGCCGCTGGCCTCTTCAGTGGTAAGTTGCTGTTCTTACTAGTGTAATCAATTTCTTCTTCTATTTAACTGACTTTGAAAAAAGGAGGGGGTTCTCAAATCAGTTGTATTTTTTTCATTTTATGTTTGTAACCTCAGATCTCCGTTATTTATAAACAGATTACGAAAGTTCCTTAAATCTTCAATGTACATTTTTATTTATTAGAAAGGATATACTTTCAGAAGGTTCCCATGGAAATTCCATCAAAATCGGTTTAGTTTTAAAAATCGAATACCTGGAAAAAATATCTCATCCTAAGTAAACGAAATTGCTTTTTTATTTAATTATTTTAAAGTCGATTTTTTTTAAATAATTTGGTGGTCGTATCCTTATGCTAGCTTTGTCGCGTCTACGCGCCTAGCACGGGCTGTGGACAAATTGTCTTATGGTCACCTAGGTGATTATTTAGTCAGGTGGTCAAAGGACACTAAAGAGTCCACTTTAAAAACCAGCAGGGCTAGGATGTGCATTGCGCACCGCGACAAAATTTTGTCGAATTTTTTATTGTGCCAAAGCCAGACCAGGGGTATATGACCGTAAAACCGAAACCGTACCGAAACCGTAGGCACAATGTTACGTTCTCGTTCGACACAGTGACGACAAGTTTTTTTCGCGGTGCGCATGCTAGCCCTGCAGGTGATCAAAGTGAAATAGACCGTTTTTATCCACGTAGATGCGACAAAGCTAGCATATGGATGCGTGTCTCTTTCTCATGAGATAAAAACGGTGGAAAGACAATTTGTCCACGGTCCGTGCTAGTCCTCCAGCGAAGGCATTATCTTGTATTGTAGCATACTAACTAACAGGGCAAGTTGAAAAAGCCCATTTGTTGCGGCTCCACGTTTTCAGAACACTCCTCTCAAGGTTTCGGAGAGTATCGGAATTCTGAGTGTCGACATTTCTGCAAATGTACAGTTCCGCGGTCACATCGCAAGCATACAGGCTTTTGCTTTACAAAGCTTAATTTCCTCCTCACATGGAGTACTGCTCCCATCTTTGGAACGGAGCACCCAAGTATCAACTTGAGCCTCTCGATGCATTACAGCGTAGAGCTGTTAGAATTGTCGACGATCAGACTCACCGAACACCTAGAGCCGCTCAGCATGCGTAGAGACGTTGGATCTCTGTAACTTTCATCGCATTTTCAACGTGGAGTGTTCTGAAGAACTGTTTGATCTGATGCCGGCGTTGCGGTTTTACCATCGCACTAGCCGCCACCGCTTGAAAGTTCATCCACATAACATAGACCAGAGGAAATCGCACAGCGTTCGATTCACGTGATCTTTCTTGCCTCACACCTGCAAAATGTGGAATAAGCTACCTTCCGTGGTGTTTCTGAGAAGCTACAACATGGGGTTCTGAAAAAGTGAGTTAATAGATTCTTAAAGAGTCGGCAACGTTGTGATGCCTCTGGTGTTACAAGTATCCATAGGCGACGGTGACTGCTTACCATCAGGCAGGCCGCCGCTTGTTTGCAACCTACGACATTAAAAAAAGCTTCTAAAAATACAATTACTTCACAATTCCCTCTTGCCAATTTTTCTATCGGACTGCCAGAGCGGGCACGAAAAATCGACACCGCTTTATGGTTGATATTCCGAAAACCCGTACGAAGCGCTTTGATTCCACTTTTATTATGCGAACTGCTAGTCTGTGGAATGCGCTGTCTGAATGGGTGTTCCCCGGTAGTTACAATCTGGGTGTCTTCAAATCACGAGTGAATCTATTTCTTCTAGGAAAGCGTGCTCCATCGTAGACCGCATCATCGCTTGGCATCAGGCGAGCTGGCTGTCATACGCAAGCCTATATATTATTTTTTTAAATTGTTCGCAATCGGCGTAAATCATTTTAGTGCTAGGTTATTCTACATTCAATATACCTAGCACTGAAATTATTGGAACTTCATAATGACATTGTAACGACACTTTAAATAAAACACACATGTCTGTTCAATTCCCATCTGATAAAATATCCTTGGACTCCCTAATAACCAAGAAACCGCAACCTCAACCTGCTACACAAAAATATACCTTTCCACCCTGAAACAAGATGGTGTAAACTGCATCTGTTAGTTGGTATTAGAATTATTAGCGTTTAAACAGGGTTGCCAGATATTTATTTTCAATCTTCCCCAAATATAATATTTTTGTCACCAAAATGCTTAAATACTTTATTTTATTGGTTGTCTGTAAAGTCGGTTTACGGTCGATAATTTTACGTAACGTATGCGTCACAAGCCGAACGCTTAGGCCGATCGTGCCTCTCTACCGATTGTTTCGCGCTCTCGCTTGCACGCTCGGCTCAGGCGGAACGTGACAATGAGCCAAGCTTTTTCGTGCGTGCAGCCGGCGTTCATCGATTTATAAGACGTTATCATGTAAAAAATAATGATATAATAAGGTTTGGACGAAACACAGTTAAATACACCGCGCCGATTGAACATCTTGTGGATGAAAATACATTAAAAAAGCGTAATAAAACTTCGAGTGACATCATAGCGTCAAAGACTACAAATTTGTTCAGTGACACTTTATCATTGTTTACCTACTACTTATTTTTGATCCACTAGCACAGATCATATAAACAAAGGAGATATGTCAAGATCTCTACGTTCTACGTTTCTAATCCGTACGGCCAAGGATTGGAACAACCTGCCGGCTTCCTTGTTTCCTGTGAGATATAGGATATAGGATATCTGGGCCTTTTCAAGGCAAGAGTGAATAGGTATCTTCTAAGTCTGCGTGCTTCATCTTCGACCACATCGTCGCTTACCAACAGGCGAGTTGATGGTCAAACGCTGACTTATTCGCGATAAAAAAAAAGATGGCGTAGCGGTTCTCAATTCGACTGTTTTTTCTAAATGTTTGTTACCTCAGAACTTTCGACTGGGTGAACCGATTTTGATGATTCTTTTTTATATGAAAGCTGGTGCTTGCCGTATGGTCCCATTTCAATTTGGTCTAGTACTCAAATTTTTAAGATGTCGTTTTTTCATATTGATAATAAAGTTTTTTTTTATTGGTCAACAGTTGGCGGAGAAATCGGTAAACATACTTACATTGTTTTTTTTTTTACAATGAAACATAGAACCGTCTTCCTTTTTTGAAATCTGTTAAAAACTCGCAGCGGGGAAATTTTTTCCCCAAAATCGCGAAGGAAACCCCCAATCTGGCAACCCTGCATTGAAAGTGCTGGGTGGAGGTAAGTGACCTCCGAGCCAGCGTCGTTTATGGTGTAGTGACACGCACAGGGCGTTGTAGGAAGCAAATTAAGAAATAATACATAAAACGAAATGTGTCATGGTGAAGACTCGGTACCAATTTGGTTTCTGTGTATTCATTTAATGAGAATATTATTCAGTACTCATTTCGTCGCCTGATTTCATATCACAACTGTCGAGTGACAAAACATGAAAAGTAATAGAGCTCGCACTTTTTTTTTCAATTTATTTAAGGATCAACAAACAGTATAACAAAATATGAAACTAGCGAAGTAAAGAAAAAAATTAGCTAGTTGTAATATAGCATCGTTGACCACGGATTGAGGTCTTCGGTCGTCAGTCGAAAAAAAAAACTAATTTTTATTCAAATAATAAAATTAACTAATATAATATATTTGTAGTGGTATAGGACTCTTCTGCAGGGGTCCGCCTGGGGAAGTACCACACCTTTGCCAGTTATTCAACCGCCAAGCAGTATTGTGCAAACACTACTGTGTTCCGGATTGAAGGGCAATGTTTCCAGCGAAATTACAGGGCACGCAGAGATTTGACATCTTATATCTCGGGGTGACGAGCGCTGTGCATTGCCATCCAGGGTTTTGAACTGTTGTAGTTCAAAATTCTGAGTGGCGTTGAGCTGTTATGGGCAAGCGTGAAGAGCCATCAGGCGACCGACTTCGCTCGTCTCAAAACCCAGTATCATAAAATAAAAAATAAAAAATATTAGAAGAATTAGTAAACTTGTACCTACAACAAAGAAAAAATAAAATTTCCATATTGAAACTAATTAAATTAAAATAATAAGGAATTAACAATCAAATTACTAAATATATAATAGAAATGAAAAAAAAAGCTCCATGGTAAAAATAAAAAAAACACTTTCACTTAGCTTATCACCTCACTAGCGCGTTCACTTAGCTTGCAGAATAGACCGGCCTTGTAGTCTATTATATGCCATCATAACTCGATATTATCTCATTCGATGATTTAATCAGTCAGTCATAGCGTCAAGGCCAATTTAAATTTAAACCACTTCCTTGACCGATCGGACGCAGTGTAGCATGAGAAGCTCTTTCTGAATGATATTCGAGCATCATGCTTCTTCTGAACCAGCGGAGATAATATGGTATGGTAGAGAAAACTTTGTCCATTTCCCACAAAACAAAAAATGACGTCATGCCTCTGTGCGCCATACTTGTCAGAATATAATTTATATGGCGTACAGAGAAGTGACGTCATAATTTGCTGTTTCGCGCTCTCTGTCTAGCATGATATTAAAATGCTTATATGTTGATTATTTTTGATTAGATTTTCATTTTGTTTTCATTAATCAGCTATATTTATGGCCTACATTTTAATAGGACAATTAAAAAATAACCGGCCAAGTGCGAGTTTGACGCCCGAAGGGTTCCGTACCATTATCTAGAAAAAACGGCGAAAAACATGTTTGTTGTATGGGAGCCCCCCCTTAAATATTTGTTTTATATTAATTTAATTATTTATTTTTAAAGTTAATATATAACTAAATATTCTGTGAATATTTCAAGCGTCTACTGTTGCCGTTATCAATATCGAGCAAAAAAGAGAAAAAAAATCACGTTTGTTGTATGGGAGCTCTCTTAAATATTTATTTTATTCCGTTTTTTAGTATTTGTTGTTATAATGGCAACAGAAATACATCATCTGTGAAAATGTCAACTGTCTAACTATCACGGTTCATGAGATACAGCCTGGTGACAGGCGGACAGACAGACAGACAGACGGACGGACAGCGGAGTCTTAGTAATAGGGTCCCGTTTTACCCTATGGGTACGGAACCCTAAAAACATTAGCTCTATATCTCGTTAGTTAGCCATTAGCATAAAAGTGCATCGTGACATGTCAAATGGACCTCGCATTGCATTAGTCACTCGCTACTCAAAACTTCTTTTCGTCGCTGACTCATGCGCAAAAACATGCTGATTTCGCCTCCAGTGCGCCTAATTTATCTGCACAGTTGATTGAGGGAGCCACCGTCGTATTTTCTGGTAGCCTCCCGGGGGGAAAATTCAGTTCGATCATTTGGCCACTTCTGCGGATACGTTTGTAGCGTGATCGCATCGCACATTATTTCATGCACGTTCACATTTATGTGCATGGATGATTAAAACAATGGACATCCCTGCGGTGATCGATTTTGCTATCAGGTTAGCTTTTTTTTACAGATTACCACGAAGGGGTTTATCTGTGGGTTTTTTATATGTTACTTATTAGTAAGTCCAGATTTAGTGGCCAATGGTATGGCAACGATTATTAGAATAATTATCAATATAAAAAACCGACTTCATAAAAATGACAGAACTGCATGTCTATTTTGCAAGCTAAGTGAACGCGCAAGTGAAGTGATAAGCTAAGTGAATGTGATGTTTTCTTACCTATTGCTGCAGATAAATGTGAAAACTAATATGGGGGCCTCCCATACAACAAACGTGATTTTTTGCCGCTTTATAGATAATGGTACGGAACCCTTCGTGCGGGAGTCCGACTCGGACTTGGCCGGTTATTGTAATTTAATATCTAACGAGATAAATTACACCAAAATTACGAGCACCATTGCATGAATTACATTTTTTTTTCTAGACATTAAGGTGTCTATTGAATCAGTCGTCCACGCCACTCATACAGTCATCCGTTTGCACGTGTGAGTGCAGATGTTCAATTTTATGTTTTATCGCCTCTGCTTCTAAATGGCCGAAAACGTATCGCTCAGATTATGATGATTTATTCAATGGCAGCTTGTTTCGGGATTGTGGTGGAACGAATTTGATCGGCATTAATATTAAAATTGTTATATCG
Source organism: Agriopis leucophaearia (assembly GCA_949125355.1). Lineage (NCBI taxonomy): Eukaryota > Metazoa > Arthropoda > Insecta > Lepidoptera > Geometridae > Agriopis > Agriopis leucophaearia. Next base: position 3,780,182 of record OX421289.1, read on the forward strand.
ACGGATAAAGATCAAAGAGATGACAGTATTTGGAGCAATAGCACAGAATACATAAAGTAAAGGTACAGAAGTTTCACTCCGCGAAAGTATTTAAATAAGTAGCGACTCTTACTACCACACAATAAAGTCGAATTTAGGACGTGCGAGCGCTAACTACCTACTGCTATATTAACCTAGAAGTTGCGTCTCTGTCTTTCGCGTAACTCTTGTCGCGTTATCTCTGTCTATCTCGCGGCAGCGGGCACGGCAAGTCCGACAAGACGACTACTTGTAGCTTCATACCTAAAGTGCAGAGTGCGCCAGGCCTGGCAATAGATACACAGATAGAAACTCTTTATTGTGTACACTATTTTGAAATGTTAACCTCGTAAAATGACCTAAGCACATTTTTCAAAGGACAGTCATTATGTATCTTAAAAAAAACCGGCCAAGTGCGAGTCGGACTCGCGCACGAAGGATTCCGTACCATTATCTATAAAAACGGCAAAAAAATCATGTTTGTTGTATGGGAGCCCCTCTTAAGTATTAATTTTATTTTAATTTAATTATTTATTTTTAAAGTGAATATATAACTAAATATTCTGTGAATATATCAAGCGTCTACCTGTTGTTGTTATCAATATCGATCAAAAACGAGCAAAAAAATCACGTTTGTTGTATGGGAGCCCCCTTAAATATTTATTTTATTCTATTTTTTAGTATTTGTTGTTATAGCAGCAACAGAAATACATCATCTGTGACAATTTCAAATGTCTATCACGGTTCATGAGATACAGCCTGGTGACAGACGGACAGCGGAGCGTTAGTTATAGGGTCCCGTTTTACTCTTTGGGTACGGAACCCTAAAAAAAACATCGAATGCGCGAGGGGAGCGCTGTACCCGGTTTTCTAGCCCTTAATGGCTGAGCTATCAAGCTTTACGTTAAGGTTTGTAACAGAAAAGAGATACAGATAATTGTACCTATCCATTGATATAATGTAGGTAATTATATCTATTCATTGCAGCACCAGGTACTCCTCAGGTCAGGTCCTGTCCTGCAGGCATAGCATGGGCCGTGGAAAAATTGTCTTTCCACCGTTTTCATCCGCGCGTAGACGCGACAGAGCTAGAATATGGATACTTTTGTCTCTTTCTAGCAAGATAAAAACAGTGGAAAGACAATCTGTTCACGGCCCGTGCTAGACCTGGGCCTTACGGCTACCAGTTTAAAGCGATTCTGTTTAGGTGATTGCGAAAAGTAGCGCGACCGCAAACCATATATCGGCGCGTTACGGTTCACGTTTGCGTTATTTTCCGCACTGCGCTGTTTCGAGCTTGCGTTAAGAGATAGACGCAACCGCCAAGACTTTACGGCGAAGATCTAACAGTGAGAAGTACGTCACGTAGTGATAGTAAAATCATCATCAGCCAGAAGACGTCCACTGCTGGACATAGGCCTCCGTCTTTAACCTTCACACTGAACGACATCCTGCCATCTGCATCCACTGGATGCCCGCGACTCTCACAATGTCGTCGGTCCATCTAGTGGGAGGCCTACCTACGCTGCGTCTTCCGGTTCGTGGTCTCCACTCAACCTTTCTTCCCCATCGGTTGTCGGTTCTTCGAGCGATGTGGCCTGCCCATTGCCACAGATAATATATGATTTGCTAATGTGTGTATTTTGTCGTTTCCAGCATACTGGGGTCGCGATGGGTCTGGTGCGGGCGGTGCGGCCGCCCAGGCGCAGGCGCAAGCCCAGGCCGCGCTGTTCGGGTTCGGGTCGCGCTACCCGCCGCCGACGACGCTCGGCGTGGCCGCCAACCAGGCCGCCTCGCTTGGCCTGCACCCCGCCGCCAGTAAGTACTAAGGCCTCCTTTAAAAAAAAATATAGAATAGATCTACGTTTGACCACCAACTCGCCTGATGGTAAGCGACGGTGTGGCCGAGGATGGAACACATTGATCTATTCACTCTAGCATTGAAGATGCCCAGATTGTAGTTCTCAGGAAACAAGGAGGATGGCAGGAAGTTCCATTCTTGGGCGGTACGTATCATAAAAGACGACCCAAATCGTTGTGTACGAATCTTTGGAATTTCCACGAGGAAGGGGTGATAGGGCAGTCCTTCTACTTGTCCTGTAGTATCACTATTTATTAAAATCGACATCGCTGATAGAGCTTCATAATAAAATGTTCTGGAAAAATATTTAGACATGGTTAATAGAAAAACGTTTTTATTTTTTAAAATAAATATATGGGATATAAATGGGACATTATTTGCAAGGATAGTCATCTGACCCTAGACTAAGCAAAGCTTGTAATATGGCTGCCAGAGACTGATATACATACATATATATTTTTAAATACATACTTAAATACATAGATATGAACACCCAGATATAGATAGATAGAAAACTCTTTATTGTTCACACCAAAAATTACAAACGTACATAAAAAAACTAGTGAAACAATTGGCGGCCTTATCGCTATAAGCGATCTCTTCCAGGCAACCTTATATATAGAACGAACAAAAACGTTCATCACACAAATGTTTGCCCTAGGTGGGAATCGAATCCAAGCCCCCAAGCGCAGAAGGCAGGTTTATTACCAACTGAGCTAACTAATACTTTTTTAGTGACCTTAAAATGCAAATGTAAATATTATTCGAATTATTATTTTACTTTGACATTTTAATTTAATATTGTTATTAAATTTGACATAATAATTGTTAAACATAGGTACTATTTAAAGTTAAATGATTATTTACGGGATATTTACCGTGGTAAGGTTGTGGAAGGAGCTCCCGATATTTCGGCGCAGTTACATGCACCATGTTCACGGGAACCATGTTCATTCTTCCCGTGAACATGGTGCATGTAACTGCGCCGAAATATCGGGAGCTCCTTCCACAACCTTACCACGGTAAATATCCCGTAAATAATCATTTAACTTTAGTGAACAACCGTGATAGTTTAAAATAGGTACTATTTTCCCGAACTATTTCTTTTGATATACCACCAACCAATCTACTAATATTAATTTTAACCACGCATTGAACGTTTAGGGCCTTACTTAAAAACGTTACTCAAGTTGATCTATGTTTTAAAATGCTCTCTCAACTTCTCACTGACTGCAATCGTCACACGCGAAAACAAGACGGAGCATATTTAAGCGTATGTCAACTTGAGTAACGTTTTTAAGTAAGGCCCTAAATGTTCCAATATCTTTTTTATACTTATCAAAAACAAATTTATTATTATGACTAAATTCACGTGCCCAGTGCACGTCTTTATTTATGTTAATGATGTATTGAGCTAGCATTTTACCACAACTCACCTGATGGTAAGCGACGATGCGGTCTAAGATGGGGCACGCTTGCAGAAGAAATAGATTCACTCGTGATTTGAAGACACTAGATTGTAACTATCGGGCTTTCCTTTCTGGCAGGCCATTCCACTGGCTAGTTAAAACCAATTTTAGAAGGCCTGCCAGCTCACAGATGTTCGTACCTAAAAATTTAAGCTACTTCTCTTGATTCCAGGCGCTGCATGGTGGTCTATGGCATCACACCTCGCCGCGCAAGACTACCTCCATCGCCTTCAAGCCTCGGGTCTAAACTTCCCGCAGGTCAATGACCCCTACTCAGCGTTATCAGCTCTCTCAGCAGCTGGGGCCAAGCACCCACCCAAGCAGAACAAACCCCAAGCAAGAGCTGAAAGGTGCTAATGATTTAGTTTTCATACATGTATCTGAAGATGAAGGGGTGATGCGAAGAGTGAGATAATGATGAGAGTTATATTATATTTAAGTGTTATACGCGTTCATCATCAACTATTTTCGTCCCACTGCTGGGTATAGGTCTCCTCTTCATCGCGCCATCTTTTCAGTTCCTGTGCCGGTATCGTCCATTGCTTTCCTGCTGCGTTAGTGATGTCGTTCGACCAGCAAGCTTATGGTCTGCCCGGTGGTCGCTTTCCGTTCCGCGGCTACCATTCTGTGACTGCTTTGGTCCACCGTCCATCGTCTCTTCTGACCAAGTGTCCCGCTCATCACCACTTGAGTCTCGTGATCCGCTTAACCACGTCTTCGACCTACGTTCTTCGTCTAATATCCATGTTTGGTATGAGGAGAGAGATGCCTAACATGGCCCGTTCCATCGCCCTTTATGTCACTTGGATCTTGTGCGTTGTCTCTTTAGTGAGGGTCCACGTTTCAAACCATATGGGAGGTTAGACAAGACACATTGGTTTTACACCTTGGTCTTAAGGCTTTGCGGGATCTTTGATTTAAAGACGTCATTGCGTTTTCCAAAAGCAGCCCACCTCAGCTGGATTTGTTTGGCGACTTCCTTCACCTATCCACCCACCTACTTAACGACCTATATGAGTTGATCCCGAAGCAGTATTCTAAGATCTCGGCTCCAGGGTCATTGTCAGAAGCCTAGGAAACTTTAAGACTAGGGGCCTTAGAGCTACCTGGAAAAGTAGAGCGACCGCAAACTGTATTTGGGTGCGTTAAGGTTCACGTTCGCGTGATTTCACGCACTGCGCTGTTTCGAGCCCGCGATAAGGGGTAGCCACCAGGTGAAACAAATTATAATTGATTGATGACCATGTAATCACCATTGATATCGGTTACAGATCTGGCCGCAGCAGTACATCATCCAGTGCTTCCACTAAGGAGAAGAGTCCTTCCACTAACGCCAACTCGCAGCAAAATTTAAGTGATTGGGGTAAGCATTTGAGAATTCTTTCTATATCAAACATTTATCAAAATCTGACCAAGACCAACAGAGATATGTCATGAAATTTCAGGGTTATAAGGAACGGGTATGCTAAGCCGAAAAGGGTTCATTATACTCTATACAATATGAACAATTTTTACCATGGGGCTAACCCTGAAATCGCGAAAAAAATATCAGCTTAAGATAAATACAAAATTTCAACAGTGTGATATTGTCACATCAGCCAATGCTGCTCGCCTATCATTAAATAAAGGAATTTTAATTACATAACGCATTATCTTAATACGTCTTTCAGCTGCGACATACGGGTTTCCCAAGACCTCATCACCATCGAGCCTGCACGCCAGCAACGCTGCCATGTCGAGTCTATCTTCTCTGAGCAGCCTCGTGGGAGCTCCGCATCAGAAGCAAAGCAAACCGCAACCGCACCAATCAAGTACGTGCCATTTTGAGCCCTATTCTTATTAGAGATGGGGGTGATAAGTCCTGAACTGACGTCCCGTATATCCCGTGGGTGTTTTGTGCATTTCCCCCTACCTGCACTTACCCGAGCCAACCCAACTTCTTGAAGTATCGGAGTGAGGCTCTGGGGCGCTGGCACAGTTGCTTCAGTGGCGTAAATGGAAAGTGTGCATACTGATGATGATAATTATGAATTAAAAAAACCGACTTCATAAAAATGACAGAACTGGACCAAATTGGGACCACACGGGAAGCGCCTGCTTTCAAATAACTAAAACAACCATCAAAATTGGTTCACCCAGTCAAAAGTTCTGAGGTAAGAAACATTAAAAAAAACAGTCGAATTGATAACTTCCTCTTAGGAAGTCGGTTAAAACGCAGTCTAGCTGTTGTGGTGACGTGGATGAAAAAGGCAATGATGCCTCATGCAACCCTTGCAAGAAACTTGAATCGCTACCGGGTTGATGAGGCATCATTGCCTTTTCCATCCACATCACCACATTTTGAGCTGTTTTGAACGTAATTTTTTTGATGCCATAGCTAGTAAACAAGCAGATGGGCCGCCTGATGGTAAGCAATCACCGTCGCCTATGGATACCTGCAACACCAGAGGCATCACAGATACGTTGCCGACCCTTAACTACTCTATTAACAACCCTTTTGAAGAACCCCATATTGAAGCTACTCGGAAATGCCGCAGGATCCCTCCTGCTCATTCCACAAATTGCAGGTGTAAGGCAAAAAGGACCTTGGACCATTTTGGGAACCTCTGATTCAGTGAAATGCTGGGGTGTCCTAAGCCATTGGCATACTGAATAATTCGCTTCCGTTTCCCACAGGGAAACCGTCATCATCATCGTCATCGTCGACGTCATCATCCAAGAACAAAGAGCGGGAGCTAGCTCTGCTCCGAGGTGACCTGATGCTGGCGCAGGCGGCGGCGCATGGCGCTTATCATGCCGCCGTCGCAGCTGCTGCGCAGGGCAAGGTAACATCATCATCAGCATCCAAGAACGAGGAGAAAGAAAGAAGAAATATTTATTTTGTTACAGCAACTTAACATAAACAACGTAGATATAATATGGTCCTTAAGTAGTGAAATTGTGTCACAATAATTATCAATATAAAAAAACCGACATCATCAGAACTCGACTAAATTAAAATGGGACCAAATGGGAAGCACCAGCTTGCAAATAAAAAAATAATCATCAAAATCGGTTCACCCAGGCTAAAGTTCTGCTGTAACAAACATAAAAAATACAGTCGAATTGATAACCTCCTCCTTTTTGGAAGTCGGTTAAAAATAGCCTCAACTCAGCATAATGCTGTTTACCAAACAGCGCTGATATTCCGTTGAAGCCACTCAGTGAAGTCACGAAAAAACAGTGCAACGTAAAACAGTACGACACACAGATAATACAAACGCTACGGTACGAAAAATACAGGACGACAAATTTAATATGGGACGACACGTGACACACAGACAAGGACAAACAGGACAAAGATATACAGGGGTACACGGAAAGGGGTGTACGCGCTACCGACATGGCTTACTCTTGCATAAGCAAATTTTGACTTCACGCGCAATCAAGTGGTTATATATTATTATCTTTGCCCAGTAGTAATAAAGTCTGTTTTTGTTTGCAGAACATGTCGTCGCTATACCCATTTGGCATGGCGGGAGCGGATAAAGATGGTCGTCACTCCGGCCTGGATTCACTCACTGGCCTTCCTCATAACATACTCAGGTGGGTTTTTTAGTATTTATAAAAACCTTTATCATGATTATCAGAAGCGAAGAAAGTTTACCTACTTTGCATGTCTCTGGCTTGTTTCAAGTTGAAATGCTATATTGATTCCGCCTCATAATTCGCCGCGCTTCTTAATGCCTAATGTTAGGCTTATGAGTAATTTAATATAGCGTAATGTTAGGCTAATAAGTCATTCGATGTAGCGTAATGTTAGGCTAATAAGTCATTTGATGTAGCGTAATGTTAGGCTAATAAGTACTATAATCTAGTGTAATGTTAGACTAATAAGCAATTTAATGTAGCCTAATGTTAGGTTAATAAGTAATTTAATCTAGCCTAATGTTAGGTTAATAAGTTATGGAATCTAGCCTAATGTTAGGCTTGTAAGTAATTTAATCTACCCTATTGTTAGGCTTATAAGTAATTTAATCTAGCCTTATGTTAGGCTAATAAGTAATTTAATATAGCGTAATGTTAGGTTAATAAGTAATGGAATCTAGCCTTATGTTAAGCTAATAAGTAATGGAATCGACCCTATTGTTAGGCTTATAAGAAATTTAATATAGCTTATAAGTAATTAAATCTAGTGTATTGTTAGTACTAATAAGCAATTTAATCTAGACTAATGTTAGGCTAATAAGTTATTTATTCTAGCTTAATGTTAGGCTTATAAGTAATGTTGAATATGAGATGGTTAATATAATTATATTTTCTTTGTTAGCGCTGCTTTGGAAGGAGGGTAAGCGAAAACATACGATATATGGTGAACTTTTTTTATATGCTCAGAAGTTTATCAGCTCATAGTAATTTTGTATTGTCCACAGTGATCCGTCGCAAATGTTAGGCGGCGTCAGACTGCCTCCTGATACTGAAATTATCAAATACACCTCTTCGCTGGCGGGGCCAAAGGTAAGCGATATTTAAGTCATAATCTATCATCATCAGCCAGAAGACGTCCACTGCTGAACATACGCCTCCCCCTTTAACCTCCACACTGAACGACATCCATCAATAATATATACACGAGTATAATTTAAAAAAAAAAAAACAAGCTGTTGTAAGCCCATGAATAGAGAAGACGATAGTTATAATAATTAGATTAAAAATTATCGGCGAAATAAAACCGACTTGGTGAAAAAATAACTTTGTCTTCATTAACTTGAGTTTTTTTTTACCGACTTTCAAAAAGGAGCAGGTTCTCAACTCGAGTTTTTTTTTAATGTTTGTTATCTCAGAACTTTCGACTGGGTGAACCGATTTTGATGACTTTTTTCTGTTGAAAGCTGGTGCTTCCCGTGTGGTACCATTTCAATGTCGTCCAGGGGCCTTACTCCTAGCTCTATTTTTGCGAGCCAACTTTTGGTAGGTACCTGATAGGTACCTAAAACTAACCAACTTATTTAAGCTGCATCGTTTAAAAGCGTCTAACTTGAATGAACGATAATCACAATCACACGCATAGTAAAACGGATTTTAGTTCATTCAAGTTAGACGCTTTTAAACGATGCAGCTTAAATAAGTTGGTTAATTTTAGGTACCTATCAGGTACCTACCAAAAGTTGCCCCAGTTCTGTAATTTTTATGAAGTCGGTTTTTTTATATTGATAATTATGTTATAAGTATATTATAAATACACGTATATTGTATTGCAGGTACCGCCGGGCACGACGAACCGTGGCAGGAAGAAGACGATCTCATTGGATCCTCCGCAAGTGTCCGTGCACCCGAGCACAGCTGACGGCAGAATAGCGCAGCCCAGCAGTAAACGGCAGAAAGTGGTACGTTCGTGCATATATATATATGAAAGGAGATCTGTGTATCTTACTCTATGGACTGCTATGGCTGGACCGCTTTTGATGAAATTTTGAGGCATTCTTCAGATTAGCCCAGCGAGTGATCCTATGAATACACACGATACATGGACACAAACACACACGCACACACACACAGCAACCTCCTTTGACTAAGATGACATTATTTTTTCTTCTATTAGATAACAATTCTTGCCGTTCCATACAAAATGTATGGGAATTAATTCTAAATTCGGTCATAGATATAGATAAAATATATAGACTGACGTACAGCATAGGACGTCCACCCACAAGATGGACAGAGGACCTGAAAGAGACCTCAGGAAAACGATGGATGCACGCCGCTTCCAACCGGTCCTTTAAGAAATCGAGGGGGGAGGTCTATGTTCTGCAGTGGACGTCCTATGGCTGAAATGATGATGATAGACTGACGTAGTGATAATGTGTACAGGAGGAGTACAGCGGCCGTGGGTCAGGCGTGGAAGTGATCCGCCTGCCGAACAAGCCCGACCGAGCCGGCAGCGTGGCCGGCACTCCGCCCCCCAACCTCGCCGACTACGCTGGTAAGCATCACTGCCCTTGTACGCTACCACACTGATTATTATTTGTCTTATAAATAATTATCAATCTAAAAACAGACTTCAAAAAAATAAAATGGGACCACACGGGAAGCACTAGCTTTCAAATAAAAAAAAATCATCAAAATCGGATCACCCTGTCGAAAGTACTGAGGTAAACTCGAATTACTCCTCGAGAACCTCCTCCTTCTTGGAAGTCTGTTAAATATGCAAATCTTTCCTCTTTATAATATTTGACAAAACCCCATTTAAAAATATAATAAAGATTAAAAAAACTTTTTTTTTAGATTAGTGTAGATAAATTCTGGCCCTCAATTAGGGCTGAAGTGATGGTATGATGACGAAGTAGGAAGGGTGATGAATTGTTATTTGTGTACAGGCATATCTCGGGAGCTGCTGCAGACGATAGCCAGTCAGAGCGGCGTCAGTCTCGCTGCGTTGGAGAGGCAGCTGGCAGGCGCTACGCAGGGCAGCGGTGAGACTTACAACATTAACTGTGCATCTGGCGGGCTAGCATGCACACCGCGACAGAGTTTTGTCGACTCTTTTTGTCGTGCCAAAGTGAGACAGGCGTATACGAAACCGTAGTAGGCACGTTGTTGCGTTCTCGCTCGACACAGTGACGACATGATTTTGTCGCGGTGCGCATGCTAGCCATGCTGGCGTCTATAGGCCGGTGCCACAGATTACTTATATGTATTCTATTTAGTACGTAGTTTTTATCGTCCATGCACTAGCACTTTTCGGTCAAAATGTTATCATTGCGAAATCTGTAACGTAACGGACATTTGCTCGTGACGTACGCTATCACAGAATACATAACGTACAAGTACAGAAGATTCACTCCGCAAAATCATTTAAATAAGTAGCGACTCTTGGTACTACACAATAAAGTGCAATTCAGGACGTGCGAGCGCTAACTACCTACTGCTATATTACCCTATAAGTTACCTCTCTGTCTATCGCGTAACTCTTGTCGCGTTATTTCTGTCTATCGCGCGGCAGCGGGCACGGCAAGTCCGACAAGACGGCTACTTGTAGCTTCATACCTATCCATCCATCCATCCATCCAAACTTTCACATATATGATATTAGTGAGCGTAGTGTGATGAACAACGGCACGGAGTTTTTTTTTTAATTGTAAATATATTAAAAACCGGTTCCATATCCGGTACCGGTTATTTGTGCAATGTGGCCGGCTCACTGCCACTTCAGTTGACTAATATTACACTCGTTTGGTTCCAGATCCAGGTTTAAATCTGAGCACGAAGTGCAACGCGAGCGCAGACGACAGCCCGTTAGATCTCGGATCGAAGGGTGAAGACGATGCGCCGCTCAATTTGTCTTTAAAACCAGCGCCACGTGAGTATTTCTTCTTGTGACTGTTTTACTAACTTTTTTTAAGACACAGGTGGCAAACAAGCAAACGGGCCGCCTGATAGCAAGCGATCACCGTCGCCTATGGATACCACGTTGAAACTTACCAATTTTACAAATTATATTTTATTTTAAACTGTTCACTGTCTTGACAAAGAGATATGGTACATTTTAATTGTTTCCTGGAATTCGTTTTCCTCGATTCATGCTAGTGCTCGCCTAGTGAGGATACCAATAGTCATCTTCATCATCAGATTGGATTTACGTAACAGGATCGACGGGACACTTTAAGAGATACCATTAATTAAATACTACCAAATGATATTATATAGTATAATATATATAATGTTGGAGGTTAAAGGAAGAGGCCTATGTTCAGCAGTGGACGTCTTCTGGCCTTCGACCAAAATAAAATGAATAGACGGGCCCAGTAGAAGCGTATTTTTGAAGATTACAAAATGAGCGCCAGCTCTCATTTCGTTTCAGTCGGTCTCTAGCCGTAGGAAGTGAAACACGAGTCTATTGTTACGCGATAACGAAACATCTGACAAAATTATGAATTCGTATGCTTTACCGAAGTGTAAATACACAAATAAAACCGATATCTATTTTTTGTAACAAATATACTGTACATTTTTATAATTAGGTGTTGAAGTATATGTTCGACGGTTTGGACTCGTTTTTACTGATCAATTTCAATGGTTAGGACCCGACCATTCATTTTATTTTGGTCGAAGCTTCTGGCTGATGATGATGATATAATGTTATCTACACTAATATTATAAAGAGGAAAGATTTGTACCTATTTTTGTATGTTTGTAATGAATAGGCTCCGAAACTACAGAACCGATTTGAAAAATTCTTTCACTGTTCGGAAGCTACACTATCCCCGGGTGACATAGGCTATATTATATTTTGTAGCGAGGCCGAAGGCCGAGCTTACACTCGTGCGAAGCCGGGGCGGACGGCTAGTGTAATATATGTAATGTAAAGTAATGTAATTGCTGTATTCTTGTGATATTTAACAGCGAGCACGCAAGCTTCGGACGCGCTGTCCCGACTGACATCACTGAGCAGCTCCCTCAGCGCATCTTCTAACGACAGGACTTGTGAGTTACTAACACTCCTATCTCAATTATGTTTCACTACCAGCGAGCATATGCCTTACCCGTGATTTACCATGTCGACTTTAACTAGCATAAGAACATGTAGAAAAATAAACCCTCCCCTTCCTTCCTCCCGTGTACATATCTCCCTGGTTTATCTGATGTAGGCCTGTCTGAACTGATAAGGGCTGGCCAAATGATGGAGTTCACAATTTGCTAAGGCTCGCAGTCGTTTTGTCCAGATTTGGGCAATTTTTTTACCGACTTCAAAAAAGAGTTTTTTTGAAAATGTTTTGTTAGTCATAGTCATAGTAATTTGATCCAAAAAAATAAAATTTACACGTCAACATAATCATAAATATCAAAAAATCCAAAATAAAATAAATAATACCTCATAACTTTCGGCTGGATGAACCGATTTAGATGATTCTTTTTTGTATTTTTTGAAAGCTGGTGCTTCCCGTGTGGTCCCATTTCAATTTGGTCCAGCCAGTCCTGTAATTTTTATGAAGTCGATTTTTTTATATTGATAATTATATCCATCAATGTTCACATAATGTATATTGTTTGCAGCTCGCCGTAAGCCGGGCGCGCGGCCACGTCGCGTGGTCCCCGAGCTGAACGCAGCCGTGCTGGACTCGCCGCGGCCGAGGTCCAGTGGCAGCGAGGACAGCGAGTGTACGTATTATGTATATTATATAATATGTATAACAACTTCAAAAAAGAGGTCAATGGACGAATTGACTGCCCCGGTGGCTCAGTTGGTAGTGAACCTACCTTTTGTGCTTGGGAGCGTGGGTTCGATTCCCACCTAGGGCAAACATTCATGTAAAGTTAAATGATTATTTACGGGATATTTACCGTGGTAAGGTTGTGGAAGGAGCTCCCGATATTTCGGCGCAGTTACATGCACCATGTTCACGGGAAGACTGAAGAATGCGGGTGGTTGGTGTAAAAGTCCGCGTTCAAAATGTGTTCAAAATACTATACGCAGTGATACAGTGAGTGTGTTTTGTCGAGACTTAGGTTCGAGTTCGAGTTCCAGTGATAACCGTAGCAAAAGACTAAGAAAGAGGGTAGATCGTTTTGTCTGTACCTAATTTTGAACTTTTTCACCAACCACCCGCATTCTTCAGTCTTCCCGTGAACATGGTGCATGTAACTGCGCCGAAATATCGGGAGCTCCTTCCACAACCTTACCACGGTAAATATCCCGTAAATAATCATTTAACTTTAGTGAACAACCGTGGTAGTTTAAAACAGTGTTAAACATTCATGTGATGAACATATGTGTTTGTTCTATGTCTGGGTGTTAATATCTATTTCAAGTATGTATTTAAAAATATATATGTACGTATATCAGTTTCTGGCAGCCATATTACAAGCGTTGCTTAGTTTGGGGTCAGATGACCTTGTGTGCTAAATGTCCCTCGCCAACTCGCCTTTTGAAGATCCCCATGTTGTAGCTACTCGGAAACACCGCGGAAGGTAGCTCATTCCACATTTTGCAGGTGTGAGGCAAGAAAGATCGTGTGAATCGCACAGTATGAGATTTCTACTGATCTGTGATATGTGGATGGGCCTTCAGGTGGTGGCGGCTAGTGCGATCATAAAACCGCGACACCGGCATCAGATCGAACAGTTCTTTAGAACTCTCCCCATTGTAAATGCGATAAAAGGATACAGAGAAACCCGAAGTCTGCATTCGTGTCCTAATTTACGTCAAATTTTAATTTATGATTTGTATATTGTGCGCAGCTGTGTCAGCGTGGCCGTCCCGAGAAGGCCGGCCTCGGAACCTCGGTCGAGGAGTCAGCAAGCCGAAGAAGAATACAGTGGCGTCGTTACTGGCGCAGAGCAGAGCGCTAGGGCTGAGGCCTGCGCTGGCGCAGCAGTTACTAGGAGAGACTGACTTGGTGAGTGTACTCAATAAATAGATACTCATTTCAGGAAAATTGCAGAAAAAGTACCTTAGAAATAATTTTGCTATGATATGGTAGCATCTTCTTAAGAGCATCCAACTCCATAAACACACTGGAAGACTTTCCTGACCTTGACTTGTTTAATACATCCTCGAATTCAATCAGACAAAATATTAGTAAAAGGTGGTTTGGTGTGTCTCCCCAACTGTCTTGTGTCCCATAATGTAAAAAAGTATATCTTTATTTGTTGTTTTTTTGGTTTATTGTTTATTTTTTAGTGTTAAAATTGCATAACGACATACGTGCAATATATTAATATATTTTCTCCGTCTCCATGCACAATTTATTTCAATATGCGGAAACTGCTAAATGGTGTTTAATTATTTAATATATAAGTAATCTAGTTATTTATCACTGTATGTTTTCCAAATAAAATAAAATAAAAATAAAATAAAATAAAATCTTGTTTTTTATTATTATTATAATATGAGTAGCAAACTAGCATGCAGTTCGACTGATGGTATGCAGAAACATTGCCTATGGACACCTGCGACAAATAACAAATTTCATGTGATTACTTCTAATTCTAATTAAAAGTGGGGGTGATAAGACCTGCAGACATCCCGCTTGAGATGTATTGTGCATTTGCCCCTGCCGGCCTACACAAACGAGCCAAGCTCCTTTAGTTATATTACTTATACAATTTGTCCATTGCAGGAGAAACTGAAGGCGTTGTTGGGCGAGAGTGGTAGCACGGACTCTGAATGTCCCTCGGACAGCTGTCCGTCGGACTCCGACGCGAGCGACACCAGTCGACGATCCAACGACGCACAGCTGCGGTTACCGCTCGCGCTAGGTATGTTTTTGACCGCCGATTAAAACAGAGGGGTGTTATAAGTTTAACGTGTCTGTATGTGACATCGTAGCTCCCAAACGGCTGAACCAATGTGTATATCTGCAGGTTGGAAACGCGTGACGACCATCAAAGGGCTGTCCCGTAACTGTAATATTAAAGGAGACGTGACGTACGCGCCGCCCGAGCCGCACTCTACTGTCAAGATTAACTCCATGCAGGATCTACAGGCGGTAAGTACTGCTATATTCTAACTAATCTATCTATATAAATTGTATTGGTAGGACTCTTTTGCAGGGGTCCGCCTGGGGAAGTACCACACCTTTGCCAGTTATTCAACCGCCAAGCAGCAGTGTGCAAACACTACTGTGTTCCGGATTGAAGGGCAATGTTTCCAGCGAAATTACAGGGCACTCAGAGATTTGACATCTTATATCTCGGGGTGACGAGCGCAGTGCATTGCGGTGCATTGCAGTGCATTTCCAGGGTTTTGAACTGTTGAAGTTTAAAATTCTGAGTGGCGTTGAGTGCCCTCGATTTCCCTGGGATCAAATTGGAAGTACCGAACAAACGTTTTTTTTTAATCAGTCAACAGTTGGCGGTGAACTAGGTGAACATACATAAAAAAATCAAAGTGGAACATAGAACCGTCCTCCTTTTTCGTCAGTTAAAAATGAACCGTCGAAATGTATGTACGCGCATAACTTCCTAACGACTGCACCAAACTGGATAATTGTTTTTTGTGTTCGTTGTTGTCAGGACACGGATTCTATTATATAAATTGAAAAAATGGAACAGTTTTTTATGGACTATACTACGCAGGCGAAGCAGCGGGCAATAGCTAGTATTATCTATACATATAATAAAAACGTAGAGATAAAAAAATCTGTAATTGCGAGATAACAAAAAAAAAATCACACAGGTCGTCTTAAAATAAGCAGCTGAACACGATAGGACAGTTTTTAGAATTTTTGTCTGTTTGTTTGTTTGTTTGTTTGTTTGTTTGTTTGTTTGTCCGCGCACATCTCCTAAACCACTGGACGGATTTAAATGCGGTTTTCACGAATATGCTTAGAAATTACCAGATTAAAACATAGGCTATCTTATATCATTTATTTTAATTCTTTATTTTTACATAAACGAAAATAAAAATCAATGATTTATTTCTTCGTTACCCGAAACGTAATATGAGGATCGTCACATAGCCTCAAGCAAGGAGATCCAAAGTAAAGAGAATGTTATTGACATAGCCATTAAAATTTTGAAACTGTCAACTGTCATTCGGTTAATCAGTTTAAATTTAAAGAAGGTTCCTTAACCTTCTTAGATGAATGAACGTGTAGATCAAGCATGTTATAGGCCTTACAACCTCTTTGGTGATTCATTCCAGTGCATGGAGTAGGAGTGTGGCGTACTCATACTCCTTGCGCCAACCTTCGTGAATTTCATTCCAATTTTCCACGACGTGTGGCGCTGGGGCGCGAAAAGAAAAAAAATAAAAGAACACCGATTTTCAAATGGAATTGTCATTCGCTTTTTCTAAGATTTCTCTAAGATTTTTCTTTGCATTAAATTTATAATTTCTTTCGGACTCAGCTATTTTCTTCCATTGTCGGTAGCTTAACCCTCTCCTTCTATATAAATAGTACAAATCAACTATAATTGGTGACCACTGAATGGACCGTACACCACCGACAAAGGTCAGAATGCCGCTAGATCGTACTGATACCACTGCGGCTGACACGAAGAATAAAGATGATGACAATGTATTCCGAGTTGGCGTGCGAATTCCACCGTTTTGGCCCGAGAAGCCGGCGATTTGGTTCGCCCAGATCGAAGGCCAATTCGCGATTTCCAATATCACTGCAGATAGCACCAAGTTCTACTATGTGATTGGACAACTTGACCCGCAATACGCAGCTGAAGTCGAAGACATCATCGTAAATCCGCCTATGACCGAGAAGTACGAAAAACTCAAGCTGGAGCTAATTAAACGTTTGTCCGCATCAAGAGAAAAAAAGGTACAGCAACTTTTAACACACGAGAAGCTAGGTGATCGTAAGCCTTCTCAATTCTTACGTCATCTACGACACCTAGCAGGCCCCGGAGTTCCAGAAGACTTTTTACGCATGATTTGGACCAGCCGCCTAACGAACAGCACGCAGACCATCATTGCTTCGCAGCAGATGACGTCATCACTCGATGTGCTGGCAGACCTAGCCGACCGCATACATGACGTTGTCCCTATAGCCCAGGTCGCATCTACATCCAGTACCACACCGGGAAGCTCCAAGCTCCATATTACATTCTCATGGTTTTATTCTATGTTAGCATTTAAAACACAAAATATACCGCATCCTATTTTAATACAGTCCCGCGAATAGAAGTATTCAAAAAAGGCCCTTTGTACATGAAAATAAACCTATACAACAAAATTCCGGACGCAATAAAGAAAGAAATAAATAATAACATTTTTCCAGAACCAACTTCGTAAGTTTCTAACCCAAAAATGTTATTACGAGATAAAAGATTTTTTCGACGATACATTTTAGAAAATTATAAATAGTTAAGAAAGTAGCGTCATAAGTTTTGTATCATCTCATATATAATTAAGTAACCTATCACACTAAGTAGGTTTTTTTTTTGTTTTGTAAAATTACTTCACCCTAGGTTAAGTTTGAATAGTATATATAATATTTATGTAATAGATTTAACTATACTTAAATTTATATGTTTATGTCTGTGGTCTGGTTTTGTGAACAGCCACTACATAATTCATTGCTGCACCCTTTGTGCAGGGTATATAAACTTAGATTTTAGAAGAATACAGTGTATATTTGCAATAAGAATAAGAATATAGAAATAATTTTATTTTACTGTGATATTTTAACAGATAAATAGAGTAGTTCCATTTCATGGCTTTTTAATCAAGGTATACATACAAATGCACGCGAAATAAGAAATAACTAGCCAAGAGCGTGTAAAGACAAGCATTATGTCAGGGTTCCGTGGCCAGCGAAACTGTCCGGAAATATACTTTTAATGGTTTAGACAAAAAGAAAATTTCAAAACATGCTCTGCACTGTGGTCACATTATCTTTTTGATTTGAAAACTGTTGACGGTGTTATTTATTACTTTTATGATTCTATCAATACTTCACACAGGGCGACTTAAAATAAGCAGCTGAACATGTAAAGAACAGTTTTTAGAATTTTTGTTTGTTTGTTCACGCACATCTACACTCCTGGAAGAAAAATGTGGACGGATTTAAATGCGGTTTTCACGAATATGTTTAGCTATGACCAGATTGAAGTATATGCTATGTTATTTTGCGCAAGGCCGGATTAAGGGAAGAAAAAAGAATTGAAGGTTTATATGAAAATCTACGCGTACGAAGTCGCGGGCAAAAAAGCTAGTATAATTATAAATTTAAAAAAAACCGACTTTAAAATTAGTATATACGCAATTTCGTTTACTTGGATGACATATTTTTTTCAGTTATTTTGATTTGAAACCAAATTACTAAACCGATTTTGATGAAATTTATATGGGACCACCACTGAAGTATGACCTACCAAACAAAAAAAGAATCATCAAATTAAATTCATGATTGGCGGAGAAATCGGTGAAAATACATAAAGGGCTGTTAATAGAGTCTTTAAGGGTCGGCAATGTATCCATAGGCGACGGTGATCGCTTACCAACTGGCGGCCCGTCTGCTTGTTTGCCAGGTCGGACATTTAAAAAAAAACATCATGAGGTAGTGTTAATGGAAGAATATAAACAAGACATGTATGTAAGGTTGGTGGTTGGTAAGCTCCATGAAGTCTTCACGTCGTCCATACCGCAGTGTCTCAAGACAAAAATCTTTAATCAGTGTGTCCTACCCGTTATGAGCTACGGTGACCGAGACGTGGATACTCTCGGTTAAGGTGGTCTACAAGTAAGTCACTCAGCGAGGTATGGAGAGAGCTATGCTTGGAGTTTCTATATGGGACAACATCGGAACAAAGTGATTCGACATAGAACACCAGAGGCATCACAAATACGTTGCCGATATATTTGCCATCATAATACTGTTTGTTACAGTTCCTGGAATCGAACCCGTGCCCGCCCCTGTCGGCTGACAACTTCAGCTTCAGCGCTCGCAACGTACTCGGCGAGTACATCCAGCCGCCTGCTGACGTCGGTACCGGCGCCGGGGAACCGCTGGTCTTCAACGAGTCCGAGATCACTAAGAGGTAAGAACAAACCTTGGAGAGCTGTCCTTCGTTACATAATCAATCTAATTTAAATTGATATCCAATTAGATAAAATTATATACCAATTGACTTTGACTTTTAAATTCATCATCATCAGCTAGAAGACGTCCACTGCTGAACATAGGCCTCCCCCTTTAATCTCCACACTAAACGACATCCTGCCATCTGCATCCACTGGAAGCCCGCGACTCCCACATTGTCGTCGGTCCATCTAGTGGGAGGTCTCCACTCAAGAACCTTTCTTCCCCATGGGTCATCAGTTCTTCGATCGATGTGACCTGCCCATTGCCACTTCAACTTGCAGATTTAAATAGCTATGTCGGTGACTCTGGTTCTTTGACGATAATCTACGTTTCGGATTCTATCGCGCAAAGAAACTCCGAGCATAGTTCTCTCCATTGTCCGTTGTGTGACTGAGTTTATCCAAAAGGCCAACAGTTAAGGATCACGTCTCAGTACCATATGTCATCACTGGCAACACACACTGGTCACAGACCTTTCTCTTTAGGCACTGTGGTATCTCGGACGAGAAGATGTCACGCAATTTCCCGAACGCTGCCCTTTGCCCTGCTTATTTATATTTCATAGTTATTTATGCTAAAGATACATGTCGCATACAGATTATTATTAACTTATTTACCTAGTGCAAACATTTATGTGATGAACATTTGCGTTTGTTCTATGTCTGGGTGTTAATATCTATTTAAGTATGTATTTAATAATATATATGTATGTATATCAGTCTCTGGCAGCCATATTACAAGCTTTGCTTAGTTTGGGGTCAGATGACCATGTGTGCAAAAGTGTCCCGAAAAATAAATTATGTTTATTCAATAAATTATTAAATGTGTGCTTCTTTAAAAATGTCGTATTCCAGGCTGGAAGAGGCGCGTGCGCTTGCGGCGTTGACCGGTCCGCGGCCGACGCCTCCGCCTCTCGACCGACGCATCGAGCTGGCCCGCCGGCAGCAAGCCGCGAGAGACGCCCGCCGGGACGCCACTTCTAGGAACAGGGACCAGGTGACAAAGAACGCTATATGTACCTACTCTATCATCATCATGAACATAACCCTTCCCCTTTAACCTCCAAACTGAACTACATCCTGCCATCCACTGTAGTTATGAGTTAGAATGTAGTTAAACTATCACAATATTTGTTTAATCTTATTTTAATTACAAGCTTATATTTAACTTGCAATGTTTGTCAGTTTCACATCACATCATCAGCCAATTAACGTCCACTGTTGGACAAGGCCTCATAGAGAGGGGTGTTGTAATCCCCACGCTTGGCAGCTTGGGGATTGCAGTACGGTCACCGTGTAATATTAGGACGCTGCTGCCCATCCTCCGGTGTTTCTGGTCGCAGTTTTAGGACATACCCGGGTCCGGGTTGTTAGTTTGTTTAAGTCAAATCATGCAAGTTGAATTAAAACCAGTTGCTGAAATTTTTCATACACCTTTAGTTGGTGACAATACAATATGCAATACCCAATATAGTAATATTTTCAAAATGGGATGGCGGATATTGTATATTTTGATGAACGTTAATATGGATATCAAATGAAACGGCTTGAAGAGTAGGAAACGATAACATGACACTAAATTCAATATGGCCGCCGCTCCAAGATGGCGGATTACATTTTCTTTGCTAAAAATAAAAGCTTTCTATCAACTTATTTATAGTTGTTGTTGGTTTGTAGTTTTGCTTATAATTATTAGTTTTTATGTCTCCATATCGGTGTTCTGTATTTATTTAAATGATTGTTTTCGTTGTTTTTTATTTCTTTTTAATTTTTTGTTGTTTGTTGCGCACGCGTATCGAGGGTGTCGTTATTTGCCGGGCCCCAACAGAATAACAGCGCTGGTTGTCACAATCAGTAACACGCAGTTGGGTCCGGTTGTAACAATATATCTGTTTTTTTTTTTATATTTCTTGTTTTATATTTATTTGTTATAAAACTTTTCTGTTTCTGAAAATGCTCGTGACAAAAAATGTGGCAAGCAAGGCAGCGCTGCTATTTTCTGGCCCACTATTCTCGTGCTTGCAATAATGTTTTTGAAAAGAAAATATAAAAGAGTTTTTTTAATGTATTAATAGGCTTGCGTTTGACCGGCTACTCGCCTAATGTTAAGCGATGATGCGGTCTGCGATGGAGAACGCTTGCCTAGAAGACACCGATTCACTCTTGATTTGAAGACACCTAGATTGTAACTATCGGGGAACAAAACAACCCATTCATATCAGCACTTCCGGTTCTATAATATAATTAATTATTAGTATAAGATAGGCGCCACGATATTGCAAAATCTATCTACAGGACATTAACATAAAGCACCAAACTCCTTGTATTGTTATTTATATCAAAAGCCAGTCAAAAGGAAGGTTCTGAAATTCTCATTATTATCCATTTAAAAAAACCGACTTTATAAAGTCTACTTGAATGACAATATTATGCCATCAAATTAAACGGATAATCCAGTTATTTTGGCTTAAAAAACCAAACTACTGAACCAATTTTGATGAAATTTCTATGGTACCAATCTGGAAGTATATCTTTTCAAATTAAAAATAAAGGATTTCATTTAAAAAAATACTACTGAATTGAGAAACTTCTCCTTTTTTTAAGTCAGTTAAAAAAAAACACCCTCTTTCCAGGCTCGCCTAGTCAGAGAGCTAGAGCGGTCAGAGAAACAAGAAATGGTGAAGAGAGAAAAAGAGGCTCGCAGCCAGCAACTTCTAGAGGTAAGCTACCGGGGCTTAGTCTATGTTCCTTTGGTAAAAGTCATCTAGACTCGGGTTTTTAAACTTGTCTTGCTGTGTTTTAATCTAGATGAATGTAGTTCTCATATTTATTAGACTAGTCCTTTTATGTCCGATAAGCTAATTTATGCGTAATGGTACGTCAATTTGTCGCACACGGGAAATATCACGGGTCCAAATGAAACAAAAAAAAATACAAAAACGTATAAAACTTATCAAGCGTTTTGAATAAGAGGGTAGATCTTGGATTGTTTCTTATATGCATTTTAAATTCAATTGCATTTCACTTTATCGTGTATTGCATTTGAAAGGTGGGGTGCGTTCCAAATCACGTCAACAATGCTAACAAGAACCAATGCAGTACAAAGTAATTTTCGTTGTGTCATATGGTTTGTTATTAGCGCTGTTGGTGTGATTTCCAAGTAAAGAGGCGTGCGCAGTTGAGATCGTTTTGTTCTTATTGGGTAGTCCTTATGGTCGTGTTGCCTCAAAATAGCGAAAGAGTTTTTTTTTGTCATGCATTATTTATATCTTTAAAAATGTGTTTTTAAATATGAGAGCTATGATTTTTAGTATATTTTTTCAATATTCTTTGTTTGTTATTATGTGCTTGTGTATGTTTTATTTTTTATTATCAATTTGATGCTTGGCAACATTGTGCTCACATTCGTTGTAGAATCTATCTAAAAAAGCAAAAAGTATTTGGGGTTGCCATCGCAAGAGAACTACCATAACTTTTTGCTTTTCCGTAGAAAGCATTGGAACTCTTAGCTTTTTAGTTCGTAGCTGTGTGTATTAGTATTTTTTTATATATCTCTCTATTATATTCTATATATGTAAATGTAAAGCTATAGTTGGGTTATAACAATCTTGGGTGACAAAAAATCTTGACAATGTTGTCAATAATCTAATTGATAATAAAGGAAGAGTAAACAATTTAATGAGACGAAATATTTGGGAACAGCATATCAACCGGAATCGTACGCAACTGACTATTGAACCTCTGCCAATGCCTAAAGACGAATGGAAAGTACCAGAGACGAGCAAGAAAGAGAGGACCATGCCGCCTATATCCCTCTCGCTCATACCCGTAATGGGCCCCAAAGAGAATTCGCCAATCAAAACTTTAAACTTCGAACATGGAACGTGGAAAGAGGAAGTCGAAGAATACAATGCTCTCGATAAAATGAAGCATTTCGCCGAAAAAGCGTCTTTCGATCTCCCAAAAGCAAAAAATAAGCAATACGACTTCACTCTCATGAAAGCGCCCGAGAAAAAGAAAGAAAAAGAAAATAACATAGAGAAACTAATTGAGTCGTATTCTAGAATCAGCGAGTTTATAAACGGTTGTGATTGGTCGAAATTGCAAGCGGAGAAAAGCGACCCGCAATCATTAGAGAAAAATTACTTGGACGCCAAAAATGAATTTATGTCGCAAAATCTAATGCTCATGCCTAAAGAAAGTCCAACCAAGTCCATCCTAAAAGAAGTCATCGATTTGAGCGAAGATGATGAGAATTTGAACGAAATGATAGCTAAAAAACTGAGCAAGGGGAGTTTTAACATCGGCAAAGATGGAGCCCTATCGATATCTGTTCAGCAATTTAATAAGGACGCGTACGGATCGGTACGTCGCAGATAATATTAAATGCACTGAAATATACTAAAATACTAACATTTCTCATATAAACTAATATTATTCTCTGTTTGCACTATTTTCTAAAATCAAATTGACGACCAATATTCGGTGACGCTCTCGGCCGAAGCGCCGAATATTCGGCATAATATGTGTAGGTACATTTCGTGGGTAACCGGGTTACGACCAGCGGGGGTATTATGGATCTTTGATCGGGATCAGTCAGTGTCAGAATTGACAGAATTTTGACACTTGAAAGGGGTTATGACGCAAAAAAAAAAATAATTTTTGTCTATTTCCAATTTCATACTACGAAATTGGAAACAGACGTTTTTTTTTTTTTTTACATAATTTTGACAAGTCGCGATCCCGATCAAAGATTCATAATAGCCCTGCTGGGCCCTTATTCCGCACGGGCAAACGCGCGCTATTGTGGCCACGTTAAGAGGCCTCTATTCGTCTGCAGCTTTCTCACTCGCACATTTAGTAACATGGTAACAAGAAGAAAAATCACTTGTTACCATTTCACTCCGTCAAATTAAAAGATATCGAAACGAAACATTTTTTGTTTATAATGTTATGATAGTCAGCAAAACTTGAATGTGTCACTTTTTGTAAATTCACACTCAGTAATTTTATATCGTTAATAATGTAAAAATGTGCGAGCGAGAAAGCTACAGACGAATAGAGGCCCCTTAAGTTTACCTCAAAAAGTTGGCCTTTATTGCGTAGCAAATAAAGTTCATCTTTTCGAGGTTAACGCGCCACGATAGATCGCGATTGGCCCGTGCAGAAGAATAAAGGCCCTGTGTCATTACGGTCAGTGCGGTAGCGACGCCGCGGGCGTATTTGTTTTATTATAAGTCCATTGTTTTATAAAATTGTGTTCTGGGGTTAAGCCTATTACGAAATAGTACATTGTTATCCTAGGGGTGAAAGTAACTTATTTAGTCCCGAGACGGGGTTTGGCGCTAATAGTTCGAGGGACTAAATAAGTCTTTAAACCCGAGGTAAAGACTACTTTTCATGACGAATACAAGGAAACTAAAAATAAAAATATGAACTGACACTGGCAAATGCAGGAAAAGTGCGGGGACCATAATCATCTGAGAAAAAAAAAAATGGAACATGGTTCAATACAAATGTGAAAAAATAACTAGTTTTTTTATAATTTGTATGTCTGTCAGTTGTCAACTGCCACTGTCAGTTGAAAGTGATTCTCCCTAGGGCTGAAATGTATTACTTTCAACCCGGCAACTCCTCAGGCAACTTCAGACCTACGTTCCGAGTATGAGTAATGATAAAATATGACTGTTTATTCGCCAATAGCTTCACAAAATTGCACCATTAAAAATTCCTATTTTGGAATATTATTAGATTTGTAATAGGTTTGGTGTTCAGTATTCGTAAAAAAAGTTGCCGAATAGGCCGAATACCGAATATTGGTGGCATCTCTAATAGCAACTGTAATGTTGCTGTCAGATATTTGAAATTAGAAAGAGTGCATGACTGTACATACTTCACTTCCCTGTGTAAGTACAGCATTCGTACTTTTTTAACTGGGTATTATTTAAATATTGCTATCTGATGGAGATTAACTATATTTAAATTTGAATGCGCTTAGGTTCTTACTAACATTGTAAATAAGTATCATATTTTGACAAACAATGACGTGACGTTTTGCCATTCTCTAAACCAATCTGACAGCAGTTTTATTTAACACTCAAATTATCAGCCTTTTTTCATCTCAACTCGTGAGAACAGGATGGCATCAATATTAGAGCTGTAAAATTTAGTTTAGAAAATTAACAACAAAAACGGGACAAGTTTTTTTTTAATGGTTTTGGCAATGGGAGGTTTCCCGATATCTGTGGCCCTAGTACGAGCACTTGCGATTACTATTCGTTCCGTAAACGATAGCGAAATGTATGAAAAATTGAACAGCGCCTCTATTAGACGTAAAAGGAAACTGAGTTTTTCATACATTTGCTATCGTTTACGGAACGAATACTTTTCGCAAGTTCTCGTATTAACCCCACAGAAAGAAAATAGTTTTGCACCATCGATAGATGGAACATGTGATGGCGGAGAGCGGTGAAAGGGTAGTCGCGACCATTCCGGACCAATGAAATTTAATGACTGACCTAACATGACATGATTCTATGATATATATCTCACTACAGACATGATTCAATTTGTTTTCGCATTTTTCATAAAAACTTACAATAGAAGGAAGGGGAGACATTTTATAAGACGGCTAGGCAAGGCAAACTTATAGTACACTACCTGTAACCGAAACTTCGACCGCGATTTCTTCAGAAAAAAATAGCCTATGTCCGTCCTCATGATACTTAATATTACCTCGCAAAATTTTATCGAGATCGGTTAAGCCGTTTAGCCGTGATTATGTAGCAAACAGACAGTTACTTTCGCGTTTATAATATTAGTATGGAAGTATGGATTACTTTGTTGGTTAGCAAACAACAATAGATGGCGTTGAAGAGACATGACTATGAAGATTTTGCAGACCCACAGACGAAGAAAGGTCAATAAAAAACCTTGCTTATTCTCATAGACAGACGATATCTATCTGTCTGTCATGCTTGTTTTTGTTTTATTTTACTAACCGACTTCCAAAAAGGAGGAGGTTCTCATTGCGACTTTTTTTTACTGTTTGTTACTTCAGAACTATCAACTGGGTGAACCGGTTTGATGATTCTTGTTTTATTTGAAAGCTGGTGTTTCCCGTGTGGTCTCATTTCAATTTGGTCCAGTTTTGTCATTTTTATGAAGTCTGTTTTTTATACTGATAATTATTATTTCGAAGTATAGTATTTGTGGTTATTGTTCGCTAACGAAGTACTTGTTTTTCCACAACACAACACAAATTAGTAGGTACATAATGCCTTGCCTAGCCGTGTTACAGAATGTCTCCTGTTCCTTGTATTGTAGGTTTCATTGCA
Organism: Agriopis leucophaearia; assembly: GCA_949125355.1. NCBI lineage: Eukaryota > Metazoa > Arthropoda > Insecta > Lepidoptera > Geometridae > Agriopis > Agriopis leucophaearia. Next base: position 3,806,387 of record OX421289.1, read on the forward strand.
CAAATGAGAAAAAAAACATGTCTCATTAGCGCCATCTATCGATGATTGCAGAACCATGTTTCTTCAGCTGTCAGAAAACCGTCCTTTACAATTAGACAATATCTTAATACAAAAAAGGTACTAGCTATGCTGTAAAAAGTTTCTGCTGGCTGTCTTAATTTTTTTTTTTTTTTTATTATTATTAGGCACTCATAACAAGTCACAGGACATATACAGATATAGTAACTTGTTATATTTGCTCGATCCCATGACCCAAAACAATGAGCACACAACATGGCTTAAATCGGATACAGTTGTAATTTTTTTATTTTTTCATTAGCTTCTTATTAAATGAAACTAAAACAATACATAGTTCTGCAAAGTTATATCTGTCTGTGTTTTATCTGTCAAAGTTTGTCAAAACATGTTCTGTTTAAATACTTTAACCATAGAAATAAGTTAATGCACGCTCTTTGCTTGCTTATATGTATTTTATATTTTTTGCTAGACTGGAATGCGCTGCCTGAATGAGTGTTCCGCGATAGTTACCATCTGGGTGTCTTCAAATCACGTGTGAATCGGTTTCTTCTAGGCAAGCGTGCTCCATCGTAGACCGCATCATATCTTAACATCAGGCGAGTTGGCGGTCAAACGCGAACCTATTATCAAATAATCTACACTAATATTATAAAGAGGAAAGATTTGTACCTATTTTTGTATGTTTGTAATGAATAGGCTCCGAAACTACTGAACCGATTTGAAAAATTCTTTCACTGTTGGGTTACACTATCCCCGGGTGACATAGGCTATATTATATTTTGTAGCGAGGCCGAAGGCCGAGCTTACACTCGTGCGAAGCCGGGGCGGACGGCTAGTAATAAATATTTTGTGTATAGATCGATAATAGTACAGATTATTAAAAATAAAATCAAAGTTCTTCTAATGTCTTTTCATAGTTATATATGTTTTTTAATAGACCATAAAGTTTTAACACAGAAGTGGTTCTTAAACCGTGAAAAAATAAACTTAGAAAAGCCGTGAAAAGCTCACATTAGAGACAAAGTAAAAAAAAATATCTTTCATTGAAATTTTAACGGATTTTATCGCGTATTTGTATCATCATCATCCAGAAGATTTCCACTGCTGAACATATGCCTTCCCTCTTAGACCTCCACACTGAACGACAGCCTGCCATCTGCATCCACTGAATGCCCGCGACTCTCACGATGTCGTCGGTCCACCTAGTGGGAGGCCTGCCTACGCTGCGTCTTCCGGTTCGTGGTCTCCACTCAAGAACCTTTCTTTCCCCATCGGTTATCGGTACTTCGAGCGATGTGGCCTGCCCATTGCAACTTCAACTTGCAAATTTTAATAGCTATGTCGGTGACTCTGATTCTTTGGCGTATATACTGGTAATCTGGTTCTTTGTTTCCGGATTCTATCGCGCCGGAAAGACGGTCCTGATAAGTATCATTGAGTAATAGACTATCGGGCTAATTATTTTTTATTGCCTCAAAAAAAGGTTGGCCATATAATATACAACTAATCACCGAAAACAAAATCAAAATGTCTTCAAAGTTAAGGAAGATATAAGCATTTTATCATGTTTTATTTAACTCCATATTGTCCCTCAATTTGCGGGAAAGGGACAGATCATCCCTTCTTAATCCGAACAAAAACTTTGAACGGTTATATCTCCGAACTTCATTGGCCAATTTAAATACAGAATACCCTGCTTTACGCGACTTGGCCTAGCGCGAATTCGATATCAGGCTATTTTTAAAATTCGCGCTAAATTGCTCCGTTGCAATAGCCAATAGGAACCCGTAGCTTCTCAGTTAAAGTGTCAGTTATTGAAAGTGTTAGTCGCGCTCTATATCTTCTCGGCAATCATTACGAAACGGTGTTGCTTGTAATGAAAACTAATAACTATTTTGCAAAGAAAAATTGGTCTACTAAAGGGTCGAACGGATTTGTGATGCCTCTTGCTTACCATCAGGTGGCCTGTCTGCTTGTTTGCCACCTAAGGCATATAAAAAAATACAAATAAAAAAAAAGATTTTTTGCAATAAAAGTAAATTGGTCGTATGTTTAGCTCGAAATTTGATTATACCCTCTTTAATTATACGCGAATTTCGCTTAACGCGATTTTGTCCAAATTTCAACCCTCGCGTAATGCAGGGTATCACATATTTTTTTATCATCATCAGCCAGAAGACGTCCATTGCTGAACATAGGCCTTCCTTTAACCTCCACACTGAACGACATCCTGCCATCTGCATTCACTGAATTCCTGCGACTCACACATCACATCGACATTTATTTAGTAGTTGTATACAATTTAATTATATTTTTCACTAAGCCTGCTATTTCTAACAAGCTAAACACCTGTATGGTAGCCTATTTAATTAATATAACAGAATGATGACAAGTGAGATGGACAACTACGTCGCCTAAGCCTTCGATCAAAAAATACAAAGATGCCACAATGACGCGCTAATCGCGGCAATACTCAATCTGTCTGGACTCAATACGCAGCCAGAATGGATCTACAGTAACGCGATAGTTGCACAAGCCGTAACACCGTAAGAGCCGTCAACTTGGCTGACGAACCACCGTCTGACCAACGAGAGAGAAAGAGAAAATTATTGATTATAGTTTCCCACTTGCGATTCAGACATAATCGCCGTCTCGCTTGCTCAACGACGGTTCACGAGTTTTGACGATGTTGTGCAAATCTAACAGACATTAGAGAACTGAGTCGTAAGCGTATAAATATAAGGTTGGTTTTGGTAAAATAGTTTTGTTTCGATGTAAATTGCATACAGCTATGTTTATACAGGGTGTTTGGTAGAGGGTCCGACAAATCAAATGAGCGTGTTCGGGGGCCCATTTGGAAAATACAAGTTGGCCAAAAAAAATCCCTGACCCTCCAATTTTTTTTAAGTTTTTTTTTTGTGAATTTTCCCATTTTCACCAAAATTGTACCTATTTACCTCCATAACATTTGTAAAATCTGTTTTAGACCGGATGTTTTTACTTGAATTTGGTCTTTCATACACCTTCAGGCCACGCAAAGCAAAATTGGGTACAAAACAAAGCTAACTAACTGATTTAGAACTCATAGAGTGAAAAAATGAAAATAAAAATTACCTCATAGTTCAACTTTCACAGTGATCTAAAAAAAAAAACACTAGCAATTCGGGAGGTAATATGCATTTAAAAACTTCTCTATTTATTACTTATTACAATGACATACTAAGTTGGTATAAAACTTACCAACTTGTTGAATAAATGAGGCAGAAGGGAAAATTCAAACAACAGAAATAAATACAATTATTTATTTAATTTAAATTTTGTTCGAACACAGCTCCTCTGTTATGAATACACGCCCGGCATCTACGGCGTATTTCTTTTGTAGTCGTGTTCAGCGTCATTTCTACTTTCATTTTTGAAAAAGCATCCCCAATTCTCGTCACCAATTCTTCTTTTGTGTTTATTTCAACTTCGTACACCAACTCTTTAGCACGTCCCCAGACATAAAAATCGAGTGGTTTTAGGTCTGGGGAACGTGCGGGCCATTCAATTGACAGTTTAGAGTTAATGTCATAAATTAAATTTACCTTGCACCGGAGTGTAGTGAAAAGGATGCCTTCCGTCTGCATTGACTACTGACCAAACTTTCCATGTCGAAACTCCCAAGTCACGGGCCACTTTTCTAATGCTGGTGGTGGGATCCACATCGAACTCTTGTAGAATACTTTCATCTACAACAACACGATGCTGTCTAGCATTGAGTCGTGGTTCCCTAAAATGTAGGGTGCCGGTTTCCCGCAGTCTCCGGAAAGTATTTGAGAATGTGGTGTGATGTGGTACATGTCTGTTGGGATACGACTCTCTGTACATTCTTTGGGCTGCACGTGAGTTCCCATCAGCTCGGCCATAGGCAAAAACCATGTCGGCGTATTCTTCGTTACTAAACTCCGTCATGTCGGCGCAGAAAGAATCAGCAACAACAGTCAACGTCAACAAAAACAACAGTAACAACGGTAACAGTCAACAACGGTAACAGTCAACAACGGTAACAGAACAACGGTAACAGACAACAACGGTAACAATCAACAAGGTAACAATTTAACAAATCAAAACAGAAAACAGAAACCGTTGGGTTATTCGTACACGCGTCAAACAGTGATAGCAGTCAAAGCTCGACTGATAATCAGTCACACTGATTTTATTGGTTAGACAACTGGTAGCTTAAAGCCTTAGCACGCTGCCTCTGCATTCTTGGAGAGACGGAGAAAGAAGAACTAATAACAATGGTTTTATACCTGCTCGTCGTAATTGGTCCCTTACTTTACGTAGATGACACATTTTTTTATTTCTAGAGTTGTTACTTAGAATCCTATTTTAACTCAATAAGCTGGTAAGTATTATACCAATTTAGTATGTCATTGTAATAAGTAATAAATAGAGAAGTTTTTAAATGCATATTATCTTCAGAATTGCTAGTGTTTTTTTTTTTAGATCACTGTGAAAGTTGAACTATGAGGTAATTTTTATTTACATTTTTTCACTCTATGAGCTCTAAATCAGTTATTTAGCTCTGTTTTGTATCCAATTTTGCTTTGCGTGGCCTGAAGGTGTATTAGAGACCAAATTCAAGTAAAAACATCCGGTCTAAAACAGATTTTACAAATGTTATGGAGGTAAATAGGTACAATTTCGGTGAAAATGGGAAAATTCACAAAAAAAACCTTTAAAAAAATTAGGGGGGTCAGGGATTTTTTTTGGCCAACTTGTATTCTCCAAATGGGCCCCCGAACACGCTCATTTGATTTGTCGGACCCTCTACCAAACACCCTGTATATGAAACTGCGGAGTATAATTTTCTACGCGTTGTGACTTCTATGTATAGTTTTTCGAAGGCCTAAGCGATTAGCCAAACGGTTCCAAATCCTTGTCTCTTCGCCCTTTTACGATTTTTGTTCTATCATAACACCTAAGTTTATTTCCTTCTTTTTTGTTCCATGTTCTGGCTGTTTAACTTATAATTTGCTGTACCGCTTTCGATGTTGTTGTATGAAGGCTAAAAGGAAAAAACAGGAGGAGCTGGAGAGGCTGAAGATAGAAGAACAAGTCAAGAGGCAGCAGGTTTGTTTCTCTTAGTTTTTATGCAACGTTTTTTGAGCTGGGCCTTACGGCTTACCTGGTGATGGGAAACGTTGTGCGACCTTAGACCGTATCTCGGCGTGTTAAGGTTCACGTTCGCGTGATTTTCCGCACTGCCCTGTTTCGAGCCCGCGTTAAGCCGTAAGGCCTCTGGTTTGCCTTTTTGGGTGTTTGAGGAACATATAGGATTTCGGATTCCGAAGAGTTCGATGTGTTAACGCCTTGTTTTCAAAGGATCGTAGGCAAGTCTAAGGTCCAACGCAGCGGAAATATCTGCTGTTTCTAGTTTACGTTAGTTACATAATTATCAACATTAAAAAACCGACTTAATAAGAATGTCAGAACTGGACCTAATTGAAATGGGACCACACGGGAAGCACCAGCTTTGAAATAAAAAAAGAATCTACAAAATCGGTTCACCCAGTCGAAAGTTCTGAGGTAACAAACATTTAAAAAAAAAACAGTTGAATTGAGAACCTCCTCCTTTTTGGAATCGGTTAAAAATAGGCCTGTGTCCTAATGTTTCATATATTGCAAGGGATAGGCTTAGCGAAGGATAAAAATACATTATATAAGCTGAAAAAGATTTCAATCGGCTGTAAAATTTCTGAGATATATGCATTTAAAGTTTTTTGTGAGGATAGAGAGCGGATGCTCTGTCCCTGTCGCGCAAAGCGTGTGTTAGTTAGTTATTTGTATGGCGTGCGCACGGCTTGACGTCATTACGTGCTATGGTGCGCTCTCTGTCTAGCATGAAATGAAAATACTAACTCATAAATTTTTGAACTAATTTTTATTTTGTTTTTGCTGATTGTCTATATTTATGATCAGTTTTTAATGAGGTAATAAATAAAATTAGTACACAAGCCTATTGAAATTTGCGCAAGTTTGCAAAATGTTCGAAAATTACGTTTTATACAAGAGATTCGAATCGTCTGCGCGTGAGTTATATCCAATGAATGGAAGGCGTTCGCATAGGATTCCGGTGAATCTGTACTATTTATTAAGCTGTGATGAATTGGCACAGAACACAGACCTTTGATAGTATAGACACCGCGACCACATCAAGTCTTATGAAAATCCAGCGTGCCGCATTTTTTGTATCTACTATAACGCCTTGATACTTTTATTTATACTTGACGCGACATGTTGTCCTGTTCAAATTTCAATTAATTAGAGTTAAAAACAAACAGAATAAAGCACTTTCAGTTTTTCCAATTTTCCGGCAACTTTTCTAAATATTTTTTTCTAAAAACCTTATTCGGACTATTACGAATGTTTTTTTTTACTTTATTAATTCGGTCCAATCGTTCTCAAGTGATTTTTATTTATATAGATAGATTCTAAAAACTGCATGTCACATTGGTAATTACATTCAAAATTCTTGAATAATAGAATAAGTAAAATAAATTATAAATTACATTAAATTTGGTCATAAAATCAAAATTAATCAAATTATAACTGTCATATATAAAAAATATAATGAGAAAAAACAATACCATGAGACAGACTTTTTTACTAGGTAATGTATTTAACTAAGACAGCCTTAAGATGTTATCATTCAGCATTTGGAACGAACTCCTCTCGAGAGAAATTAGTTATTAGGTTGAACTCCACGGCCAGATTACAATTAACTATGGCGCAATTTGTCATTAATAATACTAATACTATGGAGATCGAACTGAATCATGCAGCATGCTAGTTGGAGCATTGATCAACCTTAAGACTACAGACATGAAAAGTAAGTGAACCCGCGGGGTCTATCTCGATAAAGGTCTGCGGTACGGCTGAACTATTGTTTAAATAGCTAGAACTAGATCCTGAATGAACGGGAACCATCATTGTTGCAGGAGAGGGAAATAAAGAGGCAACAAGCAATGCTGCTTAAAGAACAGGTGATTTTTATATGATTACTTGATATTTTAATAAGTCACTTTGACCTGTGAAACTATAACCTACAACTACGCTGACGCCTCGCCAGTTGGGTGGGTAAATTTGAACTATTTCGCGCTGACTTAACCCCGCTGATGCCTTGTGAAATATTGACGCTGATGAGACATAAAAAATCGAGTGGTTTTTTTTATAAGTCACTTTGACCGCACCTTAAAATTACGTTGACGCCGTGCCAGTAGGGTGTCTAAATTTGGGCCATTTCGCGCTGACTTCACCCCGCTGATGCATTGCAAAATTTTGACGTTGATGTGACACATTAGAAAAACGAGGTACGCTTTTACTTGATTTTTTAATAAGTCACTTTGACCTGTTCAACTTTACCCTACAACTACGCTGACGCCTTGCCAGTAGGGTGTCTAAATTTGGGCCATTTCGCGCTGACTTAACCCTTTTTGTACCTTGAGAAATTTTGACGGTGAGGGTGACATTAGAAAATCGAGTTACGCTTTCTGTTATGTGTTATATGTGGAGCTATTTTAATATTGTGACTGTTAATATAGTTGTTTTTAGTAGTTCGTGAAACAAAAAAATTCAAAACGGATTTAACAAACAGTGTCGACAATCAAAGAATTTGCAGGCCGACGGGAAATCGACTGAAGCTGTGGCTAAGACTTCGACCAAAATAAAAGAATGGACGGGCCCTAACCATTGAACTTGATGAGTAAAAACGAGTCAAAACCGTCGGACATATACTTCAACACCTAATTATAAAAATGTACAGTATATATGTTACAAAAAATAGATATCGGTTTTATTTGTGTATTTACACTTCGGTAAAGCATACGAATTCATAATTTTGTCAGATGTTTCGTTATCGCGTAACAATAGACTCGTGTTTCACTTCCTACGGTTAGAGACCGACTGAAACGAAATGAGAGCTGGCGCTCATTTTGTAATCTTCAAAAATGCTCTTCTACTGGGCCCGTCCATTCATTTTATTTTGGTCGAAGGGCTAAGAGCGATGGGGGCGTAGAGTTCGTTGCGCGGGTTCGAAGGCAGACGGTCGTCAAATTTTAGAATTGTCTATAACATTTGAACAACAAATACACCTGCTTTTTTACGCCAGTTTCTAAGGCCAAAATTGACTTTAAACAGTTATTTTTGACCTTAGAAACGTCAAGAATAGTTTGTTATGTGCGAAAACTTGTTTGATTTAAAATAAAAATTCTACTTCCTGAAAAAAAAAAAAGAATAGGCTACTGGACTGTTTTTTTTATTGTCTTTTAACAAAGCTGACGTAACGTTATAAACAAAAATTTGAAATCACCGTGCGGTATCAAAATCACTTCGCTTCATTCACAACGACAAAAACGAACGCGGGCAAAAAAAAAAATTATACTTAAGTTACCTATGTCATACACAATTCTCTTACGTTGCCTTTCCCATTATTTTATTTGAATAGTAAAAAGTTACATTTTGATTTGTAATATTTGTCTCGTCAGTAATCCTAAATTTTAGAAATTTTGCCCACATATTATTTTAGTCTTCTCATCTGGCAACCCTCGTAGAGTTAATATCGACCCTTCTATTCTGATCAAATCCTGTAATGGAATCTAAAATATCCAGTTAGTTCCTCCAATCAGAAAAGAGAGGGCGCTGTTTTTAATGTGTTTTGTGTGTCACTTTATGTGTGTGTTTCTCTTTTTCAATGTGTTCGTTTGGGCGTGGCGGGGATGCAGCAAAAGTATATCAACGAGGTAATTGCTATTTTTGTTATTTTGCATGGTTTTTGGGCACGCTTTTATTTAATATATGGGACATTTGTATCATCAAATGTGTTAACAAGCTTTGGTTATTTATACTTTTCTATACTTTTAGCTCTACTCTCTTCTCGACTTATGAAAGCTCAAAAAGTACCTAATTAAAACAAGACATAATATATCATAGAATTTTTCCTGTCATCTTTAAATCTCTAATAGTAGAAATGGTGACGTAGCGTACCGTCGAATTTATTAAATCGGCCAATACATTATAAACGCGTCGCGTTGCGGCATCGGAAAGCTAATATAGGCGTTGCGCGCCAACCAATCACAACCCAGGAACTGTCGACGTTCGAATGTTCCTGGGCTGTGGTTGGTTGAATATAACGCGCGGCAACTTTGTGTTCTGTGTTGCAACGTCCCAACACGACGCTTTTATAATCTGTTGACAAAGGTAGTCCGACAACGCTTAGACAGCTCGATCTTTTTAGTCCCAAATCCATGTTTCTATCAACTGTTAAAGGATAGAACTAGTCTTCCTATTGATGTTCTTTTCAAACTTGTGATGCCATTAAAAAAAAACCAGTGGCCTTAGTACGAGCACTTGAGAAAAAGATATCGTTACGTAAACGATAGCAAAATGTATGAAAAATTGAACCACGCCACCGGACGTGAAAGAAACTGAATTTTTCATACATTTGCTATCGTTATTTTATTTATTTTTTATTGTAGAATAGGCTTGCTCTTGACCGCCAACTCGCCTGATGTTAAGCGACGATGCGGCCTACGGTGGATCACGCTTGCCTAGAAGAAACCGATTCACTCGTGACTTGAAGACACCCAGATTGTATCTATCGGGGAACACCCATTCAGGCAGTGCATTCCACAAACTAGCAGTTCGCACGATAAAAGTGGAATCAAAGCGCTTCGTACGGGTTTTCGGAATGTCAAACATAAAGCGGTGTCGATTTTTCGTGCCCGCTCTGGCAGTCCGATAGAAAAAAGGGCAGGAGGGAATTAAATCATGCAGATCAGATGCACACTCTCCAAAATGTATCCGATAAAAAACCGATAGACTAGCAACTTTGCGCCGATGCTCAAGACTAAGAAGCTTAGTCTGAACTAGGGCTTCGTTCTATCGTTTACGTAACGATAACTTTTTCGCAAGTTTCTTGTACTAACTTACCCCACTGTACGTGACCCCAGATTCTTTTCGTACAGTTCTATTGGTTACTATCAATCCGCTTTGACAGATAGACGGACAGCTCTGGATGTAGTCTAATTCTCCTTCTCTTTTCTTCCAGGAGCGCGAAAGAAGACGGCAACACACCTCGTTCATCAGACAGCTGGACGCTCGCAAGCGATGGGAAGAACGAGAGAGAAGGAAACATCAGAGCTTGCTGGACAGGCTGCTGGCCAAGGAGAGGAAGCTGCGTGGCCGGAGGAGAGAGATGGAACTGCTCGCCGAGCTCAGGTAAGAGAGATAGATAGATAGAAACTCTTTATTGTATACACCAGATATAAAAATTACAAACAGATAGACAACACTTACGAGCTAGTGCCACAAATGGCGGCCTTATCGCTAAAAGCTATCTATTCCAGGCAACCATTGGAAAGAATTTACGTAACAGGATCGACGGGGGATGCTAAAACACTTAGTGATACCATTAAATAAATACATACTACCAAATTATATATATTATAATATAGATAATAAATATATAGTATATATATATATATATTTATATAATATAGATAATACAAATATATTTATTTCATAAATAAATAAATATAATAGAGATATAAGTCATAGGTAATTTATTGGTAAAATGGCAATTTACAAGTCGAGATATAAAATATATAATTTTATTGTGCGAACTGCTAGTCTGTGGAATGCACTGCCTGAATGGGTGTTCCCCGATAGTTACAATCTGGGTGTCTTCAAGTCAAGAGTGAATCGGTTTCTTCTAGGCAAGCGTGATCCACCGTAGGCCGCATCATCGCTTTACATCAGGCGAGTTGGCGGCCAAGCGCAAGCCTATTCTACAATAAAAAAATAAATATATATATATATATATATATATACGTATATCGAGATAGTGTACATTTATCAGGCATCTGGACGCTCTAGATTAAACCTTCTAGAATCACTACCAGACGATTCAAACTCAAAACTAACACATTGCTCAAACTCATGGTAAATCTTGCTCAGTTGTAAGCTAGGACTCCAGGGTCTCTTTATTATGTTTACAAACAGTTCTGCATCCACAGAAGATACTTTATCAGTTTAAAATAGAAGATCATCTCTTTGAGAATACTTCTTTCTTTGAATTTATACTTCACAAGCAGAACTCGCTCGTATAACTGATGACCAAAAGGGAAGACCTGGACCTGGGTATGTCCTAAAACTGCGACCAGAACCACCAGAGGATGGGCAGCAGCGTCCTAATAGTACACGGTGAACGTACTGCGATCCCCAAGCCGCCTGCCAAGCGTGGGGATTATGGCAACACCCCCCTCAATGAGGGAGGCCTTGTCCAACAGTGGACGTTAATTGGCTGATGATGATGTGTGTGTGTGATAGGGAAGAAAGATCCTTGAGTGGAGACCACGAACCTGAAGACGCAGCGTAGGCAGGCCTCTCCACTAGATGGACCGACGACATTGTGATAGTCGCGGGCATCCAGTGGATGCAGATGGCAGGATGTCGTTCAGTGTGGAGGTTAAAGGGGGAGGCCTCTATTACACAGTGGACGTCTTCTGGCTGATGATGATAATTGTATGTTAAAATAAATAAATTTATAATTGATGAAGCAGAACTTAAGAGTACCAAGTATAAAACTTTCTAAAATACAGATTATTTCTCTTAGAAGTTAACTAAACTAACTTTTTTGGCGTAGCGACTTAAATTGTGTCATGGTGAGACCACTAAGAGCAATGACGATCTACTTGACAGCTTATCCTTTACCCCCCGTGATGAAAAGGTACTGAATTTTCAGCATGATCTTTTTCGAGCGGGCCAATCCTAGGCGCGAACAGAGCAAATGATTTTAACTTTATCAAATCACAAGCGTCTTACAAGTGAATTATGACTCACGCGCGATCAAGTGATTATCTCTGAGTAAGAGGTACCATCTCTCTCTATCTTAAAAAATTCGTGCCAGGCATCATCTTCTAGTTTTCGGAGTAGTATACTGAAGAATGAGGACGATTGAAGGCCGTAGGACGTCCACTGCTGGACATAGGCCTCCCCATCGACATCCAAAAGGACCGGTTGGAAGCGGCCCGCTTCCGGCGTTTGATGGCCATTGGCCCTCTGTAATTCTAAAGGAAGTGTTATTATCAAACTTACCTTACACATTTTTCTTTTAACAGGCGACCACAGGAAGACTCAACCTTATCAGACACCAAACCGCTGCCGGCGCTGAACAGGATCCCAGGACTCAAGCTGCCGGGACAAGCCATGGCGGACATACTGCATGTTTACGAGTTTATACACAATTTCGGACAAACGCTCGGGTTTGGTGAGTATATTATTGTATAGGCTCAAATCTAATATTGTATAACTGTATCAGACATGAAGAGTAGACTCAACTCTATCAGACATGAGGAGTAAACTTAACTCTATCAGATATGAAGACTATACTTAACTCTATCAGACATGGGGAGGAAACTCAACTCTATCAGAAATAAAGAGTATAATTAACTCTTATCAGACATGAAAAGTAGACTCAACTCTATCAGACATGAAGAGTAGCTTTAAATCTATCAGACATGAAGGGCCTTTTTTAAAAACATTACTCAAGTTGCTTTAAATACTTATAAAAAAATCTATAATAACGTCATAGCTGCATAAGGTAAAAAAGCTGCATGAAAACAGTTTCTTGTAAAATTTCAGTATATATTATATTGGCTACCAGCACATCTACACTAATATTATAAAGAGGAAAGATTTGTACCTATTTTTGTATGTTTGTATGTTTGTAATGAATAGGCTCCGAAACTACTGAACCGATTTGAAAAATTCTTTCACTGTTGGAAAGCTACACTATCCCCGGGTGACATAGGCTATATTATATTTTGTAGCGAGGCCGAAGGCCGAGCTTACACTCGTGCGAAGCCGGGGCGGACGGCTAGTAATACATATAAATACAAGTACAGAAGATTCACTCCGCAAATACATTTAAATAAGTAGCGACTCTTGCTACTACACAATAAAGTGCAAATCAGGACGTGCGAGCGCTAACTACCTACAGCTATATTAACCTAGAAGTTGCCTCTCTGTCTATCGCTTAACTCTTGTCACGTTATCTCTGTGTATCGCGCGGCAGCGGGCACGGCAAGTCCGACAAGACGGCTACTTGTAGCTTCATACCTAAAGTGCGGAGTGCGCCAGGCCTGCTACCAGTTAAAGCGATGGTGGATGAGCGGTAGCATGCGTTTTAAAATTACTGACGGCACCCGGTTCGATCCTTGTCCCTGCACAAATGGCTTATTTAGTAATTAAACATATTATGTGCAGTTTCGATGTCATCGCTAAACAACGGTGAAGGAAACGTCGTGAGGAAACCGGTATGTCCAAGAACCTCAAAAAGATCAAAGGCATGCAATTCACCAACATGCACTGGGCCAGCATGGTGGATTAGGGCACAACCTCTCTAATAGAAAGCCTGTGTCCCAGCGTATAACTGGATTACGACAAAAGAAGCAAACATGTAACCAATGTAGGAGCCTTGGAATCAGAGATTTTTTTCAAATTTATTTTTTATTTCCCAGACATGGACGCCATTCCAACTCTGAACACGTTCCAAATGGCGCTGCTGCCGGACTGTTGCCCTGATGCTGAGGAAGAACTAATGCAGGTCCTCACGCAACTCCTCATCACCGCTATCGGTAAGAAATTGTAGCACAAAGCCCTAATCTATATTATAAATCGAAGTGTGTATGTTCCCATATGGACTCCAAAACGGCGGGACCGATTTTGATGGGACTTTCACTGCCAGATAGAATAAAATAGAAAACTCTTTATTGTTCACACCAAAAATTACATACACATAACATAAAAAACAACTTAAAAACTAGTGAAACAATTGGCGGCCTTATCGCTATAAGCGATCTCTTTCAGGCAACCTTAATGGCATCAGATAGCTGATGGCATAGGAATCAGATAGCTGATGTTATAAGGAGTAATCCACGCGAGTGAAACCGTGGGGCGCAGCTAGTTCTGTATAAAACTGCATAACACGATGTAAACTTTGTAATAACATGGTAACTATGGTTACAAAATTCAAACGCGTCTTCAGATTGGGTACATTCTTATATTAGCTACTAGCCGTCCGCCCCGGCTTCGCACGAGTGTAAGCTCGGCCTTCGGCCTCGCTACAAAATATAATATAGCCTATGTCACCCGGGGATAGTGTAGCTTCCCAACAGTGAAAGAATTTTTCAAATCGGTTCAGTAGTTTCGGAGCCTATTCATTACAAACATACAAACATACAAAAATAGGTAAAAATCTTTCCTCTTTATAATATTAGTGTAGATCAGCTAAAATAATAAGATCAAAATCTTTGTAAAAGCACAGAATACATAAAGTACAGGTACAGAAGGTTCACTCCGCAAAAGCATTTAAATAAGTAGCGACTCTTACTACCACACAATAAAGTCCAATTTAGGACGTGCGAGCGCTAACTACCTACTGCTATATTAACCTAGAAGTTGCTTCTCTGTCTTTCGCATAACTCTTGTCGCGTTATAGACGCTGCCGCGTGGCAGCGGGCACGGCAAGTCCGACCAGCCGACTACTTGTAGCTTCATACCTAAAGTGCGGAGTGTGCCAGGCCTGGTAAAAGTGACCATAATTTAAGGTTTCCATTCAGCTTTTTAAAATGGTCAGCTGTCAGCTCAAAAAACATAGGTCGCGTATAGCCGTGTGTGTTACTTTTCCTCAAAAAAGACTGGATATTTTCCCATAATTTGTATTCTACGGGAATTCACCTGATAAAAAATTAAGCTTATTGTAAAATTTTAATAAATTCTATCATTTATCCTCCATTTTCTTCTACAGAGGATCCAGGCATCCCTCACCCGGGCAGACATACCACGTTACTTGGCCACGCGATCCGAATGGGAGACATCACCCCCCACAACCTGAGCGAAGTGCTTCGGATATATCTGTATGCTAACGCTACGGGAGAGGTCAAGGCGCTCACTGGTAAGGATATACTGTCTCACTCTCTCTCTATTGTGTTAGAAAAAGACCGTTACTGGGTCCCGCAGTCACATAGAAAATTTATGTATATTAAGGTGATACGTTTCACTTTGGCGGGAAAATCAAATTTCAAACAGTTTTTTATCCTTGTAGCTAGGCCGGGTAATTATTGTAAAAATGGCATAGTGTTCGCGAAAATTGTTGGTCGTTCTTTACATTATCATGTACAGCTATTAATCAGTTACTCACCATATTACTTACATTTGGCAATAAACCGTTTGAAACAGCATAAATTTGTTTATTGACAAATGTATGTAATAATGTGCATTGGAGATAAATAACTTTACGCGAGTTTGTAAAGAACAATAATCAATTTTCGCGAACATCATGATCGTTTACAATAATTACTCGGCCTAGCTACAAGAACAAAAAAACTGTTTGAAATTTTAAATTCCCGCCATATGTGAAACGTTTTACGTTATTAAAGAGTATATTCAGGAGTCTAGGCATACTTTTTAAGATCATGTTTTTTTTTTGGCAATAAACTTTGCTTTGTCCAAGGTTTAACGGCAGAGCGCGAACGGGAGCGCCGCGTGGCCGACCACCACCAAACGGACGCTGAAATACAACACACCATCACTACAACCAAGAACCTGCCTTACTACGAGCATCTACATAACAACAACACTTACAAACTCGCTGGTAAGTTCTACTTACTAAGCTTCTTAGTCTCGAGCATCGGCGCAAAGTTGCTAGTCTATCGGTTTTTTATCGGATACATTTTGGAGAGTGCGCATCAGATCTGCATGATTTAATTCCCTCCTGCCCTTTTTTTCTATCGGACTGCCAGAGCGGGCACGAAAAAACGACACCGCTTTATGGTTGACGTTCCGAAAACCCGTACGAAGCGCTTTGATTCCACTTTTATTGTGCGAACTGCTAGTATGTGGAATTCGCCGCCTGAATGGGTGTTCCTCGATAGTTATAATCTGGGCGTTTTCAAGTCAAAAGGGAATCGGTTTCTTCTAGGCAAGCGTGCTCCATCGTAGGCCGCATCATCGCTTAACATCAGGCGAGTTGGCGGCCAAGTGCAAGCTTATTTTACAATAAAATAAAATAAAAAAACAACTGACAGTGGCAAGTTCGCGGTTTTATCATCGCACTAGCCGCCACCGCCAGCCCTGGTGCACTCTGCACTTTAGGTATGAAGCTACAAGTAGTCGTCTCGTCGGACTTGCCGTGCCCGCTGCCGCGCGATAGACAGAGATAACGCGACAAGAGTTACGCGATAGACAGAGTGGCAACGACTACATTAACATAGCTGTAGGTAGTTAGCGCTCGCACGTCCCGAATTGCACTTTATTGTGTAGTAGCAAGAGTCGCTACTTATTTAAATGATTTTGCGGAGTGAATCTTCTGTACTTATATATTGTTCTTATATTCTGACAAGTATGGCGCACAGAGGTGTGACGTCATTTTTTGTTTTGTTGAAAAGGGACAGTTTTCTCTACCAACAACTTCAAACTCTTATATATCAGAGCATTAATAACCGATTTAAATTATTTTTTCAATAAACACGTTATATTTACCTAAATTCTTCATCAAAGCAATTGGTTTCAATGATATAAATATGTCATCTACCCTATTATAATCACACTAATAGATCAGCGCTGTTTGGTAAACAGCATTATGCTGAGTTGAGGCCATTTTTGTGACACAACTTCACTACCTACATCACACATCATCAGCCAATTAACGTCCACTGTTGGACAAGGCCTCCCTCATAGAGAGGGGTGTTGCCATAATCCCCACGCTTAGCAGGCGGCTTGGGTCACTACCTAAGGACCATAATATTATATTTGTTGTTTATGCTAAGTTGTTGTTACAAAATAAATATTTCTTTCTTTCTAATATCATATATGTGAAAGTTTGGACGGATGAATGGATGGATGGATGTTTGTTACTCAATCACACAGAAACGTCTGGACGGATTTGGATGAAATTTGGAATATACATTGCTTATGTCCTGGATTAACACATAGGCTACTTTTCATCATCACCATCATCACCAAATTTCATCACGTCGCGGGTGAAACCGCGGGGCGCAGCTAGTATTATATATTAGACAGTTTGGATGGATGGATGGATGTTTGTTACTCAATCACGCAGAAACGGCTGGATGGATTTGGATGAAATTTGAAATATACATTTCTTATATCCTGGATTAACACATACATACACTACTTTTCATCATCATTTTCATCACCACGTGGGTGAAACCAAGAGGTGCAACTAGTTACATATAAGTAAACTCTTCGTTAAATGATTATTTACGGGATATTTACCGTGGTAAGGTTGTGGAAGGAGCTCACGATATTTCAGCGCAGTTACATGCACCATGTTCCCGTGTACATGGTGCATGTAACTGCGCCGAAATATCGGGAGCTCCTTCCACAACCTTACCACGGTAAATATCCCGTAAATAATCATTTAACTTTAGTGAACAACCGTGATAGTTTAAAACAGTGTTAAACTCTTCGTATTCACAGAGTCCCTCAGAGACAAGCCGTTCCTAGGCTTAAACGCGACGTCCAAAGCGAAAATATTGTCGTTCCTATGTAATGAGCTACTTCAGAACAAGTCAGTGCTGCGACAGATCGACGGCTCGCTGGAACACCTCAACCAACTGAAGAAGGAACGGTATCTCATGGATATGAAGATCAGAAAGTAAGTTGTACAACTATCTGACGGTGGACTGCCCCGGTGGCTGCCTTCTACGCTCTGGGGCGTGGGTTCCATTCCCACCTAGGGCTAGGTGGGAATCGAACCTTTCATGTGTTGAACATTTGTGTTTGTTCTGTGACTGGATGTTACGATTGCGCGGGCACGAAAAATCGACACCGCATTCATGGTTGATATTCCGAAAACCCGTACGAAGCGCTTTGATTCCACTTTTATTGTGCGAACTGCTAGTCTGTGGAATGCGCTGCCTGAATTCCCCGGTGGTTACAATCGGTGTCTTTAAATCACGAGTGAATTGGTTTCTTCTGGGCAAGCGTGCTCCATCGAAGACCGCATGGCGCTTAACATCAGGCGAGTTGGCGGTCAAACGCAAGTCTATTTTTATACAAATAAACCCAGATATTTATTTATTAATCTTATTTTCATAAATCTGAACAAATTCTATTCATTCTCTTCTTCGATTCAATTTACCCAATTACACTTAGGAAGAAAAAACAAAAATATTATACTTTTTCTGTTATGTCAGGTCAAAGTGTATATTTTTTTTACAGTTAATTGAATCAGGCTTTAGGGCGTATTCACGTAGGAAGCAGGTTACCAGCGCCGATCTACCAGCGCTTATCGGAACAGGTCGGTTTTGATAACCGCTATATAAAGCAAGCGGGTATAAGCAGGGTCTCAGTAAGCTACAAATAGCGGTCTTCCAGCGCTGATAGGAGCAGGTCGGCGTCGTTCGGCACTTATCGGTGCTGGTTCGGCACAAGTATAGGCTGCCTGCGCCGTCTACCTGCGCGTGACCTGCGCGGACCAGCACCGATAAGCGCCGGTACATCGGCGCTGGTAACCTGCTTTCTACGTGAATACGCCCTTACTTTTGCGGAAGTCCATGTTCAAAACTGTTTTTACAATGAATATCTAGTTTAATTCCTCTTCTACGTCGCTTCAAGCTTCAAGTTTGTTTTTATTAAAAACAATCTAAATATATTGGTTGATTGTTGTGACAGACTGCGAGTGTTACACCAGCGGAAGTCACGCGTGGAACAAACGGAGAAGCAGCAACTGTTAGCGCTGGAACGGATGCAGAAGCTAGTCGAAGAAAGTACCGCCAACTTGAACCGGACAGAAGCGCTACCTACAGATGACGGTGAGATTATAACCAGCTTATATCCGCCTCTTGGCGCGCTGCGTTCCTATGTATACCTACTCGTAGTACTACCACTGGAGCAAAAAGCAACCTACCGAATATGATAAAAAATCTACTCGTTTATAGTAATATACTATTAGTCCTGTCAGATTAGTTTAGTTAACAGAATAGTATAATAGAATCGACTTCATTGCTTTTTTGATTGAAGGGCAATGTTTCCAGCGAAATTACAGGGCACACAGAGATTTGATTATATATTCTTTATATCTCGGGGTGACGAGCGCAGTGCATTCATTGCCATCCAGGGTTTTGAACTGTTGAAGTTCGCAATTCTGAGTGGTGTTGAGCTGTTATGGACAAACGTGAAGAGCCATCAGAGGCGACCGACTTCGCTCGACACACAGTCTCATAAAAAAAAAAATATATATCTTGAGTACCTTTTGGACACAATTATCTACACTAATATTATAAAGAGGAAAGATTTGTACCTATTTTTGTATGTTTGTAATGAATAGGCTCCGAAACTACTGATTCGATTTGAAAAATTCTTTCACTGTTGGGAAGCTACACTATTCCCGGGTGACACAGGCTATATTATATTTTGTAGCGAGGCCGAAGGCCGAGCTTACACTCGTGCGAAGCCGGGGCGGACGGCTAGTACCTTATATATTTATAATTATAGCTACATTTTTTTCAACAGAACAACATTTGGAAAAGTCAGAAAGGACGACACCCAAAAAGGACGACCATCCAGACACCGACGAGCCGTCCCCATACAAGGACCCCACAGAAGAAAGTGACAAAGAACTGTCACCAATCAAGGATCTGTCTAGGAAAATGCTCAACAACAACAAGGAAGAATGCTCACCGCCTGATAAAGACAAGGATAGCGTGACGGGAGATGAGGCGCCCAGCGATTTGGAGAGCGAAGGAGCACAGCCCGAAGAGGTTAGTTTTCTGACTCATTCTAGAAAAACGCATACTCTCTTATCATCTAGAAAATAATTATCAATATAAAAAATCGACTTCATACTGGACCAAATTTAAATGGGACCACACGGGAAGCAACAACTTTCAAATAAATAAAAAATCATCAAAATCGGTTCATCCAGTCGAAAGTTCTGAGGTAACGAACATAAAAAAGAGGAGATTCTCAATTCAACTGTTTTTTTTTTGTTTGTTACCTCAGAAGTTTCGACTGGGTGAACCGATTTTGATGATTCTTTTTTTATTTGAAATCTGCTGCATCCCATGTCCTATTAAAATTTTGTCCAGTTCTGTGATTTTTATGAAGTCGGTTTTTTATATTGATTTATAATTATTATATAACCCACTTCGACTACGCCCCACAAGTGGGCCCATCGATTTCGTATTGGTGACTTAATTGGAAAAAATATTAGTCGTCTTCGAATTCTGTTATTCCATTTATTACTTAAGTCGATTCTACAATGTCCAATATTTGCTGACCAATGATTGTGTTACAGGATGAAGACAAGAACCTGTCATCCGAGGAGCTATCCAAGAAGCTGGAGAAGCTGCTACGACATTCAGAACAGCAACAGCAGCAGCTGACAGCTGGCAGCCACGCGCTCCGGGCCACTTGCTACGGACAGGACAGGTGAATATTCTCTGCAGTGCAACAACAGTCATACAGTACACTATTGTCAAATCTAAGACAAGAGCGAGTGTGTTTTATTTCGGTGTTGTATCAAACAATACCTCGGCTCTAAAAAAAAAACATAAGCAAGAGTGTACTAGGCGCTTTCGTAGGGTCTGACAAACTTGCCTTTTTAGGGTTCCGTCTCCAAAGGGTAAAACGTGACCCCATTACTAAGACTCTGCTGTCCGTCTGTCTGTCTGTCTGTCCGTCACCAGGCTGTATCTCATGAACCGTGATAGTTAGACAGTTGAAATTTTCACATATGATGTATTTCTGTTGACACTATAACAACAGAACTAAAAAAACAATAAAATAAATAATTAGGGGGCTCCTATACAACAAACGTGAGTTTTTTTGCTCGATATTGATAACGGCAACAGGGAGACGCTTGAAATATTCACAGAATAATTAGTTATATATTCATTTTAAAAATTAATAAATAAATTAAAATAAAACAAATATTTAAGGGGGGCTCCCATAGAACAGACATGTTTTTTTTTGCCGTTTTTATAGATAATGGTACGGAACCCTTCGTGCCGAGTCCGACTCGCACTTGGCTGGTTTTATTTACATCACACACACATCGTCAGCCAATTAACGTCCACTGTTGGACAAGGCCTCCCTCATAGAGGGGTGTTACCATAATCCCCACGCTTGTCAGGTGGCTTGGGGATCGCAGTACGTTCACCGTGTACTATTAGGACGCTGCTGCCCATCCTCCGGGGGTTCTGGTCGCAGTTTTAGGACATACCCTGGTCCGGGTATTTACATCGGACTATGCTAATGTTTAACCGCGATGTAGGCTGACCTATTAATCCTAGACTTGAAAACTCCAAAATTGCAATGCTGCAGAAACACAGACAGATGCAAGGCGTTCAATTTTTTTGCAGTTCTAATTAAGAAAGCTGCTCTAAGCTCTGCTTTGCTTTCTTGCTTAGAACTGCTAAGAAAGCAGTTCTAAGCAAGAAAGCAAAACGCTTGGTGCATATGAATGGTACTTCGATCATGTAAGGGTGATGGGGGGAACAAGTTCGTGAAGTTCCATTGCCTGGTCAAAAGGCTCGTCGGTTCGCACTAGGTTTACAAGAGTGTGTCTTGGGGTGTCTTGGCAACCATTTACTTATATACTGCTGACGCAGCTACCTGGTGTGGGTCTTGGCCCCAGATAAAAGAGAACGCCATCGGTCTAAGCCTCGTGCAATCCCTCGCCAAACTTAGAGCTCGCGCAGTTCGGACACTGCGGCATCTTTCCAGCAATATAGATAGATAGAAACTCTTTATTGTGTACACCAGAAATAAAAATTACATACAGATAGAAAACACTTACGAGGTAGGGCCACAAGTTGCGTCCTTATCGCTAAAAGCGATCTCTTCCAGGCAACCATTCCAATATGTAAGTCGGCTAGGGCCCAGCCGTTGGGAACTACAAGATGCACCTTCTTGACATTGCGATCCTCCCCCATTCTCAGCAGGTGGCCTGTCCAGTGGAGTTTCTGGGTTTAGGTATCTCCCATAATGCTTGGCTCGGCGATAAGCTTAATTTCTACGTTTTATCTTGAGCATGGTGTCAACCAGAGTCATAATTACGTACATTTCGCTCCACTTAGCAAAGGCTAATAACCTTGATTCTATTGACTTTTAATAAGTGACCTAATAAATTTCTTAGTTATAGGCTGTTAACTTTCCCTGCAAATCATCATCATCTTTGTCAGCCTCTATCAACCCACTGCTGGGCGTAGGCCTCCTTTCCCTTGCGCCATTGATCCCTGTCTCGACCCAAACTATCCCCTTATGAAAAATCCCTACAAATGTAAAATAAAATCTCGTAATTGTCCCTAGATACTGGCGTCGCTACTGGTCTCTTGGCAAATGCGGCGGCATATTCGTGGAAGGCATGGAGTCGGCGCAACCAGAGATCATGGCCTACCACGAAGCTTTGGAAACAGCGGCTAGCACGAAAGCAGCCGAGCCTGTCGTTAAGAAGAAGAAAGGTAAACTGGTTTACTTATTACTTGTATTTGCCTTGTTTGCTTTGTATATAATTGACTTTAATCATATCTTGTTAGCGAGAGACCAGGGAGAGTGGCATAAACAAAGGAAGGCGTATACCCAGCTGTGGGTCATTCAGGGCTGATGATGATGAATGAAATCTCTTTTATCGATTTATTTAATATGTACATTGTATGCCTAAAAGGGTAGCTGTTGATACAATTATATATGGACTACTAACGTTACCTATGTTACACACAGCTGACGATAAATTTGTATTTGCTTCTTCGCATGCATGTTCTCTTCCCGTTCAAAATTGCAAAGTTACAAGATATCAACCAACCTGATCGTGAGGTTTAGATCAGCAAATTATGTTATCAGTATATTATACTTCCCTCTAGTACCTGGTGTTGTAAGAGCCGACTGAGTAGGATGGTGATGCTGATTCCAATCTGCGACAGAGAGGGCAAAACAGACCCAGCATGGTACCTCTCAGATTCAGCAACCGACCCTGGCTTCACACATGAGTGACGAGTCACTCATGTGGCTCATGCTCATTAGTTCGTAAGGGTGGCTTGTGTTCTGAACATGCCTGCACTACCATAGATGTAAAATGTAACCGCATGTGACTCCCGATTGGTTTATTTACCCATGATCGTAGATATGTCATGATCATAGATTATATATTTCGGACGTTACATAAATCATCTCTTGTAGATGGATGTAGGCCAATAATGACCATAGTTATACCATTCAGGTGATCTGATAATACAGAAAAAGAACAGGCAATGTGACTGCAGTGCTTTTTATTAGGGAGTTCTCCACGAGATACGGTCAGATTAGGGTTGATTTTGGACTTGACAGTTTTCTTTTACTCGGCACTTTTAATGCAAATATGTTAAAGACGAACAGAATATATGTCAAATTCATTCTAAATCTGGCGACGCCTACGCCTCACGCTTTTAGGCGGACCGAACATTGCTTTACAATTTTTTTTTTTATTATAAATAGGTTTGCGTTTCCCGCCAGCTCGCCTGATATTGTTTCACCAAGCTGGCAAATTAGTTTTCCTGGGGGATGTTATTATCTTTTAAGTATAAAACTGTCTTTATACTTACAGGTGTAAAAGAAAAGAAAGACACCCCTCCAGAAACGGACAAAAAGGAAGAAACAGAAGCGCAGAAGAAGGAAGAAGCGTTAAAGACTGAGATGGAGTTAAAGAGCATCAAGTCTGAACTGAATTTGAGCGATCACACGCAGATCATCAAGTATGAACCTAATCTCAAGCAGGGAGGGTGCAAAGTGGAAGGTAAGAGAGGGATAAGGTTTATATTGAGTTGTAGATTTTCATATTCTCATTTCATTTTTCTCATTTATCAAATACAGTTTTCAGAATTTTTCTAATCTAAAAAAAACATAAGTTTAGTGATTCTTTGTTACTGTCTTTATGCCTATTAGTACAACCGGGAATAGTTTAACAACTTAGTTAAAATTTTCTTAAACAAATATGTGTTTAGGGTCATCTATAAAAATGGAAGAGAAATACATCCAGCATAAGAACAGCGAACAGGAAGACATGCTCGACATCGAGGACTCAATACCCACCGCGTTCCTCGTACAAAAACCTTCTCACAACAAGCCCATGTACGCGGCTCAAGCGGAACCGGTCGACAAGCCGCAGGAGATCGTCAAAGTAGAGAACCCGGTGAAGCAAGAAGAGAAAGTCGAGGAAGACTCAAAAGATAACTTAGGTAGGTTCTATTTACTTACTACTAGGCTGACACTAGGATGGTAGATGTTGCTACTTGAGAGAGCAAAATGACGGTATGTGTTGTTGTATATCTTAAAAAGGAGTTTGATCACTGGGCTTGAAACAAGGTGACTCCTTATCGCCTATGCTGTTTAACCTTGGTTCTATTTACTTACTACTTCAAAAGAAGCTTTTGGCGTCAACAAGGTGGCAACTGCTACAGATAATATTACAGAATGACAATAAGGTTTTTTATTCCAGTTAACAATCTAGAAGAACTGCGCAAAATGGCTGAAGCTGTTTCATCCCAACTGGACGCTGCAAAAAAGGAACAAGAAATAAAAGAAGAACAAGAGAAACAGGCCAAAGAAGTAAAACAAGAGATCATGGATGTTGACTCTGCGCACTCATTACTCTATACAAAAATGTTGGAAGGGCGATGGTTTTCTATTTTAAGGCACGAGAGCTCATTTTTGAATAACATTAACGAGGATAAGACGGATATACCGGTTTTCTGTGATAATGAACATACTTGCAATGAAGTTGTTATGTGCCAAGGTAAGAATAATGAATTGAATTATACTCTGTTTAATATTGAAAGATCTCTGACAGAGAACTTTTCTATAGTAAACGTAGATTGCAATCTCTTTAAATTGACAATATAATCAGTCGTACAGACTCGTGAAAACATTCCCCTTAAATTCTGATCTCTACTTCAGTAGATAGATACTCTACTGAAGGCAAATGGATCGACAAAATAACAACCAATAGGATTGTAGCAGCGTCACTGAGCAGTCTAATTTGTACATATCTATTGGTCGAATATTGCCTTCCGCCTGAAGTGAGTTTTTTTTTTAATGCTTAGCTTTCTTCGTTCAAAGGTCACAAATGGGATGTATCCAACAATCTCCATCTACTCAACGATCCATCCCTTTTCACCTTGAATAGTATGGTGACCAGCGTACAAGTTCCCACCAACACTGTATACGCGGACTCTAGTCTTACTATGTCGGGCTTGGATCAAGATATGATGGACGCTAGCCTCAACAGAAAGGAAGGGGATGAAGAGGAGACTAAGGAACAGGTATATCATCCCTTTCTAACTACGTGACCAGCTTATTAGGGCCCACCGGTAATGTTAAGACTCAAGTCTACGTTGGGCTTGGATCAAGATATAAAGGTCGATAGCCTCAACAGAAAGGAGTAGGTATATCTTTCTCTTGTCAATTCTGTTGACCAGTGTATAAGGATCCACATACAAGGTTTCCATTCTGGTTTAACAGTAGCGGGCCTGTATCAAGATATGATCGAGGTAAGCTTCCATAGTAAGGAAGGCGACGAGATAGACAGTAAGGAATGATATGTCATCTCTCTAACTAAAGGTGGCCAATGTAAGAAGATCCTGACCCACCAACAATGTTTAGAACTCTAGTCATTCTATCTCGGTTTTGAATCAAGATATAATGGACGCTGACCTATAGGAGATGAGTTAGAAATATGTTCTAACCTAACCGACGACTTGATACTTGGTAGAGGGAAAATACTTTCAGACTGCTCTTTAGCAGAATAAGTTTTATACAAATCCCGCATATTAATACAACTCGTGAACATCTCTTATACAAAAAAAAACTTGTTACAATAACTTTTTGTACAATAGAATGTCGTGGCAAATTCGAAAACAAATCAAATTTGAAAGTCGTTGCATAAAACTTCAACCAAGGTTAAGTTGGTAACCAATTGGGTTATAATTTTAACAAGTGTTTATCTGCTTTTTTTTATTACAGGACAACGACCTAGAAAAAGAGCTACAAGCAGACTCGCTAAAAATCGACGCGGCCGCCCAAAAGGCCAAAGCCAACAGTTTGACCTCCCTTGGCCTTCTAAACTTCAACGCTTTGTCGACCTACGTCACTTGTGACAGTCCACCGCCCATACAGATGTCGGCGGAAGAAATGGAGCAATTACAACAGTGCAAAATGAAAGGGATGCCAGCAAAGTTGGAGAACAATTATGTGCCAAAAGAATTCAGGTGCGTTCTCAAATACTATTGATTTAAGTGTTTTCAAACCTCGTCGTTTGTCGTAATCTTTAAGTAATAATAACAATAATTGTTAGCTCAGAACAACAATTGTTAAGTTAGAACAACGACTGTTAGGTTAAATTTATGTTTTTTTAGGTTAAATCAACAATATTTAGGTTGCATGGTTAAAAATCAACAATAGTTAGGTTGCGTTAGAATTACAGTTGATACGATTTATATTAGCTAGGCAAAGGTAGTATTTTGTTTGTCCCTGTGGAAAACCACCAGTCAACCCATGTTCTCGAATAACAATTGTTAGGTAAAAATAACAGTTGTAAGGTTAGAACAACTAATCAAAGGTGATATAAACCCCGATGGGGAAAAAAAGTTCTTGAGTGAGACCACGAATCGGAAGACTCAGCGTAGGTTCTTACTTCCACTAGATGGACCGACGACATCGTGCCTATGTTCACCAGTGGACGTCTTATGGCTGATGATGATGACATAAACCCAAATTATGATAGGTTCTAATTTTGACGACTGTTGTCGCAATTTCGGATTGTCTAGCTAGAGTAAAAGCCGGGTGTGAAAATACTTGAAACAAAATTATGTACTTTTAAAGATCATTTTTGTCATACCTGGTTTTCTTTTTGTAAATAGACATGGGTGGTGGCGTATCACAGACCTCGAGCAGGCTAAAGAAGTAATGGATGCGCTTCACCCGCGAGGAGTGAGGGAGAGAGAGCTACAGTCTGCGTTCGTAACGCTGCTGCCAACTGTTCATAATAAGGTGAGTTAATATGAGTTTTTGTAACTACTACTGACACTGGTATATAGAATAACTAGCTATGCCCCGCGGTTTCACCCGCGTGGAAAATCGGTGATGATGATGATGAAAAATAGCCTATATGTTAATCCAGGACATAAGCAATGCATATTCCAAATTTCATCTAAATCCATCCAGCCGTTTCTGCGTGATTGAGTAACAAACATTCATCCATACATCCATCCAAACTTTCACATATATGATATTAGTGTGATTATACTCGTAGTTGACGGCGATAGAATATAAGCAGAGAAAATTAGTTTAAGATTAACTAATTCTCGCTGTTTAAAAAACATAAAAAATGTATTATTATAACACTTTATTTCAAACAATTCTCGGGTCTAGCCCGGACATTTGGTGGGCATTGGTGGAGCCGAAGCCAACACCAAGAGGCCCTTTTGAATATAAAATACATGCAACTATGAAATATGTATGAAAAGGAATATGAAACTATTGTACAGTATAGGATTAAAAAAGACTGGGCTATTGAGGTGAACAACTTGTGGATGGAATAACAGATCTATAGAATGAGAAACGGCACCTGCCTTATCCTGTCTCATCTCAAAATATATTTAGGCAGGTGATGACTTGCCACCCACTGAATGGGCCCCCCATAAAGGCTGCCGTATCTTGGCACCGGAGAGGCAACATCGGCGTGGGTGGCTTAGGGTGTAGAGAGGTGTGCTGCACTTTCACTAAGAGCTACTCGCGGCGTTATGCCCTTTAACACTTCCACCCTGGAGCTTAGGTTCTTAGCTCTTGCGGTTTCCACCCCTGGACGGCCGGTTAAGGCAAGCCAGGGGGCAGGGGTCTCATTTAGCCCCATGGAATCAGGGTACGCGGTGTCGCCACTCACCGACGGCTCGCCATAAAGCCGCCCCTGCGTTTATATATTATTATTATTATATCTTGTCCACAGGTCCACATAGAGAAGGGTGACGTAAATAGCACTTCATTATCAATATCCCACCTGGACCGAGTGATCGCACAGCAAGGCGGGTACCCGCGCGCCGATACCGACAACGTGCATAGCGCCAGCGCGGCGAAGCGGCTCGACCTGCAACTGCTGCACATGGTAACTATTGTCATTATCCCTCCTGGACCTTGTGATCGCACAGCAAGCCTGCTCAACCTGCATATGGTAACTATTATCAATATCCCACCTGAACCTAGTGATAGCACAGCAAGGCTGCTTACCCTGCAACTGTTGCATATGGTAACTATTGTCAATATCCCACCTGGACCTAGTGATAGCACAGCAAGGCTGCTCAACCTGCAACTGCTGCATATGGTAACTATTGTCATTATCCCACCTGGACCTAGTGATAGCACAGCAAGGCTGCTCAACCTGCAACTGCTGCATATGGTAACTATTGTCATTATCCCACCTGGACCTAGTGATAGCACAGCAAGGCTGCTCAACCTGCAACTGCTGCATATGGTAACTATTGTCATTATCCCACCTGGACCTAGTGATAGCACAGCAAGCCTGCTCAACCTGCATATGGTAACTATTATCAATATCCCACCTGAACCTAGTGATAGCACAGCAAGGCTGCTTACCCTGCAACTGTTGCATATGGTAACTATTGTCAATATCCCACCTGGACCTAGTGATAGCACAGCAAGGCTGCTCAACCTGCAACTGCTGCATATGGTAACTATTGTCATTATCCCACCTGGACCTAGTGATAGCACAGCAAGGCTGCTCAACCTGCAACTGCTGCATATGGTAACTATTGTCAATATCCCACCTGGACCTAGTGATATAGAAACTATTGTCAATATCCCACCTGGACCAAGTGATATGGTAACTATTGTCAATATCCCACCTGGACCTAGTGATATGGTAACTATTGTCAATACCCCACCTGGACCTAGTGATATGGTAACTATTGTCAATATCCCATCTGGACCTAGTGATCGCACAGCAAGGCCGGTACCCGACTGCCCAAGGGGTGTAATGTTTTTCGAGCTTAATAGAAAACGAAACCTTACTCGTCAAAATTTAATTAACTGTCGCTAGAATCTTCTTCATGTCTGGAGTGTCATAAACTACATTTTCCAGCTGGGTTTTTGTTTTACTTTTAATAATATTTTCGTCATAGGACTGACACTATTATTAAAACGAACTAAAGTTTTATTATGGAAACTAACGTGGTTTTCAGACATTTTATTTATATTACACGGGAACTACCCGCGTAAGATTAATCCGGTTACTCCGACTATAATTTCAACTGTATTCGGCGGTCTCTTTCAAGGTAAATGCGGTTGAAACTATAGTCGATGCAACCGGTTTAATCTTACGTGAGTAATTCCCGTGTAATATAAATAAAACGTATCAAAGTTGTTTTGCTTAATGTGTAGAAACTGCCTGTACATGGTCTTAGGTGTTTTATTTATGATTATATATATATTATGAGATTTAGGTACCAGCAGGCCTAGCACGGGCCGTGGAAAAATTGTATTTCCGCCGTATTTTACGCGACAGAGCTAGAATATGGATACGTTTGTCTCTTTCTAGCGGGATGAAAACGGTGGAAAGACAATGTGTTCACGGCCCCTGCTAGGCCTGCTGGGGTATAGACACAGAACCCGAGCATTTATGATTATGATAAACCCCTCCTTCTCAGGTGGAACAGTTAGAAGAGCGGGTAGCGGCGGGTTCAATGCAAGTGAAAGGCTGGCGCCCCTCCCGCCTCGCCCTCCCCGACGACGCGACCGGGACAGATATAGTCGCCAGTGCGAGACAAAAATTGGCCTCGGTCGAAGCGCATATAGAACGGAGATACCTCAAACCACCTTTGGTACAAAGGTACGCTAGGTAAAGTGAAATCTTGATTACTAACGTGTGACGCTTTCATTCCATCTCATTCTAACAGTGTTTCGTAGAGAGAGAGAGGTAAGATGATCACTGATGCTTTCATTCCATCTCATTCTAACAGTGTTTCGTAGAGAGAGAGGTAAGATGATCACTGACGCTTTCATTCCATCTCATTCTAACAGTGTTTGGTAGAGAGAGAGGTAAGATTATCACTGAAGCTTTCATTCCATCTCATTCTAACAGTGTTTGGTAGAGAGAGAGGTAAGATGATCGCTGACGCTTTCATTCCATCTCATTCTTACGGTGTTCCGTAGAGAGAGAGGTAAGATGATCACTGATGCTTTCATTCCATCTCATTCTAACAGTTTCAATTCGCTTTTTTTAAGAGTCTTGCTGCTTTGTCCAGTTTACATTGTGTAAAGTATCACTAGCAATTAGTTTAGCGAGCACGATCGAAATAAAAAGAACACCGGCCAAGTGCGAGTAGGACTCGCGCACGAAGGGTTGGTAGCATTATCTATAAAAACGTGCAAAAAAATCACGTTTGTTGTATCACATTTATTTTTCTTGGGGATAGATTCGAGAGCGGATGCTCTGTCCCACTCCCGCAAAGCGTGTGTTAGTGTAGCATTTGTATGGCGCGTGCAGAGCTTGACGTCATAACGTGCTATAGTACGCTCTCTGTCTAGCATGAAATTATAATACTCATAACTTATTTATTTATGAACCAATTTTAATTTTGTTTTCGTTGATGGGCTCTATTTATGATCAGATTTTATGTAAGGCAATAGAAAAAATATTAATAGACATGCCCTTCTCCAGGACTCAAAGAGTATCTGGGTCATTATTGCACACATGGTCATCTGACCCCGAACTAAGCAAAGCTTGTAATATGGCTGCCAGAGACTGATATACATACATATATATTATTAAATGCATACTTAAATAGATATTAACACCCAGACATAGAACAAACACTAATGTTCATCACACAAATGTTTGTCCTAGATGGGAATCAAACCCACGCCCCCAAGCGCAGAAGGCAGGGACACTACCAACTGAGCCAACAGAGCTGTCAAATAACCAAAGCATTTTGTCCCCAGCACTGCCGAGGCTAACATCGGAGCGGCACTGCAAGCGGAGCACGGCAATGCCTCGGCACCCTCTCCTAACTCAGACAATACCAACGAGGGCAAACGTAAGTTGCACTTAACAACACAAGTCAATTATTAGAAGAAAAAAAAAATTATGTAATCGACTGACTAATTAGTGATATTATACAATTTGCACGCTCAATAAGGGCTGAATATACTGCTACAATTATTTAAATTTAAGACCTGTACCTAGTACCTACCTATATTCATGCAAATAAAGAAATTTGATTTGAAAAAAAATCCTCTACAAAAAGTAACGTATAGCAGGGCTTCCCAAACTCATTTTGACTGTAACGCCCATGGGAGAGTTTTATTTTTAACCGACTTTCAAAAAGGAGGAGGTTCTCAATTCGAGTGTTTTTTTAAATGTTTGATACCTCAGGACTTTTGGGTGAACCGATTTTGATGATTCTTTTTTTATTTGAAAGCTAGTGCTTTCCTTTTGGTCCCATTTCAATTTGCTCCAGTTCTACTATGTTTTTTTTTTACAATGTAATGATTAAAAAGTAATTTCCACACAATAATTATTATAAGAGACATCTGTCGGAACACCTCAGAAGTAAATCAGGCATACGCTCCCTAAAACCGATATTGACTATTTAATGCACGCGATAGAGAGCGCATATTTGGTCCAGTTCTGTCATTTTTTTAAATCGGTTATTTATATTAATAATTATTATTTTTCGTTCTGTCAACGCCTTTGTTTAAACATTTTATCTTTAATAATGAATCATGGTATAACAAATGTTGCCTGGAGTATCACAAGGATAACCCACCTGCTTCTTCTTCTTCGTCTTACAAATACAAGTCCAATGCTGATGACGTCTCATATCACCCCGTTGATGATTTGTTACAGCTGATACGAAAGGGATAGCTCGCGGTCTAGCCACGTGGCGCGAGGCGGTCGCACGCTGCAACACTTCAGCGCAGCTCGCAATGTCGCTGCAAGCGCTTGAAGCGCACGTCGCTTGGGAGAAGAGCATCATGAAGGCGGTGAGTCAAATGTACTTTACTTAGCCCACACTTAGGGTAACTTTTAAGGTGCATTCCGTTAGCCTCTTGGCACAGTACAGACGGTTCACTCCGCAAAAGCATTTAAATAAGTAGCGACTCTTACTACTACACAATAAAGTCCAATTCAGGACGTGCGAGCGCTAACTACCTACAGCTATATTAACCTGGAAGTTGCCTCTCTGTCTTTCGCGTAACTCTTGTCGCGTTATCTCTGTCTATCGCGCGGCAGCGAGCACGGCAAATCCGACAAGACGACTACTTGTAGCTTCATACCTAAAGTGCGGAGTGCGCCAGGGCTGCCCTTGGTAGTAAAAATAACCGTTACAAACGCCAATAATGATCATATGTAGCGTTCGTTTTGGGAATGTGTGAGCAATTAAATATAATAAAAAAAAACATTGAGTTTGTATGAGGTTTTTTATAATTGTAATTTGGATATTATTTATTTCTTTTCTCTCTCTCTGGTAATTAACGTAATATATCTTATGTTAAAGACATCGAATCTTTATTTTACGAATACTATTTGTCTATCCAGGCCCTAGTTGGTGTTGTAACGGGGCTTTTACACAATTTTTGTTT
Organism: Agriopis leucophaearia; assembly: GCA_949125355.1. Lineage (NCBI taxonomy): Eukaryota > Metazoa > Arthropoda > Insecta > Lepidoptera > Geometridae > Agriopis > Agriopis leucophaearia. Next base: position 3,839,102 of record OX421289.1, read on the forward strand.
GTATTAGTGAAAACATATTTTTGGCTTTTGTGTAACTGTTTATCTCATATCTACTGTGTTCATTAGCAGCTATTTGTTTTCCATGACAAAATTAAAAGTTAAATAACTGTTAACTGTTGTTTTAACTGTTTAAACTGTTTCGCTCACCATCCGGATAGGTCGAAAACAGCTTAAAATGTCATCGTAAACTGCCACTTTTGACCCACCTCGCGACATGGGTCGTTGTGATCGTTTTTTGACATTTATATATTTCGCGATGTTTTGTTTGCGTGCAACTGTTAACTATTCTAATTTCTTTCTTGTTTTCTAACAAATCTTCGCTGTTCCTTGTTCAAGGTTCAAATCAGATTTAGAATATGCATTGCTTATTTCCTGGATTAACACATAGGATACTTTTCATAATCATCACCGACTTCCATCACCACGCGGGTGAAACTGCGGGGCGCAGCTAGTTTAAATATAAGATATTGTATCACCATAAATGTATAGTTATGTGTTGGTTTAGGAAATAAAAATGTACTTAAATGAATGAAAAAAAATATATGTTATATGTTTTTTTTTAAATTAACATAGTACTATTATTTCCTTGTAGAATTGTCAGTTCTGCCTGAGCGGCGACAACGAGGAACAACTCCTGCTGTGCGATGGATGCGACAAAGGTTACCACACGTACTGCTTCAAACCCTGTATGGACGAGATACCGGAGGGAGACTGGTGAGTGATCTACCCTCAGACCAGACAAACAAGGCAGCTGTGGTTAGGTGGCGTAACGGGTGCGAGTCATCATCATCATTTCATAGTTGATTGAATCAGGCGTTACTTTGCGGAAGTAATAAAGTAAAGTGATCAAAACTGTTTTTCTGATGAATTTCTAGTGTAATTCCGCTTGTATTAGCGTGTTTTTTTATATTAGAAACTGAATTACACTAGGTATTCATCAGATTAAACAGTTTTGATCATAATTTCAGCCATAGGACGTCCATTGTGGACATAGGCCTCCCCCATCGATTTCCAAAAGGGCTGGTTGGAGACGGGCTGCATCCAGCGTTTTCCTGCTGTCTCATTTAGGTCGTCTGTCCATCTTGTGGGTGGACGTCCTACGCTGCGAGTGCATCAGGATTATGTATTTTGAACTGACTTCCAAAAAGGAGGAGGTTCTCAATTCGACTGTTTTTTATGTTTGTTACCTCAGAACTACCGATTTTGATGATTTATTTGCAAGCTGGTGCTTCCCGTGTGTTTCCATTTCAGTTTGGTCCAGTTCTGACATTTTTATGAAGTCGGCTTTTTTATATTGATAATCATTAAGGGAACGTTACTTTAGTAGCGTCATGATATGCTGATGTGCAGGTACTGCTGGGAATGCGTGAACAAGGCGCGTGGTGAGCGCGTGTGCATCGTGTGCGGCGGCGCAAGCGGCGCGGGACGGACCATCCCGTGCGCGCTCTGCGTCAGGGCATACCACCAGGAGTGTCATTACCCGCCGCTCGGGAAGGTACGCTACTAATCTATCGTTAACCATATTATGTTATACTAGCGACCCGTACCGGTTTAGAATGCTACATTATCCCTGAGAAACATAGGCTATATTTATTGCAAAGCCGGGACGGGCGGCTAGTTATTAATAAATTTAAAATGTCTTTCCTCTGCACAGAATCCGCGTGGCAAATGGTACTGCAACCAGTGCATCACACGCGCGCCGCCGAAGAAGCCGCGCAACACCAAAAAGCGAGAAAGCAAGCATAAGGATAATAGCATGGACCTCGATCAGACCATGGTGCCTAGGTACGTATACTACTAATAGTGTCAATACTCCGGTGCCATGGAAGTCAATTCTCCGGTGCCATTGGAGTCAGGACTCCGGCGCCATTGGTGTCAATACTCCGGTGCCATTGATGTCAATACTCCGGCGCCATTGGTGTCAGGACTCCGGCGCCATCGGTGTCATTACTCCGGCGTCATTGGTGTCAATACTCCGGAGCCATTGGTATCAGTACTCCAGTGCCATCGGTTTCATTACTCCGGCGCCATTGGTGTCAATACTTCGGTGCCATTGCTATCAATACTCCGGTGCCATTGGTGTCAGTACTCCGGTACCATCGGTGTCAATACTACGGTGTCATTGGTCTCAATACTTCGGTGCCATTTATGTCAATACTCCGGTACCATTGGTGTCAGTACTCCGGTGCCATTGGTGTCAGTACTCCGGCGCCATTAGTGTCAATACTCCGGCGACATTGGTTTCAATACTACATCCTGGAAAGGTGACAAAATTTCTCGAAAAGGCACTTTTAGTATCAATATGTATTTCAAGTTGTTACGATATGACAAAAACATGTAATTTGCAATTACAGTCCGGCGCCATCACATGCTTCTACGTCGACGACAGCGGAAGATTGTTCTGCTTCCATACTTCATACACCGGAAAAAGCGGAACCGGACAAAATGGACGACGTGCCAACTGAACCGGAAAACGGAATCAACCATCATCCAGGTAAATATAATATCTTATAATAATACAGGTGTAACAATGACCTTGCAACTATACAGAAGGTGTTACAATGACCTTGCAACTATACAAAAGGTGTTACAATGACCTGGCAATAATACAGAAGGTGTTACAATGTCCTGGCAATAATACAGAAGGTGTTACAATGACCTTACAACTATATAGAAGGTGTAAAAATGACTTCACAGTAATACAGAAGGTGTAACAATGGCCTTACAACTATATAGAAGGTGTAATAATGACTTTGCAGTAATACAGAAGGTGTAACAATGACCTTGCAACTGTGCGGAAGGTGTAACAATAACCTTGCAATTGTACAGAAGGTGTAACAATGACCTTGCAATTGTACAGAAGGTGTAACAATGACCTTGCAATTATACAGAAGGTGTAACAATGACCTTACAACTATACAGAAGGTTTTAATGTTTATCGGGATATTAATGCGCAATATTTTATATAAGTAAAAATAGTTACCTTTCTCTCGACGTTTCGACCATGTTACAATGGCCGTGGTCACGAGCTGACTGAAAACTGCGTGTGAGTCCGACGAGAAAAGCGGGTATTTTGCTCTCCTACCCTCACTTGAGCTTGAAAAAAGCGCGATCTGTCCCGATAAACATTAAAACATGTGTTCAAATAACGATAGCTTAAAAATTGAAATATTGTACGCTACATGCGTAGAAGATTTAAGAAGAGACAAAAAGTACAATTTTCGTAGGGTTCGTTTCGTGGTTTCTTCAAATTATGAACACATTAAATACCGTATGTTACAAAAAAATGTTGTTATGTAAAAACGTGGTATTTATGTTGCAGCACCTCCTGACTTCATAACGGAAGAGGCAGTGGCGCCGCCGCCCGAGAAGCGACGCGCTCTACAGTACGTGGGCGGGAACGGAGCCCTACACGAAGACGCCGACGCTAATATTGAAGGTACACTTAACAAGTGGATCACATTAAAAACCGACATCAATAATACATGAAAAATGTGCCTATAAAATTTGAGGATTGCCCTCGATTTCCCTGGGATCCCATCATCAGATTCTGACTTGGTGACAATGGGACCAAATTGGAAGTATACCCTACCGAACAAAAGTAGGACTGTAGTGGTTGGACTCTTTTGCAGGGGTCCGCCTGGGGAAGTACCACACCTTTGCCAGTTATTCAACCGCCAAGCAGTAGTGTGCAAACACTACTGTGTTCCGGATTGAAGGGCAATGTTTCCAGCGAAATTACAGGGCACACAGAGATTTGACATCTTATATCTCGGGGTGACGAGCGCAGTGCATTGCCATCCAGGGTTTTGAACTGTTGAAGTTCAAAATTCTGAGTGGCGTTGAACTGTTATGGGCAAGCGTGAAGAGCCACCAGGCGAGCGACTTCGCTCGTCTCATCACCCTATATCATAAAAAAAAAGTTTTTTTTTTTTAAATCGGTCGACAGTTGGCGGAGTAATCGGTGAATATACAAAAAATATATATATATATACTAGCGACCCGCCCCGGCTTCTCACGGGTGTAAGCTCGGCCTTCGGGCTCGCTACTATGACCCGCTCCAGGAGCACAAAATTTCATCCAATCGGTAAGAAAACATTTTTAAAAAAAGACCAATGAAATTGGTAAAGCCGTTCTCAAGTTATAGCGTAACCAGAAGAAATAGGGGTTCATTTTTATATATATAGATATATAAGGTCGGGGAAAAAGTTTCTTCGTATTTTTTAAACAAATTCAAGACATATTTTTTTCAAGTTTAATTACATTTAATTATAATATATATGTGCCATTTTGTTCGATAACTTGTTGCCATCTTGTAGGTAGTGACATGATCCCGTTGCTGTAGAATTTTTGGGACTTCTGATCAAAAAAATGCAACAAGTAGTTTTGACAGTCCTCTCTTGATGTTAATCTAACACTACCCAAAGAATTCTGAAGAGATCGAAACAGGTGGAAATCTGAGGGTGCAAGGTCTGGGCTATATGGTGGATGCATTAACACTTCCCAACCAAGCTCTCTAAATTTTTGCTGAGTGGCCAAAGATGTGTGCGGTCTGGCGTTATCATGATGAAAGACCACACTCTTTCTGTTGATCAATTCCGGCCGTTTTTTCTCAATTTCTTGTTTGAGTCTCATCTGCTGTTGGCAGTAGAGATCCGAATCGATGGTTTTGCCCGGCGGTAAAAGCTCATAATGAACGATGCCCTGCCAATCCCACCATACACACAACATCACCTTATTACGTGTTAATCCGGGTTTCGCTACAGTCTGTGGTGCTTCACTGCCCTTTGACCATGATCTTTTGCGCACATTCTTGTCGTAGGTGATCCATTTTTCATCACCAGTGATCAATCTTTTCAAAAACGGTTCGGTTTCGTTACGTTTCAATAGAGAATCGCAAATGAGTACACGATTCATTTGGTTTCTTTCAGTGAGCTCGTGTGGCACCCAAATATCGAGTTTTTTGTATACCCAGTTTTTTTCAAATGGGTCAAAACTGTTTTGTGGTCAATCCCCAGTTCTTCAGCTACGTCGTAACTACTAATATGCCGATATAACTACTATTTTATCCGAATATCCACTTTTATTGTGCTACTCTTGATGACACTGCATTAGGTCCATAAACGTCACAAATTTTATTCGCGGCTTGTGTCGCATTTTTCCCTTTTTTGTTATAAAATTTCACAATATATCGAATTTGTTCGTTAGATTCACTCATTTTATCGAACAAAAAAACAATTGAAAAATGGCGGGAAATTGCTTTTTACGTTTTGTATTCCTTTTTTAAAATGTCATATTTTTAATGGTATCAAAACCAGCCAGATACAAACAGTACAACGGATAAGATTTTTACTACAACTTTATACATACAAAATACGAAAAGACTTTTTCCCCGACCTATTATACACAAACATAGAACCGTCCTTCTTTTTTGAAGACTGTTAAATAGGACACCTCACACATTTTAAATATGCTTCCATTAGTTTCAAAGTCATTTAAAAAAAACCGCACGTACATATGTGTTTGCAATTACTTTAATGAAGTGCGCGAGCAATTTTATACACGCAGCGGCATCGCATAAATCAAATCATTTATTTTTCAAAACATGGTAGGTATACAATATACATACATAGAAAGTAGCATATATAGGGACCAGGGGACATACATATTTTGCATATCATGTAATAAAACTGGCCAAGTGCGAGTCGGACTCGCGCACGAAGGGTTCCGTACCATTTTCTATGAAAACGGCAAAAAATCACGGTTTTTGTATCGGAGCCCCCTTAAATATTTATTTTATTCTATTTTTTAGTATTTGTTGTTATAGCGGCAACGGAAATACATGATCTGGAAAAAAATTCAACTGTCCAACTGTCACGGTTCATGAGATACAGCCTGGTGACAGACGGACGGACGGACAGCGGAGCCTTAGTAATAGGGTCCAGTTTTACCCTTTGGGTACGGAACCCTAAAAAATTATATCTGGATTCTAGTGGGCCGCATCGTTGTGGTCAGAGGGCCGCATGCAGGCCGCAGGCCTTATGTTTGAAATGACTGCCCAAAAGTTTGTGTTCATTTAGTTTGTTCTAACAAGTTCTACTATGCACACCTCTACTCCATCAGACCTATGTCACCAAGTGTAGTAACCCCTCGAGCTTAGGGTCCTTTAGTTTTTAGTAATATAAACTATAACACTTGTTTGCAGAAGAAGAACATGAGAATGAAAACCTGCCATTGGTGCAGAGGGCGAAAAAGGAGAAAACCAACGCCAAAAAGCTGCAGAAGGAGCTGCAATTCTGCAAGTGAGTAACTAGGCATAGTTTACAATCACATGCATATTGTATCTAGAATAAAATTCACAAATAAATCATTTACAAACACATGCATATTGGATCTAGAACAAAATTCATGAATAAATCATTTACAAACACATGCATATTGTATCTAGAATAAAATTCACAAATAAATAATTTACAAACACATGCATGTTGGATCTAGAACAAAACTCACGAATAAATCATTTACAAACACATGCATATTGTATCTAGAATAAAATTCACAAATAAATCATTTACAAACACATGCATGTTGGATCTACAGGGTTACGCATAAAGACTGTACTAAGCCGAAAGGTCACAGTAATCATCATTATGAACAAATTTTACTATGGCACCAACCCTAAAAGCGCGAAAAAAATATTAGCTGTTCCATAGAAAACGGTCATTGAAACTACAAAATTTATGTAATAGTTTTTTTTTTCGCTATTTTCTAATATAATTTTCTCTTTCACTCCCGTTGTTCAGACGGTTGGTTCGTCAGCCATGTTGACGTGTCTGTTACGGGTCTCACGGTGTGTTACTGCTTGTGCAACTACCGCTTGATGGATCCATTCTGGCTGCGTATTGAGTCCAGACAGATTGAGTATTGCCGCGATTGGCGCATCATTGTGGCATGTTTGTATTTTATTGGTCGAAGGCAATTAACGCTATCAAAAGCTAGTTTTTAATAAAATAATCCCGTTTCCCAGGAACCTTCTGTGCGAGATGGAGTGCCACGAACACGCGTGGCCGTTCCTCGTCCCGGTGAACACGAAGCAGTTCCCTCAGTACAAGAAGGTCATCAAATGCCCTATGGACCTGTCAACCATCAAGAGAAAACTGCAGGACACCATGTGAGTATTATATATTACTGAATCTTTATTATCATCATCAGCCAAAAGACGTTCACTGCTGAACATAGGCTTCCCCTTTATCCTCCACACTGAACGACAGCCTGCCATCTGCATCCACTGGATGCCCGCGACTCTCACGATGTCGTCGGTCCATCTAGTGGGATGCTACCTACGCTGCGTCTTCCGGTTCGTAGTCTCCACTCAAGAACCTTTCTTCCCCAACCTTTCTTCTTATTTCTTTGTTATTGGTTCTTCGAATGATGTGGCCTGCCCATTGTCACTTTAATACCTATGTCAGTGACTCTGGTTCTTTGGCGAATAACCACGTTCCGGATTTTATCGCGCAAAGAAACTCCGAGCATAGAAATTATCTAACTGATCGTGAAAACCGCATCAAAATCCGTTGTGTGGTTTAGGAGGAGTTAGCGAATATGCAGGTAGACAGACGCGGAGAGCGACTTTGTTTTAGACTAGTGGTGTTGCTCGCGACTTCGTATGCGTAGTTTTTCATATAAAGTTCCAACAGGCAGGAGGGAGGGCCAAAAGGTAGGAAAAAAGTTTCCTCCCTTTCGCAAAATATATTTAAATGCGGTTGTCACTAATATGCGATTTTTTTGCATATTAGTGACAACCGCATTTAAATCCGTCCAATATTTTAGGAGATGTGCGTGCAAAAACAAACAAACAGACAAAAATTCTAACGTGTTCAGCTGCTTATTTTAAGACACCTGTGTTTTGTTATCTCGCGATTACAGTTTTTTTATCTCTACATTTGTACATATAATATATGTATAGATATAGACTAGGTAGAGATGAACCACCAGTCAACTAGCCTATTATTGCAGATACAAAACCAAGGATGAATTCGCTATGGACGTGCGCCTCATATTTAGCAACTGTGAGGTGTTCAACGAGGACTACAGCCCGGTCGGCCGAGCTGGTCACAACATGCGCCAGTTCTTCGAGGAGCGCTGGGCACACGCGTGACACCCGCGCGCCGACACCTCGCCGAGCAACGCCCGCAAGTTGCCGAGCGTATCCGGACACAAGTTGCCGAGCGAACATTGGACAAACGTTGACATGCCAAACATGCTGCCGGGTATGTCGGATATATCGCCGAGCATGTCGAGCTCGGCCGACATGTTGCCGAACATGTCGGCGGACTCGACTGAAGCGGACGATAAGCCGATTTTTTTTCTAGATGAGAGAACCGGTCTTATTTTAGACAATACAACGGACAACTGACTTTTTTATTTGCTCTTATTGTGGCATAGATGCTGGCAATTATCTTGAAAAAATTACTTCCCATATATTGGGTATTTTCGGACCGAAGGGGGTACGAGGGGATTTCAACCGCGTGAGTCCGCGCTGTTTGGTTGTAGAGTTTCCATGTGCCAACTTTTCCTGCCTTTACGCTGCTTTTTGATCAAGATATTTGCCGATATACTCTCTGAGAAGTATTTGATATCGATTTTAAATGATTTAGATGATGACTGACCAAACGTATTGCTGTCCTTGTCTAACAAACTGTGATGAAAAAGACAGCGATATCTTTAGTCAGTCGAGTTCTATCGCCTTTCAGAGTCAACGTTTTTAGACTTTTATTGAAATAAATGTCGAAAAATGTGTCAAATTAGTAGGATCTTTGACGTAAGACATTCGTAATTATTATTAAGGTTAACTCGCGCCCTGAATTAAAAAAAAAACGAATAATTCTACGACACAAGTACAATAATTGTGCGAACAGGGAGGTTTTCCGAAAGGCAATAAAAATGCAATAGATGGCGTTGATAAGACATGGATCTGAAGATTTTGCAAAATGACATGAAGAACGGTCAATAAAAAAAAATTGCTTATTCTCATAGACAGACAATATATATATCTGTCAGTCTGATACTGTCTGTCATGCTTGATTTTGTGTTTTTTTATTTCGTAGTATACTATTTTGTGGGAAAATATATATCAACCAGGGAGCCAAACAAAATGTGGCCGCTAGTATTTTGAATTATTGTTAATTAATTTATGGGAAAAAATTTCATTCACTTAGTTTTTAAATAAAATATCGCCGTTCACTTCACGGCAATATAAGAAAAAAATCTTGCTTTCATTTGATATATAAATGATAAATATCAGTTATGACCGTAAAATTGTACCAAAATCTTGCCTGTTTGCACCTGGCTGCGAAGAAGTGTGACCGTGGTTTTTCAGAGTCTACATAGAGACTCTGAATGCCGTGTCGCCGTGAAGTGGACGATATTTTATTTAAAAACCAAGTGAATGAAATTTTTTCCCATAAATTAATTAAAAATACTAGCGGTCACATTTTGTTTGGCACCCTGGTTGATATATATTCTCCTAATCATAAATATGATTAGGCATGCGATGACCGCACTAATTCTGCAGCCGGATCTCGTACTATAACAAACTAAATACTGCAAGACAAATAGATATATCTTTTTCACTGGCCTTGCACTTTGCGCGCTTGCAAAAAAGACCCGTATTTGACTGTATGGGCTCCGATCACTTTGGTTTTTCGTTGAACAAATGCGAAAGAAATGAGCATCATGCCAGCGCCATCTGTTGATGATTGCAAAACTACGTTCCTTCAGCTGTCAGATAACCTCCCATTCTGTGTGAAGTTTTAGAACCTGCCCGATTAGTAAGCTGTCATTTGTAATCGAGCCATTGTAAGGCTTTTCCGGAGCCGATTGAAAAAAGTTCTGGCGGGCGCAATAGATGGCGCTGAGCGTCATCTGAGCGCCCAGCGTCAATAAATTCCTGTTCCCAATTTGCGAGGAGGAAAAGCCACACTCGTGTTTCGTTTGTTCGTTGTAAATGAGTCCCTAATTATTTTTTACTAGCGTTCCGCGTTTTCGCACGAATGTATGCTTTATTAAATATATAAACTTTCCGTGAAAAATTATCTAACTGATGGTGAAAACCGCATAAAAATCCGTTGCGTTGTTTAGGAGGAGTTAGCGGATACAGACAAAGACGCGGAAGGCGACTTTATTTTATACTATGTAGAGATTACCATATAAAAAAGCTGGTCATAAAAAGAGTCCATCAATGAAAACAAAAAACATCTGTTGTAACATGCGTTGCTTAAAATTGGGAAAACCTCGCCTTAATGGAAATCCAAACTATATTATGATCAAAGGGCAATAAAGATTCTTTAGTTGGAGCGGGCAAAAAAAACCATTGCAAATGACTGCTTTAATAACTAAGTTAAAATGTCAATACATCCCTTTATTTATTTATCAAAGCGAGTCGGGTGGATTCTGAGCTTTAGTCAATGATTTTGTATAAAACCTAGTTACAATTCTTTAGTGAAAGTACTTGATTATCTAATTCTAAAATAGACCTTATTAACATTAAAGCATAGTTCAGTCTCAACTGTCACTCGGTGTCGGTCATTTCGAAGTTTAAAATTTAATTCTTAGGGCCGATTTCACCATCAAAGTGAACGCGATCAACGCAAAACTAAACTGATATAAAGTGGCTTATTGAGTTCAAAACGTCAATTTGGGTTTCACCAACATAAACTGATCGCAGTTAAGTTATATATCAGTTGAGTTTTGCGTTGATCGCGTTCACTTTGATGGTGAAATCGGCCCTTAGTTAAATTGGTCTCAAACATTGATGTATTAAAGGACTAGATGCGGCCACATCCAATAAACGGTCAGGAAAATATCATTATTATCATTATCTCGGGGTGACGAGCGCAGTGCATTACCATCTAGAGTTTTGAACTGTTGTAGTTCAAAATTCTGAGTGGCGTTGAGCTGTTATGGGCAAGCGTGAAGAGCCATTAGGCGAGCGGCTTCGCTCGGCTCGTCCGTCACCCAGTATCATTAAAAAAAATGTGCCCACTGCTGGGACACAAGCGTTCTCTCAGAGAGAAGTTGGCCCTAATCCACCATGCTGGCCCAGTGTATGTTGGTGAATGCCATTTCCTTTGAAATTTAAGGTTCTTGGTCATACCAGTTTCCTCGCGATGTTTTCCTCCACCGTTTGTGAGCGAAAACATCGAACTGCACATAATTTATTTAGGTACTAAATAAGTCAATTGTTCAGGGCCGAGGATCGAACCGGGTGCCGTCAGATTGTAAAACGCACATACTACCGCTCATCCACCATCGCTCCAGAAAAATATAACCATGTATAAAATGGTGGTCATATTTCGTACTAATTTAGTCCAGCTATATCGTGAGGACGCGTCAAAATACCTGGTCCCTGATTCCATCATTAAGAAACGCACGTAACACAGTCTATTAACGTCAAAAAAAATATTACGTCTATTCCTTAGGAAATAAAGGCCAACTTTTTGGGGTAAAATTAACGCGCCGCGTTACGAGCGTGTTTGTAGTTATGGAATCAGGGCCCTGCGTGTGCGTAACGAAATATTTTAAAAGGAATCATTTTCGTAATTCAAATACTCTTTTTTTTCGGTGGCCAGTCTTACGTAGTCTACAGGACAATGTAAATGGATCTTTATGGTTGTGTATTAAATTTCATAAATGCCTGAAATAAATGAATTAGAATTATGTTCTTATTAGGTTCTATAAACAAACTGGATGTGCTAACATTTATAAAATCTAGCAATACGTATAGCAGGGTATTCTCTATCTCACATGTGATTCCTTGCTAAAAACGCATGACGTCATTAAATATTAAAATTAAATGAAAAATAGACTGTCCGCGGACGCTTTACGTTATATGCGTGGAATTAGGCAATGGTAAGTCTGCTAACGCGATGAGATTCGTAACTCGTTTTAAATTGTGAAAATAACGAGGATAAAGCCAACGCGTTTTGCACGCGTTTGTCAAGAGAATGTAGTATCCAATCGGAAAACGCGTAAGATTTGTTTAATTTTGTAACCATGTTTACCGTGTTATTTGTAACCATGGATACCGTGTTGTAACCAGTGGCGTAGCTAGCTAATCAAAGGCCCTGGTGCAAAAAAAATGGGGCCCTACCTAAACTGGGTTAGGATGTATCAAGTAAAAATATAAATAATTTAAAGGTACAAAGCTACTTTATCATAAGCTCTTTATTGTGTTCAAAGCTACTTACTACATGTATGTGTATCAAGGGCAAAAATATTGCAAGTTCAGTTTAAGGTTTGCTGATCAGGGCCCAAGGGCCCCTGAGCTTGGGGGCCCCGGTGCACGGCACCGCCTAGCCCTCCGATAGCTACGCCAATGGTTGTAACACGTTTACGGCGTGTTATAGGCGTTGTTCGTTTCATACAGAATTGAGGCTCTGCATAGGTGTATAGTAATATCTGAACGTGATCGATTTTCGATTTGATTTTCATGACCCGCCTTCTAGTCCTATTTTACATCCGTGGTGTCAAACTTTTATTTGGTATTACAGTAAAAGCGGCTGTAATTTTTTTCTTTTCTATCGTGATAATTAATAGTCCGCAAGAGAAAAAGTACTAATTACAGCAGCCATGTTTAAATTTCACTGGACATAAAAATTAAGTACGTTAGTGATGTGCATACATATGATTTAGGAAGTCGGTAAAAATGTCGATAATTATGTCACATTGAATTGAAAAATTCACAGATGATACTGACTAAGCAATTTGTTTCTTAATAGAAAAACTCTTAAATAACCAGTGGGGTTAGTACGAGAACTTGCGAAAAAGTTATCGACACGTAAACGATAGAAAATGTATGAAAAATTCAGTTTCATTTTACGTCCGATAGAGGCGCTGTTTAATTTTTCATACATTTTGCTATCGTTTACGGAACGAATACTTTTTCGCAAGTGCTCGTACTAGGGCCACAGTAAAATATACGATTAGATAACGTTTAAGTAAAAACCCAACTGTAAAAAAATACAAGTACCCGATGTAAAATATGTTTGAATATATTTCTAATATTGCCATGACCATGACATTCATTCCAGCCTTGATTTCGTTCGGAATTTGAAAATATCGATACATTCCAAACAGATTGGACCTACGAAAACCGTTGACATGACAACTCTGTACATTGGGAATCTCGTGTACAAAATGATTTTGCAAGTGTAGGAATGTGATTTTTAATTATAATAATAAAAAAGTGGACAACGCACACATTGAACGTTGTTATTTAATTATTATCTAGCTGATGTATATAGTAGTTTTAAGTTTTAAAAGTATTAGACGAGATCTATTTTTAAGCATAGAGAAAAAAATGTATGTCATCTTCGTATTTTTTTTTTATTAATTTGCTCGTAGCAACGAAGTATTTTAAAAGGAATCATTTTCGAAATTCGAATACTCGTATTTTTTTTTTTGGTGGCCAGTTTTACGTAGTCTATTGGACAATGTAAATGTATACTTGATGTGTAAAAATTGTTGTCTATTTCAAATTTTCGGCGTTAGGAAAGGAATAGTATATAGGATGTGTTTATTAAGGCGTAGTTTAGGGCCTAACGCGCGACTGTCCGCGGACAGGCCTTAGTTTCTTGAAGAAATTCTTGACAGTGACAGTTTACTCGACCTGTCAAGTGTAATTACTGAACCCTACTTTTGATTCGACATTAACTTTTGAAATGGTTTTAATTGGATTTAATATTAAATTTTAATGAATTCTAAATATTATGTACTTACTAAACTTGAGTAAAATATTACATTACTTATTTGATATTTTATTTTTACTTTTTATAAAAGTTTTAACATATAATTAACAAGCCATTATAAATCTGTGCTTGCGTTGCTTTTTCAGAAATGTCTGTCAACAAATTAAATACGCCATTTTCAAAATAATTGTCGAATCAATACCATATTTTTAATAACAATAAAAATAATAATGTAACCGAAATGTCTGTCTCTTAGTAATTTCTGTTTCTATATGTAAAGATACGCATATTTTGATCAATTTTAGCGTGTACTGTTTACAGTGATTTTGGACATTTTCATTGTAATTTACTGATTATTTTCAAAATTTGCTTAGTTTTATGAAGTCACCCTGGAAATGTTGCCAGTTCTTTTAATTAGGAATTTGACTGCATTTTTTGTCCAAATAATTATTTGCTGTACTAAAATATTTAAATAAGTCAATGTCCATTTCTTTTATTCGAATTGCGATTAAAAATTTGTGATTTTTAGAGATATTTTTAATAATCTGTTCTTCTCGAATATTCGTAGTATGTATTGTATAAAAAAAACTATTGAATGTATGACAGTCATATTTAGGGTTGTAGTATCTTTTTATTTTTTATTTATTACACTCCGTTTATTTATTCCAATCGTTTTTAAGAGTTCTACTTATGATTGGCGTTTACTTATGTCTTGCAGTGTAGATTTTTGTGATGATTTTACTTGTTGAAATTAAATGAAAAAAATGAAATGAAAATATATTTGGTGTCTACAAACGTTGTTGGTCATAATTATTTACAAAAGTTTGTTTTTACAAAAATAATACTCCAGGATGAAGAGCCTTGTTACCCAAGTTAGAAATTAACCTGTGTTATGGCGTAACATTACCCGGACAATAAATTGTTATATCGATATCATAAAAAGCCGTGTCCCATCTCTAAAATTAAGTAAAAACAAAAGTTGCGTTTTGTTTGTATAGAGGGCAGTACAAGATTAGGTCGCGTACCGAATCCTCGCCAACAGTGCAAACGAGAACCAGCACGCCTCGTAGAAAATGTATTTTGTACCGTGTTGGTTCTTATCAGCGGCTTATTTTAGATGAATTATGGCCGTCTCGTTTTCGCGCGTTGCACTTCTCATTAGCGAGAAGTTGACAGCGCTTTTTTGCTTGTGTTATCCAAAGTTTGTAAAAGTGAAATCATCACAAAAAACCGCCACAACTTTTTTTTTTTACTACAGAGTATTTATAATGAAGTATTAATTTAGGGAGTAGAAAGCAGCTTTTAATATTTTTACATTACAACATAGACTTTTAAATTATTATACTGCTTAGTTTTTTTTTAACTTGTAATTTTAAAGGTACGATTGGTTTTTATAATACTGCCAGTAAAAAAAGTTTAACATAGGAAGACGCGACCCACCATTTCGTCCAATCGCCAACAGTGCAAGTGTGCAATGTTTTGCTAAAGGTTGGTAGAAACTAAAGATGGCGCTAGTGTGTACTTTTTTAGCCGACTTCAAATAACGGAGAAGGTTCTCAATTCGTTTTATTTATATATGATTATTAAGTTTTTTTTATGGGGCAAGTGCCTTTATTAACTAAACAAAATAGAAGCTAACACTAACACTACAGAAACAGTTAGACTGTCCATAGACCGTTGAAGGTGTACAGACAATACAAATGCTCGAGCCCACTATCAGTTGGCAGCGTACCCAGCATGCTGGCGGCATTACCACGTTGAATGACAATGCTGATGCGTTGAGCCAGATACACGCCAGCATTTTGGTCACGCGTCGCATTAAAAAGGCGCTCTGAAAGATTTGTTAAATTTTATTTTGTTACCTCAGAATGTATAAACAGATATGGAAAATTCTTCAGAATCGGTTCTGAAGTTTTGTTGTTAAATCAAATTCTCAGCGCCCCCATTGACATTGCAACGGGGACGTTGGAAATATACCTAACTAGCCATCCGCCCCGGCTTCGCACGGGTGTAAGCTCGGCCCTCGGCCTCGCTAAAAAATATAATATAGCCTATGTCACCCGGGGATAGTGTAGCTTCCCAACAGTGAAAGAACTTTTCAAATCGGCTCAGTAGTTTCGGAGCCTATTCAATGCAAACAAAAAAACAATCAAATCTTTGCTCTTTAGTATAGATGACAAAATTCTTATAACCATAGGCGTACCCGAGGGGTTCAAAGCCCCCGCCCCCCTGTTGTCAGTCGAAGTTTTGCACCGATATCATTTGGAAAATAACAATAAACTGTCATCTGGTTACAACTGGGAACTCGACCAAGCCATTGTTGCTTAAAAGTCGGCAAATCGGTACTAATGTATAATTTCTTCAAACTCCATCCGCCCCCCGAAATCAAATTCAGGGTACGCCTATGCCTATAACAATGGTATATGGACAGCAATTGCCACCCCTTTTTAACAGACTTCCAAAAAGGAGGAGGTTCTCAATTTGAGTGTATATTTTTTTATGTTTGTTACCTCTGAACTTTTTTGACTGGGTGAACCGATTTTGATGATTCTTTTTTATTTGAAAGCTGGTGCTTCCCATGTGGTCCCAATTCAATTTGGTCCAGTTCAGACATGAAGTCTGTTTTTTATATTGACGACCATAATTTTTGCACAATTATGGCCAACCCTATTCACAACATTTGTCATAACAGCGAGCTTATTATGGATGTCCATTAGTGATTACGATCGTGGTCGTGATCGCTTGCTATCTCTCTCACGCGCATGATGAGTGTCAGTAGATGGAACGGGAAGGCGCGATCACTATCCAAATATCGAACGGACATCCATAATAAGTATGCAGGTTTTGGCAATTTTTGTATACCAAAGCTGTAATTTGTTTTTATTAAAAAGGTATAGATCTGAATAGGGCTGCTGAATTGGAAAGTAATGCCTTTTTTAACAGACTTCCAAAAAGGAGGAGGTAATCAATTCAACTGTTTTTTTTTTATGTTTGTACATCAGAACTTTCAACTGGGTGAATCGATTTTGATGATTCTTTTGATAATTATTTATTTTGTTGTGCTATTTGTTAGGGCGCGTTCCGATCCGAATCACACGATGAAGAACATGCTTTTAATAAAATAAAATATATGCTCTTCTTTAAAAAAAATATTGTCCTGTATTTTGTGAAATTAAAAGTTAACAAAATACAACAAAAAGGTACTTATGATCCAACTTCTGGCCAAACTTGTTTGAAAATTAAGTTAGCCACATAAATACACACACACAGACCGCGTATTTTTTTGCTTTTCATACAAAGTGTATAAAAATATATTTTCTTCATATTTTTTTTTAAATATAGCCTTTGACCGCCATCTCGCCTGATGTTAAGATATGATGCGATCTACGATGGAGCACGCTTGCCTAGAAGAAACCGATTCACTCGTGATTTGAAGACACCCAGATGGTAACTATCGCGGAACACTCATTCAGGCAGCGTATTCCACAAACTAGCAGATCGCACAATAAAAGTGGAATCAAAGCGCTTCGTACGGGTTTTCGGAATAATAACCATAAAGCGGTGTCGGTTTGCTTATTATGTTATTCGGGGCGGAGACAAATCCAGCAAACCAAAGCTCATGAAAATCGGTCCAGCCGTTCTTGATTTATAAATGGTGTAACTAACCTCACTTTGTTTTATATATATAAGTTTAATTAGTGTGCATTTACCCACACAGATAATAAACGATAGCACTAACACACTTGCACTGTAAGAGAAGGATGTGGTGCGCCTCTGTATGTTAAACTATTTTACACACAAGTTTGAGTGACCCCGAGTCTTGAGAAGGTATTTTAAGGGATGAAGAGTGTGTGGAAGCGTTTCTGTTGTGTGCGGTTGATTTTAACTGTAAAATGGATATATAAATTATATATACGAATAAATAAATAATTTTTGAAGCACTCTTTTGTTAGTTTTATTTTTTGCCTGACTATCATATACTTCTCGTCCAAGATACCACCGTACCTAAAGACAAAGGTCTTTAACCAGTGTGTTTTGCCAGTGATGACATATGATACTGCGACGTGGTCCTTAACTGTTGGCCTTTTGGAAAAACTCAGTCACACAACGGGCAATGGAGAGAGCTATGCTCGGAGTTTCTTTACGCGATAAAATTCGGAACAGATATTCGCCAAAGAACCAGAGTCACCGACATAGCTATTAAAATCTGCAAGTTGAAGTGGCAATGGGCAGGCCACATCGCTCGAAGAACTGATAACCGATGGGGAAGAAAGGTTCTTGAGTGGAGACCGCGAACCGGAAGACGCAGCGTAGGTAGGCCTCCCACTAGATGGACCGACGACATTGTGAGAGTCGCGGGCATCCAGTGGATGCAGATGGCAGGATGTCGTTCAGTGTGGAGGCTAAAGGGGGAGGCCTATGTTCAGCAGTGGACGTCTTCTGGCTGATGATGATGATCATATACCAAAGGATAACAAATTTATTTTTTTTTTAAACCTGAAACGGCGCAAATATGCACACCATGACCGGGTGTACATGTTTGCTCCGTTTGGGTGGAGACGATGGGTCCGTGGGGGCCGCCTATCGATAGGGCATTATCGGGACTTGGCCAGGCGATTGGTGGAGGCGTGAAGCCAGCATTCTGAACACCCGGTTCAGAATGCTGGCTTCTATTTCGGACAGAAATTGAGCATTGCCAGTCAATGTGGCAATGCCGCCTGCATTCTGGGGACTTTTCCCTTCACTAATGGCAAGTTTTTATATAGTTACTTTAAGTTTTTGTTAATTTTCTGTTTTATAAGTTGTGTATAGTAAATTATTTATGTATATTTTTAGAAGGATATTTATACAGTACCCTTAGTACAAGATTTGACAGTTTTCGAAAACTTTTTCATTTCCGTATTGTCCCATACATTTTAGTAAAGCGCCTCCAGCGGAAATGCGGAGGAACTAAAATCGGTAGTAATCGGCAGTATAGGTTGCTTCACTCAAATACGAAAAAAAGTTTCGAATAGCTTTCAGCCCAGCAATGTATGGAACAAAACGAAAACGAAAAAAGTTTTCGAAAACTATCTTGTACTAAGGGTACAGGACTAGCTGATCCGACATAAGTTGTCCTGTCCTACATAGTCGTTAAGTTTTCTGAAATATTCCAGTTTTCATAATTTTTCCTTTCGTAAGAACGATCAGGGGCCTTACCCCTAGCTCTATTTTTGCGAGCCAACTTTTGGTAGGTACCTGATAGGTACCTACGATTATTGCGACAACCAACTCATTTAAGCTGCACCGTTTAAAAGCGTCTAACTTGTCTCTGACTGGATGAACGGCGGTTTAAAATCTTTACTTTATCTGTGGTATCTTGGTGTGTTGTGTATATCACGCCCGCCACAGCGCCCGGGGTATCGATTCCTACAGATTGAATGACATTTTACTATGCGTGTGTGCGTGAGAATCGCAAAGCTTGGCGGCTATCAAACAACTACCGCTTATAGCAGTTGATGGTACCGTTTTGACAAATAACACCTATGCGGGTCAACTTTTTGAGCTAGGGGTAAGGCCCCTGCAAAGTATTAGGAAACTTAAAAAAAAATGAAATCGGTAGTCGTTTTCAAGTTATGGCGTGACCAAGGTAAATAGAGATTCATTTATATATATATACTAGCTGTAACCGCGACTTCGTCCGCGATTTCTTCAGAAAAAAATAGCCTGTCCGTCCTCATGATACATATTATTACCTCGCAAAATTTTAGAGATCGGTTCAGCCGTTTAACCGTGATTATGTAGCAAACAGACTGAGTTACGTTCGCATTTATAATATTAGTGTGGATAGACCAGCGACCCGCCCCGGCTTCGCATGGATGTAAGCTCGGCCTCGCTACTATGGCCCGCTCCATGTACGCAAAATTTCATCTAAATCGATCCAGCCGTTTTTAAATGTAAGAAACTTCTACATAGTATAAGAAAATTCATCAAAGGATGAATGAAATCAGTTGTCCTTCGCAAATTATGGCCTGATCAAGGTAAATAGGGATTCATTTATATATAATATATAAGTATTTATATAGATTACGCATATACCCTGTACTAAGCAGAAAGGAGGTCAGTGTTCTCTTGAACAAATTTTACTATGGGACCAACCCTGAAATCGCAGACATATACATACATATATATATTTTTAAATATATATTAACACCCATATATAGAACAAATACAATATTCATCACATGAATGTTTGCCCTAGGTGGGAATCGAGCCCACGCCCCCAAGCGCAGAAGGCAGGTTCACTGCCAACTGAGCCAACTTTGTTGTTTAATATTATAATGTCCAAAATAAATAGGAAAAACTGTTTATCCAAGTTTTGTGGACATAGTTAAAAATAATAATTGATTCGAAATATTAACTTAACCAGCTCTGGCGCACTCCGCACTTTATGTATGAAGCTACAAGTAGTCTCGTCTTGTCGGACTTGCCGTGCCCGCTGCCGAGCGATAGACAGAGATAACGCGACAAGAGTTACGCTATAGACAGAACGGCAACTTCTAGGTTAATATAGCAGTAGGTAGTTAGCGCTCGCACGTCCTGAATTGGACTTTATTGTGTGGTAGTAAGAGTCGCTACTTATTCAAATGCTTTTGCGGAGTGGACCTTCTGTACTTATACTTTATGTATTCTGTGACTTACCTAAGTAAAATGACCTAAGAACATTATCAAAAATAGACAGTATTTTTTTCTTAAATTCCTACTCTCATACATTAGTTACCCTTTCGAATTAAAAGACTATATTTGGTAAATAAAAAAAACGTCAAGTTCAATAATATTTATTTTTAGAAGTTTCGTAATTTTTTTATTCATTCTGTAATAAAATTATGTACAATTGTACAAGTACATAGATTATGTACACATAAAAGTATCGAAAATTCGAGACTTCGCATGTCGGTTTGAATTTCAACTTTTTAAAGACACTTTTCAGACAATAATAGACCATAGTAGAAAGAATATGGAGCGACTTTTGTCATAGAATTTGTATTGTTATTATGTGTGGCCATTTTTTTATCATGATAGGCTGTTTAATTATTATGGATGTTAGAGGAGTATTACTGGTGAACATTATTCGGACGTCAATTACTTTAACACGGAAATTAAATATACCGATTGTATATAGACAGCCGCTCCATAGCCTTCCTACCTACTAAGCAATATACATAACATCTGTTAGGGTTTTTATACATCGTATATTATATATCGTCACATACAATTGATTTATTCAGCAGGAGTGTTGGCTGCTTCGGTCGCTTTGGCCTTCTTCATGATGGCTCTTCGGTTGCTGCGCTTCTTCGTCGCTGGAACGCTGCCGACCAGTTTACCTGCCTTCTGGAGCGCTATCAGTTTCGCTGATTTACCCTGCCGGGAAAATTATTATCATATTTAATAAACCGGCTAAGTGAGAGTCGGGCGGGTTGTCATCAATCGTTTACTTGGATACCAATATTATGTTGTAGCGGTGCGCGCTACAATAGAAAATATATAATTAAAAGATTAGGATTTAAAAAATCCATTCTCCCCAAGGTGACAACAATCTATCAATATAACTAGTACTTCATAAAATGTCAGAACTGGACCAAATTGAAATGGGATCACACGGGAAGCACTAGCGTTGAAATAAAAAAAGAATCATCAAAATCGGTTCACCCAGGCGTAAGTTTTGAGGTAACAAACTTTTTTTTTTAAACAACCGAAATGAGTATCCTTCCTTTTTAAAGTTTATTTGCGGAAAACATCAATGAAATGGAAATGTAACAATCATCTTCATCAGCCAGAAGACGTTCACTGCTGAACATAGGCCTCCCCCTTTAACCTCCACACTGAACGACATCCTGCCATCTGCATCCACTGGATGCCCGCGACTCTCACAATGTCGGTCCATCTAGTGGGAGGCCTACCTACGCTGCGTCTTCTGGTGCTCGGTTAATGTAACAATGTAGTATGTAAATCCTGATAGATTTTCGCATTAATAATTCATCAGTATGAAAAACCGACTTCATGAAATGGGACCACACGGGAAGCACCAGCTTCAATCGGTTCACCCCAGTCGAAAGTTCTGAGGTAACAAACATTAAAAAAAACCTTTGTGGAAGTTAGTTAAAAATTATAGTAGAGAGCATACCTTAGCCTGCGCTCTGGAGATCTTACTCTTCTGTTGAGTTGTGTAGAGCACCTTAATCCGTTTCGTGCCCAGCATCGAGTGGTGCTTTGAGAGAGCCAGCTGAAACAAAACTCTGTATGTAATACCATACCATACATACCAAAGGTAATACAAGGTTCCAAGGATTGGAACAATCTGCGCCTTCCTTGTTTCCTGAGAGATTAGAAATTTGAGCATTTTCAAGACGAGAGTGAATAGGTATCTTCTAAGTCTGCGTGCTTCATCTTCGACCACATAGTCGCTTACCAACAGGCGAGTTGGTGGTCAAACGCCGACTTTTCACGATTTAAAAAAGATACCAATATGAGTCATAATTTGCTTGTGCACGACGTAAGCCACGTCCGTCGCAGGGGAAGGGGGAGGGGCGTATCGTATGGCGCTTGTGATTGGAGAAAACGTCGTTGGAGAAAGTCTTTTATTCAATATGGTAGATGACTGATGTTTATATAGCTGAAACCAATAGCTTTGATGAAGAATTTAACTAAATATAACGTGTTTATTGAAAAAATAATTTAAATCGGTTATTAATGTTCTGATATAGAAGCGTTTAAAGTTTTTGGTAGAGAAAACTCTGTCCCATTCCCACAAAACAAAAAATTACGTGTACGCCTCTGTGCGCCATACTTGTCAGAATATAATTTATACGGCGTACAGAGAAGTGACGTCATAATTTGCTGATACGCATGTCTGTCTAGTATTTATTAAAATCCTATAAAACAGTCGGTTTATCTTCCATGAACATGGTGCATGTAACTGCGCCGAAATATCGGGAACTCCTTCCACAACCTTACCACGGTAAATATCACGTAAATAGTAATATAACAGTGATATTAAAATGCTTATAAGTTGCTTATTTTTGATCAGATTATCATTTTGTTTTCATTAATCTACACTTCTACACTAATATTATAAAGAGGAAAGATTTGTACCTATTTTTGTATGTTTGTAATGAATAGGCTCCGAAACTACTGAACCGATTTGAAAAATTCTTTCACTGTTGGGAAGCTACACTATCCCCGGGTGACATAGGCTATATTATATTTTGTAGCGAGGCCGAAGGCCGAGCTTACACTCGTGCGAAGCCGGGGCGGACGGCTAGTCAGCTATATTTATGGGCTACATTTTAACAAGACAATAAAAAAAATAACAGTTATAAAGACATTTCCATAATCTCAAAATAAGCAATAGTATTTAGTGTGTGTGTGTGTGTGTGTGTGTGTGTGTGTGTGTGTGTGTGTGTGCTTGTATGTGTGTGTGTGTGTATATAGTTTACCTCGTAGCTGGGTTCGTTGCTGAGTTCGACGTACGCGATGGCGCTCTTATTGTCCGCCGGCCCCTGCGGCAGCCGGATGTCTACTATGTGCTCGTTCAATTCTCTAAAGTGTTCCATTATCTGAAAACCAAATATTACACTTACCATAGGCTAACTAGGTATTTTTTTAATATATAGATCTACGTTTGGCCACCAACTTGCCTAATGGTAACATTGACTGCCTCGGTGGCTCAGTTGGTAGTGAACCTACTTTCTGCGCTTGGGGGCGTGGGTTCGATTCCCACCTAGGACATACATTTGTGTGATTAACATTTGTGTTTGTTCTATGTCTGGGTGTTAATATCTATTTAAGTATATATTTAAAAATATAATAGGTCGGGGAAAAAGTCTTTTCGTATTTTGTATGTATAAAGTTGTAGTAAAAATCTCATTGGTTGTACTGTTTGTATCTGGCTGGTTTTGATACCATTAAAAATATGACATTTTAAAAAAGGAATACAAAAAGTAAAAAGCAATTTCCCGCCATTTTTCAATTGTTTTCTTGTTCGATAAAATGAGTGAATCTAACGAATAAATTCGATATATTGTGAAATTTTATTACAAAAAAGGGAAAAATGCGACACAAGCCGCGAATAAAATTTGTGACGTTTATGAACCTAATGCAGTGTCATCAAGAGTAGCACAATGTTGGTTCAAGCGTTTTCAGTCCGGGAATTTTGATGTCAAAGATGCAGCTCGCTCTGGTCGCCCTGTTACGGATAAAGTCGATGCCATTTCTGAAAAAGTGGGCCAAGATCGGCATATTAGTAGTTACGACGTAGCTGAAGAACTGGGGATTGACCACAAAACAGTTTTGACCCATTTGAAAAAAACTGGGTATACAAAAAAACTCGATATTTGGGTGCCACACGAGCTCACTGATAAAAACCAAATGAATCGTGTACTCATTTGCGATTCTCTATTGAAACGTAATGAAACCGAACCGTTTTTGAAAAGATTGATCACTGGTGATGAAAAACGGATCACCTACGACAAAAATGTGCGCAAAAGATCATGGTCAAAGGGCAGTGAAGCACCACAGACTGTAGCAAAACCCGGATTAACACGTAATAAGGTGATGCTGTGTGTATGGTGGGATTGGCAGGGCATCGTTCATTATGAGCTTTTACCGGCGGGCAAAACCATCGATTCTGATCTCTACTGCCAACAGCAGATGAGACTCAAACAAGAAATTCAGAAAAAACGGCCGAAATTGATCAACAGAAAGAGTGTGGTCTTTCATCATGATAACGCCAGACCGCACACATCTTTGCAAAAATTTAGAGAGCTTGGTTGGGAAGTGTTAATGCATCCACCATATAGCCCTGACCTTGCACCCTCAGATTTCCACCTGTTTCGATCTCTTCAGAATTCTTTGGGTAGTGTTAGATTAACATCAAGAGAGGACTGTCAAAACTACTTGTTGCATTTTTTTTATCAGAAGTCCCAAAATTTCTACAGCAACGGGATCATGTCACTACCTACAAGATGGCAACAAGTTATCGAACAAAATGGCACATATATATTATAATTAAATGTAATTAAACTTGAAAAAAATATGTCTTGAATTTGTTTATAAAATACGAAGATACTTTTTCCCCGACCTTATATATGTATGTATATCAGTCTCTTGCTGCCATATTACAAGCTTTGCTTAGTTTGGGGTCAGATGAAAAAAAAAATGGTAAGCGACGGTGTGACCGAGGATGGAACACGTCGATATAGAAGAAATCTTTTCAATAACTCAAAAAGATGCAATCACGAAATGTTCAACATAATTTTGAATGTTGGATTTTAATATGACCTATCAGCATGGCAAGTGACAAGGTTTCTACATCTAAGAGTTTAGAAATATAGGGGGGGCCAACTTTTTGCCCCTTTGGCGGGCCATATTTCGCAAAGGATACATTTGATAAAAAGTAATGTATGAAACCTTACTTTTATTTTAAAATACCTATTCAACGACAGAAAAAAAGGTGCCGCGATTTTTTTTAAATCCTTATTTCACTTGTACCAGAGCCGCCTTAAATGCAAAATGATATTTTCTCCATACTTTTAAAATTGAGATCTATACTAAAACTATAATTTTGCAAAGTTTCATGCACTAAAGTTAGAAATTTTAAAGAATTAATAAGCTTATAAGGGTTCCTTGTATTACTACGGAACCCTAAAAAGTATTCTTCACGTTTAGCCAGCTCAAATTTATCCTAAAATTTGTTCTTGAACATTCGGGTAATTGCTACACTTTTCTTACAAATCTAATAGTAATCTTGAACATTCGGGTAATTGCTACACTTTTCTATCAAATCTAATAGTAAAATAAAACTTATCTACTAGTTCAATTTTGATAAAACTTGGCAAGTAAATAAATCAGAAATATGAATTTCTAATAACAACAACTTTTTTGAAAAACTGTCAAAATAAACATTTTATTGGGTTTTAAAATTTAAATTATTTACTTATTTGAAATTTATGCAAATTTTACACTTACAAAGTTTCATCACATTAAGACGAGTTGCTTTTAACCAATTTTGAAAAAGGAGGAGGTTCTCAGTTCGAGTGTTTTTTTTAATGTTTGTTACGTCATAACTTTCGACTGGGTGAACCGATTTTGATAATTCTTTTTTTATTTGAAAGCTGGTGCTTCCGGCGTAGTCTCATTTCAATTTGGTACATTTCTGAATTTTTTATGAAGTCGGTTTTTTATATTGATAATTATTGAAAACTTAAGTACTAGCATAAAAACCTGACAAAAAAAGTTATCAATAGAATTCCTTACCTTTTCTTTAGTGATTCCCAGTGGCAAGTTTCCAAGAAACACTACGTATCTCTTCGGGCCCTTCACTTTCTGCTTCTCAGTTTCCTTCTTTTCATCACCATCTGCCTTTTCCTTCTTTTTCTTTTCTTTCTTCTTCTTCGCAACCTTAGTTCCGTCTTCAAACTCCTGTGGCGTTTCCAAAGCAGTCTTGAGCATGTTGTAAAGTATCCGAATTCTTCTCAGTTCGGAGTCGGTCAGGTCGGTGGAACTGGAGAGGATCGCTTGGATCTTACCGTTGATGATGTCTGGGAACATTGTCGTCGTTGAACCTTGGAGTGAAAGTCTAACTGCCTGACGAATGCGCCCTAGAATTTTGAGAACATGCCAAAATGAAATTAAAACTGTATTTCAGTACAATCATCGTCATGCCTTGGATGAGCAATGGTGGCCGGTGGTAGCATGTACGCTTTACAATCTAACGGCACCCGGTTCGTTCCTCAGCCTTATGCTACTTAAATAAATTATGTGCAGTTTCGGTACCATGGCTCAAAAATGGTTAAGAAAAACATCATGAGGAAACCGGAATTTCCAAGAATATTAGTTACAATCTGGGCGTCTTCATGTCCCGAGTGAATCAGTTTCTTCTAGGCAAGCGTGCTCCATCGTGCTTCAAATTTTTATATTCTCGAGTGGTAGATCAGGGTACTCTGTGTCGGACTTGTCGTCTTTTTACTCCAAATCATACTTGATTTCAGTAGAGCGTCAAGATAACCCCTGGTATAATTTGTACTACATTTTCTTTAGTCAGTGACTACAAAGAATAACCGCTCTGAGTCAAGCCACTGCACCTTCTAATTCTAATTAAAAGTGGGGGTGATAAGACCTGCGCTGACATCCCGCTTGGGGTGTATTGTGCATTTGCCCCTGACAGCCTACACAAACCAGCAGAGCTCCCTCAGATAACGGAGCATGGCTTTGAGTCGCTAACTAAACTGTTCTACCCCTATTTTGCCAGGTGTTGTGTATTGGAGACTTGTTGTGGAGTTTCTTCAAGGAATCTCAACCTTAATCGTATGTCTTCTGTGGCCTTGCAATGCAGTAGTACATGCTCCACGGTCTCGTTTTCCTGTAGACAGCCTCAGTGCTGTCTGTGGCTCCAATTTTGTATAAGTGATTGTTTAGCTCACAGTGACCTGTGATGGTACCTATCATTAGACGAAGGTCCGACCTGGTTAACTTTAGTAGTTTGTCAGTACACTGCACCTTGCTGAGGTACAAGTGGTCAAAGCGAATTTGACCTCAAACTATACCCTAGCTCAGTCACGTCTGTGACATCATTGGTGTACGGAGTATAGTTTCTAAACTCGCATCGCAGAAGTAAAAAAATTAAGTCTCACCTTTTTGATTGTTAGTCATGGGCACTTTCAGAAACCTCTCGATTAGTTCTTTATCCTTCAATATCGTGAACTTGTCCACCACTTCTTCCGTGTTCGTGTCTTGCTTGACCAATTTTGCTGTAGGAGTCTTGTGCTTGCCTTTCCCCTCTTTTTCTGGAGTCTTTTCTGCATCCTCCGGTATCGGTGCACCGACTATACCTGATAAAATGCAATGCAAATAAATGCAATTTATTCAAGTGAAAAGAAGAATTACATTTTCATAACAATATTATATAGGAAACACTTGGGGGCATGGGTTCGATTTCCACCTAGCACAAACATTTATGTGATGAACATTTGTGTTTGTTCTATGTCTGGGTGTTAATATTTATTTAAGTATGTATTTAAAAATATATATGTATGTATATCAGTCTCTGGCAGCCATATTACAAGCTTTGCTCAGTTTGGGGTCAGATGACTGTGTGTGCAAAAAATGTCCTGAATATCCCGAATATTTATTTATTTATAAAAACAACCCACATAAAAACAATACATACCTAATTCCACTTTAAGATTTTGTAATTCTGCCATTAACTCTTTCTCTTTTTTCTTCTTCTTAATATGTATGTCAACCGCACTGTCTTTCGCGGGCAAATTTTCAGAATGACGTTTCCTCTTTTTCGATTTTTTAGCTTCTGGTTGAGCGATATCATTGTTTTCAATATTTTCAGTTGCATTGCTTGATTTCTGCTTAGATGGTATTGACGATGCATCAAGTTTTGTCAGTTTCGGGATAACATTTTTTGCTACATCTGTGTCCATTTGAGTCTTAACGCTTGGAAGGTTATCTAACTCAATAGCTGATATATCTGATAGTTTCAAACTCTTAGGCTCTGATGCAGCCACTCGTAAAGACGTCTTGCGCTGGCGCTTCATGCCCACGGCAAATGATTTGTGTTTTTTTTCCATGCTAAAAAGCAAAAAATATATTTAGAATTTGCATTTTACAACCTGGCGGACCCTAGTTTGGTCTACGGCTCTGCACCAATGACTTATTTAGTACCTACCAACCTAAGTAAATTTTATTACCTAAACAAATTAAGTGTAGTTCCAATTTATTTATTAAGCCTTTGGAACTGAGATAAGATTTATAGAATGTCCCTGATCTCAGTGTGCCTTTCGGCAAAATCCTCCTCTCTTTCCATTGTGTTCGGTCAAAGGTAACCCTTCGCCAGTTGGGTCCAGCTGTCAGTCTTATGTCATCTTCCCATGTCTAGCATTGTCTGCCTCTGCTCCGCATGCCCTATCTGGGGTACCATTCCGTGACTGCTTTAGACCACTTATTTCTTTGTTCCAATACCATCGCAATAAAAATGGTGAAGTAAAATATCATGAGAAAGCCTTTATGTCCAAGAACCTCAAAAATTCAAAAACAAAATGACATTCACCAACATGCAGTAGGCTCGCATGGTGTATTAAGGCCCATCCTCTCTCATAGAACCGAAGTTACCGAAATAGCTCAAAGGTGTTAAGCTGAAGTGAGTGGGCCAGGCACATTGCCCGAAGAACCGATAACCATAGGGTAGAGTGGAGACCATGTTTAGGCAAACATAGTGTAGGACACTCTGTGGCCTGGTGGTGGTAAAAACTGGATGCAAAGAACTGCTGACCAAGCTCAGTGTAGTGCATTAGGAAAAGCCTATGTCATGTCCAGCAGTGGGCAATTAAAGGCTGATAATGACGATTTTAATACAATGTAGATACTCTTGATCGAAACATTTTTTCTTCTTCTGACTTTTATAGTTTAAAAAAAAAACTTTTCATTGAACATTGATAAAAAACATCGATGCTGCTGACTGCTGAACGCCGCATAGTGATAAAAGTTCCCCCATTTTAACTTATATTTACATCTTCAAATTATTCTGCGAAGTGAAGAGAGCAGTTTAATCATGTTTAGTAACAGAAAATGTATACTTCGAAAAGACGCGAACAGGCATTTGTAGAATTTTAATTGAAGGTTATAATAACGTGAGGTTTTGAGGTTAGGTTTATCGATACGGTATAGAATAATGATTGATATATACATTTCGAGCGGTGCTAATATTGAAATAGGTACTCAGCACAATGTATATTTTAAAATACAGCAGCCTATGTAATGCAACAAGTGTTAACCGTCTTTTCAACAATTTAATTTCATGTATTCATAACTATTGAAACGACGTGACAGCAAATTTAGATATTTATATTCTGGATGGATTGTCACTTACTTTTAGATATATACTCGTAGATTTTTCACGTTTCTATAATTTTTATTTTGTTTATAGCATTTTTTTCTATTTTGCCGAAAAGTGAAGAGTTGAAATCAAAACAATGTTATAAATTTTTATTTTCTTTTTGACATTTGTTTGAAACTTGTACTTTCTGTTCTGAATCACGCCAATAGCGCAAACATCTCTTGTCTGTAAAAATGAGCTTTTGGTGCCAACGTGGAAAAATCAAGGCCGCGGCCTTATATTATATGGTAAAATAATGTTGGATTATTAGGTGGAGTTAAATAATAATACAGTGAAACGTGCTACGGCGTGACTTGGACTTCACCGTCACTTATTTTGCTTTATTGACATTAAAATATAACTTCTTTGAATATATCATCTAAAATAACCACTTAAAAATTAATTGCCACAGGGTAAATAGATAACAAGGCTGGACTGGAAGCGAAACTTAAAAAAAAGGATGATACTTTAAAAAATTCTTAGAGACAGTACCTATGTTGTTAGCGCTATATGAGGTGATTCGGAACGTGTTCACACTATTGACAAATGTCAAAAATGACAGTAAAATGGACACTATGACAATGATATTTTTATTAATTTTTATAACTACTGCTGTTTTTTTTTTACTTCAGCAAATTCTACGTTTAGTCTCACTGCCGTTCAAGGGTGTCCTCCTTCCTCATAATTTGCTAACTCGGGTTCGGTGTTAAGGTGTAAAGATCACCACGCCACCTATTAGCGCAGCGTAAGTAGGCCTCCGACTAGATGGACCGAAGACATCGTGAGAGTCGAATCGCAGGCATCCAGTGGACATATAATTATTATGGCAGGCTGTCGTTCAGTGTGGCGGGGCCTAATTTTAAACAGTGAAGATCTTATGGATGATGATGATTAACGTGTTTACAGAGTTGAGTAAGTAATGGTGGTACCATGGCATATCTATACTTATAATAAAACTTTAACAGGGTCCAATTCTGTACATTGAAGATATTTCGAAAAAAAATGTTGGACGGCATTCTATAATCGATACTGAAACCAAAACAGTAATTTTTTCTGTCTTTTTGTCTGTCTCTCAGTCTGTATCACGACCGCGCATCACGCTGAAACTACTGAATGGATTCAAATGAAACTTAGCATGGTTTGAGTTTATACTTCGAGGTAGGTTCTTGCATACTTTTTATCCCGAAATTCAGTATGGTTCCTTTGGGAGAGGGGATGAAAGTCAAAATGCGTACTTAATTTTAATTCATTTACGCGTAGTCTGATTTCTTTAATTCTTTTTTTGTTAGAAAGGAGGTACAGTAAAGATTGTGCCGTAAATATTTCAAAGTCATCGGTTTCGTGGTTCAGAAATTACAGACATCGCAACCCTTAGTATAATGTCCAAATTACTTGACCCCCGGAAGGTCATTATTAAACAGGGTTACGCACATAGGCTACACTGAGCCTAAAGGAGGTCATTATTAAACAGGGTTGCGCACATAGGCTACACTGCGAGGAAAGGAGGTTATTATTAAACAGGGTTACGCACATAGTCTAAACTGCGCCGAAAGGCGTCATTATTAAACAGGGTTGCGCACATAGGCTACACTGCGCCGAAAGGAAGTCATTATTAAACACGGTTACACTCATCGAATATCTGCACCGAAAGGAGATTATTATTAAACAGGGTTATGCACAAGGCTACACTGAGCCGAAAGGAGGTCATTATTAAACAAGGTTGCGCACATACGTTACACTTCGCCGAAAGAAGGCCATTATTAAACAGGGTTACACACATAGGCTACACTGTGAAACGTTCACCAAGTGAAGCTTGGTGAAGTTCTACCTAGCAGTGGGTAGGTGTTTCAAAGAAAAGAGTTTATTATAGTATAAGTTAAAATTTAATAAAGCAAGCGAATGAATTTACAAGTCAGACAGAGGGTCGTGAGCTCGGAAGGTGATGGCGATAAAAAAGTGTTGGTCCCTTGTTTGGAGACTTAGCTTGAAGAGCTTGGGGCGCCGGTCGCCGCGTAGCTCGACGCAGCTCGTGGCACGTGGAATGTCAGCTGGGCAGTGTAGCGACGAGACAGCTCCGTCCGAGGTTTTCAGGCGTGGCCAGAGTGTGATCAGCGCGTCACGTCGCTGTTGTTGGAGACGTGACCGGAGTACGGTCAACGTGGTAGCGAGTAAGGTCAGCACGTCACGACGCTGTTGTCAGTATCGTGGCCGTAGTAAGTAGAGGGTAGGAGCCTGAAAATGCGTCGAAGAACTCCGCATGAGGATCAGTACGGAAGCCGCTCGGCCACGTCGTGTGAGTCCCGTAGAAAAGACGGCAGATCTGACTAGGCGCCCATTATCTCACATGACGTGGTACCGGCGTCAAACACAGTTTTTGATCGGAAGGATCCAAGTTACAGAATGCTTTAAGAGCTTAGAACACAATACGGAACTTACCCGATTGGAGTACGGGGCTACTAGATTTTAATTATAAGTTTAAAAGTTAAGTATGAACGACTTTCACACGGGAATATCGTTGCACAAATGAGCGAGATTTTTAATTCGGGTTCTATATATAACCTATTCCTTCTAGAAAGAATATGATATTTACATACCCGAATCTTTTAAAAATGCTATTTAATTAAATATTTCCGAGGGTTAGAACAATGATTTTTCGCTTAACGAAATGAAAGTGATTGACATTACGTCAATCACCTTCATCTGTCAACAATGTTTATGTCATAGTAGTGACCTTTTTTATTGGTTAAGTTTGGCTTCTAGCTATGTGCCATTTGCCATGTATTGGAAGTCGGTAACGATCATGGAACGTTACACCGAAAGGAAGTCATTATTAAACAGGGTTACGCTCATCGACTATCTGCGCTGAAAGGAGGTCATTATCAGGATTACGCACATAAGCTACACTGCGCCGAAAGGAGGATACATGCCCGTCTCTTAAGGACGTACCTACCTACAGTAGCCTACAGTACTTACGGGACTTGCACCGGCTGAGGTGGAGTCATGTGGCACCGCTCCCATATTGCCAATATTGCCGTTGTGTCCAACCGTGCCACTTCCACTACGGTGTAGTGTTCGAACAGTGCGCAAACGCATGGAAGAATGGTGAGGCCGGAGCCGGAGCACAAGGCCCTAGCATGCCGCAGTGCTAGGTAGTAATAGGTAGCAACATTGTATAGTGGCGCTAAGATGGAAACCTCGGTACCCTTAGTACAAGATTTGATAGTTTTCGAAAACTTTTTTCGTTTTCGTTTTGTTCCATACATTGCTGGGCTAAAAGCTATTCGAAACCTTCTTTCGTATTCGAGTGAAGCAACCTATACTGCCGATTACTACCGATTTTAGTTCTTCCGCGTTTCCGCTAGAGGCGCTTTGCTAAAATGTATGGAACAATACGAAAACGAAAAAAAGTTTTCGAAAACTATCAAATCTTGTACTAAGGGTACTGTTATCGTGTTTGGTGTATACAGTGATATTGTTGGTTATATTCATGTTATATTAGTTAGTAGGTTTTCGTTATCGTTTAGTTCAGTGAATTGTTGAGTTTTGTTAATTCATTGTTTTTTTTTTCGTTGTTAATTGCAAATATTGGTCTGATGTTTTGCGTTATGTGATGTTTTACATTATGATAAGCAACTAATAAAAGCTCCTGTAAACAATATTGTTAGTAACATATTACTACAACTTCCGGTGATTCCGTCTGCAGGGACTATTTTAATGTTCACGCAAACGAAGTTGCGGGTACAGCTAGTTTTGAATAAAACTAACAACCTCCCGTAGTTTTTCGTAGTTTCTGATGGATGGATGAATACTGGCAGGCTGCACTCACAATATGGATATTTTTTCGTTCCCTTCTCTTTTCTGAGACGTTTGTCCTTTTGACTCTCTCCCAATAATTCGAATCTAATGCGACATTGTTGGTAATATTAACATAAAATATGTAATTAATTGGTCATGCATCTAATTTAGTGTTATAAATAAAAGACACAGATGTTCGAAGTAGGTAAGTGTTTAATTATTTCGTATTCACGGAGGAATCCACAACAGTTTCAGTCTATACTAGTGTCATGATCTCGGAAAAAGGACTTGATACATTCGCAGCGCCTGGTCGATTTCCAATAGCAGAACTAAATATACGCCTTTCGGTATTGCGATCTAAGATTATTCTAAGGCACGCGAGATTGAGGTTCCTTCCCCACGCAGCGCAATCGGTAATTTTATTACAAGAATCCATTGATGTAAGGAAATAGTGGGAAGATACGGGACGAAATCCTTGATGTGGACCGCACAAATTAGGCCCACGGGCCTAATCTACTTCAGTCACAATCAAACTGGCGTTTGTGATAGCACGTGAAGTACTTGTCCAAATTTTCTTTGAACCGCGCCATTTTTTAACCGACTTCAAAAAAGGAGGAGGTTGTCAATTCGACTCTTTTTTTTTATGTTTTTTACCTAAGAACTTTCGACGGGGTGAACCGATTTTGGTGATTCTTTTTTATTTGAAAGCTGGTGCTTCCCGTGTGGCTCCATTTCAATTTGGTCCAGTTCTGACATTTTTATGAAGTCGGTTTTTTATATTGATAATTATAGGTACCTACACTGTTTGGATATCACGCGTCTTCCCCGTTTTTGAAACAGTCATTGCTAGAATCGATATTTTTTTCCAGGATAAATAGTAACCCATGTGCTCATCCAGAATATAAACAACCTAAAACCACATCAAAATTGTATGCTGTCTAGACTAGAACAACACAAGCGTCCCTGTGTGCCCTGCTGCTTGCCTCGCCACACTCTCGAAGCGCAAAGGGCCATAAACATTTTATTTTTCGCTCGATTTTTCTTCGCTTTCGGCATTTTGTGCCCCTTGCTATCTGGCGCCTAGAGCAAGCGCTCTTTTTGCTCTACCCCAGGGCCAGCGCTGCACATACCTACCACAGTCACTACAAATATATCAAATGAGACGTGGTGGAACGCCTGGAGCGCTGTAAGAGGTGGTAGGTGTCACATGGGTGTCACAGATGTGTATTTTAGCCAGTTTAGGCAGGCTAGTCCATCTGTACGGTGTGAGACTAGCTTACCGAGCGTGTTTCTAATTCTACTAGGTAATAAGGATCCAAATGCAAACTAGGTATTTCTTTCCGAGTCCAAATTGTAAACTTTATTTCTTGATACAAATATTTTGTAATACTGAAGGAAGATAGGTAGGTGTCAAATGAGACTACCACTTTCAAGGTAAACCTGTTTTATTCTCTCATATTAATCTAATTACATTGGTTAAAGGATCTTCATCTACTAAAACACCTCAAGTCCTAAAGAAAACTAACTCTAATTAACGTACGGAAAACTACGTACGGAATGTCCGCCGCACCCGCACCGCGCCGCGCCGTTTCCTTTGGTTCCTCTGTGCTAAATATAGGTACCTAACCTACCTATTTGAGCGCAATATCGCTGTGTTAGCGTTCGTATGCTGCACAAGGAAATCCAGTAACTTTTTAGTATTCTTTTTTGTATATGTGAAAAAGTCTAATAGACAAAATACCCATACTAAAAGTACGTCACAGAGGTAAAAATATTTTTGAAAATTGTCCCCCTAATAGAGGATTAAAGTTTGTATGGAAGTTCGTCGTTATTTAAGTTGTTATAGAAACGTGGAAATTGTACCTATTTACTAGTGAAAGTTAGTTTAATCATAGTTTTTTTGAAATTTCATTCCCTAAAAGGGTTTAAATAAATAGGGCATGAAACTTTATATGAAAGTTCGTTTTTTGTAGTTATGTACTTTGATTATAATACCCGTTACAGACGGGTCAACGTGGCTGGCATCAACCACAACCAACGAGAGAAAAAGAGAGGGAAATAATGTTCTCAATCTTTCTCTCCCGTTGGTCAGACGGCGGTTCGTCAGCCAAGTTCGATACGTCTGTCACGGCTTTAACATATCCATTAACAAAGGAGGTTATGAATATGATTTTGATCGCCTAGCCTGCTATGGGAACTGGTTGGTTAGATACTTGTCGATAAATTTTCTGCTTGAGAGTGTCAACAAGACAGCCGGGTAGTAGGTACAGCAGGGGCCTTACCCCTAGCTTCACTTTTGCGAGCCAACTTTTAGTAGGTACCTGATAGGTACCTAAAATTAACCAACTCATTTAAGCTGCATAGTTTAAAAGCGTCTAACTTGAATGGACGTAAATCCGTTTTACTATGCGTGTGTGCGCGAAAATAGCAAAGCTTGGCGTCTATCAAATAACTACCGCTTTTCGTAGTTGATGGTACCGTTTAGACAAATAACACCTATGCGGGTCAACTTTTCGAGCTAGGGGTAAGGCCCCTGGTTGATAAATTTTCTGCTTGAGAGAGCCAGCAAGACAGCCGGGTAGTAGGTACAGCTGATATATATATATTTTCCCGCAATTTCAGGATTGTTCATAACGACGAATAGACCTCCTTTCCCTATATGTAGGTAGGCAACGTTATAGACTTTTTGTATGAAAACCAATAATCTACCACAAGATATCAATTATAGGCTCTAATTAGAACATACGATAGGACTGCCATGTAGAATGTACAAGTCCATAAAAAAAGAGAATGGAATAATGTAGATACCTCAAAAGATAAAAGTGATTTACAACCTCAACATTTGAATAAATAATGGGGAACAAAGTGTCTTATCTCTAATTTCTTTTTAAACCAGTTCTTAATACAGAGGGAGGCACCTATATCGCCGAGCTGTTTGCATACATCGATAAGCTTTCTTTCTGCGTGCCAAAGCTCAACAGGAAAAAACACAAAGCTGACCGGAATCAGTGCAGCGGAGCGAGAAGTAACTGTTGGAAAGTAATTTACATCGTCAGCCGAGAGGACAAGCGCGGGTGCACCAAGACACCGTGCTCAGTAATACCGCAGTCGCCTAGCGGTCAAGGCTCCGCGCACAAGCCGCTCAACTTTAATAAGTAAAAAAAAAAGAAAAAGCGCGCGCTTGCGAACTGTCAAAAAAAGGTTCTTTATCATCGACAATACTTAGATTTTTTTATGAACAATTTTTTTATTCGGCAATAAAATAAATTGCAATTTGTTAGAGTTGTTAATCATCGGCTTTTAGTACGAATAACTGTTAAATCCTCAGTGTGGCTGGATAATGAGTTCGCTGTGATTGTGAGAGTACCGTCTTGGCCGTTAAACAGGTGAATATAAAAATTGATTTCTATGCGCCGTTGTTTCTTGACCTTCATAAGTCATATTACTTTTTAAAAACGTACCATTCCAAATTCGAATTCAAATTATATTGTTACACATTTGAAATGGGTACCGCTATTTTTGTGGGTTTTGTGTGGTAAATGGTTGATGTGAGTAGAATCGCAAGTTTTTTCTACAAGTTATCAGTGCGCAGTCGAGACGCCGGGATAACGGCCCTGTAATCATAGGTTGTTGATCTTCCTACTGCGCCCGTAGAAGTAAAACCGTCTCATTTAATGAGGGAGAACCTATGAATGTTATTAAGTACTGTCTATGGTTTGCTGTAATAGCCTATTAAAAGTTTTAAACGCCTTTCATGAACCTTTTACTGTTATTGATGCTGTCTTATTTCGTAGTTATCCAGTGAAACAGCCAATAGAAAGTATTATTATTATTTAATTGCATAAAAGTATATGTAAGTACGTATATATTTTACTAAGGAACTTCCAAAAAGTTTTCATAAGCCATGCAAAAAGGTTAAGTTGCAACAGGATGAAACGATGAAACTTATTTTTAAAAAGATAATGTTTAGTCAAACAATACGAACTTTTTGCAGATTAAACGACGGAAGCAGGAAAAAAATCGTAGATCGCTATGTTATCTCGAAAGGTAGTTCGTACACGTCCGTTCTGTAGTAGGTGAACGAATGTGGGTCAGTGAAATGAACGAAAGAAGGTCCCGTACGGAATCCGACTGACGTCCGCGACTGACCGATTTTGTCGTCACCGAGCGGCTGACATTCTTTTTATTATTATTGAATTTTGATTTACTCAAACTTTCTTTTAGCCCATTCGATTCGCTTTTATTTTTAAATGGCTGACGAAATGAGGTTAGGTCAAATGCTAAGTCAGTCTATGAATTGACGAGTTATAGGTAATTTAATTATTTTAAATAATTGAATTACCTAATTATTATTATTTTAGTCTATGAATTGACGAGTTGATAGGTAATATAATTATTTTAAATATATGTAATTACATTCTCGGGTCTAGCCCGGATATTTGGTGGGCATTGGTGGGCCGAAGTCAAAACCAAGAGGCCCTTTTAAAAATAAAAAAAAACAATTATGGAATGTGTATAAAATGGAATATGAAACTATTGTACAGTATAGGATTAAAAAACTGGGCTATTGAGGTGAACAACTTGTGTATAGGAGAACAGATCTATGGGATGAGAAACGGCACTTGACTTACTCTGTCTCGTCTCAAAATAAATGTTATCATTAATTTGTATTATTGAATAAAGTCTAATTAAAGTTTAAAATACTATGTAGGATGTAGAGGTATGGTTTAAAGGACTCTAGCCTCTAACCATGGGGCACAATGGTCGAATGAAAAAAGATACCTAAATTAAATATAGAGATATGAAAATTGCACTAATTAGCTTAAATTGTATTTTAAAAACAGTTTCAATCCAAAAATAACTTGAAAACGAATAAAAAACCTAATAATATTATCGTTATTCGGTCAAATTGCATAACGGTTAACGGTTTTTAAGTAAAATGCAATAAGAAGATATAAAAGTCCCCAGTGCCCTTGTAAAGAACCAGATTTGTATTTTTTAAGTATTGCAAAAATTGCATTGAATGCAAAATTAAACAGGATATTTTGTAGTCCACAATCCACAGTATTTTAATAAGGATTAAGGCTCTTGGGCCTTACGCCTAACTCTAACCACGGGCTCGAATACACGCAGTTTGAAAAATCACGCGAACGCGAACCTAAACGAGCCGAGATACGGTTTGCGTTCGGGTGATTTTGCAAACTGCACCTATTCGGGCCCGCGTGTAGAGTTGGGCGTAAGGGTTTAGGTAGCCGTAAAACCCCTGGATTAAAATAGTCATATTTTGTTATATTTAATTATTTGTCTATTTTTTTTTGGTACACGCGGTTTCACCCAGAAGGATAAGGTACTCCTTATATCACCAGCTATCTGCCAGTAAAAGTCCTGTCAAAATCGGTCCAGCTGTTTTGGAGTCCATACGGACCATACATAGGTACATACACACGTCGCCATTTATATATAAGAAGATGATAGAGTTTTCAGTGTTTAGAGAAGAATTGAAATTACCTTTGTTGATAATTTTTTGATGTTGTGTCGGCAACGTATTTGTGATGCCTCTGGTGTTACAAGTATCCATAGACGTCGGTGACTGCTTACCATCAGGCGGCCCGTCTGCTTGTTTGCCACCTATGGTATTAAAAAGAAATGATGTAAAGCCTATTTTAGCTAAAACCAGCCTGAATAAACCAGTGATCCGTAACTTTCCAGTTTTCTCGCATTTAACAGCATTTGTATGGCATAAAAACTGCAGCATATAGCACGCACGGCGTTTTTTTAAATGAAATAAGTACGTAGATATACCTACCTCCCCATTATTTACGTAACGTAGAGTTTAACTAGAGTCAATCTATAATCTAACTTCTAGGGCATTTTGAGAACTGCCGAACTTTTCAGAAATTGCTTTTTAAAGGTTTTTCATATACCTTCACACCTACATAAAATATTTTACGACTACAATACCTACAGTGTCTGGGGCTCCTTATTTTGAAATAAATCATTTAAAAAAACTTCGTTTTTTATTGTCCTGAGAGGATTTTGGCGTCACAAATCTTGTGTATTTTTTTAACATGGCTACTTTTCGGTGGGTATTGGGGCAATTTTTAATTCGATAGTGAGGGAAGGAGATAGTGAAATGAGTGTTCACAGAGGGAAAATTATCCTGGTTGAGGATACTACTAAAGAAAAATTACAAAAGAAAATGGAAAGATGGAATAATTAATATAGGAGTTTTGAAAACAACACAAAAAGATGCTATTAACCTCATTATATAACTAGCCAAACTGCTGTTAACGAACACGTAATAAAAAAAACTAATACCTTATGTCATAATATTGCTTATGACAAGTATTTTTTGTTGTTTTGTTGTTTTGGCTTGGCGCTCTTGATTGATTTTACCGAATTTTTTAATATATTTTATTAGAATGGATTTATTTTAGTTATAATCATGTCGGATAGCTCAATTAGTTCTCTACATGACTCTGGGATCGAATATAATTTAATCCAGTAAAGATGACCCAGCAAGCAGGTTCTGTGAGGTCGTTAACTTTGCCATGAGATGAGATAGTACGGGACGTGGGATACAAAATTTTTGACCTGAGGATTTAATCGAGTTTTTTTTAATGATGAAATGGTAGAGCTTTTCACCACAACTCTCATGAGCCCCGATTTTACTAAACCAATTGTTTTTAAATTGTTAATGAATTGCCTCAATTTTTTCACTTATGACACTTTATACCAAAAGTGTAAAAAGGGCAATTTTTGAGACAATTCATTAACAATTTAAAAACTATTGGTTTAGTAGAATCGGGGCCCAGATGGTACCTAAGTGACGATGCGGTCTAAGATGGAGCATGCTTGCCCATGAGGTGCTTTCACCCACCCAGGACCCAGGTTGTTTTTTATAGGTAACACCGATACAGACAGATATAATATACAAATGCTGTTAAATGCGAGAAAACTGGAAAGTTACGGATCACTGCTTTATTCAGGCTGGTTTTAGCTAAAATAGGCTTTACGTCATTTCTTTTTAATACCATAGGTGGCAAACAAGCAGACGGGCCGCCTGATGGTAAGCAATCACCGTCGCCTATGGATACCTGTAACACCAGGGACATCACATATACGTTGACGACCCTTAAATACTCTATTAACAGCCCTTTTGAAGATCCCCATGTTTTGCGCGTGATGCCTACTTACTTCTCTTCGGTGAAAACTTTTATGTGCAATTTAAATAAAATTAAAATATTGTTATTCTGGACAACATGATCACTTATAACTACAAAGTTAAACTATAAACATATAAAGCAAACATTTAATAACCATACTATTATGAAGATAATTTATTTAAACATTTTGTGCAGACAACTTCAAACTCCTTCGTCGTTTCTTTGTTGACCATTGTCCGCACAACTTTGTTTACAATTTAAAGCCTATGCTGTAAGTATAGTGTAAATTGGGTTATGCAGAAAGCGTGTAATAAGCCGATAACTCAGTTGGTAGTGTACCTGCCTTCTGCGCTTGGGGGCGTGGGTTCGATTCCCACCTAGTGCAAACATTCATGTGATGAACATTTGTGTTTGTTCTATGTCTGGGTGTAAATATCTGTTTAAGTATGTATAAAAAATGTACGTATATCAGTCTGGCAGCCATATTACCGGATTTGCTTAGTTTGATACTGTGTTCCGGATTGAAGCGCAATGTTTCC
Source organism: Agriopis leucophaearia (assembly GCA_949125355.1). Taxonomy (NCBI): domain Eukaryota; kingdom Metazoa; phylum Arthropoda; class Insecta; order Lepidoptera; family Geometridae; genus Agriopis; species Agriopis leucophaearia. The sequence continues at coordinate 3,880,272 of OX421289.1, forward strand.
AGCGAAATTACAGGGCACACAGAGATTTCACATCTTATATCTCGGGGTGACGAGCGCAGTGCATTGCCATCCAGGGTTTTGAACTGTTGATGTTCAAAATTCTGAGTGGCATTGAGCTGTTATGGGCAAGCGTGAAGAGCCATGAAGCGAGCGAATTCGCTCGTCTCGACACTCAGTATCATAAAAAAAAGATGTCCGTGTGTGTAAAAATGTCCAAGATAAAAAAATATTGTAGATTACTCAAATACTTACAAATCGTTTAGTTTATTTAATTGTTAAATTCTTATGTAATTTTCCGACAAACAATTACAAAATGGAAAGTGAAAAAGCCATCGTAACAAATAAAACGTTTTATTGTTTTGCGTAACTACCCGCATGTTTAATAAATTCATGTTTGGAGAATGGTGACATAATGTTGGTACCTACTTCCTATTGTATTATGAATGTATCTTAAATTTAATTATTATTAACCGACTTCCAAAATGAAGGAGGTTCTCAATTCGACTGTTTTTTTATATATTTGTTACCTCAGAACTGTCGACTGGGTTAACCGATTTTGATGATTCTTTTTTTATTTGAAAGCTGGTGCTTCCCATGTGGTCCCATTTCAGTTTGGCTTAGTTCTGACATTTTAATGATGTCGGTTTTTTATATTGATAATCATACTATTTCCATTAGTTTCTTTGCTCTGACAGATGCAATAACATTCAGCGTCGGCCCTATAGCCCTATCCTTTGATCAGGGTAGAGCAACATTGTCTTTCGGCGCGTTTCAGTTTTGAAATATATGCGGGAATCGATAATTTTTACTGAATAATAATTGTCAATATAAAAAACCAACTTCATAAAAATGTCACAAATTGGAAATAGGTTTTATTGGAATTGTCACAAATTCCCACACGGGAATCACCAGCTTTTAAATAAAAAAAGAATCATCAAATTCGGTTCACCCAGTCGAAAGTACTGAGGTAACAAACTAAAAAAAACTAAAACATTCGAATTGAGGACCTCCTCCTTTTTGGAAGTCGGTTAAAAGTAGCCCATGTTGCTTGCTTATACAGGTCTAAACAATATCCACACCAAAATGTTATGCTGGTTACCAATGCAAGTGTGCCTGGTGCCACATTTTTTTTTTGCACATTTCTTTTTCCGCTCTGTAATTATGGCGCCCCTTGCTATCTGGCACCTAGAACGACCGCTCCTCGCGCTCTACACTGAAAAACAATAATGAATGAAAACCACAAATTCTGATCACTTGGCTAAGTTTTTGAACGTAAAACTGTAGGTACCAGAAATACTTCAGTGACAGATAAAAAAAAAACACATCAGTCATAGGACCGTACATCAGAAATGAAAACTTAACTAGTAATCCACATATTCTACAAGAGATGGCGCTGTTTTAAAATATACGGTACAGCGTTCGGTGACGATGGCGCGAGTTTTACCCAAAAAGCGCTCAACGCACCTAAAGAAGTTTTCACGTCAAAAAATTACAACGTCAATACAGCTGTCAGAGTAAACTAACGAATGGAAATAGTTTAACTATGTTCTGCAGTTTAACAAGATTTTCTAATTTTCTTTTATTTATCGGCCTTTAACATGAAAACTAATGCATTGATTTCCTTAATTGTGTAATGAATTGTATTGCATTTCGTACTTACGAGTACTTCATTGCGAAATATTTAAAAGTTAATTTTGAAAACAAATTGTAGAGTTTGTCAGCGATTCTATGGGTGTTCAATAACACCACAGACTAAGCCGTGATAGAAATAGCACTATATCCCTGTATGATTTATGGTTAATATTCCTATTGTGTGCAAATCAGATGATAATATTCGTATTCCGGCGTTTATAACACACTTCCGTAGGGTTTTGTGTGGTGTTTTGATATGAGTACCTGCTACCTCACGCCCAACTCTACACGCAGGCCCGAATAGGTGCAGTTTGCAAAATCGGGCGCAGCCTTACAGATAGCTGTTTTAAGCGATTCTGTTTAGGTATTTGCGAAAAGTTGCGCAACCGCATACCGTAGGTATATCGACTCGTTAAGATTCGCGTTCGCGTGATTTTGTAAACTGCGCGTATTCGAGCTTGGGGTTAGAGTAAAGCGTAAGGCCCCTGCGCTGCTTCAATCGGTGGCTGCAAGCCGTACCATCACCTTTTTTAAGCGAATCTAAGTGAGTAATGGTCGTTCATAAAAAAATACACAAAAGCATTTTCAATATTTTCATAATTTTTTTCGAATTTTCCGGGAAACTTTAAAAAAAATCTCACCCATAAAACCTTTTTAGGACTATTACGAACATTAAAAAAAAACCACCCAAGTGCAAGTCGGACGAAGGATTCCGTGCCATTATCTATAAAAACGGCAAAAAAATTAGGTTTGTTGTATGCCCCCCTTAAATATTTGTTTTATTTTAATTTAATTATTTATTTTTAAAGTGAATAATATAACTCAATATTCTGTGAATATTTCGAGCGTCTACTTGTTGCCGTTATCAATATCGATCAAAACGAGCAAAAAAATCACGTTTGTTGTATGGGAGCCACGTTAAATATATATTTTATTCTATTTCTTAGTATTTTTTGTTATGTAACAGAAATACATCATCTATAAAAATTTCAACTAACCATCACGGTTCATGAGATACAGCCTGGGGCCTCACCCCTAGCTCTACTTTTGCGAGCCAACTTTTAGTAGGTACCTAATAGGCACCTAAAATTAACCAACTCATTTAAGCTGCATCGTTTAAAAGCGTCTAACTTGAATGAACGAAAATCCGTTTTACTATGCGTGCGTGCGTCAAAATAGTAAAGCTTGGCGGCTATAAAATAACAACCGCTTATCGTAGTTGATGGTACCGTTTAGACAAATATCACCTATGCGGGTCAACTTTTCGAGCTGGGGTAAGGCCCCTGGTAACAGACGGACAGACAGACAACGGAGTCTTAGTAATAGGGTCCCATTTTACCCTTTGGGTGCGGAACCCTAAAAATAGCCAAATCTGTCCAGCCGTTCTCATTGATGCAACGAACAGCATATAATTTTTATTTATTATACATTTTATGATATACGACATGTCTAATAAATGGATTCTACAAACACAATCAACACCATTAAAATCGATTTAGCACAATGTCAAATTAAACGGAATATCATCATTTATAATACGCCTTCTTTGATTGTACATCGAACTTTAGACCTAGAAATTATTTGCAAATAAAACTAGACCTTAATTCTAAACAAATACAATAGCATATCGGAATCAGCATCTTAAAAATAATTTCATTCAAATTTTCAATCTAAAACAAACCTTAACATTAGGTCATAAAACTCTATATCTAATTATTTATTCTGAGGAAGATGACCTCGATTCTGGGAGCGCTAATCCGTCCATCATTTCCGATCCAAAAAATTAATGAATTCATTGAAATAAAAATTGTGGCTTAATTTACATAATTGGTGTAAAAAATGTGTGTCGATTTATTGGTGTTATTGAATATATGTATTATGTACAATCCATGTCCCTGTTTTAAGTTAGCATAAACGTCTAACTTGAAACGTCTGTAAAACTACAAATTTGAAATTATGGTAGGGGTAATAAATTCTTTCAAAAAAACAATATGTATTCGCTAAACACTAAATAGATCAACTTGAGTAACGTTTTTAAGTATGGCCCCCTTATGTAGTTGGCCTATACAGCTCCGGTGGCTCAGTTGGTTGGGCACCTACTTTCTGTGCTTGGGGGCGTGGGTTCGATTCCCACCTAGGGCAAACATTGAACATTTGTGTTTGTTCTATGTCTGGGTGTTAATATCTATTTAAGTATGTATTTAAAAAAATATATATATATATGTACGTATAGCAGTCTCTAGCAGCAATATCACAAGCTTTGCTTAGTTTGGGGTCAGATGACAGTGTGTGCAAAAATGTCCCGAATATTTATTTAATTATAACAAATTTTAGAAGTAAGACTAGCATAGTTGGGTTGGGCCTTGACAATTTTAGTTTTTGTGAGATCTAACATTTTGACACGCTTTTATTAGCATGTAATGGTATGTACTCGTATGTATTGTTTGAACTTGATTTTCATTTACTTCAAAACGTCGAATTAAATTGAAATATTGCAGTGCAATAAGAACCGATGACAAAGCAATTTGTGGAATGAGCTATCCTGCGGCATTTACTAGTAGCTATTTAATAGTTGGAGTTCTTCAAAAGGGCTGTTAATAGAGTCTTTAAGGGTCGGCAACGTATCTGTGATGCCCCTGGTGTTGTAGGTATCCATAGGCGACGGTGATTGCTTACCATAGGCGGCCCGTATTTTTGCCACCTACGTATGGCATATATATAAAATAAATAGTTTTTCCAATTACTCTTACCTGGTAAGGATTATTAAAAATCTTCAGGATTAGCGATTTTAAAGCGTGTTTTTTAGTTTTTTAAGCTGCAATATAAAATATTTATAGTTTTTTAAATTAATTTATTATCAACAAATAAATAACAACTGACTTTACGGGAAGTGTTATACTAAACGGGATTATTTAATTTTCCAACGGGATTATTTCATTTTCCATATTTTCTTCTAATCTACACGGCCCAATTTTGTTTTAATATATTAAAAGTTTTTTTTAAAGCGGCTTACGAAGTCCCCAGATATACGCTAATATATCTAGTAACTTATAAAAAAACAGTTGAATTAAAAATTTCCTTTTCCAAAGTCAGTTAAAAATCATTTTAGATGTCAAAATATTGCTTTGTTCTTAAAATAGTACATCAGAATGTTTATGATTATTTACGGGATATTTACCGTGGTAAGTTTGTGGAAGGAGCTATCCCGTAAATAATGATATAACTGTAGTGAACAACCGTGATAGTTTAAAACAGTGTTTAATCAGAATGTTTCGCAAATTTGCAAAGTAATTAAAAATAGTTTTCACATGCTCGACACCTTACCGTTTCTTTCTCACGAAGTTTGGCGCGTCATTCTACGTACTATAATAACGGTCAAGAATGTTCATTCAAAGAACGAACCTCTCATGAAGGTTTACGCCCAACTCTAAACGCGGAATCGAATAGGTGCAGTTTGCAAAATCTCGCAACCGCAAACCGTATCTCGGCGCGTTAAGGTTTGCGTTCGCGTAATTTTGCAACGTGCACCTATTCGGGCCCACGTTTAGAGTTGGGCTTAAGGCCCCAGGTCATCTTAATAACGCCTCCTACATAACTTTTTCACAAACTTACGTTTACGGAGCCATAACAGTCTGACACACATTTTAATATATTTGCTGCTCAAACAAACAAATTTGGTTCTTGTTTTTTTGATAACAGGGTGTAATTAGAAAGCAAAGCAAATTTAATAGGATAACAACTTTATTTATTGTTTTTCTGCTTTTTGACCACATTGATATGATCAAATACCGCTAAAATGTAATTGTAAATTTGAAGGTATTTTTTTTCAGTCTCATTTCACGCCCAAATATACGCACACATTATATCTGTAGACGTAGACGCAGACATAGACATTTATTTTTGGTAAAAAAAATACATAATATACAAAGGAAAAAACAACATTAAATTTAAAATATACCTTAGCTAGAGCTTAGTTGGTGAGTGAATAAGTGGTATTTCTCATTTATACATACATAATATATTTATGTATGTATACTCGTACTAATATGTAACATAGAAGATATGAAAGCGATTTTTGCGATTCGATCCGGGCCACTGCGGCCCGGGTATAACGTGCGCGTACCTTAAAACGACAGAACTGATTTTGATAAAAATTTGCATAATTATTGGCATATTCTATAAACTTACTTAATCCGCTAGTGCAGCCACAGATAAGATTTTTATTTTTTTAAATTAAATTAAAACGACTGTCAAGGCTTTTTTGTAAGAAATTCGTTGTAGCCTGTTGCACCTATATAAACGAAACGTCAGTTATTCGAAATCAATTAGCAATTGTGACGCGGAGTTCAACGCGTTGACATAAATAAGAATGTTCAATCATGATTCTGTCACAATGCCTGGCGACAGATTTTCCTTCTCAGTTCCGGTCTATTTACTTCTCTTTTCTGTGAGTGCAGCGACCCAAAGTGGGTCTTGACACAGAGAACGCCATCAGTCGCGGTCTCGTGCTATCTCTCGCCAGTCGCAAATTGGAGCTTTGTTGGCTTTCTATAAATCCAATAAATTTTATTAAATGACCGCCACTTCACCTGATGTTAAGCGACGATGTGGTCTACAATGAAAATCTACATTACGTTAGTTTGTTTTCTACTGTCAAGTTTCATTGTTATACTGTAACATAAAAAAGCACTTAGCAAAAGCTTTTTATGTTGTAAATAAGTAGGCGTGTTACAATTCAAGAACTTTTTCTTGTAAAGTAAACCTACTATTTATAGAAAGAAATGTATATGATTGTTTATCGTTCGCGCAAAACTTTATGAGCCCTCTGAAGTTAGGCGCGAGGCCTCCCCGACGCCCTGTAAAGTCCCTCGGATACCTATAATATGCGTACTGCGCAGCCACTGGGCCTAACTTCAGAGGGCTCATAAAGTTTTGCGCGAACAATACTAGCTAACCCAACTTTTTGACACCTGACTGATTGACTGTTGTCCTGTCAAAATTTCAATTGTTTGAGTTATGGCTTTGAGTTCATTAAAAACCCCATAGAAAAGATGACGTTCAGTTTTACCGAATTAAAAAAAATCGGCAAACTTTTCCAATTTTTCTCTCCATAAAACTAATTTGGACTATTACGAATAAGTGTTTAAAGGGGGTCAGTATAAATCCCAGAGAAAAAAGGACGTTCAGTTTTTACCGAATAAGACATAAAATGGGGAAACATTTCAAAGTTTTCTCTTAATAAAAACCTAATTTGGACGATTACGAATATGTGTTAAAAAAAGGGTTCTGGGGCCTTACCCCTAGCTTCACTTTTGCGAGCCAAATTTTAGTAGGTACCTGATAGGTACCTAAAATTAACTAACTCATTTAAGCTGCACGTCTAACTTGACTTGTGTAGTGTGTTTAACTACTTATTTTAAAACGTGTGTTTTTTTTTTTATATTTCGCAATTATAGTTTTTTTATCTCTACGTTTTTATTATATTTGAATTACAATTAAATTACACTTCATTCCAATTAAATTCACCTCATTCCAATTAAATAAACCTCATTCCAATAAAAATAGAAGATAGATGAGGTGACACGCGTAAGGTGTTAAGACGCTCTTTTCCGACAATTAGCAATTATGGTCATTCTAGATTAAGTGTGCATACCTCCATGGTAAGCTTAATATTATAAAAATGGTGTCATAGAAAAATTGAATGTTTTATCTAGAAAACCCATGAGACCGAAACACGATTAAGCACATTTTGCTCGATAGAAAAAAATTATCAAAGTAGCACTGAATTGCGCGTTTATCTCTGTTTTTTGGATTCATTCGATTACCTATTTATTAAATTATGACTTCGATATCTTGATATATAGATTTCATAATTATTAAGGAAACCAGTGAGGTAAATTTTACATTACAGCTATACTTTTCGAAAAATATGAGAAAAACCCCAAAAATAGAAGTAGCGAAACGCACGACTGTGTGTAAGAGCCATGATTTTGCTCCGCTAAATGCGACTTTAGTACAATAAACCAAGGATTATGGTCATCTATAGTAATAAGCGTTGCTTAAAAGTAGGAATACCTCGCCTTAAACGCACTAGTCACATCATCAGCCAATTTACGTCCACTGTTGGACAAGGCCTCCCTCATAGTGAGGGGTGTTGCCATAATCCCCACGCTTGGCAGGCGGCTTGGGGATCGCAGTACGTTCACCGTATACTATTAGGACGCTGCTGCCCATCCTCCGGTGGTTCTGGTCGCAGTTTTAGGACATACCCGGGTCCACACGCACTAGTAAAAGACATCAACGCGCTCCTTGCGTAAATTTCAAGTTCGTTAGACATAATAATGAAAATTTTATTGTGGCGTACTGCGGTCTAATAAAATCATTTTTAAATATTTATCATCACTAGCCTCGGTAAGTGGGTCATTGATGACTCAAAATACGGGCGGTAAATATCACTTTGCCTCGCTAGAAATAGAAAAAAGAGCCCTAAATCTGAACCCCTATTTCTCCTGGGGCCTTGCCCCTAGCTCGAAAAGTTGACCCGCATAGGTGTTATTTGTCTAGTTAGTTAGTTTAGTTTAGTTGTTTGATAGCCGCGGCTGTTATAGGCTACCAAACAACTACCGCTTATCGTAGTTGATGGTACCGTTTAGACAAATAACACTTATGCGGGTCAACTTTTCGAGCTAGGGATAAGGCCCCTGGTCACGCTATAACTTGAGAACGGCTTTACCGATTTCATTCGTATTTTTTAATGTATTCTAATACTTCGTAGAAAGTTCTTACATTTAAAAACGGCTGGACCGATTTGGATGAAATTTTGAGCTCCTGGAGAGGGTCATGGTAGCGAGGCCGAAGGCCGAGCTTACACCCGTGTGAAGCCGGGATGGGTCGCTAGTACAAAATAATAACGAAGAAAATATTTTTTATTTACTTTTCATAATAAAATAAAAAATACAAATCACACTAATATTATAAATGCGAAAGTAACTCTGTCTGATTGCTACATAATCGCGGCTAAACAGCTTAACCGATCTCGATAAAAATTTGCGAGGTAATAGTATGTATCATGAGGACGGACATAGGCTGTTTTTTTCTGAAGAAATTGCGGACGAAGTCGCGGGTACAGCTAGTCAGTTTATAAATGACGGTGTTCTGAGGAAACGAACTTTTTTTTTTAAATTAAAACCCTCTTCTTTTTTGAAGTCGGTAACAATGTATTAATTATGCTAGATCTGTACATGGCATTAAAAGATGCCATCTACAATGAGTGGGGTCACGGTAACGGTAGCGACATCTAACGGTAAATGTGATTATCTAACCATTATACACCATTAATCTAACGGAGGTGAAGATTCCCGGAGTAGGGGACAAGGTTATATTGCTTAACCTACTAGGGTTATCATCTATCCGAATTTCAAATTTATATTTTTTATTATACTGAGTGACGAGACGAGCGATGTCGCTCGCCTGATGGCTCTTCACGCTTGTCCATAACAGCTCAACGCCACTCAGAATTTTGAACTTCAACAGTTCAAAACCCTGGATGGCAAAGCACTGCCCTCGTCACCCCGAGATATAAGATGTCAAATCTCTGTGTGACCTGTAATTTCGCTGGAAACATTGCCCTTCAATCCGGAACACAGTAGTGTTTGCACACTACTGCTTGGCGGTTGAATAACTGGCAAAGGTGTGGTACTTCCCCAGGCGCACCCCTGCAAAAGAGTCCTACCACTACAAAAATTTATCTTCTATCCTATATCTTTACATTATAATGTAGAGATTTAAAATCTTGCCAGATATTAAAAAAAACCTTCTCTTATTATGAACAACATTTACTATAGTACCAACCCTGAAATCTGAAAAGATAAATGTTATTGGAATTATAAATTTTTATTATCAATTAGTGCAGTTGCCCGCGACATCGTACGCGTAGATTTTCATATAAACTTTCAACCCTTTTTTCCTCCCTTAATCCGGTTCTTGCGCAAAATAACATAGCCTATACTTCAATCTGGTCATAGCTAAGCATATTCGTGAAAACTGCATTTAAATCCGTCCAGTGGTTTAGGAGATGAGCGTGGACAAACAAACAGACAATTCTAAAAACTGTCTTAACGTGTTCAGCTACTTATTTTAAAACGTGTGTGTTTTTTTTATATCTCGCAATTATAGTTTTTTTATCTCTACGTTTTTATTATATATGTAGATATAGATAGATAAGTATAGTATATTTATTACCAAAAATATTTGTACATGTACAGGTTAACGGTGATCCCCTAACTAGGCGAGGAAGCCTGTGTTTTGGGGTTCAGGGGCCCGAACAGGTGCAGTTTACAAAATTACGCGAACGCGAATCTTACCGCGCCGAGATACGGTTTGTGGTCGCGTGATTTTGCAAACTGCACCTATTCGGGTCCGCGTTTAGAGTTGGGCGTAAGACCCCTGAGCACGAGTTGTGTAGGTACAGTTGTAAGCTTAGCTTGATAGATGTATAGATAACTACTTAGGCACAAGTTAACCCAGAATATGATTAGAAATCTAAAGTACATGATACCGGTGCGGCAGCTGTACTGGTGCGACCGGCTGGAGGCTAACTGTAAACACCACTTCCGACACCGCCGTGGCGCCTGCGCTGCACAGGATACCGGCTTTACGTAGCTAAACCTCAACGAACCTCGGTCCAAGCATTTACTCAAGGTATGTGTGGCCTTAGTACAAGAACTTGCGAAAAAGTTATCGTTACGTAAACGACAGCAAATGTATGAAAAATTCAGTTTCCTTTCACGTTCGATAGAGGCGCTGTTAAATTTTTCATACATTTTGCTATCGTTTACATAACGATAACTTTTTCGCAAGTGCTCGTACTAAGGCCACTGGTAGCTGCAGCAATACTCGTATTGTAATAAAAGCTGAACGAAAACCACTAGTGCGCTATCGGACAGATGTTTAATAAAAATATTAGGCTTATTGAACATGTGGATCACAATAAAAACCGACTTCAAAAATATATGGAAAGCGTAGGTGATAATTGCGTATAAAATTTGATGATTGCGCTCGATTTCCTGGGGCCTTACCCCTAGCTCGAAAAGTTGACCCGCATAGGTGTTATTTTTCTAAACGGTACCATCAACTACGATAAGCGGTAGTTATTTGATAGCCGCCAAGCTTGGCTATTTTCACGCACACACGCATAGTAAAACGGATTTTCGTTCATTCAAGTTAGATGCTTTTAAACGATGCAGCTTAAATGAGTTGCTTAATTTTAGGTTCTTATCAGGTACCTACTAAAAGTTGGCTCGCAAAAGTGAAGCTAGGGGTAAGGCCCCTGGGATCCCATCATCAGTGCCTGACTTGGTGACAATGGGACCAAATTGGAATTATATTACAGAATAAAAGTTGTTTTTTTTATCGGTCAACAGTTGGCAGAGAAATCAGTGAACATACATAAAAAATACAGTGGAACATAGAACCGTCCTCTTATTTTGAAGTAAAAAAAATACAGTGGAATATAGAACCGTCCTCTTTTTTTTGTAGTCGGTTAAAAATATAATTACATGTATACTTACTGAAGAAACTATTTAAATTTGCTAATAATGTTCTGAGATATAGGGCCTTACTTAAAAACGTTACTCAAGTTGACATACGCTTAAATATGCTCGGTCTTGTTTTCGCGTGTGACGATTGCCGTCAACGAGAAGTTGAGAGAGCATTTTAAAACATAGATCAACTTGAGTAACGTATTTAAGTAAGGCCCTTAATCATCTAAAGTTTTTGTTCGGATTACGTGTACAAAGATTTAGTTTTTTAACTGACCTTACCCCTAGCACGAAAAGTTGATCCGCATAGGTGTTATTTGTCTAAACGGTACCATCAACTACGATAAGCGGTAGTTATTTGATAGCCGCCAAGCTTTGCTATTTTCACGCACACACGCATAGTAAAACGGATTTTCGTTCATTCAAGTTAGACGCTTTTAAACGATGCAGTTTAAATGAGTTGGTTAATTTTAGGTACCTATCAGGTACCTACTAAAAGTTGGCTCGCAAAAGTGAAGCTATGGGTAAGGCCCCAGGTGCCTTTTTTTAACACTACAGTTAGACCGTTGCCCATAGACCGTTGAAGGTTGACAATCCAAATGCTCAAGCTCACTAACATTTGGCAGCGTACCCAGCATGCATGTGGCATTACCACGCTAAATGGCAATGCTTGTGTGCAGCCAGAAACATGCCAGCATTTTGGTTATGCGTCGCATTAACCAGGCGTTCGGAATGATTTTAAGATTTACTTAATATTAGCACTAAGTAGATAATCCCCGGACTGCCCCGGTGGCTCAGTTGGTAGTGAACCTAACTTCTGTGCTTGGGGGCGTGGGTTCGATTCCCATCTAGGACAAACATTTGTGTGATGAACACTTGTGTTTGTTCTATGTCTGGGTGTTAATATCTATTTAAGTATGTATTTAAAAATATATATGTACGTATATCAGTCTCTGGCAGCCATATTACAAGCTTTGCTTAGTTTGGGGTCAGGTGACCATGTGTGCAAAAATGTCCCAGATATTTATTATTTATTTAATCAAGGTGGTATACATATTGAAGTATTTAAGTAGCGATGTTTTGTACCAAGGGGGAGGCACGTCTCCTGCAGTGGGCGTCTTCTGACTGATGATAACAGCTTCACTAATGTTCTCAAAATGTTCTTAGAATCAAAATGTAGTAACACCCTAGACGAATTTTTCAAGGATAATTTCGGCGATATACAAATAGACCGTTCCATTTTTAGGGTTCCGTACCCAAAGGGTAAAACGGGACCCTATTACAAAGGCTCAGCTGTCCGTCCGTCCGTCTGTCCGTCCGTCCGTTGGTCACCAGGCTGTATCTCATGAACCGTGATAGTTAGACAGTTGAAATTTTCACAGATGTATGTCCGTTTCCGCTATTACAACTTATACTAAAAAATTGAATAAAATTAATATTTAAGGAGGCTCCCATACAACAAACGTAATTTTTTTGCTCGTTTTCGCTCGATATTGAGAACGGCAAGAAGTAGACGCTTGAAATATTAACAAAATATTTAGTTATATATTCACTTTAAAAATAAGTAATTAAATTAAAATAAAATTATTATTTAAGGGGGGCTCCCATACAACAAACCTGTTTTTTTTTGCTCGTTTTCGCTCGATATTGATAACGGCAAGAGATAGACGCTTGAAATATTTACAGAATATTTAGTTACATATTCACTTTAAAAATATATTATTCAATTAAAATAAAATTCATATTTAAGGGGGGCTCCCATACAAAAAACGTGATTTTTTGTCGTTTTTATAGATAACGGTACGGAAAACTTCGTGCGCGAGTCCGACTCGCACTTGGCTGGTTATTTCTGTTGCCATACCCTAACAGTGTCATATGTACTACTTGTATTTTAAAATGTGTTATTTAAGACAAAAACATGTTAGTTAAACAAATTTTGTATTGAGTATATGATGATGATATTATTTACCATTGAATTATATTGAATTTGGCAGTTGTTTTGTTTTCCTTAAATGTTTGTTTATTGATAAGAGACTAAAGCTTATTTCCCTTTGTTTCAGACCGACCCCCAAACCATGCAACAGTCATAGCATCCAACCACAACAATGGGGCCCCCTCTCAACACCTGGCCGTACAGCGATGCCGCAGTAACTCAACTCAGTGACAACCATCAACCCAGTGACAATCGTCAACACAGTGACAGTCATCAACACAGTGATAACCGTCAACACAGTGATAACCGTCAACACAGTTATAGCCGTCAACTCAGTGATAACAGTCAACTTAGTGACAGACGTCGTTATTTCGACCACAGAGTGATATGTCTCAACTTAGCGTTCGTTGTGGTGTTGTGTCATGTGATTTTGAGCTTTAGTTCCGTCCGTGCAGGACCTGTGCTGCTGAATATGGATTATATGCAAGGTGAATATGGCTCAATTTTTTCTCAATCCCTTGATTCTTGGATGCAGTTTATTTATATCCTCACATTTTTTTTAAATGTAGTATTATTTAATTTAGTAATGTGTTTAGCGCACCTTTGCGTCGGGAACAGTTAGGGGTGGGTTATTTGATTAGGTAGGTGATTACAATAGGTTATACGTAATTTGATCGATAATTAGTAATAGTTTTTCTTAAAGACCCACGGAACGCATCGATATAAATACTTATAGAGTCACAATCTGTAAGTGAAATCAGTCAAAAAAACGTCGTCAAAAAATTAGATGTTTATGACGCAACACGCCTATTTCGAGTGTGATATTGATAGTTTCTCCGCAGTATATACTTTGCTATTCATTTCGAATGTGAGTAAACAAAAAAATATATGATTTTACTCACGTATCAAAAAACACCAATCGTGTGTAGCCAAAGTAAAAAAAGTGGAAACCGCGCGTAGATTTATTGTACCTAAAATGTCGTTGGTACCATTTGATCCACGGTTCATTGTTCTTTATTCAAATTACTTTTCAATATAGGTTTAGAAATCAATATTGAAAAGTGTCACTTTCAATCGAGGTTATGGCGAAAGAACAACTTTCCAAATATGAGAAATGAAAAAGTCTTTCTTTTCACAAAAGTGAACTAAAATACCTACTTTTCGCCTACACAAGGTTTCACAGCTACGATCTTACTTAATATTATAAACGAGAAAGTGTGTTTATTTGTTTTTTGGCTTCTAAATAGCAGCCGTTCAGAGCAATGACGTGATTTTTTGCGTAGCCATACTTGGAAGGCTGTAGAGGCACTGAATACTTAGCCTTGAACAATGTATGTGTCCTGTGGTATTTATTATCCACGCGGGTAAAATTGCGGAGTGCAGCTACTTGTAAATAAAAGAGGCAACCATTACCATTACAATATTAATGTACTTTTAAGAAAAACTCAGCCATAGCCTCTTGACAAAAATTAGTTTATAGTATTTTGAGCAATTTAAAATCATATAATGGCACGTAATTAATTATTGTATTTTTTTAATTTACCGTTCGTTTTTAGGTTGGTATATATTTATAGGATGGTAACTGGATAGAAATGGATCTGTGGGAGGATTGGTGGTATCAAATAATATAATAAATAATAATAATAAATATCTGGGACATTATTGCACACACGGTCATCTGACCCCAAACTAAGCAAAGCTTGTAATATGGGTGCCAGACTGATATACATATATATTTTTATATACATACTTAAATAGATATTAACACCCAGACATAGAACAAACACAAATGTTCATCACACAAATGTTTGTCCTTGGTGGGAATCGAACCCACGCCCCCAAGCGTAGAAGGCAGTACACTACCAACTGAGCTAACGGGTCTGTCAATTTGTAATCGTCCTCCCACAGATCAAGTGATTTGATACACGTAGGAAAAATATTTTGTGTATTTTTCATTTTATTTTTAGCGTTTTTTAAATTGTGAATAAAATAATATAATAAAAAAAAACTATGGAGATAATTTAATTGCACAAAACACGAGTAAATCAAACACACATTTAAAAACGCATGCACAATTTATAGGTGTTTAAACTTTAACAATATATGTCAAGTTTTACGCATGCAAATCTAGGGAGAGAGCATAATATAATATAGTACTGGGGCCTTACCCCTAGCTCGAAAAGTTGACCCGCATAGGTGTTATTTGTCTAAACGGTACCATCAACTACGATAAGCGGTAGTTAGCGGTAGTTGTTTGATAGCCGCCAAGCTTTGCTATTTTCACGCACCACACGCATAGTAAAACGGATTTTCGTTCATTCAAATTAGACGCTTTTAAATGAGTTGGTTACTTTTAGGTACCTATCAGGTACCTACTAAAAGTTGGCTCGCAAAAGTGAAGCTAGGGGTAAGGTCCCTGTAAATATGATAAATAATGAAATAATCTTAGCATGAATTAAACAATCAAAACATTGCAAATAATTAAAATATCATATTATTTTATAATTGTAAAAAAACAATGCAATATCACACAAAAATCAATTTCTTGGTAATTACATTTCTCAACTAGAAGTTTTTTTAGTTTTATCTTAAATTCGTAATAAGCATAGAGTACATACATTAATTTACTTTAAACTTTAGCATTATTCTATTTTACTACATATATATTGTAGTGGTAGGACTCTTTTGCAGGGGTCCGCCTGGGGAAGTACCACACCTTTGCCAGTTATTCAACCGCCAAGCAGTAGTGTGCAAACACTACTGTGTTCCGGATTGAAGGGCAATGTTTCCAGCGAAATTACAGGGCACACAGAGATTTGACATCTTATATCTCGGGGTGACGAGCGCAGTGCATTGCCATTCAGAGTTTTGAACTGTTGAAGTTCAAAATTCTGAGTGGCGTTGAGCTGTTATGGGCAAGCGTGAAGAGCCATCAGGCGAGCGACTTCGCTCGTCTCGTCGCCCAGAATCATAAAAACAAAATATTATGCTTTGAGGGTTTTCTGCACATCCGTATAAATTCCATCATCTCAAGTTGTCTAGGAAGAACTTTTTCCATGATTCGTCCCTAGGGTAACCTTGGGGACAGGCCGAAAGAACAGTCCTAAATTTTAATGTTCAAGTGTTCATTCATGTCTAACGCAGTTACCTTTTCACTTTTACCGATTAGACACATGGTCTGATTGGTTCCGTTCCAATATCGCTGGATTATCGTCGCTTGCACTTTTTACGTGCTTTCTTTTGGATAACTTGGCAACTGAAAGTCGGTTGCTTGCCAAAAATTATGACTCGAAAATTTGTGTTTATCTTTTTGCCAATTTAACGCGGCTTGGTCAAAGTGATAGGTAGACATTATAGACATACATACAGTCTCGCCTCTTTACCATTGTGGTAGGCAGAGACCGCATCTCTTCACTTGCTACAATCCCAACACACATCATTCTGTAGTAGTAGGACTCTTTTGCAGGGGTCCGACTGGGGAAGTACCTCACCTTTGCCAGTTATTGCCTGCAACCGCCAAGCAGTAGTGTGCAAACACTACTGTGTTCCGGATTGAAGGGTAATGTTTCCAGCGAAATTACAGGGCACACAGAGATAGATCTCTTACATCTTATATGAGTTTTCATACAAGCTCTCCGGTAACGGTACTTTTGACGAGGCCTTTTCTCAAATCGTATAGGAATCGATTCCGGGTTAAAAAGTATTTCATGTGCTGATCCAGGATGTGAACTATTTCCACATCAAAATTGTATACTATCTAGAAACAATACAAGTGTGCCCCGCTGCTTGTCACGTCGCTCCCCCCGAAGCACGAGGTTTTTTATTTTATTCTTTTATTATAAAATAGGCTTGCTCTTGGCCGCCAACTCGCCTGATGTTAAGCGATGATGCGACCTACGATGGATCACGCTTGCCTCGAAGAAACCGATTCACTCTTGACTTGAAGACATTGTATCCCGGACATCGGAGAACACCCATTCAGGCAGCGCATTCCACAGACTAGCAGTACGCGCAATAAAAGTGGAATCAATTCATGAGGTGCCACAAAATTAAAAATTTCACTCGTTTTTTTTTGCTTTTGGCCTTTTGCCGCTCTTCGCACTCTACGCGAGAGCAGGGGCCTTACCCCTAGCTCGAAAAGTTGACCCGCATAGGTGTTATTTGTCTAAACGGTACCATCAACTACGATAAGCGGTAGTTAGGGGTAGTTGTTTGATAGCCGCCAAGCTTTGCTATTTTCACGCACACACGCATAGTAAAACGGATTTTCGTTCATTCAAGTTAGACGCTTTTAAACGATGCAGCTGAAATGAGTTGGTTAATTTTAGGTACCTATCAGGTACCTACAAAAAGTTGGCTCGCAAAAGTGAAGCTAGGGGTAAGGCCCCAGGGCGCTGTCCCATAGTAAAAGTTGTTCATAATGATGAATATAACCAACCCGTTTCGGCTTAGTACACCCTTTCCGCGTAACCCTAATATCCCCATATTAATATACATACATAACACATGTACAACAATGTCTCTCGCGCCCTTCAACTTAAGATTCCTACTTTCTCTCATACTAACCTTTCCTACAGTAAATCTTTCACTGTTGAAGCTGTTATTACTATTTTTAAGGACTTACTATTTTTCTTTATAATTGGTATATATTATTTATAGTATGTATTAGTAAGTACACATAATTATTTTTAAATTCAGTATTTATTCGTATGTATGTATATTAGTTGTATTATCTACACCACCAACCCTACTCCTCTTTTAGTTCATGTCCATCCAAAGGTTGCCTGGAAGAAATCGCTTAAGGCGATAAGGCGCCTATTATACTCCCGGTTTTTGTATTAATTTTAAGTAACTATGTTTTTTTTATATGGTGTATAATAAAGTGATAATTGCATGTACTAATTTTCTTGTCTATACCAATATAATAACGAGGAAATATTTGATTGAATTGAATAGGCTCCGAAACTACTGAACCGATTTGAAAAATTCTTTCACTGTTGGGAAGCTACACTATCCCCGGGTGGCATAGGCTATATTATATTTAGTAGCGAGGCCGAAGGCCGAGCTTACACCCGTGCGAAGCCGGGCGGGCGGCTAGTATAGTATAAAAGTATATCTACATCTGATGATTCATTAGGTTTTTAGTTGCAATTCCAAGAAAAGTCGGCTCTTGAGTTTTCGGAGACAGGCGAGCAAAACCACAATAAATAATTGCCTAATTTACATGATACATATCCTTTGACACCAGCCGAGTTAGGAACTGTCTAGTACTTTCACTTCTTCCAGTAACTGGGTCAGACAAGTGTGTGTCATGCTCGAGAATGGTTGACACCTTCTTCATGTCTGACAACATCGCATCTTTTTACAAGCTTTTCTTTAACTTGTGTCTTGTTATTATGTTTGTTTGTCATCATCATCATTTCAGCCATAGGACGTCCACTGCTGAACATAGGCCTCCCCCATCGATTTCCAAAGGGACCGGTTGGAAGCGGCCTGCATCCAGCGTTTTCCTGCGGTCGTCTGTCGATCTTGTGGGTGGACGTCCTACGCTGCCCTTACCGGTCCGCGGTCTCCACTCGAGAACCTTTCGGCCCCATCGGCCATACGTTCTGCGTGCTATGTGCCCTGCCCACTGCCACTTCAACTTGCTAATCCGGTGGGCTATGTCGGTGACTTTAGTTCGTTTACGGATCTCCTCATTTGTGATAAAATAAATAAGTATTTTAATTTCAAGCTTGACAGTCGCTGAGCTTTGACGTCAAGCCTCAGGCGCGGCATACAAATGCTATACTAACACACGCTTTGCGAGAAAGGGATAGAGCATACCCTCTATCCCCACCCAAAACTTTAAACGCTCATATATCAGAGATTTATCAGCTAATTCAATTTATTTCTTCAGTTTGTGCATATGTCATAAATTAAACATGCCACATGCCTATTCATGTAGTTAAATTTTAGACCTGGAGCATTACGCCTACCTGTTATAAACTATTTAGGTGATCGTGAAAAGTCGCGCGACCGCAAATCGTGTCTCGGCGCGTTAAGGCGAAATGGTAGAGACGGTACACTTGTTTTGAGGGGGTGAAGCAGACGCAGATCGCCGGGCGGCGCGGGCGGGGTCTACCCAGCTGAGCCATCCGCGTGCATGCTATTACTTGGTAGTATTCTATGTAGCAAATTGTGCCGATGCTAATTTATGATTTCTGTTGTATTGTATTGCTCCCTAGTTATGTAAATTCTTGCAATATGATAGAAAGATTATGAGAAGATTTACTGATACCAATTAAATATGTACCATGCTAAATAATAGATTTTAGTATAATACATGGTTAGCTTTTTTGTAGTTAAATATTAATAAATGACTGAATATTTTCTTATGATTAGCAATAAAAAAATATCAGAAAAAAGGTTCATAATAATAGTTATGCATTGGTTAGAGAAAATTTATTGACCATAAATAAATATACCATAAACTGTTTGACACATCTACCAAACAATTATTATTTGGCCTAAATGCGAAATTTTGTCAGTATGATGTGTGAGTGTATATTTGTTGCTCTTTTACGCTGTAACGGCTGAACAGCTCATTTGTATGAAATTTGAAATTGAGATGGGTTATACCCTGGATTAGCTCTTAGGCTACCTTTTATCTCGGAAATCTTAGGTGAAACAGCGAGGCTCAGCTAGTTATAAATAAATCTAGGGATTGAACACGATATAACCGATATTTGATAAATAACCAGCTCAGGTTTATCATATATACCGGTGTGGTAAAAAAAAACGGGTATATCCAAATACTTTTTATTTCAGTCCAAATTATTCAAAATTATATCAATTATAAGCAATAATGAATTCAGCTGTTCAATACCTAAATGCTATTGAAAAAGTCTCAGAGAGAAGTGAGTGTAAGCACCTATGTGAACCTGGCACCCTACTTGCAAAAATCTAATTTTTTTTGCGCATTCTTGAAGAGCTTGGTATGTACTTATGTAGATGTAAAATTTTATGGGTCAACCAAAAATAGCCATCCCCAGATTTGAAAAAAAACAATTCTAACGGTCAATTTGCATGGGAAATCGTTAGTAGTTGTTTGTAGTGAACGAATTTTTGTTTGTAGTAATCGTTCAGTCTTTACCACCGGAGTAAGTCAGTCGATATCACTCCAAAACGAGTTTTACTCAACTTGATCGATTCCAATCAACTTCCGTTCTACTACGATCGGAAATTCTTCCACTACAAACCTCTACGAGCATCTTTGCGTCATTTTTGACGTTTGTAGTTGTAGTCTAGTCTTTACAACCACAGTAATTCAGTCAAAATAACTCCAAAACGAGTTTTACTCAACTTGATCGATTCCAATCAACTTCCGTTCTACTACGATCGGAAATTCTTCCACTACAAACCTCTACGAGCATCTTTGCGTCATTTTTGACGTTTGTAGTTGTAGTCTAGTCTTTACAACCGCAGTAATTCAGTCAAAATAACTCCAAAACGAGTTTTACTCAACTTGATCGATTCCAATCAACTTCAGTTCTACTACAATCGGAAATTCTTCCACTACAAACCTCTGCGAACATCTATTAGGCATTTTCGACGTTTGTAGTAGTCGTCTAATCTCCACAACCGGAGTAATTCAGTCGACATCACTCCAAAATGAGTTTTACTCAATTTGATCGATTCTAATCAATTTTTGTTCTAACAGAATCCAAAATTTGCCACTACAAACCTTGAATCAGGCAACAGGTTGAATGACGAATAACCATTGTATTGGGAGTATTGGGAGTAATTGGGAGTACCCGATACCAGAGGCTACTATCCCAGAAACTGCTGCAGTGTTCACATTCACACCGGTATTATTATTCATATCATCCGAGCACACTTTGAAAATTTTCTTGCACATCTTACACACAAAACTAAAATGTGAAACAAGACCACATCGTTTTTCTGTCTGTAAATCCAAGCAGCTAATATCACACTTGAAGAGAGGGTCGTGTTTTTGTTCTTGCAACTGCTTCAGAAAATAAATAATATCAACTATTCTGCGACCTGTGATTTCTTTTGTGCGTGTCTCGCATTCCGATTCTACTAAAAAAGGCATGTCTTCACTGAAACAATAGATACAAATTCATGTTGAACATTGTTTTCAAGGTTTACTAAAGTAACGAAATCAGTAAATTACAATCGCCGCTGATTATTTTCAAACAGGCTATCTGAGTAAGTTGTAAATTGTAAGGCATTACAGTACTGGATAGCAACAACATAAAAACGATACTAAAAACCGATCACAAAAAAACTTACTCAGCTGGAGTTGGTGGTGGCGGCGGCGTTGTTGGCTCGTCCTGTATAGTGGTTATTGTAGAATCCGTTGCATCTGGCACTTCTAATGAAGCCGCCTCTATTGTTTTGTCAGCGTCCTGTATTTTTGATTGAATGCTGAAACCATTTTTGATGAGTTAGTAATAACCAATATAATACAAATAATGAATCCATAGTGAAACCGACATACCTAAATAAAAATATCAGTTTTTGTAAAACCGGTATGTCTAAATAAAAATACCGATAAATTTGCTTCATATTATTCTTGAGTTCGAAATTCTAAATTATAAGTATGTAGCAGATAAAAATACGGTAAATATAAACTTATGAGGTAGAAACCCTACACAAATATGTTATTGTATTGAAGTATTCTAAATAACTAACCCGAAAAAACAGGGTGTAACTGGTCGTAGATTTTCATATACCACATCAGAAGATTCCGGTAAAGATGGCAGCAACACTTCTGCATTATCATCATGGCATTGTTCCCCAGACAATTCATTGTTTATGTTCGGAAGGCTGTAAAAATAAAAGTAAAAAAATACAGTCGAATTGTGAACCTCCTCCTATTTGGAAGTCGGTTAAAATTATACATCTACCTGATTTCTCATCATCATACATATTTTTTTTTGCAACCTGATAAAAACGTCGGGCGTTTTGTCCAATTTGGACATAACAATATAATTTTTGGAATTTTTACGTAACCGAGGATTATAGCAATGGTTGCCTTATTTTCATAGGCATAAAATGTGTTACTGTAATACGACACAAAATCACTTACAGATAATTATGTAGGTAGGTACAATACAAAGTGATGTAAGTATTAGTAGATAGGTACCTACTACTACTACTACCTATACGCAAAGACAATGAATGAAAACAAGTAGGCAGGTAGGTACTTACATATTCTTCAAGTTCAGTAGTCTGTTTTTCTTGTATTTGCGAGCAGAAGTTTTTTTCTTATTGTTATCTTTATTTCCCATGTTCACTAGTCAATAGACTGGTAGATAAATTAGTCACCTGGGCGCGTTGGAGGTTCGAATAATGTTGTACACGTCCACTCTCGGCAACGCACACCGGCTGACTGGCGGGGGTCGGGAGCCATGGTAATGCTTGCATACTCGGTGTGCACGCTTTCAAATATTTTCAATAATTATTTTGGTTTATTTTCTAGAAATAATCTTACGCTTTTACAAAAAACTGCGATCACTAAAGTATTTGAATGATTGTTAGGATTACACACATTTTTTTTTGTAAAAATATCTTCTATGGAAACATAATGAAGTTGATTCTATCCAACGAAGGGAACTCAAAAACTGGTGTTTTTTAGGAAAGTTTACGATTTTTTTCTATCGAGCCAAATTTCTTTAATCGTGTATCGGTGACCACATCCGAATAAAATAGTTCGCGTGATTTTGTAAACTGCACATTTTCGGGCCCGCGTTTAGAGTTGGGCGTAAGGTAATAATTATCTAGGAAATCGTTAAGAACGAAACACGATTAAGGACATTTTGCTCGATAGAAAAAAATTAAAGTTCCTCTGACTTGCGCTCTTCTCTTTTTTTGGATTTGTTCAAATACTTATTTACTAAATGATGTCTACATGTCAGCATGCTGGGTACGCTGCCAACTGATAGTGGGCTTGAGCATTTGGATTGTCTTTAGACCTTCAACGGTCTATGGACAGTCTAACTGTTTTATTTAGTGTTAGTTTTAGCTAGTATTTTGTTTAGTTAATAAAGGCACCTGTCTACAATAATTTAATATACAGATTTCATTATCATGGAGAGAAATGTAAAGGTACATTACAGATACAGCTATACTTTTCGAAAAACAAAGTCAAAGTTTTTATTTGCTTGCCAATGGTTATACAAGGTCTTAAAATATAAAATGTCCATCCATTAACAGCCGTAAGGGCGTGCAAAATTAAATTAGATTATAAATATGTCAAAAGATTTACATTAATTTATTTTAATAATAATTTATCAACAACCAAAATCATAAGAATAAAAAAAAGTGTGTGTGTGTGTCAGCTACGACGCACGATTGGAGTTTACTCGGCAGCAGAAGAATGAGATGGAATACATGTGTAGCGCGCAGGCGCGCAACACATGTATTCGATCGAAAAACTTCGAAAATCTAGCCTATAACGCTGCTGTTAGACGATGTTGAAAACTCGTCCTAAAGGATTCTGAGAAAACCAGATCCTAGGAAAACTTGTTTTCCATCTCGTATAGAGATAGATAGACACGAGCAGATCTTAGCTTTCCGAGTAGTAATAAAATCGCATTTTGACTCTCCGGGGACATAAGTTTTTGCTGTGGAAGCTAGTACATTAACAGAATTTTGTTATACTTAACAATATAGTTATTTTTCGCAAACATTGTATTTATGTGTTAATCATTTGAAGAACACACTCCAACAACCTTTTCTAAACGGCTAAATGTCTCTTCTAATATATATTTTACGTGTGCGTTCAATATTTCAATGTACAAAAAGGTTTGATTATGTTTTTCCACTAAAAAGTATTAGCTCGTATTTTCCGTGAAGGTTTAATTGTAGACCGCATCATCGCTTAACATCGGGCGAGTTGGCGGCTAAACGCAAGTTTAATATTGAATAAAAAGTATATTTAAATACCGGCCCGTTTTTGAAAATTACACAGACCTTTCAATTTTTAATCGACTTCAAAAAAGGAGGACGTTTCTATGTTTATCAATTTCTCTGCTATCTGTTGAACGATAAAAAAAAAAATCTTTTGTTCGGTATGGTATACTTCCAATTTGGTCCCATTGTCACCAAGTCAGGGTCTGATGATGGGATCCCAGGGAAATCGAGGGCAACCCTCAAATGTTATAGGCACTTATAAATTACGTTCTTCATATATTTTTAAGTCGATTTTTAGTGTAATCCACTTGTTACGCATTTTTCTGGGATAAAATACGGGTAATAAAACCGCAGTCACTTTCAAATCACAGGTGTGATTAAGAGCAGGCTGTCCGATGTGGGTCAACAACCTACGGCGACCTTACATCTGTGACTTTGTGAGTCAGTCGGATTTCACCCGACATGTGCTCTGTTATATAAACGTACGCACTAGGTCGCGAAGTCGCCTAGTTGCTATGGTAATGTAAGAAAGAAAGAAAGATAGAAAGAAAGAAATATTGATTTTGTAACAACTTAACATAAACAACATAGTAGGTATAAAGTTATATGATTATTTACGGGATATTTACCGTGGTAAGGTTGTGGAAGGAGCTCCCGATATTTCGGCGCAGTTACATGCACCATGTTCACGGGAAGACTGAAGAATGCGGGTGGTTGGTGAAAAAGTGGTGAAAGTTGGTGGTTTGTCTGTACCTAACTTTGAACTTTTCGATTAGCTTTATAAGTTTACATGTAATAGACACAAGGTGTCGCCATTTGCACTGTATTTGAGACTTTTTTTCTATGGTATCACTTCATCCTTCCTATAACCATTACACTTTCTGTGCTTCGCCATTTCGCACGCGTCAAATTCGCATTTATTAATTTCATAGTCCTTAGATAGTGAAGTTGTGACATAAAAATGGCCTCAACTCAGCATAATGCTGTTTATCAAGCAGCGCTGATTTTCCGTTGAAGCTACTCAGTGAAGTCACGAAAGGCTCAAAAAAACAGT
Source organism: Agriopis leucophaearia (assembly GCA_949125355.1). Classification (NCBI taxonomy): domain Eukaryota; kingdom Metazoa; phylum Arthropoda; class Insecta; order Lepidoptera; family Geometridae; genus Agriopis; species Agriopis leucophaearia. The sequence goes on from OX421289.1 coordinate 3,905,353, forward strand.
GCAACGTAAAAATAAAAACAGTACGACAAATACAGGGGCCTTACCCCTAGCTTCACTTTTGCGAGCCAACTTTTAGTAGGTACCTGATAGGTACCTAAAATTAACCAACTCATTTAAGCTGCATCGTTTAAAAGCGTCTAACTTGAATGAACGAAAATCCGTTTTACTAGGCGTGTGTGCGTGAAAATAGCAAAGCTTGGCAGCTATCAAACAACTACCCCTAACTACCGCTTATCGTAGTTGATGGTACCGTTTAGACACATAACACCTATGCGGGTCAACTTTTCGAGCTAGGAGTAAGGCCCCAGGACGACAAAATTTTACATAGAATTTATTATAAGTATAGATGACATAGAACGACACAATCAGTCATGTGACATTGACATACACATAGGCATTGACAGACACATAGGGATCACGTGCATGAAGTTCCGTATTTTCCTGTCAAAATGTACCATATTGCGTTGTAACAAGTGCAAACGGCTTAAGATTTTTATTTCCTCAAAAGAATTTACAAATTCACTTATTGAGAAACCACAGTAATAATAGCTAAGTATTATAACGCCACTAAGCGTAGTTTACAGAGATATTACAATAATTAATTAATTAATCAAAACAATCAAATATGCGTTATCACTACAGTAAAAGTTAGTTAAAAACCGACTTTAAAATTAGGAAATAGCGTAAATACGCAATTTCGTTTATTCGGATGACATGTTTTTTTTCAATGATTTTGATTTCAAAACCAAACCACTAAACCGATTTTTATGAAATTTACATGGAACCACATCTGAAGTACGGCCTTCCAAACAAAAAAAAAAACAAAAACAATTCATAATTGGCGGAGAAATCGGTGAACACAAATAAAAAAAGCTCTGCCTTTTTTAATAATTACTATTATCTATTATTTTACTAAACAAGCACTAATATTGCTAAAAAGTTTCAATAAAGAACAAAAAACTAAAATTAACCGTAATCGTCAATTTTTTCCATCCAATGGTTGCCTGGAAGAGATCGCTTTTAGTGATAAGGCCGCCACTTGTGGCACTAGCTCTTAAGTGTTTTCTATTTGTTTGTAATTTTTATTTCTGACGTACTTACACAAAAAGAGTTTCTATCTAAATATAAAGAAGAAAAAACAATGTTCATTATGGTTAACTTATACAAACTTTTTCCTAAAATAAATTCCTAAAAACAATTTTAACAAACAAAATCAAGTGTAACTTATATTTTCTATTTATTAACAGTAACATAAATTAGGTATTTTCGCGCATTTTTTTTTAATGCGTCAATAGGCTTGCGTTTGACCGCCAACTCGCCTGTTCACAGACAGACAGATTGACAGATAGAAACTCTTTATTGTGTATATTATAAAAATTACAAACAAATAGAAAACACTTGCAAGCTTTATAGTTAGTAATTATCTACGATATTGTTACCGATAATATAGACTTGTTAATGTCAGGTTTTTTAATAAGTAATTAATATTATTGTTTTTTTTTGCTGTTACTCTTAAATAAAGAAAAAAATAACTGCTACTCCAAGCAACTAACCCACCCAGTGCGTGCACATATCTCAATGCCTTTTTAATGCCCTAGGCGCGGTCCACAACTGACTCACACACTTTCTTTTAATTTATTCCTAACATACGAGTATCCTTCGAAAATATGATAACAGATAACTTTCGATGTTTCTTCATAAATATTAGTCGAAAGTTATGAATCATTGCTGTCTAGTATGATGATTCCATGTGAAAAGCTATGCGTACTTTAAGAGCCCAAATTCCATTAAAAATAAAAACACAAATACGTCAATAATACGCAACAAACGATCCATAAAACAAATCTTTTACTAATAGAAACCTACACTATCTCTGAGTGCCATAAACTAGACTAAAAGAACTAGACTTATATGTTGTACTGTTTTTTTAGGGTTCCGTACCTAAAGGGTAAAACCTCCCGTTTTACTTCTAACTTACTTCTTACTCCCGTTTTATTTGAACTGTCTAACTATCACGGTTCATGAGATACAGCCTGGTGACAGACGGACAGCGGAGCCTTAGTAATAGGGTCACGTTTTACCCTTTGGGTACGGAACTCTAAAAAGGGCGACAAGATCGTCTGCAGGGTGAGTTCGACTAAAGGCAGCCTGATTTAGGCTTAATGCGTTCGCACCCACCACGCTGCCTTACCATATCTCCCGTGTTTACCTGATCTGATTTCACTCGTGACTTGAAGTCGGTACTTTACGGTTCTAATGTCTTTAGTACGCCATAATTTATCACTATTATAAAGTCAATGACTCCCAACTTTGAAGATCCAATTTGGATTAGATCGCCTTTTCACACCATCGATCACACGCCTCCACACAACACTAATTTGAAGAAAAAAACTCTCGTAAATACCTATCGTTGAGGAAGATTGAATATATACAATTCGATGTTCAATGCGTGGTCAAAATTAATATTACTAGATTGTACTAGGTCTGTCAAAAGAAATAACTTTAAAAAAAGTATCAATAGTGCGTTGCACCAAAGAGTTCACTCGCGGTAATGTTGGCTACTCTTCCCATACACATTACAGGGAAAGTGCAGGGGAGCCAACATTACGGCGAGGGATGGACAAAACGCACTCTACCTACCTTTGGCAAAGTATATATTAGGTATGTCAAATGCTTGATAGCAATATGTCAATAAGTGAAAGTAAAAAAAAACACAGACGTAATTTTTTTTTCTTTCTAAATCTATGATTTGAATAACGTTTACGTGGTATGTCACAAGAAATAATTAAGAAATATAAAGTACCTACATATGTCAAGGCCAGCCAAAGCTTATTAACTTACAGTTATTATGTCAAATGTTTGATAACTTTACATATTAAATTAATATGTTAAGTGAAAATAATAAGTTGAATAATATTTACTTTTGCATTTTTGGGTCCCTTAAAAAGTATTTTCACACTAATAGTATAAATGGAAAAGTTTGTGTGAGTGTGTATGTTTGTTACTCCGTCACACTAAAATGGTTAGACAGATTTGAATGAAATTTGGAATAAACATAGCTCATGGCCTCGATTAATAAATACATAGGCTACTTTCCATCATCATCATCACCACGTGGGTGAAACCGCGGGTCGCAGCTAGTCAACAATAAAAACGTTTTTCGATTAACCATTTCTTAAGTTTTTCCCTGAACATTCTTTAAAGAAGATATATATGAGCGATGTCGGTAGTTTATTGTAAACAGCTTAGCAAATACATAATCAAAGTAGGCAGCTATGTCGGTGATTGTGGACACAATATGAAAAAAAAAACTAACTTTGCGAGTAAATTATAATTATCTTAACATTACTTCATGCGAAGATATTTATCAGGACGGACACCGTCCATGAATTTCCTTTTGCGTGTCTGTGAGTTTGATCAACGCTCTAACTAGCACGTCAGATAATTCAGTTCGATTTCTGTCATCTTGGCAGTAGTACGTCATACGTCAATACAAAAAAATGTGTGTTGTAATGTAAAAATGTTGCACTATAGACAGGGGCGTAGCTATCGGAGGGCTAGGCGGTGCCATGCACCGGGGCCCTCAAGCTCAGGGCCTCAGATCCTGACCAGCAAACCTCAAACTGAACTTGCAAAACATTTTCCCTTCATAAACATACATGTAGTGTGTAGTTTTGAGCACAACAAAGAGCTGATGATAAAGTAGCTTTGTACCTTCAAAGTATTTATATTTTCACTTGGTAAAACCTAACCCAGTTTAGATAGGGCCCCATTTTTTTGCACCAGCGCCTTTGGTTACCTTGCTACGCCACTGACTATTGGCTTTAGGTTGCGATTGTTATTGTTGGTAAAACTCTTCGAAAGCACGTGGTTGTGCAAACTTTCGTAATTGAAACGGCAAGCGCGACACGACCGCGCTCAGATTATTTCGATAACCCACATTTTCAAATTCAAAACGTTAATTGCAGTTTCTATGCACATTGTATGTCTTAAATTGTGGAAATTACTAAAAATTCTTCTTTAGGTCCGAGTATTATTTCACGCAACAGGTGCTGGCTTATTATTACTATTTATAATAAAAATGCAAAAACAATTATTAGTATTGTACAAATTATAATGTCATGTAAATTCAAGTTATTTATTTCACGGAACATGGGGTGTTACAGTTTCAGTACCTAATTGTTAATAAGGTTCACCATGTTCCAACCCGATGATGTGCGAAATTTAAGATATAAGTATGTATTATATATAAATGGTAAAATACTTAATACAGAAAAGGCTTTTCAAACTTTACATTTAAGATCTTAAGACTAATAATAATAATTACGATTTAATTACGTACCCCGATTCCATGGGGCTAAATGAGACCCCTGACCCCTGGCTTGCCTTAACCGGCCGTCTGGGGATGGAAACCGCAAGATCTAAGAATCTAAGCTCCAGGGTGGAAGTGTTAAAGGGCATAACGCCGCGAGTAGCTCTTAGTGAAAGTGCAGCACATCTCTCTACACCCTAAGGTACCCACGCCGATGTTGCCCCTCCGGTGCCAAGATACGGCAGCCTTTATGGGGGGGCCATTTAGTGGATGGCAAGTCATCACCTGCCTAACTAATTTTGAGATGAGACACGATAAGGCAGGTGCCGTCTCTCATCCATTAGATCTGTTATACCATCCACAAGTTGTTCACCTCAATAGCCCAGACTTTTTAAATCCTATACTGTACAATAGTTTCATATTCCTTTTTATACATATTTCAAAGTTGCATGTATTTTATATTCAAAAGGGCCTCTTGGTGTTGGCTTCGACTCCACCAATGCCCACCAAATATCCGGGCTAGACCCGAGAATTGTTTGAAATAAAGCGTAGTAAAGTGTAGTATAGTCATGTCAAGTTTTAAATACCTTCTTCATATTAATGAATATTTACTTATTGGTATAAAAACATGAGCTATATTTAATATTTATATTATCTTTATAGCTATATAATTATTTTAAGTAGCTAACTGTAAACGGCGTTAACACTAAGACATATCTTTCCAAGGTTTAACGGTGATAATAGATATATGCTTTTGTGACTAAAATAATTATTATCAAATAAAAAAAAACGACTATTCAAAATTTGTATAATATGCAATATTGGTTACTCAGGTGGCAAAATATTGTCATCAAATGAACCAAATTTTCCAATTACATATTTGATTAAAAAGCCAAACTTCTAAACCAATTTTGATTAAATTACTATGACACTAGTCTGAAAATATATCGTTTCAATAAAAAAAATATTTTTCCAAGTCGGTTGATAAATAACGAAAATTTGAGGTAACAAACATAAAAAAATACTAACGAATTGATAATCCTTTTTTGAAGACAGTTAAACATCAAAACAAGAACTTGAGAATCCCCTCCTTTTTTGAAGTCAGTTAATAAGTATACATTTGCTCTCGTGACGTCATAGCCGGTACAAAAATGTGTTACGCAGGATTTAAACCACAGTTTTTTTTTGTTTAAATTATTTTTGTTTTTTTTTTTGTTTACGGCTGTCAAGGCATGTTTGTAAGAAATTTGTTGTAGCTACTTGCATCAATATGAACCCATAGCAACTGTGTTAGCAACTGCGACGCGGATTTCGACGCGTTGACATAATTAAAAATGTTCAATCACATATCTGTCACAAAACCTGGCGACAGAATTTCCTTCTCATTTCCGTTTACTTCTCTTTTCTGTGGTTTAAACATCGTGCTTGCGGTGTCTATCTTGGCAAAAGTCTATGCATTCATGTAAAGATAAAAAATTGGCAGCCATAATGTAGTAAGGTCAGATTTTATGGCGAGATGTGTTGAGGTAAATCTGCATTAATTTCATTAAGGTCAATATTTGACCTTACCTATTTTATTGCAATACTTATTGTTTATTGTGCAGCCCATTTAATTAATTTGAAGTTTTTTTTATATACAGGTTTACGCGGAAAGAATGTACAGGGGCCTTACCCCTAGCTCGAAAAGTTGACCCGCATAGGTGTTATTTTTCTAAACGGTACCATCAACTACGATAAGCGGTAGTTGTTTGATAGCCGCCAAGCTTTGCTATTTTCACGCACACACGCAAAGTAAAACGGATTTTCGTTCGTTCAAGTTAGACGCTTTTAAACGATGCCGCTTAAATGAGTTGGTTAATTTTAGGTACCTATCAGGTACCTACTAGAAGTTGGCTCGCAAAAGTGAAGCTAGGGGTAAGGCCCCTGGATGGCAATGCACTGCACTCGTCACCCCGAGATATAAGATGTCAAATCTCTGTGTGCCCTGTAATTTCGCCGGAAACATAGCCCTTCAATCCGGAACACAGTAGTATTTGCACACTACTGCTTGGTGTTTGAATAACTGGCAAAGGATTGTTATGTAGAAAACAATCACTCAATAAAAAAATCTGTAACAGCATATCGACTTCAAAAAAAGAGAACGGTTCTATGTTCCACTGTATATTTTTAGATAGATAGAAACTCTTTATTGTGTACACCAGAAATAAAAATTACAAACAGATAGAAATCATTTTATTTATATTACACGGGAATTACTCACGTAAGATTAGGCCGGATACTCCGACTAAAGTTTCTTCCGTTATAAATAAATTCACATTTGTTGTATGGGGAGCCCCCTTAAATATTAATTTTATTCTGTTTTTTTTTTTTATTTGTTGTTATAGCGGTAACAAAAATACATCATCTGTGAAAATTTTAAGTGTCTAACTATCACAGTTCATGAAGTACAGCCTGGTGACAGACGGACAGACAGACAGACAGACAGACGGACAGCGGAGTCTTAGTAATAGGGTTCCGTTTTACCCTTTGGGTACGGAACCCTAAAAATAAAGTAAATAAGATAAGATAATATTTTTATTGACCAAAAGTTTTTATCTAAGCATAGAACTTCCTGTAGTAAAAAATATAATTGTTATTGAACTGTGGAACTGGCTGGCACCCATACTAGTGATTAAACTATGCTACAGGTGCCAGACAGAGCCCTCCGCCAAGAACCAAATACTCAGTAAATGTGATCAAACAAGTGAAACCAAGGCACGCAGCATGTCAATACCCGATGTGTGTCAGTTGATTAGATCAACCTTGAGTCGGAGACTGCTGGCTACACTGTGCTCTGCAACGGTAATACTTGACGTCATAACACGTTTTGGTCAGTTTGACTGACACAGATGTGTTTGTGGTATTGAGGTTTGTATGTGTGGGAGAAGAGTTATATGTGATCATCGAGCTTATAATTACATATCAATATAAAAAACCGACTTCATAAAAATGACAGAACTGGATCAAATTGAAATGGGACCACACGCGAAACATCTACTTTCAAACAAAAAAAGAATCATCAAAATCGGTTCACCCAGTCGAAAATTCTGAGGACACAAACATTAAAAAGACAGTCAAATTGATAACCTCCTCGGAAATCGGAAATATTTGGAAGTCGGTTAAAAAGTGGACGTTTTGCCAATAAGGTGTTGAACGCCCGAACAAAAGACATCAACGCGGTCCTTCCGTAACTTTCGTTACACTTAACTAGCTGCATCTCGTGGTTACACCCACGTTATATACCTCCTTCCCACAACGACAACGGGCAATGAAGAGAGCTATGCTCGGAGTTTTTTAGCGCGATAGAATCCGAAACGTGGATATTCGACATAGAACCAGAGTCATCGACATAGCTATTCAAATTTGCAAGTTGAAGTGACAATGGGCAGGCCACATCGCTCGAAGAACTGATAACCGATGGGGAAGAAAAGTTCTTGAGTGGAGACCACGAACCGGAAGACGCAGCGTAGGTTGGCCTCCCACTAGATGGACCCACGACATCGTGAGAGTCGCGGGCATCCAGTGGATGCAGATGGCAGGTTGTCGTTCAGTGTGGATGTTAAAGGGGGAGGCCTATGTTCAGCAGTGGACGTCTTCTGGCTGACAATTATGATGGATAATTTGTTATTTCTTGATATAATATATCAATTTTTTAATCAGGCAGGTGTCTTTATTAACTGAACAAAATACAAGCTTACACTAACATTACATAAACAGTTAGACTGTCCATAGACCGTTGAAGGTCTAAAGACAATCCAAATGATCAAGCACACTATCAGTTGGCAGCGTACCCAGCATGCTGGCGGCATTACCTTGAATGGCAATGCTTATGCGTTGAGCCAGATACACGCCAGCATTTTGGTCATGCGTTGCGTTAACCTAGCGCTCTGAAAGATTTAAAAAAATTAGGTGAGTTTCCGGACCCCAGAGCCCAATGTCTCGACCCCAAACGCCTCAAATATGTAACCACTGCCGAGGTTAGCATATTTGCGCCGCTTGTGCTGCTCTGCCGAATTATCAGCTGCACCAGCCCTACCCTGTGTCTCAGGAAGATGTGACGGTGCCAAAGTATCGACACAAGTCGCGTCCCATATAAGGGGCCGCCCCAACATCCAGGGAATAAGTGTCATACCGTCAGGCCTCCTTCCTCTTTATATATCAATGTATAGACATCAATTCTTTGTTCTTGTTTTTTCGTAGACAAAGTATTTAAACACAAAAACAAAAACAAAATGTTGATCGGATCGCTACCAAACTTCACAGGATTACTCGCTAGGCTAATTTGATGATTGCCTGAAAATTTCATTAAATTCATTCCAGCCGTTTTGGTGTTCACCCATATAACATATATACATATAAATACACACCGTGCAGTGCTCCACAGAATGCTGGCAGCATTATCCCGATCGCAAGGCTCAATTTTTGAGAAAAATATGCACCAAGGGCCTTTCGGCTAACTCTAACCGCGGGCTCCAATTAGCGCAGTTTGCAAAATCAGGCGAACGCGAACCTTAACGCGCCGAGATACGCGGTCGCGCAACTTTTCATTTAAACAGAATCGCTTATAACAGGTAGGCGTAAGGCCTTGAGGGAATTATATCATGAAAATCTGATGCACACTCTCCGAATTGTTTTTCTTACCTTTATGAATGTTTTATCTAAAAATCCTGAAATATACATTTATTTCACAGATTTTTTTATTTATACATATACTTACCAGTACTGCCATCTTGACGCAAGTTTTCGTATTATTTTCCCACTACTGTAACGCGTTTTCCATTCATTCACAGAAGGCGAGGTTTAAAACATGAATGGGAATAATTTATGCAGCAAAAACCAGATGTCGCTACATCTGTTTGCGTCATTTTTCGTACTCCGGAGGAAAATATATTAAGCTGACAAACGTTGTCCTACCCAAAAAAACATTCAATTTTTCCCGATTTTCCAAATTTTCAGGCAAATAAAAAAAAGCGAACATAACAAATAAAATTATTCAAATCGATCAATCTATTTTCGAGTTTTTGCGAGGCTAACGCACCGGCACAGCAATTGATTTTTATATACATACTCACAGGGCTACTGATGGGAATCTGTTAGCACCCTCCTAAAGGCGATCTAAGTACATCAAAACAACCAACAAAAACTCTTTTCGTCACGTTTTCCATACTTCGTCCATATATTTCTGTAGATGCACAGTTCCATCCAAAATCGAACAAAAAATTGTCCCAAATAAAATTTTACGACATTTAGAAAAATCAGAAATGAAACAACACATGTCGAAAAAAAGTGTATTAAAAAATGAAACCTAATGAATTACAATAAAGCACAAATTCGTTAGAGCAAATGAGGGCGAAACAAGGACATCCAGATAGATTATGATAGACAGTTGAAATTTTCACAGATGATGTATTTCTGTTGCCGCTATAACAACAAATACTAAAAAACAGAATAAAATAAATATTTAAATGGGCTCCCATACAACAAACGTGTTTTTATTTTGCTCGTTTTTGCTCGATATTTATAACGGCAACAGGTAGACGCTTGAAATATTCACATAATATTGAGTTATAATATTCCCTTTCATAATAAATAATTAAATTAAAATAAAATTAATATTTAAGGGGGCTCCCATACAAGTAACGTGATTTATTTGCGGTTTTTATAGATAATGGTACGGAACCCTTCGTGCGCGAGTCCGACTCGCACTTGGCCGGTTATGTCTTTATGTGAAATAAATGTATCTTTATGTGTTGTTTCAGGTCCGGTTCCTTTAGCGAGGAACATCAGACACCTGCCGTGCGTCTCCAGACGGAGTGGTCAGGAGGGTCTGTGCATGTTCGCTATCGATTGCCTCAAGGCTAACGGAACGCACCTCGGCACTTGCATCGATAGGTAAGAGCAACTTGCATCGACAGGTTACATCAACTTGCATCGACCGGAAACATCAACCTGCATCGACAGGTAACAGCAACTTGCATCGACAGGAAACATCAACTTGAATCGACAGGTAACAGCAACTTGCATCGACAGGTAACAGCAACTTACATCGACAGGTAAGAGCAACTTGCACCGACAGGTAAGGAACAATTTGCATTGACAGGAATAGAAAACTTCTATCACCAGATGAGGAAACTTCTATCGACAGTAGGAACAACTTATATCAACAGGTTGCTAAGTCGAAAGGAGGTTATTGTACTTATTACCACGAACAACTTTTACTATGGGACATCCTGAAGTCACGAGAAAAAATCTGCTGTTCCCTAGAAAAATGGCCTTCACACTCAATAAAATGTATGGAACAGTAGATTTTTTATTCACGGTTTCAAAGTCAGCCCCATTGTTTAATTTGTTCATAATGATGAGTATAATGACCTCATTTCTGCTTAGTATACGCTTTCTGCGTAACCCTGTAGAGTACGCGGTCAATTTTTGACCAGAAATGTCCCACGAGAATCCGAGACAAAGATTAGTTATATAAAAAGACGTATAGGAGGTTTCTAAATGCAGCGCTTATAATATAAGTACGATGCTGGAATCATATTTATTTCTCTTTTTCGCAGGTTCTACTTCGGATCATGCTGTCAGGTCCCAGACAAGACAATCATCCCACAAATACTAACAAATCACATCGACGATAATTCAATAGACAACGCCAACTTCGTCCACCCACAAACTGAAGACAAGATCCACAATAAAATACCAGAACTATTCCCCACCAGAAAACCAACAACACAAAAAGTCGAAACAACAACAAGAGAAGCAACCGAGAGAACGGAATCTATTGAATTAGAAACAAAATCGGACGAACAAACTACGATTGACAATAGAATTATCAACGACGAAAAAATTACGACAGCTGTAGTCTTCGAAACAACAACGAAATTGTTGGACAAGACTGAAAGGCCGGTCACTGAAGTGCCTATAAAACTGTCGACTTTCCAAACAGTATCTGGAGAGATAAGTACAGTTAGCAGTACTGAAAAGACTCAAGATATATCAGAAGTAACAGAAACAACGGTTTCAACGACAACAACCACTAAAAAACCAACAAGAAAACCTGTCAAACCTTTTACAAGGCCTACTTATAAACCTTTCAATAATACAAGGCCTTTATATACTCTATCAACTTTAAAACCTAAACCACCGATAGCCCTTTATAATACAACCAGAAAACCACCTTACAGACCCCCACCAAAACGTCCAACAACTAAGAAACCCTTCCCAATACCGCCGAGGCTAAACATCACAATACTTCCTCAATCTACTAGCTCAAAACCTATGTTAACTAGACCATCATCTGTGTCAATCACATACATAAATACTACACAAGTATCAACAACTACAGAAGAACCTAAAACAACAACGACGACCACAACAACTACAACAGCTCCAACAACAACAACAGAAAAAGTAATTGAAACGACCGAAGCTGTATTAGAAACAACGCTGGCAACCGAAGTGCCACGAACGGAAACAACAGAAAAAACGGAAAAAGCAACAACAGAATCAGTAGTTGAAACTGTAACTGAAACGGAAAAAGAGACAACCGTTTCTTTAGAAAAGGAAACAACCATCCACGATCTAGATAGGGAGTCCCAAAAACCAGATGAAGAAAAGGAAACGACTTTGCAAGACGTAGAAAAGGAAACGACACAAGAAAGCGACAACGAAACAACTAGTCAAGACTCTGAAAAAGAAACTACAAACCAAGATGAGCAAAAAGAGACAACTCTTCAAGAAGTAGTCACAGAAAAAGAGACTATAAAACCAGTGACAGAAGGCGATGTTCCTTCAACGATAACAGAAGGTACAACGTCTACATCCACTGACTATCCTCCATTGATGACGTGGACAAATACTGTTGATGCTGTCACTAAAGCACCTGAGAAAGTAACGGAACCTTCTGACGGTTAGTAATTTATCTTATTACAAGTTTTTATAAAGGTTTTCATATCCATCAATAATAACATATTAGTACAATGATGTTGGCGCAAAACTTTGTAGATAATAAATGTTTATTTTAAATGTGAAATATCAAAGAGGCTGTAGGAACTAGGAACAAACCTTGTAGAATGGATCATATCAATGTAGTTAAGGAAACAGAGTCAAACCACAGACCTTGTTCAGGGTAATAGATACCATCTAGCGCATAAATATAGGACAAGAGCTAGCGGTCAGTTTCACTAGGGTTTATTATCAACTATATTCAACCTCAATTATCCTGTGGTTTACACATTTTTGTGTCAGATTCAATTATTTTAACAGAACTAGCTGCGTCCCGTGGTCTTACCTACTATCCTGGACCAACCGTTATTTTTTTACTACTTCTGGGGCCTTACGCCCATCTCTAAACGCGGGCCCGAATAGGTGCAGTTTGCAATATCACGCGACCGCAAACCGTATCTCGGCGCGTTAAGGTTCGTGTTCGCGTGATTTTGCAAACTGCACCTATTCGGGCCCGCGTTTAGAGTTGGGCATAAGGCCCCAGAAGAATTCCCTGGCTATATGAATCCCCTGGAAATATTCGGTCGCGGCACGACAAACTCCCTCTATGGTTACTTGCTATCTATCGATTATTTAATGGACGTTTCATCAATTCTCGTATCAAATACGAGTACACGGTCGGCACGAAAATTTATACAAGATATTATTTAAAAGCGATTTGGATTTCAAAGATGACAAGGTCATGGGCCAAAAAAGGAAAAGACATCTCAGTTAAAATAACCACTACCTCTCTACGCGGGACAATTGTAATTTTTTTATTTATATCACACGGGAATTACGTAAGATTAGGCCGGTTACTCCGACTATAGTTTCAACCGCATTCGGCGATCTTTATCAATGTGAATGCGCGCGCGCGACTGCGTCTCGGTTTATGTTTTTTTTTTTGTTATTTTCCTACTCCATAGTCCAACTCCTACACCAAAACGGTAGTTCAATGACTCAAAAAGCCTCTTGTAGAGTAGCGCTAAGTAATTATTTATTTGATAATGATTATACGGCGGCGTTATCTGACTCAGCGTGAAAAGAACGTATGTAGGTAGAATAAATATTTGCTTTTGATTCATAGTGTTTTTTTTATTACAAGCTTTTTATTGTCGGTATGGGTCAAACTTTGCAACTGAATTTTAAAACAGTTATCCCCAACCGATTGAACTAAAATGTTGCATACACGTTTAGTTTGGATGAGTTGCCATTATGGTGCGTGGTGAGCTAAGTGACGTCATTCTAAATCCAATATGGCGGACGCCCCAAGATGGCGACAACAGTTTTGAGGGTTCCGTACCTAAAGGGTAAACGGGACCCTTTTACTAAGGTTCCGCTGTCCGTCTGTCACCAGGCTGTATCTCATGAACCGTGATAGTTAGACACTTGAAATTTTCATAGAATATGTATTTCTATTGCCGCTATAACAACAAATACTAAAAAATAGAATAAAATAAATATTCAAGTGGGCTCCCATACAACAAACGGGATTTTTTAGCTCGTTTTTGATCGATATTGATAACGGCAACAGGTAGACGCTTGAAATATTCACAGAATATTTAGTCTTATATTCACTTTAAAAATAAATTATTAAAATAAAATTAATATTTATGGGGGGCTCCCATACAACAAACGTGTTTTTTTTGCCGTTTTTATAGGTAATGGTACGGAACCCTTCGTGCGCGAGTCCGACTCGCACTTGGCCAGTTTTTATTTTTATCTACCATCATGATATGGGTATCAAATGAAAGGGTTTGCTGAGAATAATACGCAGTTTTTTTTTTTATACGTAAGTACGTAATATTATAATTAAGTGGTAATAGTTTTAGGTTTTAAATAACTGTGTTATCAATTAATTCTCAACATAATACCTTAAAATATACCGTGTTTTTTATATATTTGAAATGTTGTTCCACACTCGAGGAATCACTATTTAAATGTTAAAGACAAATAAAAAAAAATAACGTCTGCCATCACTGAAAACGTTTTTTTTTTTTCGTTTAGTATCATGGATACGCCCGGAGCGCTCTATCGCCGTGGGGCAGCGTAGCTTAGTGTAAATAAATTCATTTATTTCATGTTATTTTACCCGTTATCATACATACATGTAAAAAAAGAAGTCAATTAAATAAAATAGACAATGTCATGTAAAAAAATACATAAAACACACATAAAATGAATTGATTTTGAAGGCTTTAATTGCCAGAGCTAAATTATTCAAAATAACGCTGTCCCTTTTTTACCAGACATATTAGTTAAATGGTCCTTAACTGTTGGCCTTTTGAAAAAAACTCAGATTCACACAGCGGGCATTGGAGAGAGCTATAACTCGGAGTTTTTAGAATCCGAAACGGGATATTCGCCAAAGAACCAGAGTCACCGAGAGCTTTTAAAATTTGCAAGTTGAAGTGGCAATGGGCAGGTCACATCGATCGAAGAACTGATAACCGATGGGAACACGAACCGGAAGACGAAACGAGTCGCGGTCATCCAGCGGATGCATTTGGCAGGTTGTCGTTGAGTGTGGACGTCTAAGGGGGAGGCCTATGTTCAGCAATGGAAGCCTTCTGGCTCAAGGTGATAATGATGAAGTTAGATAAATATAGCAATACTTTAGTTAGTTTAGTCCCGTCAACTAAAACCTCAAAAATTTAATACAATATCAATGACAGACAGAAGCACTTAGTACCTACCTTTTGTGTGAGTCAATATCTGAACGGCGGTGTTATCTGACAAGTTCGAAGTGTGAAAAGAACGTTAGGAATGTCTTTGAGTGAGTCATACTTTGACTCATGGGTTTATGGATAGAGTAAATATTTTTTTATTTTAGTCTCTGTTTATCTTTTTTGTGGGTTTCCTGCTGTTTAAATGAGAACGGTAGACTTGACTTTGATATTGGAAGTTTTAGGTTTTGTATAGGCAAGTTAGTTCTAACTAAGCTGCTTAGTAGAGATGAAACGGATATCCGGTAACTATCCAGTATCCGGCCTATCTGGCCTAAATTTGCTATTCAGTCGGATACCGGATATTAAGCGCGTATTCAGCTGGATACCAAATAAAAAGACGACATACCAAATTAAATTCTTAATACTTTTATAATAACCTCAAACTACAATAGCACGTTTACAATAACCTCAAGTACCGTGTTTGCAATCAATTCGACAAGTCAATGAAACACTTGCGAATGTTGCTAACGTCGCTCATGAACAAAAAAAACGAATTCACCCGAGCTCGCCCGATCGTTCGTGTGCCACCTACGCAAGCTTACTCGTCACGATGCGCCAATCGGCAATGTTCGGCCGGATATCCGGCTATCCACATCCGGCTTCAAGATTTGCCGGATATCCGATATCATCGCTCGGTAACAAACATTCAAAAAAGTACAACCTGATGGCTCGCCTGATGGCTTTTCACGCTTGCCACAGCTCAACGCCACTCAGAATTTTGAACTTCAACAGTTCAAAACCCTGGATGGCAATGCACTGCGCTCGTCACCCCGAGATATAAGATGTCAAATATCTGTGTTTGAAGTTTTGTTGAAGTTGGTTAAAAATCACCGTAAATTCAAGTTCCCACGATAATCATGATAACAGTATTGCCATTGTAATGAATAGTTATAATAAATAGAAAGTGAGGTATCATTTCACTGTATACAATGGTTTGACCCGGGCGCGCTCGTGTTGACCGCGATACGTGAGCCGCGTGGTAACTAGGACTGTCTGTTCGTATCAGAGAATATTCCGGGTGAATCAACTTTTACTAAGGAATAAAAAATAAAACCGGCCAAGTGCGAGTTGGACTCGCGCGCAAAAGGTTCCGTACTATCTATAAAAACGGCAAAAAAATCACGTTTGTTGTATGGGGCTTAAATATTTGTTTTATTATAATTTAATTATGTGCAATATAATAAAATACAGATAATAAGTAATAAAATATATTTAATTATTTATTTTTAAATTTAATATATATAACTAAATATTCTGTGAATATTTCATGGGTCTACCTGTTGCCGTTTTCAATATCGAGCAAAAAAATCACGTTTGTTTTTTTGAGAGCTTGTTTTTTTGTTTTTTTATTATTTGTTGTTAAAGCGGCAACAGAAATATATCATCTGTGAAAATTTCAACTGCCGAACTATCACGGTTCATGAGATACAGCCTGGTGACTGACGGACGGCGGAGTCTTAGTAATAGGATCCCGTTTTTCCCTTTGGGTACGGAACCCTAAAAAGAGTTGTTCTGGAATCTCTTGTTTTTTTTTTATCGCGATTTCAGGATTAGTCCCAAAGCCAAAGTTGTTTATATGTGAAAGAGTTTATTTTTTATGATACTGGGTGACGAGATGAGCGAAGTCGCTCGCCTGATGGCTCTTCACGCTTGCCCATAACAGCTCAACGCCACTCAGAATTTTGAACTTCAACAGTTCAAACCCTGGATGGCAATGCACTGCGCTCGTCACCCCAAGATATAAGATATCAAATCTCTGTGTGACCTGTAATATCTCTGGAAACATTGCCCTTCAATCCGGAACACAGGAGTGTTTGCACATTACTTGGCGGTTGAATAACTGGCAAAGGTGTTGTACTTCCCCAAGCGGACCCCTGCAAAAGAGTCCTACCACTACAAAACACTAGATTTAGATAGCTCTACTTTCGTCTTTGTTCTTTTATAATCCACAATCGAGACCTAGTCAAGCTTTTGCTAGAGTTTAACACGGTTTCGCGTTTCTGGCGAGAATCCAAACAGTTTAAGCTTTCACGACCACAGCTCGACCGACAAAACGTGCTTTTCGTGACTGCAGTGTTACACTTTACATTTGAGAAAAGTCATCATCCTCATCAGCCTGTTTGTCCCACAGAAAAGAGAAGTAAATAGAACGGATATGAGAAGGAAAATCTGTCGCCAGGTATTGTGACATAAATAAGAATGTTCATTCTTATAGACAACGCGTTGAACTCCGTGTCACAGTTGCTAACACAGTTGCTATCACGCTAATATCATATTATAGGTATATGAAAGTTAGGATGGATGGATGGATGGATGTTTGTTACTCAATCACGCATAAATGACTCGATGGATTTGAAATTTGGAATATACATTGCTTATAACCTGGATTAACACATAGCTACTTTTCATCATCATCATCAGTGATTTTCATCACCACGCGGGTGAAACCGCAGGGCGCAGCTAGTGGGTTTATATGGCCACAATAAATTTCTTACAAAAATGCCTTGACAGCCGTTCTAAATTAAACAAAAAAAAACTTTTCTGTGGTTTGTCCAATGCTCGGCGTAGGCCTCTCCAAGGCGTCCACCAACATGCACTAGGCCAGCTTGGTGGATTAGGGCCCCTCCTCTCCCTCTCTCTCTCTCTCTCTCTCTCTCTCTCTCTCTCTCTCTCTCTCTCTCTCTCTGAGAGAAGGCCTCAGTGCCAGCAGCAGGAACATGAAAGGCTGATAATGAAATCGGATACCTGCTAAAGTTTTAAATTCAAAAATCTAGCGAAAGTGATCAGAATTTTTGGTTTATATTCAGCTTTTTAAATTTGTAGTGGTAGGACTCTTTTGCAGGGGTCCGCCTGGGGAAGTACCACACCTTTGCCAGTTATTCAACCACCAAGCAGCAGTGTGCAAACACTACTGTGTTCCGGATTGAAGGAAAATGTTTCCAGCGAAATTACAGGGCACAGAGATTTGACATCTTATATCTCGGGGTGACGAGCGCAGTGCATTGCCATCCAGGGTTTTAAAGTTTAAAATTCTGAGTGGCGTTGAGCTGTTATGGGCACGTGTGAAGAGCCATCAGGCGAGCGACTTCGCTCGACTCGTCGTATCATAAAAAAAAGCAATTGGAATAACTGGCACTGGATACTCTGTTCCAAGTGTATCACAAAACGTGCGGGGCCGCTTTCAAGTTATGCTGCTGCTTACATTGTGAACAGACAATATTTTATTTATATTACACGGGAATTAATCAAGTAAGATTGGGCCGGTTACTTAAAAAAAACGAACCGAAGACCGCATGCGGTTGAAACTATAGTCGGAGTATCCGGCATAATCTTACGTGAGTAATTCCCGTGTAATAGAAATAAAATATGTGAAAACCACGTCATTTTCCATAATAAAGACAATATTATTCTAAAGTTATATGATTATTTACGGGATATTTACCGTGGTAAGGTTGTGAAAGGAGCTCCCGATATTTCGGCGCAGTTACATGCATCATGTTCACGGGAAGATGTCTTCCCGTGAACATGGTGCATGTAACTGCGCCGAAATATCTCCTTTCGTCTCTCGGAGCTCCTTTCACAACCTTACCACGGTAAATATCCCGCAAATAATCATATAACATTAGTGAACAACCGTGATAGTTTAAAACAGTGTTTAATATTATTCTAAACAACTTTTTACGTTTTCAGAAATATGGTCTCCAATCACTCCTCCAGAAGGTTGGATTTTACTATCAAGCATTAAACCAGAAACAATTACAACAAAAACTACAACAACAACAACAACTGAGGCTCCAGCAACAGAACCCACCACAGAAGCACCACAACAAGAAACAACTATAAAAATCATTGAAACAACCGAAAAAGTTGTTGAAACTCCAACTGAAAACGTCGTTTCTGATGAACCTATACTAACAACTTTATCAAGCACAACAATCACAGAAGCTACAACAACTACGACAACCGAAACGCCAACAACTCAATCGACATCAACTACAACAATGTCAACAACTAACTCGTCAACAACAGAGCCGTCAACAACGCAAACGCTTCTAGAATTCACTGTCAACGTTACACTATCGCCAACTGTGCCGACGACAACTTCAAGCATTGGTTTGACAACATTCACGTCCGTTTCAACCGCTGACAACTCAACTAAGGCGAATGAAACAGAAACAACTTCAGCGTCAGCCGTCACTGAAACTCCTATCACAACAACCACTGAGATTTGTAAGTTGCCTTTTTTTCCAGAAAAAAGTTGTTTTATCTTAAAACTACTCAGCTAGCGTTATTGCATTCGGAAAATAAATGACACTTAATAGTTACTCATTTTTTTTTTTGTTTCAGCTCTGGAAAATTTGGGCAACGATAAGAACGATTACAAAAAAGGTAAGCAATTTTCTGAGACCAAGATATAAATGTTAATGGGTATTTGTTTAAACAAGGATATAAATAATTCTGCCATGTACAAACTAAAAGCAGTCAACGAACGTAAAGTCAATGTAAGTTGAACCCTATCTAGTTTCAGCACTAAGCTAGAGCATTGACTTATTAAAGTCAACTTACAATGGACGAGGACGTGTCGAATAACTGCTTTCTATGTTACGCGTGGCAGTATTACGCTTATAAACGCAGAAAGTTCTGCACACAAAGGTCTGTCTAAAAATGTGATCAAAAAAAAAAACTTATTGCTGCCTTTAAAATGTATTCATTTTGCACAAAAAAATATAAAACTATTTTGACTCTGATGTTTCTCGCCTGAAGTCCATTTGTCTGTTTGAAACCTTTTAACAACCGATGAACACATCTTGATGAAATTTTACAAGGAAATAGTTTGCATCAAGAGACATGATGCTGTTTATCTTGAAAAAAAAATGCTAGAAAAACTAGAAAATTACTGGTAATAAAGCGAGATACATCTAGTATTTTAATAGATTTATGGTTAAGGTGAAATTAGCGTCATTTTAATGTACCTCCTAGTAACAACAAACGAAAGGCATCTTTTTAATATTTTGAATGGGACGAATTTAGACAGCTTTAGTATATCAAAAATCCAAAATCATTCAAACTTAGAGCCATCAACTATGTACCCAATAAAAATAATCTATATACATAATAATAATTATATAATCTATATGCATATTATAACAATATAATCTATATACATATTAATAGGGATATACAATAAAATTTGCATGTTTAACTAATTGCCGCAAGAGATAACCAAACTACATGCCAATTATTTCAAAAGAAAAATAAAGCTTTTCTTTAAACGGTACCCTTTCTACTCACTAAATGAATTTATGAAATTAAGTATAAATGAAATTAAGTATTCTTATTTGTTATTTTGCGAAAAGGCCGGAAGGGTTCAAAATTTATGTGAAAATATACGCGTACGAAGTCGCGGACAACAGCACTAGCTATTATAATAAAAAAAAAACCTAGTGTCGGAGAAAGTCAGTGTTTTTTTATTTTTATTGCTGAATAAAAAATAGGCTTGCGCGTGGCCGCCAACTCGCCTGATGTTAAGCGATGATGCGGCCTACGGTGGATCACGCTTGCCTAGAAAAAAACGATTCACTCTTGACTTGAAGACTGAAGATTGTAACTATAGGGGAACACCCATTCAGGCAGTGCATTCCACAGACTAGCAGTTTGCACAATAAAAGTGGAATCAAAGAAATTCAATAAAAGGAATTTATTCCCTAATTTTCCACCCTTAGACATGGAAAATTGGACAACATCCTTAGACAACATCAAATTTCAATGGTACCCAGCACTAGTAGTACCACTACTAGCAGGTACCAGATGTAGTACTTCAAAAGTTTGTTGAAAACAAAAGTTTGTTAGAAATATTAAAAGAAAATGTTGTATTCAAGTTTTTACTATGTTATCTGTCACAACAAATGAACGCTTCAACCGAGTTTAAATCCATTTTTCTGAAGGTCTTCGATATACAATATACATCACTTGTTACAAGTTATACTCGTAATCATTGTAAAATAATAAATAAACAAAATAAAATAAGGAAGCGCTTCAGGCAGGTGTGGCAAATTGCTTTATATAATTATAGTTAACAACGAAGTGACGTCGGCAATTGTATTCGAGTTCATGTGAGAAATAATGTAGATAGATCTTACTTTAGTTAGCAACTGATAAAACAATTATAATCTAACGAACACAATGATTTCATCATCATCATCATCAGCCAGAAGACGTCCACTGCTGAACATAGGCCTCCCTCTTTAACCTCCACACTGAACGACAACCTGCCATCTGCATCCACTATATGCCCGCGACTCTCACGATGTCGTCGGTCCATCTAGTGGGAGGCCTACATACGCTGCGTCTTCCGGTTCGTGGTCTCCACTCAAGAACCTTTCTTCCCCATCACCGATCAGTGCTTCGAGCGATGTGGCCTGCCCATTGCCACTTCAACTTGCAGATTTTAATAGCTATGTCAATGATGTCAATGATTTCATAGGTTTTTGCAATTATTGCACATTAAATTAAACACTTTTATACTAGTACCATGAATTTATTTGCTTTGACAGATATAATAACATTGTTAAAAAAACTGATCATTTTTATTTAATTTTATCAACACCAATTTTTGGTTGGTTATATACTAATTACATCAAATAAATCAGAATGTCAATACAATAATAATTCGTATAAATAATAATGCGTCATTACCAACGTTGTAAAATGATTAAGATAATACAATGATTATTCTAACTAACCTATATTACCAGTAATATTATTTAAAATATTAATTTGAATTATTTAAAATAATAATAAAAAATTACCGCCGAATAATGAGACCGCCGTATGCGGTTGAAACTATAGTCAGAGTATCCGGCTTAATCTTACGTGAGTAATTCCCGTGTAATATAAATAATATAATAAATTACTTTTCTTAAAAAATATTAAGAAGTTCCTCACTCTGCAGCCCTAACCGGTACCGGTAGCTTGGGCCCTGCCCCACTGCTGGCAGCACTCTAGCTGGTTCTCTGGCGAATCACTTTCTTTCCCAATACGATTACGCAAAAATTAAAATAAATAATATAAAAAAAATATAAAAAAATATTATATCTTAATTTATATATTTATTCGAAATAAGAAATAATTCTACATTTAAATAGCTACACTCATACCAGTTTAAAAAAATAGTATTGTTTTTACAATAGTGTATGAAATTCATAAATTCTTACTTTTCTTACGTTTTATTGGTTTTTGAACGTATTTTTTTTACGTAGGTAGCTTGTAGCCACCACATGATATGTATAAAAAATATTTCACTTAGTATTTATCCATTTTTATTGTAGTAAAACGTCAGAGCTCATAGAAATTGTACCAGGTATACAATCGTAACAATCAATATTTATCAATCTGTTATTAATATAATAATAGCTGCCAGACTGTCAATTTAATCAGCTGTCATTGAAAGATAATTTATGAGTTATCGTAATTAAAAAATGTAATTTGTACAATTATGATTGTTTTATGGCGTGACAGTAGAAAGAAGTTGCAGAGGATACGGTTGGATACGATTCGATGTTTTTTTGTTGATTATCTACAATTTTTAGGGTTCCGTACTCAAAGGGTAAAACGGGACCCTATTACTAAGACTCCGCTGTCTGTCCATCCGTCTCTTACCAGGCTGAATCTCATGAACCGTGATAGTTAGACAGTTGAAATTTTCATAGATTATGTATTTCTGTGGCCGCTATAACAACAAATACTAAAAAACAGAATAAAATAAATATTTAAGGGGGCTCCCATACTACACACGTGATTTTTTGCTCATTTTTACTCGATATTGATAACAGTAACAGGTAGACGCTTGAAATATTCACAGTATATTTAGTTATATATTCACTTAAAAAATCAATAATTAAATTAAAATAAAACAAATATTTAAGGGGTGCTCTCATACAGACATAACAGACATGATTTATTTGGCGTTTTTATAGATAATGCTACGGAACCCTTCGTGCGCGAGTCCGACTCACACTTGGCTGGTTATCATGCCCGATTTGCACAATTTGTCGTTATAAACTAAATTATTGATTATTCATTATTGGGATTAGTTCGTGGATAGTTGTCGAGTTACAGTGCTACCGCTAACACCATTTAACCATAACAACCTATTTAACCTAGTCGACCGACATTACTGTCTCAAATTCAATTTTATACATTAGTCGCATAGAAAAAAGCATTTTAGTTTTTTCCGAATTTTCGGTCAATTTTTTTTAATATTTTTTTTAAACGAAGTTTTTTTTTGTTATTTTTTTTTGTGCTTTGAAGCGTCCAAAACAAACAAAAAACAAATCGGTCAAGCCATTTTCAAGCTTTTGCGAGACACATATTTACCATAGATATAGGTTTTCGTTTCAAAAACGTTTCAAGAATAAACTTGCTTCGCGGAAAGTTTAATAGAAAGGATTCATCCCATATAATAAATGTCTAACTTTAGAGGCAAAATATTACTATTTTTTTATGGAAACGCACTCTTGAGCTAACCTATTCAATAAATAAACCGGCCAAGAGCGAGTCGGCCTTGAGTACAGGGTTCCGTACACCACAAAATACAAAAAGTAGTGCAAAAAGAAAACATCGCTCCCAGGCGGTCCCGACCTCGCCCTACGTTGCTCAACTTTGTAATGGACAGAAATTTGTCACCGACCCACACTTGGCCATTAAATTTTTTGTTATACTTTAGAGTGTGTACTATAAGCTTACTAAGTTTGGCGCTAGTACGTACCGTTTTTACATCTGAGCAAATACATTAATATACTTTTTTTTAAATTGTAAAATAGGCTTGCGCTTGGCCGCCAACTTGCCTGATGTTAAGCGATGATGTGGCCTACGATGGATCACGCTTGCCTAGAAGAAACCGATTCACTTTTGAATAGAAAACTCCCAGATTGTAACTATCGTTTGTTGTATGGGGTTTTAGTTTTCACTTTTTGACATAATTATTATTTCTTAGTTAATCCATGTTAAATTTACGTATTCTGTGAAAAAAAAAACTGGATATTTATTACGGTTCGAAAGATGCAGGCATTAAAAGGTAGGACGGACAGACAGACAGCGTAGGCTCAGTAATAGTCTCGTTTTTTCGCTCTGGGTACGGAACCCTAACTCACATTAAAATCAGTTCACAGTCGGCAAAGATATCGCGTATCATACACACACAAAAAAACGATCGCATTGAAAACCTCTTTATTCCGTAAAACCTCTTTGGTCTGTAAAACTATTAGTCATAGAGATCAACCTATTCAATGATTACCTATCTACCTAAATATAGAATATTATTCGGACTTGCCTAACCGTAATCTAAAATTAGAATATAAATTGATTAATGTCAAAACAGTACAATTACATAAATATTAACTGTATTAACCTAAACATTTTTGACTTCGTTTTCGTTTTTGTTAAGCTCTCATAGCCTGGGTCCACCTAGGTTAAAGACCCCAGTACCTGACAATTTGTATCTGACTAAAGCCGCATTTATTAACTAAAAAAAAGAAAAAAGGAGCCAGATTCACACAAAGAGTTGACACCGAGCGATGCGCACGCCATTGCCAAGGCGAAACGCAAGGACGTGTAAAACTCGTGTGTTGGTTTACAAATTTTTAAAACTATGTAATTCTACCACAGATTCATAAATAACTAAATAGTAGACGCTTTAAAACAATACTTTTTCATTCACGTGCTAAAGTTGCCAGGAAGAATGTGTTTCAGTGCCAAGGTTGTGCGGACAATTAAAAAATAAAAATGTCATGGGAATTCGATGACGGGTGTTTATAGTGCAGTTAAAAAAATAACAACTTTAAAACTTGAAATAACTTTAATCAGCATTCAAAGTGACTAAAAAGAAAAGACAATATTAACTGACGATTTTCCTCTTAAAAAGTGTTCCATACAAAAACTTTAGGTTATTATATACATAAAGTAAAAAAAAATGCATGAAAAAGTTAAGATCTAAAACTATACATGAAATGACGCTAATTGATACAAAATAACAACTAGTAAAAAAAATGTAAATACTTAGTGCAATATGATTGAGACAGTTTTTATTGGATCAAAAGCAATTAATGTTTTGCTGATCAAGATAAAAACCCTAAAATAAAAAATAAAACAAGACTCCTGTTGACGTTTTTATGCTTACTGTCAGGCTGGGACTTAAAATAATAACCTATTCGTATTCTTTTTGTAATAATTAAGCCTTGTAGTATATTAATCTTGCAATTGCCATTAGTTTTAGAAAATACATAAGTGTTGATGTGCAAACACCAATCTTCTCTTGAGTTTTTATATTTAAATAGTTATTAGATAGCTATTTTTAATATATTTATATATATATATTTTTTAATTAATTTTATTTTTATTTTTATATTATTTTTACTCAGTTAAAACTTTACCATAGACTATTCAAAATTAGTGCTTTACAATCAACTAAATAAACCATTACTAACCGAAAACCGAATGAAAAAAAAACTTTTCTCACGAGAAAAAGTGTAAAAAAGTCCACATGTGAAAACAATTTACTTTTTCAACGTTCTTTTAAATAATCGAACGGGATTTTTGAATAACGTCAAAATCAAAAATGACAGCAGAAAAGGTTTCTTTTTAAAATTAGAAAGCTATAGATAAAAAATGCTGATAAACTCTACGCTTCTCCTGCTGGCAGTCTGCGGGCGGCGGCTGTGGCAGGCGCCTACTGGCCGGATCGTTGGAGGAGACAAGAGTGGTTTCGGCATGTGGCCATGGCAGATCTCCTTGCGCCAGTACAGAACTTCAACCTACCTGCACAAGTGCGGAGCTGCCCTGCTGAACGAGAACTGGGCCATCACTGCGGCGCATTGTGTTGAGCAGTAAGTTTTGGGCGAAGAAAGCGAAAATCTTTGCGAGACAAGCCTTATGGCTACTGTTGCGATTCAGTTTATATGATTTCAAACCGTATCTCGGCGCATTAAGATTCACGTTCGCGTGAATTTCCGAACAGCGCTGTTTCGAGTCCGCGTTAAGAGGTAGTCGTAAGACCAGGTCCATCTTGCAAATGTTTCCGCTTCGATATATTCCAACCTCTATCCATCTAACCTAGTGTATGACACAAAATTTTTGATAGTGTATAAGCGAAGCGAGCGGAAAAAAATTGAAGGCATCCAGTTAGGAGGCTATTAAATACAGATAAATAGTCTCCTAACGATCAATCAAACGATCTCTAATTTAGAAGTAACTTTTTTTACATATAGAATAGATCTACGTTTGTCCACCATCTCGCCTGATGGTAAGCGACTAGATTAATCCTCTACTCTACTATATTCCAGCGTGCCACCATCCGAGCTGCTGGTCCGTCTGGGTGAGCATGACCTGGCGAATGAAGACGAGCCATACGGATTCGCCGAGCGACGAGTACAGATCGTCGCCAGCCATCCGCACTTCGACTCAGCCACATTCGAGTACGACTTGGCTTTACTCAGGTCAGTGAAATTTTCCAAGAACGAGACTATCGCAAGCTTCAGCTCAGTGAGTTTTTTTTTTTTTTTAAATTCAGTAAGATTTGCTAAGGACGAGTCTAGCATAAGCTTTACTCAAATCAATTATATTTGCTAAAGACGAGCCTAGCATAAGTTTTACTCGAGTCAATTATATTTGCCAAAGACGACTCTAGCATAAGCTTTACTCAAATCAATTATATTTGCTAAAGACGAGTCTAGCATAAGCTTTACTCAAATCAATTATATTTGCTAAAGACGAGTCTAGCATAAGCTTTACTCGAGTCAATTATATTTGCCAAAGACGACTCTAGTATAAGCTTTACTCAAGTCAATTATATTTGCTAAAGACGAGTCTAGCATAAGCTTTACTCGAGTCAATATTTGCCAAAGACGACTCTAGCATAAGCTTTACTCAGGTCAGTGAGATTTGCTAAAGACGAGTCTAAAAGCCGTAACAGACATGTCAACTTGGCTGACCAAGCGCCGTCTGACCAACGGGAGAGTTTTTTTTCTCTTTCTCTCCCGTTGGTCAGACGACGGTCCGTTAGCCAAGTTGACATGTCCGTTAGCTACTCTACATAACCTTTACTCAGCTCAGTGATATTTGCTAATGACGAGTCTAGCATAAGCTTTACTCAAGTCAATTATATTTTAAGGACGAGTCTATTGTAAGCTTTACTCAGGTCAATGAAATTTGTTAAAAACAACATCTTTATACGCCTTTCCATAAAAGAAGTTTCGTGACACTTTTGTTAGATTGTGAACCATCTAATATAAAAACAAATAATAAGCATGCATTTGATTCATACGTGGTGATGAGCAGTTATATCAAACTTATTTTTGAGTGGTAGGACTCTTTTGCAGGGGTCCGCCTGGGGAAGTACCACACCTTTGCCAGTTATTCAACCGCCAAGCAGTAGTGTGCAAACACTACTGTGTTCCGGATTGAAGGGCAATGTTTCCAGCGAAATTACAGGGCACACAGAGATTTGACATCTTATATCTTGGGGTGACGAGCGCAGTGCATTGCCATCCAGGGTTTTGAACTGTTGAAGTTCAAATTCTGAGTGGCGTTGAACTGTTATGGGCAAGCGTGAAGTGCCATCAGGCGAGCGACTTCGCTCGTCTAGTCACTCAGTATCATAAAAAAATTAAAAACTTATTTTTGAGAATGTCTAATACAAGAATAAGAATACGTTTATTCCAACACTGTGTATAAATGTCCTTAAAAATAAGTGGATATAAAGTTTCAACATTGGACCCATTTCGGGCGTGCTATACTAATTGCAATACGTACTGATCGATGAACACAATTAGGTACACAATAATGGAATGACAGTCTTTGAATGCACTGTAGAGAAATACCATCGTTAACAAAAAGTGACATTGATAAGCCACAAACGATTTTTTGGCACACAAAAATATTTCTGTAACCTACAAAATAAAGTACTTAATGACTGTCCATATAAATATTTATTATCACAATCATTATCAGACGTCACGTCGGGTGTGAATGTTGAGCCGTTTTTCATGAACTTGTAACAAAGGTCAAGTGCAGTGGTGAGTGACCGCGCACTGTTTGGGACGACTAAAAAATGTGACAGGCGTGTTTCTAGTACGATTTTCTTGGGTTCCGTGGTCTGAGTTTAAGTAGGCACTACAATAGGCTAGATCAGTGTTTTTCAAACTGGGTCGCGGGGATTGCGAAGCCTCGGTAAAAGAAAAAAAAAGAAAGTTAAATAAATATTTTACAAAGAAAAATTAATACATGAATAATTATAAAAATAAAAAAAGGTTGTACGTATTTGATATTTGTAATATAATAAAATACTGATTATAATCTGTGGAAGGTAGGGGGTCCCGATTTTTTTTTTTCACACTAAGGGGGTCGCGTCGTGAAAAAGTTTGAAAACCACAGGGCTAGATGACTTTTTTAAATTGTCCTATTAAAATGTAGCCCATAAATATAGCTGATTAATGAAAACAAAATTAAAATCTGACCAAAATTAAGCAACTTAGAAGCATTTTAATGTCACGCTAGACAGAGAGTGCGAAATAGCAAATTATGACGTTACTTCTCTATACGCCATATAAATTCTATTCTGACAAGTATGGCGCACAGAGGCGTGACGTCATTTTTTATTTGGTGGGAAAGGGACAGAGTTTTCTCTACCAAAATTTTTAAACGCTTATTATATCAGAAGATGAAATTTGAATATTATATTCTACCTCTTAAGGAGGAAAATTAGAAATAAATCACGTTTAATCGTTTTGACCCCACTTTCCGTGAAGAATGTTTTTATTACTTTAAAATTTAATTTATAAGTATCGGGTTAGATATGTCTGTTGAGTTTAAAAAAACGACTATAGTTCTGTCAAAATTAAGATCATTCAGTTCCGTAGTTTAGCTATAGGTACATAACTATTCATGCTGATCAAGTAATTATGCAAAGGAACCCTAAAATCATACGAATTCGTTAGACGATTGAAATGATAACTGTTTTTGTGGAGTTTTATAAACAGCACTGGATTACTATTTATTATAGATCGCTTCCTACTGATAGGGCCTGTCGCAAATCAGAACCAGCATGCACACTATGAAAGGTTACTCAGAAGGAGTGTACTAAGCCAAACGGAGTTCATTGTATTCATCATTATCCAAATATTATCAAGTGACAAAATTAATTTGAATGGCATAATTAAATGGTATTTCTTCTTCTCTCTTATTTTTGATTTACCAACTAATCTAAAACTTAAAATCCGCAGAGTTTTGCAACCTAATAACTCAGAATACAGAAAGAATCGGCTTCTTCTAGGCAAGCGTGCTCCATCGTAGACCGCATCATCGCTTAACATCAGGCGAGTTGGCGGTCAAACGCAAGCCTATTTATACATAAACAAAAAAATCAGTTGTTCCATAAATTTCGTCGAGTGTCAATAACCGTTTTCTATGGAAAAGCCGTTTTTTTTTCGCGATTTCAAGGTTGGTCGCTTATTAAAAGTTTTCCATAAGGATGAGTATAGGTAACTGACCACTTTTGTCTTAGCACACCCTTTCTGTGTAACCTAGTATATTCGCAACAGTAGAGTCTGTGCGGAAAGAGAACCGTCGTGGCGAAAAATGGAACTACAAAACAATATGATTTTGATTATTATATTAATAGGTTGTATTATTTAGACAGAATTTTGTATCAATTTATTTGACAAAGTGTAGAAATATCAAGAATCATAGTCGCGCTATAATGACGTAACAGTGTTGTCACCATAGCAAATACGTTAAAAAAACACAGTTGCGCCCTCAAATTTTATGACGGTTCTCTTTCCGCACAGACTTTAACAATATATTTCTGTCTGTTAGTTTGTTATCTTTTCACGACTAAACAGCTGAACCGTTTTTGATGGAGTTTTGTTCATAATGATCAGTACCACAGCCGAACTCTTTTGGTTTAGTAGCTACATCCTTTCCGCATAACTTTGTACATATATAATTCATATTAGTGTAAAGTGTGATAATTTATGAGAGGTAAAATTCTCAGGAAGTTTTGTTTCCAAACGCATTGAACGATGCAAAACATAATTTGGAATTCCCAATCAAACAAAGATAATATAAGTATTATTGCAATCAACCCATTGGGGTCAAGTAAAAGGATATGATCTCTGCGTAAGATTTCGGAAATCCCCAGTAGAGCATATTGAGGGTAAAGCCACAGAATACAAAGCTTAGGTACACAATAAATCTTGAACTCGGTTTCCCGGATTTCATTTTCGCATCAACGTTTTTAATTATTCTTTAAATAAACAAGTATAAAATTACGAATAGAAAAACCGACTTCATAAAAATATCAGAACTGGACCAAATTGAAATGGAACCAAACACGGAAGCAAAATCGGTTCACCCAGTCAAAAAAGTGACGTAAAAAAAACGGTCGAATTGAAAACCCCCTCCTTTTTGGAAGTCTATAAAAAATATATGTTTACAACCTCCAATAAAAGAGAGAGCTATGCTCGGAGTTACTATGCGCGATAGAATTCGGAACGTGGATATTCGCTAAAGAACTAAAGTCGCCGACATAGCTATTAAAATTTGCAAGTTTAAGTGGCAATGGGCAGGCCACATCGCTCGAATAACCGATAACCGATGGGGAAGAAAGGTTATAGAGTGGAGACCGCGAACCGGAAGACGCAGCGTAGGTAGGCCTTCCACTAGATGGACCGACGACATCGTGAGAGTCGCGGGCATCCAGTGGATGCAGATGGCAGGCTGTCGTTCGGTGTGGAGGTTAAAGGGGGAGGCCTATATTCAGCAGTTGGAACTTGAAAGGCTGATAATGTATTTAAACTAATAACAACAATTCGATGTAAACGCCAAACTAACAATATACCTGGAATCGACGTCTGAATCAAGTAGAAAAGTATCTTTCCCGGTATCATTCGACAAGTTCTCTTTCAAATGTTTATCATTCACTACTCCATCACTATCTATAACATCATAATCGATCACCGTATCCCCCATACCATGATCATTAATCACACCAGGATCGTCATCAGCATGATTATCATGACCAATAACATGATTATCATGACCAATCACATTAATATCATGATCAACATGATTATCATCACTATTATCAGTATCATCATCATTCGTTACATGAACCATATCTTCTGTTATTTCCAGAGATACAGTTGTATCCGTTATGTCGTTTTCTTCAGTGTGGAGATGGATAATACGATATTGTCTTATATGTCTCTTTGAACCCTAAAAATCAATACACATACACTTATATGAATACAATATTGGAAAATGATTAGTTAGTAGATGACTATGCAAGTTAATCTAAGCTACTTGCTATTCTAAGTGAGTTAAGGCCGCGTTACCAACTTATAAATAACTTAACACTAACTTGATAAGCAGGCAGGTCACGTGGTGATAAGTAATCGTTTACATATAATGTTTCTCACATAAATCGCACTGATAAATATCGAGGAACTTTTATGTGTCCACTATGTTAAATTTCTATTTGCTGGCGACGGCGTCTAGTAATTTTCTCAGCGAATTTTGCAGTGTTTATACATTTTCTTTTGAAAAAAAAAAACTCTCTGATATTATTCAGAGTACAAACGATTTTCTCACCGAGTTTCATCAAAATCTGATTTGTTGTTTTAACTTGATAAAGTAAAAACATGAAAAAGTGCAGAACATCAGTGCGCGTTGAAGTCTTTTATATGAAACATTTTCACACAAAACTTTCCTATGTAAACTTTTTCAAATAGCTTGGCACTTATGACACTTCCAAAATATCAGCTGTCAAATGTAAAGCGACAAATTCAAATTCAAATTCAAATTATTTATTGACATAAAAACGAACATGCATTTACATTTATGTCACAAGATTAAGTAAAATTAAAATTAATACAGTGCTATTTATACAATGTCAAATATTCAAGTCACAGTAACATAAATTATTCAAAATATTTATTGAAATAAAATTAGAAAATAAAAACTAACATGCATTTACATATATGTCACGAGATTAAATACAATTAAAAATAATAATATTACAGCACTATTTATACAATGTCATTAATCAATAGTCATAATAATAATAATGTCACCAATCAAAAGTTGAGCTATCAGGCTCTTTACCCCTATCCCATTGATCGGTCAGATTTTCACAATATGTCAAAAAATATGCTAGAATGCTTTTCCAATTATCAAAAAATATGTCAAAATCAGTGTTGGCGGCAAGTAGCGCATTGAAATGACAGCGGGCGCGAACCAAAGGAGACATAGATCGCGCAACCGTACGACCTTGATTTGCATGAAATAGGTTATGCGGCCGACCTCGCCTATTCGCCGGACCCCATGGGTTATCTGGCACGGACAACATGCATAATAAGTTATGCAGGTGAAGAGAGTCGACTGACCCTCTAAGCACCTTGCAGCAAAAAATCAGCTGGTCCAAAAACCTCCTCACTTCCAACGAGTTATATCCGAGCTGCCCTAGCAGAAACTTTGTCGGGTACATATACGGATAATAGCCATATAGTTTCTTATATAGTGACCTTAGGAAGGCTTTTTGGACTTTCTCAAGTATCTGCGCATAAGTGACGTGATGCGGGTTCCACACACACGCGCTCGACTCAAGCTTGCTTCTAACCAGAGCACTGTATAGGGTTCTTAAGACTTGAGGATTTTCAAAATCTTTGGCATTACGTAGTACAAAACCCAGACGACGGTAAGCCTCTTTAGCCAAATCTGACACGTGATCGTGGAACGTCAAGCCGCGATCGAATGTTACACCCAGATCTTTAACACAATTTACTCTATTTATAGGCAATTTGTTTAAATCATAATTATATAGAATTGGTTTCTTTTTGCGGTCAAATGTCATAACATTACATTTACTTAGATTAAATTGCATTTTATTTGTCACACTCCATTGGAAAATTTTGTTTATGTCATTCTGTAAACTAAGGCAGTCACTAGGAGATCTGATTTCCAGAAAAAGCTTAAGGTCGTCAGCATATAAAAGGCACTTGGCGTTATTCAACACTTTTTTTGAGTTCCGCTCGCATCGCCGCGCCGTACGGACGTCTTGTCCGCCCGCCGCTCGCTGCTACCCCACCTCTCAGTTGCCGCCGGAGGCCCTGCCCCCGCGCGGTTCTGTCGTTCACGTCAGTGTTTTGTGTAGTGTTGAAACTGTGCTTGTCCGTCACGTTGACCGACCGCTCGTCTTGCGTCCTCAGTCGCTGATCGGGTTAACCTGGGCCTTCTCTCAGGAGACTTCACCCGGCTGACCCTGCATCGCCGCTGACGCGGGCGAGCAGTCGTTGACAGGTGGCCATACCATCTGGCCACCCCCCGTTGTGCCGCCGCGTGTGTTGGGTGAATAGTGCGCGTGCGTGTTAGTTCATTGTTTAGTTCGCTCCAGCCGTTGCCGTTTTCGTGGATACCAGGTACTCACCTCACGTTATCACTCACTTGTTTTTTCGTGTTTTTTCGTGTACTCATCTCACATTGTTGTTACTCACTCACCCGGTACTCATCTCCCTGCCCCGGTAGGGAGACTACATTCACCTTAGCCTGTTGGGGGGACCCTTCCCCCCAACCCAATATTGACTTTGTTTTGACTCTGTTTTTTAACTTTGTTTAATTAAGCCTTCCGCTAATATGGCGACCAGGAAGGATCTCGAGACCGCCCTCGAAGCGTTCTCAGGCCCCTTCCTGGCTCAGCTTATTGCCAATCCGGCAGACGCGGAGAACTTTCTCCGCTCCCCAGCGACGTTCGCGGCCACCTTTTTTACCGGGAAAGCTTCCAAAGCCTCCCCCTCCCCGTCCTCCTCCCTTACCCGTAAGGCTCCACCCAAGCCCAAGCCTGGGCATGACCGCACCGCGGCGGCCAAGCTGACGCCTTCCTTTAAAGGCCCAGCCTCTGCTCCCAAGTCCCGGGCTCCCTCAACGAGCCGCTCTCGCTCGCGCTCTCCCAGGCGCATTCGGTCGCGCTCGCGCTCTGTAGCCCCTCGGGAGAAATCCTACCAGAGGAGCCACTCGCGCGCCTCACTCAAGGTCACGGCCTCTCTCGATCCCATCCCTCCGCAAGAGGAGATGGACACCGCTTGCAACGACGGCTTCACAGTCGTTGGCAAGGGCAAGAAGCGCCCTGCTTCTTCTGCATCCCCCCCTCCTCCGTCCAAGGCCCAGTGCCCATCTTCTGGAGCTATGCCTCCCACCGATGCTGCCGCCGCTCCTCCAGCGCCCGCGACAACATCCTCCAAACCCCCCCCTCCTCTTGTCTTACGACGAAGAGAAGACTGGGAGCGCGTCTCTCAGATTATGTCCGACAATGACATAAAGTTCGTCGCAAAATCCGTCAGTGACGGAATTAGCATCAGGGTTACCACCTCTGACAACTACCGTCTCCTGACCAGAGTCCTCCGGGAAGAGAGCCTAGCCTTCCACAACCACCCGCTTGAGGAAGAAAAGGTCCTCCGCGTCGTCATACGCGGCCTTCCCAAAGAGATCCCCGTGGATTCGATCCGCGAAGATCTCAAGGACCAGGGTTTCCCCGCCCGAGAGGTCCACCGCATGTACCGCGGTAGGGCCAAAACCCCTCTTGACCTCGTGTTGGTCATCTTAGACAAAACACCAGAGGGAAAAACCATCTTCAATCTGAAGGCGGTACTTAGCCTCTCCGGCCTCAAGGTCGAGACCCCGCACCGCAAAGGTGTTCCCGGGCAGTGCCACCGCTGCCAGCTCTACGGGCATGCTGCCCGCTTCTGTCATGCTGCTCCTCGCTGCGTCAAGTGCGCCGGCGAGCACAGCACTTCCGAATGCTCGCGGGAAAAGGGCGACCAAACCCCGCCCAGTTGTGTGCTCTGCGGGACCACGGGACACACCGCGAACTATCGTGGTTGCCCCAAGGCCCCGAGGGCCGCAAGGGGGCAGGGCAAAACCCCTCGTCCCCACCAGCTTTCTCACTCCAAAGGAGCCGG
This sequence comes from Agriopis leucophaearia, assembly GCA_949125355.1. Lineage (NCBI taxonomy): Eukaryota > Metazoa > Arthropoda > Insecta > Lepidoptera > Geometridae > Agriopis > Agriopis leucophaearia. The sequence continues at coordinate 3,940,422 of OX421289.1, forward strand.
CTCTAAGTCGAAACTCCCCGTCACGCAGGCTCCCAAATACGTGGACGCCCCTGCACCGTCAACCAATGCATGGACCAAGCCCCTGCATGCCCCTCAGGCCTCCCAGCCGCCCACTGCAACTCCGGCCACCACATCTGCTCGCGTCCAGAACAAAGTCCGTCCCTCTCTCGCGCCCCATTCAGCCCCTCCCTCTTCAGGCCATTCTGGTCTAAAGTCGGACCTCGCCTTCCTAGTAGAAATTGCCACGACCCTCGACTGTGAGGAAGTACGGCTGGTAGCCCGCAAAATTCGGAATGCTGACATCACCGACGTCTTCGACGTCCTGGCAGAGCACTCCACTCTTCTTGATTCAATCAAGCGTCTGTCCCCTCGTCTTAATTCTGGTAACTATCATGGATAGTACACCAAAAAGACTGAGACCTCGTTCCTTATCGTTGGCATGGTTCAATGCCAACGGCCTCTCCACTGAATCAAGGGACCAACGCCCCCTGATTCACCAATTCCTCTCGACCCATCAGGTCGATGTTATGCTTGTGAACGAGACTTTTCTAAAACCAAGCAAGAGGGATCCTAGGATCGCAAACTACTTGCTGGTACGTAATGATAGGACTACCGCCATGAAAGGCGGGACTCTTATCTATTACAAAAGGTCTCTTCACTGCATTCCTATCCCTACTCCTCCCCTCATAGCTATGGAAGCGTCCTGTTGCCGTCTCTCGATGACCGGTCATCAGTCCATCACACTTGTATCTTGTTACCTCTCCGGTAACAAGACCCTCCACAGGAGCGACCTCGAAGCCCTCCTGTCTCTAGGAAGCGCCGTCATTCTGGCTGGCGATTTCAACAGCAAGCACCTCATGTGGGGATGCAACGTGTCCAATGTGAAGGGTAACCTCCTGAACTCCCTCTCTGACGAACTCAACTTTGATATCCTCCCTCCCAGCACCCCGACAATCTTTCCCTCCAACCTGGACCTAAGACCCGATGTACTCGACATAGAGCTTCTTAAAGGCGTAACACTTCGTTTACGCTCGCTAGAGGTGCTACACGAACTCGAATCTGACCACCGACCCGTCCTTATGCGACTAGGCCCCGACCCGACTGACAGACCTCCGGAAACCAAGACCGTGGTGAATTGGAAGCAATTAGGCGAAGCCCTAAAGGCGATCAATTCTCCGGACTTGGACAAAATCCCCGACGACATCGTGACCCCTGACGACGTCACCACCTCAATCGACGCTCTCACTAGCCATCTTCGCACCGCTATAGGTACATCCTCCAAGCAGGTCCCAGCCGAGGAAGACCAACGCTGGGTCCTGCCGGAGGACGTGAAGGAGCTTCTGAGAGCGAAACACGCTGCCGCTAGGGCCTTTGACTGGTATCGCACCGAAGATAACAGAGCCGCTCTGCGGTATTACGAGCGTGCCGTAAAAAACCGCATCAGTGAGCTCCGTAATCAGAGGTGGGATGACCTACTTTCAGGGATTCAGCCAACCCACCAGGCATACTGGCGGTTGGCTAGATCTCTGAAATCTGACACCGTGACTGCCATGCCCCCCCTCACCCGACCTGATCTCCCCCCCGCTTTCGAAGACGAGGAAAAGGCCGAATGTCTGGCCGAAAGCCTCGAGCAGCAATGCTGCCCCTCTTTAGCTCTGGTCGACCCTGCCCACCGCGAAGCGGTGGACAGCGAAGTCGAACACAAATCCTCCACCCCGCCCGTTGATACCCTCGAGCCAGTCACGGCTTCTGAGGTCGAGTCGATCATCAAGGGCCTCCAAGTCAGGAAAGCCCCTGGTGCCGATGGCATCTCAAATAAAGTGCTCAAGCACTTCTCAGTCTCGCTTGTGTACCTTCTAGTCAGCATCTTCAATGCGGCTATCAACAATTCTATCTTTCCCGATGCCTGGAAGTCTGCCGACGTAATCGGCATTCACAAACCAGGTAAAAAGGCCTCTGAGCCCTCCAGCTACCGTCCCATTAGTCTCCTCAGTACTCTGGGGAAGATTTATGAGCGCATCCTTCTGAAGCGCATCTGGTCCCACATCAGGGACAACAACCTCCTTCCCGACGAGCAGTTTGGCTTTAGAGCCAAACACTCCTGCATCCAACAAGTACACCGCATCACGGAGTACATCCTTGAAGGTTTCAATAAGAAACCATCCCACGGCTTCACCCACAAGCCCATCTATCAGGGCACAGTTGCGGTCTTCCTCGACGTCGCAAAAGCGTTCGACAAAGTCTGGCATAACGGGTTGATATACAAGCTATATCAATTCGGAATGCCAGACCGTCTTGTACTCATCATACAAGACTACCTCACGGCTCGAAGCTTTCGCTATCGCGTCGAGGGAGTTCGCTCCTCACCTCACTCCATTGGTGGCGGTGTCCCCCAAGGCTCCGTCATGGCACCTGTTCTCTTCACGATTTTCACAAGCGATATTCCCCGATCTCCCAACGTGAACATAGCTCTCTTCGCTGACGACACCGCCCTCTACACCAGAGGGTGGAACAAGATCATCCAGCGGGCCCACCTTCAACGAGCCCTCACTCACCTAGGTGACTGGTTCAAGAAGTGGGCCATCACGGTCAATCCTGACAAAAGTGCAGCAATGTACTTCCACCCATCCAAAAATCCCCCCGCTAAACCCATCACGCTTCACGGGAAGCCCATCCCTTGGACACACTCCACCAAATATCTCGGCGTGACCCTCGATCGTCGCCTTACTTTCTCAAAACATATCCAGATAGTCCGCAACCGAGCGGCTTTCTTCCTAGGCCGTCTCAGCCCCATCCTTGGCGAGCGTAGTAAATTGTCACTTAGGAATAAGCTGACAATTTACAAAACTTGCATTCGTCCCGTCATGACTTATGCCTCCGTGGCGTTCGCCCACGCATCTTGCATTGACCTGGACAAGCTTCAGGTCATCCAAAACCGTTTCATACGCAGAGCGGTCGGCGCTAGCTGGTACATGCGAAACGCCGATTTGCACTGCGATCTCGAACTCCCGTCCATTCTTCAATATATGAAGCACACTTCCCGCCGCTACTTTGACGCGGCGCCCCACCATCCCAACCCTCTCGTAGTCCAGGCCTCGAACTACTCGACAGACACGACAAACACTCCACCCCTCCGTAGACGCCCCAGAAATATCTTAGGCGACCCGGACGACCCCATCGCTGTCGTCACCTCGGCGGCGTTGGGCTCGTCCGATCCGACTGCTCCTGGCAACAGGAAATATTCAGTTTTTGGTATAGGCGCCGGTTACCACAGGCACACATACACACAACGATCCCGCCGGCGGGATCGGAGACCCCCAGGATCTGTTAGAAGATCGGTTAGATTCTCTCCAAATAATCATTCAGTTCAACAACCCACTAGGGCCCCAGGGCACACCCCTTCTGGGGTGCCAGGGCAAGTCTAATCCCCCCACTCCCGGCGACGGTCCAAGCCGAGGCTCGTACCTCCGAGGTGCCCTTGCGCTTGTCGCCCAAAATCTAAACCATGTTGGCCCAACGCCCTCTGCGTTCACCAACTAGTCCGGTCAAGCTGTAGAGGCCGCAAGGCCAACAGCAATAAGTCACATTAGAAAAAAAAAAAAAAAAATTCAACACTTTGGGTAGGTCATAAATCATGAAGGAAAAGAGAATAGGGCCTAGAACTGAGCCCTGGCTTACGCCCGATCTAGTGTGATAGGGTTCAGATTCATGACATCCATGTCTTACAAATTGGCGCCGATCTCTCATATAGTCGGAGAAAAAATCAAGGAGAGCCGGAGTGAAACCAATGGCCGACAGCTTGCGCAACAGTATATCGACCAATTACCTTCATTGATAATATATGATTTAAGATTACCTATGGTGATGTAAAGTAACCGATTAACGTGTTAATCGTAGTAGGTACCTATCGAACAATAAATGAATTTATCAACAAATGCATTTTTATTGGGTAGATACTAGTAAAATTGTTCGATAGGTACTGCGATTATGAATTCCATTTAGAGTTTATTCAGTATAGGTTACCCGGATCGGTAGTACTAAGCTGAAAGGAGGCCATTGTACTTATCATTAACGTTGCATGTAACTCTAGGTATACTGAACTACATACATTCTTTTTTTTAAATAATTTATGCGTGATATCCTGTCTGGATAGATTCTACGAGCCGGTGAAGTTCCAGCCCAACATCCTGCCAATCTGCGTGCCTGATTCCGACGAGGACTATGTCGGGAAGACTGCCTACGTCACTGGATGGGGACGGCTGTATGATGGTAAGCGCTTACACTTTAACTACTGGCTGAGTGTTTAGTCACAGGTTACTATGTGATCGATTTAACACATACACAACAGATGATTTTTTGACATCCAGGGTTTTGAACTGTTGAAGTTCAAATTCTGAATGGCGTTGAGCTGTTATGGGCAAGCGTGAAGAGCCATCAGGCGAACGACTTCGCTCGTCTCGTATCATAAAAAAAATTGAAGTAAAACTTTTTTAATTGCATAACCTTAAAAGAATAAAGCTATTCGATAAAAAAACATACTCAATAAAATTATTAATTTAAAAACAAGCTTTCTGGCGTCCACCATTTTGAATTTAGTGTGACGTCATTTAGTTTTTCGTATTTTTCTCAGGAAACCCTTTCATTTGATACCCATTTATTTTCATGGGGGTACATAAAAAATTACTGGTCCGCCATCTTTGAGAGTCCGCCATATTGTATTTGGAATGTTGTTATTTGACTAACATAATAACCTAAACCCATTGATGTAAGGAAGCAGTGGGAAGATACGGGACGAACTCCTTGACTTGGACCGCACAAATTAGGCTCACGGGCCTAATCGACTTCAGTCACAATCGAACTGCCGTTTGTGATAGCACGTGAAGTACTTGTCAAAATTTTGTTTGAACCGAGCCATATTTAATGGGTACAATGTTTGGATCTCACGCGTCTTCCCCCTTTTTGAAACAGTCATTGCCTAAACATAACCTAATTGCTGTTGTATTACATAATGACCCTGTATTGGGTGAATTACGTAGCTACTTTGACAATTTTCTTGTCAGTTTATTAAGCCCTATTTCCGTAATGTACAGAGGGTCCCCTACCCAGCGTGCTGCAAGAAGTGAAGGTCCCAGTCATCAACAACTCTGCATGCGAGGCGATGTACCAGACCGCTGGATACAACGAACATATTCCGCACATCTTCATATGCGCTGGCAGAAGCAAGGGAGGCACTGACAGCTGCGAAGGTAAACAAGGGGGGATAGGAGGGTAAAAAAGGTAAAAAGGATGTGCGGGTGCACTGGGTGAGAAAGGAGCAATGAAGGCACGTCAACTGCGAAGGTATATAGAGACAAGGGGTTATAGGAGAGGAAAAAAATTTAAAAGGGAGAGCCGGTGCGTTATGTTATAAGAAAGGAGCAATGGAGGTACTCAAGAAGGAGAAGAAAAAAATTACAAAATATATGAATTGACAAGACATGACGTATTAATAATGGAGCTATTTTGCGCACTTTTATTATCAACATCTCTGTGCTCCGCCTTGGTGACCTCCTCTGTTTGTTTTCGTCAAATCGATATAACTAGGAATAAAATGATATAGTCACATGACTATGTGACTACATATACCATTTTATAAATATTTATGACGCACATTTTAAAGATAAAATTGAGGATTTGGTGATGAGGAGGATTGATAGTGAGATGAGTTTAGTTTTTTTCACGACGTCTGTTTTCATAGTCTGATCACTAACCGTTAGTCTTGACTCCTTTTTTTGTATCAGGTGACAGCGGCGGTCCGATGGTGATACCACGTGAGCGCGACGGCCGCTTTGTGCTCAGCGGCATCATATCCTGGGGCATCGGGTGCGCCGAGCCCAACCAACCCGGGGTCTACACCAGGATCTCCGAATTCAGGGATTGGATTAATCAAATATTGCAGTTTTAAGTGTAAAACCAAAATACCACTTCAAAGTGTAAAAACCAGATATTGCAGTTCTAAGTGTAAAAACGGATATTACAATTCTAAGTATAAATTGTGTACGTCATGCCGCTAAATCATGATGCCTGAAGTGTAACCTAAATCAAAAGCAAAGGCATCGATAGAAAAGTGATCGAAAATAATGCCATCATAATCATAGGGCATCAGCAGCAGCATATCCTGGGTCATCGGGTGCGTGGAGCCCAATAAACCCAGGTTTCACACCAGGATCTCGGAATTTAGGGATTGAATTAACCAGATATTGCAGTTCTAAGTGTAAAAACCAGATATTGCAGTTCTAAGTGTAAAAAACAGATTTTACAGTTCTAAGTGTAAAAACGGATATTACAATTCTAAGTATAAATTGTGTACGTCATGCCGCTAAATAATGATGCCTGAAGTGTGATGCAACCTAAATCAAAAGCAAAGGCATCGATAGAAAAGTGATCGAAAATAATGCCATCATAATCATAGGGCATCAATCAGCAGCAGCATAACCTGAGTCATCGGGTGCGTCGAGCCCAATCAACCCGGGTCTACACCAGGATCTCAGAATTTAGGGATTGAATTAACCAGATATTGCAGTTCTAAGTGTAAACACCAGATTTCGCAGTTCTAAGTGTAAAATCAGATATTGCAATTTTAAGTGTAAATTGTGTTATGTGACGGCATGAAATAATGATACCCGAAGTACGATGCAACCTAAATCAATAGGCATCGTCAAAAATAATACAATTATAATCATAGGGTATCGATTAAATGAGAACAATACACAATTGGTAACGTATTTACGTGTGAAGTGATACCCGAAGTTTGATGCCACTATTTGTGGTGTCAGCAAAATCAGCAGGATCGTTGGAACTCTATAAAATTGTAGTAAAAGTATGAATAATATTTATAAATATTACATTGTACAATTAAATTGTGGGTGATGTCCAAATAAAGACCGAAACTCTAATGGGTCTTTTGGTACACCTGGGTACACCATTCAACTAGTATTAGAAACACTAAAAATTTAAAACTTTATATGTAAAACTTGAATCCACCTGATGGGAAATTTCGCTCAGTTCTACAACTGTGATCCTAGAGCCAAGCGCGTGTAGGACACACGGATATTAAAAGGGTTCCATACCCAAAAACTGAAAAGAACAATGGACAAACGGTGGGGACTAGCCTATTCACGCCTAATGTCACATGAAATAAATTATTAAAAAAAACAATACAAAGTCATTCTTTATTTGTTGACGTATTGACTGGAATGAATGTTTTGAGAATCTTCTACAGGGGCATTACGCGTACCTGTTATAAGCGATTCAGTTTAGGTGATTGCGAAAATTTCGCAACCACCTAAACTAATTACACCTATTTTGTATTTTCGCGTGTTAAGGTTCGTTGATTTTGCAAACTGCGCTAATTCGAGCCCGCGATTAGAGTTAGGCGTAAGGCCCCAGTCTTGTGAAGAGACTCAAACACAAATGTAGATTTCTCGGTACTGGGGCCTTACCCCTAGCTCGAAAAGTTGACCCGCATAGGTGTTATTTGTCTAAACGGTACCATCAACTATGATAAGCGGTAGTTATTTGATAGCCGCCAAGCTTTGCTATTTTCACGCACACACGCATAGTAAAACGGATTTTCGTTCATTCAAGTTAGACGCTTTTAAACGATGCAGCTTAAATGATTTGGTTAATTTTAGGTACCTATCAGGTACCTACTAAAAGTTGGCTCGCAAAAGTGAAGCTAGGGGTAAGGCCCCACGAGATGTTTATTACCATGTAACAAGGGTCAAAAGTTTAGTTTAAAAAGCTTTTACATAAGTAAACATATTAAGTTTATTCAATGAAAGAATAATACTTATTACTTACTCTGCCGAATTAAATTACCTAATATAAAGTTTTTTTTTAAGTAGTAATATAAGTTATCATAATAAATATTTGTAGAGACCTATTTTATTTAAATAAATGTGTTACTTATTGAATTGATGAATCGCTATGGTGCTCTTTATTTGAAAACGTTCTGTTTGTTATTCTCAATAATAAAATTATTTATCAATTAATTAGATAAGGATACTTTTTCACATCTGCAGAAAATAACGTCAAACATTGTCCCAGTGGACAGTAATGTCAGTTTGTCAGTTCAATTGGGTTTTTTTTTTCTAAGTTTTCCTTTTGCTGGACCTTTATTGGCCAACGCTCAGGGATGTTTATTTTTAACTGAATACCAAATAGGATCGATATCTATTCGACTATATTTTTTTTTTATGTTTGTTACCTCAGAACTTTCGACTTGGTGATCCGATTTTGATGATTCTTTTTTTATTTGAAAGCTGGTGCTTCCAGTGTGGTCTCATTTCAGTTTAGTCCTGACATTTTTATGAAATCCGTTTATTGTATTGATAACTATTATTCTGTGTTATACTATAATTAGATGCAAGCTAAGACAAATATTTATTTTAACTAGATTAAGTAATAAAATTTACAACGAAGCCTTCCCTAATTTATTTTAGCAGAATTTTTGTAAATACATATTTTAATGTGGATGCATTTATTAACATTATTTATGAATAGCCATTTTATTGTTTAGGTCTATAATAAAATGTTAAATGTGTAAATGGTTGTTTTAATTATTTTTTTAAACTGGTAACACTGCAACATGATTTGTTTTGTCAACTGATGTGTCATTTGATTTCATAACTGTAAAAGATATTGTGCATGCCAATAATTGCAAAAACATACTATATCTATCCATACCGGTAATAATAAAACACAATTTCCTTATAAAACATTTTTATTATCAATACTATACATCAATTTACTTCATATGGATCATGTGAGCTAGTGACCAGTCGTGCTTGAGCTCCGTGGTAGGTTCTATGTAGACGCCCTCGGATGTCACCACTCCTAGCTGGTAGCGCGGGAAAGACCGCGCGTCGCGATAAAATAGCACCTCCATGCATTTGCGGATCAGAGCCCTGCGAAAGGAAAATTGAAATCAGTTAAGAGGTACTTTGTGTAAATAACCACAGAAAAGAGAAGTAATTAGAACGGAAATGAAAAGGAAACTGTGTCGCCAGGTATAGTGACAGAACCTTGATTGAACATTCTTATTTATGTCAACGCGTCGAACTCCGCTTCGCTCCGCGAAGTTGCTAACGCAGCTATGGGTTTATATGGGTGCACCTGGCTACAACAAATTCCTTACAAAAATGCCTTGACAGACGTTCTAATCTAAATTAAACAAAAATAAAATCTTTTCTGTGTAAATAACCCAGTTTTTTTTTTTTTTTGAGGTAAGTACCTACACAAAACAGTATATAGTTATAATAAAACTAAATTAACTGTGTTGACAATTGTGGACTAAACCATATCCCAAAAAATGCGTACTCATCATCAAATTATCTATATATATAAAAATCAATTGCTGTTCGTTAGTCTCGCTAAAACTCGAGAAAGGCTGGGCCGATTTAGCTGATTTTGGTTTTGAAATGTTTGTCGTAGTCCAGGGAAGGTTTAAACGGTGAGTAAACGGCTGGACCGATTTTGATAAAATTTTGTGTCCCTGGAACAGGTCATAGTAGCGAGGCCGAAGGCCCAGCTTACACCCGCGCGAAGCCGGGGCGCGTCGCTAGTAATAAATAAAATTAGGTTGTCAATTATAGATTTTATTTTCAGTTAGTTTTCAGATGAGCCGTGAATGCAATCTTTTTTAAATTTCTCTTTAATCTGGGCAGATTTTTGTAGTGGTAGGACTCTTTTGCAGGGGTCCGCCTGGGGAAGTACCACACCTTTGACAGTTACTCAACCACCAAGCAGTAGTGTGCGAACACTACTGTGTTCCGGATTGAAGGGCAATGTTTCCAGCGAAATTACAGGGCACACAGAGATTTGACATCTTATATCTCGGGGTGACGAGCGCAGTGCATTGCCATCCATGGTTTTGAACTGTTGAAGTTCAAAATTCTGAGTGATTCTGTCACTCAGTCGTTGTCGTTGAGCCGTTATGGACAAGCGTGCCAGGAGCAAGCGAGAGTGGCAAGAGCCATCAGGAGAACGACTTCGCTCGTCTCGTCACTCAGTATCATTAAAAACAAAAAAAAGACATTGAACAAAAATGTCTACAGAGCTATAATGATTTTTGACGATTTCATTGTATTGGCGACACATCCTAACTACTGGGTTATAAAAAGAAGTATTATTTTCACGCGCAGATAGAAAGTTTTCGGTTTAAGTTGGATTAGCAAGAAGTGGCAGTGGGCAGGGCACATAGCACGCAGAACAGATGGCCGATGGGTCCGAAAGGTTTTCGAGTGGAGACCGCGGACCGGAAAGCGCAGCGTAGGACGTCCACCCACAAGATGGACAGTCGACATAAATGAGACTGCAGGAAAACGCTGGATGCTCGCTTCCAACCGGTCATGCTTGTTTTTGCTCGATATTGATAACGGCGACAGGAAGACGCTTGAAATATTCAAAAAATATTTAGTTATATATTCACTTTAAAAATAAATAATTAAATTAAAATAAAACAAATATTTATGGGGGGCTCCCATACAACAGCCATGATTTTTTGCTGTTTTTATAGAATGGTACGAAATTCTTCGTGCGCGAGTCCGACTCGCACTTGGCCGGTTTTATTTTTTATATATTATGGTGTATAATAAAGTAATATTGTTTTGTGTATTATTATTGCGATAAAAAAACGCAACAGCACTGGTCTCTAATATAACAATTATCAATATAAAAAACTGACTTCATCAGAACTGGACCAAATTGAAATGGGAACAAATGGGAAGCACCAGCTTTCAAATAAAAAAAGAATCATCAAAATCACCCAGTCGAAAGTTCTGAGGTAACAAAAAAAATATGTTGAATAAAGACCTCCTCCTTTTTGGAAGTCGGTTAAAGTTGCTTTCTTTTAGCTTCTAAGAAAACCAAACGTAACTGCATTTACATTGTGTACACAATCATCATTATCAGCTACAAGACGTCCACTGCTGAACATAGGTCTCCCCCTTTAACCTCCACACTGAACGACATCCTGCCATCTGCATCCATTGGATGCCCGCGACTCTCACAATGTCGTCGGTCCATCTAGTGGGAGACCTACCTACGCTGTGTTCAATGTCAATTTGTAATCACTCACTTGGCGGACTCTTCGTTGAGAGGCCCCTTGCTGAGTGCGTCCCGGATGAGAGGCGTAGCCATGTAGGCGCCCAGACCGGTGGCGATCGCTGCATCCTCATATGCAGTGCCGAGCATATCCACTGCGGCTAGGTACGGTTCTCCATCCTGGTAAGTAAGTCCCACTAATATTATAAGCTGCGCCCCGCAGTTTCACCCGCGTGATGATGAAAATCGGTGATGGTGATGATGATGAAAAGTAGCCTATGTGTTAATCCAGGACATAAGCAATGTATATTCCAAATTTCATCCAAATCCATCCAGCCGTTTCTGCGTGATTGAGTAACAAACATACATCCATCCATCCATCCAATCTATCACACATATGATATTAGTGTGATGTGAAAATTTGGATGGATGGATGTTCTGAGGTAACAAACATTTAAAATAAAATAAAAAAACATAACCTCCTCCTATTTGGAAGTCGGTTAAAAAGGATCTAACCTTTGTTCTAACATAGGTCTGCTATTTTGGAAAAAAAACATGAAGCATTTAGATTTATGTAGTGTAAAATTTACACAATTAAAAAAAGATTTTTACAATTGGTTCATAAATGACGGAGTTCAGAGGTAACAAACAAAAAAAATGAGAACCCTCCTTTTTAAATCGGTTAAAAATACAGATTACTACTAAGACTATTTATTACAGAAATTGAGTTTTCCATAGATCTTTTTACTTGATAGAATCAGAACACCAAAAATCCAGTTTGTGCTGCTTTTTCATTAAAAATAGAAAGAGGATTCATAAAAAGTGTGAACGTCAAAGGTACCTGAATGCCGGCGACGATGTAGTTGCTCCAGAGAGGGTCCATCTTGCTTCGCTTGTTGTACAGCACACGAGTCAGCCAGCAGTGCAGCGAGCGAGGCTTCAGATGCAGCCCATCTCCGATGCATTGCTCGTCGATACTGGAATCAAAATGCAACTACAGATATATATATCTGGGACATTATTGCACACACGGTCATCTAACCCGAAACTAAGCAAAGCTTGTAATATGGCTGCCAGAGACTGATTACATACATATATATTTTTAAATACATACTGTAATAGATATTAGTGTGGCTTGCCATAGATGGGCCTTGTATTTGTCGGGGGCCCAAATAAAGGGTATTTTTTTGTTACAAATAATTTCACACGTTTGGGGCCGGCGGTAGCTACGCCCCTGGGTTATATACATTCCTATAATCACATCCTACATGTCTATAACCATATCGCACAAATGGGACGTAGATATAGCACAAATGGGACGTAGATATAGCACAAATGGGACATAGATATAGCACAAATGGGACATAGATATAGCACAAATGGGACATAGATATAGCACAAATGGGATGTAGACAACTGGAAACTGGAACTGTGCAAACTGGACAGATGGATAAGAATGAAAAAGATAATCTTAACAGATAAATACAAAAATTGGACACTGTGATATAGGCACATCAGCTTATGCTGCTTGCCTATAATCAATAAATAAATAAATAGATATAGCACAAATGGGACGTAGAGGAGATTCAGCCTTATTATGCTTTCTCTTATCATTAATGTGAAAATAACTGTGTTTCTCTCTGACTATTATATATTTTAAGTTACCTTTTCAAAACAAAACAACTAATATTAACAACTGGAGTTAAGATGTTTTACCACGAATAATTTAGAAAAAAAGTGCATTGTGCAGCTAGTAAATTTTAAATTTATTTTCTCCTACTTATTAAAAACTTTCATAAAACAAAACTTACATTTTCTGCTCAACAATGTCCTTCAAGTACTGAAAGTCAGCGTAATCCCCACCCGATCCGAGCAGGATGAGGTCGTTGATCTTCAGCACACGGGGGCAGTCCCTGAAGCGTGCCAGCGAGCCATATGAGCCGAGAGTGTCAGCTGCAATGACGCAGCCATTGTCAAACTTCACTCCGATGACTGTCGTAGTAGTTGTGATTGGGCTAGCCGAACTGAAATGAAAGACAGCTGGTAAGGCATCCTAAATGTCTAGAGCTTAGGAAAATCTAATTAATCACAATAGGGTAGTTTTTATAAGTTTTAGAAGAATACTACTTGTATTTATTGGAGGTTGCGTCGTTCCTTCCGAACTAAAATATATCTTCTAGTTTATTCCAACTACTTTTGCCCCATGGCTGATTCAACAGTGTCTGATTTAAATAAATTGAAGGTGGTCTAGCTGTGCAAAGAATTAAAAAAGTGTGGACTGCGGTCGAACAGTGTCAAAACTGAACTCATCGGTCAATTGCAAGCAGCAACATCTCAAGACGATGACGGTGATATCAACTTGGAATCCGACGAAATAGACTCGGACGGTGTTCTTGAAGTTGAAGATGATAAAAGCCAAATGGATATACTAGCTGATGCCGACATAGACACGTTAAACGAAGAATTGGCACTCTCGAAGCCGATGAAACCAGTTGAAGAAACCAATACTACACACAAACCTGAAAATTTCAAGAACTGCACAGATAAAATGTCCATCATGCAAATGGCAGCACTGCTTTATGACATTATGGTGTCAAATACTAGCAAACCACACCAAAGTATGAATGTGATACTGTAGTGAACAACTGTGATAGTTTAAGTGTTATGAGTGTGCATGTTTAATACTACGATGACTGAACGGATTTAAATGAACTTTGTTACATTATGGGGTTTGTTGTTATACCCTGGATTAAGACATATGCTACTTTTTACCGAGGAAAATCAACGGTTCCTGTGGGACAGTGGGTCAAGCGGCAAGCGGCGGCCTGAGGGTTGCTGTTAGTATAACCTAACTAGAGTTCCCTGTAACTATCAAAACCTCACCTCTGTCCAGGTCGAGCTGGTCTAGGTTTTGGTGGATAGGACTAATTTTGATAGCATGGTGGGAGAAACTGAAACATTGGTTGGCTTGGCTTGACCCTAGTTCGGAGCCTAGAATATGTATGGACTAACAAAAACAAACGTCTATCTCAGCTTGTTGAAACTTAATGCTTTAATATTAGTTGTTACAAGGTTCAATAGGATCACCAAAATCCGAGAAATTGACTTACTGTGCCTTGAAATCCTGCACTGTGTGGTTAGAAGGCCCAATACTTGAAGGATTGGCTGGGAAGTTGTAGAAACCACCTGGAGAGGGCCCGTTGTGCCAGAGAGGCGCCGGATTCATAAAATCGCCTTTGAATGCCATTCTAGTAAAAGTTCTAATTAAAATATCACAATTGAAAAGAATTTAATTTTAGTTTTCGTGGAATGACAAGCCGCAACGATTTTGACAATAATGACAAACAAAATTCGATGGTGTTCCGATTCACACAGAAAAGAGATCGGTGTTCCCAGTATATATTGCTCTATGTATACTATAATAATAATACAGTGAATCTCAGAAAAAAATTATTAATGGAAGCGTTATATCTAACTGTTTCCCCTCTGGCATTTACACCACCCCTCGGTCATCTATTTGATCACATCATTTGCAGTTGTGTGCGCTCAATATTGAAGTATGCGTTTGTAGAACCATATGTGTAATTAGTATTTGTTACACATAAATGGTAGAACCTGAAAGAATATGTCAGTGTGTGCAATACGTGTTACCTCGCCCCCTTCAGTTTTTGGCAGACTTTTTTCGGTACTAGCTCGAGTTTAAAAGGCAAAACCAAACTATATATTATCAAAGAGTTTGAATAGTTATTTATTGAGGTGAAACGTGTATTTTTATGTAGTTTCCAAAACCCCATAGATGCTTCTAGGAAACTCACATTAGTGCGCCGCAAGTCATGAGATACTTTTCTATTTGTATGATTCTGTATGCTACTTTTTATGTGTGTGCAACTACGATTTTTGACAAATAAATAATTTGATTTGAGTCTCTATTATTTTACTGGGGCATGTATCCTGATACCTACCTACTCCATTGAAGTACGCTGTACGCTATAAAATACGTAAAACCAGGCGGTATCTCCTTAATGGTTTTAGCATGCCCAGTGAGCGGAATAAACAAAAAAGTCTATGTAGTCGTTCTAAAACAATGACGGCTTGATTTTTCTTAATATTCATTACCTACCTTGATATAGTCTATTTTAGGAACGTGCATGACATGAAGAAAAAATACAACATTGCATAATTATAAATACTGTCAATTTTTAATTAAAATAATTCAAAATATTTCGTCAGTTTCTTGTGCTTGTACCTAACTTCATACTTATAATTTATAGATGACTCTGTCAATGTCACAACATTTTTGAACGAAATAAATTCGCAAATAGCATTTTGTTGCAAACTTCAAGTTCTTTTGATTTCCTCTCAAAAATTGACACAACAAAATGTCTAAAAGAGGTTCGTGAAATTCTTGAAAATCCGTTTTAATCACGTTCAATTGTGTGTAGATTCACGTGCAAACATGCGCCTCGTAGGATTAAATGTTGACCTGTGAAGAATCCATGTTAATTTTGTTATGATCCTTTTTCGTGTAGTGATTTTGTGATAGAAGATGAGTAAAGTGGTTTTTCTGTTTTAAGGACGTGGTGGTTCCGCGGGAGCAAAGTTCCGCATCTCGCTGGGTCTCCCAGTGGGAGCGGTAATTAACTGCGCAGACAACACAGGTAAAAACCGCATTTGTTTTGGACCACAAACATAACCTCAAAACACGTTCGACTGGACACCGATGATGATATTTTTATGAAGAACACATTATAATGTGTTTTGAAACACGATGATGTCTTCCTTGGCTGTGTCTGAGGTTGTCCAGTCACCATCTAACTTATTTCGTGTATCTTTAATCAAAACAAAGAAAGCACGAAGACTTGTCTTGTTTTCTACGAAAACTTGACCGTCTCTTTTCTAACCTGTTAATAAGTAGACAATAACAAATTTAGCAACTTCCAGACACTTCTAATTTACTTAATAAAAAATTATAGCTGAGAATTCTACTTGGAACTTATACCTAACCAAAGAAGTTTTAAAGATTAAAATTTTCATTTTCAGGGGCAAAGAACCTGTATGTAATAGCTGTACAAGGTATCAAAGGTCGCTTGAACAGACTGCCAGCCGCTGGATCTGGTGACATGATCGTAGCCACAGTAAAGAAAGGCAAACCAGAACTCAGGAAAAAGGTAAGATATTTTTTGTGAACATTATC
This sequence comes from Agriopis leucophaearia, assembly GCA_949125355.1. Lineage (NCBI taxonomy): Eukaryota > Metazoa > Arthropoda > Insecta > Lepidoptera > Geometridae > Agriopis > Agriopis leucophaearia. Next base: position 3,956,701 of record OX421289.1, read on the forward strand.
ATAGACTAGGCATACGAGGTCTACAGGATAATATACAGTGAGGCTTTTTTTTAATACTTGAACAAAGAATTTTATAGATATGTCAAATAGTATCATATAAACAAGCTCTTTATTTTAACTAACTTTTTTAATGTTTTAAATGTTTTTCGGGACTTAATGAGGATTATTTAATTTAAGTAAAAAATGACTTTCACTCTACATTTCGACCTAGTTAGGGGCCGTCCATTTATCATGTGATATTTTTTTAGCACTTTTAACCCCCTCCCCCTTGGTGGTGAGGTTTAAAACTACCCCATCTAAAATCACGTGTATTTTTAGTACCTACAAAGTTTTTTTTTTTTTTTAGAATAAAATATTTAAGTACATTAAAGTATAATCTATTTCTATTCTAGAAAAATAAGGAACATGATAAAAATGTCTAGACAGAAGTCGAGGTCCCAGTACACGCCGCTTTTCGGTTTAAAAATCGCGCGTTTGACGAATAAATAAATACACGTGATATCTTACCCGCCCCACTTGTGATACTTCGTGATTTTTGCCGAACTCCTCCCCCTCTTTCGGAGCCTCACGTGATTAATGGACGGCCCCTTAAGTGTTTTCACGAGTTTATGCCTTAGTAAAGTAAAGCATGATAAGTCCCGAAATACACAATAAAACATGCTTGATGTTTGGATAGCGATGATGATAATCCAAAGGTTTCGCTATATTTCTACATCAGATCTGTATTCACAGAATGTTGATACACCTTGGCTGACTGAGCAAATCCAAACATTTTGATTATTGGTTCTATATGTAGGTAGAACACAGCAAAACTGCTACTCGTTGAAATATGAACCTTGTATAATGTTCCGTACTATGAACCTTGTATAATGTTCCGTACTATGAACCTTGTATAATGTTCCGTACTGCAGGCCTAGCATGGGCCGTAGAAAAATTGTCATTCCACCGTTTTTATCTGTGCGTTGATGCGACAGAGCTAGAATATGGATATGTTTGTCTCTTTCTATGCAGTAAAAAACAGTGGAAAGACAATCTGTCCACGGCCCATGCTAGGCCTGCAGCATAGTTTTAAATACGCATGGGAGAAATGCCAAATGTGTCGAGAGGCGCCTCCGTTTCAAGTTTGCTGTTTATATTACTGCTGTATGTTGCATATTATAAGGTTTACATTTAAAATAGTATTGGTTTCGTTGCTATGTTTTCGCAGGGGCGGTGTGCTACCAACGTTAAAGTTCTGGGCCCCGATTCTACTAAAACAATTGTTTTTCAATTGTTATAGTCATACTAAATTAGTCTACTGTAGTCACTAAATATTATAATTGCAATTAAAAGTTTGTTTGTGTATATGTAGTTAGTCTATTTTCACACAACTATGAAACAATATCTCTAGGAACAAAATCATGTTTTTTTCCTAGAGATATTCTGACATAGGAGTTAGGATACTTTCTATCTGGAAAAAATATATTTTTTAGTGTTTTATTTCAGTGTTCTAATGTAGATACGGTTATTTTGCTTACTCCATCTGGTGCGAAATTTTGTAAGCTATCAGATGCGCGAAAAAACAGAAATCTCTTTTTTTTTTGTTACCGCTCTTGGGCTTATGAGGGCAGTATATGCCTTCTGTGAAAAATTATCTAACTGATGGTGAAACCGGCATCAAAATCCATTGCGTGTTTTAGGAGAAATTTGCGGATATACAGACAGACAGACGCGGAAAGCGACTTGTCTTTAAAAGTCGGAAACGTATTTGTGATGGCCCTGGTGCTACAGATATCCATAGAAGACGCTGCTTACCAACAGGCAGACTGTTGAAGTTTAATGAATAAATGTCGATATCTGCCCTGCGATCTAGTTAAAAAAAGAACCTAAGGTCCATTCTAGACTTGTCAGTGCAGCAGCGGTACGGTACCGAGCGCCTCTGTAAACTTTGGTACCGGTTACGAAATGGCGTTCGACATCAAAGCATGCAATGGGAACTTAATACAACCTGGGTCTGTTAGAGCATTCCGGCCAAGCCTCTTTTGAACTCAGCCAGAATGCTATACAAACTAGTGGATAGAAATCAAAACAATGTAAATGATAATAATTGAAACATATTCGCAAGTCCGAAAAAGCTCTTTAAAACAAGGTTAAAAAAACCTGGTCCTAATCAAGTATGTTTACAGGTAATGCCGGCAGTGGTGATCAGACAGCGGAAGCCGTTTAGAAGGCGTGACGGGGTGTTCATATACTTCGAGGATAATGCAGGCGTGATAGTGAACAACAAGGGAGAGATGAAGGGTTCAGCCATCACCGGGCCAGTCGCCAAGGAGTGCGCCGATCTGTGGCCCCGTATCGCATCCAATGCATCCTCCATAGCTTGAATATATCCCTAGCATTACACAAACATGTCTTTCAGTTTTTAGTACTTAGTTCCTAGTTAGGTACGATTTAAGCACCAGTGGACCTTAATGAATTTGGTCAATAGTATGAAGATATGGCTTCTCTTAGACTTAGTCATATTCATTTATTCAAGTAGGTACACTTACATATACATTTGTGGGACATTATTGCACACACGGTCATCTGACCCCAAACTAAGCAAAGCTTGTAATATGGCTGCCAGAGACTGATATACATACATATATATTTTTAAATATATACTAACACCCAGACATAGAACAAACACAAATGTTCATCACACAAATGTTTGTCCTAGATGGGAATCGAATCCACGCCCCATTTGAACGTCAGTTCACAATTTTGGCAAGAAAAGCTTAACAATTAAAAACATTTAACAAAACATCAAAGTTAACAAGTTTTCAATTATAATATGTATATTAAAGACTAGGTTTTTGTAGAGTCCTTACTCCACACGTCCTTGTGTATATATTGCTTATAACCTTGAAACGAGTTGACGAGATTCTTGAAACGAGTCTCATTTAGTTCTAGAACTGATTTAGGGATTTTATTATAACATTCAACACAATTACCCATGAATGAGTTACGACTTTTCGGTAGCCTGAATCTCGGGACAGTTAGCTTATCTTTGTTACATGTATCATAGTTGTGCAAATCACTTAACGAATTTATTTAAGTTTTTTCTTGTGTACAATTATATTCTCATAAATGTACAGGGAATATACAGTCATATACATGGACACTAACTTATAAAATTATTTTCATTACTTCTTGCTGGTGGAAATGTCATTTTTTTAATAGTCTCGCGCTTGGCCGCCAACTCGCCTGTTGTTAAGCGATGATGCGGCCTATGATGGATCACGCTTGCCTAGAAGAAACCGATTCACTCTTGAAGACATCCAGAATTTTGAGTAATATTAAAATATTGTACACAGCATTGTTATTAGAGCGTGTTATAATAAAACATCAACAAGTAGTTTGTAGTTCAATATTAGTTTGAGAAGTATTTTTAACCGACTTCAAAAAAGGAGGAGGTTCTCAATTCGACTGGTTTTTTTTTGTTGCCTCAGAACTTTCGATTGTGAAACGATTTTGATATTTTTTTATTCGAAAGCTGGTGCTTCCGTGTGGTCATATTGGTTCTGTCATTTTTATGAAGTCGGTTTTTTATATTGCTAATTATTTTAAATTAAATTCAGATAAAAATATCGAATTTATGACATACGTCTGCATAAATTATTATAGGACTGGCACATACGAATTCATATGATCCATGCAGTGTGGTAGGGTTGCCATACCTATCAGGTCAGTCTGTGATCTTGTCAAAATCTTGGGTCTTGGCAAAAATCGTAATATACAAGTCAATAGGTTAAAGGTATTTGGCGCCAACGTAAAAAAAAACATGTTGGCTAGTATTACTTTCCTAAAGGTGTGTATTTTCGAGTATTAACTAACAGACGTGGATATGGTTAAACTCAACCATACTCGGCATGGTCGAATGATAATGATGGTTCGTCCATGCTCGGCATGCGGTTGACAGTTTTCGTACCAGACAATGCACTGAAGTGAGATTTTTTTTCGTTTAGATTAGAAGGGCTGTCAAGGCATTTTTGTAAGAATTCCGTTGTAGCCAGTTGAACACATGCAAACGATACGTCAAAATATAACTACATAGGAAGGAATGCAGTAATTCGTCAAGATTAGTATTATTTCAAAATGTTATGAACGCCATTTTGATAAAGTTTAAAATTGACCTTCTCGTGGTGCAATACGGTTCAGTTCCCCTTGAATTTTGTGCAATTATTTTGGTAAATGTTGCTAGTGCAAAAAAACTGCACGATTATTGTGCGGTTTATAATACTATATAGTAGAGAAATATAGACCGTATCGTAAACTAACGTACGTCATTATTAAAACAGTTCTACCTTAAACTGCACGAAAAGTGGTTGGTAAAAAAATTGATTTAAAGAGTTTTTCAACAATTTTGTTTATTTTAATTAACAAAAGTTGTGTATTAACGCATGTGATTGTGTTATACTAGTGAATTATTATCCTTTAAATACTATTAAGGTAAGTTCGTAGGTTTGCATGAGTGTGGGAAAACAATAGGAAGTAAAAAAATATATTTTCGGTTTTGCCCCAAAACTCCGCACAAACTTAGCTAGATAAGTTTCCATAACCTTAATAGGTCATGCTTTGACCATGATATTGATTTAGGCTATGTTTAGAGCTCATTTTATGTGACTTTAAATGGGTAGAAAAATAAATATTATTTGATAAGGTTAAATGCAATTTCCATGCGAAGCCATTGAAAATAAAAAGATATTATAAAATTTAGAATGTGGTATCACAGCTAGTGATGGAACAGTTTTGTGTGCAGTTTTGATTTTATCGATAACCTGTTTATTGTATACCTTATAAAATATTTTATGGTAAAACTTGCCCTAGTCGTTTAAAAAAATTACAAACTCTTTTTAACTTGCATCGTTGGTATGTCTGTCAGCTTCCCGATTCAAAATTTGTAATCCATTTTTCTATGTACGTTTCAGTTGCACTAAGTAAATTTGATGTTTGTAAAATAATATGGTGGTACTTAACTGGCCTGATGATGGAGCCAGAAAGGTAGGCCATAATAACCTCTCTACTACATACTTTTACTTATTACTCCGTCGTGTTTGGACTCGTTGAATTCATTTTGATAAGGACTATTAGACCAAAAAGACAAAAACAATATTTATTGTCTGTCTAATAATTCATAGATTTACTGACGACCTGCAGCGCCCCGTGGTTTCACCCGCTATCCTATAGGAACTGCTATTTTTCAGGGTAAAAACTATAAGTCAATCCAGAATATAAGCTACATCCATATCAAATTTTATTTTAATCCATTCACTTATTACAGAATTCAGTGAAAACAAACATATTAATACGCAGACTTTCTTATTTATAATAATAGTGTTATAATGTTATTGTCTACATCTACATAATAAGACAAATGAATAATAACTCAATAAAGTTAAATCTTCAAAAAATACTCCTAAAGTAGGTATTGTAGGAAATGTAAGAAAAATCTAAAATTATCGATATCGATAAAATTATGGTAACCACTATTATTGTCAACGGCTTGTCTTGACAAGCCTTATTTTTAAACACGGCTTATAATTAAAACACGGTGGAATCACAAAATTATCAACAATTTAGACTTTACCGGTAATAGGAAATTCCTCCTTTAAAAAAAATTAAAATCCATTCTAGCTCTACCACACGTAATTACAGCGCAAGACGCGTAGACAGAGAAAACAATAGACGCAATCACATTTCCTACTCTTTTACTCCGCAGCGAAACAGCCATATGAAAAAATAGCATGCGTGAAAAAGAAAGATCTATGCATTTTTTCTCTTTGTCGTTGTAACCGGTTGACTCCAAGCTCTAATTGACAGTGTGGTGTCAAACATTAAGAGATTTTTGTGTTTTTTCGGAAATAAATCATCTAAATTCAATTCGTTATCCTTAAATTATTATCCTCGCGTGGTCAAGAGTATTGGATTTCGTCACAATGGTGCAGTGTTGTGTTTTGGGTTGTCCGGACAGAACAGAACAAGGTTTATCTGATGTTACATTTCACAGGTTTGTAATGGCCGTTTTTATTTACAATATATCGTCTAAAATCAATAAAAATAATAAATATGATGTATTGATGCAGGGGCAACATATTTAGATGTGAAGTTTTACTGCAAAATTACAAATTATCCAAAAGCAAAGAAGAACGTAACCTCAAAGATATTGAGTTAGGGCTGCCATAATGTAGCTTTCAATTTTTCCCTAGTTTTCTAAATGTTTACCGACGATGTATTTAATTTGACAGATTTATTTTATGCGCTCAAATTAGATGCCATTACTGTAGTATCGGTTTTGTATAGCAGCGTTTTTCTTAACGAAAAATGATTTTTTGTTTGTACTAAACTAATAGTAGAGTCGGAATCTATGTTATCTGTAATCACAGAATTTACCATATACTTAAATTTCCTAATATTTATTTACAGATTTCCATCGAATGCAGGACCGGTAGAGATTTGGATACAAGCATGTGGTAGATATGATTGGAGACCAACACGAAATTCCAGAATTTGTTCCAAACATTTTAAGAATGATTTATTTATAAAGCGTGGAGAAAAAAACTTTCTGAAACCAGGTGCTCTGCCAACTAATGATATTCATGTGAGTAACCAGAACCACTAACTATGACCAGTAAAAAAAACAACTCATAAGTTTGATAAAGTAAAGTAAACTTATTTTATTTAAAAATCAATAAAATATAACCTGAAGTTTTACTGTTTTTTATTTTATTACAATAGTAATAAAACCCACCATAACTTCCCTATCTTCTATGGAGCCATAATAAAGTGGCAACACTCTTAGAATATATCGCTATCTCTTAACCGGTTACAGCGTACTTGTGTCCATTGGTTCCTCCGTCTACGGCAAGACTGCATTGTGGATAAATCCCATGGAGCAGCATACGAATTCGAATTCAGTTAGCAACTGCGATGCGGAGTTTGACGCGTTGACGTGCATACTAATGTTCACTCGTATGCCTCGTAACAAATGTTCCATCTCTCTTCCGTTCTATACCCTTCTCTTTTCTGTGAGACAATGCCACCAACCGGCACGGACCGCTGTCAGTATTGCCATATATAATATTGTACACTGAAGTGAGAATTTTTTTCGTTTAGATATTGTAGATACCGATTTTGGAAGTCCAATACGGATGGATTTATGCTATGGACATTGGACAGTTTTAGACTCATTAGGCTTTGCGTACCTACATTCATTTGTTTTTTTGCATTGAGATACTATTTTATGACCTTGTAAATAGGTATACCTATTCCTTCAGTGATCAGTCGGAATAAAAAAAAGTTTACATGGTAGGTATTAAATTGCGATAAACAAGTCCAAGTCATGCCCTAGTACTAGTAAAGTGATTGAGACTAAATAAACGCTTCTGTGGAGTTATGGAAACTATTGGAAACATCAGTAGGTTCATGCGAAAATACTGTCATATTTCTCCTTTTGAGGACTAAAATACGGAAGACGAGGCGGTATGGCCTTAATGGCTTAAGCCTGCTCAGGTAAGGGCAAAAATACAAAAAAGAATATTTACATTAAGACGAGTGACATTACAATATTTTTTAAGTATAAAAATAAAACAGATCAGAGTAATTATATGTAAAATACAATTACGAAAGGTAGGACTTTAGATTAACACCAATCGATTTTGGGGGGGTGGGGGGAGGGGTGGAGAACACCCCCCTTGAAGGAAAACTTGCGGAACCCCCCCCTTTTGGAGTTATGATTTTTTAAAGTTTCTAACCTCACTTTTCCAAAAAATGAAATTAATCGCCTAAACTGGCGGGACAAAGGGCGGGGACTTAAGGAGCGATGAGAAAAGTATGGCCAAGGGGGAGGGAGGCACCAACTTCGTTTTGTTGGATGGTCACTGTCAACCTAACGAACCTACCGAGGTCTGTGTAGGAGTCTGACCGCTGAAGTTGTCGTTTTGTTGGAAGGTCACTGTCAACCTAACAAACCCATCGAGGTCTGTGTAGGAGTCGGACCGCTGAAGTTGTCGTTTTGTTGGATGGTCACTGTCAACCTCCTACAGAGGTCTTTGTAGGAGTTGGCCCGCTGAAGTTGTCGTTTTGTTGGATGGTCACTGTCAACCTAACGATCTGTCACTCATTTCAAACCTAACCAACTCAAGTCTGACTCCAGGTGGGCTCCCGCCAGAAGCTCTTGCAGTCGCCCCTGAGTGTCGCTTCGCCACACTCGACCTTCGCTACGCTACGGAGGTCGCCGGCTCGCTTCGCTCGCCACCTCCCCCCTTCGCTCCACTCGGTCTCGTATGGCTCCCTCTCACTCAGGACCTCCCTTGAGCTTCTGGCCCCGCGCTTTTTATATACACTCTAGGGGTAGGGACCACAAGACTAGGTGGAGTCGGGGTGCTCTGTGTCGGTTCTGTGACCCATTTCGAACCTAACCAACTGAAGTCAGGGTGCTCTGAACTGCTCTGTGTGCCAAATATGCGCGTTTTCATGGTCATCAATTATCATGCTGTACATTATTATGCCGTACATTATCTCCCGAACGACTGATAGCCGGCAAAAACACAAAATGGCGCCTCTGGTTACGTTTCGTTTCACAGGTCACTTATTAATGACTTTGGAAACTTGTCATTGTTTCTATGCTATTTAAATAAAGTAAACAACTGAAAAATTACCAAAGAGCCTTATTTAATGTAAATAATAATACTTTATCACAAAAACTGTCCAAATAAAATAAAATAGCACCTGATAATATTTTTAAAATAATGTACGACATTATTACAACTGATAGCACGTAAAACGGAACGTCCAAGTAATGGACTTGTGATAAAATGTATGGTGAATTTCGTATTTTCAAAAATTTATTTCTCGAAAAGTATTAGTTTCCGCAACTTAAGACTTCGCATAAAGCCTTCATATATTAAGACCTTTCTGTGAAAAAAATATGAACCTCCAACTCGATTGGTGTTAATCTAAAGTCAAGCCCTTATTGGGTTTTTTTAAATTTATCCATTGATATCTCTTGAATTTATTGGATTTAAAAGATAATGTTTTGCATTAATTTATTTCAGTCAGTCATCTCTCTTGGAACTTAATTGTTTCCCTTGAACTCAGATCAAATACCTAATAAATATTTTTATTTGATCTAAGCCCTTGCATCTACTGAAATTATTGAAGAGCATAATAGTAAGTATGGTTTCACGGAGTTTTGGAATCATTTATAAATAATTACCATTGCCACCTCACCGCGAAGCCCCACCTCACTCGAAGAACCAATAATCGATGGGGAAGAAAGGTCCTTGAGTGGAGACCGACAACATTGCGAAAGTTGCGGGCATCCAGTGGATGTAGAAGGCAGGATGTCGTTCAGTATGGAGGTTAAAGGGGGAGGCCTATGTTCAGCAGTGGACGTCTTCTGGCTGATGATAATAATAATACCATTGCCACCTTAGTGATCTCCATACTGTTACCTGACCTTTGCTTCTCTCCTCTCAAATAGTACACATAGATCGTTGCTTACAAACGAATCCCTAGTACAAACTAAAGCGTTGAATAAAGGCGCAAAGTTGCTGGTCTGTCAATATTTTATGGGATATATTTCAGAGATTGGCATCTGATATGCATGACCTAATTCCTTCCTGTCCATTTTTCTATCAGACAGCCAGAGCAGGCACGAAAAGGTGGAGATTTGAGCTTTGTTAGGACTGTACAATGTGCTGCCGGCTTTTACAACCTTAGCTGATGTTATGTAATGTTGGGGTCAGACGTAGCACGCTTGCCTTGAAGAAACGGATTCACTCATGATTTGAAGACACCCAGATTGTAACTATTGAGGATTCATGACATGATATTATGACGCCCATTCAGGCAGTGCACCAGTTTAGACGTTCCGTCAAGAATGGTACATATTAGTGGAAAAAAAATTGAGTCACTCCGGCTATCAAAATCAATGATGATGACATGATATTACACTTGCTTTCTCCTTAATTTCAGATTTGATGACAATAAAAATATTCGACTACTCGTTTATCAGAAACACTGCAACTGTCAAACCTGCAGCAACCTACGAAGAATTGGACTACGATCACACCTAACACCATAATTTTCTACCATAACTTCCTTAACCCCAAGTAAACCCAAATCAAGGAACACCCCAATAAAAACAAAATGTTTATTTATTAAAAGTTTTCTACAGTGAAGGTTAAAATATGGACAGCCGTTCGAAGAAAAAAGAACCAAAAACTGTGCAGAAAAACCATGAATGCCCGATGTGTGATTATAAATCGGTAAACGCATCTTATTTAAAACAGCACATTAAAAAACATACGGGAGAAAAACCTTATAAATGTGATATGTGCAATCATAAATCAGCACAAATGCGTGATTTAAATCGTCATAAAAGAACACATACGGGTGAGAAACCTTATGAATGCCATTTGTGTGACTTTAAATCAGCTTTAGCTGGCAATTTAAAAACACACTTAGATATACATATTGGAAAAAAAACATATGAATGTCACATGTGTGACTACAAATCAGCACACAGATTTGCTCTAAAGGTTCATTTTAAAAAACACACTGGAGAAAAACCATATGAATGTGATATATGTGACTACAAAGCTGCACGACCGGATGTTCTCAGACATCATATAAAAACACATACTGGAGAAAAACCTTATAAATGTGACATGTGTGACTATAAATCAGTGCTATCAAATGATTTGAATAGACATATAAGAAAACACACTGGAGAAAAACCTTATAAATGTGACATGTGTGACTTTAAATCAGCACATAAAGTTGCTCTAAAGCGACATATGCGAACACATACCGGAGAGAAACCTTATGAATGCCACATATGTGATTATAAAGCTGCGAGAACAGGTCATTTAAAAGCACACATACAAAGACATACTGGCGAAAAACCATATAAATGTCCCATGTGTGACTATAAATCAGGACAGGCTAGTAACTTAAAAGCTCACTTGCTAAGGCACACTGGAGAGAAACCACACAAATGTCATTTATGTGATTTCAAAACTGTTACAAAATTTGGTTTACGGAAACATATGAAGACACATAGTGGAGAAAAGCCTTATGAATGTCATATTTGCGATTATAAAGCATCGCGTGCAAGTCATCTAAAAATACACATACAAATACACTCTGGTGAGAAACCGTATGAATGTCATTTATGTGATTATAAAGCAGCAAATATTAGTTACTTAAAATGTCACCTACAAACACACAAAGGAGTGAAACCTTATGAATGTCACATGTGTGACTATAAATCAGCACAAGCACATAATTTAAAAACACATGTACAAACACATACCGGTGAGAAACCGTATGTATGTAATATGTGTGATTATAAATCGACACAAGCCGTTAATTTAAAAACACACATTCTTAAACACACGGGAGAAAAACGATATGAATGTGATTTGTGTGGTTTTAGAACAGCTTATAAATGGACATTAAGTAACCACCTGCAGAAAATACATAGATGATGGCAGAGACTAGGATGTGTTTATGTCAGTGCTTGAGGTTTTTATATTGATAACAAGCCGCTCGCCCCGGCTTCGCACGGGTGTAAGCTCGGCTTTCGGCCTCGCTACAAAATAGTATCCTATGTCCGTCTCCTGGTACCACCTCCCCACCAATTTTCAGCCAAATCGGTTCAGCCGTTCTTGAGTTATAAATAGTGTAACTAACACGACTTTCTTTTATATATATAGAAGATTATTGTGTCATTATTTGAAGAACACATGATGAGAATTGGACTTTAAGGGCCGGCGCTCACAGACGGTACAGCACGGAAAACTTATCGCGCCGAGATACGGTTTGTGGTCGCATGATTTTGCATACTGCACCTATTAGGGCCCGCGTTTAGAGTTGGGCGTAAGGCCCCAGGAAATGTTTTTTTGAATTTTGATTGCTGAGCAATGTTTTAATGAAATTGAAAATTATCCCAAATAGTATAATTACGTAATAAGTAGGTAATATCTAGTCAAGATTCAGGGAGCGTCGCGATGGTGATATTAAAATTATGATTAAATTAAAAACCGATGTAGAGGTCCGCTCAGAAGGACATGAGCTTATTTAATGCCTTTTAAAATCTTAACCTACTTAAAATTACACACACACTTAAAATAGATGAGGGGTCGAAACAATCTCAAGTGGTTGCAAGCCCACGCCGCGTCTACCTGCTTGGGCTGCTAACATAAGTATCTATTAATGTTTGTATTAAACACAAAGGTTACGCATATACCCTGTGTACAGGCGCACCCAGCCGACCCCTGTGTGGGTCAGCAGACGCCTGACAGGAGTATCGGAGCGCCTTAGGTAGTAGTCAATGTTCCGTCCGCTGTGAACGCCCTCGTGCGGGGCGTCTGGCGACCGACCAGCTGGCGGCGGCCGGTCCCTGATGTGGTGCGGGTGAACCTCCGCGGGCGGGAGTGTTCCGGTCCAGAGGCGTAGTAGACGCGCCGTAGTCACGTCGTACCCATTTTCTTAGAGCCTGTCTTCTCGGCGGCGCTCCTCGGTGGTGGTTGAGTCAAACCCAGGCTCGTAGTGATGACTGATTTATTTTGAAAATAATTCATCTTACATACTAAGTTAACCTACTGTACACATTTATAATTATTTAGATGTCTGCCGTCGATGTAGACTGCTGAATCAGCGCTTGGTTGAATTCCATCGCTCCGACCGATTACCTACGCGGTTGTTGCCACTGCCAGCAAGTGGGTCATCGCTGACCGTGCAGAACTGGGCGTAACACATGTTCGGTTTTAACACCCTGTGCTAGGCCGAAAGGAGCTCATCATTGTGATGAGTACAATGACAAGATAGAAAAGTATCACCTTTGTCTGCCTCGGTGGCCTAGTTGGTAGTGAACCTGCCTTCTGCGCTTGGGGATGTGGGTTCGATTCCCACCTAAGACAAACATTTATGTGATGAACATTTGTGTTTGTTCTATGTCTGGGTGTTAATATCTATTTAAGTATATATATATATATATTTAAATATATATTTAAATATATATATATATATGTACGTATATCAGTCTCTGGTTACAAGCTTTTGCTTAGTTTGGGGTCAGACGACCATGTGTGCAATAATGTCCCAGATATTTTCAAGAAAGTGCCGAAAACGGAAAGAAGCGAACAGGTCGAAGTGTCGAATTAGGGAAAGTGTCGACCCGTTGCTGCACCCCTTCAGGGGCTTGATATGTATGTTTCTTTAGAATATTATAATCATTAATGTAAGGAAATAGTGGGAAGATACGGGACCATAACCTTGACGTGGACCGCATAAATTAGGCCCACGGGCCTAATCGACTGCAGTCACAATCGAACTGGCGTTTGTGATAGCACGTGAAGTACTTGTCAAAATTTTATTTCAACCAAGCCATATTTAATGCGTACAATGTTTGGATGTCACGTGTCTTCCCCCTTTTTGAAACAGTCATTGATAATAATCAAATAAAATGCAATATGCAAATTTACCATTGTTTTAATTCCTCTTAATACCACTGGTGATATGTCAGATTAAATAAATAAATGGAAGCGTTATACCTACAGTTTCCCCTTTAGCACTTATGCCTACTCATACTCTTTATTCGTAACACAAGTTACATGTCATGAATTAGCTAATTGCATTAACAATTACACAAAAATACACAGTTTCTGGCAGACTTTTCGGTACTAGCGAGTTTAAAGGCAGATCCGCATGATCTAATTCTCTCCTGCCCATTTTTCTATCGGACTGCCAGAGCGGGTACGAAAAATCAACACCGTTTTATGGTTGATATTCCGAAAACCCGTACGAAGCGCTTTGATTCCACTTTTATTGTGCGTACTGCTGGTCTGTGGAATGCGCTGCCTGAATGGGTGTTCCCCGATAGCTACAATCTGGGCGTCTTCAAATCATGAGTGAATCAGCTTCTAGGCAAGCGTGCTCCATCATAGCTTAACATAAGGAGAGTTGGCAGTCAAACAAAACCATTAATGCAAAAAAAAAAGGTCCAAACTATATATTATCAAAAGGTGATATATATATGGTGGGTCAATTAAAATAGAAACCTTTGAGGTACCTATTAACAGAAGGATTAGGAATAAACAAAAAAATTGCTTCATTACAACTGAATTATTTATTTCTGGGCATAAATACAATTATCACTATACATACCCACAAAATATATGTACAACTATAAATTGAAATGAAAAACCCGCAAACAATTTTGAAAAGACAATAATATTTTAAACCGATGGACAATTTTGGTTTGCTTTAGCTATTTATAATGGCGGCTCCACTTTAGTGCCGTGAAGCTCCGAGAACAAACGTGAATGTGGAGGGTTTTCGCGGGGTTCACGCGCGTCACGCCTGTTGCCCGATCAGAGTCGGTATTTTGTCCCGCGACAAAGGGTTCGCGCGGCGTTCACGCGTACACATTCACGGCCCCGCGCCAGTTTACATCTTGTTTACTCCGGTCTATAAAGGCGTACGGACGTCATCTACCATCTTTTTTTCCAACGCTTTTTAATAACTTTCTTGTTTTGGACGTCTAAATAGTAATATGTTGCCACAGCAAACAAAGTTATTGCAGCAGCAGATTCTACGTCCATTTCGCGGCGGGTTTCACGAACGACTGTGAACATCCCGTGAATGTGGAGGGCATATAATAAAGTACTCTTTGGTGGAGGGCACAGTTTGTGCCGAGAATTCACACCGTGAATTCGCGCGTGAATACACGGCACTAATGTGGAGCCGCCATAAAATAGTTTTAAAAAATATATCATTAAATAAAAATTAAATTTTATTTAATGATATATTTAATAGGGAATAATGGCTATTCCCTTTCTCCCCACCATTTTTGTCCCAATAGCGGGGAGAAAGTATTTTGTTTTTGAAAATGCTTGAGTTATATTAAATGCGCATTAAATTTCTTTATCTCTATATAAAATAAAGTCGCTTTCCGCGTCTGTCTATTTTATTATACTTTACAAATTTCCACACAAAACAAGCATTAATGTAATATACCTACCACAAACACATGTTAATTTCCATAGAAGTTAAAATTTTATTACATTTATATTATGAACACAAAAAGCTAACCTACCCACTATTATTATTATTAATTAAGTTGTGCTTTTTTCATCAATTATAACTAAAATAAAAAAATAACTTATCACTATTTTCAAGAAAAATGTACACCTTAGCGGTAATTAGACATTGACAGATTCGTGTTATATGTGCCTCAGCTTCGTTTTGGCCCACATTTTAAAAGTCCGGAAGTAGGTCTGTCACGGTTGTCAAAAGACTCTGAAATATTGTGGAGAATATCCTTGAAAACTTCACGCCATGTTCTCTTGATGTTACAAATATATTTAGTACCTCATTCATGCAAGTCCGCACAAAGAAGATAAATAAATCCTAAAGCAGAGGTTCCCAGACTTTTTTTTCTCATAGACCACTTTCAAAATTTAGCTGGTTCCGGCGGACCCCCTGCACCTACATTTCTACCGTATTCCCAAAACTCGATAAAAAAAAAACGCCTACGTAGACCCCGTCAAGTCTCCCGTGGACCGCTGGGGGTCCACCCAGGCCCCTCTTTCCCTCTAGGCACTTGCCCAGGGCCCCCAAGTTCCCGCCAGATCACCAAAAAACAACTGATATTTATTACCGAAAATCATATTTATTTCGAAAAAAAAACAATGGATAATGGCTGACTACAATACCTACTTGCTTATTAGCTTTTGCATGCGCGAAGCTACTCTACTCTCAAAAATAGTGCTCTGTCCAGGTCATAGGCCATTATCCTAATATGCCCAGGGCCTCCAATAGGTTAATGACGGCCCTGGGTCCACCTGGACCACTTTGGGAACCTCTGTCCTAAAGGGACGGCAGTATGTAGAACTACACCAGTATGAAAGAGTAGGGTTACTTGCTATTTAACACTTGAAACATACGTCTCTGCTATTTGCTTAAAATGCCCGTATGAAAGAGACAGCTGTATGTACAATTACACAAGTAAGAAAGAGTAGGATTACTTGCTATCTGACACTCTGAAACAAATGTACGTGCTATTAGCTTACAATGTCCTAAAGAAAGAAACAGCAGTATGTACAACTACACAAGTAAGAAAGAGTAGGGTTACTTGCTATTTAACACTTGAAACGTACGACTTTGCTATTCACTTAAAATGTTCTAAAGAAAGAGACAGTCCTATGTACAAGCTAACAAGTAAGAAAGAGTAGGGTTAATTGCCTTTTCAACACTGAAATATACGTATCTGCTATTAGCTTAAAATGTCCTAAAGAGACAGCAGTATGTACACGAGTAGAAAGGAGGGGGTCTATTCAAGGACTCTGAAACATTGTAGAGATGTCCTTGAAGACCTCGCGCTATGTCCTCTTGAAGTAGTGTTCGTCTATTCGCTTGGCGAGCGAGACGAGAGTGTCGTGCCGTCTTACCGTGTCCGCGAGCTTGCGGCAAGGCAGCCGTGTGGTGATAATCGTGAACACGTGACCAAACACTAGGGCGTCCAGTTCTGTTGGCCTGGAAAGAGAAATAATTTATAAATAAGGAACAATGTGTACTTTGTTTCATAGTTGAAAAAAGCTCAATGTACAATATACAGTGTGAACTCTGTATAGATAGATAACTCTTTATTGTTCACACCAAAAATAACATACGTACATAGTAAGATAAAAAACACTTAAAAAGTAGTGAAACAATTGGCGGCCTTATCGCTATGAGCGATCTCTTCCAGGCAACCTTAGTATGGAGAGGACATACAGAAGAGGTAAGGGACGGGGTGTGATGTTATAATGGAATAATATAAGTTTAACTTAACGGGGTTATACCAAATTTGACAGTTTTTCAATCAATTTTAAATAGTTAAATAACAGTATTTGAGCCGGAAAAAAATACATGTCATAGATACATCTGTGTTTGAGATAAAACCGTGGTTCAAAACACGATAGGGCAAAATTTTCTCGATACTTTTTTTTTACGAAACAAAGTTGATTTAGTAGAATATAAGTTTTTTTTTCCGTTTTTTGCTCTAATGAAAGCTCGTAACAGCCTGGAAATTGCATGTACTGAAAGGTAATTGTATCCAACATTATTTTTTCTGGATAGTTTTTTGATAGCTTGTTCGTTCGTTTTTTATTGAAATTAGAAACGTAAAAAGGCCACGAAAATTTGCGCGCATCGCGCTCAGACCGCTGCCAGGCGTCATAGAGGTCGGACCTGGGGCCTTACCCCTAGCTTAACTTTTGCGAGCCAACTTTTAGTAGGTACCTGATAGGTACCTAAAATTAACCAATTCATTTAAGCTGCATCGTTTAAAAGCGTCTAACTTGAATGAACGAAAATCCGTTTTACTATGCGTGTGATTTTGATTATCGTTCATTCAAGTTAGACGCTTTTAAACGATGCAGCTTAAATAAGTTGGTTAATTTTAGGTACCTATCAGGTACCTACTAAAAGTTGGCTCGCAAAAGTGAAGCTAGGGGTAAGGCCCCTGTTTGTTTTTGTCGTTGCGCTCCCCCCCGCTATTTGTTCGCAATGGGAAGAATAGCAAAATACATCGTCGCTCTAACTTGGCGGGGGCTGAGGAAGCGTTTTGTTACCTACGCGACTTGGATAGCTCCCCGTAACTACAATTTTGTTAGCTTAAACATTTTTTCTTTAGTTATTCACAATACAGGGAGAGGAAAGTTTAAGTTGGTTTAGTCTTACGTATATAATGTCTGGTGTGAACAACTGGTGAACAATAAATATTACTCTATCTATTATGGACTTGTCCGTAAATGTAAATAAAGATGATTAAGGTGGAACGTTTCACGTTTGGCGGGAAAATCAAATTTCAAACAGTTTTTTTGTCCTTGTAGCTAGGACGGGTAATTATTGTGAAATGACACGGTGTTTGCGAAAATTGTTGGTTGTTCTTTACATTATAATGTACAGCTAATAATCAGTTACTCACCATATTACTTACATTTGTCAATAAACCGTTTGAAACAGCAAAAATTTGTTTATTGACAAATGTATGCAATAATGCGCATTGGAGATAAATAACTTTACGTGAGCTTGTAAAGAATAATAATCAATTTTCGCAAACATCATAATCATTTACAATAATTACTCGGCCTAGCTACAATAACAAAAAAAACTGTTTGAAATTTGAATTTCCCGCCATACGTGAAACGTATCACCTTAACACTCTTACTTATGCTACAATGAACTACAGGGGCCCGATTGTACTAAAACCAATTGTTTTTGAATTGTTAATGAATTTTCTAAAAAATTGCCCATTTGACAGTTTTGGCATAAATAAAGTGTCAAAAGTGAAAAACAAAATTGTTTTTAAATTGTTAATGAATTGCCTCATTTTTTTTTTACACTTTTTGTATAGATAATGTGTAAAAAGTAAAAAAAATGAGGCAATTCATGAACAATTGAAAAACAATTGGTTTATTAGAATCGGGGCCCTAAAAAGTCTAAATAATTTGAAAAAATAACCCACTGGTTAGCATTGGAACACTCACATGATAATTGCCATTTTGCATTAAAACTACCTTAAATAAAATATTTTCACAAACTATCCTGTAACAACATTTATTACATAAATTATTATAAATATCACTGAAATCAAAAAAATAAATAATTTTATACAAATAAAAAAAATGTGTAGAATTTTAATTATTATTAATATTTAAACGTTTAGATAATGGGATTGGATGGTAGAATCGTTTTAAAATGGCACTATATTTTATATAACGTTTTTGAATGACGAAAAAAGATTGGTAAGAAAATTAAGAAGGTTATATCAACGCATAACTTTTTACTCAACAGTCCGATCAGGATGATACTTTTATTTGTACTTTTTTCAATCGATTAATACGCTTGCGCTTGACCGCCACTTCGCCAGGAGGATACAGTCTACGCTGGAGCACGCTATCTTAAAAGAAACCCTTCATTCGCGACATAAACACAACCTTATTGTCCATAAGATTGTAATGTAACTAGAAGTGCGCGCAAGATAACTCTGCGCGCGACTGGTGGCGTACTTGTTTCGTTCTTCTTCACAAGCACGGTTTGACCTTCAAGATGATATTCCGGCCAGCAATTTTGATCACTTTCTGCATAATGATAAAAAACATGGAACACAACACACTCTCTTGACATCTGATGTAAACGGCAAGATGGTGGCACATGAATTAGCTCCGATTTCAGCCGCGCGCAGAGTTATCTTGCGCGCACTATAACGGGGAAAACCTATGGTACTTGAATGTCAAAATGTCGTAATGACAAATTACGGATATGGATCATATAATAGCCGTAACTGACGTATCGAAATTGGCTGACGAACCGCCGTCTGACCAACGGGAGAGAAAGTGAGATTATAATTTCCATCTCCGTTACTCTCGTTGGTTAAGGTGGTTGACGTGTCTGTTACGGCTCTAATGCGTAACGATAAATACAAACTCTTTGAAAATCACACTGGCAAATACACAAGGCGTGCGACGCCAAAATCTTCTAAAGAAAGAATTTTTAAAATCCGCCATTTTGACAGTTGCCAACCCCACTAGAGTGCGCGCAAGATAAGTCTGCGCGCGGCGGAAAATGGAGCTAATTCATGTGCCACCATCTTGCCGTTTACGTCAGATGTCAAGAGAGTGTGTCGTGTTCTATGTTTTTTATCATTATGCAGAAAGTGATCAAAAGTGCTGGCCGGAATATCATCTTGAAGGTCAAACCGTGCTTGTGAAGAATAACGAAACAAGTACGCCACCTGTCGCGCGCAGAGTTATCTTGCGCGCACTCTAAGAATAAATATTAAGTGACAACTACAACAGATAATAAATTTAAAACTGTTTTGAGAATTTGGACTGGGATAACAATTACATAAAACTTTATTTATAATTTTGTATATAGAAGAAATATAAAGAGCGATAGTTAGTCTATATCAGCCACTACTAAATAATTTCCGAAGTTATGTCCGTATGTCGCGTTTTTCTCGCGAAGGTACTTGAGTAAACTCTCGACGCTTATTTCTTCGTCACTTGGGAATTTTAGTGTTGATTTAGAATCTGCAAAAGATTTCCTTTGTTCTAATTCGTTCAATCCAGGGCCGGATTATCCATAAGGCGGATTAGGCAACTGCCTAGGGGCCCCGCACCGACTAGGGGCCCACGGAGGCCTAATCGATGCGGGCCACGCACCAAGAAAAAAAAACCGTTTCATTCTTGACATTCCCCATTATTTACATCCGGTAATGTTGCCATGGAAAAAATGATTTTACTTACTGTAAAAAGTGCCATCTAACAGTATTTGGTTGAATGTGGAAGTATTCTATCGAAACTTTTCAAAAAGGGGCCTTGATGATTGCATTTCCTAGGGGCCCCGATAGGGTTAATCCGGCCCTGAGGGCATCCGAAAGGCAATATTTTTTTTTTTTTTTATATAGATGGCGTTGTTGAGACATGGCTCTGAAGATTTTCCAAAACCACAGACAGGAAGAAAGGTCTATGAAAAAACTTGCTTATTCTCAAAGACAGACAATATCTATCTGTCTAAACACTGTCTGTCATGCTTTTTTATGTTATTTTATTTCGTAGTATTTTATGGTCATTGTTTATTACAAAAAAGTACTTGATTTTCCAAAACACAATACATATTAGTAGGTAAATAAGTGTGCCATGCCTAGCCGTGTTATAAAATGTCTCCCCTTCTTTGTATTGTAGCTTTCATTGAACAAATGCGAAAGAAATGAGCATCATGTCTTGTCAGCGCCATCTATCGATGGTTGCAGAACCATGTTTCTCCAGCTGTCAGAAAACCCATTCATCTCTGTATATCTATAGAGGTATGTACAGAAGACTAAATGAAAAAATGCGTGGCGGGTGCGAATGCATCTTGCCTAACGCACATAATACATATAAGTTCAGAAGATTCAATCCGCAAAGTCATTTAAATAAGTAGCGACTCTTGCTACTACACAATAAAGTGCAATTCAGGACGTGCGAGCGCTAACTACCTACAGCTATATTAACCTAGAAGTTTTATCTGTCTATCGCGTAACTATTGTCGCGTTATCTGTCTATCACGCGGCAGTGGGCACGACAAGACGACTACTTGTAGATTCATACCTTAAGTGCAGAGTGCGCCAGGCCTGCCTAAAGGTAGACACTACCTTTAGGCTAGACTTCCGTGCACCGCGGCCGCGCGCGTCTGACGCACGCGGCAGCGATGTACGGAAGTGTACCTTAAAAACCAGCACGCGCGCTTCGAGCGCTCGTAGACACATATTCGTAAAGAATAGTGACGTTTCATAGTGCGTGCTAAAATTAACTTTATTGCGACGTAGCGAAGGTCTCGATTTATTTAAATGTCATTTCGGATTAACAGTTCTGTACTTGTACTATTATTTTCTGTTTTGTTTACGGTCAAAATATTCTACAAGTACTTAGCACAAGTGAAACTATAAAATAAAAACAAATAAAAGTAACCTGAAGATATCGGTATCCCAGACTTTCCAGATTCCTTGGACATTCTACTGCTGCTCATAGTTAGGTAATCTTCTTTCATAGCTTTATTGTTGCTATTAAAATTAAAAAAAACTAAAATAATGTGTTGCCAGTATGACATAATTATGGTACTGAGACGTGGTCTTTAACTGTTGGCTTTTTGGGAAAACTCAGAGTCACACAACGGGCAACGGAGAGAGCTATGCTCGGAGTTTCATTGCGCGATAGAATCCGGAACGTGGTTATTCGCCAAGAACCAGAGTCGCCGACATAGCTATTAAACTTTGCAAGTTGAAGTCGCAATGGGCAGACCACATCGCTCGAAGAACTGATAACCGATTTGGAAGAAAGGTTCTTGAGTGAATACAACGAACCGGAAGACAGCTTAGGTAGGCCTCTCACTAGATGGACCGACGACATCGTGAGAGTCGCGGGAATCCAGTGGATGCAGATGGCAGGCTGTCGTTCGGTGTGGAGGTTAAAGGGGGAGGCCTATATTCAGCAGTTGGAACTTGAAAGGCTGATAATGTATTTAAACTCATAACTACAATTTTATGTATACGCTAAACTAACAATATACCTGGAATCGACGTCTGAATCAAGTAGAAAAGTATCTTTCCCGGTCTCGTTCGACAAATTCTCTTCCAAATGTTTATCATTCACTACTCCATCACTATCTATGACATCATTATTGATCACCGTATCCCCCATACCATGATCATTAATCACACCAGGATCGTCATCAATAGCATGATTATCATGACCAATAACATGACCAATCACATTAATATCATGATCAACATGATTATCGTCACTATTATCAGTATCATCATCATTCGTTACATGAATCATATCATCTGCTATTTCCAGCGATACAGTTGTATCCGTTATGTCATTTTCTTCAATTGTGTCTAGATATTCATTCATTTTGACAGTTATATTAGCGAATTTTTCGTCTTGAGGGTAGACGATTTCAAAGTCATGTTTTTCTTCGTATTTCACGTTTAGATGGGCAAAAGCGATCTCTTCTACTTTGTCAAGTATGTCTTCGATAAATTCGACTGCGAGGGCGTTGTTTTCTTTCTCCTCGATTTTGAAGGTAGTCGCAGAATGTTTGTGTTGCGGCGATTCTTCGTATTTACAAATGACGTATCCGTCTTTACCCGTTGTTATGACAACTTGCTTTGCAGCGAAGGGTTTGAAGCCTGTGTTAGAGAAGTAATGACACTAACAATGACGATTAAAATAACGGCCTTACTTAGAAACGTTAGTATCAATCTATAAAATTACTGTCTCATTTCAAATTAGGCTAAATAATTGAATTTCGATCATTATTTAAATTAAGTTTTTGAGTAAGGCCGTTAATTTGTTAATTCTGAGTGGCGTTGAGCTGTTATGGGCAAGCGTGAAGAGCCATCAGGCGAGCGACTTCGCTTGTCTTGTCACCCAAAATCATAAAATAAAAAAAATTGGTTATAGATTTAAACGTCATTTAATTTTAGAGAATGATACTAACGTTTCTAATTAACGTTATTTTATTGTGCTCAATTAGAAATCATCTATACTTTTGGTTAATGATTACAATGGTGAAAAATTGTTGATGATGACAATGGAAAATGGTTGAATACGAAGATGAACTAATGGATAAACTGATATTTACCAATAATCTCCCTATTAAAGGTAACAGTCTCCCTGCTAGATTTGTTATGCGGGAGGTTCTCCCTGCTCCCGGATCCTATGCACAGCCTCGATCGTTTGATGCGCGTGCTGCGCTCGGACGCAGTGCGCTCGGCGCACAGGCGCGTGCGCGTGAAATGGAACGCTTGGGATAGGAGGTACTCTTCTTGGGGCTGGTGAAATAGACAGATGTGGATAGGTGGGGTATAACAGAAGACATTGTCGTACAGAGTACATGTCCCAGTACAGAGTAAATGAGATTAAACCCATATCTACTATTAAGGTGGACCGTTTCAACTATGGCGGAAAGTTAAATTTTGAAACCATTTTTAGGGTTCCGTACCCAAAGGACGGTAGGGCCTACTGAGCCTACACTGTCTGTCCGTCCGTCCGTCCTACCTTTAAACGGCTGTATCTTTGAAACCGTAATAGACATCCAGTTGAAATTTTCACATAATATGTAATGTTACGGCGGATTAACTAAGAGATAATAATAAAGTCAAAAAAGTAAAGGGGATACAACAAACTTTTTTTATAACGTAAATTTGTACTTGTTCTAATGTAAAAACGGTAATACGTACAAGCGTCAAACTTGGCATGATTATAGTACACACTCTAAAGTATAACAAGAAATAATAAAAAGCGGCCAACTGTGGGTAGGTGATAAATTTCTGTTCATTAAGTTATAAACTGGTAAATTCGTTACTTGGACGACCTTATAATTTCTTTCACCGAATCCAAATGACACATTTTATGTACTCTACATGTTTAACAGGCGTACCGTTAACTTCATCCCCGTAGCGCCGACCATCCTAACAACATGCTTCAACAACGAAGTGGTCATTGGCTTGATGAAGAGCGCCGCTTTAGGTCCGTTCGCGGACAGCAGCGCTCTAAAGTGACCATATACTAACGCGTCCAGTGGAGTGGGACTAGAGGAAAGGAGAAGGAAAACCGGGTAACGTAAACATGTATGGTGCGTGGTGGTAGTGTGGTGGTGTAAGGTTGCATGGAAGAGATCGCTTATAGCGATAAGGCCGCCAATTGTTCCACTAGTTTTTAAGTTGTTTTTTTTATGTTACCTACTATGTAAGTTCGTAATTTTTGGTGTGAACAATAAAGAGTTTTCTATCTGTCTATCTATCTATGGTGATTATAAGCGCTCGCAAATCTTATAATCTCTCGATGCAGGGCCCTTATTCTCTCTCTTCTCTATCTTATAGCCGTCACAGACGTGTCAAAGTTGACTGCCGAACCGCCGTCTGACCAACGGGAAAGAAAGAGAGAAATTTTCTCTTTCTCTCCTGTTGGTCAGACGGCGGTCTGTCTGTATATCCGTAACTCCTAAACCACGCAACAGATTTTGATGGGGTTTTCACCATCAGTTAGATAATTTTTCGCGAAAGGTTAATATATTTATATAATAAAAAGTACAACCGCGCGAAGCCGGGGCGGGTCGCTAGTAAAACAAAAGACTTCAACAACAACAAATAGCGAATGACAATAAATGTTTTTTCCATGACGTTTATGGCGGATTGTCAACTAATGACAGAATTGTGACAGCTGTCATTGGTTGCCAAACCACAATGTTCACAGTTGACACTTTCCTTTTTTTCTGTGTATACTTTTGGGTAACTTATAAAAATTAATAAATCGAAAGCAGTTACATGCAAAATGGCAATATTTTTGGGTTTATTCACTACCATTGCTGTGGGTATAGACCGATACAGACATAGGTATAATATATATTAATATGAATTATAGCTAAGCATATTATGATATATTTTCATTATTTTCTTTGTGTTACCACACTCGCATCTATAAATATATTATATCAGCGTAATATATATTATAGCTGCGCATAAAAATTTGATTTATATTAATATGTATTCTAACTACGTCTGTATCGGGCTTTAGTGTCCGTGGACTAAACACAATTAATAATAAAATACATGAAATGTTAATATTATGTTAGGTTTTAGTACTTATTGAAACCGTAATGAAATATCGATTTATCACCCCTGACACATATTAAATGGTTTAAAAAAAAGTATTTATAGGCTTGCGTTTGACCGCCAATTCGCCCGATGATGCGGTCTACGATGGAGCACGCTTGCCTAGAAGAAACCGATTCACTCGTGATTTGAAGACACCCAGATTGCAACTATCGGGGAACCCATTCAGGCAGCGCATTCCAGACTAGCAGTTCGCACAATGCAAGTGGAATCAAAGCACTTTGTACGGGTTTTCGTAATCTCAACCATAGAGCGGTGTCGATTCGTCATGCTCGCTCTGGCAGTTTAAAAAAAATTAGTTGTCTGTAAAGCCTGTTTACGGACGATAACTTTACGTGATAACGTATGCGTCACAAGCCGAACGATTAGGCCGGTTGTGCCTCTCTATCGCTTGTTCCGCGCTCTCGCTTGCACGCTCGGCTCAGGTGGAACGTGACAATGAGTCATGCTTTTTCGTGCGTGCAGCCGACGTTCATCGATTTATAAGACGTTACTCACGTCAAAAGAAAAAAAAAAAAAAAAATTATATGATATATTCAGGCCCATTTTTCTCGATATAATAAATAAATCGGCAGGAGGGAATTAGATCATGCAGATCTGAGGCGCGATGTTTGTGAGTAAGGAAGATGTAGTTATTTTTTGTGTACTTACGTTGTACCAAAGAAGTAATCTCTTTCACCGAGCCGTTGACTCAAAGAGTTGCAGCACTGTTCTACCTGAAAACGGCAAGAGTTTATCATTTGAAATCATCTAGATACAATACAGAGTCACAATCGTGCCAAAAAAATGCCCGAGTCAAAACTCCGCGCACGCTACGCATTGCGCCGACTTTTTGGTCAGTTGTAAGGCAACCGCGATTCGACTACAACGCCGCGCGATGCCAGTGCTGCAATGATATAGCGGACAACCGTAGTGCCGTAACGAGCCTTTTATGCGCCCGGTGCGAGCTTCTATAACTGCACCCTTGAAAACAAAACTTGGTCCTGGTGTGGTCATTTCTGCGCCCCTCCAGAGTCTGCGCCCTGTGCTTGGGCACCGCTGGCACAGCCCTATTTACGGCACTAGACAACCGACGTTGAACACTATGCAAGCGACATAACGTCTAAATTGTAGTCTTCTTTTTTCGAGTTGATGTTTCGTTTTTTACAAAAAAAAAAAAAAATTGGGTTTTGAGAACGACCTTTTTGGGAGGGAGAAGGAGCCTGATAAGGGCACTCCCAAAAAATTTAAGGATAAATTGAAGTAAATGTGGCATTGTGAACTATATAATTGATGTCTAGGTATGTACAACGACGCTTGGACTTTTTTTGGCTGTTTCCACTAAGAGATTGTGACTCTATAGGCATTGTATCTCGATCTGCCTGTGAGATAAAATTACACTTTAAAAAATATCGATTTGTATATGACGGAGTTTACGTAGGAAGCCCCGTTGGTCCAGTTGGTAGTGTACCTGCCTTCTGCGCTTGGGGGCGTGGGTTCGATTCCCAACTAAGGCAACAGTCATATAATGAACATTTGTGTTTGTTCTATATCTGGGTGTTCATATCTATTTTAGTATGTATAAAAAAAAGTATGTATATCAGTCACTGGCAGCCATATTACAAGCTTTGCTTAGTTTGGAGTCAGATGATCGTGAGTGCAAAAATTTCCCAAATATAAAAAAAAATAGGTAAATAAATAAAAATAAAAAAACAACCCAATTGCGAACCCTTTCGTTTTTTGAAGTCAGATAAAAATTGTTAAATTTCAATGTGTCGCCAAATGGATAAGTTATTTTAGGACTTTTGTACTGCATTGTACTTTTTTTTTTGAATAGGCTTGCGTTTGACCGCCAACTCGCCTGATGTTAAGCGATGATGCGGTCTACGATGGAGCACGCTTGCCTGGAAGAAACCGTGATTTTAAGGTGGTGGTACTTACATCAGCTAAAACCTGGTCCAAAGTTTTATCCCCCCAGTTGAGCGCTTTCAGGCGTTTGGCGACTGCGCTCCGCTTGGCTCTGGTCTGCAGCCAGCCTAATGGCCATGGATATACTGACGAGTTGCGAACTTTAGTTACTGCATTGTACGTGTCATCGTCTATCCAAGATATGTACAGCTGTGGAAAAAAAAGACGAAGAAAGTGTTAAGACTCTTCCCACTTTTAGTCATTTTGGCCATTCTAGTTTTAATTTGTCTACTTCCATGGTAAGCAGTAGTGTGCAAACACTACTGTGTTCCGGATTGAAGGGCAATGTTTCCAGCGTAATTACAGGGCACACAGAGATTGGACATCTTATATCTCGGGGTGACGAGCGCAGTGCATTGCCATCCAGACTTTGTGATCGATTTAACACATACACAACAGATGATTTTTTGACATCCAGGGTTTTGAACTGTTGAAGTTCAAAATTCTGAGTGGCGTTGAGCTGTTATGGACATGCGTGAAGAGCCATCAGGCGAGCGACTTCGCTCGTCTTGTCAATCAGTATCATAAAAAAAAACAACAAAAAAAACGGCCAAGTCCGAGCCGGACTCGCGCACGAAGGGTTCCGTACCATTATCTATAAAAACTGCAAAAAAGTTACGTTTGTTGTACGGGAGCTCCGCCCTTTTTTATATATTAATTTTTGTTTTAATTTTATTATGTATTTTGAAAGTATATAACACAATATTCTGCGAATATTTCAAGCGTCTACCTGTTGCCGTTATCAATATCGTGCAAAAACTAGTAAAAAAATCACGTTTGTTGTATGGGATCCCCCATAAATATTTATTTTATTCGGTTTTTAGTAATTTGTTGCCTGGTTGTGTATTAGGCCTGGTGACAGACAGACAGACAGACGAACAGCGGAGTCTTAGTAATAGTGTCCCGTTTTACCCTTTGGGTACGGAACCCTAAATGGTGATGATGATGATGATGAAGGTGATGATGCTGGTGATGGTTATAGTAATGTTATAAACTTACTTCGGCGTTTACCAGGACGTTTGTGATCAGGCTCATGTAAGCCCTCATTTCAGCCTTTTCCTCGGAGGAAAGCTTTCCACACAGAGTGACACCCTTGTTGGCAGCGAACTGCACTATTGGCTCTAACTCGGAGACCACGAACGCTCCGCACTTTATGAACGGCACTCGGCCGGAGGGCGACATGAATTCCGCGTTCCAACGCATTTCTACTTCGAAGGGTAGATTGCACATCTGGAAGAAAATAATGGATGTGTTTATTTGTTTGTGGGAAATTTTTGTGCTGTGGGCAGAGTCAGGTTTGGTAGCTTTGGTTTCATTGTCTCACCTTTCATCACTTTCACCATTAGAATGCTACATAATTTCTGAGTAACATAGGCTATATTTATTACTACGTATATTTAAAAAAAACACTCGACCCGTGCGAAGCCGGGGCGGGCGGCTATTACTTTATATAGGTAAAAATAGACTGACAACACTGACTGTATCGGTAAACGTCCTAGTACCTACACCGCGGTTTGTACCACAGAAAAGAGAAGTAAATAGAACGGAAATGAGAAGGAAATTCTGTCGCCAGGTATTGTGACAGATATGTGGTTGAACATTCTTATTTATGTCAACGCGTCAAACTTCGCGTCACAGTTGCTAACACAGTTGTTATGGGTTTATGTGAATGCAAGTGGCTACAACAAATTTCTTACTAAAATGCCTTAACAACTGTTCTAATTTAAACAAAAAAATATTTTTCATTTCTGTGGTTTGTACACTTGCTTACTATGGGATTCCACGACGCCGCTAACTTAAATCCATCTTCCCGGTTGAAATGGCGATGTTTTCTAATTTGAACCGCTTCACGAACCATTCTAGGAAAATAACCGGCCAAGTGCGAGTCGGACTCGCGCACGAAGGGTTCCGTACCATTATCTATAAAAACGGCAAAAAAATACGTTTGTTGTATGGGAGCAAACGTATTTTTTAAAATATAATTTTAAAAAAATATAAAATATTAATTTAAATATTAATTTTATTTTATTTTAATTATTTATTTTTAATGTGAATTATATAACTAAATATTCTGTGAATATTTTAAGACTCTGCCTGTTGCCGTTATCGCGTAAAACGCATTTGTTGTATAGGATCTTGAATATTTATTTTATTGTTTCAAAGTCAGAGTGAAAATTTCAACTGTCTAACTATCACGGTTCATGAGATACAGCTTGGTGACAGACGTACAGAGAGACAGACAGATAGACGGACAGCGGAGTCTTAGTAATAGGGTCCCGTTTTATCCTTTGGGTACAGAACTCTAAAAATAATGTCGTTCATAACAACACAACATACCTTCAAAAACGCCTGCACGGCTAAGCAGCTGGCGTTATCCGGTAGCAGAATCTGCTCTACTTCGTATGGCTGGAACAGTCTCACACTGTCCGGCCATGGCTCTTGGGCTGGAAACGAGAATAATACTTACCTTTAACCCTGACCAAAACAATGTTAAGAACCATGTTACAAAATGCATCATTCAACAGGCATGTCCACTAATAATTTTTTATTACCTCATAAAAAGCTGATCATAAATAGAGATCATAAACAACAAAAAAAAAAACTTTTATAATACTAGGTAGATGATATCACAAAATAAATGAATATATAAACAGCTTGACAGGTCATTCTTTTCCCTGCGTTATGAAAATATATTAAATTTTAAGGTGGTAAGTATCACGATGGCGGGAAATACAAATTCCAAACAGTTTTTTTGTTTTTGTAGCTAGGCCGGGTAATTATTGTAAAACGACAGTGTTTGCGCAATTCGTTGGTTGTTCTTTACATTATCATGGACAGCTATGAATCAGTAACTCACCATATTACTTACATTTGTCAATAAACCGTTGGAAACAGCAAAAATTTATTTATTGACAAATGTATGTTATAATGTGCATTACAGATAAATAGCTTTACATTACATTGTAAAGAATAATTATCAATTTTCGCAAACATCATGATCGTTTACAATAATTACCCGGCCAAGCTACAAGAACAAAAACTGTTTGAAATTTGAGTTTTCCGCCATACGTGAAACATATCACCTTAAGCAGGATCTCTTTCGAGCGGTCCAATCCTAGGCGTGAATTGAATGAATGACTTTTGTTCTCTCCAATCACAAGCGTCATACGATACCCCCCCCCCCCCCCCCCCCTCTGCGACCGACGTGGCTTACGTCGTCCACAAGCAAATTATGTCACATGCGCGATCAAGTGGTTATAATTATCTTTGCACATCATACAATTGTATTTTTTTATGTATAAAAAGTATAAAAAAAATCTGAGCTCTGGTCTTGTATTAAGGTGATACGTTTCATGTTTAGCGGGAAATTCAAATTTCAAACAGTTTTTTTGTTCTTGTAGCTAGGCCGGGTTATTATTGTAAACGATCATGATGTTTGCGAAAATTGATTATTATTCTCTAAACTCGCGTAAAGTTATTTATCTCTAATGCACATTATTACATACATTTGTCAATAAACAAATTTTTGCTGTTTCAAACGGTTTATTGCCAAATATAAGTAATATGGTGAGTTACTGATTAATAGCTGTACATGATAATGTAAAAAACAGCCAACAATTTTCGTAAACACTGTGCCATTTCAAAATAATTACCCGTCCTAGCTACAAGAACAAAAAAACTGTTTGAAATTTGAATTACCCACCAAACATGAAACGTATCACCTTAAGGTAGTTTCCACTTTTTCCACTAAAAATAGTTGATTTATCATGATTATCGATTTCGCAACTATTCAGAGTATTCAGAGAATGTTTGCCTACTTTACACAATAAGTAACAAGCTAAGATTAAAGTTAATATTTTAGGATTTGATTATTTACATCAATACACACAAAACAGAAGACCAAAAACAAGAGTAAATAAATTTTTTTAATGCAAAAAATAATGTATGATATGTGAAAATTATACTGTATTTTTAATTTACTTATCCAAATATGTAAACAAAGATGGCCGATTGACAAACAACTTTTGTCATTGCTGATAAGTCATGTTTGTTTGCATTTTTGAAGAAGTTTTAATGAAATGACTGTACCAGAGTTATTTTTTGTACTAGTTATCTCAAATTTGTTCTCCCATCTGATTCCTTGGACCACTATTTTGGCAGCACTCGGTTCATTAATCAGTGCTTTTTTCGTCTGCCAATGCTTCTGTTTATGGTGTAGATATCTTGCCATTTTACGGAATATACCTAGCTGATGTTTTAATATTACCGGAAATGTAAAAAAAAGGTTTTTTACAAATATTATTAACCCATTTCACCCCCTCAGGGGATGATTACCAAAAAAATGCTAGAACAAGGGTTTGTTATTTTGCTTAGTAGTTTTAGTTTAGATTTGTAAAGTTTGAATACCATATATCGTTAACAATTTTTTTATACAAATATTATCACAACATTAGGGGTTTAATATCGCAAATTCCCTTCTTATCAGAGATCTACACCATAAAAGAAAATGCCTGTTAAAATTGTTTTGTTGCATTGTTTAGTTTAGCTGGATATTGTTGGTTATTTAAATTGCCCATTTGAATTATTAACCATATCCTACCAAACCTGCTATGCAATTTTATTTCCATCAAAGCAGACTGGAAAGAAGAAAATGCTCAATCAGAAGCAATTTTTTTCTCTGTAGTTTTTTCTTTTGCCTTTTATTTAACTGCCAATAAATGTGGAAACATTGCCCTTGTAACCATTGTCGGGTTTTGAATTGAAGGGCAATGTTTTAAGTGAAATTACTATAGATGAAACGGAGAGCTGTTTAGCCGCATACCAAATATCCGGCCTAACATTGCCGATCGGGCAGGCTTGGGTGAATTCGGGTCTTTTCGTTTAGAAAGAAGTTAGCAAGAATAGCAAGTGTTTCATTGTTTTTTGAATTGATTGCAAACACGATCACTTAAGGTTAATGTAAAAGTAATCAATTTGCCAGTGCGTTGAATCCAGTATTAGGTTGCCTTCAAAATACTATATGGAGTAATATAGTGAGTGTGTTTTGTCAGGACTTAGATTTGGATTCAAGAGGGTAGATTGTTTTGTCTGCGCCTAACTTTGAACTAATCGACGGACCACCCACATTCTTCAGTCTTACCTTATCACGGTAAATACTCCTTAAATAATCATATAACTATAGTGAACAACCGCAATAGTTTAAAACAGTGGTTTATTGTTGTAACATGAAAGTATTGTGATTATATTTGTTATGTGGTTTAAATAAAGTAGCTAAATTTATTTAGTTTTTTTTATCAGTTATTTGGCCGAGTACTCTCTAATTATCAGGTATCCAGATAGGCTGGAGACTGGATAGTTATCGGATATCCGTTTCATCTCTAGAAATTTATTTTCCTAAGAGATTTTACATCCATTATCTCAGGTTGATGAGCACATTGGACTATAGAAGTTCAAAATTCTGGATGGCTCTACTGTAGCTGTTATGAGCAAGCGTTTACCATCAGGCGATCGATATGCTCGTTTCGAGAATCACTTTGCATAAAAAATATGCCAAGAAGAATATTTCATAGTGACCATTCTTTCACACTCGATTTAAATAGGATTGGCACAACATAATCTTGTCATCAAATGGTGACCACGACCGGTAAGTGCAGCGTAGGAGATTCACCCACTTTTTTTTTATGATACTGGGTGACGAGACGAGCGAAGTCGCTTTCCTGATGGCTCTTCACGCTTACCCATAACAGCACAACGCCACTCAGAATTTTGAACTTTAACAGTTCAAAACCCTTGATGGCAATGCACTGCGCTCGTCATCTGAGATATAAGATGGCAAATCTGTGTGCCCTGTAATTTCGCTGAAAACATTGCCCTTCAATCCGGAACACAGTAGTAGACTGCAGGAAAACGTTTCATGCAGGCTGCTTCCAACCAGCCTTTTTGAAGACCGATAGGGGGAGGTTTATGTCTTTTTACTCCGTGCAGGTAACACAGTGCGCACCAAAATTAATAATAAGGGTATATTACAATGATAAGATTCTGTCGAGCCAAACCTATCCATAACAATTTCAAAACAAGTGATTTGTGTGCTATTTTTCAAACAAATTAGGGATTTTGTTGGCAAAACATTGTGTGTCCAGTCTTTACAGGATTTTACACATGACAAAACCAATTAAAACAAACCTACAACTAAATTGAGGAGCTCTGGAATTAAAGCCGATAAATCCACTTTAAGCCCGATGTTTCTTTATATATTTTTCTGTTAGACATAGTACTCATACATACCAAACATCACTCAGATTGCTGCAAATCTCGTTAAAACGCACTAAATAGGGCGGCTCTAAAGATGGGCAGCCCAACCTAAACTCGACAAATACACTTATGTTTTATCGATTATGTAAATTATTTCTTTGTGTATTCTGCAAAATAACGCAAAATGTATTTCTCGGCTTTTGTTCTGGAGCTCCTCAATTATTATGCCTCTGTCAAAATTTCATACGCCATCCTACCACACCATAATCACTTGGGTAAGTCGTCATCGGCGTGAGAGTTCAAGAGCTCCAAGGAACTCATTTTTATAATAAGTGAGTTATCTCATTTCGTTAAAGACATGTTAGAAAATATTTACAATAATTATACGGATTTAAAACACAAAAACTCAACAAAAACATATAAATCGGTACCGAATACGAATGAATCCCCGTTTTTCATTTTACTCGGGCAGATAGTGCAATACTAGGAAAATGATGTCACGGCAGGTGTAGTAAATTAAGTAGGGCGTCCCGAGTCTAAAATTAAATAATTATGTCATACAAAACATAATAAATTATCTAAACAAAATTATGTAACTTCGACACCGCATTGTTGTTTCCAAAATGTTAGATTTACGTACCGTTAAGCGATGTCAAGATGGAATCTGTTAATTGGAACTCCGGCATTGTTTTTAAATGATAAAAACAACAATTATATCACAAAGTTATCAATTTAATCTATCTATTTGAATTAAAATCAATTTCGACAGAATTTCACGATTTTCATTTTTCTTTTCTTTTCTGACGGAACGGTATCTTTCAGTTTGATATTGACATCGGTTTTTTGTTTTTCACCCATTGCTGAGCAAGCTAAAGGCATTAAGGCAATTCTGCCTCGTTTTCCGTATTGCCTGACTGACTTATTGAAGACTATTTTAGTTTAGAGGCTCTTACGTTGTGGTCTCAGTACTCATTCGTTTTGAAATTGATTTATGATTCGTCACTCACCCATTTGTATTAGCTTTGTGATGTTCTCCCCGACACAAGCAACATTATTGTTCAATAAATTAATGCCAAAAGCAAATTCTTCATCGTCAAAGAAATCAAAAGGTCGATCCAGCTGTTCAGACTGTTTCTCTTCAGTGAAAATATTTGATTCTGAATGAATAATGTCGATATATTTGTTGTATATTTCATCTCCAGCTCTGCTTGATGGTGAGCTAGATCTTGTAGATTTTAACGTCCATGTGGAAGAAGGATTACTTTTGAGATTGTGTTCTTTTAGTTTTTCGTTATCCCAAAAGTCCAGGACACTCATTGTAAATTTTTCCTTAAAATTTCAAAAATGTAGGTATCCAAATGAAACCACAATAAAACCAAAAAATTTGGTGTCAATTTTTTATCAACTGTGTATATGTCAACTTCTTGTGTTTTAAGTATTTTTTTATGACATTATTAAAGAAGTTCTGCATTATTTCAAGAAGAATTTGTTAGTAGGATCTGTAGTAGAAAATCAAACAGATATCTACATTGCAACATAGAACGCAAATGAGAAGGAAACTATGTCGCCAGGTATTGTGACAGATATGTGATCGAACATTCTTATTTATGTCAACGCGTTGAAATCCGCCTCACAGTTGGTAATACAGTTGTTATCTGTTTACATTATGAGTGCAATACAACAAATCTCTTACAAAGATGCCTCCAGTGGAAAATCTCCAATACTTTACTGCGGCACAGATGACGAGGCGGTATGGCCTTAACAGCTTTAGCCTACTAATCAATGGGCAAAAAATTAAAATAAATGCGACCGACAGCGACACGCAAGTCCAGCCCAAGTCAAGTCAAGTGACGCGAGACGCAATAATTCGCAACTAAATAAATTCGGGCTGGTATTTCAGATTTTCAGATTCGAGTTCTGCCTGATAATATTAAACGGTGAATCTTCAAAACGAATTGCTTGTTATAGTTGTTTGCGTTGTAGCTTAACATATATTTTAAAAACCATGGCTGATGTGCTGGATATTGAAAACTCAGAAGAATTTGAAGTTGACGAAGACGGAGAGCGTACGTAACTTTCGAATGGATTTACTGTGATTTAGTGATAAATTGGTTTACTTAATTTTATCCCTCACCTTTAGGAATACTCGGAAATAGTGTCTAATTGATTTATTGTACGGATGAAACTCAAGCGAATATAAATTGCAGTTTTAGGTTAGGTGACTTAAATTTGAATATATTGTACTCGGAAGTAGGTTAATGAACCTCTAGTCTAATTTTCTTGGTAATTTTGGTATAAATAATAAAATGTACAAGCAGATAATGTAATATAAACATTAAATTTTCAGAGGGCATTGCTAGATTGAAGGAAAAGGCGCGAAAACGCAAAGGACGTGGTTTTGGCCATGAAGTGGGAAGTGGAGGTGCTACGGAGCGCGGAAACAGGGGAAGGTAAATTAGTCCAGGCAGTGAATTAGTTACTAGAAACAATTAGTTGGTATTGTAAAACCCGCCGTCGCCTAATGCTCACCTACCATCTTTTTTTCTGAGCAAAGGGGTATGCTGAAAACCAGCCCTGTGTGACCCTTCGGCACTTCGTAGCACGGCGCTGAGCATACCCCCTATTGCCAAACATTGTTTTTACCTTATGTGTTCATTGTTTTTGGCAATAAAATAAATCTTATTCTAATTCTTTGCTAGAAGGCAGCGGGGCTTGGAAATAATAGGTCTTTGTTTAGCCTCAATCTTGCTTGATAATTAGTATGGTCTTATTTCAAGTCTTGAATTGTTTTAAAAATATCACGAATATGTCTGCGTTTAACCACCAACGCGCTGGTGGTAAGGTGGTATGCACCAAATGCTGGTAAGCGACGATGTGGTTGAAGATGATGTGGTTAAGATCGACCTAGCTGTTTAGTCGTGAAAAGCGAACAAACAAATAAACAGAGTTACTTTCGATGTTATATTATTAGGTAGGATAATATAATATGCTGCTGGAATATGGGTTGTAAGTTTAAAATATTGAAAATTTATTGAAATAGGGGGGGGGCTCCAGTCCACCCTATTTCAAAAAGTATATTGACTTGCTCGAAAGTATTCAAAGAGCTACCAAAATACCATATGCTCTTTGTCGCAAGCCGTATGAAAAAAGATTAAAAGCCCTGCGGCCTCTGGAAAAAGACAGTTGCGCGGTGACCTGATTGAAACCTTTAAAATTCGTAATGGGTTCTACAACCATTACGAAATACATTTTTCCAAAAACTTTATTTAATACTTTAATAAGGGCTTCTTTTTGATTACATCTGAAATATTGAGTATGAAATATATATAGATGATAAGTAACACTACAGGGGCCTCTATTCGTCTGCAGCTCTCTCGCTCGCTCATTTTTATGATTTGTGAAATGGTAACAAGTGATTTTTTTCTTGTTACCATGTTACTCCGTCAAATTAAAAGATATCGAAACGAAACATTTTTTGTTTATAATGTTAT
Source organism: Agriopis leucophaearia (assembly GCA_949125355.1). Lineage (NCBI taxonomy): Eukaryota > Metazoa > Arthropoda > Insecta > Lepidoptera > Geometridae > Agriopis > Agriopis leucophaearia. The sequence goes on from OX421289.1 coordinate 3,993,625, forward strand.
GATAGTCAGCAAAAACAAACTGGATATATGGATAAGAATGAAAAACAGATTCTTAACAGATAAATAGTAAATTTTGACACTGTGTGATATAGGCACATCAGCTCATGCTGCTCGCCTATAATCAATAAATAAATAATTTAACCAAGCTGTTCGCTGTTGACAGATACGATAGCCTGGCCCCAGAAGGTGATGGCAACACTCCGGGCCCGCAGCGATCAGTCGAAGGATGGATCCTATTTGTCAGCAATGTGCACGAAGAGGCGCAAGAAGAGGATATCCAGGTAAATAAAGTTATAAAAGCGGCCAAGTGCGAGTCGCGCTCGCGCACTGAGGGTTCTGTACCACCACATAAATTGTTAACTACTTAAGTACAAAAAAGTATTAGTAATTTAAACAAAAAAAAAATCTTTTCTTGTGTCTAGCTGTCAGTTTTATGTCTTCTTACCATCTCTTACACTGTCTGCCTTTGCTCCAGATGCCATCTCTGGGCAGGTGCGGATCAGGACCTCAAGAAAGGTTGTGGTTACATCCACCCGAAAATCGGGCAAGTGCGAGTCAGCGTATGAACCTTGCTCGTGCATGATCGATATAGTGCATTCCTACAAAGGAAATGTGTATAAAAAAAATATATAACTGCCTGACCAAGATTTTGTATCTACAGTGTATTGTAGGTTCACGCGGGTAAAGCTGTGGGGCGTCACAAGTCACGTATTAGGATTGTGGGCATGCTCATCGCGCCCACAACGGTGGGTCCGCGCCTGTCTCTGGGATACCATTCCGGAATTAATAAGCATGTGGTCATTATACCATAGAGTTTTTATACAAAGCGCTTTTGTATATTTTCAGAACCAGTTCTCAGAGTTTGGTGAGATCAAGAACATCCATCTGAACTTGGATCGGCGCACCGGGTTCCTCAAGGGATATGCTCTGGTGGAATATGAAACTTACAAGCAAGCTGCTGTAAGTATGACATACCAGCACCATGCAGTGATAATACTTTACACAGAAGTTTTCAAATAATTATCAATATTAAAAAACCGACTTCTTAAAAATGGCAGAACTGGACCAAATTGAAATGGGACCATACGGGAAGCACCAGCCATATAAAAAACCAGGTGAATTGAGAACCTCCTCCTTTTTGGAAGTCGGTTAAAAAGTAGAAATAGAAAGTCAAATATTGGGACATTCCTAATGCTTTTTCAAGTGGCAGTATTATATCTGTTGCAGAACTGATAAACGTTGGGTTAGAAGTGTTATAGAGTGGAGACCACGAATTGGCAAACGTAGTGTAGGACCCCCTAAAACTCGATGAAGTGACGATATACGTAAGGCAGCTGGCAGTGGTGGGAAGAGAAAAGCCAACGAATAGACTGAGAGGTGTGGCTTGAGACATAGGCGTCATAGGCCCTATTTGTTTTTACGAAGGAACTTCCTTTGTGCAGTGATGATTATCACAAAGAAATTGTTTTTGAGCCGCGTTGTTTCTCATTAGGTACATGTCTTCACTTTATCACCCCAGCCACAGAATACATAAAGTACAATTACAGAATATTCACTCCGCAAAATTATTTAAATAAGTAGCAACCCTTGCTACTACACAATAAAGTGCAATTCAGGACGTGCGAGCGCTAACTACTTACAACTATATTAACCTAGAAGTTACCTCTCTGTCTATCGCGTAACTCTTGTCGCGTCTATCGCGCGGTAGCACTAAGCTAAAAGTAGTCTCCGACAAGACGACTACTTGTAGCTTCATACCTAAAGTGCGGAGTGCGCCAGGCCTGCCCCAGCGTTGAAGATGTCAAATTACACTGGATGTCTTTTTGATGGTAAACGTCTTTATAATTTGTTTCTAAAACGCTTTAATCTTTTCCAGAGTGCCCGTGAAGCGTTGGACGGTGCAGACATCCTTGGTCAGTCGATATCGGTGGACTGGTGCTTCGTCAAAGGACCCACCAAGGGTCACAAGAAGAGACGATAAAAGATTGTAGGATACTTTTCTTCTGTAGGCCAAGACTTTGACCGGCATTGTTGTTTATGCCATTTTCGGGGGCTACACCCGACGATCTTTAAAATCATAGATTAGACATACATAGTCAGAAACGGCAACAAAATCCAGTGCTCAATGTGAAGAACACTTTTACTCAGTCGCCTATTTGAGAAATGAGTCATAACAGTATAGCAATATGGTTGTTTGTTGTGTATTTGAAAATCTGTCCTCAATAACCTTGTGTCCTAATATTATTTAATTTATTACAAATAAGACGCATAGCGAATGATATAATTAAATACATAAAGAAAAAATAATTTTAATTGACTGATAAATTACAGAGCTATAAGCGTTTAAAGTTTTTGGTGGCGATAGAGAGCTGATGCTCTGTCTCTTTCTCGCAAAGTGTGCGTTAGTACAGAATTAGCTTGGCTTGACGTCATAACGTGCTATGCTCTCTGTCTAGCATGACATTAAAATATTTATTCTTCAACAAATTTTAATGGTGTTTTTGTTCTTGGGCTCTATATAAGACCAGGGGCCTTACCCCTAGCTCAAAAAGTTGACCCGCATAGGTGTTATTTGTCTAAACGGTACCATCAACTACGAAAAGCGGTAGTTGTTTGATAGCCGCCAAGCTTTGCGATTTTCACGCACACACGCATAGTAAAACGGATTTTCTTTCATTCAATCTGTAGGACTCTGTACCCCGGGCGTGATATACACAACACACCAAGATACCACAGATAAAATAAAGATTTTAAACCGCCGTTCATCCAGTCAGAGACAGGTTAGACGCTTTTAAACGATGCAGCTTAAATGAGTTGGTTGTCGCAATAATTGTAGGTACATATCAGGTACCTACTAAAAGTTGGCTCGCAAAAGTAAAGCTAGGGGTAAGGCCCCAGCTTGTTTATAAGGTAAAAACAAAAAGGGCTCTCCGCTCGCGTTGAGTCGTACCGAACCTACTCCGCGAGCGTTCAAAGAGAGTCTACAGCTTCCGCGTCCCGTTATCCCGGTGGGTGCGGGGACTCGTCCCCGCGGACTTGAAGACCCCCGCCTACCCCGTGAAGCGCCGCGCGGAAGCGCACTACCACAGCGCGGGCCCTGAGGTCCCGTCCTCCGCCGCCAGATGGCGTAGCGTCGAGGGCGGGGCCGGCGAAGGGACTATGCGCGTTGCGAGTTGGAGGAGTTTGCCTGCGCCGTCAACGGGCGAGCGAGCCAACACGGCGGAAGCGCACCGGCTCTCTGGCGTCTCGACGGAGACGTCGGCGTAGCGGGCGCCTAGGCTGTACTGCCACAGTGCTGTTTGTTTGGTGGTCAAACGAATAGATAAACTCAAAGAAGACACAAGCCACTGCAGCGTCGCGACGCCCGGTCCGCATCGCCTCCTGTGCTGATCGTCCTGTTTGAGCCTTTCCGGTGTAGGCCGGAATCTCACTCGAACGGGGCTGTATCGCCGTTGGCACATTGCGGCCGGTGCTGAGCGCGAGTTGCTTTCAATCTTTCCGGATGACAACGGATCTACCCAGCCGGAGTGAAGGAAGACGCGATGGCCCGCCCCCGCTTCCCGCCCGGCTACACACACTGCCCGCCGTCGCTGAGCGCTCGCCGCGGCCTTGCGGTCGACCGCTCGCACGGCCCTTTTTCACGCGTCGCGCTCCGCTGCACGACTACGCCTAGACGGGGCCTGCATGAATCCACCCCTGTTGAGTTGCTCTCCACAGGGGAGGGATCCCTCTCCAGGCTTGCGGACCGGCGGTCCGTGCATGCGTCGAGCGGACGCCACCACTCCTACCACCGGGTCGGCCGCGTTACCGCGCCACCCACCTACCTGACTGACACCGCGTGCGCCGTGAGGAGCGTTGCACTGGCATATGGCCGAGCGACGCACGCAACCCTTCCACCTGACTTGTCCCGCGCAAGCGGGACCGAACAACAAGGCTTCCTCGAGAATTCGGTGCCCAACTACACTGCACAGCCGACGCCGTCCGGAGAAGTACCGCCGTCCGGACCCTTGGCGCAGCCCGCCGCCCGTCCGACGCGGGGTGGTGCCCGCAGTCCGACCTGGCCGCCGGCGCGCCGTAGTGGAAGACGGTCGGGAAAATCCGCCGGCCTCCGCGCAGCAGTGTGGTGTCCCCCCCCGCCCAGCCGACATGCGGTTAGCGGCGGACACCCCTACCGGACAAGCGCTGCACCGGTTGTGTAGCCGTCCGGTAGCCATCCAGCCACGTCCCCCCATGAGCGACTTGATGTGTCGTCGAGTCGCTCCCCAGCCCGGCCTGAGTTCATCGGGCACTGCCGGGACCATCCAGCCTGCCGAGCCGTCCGCGATATGTCGCGACGGCCCTTGACCGGACTTACGACCTTCTATGCCCGGGCACCCGCCTCGCGCTCTCGCGCACGCCGGGAGCCCGGGCCATCCTGCCTACTGCCCGGGTCGAGTATCTCCCCGGGCCATCACACTGAAGGATGACCCGCCGCCCGCTTCCCTGCGGCCGTCCCCGCGGTGCAGCCTGCGCGCCCGACCGTCTGGTGGAGGCGAAGTATCGGACCGCGGCGCCCGCCGCGACTGCCATGGCGCGGCGAGTGAGCCGGCGTCCCCTTCAGTGCCTGGCACTCCGGCGACGTCCGCCTAAACGTACGCCGCCGTCGAGACGCCGACTACCGCGCCCAGGGGTGTCTAGAGCCGCTGCTCCGCTATCGCCGTCCCTTTCTCCCGGCTCGAGTGCCTCTCGCCGGAGAAGGGCTGTGATTGGTGTACGCCCCCGTCAGTGCGCGGTAGACATACGACGGAGTGCTCGAGCTAGCTCGCACTCCGCTCCTAACAAGAAGATGACTACAGGACGCAAGTGTCCGCTTCGAGGGGCTTGAGATGCCACCCGGTCACCTTGTACCGGGTCGGGTACTCGCCCCTCCAACTCCCCCGGGGGCAGTGTCCCCCGGAGTCCAGCCCCGGCAAAGAGGACATCCCTCGTCGCCGGTATTCCTACCTGCTTCAACAAAGAAGAGGAAGAAGACCCGAGATTGATTGAAAAACAAAAATTTGGACACAGGCTTTAGGCAATGTTGAATCTATAGTTTTAAAGAATATTGGCTACTATGAACAATGTCGATTTTGAACAATTGTTAAGGCGTAGATTTCTAATGATTTTAAAAGGTCTATCTAACTTGAAAGTTATTTTTAGGTTTCTAGCGATCAGTCGAAGTTAATACAGCTTTGGGGGGGGTTTCTCATGCCATTCACATGGTGCGACGAGTTTAATACTAGTTTTTGACTTGAATTGCGCATACGCACCGTCATAGGGTTATTAGTTTCGCATAAAATTTGAAAGGGCTTAGGTAGCGTGTTAACCCTAAATCACTACAAATTATACTATCAATTTAAATATACTTGCAAAGTTAAATTAAAATCGGAACAGCAATTTCCGAAAAATTTACTGACAAGACCCCATAAAAATAACAAAAAAATATTTAAATTAAATTTGAGCTAGTTAAATAAGGTTAGGTATAGGTAATTTTTTCCGCAAACTTTATTTAATACTTTAATAAGGGCTTCTTTTTGATTACATCTGAAATATTGAGTATGAAATATATATAGATGATAAGTAACACTACAGGGGCCTCTATTCGTCTGCAGCTCTCTCGCTCGCTCATTTTTATGATTTGTGAAATGGTAACAAGTGATTTTTTTCTTGTTACCATGTTACTCCGTCAAATTAAAAGATATCTAAACGAAACATTTTTTGTTTATAATGTTATGATAGTCAGCAAAACGTGGGTGTGTCACTTTTTGTAAATTCACACTCAGTAATTTTATATCGTCAATAATGTACAAATGTGCGAGCGAGAAAGCTGCAGACGAATAGAGGCCTCTTAAAACGTTATTAATATTATGTAACCTTCTTACAAAGCGCAATGTTATTTGTGTAGTAAATAACATTTTAGTAAAGGCTAGAAATGTTGGAAAGCAATCTACATCGTTTGAACACAAAAACTAAGAAAATTAATTTGTTTAGAAACTATAATGTACATAAACTATTCTGTATGTACCAGTTTGAATAAAATAATGTAAGTTCTTTCTATGGAGTGTTTTATTTGCCATTTTTAGGGTTCCGTAGCACGACAAGGAACCCTTATAAATTAGTTATGTCCGTCCGTCCGAATTTTTAAAAACCTAACTTCTATAATTATTATAATAATCGAATGAAACTTTGCATAATGACAGTTGTAATATAGATCTCAATTTTAAAAGTATAAATAATATATAATATTGCATTTTAGGGGTGGCTCTGGTACATGTGAAATGGAGATGAAATTTTTTTTTCACTCTAACTACACGTGTGGTGTATCGTTGAAAAGGTCTTTTAAAATGAAGGTAAGGTTTGATACATCACTTTTTTATAAAGTCTATACTTTCCGTAATATGGCCCGTCAAAGTGGCAAAAAGTTGGTCCCCCCCCCTGCATTTCTAAACTATAAGACATAGAAACTTGAGTCTTACCATTCAGATAGGCCATATTTAAAACCTTCATTCAAAATTATTTCGAACATTATCTGATGATGCATTTTTGAGTAACAGCGATAAAACTGTAATAAATACAAAGCGTTCTAGCTCAAATGTCATTGACCTTTTTGTAAAATGGTCTTAACAAATAATGTTTCTCAAACAGTTTTCTCTGTTTAAATTAAAACATAAAAAGTATATGTTATGTCGGGATGGTACATCTCTGAAATTTGGCTAAGTCCACAAAGCTTCGTTCGTTCTAATTTTTCTATAACCATAATTTTCTGAACTAAGACTACACTTATATGGCTTTGATTACGGAACCTTACCATATGTGTGTCTCGACACGCTCTTGGCCAATTATCATAGCTATCATTATACTTATGTCGGAATGATCGGTTATTAACCGACTTCCAAAAAGGAGGAGGTTCTCAATTCGACTGTTTCTTTGTTGTTACCTCAGAATTTTCGACTGGGTGAACCGATTTTGATGATTCTTTTTTTATTTAAAAGCTGGTACTTCCCGTGTGGTCCCATTTCAATATGGTCCAGTTGTGAAATTTTTATGAAGTTGGTTTTTCATATTGATAATTATTTCGCAAATGGTTAGGGTCGTTTTCAACAACAAGGAAATCAGAAAAGTTTATCATATGAAAATTTAAAATAGCTCCATCTGTTAAATTTATGTTAAAACAGTTGATATTCTTTTTCGAGCAAGTTGAAAGTGCAAGAAAAAGAACAATTTTTTTAATGTTGGCATATCTGTATTAAATTGCCAGTGTAGAAAAAATTAATACTTTTGGTAGACTTTACTGTAATTTTGTACCTATTGCTACAAATATTTGTGCCTTAATTCCTAAGAAAAACCGGCCAAGTGCAAGTCGGGCTCGCGCACTGGACGTTCCGTACTCAGAAAAAATATATTAATGGAAGCGTTATACCTACTGTTTCCCCTTTGGCATTTAGACCCCCCCTCGGTCGTCCATTAGTATACATTTTGATCACATCATTTGCAGTCGTGTGCGCTCAATATTGAAGTGTGCGTTTGTAGAACTAGTAAGAATATGTCAGTGTGTGCAATACGTGTTTACCTCGCTCCTTTCAGTAGGTATTTGGCAGACGTTTGCGGTACTAGTTCGAGTTTAAAAGCAGATCCAAACTACATATATGTTATCAAAGGTTCCGTACCACCACAAAATACAATAATTATCAATTTAAAAAACCGACTTCAAAATTAGTAAAATGTTGCATTTCGATTCGGTGAAAGAAATGGTAAGGTCGTCGTCCAGTAACGAAGTCGCCATTTATAAATTGGTAATGAACAGAAATTTGTAACCGAAGCGCACTTGGCCAGTATTAAGGCTCCTTTTTACTCTTTGAGTACGGAACTCTAAAAACTAAGGTAGCAAAACAAATGTAGTAGGCGCTTAGCTTATAATAAGTAACCAACCAGGCGCTTGTACCTATTGAACAACAAAACAATACCAGACAATAAAAGATATCGTCCAAGATACCATAGTGGCTAACCTGTACCATACCTAGTGTCTAACCTGTAACCGATTCACTTTTGACTTGAAGAAACCCAGATTGTAACTGTCGGGGAACACCCATTCTGGCAGCGCATTCCACATACTAGCATTTCGCACAATAAAAGTGGAATCAAAGCGCTTCGTACGGGTTTTCGGAATGTCAACCATAAAGCGGTGTCAATTTTTCGTGCCCGCTCTGGCAGTCCGATAGAAAAAAGGGCAGGAGGGAATTAAATCGTGCAGATCTAATGCACACTCTCCAAAATGTATCCGATAAAAAACCGATAGACTAGCAACTTTGCGCCGATGCTCAAGACTAAGAAACTTATGTTGCTCAAGGCTAAGAAGCTTAGTCTGAACTAGGGCTTCGTTACTGATGAGCCTCTTGGCACGCTTTGGAGTGTGTTGCCAGTGATGACATATGGTACTGAGATGTGGTCCTTAACTGTTGGCCTTTTGGAGAAACACAGAGTCACACAACGGGCAATGGAGAGAGCTATGCTCGGAGTTTCTTTGCGCGATAGAATCTGAAACGTGGATGTCCGCCCAAGAACCAGAGTCACCGACAAAGCTATTAAAATTTGCAAGTTGAAGAGGCCATGGACAGGCCACATCGCTCGAAGAACCGATGGGGAAGAAAGGTTCTTGAGTGGAGACCACGAACCGGAAGACGCAGCGTAGGTAGGTCTCCCACTAGATGGACCGACGACATCGTGAAAGTCGCGGGCATTCAGTGGATGCAGATGGCAGGATGACGTTCAGTGTGGAGGTTAAAAGGGGAGCAGCAGTGAACGTCTTATGACTGATGATGATAAAAAGATATCGAGCGGTTAGTTTTGTATGCCTAAACACTTCCTACCTACTCTAAAACAATAACAAAAGCGTTTCGTTATATTTATGTACGTAGGACGGTTATAACGTCATGTTATCATCTTAGTTTGTCATTTCTATATTAATTTTATTACCTTACCAACCACGTTCATCCCATACATGTAGGTACATCATCAACATAGTCGGCTTATCTTAGCACAAAATAAATATCTGGTTGCCTATTCATATCTGACAGCCCCGTTAGCTTATTTGGTAGTGAACCTGCCTTCTGCGCTTAGCTTAGGGGCGTGGGTTTGATTCCCACCTAGAGCAAGCATTCATTTGACGAACATTTGTGTTTGTTCTATGTCTGGGTGTTAATATCTATTTAAGGAAGTATTAAAAAAAAAAAATGTATATCAGTCTCTGGCAGCCCTATTACAAGCTTTGCTTAGTTTGGGGTCAGATGACCATGTGTGCCATAATGTCCCAGATATTTATTTATTTTTATTATCTCTACTCTCTACATAGTATAAAATGTATTAGCTTTCCGCGTCTATTTGTCTGTATATCTGCTAACTCCTAAACCACTCAACGGATTTTGATGCGGTTTTCACCATTAGTCAGATAATTTTATACGGAAGGTTTATATATATATATAAAACCCTAATTAGGTTTTTATGTAAATATAAAAAAAAAACAATATTTTGCAACCTAGTCTCCGAAAAATTAATTTACATGACTTATGTTCACATTTTTCACCTCTTTTTTCTAATTTACTTCACCCTTGCGAAGCCGGGGCGGGTAGCTAGTTGTGTAAAATATATTAATACAAAATATGATAACTATCAACATGAAAAACCGACTTCATCAGAACTGGACCAAATGGGAAGCACCAGCTTTCAAATAAAAAAAGAATCATCAAAATCGGTTCAAACATAAAAAAATAGTCGAATTGATAACCTTCTCTTTTTTGGAAGTGGGTTAAAAATTCAACTAAAGAATAACCCCGAAAACCCCCTCTGCTTACGGCCTTGATCTTATCCAGGGTGTGTAATATGTGCCACGTTGGCTATGAAAATAACGAAAACGTGTATGAAATGCCTCCTCTCCTTATTTTAATACAATATTAATAAGTATTTTTGAATATTTCGGAAGGTTTGAACCTGATACATTTATTACGATACTAGCCGCCCGTCCCGGCTTCGCACAGGTGTTTTTTTTTACATTCTAGTAATAAATATAGCCTATGGGATAATATAGCATTCTAATAGTGAAATATTTTTTTAAATCGGTTCTGGAGTTATTAAGTTAATTCGTTACAAACATCCAAATCTTTCCTCTTTATAATATTAAAGCTGTAACAGACGTACGGACCACGTACCACGAACCGCCGTCTGATCAACAGGAGGGAAAGAGAAAATATTTTCACTTTCCCTCCTGTTGGTCAGACGGCGGTTCGTGGTACGAGGTCCCTGCGTCTGTTACGGCTTTTAGGGTAGATATCGCCAGTCAACTTGGCATCGTCACATCCCTACCCACTCAAAATTGACACCCAGTTGTTTCGGAATTCAGTCTCTAAGCGCCATTCAGAAACTTGGCAAATGAAAGCATTTAACATAAATAAAACAACAGAAATGTAGTGTCTATTTGTATTTGGTTTCCATTACAAAGTAGAATAAAGTCCATACATTCAACCATAACTCCAACTCTCATAGACATAAAACTTAATTCTAAAATTCTACTAATAGGTGGCAAATTACACAAGCACACGAAAAAAGAATTAAAAAAATAAATTACAATGTTTTCATTTTTACAATCCGCATTTACAATTTTTTACTTCTCACAATCCATTTACGCATCAACTGAAGAGGGACGCAACTACAAAAGAACGCATTTTGACACTAATTAAAAACTCATTTAATTATCCATTGACGTGAAAATGCGTTCAAGGAGTCGTATAATACAAATACATGTAAGATTGTAAACATATTTAAATCTTATCATGTAGTGGGGTAGCTAGCGACGTTTGTTTCATAACCTAAAAGATCCACACATCTCGACGCGAAATTATTATACAAAAACATATCTACGTCTATTTTCTCAATTGATTTTCAATCTGATAGTATCGATATAGAAGTGTTTCCGATGGGCAGTCCGCGACGAACGATCTGGGATGTCTCGTAGTATTTTCTAGATTCGTCTGGACTGGTGGATGATCATTTGTCGAACGCTGAACGTAGAGAGGCCTAGGCCTACTGCGGCGAGCAGCATCGCCGACCTAGACATCATTTTCTCACGATTCGCGGGCTGTCGACAAAGAAAACAATACATTACCAATGAGAAGACAATCAAGAATGTAGGGAATGAAAAAATGGGCGGAGATGTAAAATAAACCGGCACTAAGGTTTCCCTACTACCACAAAATACAAAACGTAATGCAAAAAGACGTCATCACGCCCAGGCGGTTACTTATCCAAGTACCGACAGCGCCCGAACTTGGTGGCGAACAGAAATTTGTCACCGACTCGCACTTGGCCAGTATTTGTTGTTTTACTTTAGTGTCTGTGTACTAAATCATGTCAAGTTTGACGCTTGTATTGTACGTATCACCATTTTTACATTAGAGCAAATAAAAAAATCTGGGCTCGGCTGACATATTATGTCCGTTTTGGCCCTAAAACATTTTTTATAAATATTCGATTTAAAAACTCCCGTTTCGTCCTGATTTATACTCCCGATTCAGCCCAAGTTTTTTTTATATGTTGATTTAATATTTTAATCAATTATAACGTTAAATTTGTTAATCGATAACTACCATATAGCGGTGCCGAATTGTGATGCCCTACTTAAATTGTTTTTATCGCGGTTTCAATAATCTTTGCGTATCTGTATGCTTGTTTATTTGATTTGGCATTCTATAAGAAAATCCACAAATTCGGAAACGGACATTCCGATTTACAAAAAATCTGGTGACACAGAAATAGCGACCGCGTGGGCTTAGTCATGTGAATGTTTGTGAACTATTTTTATACGTTCCAAACTACGCATTTTGATGCTACAGCTTTTTGCGAATCGAGCCAAATGGCGCTTTAATTGTTTGTGACTGTAGTAAACATCTATTTTGCGTGTAATAAAATCATACTAATAATAAATATAAACGCGAAAACGTGTTTGTTTAGGGTTCATCCTTTAATAACCAGAGTTTTTATGGACACTTTTTTAGCGCATGCCACAGACTAGCTGCTAGTCTGCGGAATTGTGTTATTTTGCGAACTGCTAGTCACTATAGTCCTTTAAATGTAGCTTGATTGAAACGACAGCTGACGACATTTCAGGGCATGTCTTTGTAATAACGTCTGGCGAATTGCATTTACTTGTAACACAAACATCACTGGTTTTCTGCGTCTTAAACTATTATGAACAAGTGCTGTACATATAAATAGTAAAAGTATATTTGAATTTTAAAACGGAACTGCATTTAGTGTGGATTATCACAATACAATAGCCATATTTTTCCATTCTGTCATAACAAGGTTACGTCAACTTGACAAAAAATTTAGGGACGTGGTAAATCGATAAACGTAAAATCGATCGTTTTATTTTGCTGTGTGAATTAAATAGTTTTTTTTTTTTGTTTTTTTTCATAATTTCCTCTGCGTACTATCGAAATACAAAACTCGTACAGATAATGTACAGTTTTTTTGTAAACCTAGATTTCTTTTGTATATAGTATAATAATATCGAATTACTAGCAACTGTCTTAGTAAATTTTACGGAACGAAACATCTTTATCCAAAGACTGACTACTAGAATAGCATACTAGACTGACTATTGATTGAATAGCATTTATTATTAATCTGCAGGATTTCTCAAGTGACTCTAACGCTGATGATGATGATGACACTGATTTGGAATGTACACCATTAGATTAAACAATAGATTTATTTATATTACAAAAAAAAAATACTTGCTTTAGTCTGTTTTATTTCATTATCCTAAAGTCTCATCATAATAGTACTACAACAGAAATATAGATTGGTTTAAAAATATTATTCGTGCAAGACACTTCCAGCCGATAAATAAAGACACATTATTCTCGATTTGGTCCGAATTATCCCAGCACTAATCGAATATTTTGACATACTTCATTTTAATCAACTTACATTTAATAGACTATATCCGTTTACACAATAAAAGTAGAATTAAAGCGCTTCGTACGGGTTATCGGAATATCCATTATCAACCATGCGGTGTCGCCTTTTCGGACTGCTCTGGCCGCCCGATAGAAAAAAAATCTCATAAATAAGGTTTTAATTTGTAACATACATACATTGTAACTAACGTACATAGATTCCGTTAGGGCGCTGCAATGGAGCGGGGAAAACAAAACAAATTTTGACGTCGACGTGACGTTTTCGCGGAGTAGTCCTAACCAAAGACCTTAAAAAAATGCTACGTCCAGGTGGGCTGTCGGCTGGTGGGACGCGTATTCGTAAATTGCACAGATAATCAATATTGATCAAGAAGTACCGGAAATCTTCACCAAAACATTTTTCTTTTCCGCGTAAAACAGTCCTTATTTTGTAAACAGAGTGTGACATTTGATACACCACCGGTTTTGAAATGGTTCCGGTAAGATTTTAACACTGCAGCTTTACAATAAATCAATGGATAATGAACCGTAAAAGAAAAATAAAGCTACTTTGTTTTAAAAACATTTGTTTTCGATTCTTTGTATGTAGATTATGCAATGATGTAAATATATTTGTTTGTTTGTAGGACAGACAGACACGGACGGACGGACAGTACGATCCTATAAGGGTTCCTTGTTGTACTACGGAACCCTTAAAAAGTTGAAATACGCGAACAAAATAGAAGAGCATGAGTTCTAAATACTGGATCAGTCAACTTTTAACAATGCGTGAATGAATAAGATAGTTCGTTAACCCCGAATCTTTTCCCCCTCGTTATCGTGCTGGAAAGTCAAGGCTTAGTTTCTATACTAACTATTAACACTAATCAGTGGTTACGGCCAATGTAGTAGCGATGACGTAGGTTATTGTATTTTAAGTTTACTTTTAGAAATGGTCATCACTTATCGCCTGCTGGTTAGTACGTTGTGACTTGTGACGTAAGCAAATGGTATTGGGCCTCTAATAGGATGACAAGATTTCTGACGAATTCCTAACTATCATCATCATCAGCCAGAAGACGTCCACTGCTGAACATAGGCCTCCTCCTTTAACCTCCACACTGAACGACATCCTGCCATCTGCATCCACTGGATGCTCGCGACTCTCACAATGTCATCGGTCCATCTAGTGGGAAGCCTACCTACGCTGCGTCTTCCGGTTCGCGGTCTCCACTCAAGAACCTTTCTTCCCTAACGGTTATCAGTTCTTCGAGCGAAATCCTAACTAGGCTACTATTAATTAAGGCAGGTTTTCGCACTTTTCAGTAAAGCTTGTCATTACATATGACCATAAGGCTTAATATATCGTATTAAAGTCACATTTAGTGGAGCAAAACCCTGGCACTTATAGTCTTACGTTTCGCTACTTCTATTAACCAACTTCTAAAAAGGAGGAGGTTATCAATTCGACTGTTTTTTTAAATGTTTGTTTCCTCAGAACTTTCCACTGGGTGAACCGATTTAGATGATTCTTTTTTAATTTGAAAGCTGGTGCTTCCCGTGTGGTCCCATTACAATTTGGTCCAGTTCTGTCATTTTTATGAAGTCGGTTTTTTTATATTGTTTTTTTTTTTAGGTTTTTGATAATTTTAATTGAAAAATTTAAACTAGAATGTATGAAATTGCTGAAAGTGGAAAATGAGGCCTTAAATCAGATGTTTACGCACAATACACTGTGTGTGTGTGTACCTACTTTATTTTTGCGCCGACGATGATTTATTCGCGCTGATAGCAGACGCGTTGATAAATTCGCCGCACGGTACAAGGTACAAAAACGTCTACAATTGCGTCTCATTTTAGTATACTGCCGATTATTATTTTAAATATTTATTTTGGATAGAAATAATTTAACTATCGAAACCTACCCACATAATTCTCGCTTTAAAAAATAAACTAAATAATTTATCAATATACAAATACAGAGTTCATAAAATTGTCAGAACTGGATCAAGGAATTAAGGCACAAATATTTGTAGCAATAGGTACAAAATTACAGTAGTCTACCAAAAGTATGATTGTTTTCTACACTGGCAATTTAATACAGATATGCCAACATTAAAAAAATATATCTTTTTCTTGCACTTTCAACTTGCTCGAAAAAGAATATCAACTGTTTTAACATAAATTTAACAGATGGAGCTATTTTAAATTTTCATATGATAAACTTTTCTGATTTCCTTGTTGTTGAAAACGACCCTAACCATTTGCGAAATAATTATCATTATGAAAAACCAACTTCATTAAAATTTCACAACTGGACCATATTGAAATGGGACCACACGGGAAGCACCAGCTTTCAAATAAAAAAAGAATCATCAAAATTGGTTCACCCAGTCGAAAGTTCTGAGGTAACAAACCTAAAAAAATACAGTCGAATTGAGATGATGACTCCTCCGATGATGACTATGATCCGACGTTATGATGATAACACCTAGTCATTTACAAAAAGGCAGGTAGTCAATACCCTTATAACTAAACATGGACGTATAATTTTTAGGTAAAATTGCTTTTCATCATATTAATAAAGTTAACTTAATATACAACGGTTTTTCGGTTGCCTGGAAGAGATAGCTTTAAGTGATAAGGCCGCCTGTTAAAAGCCTAGATAATTACTGTAATTTATAATGTTATCCTTGTTTTTGTGGTATTTAATAAAGTTTGTATTGTAAAATTTCGTAACAGATGCAAAAACAACGTCACATTTACGTCAAATTGCACTGACGTAAAAAAAAACACCACACGTGTTTCTACCTACTCATAACATAAAAGCGACCACGATACCAGCGAGCAATATCACGACACATCCTCGACAAATATTCATTGAGTAGGTATCTCATGTATTCGTCTTCACATAGTCAATGGCGTAGCTAGGTACCCCCAAGGCCCTGGTGCCAATAAAACGTGTCTCTTTCTAAACTGGGTTAGGTTTTATCAAGTAAAAATATAAATTGTACTTTAAAGGTACAAAGCTACATCACACATCACACACATTATCAGCCATCAATGTCCACTGCTGAACAAAGGCCTCCCTCTCAGAGGGGTGTTGCCATAATCCCCACGCTTGGCAGGCGGCTTGGGGATCGCAGTACGGTCACCGTGTACTAATAGGACGCTGCTGCCCATCCTCCGGTGGTAGGCCTCCCTCTCAGAGGGGTGTTGCCATAATCCCCACGCTTGGCAGGCGGCTTGGGGATCGCAGTACGGTCACCGTGTACTAATAGGACGCTGCTGCCCATCCTCCGGTGGTTCTGGTCGCAGTTTTAGGACATACCCGGGTCCAGCTAAGCTACTTTATCATCAGCTCTTTATTGTGCTCAAAGCTACTTAATGTACCTTCTCTCCATTGGTTGCCTGGAAGAGATCGCTTTTAGCGATAAGGCCGCCACTTGTGTCACTAGCTCGTGTTTTATATCTGTATGTAATTTTTATTTCTCGTGTACACAATAAAGAGTTTCTATCTATCTATGTGTATGAAGAGTTTTTTTTCGAAATTTCAGTTTGAGGTTTGCTGGTCAGGGTCCGCGTCCTGAGCTTGAGGGCCCCGATAGCTACGTCACTGCACATAGTGACTTTAGGCTAAGTTTTGTTTTGTGTAAAACGCGGTTGTTTAATAAAGTCTGTGCTTTAAAATGCTCTGTCAACTTCTCGCTGATGGCATTCGTCACACGCGAAAACAAGACGGAGCATATTTAAGCGTATGTCAACTCGAGTAACGTTTTTAAGTAAGGCCCATATTGTATTGTAACTATTTGTTTTCCGAATTTGGGACCTAAACAAATATTAAAGATTTTTGTTCAGTGAGGCAGGTCACGACCACAACACGAAAAAATCCCTTTGATCGTTCAATTATCAATTATTGGACGAATTATCAAGGCATGTGATTTGGCACCGGAACACATCTTGAAATAACATTGTGACATGGCACCAAATTACCACATCAAGGGCAGAGATGTCAGGGGGTTCAAGGAACTGGGCCTTTACGGCTACCTGTTATAAGCAATTCTGTTTAGGTGATTACGAAAAGTTGTGCGACCGCAAACCGGATCTCGGCGCGTTAAGGTTCATGTTCGCGTGATTTTCCGCACTGCGCCGTTTCGAGCCCGCGTTACGAGGTAGCCGTAAGAACCCTGTATACACCTGTAATAGATGGCAATAATAATTTCAACCGTAGCGTCCAGTACTCATCATACGCGTGTCTGGGGCCTAACGCCCAACTCTCCGAATAGGTGCAGTTTACAAAATCACGCGACCGCAAACCGTATCTGGACGCGTTAAGGTTGGCGTTCGCGTGTTTTTTTTATTGCAAAGTAGACTTGGCCGCCAACTCGCCTGATGTTAAGCGATGATGCGGCCTACGGTGGATCACACTTGCCTAGAAGAAACCGATTCACTCTTGACTTGGAAGACACCCAGATTGTAATAGAAAGATTGTGATTTTGCAAATTGCACTTATTCGGGCCCGCGTTTAGAGTTGGGCGTAAGGCCCTAGTGCCTCTTGGCATCCAATCGAGTCCAAAAATAGCCAAGCGACAAGCGCCAAACCACCTATATAATATCTGAGAAACCTGAAGAGAGATGATAAGCCAGTCTGCGCAATGACTGATTGCATAAGTGGTTATCAACTTGACCAATCAATGATAAGGATTTTAAAGAAGGTGGTAAGGAAATGCTTTAAAAATCAGAACAAATTCTGTGCTATTTTGAAAAATCTGAAGGCTGATGATATATCAGTCTGCGCAGTGACTGATAAGAAAAGAGAGCATAAGATATCAATTTTACTTATCAATGGTTATGATATCTAAGGAATTTTTGGCGATTAAACGAAAGTTGTTGGTAAGTAAAGAGGATCACATCAAAAACCGACTTAACATAGAACCTCCGCCTTTTTTGAAATCGGTTTTAATAGCTTGAAAGAATACAACTATCGGTTCATATGTACGTATAATTTTGAAATAATTTTCTTTCAAATCCCAATTATGAATTGATTTTGATGATTCTGGTATGCTTCACTAGTCTTGGTAGGCCATACTTCAGAGATGGTCATCAAAATCAGTTTAGTAGTTTGGTTTTTAAATCAAAATAACTGAAAAAACACATGTCATCCAAGTAAACCAAATTGCGTATTTACTAATTTTGAAGTCAGTTTTTAATGTGATCATATTGTGAGTTGATTGTCAATAATGTAAGGAACTCGATCTCATTTGTACCCACCTAATATGGACCACTGGGGCCTTACCCCTAGTTTCACTTTTGCGAGCCAACTTTTAGTAGGTACCTGATAGGTTCCTAAAATTAACCAACTCATTTAAGCTGCATCGTTTAAAAGCGTCTGACTTGAATGAACGAAAATCCGTATTACTATGCGTGTGTGCGTGAAAATAGCAAAGCTTGGCGGGTATCAAATAACTACCGCTTATCGTAGTTGATTGTACCGTTTAGACAAATAACACCTATGCGGGTCAACTTTTCGAGCTAGGGGTAAGGACCCTGTTATCTGAAATAAAGATGTATTATGTATACTTATAATAAAACTGTAACAGGTCCAATTCTGTACATTGAAGATATTTTGAAAAAAAAATATTGGACGGCATTCTATAATCGATACTGAAGCCAAAACTGTAATTATTTTTTCATTTTTGTCTGTCTGTATCACGACCGCGCATCACGCTGAAACTACTGAATGGATTCAAATGAAACTTAGCATGGTTTGAGTTCATACTACGAGGTACGAGTAGGTTCTTGCA
The DNA here is from genome assembly GCA_949125355.1 of Agriopis leucophaearia. NCBI lineage: Eukaryota > Metazoa > Arthropoda > Insecta > Lepidoptera > Geometridae > Agriopis > Agriopis leucophaearia. Next base: position 4,012,400 of record OX421289.1, read on the forward strand.
TACTTTTTATCCCGAAATTCAGCATGGTTCCTTTGGGAGAGGGGATGAAAGTCAAAATGCGTACTTAATTTTAATTCATTATCGCGTAGTTTGATTTCTTTAAATCCTTTTTTGTTAGAAAGGAGGTACATTAAAGATTGTACCATAAATATTTCAAGGTCATTGGTTTCATGGTTCAGAAATTACAGACATCACAACCCTTAGTATTATGTCCAAATTACTTGATCCCCGGAATGTATAGGAACCTTTGAACGTACAGGGGCCTTACCCCTAGCTTAACTTTTGCGAGCCAACTTTTAGTAGGTACCTGATAGGTACCTAAAATTAACCAATTCATTTAAGCTGCATCGTTTAAAAGCGTCTAACTTGAATGAACGAAAATCCGTTTTACTATGCGTGTGATTGTGATTATCGTTCATTCAAGTTAGACGCTTTTAAACGATGCAGCTTAAATAAGTTGGTTAATTTTAGGTACCTATCAGGTACCTACCAAAAGTTGGCTCGCAAAAGTGAAGCTAGGGGTAAGGCCCCAGCTCATCTTAATTATTATAATAAACCTTGTATGGATAAGATGCTTTCAGTTAAATTACAGTGAATATTATTAAATTCGCGACCTTCACATAGCACGCGAATTTCGCGACATATTTTTTGAATCTGCGTATTATTTTTTGTTTGTTATTGTTTTGGCGCGACGCCATTCAGTTAAGATTCTCGTGGTAGACAATTATTTCAGTTTACAAAACAACGACTGTTTTGCTCATTTGTATGCAAGAAATAGGCGAGGCTATGAGATACCCTAGTATTTAAATTCAGCTAATAAAATAATTATTAAATTAAATATCCGGCGCATTGCAAGTCGCGCTTGTGTACTGAGGGTTCCGTATCACCACATAAATTGTTATCAACTAAAGTAAAAAAAAAGTTGTGTTATAATTATCAATATAAAATACCGACTTCATAAAAATGACAGAACTGGAACTGGAACAGAACTGAACAAAATCGAAATGGAACCACACGGGAAGCACCAGCTTTCAAATAAGAAAATAATCATCAAAATTGGATCACTCAGTCGTAAGTTCTGAGGTAACAAACATTAAAAAAACAGTCGAATTGATAACCTCCTCCTGTTTGGAAGTCGGTTGAAAAGATGGTCACCCATCCAAATACCAACCACGCCCGTTTTACTTTAGAATGTGTACTATAATCATCCAAGTTTGAAGCTGGTACGTATAAACGTTTTTCCACTAGAACAAATACAAATTTACGTTAAAAAAAGTTTGTCGTATCCCCTTTTACTTTTTGACTTTATTATAATTTCTTAGTTAATCCGCCATAATATTACATATTCTGTGAAAATTCCAACTAGCTATATATCACGCTTCTAAAGATACAGCCGTTAAAATGTAGGACAAGTAGGAAATCGGCCCACTACCACCCATACATTGTGGACTTTCCTTGGATACGTACCAAACGTTTCGATTCTATGTTTCTAATCCGTACGACCAAGAATTGGAACAACTTGCCGGCTTCATTGTTGAAAAGGCCCAGATATAATCTGGGCCTTTTCAAGGCAAGAGTGAATAGGCATCTTCTAAGTGCGTGCTTTATATTCGACCACAAATGTAGCTTACCAACAGGCGAGTTGGTGGTCAAACGCGGACTTATTTGCGATAAAAAAAGGACAGCGTTGGCTTAGTTTGTACCGATTACAACCTTTGAGTACGGAACCCTAAAAACAGACTTCCAAGGTTAATAAACGGCATCCATCCAACCCCCTTTTTAACACGCTTTTTTTAGCTTGTTATGTATCTATGTAACGGAATCTTTGAACGTGATTTTCAGCCCTTTCAAAACGACGGATTGATTTGAAACATTGCACACTTATCAAGGACCGATGACGGTGATAATTTAAATAGTTTGTCCCATTATCCTTACCAGGATCTTCAGGATTAGCGATTTTAAAGCGAGTTTTTTAAGCTGCGAGAATTATTCACCCCTATAATGGTGGAATATTTTCATTATGACGATGGTGTGTTAGCTCTATCCAGCGGAAAATACCAGTCAGTTGCGTTGAGACTTGTTTCTGCTATTACAAGCTGATAATCCGGTTTTGAAATCCAGACTTCGTATTGCAAATAGACAACCAGTCTGTGGCTGAATACAGGATGCGGAGTGAAGCAGGATCATATTACAGCTGAACATAGTCGCATAGTCATATCATCACCATGTAATTGCGCAAGCGTTACATACATTTGTGAATTTTATATTTGTAAATCTTTCAGATGTTTCGCACCCCCTGGTCTTTGACCAGTGTGTGTTGCCAGTGATGATAGATATATATATATATATATAGGTACTGAGACGTGGTCCTAACTGTTGGCCTTTTGGAGAAACTCGGAGTCACACAAAGGGCAATGGAGAGAGCTATGCTCAGAGTTTCTTTGTGCGATAGAATCAGGAACGTGGATAATCGCCAAATGACCAGAGTCACCGACATAGCTATTAAAATTTGCGAGTTGAAGGGGCAATGAGCAGGCCACATCGCTCGAAGAACCGATTACCGATTGGGAAGAAAGGTTCTTGAGTGGAGACCACGAACCGGAAGACGCATTGTAGGTAGGCTGCCCACTAGATGGACCGACAACATTGTGAGAGTCGCGGGCATCCAGTGGATGCAGATGGCAGGATATCGTCAGTGTGGAGGTTAAAGAGGGAGGCCTATGTTCAGGCAGTGGAAGTCTTCTGGCTGATGATGATGATGAAATCTTTCAGAGCGCCTAGTGAAGTGTGACCATGCTTAATGTTTCCAGCGTAATTTCTGGGTGTGATAAGATTTATCATCTAATATTATAGATATTGAAGATCCTAATAAACTCCACGCGAGCGTTTGCGTCGCCAGTTAGCGCCGGATCCAGTTCAAATCAGTTCAATCGGCGCACGCGCCTATCTCCGAGTCGATTCTCGAGTCACGCTCGCGATCTGTGCAGTTAATTACGAGTCTTTTGGCTAGACGGATGTCTGATTCATGTGAAACGGAGATAAAGATCTTGGAGTCTCAGTTGATTTATAATGATTTTAGTATTTTTAATTAACATAGGTAGCCTTTTGATTCGATCGCTTTTTTTCATATTATTTTTACGGTTGCGTACCCCGTTTACACCCGGACCCTATTATTAAGCCTACGCAGTCTGTCTGTCTGTCCTACCTTTTAACGGCTGTATGTTTAGAACCGTGATATAGCCAGTTGAAATTTTCACAGAATATGTGATGTTACTTTGGCTCAGTAGTTTTTAATTAGCTCATATAAAAAAAATGGAATGCTTTTTGATCTGGCAAAACCTATGTCAATAATTTTGTTCGTCATTTACTCATTGGTTTTTTATATTGATAATTAATAATTAACACTATGAAATTATTTCAGATGTATGTTATAAATAAATGTGGCGTTTTTCGACAAATGAGAGCTCTGAATTTCATTACGTAATTATGTTTTGTTGCTTGTCCACCATATTTGTTTACACGAAAAAAAAAACAATGTTTTTCCGTTCGCGCTTTAAAAATCAAAGTAGGTACAACATTTCTTTTCAGATGTCTGCGACCAATGACAGCTCTGAATTTCTTTGCGTGCCATATTTGTTTACACGGCAGGACATCTAAAAATATCCGACCGCAGTTAGAAAAATTGTACCTACTGTAGTTGGCAAAACACCTGGCAGAGATACCAAATCATGCAAGGACACTTCCGGTCCTAGTGTGTACTGTTTACAAACGCGGAAGAAACGTTATCTGCTTCCTTTGTTTAAGCGCGATAACAAATGCAAAGCTAATTTTATTTTGGCTAATAGGTGGAGCGATGGTGGCTGGGCAGTAGCATGAGCGCTTTACAATCTGAAGGCACCCGGTTCGATCCTCGGTCAAGCACCATTGACTTATTTGTACTTAAATTATATGCAGTTGCAATACCATCGCTCAACAACGATGGAGGAAAACATCGTGAGGCGTGAGGAAACCGGTATGTTCAAAAACCGGCCAAGTGCGAGTCAGGCTCGCACACTGGGGGTTCCGTACAACCACAAAATAAAATAATTATCAATTAAAAAAACCGACTTCAAAGTTAGTAAAATGTGGCATTTCGATTCGGTGAAAGAAATGACAAGGTCGTCCAAGTAACGAAATTACAAGTTACTAGCCGCCCGCCCCGGCTTTGCACGGGTGTAAGCTCGGCCTTCGGCCTCGCTACAAAATATATTATAGCCTATGTCACCCGGGGATAGTGTAGCTTCCCAACAGTGAAAGAATTTTTATAATCGGTTCAGTAGTTTTTGAGTTATTTCGTTACAAACATACAAAAATAGGTACAAATCTTTCCTCTTTATAATATTAGTGTAGATAACTTTGTAAGGGCTGCTACCGTACATAAAATGTATGATTGTTATAGAGTACCGCGTACGGGAACAATGATACACCCGTGCGTTCACTTTAACTGCTTTATTGGTACTGTACTCGGGGTGGCCCGTCCAATTTTGGTAATGAACAGAAACTTGTCACCGACTCATACTTGGCCATTATTTATTATTTGTTGTTATACTTTAAAAGTGTGTAGTTGTGTACAATAATTATGCCAAGTTTGACGCTTGTACGTATTACTATTTTTACATTAGAGCAATTACAAAAATACGTTTGTTGTATATGCCATTTTGTTTATCTTTGTCTTTTTTATTATTTCTTAGTTAATCCGCCGTAACAATACATATTCTGTGAAAATTTCAACTGGATGTCTATTACGGTTCCAAATATACAGCCGTTTAAAGGAGAAGGAGGGAAAGATAGACAGCGTAGGCTCAGTAATAGGGTCTTGTTTTTACCCTTTGGGTACGGTACCCTAAAAATGAAAGAAAATACTTTCATTATGCTTTACAATGTTATCGCAGTTGTTAGAGCTAAAAAAACTTAGACTTAGTATAGCCGTGAAAAGTAATAGACAGATAGAGTCACACTGTTTTAGACCCCGTGGCGAGTCTGCCCATGAACATGGTTTTAATAATGCATTTTTTTTATTTAATTTGTGGTGAGTACCATGTTCGACCACACCGTCGCTTACCATCAGGCGAGTTGGTGGCCAAACATAGATCTATTCTAAATATATATATTTTTTAAACTGTCGTGTGAGATACGCTCATTATAGATTCACGCCGTTCTAGTTCAATAAAAAATGCTCATTGCATTTTTTGCTCGGAACATGGTTTTAATAATGCATTTTTTTATTTAATTTGTGGTGAGTACCATGTTCGACCACACCGTCGCTTACCATCAGGCGAGTTGGTGGCCAAACATAGATCTATTCTAAATATATATATATTTTTAAAACTGTCGTGTGAGATACGCTCATTATAGATTCACGCCGTTCTAGTTCAATAAAAAATGCTCATTGCATTTTTTGCTCGTGAAAAGTCAAGGTCTCAGGCAGTTACGAGGAAATTCTGGTTTGCATATACTCATATACTGTAGAAAGGAAGCCGGCGTTTGCAAGTGTTATTGGCATTTTAAATATTATCTAGCTTTTCCCGCGGCTTCGCTCGCTCGGGGATAGTATCCCTTTCTATCAGTGAAATATTTTAATTCAGATTAGTAGTTATCAAAATCACCTCAAATTATAACTTACAAACTTTACCTCTTTATAATATTTGGTATTAGAACAGTTTGTTATTTCTCTGCTAACAAGAACTTCGTCATTATTTTCCTGCCAAAGTAATAATTTTCCTTGTCCATTATGGTGGTCATCTGTATAATCTTTCATTGCTTTTTTATGGTATTTATTTTTATGATGAAATGGGCTAGCGTTTGACAACAAGTAACAACTCACCTGATGTTAAGCGACGATGCGGTCTAAGATGGGGCACGCTTGCCCATTAGGTGCCTACTGCCTATTCACTCTTGTCTTGAAGAGACCCAGGTTGTAATTCATAGGAAACACCGAGGCAGGGAGCGCATTCCATTCCTGTGCAGTTCGTATTAAGAAGGACTTTACCAAAGTTCACGACGTAAGGATGGAATGACCGCCTCGATGATCTATGGCGGAATTTGAATGACGGGATCAGCCTGAACAGCTCTTGTGCACATTCTCTATAATAATAATAATAAATCTATAACGAAGGCGATAGATAATTGACAGACAAGCTACCCTCCGCCTATGCCGGAGGCTGTGCGACATCTTCTATTTAACCAGCGCTTCGTTATTAATGAGTCGAATGGCGCGTCTCTCTACAGAGTCTAATGCTTCGAGCTGATATTTATGGACTTTTACCTGTGTACGTTAAGATTTCTAGTTTTCAAAGCAAGCAAGCAGGTTGTGGATGGAGTTCCCGATATTTCGGCGCAGTTACATGCACCATGTTCACGGGAAGACACGTGAACATGGTGCATGTAACTGCGCCGAAATATCGGGAACTCCATCCACAACCTTACCACGGTAAATATCCCGTAAATAATCATATAACTATATTTTTGTTTTTGGTCTAATGTAAAAATGCTAATACACAAGCGTCAAACTTGGCATGGTTATAGTAGTTTTTTTTTAACACGAATATTTCCGCGTTTTACCAGCAACTCGCCTGTTGGTAAGCGAGGATGTGGTCGAAGATGAAGCACGCAGACTTAGAAGATACCTATTCACTCTCCCCTTGAAAAGTCTGATAGCCTATTGGCTGCAGCAGTCGGAGGTCTTCTTACCTTGGCCAAGTTAGTACTTCAGTAGTTTATGTATATAACTTGGCCTTTGATAAGCAGGTCAGTTGTACTGTATTCCAGACATTGTTTTGGCATGCGCCAATCATTTGCCATGATACGAGAATTCAATACAAAGTATAAAAATAATAAACACACTTGGTTACTAATTATTGTAGCGTGTCAATTAATTACTAATTAGTTTTGACTCCAATGTGGAAAAAAACAAGTTGCCTAATTTTATTATTTTCCTAAACTTGTGTATTATATATACGGGTGTTAATGTGTAATCATCATCACCATTAATATTATCTAGCCTATGTTACTCAGAGATAATGTAGCATTCTAATGGTGAAAGAAATTTTAAAATCGGTCCAGTAGTTTGAGAGTTAATTCGTTACAAACATACAAATCTTTCCTCTTTATAAGGTACTAGCCGTCCGCCCCGGCTTCGCACGAGTGTAAGCTCGGCCTTCGGCCTCGCTACAAAATATAATATAGCCTATGTCACCCGGGCATAGTGTAGCTTCCCAACAGTGAGAGAATTTTTCAAATCGGTTCAGTAGTTTCGGAGCCTATTCATTACAAACATACAAACATACAAAAATAGGTACAAATCTTTCCTCTTTATAATATTAGTGTAGATGTAGATGAAGTGTTAGTAAACGTGCTCGAGTGTGGAAAAGTGGAAACGACATACAACATACAACAGAATACATAGTACAGAAGATTCGACTTAATAAAAATTACTCTTGCTACTACACACTAAAGTGCAATTCAGGACGTGCGAGCGCTAACTACCTACAGCTATATTACCCTACAAGTTGCCTCTCTGTCTATCGCGTAACTCTTGTCACGTTATCTCTGTCTATCGCGCGGCAGCGGGCACGGCAAGTCCGACAAGACGACTACTTGTAGCTTCATACCTAAGGTGCGGAGTGCGACAGGGCTGGCCCTACTATTTGCATACTGAAACTCTCTTTGTAGGATATGGGCAGAACATCCCTTTCTAATCCTATGAAAAAGAAATACTCTGAGAACTTTATTAGATTTAAATAATTTCTTCTGTGTATGTATTTATTATGTTTAGTTACATTTTCCCTACATTTTTAAGACTGTTATTTTTAACATATCTAACACCCTATAGGCTATTGTATATATTTTTTTGGTTTCCCGGCTAATGTTGTTTAACCTATCTGATCTAATAAAACCTATTTGAGCTGCTGTGTGCTAGAGCCGTAAATAGTACCAATTAACATCACAAGCAAGCCCGTGCCAGACTCTGCAGCACACTTGTGCAGCTTCAATGCACTGATTGAGTTAATGGATATCTGTTTACGGTTGTTGACAATAACTGCTTCTTGTGGCATTGTGAAGCCACAGAATAAACTAGAATCACTACCAGGTTACATGATGCATCACTACCTTCATCATCCACGTCACCACATCAGCTAGACTGCTCTTCATCGTCATTATGCACAATTCCATCTACTCTACAGGAGCAACTGTACCAGCGCCCCAGAGCTCTCCGATATTTCAAGGAGTTGGGTTGGCTCGGGTAGCTGCTGGTAGGGGGGAATGCACAATACACCCCAAGCGGGATGTCAGTGCAGGACTTATCGCCACCATCTCGAATAAGAACTGCTCCTTGTGGTTTTATACACAGATCTTTTTGCGATTGTGATCCGTAGATCGGTTTTTGTGATAACTTACTGTAGAGGTTTATTTACATTACAGCTATACTTTTGGAAAAATATGAGAAAAACCTCAAAAATAGAAGTAGTGAAACGAACGATTGTGTGTAAGCGCCATTGTTGTGCTCACCAAATATAATATATTAAGCCTCATTGTCATCTGTCGTAAAAAGCGTTGCTTAAAAGTGGGAATACCCCGCCTTAAGGTATATAGAAGAAGAAGAAAAACATTTATTTTGCGCACAAAACACTACAACATCAACATTACAAAACAGAATTAAAACAATTAAAAAATAACAATAATACCTACATGTTCAGTTGTTGTAGTGTCCAGAACGACAAAAAAGGTCAGTGCTCAGCTATAATGCTACAGATTTCTCTGCAGCGCTGAACTTCTGAGACGCACGGGACTTCAGAGTTAAATAGATCTACGTTTGGCCACCAACTTGCCTGATGGTAGGCGACGGTGTGGCCGAGGATGGCACACGTTGATCTAGAAGAAATCTATTCACTCTAGCCTTGAAGATGCCTAGCTAAACTAGTAAATTCGTGTTTTAGGGCTCTCTCTCATTTTTGAAGAAAAAAATTGCAATAAAATCTGTATTTTTGGCATTCTGATTCCATCTAATAGTGATTTTCTTTAGAAAATTAATTCCTGTATTAGTTCAGTATTTTTAATTGATAATAATGGCATCAAATTTTGGAAAAAACTCAACATATCAACTTATTACCTCTAATTTACAAAAGTAATTTTTCATAAAAATCTCGGAGGGAAAGTTTGAGAGTGGATTTCGTTTGATTACTGACGTAAAATAAATATAATTTTAATATTATAATTTACTTGTTTTATATTAGCTTGACAATTATGGCTTTATTTTTATGTTTAATGCCCGAAAATCCAAATATCACAGTGCGTTTTTTAGTATAGCCCTTAATCACATATAAATAATTGCAGATGTTAATCATTTTTTGAGTAGGTACCAATGAAATTTTTTTTTAACACAAACATGTTTACACTATCTCCATTTGTTTATTTGCACTGTCATCCGCAATAACATTGTAAATAGCTAAATAAACAATTTTTCTATTAATATTTCACTGAAGTATATCATTTTTTTTAAATTATTTATTTCATGAGTATATACCTACATAATAGTCTGGACAATAAGAATCGAAAAACTAAGATGTTTCTATCGATACTTAACTTCACTACACGCACTGACACAATAGCGAAAACTTAAATAAATTTCAAATCTATACTTAATAATTTATAAATCAAAACCCAAAAACCTAGCGAGTGATCAGAATACCTGGTTTTAATTTGCTTTATACAATGTTATTGCAGGTGTCAGAGCAAATTAACAAATGGAAAAGTGTAAGTACGGCATAAGTGCTCCTAATTATTTTGCAAGTTAATCAAAGGATACGAAAAGGGGACACTATGATAAACATAACTTTGCTCACAGTTCAGCATGAGGCGAAAATAGACCTGAGGCCAAATTGCAAAAAAGTTACATTACATAGATTACCTCCTTTCGAACGTGACATACAAGGAGATCAAGAGTAAAAAAGTTCCGTTTCGATCTATAGGTTCAATAAACCTTTGTGTGATATATTTTGGTTTAAATGGATTTTGGGTTCTAATTATATAATTTAGTCGTAAGGAAAATAATACATGATAAGTACTTGCAGACAATTTTTATGAAGGTGTTCTACTGAAGTTTACACGAAAACGCGACGGAGAGATGATAAATAAGTAATTTTTAAAAAAAAAACTTACCTGCGAATATGTGAGTCTCAATGCGTACTGGGCAATTTGTGTCGTTCTCATTATGTCTGAACCAGTGTGTCCTGCTGCAACAACAAACAACACCTTCAAAAAACACGTAAATTCCTCTAAAAATATCACTTTTGGTGGTTACGAAATTTTCACTTTACATAACCTATGATTATTTTTTTCTGTAAGTCACACACAAAAATTTTGACTACTAAAAAGACGTATTGAAATTATTTTTAAAACAAAGTTATTTGACCGGTTATATGTAAAAGAAATAATATTTAAAATTATTTTCAAAATACGTACATGCACCCGCTAAATACTGCGAATGAAAGAAAATTCGAGATGTCACTAACGTCAACTCAAACTACTTTAAACGTCAGTAAATCAAATGATTGATTTCACGTCGTTATGTTGGTGTTGCCAATAAAATGTGTTGCTGCTAACGAATTCATATATCTACCAAAGAAATAATAATAACTATTTATGATTTAGTTATGTCCAATAGCATGTATATGTTTATGTTGTTTAAACTATTAATTATATATTATTAACCTTTTATTTCACAGCATTAATATGTGACCCTTCTCTAAAAAATTAACTCAAGTCCCTCGAGTGTCTATATGTTTAAAACTTTTATGTTAGGATCTCTTTTATTTTGTCATACAATCAAAATGACGCTCAAGAACAGAAGCAATAACAAATTAAACTTCATTGCTAAATTATCTCGTAAATACGTTATTTGTACATATCTACATGTTATTTATATATACATTAAGGTACGTTTATTTAATTTAAAAAAAAAATTATATCTGCGTCGTCATTTGGAGCACGCACTGACATCCGTAAATATATAACGAAGTACATATTAATTTAATATATTATTTGATGAGCCTTAGCACTTCTTATCAAGGACATTTCCCCCCAAGTTCATTTTAAATTATCTCTACTATAAAGGGAATAACTTTGAAATCAGTTATTAGTCTCGGGCACAGAATTCGTTCATTCGCTTACAGACTACAATATAAAATGGCAATAGACTTAAGCATAATGTATTGTTTGCTGAATATAATGAAAAAAAATTACTCGCATAAAACTTACCTATCTACCTATATTCTTGCAAAAAGCATTGACGTACATACATAGAATCAGCCCATTGGAACTTTTTTTAATCGTACCGACTCAGTGATCCACTCGAGCATAAAGCGCACGCATGTACAATTGTACACATTCATTGCACGCTGCACTGACTTCGTTGGTGAGCGGTCGTCGTAGTTGAGAGCGATGCGAAGTACTCGTAGTTAGCAGAGACTTCGATAGGTGGCGTTATTTTTTTAAGTACAAGATACCTGGGACGCAAAAGTTCTGATGGGCATCTTGATATCTCCATTTAAAGAGATCTATAAATTGTGTATCTTGTCATTTTGTAAGCTTTTAGATTTATCACACCAAAAACTTTTGCCATGGTTGCCTGGAAGAGATCGCTTTAAGCGCCTATTAAAAACCTAGATAATATTTTCATTGTAATGTATGTTTTCCTTGTTTGTGTGGGCCTTTAATAATGATTTATTTTATCTTAACTTTCTTTTCCAGTTTATTGTATCTAACGCAGTTTGTATTAACCCAAATAACTTCAGAGAGCGAAGCGATTAATAAAATAATTAATGATATACTTATACAAGCTGACAAGAAAAATGAAGATCCTATAGAATTTATTTGGAATGATGAAATTACAGTACACGAACAAAAATCCCCCAAACTTCATAAATTAAGGAGTTCTAAGAAACCAAAGATAGATTATAACCCATTAAGGATAAAACCACAAAGATTTAATCCCACATTAAAATTACGTGACGTATTACCGGAATTAATAACGTTTTATACACATCCTTTAAGACATACTCGTGAAGATGTTAAGAAAACTACTACAAAGAGCAAGTATACGACGAAACCCAGTCAAAGTAAAATTGCATATTGTAAGTAACTTGGGCCCTAGAATTGTTTGATCCCGTCTCCATACAAATAAAATAAGATAGCCACCCGATAACTCTCGTACCTAAATGTCTCAACTTCAATAAAGTTTGACTTTCATGCAACTCAGTCTCAATTTCATCCTTTACAACTCAGTACAACTGACTTCGTAACAGTACAAGTTTTTTTTTAAATCTCTGATAGCTGCAATCATATCGTAAAAAACTTTTTCTTTTAATATTTCACTGGTCTATACCACTTTGATCACCTGGATCATAGGTGACTCTTCAGTGTCCTTATATGACATGTGAATATAAACACCTAGGTGACCAACTGACCACTGATCATAGGTAACTACATTCAAATTATTATTTGGGTATCTTTTGATCACCCGCACCCAGGTATATTTGCTTCTATCACTATAGTTATGTTTTCAGTATTTAAAACTTATGTTCACAAGAAAGTGAATATTATTGCCCGGCTACACTGTAGGGCAATAGTTACTTACTTTGTGTTTGGTCTGCATGAGATATGATTGGACTTTCTCGAGCAGGTGATGTGAAAAAATTATTTCTTATCAAATGCTAATTGTAAATTTTATTTTATTCCAGTACCGTCGACGTCGAAAATGAAAACAGTTTACGATTACAAGACAACTTTTGTAAGATTTTTTGCTCATGCTATTAAGTCAGCAGTATTAATTGTGTTCGCAGTGGTTATTTACACATTATCTTACAGGCCCGAAAGAAAAAGACAAAACAAAAAGCGAAATTCACTAACGATGTGGTGAGAGCATACGGTACAAGTACTACACGTAAATCACAATTAGTCAAAAAACCTGCACATCCTGCATTAGCACATCCTGAAGCAGTTTTTAATAAAAACATTCCAAGTGGGCGCCACGAACAAGTAATAAAATATGCTTATTGAATCTAAATTATTTGGTAACATAGTATTAATGAAAATTATTAGGCAAAATTTTATAAGTAGTAGTTGAGTAGAAATGTGTAAGTGGTATATGTGTAGATAACAAACAATAGAAAAGTAGTAAAATGTGACTTACGTTTTGTTTTATCCAGCAGTTTAGCAAAACAATATTCAATACACCAAAAGTTTCACCTGGTAGAAATAACGATGACTTAAACCATGATAAGGTTACAAAGGGACAAAAACTTAGTCCCACTAAAAATATTATCTCTCAGAGTAAGTATAATAATAAGATTTATAATCATTATGATGACAGAATCAGTACCACAGAAGGTAACCTAAAAGGTTCCACAGTAAACAGCCACTATGGACATAATTCTCCAGGCACGTTTATTACTGAAAAAGATTGGACGTCATTAAAAGATGCAGAAGATCTCGTGGAGAGCATACCAAATTATAAAAAAACACATGCTAAAGATTCTTATAAAACAACCACAGACGATAATAAACAATTTATAATGCTTGTTACAACGGATATGAATTTTAAATACGGCGATGAAGTTGACATCGATGTATCTGAAAAACAAACGACAGCTAAGCTAAAGGATAAGAGAGTCACAGAAAATAAAGAAAATCATAAAGTTTTTACAACTGATAGGACCTTTAAACACGATCATGGTACAGTTGACGATGTTACTAGAATATCTAGTAAAAAAACAACAATTAAAGTACTCAAAAAAGCCACAGAAGATAAAGAAAAACATACTACTTTTTCTGATTCTACCTTCCTATCTGATACGACCTTTAATGACGATAACGCAGTTGACAATGGCATTGTTGTACCTAAGGAAAAAACCACAGTTAAGTTATTTGATATAAGGGTCACAGAAGACAAAGAAAACAATATACTTATGACAACTGGTAAGATATTCAATCATGAAGATGCAACCGATGTTATCTTTAAAGATGACGATACTGATGATATGAAATTTCAACAGGATGTTAAAGATGGTATTGATATTGATGAAGAAACTCAAGATCAGCTAAATTCAGCAACCAAAGTTACACAAACTACAAATAACTACGATATGTCTATAGCAATCGATACTACAGAAGAACACAAATTTTCAATACCTACGTACGATACTCCTACTATGTCTACAGCTGGTTCTACTGATTTGTATTTACTAGTAGAACCCAAAGATAAATCATTAAAATCGTATTTTACCCTTGAAAGTGCGAAAACATATGAAAATATAAAAACTTCAACTGAAGATAAATTTGTTAAAATGTTAAGTGATCTAGGAATCGAGACTTCAACTGTATTTAATATTAAAATATCGGACAAAGTACTTTTTAGTAACATTAATGAAATACCTGTTCTTTCAACTCCTGCAGTTGAAAAAGCAGATGCAATAAAAAAAAGCGATGTGTCAGATTTGTACAAGGACGTGGTTGAAAAGTATCAAACTATAAAAGAAGCACATTTGAAAGATGTTAACCGTGAGAAGTTTCATGAAAAAATAACGAAACATTTAAACTGGGAAAAGATCAAGAAGTTTTTTGGACATGATAGAGTTTGCAATTGCAAATGTAAGGCCAATAAGACGTTGTGTACAGTATGTGCTGCAAGCGATGCTGTTATGAGAGAGCTCTCATTTGAATTTAACAATTTGGCAGATTATATGAACACTCATTGTACAGAAATACAAACATTTTTCTGGATGAACCCATCCGGGGGAAAGAAATTGAGAGATACCGTGCATAAAATTGATAAAACTTTGCAAGATTACTACAAAAGGGTTAGAGGAAAATGTGTTGGGCGTACGTGTAAAACGTTTTCTACATATTTAGATAAACGGCGTTATTCAGATAAGATGAAACTTAGAAGAAAGTACTTAAAAGAGCTTCTACGGGATCTCGAAGTCAAGTGAACTTTGTAATAAATTAACCAGAAATTAGAAACTTATTTTATTTAACCTCACTTGTCACATATCGATGGAATCTAGGAAGTCTGTTGTAAGGGTGTGGCTACGTGTGACACTTTCAATACGGGCTGTGACACATATCAACATATAGCAGGTGACACGGAGTCATGACCCGTCCGCCAACCGGCTTCACCCACAATAACAAGGTAAATACGAATTACCCGTGCACCCACTAGGGTGCACGGGTAATTCGTATTTACCTTTGAACCCACTGCATTATAGTTGAAAACACGCTACGCGTGGCTGCGTGGTTATGTAACGTCAGAGCCTCATGCGTGGCCTGTCAACAAATGCGCTGCTTGAAAGAATTTTGAAAGTCATGTTTTCTTCCCCGTTCACCTGCGGTCTCTCCGGTTAGCGTGGCATAGATTAGCAGTGTACGGCTGCGTAGGTTCATGGCTGCATCACTACATCTAGCCACGTGGTTCAATTGTTGACTACTGTTATACATGTACGAACAATTTGTGACGTATTTAATTAAATTAAAGAACGATTCCGCGATTCTTCTCTAGATGTCGCAATATGACGTGTCGCAGACGCGCTCTCGAAATTCTTTAATCCTTAAAGATGATATTTGCGTCACCCGACTTCATGCGAGGTGAGTACTGCTGGGACGATTATTAATTTTCATAAAATCGTTTCGTTTTGTAATAAAATATAGAATCGCACTTGCCTGTGGAACAAAACGAGTATGGATATGGTAGAAAGGTTACAAATTAACTGGCAACATCATATGCGTTCCGAATCTAAGCCGGTATGATTTGTGACAGACGTGTCCATGGTTCGTGGTACGTACGTACGTCTGTTACGGCTTTTAGAGAGCTACAAAGCAGAAGGCGCGCGGCGCGGCCGGCACGGTATAAAGAGATTTATTTCTCATGGGACTAGTGGAATGAACTCGCTGCTGGCGTCATTGATGTGATTCGGAACGCGAATTTTCATCGATGGCGCCAAAAACTCAAAAGCGCAAATGAGAAAGTTCTTGTTGGTTTTATTACGCTCCGAATTAAGTTATTTGAATAAATATCTAAAGAATAAAACCAACCCACTGTTCCGTTAAGTTTTTGTGCACAACCTAAATAAGAGTTTTAGGTTTTAGAGATAATAGCAAAGTATGTTTTATTTCGATTTATTTTGGTACCATTTATAAAAGTACTATGATATTACAAACATTAATAATTAAAATGCAGTTTGAAACATTAACGAAATTTAAGAACATTGCAAAACTGAATACAAGACTTTTATGCAAAAATTTGCAGAATGATTGTCAGAACTGTCATAAAGCTTCTTGCACACGGTGCAATTAACTTAGACAACTTCGATATACAGTATAATCTCACTAATCCGGCACTTCGATAGATCGGCACGTCCAATAATCCGGCACCCTCCGCCCACGCCTCCCTTTCCCCTCTATACCTGTGCGCTTTGGTCGCTGCGTCATCGACTAGCAGTCTAACCTCAAAACTTATCACGTGCACGTGCTAACGTATTGTTTCTTTCAAGTGAGACTAGTTTATAGTTAAAAATGTCAAATAAAGCTCTATGAAATGCTTTATTTTATTTATTACCGATGACTTTTTCAGTATAACCCAGTAATCCGAACATTCCAATAACCCGGCACCCTCCGGTTTTTAATAGTGCCGGATTAGTGAGATTGTACTGTATTGCTATATGTAATGTACCTATGAAAGGTCCCTGGTAAAAAAACTATCCTATACAGGGTTGAACGGATTGGTGGTACTTAGCCGAAAGGGGGCGCCATTCAAGTATTAAGTCAGCTGAATTTGAGTAGCGGGTATCCAGTGGATGCAGATGGCAGGATGTCGTTCAGTGTGGAGGTCAAAGAGGGAGGCCTATGTTCAGCAGTGGACGTCTTCTGGCTGATGATGATATGATAATAATCAAATTATAACATCAAGCAGCGTAGTGGTACCATGAATCGTACTCTATAGCCATGACTGCTGGTCCCACCAAGCAGTGGGATCAAGAGCCCATGTTTTCAGGATTCGTTGGACCACGAGTAATAATGGGTCAAATATGGTGGGACCACGAGTCTAAAAACTTAATTGTCCTCCCCTTTGTCAGCAAAAGTAAGCAAAGCTCTTATATGCCCATACACCCCAAGCAGGATTTTAGTGCAGGGGCCTTACGCCTAACTCTAAACGCGGACCCGAATAGGTGCAGTTTGCAAAGTAACGCGAACGCGAGCCTTAACGCGCCGAGATACGGTTTGCGATCTCGTGATTTTGCAACCTGCACCTATTCGGGCAAGCGTTGGCAAGTTGGGCGAAAGGCCCCAGGTCTTATCAACCCCACTTTAAATTACTACCGTCTTTTGCTGAATAATATTTTTTTTATTAGATAAGACGGGGGTCTTTGCTTTTCAAATTTTCTCGTTTGATGCTTACGTGATACTTGAATGGCCCCAAAGATATTGACGTCGTCTTCAGATGTCTCAACTAAACTGATTTGACAGGAATAAAATTATCAGCATCTCTTTTCATTTCAATACGTCAGAAAAGGGTGGCAAAAATTTTAGAGCTCTCAAATTTAATTTAGTTTCGCGAATGATACGTTAGAATTGACGTCATTGACAATTTTTACTATGTCACTTCAATTGTGATTGACACAAGTGCAAGTGTTGATGCCAGCTTTGAAAAATCAATCAAAAAAATTGGAATGCTTTACAGAAGTAATTTTCCTTAAATTATAAATTAGGCCTCGTTTATGGAGACGCGGGGCATAGCCCGGGCTCCAACGCGACTAACTAAAAAAGCATCCGGGTAAGGGACCGTTCGAGTATTACGTAAGCACTATAGGGGGGCGGGGGGCGGGGGGTCTATGCTTTGCTTATTTTTGATGACATGGGGGGTGGGGTGGTCTAGATGGTGATTACGTTAGCAAGAATTATTTACTTTTTTACACATTATGGCACTGCTGCTCATGAATCAATAAAAAAAACAGAATACATTAAAAGAAAAATGCATATAGTAATGTTTACGTAAGCATGGGAGGGGGGAGTAAGAGATTTGCTTACTTTTGCTGACAGGGGGGGGGGGTAAATAAATCTGCTTACGTAATACTTGAACGGCCCCTAAACACTAAGATTATAGAGTGTTTCACCAGAGTTCCCTCACCGTAATGTTGGCTCCCCTGCACTTCCCATACACATTACAGGGCCAGGGGAGCCAACATTACGGCGAGGGACAACTTGTTTGAATAACCCGCTGTGGAGATCCTCGCGTCTCTGTAAACAAGGCCATAGGTACAAGGATGATTAAAAAAAAATACATACATAGCCCCGGGAAGTTTATTTTTTATTGAATAATTATGTTATGGCTTGCTTTTAAGAATGATGGTGGCCGAGCTGTAGGTTTTGGCTTCGCAACAGGTGGTCTATAAGGCAGAAAAGTTTGGGGTCCTTTGCTCTAAGCAAAGACAAAGAAAACACTAGGGACGCGGTCCTTTCACTCTTTCAAGAGAAGGATATTATATAGAAGAATTACTAATGGCTATATTATTGCCATCCTGCACTACATGTCCGGTTATTTGATGGCCAGTCCTGCTGGTGGCAGACAAATCAAGACATTTTGCTGAAAAGAACTGTGAAACCGTTAATTTCTATCATTTGTGACTTTGTTGATATTCCCTAGAAGTGTATTTAGTGTTTAGTGATGATAAATTGCTGTATAATCGGCTGTAAAAGCTGAGGTGATATATATGGATTTCTGTTTCATGTGGACACGTTATCCCATATTCTATAGATACCTATTCTCTGGCTCTAAGCTTTGCAATATTAAGGTCGTCGGCCAATAACTTATTAGAAAGGGGCTACGTCTTTTTAAACATCCTTGGTAAGAAAGCCAAATATATATGCAAATTAGGCAATGCACAAAGTACAAGGCTTTTAAAAAGCAAAATTGCTTTTTAAACCTTGTTTCTATACAGATATGTTTGAAAACCCTGTAACTATATTTAAATTTTATCAATTCTCTGACATACTGAATAAATAGCCAAGCGCACGTTTTCAATGACTCCCCAAACCTCGGTAATTTTCATACTAATTAATATTTCGGAAACAGATTTTGATGAAACATGTTTTTTTAAAATTGTAAGATAGGCTCGCGCTTGGCCGCCAACTCGCCTGATGTTAAGCGATGATGCGGCCTGAGATGGATCACGCTTGCCTAGAAGAAACCGATTCACTTTTGACTTGAAAACACCCAGATTGTAACTATCGGGGAACACCCATTCAGGCAGTGCATTCCACATACTAGCAGTTCGCACAACAAAAGTGGAATCAAAGCGCTTCGTACGGGTTTTCGGAATGTCAACCATAAAGCGGTGACGATTTTTCGTGCCCGCTCTGGCAGTCCGATAGAAAAAAGGGCAGGAGGGAATTAAATCATGCAGATCTGATGCGCACTCTCCAAAATGTATCCGATAAAAAACCGATAGACTAGCAACTTTGCGCCGATGCTAGAGACTAAGAAGCTTAGTCTGAACTAGGGCTTCGTTGCTGATGAGCCTCTTGGCACGCTTCTCAATTGACTCCAATGCCCCGAGCTGGTACTTAGCTGATCCATCCCAAAGGTGAGAGCAGTACTCCATGCACGACCGAACTTGTGCTTGGTACAGTGTAAGCAACTGTTCCAACGTGAAGTACCGTCGCACCTTCGATTGGATACCAAGCTTTTTGGCAGCCAAATATAGGAGCCAAAGTTGAGTGTAGGAGACAGAGAAACGCCCAAAAGCTCAAGCTCGTCAGATATCGGAACAGACACATCCCGGAAAGTAGGAGCCAGTATAAGTAGATAACTTGAATACAAATTTCTATCACATTTATTTTGTTTTTGATATGGTTTGAATTTTTAGTACTGTCGTTATGTCTGGCCTATTCAGATACAGTCTATTTTTATACGAAAAATAAAAAACGCAAGAAAAATTACGCACTTTTAAAATTTGGTTTTCCAATAATTTAAATCATAACAAGCATTCATATTGCCAATAAAATATATCTAGTTTTATCAATATGAGATTAGTATTCAACAAAATTTAACTAGTATGAAAGGTACCGAGCTTCGGAGAGCCAGTAAGTTCAGCCGAGGAAAATGTGTTGGGAGTCTTTGGGAGTGGCTCGGTAAACTGCATCATTACATAGACTAGTCCACCGAGCAGACTGTGATGTGTATGGCACATAGACAAATACATTGTACACATACAGTAGACACTGGTCTACATAAACTACAGGGCGACTTTATAGTGTGTACGCCACATAGACACATACACTGCACAGATAGTGTACACATAGACATTGTAGTCTACATAGACTACAGAGTCTACCGAGAAAACTTAATAGTGTGTAGGCTACATAGACACACAATGCACGGATACTGTACACATAGACATTGTGGTTCACATTGACTACAGAGTCTACCGAGAAAACTTTATAGTGTGTAGGATACATAGACACATACACTGTACAACATAGACATTGTAGTCTACATAGACTACAGAGTCTATCGACCAGATTGTGTAGGCTACAAAGACACATACACAGTACATATATACTTTCCACATAGACACTGTAGTCTACATAGACTACAGAGTCCATCAACCAGACTGTTGTCTACATAATGATGCAATTTTTAGTCTCCTCTGTGCGTTGGCTACAAAAATGTATACAATTTTTAGTTTTATTACTAAGATAATAGGATTTAACATAAATTATTGTAGTTTAATAAAAAAACGGATTAGTTAAAGTAAGCAAAAGCTTATAAATGGACATCCAAATATAAACAAGGTATAACACTAAGTACAAATACACTCCAAAATGTGGCACTTCCGTTTCAATCATTTCAAAACACCTATCTACTGCGATTAGATATTATTTAAGGGCATAAAGTACCTAATTCTCACAAAACTTTAATCAGTCAAAACTTGACAAGTATTGTTTTAAATCCTTGTTTCATTATCTTATAAGATTTGGATAACCCATCAAAAGTCATACAGCCAAGTGAAACTGAATATAAAATGCAAAAAAAAAAATTCAAAACTACAAAATCCAAATTTTTGGCTGCATATGAAACTAATAAGTATAGTAAATTAACGGTATACTTTTCAAGTTTAGATTAATCAAAGTTTTCGAAGGAAAATTATGCTCTGAATTGGCCCTTTCAGTTAAATCCACGGCGCACCTAATCTTTTTGAGTTGTTATGATTAGCAAATTTTTTGGATCGTGAAATAAGCAAATTTTTCCGAAGGTCCATCTGGACCATAAGTTAAATAAATTTTTGTTAAGGTCCATTCGGCCAAGACCCACTTTGAGTCACTGCATCAGCAGAGTAAGAAAGGACCAACACCACAGAAAAGAGAAGTAGGTAAATATAACGGAAATGAGAAGGATTTTTTTTCGAATGACTGACGTTTCGTTTATATGGGTGCTACTGGCTACCATAAATTTCTAACAAAAATGCTTTGACAGCCGTTCTAATTTAACAAACAAAATTTTTCTTTTCTGTGTCCAACATGGACCATAAGAAAAATTTGCTAATCACAAGCAGAACTTGCATGGTAACCGTAAGAACGGTTAGCACCATTTCAAGTTACAAGCCCACTCCTTCCCGCGTCTTTGTGGATCGAATTGCTACATAATTCTATACTGGGTTACGCAGAAAGGGTGTACTAAGTCCAAAGGGGTCCATAATACCCATAAAATATCAGCCGTTCCTTAGAAAACGGTCATCGACACTCGACAAAATGTATGCAATGAACAGCATATATTTTTTTCGCAAATTCTGGTTCGGTCTCATAGTGAAAGTTATTCGTAATGATGAGTTACAGACCCCTTTCGGCTCAGTACACCCTTTCCACGTAACGCTACATTGTGTAGAATAGGCTACCGGACTGATTGTTTAATTTAATTATAAAAAAAAGAAATAAGTAAAGCTGATCACCGAAAACAATATTATAAGTAATTTGTTACGAACATATAAAAAAAAAAAATACGAAGATATTTTTTTGTTCTTGCTAGTCAGCGAGCGCGCTATACTTAGTAATGACGTCAATTATAAGTACGCCATACAAACTATACTGACACTCCCTTTGTGAGAAAGGGACAGAGCATCCCTTCCTAATCCGACCAAAAACTCTAACCCCCTTCTTAATCAGCGTGGAGTCGTCTTGGAATAGTTCCGCCGTGTTTTGTCTTTTTCCCTCTTTCAAATGTTGAACTCAACAAAAAGAGAAAATACGGAGTAACTGTTCCAAGGCGACTTTACGTTTATTGATAGGGGTATAAACATTTATATCTCAGAACTTTATAAGCTAATTTAAATAATTTCTTCAATATACATATAACATTTAATTATATATTTCACCAAGAGTTTTTATTTTAACAAAAGAAACTAGTGTCCGATAGCCTACTACATTGATTGTGCAAATCTTTCTGTTTTCGCTATAGCACAAATAGACACAATGAACCTTAGCACCCTTTGCATCAACTCTGTTAACATACTCACCCAAAGTGAGTCTTGGCCTCCTACAATAAGAACGAGATAAGATATTGGCATCTGGCACTTCTTGCCCATAACTGAGGACACTCCGAAAAGCCTGCACAGGCATCAGCGAGCTGCTGGCTTTCCTAAAGGAGATGGGGTGGCTGAAAAAGCTGCAGCCGGGTGACGCAAAATGGGCCAATGATTGGCCTAGTTGCGGAAAGTGCCCGCTACACAACCTTTTTTTTTTTTCATTGATTCCTTCGTTCATTTTTGACCCGTATATCATGCTTTGAGTATTCATTGTGATCTACATTAATTACAAAAGCCCTATCTAGATTTTGCGGTGCTGCAATAACACTTCAAGCAGTCACTTCTACGGTTTCAAATGTTCACTTTCACCGGTCAAGCATTCACTTCAACTGATTCAAGTGTACATTTCCACCCCGTTCATGTGTTCACTTCTACAAAGTGTACACTTCCATTGTTACATAGGTATATGCTTGCACAGCGCTAAGTGTACACTTGCACAACGCTATGTGGTCACGTCAAGTGTACACTTCCAGTGCCATGTAGGTATACGCTTGCACAACGCTAAGTGTACACTTGAATAACAATAAGTGTACACTTCCAGTGTCACGTAGGTATACGATTGCATAGCGCCAAGTGTACACTTGCACAACACTATGTGTACACGTCAACTGTACACTTCCAGTGTCACGTAGGTATACGCTTGCACAACGCCAAGTGTATACTTGCACAGTGCATCTACAGTGCCAAGTGATCATTTCCACAAAGTGAAATGTTCAGTGCCGATTCGAATCTTCAGTTTCACAGTTCTCCCCAGGTGCAAGAGTCCACTTCCACGGTTTCTAGTGTTCACTTCCAAGGTTTCAAGTGTACACTTTCAAAGATCAAGTGTACACTTCCTTGGTTTTAAGTGTTCAATTCCACAGTTTAGTGTTCAGTCGCTCGATCCTTGTCCTACACAGAGCGTCTATAGCACAGCAGTGCACAAACGCTGAAAACCCTTGATCACTCCTCTTCGGGTGGTGCTGGAGGAATGACCTCTTCTTCACGCGGTACGTTGCTTAGTGGTAGTTCTGAAATAGGTAAGTTGGATTTAAGATTTCGACTTGAAGCACTCGAAGTCGTCATATCGACTTTTACCCTAGTTTGATTTTCTGACGATATGTGAATTCGTCGTAAAAAATATTTTAAATTACCTGACAAAGTTCAGATATAATTATAAGCATTTAAAGTTTCAAGTTGTCCCTATTCTACAAAATTAGTGTCAGTATGAAGTACTTGCAAGTGACGTCATTTGTATGTATACGCGCTTTATTATCGGACAGATATTTGATTTACTGTTTCAGAATTAATACATTTTTGTTTTCAGATTTAGTATTATCATATTTCATGTGACAGAATTAATTAATTTTTGTTTCAGGTTACGTTAATTTTCAATTTATGTAATTAATATTTTATATCAGGTTAGGCAAAATTAAACTCAATAAAATTAACATTATCAACAAATATTTATCACAAGTTCCTTATTGTACTTGAAGCGACGTAGAAGTGGAATTGCACTAGAAATTCATCATTAAAACAGTTTTGAAAATGGACTTCCGCAAAGTAACGCCTGATTCAATCAACTAGATATTTGATTTGTTAAAGATCTAAGTGAACAATATCGTTAAGTGTCATATGTACACTGAAGAAATTATTTAAATTGGCTAATAAAGTTCTGATATAAAAACATTTCAAATTACAAGTTGTCCCTTAAAACACTGTTTTAAACTATCACGGTTGTTCACTACAGTTATATGATTATTTACGGGATATTTACCGTGGTAAGGTTGTGGAAGGAGCTCCCGATATTTCGGCGCAGTTACATGCACCATGTTCACGGGAAGAATATCGGGAGCTCCTTCCAAGTGATGGCAAGTGAAGTCATTTGTAAGTATAGGCTCTGCCTAGCAAGACATTAAAATGATTATATCTTCCTTAATTTTGAACACATTTTAATAAAAAAAAAAAAAAACCGTGATTGGCTCTATTTATAGTCAGCTTTTTAACGGACTTCCAAAAAAGAGGAGGTTCTCAGTTCAACTGTTTTTTTATGTTTGTTACCTCAGAACTTTCGACGGGGTGGACCGATTTTGATGATTCTTTTTTTATTTGAAAGCTGGTGCTTCCCGTGTGGTCCCATTGGAATTTGGTACTGAGTTTTTTTATGAAGTCGATTTTTATATTGATAATAATTTATAGAACAAAAAATCAGTCTGATAGCCTACCAGAAATAATAATATTTACCAATGACAGGATCAGCGGTAGCCTCAGCCAAATTAGTGACAGACTTCGACTTGAAGCACTGAAAGTCGACATGTCGACTTTTGGCCTCCTCCTTCTCCCAAGACATGTGAATGAAAGGTCTCTGCACGTAGTTGTAGATGACCTCCGCTCGTCCTCCAGGGCGTTTGCGGACCTTCTCTTTGTATGTCGGGTAGCCTTCCACGCCGAGGCGGATTTTCTTCAGGCCCCGTTCTTTCATGACTTGCTTGGCTACGTCCCTGAATTATAAAAAAAATGGGTTTTATTGTGCAATGAAGGCAAAATAGCTAGATATTAGTCCAAAAAAGACCAATTTTGTCCAGTTCTGTAATTTTTATGAAGTCGGTTTTTTACATTGATAATTGTTTCTAAATTAACCCGCGCGAAGCCCGGGCGGGTCGCTAGTAAGTACTATATAAACATACCTGTTCTCAATATATTTGAAGAAGCGGTACAGCGGAGTGGACAGCACGGTCTGGCTGTACTCGTCTCCCATCTGCGGAGGATACTCTTCATCCCACTCGACTGAGTCTTCATCTAGGAGCACCACTATGTGGCATTCCCTGGAAATGACGAAAAAACTCTTGAATAGAATAGAATAGAATTATTTATTGGCCTTATATCTAAATTGTCACGTTAGGCAAGTCATTTAACATTAATACAGCATAAAATAATATAGAACAATTTTTTTTAAATACAAAAAGTCGTGCAAAAATACAACATCACACCCAGGCTGTGTGGCACCCAGTGGCATATTCGGATGTGTTAAAAAACTCTTTAATTATGATTAAAAAAAAACTCTTGTCTCTCTGTGTGTTTGTTTGCTTTTCACGGCTAAACGGCTATGCCGATTTAAACGAAACATATAAGGTCGGGGAAAAAGTTTCTTCGTATTTTTTAAACAAATTCAAGACATATTTTTTTCAAGTTTAATTACATTTAATTATAATATATATGTGCCATTTTGTTCGATAACTTGTTGCCATCTTGTAGGTAGTGACATGATCCCGTTGCTGTAGAAATTTTGGGACTTCTGATCAAAAAAATGCAACAAGTAGTTTTGACAGTCCTCTCTTGATGTTAATCTAACACTACCCAAAGAATTCTGAAGAGATCGAAACAGGTGGAAATCTGAGGGTGCAAGGTCAGGGCTATATGGTGGATGCATTAACACTTCCCAACCAAGCTCTAAAAATTTTTGCTGAGTGGCCAAAGATGTGTGCGGTCTGGCGTTATCATGATGAAAGACCACACTCTTTCTGTTGATCAATTCCGGCCGTTTTTTCTCAATTTCTTGTTTGAGTCTCATCTGCTGTTGGCAGTAGAGATCCGAATCGATGGTTTTGCCCGGCGGTAAAAGCTCATAATGAACGATGCCCTGCCAATCCCACCATACACACAGCATCACCTTATTACGTGTTAATCCGGGTTTCGCTACAGTCTGTGGTGCTTCACTGCCCTTTGACCATGATCGTTTGCGCACATTCTTGTCGTAGGTGATCCATTTTTCATCACCAGTGATCAATCTTTTCAAAAACGGTTCGGTTTCGTCACGTTTCAATAGAGAGTCGCAAATGAGTACACGATTCATTTGGTTTCTTTCAGTGAGCTCGTGTGGCACCCAAATATCGAGTTTTTTTCTATACCCAGTTTTTTTCAAATGGGTCAAAACTGTTTTGTGGTCAATCCCCAGTTCTTCAGCTACGTCGTAACTATTAATATGCCGATCTTGGTCCACTTTTTCAGAAATGGCATCTACTTTATCCGTAACAGGGCGACCAGAGCGAGCTGCATCTTTGACATCAAAATTCCCGGACTGAAAACGCTTGAACCAACATTGTGCTACTCTTGATGACACTGCATTAGGTCCATAAACGTCACAAATTTTTTTCGCGGCTTGTGTCGCAGTTTTCCCTTTTTTGTAATAAAATTTCACAATATATCGAATTTCTTCGTTAGATTCACTCATTTTATCAAACAAAAAAACAATTGAAAAATGGCGGGAAATTGCTTTTTACTTTTTGTATTCCTTTTTTAAAATGTCATATTTTTAATGGTATCAAAACCAGCCAGATACAAACAGTACAACGGATGAGATTTTTACTACAACCTTATACATACAAAATACGAAAAGACTTTTTCCCCGACCTATTAGTAGAATGATAGTAAACATCGTAAGGGCAGATGTAAGGTACTTTCCCTCGAGAACGGCCCATTACCACCCATACATTGTGGACTTGGATTTCCTTGGATGTGTACCAAACGTTTCGATTTTCGAATCCGTACGGCCAATGATTAGAACAACCTGCCGGCTTCCTTGTTTCCTGAGAGATATAATCTGGGCCTTTTCAAAGCAAGAGTGAATAGGTGTCTTCTAAGTCTGCGTGCTTCATCTTCGACCACATCGTCGCTTACCAACAGGCTAGTTGGTGGTCAAACGCGAACTTATTCGCGATAAAAAAATATGTCACGGGACTCAGCTAGTGTAAAGTGTGTGTGTGTGTATTGTGTGTAGTATGAAAACTAACTTAAACTAAACTTAAGAAATCATTAAGTTTTTACCGGTCACCACGTCTAGCGGACTCCACCATTAGAGGCAAGATGAGACGCTCGAGGAAGGACTCAAACTGTCTCCGAGCACCCTCATTGGACAACTCGTGGAGTAGGCCACGAAGGTTCTGTAAAATAAATCATACTAATGTTAAAAAGGAAATTAA
The DNA here is from genome assembly GCA_949125355.1 of Agriopis leucophaearia. NCBI lineage: Eukaryota > Metazoa > Arthropoda > Insecta > Lepidoptera > Geometridae > Agriopis > Agriopis leucophaearia. Next base: position 4,040,028 of record OX421289.1, read on the forward strand.
CTCTCTATGATTGGACTTTCTGTTATCTTTATACTAATGTACAACATTTGATGAAATGTTGCAAGAAAGTAGTGGACTAGTGGTTACATATTTGAGGCATTTGGGGTCGAGACATTGGGCCAGGGGGACCAGGATTTTCAAAAATCTTTCAGAGTGCCTGGTTAATACAATACGACGTGTGACCAAAATGCTGGCAGCATTGCCATTCCGCATGGTAATGCCGCCAGCATGCTGGGTACGCTGCCAATTGATAGTGGGCTTGAGCATTGTGATTATCTTTAGACCTTCAACGGTATATGGGCAGTCTAAATGTTTTTGTAGTGTCAGTTTATATTTTTAATCGATTACCAAAAAGGAAAAGGTTATCAATTCGATTGTATTTTTTATTTTATGTTTGTTACCTCAGAACTTTTGACTGGGTGAACCAATTTTAATGATTCTTTTTTGATTTGAAAGCTGGTGCTTCCCATTTGGTTCAGTTCTTATGAAGTCGGTGTTTTACATTGATAATTATGTTTAGTTAATAAAGACACTTGCCCTTTCGAAATAAAAAGAAACGGCAACAAACTCACCTGGCATCTAACAGTGTTAGCATCAAACGGCACAAGCAGGTAGTCGCAAGCCTCTCTCAGCTCCTGCACTGAGACAGTTGGCGGGCAACGGATGCTGCCTCCACGGTAGTACTCCAGGATAGCACGGAAGACTGTGGCAGAGATGCCTTCAGCCACTTCGTACTCCCCGCGCTCGTTAGGATGGGTGAATTCTAAACCTGAATAGGAGAGGAGAAAACTCAGTGAAAACATTTTTTAACACGCCATAAGGGCATTTCTTATTAAAATTACAACCTAACTTAAACTTAAGGTTATAAATAAGAATGTGTCCTATTTAAAACTTTTCTTATTGCCTCTATACACACACACACACACACACACACTGTTCATATGTTCTGTTTTATGTACCTAATGTTTACCTGCAATATTTTTGTTTTAATATAGCGATGAGGGTGAACAAACTAATTTTATTACTATAATGTGGGTACATTATAGTAATAAAATTAGTTTGTTTTCGACTCAATGGTGTCTACTTTAATGGCGATGTGGATAATTTATTAATTTCGGTGAAATGTGGCAAATATTGTGTTTCATGGGCAGTTTGGTACCCGACAACAACAAATGGTGTGATTACAAAGAACTTAAGTTGTGTACACTCGAATCGTTAGGTTTTTATAAAATAAGTAAATCTATGAAAATAAAGTGAATGACATACTTCACGACTCGTCAAAAAACTTCGTAAACTGACCTACAAAGCTGAAATTAGGCAGGTTAAAGAGGTCTAAAGGATTTTGTGAAAGGGCCGAATTGTGGCAAACGGAGGTTGAAAGTTTAAGCGTACGTCGCGGGAAACAGCTAAGATGTTAAAAGCTTTGTGCCTAGCTTTACAGTCTGATAACGTGGATATGATGAAATTCTTTAATAAGAACAAAGAATCTTACCTGAACTGAACATCCTGCCTAACATGGTATTCGGATGAGCTGTGAACTGCGCGGGGTCGATCACAAACCTAGTATTGTCCACTACCAATGTAATACGCTCGTCCATTTGGTTTTGGGCTTTATTTTTTGGCTGCTCTTGCGACGTCGACGGCGCGTTTGACAATTTTGGCGACATGCAATTTAAATTTCGAATGTGCTGGCCAGTACGCTTTGAGAGTCGCCTGCGTCTTTCTTCCTCTTTTCTGTACTCCTCAGTATCGCTGCTGCTTTCAGGATAGGGGTAGGAAAAGGCTCGACGATCAGACATGGCCTGTGGGCCCTGGACTTGAGAGTCTGACATGTGAGCGCGCTCGTCTCGAGCTCTCACATCACGGTCGATGCTGCTATGCCTCCTACGGAGTCGCTTTGAGGATTTCGTTGTGGTATTTTTGATTTTACAAACAAAAGGAAAATACGTTCGTCACCACTTTGCCCAAGAGAATGTAACACTCCTAACTCTTTGCCTTTGCTTTGCTTTTTGACAATTATGTGAATTTGTGCAATTGTCAATGTCAGGACGTAAACAGTGACGGTTCAAGCTATTGTTAAATTGACTCTGTACGTTTAGTGCATTTAGGCTATTTCAAAAATATACGGTAATAGTTATTATCACCTAAACTCGACTAAGTAATTCTAATCACTGTTTGCATGACAACTAGCAATACTTAGCATTTGCTGTGTTTCAAAACCTTATCCATTACATGCTTTGATATTGCATGGGTCTTAGATTACAAATCAAAGACATGGGCCCATTAATTTAGAATAGATTTCCACTAAATTAAAAGTTTATATAAACTTTGAAATTCGTTGAAAAGGAATCTTCACAGAAAGAAATAAAAACTTTTTTTTAAATTATATTATAACTTGTGGGTACCAAAATAACTTACAAAAGTTCTCTAAATAAATCACAGATGCCGCACATTTTTATCACATCAGGCACCTCACAAATTATTATACCTACATACACCTAGAAACCTTAGCTACTTTCCTTATCAACACAATTTCTAATTCAAATAATGAAAACTTACAGTTTCATCTCGTCCCCGTTAGCTATCAGTGAATATCTCTAGATAACGTGAGCAAACTGTCAGTTTGTGTGTTTAGAACGTGATGCTGGGATTTGGTGCTCCGTAAGTGCTTTGACTTTGGTACTTACTACTTACCTACGTACTGATGTTAGGTATTCTTGATATCCTAAGTAGGTATTCGTTTTACTCGACTACCCTCGGTTAGTTTTTTTTGCTTTGACAGCTGCAACGTTGTAAAAAACTCAATAAAAACATTTACTTTTAATATTTTGCTGCACCCGTAGCTTTGATCGTTATTATAGTTTGGAACTGTCTTAAACTCGAGCTATTACCGAAAAAAGTCAGCCAAAAACCGAACGGTGCGAGGTAGGAACCTATACCTAACGCCACCGCCTGAAAGTTCATCCACATATCATAGATCGGTGGAAATCGCACACTGTGCATTTGACGCGATCTTTTTTGCCTCACACCTGCAATTTGTGGAATGAACTCCCTCCTGCGGCGAGTTTTTCCGAGCATTTCCTGCATTTCCGAGTAACTATAATAAAGGGTTCTTTCTTTAAGGTGAAACGTTTAACTTTGGCGGGAAAATAATTTTTTTTTTTTTTTTTTTTGTACTTGTAGCTAGGCCGGGTAATTATTGTGAAATGGCATAGTGTTCCCGAAAATTGTTGGTTGTTTTTTACATTATCATGTACAGCTATTAATCAGTTACTCACCATATTACTTACATTTGGCAATAAACCGTGTGAAACAGCATACATTTGTTTATTGACAAATGTATGTAATAATGTGCATTGGAGATGAATAACTTTACGCGAGTTTGTAAAGAATAATAATCAATTTTCGCGAACATCATTATCGTTTACAATAATTACTCGGACTAGCTACATGAACAAAAAAACTGTTTGAAATTTGAATTTCCCGCCAAAGTGAAACGTTTCACCTTAAAGGACGACAACGTACCTATATATGTGATACGCCTGGAGTTACAGGTATCCGTATAAGTGACGGTGATCACATACCATCAGGCGGCCCGTTAGCTTATTTGCCACATATGGCATAAAAAAATCATAAAAACAATGAAAAAAATACAAGCTTAATATATTACCTCTATTATGTTCCCATATTATGTTAAAGATACCCACTTCGTAATTGTCAATCTTCAATAATTACTTATATAAAAAATATTTTTATATTTCTGTCAATGTACATAATTTATTACAATAACTTAAACAACATTCCAATAATAAAAAAATATAAAAAAACGATATGTTATTACCTAACTACTAAACTAATCTATTAAACCGCTACCAGTGGGAATCGTCCCCAAAATGCTGGCCCCATTACCACGGTGTATGGCAATACTCACTCTTTGAGCAAAGTAGAGGCCAGCATTCTGGTCACGAGTTGCATCAACCAGACGTGATGATAAATCTAACAATATAAAAAAAATATAAAAAACAGACTTCATAAAACTGTCAGAACTGAACCAAATTGCCACTGGACCACACTGGAAGTATCAACTTTCAAATAAAAAAAGAATCATCATAACCGGTTCACCCAGTCGAAATTTCTGAGGTAATAAACATTTAAAAAAACAGTCGAAATGATTACCTCCTCTTTTTTGGAAGTCGGATAAAAATATTTGAACGCGAGAAAGAGACCGAGAAGTGGTATATGCGGTGTTGCTCTGTAACAAAAGCTATCCCGAATGACCCTATATTTTGACCTCCAAGGCTCCTGACTTCCTAGTACCTAACAATGGTGCGGCACGCGCGGCGCGGTGCCACTGTTTGCATTCCACGCCCCTTGCGGGTTCGAATCAGGTCATCGGGAGTTGTGCCGGGGCCCGGGAGCTAGGAAACTTATACGCGCCATACTAAATGGCCGCTCTGCGTACATGCTGTCATACTCTCAGATCAGACAAACAATGCCTTAGTATAATTATCGTTCGTGTTTCAAAATGCCTCCAATTTCATTTAAAAAAAGTCTGTCATAGGACTGCACGTCAAGTGAAAACATAAGTAGTAATTCAAGAGATGGCGCTGTTTTAAAATACACGGTGCAGCGTTCGGTGACGATGGCGCGAGTTCCATGATTTTTGTTCACCCAAAAAGTACTGATCGCGCCTAAAGTGGGGCCTAAAAACAGTGGGGTTGTGCAAGAACTTGCGAAAAAGTTATCGTTACGTAAACGATAGCAAAAGTATGAAAAATTCAGTTTCCTTTTACGTCCAATAGAGGCGCTGTTAAATTTTTCATACATTTTGCTATCGTTTACGTAACGATAACTTTTTCGCAAGTGCTCGTACTAAGGCCACAAGCAGAAGGGCAGAAGTACTATCTAACTAATATCCAGTCCATATGCAAAAAAAGGGCGGCAAGGTCGTCCACAGGTGATTTCGACTAAAAGGCATCCAGACTCATTTAGACTGGATGCGTTTGCACCCGCCACGCTACCTTGTCATATCTTCCTTGTTTGAATACTTATGTTAAATCTAAGCAGAACAAATAAAGAGACATTGCTTTTAGCGATAAGGCCGCCTCTTGTGGCACTAGCTCGTAAGTTCAAAGTCGGTTGTCGTTCTCTCTGTTAGTTATTTTTATTGCTGCTGTACCTAAACTTAGTCTTATTTTATATTCTAAATTTATTAATTTAGGTAAGTTTACTTGTTTGAACCAAAATAAAAATGTTACTAAACATTTTAAACCTACTTCAAAAGGAGAGGTTCAATACGGTTCTTTTTTATGTTTGTTACCTCAAAACTCCGTCATTTATGAACCGAATGCAAAAAATCATTTTTAAATTAAAGGATATGCTTTCAGATAGGTCCCATAGAAATTTCATTAAATCTTCTCATTCGTTTGAATTAGTTTAAATCAAAATAACTGCAAAGTTCGGTTACTTTTATGACATAATATGGTGATCCAAGTAACTTTTTTTTTTTTTAATGTTTGTTATCTCCACAGACCTAAAAAAATTTTTTGCTGCGTTACCTCAGAACTTTCGAGTGAGTGAACCGATTTTGATGATTCTTTTTTATTTGAAAGCTGGTGCTTCCCGTGTGGTCCCATTTCAAATTGATCTTGTTCTGTCATTTTTATGAAGTCTGTTTTTTTATATTGATAATTATTTCGTCAACAAATGTGAGAGGGCTCTTAAACGAGACTTTTTGTTTTTGTTTTCGAGGGGGAAATCTTCCAAAGATACCCGGCTGCATTGGGGTGCAGCCAGGTTATGTGGGATTATACCCACTAAAACCCCCCCAGTGACCAGCCTTTGTGATTAACAAGAGGGCTCCGGGATCACCAAAGGAACGCACCGGAGCCCTCAGCACTGCGCTATGGCTCCTCCCGAGACAACTGCGTGTTGTCTCAGTCCCTCCACTTGACGAGAACTAAAAAGTCTCTGACTCTAGGGCTGACTACTCAGCTGAACATACTTTTTATGTCGTACGGTACTTCACCATGCTACTACGAAGCACTTTCAATTTTCATTGTTCCAAACGAAAGCCGAGTTTCAGCTAACGTTTCACAGATTTGCATGGTACCTATTGTAACAGAGCTAGGCGTTTCTGTGCCACTCTCAACATGACTTGGCGACGTTTCTTTTTAACCGACTTCCAAAAAAGGACGAGATTCCCATTTGAAAAGTAGAATTGTCTTTATGCATACAATCCAACGTGTGGCGTTGGCATTACAACGTAGTCACAATACATTATAATTTTCAATATAAAAAACCGACTTCATAAAAATTACAGAACTGGACCTAATTGAAATGGCACCACGCGGGAAACACTAGCTTTCAAATAAAAAAAGAATCGTCAAAATATGTTCTCCCAGTCGAAAGTTCTGAGGTAACAAACATAAAAAAACATAGCACCTCGTCCTTTTTGGAAGTCGGTTAAAAACTTTTTTTTGTAAAAATCATTTTTTTTATATGCTAAAACACCACTTGACTGGGACGTGAGATTTTGAGGTTCCTTTATTTGTCTATAAATATGTTTGAAGCTGAGAAATACCTATATACTTACTTAACACTGACATCAGTTACATTAATTAGAAAAAAATATGTTTGTTTTAGTAAAAATCAATTTTTTATATGCCAAAAACACCACACGACTGTGACGTGAAAGTTTGAGGTAGGTACCTTTATTTATGTCTATAAATATGTTTGAAGCTGAGACATACCTATATACTTAATACCTACATCAGTTACATTAATTACAAAAAAATATGTTTTTTAGTAAAAACCAAATTTTTTATATGCCTAAACACAACTTGACTGTGACGTGAGAATTTGAGGTTCCTTTATTTGTCTATAAATATGTTTGGAGATGAGAAATACCCATATACTTAATACCTACATCAGTTACATTAATTAGAAAAAAGTATGTTTTTTAGTAAAAAAAAAAATTTTTTTATATACCAATACACCACTTATTGAGAGTGACGTGAAGATACGAGGTTCCTTTATTTACGTCTATATATATGTTTGAAGTGAGAAATACCTTTATACCTAATACCAAGTCAAGAGTGAATCGGTTTCTACTAGGCAAGCGTGATCCACCGTAGGCCGCATCATCTCTTAACATCAGGCGAGCTGGCGGCCAAGCGCAAGCCTATTCAACAAAAAAAAAAAAAACCTACATCAGTTACCTACATTAATTAGAAAAAATATGTTTTTTTAAGTAAAAAACATTTTTTTATATGCCAAAACACCACTTGAGTGTGACGTGAAGATTCGATGTTCTTTTATACACGTCTATAAATATGGAGGTAAGACTAGTTTTCCTCAGCCACACGCAAGATAAGAAAACACTCGTGTCCTAGCCACATGTGTGACGTAACAGGTGGCAACCTGTATATAACTCTCGACTTCTTACTGCCGCCGCCATTTTCTTTCTGCCTCCATCACGGTCGATCTGTTTAACAACTTTTTAAAACAGCTATCTCAAAATTAGTGTGTTCCACCACATTTAAATAGACTAAAATTAAGTTCTGAATTAATTAACAATGTTTGAATAACTAGTTGCGAAAACGTAACCGTTTAAAATTTGTTTTGATCTATTAGTGTTTCATCAGTGAGCGGTTTGGGCGGCAATGAATAAAGTTATTCGATAAATAAATATCTATATCGGGAAATCTTGGTTTGGATTTTAAATAATTATTATCGTTTAATTATGGAGATAATTTAACCGTCTGTGATTCGTCACATGATAAAGTAATCGGGGTTTGTAAAGTAATAGCCGGATAAACATGTGATCAAAGATGGCGGATATTCAGGCGCAAATTTGTATTGGAGTTTCCGTGGTAAGAATTTTCCACTTTATTTGACTTCTAGTATAAATTATGTTTTACGTTTGAATTTTTTTGTAAGGACTGTCTAAATAGTAAAGAAAATTAACTGTCGTACTTATTAAAAATATCGTCTCTATAGAAATATTGTCTAGAATATACACAACCTTCTTTGACTTAATTACTTCTTAGAAGTAAGCCAAAGAGGCTGTATATCGGTTAAATTTCGAAGAGAGCATATATCACATCTGCGTGATTTATAATTTCCTTCTGCCAATTTTTCTATTAGACGCCCAGGGCTGGCACGGATATGCGACTGTTTCATGGTTGATATTCCGAAAACCCGTACGAATAGCTTAGATTCCGCCTTTATTGTGCGAACTGCTGACTGTTGAATGTGCTGCCTGAATGGGTGATAGTGTTCTCCGATATTTACAATCTGGGTGTTTTCTATTCACGCGTAGGTACTCCATCGTAGACCGCATCTTCGCTTAATATTAGGAAAATGATGGTCAAACACAAGCCAAAAAAGAATTAAGGCTGTGCCAAGTGCAAACTATTAAAAACACTTAACAAATTCATTTAGAATAATATCCCTTCAAAATAATGAAAATGAATATCATTAGAATATCGAGTACAGGGGCCTTACGCTCAACTCTAACCGCGGGCTCGAATACACGCAGTTTGCAAAATCACGCGAACCTTACGCGCGGTAGATACGGTTTACGGTCGCGCAACTTTTCGTAATCACCTAAACAAAATCGTTTATAACAGGTACGCGTAAGGCCCCATGGTTGTAACATCTCCAATTCTACATAAGTACATATAACAATAAATTGAGAAAGAAAAGAAAACATTTATTTTATGCACAAAACTATAAACCAAAGATTTTATATTCGTAATTTATGGTATAAAATCTTTGATACTAAACATAAAAATCTAAACAAACATCAAATAATTATCAATATAAAAAACCGACTTCATAAAAATGTCAGAACTGCACCAAATTGAAATGGGACCACACGGGAAGCACCAGCTTTCAAATAAAAAAAGAATCATCAAAATCGGTTCACCCAGTCTAAAGTTCTGAGGTAACAAACATAAAAACAACACTGAATTGAAAACTTCCTCCTCTTTGGAGTCGGTTAAAAACAGAAAATTACAATAAAAAAGGCAATACATGATGTTATGTAAACTCTTGAATTATTACTTGACTCTATCACACGTAGAGTTTGAAAAAGTTCACTAACCGCTGTATACTGAGATCAGATAAAAGAGGGAGATATGCCCTAATACTACGAACGCTAGTATGTGGAATGTGCTGCCTGAATGGGTGTTCCCTGATAGTTACAATCTGGGTGTTTTCAAGTCAAAAGTGAATCGGTTTCTGATCCATCGTATGCTGCATCATCGCTTAACATCAGGCGAGTTGGCGGCCAAGCGCAAGCCTATTTTACAATAAAAAAAAAAACTATTATCGCTCGTCTTCAAATGTCTCCATATTTTTTCCACTTTCTTCAAGTACCTATATATCGCGCAAAAACTGTAAGTACCTACCTGTAGGTAGGTACTTACAGTTTTTGCGACCACACAACCGTTTTTAACCAACCAACCTTTTTTTTTTTATAAGGCCTTACTAATTTTCCCACACTTAGAAACTTTCTGCGACACCAATAAACTAACCCACCCACTAAATACAAACAAATAAAAAAAATGCAAATAATTATCAATATAAAAAACCGACTTCATCAGAACTGGACCAAATTGAAATGGGACCTAATGGGAAGCACCTGGTGCCTTACCCCTAGTAAAGTTGACCCGCATAGGTGTTATTTGTCTTTTCGAGCTAGGGGTAAGGCCCCAGCTTTCAAATAAAAAAATAATCATCAAAATCGGTTCATCCAGTCAAAAGTTATGAGGTAAAAACATTGAAAAAAAACCAGTCGAATTGATAACCTCCTCCTTTTTGTAAGTCGGTTAAAAAGGGTAGCAAGGTCATCAATAGTTTTACTGTCTGTAGGTCTGTGTTCGCACCCGGCTCGCTACCGTACTATATCTTCCTTGTCTGTCTTATCTGAGGCTGAAAAGGAGGTTTGCAAGAACCAGAAATAAATTGGTATTTACCTGCCTCATTTATTTATCTATGTAAATAGAATTTTAGTTAACAAACTTTAGTTAAATAGTACTGTATTTTTAACCAACTTCAGGAGGACGAGGTTATCAATTCGACTGTATGTTTTTTTGTATGTTTGTTACGCGATTAGTCCGCCAATTATGAATTGAATTTGATGATTTTTTTTTTGTTTGGTAGGGCATATTTCAAAGGTGGTCCCATATTAATTTTATCGAAATTGATTCAGCGCTTTTTGAAAAACACAATAAAAACAAAAATATATACACACGGTGACGTTATGGTTTGTGGTTCCCTTCAGACAAAAAAACATATAAGTGAACGAAATTGCGTATTTACTAATATTGAAGTAGGGTTTTTTTATCGTAAATAATTCCCCCTTTGACCACCATCTCGCCTGTTTGATAACAGACGATGTAATCAAAGATGAAGCACGCAGACTAAGAGGATACCTATTGACTCTGTTAATTATTCTTTTACAGCTCTAGTTTAAATTTTCCACCCGTAACTAAGATAAGTATGTATAATAATTAGTTATTTAGAGCACCGTACAAATATTAGCCGGCAACCAGCGGTGGTTACTGAACAAATAGAACCGTATCTTAGATTAGAGAGCAGTAAACCCGCTGATATGTTATCAGTAGCCGAGAAAATGGTGGGATTGTGGCTATGTAACAGGTGCTATACATTTAAGACGATAGTTTAGCCTATATATATCAAAGCTCTGACAAACGGAAGATATACCCACAGAAATGAGAAGTAAATAGAACGGAAATGAGAAAGAAAATCTGTCGCCAGGCATTATGCTAGATCCTTGATTGAACATTCTTATTTAGATCAACGCGTCGAAATCCGCGTCACAGTTGCTAACTGATTTCGAATGACTGACGTTTCATTTATATGGGTGCAATACAATACAATAACTCTTTATTAAAAACCACAAAAACAAGGATAACATTATAAACTAAAGTACAATGCAAATTGCAATGAAACTGGATACAACAAATTTCTTACAAAAATACCTTGACAGCCGTTTTAATTAATTTAAACCATTTTTTTTCTGTGGATATACCTATGCATTACAATAGGGCCCTGATTCCATAACTAAAACACGCAAGTAACACGGTGTGTTAGGTTAACCTCTAAAAATTTGGCCTCTATTCTTTAGGTAATAAAGCTTGCCTTAGACAGGTCCTGTATCAAAACTTATTGGGGACCACGCTTAACACGGAAAAATATATATTTTTTTGGATGAAGATGAAGTGCCATTCCTGCGCTGACATTGCTAAAACTCATGTATGATCATGAGAGTGAACCCATGTTATGATATTGTATGATATGTTTTTTTCCCCGGGAAATATGGCCTAAGACTTTAAGTAACATTGTGGATAACATTTTAAGAATTTTTGCTTACACACGTTCGAAGCCCCTGCAGCCCTGTTAATAGACGGCTTGTCCGCGATTGTTTTCTTTAAAAACCTGCGTGTTAACAAACTACAATACGCTGTATCACAGACTAGGTTAAAGCTACTAGAAACTTTTGCGCCGCATAGGTATAGAGAACGCTCCACAAAGTAATATTATAATCTGGGACATCTTTGAGGTACGTTTGCCATCTTAGCATGCCTGCCTAGCGAGTAGGTACGTTAGCTATCAAAAACAAAAACATAATTATCAAGACCGAAGACTGAAGTGAGAATTTTTTCGTTTAGATTTCGTTTTATCCTTCTCTTTTCTGTGATCAAGACCACAGAATAAGGACTACCTTTTACCGTGATCCAGACGCCATTTTGTGTTTTCAAAGTGACGTAAATCACGTGACCTTATTTCCTGCATTAGAGAATCCTTGACAAATTCGAAAACATCAAAACTCAAGTCGTGCCTGTAGTTGGGTCCTTCAATTTGTATAACAATAAGTGTTATTTTGTAACAATACTGCGTTTGCACGGCTCTAGTAATTATTTCTGTACACATTTGTATGGATATAGACATGCCTAGAATGGCAATAACTTAACAAAGATGTTACGGAGTTAGATAAAATTGAATGTATTCACAAAAAGAGGAAATTTACAAAGAATTTACAATTATCTTATGTCTTGGAGTAGGAGTGTGAAGTTATCCGGGATGTTTTTTTGCGTCTACAGTTCTAGTGGCAAGAGATTGACACATATTATCTAGTAAAACATTGCCTGCAACCAGGTGGGCTAGCGACAAAATTTTGTCGACTCTTTTTATCGTGCCAAAGCGAGACGGCATATATGAAACCGTAGGCACATTGTCGCGTTCTCGCTCGACAAAGTAACTATAAGATTTTGTCGCAGTGCGCAAGCTAGTCGCGCTGGTGTCATCCCGAGTCTTAAGGCCATATGCAGTGTTTTTTTTTCCACTAGATCTCTAGATCTCATCTTCTGCAAGGTCTTCCCAGTTAAAAAAATTTATGTCAACTTTGAGGCCACGCTTCACGCTGCATACTTCAAACCTCATGGGTCGGCCTACTGGTCGCTTGGCATAATAATAATATTTTTGCAGTTTCCTTGGATGAGTTAATATTCAATGAAGTAATTATTGTTATACTGATTCGCTTTACATTTCTGTAACTACATTCTCAGACGAATGTCTCAGAAAGAATTTTCGGCCCGTCTGCTATAATGTTTGATCAGCTGATTAGCGCGTTGTAATCGAAAACCACCCCAAATTCTATCATGATATGGAACAAATTACAAGTTTTGTTAGTGTTTGATTTTCTTCCATCATAGTTTCTTATTTCTAGCGTAAGGATATGATTCAATGGATTTTTTACGCCTTCGTCATGTTTTTGTTTTTCTGATATGAAATCATTGACCTCTAGATCTAGAAAACAAATCGTAGTTTTCACCTTTTCAACACCTATTTTTCTCTTGGAAGATTTTGGCGTTAGTGTTTGTAAAATTGTCAAACCAGTCATAGCCAAGTCAAAGTCAAGCAAAGCAAGTCACGGTCCTAACCATACTTTTTACTATGACATTCAAATTGGTTACCTAGATGTTGCAAACAACGGATTGGAAAGGCAAAAAGTAAAGTTTGCCGTCTCCAATTAACCAAAGAGTGCTTCTACAACATTCCTCACACAAAATCTATTTCACCGCCCGTCAAATCCTCAAACTCATTTCAATGGCGTCGGTAAAACAGTAGTTCTTCGGAGCATTCTATTCATTCATACGCAAATGTCCCTCGTCTTCACACTTGCCTACTTCATTTGCATTAGTTTTGTCTATTGTTTTAGCATGTTCAAGCACGGAATGTAAAGTCATTTATGTAACATATGGTTTGTGTCTAGTGATGTAACCGTTGTGACCGTTTTAAAATTTAGCAGCTGCTAACATTTTAATTAATATATTTTTGTTCCAATATTTTTCGTCTGTTGTTTCATATGCAAATTGAACAAAACATAGCTTCAAGTAAATTAGAGTTGAATCAGAGAAATATTTTTTGGAATCAGTTCAGTGCTTCCAGATATTTACTGAACGATTATAGGCAAAGGTGATGCTTACGGCTATTAGGCCAGGTAAAGTCCATAAATGTGAAATTGCTATTAGTTGAGCGACATGCTCGTCTCATCACTCAATTGAATAAAAATAAAGAAAAAAGATTTGGTCTTTCTCTCTCTCTCTCTTCAACCAAACAAAGTCACATAATCACAAACTATAATTTTAATCATATTAGTTGCTTTATATTCTATGAAATATTTATGTCTTCATTGTTTCATAAAACGTAGTTAGGGATATTTAGACCACCGTGTTATTCTAAAAAAAGAAACGTCGCATAAAGTATAACGGGCCTAAAACGCTGCCTTGAGTAACACCCGACAATCAAATTAGTCACTATTCGTGAGTGCACACTTCTCGGCCGTTTAGATACTGCTCGATAATTGAAATATGCCGGGAACTATACTTGGAAACTAGAATGCCGAACTGTATGAACATATGTCTCAAATAGCTATGGGGTATATTGTCAGAAGCGTTATTGAGATTTTCGTGAGTGCTTGTTAGCACATTTTTTGCAAATTAATAGTTAAGTAAGTAAACAATCTAAATAACAATATCATTTAAAAGTAGGTAGGTACTTTACTTACACTAACAACTAACATGGGAGAGGCCAAACACCTATAAAATGAACAAATCAGACAAAGTATCGGTGGTTCTACACGTGATATACAGTTATCCTTATATTTTCAGCCATTTGGTCGAACGTAGACAAACTGAAACAGACACTGACAGAAAAAGCTACTTATACGTATGTTCGGATTTATAATAAGGAGTCTAGATTTTTGTCCTTTTTATGGCAGCAAAACAGCTCTTCATATTCTACAATTTTGATTCGCCAGATTTTTAAAAGAAAACAAGGTGGAAGTAATCTTTGAACTCTACCAGGTAGAAGTGAAAATAACCTAAATATCATTAAGTAAGTCCTTTTATGGTATTTGGTCAAATTCATACCAAGCGTGACATTTTCACCACTCCTGTAAAAATATACCATTATCTTTAGTGTTTTTGATTTAAACTTCATTGGGTCGGAGTTAAAGTCAAGTTAATAAACATCTACAACAAATAACAATTCACACAAGTCCTAAAAATCATAACGCGAAAGTATCAAGTTACTTTTTCAGTGCTTTTTCAGGACTAAAGACAGCAGCAAGAATTTAACATTGATTAAATTTTGCAAGATAAATAAGGCAAACTGCAAGTCAAGGCTGAAATTGCGAAGCGCAGCTTGTTTCCATATGCTTCTGAAATTCAGGTCTGTAGGTCATATTAGTAGGTGTGCAGTAGCAAGTTCTTGTAATACTGCATCGCCCAAGGCTTACCTATATTGATATAAATAATATATTTTATTGCACACAAGTTAAGTTGAATTATTTGCGATTGTTCTTCAGGTCTCATAAGATGTGAGCAAATGCTCGTTAAATCTCATCTACTTAACGTAGTTCTTATTTTACAGCAATATGGTTCCAAATTAGATGACTTTAGAATAGGCAACAGCAAATTGGTAAATAGGATTTAGTATTTTATAGAATAGTATTCTTGTAATGGTAGGTATGACATTAAAATACATGTCTGTACGTTGATGGAGTTAAAACATTCTTAGATTTCGGAACTGTGGACCTATTTCAAATGTTGGCATGGAATTCAGGCGATTTTTCGGTATTAGAATAACCCAAAGACACAGGATCAGTCAAAATTTGGAGCCTACAGATACAGTGCTAAAAATCTGTTCGTAATTCTGTATTTGAATCTATATCTCTTAATCTGGTCTTATTCACCATTCGACCACAAATCTTTATTTAACGTCATGCACGAAG
The DNA here is from genome assembly GCA_949125355.1 of Agriopis leucophaearia. Classification (NCBI taxonomy): domain Eukaryota; kingdom Metazoa; phylum Arthropoda; class Insecta; order Lepidoptera; family Geometridae; genus Agriopis; species Agriopis leucophaearia. Next base: position 4,055,356 of record OX421289.1, read on the forward strand.
CGTTTTGATTCCACTTTTATTGTTTGATCTGCTAGTATGTGGAATAGGCTGCCTGAATAGGTGTTCTCCGATACTTACAATCTGGGTGTTTTCAAGTCAAGAGTGAATCGGTTTTTTCTAGGCAAGCGCGATCCATCGTAGGTCGCATCATCGCTTAACATCAGGCAAGTTGGCGGCCAAGCGCAAGCATATTTTACAATAAAATAAAAATAAATGAATTTACCGCCATCCATTTCTAGCCTCTTTAAAAATTACCAATACACGTACATTTTGTTTTGAAATTTTCTTGCTTTATTGAATTAGACAGATGAAGAATTGTTCAGCAAATTATTTGACTCGACAATGTCGTATCGGTGTCAATGTCAACTAATAAGATAATACCAATTTAGTAAAATCAAGAAAGCTGTCTAAATTATACAGTACTCTGAGAACTCTACCAAGTGGTAGTGAGCTTGATAATATGGATTGTCCTATGTTATTAGACCTTCAACCGTCTATTATACGTAATCCAACTGTTTTTTGTATAATAGCCTAATCAATTTAGATATTTAGTCCTATAAGTTAGCTTGTATTTTAAGATAATAATGGCACTTGCGCGTAAAAAAAACACAATACAGATTTTGGTTAAAGTAAGGTTTCGAAAGGTAATTCTTTCCAAAGCAGTCCAAAATCACAAAACTGGACCTCAAAGCTCAAAAGGTCCCGTTAGAGACGGCTTTTCAAACAAATGTAACAGTAGCTTGAACAAATACCCTGCTCTAATGGAGCGTGTGAAACTAATTCACACGTTGACATGTAGGCTTTGACAACCTTCGGATGCTGTAAAATACTTTGGACACAAGTATTTGTGTTTGCAGATAAATGTGAGCGACGTTGCTAAATAATATTTGGCGGTTATTTGTAGCTAATATTTTTGGCAGGGTAAGTAATAATTTACATGAGTAGTTAACTATTGCTTAAGTCTGTTTTTTTTTGGGTAGGTATACACAATTTAATGGGTTCATTAACATGTGATAAATCTAAATCAAATTACGACAAAAAATTATGTCAAATATCCGTGTGACATGTTTGGAATCTGCATGACCAAATTTTTGGTGGATATTCCGAAAACCCGTACAAAGCACTCTGTTAAATTGTGCGGACAGCTAGACCCACAGAAAAGAGACGAAAAAATTCTCACTTCAGTGGCTAGACCATGAACCTACTACCCAAAGTTAATGGCATAGACCGTGGAATTGTTTTTGACAACTGTTTTTGACAGCCCTATCAACCACAACTATGAAAGGTATTTTTTTAAAACCTCCGATAAAAGAGCGGATAATTTTCTAACGTCTGAACAGATTTTCTTAAATCAGATCTAAAAATACTCGTGATTAAGTCACCTTTCAACCATAAAATAATAATTCAAATCTGTTCAGCTATTTGGGAGCTACGATTCTACAGAGAGATACAAGACATTAAACTTATACCACCCCTCTGTTTTTGACGGGGGCTAATGAAATGTATTAAATTAGTAATTTTTTTCATAAACAGATCGGCAAACAAGCATGCGGTAAGCACAAACCGCCGACTATGGACACCTGCAACACTAGCGGTGTATACGGTGCTTTTCCAGCCCGGAGAGGTAGTTGTAGACACCCTTTTTTAAACGCTTCTCGGCGGGCAGATCTTTTGGGAAAGGACATTCTAGACCTACGATAGAAGGTCCGCGGAAGAAAGGAGCGGGAAATCGGACGGTACGGAATTTCCGGCTTTGCAAAATGGGGAGGGTGTGCTGTCGTCAGGATGTGCGGTAGTCCAACGCAGGAATAAGATCAAAAAGCTCTTTAGAGCATTCCCCGAATTCTAAAAAGTCTTTTAAAATGATTTATTAAGTATACAAAGTTTGTAACATTTAGTAAGTAACATATATGGCACGGTTGTGGTCGGAACGCCCACAGAGACATACAGATAAATTGTATGTTTATTTGTATCTTTATGACTAGGTCAGATATGAGAAAACACCTCGTAAACCTAGACATTGTATTCAATATTAAGCGACGTCATTTTCAATTTTCCAGTATACTTTAATGCCATTAGGTGGTTCTGTAAGGTGCTTATCCTCAGTGGCGGCTTCAGGATTTCGGGTTTGGAGGGCCCGAGGGCTGAGAGGCTCGCTTGACCCATCTGAGGGTAGGCTTTGTATCAAGTATATTTGAGATTTGGCAGCGGTGGATACTTTTTTGCTTGAGCTTGAGATCCATACCAATTTTTGTGTTAATATTTTATAGAATGGCGGAGGAGACAGAAAAAAACTAAGGAACCAAACTTACGAAAGAAAGACGTCCAAAAGCAAAACAACAAACAACAACGGACGTGCACTAGTGTGAACAAGACGTAAAATTTAGAAGAAAGAAGACTAATTAAGGAACAAAGAAGTAAAACTAAAGAAGAAACAAGAATTTCCAACCGTAGTGGCATACATTTGCCTATAATCTGTTAATGAAGAGAGCTATCCGTCGACAGTATTGCCAATAAACACTGTCATGGAGTTGCTCTCTTTATGAACGGATGTGGCTCTACAGTACTACGCGTCTTCAAAGGTTACGTGGCTCGAAGAACCATGGGTGGCTTGAAAGGTCAAATGGGCAGAATCAGCGTGACATGTGTGCTGTACGAGTGAACGGCTTGAAAGGTAACTGTTTGAATAATTAATAATTATGTGGCTTGAAAGGTTACGAGATTCGTAGAATCTTCGTGGTTTGCAGTGTACGTGGCTTGTGAGGTTACGCGATTCGTAGAATCTGTGTGATTTGAAGTGTACAAGGCTTGAAAGGTTAAGCTATTCGTAGAAACTGCGTGGTTTGAAGTGTACGTGGCTTGTAAGGTTACGCGATTCGTAGAATCTTCTTTGTTTGAAGTGTACGTGGCTTGAAAGGTTACGCGATTCGCAGAATCTGTGTGCTTTGAAGTTTAGTAAGTAGTCTGTAAGGTTACGCGATTCGTAGAGTCTCCGAAGCTTGAAATGTACGTGGAATGAAAGGTTACGCGGCTCGAAGAATCTGCGGGGTTGGAAGTATACGTGGCTCGAAGAATCTGCGTATTTTGAAGTGTAGGTAATACGTGGTTTTAAAGGTCACATAACTTGAAAGGTCACCCGGGCGGTCTGTGTGGCTTGAAGAGAGTTACTTGACTTGAAAGGTTTAGTGGCTCGAAGAGTCGACGCGGTTTGAAAGCATAGGTATGTAGCTTGAAGAAATGCGTGAATTGATGAAAGTAGGTAACACGAAAACTTGGCGTAGTTTTTTTTAAATGTTTGATTTTCTAGGAATTTGTCGAAGGCTCTGCACTGTGCATGTCTCCTTGAGCCATCACCTTATCTAAGTCCTATTATTTATTTTATATTGAGTGTGATTCTAGTTGATTTTAAAACAGCCGTTATAAAATGCTATTTAGTTAGTGATGAAATTATTTAAACAGCTGATAATGTCATAAACTCTCTTTATGATTCTTATCTATCTGCATAATAGCAACATCTCCATTGTGAGATGTCTAATGTTTTATGTACATTTTGTGGGTACGCCACAATAATCATAGTTGAATCTACGTGGCTTGAAAGGTTACACGATTCGTAGAATCTGCGTGGATTGAAGTGGGGTGGCTTGTAAGGTTAAGCTATTCGTAGAATCTGCGTGGATTGAAGTGTACGTGGCAAAGGTTACGTGATTACCCTTTATATATATTTATATCTACAGGAGACGATTTTAATAGCGTCCGAAATATATTATCTGCGTGAACTACAACAAGGCTCTTAGGAAGTTTGGGCATAGTTATGACCGTTAGACGCAGCCTTAAATAAGAATTACAAAAACCTATTTCCCAAGATTAGGCAATGTACATCACACAATCTTATCAAAAAATTCTCAATTTCCCACTATCTCATCATTAAAGCCTATACAAACTCTAGAAGTCTCATCTTAAACAAGCCAGCCTTGTGTCGAAACTCAAATATGTACAACATTCTTGGCCTTATCACTGATAGGTGCTGATAAAGTGATAACGAGTAGGTCACCTGTTAACTATGAGCACAAAATAAATAGGTACAGAAGGCCGGCTCCATACAACGAGCGTTAACAGGCGCACTCACAGAAAGACGAGTAGGTACGTACAGCGATCTCGGGTCAAGTCGGTTGAACGCCAATCGCGAGTTCCCGCGCTTTGGCAATACACTAATTATCGTTTCGTGTAACAATTGTCATTATTTACAATGATTTTTCCATTGTAATATTACAAAAAACTTTATCAAGGAATGATGATTGAGGCTTTATTATACTTACTTTAAAATATGACAATCGCGTCTTTCGTACGTTTCGTACGTAACCGACTAAATTACTTTTTCGTAACCAATTTACACACAGTCTTATATTTGGTTACCTTTTCTATTAGAAATAAATAAATAGTTTTTAACAGAAACTCCCAAATCTAAACATTTCACAGAACACGACGTTAAACGTATACCAAATTTACACATTTTATAGTTGCTTTGCCAACCCTAGCGCCACTGGTGTGCATAGGTTATTAAAATCAAGGGCAGGCGAGCCGGACTTCTGTTCCTGTTTATTTTGTGCTATCAGAGCACCTGTGAAGTATCTGTTTACTGCCTTTACAAGGAAGTTGATACTTGAAGTATGAAACTATTCCATGCGAAAAAACGTGGTTGCTATGATATATTGGAGAATCGTAGAAAGTATTTTATACAGGGAAAAATGGAACAGTGGATTAAGACGAAAGGTGGTCATTAGGCCTAGTATCAGTAGTCTAGTGTTAGTCCGATGGTTGGACTAGTTTTTTTTTTATCGCGAATAACTCCGCGTTTGACCGCCGACTATCCTGTTGGTAAGCCGTCGCTTACCAATTAAGTTGGTTCTTACATGACTGTGGTCTGAAACTTTCAAATCGGAAATCAATCGATTTTTAGGGTTCCGTACCCAAAGAGTAAAACGGGACCCTATTACGTATTATTCTGTCTGTCTGTATGTCCGTCTGTCACCAGGTCTCATGAACCGTGATAGTTAGACAGTTGAAATTTTCACAGATGATGTATTTCTATTTCCGCTATAACAACAAATAAATAGAATAAAAAATATTTAAGGGGGCTCCTATACAACAACGTGCATGGACCCTCATCATCAGCCAGAAGACGTCCACTGCTGAATATAGGCCTCCCCCTTTAACCTCCACACTGAACGACATCCTGCCATCTGCGTCCACTGGATGCCCGCGACTCTCACAATGTCGTCGGTCCATCTAGTGGGAGGCCTACCTACGCTACGTTTCCGGTTCGTGGACTCCACTCAAGAACTTTTCACCCCTATCGGTCATCAGTTCTTTGTGGCCTGCCCATTGCCACTTCAACTTGCAAATTTTAATAGCTATGTCAGTGACTGGTTCTTTGGCGAATATCTACGTTCCGAACCCACGGTTGTACGGACCCTAGCGGATATCTTTTCTTATCTCTTTATATTCAAAGAATTACCGATCGATAAATAAAATAATCATGCATCAGATAAATGAGCGATTGATAACGGCCAATCAGTGCAATAATAGTGGCTATTCAATATGGACGAAGTCCGACTGTTTCTTTGTTTGTTTATGTACTTGTTAGCCACAGTGAGAGGGACGGACATACTTTGCGAACAGGGCTACTGTAGGGTAAGTAAAGAGAATTTAATTACTGCTTTAAGTTGAGCTAATTCTAAATCGCTAAGATCAGCAAATATGCTGACTTTGGATATTCCTGCTCACAAAACCTCGTTCTATAGCTGCTCTTTCAAGATAGAAGCCGAAGCTGTGGAATGAGCTACCGGAGCTACCTACAGAAATCAAACTGGCACCCTCACAGGAAGTCTTCAAGCTTCGTGTGAAACTGCACTATATCTCGGAGTAGCTACTGTATCGTTATTATCTTGCTTTATGTTTATAAGTATGTATGTATTTAATATATTTATTTATGTATGTATATTATTATTGGATATTCGCCAAAGAACCAGAGTCACCGACATTGCTATTAAAATTTGCAAGTTGAAGTGGCAATGGGCAGGCCACATCGCTCGAAGAACTGATGACCGATGGGGAAGAAAGGTTCTTGAGTGGAGACCACGAATTGGAAGACGCAGCGTAGGTAGGCCTCCCATTAGATGGACCAACGACATTGTGAGAATCGCGGGCATCCAGTGGATGCAGATGGCAGGATGTCGTTCAGTGTGGAGGTTTATGGGGGAGGCCTATGATCAGCAGTGGACGTCTTCTGGCTGATGATGATGATTATTATTGTATAAATTGTTTCAGTTTTAGCCTATTATTATAATGTATGTCTATGCTTTATATACCACATATTCGATTAAACATCACGCCCCGTCCTGTACCTCTTCTGTATGTCCTCTTTATACTAAGATTGCCTGGAAGAGATCGCTTATAGCGATAAGGCCGCCAATTATTTTAATAGTTTTTGTTTGTTTTTGTTGTAATTATGTACCTATGTAATTTTTGGTGTGAACAATGAAGAGTTCTCTATCTAATTCTATACGTATCAGCGATTCAATATGTAAATAAATTGGATATTGAATTTCGTCACATCTACCTGAGAAACCAGGTAGGGCTGGTGCATGTGAGAGCAACAACCGGACAAGTGCGTGTCGTACTCGCGCACGAAGGGTTCCGTACCATTATCTATAAAACGGCAAAAAAATCACGTTTGTTGTATGTTATAATCAATTTCAAAATAAAAACAGAATACTTACAATAAAAGATAAATGCATATACCAATGTTTACGTAAGCATGGGAGGGGGGAGTAAGAACTTTGCTTACTTTTGCTAACATAGGGTAAATAATTGTAATAAAACTACTGCTTACGTAATACTTTTGAGCTTTTTGAGATCACGACAATGACAATGGCCTTTGGGCTTTTGTTTTCATTTCGTCAGATGTTTACCTCCCCGGGGGAAAAATTCCCATCCGGGGATAAACATTATTCCCAGGATTAAACTTCCGTAAGAGGATACAATTTTGGATCCCTACTCCTCTCCCAATATTTGAATAGAATTTGTGATCGATAGTACAATTTCTGACAAAACTAAAATCTGACAAGATGAAAACAAAGGCCTTTGGGAACCGGGAGCTCACCCCATATTTAGGGTTCCGTAGCCCAACGAGGTACCCTTATAAATTCGTTATGTCCGCTCGTCTGTCTGTCTGTCCGTCCGGATTTTTATAAATCTTTTAGAGCGCCTGGTCTGTTTCTGGCTCAACGCATAAAGCCATTCAGCATAGTAATGCCACCATCATGCTGGGTACGCTGCCAACTGGTAGTGGGCTTGAGTATTTGGATTGTCTTTAGACCTCTTTCAACAGTTTATAGGGCAGTCTATTTCTATGGCGTTAGTTTGTACTTTGCTTATAATAAAATTATATACTAGCCAGAGCCCCAGCTTCGCATGGGTGTAAGCTGGGCCTTCGGCCTTGCTACTATAATATAATATATATAATATAAGGTCGGGGAAAAAGTTTCTTCGTATTTTATTAACAAATTCAAGACATATTTTTTTCAAGTTTAATTACATTTAATTATAATATATATGTGCCATTTTGTTCGATAAATTGTTGCCATCTTGTAGGTAGTGACATGATCCCGTTGCTGTAGAAATTTTGGGACTTCTGATCAAAAAAATGCAACAAGTAGTTTTGACAGTCCTCTCTGGATGTTAATCTAACACTACCCAAAGAATTCTGAAGAGACCGAAACAGGTGGAAACCTGAGGGTGCAAGGTCAGGGCTATATGGTGGATGCATTAACACTTCCCAACCAAGCTCTCTCAATTGTTGCTGAGAGGCCAAATATGTGTGCGGTCTGGCGTTATCATGATGAAAGACCACGCCCTTTCTGTTGATCAATTCCGGCCGTATTTTCTCAATTTCTTGTTTGAGTCTCATCAGCTGTTGGCAGTAGAGATCCGAATCGATGGTTTTGCCCGGCGGTAAAAGCTTATAATGAACGATGCCCTTCCAATCCCGCCATACACACAGCATCACCTTATTACGTGTTAATCCGGGTTTCGCTACAGTCTGTGGTGCTTCACTGCCCTTTGACCATGATCGTTTGCGCACATTCTTGTCGTAGGTGATCAATTTTTCATCACCAGTGATCGATCTTTTCAAAAACGGTTCACTTTCGTTACGTTTCAACAGATAATCGCAAATGAGTACACGATTCATTTGGTTTCTTTCAGTGAGCTCGTGTGGCATCCAAATATCGAGTTTTTTTGTATAACCCGACTTTTTCAAATGGGTCAAAACTGTTTTGTGGTCGATCCCCAGTTCTTCAGCTACGTCGTAACTACTAATATGCCGATCTTGCTCCACTTTTTCAGAAATGGCATCAACTTTATCCGTAACAGCGCGACCAGAGCGAGCTGCATCTTTGACATCAAAATTCCCGGACTGAAAACGTTTGAACCAACATTGTGCTACTCTTGATGACACTGCATTAGGTCCATAAACGTCACATATTTTATTCGCAGCTTGTGTCGCATTTTTCCCATTTTTGTAATAAAGCTTCAAAATATATCGAATATCTTCGTTAGATTCACTCATTTTATCGAACAAAAAAACAATTGAAAAATGGTGGGAAATTGCTTTTTACTTTTTGTTTTCCTTTTTTAAAATGTCATATTTTTAATGATATCAAAACCTGCCAGATACAAACAGTACAACCGATGAGATTTTACTACAACTTTATACATACAAAATACGAAAAGACTTTTTCCCCGACCTATTATGTCACCCGGGAATAGTGTAGATTCCCAACAGTGAAACGATTTTTAAAATCGGTTCAGTAGTTTTTGAGTTATTTCGTTACAAACATCCAAAACTCCAAATCTTTTCTCTTTATAATATTAGTATAGATTACCTACGTACGTGATCAGGCAGTGAAGTAAATGCTCAAGTGAAGTAATAACATCGACAAATTATAGTGAGACTATTAATAGCGGTTCATTATGGCGTAGATCGGAAATATGCCAAAATAACGGATTAAACTTAGATGGCGCTACAATTTGATCGTGTTATAGGTTGTCTCGAACTTCCGTAAGCGCTACAGTCAGCTAGCGTACTAAAAGGTTCAACTAGTATTAGCAGACAAGTTTTGCAGCATTTCAAGAGAAGCGCAACGAAACCAGTAGATGGCGCTATTATTAGTTGATTGAATCAGGCGTTACTTTGCGGAAGCCCATTTTCAAAACTGTTTTATCACAAATTCCTTATTGTACTTGAAGCGACGTAGAAGCGGAATTACACTAGAAATTCATCATTAAAACAGTTTTGGCGCTATTATTATTTTTTTACTTCGGATGCCGCGACCAGCCTCGATATGTTTTCATAAAACCATAAAACTAAATTTATATTATATACATACAGTAAGTACTTGTGCAAAAGCATTGTATTTTTGTATTTTTTAGAAATGTTTCATTAACGTGACCTTTAAACATGCTCGTTCGCCATTCGGGGCCGAAGTCTACCTGTTATAAACGATTCAGTTTGAACCTTAATGCGCCGAGATATGGATTGCTTTTGCGCAACTTTTAGCAATCATCTAAAATTTGCCTAAACACGTGACGGTACGCGGCCCTCAGATCAGACAAACAAAGGAGATATGCTTTACTACAATAATTATATTTATTATTGTTAGTTTATTAGTTCATGTTTCTGAAACTACCTAGTTATTATAATAAAGATTAGCCTGTTTTTCTAATAATTCCGGTTTTCTTCTGAGTATGCCAATTCTCAGATGGTCACTGTTGAAATTTCGAGGTAGTATTAAATTAATCCTACTAATCAATTTTGGTGCAACAAATACCTACCTACATTCCGTGTGGATTTGGTTGATCTCAACCGCCGTCTGACCAACAGGAGAGAGGGAAATATGTTATTCTCACTCTTTCTCTCCCGTAAGTTGGAAGGGGCGGCGATCTGTTCCACACGTTTTGTTACTTTATTTGTTACTTTAGGACCTAGGGCCTTACGTCCAACTCTAAACGCGGGCCCGAATAGTTGCAGTTTTCAAAATCACGCGAAACTTACCGCGCCGAGATACGGTTTGCGGTCGCGTGATTTTGCAAACTGCACTTATTTAGGCCCGTGCTTAGAGTTGGGCGTAAGGCCCTTGTTCTGTTGTGAAGGTACTAACTGCTAGTACCTATACCTAGTTGCCTCTACCAGACCTGAGGCCTGGCGCACTCCGCACTTTAGGTATGAAGCTACAAGTAGTCGTCTGCCAGGCTAGCATGCGCGCTGTGACAAAATGTTGACGACTCTTTTTATCGTTCCAAAGCGAGACAGGCTATATGAAACCGTAAGCACAAATAGGCTAGGCACCTTGTTACATTCTTGCTCTACGAGGTGACGACAAGATTTTGTTGCGGTGCGCATGCTAGCCCGGCTTGTCGGACTTGTGCCGCTGCCGCGCGATAGACAGAGATAACGCAACAAGAGTTACGCGATAGACAGAGAGGAAACTTCTAGGTTAATATAGAAGTAGGTAGCGTTCGCACGTCCTGAATTACGCTAAATTGTGTAGTAACAGTCCTACTTATTACTTAAATGATTTTGTCCGGAATGAATTCTAAATAAATTTTAAAGCGTCCAGAATTCGAGAAATGAAATAAAAATATTTTAAAACAATCAATATATTTTTCGTACATTATACATAACATAAGTATGTGCTTCGTAATCTATATCTATATTTATTTACATTAATATCTAAGCCTTACTCACTTTTAAGCATTGCTTGTTACTACAGATAACCATAAGGCTTAAAATGTTGTATTAAAGTCGCTAGCCCGGCTTGTCGGACTTGTGCCGCTGCCGCGCGATAGACAGAGATAACGCGACAAGAGTTACGCGATAGACAGAGAGGAAACTTCTAGGTTAATATAGAAGTAGGTAGCGTTCGCACGTCCTGAATTACGCTAAATTGTGTAGTAACGGTAACGGTTTAAGGGTAAAAATGGTTCAACTTGATTTCCAGTAGTTAATATAGTAGTAGTTAGTCAATATAGTTTTTGAAAAGTTTAATGGGAAAGTTGTAGGTAATAAAAATATCTATAACTTTTGTCACAATAATTTTTACACATAACCTCAAAATTTATGTGAAAAATTCAAATAACCAAGTTTTTAGTTAAAATAATATACATACATAAATAAAAATATTAAATACATACATACTTATAAACTTAAAGCGAGATAATAACGATACAGTAGCTACTCCAAGATATAGTGCAGTTTCACACGACGCTTGAAAACTTCCTGTGAGGGTGCCGGTCTATAATGTGATGATAGTTACGGATAGGATTACCATGTACAATTCCTATGTGATAACTTTAACTATAATCTAATAATCTAAAGTAAAGTAGAGGTGTTGTATGAGGACTTGAGGAGATATCCGAGACCATAGATACCTCCGTAACATACTTCACCGTTGTTATGGGTGACTTCAACGCAAAGGTGGGACGCGGAATGTTGATGAGTTAAGAGTCGGGTCATATGGGTATGGACAGCGGAATTCGAGGGGCCAGTGGCTGGTTGACTTCATGGAGAAGGAGGAACTCTATTTGATGAACTCCTTCTTTCAGAAGTGACCATGCAGGAAGTAGACGTGAATGAGCCCCGATGGTTCGACCAAAAATGAGATCAACTTCATCATGACGACCAAGAAGCGAATATTCAATGTCTCCGTGATTAGCAAGGTGAAAACCGGTAGCGATCACCGTTTTGTCAGAGGCACATTGAATATCAACAAGCTTGAGAGGTCGCTTCTGGTGAAGTCCACGCTCCATTCTGGTCATACTCAAATCCAAAACTCCAAAGACTTCCAACTCGAATTGCATAATCGCTTCCAGAGCCGAAAGCGGAACTGTTCGTACTAAACAATAGGCTGGTGGAAACTGTCCAAGCAGTGTGGTCTAAGTTCTTTAAGACCCCACGCCGGAAAAGACCTCAGAAGCTCTCAGATGAAACCATTAAGCTAATGAAAGACCTGACTGAGATGAGACTGCAAACATCAGCTGATATGTCGCAATATGGCGAACTTAATTGACGAATCTCAAAATCGGTGCAACACGATCTGCGTTCCTATAATACAAGATGTATTAGGGACGCATTCGAGTGGAACCAGGGCTGGATAGTGTTCACAAAGAATTCGTCTATTGGGAAGAGCCAAATGATGAAGCTGAAGATCGAGGATGGTAGTATCATTTCATCCTCACATTTAGTAATCTCATATTCTAGTATTATATAATTAGTTTTTTTTTTGTCTAATAACATCATGTTATTAAATCATGATTGTATTTGTATATTGTCCGGTGGAGGGTATTGTTACGCCATAACACAGGTTAATTTCTAGCTTGGGTAACAAGGCTCTTCATCATGGAGTATTGTTTTTGTAAAAACAAACTTTTGTAAAATTATGACCGACAACGTTTGTAGACACCAAATATATTTTCATTTCATTTTCATTTCATTTCATTTCATTTTCATTTCATTTTCATTTCATTTTCATTTCATTTTCATTTCATTTTCATTTCATTTTCATTTCATTTTCATTTCATTTTCATTTCATTTTCATTTCATTTTCATTTCATTTTCATTTCATTTTCATTTCATTTTCATTTCATTTTCATTTCATTTTCATTTCATTTTCATTTCATTTTCATTTCATTTTCATTTCATTTTCATTTCATTTTCATTTCATTTTCATTTCATTTTCATTTCATTTTCATTTCATTTTCATTTCATTTTCATTTCATTTTCATTTCATTTTCATTTCATTTTCATTTCATTTTCATTTCATTTTCATTTCATTTTCATTTCATTTTCATTTCATTTTCATTTCATTTTCATTTCATTTTCATTTCATTTTCATTTCATTTTCATTTCATTTTCATTTCATTTTCATTTCATTTTCATTTCATTTCATTTCATTTTCATTTCATTTTCATTTCATTTTCATTTCATTTTCATTTCATTTCATTTTCATTTCATTTTCATTTCATTTTCATTTCATTTTCATTTCATTTTCATTTCATTTTCATTTCATTTTCATTTCATTTTCATTTTCATTTCATTTTCATTTCATTTTCATTTCATTTTCATTTCATTTTCATTTCATTTTCATTTCATTTCATTTTCATTTCATTTTCATTTCATTTTCATTTCATTTTCATTTCATTTTCATTTCATTTTCATTTCATTTTCATTTCATTTTCATTTCATTTTCATTTCATTTTCATTTCATTTTCATTTCATTTTCATTTCATTTTCATTTCATTTTCATTTCATTTTCATTTCATTTTCATTTCATTTTCATTTCATTTTCATTTCATTTTCATTTCATTTTCATTTCATTTTCATTTCATTTTCATTTCATTTCATTTTCATTTCATTTTCATTTCATTTTCATTTCATTTTCATTTCATTTTCATTTCATTTTCATTTCATTTTCATTTCATTTTCATTTCATTTTCATTTCATTTTCATTTTCATTTCATTTTCATTTTCATTTCATTTTCATTTCATTTCATTTTCATTTCATTTTCATTTCATTTTCATTTCATTTTCATTTCATTTTCATTTCATTTTCATTTCATTTTCATTTCATTTTCATTTCATTTTCATTTCATTTTCATTTCATTTTCATTTCATTTTCATTTCATTTTCATTTCATTTTCATTTCATTTTCATTTCATTTTCATTTCATTTTCATTTCATTTTCATTTCATTTTCATTTCATTTTCATTTCATTTTCATTTCATTTTCATTTCATTTTCATTTCATTTTCATTTCATTTTCATTTCATTTTCATTTCATTTTCATTTCATTTTCATTTCATTTTCATTTCATTTTCATTTCATTTTCATTTCATTTTCATTTCATTTTCATTTCATTTTCATTTCATTTTCATTTCATTTTCATTTCCATTTCCATTTCATTTTCATTTCATTTTCATTTCATTTTCATTTCCATTTCCATTTCATTTTCATTTCATTTCATTTCATTTTCATTTCATTTTCATTTCATTTTCATTTCATTTTCATTTCATTTTCATTTCATTTTCATTTCATTTTCATTTCATTTTCATTTCATTTTCATTTCATTTTCATTTCATTTTCATTTCATTTTCATTTCATTTTCATTTCATTTTCATTTCATTTTCATTTCATTTTCATTTCATTTTCATTTCATTTTCATTTCATTTTCATTTCATTTTCATTTCATTTTCATTTCATTTTCATTTCATTTTCATTTCATTTTCATTTTCATTTCATTTTCATTTCATTTTCATTTCATTTTCATTTCATTTTCATTTCATTTTCATTTCATTTTCATTTCATTTTCATTTCATTTTCATTTCATTTTCATTTCATTTTCATTTCATTTTCATTTCATTTTCATTTCATTTTCATTTCATTTTCATTTCATTTTCATTTCATTTTCATTTCATTTTCATTTCATTTTCATTTCATTTTCATTTCATTTTCATTTCATTTTCATTTCATTTTCATTTTCATTTTCATTTCATTTTCATTTCATTTTCATTTCATTTTCATTTCATTTTCATTTCATTTTCATTTCATTTTCATTTCATTTTCATTTCATTTTCATTTCATTTTCATTTTCATTTCATTTTCATTTCATTTTCATTTCATTTTCATTTCATTTTCATTTCATTTTCATTTCATTTTCATTTCATTTTCATTTCATTTTCATTTCATTTTCATTTCATTTTCATTTCATTTTCATTTCATTTTCATTTCATTTTCATTTCATTTTCATTTCATTTTCATTTCATTTTCATTTCATTTTCATTTCATTTTCATTTCATTTTCATTTCATTTTCATTTCATTTTCATTTCATTTTCATTTCATTTTCATTTCATTTTCATTTCATTTTCATTTCATTTTCATTTCATTTTCATTTCATTTTCATTTCATTTTCATTTCATTTTCATTTCATTTTCATTTCATTTTCATTTCATTTTCATTTCATTTTCATTTCATTTTCATTTCATTTTCATTTCATTTTCATTTCATTTTCATTTCATTTCATCAAAGCCGAAGATTCTGAGAGAACTCGAGAGGTTTTACGGACAGTCGTACACATTGACGCGACAGCCTAATTATCGGTACAGTTCTGGACAAGAGAGCTAAACTGACCCGACACTACACTGAGGACATCCTAGACATCAGCTTGTACGAGATAAGAATGTCTTTAAGGTACTTTAAGTCCTCCAGAAGTTATTTAATTCCGTCATACTCGAAGGTACTACGCATGAAGCATGGACTAGTAAGGTGGTGGTGCTCTTCTTCAAAAAAGGTGATAACACCTTATTGAATAAACCCATCTCACTCCTGAGCCATGTGTACAAGTTGTTCTTCAGAGTCATTACGAACCGTCTCGAAAGCAGGTTTGATTACTTCCAGCCTCCCGAACAAGCCGGTTTCTGTAAAGGCAGGAGCACCACAGACCACATACACACGTTCCACCAGATTATACAGAAGACTGAGGAGTATAATCGGCCATTATGTCTAGCGTTTGTGGACTATGAAAAAGCCTTGGATTCAATCGAGACCTGGGCAGTATTGCAGTCCCTCCAGCGTTGTCATATCGACTATAAGTATATCGAAGTGCTGAAGTGTTTGTATAGAAACGCCAACATGTCGATCCGATTACAGGACGAGAGCACGGAACCAATCCAATTGCAGAAAGCCGTGAGACAGAGAGATGTTATTTCTCCGAAACTGTTCACGAATCACGAACGCAGTGAAGGATGTTTTCAAGCTCTTGGACTGGAACGGATTCGGCATCAACATCAATGGTGAATAAATCACTCATCTTCGTTTTGCCGATGATATAGTCATCATGGCAGAGTCGCTGGAGGACCTCAATGCGATGCTCAGCGATTTCAGTAGCCTTTCTCAACAGGTGGGTCTTAAAATAAACATAGACAAGACAAAAATCATGTCCAATGTCCATGTTGTACCCGTGCCGGTAATCGTTGGGAACGATACTCTTGAAGTTGTTGACCATTACACCTCTCTTGGACAGATTGTTCATTTAGGTCAGTCCAACTTAGGCAAAGAGGTCGCCCAAAGAATCCAACTCGGATGAGCAGCGTTTGGGAAATTGCGTGACATCTCGTCCAAGATACTACAGTGCTTAAAGACAAGGGTCTTTGACCAGTGTGTGTTGCCAGTGATAACATATGGTACTGAGACGTGGTCCTTAACTGTTGGCCTTTTAGAAAAACTCAAGAGTCACTCAACGGGCAATGGAGAGGGCTATGCTCGGAGTTACTTTGCGCGATAAAAACCGAAACGTGAATATCCGCCAAAGAGCCAGAGTCATCGACATAGCTATTCAAATTTGCAAGTTGAAGTGGCAATTAGGCAGGCCACATCGCTCGAAGTACCGATAACCGATGGGGAAGAAAGGTCCTTGAGTGGAGACCACGAACCGGAAGACGCAGCGTAGGTAGGCCTCCCACTAGATGGACCGACGACATTGTGAGAGTCGCGGGCATCCAGTGGATGCAGATGACAGGATGTCGATCACTATCAGTATAGAGGTTAAAGGGGGAGGCCCATGTTCAGCAGTGGACGTCTTCTGGCTGATGATGATAAGCTATAACTAATCACTTAGCAACGTAATAACCTAATGTATTTAAATAAAATTTTGAAAAAATATCTCAACAAAATTAACTAATATTAAGAGAATTATTTATTTATAAATTTTTCCACTTCTTACGATCCTGATATTCCAGATACACAAGTCACAATATATTTTTTAATTCTTTCTTTTCGTACTTAAATGTGTTATGTGTGAAAACCACGTCAGTTTCCATAGTAAAAATAAATCATGTTGTGCGTCAACAATTTTGTCCAAATCCTAACTTGCCGGCCGTTGCAGTAATGTGCTAAATTCACTTCACGCATAAAACACTAACTAAAGACGAGAACCGTTACATATCGATATCGATGGACAGCACTAATGTGTCGATACAATTATCGACTACATGTCTCTTCTCTAACTGTATACGTATTAGACCGACCCTCCCCTGACCTCGAGCCTCTGCCCGTAGAGCGCAATAAGGACAACTGCAGCTCGGATCGATTTATACCTACGAAAAGTAGACAAAATCATCGTCTCTGATTCTTCTGTTTCCTCACTCAAAAATAGGCCGATTTCATTATTTTTTTCAATTAATTGTTTAAAAAGGATTGATCTCGGCTTCTGTCATTTATTTTTGTTTTACAAACTCATAAATTTTGTTTGAGAGACGTCTGAACACGGAGGTAAAAATTTGATATTTTTTGGGATTTTTAAAGGCTCATATTTCTTATAGTACTTAACTTACAAGAAAAAATAAATGACACAAGCCTGACCATAAAGGAGATAAATTTTATAAAAAAATAATATATTGCTCTAGCGGTATTATCCAGGGAGGAAACAGGAGAATAAGTTTGTATGGACTAAACGCTGTCCAAATTGCCCCTTAAGTAAGGCCCTAAGGTGATACGTTTCTTGTTTAGCGGGAAATTCAAATTTCAAACAGTTTTTTTTGTGTTTGTAGCTAGGCCTGGTAATTATTGTGAAATGACACAGTGTTTGCGAAAATTGTTGGTCGTCATGTACAGTTATTAATCAGTTACTCACCGTATTACTTACATTTGGCAATAAACCGTTTATAACAGAAAAAAAATGTTTATTGACAAATGTAAGTAGTAATGTGCATTGGAGATACGCGATACGAGATTTTACGCGAGTTTGTTAAGAATAATAATCAATTTTCACAAACATCATGATCGTTTACAATAATTACCCGGCCTAGCAACAAGAACAAAAAAACTGTTTGAAATTTGAATTTCCCGCCAAACGTGAAACGTTCACTCCAAAATACTCAGTTTAGGGAAGTAAAACAATGTTTAAATAAAAAACACAACAGTTCGTTTTATTAATAACAAAACAACATATAATTATATTAATTATTAAAGTACTTTTCAAGAAAAAAAAAACTAAATCAATTCATAGATAGATAGGTGACTAACTTCTGCCACAGTTATGGTTTTCATTGTTACAAAATGTGAGTAATGGCAGCTGAATTGATATACCAATAATAATCATACATTTATAATTCGATTCGTCACCTTCGACAAATATAAAGTAAATGGACATGCCATAACCATTAAACTTTCACAGTAAAAACAAGTCAAAACCGTCGGACATATACTGCAATACCTAATTGTAACCATGTACAGTAAATTTGTTGCAAAAAATAGATAGCTAATATAATAACTACGTGAGTAAAAGAGAACACCTGTGTTTGTCTATTGCTCTTGAACCGTTTGACATTCACAGGCACCAGGCGGCTAGACATGTTGAGTAGCGTTAGCAAAACCGATCGCTTATTCACTGCGTCTCGCCGTGGATGGACGTGACTGGTCACGTGACTAATAAATCAGTTTTTACTTCGCTACTTGAAAAACATCTTTTACTAAAGAAGGTGTAATAAGCGTAGGGGGGAAAGACATGTTGGTAAATAAGTTGGTAATATTATTATTATTCTGTTATTTTAGAGGGATGGGTACAGGGGTAAGCACAAAAAAAATTGTTTTAAAATCTACCGGCTGTGCCTATACATGTCAGCTGAGGATTAATTTACGCAAAACTTATTATAACTTAACCCTCCAAGTGTGTTACGGACCGCTTGTCGGCGTAAGAGAAAAGTGCCCGACGCGCGTTAGGCATGCGGTGCGTATGGGAATTGCTGCTATTCGTCAATTTATTTTCGATCGAATGAACGTTCCAACGACAACTTAAGTTCACTGACCTGTAGCTTATTTCAATCAGTACAGAATAAATACATCTTTGCTGGTTATGAAACTTATGAAGCTAAGTTTGTCTTTAAATATTTCAACTTCAGTTAGTTGTTTTTTTGGACTCGCGCTCTGAGGGTTCCTTCCACCGGAACCCTCAGAGCACGAGTCCTACTCCTACTCGTCCGGTTTTTTGTATTCGTAGTGTCTTATAAAACGGGTCAGACAAATAGACAGACCTGGCGAAACTATAAGATTTCTTTGTTGGACTACAGAATCAAGAACAAAAGAATATTTATCATAACTATTACCTGATGAAGTATAGCAGTTTTATTTAAGTATTTTTCGTCTTCCTATTTTCGTCATGTACATTTCATCGGGTGTAAAGTGGTTAGAACATACACGGGTGTATTTATTTGAAGTCCACTCTTCATCTCGTCTCACTGCCCGTATTTTTTCCAACCATTTCTTGTGCATGGCAACATCACTAGGAAATCTACAATAAATTATATTAAAAGTAAAAATAAAACAGTTTGAAAATAACATTTAACCGAAGTATAATTTGATAATTTACGAAATTAGTTTGCTGTCGGTACATTCGCCTCAAGTTCGGCATGTCCGATGTGCGGTGAAGATTGTCGAACATAGTGATGCTTTCCTTGTCTCACTAAGTATATGCGTATATTTCTATCCCGCAACGATGGAATAAAACAAAATGGGGACTAATTAGCGATGTTTGATGAAATTAATTTACATTTTATGACAAAATAGAATGATCAATAAATACTCACGAGTGAAAAGTGACACCTGAACTTTTATTTTGTGTTTTTACACTTCCGGAAAACACACGAAGGCATATTTTTGTCAGATGTTTCGTTATCATGTAACAATAATCTTGTGTTGCACTTCCCACGGCTAGAGACCGACTGAAACTTGTGATCTTCAAAAATGTTCTTCTTCTGGGCATGTCCATTTACTTTATATTTGTCGAAGTTCGTCACCTGTTATTTTCACATAAACCCATTGCAATCAAGAAAACATAGCTACTTCGATCAAATGTTGCCTACGTAGGTACCTACCTACGTTCGATTGTTATCCATGAAAAAAAAAACAATGGTGATGTGGAAAATCCTGGTATTATTTTAATTAAATGTAATTTACTTCTATTCTAAATTATTTCACTAAAACAACGGATTGTTAGGCATTTTAAAGTGAAATACAAAATCATTGCATACTATTATTTATAGTAAAGCGCCATCTATTTTATTTGACTTGTATTACTAAAGGCGCTAGCAACGTCGATTATCTTTAAATGCGAGGTAAGGTAAAGTTTTCGGTGCCATAACACTAACTATTACTGTATTCTGTGTATTAGTTCATTTTAATGTCTAATTGGACACTACTATCGCCATCTCAACGATCACTTTGGAGCTATCGAGAGCGTCTACGCAGTTTTCTCAGTGAATATTTATCCTCTCTAAGTACGTTACATCCATGGTAATAATAACCTTCCAGGCTTATAATTTTGACGTGGGCTGCACGGCTCCGTCCGAAGAATGCCGCATCAACAATGCGACCCACAGCGGGATGTGGCTGCCCTCTCCTACCACCTGCAACTGCTGCGAATTCTGCCTTCCGTTTTATGGTAAGGAGAAAGTTCCTGCAATGATGGTATGGGATGGTTATGAAGGAAATAATTTATTTACTCTTATGATTTTGGTTATAAATTATTATTAAAATAAATTAATGTAATTGTTTTGACATATTTAAAATCTAATTTAATTTTGCACGCCCTTACGGCTGTTAATGGATGGACATTTTATATTTTAAGACCTTGTCTACCCATTGACAAGCAAATAAAAACGTTGACTTATATAATACTACTGTTTCACCCGATATCCTACAAGAATCATGAGCTTTCCCGGGATTTTTTGTAGGCATAATAAATAATATACAATGAAAATACTCTCAAAATCACAAGTTCGGCGGACCAAGCAAACCGAAATACTCTAAATAGTACGGTTTTGGCATAATTTCTCCACCACCCATAATTAAAAGCACAGAACAGAAAACAGAACTTGTTCCCTGGAAGTTGAGCGGCCCTTTGTACGGGACGCGACTTGTGTCTATACTCTGGCGCCGTTACAGCATAGCTGCCAAATATATTAACCCCGGCAGTGATTACATATTGGAGCCATTTGGGGTCGAGACAATGGGCCCTTGGGGACATAGAACGTTTGGTTAATGCTACGTGTGACCAAAATGCTGGAGTGTTTCTGGCTCAACGCATAAGCATTGCCTTTGAGCTAGGTAATGCCGCCAGCATGCTGGGTACACTGCCAACTGAAAGTGGGCTTGTTGAGCATTTGGATTGTCGTTAGACCTTCAACTATCTATGATGGGCAGTCTATAAATAAATATCTGGGACATTATTGCACATGAATAGTCATCTGACCCCAAACTAAGCAAAGCTTGTAATATGGCTGCCAGAGACTGATACATACAGATATTATATATTTTGAAATACATACTTCAATAGATATTAACACCCAGAAATAGAACAAACACCAATGTTCATCGCGCAAATGTTTGTCCTAGGTTCTTTTACTATATGTATTCTGTGTCCTAGGTGGGAATCGAACCCACGCCCCGAAGCGCAGAAGGCAGGTTCACTACCAACTATAGCTTAGTGGGTAGTGAACTTGCCTTCTGCGCTTGGGGGCTGTCAAGTCAGTTTTTGTATGTGCTAACTACTGTTAGCTTGTATTTTAAACCGACTTCCAGCAAGGAGGACGTTATCAATAAAATTAGATTTAAGTAATTAGATTTAGTTATATTTTTTTAACCAATTTTGATGATTCTTTTTTTATTTGAAAGCTGGTGCTTCGTGTGGTCCCATTTAATTTGGTCCAGTTCTGACATGTACTAGGTTTTTTACATTGATAATTATGTTTAGTAAATAAATAAGAACTTCGTACATTAATCGCTTGCTACTATTTACATTCCAGGTGAAGGAGACCACTGCAGCAGGGGTGGACCAGGGACTGGGTTCACTGTGGGACGGTGCGGAGACGGACTCACGTGTGTCGCCGACCCGGAGGATGGCAACAGCTATTGTACACGAAGTAAGGGTGTTCACAAAATACAAGCTAACACTAAATAAATCACGGAATAGGGAAGGGGGCTATTCCGTGAAATAATTGTATTTTGTTTACTTAATAAAGGCACTTGCCTCAAAAAGAAATGATAATAATCTTTTTCTATCTATATATACGTATAATAAAAACGTGGGATAAAAAAAAACTGTAAATGCGAGATATTAAAAAAACACAGGGCGTCTTAAAATAGTTCTTAGAACTTTTGTCTGTTAGTTTGTTTCTTTGTTTGTCCACGCACATCTCCTAAACCATTGAACTGATTTAAATGCGGTTTTCAATAATATGCTTACCTATGACCAGGTTTACTTATAGGCTATGTTATATAATTTATTTTAATTCTTTATTATGACATAAAATAAATTTAAAAAATCAATATTATTTTCATCTTGACCCGAAACGTAATATGAGGATCATAACATAGCCACGAGCAAGGAGGCCCAAAGTAAAGAGAATGTTATTTACATAGTCATTGAAAATTTAAAACTGTCAAGTGTCATTCAGATAATCAGCCAGATTAACAAAAGGTCAGGCCCCGTCAACTGTTCTCACATTGGTTGGCGTAGTAGCACAGAATACAATGGTAGTAAGTGGGTTAGATAAAGAGATACCAGAACAAAACAAAAAATAACAAAGAGAATGTAATACTACGTAATATATATGATATGGTATCACAGAATTTGTCATATTTGACAATTTAAAAAAACTTGAAAAAAAAACAAAAAAAAAACGTTGAGAGCTGAGAAATAAATTAATTCCAGCTGTTTATTTTGTAAAAATGAAAGATAATAACCGTAAATGTGTGAAATGCAAGGCAACAGCAACGGAAGATCCAAAATCAGCCAGCCAGGAGTCAGGAGCAGCCGAATCTGGCCTTGCACCGATTCCCAAAACCAACATCTTCCAACATGAACCGGTATTTCAGTATAATTTTGAGTAATTTTATGAATAACTGCTGCACCCGCGGTTTCACCCGATGGTGATTAAAATCAGTGACGATGATGAAAAGTAGCCTATGTGTTAATACAGGACATAAGCAATGTATATTCCAAATTTCATCCAAATCCATTCAGCCGTTTCTGCGTGATTGAGTAACAAACATTCATCCATCCAAACTTCCACATATATACGAGTATGATACTAGCTGCGCCCCGCTGTTTCACCCGCGTGGTGATGAAAATTGGTGATGATGATTATGATGATGAAAAGTAGCCTATAAGTTAATCCAGGGCATAAGCAATGTATGTTCCAAATTTCATCCAAATCCATTCAGCCGTTTCTGCCTGATTGAGTAACAAACATCCATCCATCCATCCATCCATCCAAACTTTCACATATATGATACTAGCTGCGCCCCACGGTTTCACCCGCGTTGTGATGAAAATCGGTGATGATGATGATGAAAAGTAGCCTATGTGTCAATGGACATAAGCAATGTATATTCCAAATTTCATCCAAATCTGGATGGATTTGGATGAAATTTGGAAGTTTCTGCGCGATTGAGTAACAAACATCCATCCTCCATCCATCTAAACTTTCACATATATGATATTCGTGTGAAGTGTGATTATTCTAAATCAAGGTTTGAATTTATTTTTGATCAGTTCCGCACTTTTCTTTCTATGAGAGATTAATCCTTATTGTGTTTTCAGCGTGGAAGAATGCGCCAAGTTTTGTTACCCAGGGCAAAATCTCCGGAATTTCAAAAAATGCTTTATACAAGCCACAAAATGCTTTGTGACAAGCATTTTCCTGAAAGTGCTTTTGTTGAAGACCATTTATTTAAAAAAAGAAAAAGCTTCATCGTTATGCCATTACATGTGAATCCTCCATTGCAATGATCAATATTGATGCACAATCTTCTCAGGCGATGACCAGTGTCAAGAACGAATAATGGATCCTTGCCAGTGCACAGCTGACTAAAAGTTCACAGCCTGGGACTTCAAAATTATGTGGTGCAAAGTTAAGTTTATCCCTGAATCCAGTTTTTTTTGACTGACTTCTAAAAAGGCGGAGGTTCCGACTGTTTTTTTAAATATATGTTCACCGATTTCTCCGCCAATTATGAATTGATTTTGACGATTCTTTTTTTTGGTAGGCCATATTTCAGCAGTGGTTCTTTGTAAATTTCATCAAAATCGGTTTACCAATTTAGCTTTTAAACCAAATAACTGAAAAAAAATGTCATCTTAGTAACCAAAATTGAATGTAAGTGATTTGAAACCCCGTTTTTTTTAGGATTGAAAAACCGGGATTTTTCGGGTTTTTCGAGGTTTTCTTATTTACAATGGTTTATGTAGAATATTACCACCAGAACATTAATAAACCATCAAGCATCACAAAAACTTACTGTTTCTCTATTTCATCTCTATTGATCGAATAAATTTAACAGTAAGACCACAATCTATAATAGGGTATTTGACACTGGTGGAAATAAAATATGAAACTTAGATATATTGAAAGGTTTTATTTTAAGAGATATTTTAAATATTTTTTTCATATTAATAATAACCCCTAAATTTAATTATTTAGATTAAAAAATCACGATTTTTAATCTATTTGTCACGTGACTTGAAAATCCAATGACAGTGCGTGACGTCAATATGGTGATGACAGCACAACCAAAACAAAACATAGCAAACAGAAACAGCTAAAAATAGTTGAAATACTTAATAATCTTGAAATTATTTGAACGAAGACCTATTTCTTTCTATCTACTAAATATTTATTTCCTTTGCAACCATGGAAGGAGGGTACGCGAAAGCTGATAGTGCAAATTTGCCCAATATGATATTTGAGTTGCATCGTATCTTCCTGCAAGCCGCAACCAATTTCTTCGTATTTCAGCTTTAGGCGGTACAATTATAAACAATTTCTCAGGTGTAGTTTTCGACGTATTGGTACACTGAGGCACTACACACCAACAATAACTTTTACGATCCATTTCAAGTATTTCAACGAAATAATTACAAATATTTATCAAAAACAAGGCATTTCCGGATGATGCGCTGGCTGGGCTGGCTGACGGTGACAGATGTATACAGGTAAGTTACGTTCAGAAGTTACGTCCGAGCGCAACCAGATTGCACCTTAATAACAAGTGTTAAAATTAAGACAGAAACACGACAGTGTTTTTAACCATCGATTTCGACGGTTTAGATAAAACCGAGGTGTAGGTGTAGGTACACTCAAATGTTGGGAACAGCCAAGTTGTGTTACGGTTGTTCTTCACACGGATGATGACGTTATGAATGGCCAAGTCGCACTCTAGGCGCACCCAGATGTATCTCTTGAACGTAATCCAGTACTTGACTTCTGTTCTGTCATAGTAGTGATTATTGACGTCACAAAATGGCGATCGGCGTTTTGGCGCATCATTTAAAATTTGAAATTAAAACAGCTTATAATTATTTACTACGTACACTAATGAAGATAAAAAAATATTTTCTAGTAAATATGGACCATATTCTTTAATTTTAAGGCCTTTGTAAAATTTCGTCAATATCCCTATTATAATTAGGTATTAGGGAGTTATATTATATTGTTAGGCTTTGGTTTGACGTTGACTGAATGCTGCATAGTGTTCAACATCGCTTGTCAGCTATGGAATTGTAGCACTAGCATCGCGGAGCATTGTAGTTGGATCGCGATTGGCTTACAACTAACCATAAAGTTGGCGCAATGTGTACTGTGCGCCGAGTTTTGGTTCAGACATATTTTTTGCCGCGTTTGTGACTATAGGGATGGTATCTCTATGATTTTTTGACAATGTTTCTAAAACTACGTATACCTACTACGTATTTCAATGTATAGTCTTATTCTTCCTCATTTTTCATGTTTTTGTGTTAACATAGCTAAATCAATAACCATTACCACCTCATATTATTATTTTCAATATTCTGATAAGCGTACGCTATACTTGTTCTTCATATCAACAGAGAGAAAAAAAGAAGAGGGCTCCCAGTGCCGATACAGCAACACCAAAATATACAGAGTATAAAAAATCTGCTTGTAATAAATCATCAGCATGGTTTTAATCATTGCATGCCACGGACGGAAGCAGCTCCAAGGGTAAAGAATGTAATAAAATGCTGAAGATGTCAGGCAGTTCTATTGAATAACCCGTCGCGGCTTTTCACACTAAGAAGTTTAACATGCCCCAACATAGACTAATTATTGACTCCCACTGTCTATCGTCATCATCATCAGCCAGAAGACATCCACTGCTGAATATGGGCCTCCCCCTTCAACCTCCACACTGAACGACAACCCTGCCATCTGCATCCACTGGATGCCCGCGACTCTCACGATGTCGTCGGTACATCTAGTGGGAGGACTACCTAGGCTTTGGCTTCCGGTTCGTGGTCTCCACTCAAGAACCTTTCTTTCCCATCGGTTATCGGTTCTTCGAGTGATGTGGCCTGCCCATTGCCACTTCAACTTGCAAATTTGGTGGCATTTCTGTACAAACACTTCAGCACTTCGATATATCTATAGTCGATATGACAACGCTGGAAGGACTGCAATACTACCCAGGTGTCAATTGAATCAAAAGCTTTTTCATAGTCCACGAACGCTAGGCATAATAGCCGATTACACTCCTCAGTCTTCTGTATAATCTGGCAGAGCGTGTGTATGTGGTTTATGGTGCTCCAGCCTTTAAGGAAACCAGCTTGTTCGGGAGGCTGGAAGTCATCAAACCTGTTTTCGAGACGGTTCGTAATGACCCTGGAGAACAACTTGTACACATGGCTCAGGAGTGAGATGGGTCTATAATTCTTCAATATGGTGTTGTCACATTTTTTGAAGAAGAGCACCACCACACTCCTGTGCCATGCTTCAGGCGTAGTACCTTCAAGTATGACGGAATTAAACAACTTCTGGAGGACTAAAAGTACCGGTTTTCCACCCACTCTCAGTAGTTCTGTCGTGATTCCGTCATCACCCGGCGCCTTGTTGTTCTTAAGCTGTTTCAGAGCCATTTTAATCTTGTACAAGCTGATGTCTGGGATGTCCTCAGTATAGTTTCGGGTCAGTTTAGCTCTCTTGTCCTCAGCTGTACTGACAATGGGCTGTCGCGTCGAGGTGTACAACTGTCCGTAAAACCTCTCGAGCTCTCTCAGAATCCCCGGCTTTGACGAAATGGTACTGCCATCCTCGATCTTCAGCTTTGTCATTTGGCTTTTCCCATTAAACGAATTCTTTGCGAACACTTTTGAGCCTTGGTTCCGCTCAATTGCGTCCCTAATACATCTTGTATTATAGGAACGCAGATCGTGTCGCACCGATCTCGAGATTCGTCTATTAAGTTTGCCATATTCCGACATATCAGCTGAAGATTGCAGTCTCATCTCAGTCCGGTCTTCCATTAACTTAATGGTTTCATCTGAGAATTTCTGAGGTCTTTTCCGGCGTGGGGTCTTAAAGAACTTGGACCCCACTGCTTGGACAGTTTCCACCAGCCCATTGTTTAGTTCGTCCACAGTTCCGCTTTCAGTTAGGTCCTGGAAGCGATTGTGCAGTTCGAGTTGGAAGTTTTCGGGGTTTTGGATTTGGGCATGACCAGGTTGGAGCGTGGACTTCACCAGACGCGACCTCTCGAGCTTGATGTTGATATTTAATGTGCCTCTGACAATACGGTGATCGCTACCGGTTTTCACATTGCTGATCACGGAGACATCATTAAATATTCGCTTCTTCGTCGTCATGATGAAGTCGATCTCACTTTTGGTCGAACCATCGGGGCTCATCCATGTCCACTTCCTGGATGGTCGCTTCTGAAAGAAGGAGTTCATCAAATAGAGTTCCTCCTTCTCCATGAAGTCGACCAGCCGTTGGCCTCTCGGATTCTGCTGTCCATACCCATATGACCCCACTCTTAACTCATCAACATTCCGTGTGCCCACCTTAGCGTTAAAGTCACCTATAACAACGGAGAAGTATGTTTCGGAGGTATGTATGGCTTCAGATATCTCCTCATAATAATAAATAATAATAATAAATATGTGGGACATTATTGCACACATGGTCATCTGACCCCAAACTAAGCAGAGCTTGTAATATGGCTGCCAGAGACTGATATACGTACATATATATTTTTAAATACATACTTAAATAGATATTAACACCCAGACATAGAACAAACACAAATGTTCATCACAGAAATGTTTGTCCTAGATGGGAATCGAACCCACGCCCCCAAGCACCGAAAGTAGGATCACTACCAACTGAGCCACCGAGGCAGTCATACAATGCCTCTACTTCATTGTCAGGGTATGTCGAGGTCGGCGCATATATCTGTATGACCTTCAGCGAATAACGATCGGTTATTCTGAGTATAAGGTATGCTACCCTGCTCGACACACTATCGACCTTAACCACGTTGTTGATGAGTGACCTGTGGACGAGAAAACCTACACCACCCTGGGACTTTCGTTCTCCTTCCCGGAAGAAGAGCATGTTACCGGAATCTAGAACTATCGTATCCTGTCCCTCTCGTCGGATTTCAGATAGTCCTATGATGTCCCATCGTATTTTGCTCAATTCTTCCTCCAGCTTAACAATCTTCTCGTCAGTCCTCAATGTTCTAATATTATGTGTTGCCAGGGCTAAATTACGTTGGGGGTGGTAGCGGGGCAACTTCCGGAGATTCTTAGCACCCCTTGCTCCACCGTTACCTGGCCCGGCTGGCAAATACATATTTAACTACATTTCAGTATTTTCTTTACTTGCACACACGAATACAATATTTTTAAGGCTCAAATAAATAAAAACTCGAAAAACCCGAAAAACTCGAAAAACCCGGTTTTTGAAATTGAAAACTCGAAAAAACCGGGTTTTTAAACTACCCGAGTTTTGCATGCCCTATTCCGTAGAACTTCAAGGAATCCATATAAGTTCATTGGGTCCATACGTCTGTCTATCTGTCCGTCCCAAGTTTTTTAGAACTAGTTTTTCTAACTTTTATAGTAGACTAGCTGCACCTCGCGGTTTCACCCGCGTTGTGATGAAAAATAGTGATGAAGATAAAAAGTAGCCTAGTCTTTTCTCCTTATAACACCCGCTATCTGCCAGTAACCGGTCCAGCCGTTTTGAAGTCCAGAGGAACCATACATACACACAAATCACCTTTTATATGTATAGAGAAGATAGAAGATAGATAGACATATTTAAAGAAGACTATAAAAACCTTCTTAGGGTTCCGTAGAACTACAAGAAATTCATATGTGGGAGACTTTTGTTTTTTTACTTTTTGACTATTTATTAGTTAATCCGGCGTAACATTACCGTATTCTGTGAAAGCGTAGGCTCAATAATAGGGTCCCATTTTTACCCTTTGAGTACGGAACCCTAAAAATTATGTAACCTTTACTGATGGACACTATATTGTGTAAATAGTATGTAGAGGTTCAAAAGCCTTTTGATAATTAACATGTATTTTTTGTGCTTTTACAGTATGAGATGGATACCGATATTGTCAATGCTCAGGTGAAGATCAACAGTGCACATGCACAGCTCACTAAAACCTCACAGCTCGGGATTTCGAAATCATGTGGTGTACGTGTTAATTTTATTATTTGCTTCCCCTGGTTCCGTAGCCCGACAAGGAACCCTTATAAGTTCGTCTGTCTGTCTGTTTATCGGTCTGTCCAAATTTTTTAGAACCTTCTATCTCCTATAGTTATTAAGGCAAGTACATGTAACTTTGCACAACTACTGTATAAGTATAGGCCTCAATTTTAAAAGTATAAAAAGGATATAATTTTGCGTATTTGTTTGGTTGGAGGTGACTCTGGTACATAGAAATGGAGATGAAAATATTTTCTCTGCTTCCCATCGTGTGAGGTATCGTTGAATATCTTTTAAAATGAAGGCAAGGTTGCACACATCACTTTTTAATCAAGTGGATATGTTGTGAAATATGGTTCGCCAGTGAAAACTTGTAACTTACCATGCTCATAGGTTATATTAAAAAGATGTTCTAGCTCAAAGGTCATTGACATTTTTGTGAAATGATGATAATTATAATTGATGGGATTTCTTTTGCGGTCAAACGTCATTACATTACACTTGGTCACATTAAATGTCATTTTGTTTTTCAAGCCCCATGCACAGATTCCATCTATGTCCTCTTGTAAGGTAAGGCAGTCACAGGGAGATTTTATTTCGAAAAAAAGCTTAAGGTCGTCGGCATACAAGAGACATTTGGCAGAAGTCAGCACTTTAGGTAGGTCGTGCACCATCATTTTAAATAATAACGTACCAGTGATGGACCGTTATTATTACACCAGACCGGCTTACACCAGATCTTGTGTGATATGGTCCCGAAACGTGGATACCATGCTTAACATACTGCCGGTCTCTCATAAAGTCCGCAAAGAAATTTAGGAGGCTGGGAGAAAAGTCGAGGTCACATAGCTTTTTTAACAATATACCGTTATCAATTTTATAAAAGTTTTTTGAAAATCAAAATATATGACGTCGACCTGAGAACCACGATCCATGGCATCGGATATATAATCAACTAAGCCTAACAAGTTCGTATTTACGGATCGACCCGGTCTGAAACCGTGCTGCTCTTCACCTATTTGTTGTTTCACCTGCCTATATATTTCCTTATGTAGGATGTACTCCAAAACTTTAGCGGGCGCGCTTAGAATGGCTATTGGACGGTATGGTGTATACCTAATTGTAAGATTATTGACTAACCAATATTAAAAACGATTTTTCAGATATTGCAAAGTGGAGTCATATCCAGGAATTTTATGGTTTAGATGTATGTATGTAGCAGCTGGGATGTATGCCAAAATTACTCAAGGTAATAAATGACGTTTTATAACATACATCTATATATAAAAGAAAGTCGTGTTAGTTACACTATTTATAACTCAAGAACGGCTG
The DNA here is from genome assembly GCA_949125355.1 of Agriopis leucophaearia. NCBI lineage: Eukaryota > Metazoa > Arthropoda > Insecta > Lepidoptera > Geometridae > Agriopis > Agriopis leucophaearia. The sequence goes on from OX421289.1 coordinate 4,086,316, forward strand.
AACCGATTTGGCTGAAAATTGGTGGGGAGGTAGCTTAGAACCAGGAGACGGACATAGGATACTCTAAAAACGGCTGGACCGATTTTGATGAAATTTTGTGTTCCTGGAGCGGGTCATAGTAGCGAGGCCGAAGGCCGAGCTTACACCCGTGCGAAGCCGGGGCGGTCGACTAGTTTTGTATAAAAATACGTCCGTCTGACCAAATTTTTTAGAACCTTCTAACGTAGTTAGTTAGTATAGTTATTAAGGCAAGTGCTTGTAACTTTGTACAATTACAGTTTGAGTATAGATCTCAATTTACATGGCCTTACTTAAAAACGTTACTCAAGTTGACATACGCTTAAATATGCTCCGTCTTGTTTTCGCGTGTGACGAATGCCGTCAGTGAGAAGTTGAGAGAGCATTTTAAAACATAGATCAACTTGAGTAACGTTTTTAAGTAAGGCCCTAAAAGTATAATAAGAATATAATTTTTCTATTAAGTGACGTTTCTCGTATGTGAATTGGTGATGAAATATATTTTTTCGCTGCACCTTCTCGTACGTAGTATCGTTGAATAGGTCTTTTAAAATGAAAGGAAGGTTTCATACATAATTTTTTTATCAAAAGTATATTTTGCGAAATATGGTCCGTCAGAGTAGCAAAAAGTTGCCCCTGCATTTCTAAACTATTAGACATACTTACATAGAAACTTATAAGCTGATAGGTTATAATAAAAGTTTCGTGCCCACAATTACCTATATGACTTTGGCTACGAAAAACAGAATTCTACCATATGCGTGTTTTGAGTCTAGACACGGTCTTGGCCAGTTATTTTTTACTGTTATACAGAGAGCACCTGGATGTTTTTTTTTTAATTAATTGCTATTGCAACTCAATCCTAACTCAAAATGTTGTCTGTTTTTAGGAGAGCTACCAACAGAAGCGCTAGCTATTGTCAATCTCATAAATAAAATTGACCAGCTCTTCGATAGTCTAAATGCGAACACTCTATACTTGAAAAGGGGGAAGAAATTTTCAAGAAATCTCTCAGACCGAAGCCCCCATTTGTAATATATTCAGGAAATGGTCACACTCGGAGTCACACAACGAGAAATGGAGAGAGCTAGGCTTAGAATTTCTTTTCGCGATTGAATCCGGAACGTGCTATCCAAGATGAAGTGGTAATGGGCAGGCCACATCGATCGAAGAACCGACAATCGATGGGGAAGAAAGGTTCTTGACTGGAGACCACGAATTGGAAGACGCAGCGTAGGTAGGCCAGGCCTAGTTTATAAAGACTTAATGTACAATGAAACCATATACAGATAAAGATAACTTATTGGTGAACTATATACAATATCACACTTCACAGTTGAATATAATATAAGGTACTGTACAATGCTTACTGTTAATTTGTTATTGTATACTACCAAAATAATCTTTGAAAGAGTAGTAAAGTCAAAGTCAAATCATTTATTGCACACTAGCTGTACCCGCAACTTCGTTTTCGTGAACATTAATATTGTCCCTGCAGATGGAATCACCGGAAATTGCAGTAATATGTTACTAACAATATTGTTTACAGGAGCTTTTATTAGTTGTTTATCATAATGTAAAACATCACATAACGCAAAACATCAGACCAATATTTGCTATTAACAACGAAAAAAAAACAACGAATTAACAAAACTCAACAATTCACTGAACTTAACGATAACGAAAACCTACTAACTAATATAACATGAATATAACCAATAATATCACTCAATACCTACACCAAACACGATAACAGCGGTTTCCATCTAAGCGCCACTATACAATGTTGCTACCTAGCACTGCGCGGTATGCTTGGGCCGGCGGGTCTTGTGCTCCGGCCTCACCATTCTTCTATGCGTTTGTTAAAACACTACACCAGTGGCACGGTTGGACACGATGGCAATATGGAAGCGGTACCACCAGTCCTTAAGAGATGGGCATGCACCCTATGGGCAATGGTGGGGCACGTAGGCGCACTTGTCTTTGGGCGCGCTGGTGTTTTACCAGTGTGGTTGGAACCAAGACGGACTATGACCACTGTAGCCTATGTGCGTAACCCTGTTTAATAATGACTTCTTTTCGCGCAGTGTAGCCTATGTGGGCAATCCTGTTTTATAATGACCTCCTTTCGGCGTAGAGTAGCCTATGTGCGCAACCCTTGAGCTAATTGACCGATTTAAATTGTTTATTTTTAATTTATTTATTGTTCGTTTGGCAATATCTCTATGCCTCCTTTGGACTGGTCTAACTTTGACAATAGGCATATACGATAAAATGCAAATGCCAGCTTAAGATGAGCCGTACATTCAAAGCTTCCTATTCATTCCGGGGGTCAAGTAATTTGGGCATAATACTAACGGTTGTGATGTCTGTAATTTCTGAACCACGAAACCGATGACCTTGAAATATTTACGGGACGATCTTTAATGTGCCTCATTTCTAACAAAAAAAGAATTACACATTTTGACTTTCGTCCCCTCTGCCAAGGGAACCATGGTGAATTTCGGGATAAAAAGTATGCAATAACCTACCTCGTACTATTAACTCAAACCATGCTCAGTTTTATTTGAACCCATTTAGTAGGTAGTTTCGGCGTGATGCGCGGCCATGATATATGGACAAAAATGAAAAAAAAAATAGTTTTGGCTTCAGTATCGATTATAGAATGCCGTCCAAATACTTTTTTTTTTTCAAAATATCTTCAATGTACAGAATTGGACCTGTTACAGTTTTATTATTATAATTATATAAGTATATCATCACTATATATATAAAATTTCCATGTCACAATGTGAGTTACCGTACTCCTCCGAAACGGCTTTACCGATTTTTATCAAATTTTATATGCGTATTCAGTAGGTCTGAGAATCGGCTACTATCTATTTTCCATACCTCTAAGTGATAAGGGTTGTTCACCCTTATTTATTTATTTTAATTTTTGACGAATTTTTTTGTTTTTATATTTTTATAAGGCAAAACAACGTTTGCCGGGTCAGCTAGTATATATATACTATTATTATGCGAAGTATATTTTTAACACTTACATTAACACAATGACCCAAATGGGGTACCTATATGACAATTTATGTATGAAGCGGCCCGATCTGTTATATCGTTTAGAAAATTATCACCGAATACCTAATTACACTTTTCAATTATATAAGTATTTCAGATTCTTTGCAAAATTTCGTTTGTTTGTTTTCGTCTCTATAAGTCGTCAGGTAATTTATTAAGTATTTTTATAGCCGTTGCATGAGTACCACTACTATGCATTTCTAGTCTCGATTTTGGAATTGCTAATTTAGGATGTTTACGTGGTATTTCTGAAACTTTTTGAATATTCAGGGTATTTTTTATAAAATTGAAAATGGCAAAGTTAACGCGACGATTAGGTTTTTATATGTAACAAATTACGGTATTTATGGAATTGTACTTTGGTGATATCTTGAGCTTTAATGTTAGCAAAGATGAGAATATAGGGTAAGGCTAAGCCGTTAATTTGAAACTATTAACTGAGTTCACTTGCAACCAGTTTTGTTCTATAAATGTTACGTGTTGTTTTAACAATATGGGTTAAAATAAAATTAGATTATTTAAACTGTCGTTTTATTTAAGTGTTATATTTAGCTTATAGCCATAGCATGTACAGGGACCTTACGCCTAACTCTAACCTCGGGCTCGAATACGCGCAGTTTGCAAAATCACGCAACGAACATTAACGTGCCGAGAAACGGTTTGGGATCGCGCAACTTTTCGCAATCACCTAATCTGAATCGCTTATAACAGATAGGCGTAAGGCGCTAGGCTACTATTATTTATAATAACAGATATAATGAGATGTAAACATTTTATAATTTATGTAACCTTATTATTCCACAAAGAATGTGTAGAAGAGTGAAATATAATGTGACGTTTTTTGTTATAAATAACAACTCTGTGCACAACTGGAATTTAATAAAGGTTACAAAATAAATTATAAATGTTTACATTTCAGTACAGCCTACCTATGAATACCTAGGTATATATATGTCAAGCACATAAAAGTTCCAAAGGGTCCCACCAGCGGCTCTAGTAGTCATATTTTGATACCGCCTTTTTTCTGTGAGGTTGGCTTTCTTCTCCGCGAGTAATAGTGTTCCGTGCAAAAGGTACAACAGGTAGCTGCTTGAAATATTTAGTTATATATTTACTTTAAAAATAAATAATTAAATTAAAATAAAATTAATATTTAAGGGGGGCTCCCATACAACAAACGTGATTTTTTTGCCGTTTTTATAGATAATGGTACGGAGCCCTTCGTGCGTGAGTCCGACTCGCACTTGGTCGGTTATTTTACCAAGGTATACATACAAATGTAAAAGGCTACATAATATTTGACAGACGGCCTTGAACGCATTCTAAATCACGTGACGGATTCTATGCTCTTTATTATTTTGTGCTGGTCAGCGAATTGAATCCAATTCGGTGCTGGCTTAAAGAAATAAATTTGTTTTTTATTTTAAGAAGATGCTAACGTTTACCTTCTTCCATTTTCCAGTGAACTCCACGTGCCACATCAAGCAAGATACCTACGATCAGCGTCAGGAAAGCGGGCAGACCTTCGCAATGGAAATGAGACCCCACTGCGACGGGAGAGGAAAATTTGCTGTATTTGACTGCGTTCCAGCACATACGTAACGAATTATTTTAAAAGGGAGAAGATGAACAATGCCGTTTTTACCATAAGGGCACGCGGGGCCCGTGCTCAGGGCCCTTATACTCAGGGGGGCCCAAAAGAACGACAATTTCACTCGCATTTACTCTCATAACATTTTTGTCGAGAGCCGTAACAGACACGTCGACTTGGCTGACGAACCGCCGTCTGACCAACGGTATAGAGAAACAAAATTTTCTCTTTCTCTACCAGTATAATTAGCTTTCTTTACTATTCAGTTTACGTAAGCATGGGACGGGAGAGTCAGAGCTTTGCTTACTTTTGCTGACAAGGGGGATGGGGGGTAAATAACTGTAATAAATCTGCTTTCGTAATACTTGAACGGCCCCTAGACCACTTTCAGAATTCAGCTTGTTTTGGTGGACACCCTGGTGCAGCTAAATTTCTATCATATTCCCAAAACTCTACAGTAAATATACGCCTACGTAGACCCCCGTTGAGTCTGCCGTGGACCCCTCCACCTGGACCACTTTGGGAACCTAGGTCTAGGACCTTTCTTGTCTAGGACCTTATCAAAAATGTAATTTTGCAGGTGTTTCTGTCAATCCGAAGAAGGCGAGAGAATATTTGGTGAAGTACTATACCTAGGAACAATCACAACTCAAAACTTGCACTGTGGTAAGTCCAAAAAAAAAACTCAATATAAAAAACCAAGTTTCCATTCAAACAAGCAAATACTAAATCAAAATTGGTTCAGCCGTTTGTGAGGCACGATGCCAAAGACACAGATAACACCCCTCTTTTTGCTGCGGGGGTTAAAAAGAATGTCTTCAGTGACATTGTTTCCAGTTTTTAAATTTTTCAGGCTGCTCCCGTCTCCACGCCAAAATCGCGTCCAACTTGTCCCCCGGGCTCCCACTCCCGGTCATTGGCCCTCGTTGCACCTCCGATGGAAACTTCAATCCAGTGCAGTGCATCGATAGGATATGCCACTGCGTAGACAGGATCACTGGAGAGGTGCTGGACGGAGAAGGAAGAAGGGTGGATTTGGATGAGTATCCTATTTCGGAGCTTGCCTGCTGTAAGTAATAAAGTGTCTTAGAACGTCAGGGCGCACTGGAATCTGGCACTGGCCAATCTCTTCGTATAATGGTTGACAGACTTACAGGTTAAGCATTTGATGAAGGTTAACAGTAAACACGCATAATATATTGGGAACTGGCTCTAAAGTAAGTAAAAAATATGGCGATTTTTTTGACATAAAGGTGCTAGCTATATGTTCACTTTCACCAGAAGCTCAGAATTGGGATCTCTATCTAGCCGCATACAGATCGTCTAACCGACCTTCCTAAGCTATTATCGCTTCAAAATGTCATACCAATCAAGCTGAAAAGTTCACTTTCACCAGAAGCTCAGAATTGGGATCTCTATCTAGCCGCATACAGATCGTCTAACCGACCTTCCTAAGCTATTATCGCTTCAAAATGTCATACCAATCAAGCTGAAAAGTTCACTTTCACCAGAAGCTCAGAATTGGGATCTCTATCTAGCCGCATACAGATCGTCTAACCGACCTTCCTAAGCTATTATCGCTTCAAAATGTCATACCAATCAAGCTGAAAATTACTCGTAAAACTTGCGATTTCAGCCGGCGTGATGTCTACCGCGCTAACATCATTGCTTCAAATGTCATTCCCACCAATTAAGAAGAAAAAACTTACTCTGCTGGCGCTGACAGTGATGCCAACCTCGACTAAGCGTCATCCACATTTTTTTCTACTGATGTCTATGAGATTACACACCTTCATAAAATTTGATTCATCTATCCAATCAATGATCTTCTAATTTCCCCCTAGAAAGTTCCCCTAAAAAAAGGCAACTCCTGAAAAATGCGTCATAACTTTTGTACCCCTAGTGTATGCCTCTAAAAATACTCCTTATCATATAACTTATCCACAAATTTAGAGGGAAAGCCCCCAAGTTGGCGACACTGGGCGCTGACCACTTCGGCTAGCGAAGTCGCTACCCTAATGGGAGAGGATCGCAATGTCAAGCAGGCGTATATTGGCCTCGTCACAAGAGAACGCCATCGGCCCAGGTCTCACGCTGAGTCTCGCCATTGACTGGGAACTCGCGCAAGTCCGATTTTATTTCATCTTTCCAGCGATATCTAGGCTGGCCGGTGGATGTTTTGGTGGCGAAGACACGCCTTCTTGACATTGCAATGGTCTCACATTCTCAAAGGAAAAAACTTCTTACTATTCGTCTTTCCATCTTTCCCTCAGACGACCCAGCGCTCGATCTGTTCCCACACCACTCCATTGGCGAGCCTCCATTTAACTACACAACTCCATGCTTCGAGGGCATGCAGGAGCGGGTAGATTTCATCAAGCAGAGCCAAGAGGATGGATTTATCGTGGACTACTTCTCAACTGTGCCGCAGTGCATGCCTGACGGGACCTACGGGCGGGTCTCTAGAAGGAGCACTGGCGAGTCAGTATTTAGTCAAGGACGTTCTATAATCAGGTTGTCTTTGAGCAACTGGGGCCTCACGGCTACCTCTTAACGCGGGCTTGAAACAGCGCAGTGCGGAAAATCACGCGAATGTGAATCTTAATGCGCCGAGATACGGTTTGCGGTTGAGCAATTTTTCGCAATCACCTAAACAGAATTGCTTAAAACAGAGCCGTAAGGCTCCAGTCTGCCGGTACGGAGTAAAGCGGGGGAAAAGTAGCCTAAGTATCTGTTAATCTACCGTATTAGCTACCTCCAAATCTTATTTCATTGAATTAGTTGAGTGGGGACTAAGATACACACTCACAAACTTGATTAGGTACTTACCTATACACAAACTTTTGGTTTTCTTTTGATTTTTTTCCTCTTATGATGATTTTGGCGTAACACGTCTTCTGTGCTTGTCTCGTAGATATCTTCTATATCAAGTCACGGAAGTCCAAGTCATGCTGTAATAAAGTGGTGTAGACTACTTGACGCTTCAATGGAGTTTATGCAACAATATGAAAAGATATGTCTCACACATGTTTGAGAGAAATATTTCTTATTTTGGCTTTATATAGCAAGGACGTTAAAAAACCTGTGCTTTTTCAGGACTGTCTGCGTAGACGAGCGTGGACAGCAAATTGAAAATTATTCAGTCCAATCTAATTCTCCTGAAGCTGCTAATATGGACTGCAGTAAGTAAAGCTTAATAATACCTAAAACATCAGCAACTCCTAAATCTATGTTAGATTCAGTATATTAGTAACACTGAAATAAAATAAAGATGGTCGTCAAAGGACGCCCGGCAAATGTGAAACATCAAAATTGATCGAAGGCATTTTTATGCCTTCCATCAATTTTGACGCTCTTTTGAGCGTCATTGACAGCCCCGTTAGCTTAGTTGGTTAAACCTGCCTTTTGCGCTTGGGGCGTGGGTTCGATTCCCATCTAGGACAAACATTTGTGTGATGAACATTTGTGTTTGTTCTATGCCTGGGTGTTAATATCTATTTAAGTGTGTATTTAAAAATATATATGTATGTATATCAGTCTCTGGCAGCCATATTACAAGCTTTGCTTATTAGTTTGGGGTCAGATGACCGTGTATGCAATAATGTCTCAGATATTTATTTATTTATTTTTATTGAATTTGAAGTTTAGAGCGACATGATGGCGGCGTGGCCATATTTATGTAAGACTGGCAGTGGTTGGGAACGAAACAGCGAATTGGATCCAATTCGCTGGAACGAAAGGATGAAGATCTGAGTGGCGCGCGCTTAAACTACCTACTTTTGAAAGGCTAGATCAGAAAAGCCGGAATGTTTTTTGAAATTGGACTAATATTAGGATGATGATGATATATGATGATGATGATACCTACAATCAAAACTTTGCCAAAACAGCTTCAATAAATGAGGGTACAGTGTACTTGAGTGTACATACACCAACACAGTACCTACAAATATACCTATAATAATATTTCAGACAATTTTCTTCGATTTAACGCTTGTGTTAGGAAATTTGTTAGATATGTAGCGGTTTCACATTTTTATTCTATGATCTGCCTTATATAACTGATAGAGCCATCTGTGTATATTTTCTAAAACTAAAATTAATAAATATGTATTTCTATTTTTTAGATTGCGCCCAAACTTCCCTGGTGATGGCTTCATCCACTGAAAAGCCTGTGTGCTGCAAGAATGGAAACTTTAGAAGAATCCAATGCCGTCGAGGTGTTTGTCGATGTGTAGACGCCGATGGACGACAGACTGAAAGAGAATCGGCTGATGTTACTAGGTTGTCTTGTTGGACACCGGAATGGAAGACTTGCTGACATTAATAAAGGCTAATACTACCTTCTAGACCAAATATGGTCGAACATGATATTTTTTATTTCAAAAAGGTTAGGTTAGGTAAGCATTTTTTTTAGGTTAGGTTAGTTTAGTTTAGTTTTTTTTTTTAGTTTGAGTTAGTTTTTTTTTACAAAAAGGTAGGTGAAGTTCATTTTTTATTGCAAATAGGTTAGGTTAGGTTTTTTATTAAATTAAAATACAGGTTAGATTAGTTTTTTATTGCAAATAATGTTAGGTTAGGTAAGCAATTTTTTTAAGTAAGGTTAGGTTAGTTGTTTATTTCAAAAAATTCGGTTACGTCAGTTTAGATTTTTTTACAAAAGTTAGTTTTTTATTGCAATTTTTTTGGTTAGGTTAGTTTTTACAAATAAAATAAGGTTAGGTTAGGTTAGCAATTTTTATAGGTTAGGTTGGGTTAGTTTTTGATTTCAAAAAAGTTTGGTTAGGTTAGATTATAAATTTAAAAAAATTGTTAGGTAAGGTTAGTTTTAAAAAAACTGTTTTAATGATGAATTTCTAGTGTAATTCCGCTTCTACGTCGCTTCAAGTACAATAAGGAATTTGTGATAAATATTTGTTGATAATGTTAATTTTATTGAGTTTAATTTTGCCTAACCTGATATAAAATATTAATTACATAAATTGAAAATTAACGTAACCTGAAACAAAAATTAATTAATTCTGAATTATTTTTAATTATAAAATTATTAAAATAATCTGAAACAAAAATTAATTAATTCTGTCACATGAAATATGATAATATTAAATCTGAAAACAAAAATGTATTAATTCTGAAACATAAAATATATATTAATCGGAATTACATGTATTTTAATTGAATTTAAAAAAGTAATAAATTATACCCGTTTCCTTAGTGCACTTTGTCGACACGTGTTTCGCCTCTTCACGAGGCATCCTCAGGACGTGTTGACTCGTCGAGTATCTTGTTTGAAAATTTCTCCCTGTTTGTCCCACGTAAACACTATTACACTCATCGCAAGTCAATTTGTAAACTCCGGACTTTTTCTCTTTGTTTATGGTATCTTTACCATTACATAGCCTTCGCATGTTATGGCTGGTCCGGAAAGCAACGTGTACGTTGTTTTTTCTGAGCATTTTTGTGATCTTTTCCGATGTTAGCCCCAGATATATTGTTTGTTTATTGGTTGGTTAGTTTTTTTTTAAAAAAAAGTTTGATTAGGTAAGTTTTTTATTGTAAAAAGCTAGGTTAGTTTTTATTGCAACTTTTTTTAGGTTAGGTTAGGTTAGTTTTTTATTGCAACTTTTTTAGATTAGGTTGGGTTACTCATTGCAAAAAGGTTAGGTTAGTTATTTATTGCAATTTTTCAGGTTAGGTTACGTAAGTTTTTATTTCAATTTTTTTTTAGGTTAGGTTAATATTTTTTACAAAAAGGTTATGTTAGTATTTTAATTAAGAAAATAGGTTTGGTAAAGTTACTTTTTAACAAAAAGTTAGGTTAATTTAGGTTAGTTAATTATTTACAAAAAGGTAGGTTAGCTTAGATTTTTTTTTAGGTTAGGATAGTTTATATTATTATTTTTTTATGTAAGGTTAGGTTAGTTTTTTTTTTACAAAAAGTTAGGTTAGTTTCGTTTTTTATTGCAAAAAGGTAAGGTTATTTTTTTATTTAAAAAAAGTAAGGTTAGGTTAGTTTTTTATACTTAGCAAATTTTTTCAGGTTAAGTTAGGTTAGTTAAAAATAAAAATAAATAAGGTTAGGTAAGGTATTTTTTTTTACAAAAAGTTAGGTTAGGTTAGTTGCTTATTGCAAATAAGTTTGGTAATGTTAGTTTATTATTGAAAAAAAGTTAGGTTGAGTTAGTTTTTTATTGCAAAAAGCTAGGTTAGTTTTTTATTGTAATTTTTTTTCGTTAGGTTAGGTTAGCTTTTTATTACAATTTTTACTAGGTTAGGTTGGGTTACTTATTGCAAAATAGCTAGGTTAGTTTTTATTGCAATTTTTTAGGTTAGGTTTAGTAAGTTTTTTTTGCAATTTTTTTTCAGGTTAGGTTAGTTTTTTTTTTACAAAAAGGTTAGGTTAGTTTTTTAATTTTAAAAAATTAGTTTTGGTTAAGTTAGCATGAAAGTTAGGTTAGGTTAGGTAAGGTTAGTTTTTAGGTAAATTAGGTTAGTTTTTTACAAAAAAAAAAATAGGTTAGGTAATGTTAGTTTTTTTAATTAAAAATTAATCGGGTTAGGTTAGTTTTTTTTACAAAAAGTTAGATTAGGTTAGTTTTTTATTGCAAAAAATAAGGTTAGGTTTTTTAATTACAAAAAAATATATGGATAAGGTCAGTTTTTTATTGCAAATAATGTTAGTTTAGGTTAATTTTTTATTGCATTTTTTTAAGGTTTAGCTTTTTTATTGAAAAAAAGTTAGGTTAGTCCTATACTGCAAAAAATATATATTACTATGCCAAGTTTAATCAAAGTCCGTTTAGTAGTTTGAGCGGGATGTGATAACAAAGGGACAGACAAAAATTTATTAAAAAGTGTAATTTTTTGTAAAATAGATAGCGTTTGAGTACTAACGCCAATCGCATTTCTGGTAAAAAAAAAAACATTTAAACTTTACGAATAATAAAATGTAATTAGTATTCAATCATTCCTATAATAATATTCCTATATTCCTATAATTCCTATTCCTAGTTCCTTAAATAACAAAAGTGCTTCTATTATAGGTAAATGCGAAACTTTACCTGATTCACGCAAACGGTATTTGATCTACACATTTATTAAATGTATAGAAGACATTGTAAAGGTCATTATAAAATAAACAAAAACTCCTTACTGGCACAAAAAACAACAGCAAAAAATAAAAAATATAAATAAAAAAAGGCGCTGTAAATGTCATCTACCTAGGTAGATAGGTAATCATTCTAATATTAGATATGAACGCGAAAATGTGTTTGTTTGTTCTTTTTTCCTGCAGTAACAGAGTAACTATAATAGTTAAGTTTTTTTGTTAGATAGTCGGAGTAGACAAAATATGGAATGATTTTTAACCGGCTTCCAAAAAGGAGGTTATCAATTCGACTGTTTTTTTATGTTTGTTACCTCAGAACTTTTTATTGGGTGAACCGTTTTTGATGATTCATTTTTTATTTTAATGCTGGTGCTTCCCGTTTGGTCCAATTTCAATGTGGTCCAGGGGTCTTACCCCTAGCTCGAAAAGTTGACCCGCATAGGTGTTATTTGTCTAAACGGTACCATCAACTACGAAAAGCGGTAGTTATTTGATAGCCGCCAAGCTTTGCTATTTTCGCGCACACACGCATAGTAAAACGGATTTACGTTCATTCAAGTTAGACGCTTTTAAAGGATGCAGCTTAAATGAGTTGGTTAATTTTAGGTACCTATCAGGTACCTACTAAAAGTTGGCTCGCAAAAGTGTAGCTAGGGGTAAGGCCCCAGTTCTGAAATTTTTATGAAGTTGTTTTTTTTATATTGTTTTTTTTTTTTTTACTGGCGAGTCGGTGCATGACATGAAATTATTTTCATCATCCCAGAACACAATTCTTGAGAGAATGTCTTAGTGGGTGAAACCTCAGGGCGAAGCAGGTACAAAAAAAGTCAATTTTTAAATATTTTATTTTTGCGTTTTCCCGCCAGTGTTTACCACCTCGCCTGATGCTAAGGCGATGTGGTCTACGATGGAGCACACTTGTCCATAAAAAAACAGATTCAGTCGCGATTTGAAGACACCCAGATTCTATCGGGGAACACCCATTCAGGCAGTGCATTCCACAGACTAGCAGTTTGCACAATAAAAGTTAAATCAAAGCGCTTCGTACGGGTTTTCGGAATATCAACCATGAAGCGGTGTCTCGTTTTCGTGCCCACTCTGGCAGTCTGGTGGTATTTTCGTAAAACAGAAATCCAAGTTTTTTTTTAATGATACTGAGTGATGAGACGATTGAAGTCGCTCGCCTGATGGCTCTTCACGCTTGCCCATAACAGTTCAACGCCACTCAGAATTTTGAACTTCAACAGTTCAAAACCCTGGATGGCAATGCACTGTGCTCGTCACCCCGAGTTATAAGATGTCAAATCTCTGTGTGCCCTGTAATTTCGCTGGAAACTTTGCACTTCAATCCGGAACCCAGTAGTGTTTGCACACTACTGTTTGGCGGTTGAATAACTGGCAAAGGCGTGGTATTTCCCCAGGCGAACCCCTGCAAAAGAGTCCTACCACTACAAAAACTACAACTATGGTATAAATCGTGTACTTTTCTAGTCAATATTATATTCTTTTGTTGTACCTATGTTGGAACTATTTGAAAACACCTTGTATCATTCCAATACCACCTAAACTTGACCCATACCACGAAAGAGGTCCATTTAATACACCGTTCTGACTACACTGGTCATTTGGACTAATTGACCGGGAAAACAAGGTCCATCGTTTCAAGTACAATGTTTGAAAGCTTAGGTCAATGTATTTTGGTTTTCTTGCTACATAACCTGTTTGGCATATAATAGGTAATTAAGGCAAATGCGGTAAAGATTAAAACATCGAAGAAGTGGAACTTTAGTCCATTCGTTCATCGTTTGAGCGTAGAGCTGCGTTCAGAAAGAACACACTCAGTTTGATTTTCGCCGGACGAATGTGAACTGGTTGTCTATGATTTTCATCTGACGTTACTGAACGGCACAGAACGACTCCGGTTGTTTTTATAACCTCACAGCTCAGAATAAATAAACTATTATACGATCAATATCAGTCATTATTAATGTATAATTAATTATAGTAGTAGTCAAAGTATAATATTGGTTTGGATTATGTGCATTACAACCTTCGAAAAAAAAATTGAAATACTCTTAACTTTTTCCAATTAAAACTTTTACCGCGCCATCAATCGCAATCCAATCACAGTTGTCAAACTGACAGCGGTGTGATTTTCACCCACAGATTTTACGGTGCGATGAGTGCAATCGCCCGGCGACGTTCGATGATCTTTTTGAACGACGTGGTGTGAAACACACTGGCTTTTTGAACGGGTGAGTCGTCATCGTGCGATCGCCCGACGATCTAACTGAACGCAGCTCTTGTCGGTGCGGAGTAAATTCAAGGCTTGTCAGTCGTCTCACAGCTTTTTTACCTCCCTTTACGACATGACATATGCCTTCTCTTTTTATAAACTTATATTTAACTTGCCCTGTGGCCTTATGCCTACCTGTTATAAGCGATTCAGTTTAGGTGTTTGTGAAAAGTTGTGCGACCCCCGCGTCGCGTGTATTCGAGAACACGCCCCGAGATACGGGGTCGAGCAACTGTTCGCAATCACCTATACTGAATCGCTTATAACAGGTAGGCGTAAGGCCTCTGCACTCAACGTTGGCAGCTGATATTTTTACGCAATTTCAGGGTCGCTCACAAAGTTAAACTTGTTCATAATGATGAATGTAGTCACAGAAAAGTTTTTTTTTTACATCTCTTTTCTGTAAATATAGTGACCTCCTTCCGGCTTCGTAACATCTGTGTAATCCTGTATATTGGTTAAATAACTATCAATAAAAAAACCGACTTCAAAATTAGTACCTAAATACGCAATTTCGTTTGCTTGGATGACATATTTTTTTCGGTTATTTTGATTTAAAAACGAAACTACTAAACTGATTTTATTGAAATTTATATGGGACCACCTCTAAAGTATGGCATCCAAAACAAAAAAAAAAACATCAAAATAAATTCATAACACTACACAAAAAATGACAAACTTTTTATTTTATCTGAGTTCCTACTATGTGATTATAATTCTTTGTTATTGACCTAATACAAATATGTAAATAGAATTGTTATATAACATCTCATTTTTTTTCTTATTTTTTATTTTTTTTTATTGCAGAATAGGCTTGAGCTTGGCCGCTAACTCGCCTGTTGTTAAGCGATGATGCGGCCTACGGCCTATTTATTTTATCTGAGTTCCTACTATGTGATTATAATTCCTTGTTATTGACCTTAATACAAATATGTAAATAGGATTTTTATATAACATCTCATTTTTTTTCGATTTTCAAAATACCCGCAATATAAAAATTAAACTTACGTCAAAACTTAAAATTCATATTAAAAAAAAAATATGCCTACATATATTTATTATTAGTCAACCTCGATATGAAACAATATGAACCAAATCAGATATTTTTTTAGTGTTTAGTAGTGTAATTAGCAGAGAAATCGATTAACATACATAAAAAATTATGATCAATATTAAAAAAAACAACTACATCAGAACTGGACCAAATTTAAATGAGACTAAATGGGAAGCACCAGATTTCAAATAAAAAAAGAATCATCAAAATTGGTAACTTCCTCAAAAGTTATGCGGTAACAAACATAAAAAAACAGCCAAATTGATAACTTCCTCTTTTTTGGAAATCGATTAAAAAACATAAAGTGGAACAAAGAACCTTCACCTTTTTTGAAGTCGGTTAAAAATGCTATTACATAATTACGAGTAGGTAAATAGTTATATTAATTTTATTATCAGGTGACATTTGATAACATCTATACGGTCAACTTATCTCAGAGAAGTGAATCTTGTGTTTGGTCATCTGGTGAGTGTCGGTGATACAAGAAATATTGGTATGGTTACACAAATTATAAAAGAAAGAATGGAAAGGTTAGTTCATAATTATCAATGAAATCTGAAAGGACAGAATACATAAAATTTCAACGTCCTTAGGTTTGAAAGTATATGAAAGTCTACGCGTGCGAAGTCGCGGGCAACAGCTTATATAATTGTATATTTTTTAGAGATATAGAGGTCGTAAGATCATGATTCGGGGTGAACAAGTAGTTAAACGCGATTGGCATTCAACTTGTAGGTATATCGCACCTTGGGTGCAACATCGGACTTCGGCAAAAAGTCATTTTTTCAGGAAATGCTTTTAAAGATTTGGTACAGTACAAAGTCGAGACATTTCCTGATTTAGCCAAAGTGAATATACATCTTTTTATATATTTATAAATTATTTATATATTTATTAATCAACAGAATGCTTACAGTCGAACCAAAGCGCGAACAAAACCCCAAGTTTTGTTATTGACCTTTCTTCGTCTGTTGTTTTGCAAAATCTTCAGAACCATGTCTCGTCAACGCCATCTACCGCATATTTATAAACTATTTTTTTAATTGCCTTTTGGAAAACCTACCTTTGGCTCTATGAATAACATGACTATATGATACATCATCATCAGCCAGAAGATGACCACTGCTGAACATAGGCCTCCCCTTTTACCTTTACACTGAACGACATCCTGCCATCTGTATCCACTGATTAGGACATACTCGGCTCATTTTTTCAATTTTTGTAGAAATGTCGTTGTTGCACCGAATGTGCGATATACTTTTTTCTATGCTTGTGTGTAAAAATAAAATCTGCTCCTTTCTAATCTGCGTCGTAGAGTTTCTGTATGTTTCAAGAACCGGCGGCATTCGCTTCGCTTCCGTCGCGCCAATAAGTCAGTCCAGTCAAGTTTAAGACAATAATAATGTCAGTAATCCGGTGGCCTTTAATACTGATTGTAGCTGTTTTGGCGAATGTAAGTGTTTTTTGTTGTTTTTAGTGAACAAACTGCTGATTTTCCATTTAACTTATTTGTAAATTGTGGCCGAGCCGAGAACAGAAAAGATTTTTTTTTGTTTAAATTAGAACGGCTGTCAAGGCATTTTTGTAAGAAATTTGTTGTAGCCACGTCTTGCACGCTTATAAACCCATAGCAACTGTGACGCGGAGTTCGACGCGTTGACATAAATAAGAATGTTCAATCAAGTATCTGTCACAATACCTGGCAACAGAGTTTCCTTTTAATTTCCGTTCTATTTACTTCTTTTCTGTGGAGCCGAGCGCATGAGCGCTTTGCATAATCTGACGGCAAACCGTTCGATGTTCGACCCTGCAATGACTTATTTAGTAATAGTATATATTATAATCACATCAATACTTGTAAATAAGTAGATAAACAAATGTAGGGCCTTTGAGTCCCACTACATCACAGAATTGTTATTATTATAATATAAACAAACTAATGAAGCGCACCGACATTCAACAGTCATTCGCTGGCGCTCAAATAAAGCGCACGTACTCAATCCATCTACCAAAGTAATCAATACCCATTCACCAATTTAGGGCGCGATAAATCCTACCATTTAGGGCGCGATAAATCCTAAATTGGTGACCCCGACGAACAATACACACCAACCATCGCATCGGAGTTTTCACATTCAACACAAACCTAATCCTAAATTGGTGACTCCGACGAACAATACAACCTATAAACTATTGAGTGCGTTTCAAACATCCGCGATGACCACACCAATCACCAACGTCGAGGAACAACACGGACTGCTCACGGACCAAAGCGCACCAGGCGCACCACCATCGCAGCAGCCCAGCACCAGCCGCATCACAGCAGAACTCGCACCAAGCGCCGTCACCATTCAGACGCGCATCAGCGACTTCTGGGCCACACGATCTCGACTCGGGTTCCACTAGTTTGAAGCAATCATCGCGCCACAAAAAGCTACGGACTTATGTAAGTACCAACTAGTTATTGCAAAGTTAGGGCGCGACGAATTAAGTCAGATTAGCGACATACTGGAGAACCCACCCAAAATAAACAAATACGATGTGTTTACAAAAAGGTTAATAATCACCACGTCACCTGTGACGGCATCAAGCCGGACGAAGTTAAGGTCAAAGCCACCACAGAGTTTTCACAACCTAAAACCATCGAAGAACTACGACGTTTCCTCGGACTCATAAATTTCTACAGAAACAATATACCAAAAGCCGCGGAAACACAATCAATATTAGACAAATACACAATACAAAAAAAAAGACAAGACCAAAATTACATGGATGGAAGAAGCCGTAAACGCATTCCACAAATGTAAACAAATGATACGAGGGGCAGTTATACTCACACATTCGGACCCGACCGCCAAACTTGTGTTAATCACAGACACTTCAAATACTTGTGTCGGGGCCGCTCTACACCAATTAGTAGAAAAAAATTTACAACCTCTCGCTTTCTTTTCAAAAAAACTAACGACCGCACAGATGAATTACAGAACGTACGATAAGGAGCTACCACTGATCCGCCGTAAAAAAGGACATTGGTTAGTCCCGCTCAAATGACGTTCGGAAAATCTATCAGACTACCTGGAGATTTTTTTGTACCTGTACGAAGCAACATCAACGACCAAATCGCTCACACCACCTTATTCGGATCCTTTCAAAGTAATTACTCGAAATTCCAAACACTACACCATTCGTATGGGTTCTCGAGATGTCGTCATCTAACTTGATAGACTCAAACCCGCTTATGTTGTAACTAGTGGTCCTTACGAGTCACCCGACGCCGCAACCAACTTAGCGACGAAAGAGTCACCCGACTCAACTAACAATAACATAGCTAACAATGATACAGTCATTACGGCCACACAGCACAGCAATACAGAGAACAACGCACAAAAGACGCCGCCAGTCATAACAAGATCGGGTCGCGTGGTGAAGAAAACGGTTCGTTTTGATATTTGAACCGGGCCGCCGCCGCACCACTTGACCGCAGACCACTTCACTACTCACAAAGCATCATCTATATATTTTCAACTTTACTGCAATTTCATCTACTTCGACGCTGCACTCTACGTCACATCAACATGGATCACCCTGAGAGCAAGCCCACAACATAGAACGCCGCAGGTGCTGCGCCCCAAACAGCGCAGGTCGACCACATCCAGGACACACACTATATGTCGCTGGCCCGTCATGATCGTCAGCGTTGTAATTTCCACTGGCATCCTGTACGTCATGTGGAGTTACTGTTAAGCGGATCGAGACATCAGTGGACAAGCGCGTCACCATAGTCATAGCGCTACGTGTGTCGTCGATTCAAACCACACCTCCGCGTTTCCGGCAACCTCCCAGAAAAGCACGTTTATCGTATAAACAAATATAAAAAAGGGCAGTGCAGTGAAGTGAAATAAAAAACAAAACAAACGTATAAGTTAAAGTGCGCGTAACTAACAACTAACAAGTATTATTATATCAAAAGACAATTTTATTGTAGTTATTGTTTTACGGAAAAATATTCTATGTGAAATAACAAGTAGCAGCTTATTTTTTCTTTTAAGTAAACAAACAATGCACTATGTTATATCAAAAATGTAAACATTCTAATCTAATTAATTTTTAATTCACTACATTTTACACACTTATTTTTTATTGTTCACTTTTATACAATTTACACCCTTAATGTTATCAAATTTTAAGTTGTAACCCCCCCCCCCTTATATATTTTTAAAAAAGATTTATTTAATATTAATTGGTGCGCTTAAAACTACCCTTTGTGTGAGAGATCCTATCCTATCCTATCCTAATAATGAAATATTTATAAGTTCTATCTTAATAAATTAAGACAGCTATCCGTTACTTATCTACCTGAACTTAAATCTAGTACTTTGTATTGGCCAAGTGATCGTCTAGGTAGGACCTATGTTGTGACCTATAATAACCCAAACAGATTGAGATGAATTCCTATTTTAACTTCTGCTTTAACGACTTCATACAAAAATTTGACTAGTTAAGATCTTTACCTACAGATTATGCTCGACCTAAATTAATCTAGTATTAAGCTATTATGTTCCTAAAGAGTACCTTTTTGTGACTGAATTAGTTCCGTAACCTTAGATTGAAACTACTACCAGACTAACTATAAGGATACACGTTATCTATACAGGGCAATTTTTTATAAGTTGATTTTAACGTTTTTGTTGCAAACAAAATAAACTAAGTTGTATTGTTTTAGTTTTCTCCCATGTGGCTAGCTTATGCTGTTTCAAAGCCCCTCCTCTCGCTTGGAAAAATGGACTTCAACCTTGAACTTGGACGGTCCTCTTCCACATTTAGGGGGAGAAAACAGTTTGAAATAGGGACAAGAGGACTTTATCTTTTGGCTAGTCTAAAGTCTAATATGTCTGTTTGTTCCTGAGTCATCTAACATTCACTACCAGTGTGGAAGTGGCAGGTTGGTGAGGTAGAATACCTTCAATTTGTTTGCGAGCCCTTTTGTTTACTTGCGAGAACCCACAGGACTTAAATTCATAAGTCCCAGGGGTACTCTATCGGGCAATATAAATAAATATATAAATAGATAACGTGCTTCCCTGACTTAAACTAATCCTATGTTAAAACTATCCTAACTTAAAAGTAGTCCTACATGGTGTAAACAAGCGTAATTCTTAACATATCAACATCACCTCACTAACTCTTAACAAAACAATAAAAGAAGGAAAGTGACCGCAAGTAATTATTTAGTTAAAGGTAAGTTCATCACAGAATACAAACGCCTGATACCAAGTTCATAGCCAGACTCCGTTCGGTAAATAGAGTGAGTATACTATACAGTTGAATTTACAACTTTCTAGTAAATAAAATCTATGTCGAAGGTCTAGTTTCCCTGTTTTAGTAGAAACTTTGACTGGCTCTGCATTGCTTGGCCCATAGTCCTATTTACAGAAAATTAAGCTTTCTATAGCCAACTGAAAAACTATCTAGTTTTAATTTAGAAGTCAACAAAGTCTGAATACAACTTCATGGGAAACGCTTGTTTAATGATTTTACATTGTTCGAACATTAATCGAATCACTTTCCAACTCTTTATAGTATCGTGAACATAGTCCTTATAGATAATTTCGGGTTTTACCAACTTCCGAATTAGATCAGTAGATTAATTTAGCTGGGTTATTGACTCGAATAAAAGAGGCTATCAGTTACCAGTATTATTTACTTGGCTACGAGAGGCTATGAGTTAGTCTCTCCATTAGATAGCTGAATAGATATTTAGACTGAAAGATTTTAAATGGTTAATCAACTCTAATCATTTTCTTAATTGAACAACATATCTCAAATTACTAAGAGATAAAATTGCGTCAGTCATTTAGTAGGTAGGTGCAACCTTTATATTCTTAAATGACTTTACGTGAGATTTGAGATTGATAATAAATGATCAGTTAAACAAAGATTTAACCAAATATGAATTGTAACTATGAAACCCAACTAAAAATATCTATTGATCTAGATCAAACACCTTCTTTGACTGGAACTGATTCCAGTAAAGTTAAATTAAACAACCTGAAAATAAAAATCCCTACTAAAATTCTATGTCTTGGCTTTCTAACAAGTTCTCATTCCATGATCAAATTAGAACTCCAAGATCTCCCTACTTTCCTACACATAATCCCTAACTCTAGTCTAAAATACACCAAAGCTTAGCAAAGGACACGCGGGTCCTATATTTAACTATACACAAAAAAAAACCCAACTTAACCAACAGAGTTTATCGGGGTGCTCCATGTCCGATGTGAAACTCTGGCTATAGCTTGCGATCCCTAACATGGGTTACCAGCCCTCGAACGCCTAACTGGTTCCTACCTAGAAAACCCTACAAAGGCAAACTCGAGAGTGCTATTCGTCCTAAAACGAACAAAACAACTCTTGGGGATTGAGTTTGTGATCCTTTCCCTAACGTAAGGACAGTTTATTATGGTAACTGAAATCGGGTCCAAGACTGTCGCAAAATGAACAAAGGGCCCGCTAGGAAAAACCTGTTAAGGTGATTCCAGAGGCTATTCTTGACCACATATTTCAATTGGATTTATCCATATAATCTGAAGACTGTATCGATGCCTCATTTAAGGGCTAAAATCGACCTTGGGTTCGTCTCAAGTTCCCAAGTCCCCCCTAACTGGTACTTTACTTAATGACAGCTCCACAAGAGTTTTAGATCCAGGAACTACCACTGTCTTAAACCATGTCAAGACGAACGCAATTGTCCAATATTTTAATTAAAAAGGTGACTTTACTATTTTATTTACATTATGCTCAAAAACATACAAGGCAACGACTTCCAATCAATATCATGGAAAATGCCCCTGACACTTGTAGCCGAGCTCTAAACACTAATGATTACTCAAAACTAGAAGTTATTTAACACTGCCAACATGTATTGAAATTAATTTTCAGTCGGACAGAGTTTCTGCGTAAAAATAAAACATATTGAACAACCGCGGAACAAAAGCTAAAAACCCCACCTTCGCGCTCCGAGTGCCGTAGTAAACAAGTATGTATCCCGAAACCTGCCTACACGATCCTTATATAGTTTTTCCTCTCCTCCCTCTACCCTTTCCTCAAATGCGTCTCGAAAGTCTCGAAAGTCCCGAAAAGCGCTCTAACTGACTTTCGCGACGTTCGCGACACATAGGTATAAAACTTCCCTTCCCTCGCCCCTTCTTCCTGTAAGTCTCATCGGCTGCCTGCGTAGCCGTCGCAGGCGTCGCAGCGGTCGTAGCGGACGTAGGAATCGCAGCAGACGTAACGGGCGTAGGAGTCGTAGCTGTCATGGGGGTCGCAGCAGTCTCAGGCATCGTAGGAGACACATTTTAGATTTGCACGACGCGTACGCTTCCGACTTAACTGTTTTTTCGCGACTACCTCTATGTACATACCTACTTATTGCCAAAGATCTCAGACAAGTTTCCTGATTTAAATGATTCCGTGCAATAAATGAGATTATTTTCTGTAAGTTTCGTGCAATATTATTAAATACGAGTGTACGGAGTGTTTTGTAAAATAACAAACATAATTTGATAGTTTTACAGTGTTTTTTTACTTGAGCTTTTGTCGTAAAATTACCGTCAATACAAATCTACAACAATTTGATAAAACTACATTTGGATTAGATAATCTTTAGTAAACATATTTTAGCCAAAAAGTCATCGCTTTTGTCAGAGTTTGTGTAATTTCATTGTCAAATCATTTCTAACCTCCATGTCAACATCTAAGTGAAACCCAAAACTATGTCTACGAACCAATTTAGTGTTTTTCTAAATGTTTATTTTTATCCCTATGGTTTCCAGGCTAATCAAGGACCTTTGGTACTCTGAATTGGATTCAAATGTACCCAATTATATACAGAAATTGAAAGCTTTGAGCTATGAAATACAATGGATTTAAGTTTTACATTTCAATTGTTAAAAGCTTATATCAACACACCATGTCGGAATCCGCAAGATTTACATCAAATATTTCAAAAGGACTACATTTAATACTTCAAAATAAGGTAAGACTAAAATCTCTACTGTTAATAATATAAAGAAAAGAAAGTTTGTAATTTAGATGAAAATGTACCTATACTTTCTTAACACCATGACAAAAACAAAGTCTTGCTAGTCAGCTAGCAACCAGTACATCTTTCATAATAATAAATCACTAAAATACAGCTACAATTAACAATAAGCCTCCAGATGTCTTCAGTTTCCGTGCATAGAATGACAATGTTCGCTCATTGTTACCGTAAAGTTGTTTTTATACTTGTCTCTTGTTCAAATATTTGTTAATACATATTTTCATAATAAAATCTCCCTCTAAGCACAATTTTCAACTACTCCAATACTTTTGTTGTGTCCGATCTCTGCGCATAATCATACAAATAGAATTGGTATCTTTCCCATTGTAATACTTAAACTTCTTAATTTCCAGGCTGCATGGACATTTCTGTTTCACCGAGGAGATTCAATTGATGTCTTTTCTCCAGTTCGTCCCCAGACCCCAAAGTCAAGACTGAACGATGCCTGCTGTCCGGAAGAGTCATACTTCAGTGAATTTCTCTTTGCTTGAGTATAGAAATCTAATGTAAGCAGTAAGCTGAACTAATTAAGGTAAACTTATCCTAAATGTAATACGTTACAAAAGAGTGCCTTTGAAGGATTACTCTTACTTTAGAAACAGTTAGATATGTGTATAATGTAAAGGATATGTTCCGTTACTTTGTTATTACAATAAAGTATGAGACAATAACTTTCCAAGTCAAAGTTATTAATATAATGTCCCTCAATCATTTTATTGTTAATAGTTAAACCGGAAAACTATACAATCTCAAGTCGTAGTCTTAAATAAATACTGTAGAAACCTATACTTTAGTTTCATAATATTTGTGAATGTCAACGAGGTCATTTTGAACCGTCACAGCGACCCCAAAAATATTACGCAGATGCTTATTTCTTAATCGGAGTAAATTTTTCCAATAATAAATTAAATTCACAAATATTTTCTAATCATTCTACTTTATTTGCAAGTGCAAAATTAAATTTTTCAAAATCCGTTTTCTAACAATAAATTATGAGTAAACGAATGTGTGTGTTTCCCTATTACAATATGTTAAAGTGTTTTTAAACCAACGCAAAAATAATCGTCAAAAACCCTCAGACTTTTAGTTTGTTAATACATTGACTATAAGGAAAATTGTCCCTTCCCCAGTAAACCCTTTCATTTGCAAGGAAAATTTGTTTGTGGGACAAATTCAATCCTAGTGAAACCACGTAAATTCCCTTTCCTACGTGAACACTCCCTGATTCACTAGAAAGCAAAGTTTACGCACTCCTTCCAAAATCAGGCGAATCCAATGTTGAAGAAGAAAAAATTCCGTATAGACGCTATATTCCACTAAAAGTCTAATAAAAGATAATTTCTTATTATTAATGGTCGGAAATTGTGAAGTGTGGAAGATTTCAATTAGCTTCTTGTAGAGTTAGGACCTTTTCGAAATCAACGTTTGTTGATGATATTATAAATTAACCCTAACACCAAATTTCTCCTTCGAAAAGATCAATTGTAGTGATGTTTGCTAAAACCCAGATTATGAAAAACTGTCTCAAATTGTAATAATGATAACACCTTAAATCCCTTTTAAAAGAATTTAACTCTTACATAATCTCACTATATCACTCTCAATTTCATTCTATCTTTCACTATTTTAAAATTTACGGAGTATAACATTCATCTCTTGCACCGCACGACTTTAACACGCCTTACACGCTGATTTAAGAAGCTAGCACTACTCATTAAATTTGACACAAACATTTTGCACATTCTCCCTCCCTTGATTTGCATAACCTCAAAATTAACTGAAGGACCTGCTTCCATTCACAAAGATTATTTTGGTTCTTCTATTAAATACAATAAATCTCCAAAGTTGATCAATACTAATCTGATATAATAATTTGAAAATAATTATAATTCTTACGTCTTTAAAACAATTCAATTCTCAATAGTATTAAAAGGTAATACCAAATATTATACAAAAATATATATACTAAAAGTCCTAATAATAACAAAGATACTCATAACAGAAGATTTGTCAAAAATTATTAATATTATACCATCTAAATAAGTCAACTAACCAATTTACCTTATAAACCTTTACTATATAAAAACTCACAATGCAAAAATTTTATTTTACAAGAGTACTCAAAAATATCTAGTATCATATAGTTAACTCAAAGTAACAAGTTAATCATTATACAAAAATAACAAAAAAGAATTATTTCAAAATGATGACATTAGTATGTTCCCATTTTGTCACAAGTAATTCACATCTGTACGATTTTAAGAAAAGATTTAGTATTCTATATTAAAGAAATTACAAAATTTAAAGTATCCTAAAGTCTAATTTAAACGTAATACTAACAGTTTTACTTCTTAACTATAAGTAGTTAATCTCCACCGACCCCCAATCTATAATAATCTAAAAATAATTTACAGATAGCTTGCTTTGCCCCACGGCTTCAATTGCACGGCGAAAAAAAGATAATTAGTGATGATGATGATGATGATACAACAGCCTATTTCACTCCCTAAAACATCAGGTATCCGCCAGTGAAAATCCCGTCAAAATCGGCCCAGCCTTTCCAGAGAACATACACACGTTGCCTTACACATATATACATACATATAGATAATAAATTTTAACAATGAGTATTAACACAAACATTCTCTATAATATTAACTACTTATCACACCAGAATAACAAATCGACCCCTTTATCTCAAACTAATATAATCTTAACTTAGTTATAGCTGGTTCACACTGTATGACAAACTGTACGAATATTTTCAATCTCACCTAAATCGAAGATATACAACAAGATAACGCTACTTCATAATTCTTCTATACTTCATAAAAAAACTGAATGCTGAAATGTTTAAAAAAAATACATGTTTTTTTTTTTTTTCGATTTAAAAATTTACCTCTAAATTTCGTACAAGGATATTAGTTAACTAAGCTTATACAAGCATTGCTCCTTTAATCATTATTATTCTCCCGATAACAGTTATTTTTATTAATATTTTTTTTATTAATGCATAAATAGGTTTGCGTTCGACCACCATCTCGCCCGACACCAAACAATGACGCGGTCCACGATGGAGCACGCCTACCTAGAAGAAACCGATTCACTCGCGATTTGATGACGCCTAGGTTGTAAACATTCGCCGATGGCAAAATAACTCAGAATAATGGAGCCAAACTTGAAACAAAAAGAATAAATAAACAATTCCGCCACAAAATTAATAATCATATATTATTATTTTTCTACACTATCTAAAATGATTTTAACAACAAAATCTATTAACGAACTACAGAACTGTACATTATGTGTACCAGTTGTTGACTTTCTTGAAATAGAATTTACTCCTCTTTTTTAAAATGCCTTAAAACTAATAAAATACAAGCTTACACTAAAACTACACACACAATTAGACTGTCCATAGACTGTTGAAAGTCCAAAAACAATCCAAATGCTCAAGTCCACCACCAGTTGATAGCGTACCCAACATGCCGGAGGCATTACCACGTTGAATGGCAACGCTCACACGTTGAGCTAGATAGTAGTACTAGATAGTTCCCGATCCGCAAAGCCCAATGTCTCGACCCCAAACGTCTCAAACATGTAACCACTGCCGAGGTTAGCATATTCGCGTTGCTTGTGTTGCTTCGCCGAATTAAAATTTAACCTAATTTGAAATTACATTTCTACCTAAATATACCGATTCAAATATATATATTTTTTTTTTTAACAATCGAATGTCATACAGTTTTTTTTTTTTTTTTTTGTAAAAACTTATTAACAACTTACTACTCTTAACCACAACACATACTCAAATCGTCCCTATACTCAGAAAAGTTAGTTAGGAAACACAAGTGTTACCCCACGGTTTTGCCTGTCCAAACTTAAGAAAATACCTACTACATAATAAAAATTACCTCTACTGTGAAATAAATTGGTACATTTTCCCATCCTTACTTTACATTTTAACGTTCCGCTCTAACAACCCACAAACCAAAGTAAACAAACACCCATACGTATGTACCTACAAACTTCCACAATAAACTTATAGAGGAATTTGTCAAACTTAAATGTCTCTTGTTCTTAAATAATACAGATAAATACCATATAACTGAATGTTATTCGGCTCTCATTTGTAACTAAGTTCTAAAATTTTCATATATTTAAAACCAGATGAATTCCGTGGCGCCACCAAAGATTTTCCTGCCTATCTTACACTCCCTTACTAAACATAAATAGCCGAGCGAGAGTCGAACCCGCGCACGAACAGCTCCGTATCGCCACCTATAAAAAATATCCATTCCATTCTACTTCCTAGTACCTGTTATTGTTCTACCGTCACCAGAAATACACCATCCGCGAAGACCTCAACCTACCAACCTTCACAGCTCTCGAATTTGCTTGATGACAAACGGACAGACAGACGGAGCCCTAGCAATAAGGTTCCACTTCACCCCTCGGGTACGGAACTCTAAAACTGTCCTAAATCTATACTTATGTCAGTTACTTCCATTTTTATAATATTAATTAAGATTACCACCATCTAAACTGAAGACTACCTATAATGCTAGCCTTATCTAGACTGCTAACTCAACTGGCTACTTACTTATGTTTTGTGAAATAATTTAAAACCAAGAAGCAACCTACATACTTTCTAATTAATTACACAATTATAACCTAAATTTAGTTTGCAATTTTAAATTTAAATAGTTTCCGCCTTTTTCTTAAGAAAAACAAAACATTCCAAAACTACGTGTCATGCTAAAATTAACTACAACTCTATTTTCGTGATCCGGAACATCTCCTTGTTTAATTTTTCTTTTCTTTCTCGTATTTCTTCCTCAGGTAGACTAAAGCCTGTAAGCCAACACATTTTTCACCCATACCGCTCTCAGATTATTTCTAATGAAACATTTAAAATTTCTTGTTTAGTAACTAAAGTAACTAATATCAGGGTTCGCAGATATTCGACCACGAACTATTTATATTACAAATTGATCCAACCTAACCTTAAAGTATTATTTACTTGTACCATTCCTGTTTACACGAGATAATTGCTCAATTCTAACTAATAATACTACCTATACAATCTTGCTGTCTACTGCATCGCCTTAGAAAAAGTATACATAGAAATCATAACACGTAGAAAATTATAGCCAATAAACGTCCGCAGCTTCA
This sequence comes from Agriopis leucophaearia, assembly GCA_949125355.1. Taxonomy (NCBI): domain Eukaryota; kingdom Metazoa; phylum Arthropoda; class Insecta; order Lepidoptera; family Geometridae; genus Agriopis; species Agriopis leucophaearia. Next base: position 4,114,734 of record OX421289.1, read on the forward strand.
CATACAATTTGTATGTATGATACAAACAGCCGTATACAATTTTAAAATCGAAACTAATTACCATTTTACCAAAATCCAACCATACCATATTTTCCCCATTCGAACATGACTAACATGACATAACCGAATACATCCTATTCCTAGTTCTTCTCTTACTTTCTTTGGTCATACATCCAGTGTCTCGTCCTTCAGCCATCTTTTACCCTAAACCTTTCGCCATCAACTTCCCCAAATTCTTTATTCGATTAGATCGAACCTAAATTTTTCCTCAAAAACATAAATAAGTACTTCTTTCGATTGTTCTCTTATACCTTGCTTAATAAAACCAAAAACTAAAAATGTTTATCCCACTATGTCTCTTTATCCACAGATCTGTACCCATATTTAAATACTAACCATCCTTAAAACATTCATTTACCTCAACCTAAAGAAGAGCCTACAGTAAGTAATGTACAGATGACTAGGCGGTATAACCCTAATAGCTCTAGCCTGCCCATCAATGAGTGAAATCTTCGAACAAAATTTATTAATTACCTATGACATATCGCTGTCATTATCTATAAATAGACCAACTGTCCAATCTAATTTATTTACAATCTGAATTTCTGATAATAAATTAACTTGTTGAATGTTTATCACTTAAGTTAACTGGAAAAACTAAAGAAGATACATAAAAATCGCTATACAAAAGATGCCCAAGAATCATAACTCAAATTTTACTGTTGTCAATTACGCTTCGCATTCAATTTTTAACTGAGGTACGTTAACAAATTTTTCTACTTATTTACTAACCCAAATATGTCTTTTACAAGTAATTACCTCTACACCTCACTTAAGAATAGCAAAATTCTACTTAAAAACTCATCGATTCGTCTACTATACCTTAGGTAAAGGCCTTACAATTTTTAACGAAATTAATGAACATTTTCAGGACCACCTGTTGAGAATTTGTCTGGAATCTATCTATATACACAACCCTACATGGAAACATTTAAAATCTCTACCCAAGCTAAGAAAGATTTCCCGTCCTAACGCTAAAATAATGATGAAGAACTCCGCAACCTGGTATGTATCCAAACTCCAGTCTATCATTCTCGCAACTTCTCAAGACTCTAATACTGTTGACGATAATTAGATACCAATTAATATGACCAGCTAACTCAATTCTCCTGTTTAAGTTTTATACACAATAATCTCTTATGTTGTTATTAAATTGTTAGTACAAATACAGTTAAATCAGCTCATCATGGCTCTAACTATATTAATTGTTCAAATGAAGTGATTACATAGCGAAATTTGTTTTTCATCTATTATCTATTGTTCATTTTAATAAGTTATCTTTTAGAAACTTAGTGGAAATTAACAATTGAAGGTCACGCATTGTTTCTCTCTATTAAAATAAAATAAATACGTACAAAGCAAGAATTTGTTTAGTTTCTACAAAATGCTTTGCATTGACGTTCGCTTAGTAGAACGTGTTTGTTATTTACCAGTGAAGTTACTACAAACGGACCCTACTGCATTTTGTAAATGACAATCTACGCAACTTAAATACAATACATTGTGACTGATTCTGATTAACTAACTAATACCTAACTCACTCAACTAAAATCTCACACAATTTTGTTATGTACTCCTAAATTCTTGTCAGATTGTAATCGTACCTTAGATTTTAAAAGTATTTTATGATTTCAGATATTCTCCTATGAAATGCCTGACACCGTTCCTGTTAAGGATGTCTCCTTCTCCGCTAAATCAACTACAAAGCTCTTTACAATTGTAATGCTATTGTTGTCTCATCTTATGTGTAACGTACTTATGAAATAAACAGTTCTTTAGTTTTGTTTTAACTATCAAGACACTAGGCAGATATAGGCACGTAATATTGGTACAAATTCTCATAATTCCTCTTAACAGATAGTTCGAATCTACCTAGACAACTGAATGTTGTTAGCTTTTACGCTATATATACCTGTGCAAGTGTGCATTAAACAATAACCTTTCCTTCTGAATAGTTGGGTAAAATACTCCTAATTTAACCTGATGACTACCTATATGAAATTTGAAAGTTTCACCTACAACGATGGAAAACTTCTTTCAAGTAAGCGATGAAATACGTTCAGATACTCAATTTAATTTCTACTAAGTATACATATCCTAAAAAAACAGCCTCCTAACCTTTTATCTTTAGAACCTTGATTCACCTTTATACTTTGTCTACCTAATAATTGATTTATCTAACCATTCTTAAGTAATATTTATCATCTCAATCTTATTCGATCGCTCCCACGGCAGCAATTTGTCCAGGAGAACCTGGATTACATAATAAATTAACCTGCTTAACTATATGACAACTTAGATTCTATATTTTGGTCGGTTGGCCAAAATGTATCATTAAAACCCGTTGAAATAACTAAAGTTCATATCCTGGTCACGGCACCAATTTGTAACCCCCCCCCCCTTATATATTTTTAAAAAAGATTTATTTAATATTAATTGGTGCGCTTAAAACTACCCTTTGTGTGAGAGATCCTATCCTATCCTATCCTAATAATGAAATATTTATAAGTTCTATCTTAATAAATTAAGACAGCTATCCGTTACTTATCTACCTGAACTTAAATCTAGTACTTTGTATTGGCCAAGTGATCGTCTAGGTAGGACCTATGTTGTGACCTATAATAACCCAAACAGATTGAGATGAATTCCTATTTTAACTTCTGCTTTAACGACTTCATACAAAAATTTGACTAGTTAAGATCTTTACCTACAGATTATGCTCGACCTAAATTAATCTAGTATTAAGCTATTATGTTCCTAAAGAGTACCTTTTTGTGACTGAATTAGTTCCGTAACCTTAGATTGAAACTACTACCAGACTAACTATAAGGATACACGTTATCTATACAGGGCAATTTTTTATAAGTTGATTTTAACGTTTTTGTTGCAAACAAAATAAACTAAGTTGTATTGTTTTAGTTTTCTCCCATGTGGCTAGCTTATGCTGTTTCAAAGCCCCTCCTCTCGCTTGGAAAAATGGACTTCAACCTTGAACTTGGACGGTCCTCTTCCACATTTAGGGGGAGAAAACAGTTTGAAATAGGGACAAGAGGACTTTATCTTTTGGCTAGTCTAAAGTCTAATATGTCTGTTTGTTCCTGAGTCATCTAACATTCACTACCAGTGTGGAAGTGGCAGGTTGGTGAGGTAGAATACCTTCAATTTGTTTGCGAGCCCTTTTGTTTACTTGCGAGAACCCACAGGACTTAAATTCATAAGTCCCAGGGGTACTCTATCGGGCAATATAAATAAATATATAAATAGATAACGTGCTTCCCTGACTTAAACTAATCCTATGTTAAAACTATCCTAACTTAAAAGTAGTCCTACATGGTGTAAACAAGCGTAATTCTTAACATATCAACATCACCTCACTAACTCTTAACAAAACAATAAAAGAAGGAAAGTGACCGCAAGTAATTATTTAGTTAAAGGTAAGTTCATCACAGAATACAAACGCCTGATACCAAGTTCATAGCCAGACTCCGTTCGGTAAATAGAGTGAGTATACTATACAGTTGAATTTACAACTTTCTAGTAAATAAAATCTATGTCGAAGGTCTAGTTTCCCTGTTTTAGTAGAAACTTTGACTGGCTCTGCATTGCTTGGCCCATAGTCCTATTTACAGAAAATTAAGCTTTCTATAGCCAACTGAAAAACTATCTAGTTTTAATTTAGAAGTCAACAAAGTCTGAATACAACTTCATGGGAAACGCTTGTTTAATGATTTTACATTGTTCGAACATTAATCGAATCACTTTCCAACTCTTTATAGTATCGTGAACATAGTCCTTATAGATAATTTCGGGTTTTACCAACTTCCGAATTAGATCAGTAGATTAATTTAGCTGGGTTATTGACTCGAATAAAAGAGGCTATCAGTTACCAGTATTATTTACTTGGCTACGAGAGGCTATGAGTTAGTCTCTCCATTAGATAGCTGAATAGATATTTAGACTGAAAGATTTTAAATGGTTAATCAACTCTAATCATTTTCTTAATTGAACAACATATCTCAAATTACTAAGAGATAAAATTGCGTCAGTCATTTAGTAGGTAGGTGCAACCTTTATATTCTTAAATGACTTTACGTGAGATTTGAGATTGATAATAAATGATCAGTTAAACAAAGATTTAACCAAATATGAATTGTAACTATGAAACCCAACTAAAAATATCTATTGATCTAGATCAAACACCTTCTTTGACTGGAACTGATTCCAGTAAAGTTAAATTAAACAACCTGAAAATAAAAATCCCTACTAAAATTCTATGTCTTGGCTTTCTAACAAGTTCTCATTCCATGATCAAATTAGAACTCCAAGATCTCCCTACTTTCCTACACATAATCCCTAACTCTAGTCTAAAATACACCAAAGCTTAGCAAAGGACACGCGGGTCCTATATTTAACTATACACAAAAAAAAACCCAACTTAACCAACAGAGTTTATCGGGGTGCTCCATGTCCGATGTGAAACTCTGGCTATAGCTTGCGATCCCTAACATGGGTTACCAGCCCTCGAACGCCTAACTGGTTCCTACCTAGAAAACCCTACAAAGGCAAACTCGAGAGTGCTATTCGTCCTAAAACGAACAAAACAACTCTTGGGGATTGAGTTTGTGATCCTTTCCCTAACGTAAGGACAGTTTATTATGGTAACTGAAATCGGGTCCAAGACTGTCGCAAAATGAACAAAGGGCCCGCTAGGAAAAACCTGTTAAGGTGATTCCAGAGGCTATTCTTGACCACATATTTCAATTGGATTTATCCATATAATCTGAAGACTGTATCGATGCCTCATTTAAGGGCTAAAATCGACCTTGGGTTCGTCTCAAGTTCCCAAGTCCCCCCTAACTGGTACTTTACTTAATGACAGCTCCACAAGAGTTTTAGATCCAGGAACTACCACTGTCTTAAACCATGTCAAGACGAACGCAATTGTCCAATATTTTAATTAAAAAGGTGACTTTACTATTTTATTTACATTATGCTCAAAAACATACAAGGCAACGACTTCCAATCAATATCATGGAAAATGCCCCTGACACTTGTAGCCGAGCTCTAAACACTAATGATTACTCAAAACTAGAAGTTATTTAACACTGCCAACATGTATTGAAATTAATTTTCAGTCGGACAGAGTTTCTGCGTAAAAATAAAACATATTGAACAACCGCGGAACAAAAGCTAAAAACCCCACCTTCGCGCTCCGAGTGCCGTAGTAAACAAGTATGTATCCCGAAACCTGCCTACACGATCCTTATATAGTTTTTCCTCTCCTCCCTCTACCCTTTCCTCAAATGCGTCTCGAAAGTCTCGAAAGTCCCGAAAAGCGCTCTAACTGACTTTCGCGACGTTCGCGACACATAGGTATAAAACTTCCCTTCCCTCGCCCCTTCTTCCTGTAAGTCTCATCGGCTGCCTGCGTAGCCGTCGCAGGCGTCGCAGCGGTCGTAGCGGACGTAGGAATCGCAGCAGACGTAACGGGCGTAGGAGTCGTAGCTGTCATGGGGGTCGCAGCAGTCTCAGGCATCGTAGGAGACACATTTTAGATTTGCACGACGCGTACGCTTCCGACTTAACTGTTTTTTCGCGACTACCTCTATGTACATACCTACTTATTGCCAAAGATCTCAGACAAGTTTCCTGATTTAAATGATTCCGTGCAATAAATGAGATTATTTTCTGTAAGTTTCGTGCAATATTATTAAATACGAGTGTACGGAGTGTTTTGTAAAATAACAAACATAATTTGATAGTTTTACAGTGTTTTTTTACTTGAGCTTTTGTCGTAAAATTACCGTCAATACAAATCTACAACAATTTGATAAAACTACATTTGGATTAGATAATCTTTAGTAAACATATTTTAGCCAAAAAGTCATCGCTTTTGTCAGAGTTTGTGTAATTTCATTGTCAAATCATTTCTAACCTCCATGTCAACATCTAAGTGAAACCCAAAACTATGTCTACGAACCAATTTAGTGTTTTTCTAAATGTTTATTTTTATCCCTATGGTTTCCAGGCTAATCAAGGACCTTTGGTACTCTGAATTGGATTCAAATGTACCCAATTATATACAGAAATTGAAAGCTTTGAGCTATGAAATACAATGGATTTAAGTTTTACATTTCAATTGTTAAAAGCTTATATCAACACACCATGTCGGAATCCGCAAGATTTACATCAAATATTTCAAAAGGACTACATTTAATACTTCAAAATAAGGTAAGACTAAAATCTCTACTGTTAATAATATAAAGAAAAGAAAGTTTGTAATTTAGATGAAAATGTACCTATACTTTCTTAACACCATGACAAAAACAAAGTCTTGCTAGTCAGCTAGCAACCAGTACATCTTTCATAATAATAAATCACTAAAATACAGCTACAATTAACAATAAGCCTCCAGATGTCTTCAGTTTCCGTGCATAGAATGACAATGTTCGCTCATTGTTACCGTAAAGTTGTTTTTATACTTGTCTCTTGTTCAAATATTTGTTAATACATATTTTCATAATAAAATCTCCCTCTAAGCACAATTTTCAACTACTCCAATACTTTTGTTGTGTCCGATCTCTGCGCATAATCATACAAATAGAATTGGTATCTTTCCCATTGTAATACTTAAACTTCTTAATTTCCAGGCTGCATGGACATTTCTGTTTCACCGAGGAGATTCAATTGATGTCTTTTCTCCAGTTCGTCCCCAGACCCCAAAGTCAAGACTGAACGATGCCTGCTGTCCGGAAGAGTCATACTTCAGTGAATTTCTCTTTGCTTGAGTATAGAAATCTAATGTAAGCAGTAAGCTGAACTAATTAAGGTAAACTTATCCTAAATGTAATACGTTACAAAAGAGTGCCTTTGAAGGATTACTCTTACTTTAGAAACAGTTAGATATGTGTATAATGTAAAGGATATGTTCCGTTACTTTGTTATTACAATAAAGTATGAGACAATAACTTTCCAAGTCAAAGTTATTAATATAATGTCCCTCAATCATTTTATTGTTAATAGTTAAACCGGAAAACTATACAATCTCAAGTCGTAGTCTTAAATAAATACTGTAGAAACCTATACTTTAGTTTCATAATATTTGTGAATGTCAACGAGGTCATTTTGAACCGTCACAAAGTCATGTTGTCAACTTTAATGTATGTTTAATTGTTTAATCTACTTTTAGCTGCAACAAAGTACTTACCACCTAAGCAGTACATTACAGAAATCTATTTTATCATGTAAATTTTACCAAAAAAAATTTTTTTTAAGGGGGATGTAGATGTAGGGCCTTTGAGTCCCACTACATCACAGAATTGTTATTATTATAATATAAACAAATTAATGAAGCGCACCGACATTCAACAGTCATTCGCTGGCGCTCAAATAAAGCGCACGTACTCAATCCATCTACCAAAGTAATCAATACCCATTCACCAATTTAGGGCGCGATAAATCCTACCATTTAGGGCGCGATAAATCCTAAACAAACAAGCTGTCAAATATGCTGCATTTGGGAAGTTAATTTGACGATTTAAAATACTGATCATTTATTTATCATCATTAGCAGGAGAGGCGTGTGCGCACTCTACTGAGGCGCGGAAGCAATGAGATAGAAAATCTCATCTATACCTTCTTAACCCCTCCCCGCCCCTCTAAACCTAATCTATAGCTAAACAAACAATAAGGGGCCTTGGGCCTTACCCCTAGCTTCACTTTTGCGAGCCAACTTTTAGTAGGTACCTGATAGGTACCTAAAATTAACCAACTCATTTAAGCTGCATCGTTTAAAAGCGTCTAACTTGAATGAACGAAAATCCGTTTTACTATGCGAGTGTGCGTGAAAATAGCAAAGCTTGGCGGCTGGAGGCCCCTTACCCCTAGCTCGAAAAGTTGACCCGCATAGGTGTTATTTGTCTAAACGGTACCATCAACTACGAAAAGCGGTAGTTATTTGATAGCCGCCAAGCTTTGCTATTTTCGCGCACACACGCATAGTAAAACGGATTTACGTTCATTCAAGTTAGACGCTTTTAAACGATGCAGCTTAAATGAGTTGGTTAATTTTAGATACCTACTCGTATCAGGTACCTACTAAAAGTTGGCTCGCAAAAGTGAAGCTAGGGGTAAGGCCCCAGGGCACTGTTTAGTTTAATATAAATAATATGTACGAAAAAGAAAGACTCAGTTATCTACATGTTAGAGTGAAACAGATAGATTTTTGAAACACTTATCCAATCAAAAATTGGAATAATAAATTCTAATATTTTAGTCCTTCTTCAGAGTCTCAAAAGTTCTGAGGTTCTAATGTTTTTAAAGTTATATGATTATTTACGGGATATTTACCGTGGTAAGGTTGTGGACCACCGAGCGTCACTACATACCAAGGCTGGTAAAGGAAACTATTGAAATCTCGAAATGCCAGAATTTCGATCGAGGTGATGGTTTTCAACTCGCTAGTGCGTGGAATCCAGTATTAGGTTGCCTTAAAAATAAAAGTCCGCGTTCAAAATATGTTCAAAATACTATACGCAGTGATACAGTGAGTGTGTTTTGTCGAGACTTAGGTTCGAGTTCCAGTGATAACCGTAGCAAAAGACTAAGAAAGAGGGTAGATCGTTTTGTCTGTACCTAACTTTGAACTTTTTCACCAACCACCCGCATTCTTCAGTCTTCCCGTGAACATGGTGCATGTAACTGCGCCGAAATATCGGGAGCTCCTTCCACAACCTTACCACGGTAAATATCCCGTAAATAATCATATAACTTTAGTGAACAACCGTGATAGTTTAAAACAGTGTCTAATGTTTTTTGCGCTCATTATATGGGGCTCTTCTATTTCTTCTATCAAGGAAGATAGGACTAGAGCTTTTACGCAAAGACATGACTGTAGCGATATGTGATGCAATTCATTTTTAATTAAAATTACCTACCTAGTTGCTACTGACGAAACAAAAATAGATATTGAAATTAGTTTCTTAAGAAAATTTAATCTATGAAATAAAAATATATTAAATAAAATAAATAATAAATAAATATTTGGGACATTATTGCACACATAATAAATGTTACTAACATATTAAATGTTAGTATTTGTTCTAAACTATAATAAACTAGAGCGCGCTTTGATTCCATTTTTATTGCGCAACTGCTAGTCTGGAATGCGCTGCCTGAATGGGTGTTCCCCGATAGTTACAATCTGGGTGTCTTCAAATCACGAGTGAACTTGTTTCTTCTAGGCAAGCGTGCTCCATCGTAGATCGTTTAACATCAGGCAAGGTGTCGCTCAAACGCACCGCAAGCCTATAATTCAATAAAAAATTAAAAAACACTTTAGTCATAGGACTGCAAGTCAAAAGTGAAAACAAGAGATGGCGCCCTGTTTAATCAATACATATTACAAAATCGTAAAAATTACTTTGTATCATACTTTTGTAAGTCACATTTGACCATGTTTGATAAGAGGTCCGATAACACAAGTCCAATTGAACCACAGACATATAATACAGAAGCAGACCCAACAAGCCACAGAAATATTGAAGCAAAATACAGTACATATACATTATGGCGGCTCCACATTAGTGGCGTGAATTCACGGCGTGAATTCTCGGCACAAATCGTGCCCTCCACATTCATGGGATGTTAACAGTCGTTCGTGAAACCCGCCGCGAAATGGACGTAGAATCTGCTGCTGCAATAACTTTGTTTGCTGTGGCAACATATTACTATTTAGACGTCCAAAACAAGAAAGTTATTAAAAAGCGTTGGAAAAAAAGAAGATGGTAGATGACGTCCGTACGCCTTTATAGACCGGAGTAAACAAGAAGTAAACTGGCGCGGGGCCGTGAATGTGGATGTGTACGCGTGAACGCCGCGCGAAGGGGCGCGAACCCTTTGTCGCGGCACAAAATACCGACTCTGATCGGGGAACAGGCGTGAACGCGCGTGAACCCCGCGAAAACCCTCCACATTCACGTCCATGCTTGTTCTCGGAGCTTCACGGCACTAATGTGGAGCCGCCATTATACGCAAACATTTGCAAAACGCGGGCTGGACTCAAGGACATTCTTCATTCGCGAATGTAGTTGTAAAAAACATGTTCGGTCTGTTTCTGTATTAAAAGTCTGTGAATTGAACTCATTCTTCATTTATCGGTTCTATTCATAGATATACACAACGTTCTATTGTTTCCGATTACGTACCTACTGTAGTTGTGTACTAACTTTTTTTTTTCTTTCCTCTTAAGATTATTTTGGCGTCGCAGTTCTTGTATTATTTTTTCTGATACGGCGTGACGAGACGAGCGAAGTCGCTCGCTTGATGGCTCTTCACGCTTGCCCATAACAGCTCAACGCCCATAGATCTACTACCTAATATCTGTGTCAACGCCACTCAGAACTGTGAACTTCAACAGTTCAAAACCCAGGATGGCAATGCACTGCGCTCGTTAACAAAAATATGTCAAAGTCTAATTGACAAGCTGTGATACGCATCATGTCAAAACCTAACCGAAGTCTCCAAATAAAACCAAAATAATATTAAAATAAAGTAGATAATGTGGAATCATAATATTATGGGATAACCACAAATCCAAAAATGTAGCCACATTCAAATAGTACCTAACTACAAAGTAAAATACTAACTTATTCCGAAGATTTTATTTCAAGGATCAATTTGGACAATAGCTTGTTATTTAAAATCAACACAGTATTCAACAAGTTTTGTTGTTTGATCGAGCATCCGTGGATTTATTTACAAGGAGATTGTTGCTTTTCGTTTCAACAAAACCAAAGTGAACAGTAGAACAAAGACAACTTGAACAAGTATCTGAACATTTTTAGACTACCTTCTCTGGTTTAAATAAAAAACTATTTGGGTTATCATCATAGCATCACTGTATTATTTTGTACAAACTTAATAATGTGGTTGGAATGTCTCGAGTTTTGAACAATAACAACTTGAACATATTCAAAGTTTGAATTTATCTAAGATATCCTTTAAATTATGCGAGCATAAGTATTTAAAAGAATATTATCGTATGACCACTATTAACTAAACAATATCAGTAATTGTACATAAAAAACAAGACCAACTTGAATAAAAGCAACGTAATCAACAAGACCAACGTGAAAAAAGGCAATGTAATCAACAAGACTAACTTGAATTAAAGAACGTACTCAATAAGACCAACTCGAACAAGAAATAAGAAATTAACAAAACCTACTTAAACAAAAGAAACTTAATCAACAAGACCAACGTGAACAAGAGCAACGTAATCAACAAGACCAACTTGAACAAGAGCAACGTAATCAACAAGACCAACTTGAACAAGAGCAACGTAATCAACAAAAATAACTTGAACAAGAAATAAGTAGTCAATAAGACCAACTTGAATAAAAGCAACGTAATCAACAAGACCAACTTGAATAAAAGCAATGTAATCAACAAGACCAACTTGAACAAGAAAAACGTAATTAAAAAGACCAACTTGAATAAAAACAACGTAATCAACGAGACCAACTTGAATAAAAGCAACGTAATCAACGAGACCAACTTGAATAAAAGCAACGTAATCAACAAGACCAACTTGAACGTACTCAACAAGACCAACTCGAACAAGAAATAAGAAATCAACAAGACAAACGTGAACAAGAGCAACGTAATCAACAAGATCAACGTAAACAAGAGCATCATAATAAACAAGACCAACGTGAACAACAATTACGGGATCAACAATATAAACTTGAACAAGAGCAACGTTTACAATAAGAGCAACGTGTACAACAAGACAATCGTTATATAATAAACAAAAGCAACAGTTTTATTTCCAAAATGCATGTCAGGTTTAAAGAGCAGAAGACTTGCTGCACGTCTACAAATTTGGTTATACTATGTATATTAGGTTTTTTTCTGTTCCGAATGCTGTTTGGTAAACTGATGGATGGTAAAAATATGCCTCCAGCTCTGCAGCCTGCACCATTACGAGCGCGTACGCATATATGTCGTAATGGACATAAATATAAGGTTTATGATTAATAAATTATTTTGAAATATGAGAAAACGGCTTAAAGTTATACTCGCGTTATATTTATCAATCGAAATGAGTTCCCGTCTGATTTTAGAGCCACTAGAGCCTCAGCAGAATAAATAAATACATGGAAGCGTATACCTACCTACTGTTTCTCCTTTAGCATTTATATGCGTACAAACATCTGCGTCAGCAGTAGAAATAAGCTATAAAGCAGTCCAGCATGGCTAACATGCACACCACGACATAATCCTGTCGTCGCCCTTGAGAACGCGACAAGGTGCCTACGGTTTTATATACGGCTGTCTCGCTTTGGCACGACAAAAAGAGTCGACAAAACCCTGTCGCGGTGCGCATGCTAGCCCGCCAGAAAAATATTATTATTCCGAATGGACAACCACATTGGTCTTTCTCTCGCGCGTACATACTCGTAGTATTCAGTGGCCTTAGTACGAGCACTTGCGAAAAAGTTATCGTTACGTAAACGATAGCAAAATGTATGAAAAATTGTACAGCGCCTCTATCGGACGTGAATGGAAACTGAATTTTTCATACATTTGCTATCGTTTACGTAACGATAACTTTTTCGCAAATTCTCGTAGTAAGGCCACTGATCATACACGGTTTCCACATTGGGGCCATAGTCCAGTCACTGTCACGCTTATAATTGGGATGGCGAGCAATTTTGATGGCCACCCGTACCTTCCGCAAACGAGAAACCTCTCCTTGGCTAGGTCTCTCTGTCTCTTCTGACCATTCCTAATAACACGAGTTTTGATGAAGAAATTGCTATTCAATGAGAAGAAGTCGTCGATTGCGAATGCGTATTTTATCTCTTATAAAAATTCTACGTAAATATTCATTAACATGGTCAGGCAAAAAACATTACGATCAGACAAACATGACTAGGGTCATGCAAATATCACTAGGATCAGACAGACATCACTAGGATCAGTCAAATATCACTAGAATCAGACAGACATCACTTGAATAAGACAAACATGACTAGGGTCATGCTAACATCACTAAGGTCATGCAAACATCACTAGGGTCATGCAAACATTACTAGGATCAGAAAAACACCACTATGGCCATGAAAAGATCACTAGGATCAGAAAAACATGACTAGGGTCATGCAAACATCGCTAGGATCAGACAAGCATGACTAAGGTCATGCAAACATCACTAGGATCAGACAGACATGACTAGGGTCATGCAAACACTGCTAGGGTCATGCAAACATCACTAGGGTCATGCAAACATCGCTAGGATCAGACAAGTATGACCAAGGTCATGCAAACATCACTAGGGTCAAACAAACATCACTATGGCCATGAAAATATCACTAGGATCAGAAAAACATGACTAGGGTCATTCAAACATCACTAAGGTCATGCAAACATCACTAGGGTCATGTAAACATCGCTAGGATCAGACAAGCATGACTAAGGTCATGCAAACATCACTAGGATCAGACAGACATGACTAGGGTCATGCAAACACTGCTAGGGTCATGCAAACATCACTAGGGTCATGCAAACATCGCTAGGATCAGACAAGTATGACTAAGGTCATGCAAACATCACTAGGATCAAACAAACATCACTATGGATGGCCATGAAAATATCACTAGGATCAGACAAACATGACTAAGGTCATGCAAAGATCACTAGGGTCATGAATACATCGCTAGGATCAGACAAACATGACTGAAGTCATGCAAAAATCACTAGGGTCATGAAAAATCACTAGGGTCATGCAAACTAACTAGGGCTAGATCAGATTATATTTATTCTTTTGTAAAATAGTCCAGTATTTTATTTGATATTCCAACATTCTTGTAAAATGTTATGTGCAGGATGTGCAGTGTTCAGGAGTGGCGCCATTTCTGAAGCTGAACAATGGAAAGGAGATGCCCGTTCTGGGACTCGGGACTTGGCTCGGATTGTCCAAAACGGTATGTTGAAAATCTGTTTTTTATGTTTTTTTCAAATGTTCAGGCGTTACTTTGCGGAAGCCTATCTTCAAAACTGTTTTTCTGATGACAATAGACAATATTTTATTTGTAACAAAAATCTTCACACATTTAAAGCTACCAGTACACACATAAAAAAAAAACGATTTTGCCACAAACCGGCCCCAGCTCAGCATATTCATATATTGTTTCTTTATTGAGTAAGACTTACATGTTACAAGGCCGATGTCTTCCGATGGTACCGGCAGGCGACGTCACGCATTGCACGGTGAGCGTGATGAATTACAATTGTACTAGTGTAATTCCGCTTCTACGTCGCTTCAAGTACAATAAGGAATTTGGGATAAATTTTACTCGGTAGATGTTTGTTAATGAAGTTAATTTAATTAAGTTTAATTTAGCCTAACCTGAAATAAAATATTTATTACATGAAAGAAAAAATTAACCTAATCTGAAACAAAAAAAAATATTAATTCTGAAACATGACCCACACGAAATAACAAAAGTTGTTGCCAGCCTGAAAACTGACAGTGCTCCTGGGCCTGATTCTATCTCTGCTAAACTCATTAAAACATCGCTTCATGCTTTTGTTACTCCTTTATGTCACATCTTTAACTTGAGCTTGGAAACCGGCACTTTTCCGGAGTCCTGGAAAATCGCTGCCGTATCCCCAATCTACAAAAATGGGTTAAAAAGCTCTCCAGATAATTATAGGCCAATTGCGCTGCTCAGTGTGGTTTCTAAAATATTAGAAAAAATAGTAAACGTTAGACTTGTAAAATTTGCAGAGCAACACAACCTAATTGCAAATAGACAGTTCGGCTTTCGTCGAGGGAGATCAACCGAAGACGCAGTGACACTTTTAGTCAATTTGGTTTCGTCTTACGTCGATAAAGGCGATAGATGCATCGGTGTCTTTCTCGACATGGCGAAAGCCTTTGACTCTATTTCGGTTGGCCTGCTTTTAAAACGACTGGACGCATCTGGTGTGAGGGGTGTGGCACTGGAATGGTTTAAAAGTTACTTATCTGGCCGTAGACAATTTGTTAAAGTTAGTGATCATTCCAGCGACCATCTACCAATCAATTATGGCGTCCCGCAAGGCAGCATACTTGGGCCTACTTTGTTCCTTCTGTACATAAATGAAATCGTAAACAGCATACTCCCTAACGCTGAAATTATCACTTACGCTGACGACACCGCAATTATTTTCCATGGAGAAACATGGTCCCGAACATTCAATTTAGCCGAAGGCGGTCTCGCTGTAATTGCCGAATCTCTTGACAAAAACTTGTTAACACTGAATACCAAAAAGACTAAGTACATAGCTTTCGCCAAAACTTGTGTTTCTCGTCCGCCTGCTCATTTACAACTTAAAATTCACAAATGTTCATCAAATTCCCAATCTCGACCCCTCTGTTGCTCATGTACCACTATTAATGGCACTAATAGCATCAGATACCTTGGGGTAACGATAGACGAAAATCTTTCATTTAAACAACACATTAGTGAACTGTCTTCTCGCACACGCAAGCTGATTCACATAATGAAAAATCTACGGGACTGCGCTCCCGTACCACTCTTAAAGCAAATTTACTGCGCGCTGTGCCAGTCGATAGTTCAGTATTGTATCTCAATCTGGGGCAGTGCTGGTAAAACTATCTTTATGAGCGTTGAAAGAGCACAGCGGGCTCTGATCAAGGTTTTGCTACGGAAACCTTTTCGCTTTCCAACAGATTCGCTTTATGCCGAATTTAGTGTTCTAAGAGTTCGTCAACTATTTATACACAACGCTGTCTTAAAAACCCATTCCAGCATAAAATCTCGAGAAGACTATGTTGCTATGACGTCTAAGCGAGCGGCTAGAGCTATTCTACTACCACTCCCCCGCACTCGGTCATTACTTGCTAAACGTGCTCCTGCTTTTTCTCTCCCTTGTACGTATAATAACGTAATGAAGCGGCTGAGCGACTGCAAAGAATTAACTAAATATACTCTCAAAAAGAAGCTCAAAGACTGGCTTTTACATCTGTCTTACGTCGAGACAGAAGACCTCATGCACAGTTTATATAGAGAATAGTGTTAGGGAACTGAATCTATACCACATTTATCTCATGCTGCAGAAAATCTCGATTACTCGTAAAGCCATAAAGAATAACACACTCATAATTAATAATTACAAAATATTGATAAACTCATTTCACTTTTGGTTTCTTTCTTTACTTTAATAAATTATGTAAATGTTAGTACATAGATCTTGATCAGTTTTGCCACTTAGGTTTTGTATTTTTGAGTACAGATGGCAAACCTTTTATTGTTTTTATCCATCTTAAACACTGTACTTTTCTGGCAACCTCGCACTCGAGCCCCAAGATACAGACCTTGTGTCTAGTTTGGGGTTCACTGTTAAACTATTTCAGATATAGTACGGAACTTGTAACTACCGTAGGTTTAAGTCTATTATTTATGCATATCTGTACTTTTTTGGTAAATAAATAAATCTAAATCTAAATCTAAAATCTAACATGAAATCACACTAATATCATAAATGTGAAAGTTTGGATGGATGGATAGATGTATAATATGTTACTCAATCACGCAGAAAAGGCTGGATGGATTTGGATGAAATTTGGAATATACATTGCGTATGTCCTGGATTAACAAATAGGCAACTTTTCATCATCATCATCATCACCTATTTTCATCCCCAGGCGGGTAAAACCGCGGGGCGCAGCTAGTATTATACAAATGACAGACAACGTGGGTTCAGTAAAAGGGTCCCGTTTTTACCTTTTGGGTTCGGAACTCTAAAAACCAGAAGCTCAAGGGAAGTTCTGCCGTACAGTGGCGTAGCTATCAGAGGGCTAAGCGGTGCCGTGCACTGGGGCCCTCGAGCTCAGGGGGCCCTCGGACCCTGACCAGCAAACCTCAACTGAACTTGTGAAAAAAAATCCCTTCATGCACACAAGTCATGTAGTAAGTAGCTTAGAGCATAATAAAGAGCTGATGATTAAGTAGCTTTGTACCTAAATAGTGTTTATATTTCTACTTTATAAAACCTAACCCAGTTTAGATAGGGCCCCATTTTTTTTGCATCAGGGCCTTTGGTTACCTAGCTACGCTACTGCTGCCGTACCCCTTGCCTTATATACGTCCATGCTTGATGATGATTGTGATGTCATTTCCCAGGGAGACCGAGTGGAGGTGGAAGGTGATGCGGTGCAGAAGGCGGTAGAATGGGCCATCGATGCGGGCTACAGACACATTGACACCGCGTACATTTACGATACTGAACCACTGGTATGTACCTACCTCGGTATTGTTTGATAATTTGATTTTGTTAGTGAAGTGTAGGTTTTTTTTATAGAATAAGTGGCATTCGACGATTTTAGTCTCCAAGGGACTACCGTCATACAAATAGATTGAGACTCAATGTATGGCGATAGTCGCTCGGAGACTAAAATCGTCGAGTAACGAATATTTGCGTAGCGTTGTGTACGTAGGGCCTAAGTTGTGGAATAGCTTACCACCCTCGGTTTTTCCTCCGAAGTATAATTTGGACTGCTTCAAACGAAGGGTGAATAGAGTCCTCAAAGGTAGGCAACGCACTGACAATGCCCCGTGGAAGTCTCGCATTGTTTAGTTTAATCGACTGTTTCTGCCACGTACCTGTAAGGCCCTTCGTACACAACGCTATGCAAATCTTCGATACTCGACGAAATTAGTCTCCAAGCGACAACATTTGTTTGTTTTGGGGGCCCACTTATAACTTGAATACATCAATTTAGGTCACTTGTGGTTTGATTTCGATGGTTTTCTCACTTTTATTAGTTTTAATAGTATAAACTTGTTGCTCACAGTGGAGTATGGCGTGGAACTGAGGGTTTTTTAATGCCATAGGTGGCAAACAAGCAGACGGGCCGCCTGATGGTAAGCAGTCACCGTCGCCTATGGATACTTGTAACACCAGAGGCATCACAAATACGTTGCCGACCCTTTAAGATTCTATTAACTCGCCTTTTGAAGAACCATATGTTGAAAACTTCTCGGAAACAACGCGGAAGGTAGCTCATTCCACATTTTGCAGGTGTGAGGCAAGAATGAATCGCACAGTATGCGATTTCCGCTGGTCTATGATATGTGGATGCGCTTTCAAACGGTTGGCGGATTGTGGATACTAGGTGGCGCGTGTGCGTTGGAATGATGATACCTTAACCTTAACACGCCGAGTTACGGTTCGCGGTCGCGTAATTTTGCAAAATGCTCCTATTCGGGCCCGCATTTAGAGTTAGGCATAAGGCCCCTGGAATGCACTAGACCCACTAAAGCTTGTCTAGCGCATTCCCAGCATGTCAGTATTTCTATGTGAGACTAATAATTAATGGAAATGATGTATTCCATATCAATATACTTAAATGCTATTTTATTTATCTTTTTCAGGTGGGAAATGCCATCGCCAAGAAAATAGGTGAGGGCGTCGTCAAGAGAGAAGAATTGTTCGTCACTACAAAGGTAACCTAACACTATCACTCACTTCACGGATTTTATCGCGTATATATTACGTTATTTGACTGCCTCGGTGGCTCAGTTGGTAGTGATCCTACTTTCTGTGCTTGGGGGCGTGGGTTCGATTCCCATCTAGGACAAACATTTGTGTGATGAACATTTGTGTTTGTTCTATGTCTGGGTGTTAATATCTATTTAAGTATGTATTTAAAAATATATATGTATGTATATCAGTCTCTGGCAGCCACATTACAAGCTTTGCTTAGTTTGGGGTCAGATGACCATGTGTGCAATAATGTCCCAGATATTTATTTTATTTTTATTTATTTTTATTTTTATTCCTGACGTTTTGAAAGGTAGACTAGATGACGGATATCTATAAAAATGTTATAAAATTTACAACTTACAATATTCAATGATTTCTTAGTAAAAATCTTGGCAAGTAGGGCAAGTGCCTTTATTTAGTGTAAACAAAACTAAACAAAATACAAGCTAACACTAAAAAAGACTGTCCATAGACCGTTGAAGTTCTAAATACAATCAAAATGCTCAAGCCCACTATCAGTTGGCACTATCACTTTAATTAATTAAATATTATACATTTCATTGAGAAAGCTTAAATAAACCAGCCAAGCGCGAGTCGGGCTTGCGCACTGATACTTTAGAGTGTGTACTATAATCATGCCAAGTCTGACGCTTGTAAGTATTACCGTTTGTACACTAGAGCACAGAATACTAGAGCAATTACAAAATACGTTAAATAAATACGTTTGTTGTATGGGGCTTTTATAGCCCCATAAATTTAATTTTTTATATTTTTACTATTTTATAATTTTTTTAATTAATCCGCCATAAACACTACTTTTCATATTTTGTGAAAAAAATCAACTAGCTATCTATTACGTTTCGAAAGATACAACCGTTTTGCGGACGGACGGACGGACAGACAGCGTAAGCTCAGTAATAGGGTCCCGTTTTTAACCTATGGGTACGGAACCCTGAAAACTAATGTAACTAATTGAGAATTATTTATACTATCTATAACCAACTCAGGCCTATAGATCGTTAAAACGATCTCTAATTTCAGGTAGAGTGCCCAAGATGCTGGCCGCGTTGCCTCGCTCGATGGCGAGGCTAACTTTCTGACCAAAATACAGGCCATCATTTTGGTCACGCAAATAAACTTTCAGTCTCCCCGACAAATCTACACTAATATTATAAAGAGGAAAGATTTGTACCTATTTTTGTATGTTTGTAATGAATAGGCTCCGAAACTACTGAACCGATTTGAAAAATTCTTTCACTGTTGGGAAGCTACACTATCCCCGGGTGACATAGGCTATATTATATTTTGTAGCGAGGCCGAAGGCCGAGCTTACACCCGTGCGAAGCCGGGGCGGACGGCTAGTCCTTTATAAAATGATAGATAACTTCAGCTTACACCAAACAATATTTATGTATAATTGTATACCTAGCTGTAAAACTGCTGCCGGTCTATTCTGCAAGCTAAGTGAACGCGCAAGTGAGGTGATAAGCTAAGTGAACGTGTATTTTTCTTGTCGATTACTACAGAGAAATGTCAAAATGTCGAGTGATCACCCTTGACTGTAATCCCTTACCATTATAATTCGATGTTTTGACATTTATCTGCAGAAATAGGCAAGAAAAAATCACATTCACTTAGCTTATCACTTCACATGCTGATCTTAATAGTAATATGGCCTTTATTAACTAAACAAAATACTAGCTAAAACTAACACTAAATAAACAGACTGTCCATAGACCGTTGAAGGTCTAAAGACAATCCAAATGCTCAAACCCACTATCAGTTGGCAGCGTACCCAGCATGCTGGCGGCATTACCACGTTGAATGGCAATGCTTATACGTTGAGCCAGATACACGCCAGCATTTTGGTCACGCATCGCGTTAATCAGACGCTCTGAAAGATTTTTGAAAATGAGGTGAGCTCCCGGTCCCCAAGGGCCCAATGTCTCGACACCAAACGCCTCAAATATGTAACCACTGCCGAGGTTAGCATATTTGCGCCGCTTGTGCTGCTCTGCCGAATTGGCAGCTGCACCAGCCCTACCCTGTGTCTCAGGAAGATGTGATAGTAATATTGTATTATTACTTACCTTAGTTAATATCTAGTTAAGTAGGTACGCACTTATTTATTGAATGTCTGTGAGGATAGTGACTGTTGATACTTATAATTTTATTTAAGACCTTTGTTAACACAGTTATGCACAATAAAAGATTATTCTATTCTAAACCACTGGGTCTAGGGGAAGTTATTTTATTTATTTTATATAGAATAGATCTACGTTTGTCCACCAACTCGCCTGATGGTAAGCGACGGTGTGGCCGAAGATGGAACACGTTGATCTAGAAGAAATCTATTCACTCTAGCGTTGAAGATGCCTAATTATAGTTCTCAGGAAACAAGGAGGATGGCAGGGAGTTCCATTCTTGGGCAGTACCTACGTATCATAAAAGACGACCCAAATTGTTGTGTACGAATCTTTGGAATTTCCACAAGGAAGGGATGATAGTGAAGTGTTACTTATGATCGTTTCTCTCCATCCTCAGCTATGGAACGACAAACACGCCAGGGAAGACGTGGTGCCCGCGCTGAGGCTCTCTCTGAAGCAGCTCGGCCTGGACTACGTGGATCTCTATCTCATACACTGGCCCATCGCAATCACTGTGAGTTTATCCCACAAATATTATAAATGTGAAAGTTTGGATGGATGGATGGATGTTTGTTACTCAATCACGCCAGAACGGCTGAACGGATCTGGAAGAAATTTGGCACAGAGATAGATTATAGTCTGAAATAGCACATACCTAGGCTAATTTAAAAACGACATTTTTTATGATACTGAGTGACGAGACGAGCGAAGTTGCTCGCCTGATGGCTCTTCACGCTTGCCCATAACAGCTCAACGCCACTCAGAATTTTGAACTCCAACAGTTTAAAACTCTGGATGGCAATGCACTGCGCTCGCCACCCCGAGATATAATATGTCAAATCTCTGTGTGCATTGTAATTTCGCTGGAAACATTGCCCTTCAATCAGGAACACAGTAGTGTTTGCACACTACTGCTTGGCGGTTGAATAACTGGCAAAGGTGTGGTACTTCCCTAGGCGGACCCCTGCAAAAGAGTCCTACCACTACACCAACACGGATGGACGGATACGGACGGTCAACGGCTAGACTGAAGTCAAGATTCTTTGACGGCATGTCTTGGCCACTTCAATTTTTTATATAAAAATCTAGCGAGTATTGTTTGGTGATCTGGCGGGAACTTGGGGCCGCGTCGATGGCGGGGCCCTGGGCAAGTGCCCAGAGTGCCCAGTGGGAAAGAAGGCGCTGGCCATATGCAGTCAAATTCAAGCTTTGTGTGTTCGCAGGCGGACGGCTCTCTCTCCGACGTGGACTACCTAGACGCTTGGCAGGGCATGGTGGAGGCCCAACAGCTGGGTCTCACCAAGTCCATTGGTGTCTCCAACTTCAACCAGGAGCAACTGGAACGGCTAATTGCGAACAGTTCTGTGGTGCCGCAAGTTTTGCAGGTCGAGGTAATTGTTTTTAGGTAACCGACTTCTAAAAAGGAGGAGGTTCTCAGTAGGACTGTTTTTTTATGTTTGTTACCTCAGAACTTTCGACTGGGTGAACCAATTTTGATGATTTTTTTATTTGAAAGCTAGCGCTTCCCGTTTGCGCTTCAATTTGGTCCAGTTCTGACATTTTTATGAAGTCGGTTTTTTATATCGAGGACCGGTAGAGCGGTAGAGCTTTCGATTTCGCTAATGAAGGTCATGTATGAAGTTCATAGATGGATTTCCCTAATAAAGTTCATGTATGAAGTTCATAAATGGATTTCCCTAATAAAGGTCATGTATGAAGTTCATAGATGGATTTCCCTAATAAAGGTCATGTATGAAGTTCATAAATGGATTTCCCTAATAAAGGTCATGTATGAAGTTCATAGATGGATTTCCCTAATAAAGTTCATGTATGAAGTTCATAAATGGATTTCCCTAATAAAGGTCATGATGAATTTCATAGAGAAGTAAATGGATTTCCGTAATGAAGGTCATGTATGAAGTTCATAGATGGATTTCCCTAATAAAGTTCATGTATGAAGTTCATAAATGGATTTCCCTAATAAAGGTCATGATGAATTTCATAGAGAAGTAAATGGATTTCCGTAATGAAGGTCATGTATGAAGTTCATTAATGAATTTCGCAAATGAAAGTCATGAAGTTCAACAATGGATTTCATTAATAAAGGTCATGTATGAAGTTCATAAATGGATTTCCCTAATAAAGGTCATGTATGAAGTTCATAGATGGATTTCCCTAATAAAGTTCATGTATGAAGTTCATAAATGGATTTCCCTAATAAAGGTCATGTATGAAGTTCATAGATGGATTTCCCTAATAAAGTTCATGTATGAAGTTCATAAATGGATTTCCCTAATAAAGGTCATGATGAATTTCATAGAGAAGTAAATGGATTTCCGTAATGAAGGTCATGTATGAAGTTCATAGATGGATTTCCCTAATAAAGTTCATGTATGAAGTTCATAAATGGATTTCCCTAATCAAGGTCATGATGAAGTTCATAGAGAAGTAAATGGATTTCCGTAATGAAGGTCATGTATGAAGTTCATTAATGAATTTCGCAAATGAAAGTCATGAAGTTCAACAATGGATTTCATTAATAAAGGTCATGTATGAAGTTCATAAATGGATTTCCCTAATAAAGGTCATGTATGAAGTTCATAACTGGATTTCCCTAATAAAGGTCATGTATAAAGTTCATAAATGGATTTCCCTAATGAAGGTCATGTATAAATAAAATAAATTAATAAATAAATATCTGGGACATTATTGCACACATGGTCATCTGACCCCAAACTAAGCAAAGCTTGTAATATGGCTGCCAGAGACTGATATACATACATATATATTTTTAAATATATACTTAGATAGATATTAACACCCAGACATAGAACAAACACAAATGTTCATCACACAAATGTTTGTCCTAGATGGGAATCGAACCCACGCCCCCAAGCACAGAAGTTAGGTTCACTACTATGAAGTTCATAAATGGATTTCGCCAATGCAGGTTCATTGTCTCCTTCACAGGTAAACTTGAACCTTCAGCAGCCCTCCCTGCGTTCATACTGTAACAGCCACAACATCACCGTCACCGGCTACACGCCTTTCGGATCACTCTTCTATTCAAAGGTTGGTAAAAAATTAGTGGAATGAACTGTAATTAAATTTGCTCACACAAGTTTGCTAAATTCGCAAATTAAATAATTAATAATGTGACATGTGAACAGACAGACAGAGCGGACGGACAAAAAGACGGCCAGCAGGACTGATGGACGGATAGAACGAACTTATAAAAGTTCATTGTAAACCAAAAAATATTTTTTTGATTATTATTAATATTTAATTATACTGAGGAGCCATTTTTACTAGCGGAATGAAAAGGAACTGAATTGAATCTAATAGAATGTAAATGCATTCGTTTCTGTTTTTGAGGTTAGGACTTCGGTCAAAAACTACGTACTGTAACCCCCCCCCCCCTATATATTTTAAAAAAATACAATTATTTTATTTAATTGGGTGACGCTTAAAACCTACCCTTTTGTGAGATGATCCTATCCTATCCTATCCTAATAATGAAATATTTATAAGTTCTATCTTAATAAATTAAGACAGCTAACTACTACTTATCTACCTGAACTTAAATCTAGTACTTTGTATTGGCCAAGTGATCGTCTAGGTAGGACCTGCGTTGTGACCTATAATAACCCAAACAGTTTGAGATGAATTCCTATTTTAACTTCTGCTCTAACGACTTCATACAAAAATTTGACTAGTTAAGATCTTTACCTACAGATTATGCTCGACCTAAATTAATCTAGTATTAAGCTATTATGTTCCTAAAGAGTACCTTTTTGTGACTGAATTAGTTCCGTAACCTTAGATTGAAACTACTACCAGACTAACTATAAGGATACACGTTATCTATACAGGGCAATTTCTTATAAGTTGATTTTAACGTTTTTGTTGCAAACAAAATAAACTAAGTTGTATTGTTTTAGTTTTCTCCCATGTGGCTAGCTTATGCTGTTTCAAAGCCCCTCCTCTCGCTTGGAAAAATGGACTTCAACCTTGAACTTGGACGGTCCTCTTCCACATTTAGGGGGAGAAAACAGTTTGAATTAGGGACAAGAGGACATTATCTTTTGGCTAGTCTAAAGTCTAATATGTCTGTTTGTTCCTGAGTCATCTAACTTTCACTACCAGTGTGGAGTGGCAGGTTGGTGAGGTAGAATACCTTCAATTTGTTTGCGAGCCCTTCTGTTTACTTGCGAGAACCCACAGGACTTAAATTCATAAATCCCAGGGGTACTCTATCGGGCAATATATATAAATAGATAACGTGCTTCCCTATCTTAAACTAATCCTACGTTAAATCTACCTTAACTTAAAAGAAACCTTATCTTTAAAAGTAGTCCTACATGGTGTAAACAAGCGTAATTCTTAACATATCAACATCACCTCACTAACTCTTAACAAAACAATAAAAGAAGGAAAGTGACCGCAAGTAATTATTTAGTTAAAGGTAAGTTCATTACAGAATACAAACGCCTGATACCAAGTTCATAGCCAGACTCCGTTCGGTAAATAGAGTGAGTATACTATACAGTTGAATTTACAACTTTCTAGTAAATAAAATCTATGTCGAATGTCTAGTTTCCCTGTTTTAGTAGAAACTTTGACTGGCTCTGCATTGCTTGGCCCATAGTCCTATTTACAGAAAATTAAGCTTTCTATAGCCAACTGAAAAACTATCTAGTTTTTAATTTAGAAGTCAACAAAGTCTGAATACAACTTCATGGGAAACGCTTGTTTCATGATCTTATATTGTTCGAACATTAATTGAATCACTTTCCAACTCTTTATAGTATCGTGAACATAGTCCTTATAGATAATTTCGGGTTTTACCAACTTCCGAATTAGATCAGTAGATTAATTTAGCTGGGTTATTGACTCGAATAAAAGAGGCTATCAGTTACCAGTATTATTTACTTGGCTACGAGAGGCTATGAGTTAGTCTCTCCATTAGATAGCTGAATAGATATTTTGACTGAAAGATTTTAAATGGTTAATCAACTCTAATCGTTTTCTTAATTGAACAACATATCTCAAATTACTAAGAGATAAAATTGCGTCAGTCATTTAGTAGGTAGGTGCAACCTTTATATTCTTAAATGACTTTACGTGAGATTTGAGATTGATACTAAATGATCAGTTAAACAAAGATTTAACCAAATATGAATTGTAACTATGAAACCCAACTAAAAATATTTATTGATCTAGATCAAACACCTTCTTTGACTGGAACTGATTCCAGTAAAGTTAAATTAAACAACCTGAAAATAAAAATCCCTACTAAAGTTCTATGTCTTGGCTTTCTAACAAGTTCTCATTCCATGATCAAATTAGAACTCCAAGATCTCCCTACTTTCCTACACATAATCCCTAACTCCCTAGTCTAAAATACACCAAAGCTTAGCAAAGGACACGCGGGTCCTATATTTAACTATACACAAAAAAAAACCCAACTTAACCAACAGAGTTTATCGGGGTGCTCCATGTCCGATGTGAAACTCTGGCTATAGCTTGCGAACCCTAACATGGGTTACCAGCCCTCGAACGCCTAACTGGTTCCTACCTAGAAAACCCTACAAAGGCAAACTCGAGAGTGCTATTCGTCCTAAAACGAACAAAACAACTCTTGGGGATTGAGTTTGTGATCCTTTCCCTAACGTAAGGACAGTTTATTATGGAAACTGAAATCGGGTCCAAGACTGTCGCAAATGAACAAAGGGCCCGCTAGGATTTAGTATCAAAACCTGTTAAGGTGATTCCAGAGGCTATTCTTGACCACATATTTCAATTGGATTTATCCATATAATCTGAAGACTGTATCGATGCCTCATTTAAGGGCTAAAATCGACCTTGGGTTCGTCTCAAGTTCCCAAGTCCCCCCTAACTGGTACTTTACTTAATGACAGCTCCACAAGAGTTTTAGATCCAGGAACTACCACTGTCTTAAACCATGTCAAGACGAACGCAATTGTCCAATATTTTAATTAAAAGGTGACTTTACTATTTTATTTACATTATGCTCAAAAACATACAAGGCAACGACTTCCAATCAATATCATGGAAAATGCCCCTGACACTTGTAGCCGAGCTCTAAACACTAATGATTACTCAAAACTAGAAGTTATTTAACACTGCCAACATGTATTGAAATTAATTTTCAGTCGGACAGAGTTTCTGCGTAAAAATAAAATATATTGAACAACCGCGGAACAAAAGCTAAAAACCCCACCTTCGCGCTCCGAGTGCCGTAGTAACCAAGTATCCCGAAACCTGCCTACACGATCCTTATATAGTTTTTCCTCTCCTCCCTCTACCCTTTCCTCAAATGCGTCTCGAAAGTCTCGAAAGTCCCGAAAAGCGCTCTAACTGACTTTCGCGACGTTCGCGACACATAGGTATAAAACTTCCCTTCCCTCGCCCCTTCTTCCTGTAAGTCTTATCGGCTGCCTGCGTAGCCGTCGCAGCGGTCGTAGGAGACTCATTTGGCCTTTCCTCCCTTACCCCTCCTTCATGTA
Source organism: Agriopis leucophaearia (assembly GCA_949125355.1). NCBI lineage: Eukaryota > Metazoa > Arthropoda > Insecta > Lepidoptera > Geometridae > Agriopis > Agriopis leucophaearia. The sequence continues at coordinate 4,142,029 of OX421289.1, forward strand.
CGTCTCATCGTGTATCTGCGTAGCTGTCGTGGGAGTCGCATTGGGGTTTTTTTCCTCCTCCCTTGCCCCTCCTTCATGTCCGTCTCATCGGCTATCTGCGTAGCTGTCGCAGGCGTCGCAGCGGTCGTAGCGGACGTAGGAATCGCAGCAGACGTAGCGGGCGTAGGAGTCGTAGCTGTCATGGGGGTCGCAGCAGTCTCAGGCATCGTAGGAGACACATTTTAGATTTGCACGACGCGTACGCTTCCGACTTAACTGTTTTTTCGCGACTACCTCTATGTACATACCTACTTATTGCCAAAGATCTCAGACAAGTTTCCTGATTTAAATGATTCCGTGCAATAAATGAGATTATTTTCTGTAAGTTTCGTGCAATATTATTAAATACGAGTATACGGAGTGTTTTGTAAAATAACAAACATAATTTGATAGTTTTACAGTGTTTTTTACTTGAGCTTTTGTCGTAAAATTACCGTCAATACAAATCTACAACAATTTGATAAAACTACATTTGGATTAGATAATCTTTAGTAAACATATTTTAGCCAAAAAGTCATCGCTTTTGTCAGAGTTTGTGTAATTTCATTGTCAAATCATTTCTAACCTCCATGTCAACATCTAAGTGAAACCCAAAACTATGTCTACGAACCAATTTAGTGTTTTTCTAAATGTTTATTTTTATCCCTATGGTTTCCAGGCTAATCAAGGACCTCTGGTACTCTGAATTGGATTCAAATGTACCCAATTATATACAGAAATTGAAAGCTTTGAGCTATGAAATACAATGGATTTAAGTTTTACATTTCAATTGTTAAAAGCTTATATCAACACACCATGTCGGAATCCGCAAGATTTACATCAAATATTTCAAAAGGACTACATTTAATACTTCAAAATAAGGTAAGACTAAAATCTCTACTGTTAATAATATAAAGAAAAGAAAGTTTGTAATTTAGATGAAAATGTACCTATACTTTCTTAACACCATGACAAAAACAAAGTCTTGCTAGTCAGCTAGCAACCAGTACATCTTTCATAATAATAAATCACTAAAATACAGCTACAATTAACAATAAGCCTCCAGATGTCTTCAGTTTCCGTGCATAGAATGACAATGTTCGTTCATTGTTACCGTAAAGTTGTTTTTATACTTGTCTCTTGGTCAAATATTGGTTAATACATCTTTTCATAATAAAATCTCCCTTTAAGCACAATTTTCAACTATTCCAATACTTTTGTTGTGTCCGATCTCTGCGCATAATCATACAAATAGAATTGGTATCTTTCCCATTGTAATACTTAAATTTCTTAATTTCCAGGCTGCATGGACATTTCTGTTTCACAGAGGAGATTCAATTGATGTCTTTTCTCCAGTTCGTCCCCAGATCCCAAAGTCAAGACTGAACGATGCTTGCTGTCCGGAAGAGTCATACTTCAGTGAATTTCTCTTTGCTTGAGTATAGAAATCTAATGTAAGCAGTAAGCTGAACTAATTAAGGTAAACTTATCCTGAATGTAATACGTTACAAAAGAGTGCCTTTGAAGGATTACTCATACTTTAGAAACAGTTAGATATGTGTATAATGTAAAGGATATGTTCCGTTACTTTGTTATTACAATAAAGTATGAGACAATAACTTTCCAAGTCAAAGTTATTTATATAATGTCCCTCAATCATTTTATTGTTAGTAGTTAAACCGTACAAACTATACAATCTCAAGTCGCAGTCTTAAATACATACCGTAGAAACCTATACTTTAATTTCATAATATTTGTGAATGTCAACGAGGTCATTTTGAACCGTCACAGCGACCCCAAAAATATTACGCAGATGCTTATTTCTTAATCGGAGTAAATTTTTCCAATAATAAATTAAATTCACAAATATTCTCTAATCTTTCTACTTTGATTGCAAGTGCAAAATTAAATTTTTCAAAATCCGTTTTCTAACAATAAATTATGAGTAAACGAATGTGTGTTTCCCTATTACAATATGTTAAAGTGTTTTTAAACCAACGCAAAAATAATCGTCAAAAACCCTCAGACTTTTAGTTTGTTAATACATTGACCATAAAGAAAATTGTCCCTTCCCCAGTAAACCCTTTCATTTGCAAAGAAAATTTGTTTGTGGGACAAATTCAATCCTAGTGAAACCACGTAAATTCCCTTTCCTACGTGAACACTCCCTGATTCACTAGAAAGCAAAGTTTACGCACTCCTTCCAAAATCAGGCGAATCCAATGTTGAAGAAGAAAAAATTCCGTATAGACGCTATATTCCACTAAAAGTCTAATAAAAGATAATTTCTTATTATTAATGGTCGGAAATTGTGAAGTGTGGAAGATTTCAATTAGCTTCTTGTAGAGTTAGGACCTTTTCGAAATCAACGTTTGTTGATGATATTATAAATTAACCCTAACACCAAATTTCTCCTTCGAAAAGATCAATTGTAGTTATGTTTGCTAAAACCCAGATTCTGAAAAACTGTCTCAAATTGTAATAATGATAACATCTTAAATCCCTTTTAAAAGAATTTAACTCTTACATAAACTCACTATATCACTCTTAATTTCATTCTATCTTTCACTATTTTAAAATTTACGGAGTATAACATTCATCTCTTGCACCGCACGACTTTAACACGCCTTACACGCTGATTTAAGAAGCTAGCACTACTCATTAAATTTGACACAAACATTTTGCACATTCTCCCTCCCTTGAATTGCATAACCTCAAAATTATCCAAAGGACCTGCTTCCATTCACAAAGATTATTTTAGTTCTTCTATTAAATACAATAAATCTCCAAAGTTGACCAATACTTATCTAATATATATTAATAATTTGAAAATAATTATAATTCTTACGTCTTTAAAACAATTCAATAATTCTCATTAGTATTATAAAGTTATACCAAATATTATACTAAAATATATACCAGATATCCTAATAATAACAAAGATACTCATAACAGAAGATTTGTCAAAAATGTATAAATATTATACCATCTAAATAAGTCAACTAACCAATTTACCTTATAAACCTTTACTATATAAAACTCACAATGCAAAATTTTTATTTTACAAGAGTACTCAAAAATATTTAGTTTCATATAATTAACTCAAAGTAACAAGTTAATCATTATACAAAAAGAACATAAAAGAAATCCTTCAAAATGATGACATTAGTATGTTCCCATTTTGTTACAAGTAATTAACATCTGTACAATTCTAAGAAAAAATTCAGTATCCTATATGACAGAAATTACAAAATAAAAGTATCCTAAATTCTAATTTAAACGTAATACTAACAGTTTTACTTATTAACTATAAGTAGTTAATCTCCACCGACCCCCAATCTATAATAATCTAAAAATCATTTACAGATAGCTTGCTTTGCCCCACGGCTTCAATTGCACGGCGATAAAAGATAATTAGTGATGATGATGATACAACAGCCTATTTCACTCCCTAAAACATCAGGTATCCGCCGGTGAAAATCCCGTCGAAATCGGCCCAGCCATTCCAGAGAACATACACACGTTGCCCTACACATATACACATACATATACCTATATATATATATATATAGATTATGAATTTTAACAATGAGTATTATTACTAAATTAACACAAACATTCTCTATAATTTTAACTATTTATCACACCAGAATAACAAATCGACCCCCTTATCTCAAACTAATATAATCTTAATTCGGTTATAGCTGGTTCACACTGTATGACAAACTGTCCGAGCATTTTTAAACTTACCTAAATCGAAGATATACAACAAGATAACGCTACTTCATAATTCTTCTATACTTCATAAAAAAACTGAATGCTGAAATGCTAAAAAAAATAAATGTTTTTTTTTTTTTTTCGATTTAAAAATTTACCTCTAAATTTCGTACAAGGATATTAGTTATCTAAACTAATACAAGCATTGTTTCTTTATTTTTTTTTTTTTTTTTTGATAACTTTTTTTTTTTTTATTAATGCATAAGTAGGTTTGCGTTCGACCACCAACTCGCCCGACACCAAACCGATGACGCGGTCCACGATGGAGCACGCCTACCCAGAAGAAACCGATTCACTCGCGATTTGGAGACACCTAGGTTGTAAACATTCGCCGATGGCAAAATAACTCAGAATAATGGAGCCAAACTAGAATCAAAAAGAATAACCAATTCCGCGACAAAATTAATAATCATATATTATTATTTTTCTACACTATCTAAAATGAGTTTAACAACGAATCTATTAACGAACTACAGAACTGTACATTATGTGTACCAGTTGTTGACTTTCTTGAAATAGAATTTACTCCTCCTTTTTACAATGCCTTAAAACTAAACAAAATACAAGCTTACACTAAAACTACACAAACAGTTAGACTGTCCATAGACTGTTGAAAGTCCAAAACAATCCAAATGCTCAAGTCCACCACCAGTTGACAGCGTACCCAACATGCCGGAGGCATTACCACGTTGAATGGCAATGCTCACACGTTGAGCCAGATAGTAGTACTAGATAGTTCCCGATCCGCAAAGCCCAATGTCTCGACCCCAAACGTCTCAAACATGTAACCATTCGCGCCGATTGTGTTGCTTTGCCGAATTAAAACTTAACCTAATTCGAAATTACATTTCTACCTAAATATACAGATTCAAATATTTAATTACCTTTTCAGTTCTTAATAATCGAATGTCATTCAGTTCTTTTTTTTTTGTAAAAACTTTTTAACAACTTACTACTCTTAACCACAACACATACTCAAATCGTCCCTATACTCAGAAAAGTTAGTTAGGAAACACAAGTGTTACCCCACGGTTTTGCCTGTCCAAACTTAAGAAAATATCTACTACATAATAAAAATTACCTCTACTGTGAAATAAATTGGTACATTTTCCCATCTCTACTTTTCATTTTAACATTCCGATCTAACAACCCACGAACCAAGGTAAACAAACACCCATACGTATGTACCTACAAACTTCCACATTAAACTTATAGAAGAATTTGTCAAACTTAACTGTCTCTTGTTCTTAAATAATAAGTACAGATAAATACCATCTAACTGAATGTTATTCGGCTCTCATTTGTAACTAAGTTCTAAATTTTTCATATATTTAATACCAGCTGAATTCCGTGGCGCCACCAAAGATTTTCCTGCCTATCTTACACTCCCTTACTAAACATAAATGGCCGAGCGAGAGTCGAACCCGCGCATGAACAGCTCCGTATCGCCACTAATAAAAAATATCCATTCCATTCCGCTTCTTAGTACCTGTAATTGTTCTACAGTCACCAGAAATACACCATCCGCGAAGACCTCAACCTTCCTACCATCACGGCTTTCGAGTACTTAACTCTAAAACTGTCCTAAGTCTATACTTATGTCAGTTACTTCCATTTTTATAATATTAATTAAGATTACCACTATCTAAACTGAAGACTACCTATAATATTTGCCTTATCTAGACTGCTAACTCAACTGGCTACCTACTTATGCTTTGTGAAATAATTTAAAACCAAGAAGCAACCTACAAAAAGGAGACATTTAGGATGTCTTAGTACAATACCTACATACTTTCTAATTAATTACACAATTATAACCTAAATTTAGTTTGCAATTTTAAATTAAAATTGTTTCCGCCTTTTTCTTAAGAAAAACAAAACATTTCAAAACATCATGGCATGCTAAAATTAACTACAACTCTATTTTCGTGATCCGGAACATCTCCTTGTTTAATTTTTCTTTTCTTTTTCGTATTCCTTCCTCGGGTAGGATAAAGTCTCTAAGCCCACACATTTTTCACCCATACCACTTATCAGATTATTTCTAATTAAACATTTAAATTCCTTGTATAATAACTAAAGTGATTAACATCAGGGTTCGCAGATATTCGACCACGAACTATTTATATTACAAATTGATCTAACTAACCTTAAGGTATTATTTACTTGTACCATTCCTGTTTACACGAGATAATTGCTCAATTCTAACTAATAATACTACCTATACAATCTTGCTGTCTACTGCATCGCCTTAGAAAAAGTATACATAGAAATCATAACACGTAGAAAATTATAGCCAATAAACGTCCGCAGCTTCACATACAATTTGTATGTATGATACAAACAGCCGTATACAATTTTAAAATCGAAACTAATTACCATTTTACCAAAACCCAACCATACCATATTTTCCCCATTCGAACATGACTAACATGACATAACCGAATACATCCTATTCCTAGTTCTTCTCCTACTTTCTTTGGTCATACATCCAGTGTCTCGTTCTTCAGCCACCTTTTATCCTAAACCTTTCGTCGTCAATTTTTCTAAATCCTTTAATCGATCATATCAAACCTATTTATTTTTTCTCAAATAGAAAAGATAAATACTTATTTCGCTTGTTCTACTATAAGTACCTTACTTAATAAAACCAAAAACTAAAAATGTTTATCCCACTATGCCTCTTTATCCACAGATCTGTACCCATATTTAAATACTAACCATCCTTAAAACATTCATTTACCGCAACCTAAAGAAGAGCCTACAGTAAGTAATGTACAGATGACTAGGCGGTATAACTCTAATAGCTCTAGCCTGCCCATCAATGAGTGAAATCTTCGAACAAAAAATATATTAAATTGTCTATGACTATGGCTGTCATTATCTATAAATAGAGTTTAAGTTTGCTTACATACGATATTAAATTAATTTTGTTAAAAGTTCTATCAACTAACTGGAAAATTGAAAACTCTACATAAAATTCGCTATTCAAAAAGATATCAAGAATTCTAACCCGGATTTTACTATTGTACAGTGCAAATTCGTTTCGCATTTAATTTTTAACTTGAGGTACGTTAAAGAATTTTTATACTTATTTACTAACCCAAATATGTCTCTTACAAGCAATTACCTCTGCACCTCTCTCAAGATTAACAAAATTCTATCTAATAAAATGCATCTATTCGTCTACTATACCTTGGGTAAAGGTCTTACAATTTTTAACGAAATTAATGAACATTTTTCAGGACCACCTGTTGAGAATTTGTCTGGAATCTATCTATATACACAAACCTACATGGCAATATTTAACATCTCTACCCAAGCTAAGAAGATTTCCCGTCCTAACGCTAAAATAATGATGATGAACTCCGCAACCAGGTATGTATCCAAACTCCAGTCTATCATCCTCGCACTTCTCAATACTCTAATACTGTTGACGATAATTAGATACCAAATTATATGACTAGCTAACTTAATTCTCCTGCTCAAGTTTTATACACAATAATCTCCTATATTGTCAACACAAATACAGTCAAATCCACATCATGGCTCTAACTATATTAATTGTTCAAATGAAGTGATTACATAGCGAAATTTGTTTTTCATCTATTATTTATAGTTCATTTTAATAAGTTATCTTTTAGTAGCTTAGTGGAAATTAACAATTGAAGGTCACGCATTGTTTCTCTCTATTAAAATAAATACGTACAAAGCAAGAATTTGTTTAGTTTCTACAAAATGCTTTGCATAACGTTCGCTTAGTAGAACGTGTTTGTTATTTACCAGTGAAGTTACTACAAACGGACCCCACTGCATTTTGTAAATGACAACCTACGCAACTTAAATACAATACATTGTAAATGATTCTGGTTAACTAACTAATACCTAACTCACTCAACTAAAATCTCACACAGTTTTGTTACGTACTCCTAAACTCTTGTCAGATTGTAATATAAAAGTATTTTATGATTTCAGATATTCTACAAAATGCCCGACACCGTTCCTGTTAAAGATGTCTCCTTCTCCGCTAAATCAACTACTTTGAAGCTCTTCACAATTGTAACGCTATTATTGTCTAATCTTATATGTAACGTACTTATGAAATAAACAGTTCTTTAGTTTTGTTTTAACTATCAAGACACTAGGCAGATATAGGCACGTAATATTGGTACAAATTCTCATAATTCCTCTTAACAGATAGTTCGAATCTACCTAGACAACTGAATGTTGTTAGCTTTTACGCTATATATACCTGTGCAAGTGTGCATTAAACAATAACCTTTCCTTCTGAATAGTTGGGTAAAATACTCCTAATTTAACCTGATGACTACCTATATGAAATTTGAAAGTTTCACCTACAATGATGGAAAACTTCTTTCAAGTAAGCGATGAAATACGTTCAGATACTCAATTTAATTTCTACTAAGTATACATATCCTAAAAAACCAGCCTCCTAACCTTTTATCTTTAGAACCTTGATTCACCTTTATACTTTGTCTACCTAATAATTGATTTATCTAACCATTCTTAAGTAATATTTATCATCTCAATCTTATTCGATCGCTCCCACGGCAGCAATTTGTCCAGGAGAACCTGGATTACATAATAATTTTCCTACCTTATCAATAAGAGACTAACTATATGACGCTAACCTGTTTAACTATATGACAACTTAGATTCTATATTTTGGTCAGTTGACCAAAATGTATCATTAAAACCCGTTGAAATAACCAAAGTTCATATCCTGAGTCACGGCTTCACCATTTTGTAACCCCCCCCCCCCCCTATATATTTTAAAAAAATACAATTATTTTATTTAATTGGGTGACGCTTAAAACCTACCCTTTTGTGAGATGATCCTATCCTATCCTATCCTAATAATGAAATATTTATAAGTTCTATCTTAATAAATTAAGACAGCTAACTACTACTTATCTACCTGAACTTAAATCTAGTACTTTGTATTGGCCAAGTGATCGTCTAGGTAGGACCTGCGTTGTGACCTATAATAACCCAAACAGTTTGAGATGAATTCCTATTTTAACTTCTGCTCTAACGACTTCATACAAAAATTTGACTAGTTAAGATCTTTACCTACAGATTATGCTCGACCTAAATTAATCTAGTATTAAGCTATTATGTTCCTAAAGAGTACCTTTTTGTGACTGAATTAGTTCCGTAACCTTAGATTGAAACTACTACCAGACTAACTATAAGGATACACGTTATCTATACAGGGCAATTTCTTATAAGTTGATTTTAACGTTTTTGTTGCAAACAAAATAAACTAAGTTGTATTGTTTTAGTTTTCTCCCATGTGGCTAGCTTATGCTGTTTCAAAGCCCCTCCTCTCGCTTGGAAAAATGGACTTCAACCTTGAACTTGGACGGTCCTCTTCCACATTTAGGGGGAGAAAACAGTTTGAATTAGGGACAAGAGGACATTATCTTTTGGCTAGTCTAAAGTCTAATATGTCTGTTTGTTCCTGAGTCATCTAACTTTCACTACCAGTGTGGAGTGGCAGGTTGGTGAGGTAGAATACCTTCAATTTGTTTGCGAGCCCTTCTGTTTACTTGCGAGAACCCACAGGACTTAAATTCATAAATCCCAGGGGTACTCTATCGGGCAATATATATAAATAGATAACGTGCTTCCCTATCTTAAACTAATCCTACGTTAAATCTACCTTAACTTAAAAGAAACCTTATCTTTAAAAGTAGTCCTACATGGTGTAAACAAGCGTAATTCTTAACATATCAACATCACCTCACTAACTCTTAACAAAACAATAAAAGAAGGAAAGTGACCGCAAGTAATTATTTAGTTAAAGGTAAGTTCATTACAGAATACAAACGCCTGATACCAAGTTCATAGCCAGACTCCGTTCGGTAAATAGAGTGAGTATACTATACAGTTGAATTTACAACTTTCTAGTAAATAAAATCTATGTCGAATGTCTAGTTTCCCTGTTTTAGTAGAAACTTTGACTGGCTCTGCATTGCTTGGCCCATAGTCCTATTTACAGAAAATTAAGCTTTCTATAGCCAACTGAAAAACTATCTAGTTTTTAATTTAGAAGTCAACAAAGTCTGAATACAACTTCATGGGAAACGCTTGTTTCATGATCTTATATTGTTCGAACATTAATTGAATCACTTTCCAACTCTTTATAGTATCGTGAACATAGTCCTTATAGATAATTTCGGGTTTTACCAACTTCCGAATTAGATCAGTAGATTAATTTAGCTGGGTTATTGACTCGAATAAAAGAGGCTATCAGTTACCAGTATTATTTACTTGGCTACGAGAGGCTATGAGTTAGTCTCTCCATTAGATAGCTGAATAGATATTTTGACTGAAAGATTTTAAATGGTTAATCAACTCTAATCGTTTTCTTAATTGAACAACATATCTCAAATTACTAAGAGATAAAATTGCGTCAGTCATTTAGTAGGTAGGTGCAACCTTTATATTCTTAAATGACTTTACGTGAGATTTGAGATTGATACTAAATGATCAGTTAAACAAAGATTTAACCAAATATGAATTGTAACTATGAAACCCAACTAAAAATATTTATTGATCTAGATCAAACACCTTCTTTGACTGGAACTGATTCCAGTAAAGTTAAATTAAACAACCTGAAAATAAAAATCCCTACTAAAGTTCTATGTCTTGGCTTTCTAACAAGTTCTCATTCCATGATCAAATTAGAACTCCAAGATCTCCCTACTTTCCTACACATAATCCCTAACTCCCTAGTCTAAAATACACCAAAGCTTAGCAAAGGACACGCGGGTCCTATATTTAACTATACACAAAAAAAAACCCAACTTAACCAACAGAGTTTATCGGGGTGCTCCATGTCCGATGTGAAACTCTGGCTATAGCTTGCGAACCCTAACATGGGTTACCAGCCCTCGAACGCCTAACTGGTTCCTACCTAGAAAACCCTACAAAGGCAAACTCGAGAGTGCTATTCGTCCTAAAACGAACAAAACAACTCTTGGGGATTGAGTTTGTGATCCTTTCCCTAACGTAAGGACAGTTTATTATGGAAACTGAAATCGGGTCCAAGACTGTCGCAAATGAACAAAGGGCCCGCTAGGATTTAGTATCAAAACCTGTTAAGGTGATTCCAGAGGCTATTCTTGACCACATATTTCAATTGGATTTATCCATATAATCTGAAGACTGTATCGATGCCTCATTTAAGGGCTAAAATCGACCTTGGGTTCGTCTCAAGTTCCCAAGTCCCCCCTAACTGGTACTTTACTTAATGACAGCTCCACAAGAGTTTTAGATCCAGGAACTACCACTGTCTTAAACCATGTCAAGACGAACGCAATTGTCCAATATTTTAATTAAAAGGTGACTTTACTATTTTATTTACATTATGCTCAAAAACATACAAGGCAACGACTTCCAATCAATATCATGGAAAATGCCCCTGACACTTGTAGCCGAGCTCTAAACACTAATGATTACTCAAAACTAGAAGTTATTTAACACTGCCAACATGTATTGAAATTAATTTTCAGTCGGACAGAGTTTCTGCGTAAAAATAAAATATATTGAACAACCGCGGAACAAAAGCTAAAAACCCCACCTTCGCGCTCCGAGTGCCGTAGTAACCAAGTATCCCGAAACCTGCCTACACGATCCTTATATAGTTTTTCCTCTCCTCCCTCTACCCTTTCCTCAAATGCGTCTCGAAAGTCTCGAAAGTCCCGAAAAGCGCTCTAACTGACTTTCGCGACGTTCGCGACACATAGGTATAAAACTTCCCTTCCCTCGCCCCTTCTTCCTGTAAGTCTTATCGGCTGCCTGCGTAGCCGTCGCAGCGGTCGTAGGAGACTCATTTGGCCTTTCCTCCCTTACCCCTCCTTCATGTACGTCTCATCGTGTATCTGCGTAGCTGTCGTGGGAGTCGCATTGGGGTTTTTTTTCCTCCTCCCTTGCCCCTCCTTCATGTCCGTCTCATCGGCTATCTGCGTAGCTGTCGCAGGCGTCGCAGCGGTCGTAGCGGACGTAGGAATCGCAGCAGACGTAGCGGGCGTAGGAGTCGTAGCTGTCATGGGGGTCGCAGCAGTCTCAGGCATCGTAGGAGACACATTTTAGATTTGCACGACGCGTACGCTTCCGACTTAACTGTTTTTTCGCGACTACCTCTATGTACATACCTACTTATTGCCAAAGATCTCAGACAAGTTTCCTGATTTAAATGATTCCGTGCAATAAATGAGATTATTTTCTGTAAGTTTCGTGCAATATTATTAAATACGAGTATACGGAGTGTTTTGTAAAATAACAAACATAATTTGATAGTTTTACAGTGTTTTTTACTTGAGCTTTTGTCGTAAAATTACCGTCAATACAAATCTACAACAATTTGATAAAACTACATTTGGATTAGATAATCTTTAGTAAACATATTTTAGCCAAAAAGTCATCGCTTTTGTCAGAGTTTGTGTAATTTCATTGTCAAATCATTTCTAACCTCCATGTCAACATCTAAGTGAAACCCAAAACTATGTCTACGAACCAATTTAGTGTTTTTCTAAATGTTTATTTTTATCCCTATGGTTTCCAGGCTAATCAAGGACCTCTGGTACTCTGAATTGGATTCAAATGTACCCAATTATATACAGAAATTGAAAGCTTTGAGCTATGAAATACAATGGATTTAAGTTTTACATTTCAATTGTTAAAAGCTTATATCAACACACCATGTCGGAATCCGCAAGATTTACATCAAATATTTCAAAAGGACTACATTTAATACTTCAAAATAAGGTAAGACTAAAATCTCTACTGTTAATAATATAAAGAAAAGAAAGTTTGTAATTTAGATGAAAATGTACCTATACTTTCTTAACACCATGACAAAAACAAAGTCTTGCTAGTCAGCTAGCAACCAGTACATCTTTCATAATAATAAATCACTAAAATACAGCTACAATTAACAATAAGCCTCCAGATGTCTTCAGTTTCCGTGCATAGAATGACAATGTTCGTTCATTGTTACCGTAAAGTTGTTTTTATACTTGTCTCTTGGTCAAATATTGGTTAATACATCTTTTCATAATAAAATCTCCCTTTAAGCACAATTTTCAACTATTCCAATACTTTTGTTGTGTCCGATCTCTGCGCATAATCATACAAATAGAATTGGTATCTTTCCCATTGTAATACTTAAATTTCTTAATTTCCAGGCTGCATGGACATTTCTGTTTCACAGAGGAGATTCAATTGATGTCTTTTCTCCAGTTCGTCCCCAGATCCCAAAGTCAAGACTGAACGATGCTTGCTGTCCGGAAGAGTCATACTTCAGTGAATTTCTCTTTGCTTGAGTATAGAAATCTAATGTAAGCAGTAAGCTGAACTAATTAAGGTAAACTTATCCTGAATGTAATACGTTACAAAAGAGTGCCTTTGAAGGATTACTCATACTTTAGAAACAGTTAGATATGTGTATAATGTAAAGGATATGTTCCGTTACTTTGTTATTACAATAAAGTATGAGACAATAACTTTCCAAGTCAAAGTTATTTATATAATGTCCCTCAATCATTTTATTGTTAGTAGTTAAACCGTACAAACTATACAATCTCAAGTCGCAGTCTTAAATACATACCGTAGAAACCTATACTTTAATTTCATAATATTTGTGAATGTCAACGAGGTCATTTTGAACCGTCACAGTACGAAGGGTTAGGAAGTGTTTAGTAAAAAAAACCGTTTTAGGATTGCACTATTATGTATTCTGTGACATGACAGCACGTCAGAAGTGAAAACTTAAGAAGTAATTCACCTATTCTACAAGAGATGGCACTGTTTTAAAATACACGGTACAGCGTGACAATGACGCAAATTCCATGATTTTTGTTCACCTAAAAGTGCACAACGCACCTAATGACCTACTTTAAAAAAACTTATTCTTAAAGGCCAAAGCTGATGCTCCTCCACCGAGGATCGACATTCCCGAGCTGGTGGCGATCGCAGAGAAGTACAATAAGACTGTCCCGCAAATCAACTTGAGATACCTGGTAACAAAGATATTCAAATGACACGGGGATTACTCACGTATAATTAAGCCGGTTACTCCGACTATAGTTTCAACCGCATTCGATCAGCAGCCGTTGTCGTCGATAAGCGGTGCAAGCGAGATGCAGCCGCGCGCGCGCATTCACCTTGAAAAATACCGCCGAATGGGGTTGAAACCACTGAAGTGAGAATTTTTTTCGTTTAGGTTGAAACTATAGTCGGAGTAACCGGCTTAATCATACGTGAGTAATTCCCGTGTGATATACTTAAATAAAATCGTTTTTTAAGAGTTTATAATGTTGTCAACGTTATGGCAGAAAGTAACAAATTCACATTTTGGTTTTAGATAGGTAGTTGAATATATAAATTAGTATAATGTAATTTTGGAAACATGATTGGTTCTCGATAGAATATTTCAGCGAAAGCAGGCCTTCCAAAACACGTTTTTAGTTTTTTCTCCGAGTCTAGAAGTTCTTGACAATTCATTTTTTCATATTCTAATGGTCATTTATATAATGTAATTTAATGTAATTTTATTATTTAACATTAAAATAGATCTTGAGTATTTTGGAGTTTTTTTAGGTTTGTCGCTTTCGTTATTTAGTTCTGAGGAGGGTGCCAACTCGTGCGTATCTCTTCCTGCAGGGGTATTTTTGTGACTGTTTTCGCAGGGGCAAAAAATTGATTAGAGACTTTGATCTATCTACACTAATATTATAAAGAGGAAAGATTTGTACCTATTTTTGTATGTTTGTATGTTTAGGTTTAGGTTTAAAGACATTTATTCTCACATAAGATATATAACATCACTTCCGTGAGAACACTGCTAACAACACATTTATAAATACAGTTCGTCGTCGCAAGATTAAGCTTAATAAACATCACAACAAAACATATTAGAATAAAATTATATAATATAATATGCAACACATATCCATGTAATTTCCCACCCAACACATTTTACTAGCATTTTTACGTTGTGAGAACATACTCGGCAAGTCGCTTTTTAAATGTGTTGAATGAGTTTACATTTTTAATTTCCGAGGGTATTTTGTTATAAAGGCACGCTCCTTCAAAAGTAATCATAGTTTTGCCGTAGTTGGTTCGAATCTTCGGCAGAACAATGAAGCTACCGCGGCGAGTGCAGGGATAAGAAACATTTTGTTTCCGTTTCGCAAACAGCAAGTTTGTGTGGACGTTTTTATTCATTGTTTTTCGTATAAACATACAACTGTTATAGATGTATAGTTGTTTTATTGTCATTAATTTGGTTTCTTTATAGATTTTTTTTGTTTGTGTGAGGTAATGGTAGTTAAATAAAATTTTGATGATTTTATTTTGTAATATTTGCAGTTCCGCTATTCTTGTTTTCACCGCACTTCCCCAGACTTCGACAAGGTATAGCAGGTGCGGCTTCACAAGTGCATTATAAATTGTGAGACGTAGCTTACGTGGAATGCATCGCACAATGTTACGAAGGGATCCGCGAAGTGTGATCAGTTTCGTTTTGATACTGTCGATGTGGGATTTCCATGTAAGATGGGTGTCCATGTGTAAGCCGAGGTATTTTTCACTGATTTTTTCTTGCAAGGGCACATTATCAATTGTGAGCGGTGAATGCGTAGGTATTAACTTATTTTTGGCTTTGAAAATAATGTAGCAGGTTTTAGATATATTAATGGTCAGTAGATTATATTGAAACCAATTATAAAGTATTTCCAGGTCGTTTTGAGCTCGACACACAATGTCATGTATTGATGGACCAAAATAAAACAGGCATGTGTCATCAGCATACAGAGTAATGTGTCCGCTAAGACCTAATTCATGCATGTTGTTAATATAGATTAAAAAGAGCAAAGGACCCAAAATAGAGCCTTGTGGAACTCCGCACGTTATAGGCTGTGGGCCACTTTGAAAGAGACCATCAATTTTAACTACTTGTGATCTTGTTGTTAGGTAAGATTCAAACATTTTCAAAGCTTTTCCAGCAATTCCAATAGCCTGTAGTTTTTTTAAGAGTAGTTTGTGGCTAACTGTATCAAAGGCTTTTTTTAAATCAATATAAACACCTAGGACTATATTCTTTTTGTCTAAATTATGTTTTATTTTAGTAATAAGATCAATAGTTGCAGTAAGTGTGTTACTTTTAGATCTAAACCCGTATTGACGCTTAAAAATAAAATTGATGGACTCTAAAAATTTATCTAATCTCGTATGTAGTAATTTTTCAAAGATTTTCGACAATACTGGCAACACTGAGATAGGTCGGTAATTACCAGGGTCGGTTTTCGATCCTGATTTGTAAATGGGGCTAAGTTTCGCTATTTTTAATGAATCGGGGAATATGCCATCAAGTAAGAGTTTATTAATGCATTCTGTTAAATTTTTTGTTATCAAATATTTTATACATTTTATTACTTTCGTACTTATACCATCTAGGCCAACACTGCAATTAGGGTCAAGATTATTAATTATGTTTAAAATTTCATTATCAGTACATGGTTCGAAACTATGGAGTTGTAGATTTTGTGTGGAAGATTGTGTTAAAGCATGACTATAATTATTGTGAAATTCATTTGGTATTTCTTCTGCTAAACGTGACCCTATAGTAGAGAAGTAGTCATTAAATATTTGTGCTATATCTCGCGGATTAGTAATATCATTTGAGTCAACTACAAGTTTTGAAGGAGCGCACGTTTGTTTAATTTTATTGTTTGCTAGGTTATTCACTAGATTCCACATTTTCTTTGGTTTCTTATTGCATTTGTCAAATTCTTTGTTGTAGTATGAATCTTTGGTGTCTTGGATTAGCCTGGCTACTTTGTTTCTCTTAATGTGAAGTTTTTCTTTTAAGTTATCATCGTTCGGATTCTTTTTTAGTTCTGTCCATAAAATGTTCCTTTGGTTTATTTCATTTAATATATCTTTGTTTATCCAGTCATTTTGTGGTTGATTAAGTATTTTAGTTTTCTTCACTTTGCTGTCTTGTGTGCACTTTTTAAGTAGTTCTTCTAATGTGTTGAAATCACCATTTATATCTTGTAGTCCCGATCCTTCTACTAATTGAAATAACTTTTTGTAATTAATGGCTTCGTAATGAGAGTATATTTTTGGTGGGCATTTTGTTTTCTTCATCTCTAAGTATATTTGTTTGTGGTCAGACAATGAAGAATTTACAGTAATCATATGGAATTTGTCGTTTTTTAAATTGGTACTAACATGGTCCAATATTGATTTTTTTGTATCACCTGCTCTGGTACAGTATTTCTTGCTAATTTTATTTATAATCTTATGTCCTGATTCCTTCAAAAGTTGTTTATACTGTTCAGTTTTTTTGTTCTTAGTTAATAAATCAATGTTGAAATCACCAAAGACAATTGCTCTATTTCTGTGTTCCAGTTGTGACTCATATTCCTCGAGGAATAGTTTAAAATCTGTATTCCCAGGATTGTACACTACACCTACCTCCAATGCGTATTTTTCTAGCTTTATCCACAAGTAATTGTTACCTCCGGTGTATTTTGACTCTGACAAACTATGTTTGATATTATTGTGGACATATGCTGATACTCCACCTCCACCAATATCAGATCTATAATTGTAGTAGTGAGTGTAGTTTGGGAGTCGAAATTGTAATGCTTGAGCTTCCGAGCGAATCCAAGTTTCTGTTAATATAATTATATGCACTGTATTCGGTATTGCTCTTATAATACACTTCAGTTCGTCAAATTTGCCTTTTTTACGAATACTTCGAGCGTTGAGGTATAAGAATGTAAAACGTGATTTGTTGGTTGGGAAATTTTGGTAACAGTCTAGTATTTCGTAAGTATTACAATTAGCAGCATCATTTCCGGTATTAGTACTCAATGATTGTAGTTTTTTGGAGTCGTGTTTAAAATAGTCGGAGTACCGTTAACATATTTGATAGTAAGGTCTTTCTCGCCATCACTTTCACGACGCTTCAGATCATCTTTTAGACTTTTGAGGTAGTTTTGTTGAGCTGGAGTTTGGTCTGAGTAAATCTTCAAGCCATCTGGCAACTTACCCTTGTTACGTAACAGTTCTTTGGCAGGTTCGGATGAGTCAAAACATATCTTAACGCTGCGGTTTTTACCCGGATTTTGTTTACCAATTCTGAAAACTTTGATTGGTTTGGGCAGGCTCAGGAGAGAGATGACATTCAACACACTAGCTTCATCTTGTGCCATTTTTTCTTCTGCTCGAGAGGCAGTCGACTCGAGCAATCCTACAAGAATTATATTCTTTTCTCTATTCTTACGATACTGCATCTCTTGAATTACTTGCTCACTTAGGCCTAATTGGTTTTCTGATTTGAGAGATGTGGTTTGAGCCGAATGTTTTATGGTATTAAGGTCTTTTTCGAGTGACTTAATTTTATTTTCACCGAGAGTGACTGACTCTTCAAGTCTCGTGACATGATTTTTAATATCTTTCTGCTCCGACAACATGCTAGAGGTCGATGACTTAATGTCGTTGATCTGTGTCATCACTCCATCCACCTTGTCCCGAATTATGTTTATTGATTGGTCGGTAGAAGACTTCATTTCAGAAATTTGAGATTTTATATCAGAAATACTGTCTTGCATCTTTTGCATTATCTGTTCATTCGAGTTAACGTATTTTTCTAGTAGGGAACTGATACGTGTCATCTCCGATCGCATTTCCGTAAATTCATTAGAGCTATGACCATGATCTGGCCACTTACGTTTGATGCGTTGAGTAATATTCTCGTCCACGTTAAGATGACTTATTTTCGACAAGTCTGGTTGAGATCCACCGGCACTCATACTGCAAGTCGGCCGAGTTGGCGATCTCTGGACGCTCATTTTAGCATGTGTGTCTTACCACCAAACAGTACACCGCGCAAATTCAACTACACTTACTATAGGAAAGTTTTAGTTTGGTGAAAGACTTTACTGCATGACTGTACACAGTACGCAATGCAAGGCGTCACAGGCGCGAGGGAGACAAAAATATCAACCGATTGTTCTCGCAGAGGTGAAGGCGGGTTGCAGGTACAACGGCAACGTACTTGCCGTAGTATGATGAATGATGCGCAGGCACAAAACGGTCTACACTTGTTTAACACTGTTCTTCAATATAATGCCTAAACATCGAACGTCGTAATGGTTTAAATTGAATGCTACGAGTTTATTATTATTTTAAGTAAAATTGACACACGTCTGTACGAGGCGACGAACGAACTACGAACCCCGTGTAATGTTTGTAATGAATAGGCTCCGAAACTACTGAACCGATTTGAAAAATTCTTTCACTGTTGGGAAGCTACACTATCCCCGGGTGACATAGGCTATATTATATTTTGTAGCGAGGCCGAAGGCCGAGCTTACACTCGTGCGAAGCCGGGGCGGACGGCTAGTAATATATAGTTTGGATCTGTCTTTAAACTCGAGCTAGTACCGAAAAAAGTTTGCCGAAAACGGAAGGGGGTGAGGTAAACACATATTGCACCCACTGACATATTTTTACTAGTTCTACAAACGCACACTTCAATATTGAGCGCACACAACTGCAAATGATGTGCTCAAAATGTATACGAAAGGACGACCGAGGGGTAGGGAGGGGTGTAAGTGCTAAAGAGGAAACTGTAGGTACGTATAACGCTGTAAACTGTGGATATGACGATTAGCGACCCTTAAATTGATAATTTTTCTAAGAGATGTTTTCTCACAGGTGGAGTTAGGAGTGATTCCGATCCCCAAGACCACAACCAAGTCCCGCGTGGAGCAGAACATAGCTGTCTTCGACTTCCACCTCACCGAGGAGGAGAAGACTCTCCTGAAGAGCTACGACAGGGACCAACGCACCATCCCCGTGAAACACTGGCTCGAATCAAAGTATTACCCGTTCAAGAAATGAACAATAAATACATCTAACTAGAAGTGTTTTGTCTTATTTTAAACTAGCTGCGCCTCGCGGTTTCACCCGCGTGGTGATGAAAATCGGTGATGATGATGAAAAATAGCCTATGGCATAATCCAGGACATAAGCAATGTATATTCCAATTTTCATCCAAATCCATCCAGCCGTTTCTGCGTTATTGAGTAACAAAATTCCATCCATAGTTCCATATACGAGGGGTGATCCAAAAGTAATGATAATCAGTTATTTCTAGTGCACACAAAAATACACAAAAAATATCAGTCACTTGCTCAGTTACCCACTAGTTCAGGAAAAAAATATCATATAAATAGGCCACGATTCCCGGGAGCTACATTCATTTGAATACGGACTGTCAAGGAGTGAACATCAAAATGGAAAAACACGAAATCAGAGCTGTCATTAAATACCTCTGCTTGAAAAAAATATCTACCAAAGACATACACAGCGACTTGGTGGAAACATTAGGGGACTCTTCTTCTCCATATTCCACAGTTGCACGCTGGGCTAAGGAGTTTAAGCTGGGAAGAACATCGACGGAAGACGAACACCGCGAAGGACGCCCATCGACGTCCCTCACTGAAGAAAATGTGAAAAAAGTTGAAGAAGTTGTATTGGAAGATCGAAGAGTGACTATCAGGCATGTAGCTGAGGTCACAGGGCTCTCATATGGCAGCATTCAACGAATCCTTGCAAACGAATTGCATATGAGAAAGGTCTCCGCGCGTTGGGTACCGAAAATGTTAAACGACGAGCAAAAGAAGAAACGAGTCGACATGTCAAGAGCAAATCTCGAAAAGTTCAAGGCAGACAAGGATAATTTTTTGTCACGTTTTGTGACCATGGACGAGACCTGGATCCACCATTTTGATCCTGAAACAAAACAACAATCGATGACATGGAAACGATCCGATGAACCGACGCCGAAGAAATTCAAAGTGTCAAGCTCAGCAGGGA
The DNA here is from genome assembly GCA_949125355.1 of Agriopis leucophaearia. Classification (NCBI taxonomy): domain Eukaryota; kingdom Metazoa; phylum Arthropoda; class Insecta; order Lepidoptera; family Geometridae; genus Agriopis; species Agriopis leucophaearia. The sequence continues at coordinate 4,162,750 of OX421289.1, forward strand.
AGGTTATGGCGTCTGTTTTTTGGGACGCTGAAGGAATAATCATGGTGGACTACTTGGAAAAGGGGGCCACTATTACAGGCTCCTACTATGCAGAACAAATAAGAAGATTGCGAGAGGCTATTAAGGAGAAAAGGCGAGGCAAACTGCGGGCTGGAGTACTGTTCCATCAAGACAACGCACCGGTTCACAAAGCTGCAATTGCCATGGCTGCCATTCAGGAAGCGGGCTTTGAGCTGGTGGAAGACCCCCCCTATTCACCAGATCTAGCCCCCAGTGACTTCTATCTCTTTCCACGACTCAAGGAACACCTCCGAGGCAAGAAATTTGACGATGATAGCGACGTGATGGCCGCGGTTGAGGACTTTTTTGAGAGTCAAGATAAAGATTTTTTTCTAAGGGAATTTTAGGTTTAGAAAAGAGATGGACTAAATGTATAGACTTGCTAGGAGACTATGTTGAAAAATAAATTTATTTTTTTATTTTATTCATTGTGTTTATTATTGATTATCATTACTTTTGGATCACCCCTCGTACATCCATCCAAACTTTCACATAATTATATGATATCAGATATGATATGATGATAGTGTGATTAGCGACCCGCTCTAGTTTCGCAAGGGTATACGTTCGTAACCGATTTCAAAAAAGGAGGACGGTTCTATGTTCTACTGTATTTTTTAACCGGCGTCCAAAAAGGAGGAGGCTATTCGACTGTTTTGATTTATAATCTTTATTAAGTACCACAGAACTTTCGACTGGGTGAACCGATTTGATGATTCTTTTATTATTTGAAAGCTGGTGATTCCCGTGTCAGTACGACATCCGGCTGCAGAATTAGTGCGGCCATCGAGTTTTTGCTTAAAACCAAATTTTTACGCATATGTATGATAAGGAGAATATATATCAACCGGAGTGGCAATCAAAAAGTGGCCGCTAGTATTTTTAATCAAATTAAGTATTGTTAATTAATTAATGGAAAAAAATTCATTCGGGTTTTTTTTTTATTATATGGGGAAATATTTATTTCTGGAATATGTACAAAGGTATATTAAATGAAGCAAACACAAAACAGCCTTAAATAATCTAAAAATCTAAAACAAGATTTTGTCCGTGTGGTTTTTACATAAAATATCGTCCAGTTCACGGCAATATAAGAAAAAAATAGCTTTAATTTATGTAGAGCTCAGCGCAGCAACGTACAAAAATATTTAGTAGTTTACGAGATATAGCGGTATGAAAGAGCTTTGTGTCTACTACGAGTAGGTATAGATAGGTACGCAGCGCGCCGCTGTTACTTTTCAGTTACTACTAGGTATTTATACAATTATTAGGGGGAGGCCTATGTTCAGCAGTGGACGTCTTTTGGCTGATGATGATGATGATTTATACAATTACAATTATCCCTGGAGACAGGGTCCTAGAATACTGCTTCGGTATCCCCTGCCCGTCGGCGTCGTAAGAGCCGACTAAAGTGGGACCTTTGGGCTCGTGGGTGTTCAAATTTAGGGATTTGACCTCCCATTCAGCAAGCCCAGGGAAGACAACGGCTTGGTGTGGCCCACGCCATTGTAAAGGAAAGGAACGGAAATGAAAAACCATTTTCCAGTGAGAGTTGCTTCAAGCAAAGTGCTAGGGTACCGGTGCGTTCCTATGGAGATCCCGGTGCCCTCCGACTAGCACAGAAGTCGGCCACCGAGGTGGTTTTAGTGGGTGCAATCTCACATAGCCCGGCTGCACCCCAATGCAACTGGGTATCTTTTGAAGATTTCCCCCCCGTCAAAAAAAAAGGTATTTATACAATTCACTCGGGTTATATTTTTGTCATTATTTAATGTAGTTTTTATTTTATTGCAAATAAGTCCGCATTTGACCACCAACATCAAATCTCAGCATATGCATCGTTGCGTAGCGACATTTTTTATGACCATTTGGAAGCCCTAACCCTCAAAAATCTTTCGGTCTTAGTTCGGTGTGTTTTGGGTGTAAAAGATACAATAAAAAAATTAAACTATTTATGGTTTTTAACCGACTTCCAAAAAGGAGGAGCTTATCAATTCGTCAATTTTTTTTCTGTTTGTTATCTCAGAACTTTTGACTGGGTGAACCAATTCTGATGATTGTTTTTTATTTGAATGCTGGTGCTTCCCATTTGGTCTCAATTCAATATGGTCCAGTTCTGATGAAGTTGGTTTTTTATATTGTTATTCACACATTTATTTGTGTTCTTAAATTTAAGTTTTTTTACAATATCTATATAAAAACAAAATATTCAAAAAAAACTTAAACCTAGGGTGCCGCCGGCAGCGGGGCAGGGCCCAAGCTACCGGTGGTTAGGGCTGCAGAGTGAGGAACCTCCTGACAATGCGTGCCGTGTCCAGGATGACCGCCTTCTGCATCTGACCCTTGACCCAACCGTCTAGCGAGAGCCTCTTAAGGTGGTGGTGGTCCTCTTATATTGTTTATTATTAAATATGTAGTATACCTACATATTTATTGGTACATGGTTTATTTTTCGGTAAACACATATGTATGTAAAAAATACTTTAAAATCTGGAAATCCTCTTCTTAAGTAGCGACCTACGGGAAATTTAAGGAAAAAGATGGTATAATATGTAACAGTTTGCTGACTTTCCTTTTCTTTTGTAAGTATTTTCCCCTTCGCATTCAACTCAAAAAATAACCAAATCTTGCCAAAAGTCAATGACTCTACGTAACTTTACAATAGTTTTCCCCCTGAAAACATTATGATCTCTTTGCTTCACGAAAACCTGTTCTATTCCTTAGCCGATCAAGTTGAAAAAGCGTTGTGTGAAATCTTGGCGCCACCCAGACATGGCTACGCCAACGAAAAATATCTGGAGATTATCTCACGAGAACAGAACATTCCATTTCCATCTTTATGTTAACACGCTAAAATATAAAATCCAGTAAAGTGGTATTAAATGGCTACAACATAGTAACAAAACGCATAGCATTTGTTATTGAAAAGTCAATACTGAAACTACACATTTCTGCCAGGCCACAATCAACTTTAGGTTAGAAATTTAGCTTACAAATTTGCTTGACTTACGCTGGTAGTTGAGCCGTTTTTCAGTCGCGGTCTGGGAAAGCGCCTTGGCGCCAGACGGGCGGCCGCCATTGTTTTCTTCGCGGTGATTCGGCATCGGGCGTTTTGCCCATACAGCCTGCTTCCGTGTTACTATTAAATGGCCTAATTTACTGTTATGACCACCCCAAGTTTGCCAATTGGGGTGCTGCGGCCTTTCTTCTTCCGTTTATCTTTATTTTGAAAGCATTACTTAATACCTACTTATAGTTAACTTAGGTACTCCATAGCTGCTTTGAGAACATTAGTAGATTAATTATTAATGAAGGCAAAGGCGCAAACATTAGGTAATACAGTATAACTACATATTTGAGCCTTTCGGGGTTGAAAGTTAAGGATGTGAAGGCCGGGCGCCAAAAGTATTAAACTAAAAGGGGTGTCATATGTTTAACGTGTGTATCTATGTATATTTCTGTACCCTTAGTACAAGATTTGGCAGTTTTCGAAAACTTTTTTCGTTTCCGTATTGTCCCATACATTTTAGTAAAGCGCCTCTAGCGGAAACGCGGATGAACTAAAATCGGTAGTAATCGGCAGTATAGGTTGCTTCGCTCAAATACGAAAAATAGTTTCGAATAGCTTTCAGCCCAGCAATGTATGCATCAAAACGAAAACGAAAAAGTTTTCGAAAACTATCAAATCTTGTACTAAGGGTACTGTGTGTTTATTTGTGTCTGTCTGTGGTAACATTGCTCACAAACGGCCAAACCCATTGATTTGACAGCCCCGTTAGCTCAGTTGGTAGTGTACCTGCCTTCTGCGCTTGGGGGCGTGGATTCGATTCCCACCTAGGACAATCATTTGTGTGATGAACATTTGTGTTTGTTCTATGTCTGGGTGTTAATATCTATTTAAGTATGTATTTAAAAATATATTATGTATAGTATATCAGTATCTGGCAGTCATATTACAAGCTTTGCTTAGTTTGGGGTCAGATGACCATGTGTGCAACAATGTCCCAGATATTTATTATTATTAGATATTTATTTAGTTTTGACGTGAATACCTTTTTTATGGTGGGTGGCAATTCAAAAAACTGATTATTATAAAATCGGGGATTCAGTTTGTTGCTGCAGCTACATATCTATCATCTACATCCAAAATATAATTACACCACTCAATAGATAAAAGATCAAGGAATTTGTAACGTTGAGTGACACATACTAACTGAAGCCCATGACTTCGTCCGCGTAGCGCAAAGTACACGTATTCACGTAAAACAGACGGCCGTGCTCCCGACGCAGCCACATCCAATTTGATCAAGGTCAAAAACTGAACCAGCTGCCTTATTATGGATCTTTGATCGGGATCGCGAGTGTCAAAACTTTGACACTTGAAAGGGGTTACGCAAAAAAAAAGCGTTGTCTATTTCCAATTTCGTAGGTGACGAAATACGAAATGAGGATCAGTAAAGTAATAGCAAATTCAATAGAATTAGTACTCACTTTATTCTTCATGACATAAGAATAATATGTCTTTTTGAATAATCCAAATCGGACCATTACTTACGAAGATATTAAGTAACTAGCCGTCCGCCCCGGCTTCGCACGAGTGTAAGCTCGGCCTTCGGCCTCGCTACAAAATATAATATAGCCTATGTCACCCGGAGATAGTGTAGCTTCCTAACAGTGAAAGAATTTTTCAAATCGGTTCAGTAGTTTCGGAGCCTATTCATTACAAACATACAAAAATAGGTACAAATCTTTCCTCTTTATAATATTAGTGTAGATGTAGATAAACATTATGCCGTTCCTGCCGCTAAAAGTAATGGACGCAGGGCGTGTGACGTCACCGAGACGGTCGCCGCCAGTTAACCATTGGCAGCTATAAGGCGCGCAGTGTTTTGGGTTGTTAATTGTGACTTTGATACAAATTAAGTGCCCGATTTGTGTCTAATTCATCTTTTTAATTATCTACAAATATTGTATAGTGCCGAAATGTACAAACACTTCTTTTAAAACGCCAGAAAAACTATTTTTTTACGTGCCAAGAGATCCAAAACTTCGTAAAACTGGTATTTTATTGTAAAAAGAGATATAAAACTCCACCCACTACCCATTGCTGTGAAGATCATTTCGATGTAAGTACCTACTTCCATAACTATGCCTACATTATCTACCTATTATTTAGTTGATATGGAAATAAGTTGGTACCTTCTATTATGTGTAGTGTATTTATGTATTCTCTTATTTTAAGCCTGCTGTCGTAATAAAAACTTACTTTTACCCTACTTACTTTTTCTGCAATTTGTGGATAAACCTACGTACAGCTCGCGCGATAAAAGTTTGGCTTTGACCGTTATTGCGCAGAAATCAGGGTGCAGGGCGGGTGTGTAGGCGCACGCGGTGCTCTGATTGGCGCTCCAGTCGTTCCCTGCTTCTCGCATGCGCAGTAATCCCCTCCACCCGAAGGTCAAAGCCAAACTCTTATCGCGCGAGCTGTATCTACCAATTCACCCGTTTCCATTTCTATGTAGGTAATATTTCAAGATCATTTTTGGAAGTCGGATAAAAATACATTAAAAAAAACGTTGGTTAAATGGGGGCTCCCTTTAGTTTTAACTGTTGACTATATTATTATTTCTTAATTAATCCGCCGTTAACATTACGGACCCGGACCCGGGTAGGTCCTAAAACTGCGACCAGAACCACCGGAGGATGGGCAGCAGCGTCCTAATAGTACACGGTGAACGTACTGCGATCCACAAGCCGCCTGCCAAGCGTGGGGATTATGGCAACACCCCTCTCTATGAGGGAGGAGGCCTTGTCCAACAGTGTACGTTAATTGGCTGATGAAGTGAAACATTACGGGCCTTAATTAAGAACGTCACTCAAGTTGATCTATGCTCAAAAATTCTCTCTCAACTTCTGGCTGACGGCAATCCTCACACGCAAAAACGAGACAGCGCAATTTTAAGCATAGGCTAACTTGAGTAAGTTTTTAAGTAAGGCCATACATATTTTGTGAAAATGTCTACTGGGTATGCTTTACGGGTCGAAAGAGGCAGGACAGACAGACGGACGGACCGACAGCGTAGGCTTAGTATAGGGTCCTGTGTGTACGGAACTGTGTGTGTTTGGGTACGGAATCGTAAAAAAGAAATTTAATTATACTCAGATGTCTTTTCAACCAAAGAGAATGTAGTGCCTGTCGTAGTGCTACGCTGCTACGCCAAGTCTACGCCATGCGTTCTGAAATTCTGTCAACTTTGTTGACGACTATTGTCAGCTTCCTATTTATATATATTTTATTTATTTACATTTACTTTACTAATTCTATTCTGCGGTCCATGTAAATTCAATGGAACCACGTGTTTTAGGCGTTTAAGATGTGAAAATTAATATATTGTGACCCCCTTTTTGGATTTATGTATGGGACATAATGCTGGTCAGCTCGGGCCTAGCGTTTTTCATTTTAAATTTGGTCGTTTGCGAATTTTATGATGAATACGAATATTCTGATGGATACAGTGATAACTCTTACGGCGGTTATACTGAAGGTCAGTAAAGGTTTTAGAAACGTAAAAACCCGGCCAAGTGCGAATCGAACTCGCGAACTTTTTTATATTGATAATTATGTATGAGAGAGAGGTCCCTGAGAAAAAGCCTGTGTCCCAGCAGTGGGAACATGATAGGCTGAAATGATGATGATGAATATCTGTGGTCTGTAGTAGAGCAAAATGAAAATGATACGCTTGAGCTTGAAGTAAACTAGTAAGCAAAGATGCAGTCCTATGATCCAAACTTTTAAATGTATATTTTGCAAGGTAATCAAAAAAATACAAACATGCCACATTATCTCATATAATACTCAATCTGGCTGGATTCAATACACAGCCAGAATGGATCCACAGTGACGCGATAGTTGCACAAGCCGTAACACACCGTAAGAGCCGTCAACTTGGCTGACGAGCCACCGTCTGACCAACGGGAGAGAAAGAGAAAATTGTCTCTTTTCTCGGGAGAGAAGTTCCCACTTGTGATTCAGACATAATCGCCGTCTCGCTTGCTCAACGAAGGTTCACGAGTTTTGACGATGTTGTGCAAATCGAACAGGCATTAGAGAACTGAGCCGTAAATGTATAACTATACGGTTGGTTTTGGTAAAATAGTTTTGTTTCGATATAAATTGTATACAGCTATGTTAATATGAAACTGTATACGTTTATTGACTATAATTTTCTATGGGTTGTGACTTCTATGTATAATTTTTCAGAGCGTTCTACGGACACTTTTTAAATGTTGATCTGTGGATTCACAGAGAGCGCGACTACTGAAAAATTACTTACTATGTTTTGCCGCCGCCTAAACTTTACCTAGGGTGGTAAAGTTTAGGCGGCGGCAAAAGTAGGCGGCGGCCCAGGCCTCCTTGTGGAGCGGATTTCCCTATAGGCCAAGTGGTCTATAGAGAAATCCGCTCCTGCTCCCACCCACACTGGCCTCTGATACAAACTTATCTTTGCAGAGTCGTCTACTTTCGGCTTTGGACCCGATACTGGACGAGTTCGCAGGTTCGGAGACGTCCCAGGAACACCTTTCACCAGAAGCTATGACAACATCAAGGGTAAAATCATCATAATCAACCCATTTTAGTCAACTAATGGACTAAATCCTCCCCAACGCACTCCACATTGCTCGATCTTCTGATTTTAGCTTGCAGTCACTGCTAGCGTGCGCCTAAAGTGCTGCTGCTGAATGAATGAATGTGACAGTTGCCATAAAATGAGCCATAAGCTGTTTAGTATACGGAGACATTTCAACGCGATAATTTTACTAATTTATACTCCCTTGTCGACCTAAAAGAGACCGTAGGAAAACGCTGATGCAGGCCGCTTCCAACCGGCCCTTTTGGAGATTGGCGTGGGATGCCCATGTCCAGCACTGGACGTCGTATGACTAAAATAATGATGATGGTGATACTCCCTTGTTTGTCTGATCTGACAACGGACCTCAGACAACGAAGCGTTCGTTGCCTAAGGCAACTCTCCCGAGAAATACTTGGAGAAATTCCTCTCTTTGCCCCCCTCTTTCCCTCTACAATGAGGCAGGTCTCGTGTCTATATTCAAACCGTCCACAAAGATGATCGTACAATGTCCTGTACTCACCCCTCGTGTTCAATAGGTATCGTGAATAATGATAACTCTGCATTTGAAGTATTGTTTTTGAAGCACCTAAATTCAGCAATATATTCTACAGCCTGATGAAGACATTTTTAAAGAATAGGAACCCTTCAAGATAATCCTGGCTTTACCCTTGTCACACTATCCAGTCTCTGTGTGTTTGTTATGAAACTTCTGTGAATCCCTAACATGAATATTTCAGGAGCACTGCAGAAGATTTTGCCAGGACACCCGGAGCTATTCCAGGACCTTTCCCAGCCCCAGGTGATAACGATGAAAGCAGCACCCGAAACTACTGACGCTCCACTCTCACTGCAGTTCGATGCCCCATCACCACACCTCTACGGCTTCTACGAGGAGATCACGCCGGAAACTGATTTGCAGAACTTTACTGTTACTGATGAAACTGAGCCTGTCCTTTACGGATTGACACCAGAAAAGCATCTTGTGACACCAAATGAAGATCTTTTGACATCAAAGGTGCATCTTGTGACACCAGAGGAATATATTGTGACATCATGGTTCTTGGACCAGAACATGGAACAGTCAACTGAGCAAGAAAAGTCGACAGAAATGATGAGGTTAACAACCAACCCACCGGAGATGTCTTTGACCATGCCGGGGAAGTCATTGACCCAGGCACCGATTACTGTAATGACCCACGTGGTGGTGGCGACTACCCGCGCTCCTGTTAGATCAAAGACTAAAGAAAAAACAATTAAAAAAAAACAAAGGCCATTGAGCCATGCACCGGTTAGGTCAACGATCCATGCACCGGTGACTAGGCTATCGACCCACGTAGCAGTCATGTTAACGACCCATCCACCGATAAGGTCAACCTCTCACGTACCAGTGGAGTTAAAAAACCGCACGGCTTTGAAGTCAACGAGCCTCGTGCCAGTGAGGTCAACGACCCGCATGCCAGTGAGGTCAACGACCCGTAAAATAATGAATTCAACAAGCTACGTACCAGTGAGGTCAACGACCCGCAAACTGGTGAGGTCATTGACCCGTTCATTGGCGAGGTCAATGAACCGCTCACTGACGGGGTCACCTTTCCACATACCTACAAGGTCGAGAATGTCAGCAAGTCTCATTCGAGTGCGTATTACGTCATTATCAACTATAGTGACGTCATCACCAGCGATCGAAATGAAAAAACCTTGGAAATTTGTCCCATTAGAGGTAAGTGTATTTTGTATTTCTTACATTTTAGATTAATTCTCGATTTTTCTTACCACGCTTTTATTATCTTGATGTATATGTATGTGTGTAACGGAATTTTTGAACCTGACTTTCAACTAAGTACTTCAAAACGTCGAATTAAATAAAAAAATTGCACACTAATCAAGGACCGATGACAATGCAATAATTTAAATAGTTTGTCCCATTATTCTTACTAGAAAGCGTATTTTCAAGGTTCCGTACCCAAAGAGTAAAAAACGGGACCCTATTACTGAGTCTACCCTGTCTGTCTGAACGTCCGTCTTTTTTTTTGTTTAATGCCATAGGTGGCAAACAAGCAGACGGGCCGCCTGTTGGTAAGCGATCACCGTCGCCTGTGGATACTTGCAACACCAGGGGCATCACAGATACGTTGCCGACCCTTAAAGACTCTATTAACAGCCCTTTTCAAAAACACACAACGATCCCGCCCACACAACGATCCCGCCGGCGGGATCGAAGACCCCCAGGATCTGTTAGAAGATCGGTTAGATTCTCTTCAAATAATCATTCACTTCGACAACCTACTAGGGCCCCAGGGCACACTCCTTCTGGGGTGCCAGGACAACTCCCGGCGACGGTCCAAGCCGAGGCTCGTACCTCCGAGGTGCCCTTGCGCTTGTCGCCCAAAATCTAAACCATGTTGGTCCAACACCTTCTGCGTTCACCAACTAGTCCGGTCAAGCTGTAGCAATAGTCAAGTCAAGCAATAGTCACATTAGAAAAAAAAACCTTTTGAAAAACCCCATATTAAAGCCACTCGGAAATGCCGGTGCTCATTCCACATATTGCAGGTGTAAGGCAAAAAGGAACGCGTAAAACGCACAGTGTGCAATTTCCACCGATCTATGATAAGTGGATGAACTTCCAGGCGGTGGTGGCTTTGCGATGATAAAACCGCGATGCCGGCATCAAATCGAACAGTTCTTCAGAACATTCCCCGTTGTAAATGCGATAAAAGACACAAAGAGACCCAACGTCTCTGTGCATGCTGAGCGGCTCTAGGTGTTCAGTCAGCTTGGGATCGTCGACAATTATGACAGTTCTACGCTGTAATGCATCAAGTAGCTCAAGCTGATACTTGGGGTGCTCCGATTCAAAGATGGGAGCAGTACTCCATGTGAGGTCGGGCTTGCGCTTTGTAAAGCAAAAGTCTTTGTCTCGACAATAAACAAATTAATTGGTTTGGATTTGGAATGATAAAAATAAAAAATGTACCTGTTTAAGCCATATTGTGTGCTCATTATTAGGGTCATGGGATCGAGCAAAATTTTGAACGTGTAACTATTATCTGTATAAGTCCTGTGACTTCTTATGAGTGCCTAAAAAAATATAAAGAAATTGAGTATTGAGTACTAACAGTTTTTGTTCGGTATGACACAGATACATTTGAACACGAACGAAAATATTGTACCAAGGCATATATCCCTTGTTTGTCTGATCTAAGGTTTTTAACATAATACGCTTAAAATGCTATATTTCAGATTTATGGAGATGTTTATGAGGAAAACGATGAAGTGCCAAGCTTGCAGGACTTTAGAGATATCTTAAGAGGCGAAAAGAAAGCAATACTGAGACAAAATGGAAATACAAAGAATAAAACAACATCAGATAATCAAACAACAACAAATAATGCAACAACAGATAATAAAACAACATCAGATAATCAAACAACAACAAATAATGCAACAACAGATAATAAAACAACATCAGATAATCAAACAACATCAACTAATGCAACAACAGAGAATAAAACAACATCAGATAATCAAACAACAACAAATAATGCAACAACAGAGAATAAAACAACATCAGATAATCAAACAACAACAAATAATGCAACAACAGAGAATAAAACAACATCAGATAATCAAACAACAACAACTAATGCAACAACAGAGAATAAAACAACATCAGATAAACAAACAACAACAACATCTAAATATCTGGTGTTTGACATTGGTACGTACAATTATAACCCTGAATGTACATGTACATTGCCGAGACTCATAGCCCTTACGAAAACCGACGCAAAATACGAACACGCAATCGACATCGACTGATGTTTTTTTACCGACTTCAAACAAGGAGGAGGTTCTCAATTCGGTTATTTGTTTTAAACACGCTTTTATTAGCTTATATTAGGATATATGTATTTATACAGAAATTTCATCAAAATAGGTTTAGTAGTTTGGTTTTTAAATCAATATATCTGAAAAATATATGTCATCTTTAAGTTATTCATTCATAATATGCTTTCATGCATAAAATAAAAAAAACACAAATATGTACCTACTTAAATGATACCTAATGATATTATGTTTTAGACCAAATGTAGTCTCAATCCCTGGGGAAAGGGCGCTGCATGCTGTTGCACAGGCTTCGAGCCTAGTTCGGCGGTAGTGTGCTTATTTTATTATATAAAAAACACTAGCTAAATAAGATGTAACTATTTGTATAATGTTTAAAGGAATAAATAAATTAAATTTAAATTAAAAGTAAAAGAAATTGCGTAGATACTAATTTTGAAGTAGGAAAATCGCTGTATCTGGTCTACGTTTAGATTTGAAAATATATCTTTGTTTTATAAAAAAAAACATAAACGCTTCCATCCTAATTATATACTGAAAACTGCCAATCGTGAAAACTAATCTAGAATTATTTCTGGAAATGTCTGACTTGGCGGTAAGAAATCGTAGAGACCAAAATATAGTGTATAGGACTTGATATAAGACCTATATTATCAACAATAATATACTAATTAGGGTTCTAAAAACGAGTCTATTTAAGATTAAAAAAAAAAATCAGAAAAATTATTTTTTTAACCGACTTCAAAAAAAGAGGACGGTTCTATGTTCCACTGTTTTTGTATTTTTTTGTATGTTCACCGATTTCTCAGCCAACTGTAGACCGATATAAAAACAATCCTTAAGTCGGTAGGATATTCTTCCAATGTGGTCCCATTGTCACGCACGTCAGGATCTGATGATGGGATCCCAGGGAACTCGAGGGCAATCCTCAAATTTTGCAGCACTTATCGTATGGCGCTTGTGATTGGAGAAATCAAAAGTCATTCATTCAATTCGCGCCTAGGAATGGCCGGCTCGAAAAAAAAAAAAGAAAAAAAAAAAAGAAAAAAATTAAAGATCCTGCTCAAAATTCAGTATCTTTTATCATTTAGGCCTTGCTTAAAAACGCTTTTTTTTAAATCGTGGATAAGTCCACGTTTGACCACCAACTCGCCTGTAGGTAAGCGACGATGTGGTCGAAGATGTAGCACGCAGACTTAGAAGATACCTATTCACTCTTGCCTTGAAAAGGCCCAGATTATATCTCTCAGGAAACAAGGAAGCCGGCAGGTTGTTCCAATCCTTGGACGTACGGATTAGAAACGTAGAATCGAAACGTTTGGTACGTATCCAAGGAAAATCCACAATGTATGGGTGGTAATGGGCCGTTTTCCCACTTGTCCTGTAGTAGAAAGGGGATGGTAGGATAAGGTCGTGTAGCTCCGATGCACATTCTCCGAAATGAATCCTATAGAAAATTGACAGACTCGCTACTTTACGGCGGTGCTTTAGACTGAGAAGTTGATCTATGCTTCAAAATTATCTTTTATCTTCTTGCTGACAGCAATGGTCACACGCGAAAACGAGACGGGGCAATTTTGAACATAGATTAAAAGTAACGTTTTTAAGAAAGATCATTAAATGATTTAAAGGATAAGCTGTCAACAGGTGGTTGTATCGTCATTATTGGTAATTGATATGTTTTTTTACAGAAAGTTTCCTTGCGCTCCTGGCAAACCTGACTTACGACTACGACACAAACCTGACAGAAGTACGTCTAACACATTTTATTATGGAAACTGACGTGGTTTTCACACATTTTATTTACATTACACGGTAATTACTCACGTAAGATTAGGCCGGTTACTCCGACTATAGTTTCAACCGCTTTCGGCGGTCTTTATCAAGGTGAATGGACGCGCGCGACTGCGTCTCGCTTTGCACTACGAGCCGCCGCGCGACGCGCACGTGACGACAACGGATGCTGATCGGGTGCGTGGAGAAATATGTTGCGCCGGCGCGCACTGGAGCTCTACAAACTGTAGTTGGAGTAACCGGCCTAATCTTACGTGAGTAATTCCCGTGTAATATAAATAAAATGTCAAACTCAATCCTACTAAGGCCCAACGCAGACTGATCACTCGATGTGCCGTCATCGCGTGCCGTACAAGTGACCCTATACTTGACCCCCGACAAAAACAGAGGGATGATATAAGTTTCTTCTAGGCAAGCGTGATTCATCGTACGCCGCATCATCGCTTAACATCAGGCGAGTTGGCGGCCAAAAGCAAGCCTATTTCTGAATAAAAAAAATACTTTTGGAACTATTTTGTATCGGAGTACGGTAAACGGGTGGGAAAATTAACTGTTTCACGGTCGCATGTAGGGCGCCACGCCTCGACTTACCAGGCAGTGTTGGGCCTAATATCACATATTAAGTTCTAAATAAGAGAAAGGTGTAGGGCCGAGGACCGAGCCGGGCGCAGTCAAATGGCGCAGTCAGTCTATTTACTTCTTTTCTGTGGAGCCGAGCGCATGAGCGCTTTGCATAATCTGACGGCAAACCGTTCGATGTTCGACCCTGCAATGACTTATTTAGTAATAGTATATATTATAATCACATCAATACTTGTAAATAAGTAGATAAACAAACAAGCTGTCAAATATGCTGCATTTGGGAAGTTAATTTGACGATTTAAAATACTGATCATTTATTTATCATCATTAGCAGGAGAGGCGTGTGCGCACTCTACTGAGGCGCGGAAGCAATGAGATAGAAAATCTCATCTATACCTTCTTAACCCCTCCCCGCCCCTCTAAACCTAATCTATAGCTAAACAAACAATAAGGGGCCTTGGGCCTTACCCCTAGCTTCACTTTTGCGAGCCAACTTTTAGTAGGTACCTGATAGGTACCTAAAATTAACCAACTTATTTAAGCTGCATCGTTTAAAAGCGTCTAACTTGAATGAACGATAATCACAATCACATGCACGCATAGTAAAACGGATTTTCGTTCATTCGAGTTAGACGCTTTTAAACGATGCAGCTTAAATGAGTTGGTTAATTTTAGGTACCTATGAGGTACCTACTAAAAGTTGGCTCGCAAAAGTTAAGCTAGGGGTAAGGCCCCAGCTGTTGCCGCTCGGGCACGATACTCTTTAATATTATTATTTTTTGGCAAAAAAACGTAAAATTCAATATTAAAAAAAAACATTTAGTTTGTATGAGGTTTTTTATAATTGTAGTTTGGGTATTATTTATTTTTTCTTTCTGGTAATTAACGTATTATCCTCTTATGTTAAAGACTTCGAATGTTTGAATACTATATGTACTATACTATACTATTTGTCTATTCAGGCCCAAGTTGATGTTGCAACGGGGCTTTTACACGATTTTTGTTTGTATTAGTGAAAACATATTTTTGGCTTTTGTGTAACTGTTTACCTCATATCTACTTTGTTAATTAGCAGCTGTATGTTTTCATGTAAAATAAAATAAAAATTTACCGATTTCAAAAAAGGACGGGGTCCTCAATTCAATTGTATTTTATACATTTTTTTGTTCTTGGGGGCGTGGGTTCGATTCCCACCTAGGACAAACATTTGTGTGATGAACATTTGTGTTTGTTCTATGTCTGGGTGTTAATATCTATTTAAGTATGTATTTAAAAATATATATCTATATCAGTCTCTGGCAGCCATATCACAAGCTCTGCTTAGTTTGGGGTCACATGACCATGTGTGCAAAAAAAAAATCTCCGGCACTGAACCTGAACGTCAAAACCTGATTTCCTGATTTGCATTTTTTTAAAGGAATTTCAGATTGGTTCTATAGAAAATTCATCAAAATCGGTTTAGTAGTAAAGCTTTTAAATCAAAATAAATGGAAAATTTGTTCCCTTGGCGGGGATAATATTAATATCGTCATCCAAGTAAACATTGCGTATTAACTAACATAAAGTTCGTCACATGAATGTTTGTCCTAGGTGGGAATCGAACCCACGCCCCTAAGCTAGATGGCAGGTTCACTACCATCTAGGCCACCGGGGCAGTATATACTACATTTTATTCCAATAGATTTTTCATGTATTACAACTTTCCGGGACCCCGGTATGTCCTAAAACTGCGATCAGATAACCGGACGATGACAGCAGCGTCCTATAAGTACACGGTGAACGTACTGCCAAGCGTGGGGATTATGGCAACACTCTTCTCTAAGAAGGAGGTCTTTGTTCATCAGTGGGCGTTATCTGACTGATGATGTGATGTGATTATGTTTGAGCGCAGGTGATGAATATGACACTGCGCAACAACACGCCGACGTGCGCGCCTCCAGATTCTTATATAAAGGTTAACACTACCACTTCAACTACCACCACCACTACAACGCCAGCGTACGAAGCGCCCAAGAACCTCAACAACACCGTCGTCGCTAAGGTAACACGTAGCAACACACTGTAACGTAAAACACGGTGACTTACACTATAAAGTGTACAGTTGAAAATACCGCAGTTTCCCGGAGGGAAATTTTCTTCAAGTCATCTTCTTAAAACTGGAAGGAAATTAAAAAATTGTGATTCTCGCGAACCAGCGCGTTCCGCCGCTTTCGTGAGAATGTCTCCTTCTCAAAATGGTGTCCTGCATCTCCTTTCTCTTTCTTGTTTGCGGAAGTATTCCTTGAGTGCGATCGAGTCAGCGCATATGATGTGACCATCATGATGCAGCGTTCAACAGATAACTTATATTGTATTGTATTTAGATATCCGATTAATTCTAAATTCTAATGTTGATTTAAATATTTGTTTACAATTACAAAATAAATTCTTAAATATAAATCTAAGTACATCGTTTTGTTTATAAAGCTGAAAATAGTAACATTCTACTATTTTAAAATGGTTCCTAGCCTTTTTGTTAGAGCAAAGTCGCAAGACATCCCTAGTGCCAATTTGCCGCCAGGAATAAAATATATGTTATAAGACAATGTTACCCACCATTAAAATCCATGTCCAAGCAAAGGTTGCTTGAAAGAAATCGCTTTAGGTGGTTAGGCTACCCGTTATAATGATGCATATCCTACGAAGAAACTGAGAAGCTATTTGACCATCTCAATTGAGGCAGTTTTTAAAATGAGGTGTTTTCTCTCTCCCACACCCCCCCCACTCCTCCCTTTCCCTCTTCAAATATCTACTATAATATAATTTTACAAATCAGTTAGTTTCTACTATAATCTATGTATGTATAATAAGTGGCAGATCTTTTACACAGGGTTGAACGAATTGTTTAAATGTCCCTGGGAAATCAAGGGTCCCCAAAATACAGGCTCGGCCTAGTTTGGGGCCCACAGCTAAAAGTTAAAATACTTAGCTTAATTCAATCTTATTAATTTGTAATAATTTGGATATTATTATTAGATAAATAAATTATTTGATTTGATTAGATTTTGATTTGATATTTGTAGATATTAGGCTAATTTATGTTTTCGTTGTGGTGTTAAGTTGACGAAACTTTGCACGCGCGAAAATAAGACAGTAATTAGAGCATATATTAATTTAACAATTTATTTTTAAGTAAGACAGAAAAACGATGGTTTCCAGTGTTTCGTGTGCGGTCTAAAGGCGCCAGGGATCCCGTACGATTCCGACTGCGCAGACGCATTTGCTGGAGACTTCCTTCCTCTCACACCGGTCAACCCCATCGCCAAGTCCCAAACATCCAACTACCGGAAATACTGTCGCTACGGGGAAATGTAAGCTATAAAATACTGTCTTAGACTATCACGGTTAAAAACTGTTTTAACACTGTTTTTCTTCCCGTGAACATGGTGCATGTAACTGCGCCGATATATCGGGAGCTCAATCCACAACCTTACCACAGCAAATATCCCGTTAATAATAATATGATCGTGGTGAATAACCGTGATAGTTATATGATTATTTACGAGATATTTACCGTGATAAGGTTGTGGAAGTAGCTCCCGATTTGCACACGACAAGCGTCCTCCATCGTAGACCGCATCATCGCTTAACATAAGGTGAGTTGGCGGTAAAACGCAAGCCTATTTATGCATAAAAAAACTGTAACTGCGCCGAAATATCCTACTTCCACAACCTTACCACGGTAAATATCCCGTAAATAATCATGTAACTAGCTACTGTATTGAATCGGGCGTTTCTTTGCGAAAGTTCATGAACAAAACTCTTTCTTTGACGAATCTCTAGTGTATTTCCGATTTAAGAGCGGGCCTAATGGCAGGATAAATTCTGATTTCCCCCGCGCATCTCGCCACACCCAGCGCATGTACGGATAACAAACACGGGCGGCGCGACGACGCGCGGAACCAAGCTTGCGTACTCGACGTCTGAACTGACATGGACTACCCGTCTCAACAGAGCGATGGTAACTGATCGGTGCAACAAACCGATGCCTCAAGCTTGTGTTACGCGAGACGAAAGACAGCGTGTTGCGCGGATTAAAAATGTTGTAAGCGCCAAGTGCTTTCTACTCTCATAGCTTATAGCATAGACAATATTTTTAAAAATTGCTAGGGTCAGCTCTAGGTTATACATGAGTGATAATATTTACATAATTTATTGTTCAATAATATGTACCAAAACAGAATGCAAACCGAAAAATGTTGAAAATTAGAGGTAACTTTGTGATGGTTTTCTATCGAGAAAATTTTATCCTACCATGTTTTCGTCAGGGTCGACCTTTACTTATATATTGAAGTTTCCTAACGTATTTTTTTTTTTCGATTTTGGACATGATTTACTACTGTGAAAATCTAATCAAAGATTGAAGATTTTGCTTTAGGCCCAATCTTAATAAGGAATTCGGAATCAATTATTTTACTCTAAAGAAATTGGTTACTGCTTGGTTACGTATTGTACTTGTTGCACTTGTTGTAGACCCATCAATCTTTTTTGTACAATTACCTTTACAACATTTTCACAAATTCGAAGACATTAAAATATTTTGAAATACTTGTTGTATACGACAAAATATTTTATACGGTGCAAGATTGCGTCTGCAGTTTTCACAACACGCTGTCGCGTCGTGTGCATGTGTTTTGGGCCTAAGACTCGTCCGTTTTAGTTATAATTACGCAGAGAACGTAACCCGGCCGCGGTCTTTCTACGGTCGCTGGACGGGTGGTTGTTCCGTGCGATGGACCGACCTCACCGGCCTGTACACGCAACGCACTTGCCGGAACCGGAAGCGGGCTATCACAGGGCTGCACTACGCTAGCAAGAGAATGGCGAAGCTAGAGATGGCGCTAGGGGTTAGTCTTTCAAACACGTGGCATGACACAACGTTGAGTCGTGCCACGTCACGAGCAGAACATTCAACACTTGCACTTTACGTAGAATTGGAGCAGTAATATGACGGAAGATTGATCCTAATAAGAAGAAATGGAGATTGAACCTTTTTTTATGCCATAGGTGGCAAACAAGCAGACAGGCAGTCTGATGGTAAGTAGTCACCGTCGTCTATGGGTACTTGTAACACCAGAGGCATCACAAATACGTTGCCGACCCTTTAAGACTCTATTAATGCTACGCACAGCGAGCTACGTACTACTTAGATGATGCGGATCTCTGCGGGATGAGCAGTCGAAGCCTTGGAGTGCAAGGTGTATTTTCCTAATAACACCCTCAATTACTTTCAACCCGCTTCTCAGGCAACTTCAGACCTACTTTCCGTGTATGAGTAATGCAAAAATGATTTTCCACTGCAGTCCACAGAACAGGGGTGTATAATATCCCCGGTGGCAACGTTGCTACCCCTCTCGCGGGGCGTGTCTCTGTTCTCGCGGATCCACGCATGTGTGTGTACGGGCAACTGGTGCAACGGAGCTTTGTACGAGCTACCCTCAGTAGGCGCCATGACCACGGTCCTTGTGGCTGCGTGGGTCTACCGATAGATATGCGTAAAGGTACCTAACATCTAACATCATTGACAGCCCGTTAGCTCAGAACAGCCCCGTTAGATCAGCAGGTCTATTCTGCAAGCTAAGTGAACGCGAAACTGAAGTGATAAGCTAGGTGAATGTGATTTTTTCTTGCCTATTTCTGCAGATAAATATCAAAATATCGAATTATAAGGATAAGGGACTACAGTCAAGGGTAATCACTTGACATTTTGACATTTATCTGCAGAAATAAGCACGAAAAAATTACATTCACTTAGCTTGTCACTTCACTTGCGCCTTCACTTATCTTGCAGAATAGCCGGCTGTTGATAGTGAATCTGCCTTCTGCGCTTAGGGACGTGGGTTCGATTCCCACCTAGGGAAAACATTCATGTGATAAGCATTTGTGTTTGTTCTATGTCTGGGTGCTAATATATATTAACGTATATATTTAAAATATATATGTATGTATATCAGTCTCTGGCAGCCTTATTACAAGCTTTGCTTAGTTTGGGGTCAGATGACTATGTGTGCAATAATGTCCCAGATATTTATTTATTTATCTTAACATTTTTAGGGTTACGAAACCAAAGGGTGTGAACGGGGCCCTATTACTAAGTCTACGCTGTCTGTCTGTCCATCCTAACTTTGAACGGCTGTATTTTTCGAACCGTAATAAACAGTTGAAATTTTCACAGAATATGTAATGTTGAGGTTCTCAATTCAACTTAATTTGTTATGTTAGAGCTTTCGACTGGGTGAACCGATTTTGATGATTCTTTTTTTATTTGAAAGCTGGTGCTTCCTGTGTGGTCCCATTTCAATTTGGTCCAGTTCTGACATTCTTATGAAGTCAACTTTTTATATTGATAATTATTTAACGTATTTTTGTATTTGTTCTAAAGTGAATTCGTCAACTTTTTGTACCTATTCTCGACATGGTGAAAACTGAAGCAAATTTGCTTTATTTTGTACAATATATTTATAAAAGTATCTGTTTAATTTTCAGGTTTCTTCAGGAGCTATAAAAACAAACTTATCCAATAGGTAATGGTGTGTTATGGCTATTAATACACGTGGACATTGAACGAAGAACCGCGATGATGAAAACCGCATCAAAATCTGACCAGTTAAAAACTTTGCTCAAAGAAACTTATGTTTTATTATGTACATGTGTGAACTAAGAAAAGAAATATAGACATTAAGAGGCCTCTATTTGTCTGCAGCTTTCTCGCTTGCACATTTGTACATTATTGACGATATAAAATTACTGAGTGTGAATTTACAAAAAGTGACACACTCAAGTTTTGCTGACTATCATAACATTATAAACAAAAATTGTTTCGTTTCGGTATCTTTTAATTTGACGGAGTAACATGGTAACAAGAAAAAAATCACTTGTTACCATTTCACTCCGTCAAATTAAAAGATATCGCAACGAAACATTTTTTGTTTATAATGTTATGATAGTCAGCAAAACTTGAGCATATCACTTTTTGTAAATTCACACTCAGTAATTTTATATGGTCAATAATGTACAAATGTGCGAGCGAGAAACCTGCAGACGAATAGACGCACCTTAAGAATAATATATATTATATATGTCTAAAATTTATAATCACAGACTTTTTACACAGAAGTTAAAAAGTTATTCTGTATAATAATGTAGGTATTGGAGTTTTAAAAAAGGGGGTCTTTTTTGGAAGATTATACATTTTTGTTTAAAGTTGGCTAGTGTTTTATTTACTTTTTTAGTTTTTTATGCCATAGGTGGCAAAACAAGCAGACGGGCCGCCTGATGGTAAGCGATTACCATCGCCTATGAATACCACGCAATACCAGGGGCATCACAGATACGTTGCTGACCCTTAAATACTATATTAACAGCCCTTTTGAAGAACTTTTTTTATCTATGAGACTGTAAAGACCGAACAAAGATTAAAGACATTTCGCTCTATAGAAAAAAAAAAAACATATAAAGAAAAAATAAATAGAAAAAAATTTAACTGATTTCAGGTTTTCTCCCTGCTTTTTTTGGATTCATTCAAAAACCTATTTACTAATAGATATCTATGATATCTTAATATACGTACAGATTACATAATTATGGAGGTAACCATAAATGCACATTTTACATTCGGAAAATATAAGAAAAACCTCAGAAATTATGAATAGCGAAACGTATGTAAACGCCATATCCCCACAGACCAATTTTTTTTTGACATCCTAAATCTATGGTTTTCTCTCTTTTAAGCTTTTTCTTTCAAAGCTTGTGCCTACAGGTGACTACTGTGGGGAAAACCTTGCTTAAACAGCAACGATATATGATCCATCGTAGGCCGCATCATCGCTTAACATCAGGCGAGTTTGCGGCCAAGCGCAAGAGATTTTTAAAATAAAAATAAAACTTGTCATTTTTTGTACAAATGCTATGCGTGGTCTTAATAAAAATATAATTATGTATCTGTGTCTATAGAACCTACTCGTACTACTGTAACTAGAAAACCTACTTCTTTTTCTCGTTGGTTAAAAATTGCCTTTATCCTTGAGTATTAAATTTTCTTTGTTTCCCTGGGTGCTGGGGTGTTTCCCCGGGTAGCCTAATCAATGCGTTTTTATTACCCGACGTCGTAATAAAATAGACAAGGGGTTGTGTCCTCACACAAAATGAATCGCGTGATCCATTTAGTAAGAATTTCTTTTCTCAAATTTAGCTAGTTTTTTTTTGTACCGCGAATAAGTCCGCGTTTGACCACCAACTCGCCTGTTGGTAAGCGACGTTGTGGTCGAAGATGAAGCACGCAGACTTAGAAGATACCTATTCACTCTCGCCTTGAAAAGGCCCAAATTATAACTCTCAGGAAACAAGGAAGCCGGCAGGTTGTTCCAATCCTTGGCCGTACGGATTAGAGACTTTTATAAGTACTACATTTTGTTAACTTTGATGGGTAGATCACTATTCTCAAATATTATATCTTTATGTTACGGGAGGAAATGCGGGTGATTAAAAAACGGTAACAAATGTTATGTGTCTCAAGGGTGACGGTTGGGGAAATACGAGAGATTCAGTTCTGTGAACGGAGTTTTGAATGAAATCGTTTTTGTGTTCGTAAATTTAATTGGACTTCCCAAGAAGGAATGGTTATTAAAATAAAAAGATGATACTTTTAATTACTAGCTGCGCCACGCGGTTTCACTTCTTATATCATCAGCTATCTGCCAGTGAAAGTCCTGTCAAAAATTATCTAGACGATTTGTATTTCATAGGGAACATACCACATATTGCCTTTTATATGTAAGAGAAGAAGACTATAGGAATGTTATAAAGAAATTTCTAAATTATACATAGTTTTTTAATTAATTTTGCGTCATTTGTGATAAGTCAGTTGTTGGGTATAGGATACGCCTGGCTATTATATATATCTATCTACACTATCCCCGGGTGACATAGGCTATCTAAACTAATATTTTAAAGAGGAAAGATTTGATTGTTTATTTGCATTAAATAGGCTCCGAAACTACTGAACCAATTTGAAAATATCTTTCACTGTTGGGAAAGCTACACTATCCCCGGGTGACATAGGCTACATATCTATACATATATTACAAATAGGAAAGATTTGATTGTTTGTTTGTTTGCATTGAATAGGCTCCGAAACTACTGAACAGATTTGATAAAATCTTTTTATTTTTTTAGTAACCTGACGCAAATAGAAGGGTTTATGTGTGTGTATTATAATTTTTAATTTTTGTTAAATACCCGTGCCAAGCCGGGGCGGGCCGCTAGTATATATATATATGTATATATAGATACTAGTAGGATATCAAGTTGTCCAGTATGTGATGTATTAAACACCTTAGGTCCAGTGCTTCAGCCGCCATTTTAAACCCTCCTCTTCCACCTTCCCCTGAGTGTAAGAGGGCGTAGCGCCCACCTGTTCGCAGCCTCTCTTATTGGACAAAGAGTAACAACCCCTCTGTAGGGGTTGGAACTGCCAAATGAGTTTCTTTTGAGAATAGTGGATAGTTATGTAAGTACCAAACGATCTAGTCAGACTGAGGTTCTAAACGAAGTATTTTATCATGAAATCACACTCATATTAAAAGCCCTTCACATTTTTTGACGAAAAAGGCAACGAAAGCTGTATTTTTTGCATTATTATTCTATCAAAAATCTAAAAAGGATCTATAGAAAAATAATTTTCTGTAATAAATAGATCTGTATTTTTTTATTGAAAGTAATGACTTCAAACTTTGGAAAAATTCAACATATCAAATCAAATCATTTATTTGCTAGAATACATAACATTGAGGTCTTAAAATTATTTTAGGTACACAGTATTCATTCTGCAAGCAGACGTGCAAATGTTCTTATTCTAGATAAATTATATATTTTAAGAACATTTACATTTTTTTTATATTTTTTTTTGTTATTTTAAGATTACTAAATTATATCGTAAAAAAAACCCTAAATTCCTTGACACTATAAAAACAATGCTTAAGTAGCCAATCAGGCTTTTTTTTATATTTTATTTTATTTTTTTATGAACTTATTACCTCCAATTTCCAAAAAAAGTTTTTCGTGAAACTCTAGGAGGATAAAAAGAGTGGATTTCGTTAAATTACTAATAAAATAAACACACTATTACTATCCCGAAAAAAAACAGGGTAGGTCAAATTCAAATGCATTATGAGCTACGATACGGCTACGGTCTTAGGCTACGAATGATAGTCGTAGAATGTAGCACACTCTATGATTATCATCCGGCTGGTACATAATTGGGATATACGGGCTACAAAGCAAGGTCGTGACAAGTAATTTATATCAGCCCCCCCCCCCTGATATAAATTACTTCTCACGACCTTCCAATCCAATCCAACTTTGGAACCAGCTCTGGAACCACGAAGACGCAGCGTTGGAAGACCTCCCACTAGATGGACCGACAACATCATGAGAGTCGCGGGCATCAAATAATGCAGATGGCAGGCTGTCGTTTAGTGTGGAGCTCTAAGGGCTTAAAGGGGAGACCTATGTTCAGCAGTGGACATCTTCTGGCTGATGGTGATGAATAGATACCTGTTTTCAGTTTAGTAACACCGTTTCGTAGAACCTGAAGGTATATGTGCTACAAAAGTAACTACGCGGAGTAAGCTACGACTGATTCTCGTAGCAGTTAGCTACGCGGGTGCTACGTATATTTCATTGATCAGAGTATATATCGGGAAAGTATATTTTTACACGAGTGACGTCGCAAAGCCATGTATTGTGTACAACTTGGTTGTATACAGGGGGTAACAGAAATATGTAATAATCAAGCGTGCTCTATTGCTACCCGCATCATCGCTTAACATCAGGCGATGTGGCGGTCAAACACAAGCCTAATAATAAATAAAAAAATATATTTAAAAATATATTTAAAAATATATTTAAAAACATTACCATCAAAGTGAACAACTTGTAAAACACAAGTTTGCTAAATTCGAAAAAACAATGCAAGTCTATTTTTAACCGACTTCCAAATAGGAGGTACTCAACTCGACTGTTTTTTTAAAATGTCTGTTACCTCAGAACTTTCGACTGGGTGAACCGATTTTGATGATTCTTTTTTTTAAATCTGGTGCTTCCCGAGTGACCCCATTTTATTTGGTTCAGTTCTGACATTTTTATGAAGTCGTTTTTTTATTGATAATTATTAGGTAACAAAAATCGAGATATAACATATTTTTTCCCGAATTTAGCTAACTTGTGTTCTAGAACTTGCTCACTTTGGTTGGTAGATCCACAGAAAAGAAAAAAATACACTTTTCTGTTATTGGTAGATCAACTTCACTTAGTATGATCACTGTAGATTTCACGTTTGGCGGGAAATTCAAATTTCAAACAGTTTTTTGTTTTTGTAGCTAGGCCGGGTAATTATTGTAAACGATCATGATGTTTGCGAAAATTGATTATTATTCTTTACAAACTCACGTAAAGTTATTTATCTCTAATGCACATTATTACATAGATTTGTCAATAAACAAATTTTTGCTGTTTCAAATGGTTTATTGCCAAATGTAAGTAATATGGTGAGTAACTGATTAATAGCTGTACATGATAATGTAAAAAACGACCCACAATTTTCGGGAACACTATGCCATATCACAATAATAACCCGGCCTAGCTACAAGTACAAAAAAAATGTTTGAAATTTTATTTTCCCGCCAAAGTTAAACGTTTCACCTTAAAGAAAGAACCCTTTATTATAGTTACTCGGAAATGCCGCAGGAGGGAGTTCATTCCACAAATTGCAGGTGTGAGGCAAAAAAGATCGCGTCAAACGCACAGTGTGCGATTTCCACCGATCTATGATATGTGGATGAACTTTCAGGCGGTGGCGTTAGGTATAGGTTCCTACCTCGCACTATTCGGTTTTTGGCCGACTTTTTTCGGTAGTAGCTCGAGTTTAAGACAATTCCAAACTATAATAACGATCAATAATGATACGATATCAACGATCGATGATAATTTAAAGAACAACCAACAATTTTCGCTAACACTGTGTCATTTCACAATAATTACCTGGCCTAGCTACAAGAACAAAAAAAATTTTTGAAATTTTAATTACCCGCAAACATGAAACGTATCACCTTAATACAAATGGCGAACTCCAATAGAGGTAAAGAAAAAAAAATGTTAACAATATTTTTCGTCTACCGACCCTGAATGCTGAAATCGATTTGACCCTGACTGTACCAGACAACACACACACAGACCACAGACTGCTGGACCCCGGGTATGTCCTAAAATTGCGACCAGAACCACAGGAGGATGGGCAGCAGCGTCCTAATAGTACACGGTGAACGTACTGCGATCCCCAAGCCGCCTGCCAAGCGTGGGGATTATAGCAACACCCTTCTCTATGAGAGAGGCCTTGTCCAACAGTAGACGTTAATTGGCTGATGATGTGTGTATGTGTGTGTGTACCAGACAAAATGCATTTATAAATCAATGCTGTACTTAGATTCTTATTTCTACACAGACATGTAATTTCTGTAAGCAATAACACAAGCAATAGATACAGTATATCAGATATGTCTCCATATCTCCGATCTGAACGATGCCAGTAGAGGAGGGTGGAACTTGTAGAAATACTTACAAATGATATATGGAAGAAGGGCCCGTGACTTGTCGTTTCGGGTAGTAAGGGTCCGGATTCTTTAGATAGAAATTTCTTGCTGTTCATTATGGGCCTTTCTTAAAAACGTTACTCAAGTTGACATACGCTTAAATATGCTACGTCTAGTTTTCGCGTGTGACGAATGCCGTCAGCGAGAAGTTGAGAAAGCATTTTAAAACATAGATCAACTTGAGTAACGTTTTTAAGTAAGGCCCTATATGAATAGCAAGTGATCAGTCCACTTTTGCACAAATTCATAACTTTTGAATTTTATTTATTTATTTCAGCCGTGGTCATCCCATTGCAGGGCAAAGGTCTCCCTTCCTTTCTTCCACTCCTCTCTGTTCTGTGCTATGGTGTACCAGTCTCTTGCGTGGAAGTTAAGCTCGTCAAGCCATCTTTTTCTGGGCCTTCCAAGTGGTCGTATGGCATGCGGCAGCCATTCTGTAGTGGTTCTAGCCCACAGCTCGTCCGACATTCTACTTACGTGGCCGGCCCAGTCCCACTTCAGTTTGCCGGTTTTAAGTTAATTTTTCAAAATTATTAAAGGGTAATATAAAAAAATACCCGGCCAAGTATGAGTCGGGCTCGCACACTGAGGGTTCCGTACCACATAACTTGTTAGCTACTAAGGTACAAAAAGTAATGCAAAAATCAATATACGTTTTACGTTTTGGCGAGCTAAACCCTACTTCTTAATTTCGTGAGCCAAACTCACAGAAACCGAATTATAAAAAACTAGCCGTCCGCCCCGGCTTCGCACGAGTGTAAGCTCGGCCTTCGGCCTCGCTACAAATTATAATATAGCCTATGTCACCCGGGGATAGTGTAGCTTCCCAACAGTGAAAGAATTTTTCAAATCGGTTCAGTAGTTTCGGAGCCTATTCATTACAAACATACAAAAATAGGTACAAATCTTTCTTTCCTCTTTATAATATTAGTGTAGATATGTTGGTTAAACTTTGTTTTAATAATTATCAATATAAAAAACCGACTTCATAAAAATGTCAGAACTGGACCAAATTAAAATGGGACCACACGGGAAGCACCAGCTCTCAAATAAAAAAAGAATCTTCAAAATCGGTTCTTCCAGTCGAAAGTCCTGCGTGTCAATTTTTTTTTAAACAGTCGAATTGATAACCTCATCCTTTTTGGAAGTCGGTTAAAAATTAAGCGAATGCTTATATATCGATCTTTAAAAAAAATAAAAGAGCCAAATTCATAATTGGGTTTTTCGCCAATCTTTGGCCACGAACCAAAATTTTTAATTTAGACATAGTTTGTCAGAGTCCTTCGGGTGGTTTCAGCCTGTCAACCATAAAAAAACTTACCTAATTTCGATATACTTTAGTAAATCCACAAAGTAGAGATTCCAGCGAATAGTAAATCTAATGAATTGGCCAAATCTCTATGCCGCTAATAAATTGAGCAATCTCTCTCGAGAAGGATTACCTAACTAATCTAGCAGAGTGCACGGTTATGATGCAGTGGCACTGATATGCCTGCAAATATTGAAATGGTGTGACCAGAATTAGAATAAGTTTTAGTAGGGTGTGATACTTTATAACAATGGGAAACGAGCAATGTAGCAAATCCATACTAATATTATAAAGAGGATAGATTTGATTGTTTGTTTGCATTGAATAGGCTCCGAAACTCCTGAACCGATTTGAACAATTCATTCACTGTTGGGAAGCTACACTATCCCCGGGTGACATAGGCTATATTATATTTTGTAGCGAGGCCCAAGGCCGAGCTTACACCCGTGCGAAGCCGGGACGGTCGGCTACTAAAAATATAAAGATCGAATAAAGTAAATACCTATGTATAATATATTTATAATTAATGACAATTGAAATGTTTATTGATTTGTTCATATTTGTGTTGTATTTTTTTAAATACAATTTATATCTAATAATTAGAATTGACATGTAAATATATATTTATTAATAAATGACTTTGATTTTGTTGCTATTTTACGCTACTGCTAAAAATTAAGTGTGTAATATTTTTAGGGTTCATATTTGTAAGTGGATTTCTTAATTCCACCGTTAACTCTAGAACAGAAACTGTTGAACACCTTCTAGAACAGTGTTCAGTGGCCCTAGTACGAGCACTTGCGAAAAAGTATTCGTTCCGTAAACGATAGCAAAATGTATGAAAAATTGAACAGCGCCTCTATCGGACGTAAAGGGAAAATTATTTTTTCATACATTTGCTATCGTTTACGGAACGAATACTTTTTCGCAAGTTCTCGTACTAGCCCCACAGAATTCAGCACCTTTAGATTTACTCGTGAATTATGTAGCATTAGTGCCTTCCTGGGTGTGTTTCTACGCTATTGACGAGCTGATGCAGAAAGAATCAGCCATAGCCTTGTGTGAAATATTAGTAATTAATATCTTCAGCGTATTGAAGGAATATAATGGCACGTAAATGAACTTATTGTATTTTTCTTTTCTTTTATTTAGTTTATATTTATAGGAATGTGAAGGGATTGGTGGTATCAAATTGCAATCGTCCTCCTACAGATCATGTGACCCACAAAATGTAATATTATGTTTTTTTTTATCTAAAGATTTTGAGAATTTATCGTATTTTAATTTGGAAATAAAGGTTTTATCTTACTTCGAAAATATTATCATGATAGTATAGTGTACGTAGGTACCAAGCATGGTCGAGAAATAAAAAAATTAAGTGTCGTCGTCCCCATTGTCTTGTAAAGCAACAAAAAACAACATTTGTTTCAACAATAACAATTAGCGGACTTCCTTGGGGTGGCAATAGGATTAGAACATTGTCATAATCACCGCGTCTTGATTGGGCGGGGGTGGCGTGCGGTTTGTAGTGAGGGGATGCTGGGGTAATATCGGCTCGACCCGACTACCCAAGATGGAAGGTATATTTTTGGTGTGTATGTAAGTTTAAAAGTATGTTGGTTGTGTGTTCATGTGCGATTTGCTGTAGCAAAACCACGGCTTGACCAATCTTGGAATGTAAGCTGTCATTAGATTCGTTTCTAAGATATAGTGTCCTAGATTATTTTATATGGTAACAAATATAAACGTAGCACGCAAAAAAACTGAAAACTATTTTATCTTGAACCCTGGAAAGAAAAGTCAGTGTCAAATTGATTAATTGAGCGTTAAAATAGTCGGAAAGGCATTAATTTACAACAACGCTGCTACACAGTAAGAAAAACAGTCGAGATATAATTAAGTTAATGCTGAATATGCATATTATTCTTTAAGTAGGCGCCATGTAAGAGTTTTGAAAACTAGGAAGCTCCCTGTGCCTTAGGTGCCCCAATGTCTATCTCTTTACATATATAAAAAGCGATGTGTGTGTATGTATTTTTCCTATGGAAACCAAAACGGCTGGACCTATTTTGATGGTACTTTCACTGGCAGATAGCTGATGAAATAAGGAGTGATTTACGTGGCTGAAACCCCGGGGTGCAGCTACTAATTGATATTATAATTATCATCTTTTAATATTATAATTATTCTTTCTATAGTCTTTCTATACCTAGGTGTTAATAACCATTTAAGTATGTATTTAAAAATATATATGTTTATCAGTCTCTGGCAGCCATATTACAAGCTTTGCTTAGTTTGGGGTCAAATGACCGTGTGTGCAAAAATGTCCCAGATATTTATTAATTTTATTTCATTGAAAAATTACGAATACAAAACTATTTCATTCAAAACCCAGTTCAGAGTCTCCCGTATTTCCCCAACCGTCACCCTTGAGACGCATAACATTTGTTATTTTAACCATTAACATCGTTTTTAATTGTCCCGCATTTAATGCTCCTCGTAAACAATATACACTGCTGTTTTATTTTAATGGGTAAACTTTTATTTATGAGCCCGAATATGACTCTCAATTTAAGACTTCGCTTAATGATCCAAGTTGTTTGAATGTTTGTAGTTTTGGTTTTATTGAGTAGCTCTATGGGGATAAATAAAAAATTTAATAAGCTTCTTAATGTTGTAGGAAAACAAGTTTAAACCTAGAGAAAAAAACCTCTATTTAAATACTTATGTGATTTACAAACATGTAAACAACATGTGTGTTGTAGTGGTAGGACTCTTTTGCAGGGGTCCGCCTGGGGAAGTACCACACCCTTGCCAGTTATTCAACCGCCAAGCAGTAGTGTGCAAACACTACTGTGTTCCAGATTGAAGGGCAATGTTTCCAGCGAAATTACAGGGCACACAGAGATTTCACATCTTATATCTCGGGGTGACGAGCGCAGTGCATTGCCATCCAGGGTTTTGAACTGTTGAAGTTCAAAATTCTGTGTGGTGTTGAGCTGTTATGGGCACGCGTGAAGAGCCATGAGGCGAACGACTTCGTTCGTCTCGTCACTCAGTATCATAAAAAAAATGTGTGTCCATATTTTTTAGTTATAGGTTTTGACAATGAATTCGGGTAGTACATTTACAGATCGTTGGGGCTTTGACTTGGTTTTAACCTTTGTTAAAGTGGTGGCAAATTTTTATCTCCTCTATTATTATATTGTATGTACGTGCGTACAATCTAATCTATAAAAATATCATGTCACAGTGTTTCTTATTGAACTTCGCCAAAATGTCTCAACCGATTTTTGTGATTTTATTCGTGTATATTTGGGTGATTTTGGCCTCCCACTAGATGGACCGACGTCATTGTGAGAGTCGCGGGCATCCACTGGATGCAGATAGCAGGATGCCGTTCAGTGTGGAGGTTATAGGGGGAGAACTATGTTCAACAGTAGACGTCTTCTGACTGATGATGATGATATTTGGTAGGTCTGAGAATAGGTCGTACTTACAGTACTTACAGTTTCACTTCAGTTTCATTTATCATAGTCAAAGTTATTTTACTGTTTCAGTGTTGCCAAATAAAGGGTTTTAATTTCCCTACCGTATTCTTGTGAAAAAATACGCTGGTAACTGGTTTGACTTTAGTTACACTGCCAGTAGAATCACTGAAGCGAATTCGCAACAACCAAGAAAAGATAACAATAGCCCGAATCAATCAATAGCTGTCTCCATGACTAGCAGCCCCTCTCAGAGTTGCAGACCTCTGAGAGAATAATACAGAGAGAAAACTATGTGTGAGTGGAGTTACCACATAGATCTTTATTCTCAAAGTTTTTTTGTTGTTTCTGTGAATGCTTACAGAACTTGTTTAAACCATGCACAGCACATAAAATACAAGCTCAGAGTGCGTAGTATGGTTGTAATATATCGGCTGACTTTTTTTTAAAGAAACGGAAAAATTAAGGCTTATGTACACGGAGAAAAAGCTTATAATTATTCATTATTTCTTTTGAATGCTTACACTTTTCAAAATCTTCAGTTATGTAAAAATACTGGCAAGTTGCAACGTTATTAGATTTCTATTCTAAGTAAATGTCCCACTATTATTTTTCGTTTCGGTAAAATATCACTTGGCATAAGCAATGACTATAAGTCAAGACTGGCATTTACAACTGGACTAGGCGGATGAATACAAGACGTAAGCTAGTCGGAGGAGTATGCGTTTGGTGCATATAGGTAGTACATGGTATTTTTAACTGCTTGCTAAATTACCAGGACGATAAGGAAAGAAATGCCTGGGTACCGCATTGAGTTACCAGCATGTCAAGAAGGCAGCTTGGCATTCTCCTTGGAACTCCTTTCTTTACCTACTGGGTAAATTCAGTGTTGCCAATTTAAGATATAGTTTTCTTGTGCCAGTACCAGTATACGTGGTGACTACACCTGCATGGCTAGCATGCGCACCGCGACAAAATATTGTCTACACTTTGTCGAGCGAGAACGCAAAAACGTGTCTACGGTTTCATATACGCCTGTCTCGCTTTGGCACGACAAAAAAAGTCGACAAAATATTTACGCATGCTAGCCTGGCTGGGGTCTAGGCAATGAATATATCACCACTTGACAGCTCCTTTACCCCGCCGTGATGAAAACGTACTGAAATTTCAGCAGGATCTTTTTCGAGCGAGCCAATCGTAGGCGCGAATAGAATTAATGACTTTTGGGTATATTATGAAGTTATCCATCTATACCATCGTACGTATTCTGTGAGGTTACTAACGGCAAAGCTTTATACAGATATTAATATACTAACAATAAAACTTTACGAGCCAAGTTCGGTAACAAATTGAGAAGGATATGACTGTGCTTTTGGAAAACTGGCGGGATATTCTCGATTTTGTAATGATATCGCAGCTTCCTTTTGCATACAGCTTAGTACTCGTAGGCCAGTTTTTTTAGGATTCCGTACCCAAAGGCTAAAACGGGACCCTATTACTAAGGCTCCGCTGTCCATCTGTCCGTCTGTGACCAGGTTGTATCTCATGAACCGTGATAGTTAGACAGTTGAAATGTTCATAGATGATGTATTTCTGTTGCCGCTATAACAACAAATACTAAAAAACATAATAAAATAAATATTTAAGGGGGCTACCATACAACAAATCTGTTTTTTTTTGCTCATTTTTGCTGGATATTGATGACGGCAACAGGTAGACACTTGAAATATTAACAGAATATTCAATTATATCTTCACTTTAAAAATAAATAATTAAATTTAAATAAAACAAATATTTAAGGGGGGCTCCCATACAACAAACGTGTTTTTTTTGCCTTGTTTTTAGATAATGTACGGAACCCTTCGTGCGCGAGTCCGACTCGCACTTGGCCAGTTCTTTATTTTAATTTTAAATTAAGTTTTTGGGCCACAATTTTGCCACTCAGGTCGTCTAGTGTGCAGGTTGTAGGGCACGCTACACACTTCATCAAGTGTGACATTGTCTTAGGGTTCACACCACAAATATAAGTTATTCTATGTCAAGCCTCGCAAAACCATGGCTCCTCTACGCTACCGTCTTCCCGGCACGGATAGCGTGACGTCACCGGAAGTGGCGCGCCGGAAGTGCAGTCCTATGCCGGAAGTTACGATCTGTCTCGTATTGTTGATGCCCCTTTTCTGGGACTTTTGGAGTGATGTTGCACATTTATGCAGTTTTTCTGAAAATTATTTTGGAGTAGCTACAGTATAATTATCAATATAAAAAACTGACTTCATAAAAATGATAGAACTGGACCTAATTGAAATGGGACCACACGGGAAGCACCAACTTTCAAATAAAAAAAGAATCATCAAAATCGGTTCACCCCATAGATTTATTGCGTACCAAAAAATTTTTTTTAGGTCTGTGGTTCACCCAGTCGAAAGTTCTGAGGTAACCATCATCATCATCATCATTTCAGCCATAAGACGTCCACTGCTGGACATAGGCCTCCCCCATCGATTTCCAAAGGGACCGGTTGGAAGCGGCCTGCTTCCAGCGTTTTCCTGCGGTCTCTTTTAGGTCGTCTGTCCATCTTGTGGGTGGACGTCCTACGCCGAGGTAACAAACATTTAAAAAAAATACAGTCGAATTGAGAACCTCCTTCTTTTTGTAAGTCGGTTTAAAATACGAGAGGTGTACCTATTCTCGACGCCGAATTACCTACCACACCATGGGTACCATGGGTAGAGAAAGGAGAACCCTTCGATCGATCAATTATTCACAGATTTGTTCCCCAATGTCTTTGTTGCAATGCAGTGGCAACTGGACAGTGACGTAGGCTTGTGTCACACCCGGAATAGCACACCTTGATTAGCTAAATACAAGAAGTTCGGAGCCAAAACTAAAAAAAACAAACTATGTAAATATATATAAGATTTTCCCCAAAATCTCAGATTCCAAATCTACACACAAGTAAGTACCTACTTACGAGCCGTATGTAAATCTGTAAGGGTGCTCAATGGGGCGAACCGCCCCTGATTCGAGGGGAAGGACTGAGGATGTGTTGCCTTGTAAGGGGGGAGAGGGATGTCATCGTAACACGTGGCTAAACCTACGATGAAGAAAATGTTATCTACCTACATACCTTTTTTTACCCTAGGACAATTCTTTTTTTCTTTTTTTTTTTGTTTCTTTAAAAAATAGTTTAAACCTCTACCATATATTATGTGTAATAAATATTTTGATTAAATAAATATTACACATGCCTCTACATTCGTTTGGATAATCCTCAAATTATCGCCAAGAAGAACCGGTACAACAGACCGGTACGCGTGGCTATTATAAAAAATAACTGGTCCGCCATCTTTGGGAGTCCGCCATATTGGATTTAGAATGACGTCATTTAATTAATCATGCATTGTCATCCAAACTAAACATGTAAGCACATTTTCACATCAGTCTATTGGTGATTAATATTCAATTGCAAGATTTGAGCCAAACTGACAAGGTAAGTTAAATAAAACCTTGTAAAACGGACTGAATTTAAGAACCTCCTGAAGTTATTTTTTTTTATTTCAATAATAGGCTTGCGTTTGATCGCCAACTTGCCTGATGTTAAGCGATGATGCGGTTTACGATGGAGCATGCTTGCCCAGAAGAAACCGATTCACTCATGTTATGAAGACGCTCAGATTGTAACTAATCAGGGAACACCCATTCAGGCAGCGCATTCCACAGACTAGCAGTTCGCAAAATACAATATTAGTCGATCATATTAAAAACCGACTTCAAAAATATATGAAAAGCGTATTAAGTGCCAATAAAATTTGAGGGTTGCCCTCGATTTCTCTGGGAAATCATCAGATCCTGACTTGGTGACAATGGGACAAAATTGGAAGTACACCCCTACCGAACAAAAGTTTTTTGTTTGAATTCGGTTAACAGTTAACGGAGAAATCGGTGAAAATACATTTAAATAATTATCAATATAAAAATCCGACTTCATAAAAATGACAGAACTGGACCAAATTTAAATGGGACCACATGGGAAGCACCAGCTTTCAAATATAAAAAAAAAACATCAAAATCGGTTCACCCAGTCGAAAGTTCTGAGGTAACAAACATAAAAAAACAGTCTAATTGAGAACCTCCTCCTTTTTGGAAGTCGGTTATAAAATACAGTGGAACATAGAACCGTCCTCCTTTTTCGTCGGTTAAAAAGTGGAATCAAAGCGCTTCGTACGAGTAAAGTGAAACATACATCTCTTACTCACCGAACCGTGAACTCGCTAAAAGCAGCCCCTCTTCGTAACTAGTATTTATGTACAAGTTTATTCGATTAGATACATTTCTGTTTTGCTCCCGTACTTTGGTTTTGCCTGAAAAGATTCGATTAAAATGCTTTCTCATTTAAAATGGGATTATTTAATGGGAATAAGACCAGACAAACAGGAGATATTATCATCATCATTATCAACCTATCATGTTACTGTTTGGACACATGCCTTCTCTCAGAGAGTGGATGGATCCTAATCCACCACGCTATTCCAGTCATCATCATCATCATCATTTCAGCCATAGGACGTCCACTGCTGGACATAGGCCTCCCCCATCGATTTCCAAAAGGGCCGGTTGGAAGCGGCCTGCATCCAGCGTTTTCCTGTGGTCTCTTTCGGCCATCTGTTCTGCGTGCTATGTGCGCACTGTCACTTCAACTTGCTAATCCGCAGGGCTAATATTTGTTTCAGATTAGGTTAAATAAGCATCATTGTCAAATTTCTGCAGAGTAAAACAACAATAATTAATCCCAAAAGAGTGGATGGGTCCTAATCCACCATGCTATCCCAGTGCATGTTGATGAATATCATACTACTTCCAAAAAGGAGGTTGACAATAAAGTTTAAAGGGACCTTTAAACTCTACACTGAACGACACCCTGCCATCTGCTTCCACTGGATGCCCGCGACTCTCAAGACGTCGTCGGTCCATCTAGTAGGAGGTCTGCCTACGCTGCGTCTTCCGGTTCTCCACTCAAGAACCTTTCTTCCCCATCGGTTATTGGTTCATCGAGCGATGTGGCTTGCCCATTGCCACTTCAACTTGCCAATTTCGTTAGTTACAAGAAGCAAAATAAATCTAAGGTCATTGCACTATCAGCCCGTCTATCTTTTACTGTCTAGTAATTATATTGTTAATGAGCAATCTATATCGAGTTACTATCATCCCCTCTCACAGATGGCCATGGGGGTCGTCAGGGGTCGTCTGGGGTCGTTTTAGGGCCGTTAAGAGCCAAGTGGTCAGCTTTCTAAGCAATTGTTGAGTAATTGAAGCTGGGTGAATCTAATTAGGTGGAGCTACAGTTGTGTGGGGCACCTAATTAAAATAAATTTGACTTAAACGACAAAAAAGTAAATTAAAAACCAAACAATTGTTTGGTTTTGGTTATGTTACCATGATAACGGAACATGATAGACTGATAATGCTGATGATGATGACTGAGAGAATGACCACGCGGGTAAAACCGTGTTTTTTACCAATTATGACTATATGTGTATTTTTTTGTTTTGATTTCTTTTAGCTTAGTTTGTACCGTATTATTTGCTTGCCTCATCGAGGAGAAACATATTTGGACCATAGATCTGGGCTGTCCCTTATTCTTTTATGTCTGTGTTTTGGCAAATATATAGAATTTAATTGAATTGGGGAGAAGCTAGTAAGTACTCTAATATTTTAAAATTATAAAAGAGACCGATTGACCAACTAATTTGACGACCTAAAAGAGACCGCAGGAAAACGCTGGATGCAGGCCGCTTCCAACCGGTCCCTTTGGGAATCTATGGGGGAGGCCTATGTTCAGCAGTGGACGTCCTATGGCGGAAATGATGATGATGATGATGAAATTTCGTTATATCTCGTTATTTATCTTGCAAATGGGTCGGTATTGTTAGTCCCCACCCTGTAGGCTGTTCCCCCCTCTTTCCGCGTTGGCTCGCGTCCAAGGACCAGCCCAGCCAAGTATCGATTCTGAGGAACCTCGCAGAATGGAGCTGCAGTGTTATATAACACTATCGTATGGGTTTAAACTTTTTAACCGACTTCCAAAAAAGATGAGGTTCTCAATTCGACTGTTTTATTTTTATTATGTTGTCGCTGAACTGTTCTAACCCCATTTCGCCAGGTGTTGTGGTATCAGAGAATAAATCACTTACATGATGTCCGATTATAAAGTGCACGTCTAGTCTGCCAACTTCCGACTTCCAAAAAGGAGGTGGTTATCAATTCGAATGTGTTTTTTTTTTTAATGTTTGTTACCTCTGAACTTTCGACTGGGTGAACCGAATTTGATAATTCTTTTTTTATTTGAAAGCTGGTGCTTCCCGATCAAAACATACATTAAACAAAATACAATGGAACATAACCTCCGCCTTTTTTTAAGTCGGCTAAAAATAGCACTACTTTTATCTATACTAATATTATAAAGAGGAAAGATTTGATTGTTTGTTTGTTTGCATTGATTAGGCTCCGAAACTAATGAACCGATTTAAAAAATTCTTTCACTGTTGGGAAGCTACACTATCCCCGGGTGACATAGGCTATATTATATTTTTTTGCGAGGCCGAAGGCCGAGGATTACATAATCTGTGATAATTTCAACTGGATATTTATTACGGTTCGAAAGATATAACCGTTAAAAGGTAGTACGGACGGGTGGACTGACGGACAGACGGACAGACGGACAGACGACACACAAACAGACGGACAGACGGACAGACGGACAGACAAACAGACGGACAGACGGACAGACGGACAGACGGACAGACGGACAGACGGACAGACGGACAGACGGACAGACGGACAGACGGACAGACGGATAGACGGACAGCATACAGACAGAGTAGGCTTAGTAATAGGGTCCCGTTTACACCCTTTGGGTACGGAACCCTAATAAGGACTCAGGCGAGCGATTCGCAGTTGCTAAGAAACAAACAAAAAAACCACAAAGAATGTTCTACAAACATCACAGCCTCTACAAACTTGCAGTTATAGTATTTCCCTCCAAAGTTAGAAGACAATTTGTAACTTGTCTACTTCATCTTCGCCCCTCAGATTTGCACATTTGCTCCGGTCTCCACACAACTTTTCGTACGCATCATCTTTAATTCACCCTTGGCTCTTATTTACAATGCATTAGGTTTATTTTTCATAGTAAAATGGTAAATGAGTTAGTTTCGGTAGTGCAGAAATGATCCGTGAACTTGCAACTTTACTGTCATCGTATTTATTTGTTAATTTTATTTATGATCAAGTTTGTTTTCTCAAACGTAAAACCATAAAAAATATTTTGATTGTTATTGTTTTTTTATGCTATAGGCTCAGGCACAGACCTCGCATTTTGTTTAGATCTGTGGGCTTAGATCAAATAAAATAATTCTCGCAGTTCGCAAACAAATCGCTAATGAAGATCCTGTTAAGGATAATGGGACAAACTATACAAATTATTGCATTGTCATCGGTCCTTGATATGAGTGCAAAGTTTCAAATCAATACGTCGTTTTGAAAGGGGTGAAAATCAAGTTAAGATATTTCGTTACATACTTATACACCAAGCTAATAAAAGCGTGTTAAAAATGTAGCTATTTTAGAGAAAAATTGTGACAGTAACTATCACGTATCCCCCAAACATATTTACTTTCTCCATTCCATCATAGGTTGAAACTTAGTTGCGATACAAAGATGAGAAAATAAGAAATAATATATAAAGAAAATTTTAATAAACAGCTCACTTAAGCTCTAAAATAAATTAAAAGACATCAAAAACTCATCCATAATGTGTCGTGTGAGTAGATTTCAAAATCCACTGTGAATAAAAAGAGACATTGGTAAAAATAGCGTATTTCACATCACAGTCTCGTGGTTTTACAGCCAAAACACCCACAATCTTATCCCCAGAGAACAAAGGTCCGAATTCGTGTGAAAAACAATCCTCATAGCGCGAAAAATCAACGCATATCATACTCTCATCAACTTGGCAGCCGAAACTTTCGAAGCATCTAATACCCGACTCTACTTTCCCCTCAAACGTTTCAAAATCATTTGTTAGATACATCTTTTTGTCCATTGTGGAGACTGTCTTCCAGACGCCCGCATCGAGATAGATGGAGGCAGCCCTATCATCAAACACGGCAGGCTTCATTGAAAACGGGTAGTAATCAACATTCATTTTAGCCACGGCGATGTCATATTTGGGACCTAGATCAGAATTGTTAAACTTTTCGTGTAGCCTCCAGAACAAGATTGGGTAAGTGTGGGTATAGTTTCTGATAAAGTCGTGGTATAGAAGAACTCTATGGGTGGAACCTGGTTTTCTACAGTGGGCAGCTGTCACCGCCCATTTTACGAGGATGATGCTCGCGAAGCAGGTGAATGACCAGGCGTTTGTGGAGTTCTTGATGATTGCAGCCACGTAGGGGAACCTGTGGGTTGAGATGGTGCTGGTAATTTGATCAGGCAGGTACTTAAATGATTGTGATAACCACCACAGTGCAATCCACGAAACTGGGTGAGTTCCTTTCGTTTAAATACGCAAAGTTCTTCTCGTCATAATCATCCACGCTTTCACCATTCTACTACTGGATGTAAGGCTCTCTTGCTATGCCATCTGCCTCGGTCTTATACTAATCGAGTCCACGTTTGACCCACGATGTGGCAATATCATCGACGAATCTCATTAAAACAGCCTATTAACCTATATGGCCACAGGCCTTCTCTCAGACAAAGAAGATGTACCCTAATTCACCATGCTGGCACAGTACATTATGTTGAATGTCATATACTCGTATCTTTGAACTTATAAGGTTCTTGGACATACCGGTTTCCTCACGATGTTTTCGTTCACTGTTTTTGAGCGATGGCTTCGAAACTGCACATTTTATCTGAGTACTAAATAAGTCATTGGTTTGCCGAAGATCGAATCGGGTGCCGTCACATACATCTCAAATACTATATCATAAAATATCGAATGGATACCTCTCCCCAGCCATCCTGCTTGCGTTCTCCGACAAGGATATGACACCCATAGAGCGACTCATCTTGTAGACGCCGCCGCCTAGAGAGAATTCCCTGTTCCGGTCTTCCACGGTGATGTCGGTCGCGAACTTCACCATCACGCAGACAGCCATGATGGCCACGGAAATCAACAGCGTCAGGACTATGCATGCCGCTTTCATTTATATTTTTATTAGTTGGTATGTGTAAAAAAAATAGTAAAGTTTGGACGAGAAACTTTAAAGATTTTGAACCAATGTTTTGAACTGGTTTATTTACTTATTTTATTGGAGGTTGAAGTTGACATTTTTTGATAAGTGCAAAAAGCCTTCTGTCAAGTCTTCTAGCGTATTCTTTTTAGTGTGCCAAAAGGTTGTCTTTTTGACGGAGCAGGCAATGGGCAAGTACCGGGAGCTGAGTCGGTAGACCAATGGGGTTAATACGAGAACTTGCGAAAAAGTTATCGTTTCGTAAACGATAGCTATAATGCATGAAAAATTCAGTTTCCTTTCAAGTCCGATAGAGGCGCTGTTAAATTTTTCATACATTTTTCTATCGTTTACGTAACGATAACTTTTTCGCAAGTGCTCGTACTAAGGCCACAGCGTGCTTTGAGGTTGCCGCCTAATAAGCTATTTACAGGTTCCTTAACAAAAGCACAATTTCATTAAAGGATGAGTTTTTCAAGTGGGTGTGCCTGTGCATGAGTAAATCCGAAAATAGGAGGATTAGCGAAAAGTACTCGGTCTCGGTCCAAATTTTGATGAAAACTAAATTTACCTTGGACTATCAAGGTACTTGTTTAAATAATAATTAATTTAACCACTCACGTCTTTTTCAAAAATCTTTCAGAGTTCGGTTAACGCGACACGTAACCAAAATGCTGGCGTATATCTGGCTCAACGTATAAGCATTGTCATTCAACGTGGTAATCCCGCCAGCATGCTGGGTACGCTGCCAACTGATAGTGGGCTTGAGCATTTGGATTGTCTTTAGATCTTCAACGGTCTATGGACAGTCTAACTGTTTATTTAGTGTTAGTTTTAGCTAGTATTTTGATTAGTTATTTTAACCGACATAAAAGGAAGAGGTTCTCTAGACGACGCGTTTTTTTTCACCAACGACCAATCAGCCGATGGACTGTAGCAAGCAAAATAAATTATTGTAGATTGAACAATCTGATGCGTGGATAGCTGTGAATCTTGATAACCTATCTGTTATTGAATCGAACCGCGACATTTCGGGGGATGTTAGGAGGCTGATTTATGGACTTTGGCATTTTATAGCTTTAAGGGAAGTATGAGCGCAACTTCAGTCCATACTTAAATAAAGTCGGTGATTCATATATTTTTATCCGACTTCAAAAAACAAGGAAATTCTCAATAAAATAAATAAATATCTGGGACATTATTGCACACATGGTCATCTGACCCCAAACCAAGCAGAGCTTGTAATATGGCCAGATACTGTAATCTAATTAAATTAATAATTAATTTAATTACAATAATCCAACTGTATGTTTTTTTATGTTTGTTACGCGATTACTCCGCCAATTATGAATTGATTGTAATGATTTTTTTAAAGTAAAAACTTCTTTAGGTGCGTTGTACACTTTTTGGGTGAATAAAAATCATGGAACTCGCGGCATCGTCACGCTGTACCGTGTATTTTAAAACTGTTGTGTGATTCTGTGTTTTTCCAACAACAGTAATCTACCTTAATACAT
Source organism: Agriopis leucophaearia (assembly GCA_949125355.1). Taxonomy (NCBI): domain Eukaryota; kingdom Metazoa; phylum Arthropoda; class Insecta; order Lepidoptera; family Geometridae; genus Agriopis; species Agriopis leucophaearia. The sequence goes on from OX421289.1 coordinate 4,204,902, forward strand.
TAACTGAAGATTAAAAAAAACTTTACAAGTTTAAGTTAAGTAATACTTAGTTTAATCAAGTTAAGCCAGAAACACTTTACGCTCCCCTACCAAAAGAAATCATAACTATCTTAATGTCTCTTTCTAAAACGTAAAAAAAGAAAGAGAGGGGAGAAGTATAGTAAAATATTACAATTTTCTAGGGGAAAAGAGATTTGATATTTATCAGTTCTGTAGCAAATGTTGATATGTTATTTTTGTAAAGGGAATGATTTTATTATACAAATGCATTTTGTCAAGTGTTTTGGATAAATTATGGACAATCAATTCTTAGGGTTCCATACCCAAAGGGTGAAAACGGGGTCCAATTACTAAGCCTACACTGTCTGTCTGTCCGTCCGTCTGTATGTGCTACCTTTTAACGGCTGTTTCTTTCGCACCGTAATAGATAGCCAGTTGAAATTTTCACAGAATATGTAATTTTCTTTGGCTGGATAGCTTGGCTGTACGTTCGTGTTGGTTGGTTTGTAAACTTTGTAGGTACACAACAAACACGTAGGTATTCCAAGGTACACCAAGCCAAATTCCTTGGCTTGTGCTGGCTTGGCTTGATTGTGTAGGTATGCGTGTGTGTGTTGGTTAGCTTGGTTGTGTCCAAAGATAATATTGGTTGCGCCATAAACCATAATATATTTAACAAACAAAACAATTTTTGCTAGCGCCTTAGTATTATGAAAGAACATAGCGCCTAAAACAATTATACCCGCAAATGACACAGGCGCTGTCATACATAAACCTACATGATTAAAATATAAGTGTATATTTTTTTGTAACGAAGGAGCTATAGCTTAGTAATTATTTACTAAAATATTTTAAAATATTTCGATTCTATAGTCGGAGTATCCGGCCTAATCTTACGTGAGTAATTCCCGTGTAATATAAATAAAATGTGTGAAAACCACGTCAGTTTCCATAATATAATTTTGTGAAGTTGGTTTTTAAATTGATAATAAAATTATCCTATAAAACAGCCTGGCAACATAAATAGGTCTACATACCTACCTCTCGATTATATACGAACATTTTGTCCATAGCTTACCTTTCCCGCTACCTACGCCGCGCCGCGCCGCCGCCGCCCTCGGATCACTATGGTTAACTGGTGCAGCGTTTGATGCGATCCAGTAAGGCCTAATTGATCGAAGCAAACAATACACTTTCGTACTCAACTTTGCTAACATAAGCACATATTATAATTATATAAGTACAAGTACTAACATAAGCAAGTAACTGGGCCCGACCAACTTTGCCTTGGCCAACTCAAATCTTGAGTTGGCCAAAAGATGTATTATAAATGTTGTACGGATGATTGTTGAGTCGAGTTTGTTCAGCAAAATACGGTACGGCACCCCTATGAAAAACTGGACGCACTCGCTTCGGCCGTTTACATAGCCAGTGATTCGTAACCCGTTGCCGATGAGGAAAAAAATCTTCGGACGAAACGGTTACAAGGGAAGACGGAAAGACTTATATAAGTAGGTACTTATCTATTTATGAAACCAGCCGCCTTCTTGACTGCAACTTCGTAACCAATATGGGGAAAGAATTATTTTTCTATCTATGTAATGTAATCAACCTTACCCACCTACTAAGTACCTTTTAGGGCTTATAGTAGATACATCCATATTTTTGAGAGTAGTCGTAGCGTATAGCATTTGTACGATAACAGCGGCTCCATAAAATTCAATTAAGTAATTATTCTTTTATAAAAATTATTTACGTAAGTAAGTAGATACAGTAAAAACAGCCCCAAGGGCCCACGCATATTAGTACCTACTTTAAAACTTAGAGCAGTTACACACTGCACTCTTAGAATAGATGTTACATTGCATGTTTGGGATGCTTTAGTATTAAGAAAATTGCTATGCAATCTGTGGGGCTAGTACGAGAACTTGCGAAAAAGTATTCGTTCCGTAAACGATAGCAAATGAATGAAAAAAACAGTTTCCCTTTACATCCGATAGAAGCGATGTTAAATTTTTCATACATTTTGCTATCGTTTACGGAACGAATACTTTTTCGCAAGTGCTCGTACTAGGGCCACTGTTCAATCCTGCTTACTAGATCCAGTTACTATCTCCATGTAAGATCATCACGGTAGATAGCTGCCTGTTGTCCATATTTGGTCATGTCCTTTTATATAGTTTTACTTGCAAACAAGCATTTTAACAAAGAAGATTAACCTTCGTTACGAAACAAAAATAAATTATGACTCAAACACTCAAACTTTATTGCGCGAATTTAATAAGAGTGAATCAGCTGGTGAGAAAAAAAATCAATAAGCGCACAACGCGCCAGTCTTGAATTCCTGTCGCGGGTAACGCGTTTGTTCGCGAATGAGTCATTAAATAGTATTGATTTTTATTTCAATATTCAATTTACAGTGTCATGAAATTCATTTTTGAAAAGTTTTAAGCTTAGATGGTGCCTGAACAGAAAATCACATTATTAATTAATACCAGTGTGAAGCTAGCTACAGGTGTAAACTTGCATTTTGAGAAAAAGCAACCAGATGGCGCAGTTGTACTCGTGATGTTGATTACATACCGTATGGGCGTGTGAGTGCTTGTGTAAAAAATTAAGTGTTTGTGATGTTTTAAGTGCCAATGGAAGATAAAAACGGTGAGTAAAACAATATAACATCATTTCCCACAAGAAACGACAGTCACAGCACCCTGAACATCACAGGAAATTCGTAGGAAATCTAAAATCTTACATCTGTGCCATCAGAAGTATTACCCGACCGAACTGAGGTCACGTCGATGCTGATGCACTTCCTACTGCTCCCGAACTTTTTAAGTCGGTTGGGTTGTATTCCCGCCATCTTGTCAGAGCTTTCAGGATTTTGTATATTTATATCGATCGAAAGCTTGCTGTAACCCAATTCCATTGATTATTAAATAATGTTATGCGTTAGCCTTTCCAGTCTGTAATACAATGTATTTGACAATATATCCACGATGAAATGATAAGCAAGCGACAGCAAGTTTTGTTGACATTAAATATAGTTTCGTGACTCAAAAAAAAATTACAAATCAATGATTGTGCAGGGGCGGAAGCCCCATTACAGCTTACATACGAACCCTCTTCCCATACGGGTGTTAAAAACAGCTCTCTCTAATTGGTATTAATGTTTTTAGCGCTAACTTCGTCGGCCTTGCTTGGGGCGCCTACTACTCAAGAGTGACATCAGATATTTAAATAGATTTTTTCTATAGAACGCTACGTTGTTTTTAGAGGAGAGCAGCGCGTATATTTATGCGATTACGCGTTTAGTTTACGTTGAAATCTATTGTAATATTGATCGACAAAAAGCTTATGCTTGGAGACATGTTCCAATCTTTCTTGGTAGCACACAATCCTAAGTAGGTATTATTACCTTTATGCTAGCTTGCAATAAGTAATAAGTACTTTTTACTAAGTCGTGACACTTTTAGGCTTTCCTTTACATGTGATTTGAGTAGGTATAAATACCTACTTAGTCAGTGAGGCCATTGACATTCCCTATGTTAATGGCCTTTGTGATAGTATCAAAAATAATACAGTTTATCACCGACTAGGCGTACCTACCTACATTAAAGCATACAACACTTCAACACAAGTATAAATTTAAACATTTTCTTGAATTATAGCTAAGAACACTCTCTATCAAGTAGCCTTTCAAACAAAAAAATATCTAAATTGGTTCAGCCGTTTGGGAGCTACTATGCCAGGGACACACAGATACACACATTTTGCTAATCAAGCCTTATCGAGGTAAATGACAGAGGTATGATGTAACAAACAAAAAAATTACATTCGAAAAGAGAACCCTTCCTTTTTTGATGTTGGTTAAAAATTAAATTTTTAGTTTGATCTCATAATTAGGAATTCCACACATTTCAAGATCATCGTGTAGGTATAAAATGTTATTTATTTACATGTCATTATAATATTCGTTGAATTGTAAATGAGTCAAAATTATTAATATAAAATGATAATACAGGGTTACGCATATAGACTCTAATAAGCCGAAAGGACGTCATTGTACTTAACATTATGGACAAACCCTGAAATCGCGAAAAAAATATCATCTGTTGCATAGAAAATGGTCATTGACACTCGACAAAATGTAAAGATACAGCCGTTAATAAGTAGAACAAACAGACGGACAGCGTAGGCTTAGTAATAGGGTCCCGTTTACACCCTTTGTTTTACGGAATCCTAAAATTATCAGCATTGTCGAGTGAATGACTGTTTTCTATGGAACAGCTGATTTATTTTTCTCGATTCCAGGGCTGATCTCATTGTAAAATTTGTTCATAATTATGAGTACAATTACCTTTCTGCTTAGTGCAGTCTATACCTATGCATAGGGTTGCCATATGTACAATTTGGCAACCAGTACAAGACGCGTGAAAACCCTGGATTTTAGAGCCCAGAACCCGGACATGTCAACAGGTTTTTTAAACATGCGTTGTCAGAGTAACAATCGCGGCTTTCTGCACAGTGCGTATGTCGCTGGCGGCCTAATTACTTTAAATTTTGAAACCAAACGGACTTCAAATGAAGCTCCGCCCGGACGCCCTCTAAACTAGGACAAATCCGGGGAAACCTGGACGTATGGCACCCATAAGATGGACAGACGACCTAAAAGAGACCGCAGGAAAATACTGCATGCAGGCCGCTTCCAACCGGTCCTTTTGGAAATAGATGGGGGAGGCCTATGTCCAGCTGTGGACGTCCTATGGCTGAAATGATGATGATGATGGCAACCCTACCTATGCATAGCCCTGTATAGATATCACACCTGTATTTCCTTATATCCACATAATATCCTTACTAAATTGTTTATTAATTTATGTTTAATTACTATTTGTATACCTATAATAAAACTGATTGATTTACCAAATTAGACGCAATACTTGAGTTATTTTAGCCAATAGGCATCGCATGAATTGGTTTCTTCTTAGCAACTGTGCTAATCGTAGACCGCATCATCTCCTAAGCTCATCTGTAAAGGGGTCAGTAAAGAGTAAGCCTGTCTTTAAAATATAAGACGTGAATGAATGAGTTAATGAATGAATGAGAAATCTTCCTCGGTATTCTCTGAGAAGCTACAAAATGGGGTTCTTCAAAAGGCGAGTTAATAGAATGGTCTTAAACTTCATAAAGGGTCAGCATATTTGTGATGCCACTGTTGTACAAGTATCCATAAGTGACGGTGATGACTCATCAGGCAGCCCGTCTGCTTGTTTGCCACCCGTCATAAAAATATTTCTATTCTGTCACTCTCACTGATCTATATCTGATTGATAAAACACAAAACCTTATAAAACTTTGCATTGTTTAAAATGCAAATTGTATTATGGTAAAAAAAAACGCAGGAAAACAAGGGAGATATGTTATGATACTTAATAATATCTACATTTATATGATTACTAGTGCCCGCGACTTCGTACCCATAGATTTTTTGTCCCTTTTTTCTTCCCTTTCGCAAAATAACACAGCCTGTACTTCAATCTGGTCATAGCTAAGCATATTAGTGAAAACCGCATTTAAATCCGTCCAGTGGTTTAGGAGATCAAACCGACAAAAATTCTAAAAACTGTCTGAACGTGTTCAGCTGCTTATTTTAAGAGTGCCCTGTTTGATTATATCTCTACGATTTTATTATCGTAGAGATAAAAAAAAACTTTCTTTCTTCAACTTTCAAATAAAAAAGAATCATTAAAATCGGTTCACCCAGTACAAAGTTCTGAGGAAAAAAAACAGTCGCATTGAGAACCTCCTTTATGGAAGTCGGTTAAAAATGGGCGGAAAGGTCGTCTGCAGTATAGATTTAGGATGTAAAAAAATTTTTTTGGTGGTCTTCACCCATCACACATCATCAGCCAATTAACATCCACTGTTGGACAAGGCCTCCCTCATAGAGAGGGGTGTTGCCATAATCCCCACGCTTGGCAGGCAGCTTGGGGATCGCAGTACGTTCACCGTGTACTATTAGGACGCTGCTGCCCATCCTCCGGTAGTTCTGGTCGCAGTTTTAGGACATACCCGGGTCCATGGTGGTCTTCAGGGTGATTTTAATTAAAGGCATGCAAGTCTGATTTAGGCCAGATCTGTTCGCACCCAATACGCCACTTTGCCATATCGCCTTTGTTTCTCTGATCTGAGGTTGAATTAATGAATGCATCGTCCAATACCAAATTAGTAGTTGTGGAAGTGTAGATACAATAATTCTGATATAGCATTCAACACAATGAGTCATCACTAAGTTATTTATGTTGCTTGTCTGCTTGTCATAGATGTAAACTTCCTAGTAAAATCATAAAATATATATAGGCATACTTATGTCCGAATGTTTCATCTACACTAATATTATAAAGAGGAAAGATTTGTACCTATTTTTGTATGTTTGTAATGAATAGGCTCCGAAACTACTGAACCGATTTGAAAAAATCTTTCACTGTTGGGAAGCTACACTATCCCCGGGTGACATAGGCTATATTATATTTTGTAGCGAGGCCGAAGGCCGAGCTTACACTCGTGCGAAGCCGGGGCGGACGGCTAGTTTATTAGAAAGTAGCTAACCCGCGAACTTCGTTCTGCCATATTTTTGACGTATCTAAAAAATCTGTTTTTTTTCTTATGTACCAACCTTGTCCTGATAGTAATAAACACAAAAAAAAAAAAAAAATATGGTCCAATCGTTCGGAAGTTATGCACGTACGTATACATTTTGGCGATTCATTTTTAGGGTCCCGTACCCAAAGGGTAAAACGGGACCCTATTACTAAGGCTCCGCTGTCCGTCACCAGGCTGTATCTCATGAACTGTGATAGTTAGACTGTTGAAATTTTCACAGATGATGTATTTCTGTTGCCGCCATAACAAAAAACTAAAAAACAGAATTAAATAAATATTTAAAGGGGCTAACATACAACAAACGTGATTATTTTTGCTCGATATTGATAACGGCAGGTGGACACTTGAAATATTCACAGAATAATTAGTTATATCATCTCTTTAAAAATAAATATTTAAATTAAAATAAAACAAATAATTAAGGGCTCCCATTCAACAAACGTGATTTTTTTGCTCGTTTTTATAGATAATGGTACGGAACCCTTCGAGTGCGAGTCCGACTCGCACTTGGCCAGTTATTATTTATATAGAAGTCTAGTGAATACGCTGGTGCAACGCATTTCACAGTCACTGTCTAAAGTCAGCGTTACTGCTATTGTCAAATATGTCATAAATATGACATTTCACAGTCACTGTCTAAAGTCAGCGTACTGCTATTGTCAAATATGTCATTTCACAGTCACTGTCTAAAGTCAGCGTACTGCTATTGTCAAATATGTCATTTCACAGTCACTGTCTAAAGTCAGCGTTACTGCTATTGTCAAATATGTCATTTCACAGTCACTGTCTAAAGTCAGCGTTACTGCTATTGTCAAATATGTCATAAACCTTAACTTTAACTACTATGGTGCATCCAAGCCACTGAAGTGAGAATTTTTACCCTTCTCTTTTCTGTGATCCAAGCCTAAGTTGTTTATTTAAATCTAGCCGCCCGTACCGGCTTCGCACAGATAGAGATTTATTTTTTAAACAATTCGGGATAAATGTAGATTAATATAGCCTATGTTACTCAGGGATAATGTAGCATACTAATGGTGAAAGAATTTTTAAAATCGGTCCAGTAGTTTTTGAGTTAATTCATTACAAACAAATAAATCTTCTTTTTATAATATTAGTGTAGATAAAAGGTATTTATTGTTTACATCATCATCATCAGCCAGAAGACATCCACTGCTGAACATAGGCCTCCCCCTTTAACCTCCATACTGAACGACATCCTGCCATCTGCATCCACTGGATGCCCGCGACTCTCACAATGTCGTCGGTCCATCTAGTGGGAGGCCTACCTACGCTGCGTCTTCCGGTTCGCGGTCTCCACTCAAGAACCTTTCTTCCCCATCGGTTAACAGTTCTTCGAGCGATGTGGCCTGCCCATTGCCACTTCAACTTGCATAGCTCTCTCCATATCTACATTACCCACTTACAATTTCCTTACAGGCAACCTGTTAATTAAAAATGTAAAAAACAGTGTTTTTTTTCCTTTACGTAAATATGCATTTAATTTATAATGTAATAAAAAACTGGGTTTCATAATTATTAGCTGTTTATGCACTATATGGGTTTCCTGTTAATACCTATTTAATTTTAAATTTAATTGGTTGGTTTTTTGCTTCAAACAACACAAATACCAATTTGTTAAATGATTATCCAGCCAATGTTTGCGAACTTATTATTTTGTGTAACTTCGTAAATCGTCAAATTCGATAAAAATGCCATAGAATCGATCATATCGAGTACGGATCTAATGCCATTTTATGGAATTTGTGGATTAAATTGTCAAATTTGTCGATCCAACTAATTTTTTTGTGTAACTTTGTAAATCGTCAAAATACATAAAATGCCATATAATCGATCATAGCGAGTACGGATCTAATGCCATTTTATGGAATTTGTGGATTTAATTGTCAAATTTGTCGATTTAACTTATTATTTTGTGTAACTTCGTAAATCGTCAAATTCGATAAAATGACGTATAATCGATCATAGCGAGCACGGGTCTAATGCCATTTTATGGAATTTGTGGATTTAATTGTGAAATTTGTCGATTTAACTTATTATTTTGTGTAACTTCGTAAATCGTGAAATTCGATTCAATGACGTATAATCGGTCATAGCGAGTACGGATCTAATGCCATTTCATGTAATTTGTCGATTTCATTGACAAATTTGTCGATCAATACTCGCGCTGCTGAACACACCCCAAAAATATTACGTAGGTACTGTTTATTCGCGCCCAAATCAAGTATTGTTTCAGTCGAATGCATCCAAAAGTACGTCAGTTTCAGTTCGACGCTCGAAATCAGGTCAAGCCTAACGAACTGATGACACTGTATCGCTAAATTAAACGCTGATGTAACCAATCTGTCCAAGAGAGAGGAGACGGCTCAGTTGACCAGTTAAGCATTATCTTAAATAATTAAAATGTTCAAAACTGACTAACTGTTGAAGTTTAATTAAGTTAACACTAAAACCTATTTAGTCCTTCTGAGAAAAAAATATCGACCTGAAGTTCGCTGGAAACCAGTTGGGTATAAGATCCTTAGAACCAAAAAGGCACAAAAAGATATACAGTTTTTAGTTAAAAACTAGTGACCCGCCCAGATTAGTATTAAGATTTATTATTTATAATACCTACTAGCCTCCCATCCCGGCTTCGCACGGGTAGTTTTTAAAAAACTTTGTAGCAATGAATACCTATAGCCTATAGATGTTACTCGGGATGATAATGTAGCATTCTAATGGTGAAAGAATTTCGAAAATCGGTCCAGTAGTTTTTGAATTAATTCGTTACAAACATCCAAAAATCCAATAATACAAATCTTTCCTCGTTATAATATCAGTGTAGATATATAACTTCAGTGAAAAATTATCTAACTGATGGTGAAAAACGCATTAAAATCCGTTGCGTGGTTTAGGAGTTAGCGGGTATACAGACAGACAGACGCGCAAAGCGATGTTATTTCATACTGTATATCTCTACATAAAACAATGTTTTAAACTGTCACGGTTGTTCCCTACATTTATATGATTATTTAAGGGATATTTACCGTAAATGATCATATAACGCTGGTAACACACCTCCGCCGCGGAACCGTAGCAGCGAAACCGATGCTAGTATAAATGTAAACCTTATATCGTATGACATACAGCAGTAATATAAACAGCAAACTTGAAACGGAGGCGCCGCTCCTCTCGATTGGCATTTCTCCCACGCGTAATTAATAATATGCTGTAAGAAACATTGTATAAGGTTCATATTACAACGAGTAGTGGTTTCGCTGCTATGTTACCAGCGTTACTGTATCTTTACAGAGTATAAAATAACGTCACTTTCCGAGAGATAGGTACTGTATACCTAGATATAGAGATTTTACCAATGCAAAAAAAACTAAGCATAGCTTGGTAATGATTTTAATTTATTTATTGTTTACTAGCTTTTTTGCCCGCGACTTCGTCCGCGTAGATTTTCATATAAACCTTCAATTCTTTTTTCTTCCCTTAATCCGGCCTTGCGCAAAATAACATAGCATATACTTCAATCTGGTCATAGCTAAGCATATTCGTGAAAACCGCATTTTAATCCGTCCGCATTTTCTTCCAGGGGTGTAGGAGATGTGCGTGAACAAACAAACAAAAATTCTAAAAACTGCCTTAACATGTTCAGCTGCTTATTTTAAGTCGCCCTGTGTGAAGTATTGATAGAATCATAAAAGTAATAAATAACACCGTCAACAGTTTTCAAATCAAAAAGATAATGTGACCACAGTGCAGAGCATGTTTTGAAATTTTCTTTTTGTCTAAACTATTAAAAGTATATTTCCGGCCAGTTTCGCTGGCCACGGAACCCTGACATAATGCTTGTCTTAACACGCTCTTGGCTAGTTATTTCTTATTTCGCGTGCATTTGTATGTATACCTTGATTAAAAAGCCATGAAATGGAACTACTCTATCTGTTAAAATATCACAGTAAAATAAAATTATTTCTATATTCTTATTCTTATTGCAAATATACACTGTATTCTTCTAAAAGCTAAGTTTATATACCCTGCATAAAGGGTGCAGCAATGAATTATGTAGTGGCTGTTCACAAAACCAGACCACAGACATAAACATATAAATTTAAGTATAGTTAAATCTATTACATAAATATTATATATACTATTCAAACTTAACCTAGGGTGAAGTAATTTTACAAAACAAAAAAAAACATAGTGTGATAGGTTACTTAATTATATATGAGATGATACAAAACTTATGACGCTACTTTCTTAACTATTTATATATCGATGTTTATTTTCTAATTATAATTTTCTAAAATTTATCGTCGAAAAAATCTTTTATCTCGTAATAACATTTTTGGGTTAGAAACTTACGAAGTAGGTTCTGGAAAAATGTTATTATTTATTTCTTTCTTTATTGCGTCCGGAATTTTGTTGTATAGGTTTATTTTCATGTACAAAGGGCCTTTTTTGAATATTTCTATTCGCGGTATATTGTGTTTTAAATGCTAACATAGAATAAAACCATGAGAATGTAATATGGAGCTTGGAGCTTCCCGGTGTGGTACTGGATGTAGATGCGACCTGGGCTATAGGGACAACGTCATGTATGCGGTCGGCTAGGTCTGCCAGCACATCGAGTGATGACGTCATCTGCTGCGAAGCAATGATGGTCTGCGTGCTGTTCGGTAGGCGGCTGGTCCAAATCATGCCTAAAAAGTCTTCTGGAACTCCGGGGCCTGCTAGGTGTCGTAGATGACGTAAGAATTGAGAAGGCTTACGATCACCTAGCTCCTCGTGTGTTAAAAGTTGCTGTACCTTTTTTTCTCTTGATGCGGACAAACGTTTAATTAGCTCCAGCTTGAGTTTTTCGTACTTCTCGGTCACAGGCGGGTTGACGATGATGTCTTCGACTTCAGCTGCGTATTGCGGGTCAAGTTGTCCAATCACATAGTAGAACTTGGTGCTATCTGCAGTGATGTTGGAAATCGCGAATTGGCCTTCGATCTGGGCGAACCAAATCGCCGGCTTCTCGGGCCAAAACGGTGGAATTCGCACGCCAACTCGGAATACATTGTCATCATCTTTATTCTTCGTGTCAGCCGCAGTGCTATCAGTACGATCTAGCGGCATTCTGACCTTTGTCGGTGGTGTACGGTCCATTCAGTGGTCACCAATTATAGTGGATTTGTACTATTTATATAGAAGGAGAGGGTTAAGCTACCGACAATGGAAGAAAATAGCTGAGTCCGAAAGAAATTATAAATTTAATGCAAAGAAAATTCTTAGACAAATCTTAGAAAAAGCGAATGACAATTCCATTTGAAAATCGGTGTTCTTTTATTTTTTTTACTTTTCGCGCCCCAGCGCCACACGTCGTGGAAAATTGGAATGAAATTCACGAAGGTTGGCGCAAGGAGTATGAGTACGCCACACTCCTACTCCATGCACTGGAATGAATCACCAAAGAGGTTGTAAGGCCTATAACATGCTTGATCTACACGTTCATTCATCTAAGATGGTTAAGGAACCTTCTTTAAATTTAAACTGATTGAAACTGAATAACCGAATGACAGTTTCAAAATTTTAATGGCTATGTCAATAACATTCTCTTTACTTTGGATCTCCTTGCTTGAGGCTATGTGACGATCCTCATATTACGTTTCGGGTAACGAAGAAATAAATCATTGATTTTTATTTTCGTTTATGTAAAAATAAAGAATTAAAATAAATGATATAAGATAGCCTATGTTTTAATCTGGTAATTTCCAAGCATATTCGTGAAAACCGCATTTAAATCCGTCCAGTGGTTTAGGAGATGTGCGCGGACAAACAAACAAACAAACAAACAGACAAAAATTCTAAAAACTGTCCTATCGTATTCAGCTGCTTATTTTAAGACGACCTGTGTGATTTTTTTTTTGTTATCTCGCAATTACAGATTTTTTTATCTCTACGTTTTTATTATATGTATAGATTGACTGCCTCGGTGGCTCAGTTGGTAGTGATCCTACTCTCTGTGCTTGGGGGCGTGGGTTCGATTCCCATCTAGGACAAACATTTGTGTGATGAACATTTGTGTTTGTTCTATGTCTGGGTGTTAATATCTATTTAAGTATGTATTTAAAAATATATATGTATGTATATCAGTCTCTGGCAGCCATATTACAAGCTTTGCTTAGTTTGGGGTCAGATGACCATGTGTGCAATAATGTCCCAGATATTATTATTATTATATTATTTATTTAATAATAATAAGAACGGCTAATTCCACTTACACTTATTATTTAGTTCACATTATAAAAAAAAAATGTTTAGTAGTAGTCACAAATGACAAAATTTGTCCAAAATATACAATGTTAGATGTCAATTATGAATATAACAATAAATTTAAAATAGTATTCTTACCAAAGTTATATGATTATTTACGGGATATTTACCGTGGTAAGGTTGTGGAGGAGGTGGAGGATATCGGGAGCTCCTTCCACAACCTTACCACGGTAAATATCTCGTAAATAATCATATAACTGTAGTGAACAACCGTGATAGTTTTAAACAGTGTTTAGTATTCTTACCAGTCACAGGCATACGAAATTTCGTTCACAAAAAGTAAAAATAAATTTTAGCATTGCAGGCAACTTATCACAAAAAATGTCACATTCAGGGTACTCTTTAATGATTGAAAGAGCGCCACAGGTCACTTTAAAAGCGATGATAACATCCATTGTGTAGTTGTGTAGAGTGTACATTATGTGTTGAAATCGCAGTCGCTCGAACCTTGCACCGAACGTTAAGTCTAGGTCATCTCGGGCCAAGTTTTCTTGGCTGACTGGGTTTTTTATGATACTAAGTTAACCTTGGCCGGAAACAGCTGTTAGTTTATTAAGCTTTGAAGAGTTTGAGGTCACATACCACTGGTTGAATATTAAGTTTTTTTACTTAATAATAGACTCGTGCTTGACCACCATCTCTCCTGATGTTAAGCGATGATGCGGTCTACGACGGAGCATGAGTAACGATTGCTTAAGGGGGCTCTTCTCGTCTTCAGCACTTTCGCTCATACTTTTCACATTATTGAAGGCTAGCTGTTCCCGCAACTTCGTTTGCGTGAACATTAAAATAGTCCCTGCAGACGGAATCACATAATATGTTACTAACAATATTGTCTACAGAGCTTTTATTAGTTGTTTATCATATCGTAAAACATTTTAATTATAAGTATAGATATAATATCAGCGAGTTTGATTTTCCAAAAAGTGACAAAATAGAGAGATAGTGAAGCTGAAAGGGGTCCATAATATCCCAAAAACAATTTTTACTAAGGCACTAACACTGAAATCGCGATAAAAAATATATATCTGCTGTTCCATACATTTTATCGAATGTAAACATCGAAATACAATACCTGGAGTCACAATCGTGCCAAAAAATGTCCAACCCAGAACTCGGCGCACGCTACGCATTGCGCAGACTTTTTGGATAGTTGTGAGGCAACCACGATCCGACTACAACGCCGCGTGCTACGATGCCCTATCGGACAAGCAACGTTGAACACTATGCAAGCGACATAACGTCTAATATGTAGTAAATGTGGCATTTTGAACAATATAATTGATGTCTAGGTATGTACAACGACGCTCGGACGTTATTTTGCCTGTTTTCACTTAGATATTGTGACTCTATAGGTATTGTTTTTCGATGAGTGTAACTGACCGTTTATGACCGTTTCGAGATTATGTTGAGCATCGTAAAACTACCTATATTATCACCCTTAATTATTTGTGCAAACGTTTGCACCAATGTGTTGGTGGTATGCCAGTGCGATGAACCCGTTCAACTTAATAGTGTTAACTCTTAAGTTGGTGGGGAGTTTATTTAAACTACCTACATTAACTCGTGATATTTTGAGAAACCAAAACCAAACCAATAACGATCATCATGACATAAAAACACCGAAAAGCTGACAATACTTTTTAAAACTAGTCTTACGGGTTCAGTAATAAGTCAAAGAGCAATGAAAATTTCTTTTTCACACCAAGCTTTTGTAAAGTTAGTGATAGGAACGGTGTGCTGATCAAAATGAGCCCAAACATTGCTAGTCTAATATTATCCATCGAGGAGTGCCGTTGTCCACCGTCACCATCATCAAATGACACCATAATATTGTATTGTCATCGGAACTTGACAAGTATGCCAAATTTCAGCTCAATCGAACACCGGGAAGTGGGTACAAATTTTACTTGAAAGATTTGATTACAGACGGTCAGTCACCAGGACAAGTGAAACTAAATAAAAGCTAGCGAAAGTGAATAGAATTCGTTGTTTTCATTCGGCTTTTTATAATGTTATTACAGCTGTCAGCATATAAATGCTTGGACAGAGATTAATTATCACACAACTATGACCCGGCAGAAAAAAAAATACCTATCTTTTTCGATAGCCTATATAAGTACTATAGTTCGAACTCCAAAATTATGTACGTCATTGCATTACACAACCGGGACAAGGCCTAAGAATTGAACTATAAACGTGAACACAATGTTTAATTTATTACAAATAACATGCTTGGCGATGAATATAACTAAATACATTACACATACTGGAAAAATAAATTGAATTGGCTCATTAATCTCTGAGATATGAGCGTTTCAAGTTTTAGGTGGGGATAGAGACGCTCCATTCCTTTCTCGCAAAGCGTTTGTTAGTATAGCATTTGTATGCCGCGCCTGAGGCGTGACGTCATAGCTCAGTATAGTGCGCTCTCTGTCTAGCATGAAATTAAAATACTTATAACTTATTTATATCAGAACGAATTTAAATTTTGTTTTCGTTGATAGGCTCTATTGGTGATCAGCTTTTTTATGAGGTAATAAAAAATATTAGTCATCATGCCTATTATATTGCAGACTACATGCAATAAAAACCGGCTAAATGCGAGTCGGGCTCGCGCACTGAGGTTTCCACCATAACAAAAAGTAGTGCAAAAAGACAACATCACGCCCAGGCGTTCACCCATCCAAGTACGGATCGCGCCCGACGATGCTTAACTTGGCGGTGAATAGAAATTAGTCACCTACTCACACTTTGCCATTATTTATTATTTGTTGTTATACTTTAGAGTGTGTACTATAATCATGCCAAGTTTGACGTTTGTACGTATTACCGTTTTTACACTAGTGCAAATACAAAAATACGTTAAATAACTGGCCAAGGGCGAGTCGGACTCGCGCACGAAGGGTCCCGTAACATTATCTAAAAAAATGACAAAATAATCAAGTTTGTTGTATGGGAACTCCCTTAAATATTTATTTTTTTCTGTTTTTAAGTATTAGTTGTTATAGCAGCAACAGAAATACATCATCTGTGAAAATTTAAACTGTCTTAACTATCACGGTTCATGAGATACAGCCTGGTGGCAGACGGACAGCGGAACCTTAGTAATAGGGTCCCGTTTTACCCTTTGGGTACGGAACCCTAAAAACGTTTGTTGTATGGGGACTTTAGATACCTTAGGTTTTACTTTTTGACTTTATTATTAGTTTTTATTTAATCCGCCGTAACATTACATGTTCTAAAGTTATATGATTATTTACGGGATATTTACCGTGGTAAGGTTGTGAAAGGAGCTCCCGATATTTCGGCGCAGTTACATGCACCATGTTCACGGGAAGACTGAAGAATGCGGGTGGTTGGTGAAAAAGTTCAAAGTTAGGTACAGACGATCTACCTTCTTTCTTAGTTTTTTGCTACGGTTATCACTTGTTCTGTCTTACAGCCGTTAAATGGTAGGACAGACAACGTAAACACTTGCGGGACGTAAATAGTTATTACTTTTATGCTTTGTGTAGGCGGTGTTAATAATTTTATTAGAAAACTAAAATTTACAAACAAAGTCGGTCTCTTTTACAAACTCGAGACTAAAATAGGCAATACCTGTCATAACATTGAGACCATCGTCTTGGATTATAATTCTTTTTAACCGACTTCCAAAATGGAGGAGGTTATCAATTTGACTGTATTTTTTAAATTTATTTGTTTATGTTTGTTACCTTAGAACTATCGACTGGGTGAACCGATTTTGATGATTCTTTTTTTATTTGAAAGCTAGTGCTTCCCGTGTGGTTCCCAATTTGGTCCAGTTGTGGCAATTTTCCAGGACCCGGGTATGTCCTAAAACTGCGACCAGAACCACCTGAGGATGGGCAGCAGCGTCCTTATAGTACACGGTGAACGTACTGCGATTCCCAAGCCGCCTGCCAAGCGTGGGGATTATGGCAACACCCCTCTCTATGAGGGAGGCCTTGTCCAACAGTGGACGTTCATTGGCTGATGATGTGATGATGTGTGACATTTTTATGAAGTCGGTTTTTATAGTGATAGTTATTCTCAAAAACGCTTGCAAATTATATTATTATTTTGACTATCTTCTTCCGAGATAAATCTAAATCACTGTAAAACCCCTATCTATATCTACATAGTATAAAATAAAGTCTCATTCCGCGTCTGTCTGTCTGTATATCAGCTAACTCTTAAACATAGCAACGGATTTTGATGCGGTTTTCACTATCAGTTAGATAATTTTTCACGGAAGGTTTATATGGTTTTTAAGGTTTTTGACTGCCCTGGTGGCTCAGTTGGTAGTGAACCTACTTTCTGCGCTTGGGGGCGTGGGTTCGATTTCCATATAGGACAAACATTTGTGTTTGTTCTTTGTCTGGGTGTTAATATGTATTTAAGTATGTATTTAAAAAATATATATGTATGTGTATCAGTCTATGGCTGCCATATTACAAGCTTTGCTTAGTTTGGGGTCAGATGACCATGTGTGCAATAATGTCCCAGATATATATTTATATATATACTAAAACTTACAACCGTGCGACGCCGGGGCGGGTTGCTAGTTATATATAAGATCATTGAAAGAATTGGATAAATACACGCATGTAGCGGCCGGCAAAGTAAGTGTAAAAATCTATATCTGTCGTGTTCAATAGGCCGAATAATCTGTCTATCTGGCTATCTGTTCTAAGCGATTCTGTTTAGGTGAAGCGAAAAGTTGCGCAAACCGTATCTCGGCGCGTTGAAGTTCACGTTCGAGTGATTTTCCGCACTGCGCTGTTTAGAGCCCGTGTTAAGAGGATCCGTAAGGCGCCTTAACAGATTGATTTGATTTGAAAAAAAAAAAACGTTTCAGCTGTCTGGGAGCTATTTGATGCCACAGGCAAACATATATACACACTCGTTAAACTTATATTATAACACCCCTCTTTTTGCGTCAGAGGTTAAAAATCCCTCAAAAGAAAGCCAGTGAGCCAGTTTAGAAAGATATGGATAGCGGGTCCAGTGTCGATATTATAAACTTTTCAATGAATATGACTGGAAACTAGCAGTAGTGCTATTTCAACCTGGTTTGGGTGAGTCATGGTCGTAAATATATTGTAGCAATGTTTCTCAGAAACGTACCTAGTATCTACTACGGCACTAAGTTGTTGTACATTATAACACGTTCTAGCACAACAGTAGTCAACAGTCTGTAGATCTTTTCTGTAAAAAGAACACCCAAAAAACATAATTAATCAGGACCTGATACCCTTTGTATCCTACCAAGGAGATACCGAAATTAACCAACGGACAATTCGCTAGCTATTTAGATGGGCACCGCGAGAGGAGTTGTCAGTTGATCTCCCATAACTGAAAGCGCAAATTTTGTTTTAAAAGATTAAGTTATAAATGACGTCATTCGTCTAACACTTTGACTCCCAGCAGTTCGCGCTTTCAGTTAATCCCTCTTAACTGAAAGGGCGAACCTTGTTTTTAAAGATTAATGTATAAATGACGCCATTCATCTTATACCACTACGCACTCTCTGCTTCCCAGAGGTTCGCGCTTCAAGTCCGCTTACCTGAAACCACGAACCGCTGGGAGTAGCTTTTTGTTTTAATATTATAACGTCTTTAACTTTATACCTAACATTTTGTGACTCCCAGCAGTTCGCGCTTTCAGTTAAGCCCCCTTAACTGAAAGCGCGAACCTTGTTTTTAAAGATTAAGGTATAAATGACGTCGAATTTATCTTATAACACATTCTGGTTCCCAGCGGTTCGCGCTTTCAGTTAAGGGTGCTTATCTTGAAGCGCGAACCTCTGGGAGCAGCTTCTACTTGTTTTGTAAATATTACAACGTATTTCATCTTAAACCTAACACTTTCTGACTCCCAGCAGTTCGCGCTTTCAGTTTAGCCCCCTTAACTGAAAGCGCGAACATTGTTTTTAAATATTAAGGTATACTTAAATGACGTAGTTCATCTTATCACTTTCTGGTTCCCAGCGGATTACGAGGTCAGTTAGGTAGGACATTTAATCTAAGTGCTGATGCTGACGATGACTAACCCTTAAGCGCCAGATGATTATGATTCATCATTCATTCATTCATTAAGACGGAAACCTGTTTCCTCCCATCAATGAACAATCTATGGTGGGTGACTAATGAGGAAATAGGAGAAAGAAACCCACAGTACAATGAATCAAGATATATAAGTGAATTGGTTTCTTATAGGCAAGCGTGCTCTATCGTAGACCGCATCATCGCTTAACATCAGGCGAGATGGCGGTCAAACGCAAGCCTATCTATACATCTATACATATAATAAAAACGTAAAGATAAAAAAATCTGTAATTGCTAGATAACAAAAAAAAAAACACAGGGTGTCTTAAAATAAACAGCTGAACACGTTAAGACAGTTTTTAGAATTTTTGTCTGTTTGTTTGTCCACGCACATCTAAACCACTAGAAGGATTTAAATGCGGTTTTCACGTATATCCTTAGCTATGACCAGATTGAAGTATAGCTATGTTATTTTGCGCAAGGGCCGGAATAAGAGGGGTGAAAAGGGTTGAAAGTTTATATGAAAATCTATACGCGTACGAAGTCGCGGGCAACAGCACTAGTCTCTAAATAAATAAGTGTCAAGCAAGCAGACGGGCTATGGATACTTGTAACACCAGAGGCATCACAAATAAGTACAAATACTCTTTAAGACAATTAATTCGTCTTTTGGAGAACCCCATGTCTTGTTGTTTGAACTTCCTATGAGCCGTCATGACCTAAAATTAATTAGTTATGTTACGTAATTAGATTTAATATGTAATTTCTACCATATAGTCCGATTAAAATAGACATTCACCCTTGCATACATTCCCAAGCTAAATTTTTTAATGAGCGTTAGGGATACCATTATAATGAAATTGTGAAAAGTCCCCATCGATCCCATGTGTGTTATGGCAAGTTTCATAGATAATGGCATGATCTAAAAAAAAAACTAAGCTATTTTTATCATAAATAATGGTTAGTACTATTATGCAATAAAATCCAAAAAACTAATATTTGCGAAGTTTGACCTTACTTTAAAAAAGCCCACAGAATTGATGGGGACTTTCACAATTTCATTATAATGGTATCCTTAACATTCATGTAAAAATTCAGCTTCTTGAGAATTTATGCAATGCACCCCTATTTTTCGGGCTAACTTGACCGGGCTACAAGTGCTATGATGACGAATTTCACCAGAAAATTCTAAAATAATCCCGCTTCTGAACTTGACACATTCGCACCATGACATCACCCTGCTGTACCTACAGTCCACAAGAGAGTTTTTCAAAGCTCACGCTATAATTATAGTTACGCAATAAGCAATGACGGAATCACCCGTGACCTATAAAAATTGCATGTTTGTTTGTAGTGATTTGCTTTGAAACGAGTTCTATGGACGAGGTTAGGTTTAGGATTTGCCACAGGCTAACAGGGACAGACAGCGCGAGGTCACCTTCTTTGCATGTCTGTGATCTGTGTTAAGTTGGATCTTTGCTCCAACTAGCAATTATCTTTTAAAATGAACGACAGCATTTAACAATAACCTTAAAGTAACCGAATGTCCTGACGCATGACATAATAACTGATGACGCGCCAATGTTATTGTACGTGTGTCATTCATTCATTCTCGCCTGATGATACATAAGAGCCGTGACAGACACGTCAACATGGCTGACGTCAACCACCTCGAGAAAAAGAGAGGGAAATTATATTCTCTCATTCTATTCTCTTAAGTTGCATACTTATCTTTTTAGGGTTCCGTAGCCCGACAAGGAACCCTTATAAATTCGTTCTGTCCATCCGTCCGTCCGAATTTTTGGGGTTCCGTACCCAAAGGGTAAAACGGGTATTACTAAGACTTTGCTGTCCGTCTGTCACCAGCCTTTATCTCATGAACCGTGATAGGTAGACAGTTAAAATTTTCACAGATAAGGTATTTCTGTTGCCGCCTAACAACAAATACTAAAAATATAGATATCAATTTTAAATGTATAAAAAACTAGCCGCCCACCCCGGCTTCGCACGGGTGTAAGCTCGGCCTTGCTACAAAATATGATATAGCCTATGTCACCCGGGGATAGTGTAGCTTCCCAACAGTGAAAGAATTTTTAAAATCGGTTCAGTAGTTTTTGAGTTATTTCGTTTGAAACATCCAAAAATACAAATCTTTCCTCTTTATAATATTAGTATACATAGATACGACGGCGTGGTAACGAGTATGGACTCTTAAGTACATACTTGTAATTGTTCTTCTGTTCGTTAAGTGAGATGACCCAATGTCTCTAATACATGATTCTGTTTATTCTGTTGTCCAAAAATGGCGCTTATCTCTGAACAATCGGCATCATTATTTGCAAAGGCCAATGGTTATGTCCAAATATGGTTGCGGACAACGTAAAGTGACCATTTAGCGCGCATGTGTGTGTGTGGGAAATCAAATTGCGTAAACAAGGTTTGTGCACCAATGTCGAGACGATATCCAGTTTGTCACGAGATGAAACGAAGCGCGGGATTCCGAGGTGTTCCACATTTGATATATTTTTTAACCGATTTCCAAAAAGGAGGAGGTTATCAATTCGACTGTTTTTTTTGTTACCTCAGAACTTTTGACTGGGTGAACCGATTTGAATGTTTTTTTTTTAAAATTTGAAAGATAGTGCTTTCCGTGTGGTCAGATTTCAATTTGGTCCAGTTCTCTCATTTTTATGAAGTCGGTTTATTTATATTGATAACTAATTATTTGCTGCTATAACATTGGTAAAAGTTGAACACAATATAATGTAGGTAATATAGTTGGCCTATAGTCTGTATCTTTGTACTTCCACGCTTGTGTCTTCATGCTTACGGGATAAAGTACCTTTTCTACCTCGACATTCATATCAACATTCTGTCGATCATAGCGAGTACAGCTCAAATGGCATTTTATCGAACTTGTCGATTTCACCTGTCATATTTATCGATCGATAAAAACGGTACTTGAACTGCAGGTGAGATACTATTAATAACGAGGAAAAATCTATAACACGGTCGATGGCTAAAATAACCCGTGGACCGGGCGCGGCTGCGCCTACGTTGTTAGATCAGACATCCGGTGGCGTGGGCGGCGGCCCATGGCTGCCCAGCCTGCAGGGCTCCGGAGAAAGCATAGGCGCTGCCATATAGATCAAAATGTTAACAATATATTTTGAGGGTAGTATATGAAACTTTGCATTGAAACATGCAAAAAGCTGAATAAATACATTTTCTTTTAATATTTCTTTTACGTATATTGTGGGTACTTGCTACAGTCTTACGTAGGTACCTAGCGAAAGTGATCAAAATTCGTGTTTCTCTAAGTCAAAATCAAAGTCATTTAATAAACATATTATGTTTACAGGGTAATACAATTATATAAGAAATGTATATGGATAACATACAACTAAAAAAAAAAATACAAAAAAAACAGGCCAAGTGTTATTCGGACTCGCGCAGGACGGGTTCCGTACCATTATCTATAATAAAACCGGCAAAGTGCGAGTCGGACTCGCGCACGAAGGGTTCCGTAGTTCCGTACCATTATGTATAAAAACGGTAAAAAAAACATGTTTTTTGTATGACCTCCCTTAAATATTTGTTTTAATTTAATTATTTATTTATAAAGTGAATATATAACTAAATATTCTGTGAATATTTCAAGCGTCTAACCTGGAACTTACAACGAATCTATTGACATCATTTCTTTAGGTTGTATGCAGAAAGTTAGAAACATAAAAGCATACATACATACACACACACATAAACGTTAACTACAACACTCTTCTGTTGCGTTATCGGGCAAAAATTCGAGCTATACATATTGCGACGCTTTTTGTAACTTTCAAACTTCAAAGCACATGACGGAGTATCGGCCCTTGCCGGTAGCTGATGTCCCAACTTGTCGATGGTGGCACGTAGGAAGTGGTCAGCCCACGCTGCCTAAAGGTCACAGGGCCGGGAGAAAGTCGACCAGAAACTGAATGTGATTGTAATCGCTTTACACTAGTCAAAAGCTAGCGTCAAGCCAGATATTTGCAGCCTAATGGTGTATTTAAGAGTCGACAGGACGTCAACTCAAATCCAAGTGGCTATAAATATTTACAACTAGTCGACCGTCCCGGCTTCGCACGGGTGTAAGCTCGGCCTTCGGCCTCGCTACAAAATATAATATAGCCCATGTCACCCGGGGATAGTGTAGCTTCCCAACAGTGAAAGAATTTATCAAATCGGTTCAGTAGTTTCGGAGCCTATTCAAGCAAACAATCAAATATTTCCTCTTTATAATATTAATATAGACAAGCTATCCGATGATGTAAAAAATATAGAAAATGACGTCAACTTTGTACGTAAACTAAAGCAGTTTCTCAATGGATACGCTTATTCGATTGCTGAATATTTAAATGAAAATATAAATTAAAAAGTTTATATATCCTTCCTCCTCACTCCTACTGTGCTGTGCCCGACAGGGTCCATATGAACTGTGTACTAGTTTTAATGTTTTATTTATCACCTTTGCACTGTATGAAAGCAATAAATAATCTGAATCTGATGTTTTGCCCCTGCGCAAAACAGTGACAAAAATATGCGATCTGCGCCTACAGGAAGAGATATGCATGAGTCGGCGCTCTCCTCAGAACGAATTAACGGAAGCGACAAATGTAAAAAAATTCGATATCACTTTGCAGAAAAGGGGTAGGGCATCCCTTCCTAATCCGACCAAAACTTTAAACGCTTATAACTCAGAGCTTTATTAGCCGATTTAAATAGTTTATTCAGTTGTCCTTTTTTTTTGTAAGGCCGATGTTGGCCTATGGGAATGTGCACAAGAGCTGTTCAGGCTGATCCCGTCATCCAATTTCCGCCATAGATCATCGAGGCGGTCATTCCATCCTTACGTCGTGAACTTTGATAAAGTCCGTACGCAGCGTTTTCAAAATTCCTTCTTAATTCGAACTGCACAGGTATGGAATGCGCTATAAATTACAACCTGGGTCTCTTCAAGACAAGAGTGTATAGGCACCTCATAGGCGAGCGTGCCCCATCTTAGACCGCATCGTTGCTTACCATCAGGTGAGTTGTGGTCAAACGCTAGCCCATTTCAACATAAAAAAAATATATGTTAGGTCATATTCAAGGCCCTTGGACAAAGATCTCAAAAGTAAAGATATGCTCATTCTAACATTTGCGTCTCATAATGTCTAATACTTTCACTTCGCATCGCTCTCATGTTACGATTACGAAAATCGCTCGCCAACGAAATCGACGTGAGTTCACACTGGCGTCAAATACCTATACTTTTTGACTGAGTTTGTACCATCAAAGAAGTTTCATTGGGCTTGTTATACTGACGTACTATAAGTGCTCTTGGATTACTTTATGGCGTGGACTGATAACTCAGACATTGGCACTATCCTCTTAATAGCCGTAACAGACGTATCGAAAGGGTTGACGAACCGCCGTCTGACCAACGGGAGAGAAAGAGTGAGAACATTTAATTTTCTCTCGATGGTTGAGGTGGTTGATGTCAGCCATGCTGGCCCGTCTGCTACGGCTATAAGCCTACTCAACAACGAAAAGCAAGCAAGCATTTAACTTTTGAAGGCTTTAGAATGAGTACACAGATATCCATCAAGCGAAAGGCTCTCGTCACATATCTTTAAACCTGAAATGGAAAGTACAGTTGTCCCTGGCAAGTCGACATTGCAACAGCGTGCTAACTGTAAATCAGGGCAGTGGAACGTTGGAAACCTATGTGACATGCCAACGCATCTTGATTCAAGTCCTTTGTTAGTGGCGTTCTATGCATCTCGTCTGAAACAGTTTAACATAGTAAATAGTAGCCATTAGGTACCCTTATTGCTTACAGTGCTAGTGAGTGTAAATCCCGAGTAGAAAAGATTTTTTCAATGAAGAAATGGGCTAGCATTTGACCATAACTCACCTGATGGTAAGCAACGATGCGGTCTAAGATGGGGCACGCTTGCCCATGAGGTGCCTATTCACTCTGTTCTTGAAGAGACCCAGGTTGTAATTTATAGGGAACACCGAGGCAGGGAGCGCATTCCATGCCTGTGCAGTTCGTATTAAGAAGGAATTTTGGAAACGCTGTGTACGGACTTTACCATAGTTCACGACGTAAGGATGGAATGACCGCCACAATTACCTATGGCGGAAATTGGTTGACGGGAGTTGATTGAATCAGGCGTTACTTTGCAGTATATTAAAACGGTTTCTCTGACGAATCTCTAGTGTATCAACGCTTTAACGTCGCATTGAGTACAATAAGAAATTTGGGATCAATAATTTTTGTTATACCCTTCAGATATTTGACAATGATGCTTATTTAACCTAACCTGAAATAAATATTAGCCCACCGGATTAGCAAGTTGAAGTGGCAGTGGGCAGGGCACTTAGCACGCAGAACAGATGGCCGATGGGGCCGAAAGGTTCTCGAATGAAGATCACGGACCGGTAAACGCAGCGTATTGGTCCACCCACAAGATAGACCGCACACAAATGCTGGATGCAGGCCGCTTCCCTTTTGGAGATCGATGGGGAGGCCTATGTCCAGCAGTGGACCTCCTAATGGCTAAATTTATGAAACGATATTATATCTAAAAGCCAAAACTTGAAAAGACAAAATAAGAAAGGCCGGGGTACGGGGTAAGAGGCCTATGGTCTAGGAGTGGGCTGTTTTAAATTGATGGTGATGAATAGGAGAAAGGGTAGGACACGTCATCATCATCAGCCAGAAGACAGCCACTGCTGAACATAGGCCTCCCCTTTACAACTCCACACTGAATGACAGTCTGCCATCTACGTCCACTGGATGCCCGCGGCTCTCACGATGCCGTCTGTCGCTGACATAGTAGGAGGTCTACCTACGCTGCGTCTTCCGGTTCGTGGTTTCCACTCAAGAACCTTTCTTCACCATCGATTTATCGGTTTTTCGAGCGATGTGTCCTGCCCATTGCCGCCACTTCAACTTGCAAATTTTAATAGCTATGTCGGTGACACTAGTTCTTCGCGCGAATATCCACGTTCCGGATTCTATCGTTCAAAGAAACTCTGAAACTCTGAGCATTGCTCTTCATTGCCCGCTGTGTAACTGAGTTTTTCCTAAAGGCCAACAGTTAAGGAACACGACGTCTCAGTACCATATTATGTCATCACTGGCAACACACACATATTTGTAGATTGAACTATCTGTTCTACTTGCAAGTCCACATTGCAACAGCGCTAACAGTAGACCGGGCTAGTAAATTAGGCCAGTGGGACTGTTGCAAACAAACCATTAACCAACATAATATCTTAGTTTAGTGTGGTGTTCTGGAAACTCAGTAATATTTAACACTAAGACCTGAAAAACAGGGGAGGTAAATGGTAGGTAGAGGCGGGCGCGCACGCATCAGGCCTAAATCAGGCTTTTATTATACCATAGGTGGCCAAGACACAGACGGGCCGCCTGATGGTAACATCAGAGACATCATAAATACGTTGCCGACCCTTTAAGACTATTAACTCGCCTTTTGAAGAACTCCATGTTTGCCTTTAGTCGAACTCGCCTGTAGACGACCTTGCTGCCTTTTTTCCATGTGGACTACCTTACTATTTCCCTCATTTATTACCAGAATAACAAAAAACCCTATAGACATTATCGCACAATAGCTCGTCTGCCATGACTATTGATGAATGCTTAGGTTTTCGCGATTACACATTGAAATAAATGTTTTTTTTTGTTATCGCGTGTATTTTTCACTTTTTACCGACTTCCAAAAAAGAAGGGGTTCTTAATCCGTTATTATAAATGTTTGTTACCTAACTTGTTTTACCCTTGTTGTTAACCTTGTTTAACTCCGTAATTTATAAACCGATTTGGTTTTTTTGAATGTATATATTTTAGATTGGTTCTATTGTAATTTCGTAAAAATCGGTTCAATAGTTTGGTTTTTAAAATCAAAATAACTGAAAACTATGTCATTGAACGAAATTGCGTAACTAATTTTGAGGTCGTTTTTACGAGTACATATTGATAATTATCTTCAAAACTAGCCCTAAGCAACTGAAAGCGATCCCCAACAATCTCGGTACATCGACGCGTGTCGTATCTGCTCCCGCGCAATGATACGATAACTGGCGCGTGCGCACGATTACTCACACAATGGGCCACTGTTTATATACTTCAGGAGTTTGTTGGATCTTGTAGCTATCGGACTAGAGTTGATTTTGGACTGATATGCTAGCAGGATGATAGTATACTATATCTATTTCTGATGATTAGATGGATCTTGTGGCGTTTGCATTAGAGTTGGTTTTTCTGGTTGGATAGGTCAAGTTTGGTATAGATCTTGTGTCTGTCGGATTAGAGTTGGGTTTCCTATGTTAAGCGCGGTTATAATGATTTAACTGTGATAGTTTACTATGAAGTTATTATTATTGGGAGTGACAGCTTTATTAATATGGAACTACTTCGGGTTTAACGGGGTGCGGATGACATTAGAACTATACTATGTAATCTAGATATAGTAGGAAATATACTGAAAAGGTTCTATATAAGCAGGGCATATACTAAGCCGATAGGAGGTTGTGGTTGTGTTAATATCTATTTAAGTATGTGTAAAAAAAAAGTACGAAATCAGTCTCTGGCAGCCACAGAAAAGAAAAAAATATTGAACGGCTGTCAAGGCATTTTTGTAAGAAATTAGTTGTAGCCACTTGCACCGATATAAACCCATAGCAACTGTGTTAGCAACTGTGACGCGGAGTTCGACGCGTTGACGTAAATAATAATGTTCAATCACATATCTGTCACAATACCTGGCGACAGAGTTTCCTTCTCATTTCCGTTCTATTTACTTCTCTTTTCTGTGCTGGCAGCCAAATTACAATCTTTGCTCAGTTTGGGGCCAGATGAGCATGTGTGCAAAAATGTCCCAGTTATTCATTTCACATCACATCATCAGCCAATTAACGTTCACTGTTGGACAAGGCCTCCCTCATAGAGAGGGGTGTTGCCATAATCCCCACGCTTGGCAGGTGGCTTGTGGATCGCAGTACGTTCACCGTGTACTATTAGGACGCTGCTGTCCATCCTCCGGTGTTTCTGGTTTTAGGACATACCCGGGTCCATTATTCATAGTTATTCATTTATTTATTATCAATTCAAAAAGTAAGGTTTAGTACATTTTTTTTTGTTGGAAGTGTAGCATTTACAAAATATGATAAATGATCCGCTAAAAATATCATTGTCGAGATTAACATTGTTTTTGCCACGTCCCCTTGTTTTTACCAAAAGTATTCCTAATATGCTCAATAAACCCCTCCTATTCACATTAAAAAGGAATAAAGTATACGCGAAAAGAAAACGCTCCAGAGGGCCTGTCATTATTTTTCACGCCGCGTTTGGAATCCGCGAAAGGCCGCGAAAACAAGATCTACCTCAGAACTACCCTCATATATTTTAATGACCTCGCATCTAAAAGAGGAGGGTTCTTCAGGATGATGAGGTAGATTTCACGACTGATGACGATGTTTTTGTGTTTGGCTTGTAATTGCTGATGGCGTCTACTAATAACAGCGATATCTCGTTTGTGAACCGGTTTTGATGATGATTTGAATCGGCTATATCTCGAGGGGGTTCATCTCAGAGAATACATAAAATTTCCTCAAATTTCTACAATATCTTGTCCTTTCCTCTAAATTTGAAAAAAATATTTCACCTCTTAGTGTGCAAAATTAAGGAACGAATCCCGTTTATTGAACTACCCGCGAAGTCTTTTTTTATTTTTATTAAGGTCTTTATCTCATTTAGTTATATCTCACTACTTTCGTAACGGTAACCAAATATTTCATGAAAACGAAAATTCCAGGACGGCGCTGCCTTTTGTTGGCTGTTACGAAAATGGCGAAGTCTACTTTACCCGGGCTCGTGTCATCCAGGCTCGTGTCATCCGGGCTTTTAGGTTATGTAACCGGCTCCAGAGCGGCGGTAGACGGATCGTAGACGGCGCCGGCCCGACTGGCGCCGCGAGCGAGACGCCACCACCCCTCTGCGTATGTTATATCTGCCATCTCGCTCGCCGCAGGATCGTTGGCGCCCAACGTGGGGCGAGATGCGGCATAGCGAATACGGCCTGTTTTTATTGCCATTTGATTTGTATGAATTTATTGGATTGCGCAGATAGTGCGATGAGATGGTGAGGTTTGATTTGAAAAATGAAATATATCTTGTTTTGATCTTTTTTTGTGAAATTACGAGTTAGTCGCGTGTCATGTATGGCAACTGCGCCAGCAATCGAATCTTCCGAGGTTAAATTGGAAACGGCATCAATTTTGTTGTACCATTCACTATCTAATAGGACAAACATTATTTGCCTCCCCTCCTATGTAAAGGCCTTATTTCTAAAGTATGTTTTTATTTTTAAAGTAAAGGTAAAGTTTTTTTGGTAAAGGCATCAATATATTTTATTTTAATTCTCTAATCGAATCTAAAAAAGTTTGCCTCTATTTTTATTTCTATGTGTGAGAACTGAATGGTATAAAATAACTCTAGTTTTTAGGGTTTCGTACCCAAAGGGTAAAACGGGACCCTATTACTAAAACTGCTGTCCGTCTGTCTGTCAGTCCGTCTGTCGCCAGACTGTATCTCATGAACCGTGATAGTTAGACAGTTGAAATGTTCACAGATGATGTATTTCTGTTACCGCTATAATAACAAATACTAAAAAAACATAATAAAATAAATATTTAAGGGGGCTCCATTCAACAAACGTGTTTTTTTTTCTCGTTTTTGCTCGATGTTGATAACGGCAACAGGTAAACGCTTAAAATATTCACAGAATAATTAACTTAAAAGATGAATAATCAAATTAAAATAAAACAAATATTTAAGGGAGGCTCCCATTCAACAAAAGTTTTTTGCAGTTTTAGTAAATAATGGTACGGAACCCTTCGTGCGCGAGTCCGACTCGCACTTGGCTGATTTTTATCTTCTAAATATTAACTTTATTTGTTCCCAGGTATGCAGTAATGTGAAGGACATATATTCCACACGCCATAACAAGTGCCTTAAGAGAAAAGCCAAAATACACGTGCCTACCTACTATATTATAGTTTAAGACGAACGAACGAATAACGAAACAAATCATTTGGTAAGTGTTGTTTTAAGTATATTTTTCAAATCAATCAGACTGTTTTTTTTTTCTTTTATGATTCTGGGTGACGACACCAGGGAAATCGCTCGCCTGATGGCTCTTCACGCTTGCCCATAACAGCTCAACGCCACTCAGAATTTTGAACTTCAACAGTTCAAAACCCTGGATGGTAATGCACTGCGGTCGTCACCCCGAGATATAAGATACACAGTAGTGTTTGCACACTACTGCTTGGCGGTTGAATAACTGGCAAAAGTGAGGTACTTCCCCAGGCGGACCCCTGCAAAAGAGTCCTACCACTACAAATTAACATGTTATTGAAATAAAGGGCTATTGTATTGTATGATATTTAAACCGTGGGACGCAGAAAGTGGCTCATATTGGTAAAATAACTTTGTATTAGAATAATAAATTAGGTCTCTTATAAATCTAAAAACCACTCCGTATTCACTCCGCACTTCAAAAGAAAAATAAAGAAAAATATCAAAAGCGAAATAAATAAAATAAACAGAACGTTAACCCAGCGACGTGTGCAGAATATTCTAGAAGGTCAACCAAGAGGGAACCAGAAGATGTATGAGGCACTTCCACACGCAAATGTCGTTCCTATGCCGCACAGCGGGGTGCCAGATTTACTGCGGACGATTTGACGGATAAAAAAATGCGAACTATAAAATGTCGTGGTGTTTTGGTGAAATGGAAAATCGGAAATAGGGAGTAAGAACACAATTGTTTCGCAAATTTTTTATTTATTTTGAAAATCAATCAAAATCCGACTTCATAGGACTATACCTAAATGTAAAAACTAAAGTAAAATAATTCTCGCAGTATAAAAAACTAAAAACGCTTTAAAATCGGTAATCCTGAAGATCTTGGTGAGGATAATGGGACAAACTATTTAAATTATTGCATTGTCATCGGTCCTTGATAATGATAAGTGTGCAAAGTTAGACCAAATAAAAGAGAAGGCAAATGTCATGTCGTACAGGGAGGTGAAAACGCTGGAATAAGACCGTCAAGCCTGGAAGTTATTCCACCGACAAGAGTTACGGTATTAAATGTTGAATTAATGAAAGAAAGAAACGCCAAGTATGTTCAATATGATTCAATAATAAAAGAAGATATTGTCAAATTCGCCGGTCAAACCTGGTTCTGAATAGCAAAAGACCGAGAAAACTGGCCTTGCAAAACTTGCTGGAGAGATTTAGTATTTAAATGCTGATTTATTTGAAGGCTTACAGGAGGGTGACTGTAGCTTAGAGGTTAGAATGCTCGAGACGTAAACCTGGATGGCACGGGTTCGAATTCTGCATCAAATTTATGAATTGTCTATAACTAAATAAATTCTAAGTGTTAACTTCAAATATAAAAATTTGTTTGTCGAGTTACTAGAGAGACTCTTGCTACCTCCAGCATTGGGATAAGCAACGCATTGGGTTTTTTTGTAGTGGTAGGACGACTGGTTTTGCAGGGGTCCGCCTGGGGAAGTACCACACCTTTGCCAGTTATTCAACCACCAAGCAGTGGTGTGCAAACACTACTGTGTTCCTGATTGAAGGGCAATGTTTCCAGCGAAATTACAGGGCACACAGAAATTTGACATCTTATATCTCGGGGCGACGAGCGCAGTGCATTGCATTCCAGAGGTTTAACTGTTGAAGTAAATTCTGAGTGGCGTTGAGCTGTTATGGGCAAGCGTGAAGAGCCATCAAGCGAGCGACTTCGCTCGTCTCGTCACTCAGTATCATAAAAAAATAAGAATTTGTTTCGAATTTAAACATACGAGATGATACGAGTATATACCGGTGCTACATAATAATAAAATTATCCTTTAGCATGAAATATAACATTAACATTTTTGACCCTCTAAGATTGGCCAAAGCTATAAATCTATCTCTACTAATAGAGAGACAAATAAACTTTGTTGTTTACACCAGGGATTGCAGCTTGGCAAAAAAAGTCTTGAAACGAAAACTTATTTTTCTTCTGTCAATACTTTGGAAAACACGTCAGTGTAAGATTTTCATCCAATCATCTTCCTCAGATGTACCTACTACCGGGTTTCTAGTATTTAGAACTATTTGCAATTGTGGCGCCCCCAGGAATTTCTACTCTTTTTGGCCAAGCTGAACATAACAATAAAATGACTCATACGAGATAACTCGTACGAGTTTCCGCTAAGTGACAGGAAGACTAATTCAACCGCGTGAACTCTACAATAATTATATCGACACTCTCATCGAGCTTGTCATCTTTAGTCTAAACGCAATCAACTCATACAAACATCAATATGCAAAATATACTAACCACAATATCTACGACTATATCCACTCGAGGTGTGCAGTTTATGGATGTGGCTTGTTACCGTGAGAGCAATCATCTGCAACAATATTGATATGAATAAGTGGTTTGCGTTGTCGATTTGTTGCAAGAGTGGTGAGTGGTATCAAAGGGTTTAGGTTTGGTTTCCAGTTAAAAAAATAAAAGAGAGAACTTTAGATAAATATTAATAAAGAAAGTTTTTGCGATACAACAGACAATGGCACAGCTTACTGTTTATTTTGATGGTGTTGTGTCCTCTGTGCCATCCCAACCCCAAAGCACGACAATAGCTTGTAAAAGTCTGGCGAGATAGCTTTAAGTATTTGTAACTAACGCCATAGTTACGTCAAGTCCAAGTACTTAAACATGCGCGAGTCTAGCAAATATTTTGTGACATTAACCACTCTAATTTAACCCTGTCAACAGTGTCAATTTGATTACGCGCTCCAGCAGCGAATGTATCAATCGGATAGTCAACAGCTCCCGTCTCCCGTTCGTTGGCAAAACACGCAACCCTTCGCGTCTGCAAGCATTACTTCTGTGCCGTCGCCCCGTGCACTCCGCTGCGTAAATATTCATAATTGTCCTCTATGTCGCCGCGCTTTAGGGTTACGAAGCTTTTCACTTAAGTGACATCATCGTTTGACTCATGTATACCTTCTTGGCTTATATTTAGAGTCGCATTTTCATTTTATTGATCTGGGTATGCCAATTGTGTGTCAATCAATGCTCTTTTGTCGAACAAAGTGGCCTCAGGTGTATTGTTAACACATCCCCGGGCCCCACACTTTAATTCAGCCGCTATCTGATTTAGTTTGTGTGCATTTTTATTAAAGCCATCATAATAGACACTAATGGGATCTTCGACTATATAAATTGATGATCGTCTACAATAACTTTTATTGGTCTTCATAAAGTAGAAAAAGTCCACTAAATCTTTCTCTGGCATGATAAGGGGATTAATAAATGTGATTTCCCAAAAAGCGTCCCATCGAAGACTTCGCCTGAAATCAATAAACAAAATCACGAGCGCCGGAAATCCGAGCAGAGTTCGAGATGCATTTCCATCTTTCACCGTCTTTTCACCCTCCGAATATCATCCCCAAAGTTTATCGCGCGTCCCATTTTAGCAACGTGTGAAAGCGAGACGAAAGATTCGCAAGACGCATGCGCGGATCAACCCCTCGCGAGCGTCGGAGATGGTTGCTAGTGCGGAGCGTCAGATCCTGGCTCGCCGCTGGAGTCCCGGAACATTCCTTCGTGGACCATCCGCTAAGGCGGAGGTCCCGCTCTCTCATCCCCGGACAAAAACCTCTGCACAAGTGCACCTAGATACAGCCTTCAGAGGTGCACCACAAGGGTCTTGTTCTCGGTCCCTTGTTACTCACCGTATACTATAATTCCCTCTTCCATCTGGCTTTCATTGAACTCTGCATCCATACTTTGATTCCAATTGAACTCAAATTCAAATACGCAAAAAACACAGGGTGTGAGAGAGCGAGAAGTTGAAGTTTTAATTTAAAGTGAGAACGAGACGACGCGATGGCACGCCGCTCCCGGTCGAGGTAAGTGCCACTTGAAAAGCCACGTGTTCAAACTTCTAGTTTCAGCTTCAGAGTTGGAGCTATTCGGTAACTGTTTGTTTCGGTGTTTTGCTGAAGCCATTGTTGCCTCTCAAAGTTCATTTCCTGCTTCTATTGAAAGTCCGATATTAAAGGCCTCTATTCTGTTAGCTCGTTTAAGGCTGGTGACTTTGTATTTTGTAATATCACGATTGTCCTTGTTGAGGGATTGTATTTTTTCATTTTAATATGATTTTTTTGATTATTGTTTACTCGCAGCGCTCAGCGATTTCACCCGCTATCCTACAGGAACCTTATATTTTTCAGAATCAAAAGTAGCATAATATGTAAATCTTTGTATGTGTATCTTGGGTAAAGTTACCATCACACCAAATTTCATCCAAATCAGTTTAGCAGTTATCGAGTTGTGTGTGGAGTTGTGAACCACCACACGAACGTATAAATATAGTATTAGTGTGATATGCTAAGAAAATATTACACTTTAGTTTTTTAAGTGAATTTTGATTCTGTCTTTTGATATCTTATAACCACATGCAGTCTCAAATAGTTGTTTTTTAATTGTTGTTTCTTATTTTTATTGAAATATAGGCTTTCTCTTGACCGCCACACCGTCTGATGTTAGGCGATGATTCGACGTACGTTGGAGCTTACTTGCCTAGAAGAAATCAATTCACTCGCAATTTGAAGACACCCAGATTGTTCATTTGTCTTAGTGATATTGATCTTAATATAATCAATCAGTAACCCGCTATAAATCAATTGATATTAAATTCAGAGTATATAATCATTTTGTTTCTCATGTCTTCATTTCAATAGCCGTTATTACACACAATAAGCTATGTTCCTCCCCATCTTCCATCCTTTAATTATAATTAACATCGCGATTATTATCAACCACCGCCTCTAACAGCCGCATGTCTTTGTCTAGCACTATCTTTTCGTCGATGCAAAATGTCATTAGAGATACCTTACTGCTGCTATATATTATATATCTGCTTATTGAAATTTCTAAACCTTATTAGACTCTGAGTAAGTACCATTATGTAATAAAGAAAACTTATAAAGCTTATGAAGTCTCAAAATTTTCCATGATATTCTTTCTCTATTTCGTCTTCGATACTCATTCAGAAAACAGGTTCAATTCACTTCATTATATAAAAAAAAAACAGTTCAGGTGTAGTTCTGTTTACGACAAATTGTGAAACTGGGAGGTACACTGTATTTGGTAAAATTAGCATCAATTAATTTGTCATTGCGGCATAATGACTATAGTTCATTAGGGTCCTATTCTCTCTCCCCGAGAGAAATAATTACACTGTCGATGACGTTTTTCATTTAGGCCGTTATTAAATTATTTACTTTGGTCCTGGTCCGCCGGTTAAGTCCGCGTTAGTTTTTATCTCTATCAATAAATTTTGTTTTACGCCAGAGCTAGATAAAAATCCTCAAAAAATGGTGCAGAGATCACTAAAATATGATTATTGTTTATAAATCTACGTAAGTTTGATTCTATATACAAATTATACAATGTTATTTAATTGTTTTATTTTTTATTACTAACTAGCTGACCCAAAGAGATGTCCTCTCAAAATTTAAATAAAAAAAATTGAGGTATGATCTTGAGCTCACACAAAAACCCCTTAGAAAAAAAGACGTTAAGTTCATACCAAATTTGAAAATTTTCCGCGAAACTTTTAAAACTTATTTTCCATAAAATCGTACTTTGGAGTATGACGAACATTTTAAAACAAAAAATAGCCAAATCGGTCCAGCTCTTTCGCTTACCAACGAACAGCATTTTTTTTATGAATGAATCAATTTCTAAGCCAATTATATCGTTTCTTCTCTGTAATTATCGTATCATCCTCAGCATGATACAAATTTAATGATACAGTTCGTTACTTGCTTGTTTGTACTAGGCACAGCGGGGGCGGATGGCAAGTCGTCTCCTGCTGTGATGATACCCCATTCTATCTCCGTCTTGCTAGATGTTTCTGTTTCAGAAACTACAGTTTCTAATTTATTAATTCGTTGTAGTTTTTCTTTAACCTTGTCATGTTAATTACCACTTTTTCATTTTCATCATTTCTCTGCCTAAAGTTTCTATTTTGACTTTTTAAAAGTGCTAAGTGAAGAAATTCTCAATAAAACTAGAGACTTCTCGTTCGACTCGACATATCAGCGATCATAAAATAAATTCAACTGTAATTAATGTTGAACTCTAGCTAGACAATGTCGCAATTTTCGTTGTCGTAGTTTGTAGAACAATTTCCGTCGTTTATTACTTTGTTACTATCAATATCTTCGCCCAGCGGGAGCTTCAGCTTCTACTTTCCACAGCGTCCTGTGGCGCTGACTTTTAACTAGCTCATAGCAACTGAATCCAGTAATTCTGATTAATGAATGGGGTTGGGGATGATTTGCAACATTGTGATTACCGTTATCAAGTCTTTCTTTATTTTGGTCATTAGAGTGTATTGTTCTAATATGTATTTAGTTTTCTATGCAACCCTTGTTTTATAATAACTACCGTGTTCTATTCGCGATCATCCTATTTGCACATTTACTGTTTTGTCCTAAGTACTAAAAGTTTCACATTTCCACTCGTATTTCTTGCTTATGTATAAGCCTCTTCAACAAACTCACTAATAACTTCACCTTCATCGACACAATAGACAAATTTGACTGTAATCTGACCAGCTACATCAAACACGTCAACTAATCCCAATATTACGTTAAAATCACTAAATAAACTATATTCTTCCCCTCGATGTCCATCTCCCCTGATTCTGTTAATAGATAACATAGTGCGTGCTATCGGATTTCCTTCGCCGGACACCGTGACGACTTCCGGCGTATTCCGGAAGCACTATATGGATTATGGATTTGCCTCTTCTGAGACTTTTTTCTTTATCATAATACAGTTCACAAGCAATTCTTGTTTTATTTGATTTTGATCATTTTTACAGTATTTTAATTGCCTTGATCTTTATTGAAGATTTACTAGTCTCTAAATTATAAGCTTGTTCTGCTTAATTGTTAAAATGTTTGAGTAGGTTCTGCAATTTACCAGCATCGTTTAACTTATCGGATTAAGTAATATCATTATCTTAATTACTTTTTTTTACTTTTATGTTTTTGGTAGATTTTACAAGCTTTTATTTAATTTACGCTGTTAGTGTGGGACAATTCTTGCTACTGAATTTGATACCAGTTATATTGAACCGATTGCGCAAAAATTTGGCATACTTATGTAATTCGATGCAATTTTATGGTACCTACCATCGACCTGATCTGATGATGGAGACAGAAGGTGACCATAACTACTAAACGAAACGAAGTAACCCCGTCGAATTTGGGTTCTTTGAATTTGTTTTACCAAGCATTTTAGTAGATGATAAATTCAATATGGTGGACGCACCAAGATGGCGGACAAAATATTCTTATCTACCATTATGATATGGGTATCAAATGAAAGGGTTTGCTAAGACGAATACGAAAAAGCTTGTTTTTGAAACCATTTTAAATTAAGAAAGTTTATTGTAAATGTGTCGTCATTTAGAACAGATATTTCACCGACCACACCCACTTCCATCTCCGTCTTATTTCACGTGTTTGAACGAAACAGCATGTGGCTGCGCCAGACACGGCGGCGCCGGAGTCTATCGACCACCCCCTCCATTCCTGACGGGAGGGGATGACGCATGCGTACAAGTTGTTTGTTCGGATTCCTTGAGATTATAGATTTTATTTATTGGCACTTCTTACTGTTTTATGTGTTCAGTTTATATTATGTGTGGTCGTTATGTTGGTACTTTGGTATTCCGTTATTGATTTTTCTAACTACTTTGTGCTTATGAATTTAATGAGTATCGTGAATCAATTCAGTGTTTTAAGATGCAGTTCAGTTTTTTCAGTGGCGAGTAAATTTGTATCTTCTACGCGTTTGCTTGAAGTAACCAATGTACTCCATCGTAGACCGCATCATTGCTTAACAAGTAGCAAGGTAGCGGACAAACGCGAGCCTAACTAAACAATAATAATAATAATAGTGTTCTCACTTCAATATATCCTACGAATACCTAATCCATTCTACTTCGAAAACAATGTCAAAATAGCAACTAAGTAACTCGACACGGTAATCTTTTCGTTGCGACAGCGTACGACAAATTTGCTGAACCACGATCTGAAATATGACACTATAAAAGCCAGTCTGATAC
Organism: Agriopis leucophaearia; assembly: GCA_949125355.1. Taxonomy (NCBI): domain Eukaryota; kingdom Metazoa; phylum Arthropoda; class Insecta; order Lepidoptera; family Geometridae; genus Agriopis; species Agriopis leucophaearia. The sequence continues at coordinate 4,243,226 of OX421289.1, forward strand.
ATGTCAGGTTTGTCACTGAAGATTCTGTGGGAACAATAGAGTTGGTTACTTGAAAAACACTCGATTTATAGGAAGCTGATCATCTCGATTACAAAGTCAAAATAGCAACTAAGCAACTCGACACGGTAATCTCTACGTTGCGACAGCGGAGGATAGATTTGCTGAACCACGATCTGAAATGTGACACTATAAAAGCCAGTCCGGTACATGTCAGGTTTGTCACTGAAGATTCTGTGGGAACAATAGAGTTGGTTACTTGAAAAGCACTCGATTTATAGGAAGCTGATCATCTCGATTACAAAGTCAAAATAGCAACTAAGCAACTCGACACGGTAATCTCTACGTTGCGACAGCGGAGGATAGATTTGCTGAACCACGATCTGAAATGTGACACTTTAAAATCTAGTCCGATACATGTCAGGTTTGTCACTGAAGATTCTGTGAGAACAATAGAGTTGGTTACTTGAAAAACACTCGATTTATAGGAAGCTGATCATCTAGATTACAAAGTCAAAACAGCAACTAAGTTACTCGACACGGTAATCTTTTCGTTGCGACAGCGTACGACAAATTTGCTGAACCACGATCTGAAATATTACACTATAAAAGCTAGTCCGATACATGTCAGGTTTGTCACTGAAGATTCTGTGAGAACAATAGAGTTGGTTACTTGAAAAACACTCGATTTATAGGAAGCTGATCATCTCGATTACAAAGTCAAAACAGCAACTAAGTTACTCGACACGGTAATCTTTTCGTTGCGACAGCGTACGACAAATTTGCTGAACCACGATCTGAAATATTACACTATAAAAGCTAGTCCGATACATGTCAGGTTTGTCACTGAAGATTCTGTGGGAACAATAGAGTTGTTGACTTGAAAAACACTCGATTTATAGGGCGCTGATCATCTCGATTACTAATCCTTTGCTATAGCTAATCTGCGTAATTATATTCTTCTTACAAAAATCTCAGATCAAATAAAAAATACAGAATGATTACGGCGTACTGCCAAAGTGAAGTCATAATCACTTCCAGAACTACTCACGCACACCTGCGCATTCAAAACTACGTGAATTTCATACTGAAAACGTCAAACGACTACCCACACATGTTTCAAAAGTGCCTTCACTTTTCGTGTTCGTTGTTCTCCATCTGACTATTTTTATTTGATCTGAAACAAAAAAAAAAAAAAACTTTACGGGAAGTGAATTCGGTAAACGGGATTCATTCCCCGATTTTCCACCCTTAAAGGTATTTTTGTGTGGCAGTTTGTCTGTTTAGTGTCACGCGACAACCCTTGCGTGTCAGGGAAGATTTGTCAGTCTTATTGTTTGATCACCGGTCAGAGCCGTTTGTTACTCTGCGGCTATCGGGGTTTGTCAAAGGGGTTGGTTTGTCATCTCGTCGTGTTGTGACGTCACCAGACTTTTCTCTCAAGATTCTTTTAACTGTTATGATTATTAACGTTACATCAAGGCCGTAGCCAGGAACTCATTTCACCTTAACGTGTTCAATATCTAAGTAAACCGTAAACACCTTCGTATAAAACGGTAGGTTGGCTATGACATGGGGGGAGAGGGTCTTGAACCCCAAAAAACCGCCTTGCCTACGGCCTTGTTTGTATAAAATGAGAGCTGCCATCTAGCTCAACTAGCTAGGTGGCGCTGTTCTTATTACGTAAATATCGTAATTAACGTTAACACGATCGAGTAGTTAAGCGCAATTGAAAAACTCGCACTAGGCGCTCAGCTGTACCGTTTGCAAAAACTTTTCGAGCTTAATTTTTTTTAAGTAAAAAGAATCTCACTAATGCCACATCGTTCTTGTCGCATCTACCCGCTTAGGTCGGCAACACGGCCTAATGCCACCTCGAGCTCCAGCTCGATTATGTGAGTTTTAATCCGGCGCCAATCGATCCCAGTGACCTCGTTCCACGCAAGGTTGCTATGCGACGGCGTCATAGCGGCGCCCAGTTCAGATGTAGGCGACGTAAAATGTGGGTAGTTTTGATCAGTCAGTAGTTCTCAGTGACGATTAATTGTAACAAACGGTGCATTTTCGATAAATAAAGGTATAAGAATAATGTTCACTGTTCGTGAACAGGACTGGAGAATGTGGGTAGTTCGGTCGGTGTTGGTAGTTGGAGTGGGGAATTAGAGATGAATAGTGGTACAGACATAGCAATACTAATAATATATTAGAATACGGTATGCTAGCTAGATAGAGACTCGACTACCTGCATAATCTTTCTCATTTAGCAGGTATGCTTACAAGAGCTTTGTAATTCTTTCGTTGAAATGCCACGCGCGATATACACGCATGTTATATAAAAAAAATCTTATGTTCCGTGTAAAACTGCCATTGACAGGACAAAATGGAACTGCTGTTTTTTTTCTTCGCCATATCAGGATTGGTCACATAGTAAAAGTTGTTCATAATGATGAGTACAATGACCTTCTTTCCGTTTTGTACAGGGTACATGTGTAACCCTGTAGATTCTAAGCACATTTTATCCAAAACAGGCATAATGGATGTAGCTTCACTAACTGGGTAGAGGTAAACCCCCTTCACAAATATTTTCTATAAGCTCGTGTATGAAGTGTTATGTAAATTTCTTCTTGACGAAAAGTGTCATGCGCGAAATCGAATCAATGCCCATTTCACCTAAAACATACCTATTGGACGTTTCTGAAGGAAACCGTTTTCTTTACGGCAGTACGTCGATTTGGCTAAAATTGAGTATCCATTTGGTTGGCAAGGAATGAAAGGCGTCGCGACGGCGCGGCGGGCGCCGGCGTCGTGTCGCGTCAGCTTCGCTAATCTTTAGCTTGTTACATTGAGCGGAGATGTTACTGGCCTAAAACTGGAACCTAAACTGAGAATTTTGCTCCTCTTCTCTACATAATATAAATAAAGTCGCTTATCGCGTCTGTCTGTCTGTATATCCGCTAATTCCTCCTAAACCAACCAATGGATTTTGATGCTGTTTTCACCGTCAGTTGGAAACTTTTTCATGGAAGGTTTATATAAATAATAAAACTTACACCCCTGCGGGAAGCCAGGGCGAGTCGCTAGGATAAAAGTAAATTGGAATGCTTAGTCGCCAGTCCTTGTTTCCTTTACTGTAAATTTTTTCGTGGGCTTTCTTTCAATCGCACCTATTTGAGGAAAAGTGCTTTAGCAGTCTCAGTCCATATTACTGAGCCAATCGCTGCAATGAATCAACATATTTGTCATCACATGATATCCAATGATAGCCCGAGACTGATATCGAATGTAATTGTGATAGAACAACACGAATGATGCCGTACAACCTTAAAAACTATTATTAGAAATCCATTAGTGCAATGCATTAACATTCTTTGGAGACTGGTAACAAAACAAGATAAATGTGCTTGATTTGACCGTGGCAATTGACTTATACACCAGTTTTTGCAATATTTACGAAAGAATACAATAAGTCGAGGCGAAAGTGAAACTCCACTTCAGCCAGTCCAAGAAAGATGGCTCACTAAATTAAGAACAACATTATAATTTATTTAAATATATTGTCTGAGTTTTAAATCGATTGCCCCACGCTAAATAATCCCCGTTTGTTTGCTGGGGTAGCCATTGACCCGTGAACTATAGATTCTGACGTGTTCACTTTGGCAATGAATATTTTGACACATTGTATTTATGTATTATGCACCCTTTGTTGAGGTCCATAAACGAACATGTCTTTAACACGCTCTTTTTGCAGGAACAAAATGAGCCTTCTTGTTTTGATGTTTAAAAATAAAGTAAAAATATCTTTAAAATACAAGTCAGATGTTAGTATGAATAAGTAAAAGAAACGTGCGCTAAAATTATCTAACATAATATCTTATCCATCTTGTTTCTTATCGTACAACGACTGATTTATCTTAAAACTTGAAATTGCATTTTGATTACCAATGTAAACATTACAAACGTGCGTTGCCTCGAAACCATTTTATCCGTAAAAAATCTTCAAATTGATTTTTTTTAATTATTTATACGTTTTAGACAATTCAAAAATTCAAAATACAAATACGAGATAATTTTAGAACTACTATACCAACTTTTTTTAAACGGTCGCGGCCCCTTTTACTACATACCGGAATATTCTTGCGTCTCGCAGAACAATAAAGTCGTCCAAACGAGACCACTCTCTCATATTGAACTATTAAAATTCTTCCAGGCACTGCTTCTCACCACTCGGGCAACTCGGAGGGCCCCATCCAAAACGTTTTTATGCAAAACTGTATGCAATAACTCCCTATAGTTATTACCATACGGCTTTAATGAATCCACAGGCATTTGCCAAAAAGCTTCTGCCAAATCCACTGTAGTCTATGTATCTTGTCATGTTAAGACTCAAGTTCGTTTGACTTATTAGACGGTTCGAAATGCCTCGGCGTTGGTTTATATTACGTTTAAAATCGGTTGATGTGCTGCAAAAGGAAGAGCTTTTAATTTCGGGTTCTTAAAAGGATTCTTATTGACACTTCTGGACGGACAATTAACGAGTTTTTGATAGTGGTGTTAAAATTTTGCATAATTCGATGACCGCGGCTGTTATGGAGCTTATGTCTGTTTTATTGCGTATTGTTTTTTATTTAATTTTGTTTGATATTACTTTCATATTCGCGAATTTGAACGGTAGTCAAAAGCCCGAACCGTTTAGTTTAACTAAAATAGCTGAGACGTAAATAGTTTGCGCGCTCGGTGAATAACCTGTAATTGCTTGAAGCTTTTCTTAACGTTTTCCTACAATTGTTTATAGTTATCGCATCGCTCATTCGAGCTTTCAATACCCCGATTTAGATGTCTGGCGCTGGGCTCTGACGGTTTATTATTATTTTAACGGGTTTGGAGGAACGGTGCTAGGAATTAATAACACACTATAACTTGCATCATACTTCTTTATTATGTAATAGCAAGACTTGCCTGTGGGCGTATAAAATAACTTTTTCTTTTGTTTTTTAACAATCACTTTCTGGCCATCCTTAAATACAGTCTAGCTACTAAATCGTGTCAGAATAGACCAGGGTTACTAGTCGCGCTGCTTTTGGCGGGACGAAATGATAACTTTTAATTACAAAATCATGTGTCCCACGCGGAACAGCCTAAATCCTGCTTATTACAAAATGTAACGTTTTTAACAATATGCTCAATTATCTTAGCTTATTATTTAAAATTAATGAAAGCCACGTCTGAGGCCTTCGGGGGGCCAACATACTTGACAGCAGGGCTACTTAATGTATCCTAATTTACTTTATTCATTGTCATTCTCATACCAGAGTCACCGACATAGCTATTAAAATCTGCAAGTTGAAGTGGCAATGGGCAGGCCACATCGCTCGAAGAACTGATAACCGATGGGGAAGAAAGGTTCTTGAGTGGAGACCACGAACCAGAAGACGCAGCGTAGGTAGGCCTCCCACTAAATGGACCGACGACATTGTGAGAGTCGCGGGCATCCAGTGGATGCAGATGGCAGGATGTCGTTCAGTGTGGAGGTGTTCTGGCTGATGATGATGATTTTCATTCTAATTTACGCAAAATGGAGATCAAATTTTTCATTTATTACTACTATAGTACCTGGGCGACTGAGCTTCGCTCGGATTTTACAAGAAATACAACTATGTAGGTATTTCTCTCTCTCTCTCGCGCATTTTTTTACGCATGTTGTTTTACTTTGGTTTGCCTTGAATTTAGATGGCTTTAAACAACAGCAAAAAATCCTACAACACTGCTAATTTTATTCAACATTAAATGCCATAATTATTGAAAACTAATTTCAATCTAATTTTCCCGCCTTTTTTAAACTAATCACGAGATTCTGACGAAAATTTTCTTAGAAACCCGTGCTGGATGAAGAAAACCTGGCAACCAATTAATAAACTTAGACAAAACTAGTCATTTTACAATAAATATCAAAATTTCTACATAAAAAAATGAAAGAAAGCTGAAAAGCAAGCAAACAATGGCGTTCATTAAAAGAGGCCTATGGACTGCAAATCTCGGACATAGGTGATGACTGTTAATCAACCATTTTAAACTTGTCTTTGCTAGCTTCAAGCTTCAGAAAGTCTTGAAAGTAATCTGTCACGATGTGTCTGTCAGACGCTGTCACCGTCTATTAATACCAGTCCAAATATATCAGCACAGGTGATGGCGACGCGTCGCCATGCATCCCAGATGTAAATAAACATTAGATCACTAGCAAAAGAAACTCCTCTGTCTGTCTGTGTGTCTGTTTGTTAAATTTTTACGAGTAAAGTATTATGCTGATTTTGACTAGATTTAGCAAGGATGTACCATCATGAGCATTGACATAAATTATATTTTTTGTGTCGAACAGAATACCTCGAATATTTATCGAATTTATAAGTCAATTTCCACTGCCTTATAAAAAGATATGAAACAGATAATGCTTCGGTTTTTTATTTGATATTTTTAACCGACTTCCAAAAAGAGAGAGGTTTTCCAACCCGACTGTTAAAAAAAAAAGTTTTTTACCGTAGAGGACTTTCTACTGGGTAAACCGCAGGCGTATTATGAATCTTTGATCGGGATCGCGACTTGCCAAAATTATGTTAAAAAAAAAACGTTGTCTATTTCCAATTTTGTAGTATGAAATTTGAAATAGACAACGCAGTTTTTTTTTTTGCGTCATAACCCCTTTCAAGTGTCAAAATTCTGTCAATTCTGACACTGACTGATCCCGATCAAAGATCCATAATACGCCTGCAGATTTTGGAATTCACGAATCGGCAAACGTAGCGTAGGACGTCGTCAGACTTGATGAAGTTTCGATAAATCAGTGGCTGGAAGCGGAAAGACGAAGTTTGGGCTGAGTGGCGCTGGCGTGCCTTGCGTGCCGCATATATCCTGCAGTGGACTAATATACGCTGATAACGAAGATAATTGCACTAATATTATAAATGTGAAATTTTAGATGGAAGGGTGGATGTTTGTTACTCAATCACGCCAGAACGGCTGAACGGATCTGGATGAAATTTGGCACAGAGATAGATTATAGTCTGGAATAGCACATAGGCTACTTTAAAAACGGCTGGACCGATTTGGAAATTTTGTGTTCCTGGAGCGGGTCATAGTAGCGAGGCCGAAGGTCGAGCTAACACCCGTGTGAAGCCGGGGCGGGTAGCTAGTGATATTATAATCGTAACCCAATGTATAGGTAGTTAAGTAGTCAATTTCCACCGCTAGTAAAGAACTTCTAGAATATGAAAAACAACATTTAGTTGGTTAATTTTTTGCTTATTGTAATGAAAAAAAAGCGTAGCGTGTAATGAAAAACGGCAAACTGAAGTGGGACTGGGCCGGCCACGTAAGTAGAATGTCGGATGAGCTGTGGGCTAGAACCACTACAGAATGGCTGCCGCATGCCATACAACCACTTGGAAGGCCCAGAAAAAGATTTGAAGAATTAGAAGCGGGACGAGCTTGACTCCCACGCAACAGACTGGTACACCATAGCACAGAACAGAGAGGAGTGGAAGAAAAGAAGGGCCATTGCCCTGCAAAGGGATGACCACGGCTGAAATAAAAAAAAATGTTCCCATTAAAATTTTGATCTGCTATTACCTCAAACTTTCCCCCACTTACAATGAAACACAATCTAAATAAACAGTCCACACTAAATGAGTACAATAAACTTTTTCTCAGAAAGAAGGAAAGTTGCCTGCAAAATTTATTACGAAACTTGGCCGCCGACTTTCAGAATGCGACTAAAAATAATTTGTATGAATGGGTACGATTTGGGTCGACATCGATGATAGGGGTGCCATTCATCTTGTGTTATTAGGACATGTACATTTTGTTTTTAGGGTTCCGTACCTAAAAGGTAAAAACGGGACCCTATTACTAAGCCTACGCTGTCTGTCTGCCCGCGACTCTCACAATGTCGTCGGTCCATCTAGTGGGAGGCCTACCTACGCTGCGTCTTCCGGTTCGTGGTCTCCACTCAAGAACCTTTCTTCCCCATCGGTCATCAGTTCTTCGAGCGATGTGGCCTGCCCATTGCCACTTCAACTTGCAGATTTTACTATATATTATTCAACATGAATATCGGACAACTACGTGATGTCCGACGCTTATCTCTGGGGAATAGCTTTCTTTCGAACATTTTTTTCGTCACAATAATAATCAGTTACGGTTTTCCCTATAGCCCCTCAATGATGGTTACCTCATCCGTGAATCAGAGAACACGCTACGGCTATCCACGATTTTACTATAAGGAAAATTGTTGTCATCTCCAGTCAATGGAGACAATGTTCCATGAATAAGTTGTTTATAACATTTCGCGAATTAAAATTATGTGTCAAGGGCACTGAGAGTCGATAGCTCGAATACTCGAAAAAAAAATAATGACACATCCATATTACACTTTAATTGTTTTGCCACTAGATTCCGTTCCATGGTCATAATAAATGATTCATATATGTACAAACTTATGAATTTTCATAAGTTACATTTCAGTCGTCGTTTACATGTGAAGGAATAAGTTGTTTAAATTAATCAAATAGCTGAATTAAGTGAACCAGATGTTGTGAACGATCTGGTTGTAAAAAAGAAAAAGACCTCGTCACGGAAAAGTTGTTTCATTATCTAATTCGGTTGAGTGAATAATCGGAATATGCCATAGTTTTTGTAAAATTTTAACCTAGTAAGTAATTTTCACATTGTTTCGTTCCATACTCCAGGGCCCTGATTATGTTTGTCCGTTCGTGATTCTGATTGTGAACGCGACCGCGTGCTATCTCGCTCACGCGCTACATGTGGTTGGGTAGATGCAAACAGGATGGAATGCAGTCACTAAACACGTAATACCCGCTGCAGTGGGTGAAGTGGACCTCTCAAAAGACGGTACATTGCCTTCGGGGACCCGATTTAGTTGACGCAGTTAATAGTGTGTCCTAATTGGCAACAACTAACGCATCGTTTCGTTGTCCATAGAACACAACTGAGGCCATCGCACAGGAAGCATCACCGGGCACGTGACGCTCACTGCGCGACCGCATCGAACAGGCTTTACACGACAACTGGCGGCGGATTGTCTCGCCTAGACCTGTGAGTGCATCTTAAGTTCATACCCAGATAACAAGTTATTATTATTATAGTGTAAACAGCTCGCTCACCTATAGAAGAGTTACTAACCACCTTCCGACACCATCATTAGACCCTTATTACCAAGAGTAATGTATTGACCACCACCAGACTAACGCAATGAAGCCGCTAGTCTTAATATGTCTTTAATTTTTTCCAGGGTTCATTCCAAAGCCGCCCGCGGCACGGGTCGTTCAGCCAAGAGCGGCCGCTAATCCAGAGGAGGGCCAGCCAGCACTCCTTGGACCTCGAGGAGAGGCCTGGACATTACGCTACTATACGGAAGTGAGTGGTGTCTATTACTATACAACATTTAAGGAAACAATGAAGCGTCTATTTTATGCGTAAATAGGCTTGCGTTTCGTTGTGGGCAGGGCACATAGCACGCAGAATAGATGGCCAGTGGGGCCGAAAGGTTCTCGAATGGAGACCACGGAGACCTGCGGTAAGCGCAGCGTAGGACGTCCACCCACAAAATGGGCAGACGACCTAAAAGAGACCACTGTGAAACGCTGTATGCAGGCCGCTTCCAACCGGACCTTTTGGAGATCGACGGTGGAGGCTGTCCAGCAGTGCACATTAGTAGGTAGTTATTGGGCACGCTGTACCACTTGGTCGCTGTTACAACTTCAGGTCGTATGCTCGAGGGATATCGACTGCGTTGCTCCACCTTCAGCTATCGCTTCAGGTGGAGTTCAACGCGGTCGATATCCCTCGAGCATACAACCTGAAGTTGTAACAGCGGGCCAAGTGGTACAGCGTGCCCAATCACAATGTAAAATTGAGTCAAGATAGACATTTAGATGATTATATCACTCACCTAGTCGATGGTGTAATTTATAACTTCACATTTGAATACAAAGTCGCTTTAACACCTACATGAAACGTACTAAATAAGCGACAGTATTGTGTTCAATAAAGCTTTTTTCATCAAAAGTATAAATGATGCATTTTTTTTCTAATCTTTCATTTCTATTCTAATAGTCAAGGAACTTAAACATGTTATTTATTAAACAGCCTTGCACATTAAATTTAAACAGATTATGTGTTTTACCGTCAGAAAAGAACAAACACAGACATAGTGAACTTCTACCAAATACGATTCGCTGCTTAATTTGCGGTCCGTCAAACTGTGGAAAAACCAATTTAATGATTGGGCTCCTATTACATGAGCACGGATTAAAATACTTAAATGTATATATATTCTCCAAAACTTTATTTCAACCGATGTATATGTTTTTCGATAATGTTCTGAAAATGGTACCAGCCGTAAATTTATATAAGTATAAAGAAAATGATGAAATATTGAGTACAGCAGATGCAAAACCTGATTCAGTGTTTATATTTGATGATGTAGCTTGCGAAAAACAGAATAATATTCGAGATTATTTTGCTACAGGGAGACATAAAAATATTGATTGTTTTTATTTAAACCAAACATATAGCAAGATACCAAAACAATTAATCAGGGACAACGCTAATATGATTGTTCTATTTAGACAAGATGATATTAATCTTAAACATGTTTACGATGAGCACGTCAATACAGATATGTCTTGGAATCAGTTTCGTGAAATGTGTAAAGAAATCTGGAGTATCCCATTTAATTATTTAGTAATAAATAAGGATTGTGAAAAAAATAAAGGTGCTTATAGGAAAAAATTTGATACGTTTGTTGTTTTCCATTAGCTAGTTTGATAGAAATAATATATAACGGCATTAACAATAATATCAAATTCATTCATTAATGCATCATCGGAAAGAACAGGTCGCATAACAGTAAAATATATATTATGTATAATTCAGAAAAATCATTAAAACAACAAATTGTTAAATCAGCAGATGCCGTAAAAAAAAAAGTTCAGTTGATGAAACATTTAAAATTAAACAGTGATTTGGTTATTGAAACTGCGTTAAAACCAATAACGGAACCTCTTAATAAATTAATTGCAAATAGAGTATCATCAGATGAAAGTAAGACTGAAAGGACACCTAAACGGTTGAAAAATGTTCGGTACCAGGATTTTAATGAGTCTGATAAAGGTACCAAAAAACACAGAATGTCTGATGTACCTGTTGTACACACATTAGACACGCAATCAAGTGAAGTCAACTCAGAAAGTTCTGACGAAAATGAAGATGTTGGAGATAAAAACACTGATCATCAAAATCTAAGTGCCTCATCTTTTAAGTCCATAGACTCGAATGATATGTCTTGGAGCTTAGCAGATGCCGCATTTAAAGAAATTCCATTTGGTGTTAGATTAGACCGTGGAAAACTTAAAATGGGATCTGCAACTTTTGTTCTTAAAGATTTTGAAATATCTGTAGGGGGACAAAAGTATCCTCGAACATTCGGGTTGTACGAGTTATTATTTAAAAGAACACCTAATATGTCGAAAATAACTGCAGAAGATAAGCAAAATTATAAACAAATGTTAATAGATACAAATGTACATCGCCGTGATTATGATCCAAAGAAGCCAATCAAAACCAATAAGGGTATCAAATACAAATACATCATAAAACCACTTTTCAAGTATATAAAAGACAGAGCAATAAGTACAACGAGTGCTGAAAGCCATGATCAAGAAGTAGAGGGCACTGGATTATTGCCTGTGTTAAAGAAAGTAAAAACAAAAGTAGACTATATTTATTGGGATGATCCTAATGAATTAGTCGAAAGATTACAGCTATTAATAGCATCTCGCGATGCCGGAAATTCAAATTTAGACAATGAAATAATATCAATAATCGAAGAACTTCGCGAATGTGGTGTTATTAGCTAAATAAAAACAATATTATTTCATTAGTTTCTACAGATTCATTTCAACTGTTCAGCTATCAATACCTCTGCTGCTATGAATGTGGACAAATTTGGAAATCACGTTCATAAACGTCTACGTTTACACGAAAAAATAATTAATCAATCTGCTTTAGAGTTTGATGAACAAATTATTAAGAACCATTTCTACACAAAGCAAGAAATAGATGCAAAATTTGTCGAAATAAGGATAAAAATTGAAAATAATAACAGACATAATCGAAGTGAACAAACCGCATATCCAAGAAAACTTGAAACTAAAAATGAGCAAGGAAGGAATAGTGAACGAAATCCACAAACAAGCGAGAAGGAATTATAAGCGGCGCTCCGTGGTAATTAAAGATATTGACGACCTATGGCAAGCAGATTTAATTGATATTAAAAATATATCTTTATTCAATTCCGGTTATAAATATATTTTAGTTATAATTGATGCTTTCTCCAAATTTGGTTGGGCTGTTCCTGTTAAAAGCAAATCAATGTGTGAAATAGCAAGCGCGTTTGAAAAAGTGATAAATGAAGGAAGGATTCCAATTAATTTGCAAACTGATTTAGGAACAGAATTTTACAACGAAGCTTTTAAAAAAATAATGAATAAATTTAAAATTAATCATTATTCTACACATTCTATCAAAAAAGCATCTATTGTAGAGAGGTTTATAAGAACAATTAAAAACAAACTTTACAAATATTTCAATTTAGCTGGAAACTATAAGTGGATAGGTAAACCTGTACAAGAAATAATCAACACGTATAATAGCTCAATACATCGAACTATTAAAATAGAACCAAAAAATGTTTGTACCTCAAATAGAATTTCTGTATTGAATAATATACAAAAAAGTCAAAAAACTGTTTCTAAAAAGAAAAAAACTTTCAATGTTGGAGATCAGGTTCGCATTAGCAAATATAAAGGATGTTTTCAAAAAGGTTACACACCAAATTGGTCTACTGAATTGTTTAAAATTATTAAAGTGAATGAAACAGAGCCTGTGACTTACCATTTAGAAGATCAACATAATCAGAAAATATTAGGTTCATTTTATAAACAAGAACTCCAAAAGACTAATTGTCCTGGCGTATACCTAGTAGAAAAAGTATTGAAACAAAAAGGTAATAAACTATATGTTAAATGGTTAGGTTTTAGTGAAAGTGAAAACTCGTGGATTAATAAAAATGCATTTCTTTAACATTATATATAAAATGGTTGAGACCGTACAATAAACATTATTAAGATAACATCGATGGAAGGAGGTGGTCTCATTAACACAGTGATAAATAAATTACCGTTTGAGTTACATTTACCTGGATATAATTATTGTGGTCCCGGTACAAAATTGCAAAAACGGATGTTGCGTGGTGATAGAGGAGTCAATGAACTAGACGAAGCTTGTAAACAACACGACATTGCGTACTCAAATAATTCTAATTTAGGTGATCGTCACAAAGCTGATATAGAACTCATTAACATGACTAAAAGGCGACTAAAGTCTAAAGATGCCAGTACTGGTGAAAAAATTGCTTCCTGGGTAGTAAATAAAGCTATGAAATCAAAACTTAAATTAGGTGCTGGTGTCAAAAAATTTAAGGCTTTAACTACTCAAATTAGTACAACGCTGAAAAAATTAAAACCAAAAAATAATGAAGCTGCCATTAAAATTGCTTATGCTGTTGCTAAAAAAGTATTTACAAAAAATAGAGTTCGCGTACCGCGTGTTATACCTATACCAAAAACTGGAGGTATATTACCGTTAATACCAATATTTGCGGCTCTATCAGCGTTGGGCGCTCTAACTGGCGGTGCTGCAGGTGTTGCAAAAGCTGTGCATGATTATAAATCAGCAAAACTTGACCTACAAGAATCTGAACGTCATAATAGAACAATGGAAGCAATAGCACTAGGAAAGGGATGCTATTTAAAACCATACAAAAAAGGTAGTGGTTTGTTTTTAAAAGCTCCAAAAAACTAAATACAAGGCTACCCAAACGCGCTCTGACTGACATTGATATAATGACGTATAGTGCTAATATACCTTATTTTAGAGGTGTCTACATGAGAGATAGATTACCAAAAAAACCCAAGCGGATTGAATGTGGTATAATTAATCTAGATGATCATCAAAATCCTGGCACTCACTGGGTAGCCTATGTAAAAAATAATGAATATTGTGAGTATTTTGACAGCTTTGGAGATTTAAAGCCTCCGCTAGAATTACTGAGGTATTTTAATAATCATGAAATTTATTATAATTACCTGAAATATCAAAGTTATGATTCTGTAAATTGCGGACACTTATGCATAAAATATCTGAAGAACTTCTGGAAATCTAATTTAAGTTAAAGAATCGTTAAGTTGTTGTCAGTATCAATATGTCTTTTACACTATCCATATCAAGCTCCAGTCCACTGTCTACGATAAATTATTCACCTGGCTTAGAGCTCAATGGCGAATACGAATGCGGTCTGCTATACTTCTCAACATTTAATTCTATACCTAACATCGATAGCAACAATAACAAATTACATTATGGTGATAAGGAAGTCGTTGTAATACCCGAAGGATCGTATGAGCTGAGTGATATAAACGATTACTTGGAACAGAGCATGAAAGACTGTTCTTTTAAATTAATTTGTAATAACAACACGTTAAAAACTTCCATCATATGTTCTAAAGATATACATTTTGAAAAAAGTCCTTTGCTAGCTCGAGTATTTGGTTTCAACCAAGAAACTTTAAAAGCGAATATATTAAATGAATCCTCTTATCCAGTCAACATTCTTTCGACGACCGTGCTAAGAATCGAATGTGACATTATAAGCGGTTCATACACGGACGGTAAACCCAGTCATATAATTCACGAATTTCCTCCAAACGTACCTCCTGGTTACAGAATTATTGAAATACCCAAGAACATTATTTATTTCCCAATTAACCAGAATAATATCAGCTCAATTACCGTCAGAATATTGGATGCTAAGAATAATTTAGTAAACTTACGTGGTGAAGATATACAACTATACTTACACATCAGAAGAAAATGATTGACCACAATAAAACCATAGTACAAACACTAAATAAACACATTTCAAACCGTGTCATCAACAAAAGAAGACCTCGAGTGAAACTAACTAAAGAAAATAAGAAGTTTTTGAAACTAATTGGATTATTAAAATGAGTATGCTCAGTATAACAGATACGATACATGTTGATAATTCTATTGAAAGCATAGAATATCATACATATAAGCCATATGTCAATAGCTTTCGAGAAAATGACGAAATACGAATACCTATTAATCAACAAGATCTATGCGTACTACCTTCGGCAAGTACTCTATTCATAAAAGGCGTTGTACATGTAGTTAAACGTGATACAAAAGCTGCTGTAGCCAAAGTTCATTTTACAAATAACCCAGTATTATTTTTCTTTCAAGACATTCGATATGAGTTAAATGGAGTAGAAATAGATAAAATAAAAAATGCTGGTATTACTACCACTATGAAATCTCTAATTTCAATCAATGATAACGAGTCTAAGATGTCGAAGTTATGGGGGTGGGATATGAATGGTACCACAAATAAAGCAGCAGGTAATTTTTCAGTGTCTATACCTCTTAATAAAATACTAGGTTTTGCTGAAGATTATAATAAGATTATTATGAATTGTAAGCATGAGTTGATATTACTTCGGAGTAGCACGAATCTCAATGCAATAAAACTAGAAGCGGGTGAATATGTTCATAATGTTGAAATAGAAAACATAAACTGGCGCGTACCCCATGTGAAAGTATCTGATCGTGAACGGATTAATTTACTCAAATACCTGGAAAAAGATCGTTCTATCAGCATGGTTTATAGAAATTGGGATCTTTATGAATATCCTGCTCTTCCAAAAACTAGAAAACATACATGGTCTGTAAAAACTTCTTCCCAAATAGAAAAACCACGGTATGTAATAGTAGGATTTCAAACAAACCGTATGCGTCGTGCCGATGCCGACATGTCTCAGTTTGACCATTGTGACATAGAAAACTTAAGAGTTTTTCTAAACTCTTGCTATTTTCCATATGAAAATCTGAATACCAGGTTCGCTGACGATAACTATTCCCTTATATATGAACGCTACACTAGATTTCAACAGTCGTATTACAACCGTCGGCCAGAACCGTTATTAAGTTACGAAGACTTTAAGTCTAGGGCGCCTCTTTTTGTGATAGATTGTTCGAGACAAAACGAAACTCTTAAATCTGGACCTATAGACGTGCGAATTGAACTTGAAACCGCCATTGAGTTTCCAGAAAACACATCAGCATTTTGTTTGATTCTAAACGATTGCATCGTTGAATACAAACCGTTGAGTAGCACTGTCAAGAAATTATCATGAATTCGGAATACATTATAGTGGATTTGCAAGGATTTAAAGATACCAATAACTTTTTTATCATCAAAGAATTGGCTTTGGCTACGGTAGAATACACCCAAGTGTTTTTAGTGAAACCACCTTACCCATTCTCTCGACTCATAGAAAAGGAAAAGAAACAAGTTTCATGGTTAGAAAGATATCGTGGCATATTATGGAGCGAAGGTTACATCGACTATAGTGAATTTAAACGTGTCAGCAGGACTCTATTAAATAATAAAAAAGTTTTCGTTAAGGGTTTGGAAAAGATTAAGTGGTTACAAAATATTTGCAATAGTAATTGTGATATCATAGACATTGGAGAAAAGGGATGTCCTAATTTATTGTTATTGGAACAACTTTATAATCAAAATGGTAAAAACTCTCTAAATTGTGTATATCATAAAAAACATTGCGCATTAAAAAATGTAATTTTAGTTAAAAAATGGTTTATTGATAACTATATGAATGTATTCAAATTTTTCGAAAACTTCAGTGAAAATAATCACAAAAATGTAATAAACAATAATTTTGAAAATGACAAAGAGGAAAGTGATTCTAGTGAATCTGGTGGTTATGATTGTGTTGATAATTGATGAGGTCTATAGATATCTATTGCAATATATTATGTTATTATACAATAACCTAATTTATTCTTATCAATTTTATAACCTAATACTATCTTGACAAATGTTACCAATTATGATAAAAATTATAATTGTATGTAATAATGATCAATAAATGTATGTTTAAAAAATAAATTGTTTTATTTAAATGAAACAAAAATCTTATTTATTACCTGTGTAGTTTATTTAAAAATATAAATAAGGATATATACATTAATTTAAAAACTTAACTAACTTAAAAATTACTTTAAAATTTACTTATTTTTATTTTATTTATGTTTACATTTTATTAATTCACAGAGTCTCATTACTTAATCGTTTTGAAATTTTATTAACAACACTTTGAACTGAGTCTAACACTTCATCTATTGGATGAGTCACGATGTATTGCACTCTTACCGATTCACTGTAGGTATTTTCCCCTTCGTTGAAATCGTATACTTGAATTTTTAGCATTTTATATCCTCTCTCTGAAGATTTATTGATAACATAAGAAAGCGTCTCTTTCTTACTTTTTTTCATCATTTTTTTCTTCTTAGTAGCCTCAACTTTAGCGAGTTTAGCTTCAGCTAGTTCGAGCTTGCGTTTGGTTCGCTGTTCTGCCTCAAACGAGTCCCAGCCTGCTAATGGATCCTGTGCGCAAGGCATGGAATAGTAATCATCATTTACAGTTGACATGTTGATCTGAAAAAAAAAATAGAGATAAATAAGAGAAATGCACCATAAGTGACATTAAAGAACATTAATAAATTTATCCAAATCAAACAAAACGCTCACCTTTATAGAATCAAGTGTTGAACGCAAATCAATACCAAATATTTATTTAGCGAGTTGTAAAAATTATTTTTGCATGCGACCTGCCTGCAGTCTAGATTATAATTAATGAATGTGCAAAACTACAATAGCAATTAACACAAATAATGCTGACATCAATCGAAAAGAGCAGGATATAACTTGTCGCTCCCTCACAACGTATCAAATATCAACCCAGGCAGCGTAACTATAATACCTACCTATTAAATTACGACAATGGTTATCTATTTTATCTCTGTCAATCAAACTTGTTTCAACTTGTTGCTCATTTTATATAGACCTCACATTCACCTACTAAAATTGATGTCCTACCTACTTAGGAAAGTTGGTATGATTGGTTAAGGAAGTAGAGTTAGTAAAAGTCAAAATTACATGACATCATTTATTTCTATCGTCTATCATACTAAATTACAAACTAATCTTAACAAACATTACAAACTATAAGTACTAAGTAAGTACATCATATTCTATTATCATTGAAGGATACAATAATAAGGTACTTATTTACTAATACTTAGGTCATAATTAAAACATACTTAATCATGACTTTAAAATATAAGTGCTACCCCAAGCCAGGGTAGATATTCTATTACTAGAAACACGTCTCTTATCATCGTTTCCGGAGAGAACAATTTTATTTACTTGTTTAGTAAATATTCGGTGCTTTATCGATTTAAACAATAAGTTCTTTTTACGTACAATGCTTTCATTAAAATTCACGTTTTGATAATCTGATAAGTCAAAATTACGAATCACGCATGTCTTTACTCCTTTAGCTTTTTTTATTGTACGTTTTTCAGTTTTAACGCAATATAATTTCGACCGCAACCCAACAAAGTCAGTTATTATACTTCCACCCATTTCATCCTTAAACAAACCAGGTATTTTTTTGTTCATTAATGGTAAATTGTATTGATTTTTACGTTCGTAATTACTTGTGTCAAAATAATTCAAGAACGAGTCTTTCATGTCTTTATAAAAATCGGGTGTCTTTATGAAGTATATAAAACTGTCGGTGTCTGTGTAGCATAATTGAACACAATCATTGTACACTGGTTTGATGACATTATAGTGGAAGTTGTACATGTGTGCTTTAGACAATTCCAAGACTGAAAAACCAATGTAAATTGGTTTATCAAGAATTACTCGATCAGATTTCATTTGAACTGCTACTAAATTATCAGAAAAAACTGATGCACTATGAAAGTATGGACTACTAACCAATTTATCAGCGCTTGTTCTTTTTTTAGTAACATTGTTTTTATCGTTCCATTGATTTACAAGATGCACTTTGACTCTTGATTCTGTGTTTTCAAAAGATTTACCAAAAACACTATTATTTAAAAGTTTGAAAAAATCTTGTTCAAACACGGATTCAGCTTTTTGACGAAGTACTGTGTTAACCTCAATGTATCTTTTCAGATAAGAACTTTGATTGAATGCGATCACTCGATGTATTTTCCGCAATTCCAGACCGTGTTCTAGGCATTTCTTAAGATTGACATAATGAATTACGTACTCGTACTTGTTGTACAAATTTGGAACGAGTTTCATACATTTTCCGTGTGGGGGTATACATTTTTCCCCACAGAACGGCAAATCGTTATGCGATAAATGCAAGATATCTGGATATGCCAAATCTACTTCCAAAATGTAACCTTCATCAGCATTGTCTAATACTTTCATTACATCCAAAGTATTGATTTCTTGTTGGCTTAAAAACCTAAAGTTTGACAGCGGAAGTGACTGACACATGCTGTACCCATACAGATTATTACAATCGAGATATACTAAAAATGAATCCTCTTGATTTGGGTCATAGTTAGACATATATTTGTTGTTAGATTTTGCATAGCGGTGCGTACACATACACACACCTCCGCGAATTCCTTTTTGTATCATACGTAATATTGCTAAGTCATTGATTAGCTCTAACTGGACGGAAGAACCTAATAAAAAACTATCGAATGATAGAGAAGGGAGAGTCAAGTAGGCGGCTGGATCTAACTGATAATGCATCTTACTTGTCCTACGAAACTTTTCAAAAGTGTCTGTCAATAGTAAAACATCTGTTTTAACATATAAGTCTGTGTATTGACCTAAATTCTCGATGTTGAACTGCGACCAAACTAGCTGGGCATGGTAGTAATCAGCGTCAGATATATTTGTATCGTTTAAAGAACTATAAAACTTTTCCCGTGGGGGTAAAGCTGGTTCCGTATAGCATTCCCATTTCGTCATATACTCATAAGGGTAAACCCCTTTCCGAGTCAGTAACTCGAATTGGCTTTTGTCCGGAAAATGTCTATGCATATGCACTAAATCGTTGCAGTTTAGTGTTTGAGATAGCTTGTCTAGACTTGTGCTCAAAAATTTGAACGAATCTACGAAACGTAGCTGCAGGTATTCATCTAGGGCAACTTCCACATATTTAGTAAAAGAAATATAATTTTCTTTTGTCTTTGGTATGACTTTAATTGAACCCGGTAATTCTCCTAATTCTTTTATAAATAAGTGACAATCATAACCGGACAAGTTATGAAAAAAAATTGGGATAAATTTTGGTAGCTTGTAATTTAGATTACACATCTCATGTGCAGCACCCCGGAATTTTCCAGTTAAATGACAATGATCGCGAACTTTGCAACCCCACGTTAAATGCCCACAAATGTGACAACGAATCGATTCATTAAATACTTTTTCATCATGCTGGTTAAATATTATTGGAGTCTTTTTGCCAAGGATCTTATGAATTTTATGTACGTCATCAAGTAGTGAAGTTATGAATTTTGTAACACAATCTTCCCCGCGATAGCTTACGAACCGGTTATATGATTCATCGAGCACGCAAACAATATTATATGCAAAAGCGACAGGTACGTGATGATGTCGATCAGATGTGCTGGATATTTTGGGATCAAGTTCACAACCTTGTACAGGACGTAACATTGTTTCAAAGTCAGCGTAAATGACGAATGGAACATCTTGCTTGCGATTATAGTTTTTAAACTGTATTACTGACCCCTTTTCAGGTAAAATAGTAACGATACCCCCACAAACATGATGGTCGAGCTCTTCATTTGAAGAAAAGAATAATAAACAATTTTCGCAACAATGTAACTTTCCATGATGTCTTGTTAATTGATTTCTCACCAGACGAGGTAAATCTTTTACTAAACAAAAATGTGACGACGTGTTATTTTCAAGGAACAATAGATGAATTCGGTGTTTGTAACTCTTAGATTCTGATTTATACAAAGGCCCGGTTATAACTTTACTATCTCTTAAACCATAAACGTAGATACTCAAGTCAGGATTATTTTTTTCAAAAACAGAAATATCTGATAAAGTCATAGGGAATGATAAATCTTTGATATTTAGTTTGTCTTGAAAACAAGGATACGAAGTAACCCGGTCTGGGTGTTCGGTTGCGGGGTAAAGCGCAGCGATAACACACCACAAAAAACAGTAATCATCGTTATTTTTAATGTTTAAACACGCTTTTTTGTTTTGTATGAATTTTGGTAAATTTATGAAGTTTGAACCTCGCAGTGGTTCATATTTACAAATATTTATTTCCAGATGACAATTGTTTAAAAATGTCCACCCACTGTCTCTCTCTTGGAATTCTTCTATTTTTTTCATGATACTGTTTAAAATGTTTGTGTACAAGTTATTGAAATCATAGTTTAGATGAAGTGTAAAATTAGTAGTTGCAAAAGATTTCATTTCCTGTGTATCATTTTTAAACATAAGAAACATAGAAAACAATTCAAAATTCACTTTAATGCAAGTGTGAGTTTGAAGTGATTGATCAAGAAGCAAATTAATCTTTGTGCGAATAGCATTAAAGAAAGTGGGTACACAAATTCCTTCCTTATCATCTGATACTTTGACTCTATAACTCGCTATGCGATTGCGAAATGCTGACTCAATAATGTCTATACCATCACACATCGGTAAAAATGTACGGTTCTTATGTTTAGTACTACGTGTATGACCTAACCAACATTTTTTTTCAACGTCAACGTTACACGTTTTGCAGAATGGCATTTTAAATTTCTAACAATTCCCTATAGAAACTTCCCAATATCCTATAGAAACTTTGTTCAATACAAGTAATTTAGTATGTTAACCGTTTATTTAATTATTATTAGTGCTAGTTATACGTATCTAAATAATTTGCGACAGGAATAAAATCTAGTTTGAAGTTCACTCAATTGTAAAAAGTAAATGAAGTTGAAATTAGTCGACCATGCCTTATTCGCAACGTCTATTAAGCACATAACACACTGAGCTATAATGTATATTTTATATTTTTAGTTCAAAATATTCAGAAGTGTAAAAATCTAAATATTAATTATCTTGTCTGTTAGTATACCTCAATAGAAAATATAAGAAAGATTGTGCGGAAAGTATGTTATATTTGAATATTATTATAGCTCAGTGTATGACAACCATTATAATTATTTTTTGCAATATGGCATTTCAAATTTATTTACTCCCTAAAAGGTGGAAATTATATTCAATACTAGTATATTGTTTTATAATATTTATTTTCTTAATAATAAGGCCACCTAAAGCTATCTAAATTATTCGAAAACACAAATTAATTCTAGTATACTTAATTATACCGCGTAAAATCTAGTGACAAAAAGAACACAACTTAAAAATATATTTAATGACAAAATGATAGACCTTTCTTATTATAGGACACTCCAAATCAATCCTACTACTTGTCCTTGAAATAAACACTATCTGAATAAAATGTTGGATCACAAGCTTCAAAAAGCTTGTGAGCGTCCCTCACAAAGCTCTGGAGCTTACTCCACTGCGACGAGTCTGGTTCAATTTTGAGTTTGGCTCTTACCAGTGCTTTTTTCCACCGCTCCTCTGGAGCAGTGGAATCAGCATCTTCAGAGTCATAAATTTTTAGGTCTATGAAATAATCACCCTTAATGTCTGCGACTCGTCGCTGTGAGCCGTTAGCCACGCGGTTGACGAAGCTGCTGGTGATGGTTGATTTTTTGGGTTGTGGTGTCTCTTCGACGGCTTCTTCTAGTCCGAAAATGTCCGTGCGTTGGGATTTTCCACGTAGGCTGTAACAATTAATAAAATTTTAATGGATGTTATAACTCTAAACAGGTAAACCCATAGTTTATAAGGTTACCACCATACCAACAATAAATCACAAAGTTAAAGAATTACTACTTGACACTTGTTTATACTGACATAATAAATCTATACTAATATTATAAAGAGGAAAGATTTGATTGTTTGTTTGCATTGAAAAAAGCTCTGAAACTACTGAACCGATTTTATAAATTCTTTCACTGTTGGGGAGCTACACTATCTCCGGGTGACATAGAGCATATTATATTTTGTAGCGAGGCCTAAAGCCGAGCTAGACCCGTGCGAAGCCGGGGCGGCCGGCTAGTAATAAAATAAAGACAGTACAAATAAAAACTTAATGTAAGTATTTAAAATTAAAATAAATAAGTATCTAACAAAAGAAAAATACCTCTGAGTAATTTTGTCTCCTTTTCTTTTCTTCCCGATACTGGCAGTTGTTTCTGCAGATTTCTTTCCTCTCTTCTTTTTCTGCGCTGCTGGGATGATGATGGGTACTGCTTCTGATTCTGAGTCAGACCTGAAAAAAAAACTTTGATTACAAACTTTATAATTACTACTAACATGAAATATATGGGGTCAAACATGACAAGCGTCGAGCGCAGTTATTTAATTCATGATAAATTAAAAGTACTGAAACTTATGTAAATGACTGAAACATTATGTAAGTACTAAATATTAATAGTACGTGTGATATTTACCACATCACAATCAGCTTACTCAAGACAACACAATTATATCAAAAATTAAGAGTAAGGTAAGTTACTCACTTACATGATGAATTTAAATTCACTCGAGGTCACTCAGGGTACTTCTGATGATGATGAAGATGCTCAAGATGCTGGTGAAGCTGAAGTTGCTGACGTCCACGTCGAAGACAGAATTCAGTATGAAACAATTCCTTCAGGTTCGAGTTTTATACGTAAAATCGTATAAAATGATATAATTTAACAAAAGAGCTTAAGTCACATATTATATGACAAGAATAACAAATCAATGACTACTAATTTAAAAGCAATTAATTACTTACATCATAATCATACATGCATCGATTTGAAATTGTAGACTTCCGCATTTACGAGGCTTTAGGTAGGAAAATTGATGACTTAGGCATTCCCACGTGTTGTAAAACACATAGTATTTACGTATTAGTTTTACATGAAAATGCTGACGTGCATACAGCACACACATTTAAAGGTAGGAATTGACGTCACTGCAACACCTGCTTAATATAACCTATTAACTAGTTTCGCCCGCGGTTTCGCTCACGATTTTCTCGATTATTTAGACATAAGTCAGGAATCATAAACAAATGATACCCATAGTACCCGGATTGTATCCCAGCGAGACTTTCTATAAATCTTGTATGTCTACTTGTCTTTTATTTCTCAATAACAATGTAATTGGTACCTCTTAATTTAGTACTTATGAAATATAGGTAGATGTGAAAAATTAAAACAAAATATACATTAGATGAATTTTGTTAGATAAGCGAAAATTCATGCAAATCCATCCTTCTAATATTTTCTTAATTTGCAAAATCGTTTTCAAAAATCACAAAAATAATAGGTGAACCCTAATTCAGAAATTAGGTCAAGTAATATCAATTTACAACGTTCCCACTACTTGCTAAGGCACAGAATATGTAATAAAACTTGCAGATAAAGCATAAAGTTATATTAGTACAGGAGCCCGCAGCCATTCAAATAACAATAAAGGTTAGTAGGTTATCTTTGTGAAATTGGTTTAAATTACATCATAGTAGATACTAAAACCCAAATCTTACAAATCATAATCCGCCGTAGTCTAAATACATCTTAAAATATGAAAATGGTTTGTAAAGAGGGTCTAATGTCAGCTGTTTCAGTTTGAACTGGTACTCTTAAATGTAAATGATTAAATAATAATTTATACCCTGACTTCAAATGATATTAATGTCTGTATATAACAACTTTCCAAAGTCTTACTCTTTCTTATGGTAATTGAACAAAGACCTCGAAAATTAAATAATTAACACATTTTGAGATCTTTGTTTTATCACTGTATATGGTTACGGCGGGTTTACGATCTTTGAGACTTGGATTTCAATATTTAAAATGGTGTTATTTAGACCAATTTCACATAGATAACCGGTAACCTTTATTGTTATTTGAATAGCTTCGGGCTCCTGTACTATATGTCTATGTCAACTACTTAATTTCTCCGCGTATACACACACATATCACGTTAGCTACATTTTAGTTATTTTTCTACTGTGAACTTGTGTAGTGCTATGCGATGGTGACATAAATAATTAAATTTAATTGATGGTGTTAATTTTAGTGGGTATATATCGTTTAGCTTCAAGTTTAGAATTTAAAGTTACCTTGGTTTCGCTATTTACTTCCTGACTGCAGATGAAAATTAGTACGCAGTCATTATTACAGAACATGTGCCAATTTCTTGTGGGGACGATCATAGGTACGCACACTGAAATCGAGCACATTTTCTATGTAGTATGTGGAGTGGAAATTACTGCTATCTAGCGACTGGGGATGAAAATTAGTACGCAGTCACTTTTGCAGAACTTGTACCAATTTCTTGTGGGGATGATCATTAGTACGCACACTGAAATTGGTGCACATTTCCTGATACTCCTGTGTTATCTCTGCCGATGAAAATCAGTACGCAGAGACTTTGAGAAGTAATAGCAAACCACTTAGGTACAATAAATCTATTCTGATCTGAACAGTACCTATAAAATTATAACTTTATCTAGTTTTCTTTCTTATTCACAATTTTTCATACACATTATGTTACGTTATTATATCTCACCATCGCTATAAAGAGTAGTAAGTGGTGTGAAAGTGACTTTGTATTCAAATGTGAAGTTATAAATTACACCATCGACTAGGTGAGTGATATAATTATCTAAATGTCTATCTTGACTCAATTTTACATTGTGATTGGGCACGCTGTACCACTTGGCCCGCTGTTACAACTTCAGGTTGTATGCTCGAGGGATATCGACCGCGTTGAACTCCACCTGAAGCGATAGCTGAAGGTGGAGCAACGCAGTCGATATCCCTCGAGCATACGACCTGAAGTTGTAACAGCGACCAAGTGGTACAGCGTGCCCAATAACTACCTACTCACATTCTATGGCTAAAATGATGATGAGGCTTGCGTTTGACCGCCATCACGCCTGATGTTAAGCGAGGATGCGGTCAATGATGTCGCACGAAACTATTTTTCGACCATAGATTTAGGATGTCAAAAAACATTTAGGTCTATGTTTTCGACGCCCATATTGTATCGGGGAACACCCATTCGGGCAGTGGACTATGAACTATACTGTCTAGCGGTTCGCACAATGAATGTGAATTCAAACACTTTTTTTTACATCTGACTAGGTTAACGTTTGACTGCAATCTCGCCTGATGGAAAGCGATGGTGCGGTCGAAGATGGAGCACGTTTGTTTATTAATAACCTTTTAACACCAGACTTCAACACTCCAAAATTGCAATGCTGCGGAAACACAGACAGAGGACAAGGCGTTGCTTTGTTTTGCCGTTCTAATTAAAAAAGAAGACGCAAAACGCCTCGTGGGAATTAATGGCATTTTGACCATGTAGGGGTGACGCTTTGCCGTTTGTCGCCCAGTAATGAAAAGGTGATGGGGGAACAAGTTCGTGAAGTTCCATAGCACACTATCTATGGAAAATCCTATAAAATATGTACCCGTATATTCGTAAAACCTTTGCTTTGTTAAGTCAATAATTTTTGTATTTGTATTGTCCTCAGAGCGCATTCGCTAACCAAAATGGCGGCGCTATCTCTGAAAATCTCCATCGACGGAGGCAAGGTGGTAAAGACCATCCAGTTCGAACCCTCCACCACTGTGTACGACGCCTGCCGCATCATCCGGGAGAAGATTCTGGAAGCGAGCTCTGGAGAACGTGAGTTTTGGACTTTTTCTCTACCATATAGAGTTCAAGTTGCAATAAATTTGAAGGCCACCAAAATTATACCTTCAGGTTTGATATAAAGCCATGCGGTGTGTGGATATTGTAATTTAAAGTGGGAGTTATATATATATGGGGATAATACCTTCACTGGCAGGCGCTTGGGGTGTATTTGCATTTGCCCCAAGCATTTGCATCCAAGCCAGCTGAGCTGATCAAAATAAGGGAGCACGGGTTTGGGTCGCTGGAACAACTACCACCTCTATTACGCCAGCTGAATTGAAGCATGAATCGAAATAAACTGAGTAGGTTTTTTATGTTAAGTGTTTCAGGCCAAATCGATGCAGGTGTGTGCCAGTTTAGTTTGGCCTCTCCAAACTTCAATAAGCTTAAAAGTTAAATTGATTAAAACTATATGGCGCCACATGCATATATATCATAATGTATTCATCTCTCTCTCTCTCTCTCTCACAGCCAAAGAATACGGCCTGTTCCTCGCGTCAGAAGAGGACAACAAGAAGGGCATATGGCTCGAAGCGTCACGCAGTCTCGATTACTACATGCTGCGGAATGGTGACCTACTGGAATATAACAAGAAGACCAGGAACCTTCGCGTCAGGATGTTGGACGGTGAGGGACTTTATGGTGTTGATAATAGGAAACGAAAATGGTGAGGTCTGTCAACAATGCTGAAGTTGGTGTATTGTTACAGGTTCAGTGAAGACTTTGCTTGTGGACGACAGCCAGATCGTGGCCAACCTGATGGTGGTGATATGCACCAAGATCGGCATCACCAACTACGATGAGTACGGACTGGTGAGTACACCTAGTCACATCACACTATTGTATTTTTTTGCCATAGGTGGCAAAGAAGCGGACGGGCCGCCTGGTGCTAAGCGATCACCGTCGCCTATGGATACCTGCAATACCAGGGGCATCATAGATACGTTGCCGACCCTTAAAGACTCCATTAACAGCCCTTTTGAAGAACCCCATGTTAAAGTTGCCGAAAATGCCGCAGGAGCTCATTCCACAAATTGCAGGTGTGAGGCAAAGAACGCTTAAAACGCAGTGTGCGATTTCCACCGATCTATGATATGTGGATAAACTTTCAGGCGGTGGCGGCTGGTGCGAAGATAAAACTGCGATGCTGGCATCAGATCGAACAGTTCTTCAGAACATTTCTGAAACATTGCTTTGATATTCACGTAAAAATATGCATAAATATTCCACGTCACATTAAAAAAACAACCAAACTATAGTCCTTTTCAAATGGCATAGCACTTGACAGGTGGTTTAAAAGTACGATAGAATGTAACGTGATTCGTATATATTGAATGTGACGTCACAGAACTAAATTAAAGATTTATATTATGCGGCTAAAACACTTCTTTTTATCTACTATATACGCCTCTTTTTAGTGAAAAATTCGTAATCAAAAGACGCGGCATAGGTATGGCCTATGGATGGACCGGCGATATTGTGAGAGTCACGGGCATATCCAATGGATGCAGATGGCAGGATGTCGTTCAGTGTGCCTCCACACTTAAAGAGGGAGACCTAAGTTCAGCAGTGGAAAGCCTTTTGGCTAATTATGATGATGACGTAATCAAAAGTATTTGCACATTAATTACACACAAGATTTAAAGGAGACGAATATTGTGCGCCAAACTGTAAGATCGATGCCTTAACGTAAAATTTTCATTGGAGATGGTTCCCCAAATATTTCTTTTGTCGCGAGTAAGTCCGCGTATGAGCACTATTTAAGCTGTTGGAAAGCGACGATGTGGTCGAAGATGGAGCACGCAGATTTAAAAGATACCTTGAAAAGGCCCAGAATATAAATTATGGACACATTAAGAACCATGTTTCAGAAAATATTCCAATCGCTAAAAGTTGGTATGTAAATGAATATATTTGTCTCGACTCAACTCCGTAACGGCTGAACTTATTTGGAAGACGTTTGTATACAGCTGGTCTCGAGTTGAAAGTTTTCATTTATTTCCCTTTTAGGTTCGTGAAGACACCAAAGAGGAACCGGATCCTTGTGAGAAACCCAACTACGGCACCCTCACGCTGAAGCGGAAGCACCAGGAAAAAGACCGCGACACCAAGATGGATCAGCTAAGGAAGAAGCTCAGGACTGATGATGAAGGTAAGTCTCCTGGGGGTGAGAGAGAAAAGACTGGAGATAATTATTAGCCTGTTTTCATCTGCAAGAGATGATTCCATTAGCGTCCGAAATACATCTTCGCTCGTAGCTAAAGAAGCCAATTCGGGAGCCACTTCATTTATTCAACATTTAAGAGCCTAGCTCTTGTCTGTGGAGTAACTTCCAGGCTTGACGGTCTTCTGACAGCGTTTTCACCTCCCTGTATGACATGACATTTGCCTCCTCTTTCATTTGGTCTCAGAATCCTTTTCTTGGTCTTCCCGGTCCTCTCTTTCCTTCTAAGTTTCCCTCTATGATCATCATCATAATCATCATTTCAGCCATAGGACGTCCACTGCTGGACATAGGCCTCCCCCATAGGATTCCAAAAGGGCCGGTTAGAAGCGGCCTG
Organism: Agriopis leucophaearia; assembly: GCA_949125355.1. NCBI lineage: Eukaryota > Metazoa > Arthropoda > Insecta > Lepidoptera > Geometridae > Agriopis > Agriopis leucophaearia. Next base: position 4,272,665 of record OX421289.1, read on the forward strand.
TATCCAGCGTTTTCCTGCGGTTTGTTTTAGGTCGTCTGTCCTTCTTGTGGGTGGACGTCCTACGCTGCGCTTACCAGTCCGTGGTCTCCGTTCGAGAACCTTTCGGCCTCATCGGCTATCTGTTCTGCGTGCTATGTGCCCTGCCCACTGCCACTTCAACTTGCTAATCCGATGGGCTAGTAACTTTCGTTCGTCTACGGATCTCCTCATTTCTCATGTCTTATTTACGGATCCCTCTATGATGGTTTTCATTAATTTGTTATATCGTATCCAGGTGGCCAAACTTCTCGCCTCTCTTGCCTCGCGTCTTGTAAGGCCCTGGGCCTTACTTAAAAACGTTACTCAAGTTGATCTATGCTTAAAATTGCTCTCGCAACTTCTCGCTGACGGCAATCGTCACCCGCGAAAACGAGATGGAGTAATTTTAAGAATACATCAACTTGAGTAGCGTTGTTTTAAGTTAGGCCCTCTATATTCGCTAGTAGACCTTTTCTCATCTGGAGCTCCAGACACGGCCAAATAGACGTCAAAACATAGGAGAGAACATTATTATGATTTTGTCCATGGTTCATCAAAATTTCCAATTTTCGCCAGCCTATCCTGTCTCATTGGTTGCCGCGATAGCCCGAGGGTAGGCTGGTAGGTGGTACGTCCGTACAGCTCGGTGTCTTCAGCGCAAGAGAGAGCGGGATTCAGCTGTCAAAGACTTAAATATGCGTGGTCTTCTCAGTTATCAGTTGTGGCTTGATTAAAACCCGCTCGCCCAACCACCTTCATCTTCGTATGACTGCCCCGGTGGCTCAGTTGGTAGTTAATTTCCTCTGCGCTTGAGGGTGTGGGTTCAATTCCCACTTATGGCAAACATTCATGTAATGTGATTGTTCTATGTCTGGGTGGTAATATCTATTTAAGTATGTATAAAAAAACATAAAAAACCGACTTCATCAGAACTGGACCAAATTGAAATGGGACCAAACGGGAAGCACCAGGTTTCAAATAAAAAAAGAATCATCAAAATCGATTTACCCAGTCAAAAGTTCTGAGGTAACAAACTTAAAAAACAAAAAAAACGCCTTCTTTTTGGAAGTTGGTTAAAAAGTATGTACATCAGTCTCTGGCAGCCTTATTACAAGTTTTGCTAAGTTTGGGGTAAGTTGACCGTGTGGGCAAAAATGTCCAAGTTTTTTTTTAGACATCCTACATAACACATCACTATTCACACAGATTACTTACAGAGTTATTTTCACAGTGAACTGGGTGGAGCCGTCCAAAACTCTGCGTGAACAGGGTGTGGACGCGTGCGAGACCTTGTTACTCCGTCGCAAGCTGTTCTTCTCGGACAGGAATGTGGACTCTCGGGACCCGGTGCAGCTGAACCTGCTGTACGTGCAGGCGAGGGACGCCATCGTGGACGGCACCCACCCCGTCACGCAGGATAAAGGTGACCACAAAATTATTATCAACTAGCTGCGCCTCCCGCGGTTTCACCCGCGTGGTGATGAAAATCGGCGATTTTCTGCCAGCTCAAAAATAAATAAAAAATAAAACACTGATTTAAACTATCACGGTTGTTCACTAAAGTTATATGATCTGTTTCTAGAGGGTAGATCGTTTTGTCTGCACCTAACTTTTTCACCAACCACCCGCATTCTTCAGTCTTCCCGTGAACATGGTGCATGTAACTGCGCCGAAATATCGGGAGCTCATTCCACAACCTTACCACGGTTAATATACCGTAAATAATCCTATAACTTCAAAAAAAAAATTAAGTGCTAAAATATTGTAAAGGATGGCGTTGACAAAAAAGACTTCAAGCCCCAAAAAATATCTATAGAGTCACATTCTCTAAGTAAAAACATTCAAAAAAGTCCAAGCGTCGTTGTACATACCTAGACATCAATTATATAGTTCACAATGCCACATTTACTTCAATTTAGACGTTATATCGCTTGAATAGTGTTCGACGTCGCTTGTCCGACAGGGCATCGTAGCACTGGCAGCGCGCAGCGTTGTAGTCGGATCCCGTTTGCCTTACAACTAACCTAAAAGTCTGAGCAATGCGTAGCGTGCGCCGAAATTTGATTCGATTGTGAATATATAGATATTGTATCTCGATGATGACCACTAATAAAAATATGTGTTGTTACAGCGTGCGAATTCGCCGGCATCCAAGCGCAGATTCAGTTCGGCGACCACCGAGAAGACAAACATATGGCAGGATTCCTCGAGTGAGTAGATTCTCTGCGATTTTTCCCACAAAATATGACCTCAATTGTGTTAAGAATGCATTTATTCTAGGAAATAAAAATCCACGATTAGGCTCCAATAATATAGTGCAAATCGCAAAGAACACCAACGGAAGACCAGCGCTGGTTTTATACGACCAGCACTATGCTGAGTTGGGACCGATTTGTGACAAACTATTATTTTCCTGTTTTTAATACTTTATATATTATGTTTCTGTCATTAATAAATATTTTTCTTTCTTTCTTTCTTTAAATAAGCACAATAATTCCACCTCTACCTTTCCTTTCTTTTCTACCTTTAACGAGTTCTAACATCGAAAACTGGTAACTACCAACTGTGCCATCGGGCCAGTCGATTATTACTGACATTAAATATACAATTTTAATATTATGGTTCACTTATTTTACATATTGTTTATCATAATTTGTATGCTAACTGTTCCTTTCTTATTCTCCAGCCTAAAGGAGTTTCTGCCAGCGTCCTACGTGAAAGTAAAAGGAATAGAGAAGAAAGTGTTCAAGGAACATCGCCGTCACGCAGGCCTCAGCGAACTGGACGCAAAAGTGCTTTACACTAAAAGTGCGAGGGAATTGAAGACTTACGGTGTCGCGTTCTTCTTAGTCAAGGTTGGTTCTCTTTTCTTTTTCATTTCTGGCTGTTTCGTTCGTTATTATCATCATTTTTGAAGTGAAAACTTCTTTAGGCGCGTTGAGCACTTTTTAAGTGAACAAAAATCATGAAATTAGCGTCATCGTCACGCTGTGCCGTGTATTTTAAAACAGCGCCATCTCTTGTTGAATAGGTGAATGGTTTTAATTTCTGACGTGCACTCCTATGACTGATGTGTTTTTTTTTTATAAAGAATAGATCTACGTTTGGCCACCAACTCGCCTGATGGTAAGCGACGGTGTGGCCGAGGATGGAACACTTTGATCTAGAAGAAACGTTTGGCATCAAAAAGTTGGTAAACAATTAGTTTAGTATCACATAATGTGATCCACTAGAAACCGTTGTTGGATTATAAAACTAATTTAGGTTCAAGTTAATTTTCTGCAAGTTTGCAATGTATCAGCTAAAATACCTATATTCCGTCGACAGGAAAAAATGAAAGGCAAGAACAAGCTAGTGCCCCGTCTGCTCGGAGTGACTAAAGACTCCGTGCTTCGGCTGGACGAGAAGACGAAGGAGATCTTGCAGACGTGGCCGCTGACCACCGTGCGCCGCTGGTGCGCCAGCCCCAATACTTTCACGCTGGACTTTGGAGACTACAGGTACTTGACCAGTACGGAGATGTCGGGGTGTGGAGTGTTCCACAGCAACCCACTGTTCCTCTTTTTTTTAAAGTACCAGCATAACTTTATATATCTAAATTTAGACGTGATCAGAACTCGTATTTAACCTTAAATACTGGCACACAGTATCATCAGAGATGGGGGGAAAGAGGAGTATGGAAGCCTTTGCTAGAAAAGGTTACTAAGTTGTCTCAAACTTGTTATAGGCGTAGCTTGGCCTAGTCAGAACTAGATATAGCATCTATGCAAATGTGGCACTCAATAAAGACCTAATATAACTTACTATTGATTCCCTACCCTTAGCTAAGCCCTTATATATATTATATTTTGGTTAATATTACATGGTTCCTGACTTGCCCCTTTTGGCAGAACGCTTCCTTCTCACTGCGTACGAATCTAACCATATCTTATTCGAGATGGGGGCGATAAGTCCTGCACTGACTTGAAGTTGATTTTGCATTTCCCCTGCCATCATCTCCCCCGAGTCAATTCAGCTCCTTGAAATGCCGGAGAAAGGCTCTGGGGGCGTTGGCACACTCGCACTCTAGCGGCGTAGATGGAAGTGTAGATGATGAGAAGCAGTGAAGCTGTTCTAGTGACATGGATTATGATGATGCTGCCTCATGCAAGCTGGTATCAAATGTAAGGTGTGGTAACAGTTTTGTTCATTTTCCAGCGACCAATACTACTCGGTGCAGACGACTGAAGCGGAGCAGATACTGCAAGTGATAGCTGGGTACATAGACATTATCGTGCGCAAGCAACGAGCCAAGGACCACCTCGGGATAGACGGGGACGAGGGATCTGCCATGCTTGAGGACTCGGTCTCACCTTCCAAGTTAGTATATATTGTCTGTAAATATTATCCTTACTGCTGGAGGAAAATAGGAATGGAATTGCCATCCTCTTTGTTTCCTGAGAACTACAATCTGGGCATCTTCAAGGCTAGAGTGAATAGATTTCTTCTAGATCAACGTGTTCCATCCTCGGCCACACCGTCGCGTACCACCGTACAGGCGAGTTGGTGGCCAAACGTAGATCTATTCCATATAAAAAAAAGGTAATATGCCCCGGGTGTAAGAAAAACGCTCCCGAAGATGAACCGCTATAATTATCTATCTATACTTATAATAAAAACGTAGACATTAAAAATCTTCAACTGCGAGATATAAAAAAAAAAGTGTGTGTGTCAGCTACGACGCACGATTGGAGTTTACTCGGCAGCAGAAGAATGAGATGGAATACATGTGTTGCGCGCAGGCGCGCAACACATGTATTCCATCTCATTCTTTTACACGTTCAATCCTACAGATATATATGTTTGTCTCTTTCTACGTAACGCCTCAACTTTTCGTGTTACACTTGATTTTACTCCTCATAAAATTTCCGTACCGGGCCTTAACTCAAATCGTTTCTTAAGGAGTAAACTCCAAAAACAGGTTGTCTTAAAATAAGCAGATGAACATGTAAAGACAGTTTTTAGAACTTTGGTTTGTTTGTTTGTTTGTCCACGCACATCTCCTAAACCACAGCACGGATTTAATTGCGGTTTTCACAAACATGCTTAGCTATGACCAGATTGAAGTATAGGTTATGTTATTTCGCGCAAGGGCCGGATTAAGGGAGGAAAAAACGGTTGAAAATTTGTATGAAAATCTTATTAGACCAACCCTATATTCGTGAAAAGATAGTCAGCTAAAATCATAGAGAACGGTCATTGACACTCGACAAAATGTAAGGAGCAGATTTTTTTGCGATTTCAGGGTTGGTCCCATTGCAAAAGTTGTTGATAACGATAAGTATAATGACCTCTTTTCGGCTTAGTTCACTGTATATGTGTAACCTTATATATGATTAAATAACGTTTCCCTTTTCTCTAGGGCAAATATCATCCAACACGATACTTTCAAGTCTGGCAAAGTGAACACTGAATCGGTCGCGAAACCCGCCGTGCACAGACCCGGCGCTGAAGGTAAATAAAAAACCGACTTCATAAAAATGACAGAACTGGACCAAATATGCGCCCTCTATCACATAGCGCGTGCATTAATTAGGCACTATTGGTTTTAGAGAGCGCATGCCTGATTTAGTACTGAGGTGTTCCGACAGATGTCTTATAATATTTTTTGTGTTGAAATTACTTTTAATTGTTAAATTGTAAAAAAACTTAGTAGAACTGGACCAAATTGAAATGGAACTAAACAAAAAAAAAAACATTAAGATCGGTTCACCCAGTCGAAAGTTCTGAGGTAACAAACATTTAAAAAAATGCAGTTGAATTGATAACCTCCTTTTTGGAAGTCGATTAAAAATCACTCGCAATATTTGAATGTAGTCCTTATAAGGCGTAAAGTCTGCATGATTTAATTCCCTCCTGCCCATTTTTCTTTCGGCCTGCCAGAGCGGGCACGAAAAATTGACACTGCTTTATGTTTAATATTCCGAAAACCCGTACGAAGCTCTTTCATTTCACTTTTATTCTGCGAACTGCTAGTCTGTAGAATGCGTTGCCTGAATGGGTGTTCCCCGATAGTTACAATCTGGGTGTCTTCAAGTCAAGATTGAATCGGTTTCTTCTAGGCAAGCGTGATCCGCCGCATCATCGCTTAACATCAGGCGAGTTGGCGCCCAAGCGCAAGCCTATTATTTAATAAAAAATATATTTAAAAACGCATAGACACTATGATTAGATTCAACAGAATTTGATTATAACGATCTATGTATAACACCCTAAAACTAACCACAGTATTGGTTTTAAATTTTAAATACTTTTGTAGTGGCAGGTCTCTTGCAGAGTCCACCCGGGGAAGTACCATATATTTGCTAGTTATTCACCGTCAGCAGTAGTGTGCAAACATTATGTGTTCCGGATTAAAGGGCAATGTTCTAGCGCCTGATTAGTCGTCGGTCTCTTGCACGTCGTTATAACCAGATTCTACTGTTTGTACATAGTAATGTCAACCTTACTGTTTGTACTTGTGGCACAATTTATGTTGCAGCTTCGCTATTTTTAAACAACATATAAATCAGCTACACTCTGCTGTTCTATCCGCAGTTTTTCAGTTTCCCCGTATTTTTTCTGGCATAAAAGTTGTTCTAAGTCCATGCAGAATTTTATAAAGATCGGATAGAGTTTGTAATAAATTATTGCAATCAAGGAGCAAAATGATTACTGATCAGCCTTAAGCAAGATGATTTTCCATCAGCCTTACGCAAGATTATATTCGATCGGCCATAAGAAAGATGATATTTGATCAGGCTTAAGCAGGATGATTTTCGATCAGCCTTGACCAAGATGATTTTCGATCAGCCTTGACCAAGATGATTTTCGATCAGCCTTGACCAATATTATATTTAATCATCCATAATTCGATCTTTTTTGACCGTCTTTAAACAAGATGTTTTTCAATCAGCCTTAAGCAAGATAATTTTTGATCATCCTTTATCAAGATGTTTTTTGATCACTTTAAGCAAGATGTGTTTTGATCAGCCTTAAGCAAGATTATTTTCGATCTGTCTTACCATGAAGAGTCGTGGCGTGTTGCGGCATACAAGCGGCCGTGAAAAATCAAACAATTTCAAACCTATGTTAAAATGGGAAGAGTAAATTTTTCCTAATCGCCTGTACGTCGCAACGTTGCCTCAATTCTCCATCAGCGTTGAGCCTATATCTATCAAATTGTGCCAAATTGACTTTCATTACAGCGGTAGAATGATGAAGATTATTCTTATGTACATATTACTTATTATATTTTACTTTACATTATGTTTTGCGTTGCTTCGCGCTAGGAGCTAAGCCGTTCGCCATGAGCCACATGACTGGAGCACAGCAGACCACCGTGTCAGGACAAATTATAACTGGACACGCGCCTCCCAGTGTTAGTATTATTATATAATACACCTTTTTTTGCTATATATTTCCTTGCCTTTTCTATGAACGCAGTTTTCAGAACACACAAGCTGAGGCATCCAAAACTAAGCTTACGAAATGGGACAATAATATTGCTACCAATCGCGTGTGATGTTGTAAAAGACTCAAGTGTTTTAGAAGAGACTTTTCGAAACAAAAGTCTCATGTCCTGAGCACCTTTCGCCTTCCTTAGTACACACCCTTTTCGCGTTACCCTGTATTTTTAATGTGTAAAATCATTAATGTGTTCATGTTTGTATGTTGAGCACAGAGGTTCCCAGACTTTTTTTTCTCTTATAGACCACTTTCAAAATTTAGCTGGTTCCGGTGGACTCCCGTCGAGTCTCCCGTGGACCTCTGGGGGTCCACCTGGACCACTGGGAACCTCTGGTTTAGCATGTTAATAGTGACTAAATATAAAAATAAAATAAAAACATTTTTGTTGCACGCTCGCCTTTCGGATATAGTCATCGAAATTGAGTGTGTATGTATTAATTCCCTTGAATGTACTGTAATTCTAATACACTATACACGGTCCAAGCATTTATTTGCTCTGACAGCTTGCAGTAACATTGTAGAAAGTTGAATGAAAAAGTGATCAGAATTTATAGTTTTCATTATGCTTTTTGGAGCGATGTTGGCTCAGCCACCATCGCCAGTACACAATTTATATAAAAAAAATACACAGGGCGTTTTAAAATAAGCAGCTGAACACGTTAAGACAATTTTTAGAACTTTTGTCTGTTTGTTTGTCCACACACATCTCCTAAACCGCTGGATGGATTTAAATGCGGTTTTGCACGAATATGCTTAGCTATGACCAGATTGAGGTATAGGCTATGTTATTTTGACCAAGGGCCGGATTAAGTGAGGAAAAAAGGGTAGAGAGTTTATACGAAAATCTACGTATACGAAGTCGCGGGCAAAAGCACTAGTTTAATATAAATTGTACGATATTCCAGGCGACCCAGATCCAGAAGACAACAGTGACTTCGATCATGACGGAGCCGCAGCGAGCTCTGCTGTCCACCATCACGACGGGACGGGAGATCATCAAGCAGACTGAGGAAGGCCTCAGCAGGGTCAGTACACTCTTATTGTTGCTAGGGACGAAACGTCCTGAAAAGAACGTACGTCTATAGGTGCGTTACTACATTAACAGGGTAACTTTTAAGGTACGTTCGGTTAGCCACTTGGTGGCAAAAACAACTGGTAAAAATGATCACATGTAGCATTCGTTTTGGGAATGTGTGAGTTGATTTTTTAACTGTTTACGCTCACCGTTCGGATAGTTAGAAAACAGCTTAAAATGCCATCGTAAACTGCAACTTTCGGCCCTCCTCGCGACATGGGTCGTTGTGATAATTTTTTGACATTTAGATTTTTACGTCATTTTTTCGTTGTTTTGGTGTTTGCGACTGTCTATTCTAACAACTGTTCGTTGCTCCTTGTTCCATTTTCATTTTTGTGGCCAATAGCAAAAATAAAGGAATATCGCAGTGGGTAACTGGGTAATAGAGAAGGCGGAATCAGCACCTCTAGTCAGTTTGTGCGCGGAATTACTACAATTAAGAAAAATATAAGAAAATAACAAACAAAACAGCCCAAAATATACGTGCTGTCAAGTGCTGTCACTGTGACATTTACACCGCCGCTGGTGATTTAGCGTTTGTTTTGGGTAGGGAACATGAGTGGCATCAATGTAAAAACTCTCAAACCGAACGCTTTACATCAACGCCAATTTTGACAATGCTAAAAATGCCACCATAAGCTATCCGAACGCACCTAATATACGTCTGAACAACTGTTCGATCTGATGCCGGCATCACGGTTTTATCATCGCACCAGCCGCCACCGCCTGAAAGTTCATCCACACATATAGATCGGTGGAAATCGCACACTGTGCGTTTTACGCGATCTTTTGACAAAACCCTCCAAAATAGAAGTAGCGAAACGAATGTGTGTAAGCGCCATGGTTTTGCTGCACTAAATGCGACTATAATACAATACGTTAAGCCTCATGGTCACCTGTAGTAGCAAGCGTTGCTTAAAAGCGGGAAAAACTCACCTTAAGAACTGGGGTACCAGTTCTTAAGTAAAATTGTACCGTGCTATGAATGACGATTACAAAGTTCAAAATCAGCTGTACAAACAGCATTCTTTACGTAGGTCAAGTAAGAGTATAATTACTCCGTAAAGACTTTAATTTAGTTTCATGAATTAAACTGAATTTGCGAACAGCATAATGATTTTACTATAGTACTTTATATTCTAACAAACATAATCTTCCAAATAAGTAAGGTTTTTGGCCGGAGGCCTTTTAAAAATCTTATGTGAATCTAACTTTAACTTTTTGTTTGTTCAGGCTTCTCTGCCCGCGTTAGGACAAGATGCTGCGTCAGTCAAGTGGAAGCAAGTGACGATGGAGACGAACAAGCAGGTTGTGACGTCACAGATCGCCGCAATGAACGCGGCCACTGCGCAAGTCGTCACACTCACCACTGGTCAGTATCACTTTCACACATATACATCAGCCAGTAAACGTCCACTGCTGAACAATGGCCTCCCTCTATGAGAGGGGTACCTGTCTACACTTCACCCACCCTTCGATAGGGTTGTCTTCTCATCCCCTAGTGGGAATGGGGAAAGGGTTCCAGAGCGTAAGCTCTTAGGCATTTCTACGCCCTTTACTATGAGCGTGTCTGTTTCTGCTTTGGTGTCAAAGGGTGTTGCCATAATACCCACGCTTGGCAGGTGGCTTCGGGATCGCAGTACGTTCATCGTGTACTAATAGGACGCTGCTGTTCATCCTCCGGTGGTTCTGGTTGCAGTTTTAGGACATACCCGGGATCATCACTTTGCTTTAGGTTAGAAATGCATTCCTTCAATTTATGTATCTGGATATTTGGGCATAAAACGAAAAAAATAAAGCCGTAACTGTCAAGACGAATAAAAAATTAAGTTATGATGTACTTAATTGATGATCTTTATTTACATCTTTGCTAAGAATTTATAATTTTTATCATAATGTTATAAATGCGAAAGAGTATTTGTGTTGGTTTGTTGGTCCATCCAAGCATTGAATCGACGTGCTTTTTTGCGTGAAGGTGACATAAAATACTTTTTATCATGGAAAAAAAAAAAAAAAATTACAAGTTCAACCAGCTCCAATTTTTTCCACATCCAGGTCCGACAGAGGAAGTGGACCACACGGCAGTCGGGGCAGCCATCACCACCATCACTAGCAACCTTCCGGAGATGTCTAAGGGAGTGCAGATGATCGCTGCTCTGATGGACGATTCTGACAATGGAGACAGATTATTGGACGCCACACGTCGCCTTTGCACTGCTTTTACTGATCTTCTGCGCGCTGCCGAGCCAGAGGCTAAAGAGGTAAGTGTCTAAAACTGCTGTCTATGATGTAACTCTTCTGTCTAAGATGTAAGTTTCCTGTCTAGGATTTGAAGCTCCTGTCTAAGATCTAAGTTTCCTGTCTAAGATTTAAAGCTCCTAAGATGTAAGTTTCCTGTCTAGGATTTGAAGCTCCTGTCTAAGATGTAAGTTTCCTGTCTAAGATTTGAAGCTCCTGTCTAAGATGTAAGTTTCCTGTCTAGGATTTGAAGCTCCTGTCTAAGATTTAAAGCTCCTAAGATGTAAGTTTCCTGTCTAAGATTTGAAGCTCCTGTCTAAGATGTAAGTTTCCTGTCTAGGATTTGAAGCTCCTGTCTAAGATGTAAGTTTCCTGTCTAAGATTTGAAGCTCCTGTCTAAGATGTAAGTTTCCTGTCTAGGATTTGAAGCTCCTGTCTAAGATGTAAGTTTCCTGTCTAGGATTTGAAGCTCCTGTCTAAGATGTAAGTTTCCTGTCTAGGATTTGAAGCTCCTGTCTAAGATGTAAGTTTCCTGTCTAGGATTTGAAGCTCCTGTCTAAGATGTAAGTTTCCTGTCTAGGATTTGAAGCTCCTGTCTAAGATGTAAGTTTCCTGTCTAGGATTTGAAGCTCCTGTCTAAGATGTAAGTTTCCTGTCTAGGATTTGAAGCTCCTGTCTAAGATGTAAGTTTCCTGTCTAGGATTTGAAGCTCCTGTCTAAGATGTAAGTTTCCTGTCTAGGATTTGAAGCTCCTGTCTAAGATGTAAATTTCCTGTCTAATATGTAAGTTACCTGTCTAAGATTTGAAGCTCCTGTCTAAGATGTAATTTACCTGCCTAGGATGTAAAGTTTGTTTAAAACTTAAGGCTCTTTCTTGTCTAAGATGTAAATTTCCTGTTAATGATGTAAGTTTCGTGTCTAAGATATTAGTACCCGGTCATATGCACATGAAAATAAATAGAGGCACAATAATAACACAACCTCTTTATTAATTTCAGCCTCGTCAGAACCTTCTGAACGCCGCGTCCCGAGTGGGAGAAGCCTCCACTTCGGTCCTCCACACCATTGGAGAGGAAACCGAAGAGGACAAGGAAACCCAGGTAAAGGAAACATCCCCAGAACGAAAACCTAAGAAATCTCTCTTATATAGGAAACTCAATTATTGCTACGACAATTTCTATAATGTCTTCTTTGGAAAGAATGGGGAGAAAGAATATGATACTGACTTTGAAAGTTTTGTTAAGAAAAGTGATGAAATGTTTGCAGAAAAAGATTGGATAGGTGATGTAAGTGATGGGAATGTAGGCAGTGATGATTTTGAAATGGTTGACGTGAATAATGATAAGAAAATCGATGATGAGGGTATCTATGAAGATATAGATACTAGTAGGAACTGGGGAATGCTAGATGTTATTCAGGAAGAGTCTGATAGTGATTATTATAGGAGTGTCGAGTATTGCAATGCTGTTTTTAATAGGAATAAAATGCTTAATGATGCTAAAAACAAAAACAGCGATGATTATGAAACGATTATTGCTAACTGTAAGAACTATTTGGAGCCTACTCCCAAATTACATCCCAAATCAGTTTCGGATAAACTTTTTAACTTTAAAAAAGAGTTTTCTAATCACGATTATGTTAACGTGAACTATGATAATTGTGATAAAAAATATGACAATAAACAAGATTCTAAAGATGATCACGAATACGAAAATGTTAAATTTGTAGGCAGAGACAGCCCTAACGTTAACATGGATAGAAGAACTAAAAACGATATACTGCGCAAACGTTTCTTCCAATCTAACAATATTGACAAAAACGACATAAACGATCAATTCAACAAATTCAATGATAAAAAAATCGAATGCCAAAGCATACAAAACGACGTAACCCATAACGGTCCAAATACTAACGTATCCGGTTCCTTGAACATGAAAATCTTCAACTACGATAAATACAACAGAGTCCTTACGACAACGGAAACTTTTATGGAAAACGCTGTCGCAAGTTTCACTAAAAACGAAATAAGCAAACTCAGCGGAGATAACTTTGAAAATTTCATCAAAAAAAGCGAGAAGTATTACACGACAGAATCGCGTGATAGTCAAACGACAGTCGAGCTAAATAATTCGAAAAGTACCGAAAACGGCAAGACTGAGGTCCGCATATTTTATAATCCAACTTTTAAAAGCACCGGTGAAAAGTATATCAAAGGCTTTTGCCAATTCTGCAAACGTAGATGCCCCAAAACAGATAGGAAATGTTGCACGAAATGCGAATGTCTCGAATTAGAGATGAAGGAGATATGGAGAGAAAATTGGTTGAACATTTTGTTGATTTTTGCGCTCATTTTCGTGTTCATTGCTGTTTCTATCCAGTGCTTGTTTTATGGTCGGTCTTGTGAGAGGAGCAATGGAACTGAGGTGGGGGATAATTGCTTTGATATGATGTGACGTACGAATTCAAGTCTTGGGAGAGAGCGTTAAAATTGAAAATACATTTAAATTACTGTGGTCCTAAATGGGAGTAGGATTGACTACGCATTTAGAAGTAAGCGTAGATGTTTTAAAACGTTACAAGCATTAGAAGCAATGCTCAAAATTTCTCTATCAATTTCTAGCTAGTGGAAATTGTCACGCGCGAAAACATGACAGCGCAATTTTAACCACTATTTAACTTTACTAACGCTTCTGAGTAAGGTTGAAAAAAGATGATGTTGAAAGATGCAAATTTTCTTGAAATATATTTTAAAAGAAAGGGACACCACCTCGAGAAGTGAAATTTATTTAAGTACATAATTTCGCACTTCTTGCATAAATTGAAACGTTCTTAAAGAAAGATATATTTTTCGAAAAAGATTTCTAGGTTAGTTCAGTACGTCGTCTCGTCTCGATAACATTTTGTAAAATTGATTGGCTAGAATATGATAGGATATGATAGAATGCGTTGCCTGAATGGGTGTTCACCGATTGTTACCATCTGGGTGTCTTCAAGTCGCGAATGAGTCGGTTTCGTATAGGTAAGCGTGCTCTATCGTAGCTTAATATAAAATATCGTTTTCCCCAACATAAAGAGATAAAATTTCGTCGCTCATGCTATGCTGATAGATCAGTTTTTTTAGTTCAGTTTGAGAACTAAGTATCTCTTATTATAAGAGGTGCCGTATCCGTGAAATGAGCTATCTTTTGTTCTTTAATTTAATTTTTTCATCACAATTTATTCTCTGGTGTAGGTAGAAACTAGGCAGCTTTACTTTTACGTATATTACTATTTTCCTTTACAATTTTACTGTAATTAAGTAAATTAGAAATGCATGACTTTTAATGATTAATGATATTAAAATTGTCTTTTTCCTTCAATGCATATTATGGTTCCTACGTGTCAAAAATGCTAGTCGTTATACCTATTTGAATCTTAAATGGTTATAAAATTGCAATATTTGGTTACTATTTAAATTATAAAGACAAACTTATTGGAAAATGACTGTATAATGACAATTAACTATAGGTTTTAGGGGTTTATATTTAAATTATTATCATAATAATTAGTATTTGTAAGCGTGTTAAACACAAATACCCATGACATGTTATTTCTTTTTCAACCGACTTCAAAAAAAAAGAGTTGGTACTTCAAAAAAAAGAGGGCTGGTTCTCAATTAGATTGTGTATTTTTTTACAGTATATGTATATTTTATATGGTTCGCGTTTTTTATTTATATATATACTAGCTGATACCCTCTACTTCGTACGCGTAGAGCTCGGTCTTCGGTCTCGCTACTATGACCCGCTCCAGGAACACAAAATTTAATCCAAATCGGTCCAGACATTTGCTCACCGTTTAAACCTTCCCTAAACTTCCACAAAAATTTCAAGATCAAAATTAGCCAAATAGGCCCAGCCAATCTCGAGTTTTAGCGAGACAAAAAACATCAATTGATTTTTATATATATATTTATTGAGATTAACAACTAATATCTCAAGTTGACGAGAGCTTAGCAGTACCTACTAATCAAGAAACAAGCAAGAATTTAATATTTAAAATTTGTGAAGGATCTTTTTCTACTCGGTTGACGACTTACTATTGAACGAACAGTTTGCTCGTCCCGTTTGTTAATTATTATGATGTGGAATTAAAGGAAGGTAGAATGGCTATTTCTGATTAACTCGCTTACAAAGTGCGATTTCACCATGAAGTTATCGCTAACTAACGGTTAGTTATTTAACTGATGGATTTAATATATTAAATATTATGTTATTTCGAAACTGTTAAAACGCGTGCTAATAAGCTAATGTTAGTGCGGATTTTTAACAGTTATGTATAGTGTGGTGAAATTGGTATGTTTGGTTACCATGTTTTTACTATCCATGTGATCGTAACTGTTTATTAAAAATATTAAAATATGCCAACAAAAGTCATAAACTTTGAGACTAAAAAAATAAGAATAATTTTAAATAAGTTATGGTATATACGAAAAAAAAAAACAAGAAGTAAAGAAAACATGGTGGTAAATTTTTAACAATTTTGTATTATTTTTAATTTATTTTTTGTTAACAATGATCTTAATGCTTACTAACCTAGCCGTTACATTCATGTTATATTTTTTTCGAAATTATTATTGTAAGCATTAAGAAAATTGGCATTCAAAAGACTAGTTCCACAGTACTTAACCGTCCTTTAACCAATAACTGGTGTAACTTAACAATAACATTGTGAAACTGGTCCTTATTTTTTTACTTGAGTTATTTTTGTCCGTGAATCTCATACGTGGCAGCTTACAGCAGATTGTTGATCGATTATTTTATAGCTGACAGTTAATTTGCGTCACGAATCGAATCGCTGTGACGGCACATTATAAAAAGGCTCACTCACGCGTTGGCGCTCTATTTAGGGGGAACTGAGATTAATTAATTATATTTATACCAGAGACGAGCTTTTAAATAATCGATTAATGAGCATTAATTTGAAATTTTTGTGTTTTTAATCCCATAATTGGGACCTAACTTTTATCTTAAATTTTTGGTTATTTTGTGTTGAATTTATGTAAATACATACATGTACATACTAGAACAAATCAGTAGCAAATGAGATAATTTAGTATTATAATAAACAATTATTAGAAACTCAAGTACAAAATACAAAGTTAAACTGAAGGATAAATAAGTCGTGAATCATTCATTTGTTTCGTTTGCTACTAATTTGTTTTTAAATAATATATAGCTATATAACACTGGTTTTAAAAAGCGCTAAAGTGTTCAAAAAGTGTCCACACTTGACCAGAGAAATGCCATCAACAAAATTGGTTACAAATCTGGTGATATTTTTTCATCAGCAACTGTAGCTTGTTTCGTAAACTATACTCGGTCCAAAATTTCTTTTAGCTTTGACATCTGCAATTGACTATGAAAATCCGTGAATTCAGTTCATTATTTGCTGGTTTTTTAATGTAAGTTTGTAGTTGGTAGTCTATTATTTGTCAGATAGCCTGAATTTGACTTGTACCTCAAGACTAGAAAACGATAGCATTAGACAGAGATAGGGGGAAAGAGGATAGGCCTTTGCCCTATAGTGGGCACAGCCCAGTACAACAGCCTAAAAATAATAATAATAAGAGCAGGCATGTTGACTAATTTATTAATTATCTCATTAAAAAACTGATCATAGAGGCCGAAAATCAACGGAAACAAAATTAAAATTTATTCAAAAATAAATAAGTTATGCGTGTTTTAATTTAATGCTAGACAGAGAGCGCACTATAGCAAGTTATGACGTCAAGCGTTCGACGTGTCAAACAAATGCTATACCAATGTTTGCGGAAATGAGACAGAGCATCCCCTCTCATCACCAAAAACTAAACGCCTTAATCTCAGATATTTATTTATCAGTCAATTTAAATTATTTTTTGAGTCTGTGTAATGGCTAAATAAAACAACAGTCAACTAGGCTATTATAAAAAATACAACAAAAAAATTGGTTGTTTGTAAAGTCGGTTTACGGACGAAAATTTTACGTGATAACGTATGCGTCACAAGCCGAACGCTTAGACCGATCGTGCCTCTCTATCGCTTGTTCCGCGCTCTCGCTTGCACGCTCGGCTCAGGCGGAACGTGACAATGAGTCATGCTTTTTTGTGCGTGCAGCCGATTTATAAGACGTTATCATGTCAAAAATGCTGTCATTCGGTTTTTAACAATGTTAAGCTGCTGTCAGAGTTAAGAATATTTGGGCCGATTCTTGATAAAATTGCCATCAAAAAGTACAAATCCGATATTGCCATGTTACAATTTTTATTGTTTCTAATTTTATTGCCACACTGCGGGTAACTAATATTACCGAGAATGATTTACTCGCTTTATTTTGTTAAGTTTTTTTTTAATTTAATTATTTGTGTAATGGCGTGCAAAAATATTGACACTTTTCTAATTATACATTTAGACTTATCCAAAAGGTAAGTTTTTATTTAGGTGCGTTAAAAAAAAATACAATTTGATAATAAAATTTGTAGTTCAATCCTCGAAGACGCGCACCAACCTTTATCTACCCATAAACACTTTAAAATCTCACAATAAAAAGCTGCCAATATTTTTGTCCGCCATTCCATTCGGTTGTGGTATTACATCTTAGTTTTACAGTCACTGCCTTAAAACGGTTATTTTTGTTAATTACATTTGCTTTTTATATTTACAATCTGGTTTTATTTACAACTAACTGTCTGAGAAAAGTAAATGTAGTGACAAAAATAACAACAATGTAACCAACTTATCTGTGGAGGTGTTTAAATGAGAGAACTAAAATTTTCCACGGGATGCCATCAGTTTTATTTAGAACACGACAGTGGCGCCTTCACTCAGCCCCACAGATAAATCGGTAGCACTGTAGCCTCAATTTCACCAACATTTCAAACATCAATATCGTATATCAATTTTCTATCATATATTTTGTAAATATTCGTTGGACGAAGTTTTGGCTATTCTTACTACTAATATACCCCATTATGATGTACAGTCATGCATTTAAAATATAAGCTTTACGAAAAGAACGTCAGGCTTGATTTCTGTCTACGATGACGTCGGTCGCGCGTACGAATATACATTGGCTACCATAAATTTTGATTTAAAAAAAACGACTTCAAGACTACATGTAAAAATCTGTCTTCAAATCGCGAGTGAATCAATTTCTTCTAGGCAAGCGTGCTACATCGTGTAACAAAGGCGAATTGGCGGTTGCAAGCATATTATTTATTATTCATCTTAGTTCCCTCTCAATAGAGTGCCAACGTGTGAGTCTTTTTATAATGTGACGTCACAGCGATTCGATTCGTGACGCTAATTAATTGTCAGCTATAAAATAATTGATTGATAAGTTTCTGTAAGCTGCCACGTATGAGATTCACCGACAAAAAGAGTTAAAAAATAAGGACCAGTTTCACAATGTTATTGTTAAGTTACACCAGTTATTGGTTAAAAAAAAAACAGAAACTGAGAGTAAATTTGCTAAAATGAGAACTTAACAAATCAATTATGGAATAAATCGATCCGCTCCGGAATTTATTGCCATACCCAATCCTTGTGATACCTACCTTAAACATGCTACCTTAGATTTGTATGTGAATTTCATGTCTAAAAAATATTGAGTATCGTATTGGGTTCTTAAATACCGCACTGCGACGCTGATGATAAGCGACGCGGGAGTGTGCAATATATTGTGCGCGCGCATATATTGCTACGCGTGACCGACGTCAGCGATCGACATAGGAGGAAATCAACCTAAATGATGTTCAATCTAAAATATTGGGTATCGTATTGGGTTCTTATATATCGCACTGCGACGCTGATGAGCAGCGACGCGGGAGTGTGCAATATATTGTGCGCGCGCATATATTGCTACGCGTGACCGACGTCAGCGATTGACATAGGAGGAAATCAACCTAAATGATGTTCAATCTAAAGTATTGAGTATCGTATTGGGTTCTTATATACCGCACTGCGACGCTGATGATAAGCGACGCGGGAGTGTGCAATATATTGTGCGCGCGAATATATATATATTGGTACGCATGACCGACGTCAGCGATCGACATAGAAAGGAAACAACCTAAATGATGCTCAATATCGTTATGCCATCTAAACACTTGATATGTGTCCTATAAAGCATCACACTGCGATGCTGTTGATCAGCAACGCCGAAGCTTGCAATATATTGTGCGCGTGTATATAATTATTGCTACGCATGACCGACGTCAGCGATCGACGCCAACATAGAAGGAAATTAACCTAATGATGGTCAATCTCATCACGCCATCTAAACACTTGATATGTGTCCTATAAAGCATCACACTGCGACGCTGTTGATCAGCGACGCAGAAGCTTGCAATATATTGTGCGCGTGGAAAATTATGTCTGGGTGTCTTCAAATCAAGAGTTAATCGATATCTTGTAGGCAAACGTGCTCTATTGTAGACCGCATCATCGCTTAACATCAGGCGAGTTGGTGGTCAAACGGTGGTCCTAAATAACAATTTATAATAGTATATATATTGCTACGTGTGACCGACGTTAAAATAGGAGGAAATCAAACTTAAATCTCCGTCAAAATAAGTGAGGAAACATCGAATAAACAGGAATAAAACACAATATTCATATGAAGCCATCGAATCTTAACAATTTAGCTACATCCATCGAGATACAATATCGACAGAGTCACGAACAAGCCAAAAAATGTCCGAACCTAAACTCTGCGCACGCTATGAATTACGGTGATTGTTTTGGTTAGTTGTAAGGTAACCGCGATTCGTCTTCAACGCTTCGCCATGCTAGTGCTACAATGCCATAGCGGACAAGCGACGTTGAACACTATGCAAGCGATATAACATCTAAATTGGAGTAAATGTACATTGTAAACTATATAATTGATGTCTAGGTATGTACAACGACGCTCGGACGTTATTTGGCCGTTTTCACTAAGAGATTGTGACTCTATAGGTATTGTATCTCGATGGCTACAACACACCAAAAGTCCTAAATTAAGACATTTACAGAAAACCAAAACCTCTGTGAAATAAAATATATATAAAAAAAACCACTTCATAAAAATTACAGAACTGGACCAAATTGAAATGAGACCACACGGGAAGCACCAGCCTTTACATAAAAAAAGAATAATCAAAATCAGTTCATCCAGTCGAATGTACTGAGGTAATAAAAAATAAAATCAATATCGAGTTGAGAACCTCCTCCTTTTTGGAAGTCGGTTAACATCTTTCAAAAAGTGAATCATCAAACTTTTATAGGTAAGCCAAAATACCTAATTCCCGGATTGGTAAAGTAAAATCAAAAAACCTTTATTTGACCATGCTATTATATATTTCACTAGCCGTCCGCCCCGGCTTCGCACGGGTGTAAGCTCGGCCTTCGGCCTCGCTACAAAATATAATATAGCCTATGTCACCCGGGGATAGTGTAGCTTCCCAACAGTGAAAGAATTTTTCAAATCGGTTCAGTAGTTTCGGAGCCTATTCATTACAAACATACAAACATACAAAAATAGGTACAAATCTTTCCTCTTTATAATATTAGTGTAGATATCAGCTACTATTATTTATTCCTAAATTACGGACTTGGTTTACTAAGCATTGGTTGGGTTGGGCATTACACCCCCAGCAGGCCTAGCACGGGCTGTGGACAAATTATCTTTCCACGGTTTTTATCCGCGCGAAGTCGCGACAAAGCTTCAATATTAATCGACCGCATCATCGCTTCATCAGGCGTGTTGGCGGTCAAACGCAAGCCTATTTAAGCATTTAAAAAAATGGATAAGTTTGTCTCTTTCTCCCGGGATAAAAACGGTGGAAAGAAAATATGTCCACGGCCCGTGCTAGGCCTGCACGGTTGGGTAAAATCCTCCTCCAATGATGCCCACTCTCTATCCTGTGCTATTTGCCACCACTTTGGGCCAGCGACTTTTATATTTCATCCTCCCATTGGGTAGAGGGTCAGATTGGTAAAGTATTCAACAACATTTTACCTCTTTATCTAACGACCACATGCTATATCCACCTCTCTCTTTCAGGATATCCTTCTCTCTCTGGCCAAGTCCGTGGCCAACACGACTGCGGCCCTAGTGTTGAAGGCCAAGAACGTAGCAGCCCAATGCAAGAACGAACAGCAGCTGCAGAATAACATCATCGCGGCGGCGACGCATTGCGCGCTCGCCACCAGCCAGCTCGTGGCCTGTGCTAAGGTAACCAGCATTGTATCATTCTACAGAACTCTCTTCATTATTAGCCCTTCTTCGTCATTAGGAATTATTCTCTTCATTAGGCACCGAAGCATCATCATTATGATTTACTAGCTGCGCCCCGCAGTTTCACCCACGTTGTGATGAAAATCGGTGATGATGATGAAACGTAGCCTATGTGTAAATCCAGGACATAAGCAATGTATATTTCAAATTTCATCCAAATCCATCCAGCCGTTTCTGCGTGATTGAGTAACAAACATCCATCCATATATCCATCCAAACTTTAAAAAAATTACATATATTTATTACTACGGACAAAGTTGTCTTTATCGGTAGAATCTTGATTGGTACCTCAATAATCCCATCTCTAGGTGGTAGCCCCAACGATCCAGAACCCGGCGTGTCGCGAGCAACTGATCCACGCGGCTCGTCAAGTGGGCCAGGCGGTGGAGCGGCTGGTGGAGGCGTGCCAGGCTGTCCCGCCTCATGCGGCTCAGGGGGTGGAGCAACTGACGTCTGCAGCCACCAGGGTCACCCAGGAACTGGAACGGCTGTTAGCACACTGCGAGACAGGTAACACTGGTTTCGATCAATTAGCTGTGTTTTTATCCTGTGGCCGCGTTTCAGAGCGGTAGTTCATCATCATCCAGAAGACTGTCACTGCTGAACATAGGCCTCTACCATAGACCTTCACACTGAATGACAGCTTGCCATCTGCAACCCCTGGTTGCCCGCGACTCTCACGCATGTTCCTGTTCGTGGCCTCCACTCAAGAACCTTTCTTCCCCATCGGTTATCGGTTCTTCGAGTGATGTGGCCTGCCCATTGCAACTTCAAGTGCATTTACAAAATCAATTATGCAAAGTTTCGTCACGTGTTGTCTCATCGTATATAATGGGCGGGTTTCTGACAACTCTAGGAAAATAGTTCTTTAACCATCGATAGATGGTTTCATCAGCTGTCAGAACACCGCCCATTACAATTTGACAACCATTATCTGAGCAGCTGTCAGTCAAACGTCATGGGCAGGCTAACGTAATTTGCCCCAAATCTTCTTTAAATATAATTATCAATATAAAAAACTGACCGAACTGGACCAAATTTAAATGGCACCACAAGGGAAGCACCAGCTTTCAAATAAAAAAGTATCATTAAAATCGGTTCACCGTGTCAAAAGTTATGAGGTATCAAACAGAAAAAATAAAATTGTTGAATTGAGAACCTCCTCTATTTTTGAATTTGGTAAAAAATTAGCGATTGGTCGCGAACAGATGCACAGAAATGTAATGCGCTCCCTGCCTCGGTGTTCCCTATAAATTACAACCTGGGTCTCTTCAAGACAAGAGTGAATAGGCACCTCATGGGCGTGCCCTATCTTAGACCGCATCGTCGCTTACCATCAGGCGAGTTGCGGTCAAACGCTAGCCCATTTCATCATTAAAAAAAACAACAATCTCAAACCCATTTCTTTTCTATATAGTGTTGCTATGTGCTATCATATAATGATTGACTTGCAGATCGTCACGCAGCGCCCACAGTAACGTCCCGCACAGTGGAGAGTGTCATGTCGTGCAGCGAGCGCGTCGTCTGCGCACCCTCCACGCAGGAGATGGTGAAACACGCCAGGCTACTGGGCCAGGCCACCGCGCATCTCATCACTAACATCAAGGTAAGGCCTTAGAGACCATTAGGTGGACAGAACTCTTCAGATAGACCTTACACACTTGAAAAAGAAATATTTTTATCATTACTCAAACTCTGAAAGTAGGTTTGAAGTTGCCTGAGGAGCGGGTTGAAAGTAATAATTTCAGCGCTAGGGAGAATCACTTTCAACTGACAGACTCAAATTATAAAAAAAAAAACTAGTTCTATTTTCACATTTGTATTGAACTATGGTCCAACTCCTCAGGAGATTATAGTCCCGCACTTCTCGTGCATTTGCCAGTGTCAGTTTATGTTTTGATTTTTAGTTTCCTTGTATTCGTAATAAAAAGCACAGTGCTTACCTCGGGGTTAAAGACTAAGTTAAGTTACTTTCACCCCTAGGATAACAATGTACTATTACACCACCTATAGCATCATCATGATGGTTTACTAGCTGCGCCCCGCGGTTTCACCCGCGCGGTGATGAAAATCGGTGATGATGATGAAAAATTGCCCATGTGTTAATCCAGGACATAAGAAATGTATATTCCAAATGTTATCCAAATCCATCCAGCCGTTTCTGCATGATTGAGTAACAAACATCCATCCATACATCCAAACTTTCACATATATTAGTGTGATTCTTCCCGTTTCGTCATTGCTGATAGTGGGTAAGCTAATAAAGCTATTTGTACGGCCAGACGGAAGCAGAGAAGCAGCCTTCGGACTCGCAGCGCAAATTGCTGGCAGCTGCGAAGCTGCTGGCTGATGCTACTGCCAGGATGGTGGAGGCGGCCAGGCAGTGCGCTTCCTCGCCACAGGTAACATTAGTCACACCAGCTAAAATTGATATTATTTACTGTTATAAACTATCGCGGTTGTTCACTAAAGTTATATGATTATTTACGGGATATTTACCGTGGTAAGGTTGTGGAAGGAACTGCCGATATTTCGGCGCATGCACCACCGTTACATGCACCATTTTATTTATATCACACGGGAATTACTCACGTAAGATTAGGCCGGTTACTCCGGCTATAGTTTCAGTGCAAAGCGAGCCGCAGCCGCGCGCGTCAAAAAAGACAAGGATGGTTACACTGTCAATTCCAAGCGGTTGTTCCAAGAAGTTGTTTCGACAGAAGTTGTTGTTGTTACAGGACCGCGAGAAGCAGGAGGCGCTCCGGCGAGCGGCCGAGGAGCTTCGCTACATCACCGTGGACTACGCTCAGGGACAGGACATCGTCGGCTCGCAAGTTGCCAGGCTGCAGGTTTGTTATAGATATTCGCTAAAGAACCAGAGTCACCGACATAGCTATTAAAATCTGCGAGCTGAAGTGGCAATGGGCAGGCCACATCGCTCGAAGAACTGATAACCGATGGGGAAAAAAGGTTCTTGAGTGGAGACCACGAACCTGAAGACGCAGCGTAGGTAGGCTTCCCACTAGATGGACAGACGACATTGTGAGAGTCGCGGGCGTCCAGTGGATGCAGATGGCAGGATGTCGTTCAGTGTGGAAGATAAAGGGGGCCTATGTTCAGCAGTGGACGTCTTCTGGTTGATGATGATGAGGTTTGTTATTCTTCTTCTTCGATCAAAAAAATACAAAGATGCCACAATGACGCGCTAATAGCGGCAATACTCAATCTGGCTGGACTCAATACGCAGCCAGATTGGATCCACAGTCACGCGATAGTTGCACAATCAGTAACACACCGTAAGAGCCGTAACAGACACGTCAACATGGGTGACGAACCACCGTCTGACCAACGGGAGAGCAAGATAAAATTGTCTCTTTCTCTCGGGAGAGCAGTTGGGAACTTGCGATTCAGACATAATCGCCGTCTCGCTTGCTCAATGACGGTTCACAAGTTGATGATGTTGTGCAAATCGAACCATCGATCGATCGATCAGAGAACTGAGCCGTAAATGTATAAATATAGGTTTGGTTTTGGTAAAATTATCATGTTTTTGTAATTTAATTGTAATTTATTAATTTTGATCATTAATGTAATGTAATTGACTTCGACCAATCGTATTGTGTATGTATAATAAAAAATTTATGACTTGTCTATTTTTATATTTTGTTATGTTTTTTGTAACTTTAATTAATTAATGTAATGAAAGAAAAAAATTAATTTCTTCCAAAAGATGCTACAAAACCTTCACACGTAGGTATATTTAAATAACAGCAATAAACAAAATTACTACAAAAAAATTACTACCGTTTATAATGTACCGTTTTAATTAATAATAATAATAAATAAATATTGTGTATTTGTGTACAGGAATGCGCGCGTCAAGCCGCTTCAAGCGCTACACAGCTCATCACATCAGCACAGAATGCGACCCAACACAACACCAACAAGTACTCCCAGGTATACTCTTCAAGTCTCGAAGATTTCGACATCTCCTGAATTTCTCTTAAAATTAATACATGTAACGAACGGTGGATCGTGTAGGTGCTATGGCGGCGGTTGTACATCCTGTCAGGGAGGTGATAAATGAGACACTAGTGTTGTCAGAAGTCTATATTGAGTAACTAGCTGCGCTCCGCGCTTTCACCCGCGTGGTGATAAAAATCAGTGATGAAGATGATGATGAAAAGTAGCCTATGTGTTAAACCAGGACATAAGCAATGTATATTCAAATTTTCATCCAAATCCATCCAGCTGTTGCTGCGTGTTTGAGTAACAAACATCTATCCATCCATCTAAACTTTCACATATATGATACTAGCTGCGCCCCGCGGTTTCACCCGTGTGGTGATGATGATGATGATGAAAATAAGCCTATAATTATGTTAATCCAGGACATAAGCAATGTATATTCAAATTTTCATCCAAATCCATCCAGCCGTTTCTGCGTGATTGAGTAACAACATCCATCCATCCAAACTTTCACATTTATAATACTAGCGACCCGCCCCGGCTTCGCACGGGTGTTAGTTCGTCCTTCGGCCTCGCTACTATGACCCGCTCCAGGACAAACATTTGTGTGATAAACATATGTGTTTGTTCTATGTCTGGGTGTTAATATCTATTTAAGTATGTATTTAAAAATATATATGTATGTATATCAGTCTCTGGCAGCCATATTACAAGCTTTGCTTAGTTTGGGGTCAGATGACCATGTGTGCAATAATGTCCCACATGTCCCCAGGAACTCAAAATTTAATCCAAATCGGTCCAGCCGTTTTTAAAGTAGCCTATGTGCTATTCCAGACTATAATCTATCTCTGTGCCAAATTTAATCCAGATCCGTTCAGCCGTTCTGGCGTGATTGAGTAACAAAAATCCATAAATCCATCCATCCTATCTTTCACATATATGATATTAGTGGGATTAAATAGTAATAGATCCGTTTTTTTTTGCAGGAGACATTCCTGTCAGAGTGCAAGTCGCTCCAGGAACAGATCCCGCGAGTCGTTGACGCAGCCACTCTCTCCATGAGCCGCGGCAGTGCGGCGCAGCAACTAGACCTCATTTCCGCTTCCGAAGCATTCTTACAGGTACACACTTCTACAGAAGCTTCATATGATAGCATTTTTAACACGCTTTTATTAGCTTAATATGTATGAGTCTTACACACTTCATAAAATTGAACCAGTCGCCGTCACTTAAGAGACCTCACATATTTTTTGATGAAAAAACAACGAAAACGTGGTTTTTTGCGTTCTAATTCTATCAAATAGAAAGAAAATTGTATTTCTGGGACCTTATGGCTACCGGGCTCGAAAGGGCGCTAAAACAGCGCAGTGCGGAAAATCATGCAAACGTAAACCCGATATACTGGTAATAAATGCTGCTGATAAAGCTTATTTTATATTGTTCCATACCCAAGGGGTAAAATCAAATTATTTATTTGTCAGAACATGGTAGGTAAAAGTAGCATACAGGGTCGTAACAATGGAAACGTATCTCATGTCCTTGCCAGGTACGGCGTACAACATGTTAGTTTTTTATTTATTTATTTAAATTATTTCCACATTTCCCATTGTTTGTTCAGCCGAGTGGTCACGTGATCTCGGCGGCGCGTGGTGCACTTCCGACAGTAGCTGACGGTCCTACCGCAAAACACCTCACCGACACCACTCACAACTTCACCGCTAGCTGTGCTGACCTCAGGTAAGAATTGTCAAAATACAATTAATTCAATTTAATTTTTTTCCCATCCAATTCAATTCATTTATTTCGACCAATTATTTAAATCATAGATAAATTATAATTAAAACCCAACATTAAATTAGGTATTAGCTTTTAATTATTATAGTATTAATTATTTAAAAAAATAGTATATAAAAAAAAAAAAGTATTAATTATTATTTAATAATTAATACTATAATAATTAAAAGCTAACACACACCTTTCACCATTTGCTTGTTAGTCAGTACATGTACCATTGAAAAATGGTTCATGTACCGACAGTCAAACCTCTTCGCAAATACGTGTTGGGGCTGGCCCCAACTCCGATTGGTGGATTGGTGGATCCAATGGTTGCCTGGAAGAGATCGCTTTTAGCGATAAGGCCGCCACTTGTGTCATTAGCTCGTAAGTGTTGTCGTTCTATGTTTGTAATTTTTTATTTCTGGTCTACACAATAAAGAGTTTCTATCTATCTACAACTTCTTCGTCGTATTGATGATGCAAAAATTTAAGGTCCTCTGCCAGTTTTTGGTCACAGCATCCTCGCAGTGGAGAAGCTTTGTACAGGGGACTTACACCCAACTCTAACTGCGGGCCCGAGTACGCGCATTTTGCAAAATCACGCGACCGCAAATTGTATCTCGGGGCGTTAAGGTTCGCGTTCGCGTGATTTTGCAAACTGCGCGCATTCGGGCCCGCAGTTAGAGTATCCAAGCAACGGTGACTGCTTCATCATCATCAGTCATAGCTCATTCAGCCTGCTGTATGGCAACCCTCCTCCCTCTTTAGCCAATGTTTCCCCATTCAACGCCAGTCTCGTACATGTATTTCAACAAAATTTGCTAATGCCATTCCGCCACCGCTAGCCTGGTCTTCCGGGGATACGCTTTCCTTCGCATGGCCACCACCGGTGACTACTTACCATCAGGCAACCCGTCCGCTTGTTTGCCAAGTTTGTTCAATTAGTGCCGTGTGATTGTCAGGTCTGCTGTTAGCCGCGCTCGAATCTCGTGCAAGGGTCTAGAAATGGACGCTGCTGCTGAAATCATCAAGTCACTGCAAGCTGAGTTAGACGAGCTGGAGGAAGCTGCCAGGGCCTTTGAACTGAGGCCGCTGCCCGGACAGACTGTAAGTCATCCAACTTTAAACCTTAATAGCTGATACATACGGGATATCGTGTCATGTATGGGTCTAGGAAATCATCGAATCAATGAGGTTGCCCGAGCCTTTGAACCGAGTGTAATTGAATTTTAACCGAGTGTAAACACCTTTGTCCTTGTACCCGCATTTATGGTATGTAACAAGCATGTCAAATGCTATCATCTGTTTATAGGAGGATTGGGCTACCCAGAGCATGACGTCAGCATCCCGCGGTGCAGCGTCCTCGACCGCGCAGCTAGTATCCGCCGCACGCGCAGGCGAGGCCGCCAACTGTGGCCGCTCCAGCGTCGAACTAGCCTCCACCTTGAGGGACTTCACCGCTGGGCTGAGGGCCTCGGCGGCCTTGCAAACTGAGCCTCCTCAGAGGGACAGGTAATGAACATTCTTCTATGGATCTAACGATGTTAACTTGACATAATTTCATTCTGCTGCGGAGGTCTAAACAGTGTTGAACTTCTAGAAAAGAGAAAATAACGTAGCACTGCTTTGGGTCGCTGACTAAAAACTGTTCTAACCCTATTTCGCCAGATGTTGTGGTATCAGAGAATATATCACTTACAAGATGTCCGATTATAAAGTGCACGTCTAGTCTGCCAATTTTTTTACAGACTTCCAAAAAGGAGGGGTTATCAATTCGAATGTTTTTTTTTGTTACCTCAGAGCGTTTGACTGGGTGAACCGATTTAGATGATTATTTTTTTATTTAAAAGCTGGTGCTTCCCGTTTGGTAATTTGGTCCAGTTCTGACATTTTTATGAAGTCGGTTTTTTATATTCATAATTATATATCATACGTTTGTTCTGTTTCAGGGTGATATCTTGTGGCCGGCATGTGCTGCACTCTTCTCTCACTCTGGTGGAGACTGTTCAGCGCTACCTCAACTCTTCGGAGCCAGTGGATACTGCATCTATCGTGTCTATCGCTAAGGATATATCTCATGTGAGTCCTAAACCTATCAAAAACAAGTGGATCACATTAAGAACCGACTTCAAATATATATGAAAACGCATCGCAATTTCGATTTCCCTAGGATCCCATCATCAGATCCTGACTTGCGTTACAATGGGACCAAATTTGAAGTATACCAATTTATTTATTTCAATTTATTTAAGGGTCAACAAACAATATATAACAATATATAAAACTAGAGAGGTAAAGAAAAAAATCAGCTAGTTGTGATCCACCACCACCGCATACCATCATCATACCAGCATCGTTGACCACGGATTAGTAAATTTGTGTTTGATTCCAGAGAAATCAAGGGCAACCCTCAAATTTTATAGGCACTTATCATGTTTTTCATACAAATTTTGAAGTCGGTTTTAAAATTTATAATTATTTAAAGAAAGCCTTTCTCATCACATTCTGCCTCCATAGACTCCTGTTTTCAGCTGTTCTGGTCCATGTGCTGCCCAGACGGCGGAGGCCTATGTCTATAATTATATATGAAGGAAAATATTGTAATTAAATTAATACTATTGTTAAACTTAAGAAAGAATTAATCAAATGAAATAATAATAGTGCATGTAAATTTTTCGTAAATATTTGTCTGAATAAAGGCTCTTTTTATTTAAAGTTATATGATTATTTACGGGATATTTACCGTGGTAAGGTTGTGGAAGGAGCTCCCGATATTTCGGCGCAGTTACATGCACCATGTTCACGGGAAGACTCTCTCTTTCTGGGGTCTTTTTATTTATTTATTTCTTATCACAAATGAACTGTTTCTCGTCAGGGTCTCGACCAGACGATGGAAGCGATCCCGTCTCACGCCGAACTTGACAACGTACTTGAGAACATCAATGAGACTCTTAACATTCTCAACATGGGCGAGTTTCCGCCTTCAGATAGGACCTACGGGTGAGTGAGGGGACAGATAGTGGGACAGAGTAGATGAGAGAATGAGACGAATGGTGGTGATTTTAATATCTTTCTTGACTCGACTTTATGCGGCTACACGGAAAGATAATGAGGTCATTGTCACTATTATGAATTACTAGCTGCGCCCCGCGGTTTCACCCGCGTGGTGATGAAAATTGGTGACGATGATGATGATGAAAAGTAGCCTATGTGTTAATCCAGGACATAAGCAATGTATATTCCAAATTTCATCCAAATCCATCCAGCCGTTTCTGCGTGATTGAGTAACAAACATCCATCCATCCATACATCCATCCAAACTTTTACATTATGATACTAGCTGCGCCCCGCGGTTTCCCCCGCGTGGTGATGAAAATCGATGATGATGATGATGATGATGAAAAGTAGCCTATGTGTTAATCCAGGACATAAGCAATGTATATTCCAAATTTCATCCAAATCCATCCAGCCGGTTCTGCGTTTTTGAGTAACAAACATCCATCCATCCAAACTTTCACATATATGATATTAGTGTGATTTCAATGGTACTAACTCATAGGATCGCAAAAAAACAGACAAAGTTAAGTCACGTTTGTTGTCGTCATCATCATAATTTCAGCCATAGAATGGCCACTGCTGTACATAGTCGTCCCCCATCGATTTCTAAAAGGGCCTGTTGGCAGCGGTCTGCATCCGGCGTTGCTGCGGCCTGCATTTTTATGTCATGTTTGCCAATAATGTGTGGTATACAAAGAAAGAACGAAATATATATTTATTTTGTAACAGCAAATTATTATAGATAATAGACCAGAGCTCAGGTGTTAATGCTGTGTCACAAATATGGCCTCAACTCGGCATAATACTGTTTACCAAACAGCGCTGATCTTCCGTTGAAGCCGCTCAGTGATTTTCAGTGAATAGCTGATTTTCTTCGTGTCTTCAGGGTTGGTGTCGCCGTGAATTACCGCGCGCTACACGTTAGGTCATTAACCAACACAAAATGTTAATTGATTTAATATTCCAAACTGATTTTAATTGTTTGTGCCTTTTAGCGAGCTGCAAACGGAATTGAACTCTGCTGCGGTGGAGTTAAGCACCGCCTCGTCTCGCGTCGCTCAGCGAGTGGAGTCGCGGGCGGAGCTGGGCGCGGCTGCTAGTGACGTGGGCGACTCGTTCAACAAGCTGCTAGGAGCTGCCATGGAGATGTGCTCGCATACTGAGGTACTACATACTCTACAACAATGGTTCTTAAACTTTTACTGTAGCCACGGACCACTTTCAATGTTTCAGTAACACTACGGACCCCTTGCGAAGAGAATTTTAAAATAAGAAAACAGTGTTACTTGACAATTACTTGATTTTTGGTTTTGTTTATTTAAATAACAGAACTGCATACTTCAAACGAATTCTAGTAAATAAACCTCGGGAATGTGGACCCCTAGCACTCACGCCATGGAGCCCATAAGGGTCCATGGACACCATTTTAAGAAACCCTGCTCTACAAGCTTATGCCCACGGTTTCACCCGCATAGCGAACAAAACATTCCCACAGGCACCGTTATTTTTAACCGACTTCCTAAATGGAGGAGGTTCTCAATTCGACTGTATATTAATATATATATATATATTTTTATATTTGTTACCTTAGAACTTTCGACTGGGTGAACCGATTTAGATGTTTTTTTTTTTATTTTATACTTATCCGAAACCAAGTTGTCAAGTAAACTGATATTCAAAACCATTTTTTTATGTAAACTGACGCCCAAAACCGTGCTTGTAACCTTTTTGACTGCCTCGGTGGCTCAGTTGGTAGTGATCCGATTAGTACTTTCTGTGCTTGGGGGCGTGGGTTCGATTCCCATCTAGGACAAACATTTGTGTGATGAACATTTGTGTTTGTTCTATGTCTGGGTGTTAATATCTATTTAAGTATGTATTAAAAAATATATATGTATGTATATCAGTCTCTGGCAGCCATATTACAAGCTTTGCTTAGTTTGGGGTCAGATGACCATGTGTGCAATAATGTCCCACATATTTATTTTTATTTATTTATTTTTTACCCCCAGGACCGCGACGCTCAGACGCTAATGGTGGGATCGATGAAGTCTGTGACCATCAACTCTTCCAAGCTCCTCGGCACCGCGAAGTCCGTCAGCCAGGACCTCACACGTCCGAATGCTAAGAACCAGTTGGCTGCCGCCGCGCGCGCAGTCACTGAAAGCATCAACCATCTTGTAAGTACACCAATACATATACCATGTAATGAGCCCATCGCCCAGGGCGACCAGAGACAAGAGAGAGAGAGCGGACATGGAAACACATCGTAACCTTTTTAACAGGCCATAGAGAAATAGTGATGTATACAGATAATCTAACATTAATACCTTTTTTTTGTGACATTTCATTTTTTATTTTATTTGTGATTTTAATTATTGTATTTATTTATTTATGACTAGCCGTCCGCCCCGGCTTCGCACGAGTGTAAGCTCGGCCTTCGGCCTCGCTACAAAATATAATATAGCCTATGTCACCCGGGGATAGTGTAGCTTCCCAACAGTGAAAGAATTTTTCAAATCGGTTCAGTAGTTTCGGAGCCTATTCATTACAAACATACAAACATACAAAAATAGGTACAAATCTTTCCTCTTTATAATATTTATTTATGATATACTTTAAACATTTAATTTGCTTGCTAACACCCACAAACCTCGCCGAGGTTTATGTTGGAGTTAGATTCTCAGCTTTATACATAGAAGAAACACAATGGACTTAAAAGTTATCTACACAGTGAGTAAAAATTTAAGTAAACAAACTCAGTACATACTCGTATGTCGGAAAAAACCGAGCGAGTGCCGAGTGCATGGCCGTCGGTCGGTTCGGATGGCTATGGAACCACTGGGTGTTTTAGCCTGCAATAAATATTTGAATCGATGATTTTGTTCCCAGGTGGACGTATGCACCGAGGCAGCCCCGGGCCAGAAGGAATGCGCCGCTGCCATCCGCAGCATCGAATCCACACGCCCCCTTCTCGATTCACCCACTCAACCGCTCACCGAGCTCGGCTACTTCGCGTGTCTAGACAGTGTGGTCGATCAGAGCAAATCTCTCAGTGAGTACTATTACCGATTTAAATTTTTAACCGACTTCCAAAAAGGAGGAGGTTGTCGATCAGAGCAAATCTCTCAGTGAGTAGTATTACCGATTTAAATTTTTAACCGACTTCCAAAAAGGAGGAGGTTCTCAATTCGACTGTTTTTAGGGTTCCGTACCCATAGGGTAAAACGGGACCCTATTACTAAGGCTCCGCTGTCCGTCCGTCTGTCACCAGGCTGTATCTCATGAACCGTGATAGTTAGACAGTTGAAATCTTCACAGATGATGTATTTCCGTTGCCGCTATAACAACAAATACTAAAAAATTGAATAAAATAAATACTTAAGAGGGCTACCATACAAAAACGTGTTTTTTTTGCCGTTTTTATAGAAAATGGTACGGAACCCTTCGTGCGCGAGTCCGACTCGCACTTACAGTTTTTCGCCAGTAATTTTTTATGTTTTTTTTACCTCAGACGTTTCGACTGGGTGAACCAATTTTGATGATTGTTATTTTTATTTGCGAGCTGGTGCTTCCCGTGTGGTCCCATTTCAAATTGGTCCAGTTCTGACATTTTTATGAAGTCGGTTTTTTATATTGATAATTATATTTCTGTACCTCAGAGGCATACTTGCCTTTGACTGCCTCGGTGGCTCAGTTGGTAGTGATCCTACTTTCTGTGCTTGGGGGCGTGGGTTCGATTCCCATCTAGGACAAACATTTGTGTGATGAACATTTGTGTTTGTTCTATGTCTGGGTGTTAATATCTATTTAAGTATGTATTTAAAAATATATATGTATGTATATCAGTCTCTGGCAGCCATATTACAAGCTTTGCTTAGTTTGGGGTCAGATGACCATGTGTGCAATAATGTCCCAGATGTCCCAGATATTTATACAGGAGTAACTTACACATAATTAGTTTTTTGTTGCATACCGATGGAATTGCAAAAACGAGCTCTATACAGTGGTGTTAAAGATTAATTTTTACTATGCTGCAGGGAAATACCAAATGCTAAATACAAGCGCTCAAAGTATTCTACTCCTTACAAAAAAGAAGTTTGTGTCAGAGTTGATGACGTATCGTACTTTAGGACTTGTGCCAGGTTCGAAAGGATAATTTCTGTAATAATAGAAAGTTCGAAAGGAAAATTCTGTAATAATAGTTGTAATTTTGATAAATAAATAAATAAATTTATAAATGAGAATTATCTTAAATAGTTGATTGAATCAGGCGTTACTTTGCGGAAGTCCATTTTCAAAACTGTTTTAATGATGAATTTCTAGTGTAATTCCGCTTCTACAATGAATATATGTCTTATGTAGAAGCGGAATTACACTAGAAATTCATCATTAAAACAGTTTTAGAATTATCTTGATAATTATAAATTATAATTTTCGTAATAATAACATTAATTACAGTTTGATAATTATCAATTATTAATAATAACAATACCTCTCAGGGCTGACAACGCATTGACTGAAATTTGGCATACTTGTCAAGTTTCTATAACAATACAATATTATGGTGACAGCAAGCTGATTTGATGATGGTGACGGTGGACAACGGCACTCCTCGATGGATAATAGTAGACTGGCAGTGTTTGGGCTCATATTGATAAGCACACTGTTCCGAACACTAATTTAATAAAGGCTTGGTTTAAAAACACTAATATCATATATGTGAATGTATGTATGGATGTTTGTTACTCAATCATGCAGAAACAGCTGGATGGATTTGGATGAAATTTGGAATATACATTGTTTATGTCCTGGATTAACACGTAGGCTACTTTTCATCATCATCATCACCGATTTTCATCATCACGCGGGTGAAACCGCGGGGCGCAGTTAGTTGTTCAATAAAAAAACTTGTTTATTTCTAATCGTCTCTGAAAAGCTCTAATTGATTTATGTGATGTGTGTGCTTTTGTTTAGGTGAAGGCATGTCCGGGATGGCGAGCGCAGTGAAGCGGTCGGAACACGAGCAGTTCTCGCGCTCAGTGACCACCGTCGCGGGCGCCGTGCAAGGATTGGTCGAATGTACTGCGCAAGCGGCCTATCTGGTACGAAACTACACACACTTTTTGACTATATTCACATGCCGAGTAACGGCAAATAGGAGAACTATATATAAAATACCTAAGACCAGTGTATAGCCCTATTTTTAACCGACTTCTAAAAAGGAGGAAGTTATCAAATCGTTTGTTTTTAATGGTTTTTTTTTATCTCAGAACTTTAGACTGGTGAACCAATTTTTGATGATTCTTTTTTTAATTGAAAGTTGGTGTTTCCCGTGTGGTTACATTTCAATTTGGTCCAGTTCTGGCATTTTTATGAAGTCGGTTTTTTGTATTGATAGTCAGTATAATTATTGCCAATCCCAGGTGGCAGTGTCAGACGAGACGAGTGTGGCGGGTCGTCCCGGGCTGGTGGACCAGGCTCAGTTTGCGAGAGCAGCCGTCGCCATAGAACAAGCTTGCGCCGCGCTCTGTGACACTTCAAGCAACCAGCAACAGGTAAGACATCATTAATTATCTGGGACATTATTGCACACATGGTCATCTGACCCCAAACTAAGCAAAGCTTGTAATATGGCTGCCAGAGACTGATATACGTTCATATATATTTTTAAATACATACTTAAATAGATATTAACACTCAGACAGAATAAACACAAATGTTCATCACACAAATGTTTGTCCTAGGTGGTAATCGAACCCACACCCCCAAGCGCAGAAGGCAGTTTCACTACCAACTAAGCTAACGGGGCTGTCAAAATTAGAAACAGGCATTATTAGAAACTGTCGAAACAAGTGGACACGATTTACGCAAAACAAGGACGTACGGCGGGGTCTATTTATATCCAAGAATTAAAAAAAAAAATGAACAGCTGTCAATGAATTTTTGTAAGAAATTTGTTGTAGCCAACTGGCTACGATATAAACGACACGTCAGTCATTCGAAATCAGTTAGCAACTGTGACGGAGTTCGATGCGTTGATCTAAATAAGAATGTTCAATCAAGGTTCTGTCATAATGCCTGGCGACAGATTTTCCTTCTCATTTCCGTTCTATTTACATCTCCTTTCTGTGATTTATATAGTCTGGTCGCTCAGATCAGACAAACGAGGGATATTTGGTATATGTCGCGGCGGGTGTTACCACATCTGGCCTCAACCAGGCTTGATGCTTTCATTGAGTTCGACTCACGACCTTGTCGCCGATTTTTGCTATTGGTCTATTAGTTCATTTATGACGCTGCAAGTTTTTGATATCTGACCTATATCATCCCTTTTCTAGGTGTTATCAGCTGCTACAGTAATTGCCAAGCACACTAGCGCGCTGTGCAATGCGTGCCGAGTGGCGTCGGGACGCACGGGCGACCCGGCTGCCAAGCGGCACTTTGTGCAAGCGGCTAAAGATGTAGCCAACTGCACAGCGGCGTTAGTCAAGGAGATCAAAGCGCTCGACGCGGACTACAGCGAGGTAAGTCTATGTCGAGATTTACTCGATTTGTGCTGTGCTAGTCTGTAGAATGCACTGCCTGAATGTGTGTTAATCTGGGTGTCATCAAATCGCGAGTGAATCCGTTTCTTCTAGACAAATGTGCTTCATCATGAGAACATCTTCGCTTAACATCAGACGTGGTGGCGGCGAACATATAAAAAAGCGATAAAAACGTAGATTTCTTAAAGTGCTAGATAAATAATATTGTTAAATGATTTTATTCACACCTTGCTATATTTAACGGTCTAAAGTGAAATTTGAATCGCTCTGATATAATCTGCTCAATACTTCGCTTGTGCCTCTAGATTCACCACTTCCGCACAAACACTTTTAATTGCTCAAATATAAATTGCTTGATGATTTCGCTCCCGCCTTGCTAAACTTAAATACTGGTGTCTTGAAAGTGAATTTGAATTACCCTAAACATAAATTGCTTCTTCAAAATTCTTCAAGATACCTCAATTTCCAAAAAATTACAATTAATGTGATATAAAATAGATTTGGCGATCATTTTTATCTATGATTAAATAATGCAATATTCCTTACGTTTGTGAAAGCTACTTTCTGCTATGATGCCGCTATATACAAAAGCCATAAATCTTATTTTTATCTATCCCCAGGCGAATCGTTCACGATGCGCTGCCGCAACAGGCCCGCTTCAAGACGCGGTGCGTAGTTTGTGCCAGTTTGCGGACCGCGCAGAATTCGCTTCTGTCCCCGCGCGGATCTCCGCGCAGGCGCGCCGCAGCCAAGAAGCCATACTCGACTGCGGCAGGTAAGAAGAACTTAGTGTTGTAGGCTATGTCTAAATGGAGCTACTGTCAATTTCTATTGACGCTTAGATTTCGAGATTATAGCCGATTGTAAGGACTCAACTTATTTGTAAAAAAAAAAGTTGATCAAGCATTTTTTTTTAATTTGGCTAAAGCCCTCGATGTGGGTTTGATCGGCTCGAAGTTTGAAACTCGAAGCAATAGATATCCGAGAATCAGGCTTCAAAATAATCAAATTCAAATTATTTATTTCACTTACCTAATCGACTTGTATGATTAAAACCAATTTCAGAAACTAATGTGAAATTCGGCGTACCACAGGGCAGTGTATTTGGTCCTACCCTCTTTTTATTATACGTCAACGACCTGAGTAACGTAGACATAGAAACTTAAAAAGTGGTAACTCAATAATCCTCGTGTCTTTTAGGAACATTATATCCGGATCGTGCTCGATGCTGAGTGCGGCTAAAGTGCTCGCGTTACATTCGTCGGAGCGCTCACAGTGGCAGAACCTCGCTGCTGATAGCAAGAAGGTTTCTGACAGCATCAAGGCGCTCGTCACGAATATCAGGTAACGAACGTTTTTAATAATACAATCATAGGATTTAATAAGTTTGCTAACTTTTCAACGACATTACATATGCCTTCCCTTTTATTTGGTCTAAGAATACTCATATTGGTCTTCCCAGTCATCTCTTTTCTTCTACCTTTTCGTTTATGTTTTTTTAAATATTTATCATGTAGTACAAGGTGGTCAAATATCTTGCCTTTTCTAGTCTCTAGTAGATTTTTCTCATCGATAATATCTAATTTCTGGTCTTGTAATGTAACCATTGTCTTCAATCCACCAGGGAGAAAGCGCCGGGCCAGCGCGAATGTTCAGCAGCCCTCGACACGCTCAACAAACAACTACGCGAGCTGGACCAAGCTGGTATCCAGGCGGTGGGACAGGAACTGCAACCCAGGAAGAACAACACTATCGAAGGTAGGTTTGCTGTGGTAACAGCTCAGCAAGAGTCGATGATATATCCGACCAGTCAGAAGGTTGATCCAACGGGTCACACAGCACAGAAACTTCTTATTATTTTATTGTTTTTAACCGACTCCAAAAAGGAGGTGTATGTTCAGCAGTGGACGTCTTCTGGCTGATGATGATGAAGAAAAAGGAGGAGGTTCTCAATTTGATAGTTTTTTTTTATGTTTGTCACCTCAGAACTTTCGACGGGCTTTTTTTTTATGCGTAAATAGGCTTGCGTTTGACCGCCAACACGCCTGATGTTAAGCGATGATGCGGTCTACGATGGAGCACGCTTGCCTAGAAGAAGCCAAATCACTCGTGATTTGAAGACACCTAGATTGTAACTATCGGGGAACACCCACTCAGGCAGCGCATTCCACAGACCAGCAGTACGCACAATAAAAGTGGAATCAAAGCGCTTCGTACGGGTTTTCGGAATATCTACCATAAAGCGGTGCCGATTCTTCGGGTGGGTAAACTGATATTGATGATTCTTTTTTTATTTGAAATGCTTCCTGTGTGGTCCCATTTCAGTTTGATCCAGTTCTGACATTTTTATGAAGTCGGTTTTTTATATTGATATTTATTAAGGTTGCCTGGAAGAGATCGCTTATAGCGATAAGGCCGCCAATTGTTTCACTAGTTTTTTAAGTTGTTTTTATGTACGTGTATAATTTTTGGTGTGAACAATAAAGAGTTTTCTATCTTTCTATCTATCTATTATAATTTGTAATGTCTATGTATATTTTGTTTCTGTCATAAATAAATATTTTTTTCTTTCAACACAGATATGCTAACTTGTCCCAATAGAATCTGAGACCTCTTCGCTCGTTCAACTGCTAAAACTGGATTTTGTTATCAGGTTATTCGGAGCAGATCGAGAATAGCGCTACAGAGATGCTGGAACGGCTGGAGCCACTGCGCACGGCTGCCAAGAGCGAGGCGGAGAATTTGGGACACGCTGTCGTCCAGCTGGTACGTAGGTCGATTCACTTATCTTATCCTAGGTACCACATCGATAGCCCTGTAGTAAGAGCCTGCTAAAAGGGGACCTCCGGGTTCGGAATGGTCAAAGTTGGGGTCTGACTATCCACATGAGCGTGCCCAGGGAGAGTACGTTGTGTGACCAACGTTGTCGCGAGCGGAGGGGCTCAGACAACGCGCAGGTGTCTCGAGAGGAGCCGTAGCGCAGTGCTGAGGGCTCCGGTGCGTTTGTCTAGAGATCCCGGAGCCCTCTCGTCAAGCACTAAGGTTGGACACCGGGGGGGTTTTAGTGGGTGTAATCTCATTTAACCTGGCTGCACCCCAATGCAGCCGGGTATTTTTGGAAGATTTCTCACATCGAAGTAAAGGACAAATTAAGCTTCGCCATTTCAAAAAACAATTTACACACATATGGAAGGTATATATGTTTAAGGTAGATATCAGATAATGACCCTTATGGGGTATGGCAACAAAGTGCATAGCGGATAGAATTATTCCATAGTTGATTTGTCTTATAAATACTTGTTAAGGCTATAGTAGCGCTTTGA
This sequence comes from Agriopis leucophaearia, assembly GCA_949125355.1. Lineage (NCBI taxonomy): Eukaryota > Metazoa > Arthropoda > Insecta > Lepidoptera > Geometridae > Agriopis > Agriopis leucophaearia. Next base: position 4,312,456 of record OX421289.1, read on the forward strand.
TTCCACTTTTATTATCTGAACTGCTAGTTTGTGAAATGCGCTACCTGAATGGGTGCTCCCCGGTAGTTACAATCTGGTGGTCTTCAAATCACGAATGAATCAGTTTCTCTCTCACACACACACACACACACACACACTCTGAAATGTATCCGATAAAAAACTGATAGACTAGCAACTTTGCGCCGATTCTCAATACTAGGGAGCTTAGTCTGAACCAAGGATTCGTTGCTGATGAGCCTCTTGGCACGTCTCTCAATATTTAACCGACTTCCAAAAAAAGAGGAGGTTATCAATTCGACTGTAATTTTTTTTTATGTTTGTTACCTCAGAACTTTCGACTGGGTGAACCGATTTCGATGATTCTTTTTTTTATTTGAAAGGTGGTGCTTTCCGTTTGGTACCATTTGAAATTTGTTTAGTTCTGACCTTTTTATGAAGTCTGTTTTTTTTATTGATATAGTCTATTAAATGTAAGTTGATTGAAATGAAGTATGTCAAAATCTTCGATTAGTGCTGGGACAATTCGGACCAAATCGAGAATAATGTGTGTGTCTATCGACTGGAAGTGTCTTGCACGAATAATATTTTTAAACCAATCTATATTTCTGTTGTAGTATGAAATAAAACAGAAAAAGCAAGTACAAATTTTAGTAATATTAATAAATCTATTGTTTAATCTAATGGTGTACATTCCAAATCAGTGTCATCATCATCATCAGCGTTAGAGTCACTTGAGAAATCCTGCAGATTAATAATAAATGCTATTCAATCAATAGTCAGTCTAGTATGCTATTCTAGTAGTCAGTCTTTGGATAAAGATGTTTCGTTCCGTAAAATTTACTAAGACAGCTGCTAGTAATTCGATATTATTATACTATATACAAAAGAAATCTAGGTTTACAAAAAAAATAGTACGTTATATGTACGAGTTTTGTATTTCGATAGTACGTAGAGGAAATTCTGAAAAAACATTAAAAAAAAATACTATTTAATTCACACAGCAAAATAAAACGATCGATTTTACGTTTATCGATTTACCACGTCCCTAAATTTTTTGTCAAGTTGACGTAACCTTGTTATGACAGAATGGAAAAATATGGCTATTGTATTGTGATAATCCACACTAAATGCAGTTTCGTTTTAAAATTTAAATATACTTTTACTATTTATATGTACAGCACTTGTAGTTCATAATAGTTTAAGACGCAGAAAACCAGTGATCTTGTTTGACAAGTAAATATAATTCGCCAGACGTTATTACAAAGACATGCCCTGAAATGTCGTCAGCTGTCGTTTCAATCAAGCTACATTTAAAGGACTATAATTATTAAGAGTTCTGTAGCAAACTAACCCTTGTTCTTCATATAGATCACATCAAGTTGTATTTGTCTACAGATTTCGTACGCTGAGCCTCTAGTGACTGGCACGATTGGCGCGGCATCCAACATTACCGAGTCCAGAACTCAGGCCGAGCTTCTAGAACACGCTAGAACAGTCATGGAGACCTGCCTAGCGCTCGTGTCTGCCGCCAAGGCTGCCGCCGGAAACCCCAGGGTAAGTTGGAACTGATTTTTCTCGACCCCACAAAATTTTTAACGCCGTAAAAATGAAGGTAAATTACTGTATGTTATTTTTAACCGAATTCCATAAAAAGTAATTCGACTGTTATTTTTTTTATTTGTATTTGTTACCTCATAACTATCGACTATGTGAACCGATTTTGATGATTCATTATTTTTAAAGCTGGTGCTTCCCGTGTGGCCCCATTCCAATTAGGTCCAGTTCTGACATTATTTCGAAGTTGGTTTTCGTATTGATAATTTCAATTTTAAAATATCTTTATTTCATACTAGCCGCCCGACCCGAATTCGCACGGGTGTTTTTTTTAACATTCTATTAATAAATATAGCCTATGTTACTCAGGCATACATTTTTACAAATTTTTAAAACCCGGACTACAAATGAAGCCCTGCCCGGACGCCCTCTAAACTAGGACAAATCCGGGGAAACCCGGACGGATGGCCCTACCTAGAAATCTAGAAAATTATATAGTTCACCTATCCACAATTACTCCAATTTACGTCGCCGACGACGTTATGTCGCTTACATAGTGTCCGCTATGGCAGCGCGCGACGTTGTAGTCGGATTGCGGTTGTCTTACAACTAACCAAAAAGTCGGCGTAAATGCGTAGCGTGCGCCGAGTTTTGATTCGGAATTTTTTGACAAGATTGTGACTCGATATATATTGTACCTCGATGGTTTACTATAATATTTTAACCTACATATTGTGCATGCATTTTTTTTTTCTGCTAAATTATCTATATTTGTTTGTTCACAGGCTGTACAAGTGCATGGCGAAGTTGAGGGTCAGTTGACGCTGACTAGGTCAGCTTTGACGGAGCTGACGTCATGCGTGCGCGCATTGATGGCGCGCCGCGGTGCCACCGGCGCATTGCTAGACACGCTGCAGCGCGCTATAGCCCGGCTCACAGATCACAGGTGAGTTTACGCTGAAGGTGGAACTCGGTTGACGAAGCTGACGTCATTATGTCTTAGTCATCCAGAAGACGTCCACTGCTGAACATAGGCCTCCCCCTTTAACCTCCATACTGAACGACATCCTGCCTGACTGATGTTTTGGTGACCATAAAATAATAATAATAAATATTCGGGACATTTTTGCACACTGTCATCTGACCCCAAACTGAGCAAAGATTGTACTATGGCTGCCAGAGATTGATACTTAAATTGATATAAACACCTAGATATAGACCAACACACCTGTTCATCACATGAATCACGGTTACCTGGGAGGGATCGCTTTAAGCGATAAGGCCGCCTGTTAAAAGCCTAGATAATTACTGTAATGTTATTCTTGTCTTTGTGGTTTAATAAAGAGTTATTGTATTGAATGTTTGTCCTAGGCGGGAATCGAACCCATGCCCCCAAATGCAGAAGGCAGGTTCACAACTAACTGGGCCACCGGGGCTATCAAAACTATAGCATGTTACAACTTTAATTACACCATAAAAATGACGCAGGATTTTACGGCCTATAATACGTAAAAGTAGCTAAGTTTAATATTATTCTGTAAAAAAAAAAACTGGCATTTGAAGGCTATTCATACATTTATTTTTAATTAGACTTTTTTTTTAACCTTAAATTATATAATTAAAATAGTTAAAATTATATAAAAAATTGTTTGTAATACTTTACCAAACGTGTACTGCATAAAAAAAATCATGTGTGTACATATTTAGGAATATGGTTAAGTTCGAAACTGTATGGTTAATCTACTAGTTTTAAATTGTTCTGAACATATTTTGTTGTGTGCCAATAAACTAAATAAATAAATAAAAGTGACGGGCAACAGATAGTCTTCCATACGACCTAATCACTCTACATTTCATAGTTTCTACAAAATCAATAAAAGTATTGCCAGATGAGCGCGTTTACGAGCGCGGCTGGTGCGTAGACTCTGCGAATAGACGCATCCGTCTCTGTCTAAATATAGAGACAACAGCTGACCAAGCGGATAAGGACTAACGTTTATGCTGTGCTTTATGGTTGACAGTCTAGTCAAAATTTGTCATTGACACGCACTTGGCCGTTATTTATTGCTAGCTGTGCCCCACGGTTTCACCCGCGTGGTGATGAAAAGTAGTCTATGTGTTAATCCAGGACATATGCAATGTATATTCCAAATTTCATCCAAATCCATCCCGTTGTTTCTGCGTGATTGAGTAACAATCATCCATCCATTCTTCATACATCCATCCATCCAAACTTTCACATATATGATACTAGCTGCGTACCGCGGTTTCACCCGCGTGGTGATGAAAATCGGTGATGATGATTATGAAAAGTTGCAGGCAACTTTTTATACGTTTTTTCAACGTTAATCCAGGACATAAGCAATGTACAATTTGTAAATTCCAAATTTCATCCAAATCCATCCGGACGTTTCGGCGTGATTGAGTAACAAACATCCATTCATCCAAACTTTCACATACCTTTATGATACTAGCTGTACCAGCGACTTCGTCCGCGATTTCTTCAGAAAAAAATAGCCTATGTCCGTCCTCATGATACATACTATTACCTCACAAAATTTTATCGAGATAAGTTAAGCCGTGTAGCCGTGATTATGTAGCAAACAGACAGACGGACAGACTTACTTTTGCATTTATAATATTAGTGTGGATTAGTGTGATGATTTGTTGTTTTAGTTTAGACTGTGTACTATAATCATGCCAAGTTTGAAGACTTTCCAACTTTCCGGGAACACACACGGCATTTAGAAACCAAGTCCTTCTTAAATAATAATCAAGTCATATATTAATAATTTTTGGTGTGAACAATAAAGAGTTTTCTATCTATCTATCTATCTATATTAGATAATGATATTGTACTGAGACGTGGTCCTTAACTGTTGGCCTTTTGCAAGAACTCAGAGTCACACAACGGGCAATGGAGAGAGCTATGCTCGGAGTTTCTTTGCGCGATAGAATCCGGAACGTGAATATTCGCCAAAGAACCAGATTCACCGACATAGCTATTAGAATTTGCAAGTTGATGTGGCAATGGGCAGGTACATCGCTTGAAGAGCCGATAACCGATGGGGTAGAATGGTTCTTGAGTGGAGACCACGAACCGGAAGACACAGCGTATGTAGGTAGGCCTCTCAATAGATGGACCGACGACATCGTGAGAGTCGCGGGCATCCAGAGGATGCAGATGAAAGACTGTCGTTAAGTGTGGAGGTTAAAGGGGAAAGCCTATGTTCAGCAGTGGATGTCTTCTAGCTGATAATGATGATATTAGATATAGCTACAACTTGAGTCCAAATTCTCTGAAAGAACACCTTTCATTACTCGCATAATTATAGATTCACAAATCAATCAAGTTAACATATCAGTGCTAAATATAGAACGTTAGATCACTGCCCGATGCGATACGAGCTTACGTACTGACGGACAGAGAATTACATTGAAGCTGCCCTGGGTTAGTGGTTAACATTACGCCGTAGGGTGTGGGTTCGGAACCGCACCATTTTTTAGCTAGGCAAATTTTTTAATTGCCGAAAAATTCACGATAAATGTTTGGGCGATCGATAATTTTTATTTTTTACCCAAAAGTCAAAAAACTATTTTATTTAGTTTGAAGTTTTGTTCTACACTTTTAGTTTACTATTTAATTTAAATATTAATAATACAGGTACTCGTAATATTTAATAGTGTGTTGAACTTAAGGGCTCAAAAAAGCTATTAAGCTTTAAGAGGGCTTATAGAAAAAAATATCTTATTTGAGTTTTTATCACCGCTAAAATAGCATTATACTTTCAGTAATGTCGATTCTGTAGTACCATTATTTAAACTAAGCTAAATCTGACACCTCTATAATTGTTGCCATCCTTCTTTCACATATTGAAATGAAAAGAGACGCAGATAATTTCAGTCCTGTCAGATTGGTTTGGTTTAGTAATTGAGATGTAAGAATTGACCCTAATGTTTAAAAAAAAGAATTTTTTTTTCAAAAACGTTGATAACATTCGAATGCACATTCATTTTCATTTTTAACCGACTTCAAAAAAGGCGGAGGTTCTATGTTAAGTCGGTTTTTAATGTTATCCATTACTTGTATATCTTAATCTTAACTAGCTGCGCCCCGTGGTTTCACCCGCGTGGTTATGACAAATGGTGATGATAGTGATGAAAAGTAGCCTACGTGTTAATCCAGGACATAAGCTATTTATATTACAAATTTCATCCAAATCCGTCCAGCCGTTTCTGCGTGAAGAAATAACAAACATGCACACACACTCACACACAAACTTTAGAATTTATAATAGTAGTGATAAAACATCAAATACTCATGCGAGAATGCTGTATTCGGTATTCTGGCCCTTCACAAAATATAGTGTTTTAACGTAAAATAAATAAATAAATATCTGGGACATTATTGCACACACATGGTCATCTGACCCCAAACTAAGCAAAGCTTGTAATATGGCTGCCAGAGACTGATATACGTACATATATTTTCAAATTTATTCGTTTTTTGTACCGCGGCCACTCCGCCGTCTCCATCAAAGTATTCTCCACGGGTGTACCAATTCTGGCGAATTTCCAAACGTACCGAGAATGGCAGACCCAAGGCAGTTATTAATCGCATTAACTTAGCTCATCAAAGAAAATTCTAAATACGCTTAAGGGGCACTTGTCCCAGACTCGAATAAATTTATGGTAAGCGACGATTTATCTCTTTCGGGCACTGGGGTTGACAGCTTTTTTTATATATACTTTAACAAATAAAACAAATTATAATCATACAAAACGTTATGTTTCTAACACGTTCAGGCCAGGAGCTTTACGCTCAACTCTAAACGTGGGCTCGAATAGGTGCAGTTTGCAAAATCACGCGAACGCGAACGCGAGATACGGTTAGCGAGATGCGGTCAAGGCGTCTTAAAATAACCAGCTGAACACGTTAAGACAGTTTTTAGAATTTTTGTCTGTTTGTTTGTTTGTCCGCGCACATCTCCTAAACCACTGGACGTATTTAAATGCGGCTTTCACGAATATGCTATGACCAGATTGAAGTATAGGCTATGTTATTTTGCACAAGGGCCGGATGAAGGGAGGAAAAAGGGTTGAAAGTTTATATCAAATCGTACATTTAATATAAAATATATGTTTATACATATTAAATCTACACGTACGAAGTCGCGGGCAACAGCACTTGTGTATAATAAAACAATCAAATTTTGTCAATAAATTCGACTAAAGTGAAGATGGTATTATTAAACTACAAATTAAAACCTTGAACATAGATATAAATATAAAACTACGCCCACGACTCTCAAGAGTTTCGACACATAACAGACATGCAATATCTGGATATATCTATGACTCACATACTATCGGAGTTGCCAACCGTACTATAATATAGTATGTCCTAAAACTGCGACCAGAACCACCGGAGTATGGGCAGCAGCGTCCTAATAGTACACGGTTAACGTACTGCGATCCACAAGCCGCCTGCCAAGCGTGGGGATTATGGCAACACCCCTCTCTATGACGCCTTGTCCAACAGTGGACGTTAATTGACTGATGATTTGTATGTACTATATACTTTCGCAGGTATATTACGTAAAAATACGAAATTTCAATTGGATGGATCAATCATATTTTCCGGCAACTTCGAAACTAATAAACAAATCTTTCAACATTTGGGTTTTACGAAAGCACGTTAAGGTTGATGTCAGTATGTCTCACAGAAAAGAAAAAAAAAATGTTTGTTATTAGAACGGCTGTAAAGACATTTTTGTAAGAAATTTGTTGTAGCCACTTGCACCCATATAAACCCATAGCAACTGTGACGCTGAGTGCGACGCGTTGACATAAATAAGAATGTTCAATCACATATCTGTCACAATACCGGGCGACAGAGTTTTCTTCTCATTTCCGTTCTATTTACTTCTCTTTTCTGTGGTATGTCTTACTGCTACGTAACGTGGCGGTATGGTCATAATACTTTTGCAAGGTCTATCTTTGTTTTTTTTTTCTTACTTATTCCTATTTTTGGGAGTGTACGATATTTTTATGGGGCATTATTCAGGGGAGCACTTCCCCCCCCCCCCCCCCTCTGCCAAGAGAGTGTAGATAAGTGCTCGTTCAAAGAGCTTCCCATCCTAAGAGTAAACAATTTTGATTAATGTTGCATTTGCCTCCATCTGCCCTCCTCCTTCAAGAAAATCCTGGCTACGCCCTTGACAGCCTTCGTAATCCTGGCGGGCAATAAATAAAGACGTCCACCCAAATGAAGAAACAATATTTTCTTCCTAGGACCCCAAACCGTTTCTTGAAGACCTAAAGAGTAACTATTATTTAATCGGCCCACTACGCATTGTGGATTTTCCTTAGATGATAATATAATCTAGACTTGTTAAAGGTCAGAATGAAATAGCTCTGCTAAGTCTGCGTCATCTTCGACCACATCATCGCTTACCAACAGGCGCATTGGCGGTCATACGCGAAAAAAAATAATGTATGGAGTATGGAATATTCAGTCAATATGTTATGTATCTTTTCATTATAGCATTGACTGTGAAACTGTATTAAACTCGTCTCAGTGTATATTTGGCTCGGGTTGATTCGCCGCGCCTCTTGTTTACTATAATTCTGATTAAGTACTTGTTTATATTTGTACATTGTTCATAACATATACAAAAGTTTAAAACGTGTTTCGTAAATGATATTGTGATTTGTGTGGTGAAATTTAGCAGTCGGAATCATGAAGAAATTGTATGTACTCGTATAAATGGCCTTTTATGAGTTTTAGCGAGACCAACTAACAGCAATTGATTTTACTCCTGTTGGTAAGCGACGATGTGGTCGAAGATGAAGCACGCAGACATATATATATTGATCGTCATCATCATTTCAGCCATAGGATGTCCACTGCTGGATATAGGCCTCCTCCATCGATCTCCAAAAGGGAAGGGAGGGGTTAGAAGCGGTCTGCATCCAGCGTATAATATAGATAGATCTGTTTTAATATTCTTATAACATCGCCCAAGCTGAAATAACCGGACAAAGGTCTAAAACCCGTTTCACAGCCCGTTAGCTTAGTTGGTAGTGAACTTGCCTTCTGCGCTTGGAGGCGTGGGTTCGATTCGCACCTGGGACAAACATTTTTATGATGAACATTTGTGTTTGTTCTATGTCTGGGTTGTTAATATCTATTTAAGTATGTATTTAAAAATATATATGTGAGTTTATCAGTATCTGGCAGCCATATTACAAGCTTTGCTTATTTTGGGGTCAGATGACCATGTGTGCAATAATGTCCTAGATATTTATTTAAAAGTAATGTCCAGACAAATCCGGACGCATGGCAAACCTGTTTACATAGAAGTTTGTTTGTTACAGGATGTCTCTTCTGGGTTCGTACGATGAGACGGACTCATTCGTGGACTACCAAACACGCATGGTTGGCGCAGCTAAGGAGATCGCTCGTCTCGCTACGGACATGGTATTTTTTTTTCTTTTTATGATACTGGGTGACGAGACGAGCGAAATCGCTCGCCTGATGGCTCTTCACGCTTGCCCATAACAGCTCAACGCCACCCAGAATTTTGTACTTCAACAGTTCAAAACCCTGGATGGCAATGCACTGCGCTCGTCACCCCGAGATATAAGATGTCAAATCTCTGTGTGCTCTGTAATTTCGCAGGAAACATTGCCCTTCAATCCGGAACACAGTAGTGTTTGCACACTACTGCTTGGCGGTTGAATAACTGGCAAAGGCGTGGTACTTCTCCAGGCGGACCCCTGCAAAAGAGTCCTACCACTGCAACGACTCCTACGACTCTGGTTCTTTGGCAAATATCCACGTTCCGGATTCTATCGCGCAAAGAAACTCATAACATTGCTCTCTCCATTGCTCGCAGTGTGACTGAGGTTTTTCAAAAGCCCAACAATTAAGTACCTCATCTCAGTACCGTATGTCATCATGTATGTTCTGTTGATTACAGACAGCGAAGTCAGCGACAGACGCCAGCCGACTCGTCCCACTAGGAAACGAGATGTGTCAGAAGTACGAGCAACTGGCGCAGGACAGTGTTGGCGCTTCCGCCACCACGCCCAACGGAGACGTCGCTAACAGGTCAGCCATATTACCACAGTGTAAAAAACATACAGTAAGCCAACGCATGATGTAGCGTGAAATGCCGCTTACGTGGAGACAAGTTAAGTCTTCAATCTATTGACAAAGATCCCTCACGCAACACCTAGAACCGCTCAACATGCGCAGAGACGTTGGTTCTCTCTGTATCTTTTACCGCATGTAACTGTGGGAGTGTTCTGAAGAACTGTTTGATCTGATGGCGGTTTCGCGGTTATATCATCGCACTAGCCGCTCACTAGCTCACTCACCTGGCACGGGCGATATATGCTGTTTGGTACTGCCATACCCGCATCACGCTCTCCACACCCCGCACGATTGCTTGTCTACACGACTATTATCTTTAAAAAAACATTCGGGTAACTGCAGATTGAAACTTCTGTCCTACAGGACAAGTATAAAGATGGCCTACTACCGCACATACACTGTGGATTTTCCTTTGATATGTATCAAAAGTTTTGTATTCTTTATTAATCCGTACAGCCAATGCATGAAACAACCTGCCGACTTCCTTGTTTCTTGAGAGATATAATTAAGGTCTTTTCAAGTCATGAGTGAAATACATATCTTCCAAGATCTCCTTCTTCGACCACATCGTCACTCACGTTGGTTAGCGACGATGTGGTCGCATAAGGAGCACCGTCAGGTCGCCTGTTACAGCCAGTTGATGGTCAAACGCAGAATTATACGAGATAAAAAAATTATCGCCTCCTTTGTTTGATAAAATTCACAAGCAGAATAATGTTCTATTTTATTAAAATACTTGTTGTTTTCCAGGATCCGCGTGGCGGTGGTGGAGCTGGGCGAGGCTGTGTCGGAGCTGATCAAATCTGGAGGCCACTGCAGACTCTCCGCTGTGCCGCAGAACCAACGAGCTGTTGCCGACAACGCCAAAATCGTCAACGAAAAGGTAACACAGTGTACCACTGTCCCCGGTACCTGTATACACTTCACTCACCCGATTAGGTTGTCTTCTCATCATGGAGAAGCTCTTTGTTGCTGGCATTTCTACACCCATTACTATAGGCGTGTCTGTTTCTCCTTTGGTGTCAAAGGGGGCGTGTTGCCATAATCCCCACGCTTAGCAGGCGGCTTGTGAATCGCAGAACGTTCACCGTGTACTGATAGGAGGCTGATGCTCATCCTCCGGTGGTTCTGGTCACAGTTTTATGACATACCCGGGTCCTCAGTTACGTTATCTACTATTTATCTAAATTTTGCAGGTGGTCGGCGTGCTATCAGCGCTGCAGGCCGGGTCCCGCGGTACACAGGCTTGTATCGACGCGGCGGCCACCATCGCCGCCATCATCGGAGACCTGGACACCACCATACTGTTCGCCAGCGCCGGTCAGTATTTCCTTTTCATTAAACATTGCCGGCTTCCTTGTTTCTTGAGATATATAATTTGGGATTTTTTAAGTCCAGAGTGAATCTTCTAAGTCTACGTGCTTCATCTTTGACCACATTGTCGCTTACCAATAGGCGAGTTGGTGGTCAATCGCGGACTTATTCGCGACAAAAATTAAACTTTCTAATATCCAAGTTACTCCTACTTAATATCAGTTGTCTTCAAATGTCAGTCATTTTTTTTTTACAGTAACGTAATTGAAGAATTTGTCCGTAAATATTACCACAAACACTACAGCATTGATAATCATCATCATCAGAAACGTCACCAGAAGACGTCCACTGCTGAACATAGGCCTCCCCCTTTAACCTCCACACTGAACGACATCCTGCCATCTTCATCCACTGGATTGATATTAACGCCACCTAAATTCAATTGGCATCAATTTCTCTAACTGAGCCTTCCTTCCCCAGGCACGCTCCAATCCGAGAAGGAAACGGACACATTTTCCGATCACCGCGAGAATATTCTGAAGACAGCCAAGACGCTGGTGGAGGACACCAAGACCCTCGTGGGAGGAGCAGCCGGCACTCAAGAACAACTGGCCTCTGCGGCACAGAGTGCTCTTACTACAATACGTGAGTTGCATACTTAAATAGTTCCTTGGCATCTTAGTGCAACTGGCACTTTATCCTTTGTCCCTAGGTACAATACTGCCCTCCTTATAACAAATGCAGTACTTGCAAAATGGCGGTTTCGAGAAAAACGCGAGAAACATATTTTTGGATATATTAAACAACATGTCTATGTTTTATAACTTTTTAAGTGCATCTAAAGAACAAGATCAAAATTATTTTTTTAGCATAGATTATTCCCTTGGGATACCATATCTGCAAAAAAAGTTACCTAAAAATGACGATTTCTGAAGGGAATTATTAGGGCAGAATAGGCATTATGACTAATAGTTTTTGGAACCGACTTCCAAAAAGGAGGAGGTTATGAATTCGACTGTTTTTTTTTAAAATGTTTGTTACCTCAGAACTTTCGACTGGGTGTACCGATTTTGATGACTCTGTTTTTATTTAAAACGTGGTGCTTCCCGTGTGGTCCCATTTCAATTTGGTCCAGTTCTGACATTTAATGAAATCTGTTTTTTACATTGATTTAATTGTATTAAATCAATGTAAAAAAAATAATTATTTAATTATATACTATGTAGAGAAGAGAAGAGATGTTTTGTGCAAGCGCATTTTCTTCCTTAGCAAAATTTTTCTCCTGTCATTTTGGTCTTCAGCGCTGTCATCATGTATTTGGTCTAAAGTTACATCTATCTCTATGTTATGGCAGTCGCCCTGTGCGAGGTGGTGAAGCAAGGCGCGATGTCGCTCGGCGCCGGCAACCCGGAGCCCCAAGTGTTGTTGTTGAACGCTGCACGCGACGTCGCCGCTGCGTTACGCGACCTAGCCGCTGCGACCACCGCAGCCAGCGGGAAACACGTCGCACATCCGCATATGCAGCGACTCAAGCACGCAGCTAAGGTAACGTGTTATTATAGGCATGGTATGATAATATACTCCGCCAGCCGGGCTAACATGCACACCGCGACAGGGTTTTAACCGACTTTCAAAAAGGAGGAGGTTATCAAGTCGACTGTTTTTTTTAAATGTTTGTTACCTCAGAATCTTTCAATCAACCATAAAGCGGTGTAAACTTTTTGTGCCCGCTCAGGCAGTTCTATAGAAAAATGGGCAGGAGGGAATTAAATCATGCAGAGTTTACGCCTTATAAGGACTTCATTCAAATAGTGCGAGTGATTTTTTAATCGACTTCCAAAAAGAAGGAGGTTATCAATTCGACCGTTTTTTTTAAATGTTTGTTACCTCAGAACTTTGGACTGGGTGAACCGATTTTGATGATTCTTTTTTTATTTGGAAGCTGGTGCTTCCCATTTGGTCCCATTTCTATTTGGTCCAGTTCTGATGAAGTCGGTTTTTTTATATTGATAATTATGTCGAGTCTTTTTGTCGTGCCAAAGCGAGACAAGCGTATATGAAACCGTAGACACCTTGTAGCGTTCTCGCTCGACACAGTGACGACAGGATTTTGTCGCGGCGTGCATGCTAGCCATGCAGGTATGAAATTTCGAAACGCAAAGGTCATGTGGGTGACACAAGCCTACGTCATCGATGTTTAATACATTAAATTCGTGTTTAACTTCATGCTTCGCTTGAGCGGACAAACAAAATGACCATTGAAGTGCTTTTTGTATTTTATTTCATAGATTAACAGATTTGTTGACCAATTTCTGTGTTGTAATGCAGTGGTGGACAATGACGTAGGCATGTGTCACTTCCGGAATATCCGACCTTGTTTAATTGGATAATGATATAGGTAACGTTTGACCGCCAACTCGCTTGAAGTAAAGCGATGATTCGGTACACGATTCATTAATTTATTTATTGAGATATAACACGGTCAAGCCGATCAGCAAGAAACCGATTCACTTGCGATTTGCAGACATCCAGATTGTAACTATCGGGAACACCCATTCAGGCAGCGCATTCCACAGACTAGCGATTTGCACAATAAAAGTGGAATCAAAGCGCTTCGTACGGGTTTTCGGATTATAAACCATAAAGCGTCGTCGATTTTTCGTGCCCACTCTGGCAGTCCGATTGAAAAATGGGTAGGATTGGATAATACAGATTCAATGCGTACAAAACGTAATTAAAAAAATCAAATTACATTAAAAAAAACATTGATTAAAAAAATAAAATATCTATTCAAGTGAATACATACTCCATCGCCATTCTGAAAAGGCATGAGCCGGGAGGGTAAACTATAATAAACTTTGTTGCAGCCCAGCTAAATTATATCCTATCTCGTTGGCCTTACAGTTGATACAGCATATTGCGACAAACATCGAAGAACGTCGTTACGTATTTCTATCAACGTTTTGACGTGTGCTAGTAATTATTGCTATGAGACTGGACATGCTCCTTCGTGTAGCTTATTCTTCTTGCGCGCCTTGCGATTCTATGTAACAGTATCTCGTACAAAATGAACGGATAAAATCAGCTAGTTGCATTGATTTATAAACACCAAGGTCTTTATGGGTCGGCAACGTATCTGTGATGCCCCTGGTGTTGCAGGTTTCCATAGGCAACGGTGATCGCTTACCATCAGGCGGCCCGTCTGATTGTTTGCCGCCTATGGCATTAAAAAAAACATAAATCTGGTGTCAAGCACGAAATTCGCGCCCAAAGTTTCCTGATATAAATTTAGATGTATTTTGGAAATACCGATATATTTAAATTCTATATCGTTATAACAATGCCTAATTTAGCTTGCAAGAAATATAGACTAAATGTACATATTACATTAATAGTTAGTAAAGTTTTAGGATACATTTGGGTATGGATATTATGCATTGTTGATCCGAAATCCAAAATTTTTAATATCTTTGCAGAGAGCTAGTAGTCTCTTAAAACTAATAGTAAACGTGGTCAGTTTTGTGTAGCCATTTTTCACCGTATGTTGGCGTGTTTAAATAACTATATAATCAGGTGAAATTATAATTGGTAACTAAATGTAACATAGATTTAAGTTGTGTTTTTCTTGACTAACAAGTAAGTATCACATCTTTAGTTCAAACACACATGTCCAAACTATCACGACAATTTTCCACTTTTTAGTTTTTCCATGTCTATGTATGTGTAATCATTTGTGTCCATGTCTAAATCGCGTCGAGTTAATATTGGACTCAATATTGGACTTTCCGGTATATACTAATAAAGGATGTTGTTGTGTAGCTACTGTCAGACACCACGAAGCGCTGGAGCCTGCCCGTCAAACATAACACGATCCCAAGGCAAAACAAACGACGCTCTTTCAACATTACCTTCAAAAACGATTACAACAGTTGCGATTCAGAAACTGACATCTTCCAATCTGATCAAGAAGAAGAACTGATAAAGCTCTTAGACTATTCTAGTCAAGACGATGACGTCTCCCCTTCTATATTCCACGATAATTGCGAGGAAATCATCGCTTATATAGAAAGTCTCATGAACAATCCAACTAAATCCATCAAAGATGATGATTTGAACGAGAGATACAACGTTGCGGCCAGGAATAGTCTCATAGATATGGACTGGAGGGTACTCAAATATGGAGAGAATATATTCCTCGGTGAAGTTAAAAAACTCGTCGATTTGACAGATGATATATTTGACAAAGTAGATAGGAGAAGAAAGAGAGATATGATACAAAAATTAAAAGCTAACACGGACTTGGACAATGAAATGAAACGTCTATCTCAAGTCATTGAAGATCTTGACTCTGAGATGGAAACAGATGAAGTTTCTGTTATTACAACGATTAAAACTATAACAACAACTACTATCCCGGCTAAAAAGCCTAAAATAGAAGAAAACACACTAAAAAGCCCAGTATTTAAAATCAAAAAAGTCAAACCAGTGAACTTGACAGTGAACTTAGAACCTATCAATGTAGAAAAAGCCATGAATAATCAAGAAAAATATGAAATTAAAAGTCCTGTGGAGCTTAAAACTGCAGAAAAACAAAAAGACGAGTCAACAGAAATTATTGTAAAGCCAGATGTGAAACCCAAAGAAGATTCTCCAAATACGATTAACAGGAAAGTAAAAGTCGAATTCTGGAAACTTTTCCAGGACGATACTGAATGGTGGAAAGCAATAGCCAAACGTAATCTGGAGAAAATGGAGGAAACCAGACGAGATTTGGAAAGATTCAGTGGACACGAACTAGTACTAGGCGAGATACAATCAAACATTAATAAATATGAGCAAGAAAAAGAAACCTTGGAAACCTTCATCGAAGAAGTAGACAAATCTAAAGCAGTTAAGAAAAATTTGGAATACGATAAAAAATACGAAGACATGGTTCTAAAATTGATTGAATTTGCCAAAAAAGATTTCATTTACAAAGGATTCGATCCTTTGATCGAACAACTAAAAGCTTTATCAAATATTAAGATTGAAGCTCGAAAGAAAAAGGTCATCAACATCGAAGATATCCTAAAAATATACACTCAAATTGATATCTCGAAATATACATACGAAGAACTATGTCTATTAGAGAAGTACTACAAAGAAATCATACGCAAATACAAAAGAGAAAACAATGATAAGGAAAATCAAGTTCCTGAAAGATCTCACACTCCTACATATCACAAGAATGTTATACTCAACGTGCATTCTAACCTCAATACAAACCGACATATCAATCAATATATTAACACTAGCGTGTCGAACGGCGACACTTTAAGTCGATCTCAAACTAACAACCAGGACACTAGAAACAATCTCGAAATATTTGACCTTACTCGCACATATCCTATGGAATATTACGCCAACAACTGGTGGTCAATCTACGAAGACATATTAAAGAATCGCGAAAATCAATTCGGAACCATCGACAATTGGTGGAACTTTTACGAAGCTATACTAAACAAGAAAGATACCACAGACGAAGAATTGAAAAGAATTCGTAAGATAGTTGAGTTTAGAAATAATATTCGTAAATCGAGACCTAATAGCAGGATGGATGAGCAACTGAGGATGTTGGATGATATTAAAAATGATAGATTCCAAGAGAGTGAAGCCGTGGCGACGGACAACAACGAATCGGTCAGAGCATTTGCATCGTTGTTCTAACAAGCACGCCTAACACATCACCGGTCAAAGTGGCATGGTGTGGACGCTTAGGCAATTCATGGC
This sequence comes from Agriopis leucophaearia, assembly GCA_949125355.1. NCBI lineage: Eukaryota > Metazoa > Arthropoda > Insecta > Lepidoptera > Geometridae > Agriopis > Agriopis leucophaearia. The sequence goes on from OX421289.1 coordinate 4,329,254, forward strand.
GGATTCTGTGTTACATGTCTGAAGCATATATTTTTGTACATTTTTGTTTTATTCTAGAGATAATTTAAACGTTTCTGCTTAATTCTGGGGATAAAAATCTAAAGTTCTGTTTGATTCTGGTGATCATTTAAATTTCTTGTTGTATTCTTGGGATACTTTAAATGTTTCTGTTTTATTCTGAAGATAATTTAAATGTTTCTGTTTTATTCTGAAAATAATTTAAATGTTTCTGTTTTATTCTGAAGATAATTTAAATGTTTCTGTTTTGTCTGACTTAACAATGTGAAATTGTCGTTTTCCATTCATTCTTTGTAATTAGTCTCTCATTTTTTCTTTCGTTTTACTTCTTGTGAAATAATAAAATGATTGCTCATAAATTTGTTTATCTGCTCAAAATGTATAGGCTGCACTTTTTCTCTATTTAAAACGTAAAATTATTTGCATGGAAATCGCGTCCGTTTCCACAATACAATTCTGTAATTAAGTATGTGCTTCAAACATCTTCTCTCTCAGTTGATCTCACTGTCTCTTTCAGTCATCCTGCAATCATACATCGAAGCACAAACGTACGATCAGTGTTAAATAACTGTACTGTACTCAAATAATTGTCTAAAGATGATGCCTTTGGTATTAATAATAAAATATATTTGTCTATCATGAACATCTTGACCAAAAAAAAAAAAAAACTTACACCAAAAATTGGGGTGATTCTGTAATTCAATATTTCCAAAATATGTATGATAGAAAGTTATATAAGTATTAATATTACTTCAGAAAAGGGACCATTTTCGAGAGTTACCAGAAAAAAAATCCCAAGGCATTGTCTAAAATTCCAAATTATATGTATAATATAAAGTGTTATCACATTGCAGCAATCATTTCACGTTCGGTGACAGCTTCCGTTAATAACACGTCAAAACCACAAGCTTTCATTCGCGCCACAGCTTAAAAAGTCCAATATTGACGTCTAAAGTTTATCACATAATTTATAATATGTATTTTTTTAAATTTATGTATTATATATTTTGAAAGCTTATGGGTTTCCATGGCATGGAGCTTTTGTCGTTTTTTTTTTATTGCACCGTTTTTGGGAGTTTTCCATCCGTTTAGCTGGCAACCCAAAGCTTTTATTAATGCGTATTGTCGTGGTAACGCCGTGTACGGGTAGCGATCATTTGACATGGTATCACTCGTGGATCATTGTACCCTCATATTGGAGTAAGTGGTGTTAATGTGTTTGTCCAAAAAACATTTTTTGTGTATTTAGTTTACCGATATCGTTATTATGGGGGGAGGCCTATGTTCAGCAGTGAACCTCTTATGGCTGAAATGATGCCGATGATGATGATTATACCCTTACAAATGAGTAACAAGACAAGCAGGTCTTTGACCTGATTCTTCTCTTATTATTATGGCAATGCCTTCCAGAATGTTGAGCTTCGTAATGTAATTAATATACAGGGTTATTTTTAATTCCCCTAAAACCTCTCGAAGTCAATTTATCCACATTCATACCTGACAACACTTTTGTTTCTTGAGTTTTCTTTAAAAAAAAACTTATTCCAAAAATAATAATTTCGTATGTTTTTTTTAAATGTTTTTTTTTTGATGCCCGTTGCTGCTTCTAACTTTTGTTTAGGTATTCATTCTTATTTGAGACCTCTTAAGGTTATTGTCATTTGACAGCCCCTTTAGCTCAGTTGGTAGTGTACCTGCCTTCTGCGCTTGGGGGCGTGGGTTCGATCCCCACCTAGGACAAACTTGACTGCCTCGGTGGCTCAGTTGGTAGTGATCCTACTTTCTGTGCTTGGGGGCGTGGGTTCGATTCCCATCTAGGACAAACATTTGTGTGATGAACATTTGTGTTTGTTCTATGTCTGGGTGTTAATATCTATTTAAGTATGTATTTAAAAATATATATGTATGTATATCAGTCTCTGGCAGCCATATTACAAGCTTTGCTTAGTTTGGGGTCAGATGACCATGTGTGCAATAATGTCTAAACAAAAAAAAAAAAAAAAAAAAAAAAAAAACATTTGTGTGATGAACATTTGTGTTTGTTCTATGTCTGGGTGTTAATATCTATTTAAGTATGTATTTAAATTTATATATGAGACGGCGGAGTGGCAGCGGTAAAAAAAACGTATAAATTTAAAAATATATATGTATGTATATCAGTCTCTGGCAGCCATATTACAAGCTTTGCTTAGTTTGGGGTCAGATGACCATTTGTGCAATAATATCCCAGATATTTATTTATTTATTTAAAGTGTAAATTTAAGGGTTTGATTTTTTTTGAAGAAAAAAAATCAAATTAATACAAGTCGTGGAATAAAAGTTGTCCGGTATGATATAGGGAAGTTGCCTACAAGAGGCTTTAGATGGTTATTAATAATAAACCTGTATAAAAAAAGGGAATTTGAAGTTTAGTATACGGGAATCATTAGTTACAGCCTTAGAGGTGTTTTTTTTTATTTGACTACAATCAAATAAATAAAAATTGGTACACAATCGGTAAAGATATCGTATAACACAAACAAAAAAATCTTTTTTGGAGCTCTCCACTACAAAAGGAGGTTCGTTTTCGTCAAGCACATTACTACCATTCTCCCGCTTACGGCGCCCCCTTCACTTACCCAGTGTGGTGACCTGGTTATGACCTTACAGGTGATGGTGACCAACGTGACCTCGCTGCTGAAGACCGTGAAGGCTGTAGAAGACGAGCATACCAGAGGAACCCGAGCACTGGAGTCTACTATCGAAGCTATCTCGCAAGAGATTGAGGTGAGTCAATAAATCTTCGTATGTAAAAAAAACATATCAGTCATAAGACTGCACGTCAGAAGTGAAAACTTAAGTAGTAATTCACCTATTCTACAAGAGATGGCGCTGTTTTAAAATACACGATACAGCGTGACGATGACGCGAGTTCCATGATTTTTGTTCACTGAAAAAGTGCTTACGCCCCTAAAGAAGTTTTCACTTCAAAAATATTGAGTGATGGTGGCTGAACGGTAGCATGAGCGCTTTACAATCTGACGGCACCGGGTTCAATCCTCGGCCCTTCACCAATGACTTATTTTTTACTTAAATAAATTATATGCAGTTTTGGTCAGTTCAATATAAAGGGGATTAGAAATGTTTAGTGGTTTCACTCCAAAAAGCCATGGAGCTACTATTTGAGTGTAATTAAAAAAAAAAAATTCTATCCATCCAATAGTTGTCTGGAAAAGGTCTCTTTTAGCGCTAAAACCGCCACTCTGGCCCTAGCTATTAAGTTTCTATATATGTTACTCGTATTTCTGGTGTACACAATAAAGAGTTTCTATCTAAGTATCTAATAAATTTTCAAATAACAAAAAATAACAACCGACTTTATGGGAAATTCAATAAAGCTGTAATATTTTGAATGATAAAATATTTTCTTCAAATATTAGTAGAACTACCCTCAATATAAAAAAGACATCGCGTAACAATTATCAAAAGTATTAAACCCGACTATAGTAAAAAACCCGACTTCATAAAAATTTCAGAACTAGACCAAATTTAAATGAGACCACACGGGAAGCACCAGCTTTCAAATAAAAAAATCATCATCAAAATCGTTTGACCGAGTCAAACGTTCCGAAGTGCAAACATTAAAAAAAAGTCTAATTGAGAGCCTCCTCCCTTTTTGGAAGTCGGTTAAAAATTTAATTGCATTGTGAACACCCTCTTTTGAAGTCATTTGAAAATTATAAAACTATGGTGAGTGACTGATCCGTGTCTTTTTTGGCAGGTGCTGATGTCCCCGTCGCCACCAAAGTCGTCCGCCACGGCAGAAGAGTTGGTGCGATGCACGAGGCAGATGACGGTGGCCACTGCCCGGGCAGTCGCCGCGGGCAATGCCAACAAGCAGGACCAGCTCACTGCCGCTGCCAACCTCGGTCGGAAGACTGTTGTGGAACTACTCGTTGCTTGTAAGGTACGTACGTGGCCATCATGGCCATCAGTGTCGAAACTTTGAGATCGCTTGAAGATCTCATTTGATAACTATATTAAAAGTTATATGATTATTTACGTGATATTTACCGTGGTAGTAAGGTTATGGAAGGAGCTCCTGATATTTCAGCGCAGTTGCATGCACCATGTTCACGGCAAGACTGAAGAATGCGGGTGGTTAGTGAACAACCGTTATAGTTAGAAACGGTATATTAAAAGTTTATACCACATGCATTCACTATAGAAACATTAACAGGTGTTTAACAAAAAATTCACACTGTTGCAAACAAAACTTTCACACATAAAAAAGCAATCAAAAAAATTATAGTTTAATCGTTTTTATGTAATGCGTTGCATGTTTTTTTGTGGCATTTTAAAGTGCCTTCTGAAATATGGTAACACTTGTAAATATCAGAACAATTATAGAGTCACAAAAAATTTGGAATCAGATGTTTTGCGTAGTCTTTCAACGTGCTCATGTCCTAAGTAATTTCGCTTACATTCAACTTTAATCTACCTTGATCAATCAAATCGTACATTGCAGCACTTTTTTATCCTTAAATGTTCACTTCCCACATTCACCACTCCCATAAAGACCACTTCTTATTTACTGCACTTCCTATAATAATATAATGATTACTTCACGCGTCAACCATAGAGTGTACGATTTGGTCTCATTTTAATCCCTTTCTTATAACAGGGTGCAGCTCACAGCGCAGAATCCGCCGATCTCCAAACGCGTACCTTGGAAGCGGGTCGTGGTGCGGCCTCTGCGTACCGCGCACTACTACAAGCAGTACTATCCGCTTGTAACGGCGACGCAAGCGCCAGGCAAGCCTTCCCCGAGCTCAGCCGGCGGGTCGCGCACACCGTCGCCGATATCATCGCCACTGCTGAACTGCTCAAAGGTAACGTCCAATGCTTTCGGTGCTATGTATTCGGTCACCGTATCGACCTATCCAAGACATCCTGACATTTTGAAATATGCGATCTTCTTACGAGTTGTATGACGATGTTTCGTGAATAAAAAAAACATTATTGGACCACAATTCGGCCACCCCAATGGCACTCTCGGTGACCTCATTCAGGTCGAAATATAATATTCGTACTGTCATTGAAAAAAATCTTTTTTTATTAAATAATAGGCTCCTATACTTATTTACTCCGCTGGTGCGTTTACCAGTGAGCCTAACACGATACTTATGGGAACGCCATTGCTTCTAGTCTCGCGCTGTCTCTCGTCAGTCGAAATTAGCTCAGCTTGGACTCTGCGGCGTCGTTACAGCTATATTTTAGCTGATGTGCCATTTAGAATTCAAGATACGCCTTCTTTACTTTGCTAAAACACGCTTTCATTAGCTTCACTAGTAACTGTATGTTAACAAATCTTGTCAGTCAATTTTAACCTACTTTTAATTGGTGTGTGTTCAAACTCCAGTAAAAGCCATCGATCCTGGTCTAAAGTCTTGCAAGTTTTCGACTTAGTTGCGATATATCCAAGCGTACGAGGCGTCAATCCTGCTACATATAGACCGGCCAAATGGTCGAAGGACACTTAGAACGCCAAGAGCGGTGCTCTAGTGGTTCGCACAATCTTTATTGTACGAACTGCTAGATTGGAATGCGCTGCTGAAATGGTTGTTCTTCAATAGTTACAATCTGACGACTTCAAATCGAGAGTGAATTGGTTTCTTCTAGGCAATGCTCGCAAAAAATATATGCCTTCGTGATACAGCGATCCGCCTCCATTCTCAAAAGGTATAAAATAAAAACGTGCTTATTGTTTTATATGTGTAGGTTCAGACTGGGTGGACCCTGACGACCCAACAGTGATAGCTGAGAACGAATTGCTGGGCGCTGCTGCTTCCATCGACGCCGCCGCCAAGAAACTAGACGCGCTGCGACCCAGAAAGAGTGTTAAAGTGCAGGTATGTTGGTTTACAATAACCTACTTGCTATCACATAAGGCCCAATGCTGACCGTAGTGACGAAACTGCGGCGTAAAAAATGTACCTCATTTGCTTGAGCTTAGAACAGAGGCGTTGGTGGACAATTTTGAACCTACGGGAAACCAGGAAGAGTTGGCTTTTTCCAGGCCGCTTGTTGGCTGCGCCACTGCCTCGACTCCAGTCTTGGTTAGGCCTTGGAACTACCACATTTTCTTACTGACTATACCTTGTTCCTATCAGCCTATCATGCCCCCACTGCTGGGACACGGGACTTCTCTCGGAGAGAGAGAGAATGGGCCCTATTCCACCATGCTGGCCCAGTGCATGTTTGTAAATGTCATAAGACTGAACTTTTAAGGTTCTTGGAAATACCGGTTTCGTCACGTTCCTCTGTTTACCTTCTCCGTTTTTTAGCGATGGCATCAAAACTGCACATATTTTATTTAGATACTAGATAAGTCATTCGTGCAGGGCCGAAGTTCGAATCGGGTGACGTCAGATTGCCTAAACCAAGATACCAATAGTTTTAAAATTTCGTATAGCTATTATGATCTGAAATGATTCTAAACTTAATTTTTTTTTTCAAAACTTCCTTTTCTTTTCATTATCAAACCTATTTTTTTATTGCTCATTATATGTTAAACTTATACCGCATGGTTATTATATGTTAAACTTAATATTTAATACCTGATGTACGTAAATCATAATTATTAACATACCTTTTTCATATTGTGTTAAATTGTTAAAATTTTAATTGTTAATTTTCTTTCTAAATTTATGCGGAAAACTTTGTTAAAATTAATAGTGGTCAAACGGAAGGCTCTAGTGCCTGTAGCACAGTTTAATTACTAGTACGGGTGCCAGCCAGTTCCAGACACTGACATTTTTGTTAATTTGAATGAAATCCTAATATTATGTCTAATTCAATAAGTTATTTAACAACATTGTTGTCTTAAACATATTTGGATCAATAAACTATTAATTTTTTAATAGGTTGCATCTGTAAATACCAATCAAAATGTAAAATATATAATAAAAATAATATAATAAAATATTTAAAATTCAATGAAAATACAGTTTTCCTATTGCTATATTTACTGGTCACAGCACCGGTTTAAATTAGAGTGCAGCAAAAATGTAGAAGCTACAAAGAAGAACGAAGAACGATCCAGAAGTAGGGGTTTGGTCGAGCACAGAGTGCCGTGCGTCGTTGAGATATGTTTGATATTCTTGGTTGTATTTATATCACCCGGGAATCAAACATATTACATAACGATCACGGCCGATCTACACGCAGAAGATACTAGAAGAATCAAGAAGGAAGAAGCAGAAGCTGAAAACTCTAACTCAAAAGTTGTTATAGTTAAATCACTAGCACACATGCTTCTGTGTGCTAGTGATTCTTTATTCTGATTCTTTGTTTTAATTTAGATACTACCGCACAATCCGACACCGTCAAAAAGCTCACCCCCACATCTTGCAAAGCTGGAAATCCCACACCGTTCGATTTTTCCGCTCCTTTATTCCGCGGACCTGCAAGGTGTGGAATATCCTCCCCCAAAAGTCTTCCCGCCGAGGTTCAACATGAAGCATTTCAAAAAAGGTGTCTACAACTACCTCTCTGGGCTGGCACAGCACCGCTAGTGTTGCAGGTGTTTTGCTTACCATCAGGCGGACCGCACGCTTGTTTGCCGCTCTTTTTATTAAAAAAAAAAGTTTATTGTTTCCAAATATGTATAGTTTTCTGACAAATAAATAAGATGGTTTAGTCACTGGACGGATTTAAATGCGGTTTTCACGAATATGCTTAGCTATGACCAGATTGAAGTATAGGCTATGTTATTTTGCACAAGGGCAGGATTAAGGGACGAAAAAAGGGTTGAAAGTTTATATGAAAATCTACGCGTACAAAGTCGCGGGCAACAGCCCTAGTTGACTAATAATAACATCTAAACGCGATACGTGTAATAATGCAAGACGAAACCAATCCCTCAGCAATCTAATGATCCTTGAAATACGATGCTGTCATCCAGAAATGGGTCAGACAAAAATCTCTCAGATCGTAGACAGTCTATTCTAGTCTATGTTTTGCATAGAATTGAAATAAGCAATGTTCTCAAATTATTCCGTGAAAGTGTACAAAATTGACAAGTTGAAAAGAAAGGCGCGATGTTGTTCAAAGGTATATTTTGTCACCTTAATATTTGCTGCATAATAGTAATACTTAAAAATTTCACCTCAGCAACTATTTTCACTCAACTTTTGATGATTTTGAAGAAACTTAAAAAAACAAAAACAAAAACCGAATTTTTGACGCCGACTAAGCCCAAAGACAGCAATATCGGCACTTAGAATAATGCTCTTAACTCTCTTGGAAACCGTAACGCGCAACAGACAGCAATTTTATTTTCTAAGTAACAATGTTAATGTTTATCGTTTGTTATTGAAATTATACAGGGTTACACCGAAAGGTTGCACTGAGCCAGATGGATGTACTCAACACTACGGACCACTTACAATGGGACGAACCATGTCATCGCAAACAAAAATTTGCGGTGCCATAGAACAATATCTCACACCCAACGAATTGTATGGAACAGCTGATATTTCATTATCGATTACAGGATGGATCTCATAGTAAAAGTTCTTTATAATGATGAATACAATGACCTTTCGGCCTAATTCCATCATTTTGTGTAGCCCTGTATAGAAAAATATTAATCGCTGATATATATCAGAAAATTTATCCAAAGCGTTTCATACTTTTGTGTTGAAAATAATTGCCGTAGATAAATCCAATTTCACGGCGTAATTAAAGTTCTGAGTTCCTCTGTTTTTAAAGGTCCATCATGTTGCGAAGATGCATCGTGATCAGTAGACGCCCAATCACCGTCCGTGACGATACCGTCCCGGGGTCGATAATTAGACGTAAACTGATCACGAGATCAGGTTAGTACATTCACTTAGTTTCCCCTAATAAACTGCTACGTTTTGCCATTACCAGGAAGCAGACGAGAGCCTTAACTTTGACGAGATGATCCTGGAGGCTGCCAAATCCATAATCACGGCCACATCGGCGCTGGTGCGAGCTGCCTCCGCCGCACAACGGGAACTCATAGATCAGGTAATGTAAGGTCTATGTAAATAAAAGACATCAGATGTTAACCAAGCTAAAATGGTTCACATTACACTGGATTCTGATCAGATTGTGGCATGGGAATGTGAAATCAAACCAGCTCCAAGCCCGGTCGTAGACCCATGCAAATTAAATGTGAAACTGAACCCTGTCCGAGCTCGGTCGTAGACCCATGCAAATTAAATGTGAAACTGAACCCTGTCCGAGCCCGGTCGTAGACCCATGCAAATTAAATGTGAAACTGAACCCTGTCCGAGCCCGGTCGTAGACCCTGGCAAATTAAATGTGTAACCGAATTCGAACCTATGGAATAAAAATTGTCACGCAGTCCATACATGTATCTGATAATATTTTCCAATTTCAATCCACAGGGCAAGGTAGCCCGCAGGCCCACATCGTCCTCAGACGACGGACAATGGTCTGAAGGCCTGATCTCGGCGGCGCGACTGGTGGCTGCCGCGGCGCACTCACTGGTGGAGGCGGCTAACGCTCTGGTGCAAGGCGCGGGATCTGAAGAGCGGCTCATATCCAGCGCGAGGCAGGTGGCTTCAAGCACTGCCCAGCTGCTTGTCGCTTGCAAGGTACGGACATACAATAAATTAGTATAGATTCAATAATTATCAATATAAAAAATTTACTTCATAAAAATGACAGAACTGGACCAAATTTAAATGGAACCACACAAAAAGCACCAGCTTTCAAATAAAAAAAATATCATCAAGCTCGGTTCACCTCGGTCAATCGGTTGACAACCTTCTCCTTTTTGGAAGTCGGTTAAAAACTAAAATACATCCTTATGTGACTCGCTAAAACGAAAGATCCTTAACTTGAGGGCTTACTGGTAGCTATTGAATCGTTCCACTATCCATGTCCCAGCTCCATCATCAGATCAGTTTGATTGTACCAAATCATTGTATTGTCACTCTGATTACTTGTAAAGTTTTAAATATATGTAGAAGTAGGTTAAAACAGACTCCAAGATATGTTGCTAGTGAAGATAATAAAAGCGTGTTAAAGGGAATAAGATAGGGGAGGCGTGAAAGGGGGAGGACGGAAAGGCGTGAAGGATAGAAGCGAATCTCCGTTCGTGTTGCGCAAAGCCGATAATTTTAAACAATAAAAACGTGCCTTAAAATCACATATACTGGGACCCCGGCAGGTCGGCTACATTTTTGCATGCCTGTCAGGCGAATACATTAGCTTTAAAAACAATAAATATTTATTCAAAGATACGCCATTTAATGCCCTGACTTTATTTACCATCCTCTGTGTTCATCACGTATCGGGCCGTTGTCATCACACATGTCAGTATTGTGACTTTGATCGGTTTTTTAGTCATGACTTGATATATCTAACACTAGGATATAACTCTCAGGTGAAAGCGGACCCGTCTTCAGAGTCGACCCGCCGTCTGCAAGCGGCCGGGGCCGAAGTGATCCGCTCGACTGATAACTTGGTGCGAGCGGCGAGAGACGCCATCTCGTGTGAGGAGGAACGGAGCCTGGTGCTCAACAGGCGCATGGTTGGTGGAATCGCACAAGAGATCGACGCCAGGTTAGTAGCTACTAGACTTATGCCTGTACGCTAGAACAGGGGGTCAAGAACCACTTTCTCACGCAGTAGTCACGTGAAGTCTCTCAAGCTAATGTCATTTTCATACGATTTTATCTTTCCGCAGGCGTTAACGCTAACAGAAAGTACTTCTTGTCTAGATCCCCAGATCTGTCCAAAGCACAACAAGAGTTCCTTATGTCGGCGTAAGAAATGCGGTGCATGGCAAACGCTTCACGAACGTATTGTCGCGCCTTTACTTCTTAATTATGTTGTCATTCAAAATATTTCAACAGCTCTGGCTAAAATATTTTAAAATTCGCTCGCTTTGCTCGCACTTTACTAGAATTCATGTTCTTCAAGAAGAATTTCAACAACCTACAGTAATGCCAAACTAAGAAGTCACTCTTGACATAAGCACGCCCATGAAGTTCCATAATTTATTGCCAAGCAACCATAGCCAAAAGAAAAACCATATTTTATGTACACTGTTTCTTCTTTACAATAGTGAAGCGACGTTCTCTTTGGCTCCGATATTTTTATCGAGTCCACAGATTCAGACAGATTTAGTTTTGTCTTGACGTTCCTACCAAAAGTATAAACTACTCGCGCCCTCATAACTATAAGATAACTTTATCGATATGACAGTTATGTCGTATTCCATTACTTTCAGCAAACGTCATAAGTGACGTGGTAACTTGGTTTTACTGTGGAAATAAATTTTATAATTTCCGCGCTTGCTCTGTTCAATACGCACATTGTTGTTATTCTTAAAAGACAATTTCAATAGCTGCAATATAAGACGCAGCGTAGGTAGGCCTACCACTAGATTGACCGACGACATCGTGAGATTCGCGGGCATCCAGTGGATGCTGATGGCAGGATGTCGTTCAGTGTGGAAGTTAAAGGGGGAGGCCGTCAGACGGACGGACAGCAGCAGTGGACGTCTTCTGACTGATGATGACGATGATGATGATGATGATGAATATAAATCAATATTTGGAACTCTTTTTGTTCTAGCTGTACTAATTTTTTTGTTGAGAAAAGATTTATTTGCTCTGCTAATGGCAAACACAATATTCAACATTGTTCCAACCATAACTCTATATTTTTGCAGGTCGGAGGTGCTCCGCATTGAAAAAGAGCTGGAAGAAGCTCGCGGACGTCTCACAGCCATCAGACAAGCCAAGTACAAACTGAAGACAGGGGATACTTCCGGAGACGACACGGATACTGACCCGCACGGCGCTGACTATCAGAGGTAACTCAAATAGCATTAAAATGTACAGCCGTAGAGGAGATAATCATGGACAGACAATTACTTTAAACAAGAACAGACAAGGGGTTGATTTTCAAACTGTGACAGTTTTTGCTAGTTTTTTATTGCGCGCTATGTTAAAAATTACTAAAGTTTACATTAAACTATTGCTGTCAAAATTAACAAATAGTTTCTTATTATTTTTGTTCTCTACTTCCAGATTAAAGTCGCCAACGTCAAGCTTCGCAAACACCACCTACTCTCCAAACAGTACCTTCTCCCCCCACCAAACTCAGAACACAACCAACATTTCCTCTCACGTATCTAATTTGAACCAATCCATCGGCTCTCCTTACAATTACGGACCTAACTACTCTCAGAACTCTACTCACAACCTAACTCAGAACACTACTCACACAAACACGAGCCACTTGTCTCAGAACACGACTCACCTGTCCCAGAACACGAGTCACTTACCCCAGAACATAAGTCACTCTGGCCAGAACACAATTCACCCAGCCCAGATCGTGAGCTCTTCACCTCATACGCTCACGCCCCAGCCTGATAGAAATGGTGCTTACAGCCAAAGTTCATTCCGTAGCGAAGATAAGCAGTACACCGTTCAGAGCCCTACGTTCTCAAGCTTTAGGCCGCAAGAGGAACCGAAACAAAATTACGAAGGATTCACTACACGGTGAGTGTCTGTAATGTTTAAAATGATAGTGTAAAATGAGGGTATGCTGCAAGTTTCAGTCAATTTTTTCGGTACTTTGTCCGCCATTTGGTACTCATTTGCTAAAGAGCTTTCTATTGATAGACTGCCACCAACTTATTTGTTAAGCTGAGTAAATGAGGAACTAACAAATTGTAACGGGTTGCTGTCAGCATCGTTCAGAAAACAATATATAGTTACTGAGTCAACTCTACAGATGAATTGGTCGCACTGTGAAATAGATTACTCTGATCAAATTAAATTAATTTTTAACTGCGTAATATATATTATTACTTATTTATAAGAAAATTTACTTTGCAAAATACCCTCTCTTCATAAAAAAAAACTCAACTGATTAAAAAAAAAATCTAACGATCATATTTTGCATCTTTTTCACGCCGCCATCGGATCACAGAATATAAATAATTTATTATTTTTACTATACAAAACAATTAAGTGCCTTCACGCAACACTTATGACTCGTGCCTATTTTATAAATTAAATATAATTTTATATTATATTATGTTATATTAAGATAGGATAATTTGGTATTGAAGATTTGGAGACGAAGGTTTGAAGATACTGTTTAAAAATTAAGAATTTCAATTAAAAACATATAGCCAAGATATTACAAGGAACATTTGCTAACAACCTTTGAATTTTTTGTTGTATCTAGAAAATATTTTTGGCTAGCTTTTTAATGAAATTCTCGAAAAATATTAAGAAGCAAGCATGCTAGCTTCACGCTTATCATTATACTACTGACCAGACAACTAGATTTTGTGTATTAAATCTTGACTTATTTAGTTATTGTCTGGGAAGTAGGATACACCTATGTGATACAGTTTTTCAACATTTTAAATCAAACTATTTTATACAATTTAATAACGTTTCACTGATTGAAGTATTTATTTTACTGAACAATAAGGTTGACATGTTGGAATTCTGTAAATAAAAACTAGACACTACCCTATACTTTTATTTTCTGAGACCGCAGACCGGTCCTTCCATGACCATGCTTAATTCTATGCCTATTTCATGTTTAGAATTAATTTTCTTGCATTGATAGATTTTAAAACACTTTATTCAAGCATATGACTCCACGCTTGATAAATCTAGGCTCGATAATACTTAAAGTGGTTTAAACATTTTAAAGTCTATCAACGCATCCTTAGTTAATGTTTACTCAAGTAATATTTCGTTTGCAGAGAAACTACAACAAATGACAGAACGATGTCGAATAAGTAAGTCGTCCATAAATGCGAATGCTTGACAGCAAAGCTTAGAACTTGAATAAAAACTTGTACAAAAGCGTGGCTTTACTCGTCCGCGCGAACGCGAAGCCCTACCATCGTTCTGTACATAATATTAATGCTAAACTGTTATTGTCCCACTTTTTGTTTACATTAGCTTGAACATGTATCTGATGATATGCTCTTAATGTGTCGACCCTGCTGTATTAACTTTCTGAGCAGTGAGAGTGCGGTGTGACGTTCGGTGCGCATTTTTGTTGATATTAACTATTAATTATACTAATATCTTATCTGAATACTTCCTTTTGGAGGGTTAATTATTATTTTTAAAGTTATCTAGTTCAAAATTTAGTCAAAAATAACATGTTTAAAAAGTTATCTGGATATTGGGTTAACACTTTACACTGTAACGCTGTTCAAACTTGGAAGATTATTCTAAATTTAAAGTAGTTTTCCTTAACTTCCGGCGTAAGGCTTAAAACTTCAAAAATTCGCACCCGAACTTCAACCACTACCATACATAGCGCTCCCACTCCACTAAACGCTAAAGTTTCTCTCTAACCATAACCGCATGCGGGTGTGAAAGGTCGAGCATGAGCGAGGAAACCGTTATGGTGAAGTCTATCCACCTTCCGGAGGTGCGCATGGCGTACCTGGTGGAAGACCGTCCTCCTCTGGTGAAAGACTGCCCTCCTCTGGTGGAATACCGCTCCCCTCCGGTGGAAGACCGCCCTCCGTCCGAGAGGATCTTTTACAAGAGGGAAGCCCCCGCGCCGCCGCCGCGTCGCGTCTCGCTGCTAAAGTATGACGACAAGGATAGTTAATTGGGTTCGTTCTTTTACGTTTTGGTTCAGGGGTAGGTGGAAGTGGGGGGGATGTTTGCCGTGTTTTTGAGGGATTTTCATGTTTGTCTGGTTTAAATGCTCTTAATGTTACATGGGACAACTAAACCGGTTCACTTATTTGACAAACGCGAAAAAATGTGTGACAATGGGGATTTTTTACGACCTTATTATTTTGTCCATACGGTCCTGTGGTTCTATTTGCAAATTAAATGAGATTAGATATTTTTTTATTCTATTCATGATTCATAATTTGGTGATATTGTTTTTAATTTTTAAATGCTTCTCTTACGAGTTCTATTTTGTCTTCCCTAATAATCCAATCGAAGTTTTTTTGAACAGGTTAAACATCCCTCACCATTAAAAAATTAAGTGTTCCATTTGTGTTAAAATCGTTGGACATCTAAATTTTAAAGGAATTACAACATCTTGCAACCGGTGACCATATACGGTGATTGATAAGCCTTGTCGACACTCGACACCATCCCATCTTTGTCTTCAACTTAGTGTCAGTTTGTGTTAACCTTGAACTAATGTTGCTCTATAATATTCGTAATGCTTGCATGTCGGTGTTGGTCAGTCCTTCTGTCTGGTTAACGGGAACATTCACAATACTCAAAGAATTAATAACTAATGAGAATTAACATTCGCAGTTACGAGACTCGATTGTACGACACCCCGCGACCGATCAACGAATACTCGAAATCTGAACGACATGAGTCGAGCCAATACCACACCAGTCAATTCTCTAAACAAGAAAAATTCGGATACGAAGCTCCCAAATCGCCAATGAGTCCTAAATTCAACGCGAGAGAGCTCAAATTCGACGACAAAGATCCAATTTATTCTTCGTTGAAGAAAAAGCCGTTTGATGGCGTCGGAGACAAGTTTACTGAGCATCAGAAGTCGACGGAAGCAATTCCTGGTGGAACTAAGCATTCGGAATACACAATTAAAAGCGAATCGTATCAGAGCTACCCGAAAACGGAATTCTCAAAGATAGAAACGAGACAAGAGGTCAAATCTCCTTTCACTTCTACCCCCAAATTTGACAGAACAGAATTCACTTCCGAATTTAAAAACGCCTCGACCGATTTGGTAAAAGCCGTGACACCGGACTATGACAGAATTTCCTCACCATACGGGAAAGAAGTGCATAGTTACGGAGGTCCGAACCTGATGGAAGAAACCACTACAGAAGTGAAGGAAATTCCGAATGGAACTCAAAAGATCACCACCACGAAAATATACAGCTCGTCGCCCGTAAATTTGACTACGCTTAACACCAGCACTAAATACGAGCCGATAAAACTGGAAGGCATCGATGAGCTGTCGAAATCGTTTGACAACGACTCTAAATATAGCACTCTGGACTCTCGCTTTAACACATTAGAATCTAAAATGAGCTCGGATACAAGCAGATCGTTCATGAGACCGTCCGAATTCCAGTCATCCGAATATCAGTCTACCGCCAACGTCACTAAGGTCAAATCTCCTTCAGAACTGTCTAAAGAACTTGACAGTCTTGATAAGAAGTTTTCGAAGCAAACTATTACGTCGGAGACGATAGAGCGCAAGTCTATAATGACGAGCTCTCACAAGTCTGAGACCAGTTCGACTGTCACCAAGAAATTCGGCAACTTCTAAGGTTCGCACTTTGAACGCAGACTAACCAATCACGCTGTGTGCTCGTTGCTCGTGTCAGCTGTCATCGCTTGTGTGTTGTCTGTGTCATTTTGACAGCTGTCAGTTTTGGTCACGGAAACTTACAGGCGGTAAATTCGCCAAAGCGCAGATAAATGTGGCTCGAAGGACCAATTATTTGTGATTTGGTGAAGGTTTTCTATTTATTTGGCAATTAAAGAATCTATGTTCGTTTTTAAAGAAATCTTAAGCAGCTGCATGTATTTTTTTACATATTTTCCATGCAAAAAAAGCTTTAGTAGATAGAGTTCGTAAATAATATGTAGACACATAACTTTGCGCACGTGTTTGGTGTATAAATGTATAGAATTTATATAAAATTAATTTCTTGTGATTCGATATTTATTTAAAGATTTGAATCACAAGACATTATTGAATTACTTTTTCTAAACGTGTTATACAAATTATAATTTTAAGAAACTGTGAAAAATATAAGAAAATATTAAGGTGCTAAATATTTATTTTACATGATGACGATTGAAGGCCTTAGTTTTAGTATTTAAAATTTTACGATCGTTGGTTTGTTGTTCAGGAATAGGAGGCACCATTTAGGATACAAAAATTGAGAGCAGTGCAGTGTCAAATTAATGGCATCGCTATTGACAGTGGCACTAGAATGAGCCGTAAGTAAAAATATGATAAGACAAATAATTTATATTATGACATTCTATTAAATGTTGATTCCTATTCCTGAAACCATGTCTTGAGGAAGAAATAGCAAAAATAAAAATTATGACGTGAATAAAATTTTGAGCTTAAAAATTAGTAGAAGCGTTAATTTATACACATATGGATGTTGGTTTTAGTACAAAATTCACGGGAAAAAAGTTGTTATTTTGATACGTGGTTGTTTACCATCATGCGGTCCGTTTGCCACCTGGGGCATAAAATTTACCTTTTTTGAAATACAAACTAATTTAAATCCTATTTCGTTATAACAACGGCTTCAATTCTGTTGTACTTTTCTCTAAACTAAACTAATCTGACGGACTAAAATTGTCATCGCTCTATTCATTTGAATACGTCAGAAAAAGATGGCATCGATTTTAGAGCTGTCAAATTTAGTTTAGATAATGGTACAACAATTGACAAATGTAGACAGATTTATCTTGACTTTTTGGTTTGGTAACTTTTGATCGTTAACCCGATATCCATAGTTTTACATGTCTTTGCATAAATATAACAAAAAGCATTACAGTTTTGTATGCTCCCAACATCTTTTAGAAAACGATTATATTTTCTTCAATTGAAATTAAATTGAAACATTGTAATTTGATTGAATTTGTTAATTTCCGACTCAAGCTTGGTGTAAAAATATAATTCACAAAGTGCTAACCCTCTGTGGGTCCTTACAAACGATGCCTTTTACAAATAAAAACTTAAGTCATATTTATAAACGTCCATTAAGCCTGTTTTAACCACAGACTTTTCTAGCTAGACGCCGCGGGTTCACCTACTTTGCATGTAGACCAAAGACTTTCTAGAACTAGACATTTAATGCAGGGCGAACATGCTCAGTCACTACATTAGATGAAAACGTCTGATGTAAAGACACGCCCACTGAAGACATTGAATGTCACGTCAGTACTGACCAAGCCTGCGATTCGTCAACGTTTTGAAGTGACATTGAATGGGCCAATTAGCATTCAGTGACCCCTCACCCTGCCCCTCAGGTATTTGACTGAATTGTTTCCATTGGAAATAATCGTAACTACAAGTCTGGGTTACGTAGTAGCTTTACCTAGTCTGTGATGTAGACAAATGATACAATATATATTTTTATGTCAAAATCCACTACACACCCTAAAGATCACTCAGTTAAAGTTGTTATTTGCCACAAACCGGTCCCAGCTCAACATGCAGCATGTCTGTGGTATGTCTTGAATTGGATGCTCCACTTAGCACGTCAAGCAGCAATTATCTTATTGGACGTTTATAAATAAGAGGGTAAATATATAAACAACGGTATATTGCCACGAGTGCCATTTATACCCAGAGTATTGTATTTAATGTTTTTATACATTCGTGCCTTTGTCGGGGAGGTTTTTGACGGGCTATATGAGTAAGGAAATGTGGTATTAACATTGTCTTATATATTAAGGACGGCGCGAATGAACTTGTGCAATGGTAACATTTCAGCGGTGTTCACAACGAACCTGCGCACCAGTGTGACGACAGTCGCTCGCTGGCTTTGTTGTCGCGCGGTCGTTGCATCTCGCGTCATTCTTGATAGCAAAAATTTGCCGTAAATAATTACATTAAAACGAATAATGCTTACATTGCGGCTCAGTTAGAACAAAATTTCGACAGTAGTTACTAAATTTTGGATCACCCTCAATTAATATTTAGATTTACGGATATGAAACAAGAGCTAGTGGTAGCTATTTACAATGATTACGATTGTTTAAGTCAATATCGGGTAATGGTGAGGGAAAGTGGTGAACCAGAAAAAGTGTATAATTTGAGACAGTACCTAACGTACTAAGCAAAAAAAAATTATTTGCTAATACGCCTAAAAATATTGACATGATAAAATACTATCTCTGTCATACGTGGTACAGAAGTATATTTTTAAATTGTTAAATCAGTCATTTATGAAGTTTTTTTACTCCAAAAAGATATTTACAAAACCGCATTTCCTATACATGTAGCAATTAAACTAAATGAAAGTGCCATTTAAAAACAGATTTACAAATATAGTGATTTATATTAACAGCTGAATTTGCGGCGCTCTCTTGAAGCTTCTGGGCAGCAAATATTACAATTACTAGTTATATTATTATATACAATCTATTATTATACAATTTCTAATTATACACAATTTTATCCGTATATGCTGCTAGCTTCAATTGAACGCCGCCGTGGTGAAATTGATTTGTGATGTATGGTGCAATTGTTTTTTTTTTTTATATACTAAAATATAACATTTATATAAGCTCTTAAAATAAATCATGTACTAAACTGTAGACATAGAACTGCTACTGTTAACACGGCTTTAATAACAAACAGACAGACAAAATAATATATATATTTTTTGTTATTTTTTTTAGCAAAATTGTGACGGTGACCTCGACCCAGGTAGCTTAGCAGACTGCTATGTTCTTCAGCTAATAGTTGTAGTTATAAGCCAGTTACACACGATGCACAGTTGCTTGCGCGATTACTAGTCATCAGTACTTGCGCCAGTGTTCAAAAAGTTAAGTTATATTATAGAAGAACAATAAAATTTACATTTAAGTTTTTGGACCACAATTCAGCCGCCCTAATGCCCTCATATAGGGCGTCCAGAGTGGACAGGCATTCGGTATCAGAGCTTTTTATAAAAGCCCACTTTACCCTAAGATATTTTTACCTGTAGATAATTTGTGCCCTCCACCATATTGACTAGACGAATGCAAGGTACATTACCCTACACGTTACAGCCGTCTCTCAGTCACGCACTCAGAGTGTCCGTCAACACATTGCAGCTAATTAAATGTTTTAGCAAAAATAATTATAATAAAATGCCTTTCTGTGTCTTTCATCATGAATTTTTGATTCGCGCAAGCAACTGCTCCGCTGGGCTTTAGATGTAATGTATAAATACATTTACTAATAACAGTTGTACACAAAGAATATATAAAATGTTAACGTGCCTTATGTACTTGCTTATGAACTGTATAATTCCCGTTTTATAATCGTATTTTGATTGTGTAGATGTAGATTTGCCCGCGAAAGCGATTTCGTCCACTGAAAGGTAATGTAACACCAATTCTGATAGATTCTAGATTTACATACTCCATCATGTATTAAGTATATAAAAATTACTGTAATCGTAATTACACTAGTTGTAATTATCATTATTGTATCTACAGTAGGTGTAATTGTCATAATTGAGATTTTTACAAAAGTATGTAGGTAATAAATAAAAATTAAAAACTGATCAACATTATATATCTAATGTTAAGTTATGATTATTATTTGATACTTATAATAAGATACAATAATAATTGTAATTAGACTAGTTGTAATTACCATTACTGTATCTACACTAGTTGTAATAGCTATGGCTGTAATTACACTATTTGTAATTATTATAATTACACCAGTTGTAATTGCCATGGTTGTAATTACACCAGTTGTAATTGCTATGGTTGTAATTATCACAATTATAATTACACCAGTTGTAATTGCTATGGTTGTTATTACACTATTTGTAATTATCATAATTATAATTACACCAGTTGTAATTGCCATGGTTGTAATTACGCCAGTTGTAATTGCCATGGTTGTAATTACACTATTTGTAATTATCACAATTATAATTACACCAGTTGTAATTACACTAGTTGTAATTACGCCTTTAGGGCTCGAAAATAACATTATACTTCTAAAATATTGTGTATAATATATTTCTAACGAACGGTTTGTTCGTGTGTATGGGCTAATATCGTGTCTTATTAATTAAAAAAGTGTAATATTTTTAATGTCAATGTAATAAAAATAGATAGCGTTGTTCAAACTAAATTGCAGAATGTATGATATTGCATTTATAGATTTTATTTTGTATAAACAACAATGTAAAAAAAAAAAATATAGTTTATAATCTTAGAGCAATACGGAAGGGAGTCTCCAAGCACAGACATTCCCCTCTGTCAAAGTACAAGTGACCATGTACATTACACATATACAGTATTGAATGTTGATGTGTTGCCATATTTATAACCATTTATAAATAGAGCAACATTTTTTTATTGCTATAGAACGAAGTTTGTGTGCGTGTGTCCGCAAAACAACGAAAAAATATGTACCGGTCAGAAGCTGCCGCGTTGCTCTAAGGTTGTAATTCATCCAAATACTTAATTAAATATGTATTTTATGATATAAAAGTATACAATCGTTTATAGTTTCGAACAACGCTTTGTGTATAACTTATAACTATTCTAAAATGGTATAATATCTAACTGTCATACTGGTTAGGGGAGCGTTCAAGTATTACGTAACGCAATTTTTTGAGATTTTGGACACCCCCTCCCCCCATGTAACGCGCTGTAACGTTTTTCTGTAACCCCTTTAGTAAAACGTTGCGTAACCACCAAGTGACAATTTTTACCTAAAAGTCACAATTAAAGAAAGTTGCTAAAATACCTTTGTTATATAAAAAATACGCGAGAGAATCTCTACGCGACCGTTCTGAAGAGTAAAAAAAACCAATGTTACGTAACGCGTAGTTCAAACACCCCCTCTCGCCCTGTAACGCATCGTAACGTTTTACAAGACCCCCCCCCCCTCCCCCAAATTCGTTACGTAATATTTGAACGCTCCCTAGTATGCTAATTAAAATTTTCAAAAATTAAGTAGTTTTTGATACTTACTATACATATATAAATTATAATGTTAGTGTAAGTATATTATTAATTAATCTCAATTATAAGAAAACCAAATAATTCACTAATTCATTATTAAATTATTATTGGTATGTTTTTGACGATTAGATTTTCGTTGTTATATTTAGAGTTTTATTTTAAATCTTTGACGAATATATTAAAATTGTACTATAAAGTAGATGGGGCATTGTATGTTCAACTTACTCGTGGTGTAATAAAATGTAACTAATGATTTCTGCATTTTATTTGCTATCTTATTATTCTTCTTCAATGTACGTACATATAGGCATAGATCAGTTTATACAGGACTAGCGACCCGCCCCGGCTTCGTACGGGGTTTTATCTATACTAAAAGAAAATTTACAAGTATGTATAGTAAGTCCATACTCGATATCACGCCGTCGTATCTATACTTATATTATAAAGAGGAAAGATTTGGATTTTTGGATGTTTGTAACGAAATAACTCAAAAACCACTGAACCGATTTAAAAAATTCTTTCATTGTTTGGAAGCTATACAGGTGACAGGCTATATATTTTGTAGAGGCCAAAAACCGAGCTTACACCCGTACGAAGCCGGGACGAGCGGCTAGTTATATATATAAACCTTCCGTGAAAAAATGTATCTAAGTGATGGTGAAAACCGCATCAAAATCCGTTACGTGGTTTAGGAGTTAGCGGATATACAGACGCGGAAAGCGACTTTATGTAGAGATTACGCGGAAAGGGCGGCGGTTTCTGCTTACCATCAGACGGACCGCATGCTTGTTTGCCGCTTTTTTTATAATATTAAAATATATAATTAATCTTGGACTACGGTTTGGTCATGATGAATTAAGTTTCCTCGTGAAAACGGCCCACGAGTCAAGCGACAAAGACGGGCCAGACTGGGCTGACAATGGTAGCCACCATCGAAATAAAATACCTAATCGTGCCAAAAAAATGGCCGAACCAAAACTGCGCGCACGCTACGAATTGCGCAACTTTGGTAGTTGTAACGCAACCGCGATCCGACTACAACGCCGCGCGATGTTCTATCGGACAAGCGACGTTGAACACTGCAAGCGACATAACGTCTAAATTGAAGTGAATGTGTCATTTTGAACTATATAATTGATGTTTAGGTATGTACGACACTCGTTCGTTTCAGTGGGGTTAGTACGAGAACTTGCGAAAAAGTTATCGATACGTAAACGATAGCAAATGTATGAAAAATTCAGTTTCCCTTTACGTCCGATAGAGGCGCTGTTCAATTTTTCATACATTTTGCTATCGTTTACGGAACGAATACTTTTTCGCAAGTGCTCGTACTAGGGCCACTGTTTTCACTTGATGATTGTGACTCTTGTATCTCGTATAGTGTCAGTAGGTAGTTATTGGGCACGCTGTACCACTTGGTCGCTGTTACAACTTCAGGTCGTATGCTCGAGGGATATCGACTGCGTTGCTCCACCTTCAGCTATCGCTTCAGGTGGAGTTCAACGCGGTCGATATCCCTCGAGCATACAACCTGAAGTTGTAACAGCGGGCCAAGTGGTACAGCGTGCCCAATCACAATGTAAAATTGAGTCAAGATAGACGTTTAGATAATTATATCACTCACCTAGTCGATGGTGTAATTTATAACTTCACATTTGAATACAAAGTCACTTTCACACCACTTACTACTCTTTATAGCGATGGTGAGATATAATAACGTAACATAATGTGTATGAAAAATTGTGAATAAGAAAGAAAACTAGATAAAGTTATAATTTTATAGGTACTGTTCAGATCAGAATAGATTTATTGTACCTAAGTGGTTTGCTATTACTTCTCAAAGTCTCTGCGTACTGATTTTCATCGGCAGAGATAACACAGGAGTATCAGGAAATGTGCACCAATTTCAGTGTGCGTACTAATGATCATCCCCACAAGAAATTGGTACAAGTTCTGCAAAAGTGACTGCGTACTAATTTTCATCCCCAGTCGCTAGATAGCAGTAATTTCCACTCCACATACTACATAGAAAATGTGCTCGATTTCAGTGTGCGTACCTATGATCGTCCCCACAAGAAATTGGCACATGTTCTGTAATAATGACTGCGTACTAATTTTCATCTGCAGTCAGGAAGTAAATAGCGAAACCAAGGTAACTTTAAATTCTAAACTTGAAGCTAAACGATATATACCCACTAAAATTAACACCATCAATTAAATTTAATTATTTATGTCACCATCGCATAGCACTACACAAGTTCACAGTAGAAAAATAACTAAAATGTAGCTAACGTGATATGTGTGTGTATACGCGGAGAAATTAAGTAGTTGACATAGACATATAGTACAGGAGCCCGAAGCTATTTAAATAACAATAAAGGTTACCGGTTATCTATGTGAAATTGGTCTAAATAACACCATTTTAAATATTGAAATCCAAGTCTCAAAGATCGTAAACCCGCCGTAACCATATACAGTGATAAAACAAAGATCTCAAAATGTGTTAATTATTTAATTTTCGAGGTCTTTGTTCAATTACCATAAGAAAGAGTAAGACTTTGGAAAGTTGTTATATACAGACATTAATATCATTTGAAGTCAGGGTATAAATTATTATTTAATCATTTACATTTAAGAGTACCAGTTCAAACTGAAACAGCTGACATTAGACCCTCTTTACAAACCATTTTCATATTTTAAGATGTATTTAGACTACGGCGGATTATGATTTGTAAGATTTGGGTTTTAGTATCTACTATGATGTAATTTAAACCAATTTCACAAAGATAACCTACTAACCTTTATTGTTATTTGAATGGCTGCGGGCTCCTGTACTAATATAACTTTATGCTTTATCTGCAAGTTTTATTACATATTCTGTGCCTTAGCAAGTAGTGGGAACGTTGTAAATTGATATTACTTGACCTCATTTCTGAATTAGGGTTCACCTATTATTTTTGTGATTTTTGAAAACGATTTTGCAAATTAAGAAAATATTAGAAGGATGGATTTGCATGAATTTTCGCTTATCTAACAAAATTCATCTAATGTATATTTTGTTTTAATTTTTCACATCTACCTATATTTCATAAGTACTAAATTAAGAGGTACCAATTACATTGTTATTGAGAAATAAAAGACAAGTAGGCATACAAGATTTATAGAAAGTCTCGCTGGGATACAATCCGGGTACTATGGGTATCATTTGTTTATGATTCCTGACTTATGTCTAAATAATCGAGAAAATCGTGAGCGAAACCGCGGGCGAAACTAGTTAATAGGTTATATTAAGCAGGTGTTGCAGTGACGTCAATTCCTACCTTTAAATGTGTGTGCTGTATGCACGTCAGCATTTTCATGTAAAACTAATACGTAAATACTATGTGTTTTACAACACGTGGGAATGCCTAAGTCATCAATTTTCCTACCTAAAGCCTCGTAAATGCGGAAGTCTACAATTTCAAATCGATGCATGTATGATTATGATGTAAGTAATTAATTGCTTTTAAATTAGTAGTCATTGATTTGTTATTCTTGTCATATAATATGTGACTTAAGCTCTTTTGTTAAATTATATCATTTTATACGATTTTACGTATAAAACTCGAACCTGAAGGAATTGTTTCATACTGAATTCTGTCTTCGACGTGGACGTCAGCAACTTCAGCTTCACCAGCATCTTGAGCATCTTCATCATCATCAGAAGTACCCTGAGTGACCTCGAGTGAATTTAAATTCATCATGTAAGTGAGTAACTTACCTTACTCTTAATTTTTGATATAATTGTGTTGTCTTGAGTAAGCTGATTGTGATGTGGTAAATATCACACGTACTATTAATATTTAGTACTTACATAATGTTTCAGTCATTTACATAAGTTTCAGTACTTTTAATTTCTCATGAATTAAATAACTGCGCTCGACGCTTGTCATGTTTGACCCCATATATTTCATGTTAGTAGTAATTATAAAGTTTGTAATCAAAGTTTTTTTTTCAGGTCTGACTCAGAATCAGAAGCAGTACCCATCATCATCCCAGCAGCGCAGAAAAACAAGAGAGGAAAGAAATCTGCAGAAACAACTGCCAGTATCGGGAAGAAAAGAAAAGGAGACAAAATTACTCAGAGGTATTTTTCTTTTGTTAGATACTTATTTATTTTAATTTTAAATACTTACATTAAGTTTTTATTTGTACTGTCTTTATTTTATTACTAGCCGGCCGCCCCGGCTTCAAAATATAATATGCTCTATGTCACCCGGAGATAGTGTAGCTCCCCAACAGTGAAAGAATTTATAAAATCGGTTCAGTAGTTTCGGAGCTTTTTTCAATGCAAACAAACAATCAAATCTTTCCTCTTTATAATATTAGTATAGATTTATTATGTCAGTATAAACAAGTGTCAAGTAGTAATTCTTTAACTTTGTGATTTATTGTTGGTATGGTGGTAACCTTATAAACTATGGGTTTACCTGTTTAGAGTTATAACATCCATTAAAATTTTATTAATTGTTACAGCCTACGTGGAAAATCCCAACGGACGGACATTTTCGGACTAGAAGAAGCCGTCGAAGAGACACCACAACCCAAAAAATCAACCATCACCAGCAGCTTCGTCAACCGCGTGGCTAACGGCTCACAGCGACGAGTCGCAGACATTAAGGGTGATTATTTCATAGACCTAAAAATTTATGACTCTGAAGATGCTGATTCCACTGCTCCAGAGGAGCGGTGGAAAAAAGCACTGGTAAGAGCCAAACTCAAAATTGAACCAGACTCGTCGCAGTGGAGTAAGCTCCAGAGCTTTGTGAGGGACGCTCACAAGCTTTTTGAAGCTTGTGATCCAACATTTTATTCAGATAGTGTTTATTTCAAGGACAAGTAGTAGGATTTATTTGGAGTGTCCTATAATAAGAAAGGTCTATCATTTTGTCATTAAATATATTTTTAAGTTGTGTTCTTTTTGTCACTAGATTTTACGCGGTATAATTAAGTATACTAGAATTAATTTGTGTTTTCGAATAATTTAGATAGCTTTAGGTGGCCTTATTATTAAGAAAATAAATATTATAAAACAATATACTAGTATTGAATATAATTTCCACCTTTTAGGGAGTAAATAAATTTGAAATGCCATATTGCAAAAAATAATTATAATGGTTGTCATACACTGAGCTATAATAATATTCAAATATAACATACTTTCCGCACAATCTTTCTTATATTTTCTATTGAGGTATACTAACAGACAAGATAATTAATATTTAGATTTTTACACTTCTGAATATTTTGAACTAAAAATATAAAATATACATTATAGCTCAGTGTGTTATGTGCTTAATAGACGTTGCGAATAAGGCATGGTCGACTAATTTCAACTTCATTTACTTTTTACAATTGAGTGAACTTCAAACTAGATTTTATTCCTGTCGCAAATCATTTAGATACGTATAACTAGCACTAATAATAATTAAATAAACGGTTAACATACTAAATTACTTGTATTGAACAAAGTTTCTATAGGATATTGGGAAGTTTCTATAGGGAATTGTTAGAAATTTAAAATGCCATTCTGCAAAACGTGTAACGTTGACGTTGAAAAAAAATGTTGGTTAGGTCATACACGTAGTACTAAACATAAGAACCGTACATTTTTACCGATGTGTGATGGTATAGACATTATTGAGTCAGCATTTCGCAATCGCATAGCGAGTTATAGAGTCAAAGTATCAGATGATAAGGAAGGAATTTGTGTACCCACTTTCTTTAATGCTATTCGCACAAAGATTAATTTGCTTCTTGATCAATCACTTCAAACTCACACTTGCATTAAAGTGAATTTTGAATTGTTTTCTATGTTTCTTATGTTTAAAAATGATACACAGGAAATGAAATCTTTTGCAACTACTAATTTTACACTTCATCTAAACTATGATTTCAATAACTTGTACACAAACATTTTAAACAGTATCATGAAAAAAATAGAAGAATTCCAAGAGAGAGACAGTGGGTGGACATTTTTAAACAATTGTCATCTGGAAATAAATATTTGTAAATATGAACCACTGCGAGGTTCAAACTTCATAAATTTACCAAAATTCATACAAAACAAAAAAGCGTGTTTAAACATTAAAAATAACGATGATTACTGTTTTTTGTGGTGTGTTATCGCTGCGCTTTACCCCGCAACCGAACACCCAGACCGGGTTACTTCGTATCCTTGTTTTCAAGACAAACTAAATATCAAAGATTTATCATTCCCTATGACTTTATCAGATATTTCTGTTTTTGAAAAAAATAATCCTGACTTGAGTATCTACGTTTATGGTTTAAGAGATAGTAAAGTTATAACCGGGCCTTTGTATAAATCAGAATCTAAGAGTTACAAACACCGAATTCATCTATTGTTCCTTGAAAATAACACGTCGTCACATTTTTGTTTAGTAAAAGATTTACCTCGTCTGGTGAGAAATCAATTAACAAGACATCATGGAAAGTTACATTGTTGCGAAAATTGTTTATTATTCTTTTCTTCAAATGAAGAGCTCGACCATCATGTTTGTGGGGGTATCGTTACTATTTTACCTGAAAAGGGGTCAGTAATACAGTTTAAAAACTATAATCGCAAGCAAGATGTTCCATTCGTCATTTACGCTGACTTTGAAACAATGTTACGTCCTGTACAAGGTTGTGAACTTGATCCCAAAATATCCAGCACATCTGATCGACATCATCACGTACCTGTCGCTTTTGCATATAATATTGTTTGCGTGCTCGATGAATCATATAACCGGTTCGTAAGCTATCGCGGGGAAGATTGTGTTACAAAATTCATAACTTCACTACTTGATGACGTACATAAAATTCATAAGATCCTTGGCAAAAAGACTCCAATAATATTTAACCAGCATGATGAAAAAGTATTTAATGAATCGATTCGTTGTCACATTTGTGGGCATTTAACGTGGGGTTGCAAAGTTCGCGATCATTGTCATTTAACTGGAAAATTCCGGGGTGCTGCACATGAGATGTGTAATCTAAATTACAAGCTACCAAAATTTATCCCAATTTTTTTTCATAACTTGTCCGGTTATGATTGTCACTTATTTATAAAAGAATTAGGAGAATTACCGGGTTCAATTAAAGTCATACCAAAGACAAAAGAAAATTATATTTCTTTTACTAAATATGTGGAAGTTGCCCTAGATGAATACCTGCAGCTACGTTTCGTAGATTCGTTCAAATTTTTGAGCACAAGTCTAGACAAGCTATCTCAAACACTAAACTGCAACGATTTAGTGCATATGCATAGACATTTTCCGGACAAAAGCCAATTCGAGTTACTGACTCGGAAAGGGGTTTACCCTTATGAGTATATGACGAAATGGGAATGCTATACGGAACCAGCTTTACCCCCACGGGAAAAGTTTTATAGTTCTTTAAACGATACAAATATATCTGACGCTGATTACTACCATGCCCAGCTAGTTTGGTCGCAGTTCAACATCGAGAATTTAGGTCAATACACAGACTTATATGTTAAAACAGATGTTTTACTATTGACAGACACTTTTGAAAAGTTTCGTAGGACAAGTAAGATGCATTATCAGTTAGATCCAGCCGCCTACTTGACTCTCCCTTCTCTATCATTCGATAGTTTTTTATTAGGTTCTTCCGTCCAGTTAGAGCTAATCAATGACTTAGCAATATTACGTATGATACAAAAAGGAATTCGCGGAGGTGTGTGTATGTGTACGCACCGCTATGCAAAATCTAACAACAAATATATGTCTAACTATGACCCAAATCAAGAGGATTCATTTTTAGTATATCTCGATTGTAATAATCTGTATGGGTACAGCATGTGTCAGTCACTTCCGCTGTCAAACTTTAGGTTTTTAAGCCAACAAGAAATCAATACTTTGGATGTAATGAAAGTATTAGATAATGCTGATGAAGGTTACATTTTGGAAGTAGATTTGGCATATCCAGATATCTTGCATTTATCGCATAACGATTTGCCGTTCTGTGGGGAAAAATGTATACCCCCACACGGAAAATGTATGAAACTCGTTCCAAATTTGTACAACAAGTACGAGTACGTAATTCATTATGTCAATCTTAAGAAATGCCTAGAACACGGTCTGGAATTGCGGAAAATACATCGAGTGATCGCATTCAATCAAAGTTCTTATCTGAAAAGATACATTGAGGTTAACACAGTACTTCGTCAAAAAGCTGAATCCGTGTTTGAACAAGATTTTTTCAAACTTTTAAATAATAGTGTTTTTGGTAAATCTTTTGAAAACACAGAATCAAGAGTCAAAGTGCATCTTGTAAATCAATGGAACGATAAAAACAATGTTACTAAAAAAAGAACAAGCGCTGATAAATTGGTTAGTAGTCCATACTTTCATAGTGCATCAGTTTTTTCTGATAATTTAGTAGCAGTTCAAATGAAATCTGATCGAGTAATTCTTGATAAACCAATTTACATTGGTTTTTCAGTCTTGGAATTGTCTAAAGCACACATGTACAACTTCCACTATAATGTCATCAAACCAGTGTACAATGATTGTGTTCAATTATGCTACACAGACACCGACAGTTTTATATACTTCATAAAGACACCCGATTTTTATAAAGACATGAAAGACTCGTTCTTGAATTATTTTGACACAAGTAATTACGAACGTAAAAATCAATACAATTTACCATTAATGAACAAAAAAATACCTGGTTTGTTTAAGGATGAAATGGGTGGAAGTATAATAACTGACTTTGTTGGGTTGCGGTCGAAATTATATTGCGTTAAAACTGAAAAACGTACAATAAAAAAAGCTAAAGGAGTAAAGACATGCGTGATTCGTAATTTTGACTTATCAGATTATCAAAACGTGAATTTTAATGAAAGCATTGTACGTAAAAAGAACTTATTGTTTAAATCGATAAAGCACCGAATATTTACTAAACAAGTAAATAAAATTGTTCTCTCCGGAAACGATGATAAGAGACGTGTTTCTAGTAATAGAATATCTACCCTGGCTTGGGGTAGCACTTATATTTTAAAGTCATGATTAAGTATGTTTTAATTATGACCTAAGTATTAGTAAATAAGTACCTTATTATTGTATCCTTCAATGATAATAGAATATGATGTACTTACTTAGTACTTATAGTTTGTAATGTTTGTTAAGATTAGTTTGTAATTTAGTATGATAGACGATAGAAATAAATGATGTCATGTAATTTTGACTTTTACTAACTCTACTTCCTTAACCAATCATACCAACTTTCCTAAGTAGGTAGGACATCAATTTTAGTAGGTGAATGTGAGGTCTATATAAAATGAGCAACAAGTTGAAACAAGTTTGATTGACAGAGATAAAATAGATAACCATTGTCGTAATTTAATAGGTAGGTATTATAGTTACGCTGCCTGGGTTGATATTTGATACGTTGTGAGGGAGCGACAAGTTATATCCTGCTCTTTTCGATTGATGTCAGCATTATTTGTGTTAATTGCTATTGTAGTTTTGCACATTCATTAATTATAATCTAGACTGCAGGCAGGTCGCATGCAAAAATAATTTTTACAACTCGCTAAATAAATATTTGGTATTGATTTGCGTTCAACACTTGATTCTATAAAGGTGAGCGTTTTGTTTGATTTGGATAAATTTATTAATGTTCTTTAATGTCACTTATGGTGCATTTCTCTTATTTATCTCTATTTTTTTTTTCAGATCAACATGTCAACTGTAAATGATGATTACTATTCCATGCCTTGCGCACAGGATCCATTAGCAGGCTGGGACTCGTTTGAGGCAGAACAGCGAACCAAACGCAAGCTCGAACTAGCTGAAGCTAAACTCGCTAAAGTTGAGGCTACTAAGAAGAAAAAAATGATGAAAAAAAGTAAGAAAGAGACGCTTTCTTATGTTATCAATAAATCTTCAGAGAGAGGATATAAAATGCTAAAAATTCAAGTATACGATTTCAACGAAGGGGAAAATACCTACAGTGAATCGGTAAGAGTGCAATACATCGTGACTCATCCAATAGATGAAGTGTTAGACTCAGTTCAAAGTGTTGTTAATAAAATTTCAAAACGATTAAGTAATGAGACTCTGTGAATTAATAAAATGTAAACATAAATAAAATAAAAATAAGTAAATTTTAAAGTAATTTTTAAGTTAGTTAAGTTTTTAAATTAAATCCTTATTTATATTTTTAAATAAACTACACAGGTAATAAATAAGATTTTTGTTTCATTTAAATAAAACAATTTATTTTTTAAACATACATTTATTGATCATTATTACATACAATTATAATTTTTATCATAATTGGTAACATTTGTCAAGATAGTATTAGGTTATAAAATTGATTAGAATAAATTAGGTTATTGTATAATAACATAATATATTGCAATAGATATCTATAGACCTCATCAATTATCAACACAATCATAACCACCAGATTCACTAGAATCACTTTCCTCTTTGTCATTTTCAAAATTATTGTTTATTACATTTTTGTGATTATTTTCACTGAAGTTTTCGAAAAATTTGAATACATTCATATAGTTATCAATAAACCATTTTTTAACTAAAATTACATTTTTTAATGCGCAATGTTTTTTATGATATACACAATTTAGAGAGTTTTTACCATTTTGATTATAAAGTTGTTCCAATAACAATAAATTAGGACATCCCTTTTCTCCAATGTCTATGATATCACAATTACTATTGCAAATATTTTGTAACCACTTAATCTTTTCCAAACCCTTAACGAAAACTTTTTTATTATTTAATAGAGTCCTGCTGACACGTTTAAATTCACTATAGTCGATGTAACCTTCGCTCCATAATATGCCACGATATCTTTCTAACCATGAAACTTGTTTCTTTTCCTTTTCTATGAGTCGAGAGAATGGGTAAGGTGGTTTCACTAAAAACACTTGGGTGTATTCTACCGTAGCCAAAGCCAATTCTTTGATGATAAAAAAGTTATTGGTATCTTTAAATCCTTGCAAATCCACTATAATGTATTCCGAATTCATGATAATTTCTTGACAGTGCTACTCAACGGTTTGTATTCAACGATGCAATCGTTTACAATCAAACAAAATGCTGATGTGTTTTCTGGAAACTCAATGGCGGTTTCAAGTTCAATTCGCACGTCTATAGGTCCAGATTTAAGAGTTTCGTTTTGTCTCGAACAATCTATCACAAAAAGAGGCGCCCTAGACTTAAAGTCTTCGTAACTTAATAACGGTTCTGGCCGACGGTTGTAATACGACTGTTGAAATCTAGTGTAGCGTTCATATATAAGGGAATAGTTATCGTCAGCAAACCTGGTATTCAGATTTTCATATGGAAAATAGCAAGAGTTTAGAAAAACTCTTAAGTTTTCTATGTCACAATGGTCAAACTGAGACATGTCGGCATCGGCACGACGCATACGGTTTGTTTGAAATCCTACTATTACATACCGTGGTTTTTCTATTTGGGAAGAAGTTTTTACAGACCATGTATGTTTTCTAGTTTTTGGAAGAGCAGGATATTCATAAAGATCCCAATTTCTATAAACCATGCTGATAGAACGATCTTTTTCCAGGTATTTGAGTAAATTAATCCGTTCACGATCAGATACTTTCACATGGGGTACGCGCCAGTTTATGTTTTCTATTTCAACATTATGAACATATTCACCCGCTTCTAGTTTTATTGCATTGAGATTCGTGCTACTCCGAAGTAATATCAACTCATGCTTACAATTCATAATAATCTTATTATAATCTTCAGCAAAACCTAGTATTTTATTAAGAGGTATAGACACTGAAAAATTACCTGCTGCTTTATTTGTGGTACCATTCATATCCCACCCCCATAACTTCGACATCTTAGACTCGTTATCATTGATTGAAATTAGAGATTTCATAGTGGTAGTAATACCAGCATTTTTTATTTTATCTATTTCTACTCCATTTAACTCATATCGAATGTCTTGAAAGAAAAATAATACTGGGTTATTTGTAAAATGAACTTTGGCTACAGCAGCTTTTGTATCACGTTTAACTACATGTACAACGCCTTTTATGAATAGAGTACTTGCCGAAGGTAGTACGCATAGATCTTGTTGATTAATAGGTATTCGTATTTCGTCATTTTCTCGAAAGCTATTGACATATGGCTTATATGTATGATATTCTATGCTTTCAATAGAATTATCAACATGTATCGTATCTGTTATACTGAGCATACTCATTTTAATAATCCAATTAGTTTCAAAAACTTCTTATTTTCTTTAGTTAGTTTCACTCGAGGTCTTCTTTTGTTGATGACACGGTTTGAAATGTGTTTATTTAGTGTTTGTACTATGGTTTTATTGTGGTCAATCATTTTCTTCTGATGTGTAAGTATAGTTGTATATCTTCACCACGTAAGTTTACTAAATTATTCTTAGCATCCAATATTCTGACGGTAATTGAGCTGATATTATTCTGGTTAATTGGGAAATAAATAATGTTCTTGGGTATTTCAATAATTCTGTAACCAGGAGGTACGTTTGGAGGAAATTCGTGAATTATATGACTGGGTTTACCGTCCGTGTATGAACCGCTTATAATGTCACATTCGAT
The DNA here is from genome assembly GCA_949125355.1 of Agriopis leucophaearia. Taxonomy (NCBI): domain Eukaryota; kingdom Metazoa; phylum Arthropoda; class Insecta; order Lepidoptera; family Geometridae; genus Agriopis; species Agriopis leucophaearia. The sequence goes on from OX421289.1 coordinate 4,363,631, forward strand.
TCTTAGCACGGTCGTCGAAAGAATGTTGACTGGATAAGAGGATTCATTTAATATATTCGCTTTTAAAGTTTCTTGGTTGAAACCAAATACTCGAGCTAGCAAAGGACTTTTTTCAAAATGTATATCTTTAGAACATATGATGGAAGTTTTTAACGTGTTGTTATTACAAATTAATTTAAAAGAACAGTCTTTCATGCTCTGTTCCAAGTAATCGTTTATATCACTCAGCTCATACGATCCTTCGGGTATTACAACGACTTCCTTATCACCATAATGTAATTTGTTATTGTTGCTATCGATGTTAGGTATAGAATTAAATGTTGAGAAGTATAGCAGACCGCATTCGTATTCGCCATTGAGCTCTAAGCCAGGTGAATAATTTATCGTAGACAGTGGACTGGAGCTTGATATGGATAGTGTAAAAGACATATTGATACTGACAACAACTTAACGATTCTTTAACTTAAATTAGATTTCCAGAAGTTCTTCAGATATTTTATGCATAAGTGTCCGCAATTTACAGAATCATAACTTTGATATTTCAGGTAATTATAATAAATTTCATGATTATTAAAATACCTCAGTAATTCTAGCGGAGGCTTTAAATCTCCAAAGCTGTCAAAATACTCACAATATTCATTATTTTTTACATAGGCTACCCAGTGAGTGCCAGGATTTTGATGATCATCTAGATTAATTATACCACATTCAATCCGCTTGGGTTTTTTTGGTAATCTATCTCTCATGTAGACACCTCTAAAATAAGGTATATTAGCACTATACGTCATTATATCAATGTCAGTCAGAGCGCGTTTGGGTAGCCTTGTATTTAGTTTTTTGGAGCTTTTAAAAACAAACCACTACCTTTTTTGTATGGTTTTAAATAGCATCCCTTTCCTAGTGCTATTGCTTCCATTGTTCTATTATGACGTTCAGATTCTTGTAGGTCAAGTTTTGCTGATTTATAATCATGCACAGCTTTTGCAACACCTGCAGCACCGCCAGTTAGAGCGCCCAACGCTGATAGAGCCGCAAATATTGGTATTAACGGTAATATACCTCCAGTTTTTGGTATAGGTATAACACGCGGTACGCGAACTCTATTTTTTGTAAATACTTTTTTAGCAACAGCATAAGCAATTTTAATGGCAGCTTCATTATTTTTTGGTTTTAATTTTTTCAGCGTTGTACTAATTTGAGTAGTTAAAGCCTTAAATTTTTTGACACCAGCACCTAATTTAAGTTTTGATTTCATAGCTTTATTTACTACCCAGGAAGCAATTTTTTCACCAGTACTGGCATCTTTAGACTTTAGTCGCCTTTTAGTCATGTTAATGAGTTCTATATCAGCTTTGTGACGATCACCTAAATTAGAATTATTTGAGTACGCAATGTCGTGTTGTTTACAAGCTTCGTCTAGTTCATTGACTCCTCTATCACCACGCAACATCCGTTTTTGTAATTTTGTACCGGGACCACAATAATTATATCCAGGTAAATGTAACTCAAACGGTAATTTATTTATCACTGTGTTAATGAGACCACCTCCTTCCATCGATGTTATCTTAATAATGTTTATTGTACGGTCTCAACCATTTTATATATAATGTTAAAGAAATGCATTTTTATTAATCCACGAGTTTTCACTTTCACTAAAACCTAACCATTTAACATATAGTTTATTACCTTTTTGTTTCAATACTTTTTCTACTAGGTATACGCCAGGACAATTAGTCTTTTGGAGTTCTTGTTTATAAAATGAACCTAATATTTTCTGATTATGTTGATCTTCTAAATGGTAAGTCACAGGCTCTGTTTCATTCACTTTAATAATTTTAAACAATTCAGTAGACCAATTTGGTGTGTAACCTTTTTGAAAACATCCTTTATATTTGCTAATGCGAACCTGATCTCCAACATTGAAAGTTTTTTTCTTTTTAGAAACAGTTTTTTGACTTTTTTGTATATTATTCAATACAGAAATTCTATTTGAGGTACAAACATTTTTTGGTTCTATTTTAATAGTTCGATGTATTGAGCTATTATACGTGTTGATTATTTCTTGTACAGGTTTACCTATCCACTTATAGTTTCCAGCTAAATTGAAATATTTGTAAAGTTTGTTTTTAATTGTTCTTATAAACCTCTCTACAATAGATGCTTTTTTGATAGAATGTGTAGAATAATGATTAATTTTAAATTTATTCATTATTTTTTTAAAAGCTTCGTTGTAAAATTCTGTTCCTAAATCAGTTTGCAAATTAATTGGAATCCTTCCTTCATTTATCACTTTTTCAAACGCGCTTGCTATTTCACACATTGATTTGCTTTTAACAGGAACAGCCCAACCAAATTTGGAGAAAGCATCAATTATAACTAAAATATATTTATAACCGGAATTGAATAAAGATATATTTTTAATATCAATTAAATCTGCTTGCCATAGGTCGTCAATATCTTTAATTACCACGGAGCGCCGCTTATAATTCCTTCTCGCTTGTTTGTGGATTTCGTTCACTATTCCTTCCTTGCTCATTTTTAGTTTCAAGTTTTCTTGGATATGCGGTTTGTTCACTTCGATTATGTCTGTTATTATTTTCAATTTTTATCCTTATTTCGACAAATTTTGCATCTATTTCTTGCTTTGTGTAGAAATGGTTCTTAATAATTTGTTCATCAAACTCTAAAGCAGATTGATTAATTATTTTTTCGTGTAAACGTAGACGTTTATGAACGTGATTTCCAAATTTGTCCACATTCATAGCAGCAGAGGTATTGATAGCTGAACAGTTGAAATGAATCTGTAGAAACTAATGAAATAATATTGTTTTTATTTAGCTAATAACACCACATTCGCGAAGTTCTTCGATTATTGATATTATTTCATTGTCTAAATTTGAATTTCCGGCATCGCGAGATGCTATTAATAGCTGTAATCTTTCGACTAATTCATTAGGATCATCCCAATAAATATAGTCTACTTTTGTTTTTACTTTCTTTAACACAGGCAATAATCCAGTGCCCTCTACTTCTTGATCATGGCTTTCAGCACTCGTTGTACTTATTGCTCTGTCTTTTATATACTTGAAAAGTGGTTTTATGATGTATTTGTATTTGATACCCTTATTGGTTTTGATTGGCTTCTTTGGATCATAATCACGGCGATGTACATTTGTATCTATTAACATTTGTTTATAATTTTGCTTATCTTCTGCAGTTATTTTCGACATATTAGGTGTTCTTTTAAATAATAACTCGTACAACCCGAATGTTCGAGGATACTTTTGTCCCCCTACAGATATTTCAAAATCTTTAAGAACAAAAGTTGCAGATCCCATTTTAAGTTTTCCACGGTCTAATCTAACACCAAATGGAATTTCTTTAAATGCGGCATCTGCTAAGCTCCAAGACATATCATTCGAGTCTATGGACTTAAAAGATGAGGCACTTAGATTTTGATGATCAGTGTTTTTATCTCCAACATCTTCATTTTCGTCAGAACTTTCTGAGTTGACTTCACTTGATTGCGTGTCTAATGTGTGTACAACAGGTACATCAGACATTCTGTGTTTTTTGGTACCTTTATCAGACTCATTGAAATCCTGGTACCGAACATTTTTCAACCGTTTAGGTGTCCTTTCAGTCTTACTTTCATCTGATGATACTCTATTTGCAATTAATTTATTAAGAGGTTCCGTTATTGGTTTTAACGCAGTTTCAATAACCAAATCACTGTTTAATTTTAAATGTTTCATCAACTGAACTTTTTTTTTTACGGCATCTGCTGATTTAACAATTTGTTGTTTTAATGATTTTTCTGAATTATACATAATATATATTTTACTGTTATGCGACCTGTTCTTTCCGATGATGCATTAATGAATGAATTTGATATTATTGTTAATGCCGTTATATATTATTTCTATCAAACTAGCTAATGGAAAACAACAAACGTATCAAATTTTTTCCTATAAGCACCTTTATTTTTTTCACAATCCTTATTTATTACTAAATAATTAAATGGGATACTCCAGATTTCTTTACACATTTCACGAAACTGATTCCAAGACATATCTGTATTGACGTGCTCATCGTAAACATGTTTAAGATTAATATCATCTTGTCTAAATAGAACAATCATATTAGCGTTGTCCCTGATTAATTGTTTTGGTATCTTGCTATATGTTTGGTTTAAATAAAAACAATCAATATTTTTATGTCTCCCTGTAGCAAAATAATCTCGAATATTATTCTGTTTTTCGCAAGCTACATCATCAAATATAAACACTGAATCAGGTTTTGCATCTGCTGTACTCAATATTTCATCATTTTCTTTATACTTATATAAATTTACGGCTGGTACCATTTTCAGAACACTATCGAAAAACATATACATCGGTTGAAATAAAGTTTTGGAGAATATATATACATTTAAGTATTTTAATCCGTGCTCATGTAATAGGAGCCCAATCATTAAATTGGTTTTTCCACAGTTTGACGGACCGCAAATTAAGCAGCGAATCGTATTTGGTAGAAGTTCACTGTGTCTGTGTTTGTTCTTTTCTGACGGTAAAACACATAATCTGTTTAAATTTAATGTGCAAGGCTGTTTAATAAATAACATGTTTAAGTTCCTTGACTATTAGAATAGAAATGAAAGATTAGAAAAAAAATGCATCATTTATACTTTTGATGAAAAAAGCTTTATTGAACACAATACTGTCGCTTATTTAGTACGTTTCATGTAGGTGTTAAAGCGACTTTGTATTCAAATGTGAAGTTATAAATTACACCATCGACTAGGTGAGTGATATAATCATCTAAATGTCTATCTTGACTCAATTTTACATTGTGATTGGGCACGCTGTACCACTTGGCCCGCTGTTACAACTTCAGGTTGTATGCTCGAGGGATATCGACCGCGTTGAACTCCACCTGAAGCGATAGCTGAAGGTGGAGCAACGCAGTCGATATCCCTCGAGCATACGACCTGAAGTTGTAACAGCGACCAAGTGGTACAGCGTGCCCAATAACTACCTACTAGTGTCGGTTGCCACCTATAAAAGTAGGTAAGTACTCTATAACTCTATCAATGTTCGAATCTTGTAAATAAAACTCAATTCAGTCTTATAATTTTATTGCAACGTCTATACTAACAACAGCTGAAAATCAATCATTTTCTTAAGACTATGAGAAGACATTGATATTACAAAAACACAACTTTCTACCTTATAAAATTATTAATATAACTCAAATTTCTTAGATTCGATAAACTAAATAGGTAATTTCACTGACGAAAAGTGGCATGTTCTAACACGTGATAAAGCTCACTTTTTGCTAAAAGCAAGCCATTAGGACGTCATACTATAGTGCGGCCGCTGTAAAAATTCGTCTGACAGTTGCCAAACATTATAACATTGTTTTATGTAGTCTAAGCAGGTCCGGATTATCCATAAGGCGGATTAGGCAACTGCCTAGGGGCACCGATTAGGGGCCCACGGGGGCCTAGTCGATGCGGGCCACGCACCAAGAAAAAAACGTTTCATTCGTGACTATCCCCATTAGGTATTTACATCCGGTAATGTTGCCATAGAAAAAAGAAACAATATATTTAAAAAAGTAAGTAAAGGAAAAGGGAAAAAAATTGTAATTGAATTGTTGTGCCCTGAGATTTGTATTGCCCGGGCCCCTAGGCCCCGATAGGGTTAATCCGGCCCTGAGCCTAAATAAAAGTAAAATATTAAACGAAAAAGTTTGCATAAGACAAAATTACTATGTTATTGCTGTCATAAGCATTCTTTCAGCGGCCCTGATATATTACAAATGCATAAATGAATGTCCACAGTTACGCAGGACTAATACTTTTTATCCCGATGGAAAGTCCACGCGGGAGAAACCGCGGGCATAGATAGTCTACATATAAAAATACAGCAGGTTATCCAAGTGGCGCGGGTCTGAGCGCGGTGCGCGCAAATTTTCGCGACCTTTTTACGTATTAAATTTCAATAAAAAACGAACGATGACAAAACCATCCAAAAAGAAAATTGTTGAATACAATTACCTATCAGTACATGCCATTTCCAGGCTGTTACGAGCTTTCATTAGAGCATAAAATGGAAAAAAAACTTCAATTGTAATAAATCGACTTTGTTTCGTTATTTTTATTTATCGATTAAAGTTTATCCTATCGTGTTTTGAACCACGGTTTTATCTCAAACACAGATGTATCTGTGACATGTATTTTTTTCCGGCTCAAATACTGTTATTTAACTATTTAAAATTGATTGGAAAACCGTCAAATTTGGTATAACCTGCCATATAAAAGTTAAGGTGAAACGTTTCACGTTTGGCGGGAAATTCAAATTTTCAAACAGTTTTTTTGTTCTTGTAGCTAGGCCGAGTAATTATTGTAAACGATAATGATGTTCGCGAAAATTGATTATTATTCTTTACAAACTCACGTAAAGTTATTTATCTCTAATGCACATTATTACATACATTTGTCAATAAACAAATGTATGCTGTTTCAAACGGTTTATTGCCAAATGTAAGTAATATGGTGAGTAACTGATTAATAGCTGTACATGATAATGTAAAGAACGGCCAACAATTTTCGCGAACACTATGCCATTTCACAATAATTACTCGGCCTAGCTACAAGGACTAAAAAACTGTTTGAAATTTGAATTTCCCGCCAAACATGAAACGTATCACCTTAATATGATGCATTTTTCTACAATATATTCATTCTATATAACACCGCATTAATCGTCACACAATAAGAAATAAAGTTGTGTTTAAATAGTATAGCATAAAAGTTATTATAATCTATGTAGATCAAAGATATTTAAAATTATAGATTCAACATCGACGCGCCAAAAAACGGCAAATAGGCACGCCATACCGACAGTCGCACATAGCAGTCTTGACTGCCCCGTTGGCGCAGTTGGTAGTGAACCTATTTTCTGAGCTTGGGGGCGTGGGTTCGATTCCCACCTAGGACAAACATTTGTGTGATGAACATTTGTGTTTGTTCTATGTCTGGGTGTTAATATTTATTTAAGTATGTATTTAAAAATATATAATTATGTATATATATATATCAGTCTCTGGCAGCCATATTACAAGCTTTGCTTAGTTTGGGGTCAGATGACCATGTGTGCAATAATGACCCAGATATTATTAATATTATAGGATGTGGTTGGTCGTTAATTTTATAATAAAAAAGTTAATAAGTGGATCACATTAAAAACCGACTTTAAAATTTGTATATATATATTATATATACGCTATTTCGTTTACTTGGATGACATGTTTTTTTTTCTTCATTTATTTAGATTTAAAAACCAAACTACTAATTCGATTTTGATTAAATTTACATTGGACCACCTCTGAAGTATGGCCTACCAAACACAAAAATAACCATTAAAATCAATTCATGATTGACGGAGAAATCAGTGAACATAATTATTTTTTTTAACTGGAAAAAGGGCGCCTTTTTTGAAGTCTGTTAAAAATAGCTTCAGTCGGTTTAGTGAGGTTGGAATCCATATTTTTTAAACATCTTTGGCTTCGATCATTAAATGAATGTACTTCTACAAGGTAACTGAAATAATTTCTGCCTTACTTACAAACATTATTTAAAATACTAATCAATGCTTAAAATTAATCAGTGAATTTTTAGCTGACAGAATTATCACGAGCAAAAACGAGACAACTAATAATTTAACCATTGTTTAACTTAAAGAATGTTTTTAAGTAAGGCTGGTAAATGCAAGGAAAATAAAGTATTACCTAACAAACTAACAATTCTTAGCCAAAAATTGTGCAGAATATTTTTAAACTAGACTTTGTTTGAGCAAATGCCGATAAAAATGTTAATGGGATCGATTTTAAAGGTGTTAATGACAGTTTTAAACTTACTAAAAATATTGCTGGCTTTTTTATTTCAGGGCCCTTATTCCGCACGGGCAAACGTGGCCTCTATTGCTTGTGAAATAAAGTTCAACTTTTGGAGGTTAACTTAACGCGCCACGATAGAGCGCGTTTGGCCCGTGCAGAATAAAGGCCCAGGCTACGAAATAAAGACAGCCGTCAAAATAAAAACTTCCATAAATATTCCGTAAATAATTATATAACTTCAAAATCAATCCCGCTGTCAAATAGTATTATAACACATTTTTGTTATATTATTAAGCACAATTTTCGGGTGATTTAAACTTAAAATACTGGTAAATAAATTCGATTCGAAATTCATTTATTACAACTTAACAAAATCATACAAAACGTCTTTGCGCAAATCATGTTTTCTTCGTATGTGGACATAAATTGAAAGATTTCATCTATACAAGTCTTAGCATGGACGGAATTATATTATAGGTACACATTTAGGCCTCGTTTTTGGAGACGCGGGCACCGCAGCGGGCAATGCTAAACGCTTCTGGGAAAAGCTCACAGACACCGGCAAGCACAATAAATAACCGGCCAAGAGCGAGTCGAACTCGCGCACGAAGGGTTCCGTACCATTATCTATAAAAACGGCAAAAAAATCACGTTTGTTGTATGGGAGCCCCCTTAAATATTTATTTTATTCTGTTTTTTAGTATTTGTTGTTATAGCGGCAACAGAAATACATCATCTGTAAAAATTTAAACCTTCTATCACGGTTCATGATATACACTGGTTACAGACGGACAGCGGAGCCTTAGTAATAGGGTCCCGTTTTACCCTTTGGGTGCGGAACCCTAAAAAAAACGACTTCAAAATTAGTAAAATACGCTATTTCCCAGTTATTTTCAATTTGCACGGCCAATTGCTTTCGAAGAAATTTTGAAGCCATTTGGCATTTTTCTATTGACGTGAGCATTAATCCAACTTAAGGCTGCGTTTAACGGTGACAGCCTATCTCTTTCGCCAGTTTTCAACATTTATTAACATAAAAAAATCACTGTGTAAGACTTTAAATTACAACTGGTGATTGGGCAATTTATCTTTAGAATAACATCGCAAATAGATAACAATTTTCATCTTAATATATAGGATGGCGTAGGAAATAGAAAAATACTATTTTATTGTTTTTTTTTTCTATCTCTTCCGCCATACTATAAAATATTAACACAAAAATTACTTTTAACCATTTGCAATATATGTTATTAAATTTTCTAATTCTCAATAGGTGAATTTTTTATTATCAAAAACGTTGAAATGCGGGAGATATAGATGCGCCCGGGATGTATCTGTCTGTGGTTTGAATTAACTGCAAGACGCTCCGCATCTTCATAAACGATGCCTTAGATCAGACCTTCACACAAATGATGCAACGCGTCAAAAACTGGTTTTCAACTCTTTTGATAGTTTTAGTCATCATCATCAGTCATAAGACGTCCACTGCTGAACATAGGCCTCCTCTTTATTATAATTTTATATTTTAGTAAAAAGTTTTTTTTTTCAGTGTCTACCTATTATCGCGTGATAGAAAGGGTTACACAGAAAGGTGGTACCAAGCCGGTAGTAGGTCATTGTACTCATAATTATGTACAACATAATTTTTGAAATGTTAGTGTTAACTTGTATTTTGTTTAGTTAATAATGGCACTTGTACGTTTTTATTTACAATTTTTAAAAAACATATTCTGAACAACGTGCCTAAATTTTCACACAACTTTGACCTGAAAAAATTTGGAAATTGTACTTTTTTTGTTATAGACCGTCATTCTTTGGTCATTAGCTTCAAAGTCTGTCTTTTGGGCACTATTCTTTAAATAATTCTTACGGAGCCATTGTGGGCATCATTATTTAAATAATTCCTAGCGAGCCATTCTGGGCATCATTCTTTGAATAATTCTTAGCGAGACATTGTCGGCATCATTCTTTAAATAATTCTTAGCGAGCCATTGTGGGCATCATTCTTTAAATAATTCTTAGCGAGCCATTATGGGCATCATTGTTTAAATAATTCTTAGCGAGCTATTGTGGGCATCATTCTTTAAATAATTCTTAGCGAGCCATTGTGGGCATCATTATTTAAATAATTCTTAGCGAGCCATTGTGGGCATCATTCTTTAAATAATTCTTACCGTGCCAACATTTGAGGAGGCAAGTTCGGGTTACTGAAAACTAAACTCGATTGCACCACCCAAGTCAACAACCAGTTTCAAATGCATAGCAACATTTGCCAAGTCAACAAACAATATCAGTCAGTTTTTAAATGTTTAGACCGTAAACAATAAAATAGGCAGCTGTCTTGGAACTTCTTAAGTTTTAAGAGCCATTGGCATCGATTCTGTTGTAAACCAATTTGACATGACTAAAATTATCGGCATCCTTTCATTTCAAAATGGGAAAAAGGATATGACAACTCTAAAATTAGAGCTGTCTAATTTAGTTTAGAAATTGGTATAAACAGTATCGACGTCAAAGTTTCGTGCTTCCCCTCAACATTTTTGGAGACAACATTATTGAACTAGCTGTTACCCGCGACTTTGTACGTGAGATTCAGATTTTATACTGCAACAATCTAAACTGTCAAACTTGTTTCTACGTAATGTTTGTACAATGTTTCATTTAATTGGATTTACATGTTTTTTTTTTGTGTTTTTTGATCAATACCTATACTAGTAGTGAACTAGATTCAATTCGAAAATTGATATTGTCAACTTGATATTTCCTCAATGTGAAAACTAAAGAGCCTCATAAAAACTGAACATTCGTTCAGTAAAATTTTCATACGAACATTTTGATACGAACAAATTTTTATACACCGTCAATTCTTTTCTCTGTAAGTACATACATTTTTCATTAGATAATTATTTTCAGTAGTTACGGTTTTAATTAGTTTTTTTCTGTACTAACTGTTTTTTGCTATTGTAAGTAAATTGTATTAATTGGATTCTAAAAAAATTGGAAAAATTTAAATATCAAATTTTTATTATTTAATCAGTGATTAAGTTTGAAAACTTGTTTGAATCAAAATGAAGCTTAAATTACATAAGTAAAGTCAATCGTTTTATTTTGTTGTGTTGAAATGCGCGAGCGCAAACAGCACGAGCTCTTAAGAACGAGAGAGAACGAAGAAGAAGAAATTTGAAGTGTTGTAAAACGCCATCCTTATCTAAATTACTATTTTCACTAAGTACAAACTTTATAAATTTAAGTGATATGTGCGAGATATTATCAACAAGTTATATTATTAGAAGAAACTACAATATGTAGCCAGACTTTCTGGAGATATGGAAGTTAAGGTGAAAGGTGCGCAGGAGTGGCGCCCTCTTTGGGGAAAGGCATTACAGATATGACATGGCCAAATGAGGGTTCGACTCACATAGTCGCTCGGGAAGGTGATGAAGTGTTTTTTGAACTATTATTTATGGTAACATATAGTTCGAACTCATTACCGCCAAAAACGGCCGTATTGAACAAGTCAGCGTTTTATAACCTATGTAATACGTTGTGAAATACGTTTCTGGAAGTAGTACTACCAAGGTGCTTCTTTGCGTTCTGGACAGACCAACAGAGTCAAATTTTTATTTGCTTATATTTTAATGTTTTTAGATGGGTGCGCGACTCCTGCGCTCTCTTTACCTTTAGGGCCAGAATAAATTAAGTTTTATTAAGATACAAAATAATTGCCTACTTTAGAAAAATGTGCTTCGGTCATACGACATTAATATTTCAAAATATTGAGGACAAATAATAAATTTTAATATTTTTTATAATGTCCAATATAAACGAGAAGAACTATTTATCCCATTTTTTGTGGGCATAATAAAATATATTGAAACAAACATTTGTTATAAATGTTTGACAGGCCCGGTGGCTCAGTTGGTAGTGAACCTAACTTCTGTGCTTGGGGGCGTGGGTTCGATTCCCATCTAGGACAAACATTTGTGTGATGAACATTTGTGTTTGTTCTATGGCTGGGTGTGAATATCTATTTAAGTATGTATTTAAAAATATATATGTACGTATATCAGTCTCTGACAGCCATATTACAAGCTTTGCTTAGTTTGGGGTCAGATGACCAAGTGTGCAAAAATGTCCCAGATATTATTAATATTATAGGATGTGGTTGGTCGTTAAATTATTATATCTTAACTTCTCAAAAAGACCGAAGCACATTTTTTAAAAGTAGTCAGTAATTTTATATCTTAAAAAAACATCAAATGCACGAACGACATCACTGCACCTGGTATTCTGGGTCTTAAAGGAATCTAAGGCTCAACGTCCACTGGAGACTCACGACAGTATCGCGGATCAAATCAGTGTTGAACCTAACAACTCCTCGCACTTCAAATCAACATACATACAAAAAAACATTACCCTCAAAGTCGGGCTAAAACAACTAGCTATTACTCTTTGAACTACTTTGTAAATATCTACGAAATTTCTCTATGAGAATTCACTATTTGCAAAAATATTTTTTTCATTCTAATTTCCTCTACGTTTATCTTTATGGACCCAGTCACCACCACCGCCATCAACAATCGTCACCGAGAACGAAATGAGGTCATCTTATTACTGTGGTCAGCATGACTAGCATGCGCACCGCGACAAAATCTTGTCATCACTTTGTCGTGCGGGAACGCGACAAGGTGTCTACGGGTTCATATACGCCTGTCTCGGTTTGGCACGACAAAGAGTCGACAAAAAACCGCCACCACCGCCGGCAACGATTCGTTGCCGAGAACGAGATGATGTCATCTCATTACTGTGATCTGTGAAAATCTGTTACCCGGTATTATGAGTGAACCTTGATTGAACATTCTTATTTAGATTAACGCGTCGAACTCGTCACAGTTGCTAACTGATTTCGAATGTCTGACGTTTCATTTATACACCACAGAAAAGAGAAGTAAATAGAACGGAAATGAGACGGAAACTCTGTCGCCAGATATTGTGACAGATATGTGATTGAACATTCTTATTTATGTCAACACGCGTCACAGTTGCTAACACAGTTGCTATGGGTTTATATGGGTGCAACTGGCTACAACAAATTTCAAGCATTGACAGCCGTTGAAATTTACACAAAAAAAATATATATTTTTCTGTGCTTCAACCCTTCACAATCTCGAGCCAAATACTTGTTTGTCGGTGACGGCGGTGGACACTAGAGTATTTCCTCACATCACTTGTCCCGATCACTGCTACTATTACTGTCCGAGGCGCTGGATTCATCGTCGCTGTCCTTGCGCGTGTCGTCGAGGTCGTTGGTGCGCGGGAACGCGTCCCCGTGCCGCCACGCGTTGAGCGGAGGGGGCGTGCGCACCGCACTCGGGATCGACAGGTCGCTGGGCGGGCCGCTGTATAAACAAATAACAGTAAAACAACAAACTGACGTGACGTCATCTATACAAAATTAAAAAAAACAAAAAAAAAACAAAGATGCACAATGACGCGCTAATAGCGGCAATACTCAATCTGGCTGGACTCAATACGCAGCCAGATTGGATCCACAGTCACGCGATAGTTGCACAAGCCGTAACACACCGTAAGAGCCACGTCAACTTGGCTGACGAACTACCGTCTGACCAACGGGAGAGAAGGAGAAAATTGTCTCTTTCTCTCGGGAGAGAATTTTCCGCTTCGATTCAGACATAATCGCCGTCTCGCTTGCTCAACGACGGTTCACGAGTTTTGACGATGTTGTGCAAAACGAACAGGCATTAGAGAACTGAGCCGTAAATGTATAACTATACGGTTAGTTTTGGTAAAATAATTTTATTTAGATATAAATTGTATACAGCTATGTTTATATATGTAACTGCGGACGTTTATTGACTATAATTTTCTAGGCGTTGTAACTTCTATGTATAATTTTTCGAATCGACGTTAAATATATGTTCATATAACATATATTTAATAACTAGCCGCTCGCCCCGGCTTCACACGGGTGTAAGCTTGGCCTCGCTACAAAATAGTATCCTATGTCCGTCTCCTGGTTCTAAGCTACCTCCCCACCAATTTTCAGCCAAATCGGTTCAGCTGTTCTTAAGTTATAATAAGTGTAACTAACACGATTTTCTTTTATACATATACTAGTCGACCGCCCCGGCTTCGCACGGGTGTAAGCTCGGCCTTCGGCCTCGCTACTATGACCCGCTCCAGGAACACAAAATTTCATCAAAATCGGTCCAGCCGTTTTTAGAGTATCCTATGTCCGTCTCCTGGTTCTAAGCTACCTCCCCACCAATTTTCAGCCAAATCGGTTCAGCCGTTCTTGAGTTATAAATAGTGTAACTAACACGACTTTCTTTTATATATATAGATAGATATATAATATATATGAATGGCAATATGTAAGAGTTACCGGTGGTCACTGTCCCCCCGTTGCCACTGGAAGAACTCGTCTCCCAGGTTGAAGGTCAGGTTGCTCCTCATCACCACCTTCACCGGAGGCGGAGCAGCTTCTGATGCTGAGCTCATTCCGTCGTTACCCTTTTGCAATGTACACATAAGATGAAATAAAATGAAAATATATTTATTAACATAAACATAGGAGAAAGAATCTGTAGAGAGGAGAAAGAAGCTGTGGAGCATGTGCTGTGGCATTGTGAAGCCACAGAGGAAACCAGAATCGCTACCGGGTTGCATGAGGCTTCGCTGCCTTCATCATCCACGTCACCACATCATCAGCTAGACTGCTTTTCATCGTCATTATGCACAATTCCATCTACGCCACTGGAGCAATTGTGCCAGCGCCCCAGAGCCTCACTCCGATATTTCAAGGAGTTGGGTTGGTCGGGTAGCTGCTGGTAGGGGGAAATGTACAATACACCCCAAGCGGGACGTCACTGCAGGACTTATCATCCTCATCTCGAATAAGAATAAGAACATAAACAAAGCCTTAAAATAAAGAATGTATATCTAACGAACAGTTTATTAAGGCTTATGCTTAAGAGTGAGTAAGGTAAATAAATTATAACAGCGATTCCCGCACTAGCCTAAGCCTGTATTGCGGGAATTCAATACGGTTTTTTCTTAGATTTACACCTTTACCACCTAATGATTCGTTTTGATTTTATATTTAGAATAAGATCTTCAATGAATCCTCCGTTTCCTTATAGTTCAGCGAATTCAGAAACGTATTAAGTGTATTTTTTGCTTCGTAAACACTCTTTCCTTTTAAATTACAATAATCTTCATTTCATTCGTCTTAAATAAAGATAAAGTAAAATAATGATCTATCACCTCGTCCCGGTCGTCTTCAAGACCGATGCTATTATCGGAATGCGCGCGGAGCCGCTGTCGCCGCCACCCCGTGTTGTTGCGACGGAACCGCGATTCACCTGCGCACACGCACAAATTATATGCTTTATATTATCTATATTATTTTTGGATTTTATTTTACAACATGACAAATTAATGAAAACCATCATAGAAAGATGAAGGAAGATCTTCCACTAGATGGACCGATGATATTGTGAGACTCAGTCAATGCAGATGGCAGGATGTCGTTCAGTGTGGAGATTAAAGGGGGAGCCCTATGTTCAGCAGTGAACGACTTCTGGCCGATGATGATGATCTGTCATTTTTATGAAGTTGGTTTTTATATTGATTACTAGCTGCGCCCCGCGGTTTTACCCGCGTGGTGATGAAAATCGGTGATGATGATAAAAAGTAGCCTATGTATTAATTCAGGACATAAGCAATGTATATTCCAAATTTCATCCAAATTCATCCAGCTGTTTCTGCGTTATTGAGTAACAAACATCCATCCATCCATCCAAACTGTCACATATATGATATTAGTGTGATTATAAGGTTTTTTTTATGATACTGGGTGACGAGACGAGCGAAGTCGCTCGCCTGATGGCTCTTCACGCTTGCCCATAACAGCACAAAGCCACTTTACAGCCACTCTACCTAGGTGATCTATTGACAAGTGTTCTCACCCAGGCTCCACCGTTCGTTGTCGGAGGGCTCCGCACTGGCCTGCGTGCGGCGCTCCGAGGCAGACACCTGCATGGGCACGTCGGCCTCTGACGACTCCTTTGGTCGCTCTTCAGACTGAGGGGGGACGCTGGCAATACAAAAATAGTAGATTATACCACAAGTGAAAAAAAGGGAATTTAATTTGACGGACTAAGTTGGATCCCGAGGGCAGCGAAGGATTCTAGAGGAGAATCCTGAGCAGGGCGAGGGATCAAGGACGGAAATGATTTTTATTTCACGAGTTATATACTTTTTACCATTGACTGCGAGAAAATAATTAATATTTGTTATAGTAATTATATTTATCATATTTTATTATATAATCGGTAAGTAATAAGAGAACAAATTATAAAATATAAATATTAGAAACCTTTTTTTTAAATGTATTAATTGCTTGCTTTATTAATATTGTTTAAACTTATAGTGAATTTTTTTTTTTTTTCAAAATTCAGTGTTAAGTAGAAATTCTTGTTCAGTTTTGAAACGGTCGTACCTATAAGATTATGGCGGCAACAAATTATTAACGATAATTGCTGCTTTATAACAAAATGATTCCGGAGTCAAGTGTCTCATTTCCGTCACTGGAAGAATTTATTTTATTATGATATGATAATCACATATCTTACTAATTTTGATGATAACATATTTTTCAATAACCTAAAACAACCACGATAATCTTACCGTAGCGTTACATTCTTTACACGATACATAACCTAGTAGAATTGTTATTTTTTAACTAAAATTGACGGTTTATTTAAATTGGACAGCTCAATCAATGGAATAGCTCCATTCAGCCAGCCAGTACGTTAAGTCGAACCCTCATTTAGCCATGTTATAGTATATCTGTAATGCCTTTCCGCAATGAGGGCGCCACTCCTGCACACCTGTCACCATAATTGTAAAAAAACTGGTGTACAGTGCATAATTATATTTGTACAAGAAATTGGGTCCCGTGGATGCTCAGACCTCTTTGGCGAGTTTAACCGTGTGATACATTTTTAACAGACTTCCAAAAAGAAGAAGGTTATTATAATATATACAGTCGAAACCGATTATAACGACATCTTTTACAACGACCGATCGGTTATTACAGCCAGATTGTAAGGTCCCGCCCGAATCTCTAGTAAACTATTCAGCAAACATACCGCCTATAACAACACCGGATACAGCGACATATCGCTTACAACGACGAAACTTTATCTATATTCATCGACTATAACGACCAACCGCTTCTTGTCAAAGCAAAACAAAACGGACGATTTTAATTCTTATTGATAAGCATTGAAGGAATAAGGCGTATATTTATTATTTTTATTCTTATTCTTATTTTGGCGTATTTATTACCTACGCACTTTCTCCCACCTCATCCGAACCTCTTCCCGACCATTTGACCTTGCATATTTTACACCAATTGTTTAGTGCGCTAAATGACTGCGTGAGTGACAGCTTGATTTATAGTGTTGGTTTTGATTAGACCGTGCATGCATGCGTTATCATGTCGCAAAATAAGAGAAAAGTGTTTTCTATTGAAGAAAAATCTCATGTCATATGGAGATTAGAAAATGGCGAGTCGAATAGTGAAATTGCAAAGGAATATGGGGTTTCGCACTCTACGATATCAACAATTTGGAAGAATAGAGATAAAATAAAAGTTCTTTTCGAAAACAACTCCTTAAAACTGAAACGAGCGAGGACAAGTGAACATAAACTTATAGAAGATGCTTTATTAACATGGTTTAAACATCAGAGGGCAAACAACGTCCCAATCAGTGGTCCGATTCTGCAACAAAAAGCCAATGACTTTGCTCGTCTTATGGGTACGGAAAATTTTAAGTGTTCGTCGTCTTGGGTACAACGTTTTCGTGCTCCTCATAATATTGTGGCAGGAAAAGTTTGCGGTGAAGCGGCTGGCGTTCCTGAAGGAGTGTCTGAAGAGTGGCTCTCACATAAGTGGCCTGCACTGTGCGAAGGATACACACCAGAGAAAATCTTTAATGCTGATGAAACAGGATTGTTTTACAATTTAATTTTACACATATGTATGTGTATTGCTTATAACAACTATCGGATATAACGTCGGCAACTATACGGTCCCTTCAATGTCGCTATATCAGGTTTTGACTGTATATATATAAATTCGACTGTTTTATATTATTTTTTATGTTTGTTACCTCTGAACGTTTGACTGGGTGAACCGATTATGACGATTCTTTTTTTTTATTTAAAAGCTGGTGCTTCCCATTTGATCCCATTTCAATTTGGTCCAATTCTGATGAAGTCGGTTTTTATATTGTTAATTATTGTAAAGACGAACTTGTTGCCACGTATGAAGTTAAAAAACCTGTGAAAACTATTTTGTGGACCCTGTATGTCATATTTCAGGTACAATGCTAAAAATGTGTTTAATTTGGTCACCTGATCTGTTCCTCCAGGTTGGGCGGCAGTTTCTGCGCGAAGAGCGCCACGAGGTCCTCCCCATCATCGGCGACTCCAGCGTTGTCCCTCGCGCCCACCGGGACGTATGGAGACGCGGTGGGACGTAGCCGTTTGCGTTTCTTCAAGCGCTACAATAGAAAACAGCAGGTTCAGCAACGCCTTCTGCCTTTTATTAATAGTGAGTGTTGTGACGTCTGACCTCTAGAAGAGTTGAAGCATCACAGCCGAGGGCTACCCGGCCGCCGTACGAATCGTACCTCCGTCATACGTACGACTTGCATCTTAGTCGTAGGAACACTACGTGCGTATATCATTTCGACGTACGTCCAACGGACTTACCAACACCCGTCACACCACTACCCTATACCCAGTTCGATTTCGGCCCTGCACCACTGTGAATAAAAACATCGTGAGGAAACCGGTATGTCCAAGAACCTCAAAAGTTAAAAGACATCCGACATTCACCAACATGCACTGGGCCAACATGGTGGATGAGGGTCCATCCTCTTTTTGAGAGAAGGCCTGTGTCCCAGGAGTGGGAACATGGTAGGCTGATAATGATTATTATGAAAATAGACCCTGTTTCACTCTCTAACTCTCTAAAACTATACAAATCTTTGATTTGATTCTACTTTTTCCCACTTTAACCCACCAATGGATTTCATTGAAAAAAATGTTCCACTATAATTTATCAATGGATTTGATTCAAATTTTTCTTTCACTTTAATCCACCAATGGATTTGATAAAAAAAAATCTTCCACTATAATTTATCAATAGATTTAATTCTACTTTTTCTTCTGTACTTTTTCTTTTTCTACGGGAAGACACATGCCGTGAACATGGTGCATGTAACTGCGCCGAAATATCGGGAGCTCCTTCCACAACCTTACCACGGTAAATATCCCGTAAATAATCATATAACTGTAGTGAACAACCGTGATAGTTTAAAACAGTGTATTACTACTTAAGTTTTCACTTCTGACATGCAGTCCTATGACTGATGTTTTTTAACTTACCTTAGGTCTAATGGTGTTAGCGGGCGTCAGTTCGACAAAATCTTCGATGATGATGCGATGTGCTCGCGGCTCGCTGGCGGGCGACAGTGAAGGCGCCGCGGGGGCAGACGGGGGCGCATCCGGCCCCGGCGGGAGCGGCTGCAACTGAGGCTGCTTCATCTTCTTGCGGGCTTTCTTCGTCATCTGTGTGGCGTGGATTCCATGTCGATACAAATAAAAAAATGAAAAAGGACGTTTGGTTTTTCCACAATTTTCCGATAGTTTTCCAATTCTTATTTCCATATTACCCTAATATGGACTATTATGAACATTATGAAACGAGAATAGCCGGCGCTTCAGCCGTTTGTAAAAGCCCTCTCACATTTTTTGACGAAAAAGGCAACGAAAACTGCATTTTTGGCGAATGAGTCAAGAATTGACCACGTCGTTCTATAATTATATAATAAATATAATTAATTATTATCAATATAAAAAAACCGACTGCATAAAAATGACAGAACTGAACCAAATTGAAATGGGACCACACGGGAAGCACCAGCTTTCAAATAAAAAAAGAATCATCAAAATCGGTTCACCCAGTCAAAAGTTCTGAGGTAACAAACATTAAAAAAAACCTGTCGAATTGATAACCTCCTCCTTTATGGAAGTCGGTTAAAAAGTAGCAAACAAGCATGTTGTCCGCCTGATGGTAAGCGGTAAAAGCCCTCCATGGACTCCTGCAGAACTACCGGTGTTGTCGATGCTTTGGTGCGGAAAAGTGGTTTTTCTTTTGTTGTGACATTTCTTGTTTTTTTTTTAAATACCTTTTTCTCCTTTGGCATCGGCGGGGGTTGCTGCGCAGCGATGTCGAGAGGCTTGAGCATCCACTGGTCAGGGGTCCCGCCCGCGCCCTCCAGCTACGTTAAACACGCACTTATTGATCATTGCGGAAGGTTGCACAATTGTTGCGGAAACTTCACTATCATTCCACAAAATTGCTCAATAGATAGAACCTTATATTAGTTGATTTAGGCGTTACTTTGCGAAAAACCAGTAAAAACAAAAAAGAGAATAAATCACACACACACTACACACCTTTACCTTCACACAATAAATTACATACGCACGGTGCAACAGCTTATAACTAGTGTATCAATGAATATAGAGTTCAAATCTTGCCTTTCTATACAAAATGTATGGGAAATTTTTCTTATTTGGTGAACTTTTGCGATATTTTAATTTTCATGCTATACGGGATCGTAAGAAATCCAACAAACCACAGATCATGAAAATCGGTCCGTTCTTGAGTTATAAATGGTATAACTAACCCAACTGGCAACTTTGTTTTATATATATAGATTATTGACAATTTGAGTTTCGGAAAAACAGTCTAGTAGGAGCATTAATCCAAGTAACACACGCTTTGCGCGAAAGGGATGGAGCATCTCTATCTCCACCTAAAACTTTAAACACTCATATCTCAGAGGTTAATCAGCCGATTCCATTAATTTTTTTCAGTATGTGTAATGTATTTAATTATATTCATCGCTAATCCTGGTATTTATAATACATTAAACATTAGGCCACATGCCTATTAACATACCGTTTGGTCGATGGCCTGGTTGGGCGGCGCCGCCTGTTGAGCGGCGATGTCCATTTTGTTAAGGATCCGCTGGTCCGGAGCTCCTTTGTCCAGCTGCGTTACTTTGTTGCGTTCAAACACACGACCATTGTTGATCACCTATGGAAACAACATGGGGCCTTATTAAAAAACGTTACTCAAGTTGATCTATGCTTAAATTGTTGTCTCAATTTTGCGTGTGACCATTGCCGTCAGCGAGAAGTTGAGTTATTTTAAGCATAGATCAACTTGAGTGACGTTTTTAAGTAAGACCCATACAGGTCAAGGTTCGAGACTTCACTGCGCGCTAACTGATGGTAGATTTTTTATCTATGTACTCGTATATATAACTTAAGACCCTCCTTTTCCACTTTTAATCATTCTAGTTTCACTTTGTCTACTTCCATGGTTAGCTTAAAAATATAATAACTGGCCAAGTGCGAGTCGGACTCGCGCACGAAGTACACGCGTACCATTATCGATAAAAACGGCAAAAAAACACGTTTGTTGTATGGGACCCCCCTTAAATATTAATTTTATTTTAATTTAATAATTTCTTTTTAAAGTGAAATATTCTGTGAAAATTTCAAGCGTCTACTTGTTGCCGTTAACCATATCGAGCAAAAATTTGCAAAAAAATCACGTTTTTTGTATTGGAGCCCCCTTAAATATTTATTTTATTGAGTTTTTGTTTTTGTTGTTATAACGGCAACAGAAATACATCATCTGTGAAAATTTCAACTGTCTAACTATCACAGTTCATGACATATAGCCTGGTGACAGAACGACAGACAGACAGCCAGACGGACAGAGAGACGGACAGACAGAGAGGCAGACAGACAGACAGACAGAAAGACGGACGGACAGCGGAGTCTTTAATTAATAGGGTCCCGTTTTACCCTTTGGGTAAGGAACCCAAAAAAAACAGTCATCTAGCTAGCCTATTGAAAATTATTAGTAATGAAATGAAGTACAAAACAAACTTACCTTTATGTTTTTATCATTTAAAATACTGACGAGATCCCTCACAAATGTATTGTTAGGGTACAGCTGTTTATGCTTGCAATGTATATCCACTTCTAGATGTTCGTCCGATTTGTTGGCTAACGTGCGCACGAGTTTCAAAATGAACTTGTTTTTGGTCTTCTTGCTCTTTTTGCTTCTTTTCTTGTGTTTCTTGTGCGTGTGGCGACGAACTGTGGCGTTTTGGAGCGAATTCGAGTTGGAATACGAGAGGAGCGAGCGAGATATGCGTCTGGAAAGAGATGGATACACATTTGTGAGCTATAGCCACGGACATACAATACATATAGTCACAATAGTTAAGTTAAAACACGTCCGAGCGTCGTTATGCATAGGAGTCAGCCATAAATTACGTCACACGAGTTTTAGGACTTTTAAGCTCCTCCCCCCCGTTCTTGTCACAGGTTGTCACATTTTCAGAACCCCCTCCCCTCTGATGTGACGTCACACATTTTTCAAATTTGTACATGTGTTTAAAAATAATCAAAAGTTTTTTTTTTATTATTATTTTAGTCTCACTTGCATTACAACGCCGCTCTAGAAGTTAACTGATGTTGCGTGAGAGATAATCTCATAGTGAGAGTGATAAATCTACACTAATATTATAAAGAGGAAAGATTTGTACCTATTTTTGTATGTTTGTATGTTTGTAATGAATAGGCTCCGAAACTACTGAACCGATTTGAAAATTTCATTCACTGTTGGGAAGCTACACTATCCCCGGGTGACATAGGCTATATTATATTTTGTAGCGAGGCCGAAGGCCGAGCTTACACTCGTGCGAAGCCGGGGCGGACGGCTAGTTATTAATAAATATAGAATAAGTTTCAAAACTGTTTTAATGATCATCATAAATAATAATTCATAATAATAATTCATCATTAAAACAGTTTTGAAAATGGACTTCCGCAAAGTAACGCCTGATTCAATCAACTAGAATAAGTTTGTAAATTTTTGAAGTTTTTTATTCACGTATAAATTTCGCGTTTTGGATTTTTAATTTTAACATGTGATGTCACAAAGCTTTTGTCTGTCATCACCCTTTTATTGTTCACTGCTGGACATAGACTTCTCCAGGTCCTAATGCACGCCACTGAGCTAGGTTAGTTCTCTGCATCCAGAGAACAGATCTGCATGCTGTGCTGAGAGATAGAGTGCAAGTTGCAGTACTATAAAATACTAGCCGTCCGCCCCGGCTTCGCACGAGTGTAAGCTCGGCCTTCGGCCTCGCTACATAATATAATATAGCCTATGTCACCCGGGGATAGTGTAGCTTCCCAACAGTGAAAGAATTTTTCAAATCGGTTCAGTAGTTTCGGAGCCTATTCATTACAAACATACAAAAATAGGTACAAATCTTTCCTCTTTATAATATTAGTGTAGATGTAGTTACATTTCAGATGCGTTTTTTATATTGACAAAACAAATGTATTTGAAATGTGCTTACCCGATCGTGGAACGATTTTTTCTAAAATAAAATGAGGAAAAAGTAAAATATAATTAAAATTGTGTCGTTTAAATGAAAGCCAACAACAAAAAAATGCGAGTTTAAGACAATTTTTTTATGTATTTTTATCATGTTTTTACTAACTCGCTTTCGTGTCCATCTGTCAATTCTGTTCAAATTTTTAAATCAATTTTCCAATGTGCTAAACTTAAAACTTTAAAGTATAGTTCAGAATTGGACGAAGATCCTATATTTATTTACTTTCTGTATAAAATAAAAATAAGATATATTTGAAAAAAAAAAAAACGTTTTTTGTCTATACTTCAGAGGGTTTGTTTCCGTTGAAACTACTTCTTAACAAAAATGGAAACTTTATCAAATTTTTATTGTACTTACGTCTTCTTTCTTTTTTTCTTTTTGTTAGAAACATAACTAGGAAATAAAAATTAAATACCTTGAGTTAAGTATTTAAATAATGCTTTACTTAATACACTTTTGGTTTTTAACGGTTTAATTTGTGCCTTAATTCAGACCAATCAGATACTGAGCCGAAACCTTAAGACTCACTTTCACATTTTTCGACAAAGAAAAAGACACGAAATCTAGATTTTATACGTCCTAATTCTACAAATAGCAAATCTATAGACAATTCGATTTCGGTAATAAATAGATCTGCAGTTTTTATTGAAAATAACGGCTTCAAATTTCGGAAAAACTCAACATTTCAACCTCCAATTTACAAAAGTAGTATCGGTTTCTTCTGGGCAAGCGTGCTCCATCGTAGACCGCATCGTCGCTTAACATCAGGCGAGTAGGCGGTCAAACGCAAGGTTTTCGTGAAAATCTAGGTGGGAAAGTTTGAGGGTGGATTTCTTTAAATTACGGACTAAAAATAATCAATGTTAATGTTATGTTTTATAATTGTCTTGACAATACGACTTCATTTTTTCGTTTTATGCCCAAATTACAAATACCTAAAATTCAATGATACATTTTGTAATAATATCTTAAGGTTTTTAAGGCTCTTAAGGTTCGGAAAATATTAGGTGTTTCGATAGAATAACTATTTTAGGTACTTACTTTTGTCCCCTCAGACGACTCAGCTTCAGCTGTTGTTCGTTTGGCTCGATGTCATCTATAAACAAATATAAGTACTATTTCAGTAGTAGTAGATGTTTTTGAGAAGTTACATCATCCGATAATAATTATATATGTCATATTATTGGATAATGTTTGTGAATGTCATATCATTGGATAATAAATAAATAAATATCTGGGACATTATTGCACACATGGTCCCCAAACTAAGCAAAGCTTGTAATATGGCTGCCAGAGACTGATATACGTACATATATATTTTTAAATACATACTTAAATAGATATTAACACCCAGACGTAGAACAAGCAAATGCACGCACAAATGTTCATCACACAAATGTTTGTGAATGTCATATCATTGGATAGTATTTGTAAATGTCATATCATTGGATAATGTTTGAGAATGTCACAAAATAATTTATTTTTGCGAGTATCTTATCATGGGATTTTGTTTGTGAATGTCGCATTATCGGATAATGTTTATAGATGTCATATCATTGGATATTGTTCATAAATGTCATATAATTGGATAATTTAAGTGAATGTCACAACGTCTATTTTTTTTGCGAGTATCTTATCATCGGATTGTGTTTGTGAATGTCTATCGAGTGTTGCATTATCTGACAGTGTTTATGAGTGTTGTATACTGACTGGACATCCGGAAGTCGTTGTCCTCGCTGTAGTCGATGCGCCAGCGCTGCGCGGCGGAATCGGTGCAAGGCCGCAGTAGCACGTCAGCGCCTCCGCCCGCGCTTGCATCTAAGCATAGCCCGTCAGAGTGCTGAATCTGTTCCGTCGATGGAATGTACGTCCATTTCTGAGGAACACCAATACAATTAAACAATTTTTTGTGTGTTTTCGTACTCACATGATCTTAAAATATATACAAAAAAAATTGTTGGTATGGGAGTGAAAATTCAGTTCGTATTAATATTCGTAGGCCCTGATAGGCCTAATATACGAATAATATATTCGTATGTTAGGATCTAACCACTCGACCATAATTTCTAAATATTCTTAAAATGACCTTACATTGAGTTTTGCCATGCTCTCTTATTAGCCGAGAGAGCGAGACAAAATTAGCTGTTCTAATATAAACAAGAAAATTTATTATCTGTGGTTTGCACGATAAAATTCTGTCGATTTTTTTTTAAATCTCAAGTGAAACATCACGACGGAAAAAAGTGTTTTGAAAAATGAAGCCTAACGAATTACAATACAGCACAAATTTGTTAGAGCGGATGAGAGCGAAACAAGGCATATGCCGTTTTGACGTTGCCTTTTTTGGCGGCAACAGTGCATCTACAGAAATATATGATCGAAGGTTTTCACTCAGAGATTGTGAGTCTATAGGTATTGTATATCGGTGTGCTAACTGTATAGACTAGAGAAGCATATGAGATGATACTGACCCGTTCCGTTTTCTTCCCGCGACAGGTCGACAAGAGGACTTTTCTACTGACGTCGTCAGGCTCTTGAGAACTGCGCCTGAAAATATTCCAGCACATTTCTCTTATTTTTGCGCACAGTTTGCTTACTGTAGATGTTTTTTAATGCAACTGAGCGGCAAGACGAGCCGGCGTCTAATGGTAAGTGTCACGCTTACCCATACAGTTCTTTCAGTGCTGAATTTAGAAATCCTAACAGTTCAAAGTTTGCGCATGGGCATAGCCAGGATTTTCTTGAGGGTAGGGAGAAGGTGGAGGCCAATGCAACGCTACTTTAAATTATTTGACCTCTTTGAATGAGTGCTTAGTATTTTGTAGCTATTATCTAATATCATCATCACCAGCCCACTGCTGAACATAGGCCTCCCCGTTTAACCTCTACACTGAACAACAACGTGCCATCTGCAACCACTGGATGCCAGCGACTCTCACAATGTCGGCGGTCCATCTAGTGAGAGGCCTACCTACGCGTCTTCCGGTTCATGGTCTCCACTCGAGAACCTTTCTTCCCCATCGTTTATCGGTTTTTCTAGCGATGTACCTGCTAATTGCCACTTCAACTTGCAAATTCTAATAGCTATATCAGTAACTCTGGTTCTTTAGCGTGTGACGTTCCGGATGCTATCGCGCAAAGTAACTCCGAACAAAGCTCTCTCCATTGCCCGTTGTGTAACTCTGAGTTTCTCCAAAAGGCCAACAAGGTATGCATGTACATAACGGAAACTTTGATCTTGATTTTCAACTACTTCAAAACGTCGAATTAAAATGAAATTTTGCACACTTATCAAGGACCGATAACAATGCAATAATTTAAATAGTTTGTCCGATTACCCTTACCAGGATCTTCAGGAATAGCGATTTTAAAGGGTGTTTTTTAGTTTAGAGCATATCTCTTTCCATTGCCTGCTGTGTGACTCTGAGTCCCATCACTACAACAGTATTATAATACTGACCTTTTGTACATAGCATGAGCACAATCATCCTCCCCCCGTAGCTCGTGCTCCAAGGATAATATAAGGTACTGCGTGGCTTGAAGCCCCGCGTGGCACTGGTACAGCCCTAGTGCAGCCTCTTCAGCCTCACGCTGTAGCGTGTCCAGACATAATCCGCTCGCTGGATTTTGAAACCTTTTACAACAAATTATTACAGTGTAAACAACAGTTTAAGTTAGAACGGCTGTCAAGGCATATTTGTAAGAAATTTGTTGTAGCCACTTGCACCCATATAAACCCATAGAAACTGTGTTAGCAACTGTGACGCGGAGTTCAACGCGTTGACATTAATAAGAATGTTCAATCACATATCTGTCACAATGCCTGGCGACCAAGTTTCCTTCTCACTTCCGTTCTATTTACTTCTCTTTTCTGTGGTGTATAATATATGCACAGAATAATAAAGAGCATAGAATCTGTCACGTGATTTACAAAGCGTACAAGGTTATCTGTCAAATAGTATGTAGCCGTTGAAGCATTTTACAGGTCCCTAGTACGTTAAAACAGTGCAATCCTGCAATTTGCCGTCTTATCAAAAATATATCTGCTTCGTTCAGGTAACAACAATTTTGGCATATGAGTAAATAAATATATATCTGGGACATTATTGCACACACGGTCATCTGACCCCAAACTAAGCAAAGCTTGTAATATGGCTGCCAGAGACTGATATACATACATATATATTTTTAAATACATACTGAAATAGACATTAATACCCAGACATAGAAAAACCACAAGAATGTACCATGTTTAATTCGTTTATACTAAATTAGCACTATTTCTATGCTTTAGTCCTTTCTCTGAGACTATATATGTCTCTACAGTAAAGCCGAACTAAGAATCATTCTTGACATAAGCACGCCTATGAAGTTCTATAATTTATTGACAAGCAACCATAGCCAAAAGAAAATCATATTTAATGGACGCTGTTTTTTCTTTACATTAGTGACGCGACGTTCTCTTTAGCTTCGATATTTTTATCGAGTTCACGGATTATGTAACGAAAATTATTCAGGTTTGTCTTGACGCTCCTACCGAAAGTATAAACAACGCCCGCTTTTATAACTATAACTTTATCGATATGACAGTTATGTGGTATCCCATTATTTTCAGCAAACTTCATAAGTGACATGGTAACTTAGTTTTACTGTGGTAAGAATATGTCAGTGTATTGCACACACTATTGCAAACACACACACACGCGTTTACCTCACCCTCTTCAGTTTTTAACCGACTTCCAAATAGGAGGAGGTTCCCAATTCGACTGTTTTTTTATGTTTGTTACCTCAGAACTTTCGAATGGGTGAACCAATTTAGATGATTCTTTTTTTATTTGAATGCTGGTGCTTCCTGTGTGGTCCCATTTCAATTTGGTCCAGTTCTGACATTTCTATGAAGTCGGTTTTTTTATATTGATAATTATTGACAGACATTTTTCGGTACTAGCTCGAGTTTAAGGCAAATACAAAATATATTATGATAAAAGGTATCATACACTCACCTTCCATATCCGTACGCGTCTCTGACCGGTACAAACTTCTCCTTGTAGATATTGTCGAGGTACCACTGGAAGGACTTGCACTGAAGCTTTTCTCGGAGGATCTTGCGGTGTGTGACGTCGCCGATCTTGGGGCTGTTCTGTTGAAATAATAAATAAATAAAATATATATTCCGGACATTTTTGCATACACGGTTAACTGACCCCAAACTAAGCAAAGCTAGCTGTACTATGGCTGTCAGAGACTGATATACAGACATATAATATTTTTAAATACATATTTAAATAGACATTGGGCCCTGATTCTATAACTAAAACACGCAAGTAACACGGCGTGATAAGTTAACTTCTAAAAATTTGGACTCTATTCATGAGAATATAGATAGATAGATAGATAGAAAACTCTTTATTGTTCACACCAAAAATTATACACGTACATAAAATATAAAGGCCAACTTTTTGAAGGTAACTTAACGCGCCGCGTTACGAGCGTGTTTGTAGTTATAAAATCAGGACCGAGGCCTCAGCCATGCAAGCCGTGGTCACTCCATGAGTGTCCGTATGTTCCGGCAGTTGTGTTCACTGTACACTACTCACCCTGAGGTCAGGTCGGTGCAGGTAGAACAGCTCCGCGTACTCGTCCATCCAGACCTCGGCCATGCGAGCCGTGTTCACTCCATGAGTGACCGTATGTTCCGGCAGTTGTGTTCACTGTACACTACTCACCCTGAGGTCAGGTCGGTGCAGGTAGAACAGCTCTGCGTACTCGTCCATCCAGACCTCGGCCATGCGAGCCGTGTTCACTCCATGAGTGACCGTATGTTCCGGCAGTTGTGTTCACTGTACACTACTCACCCTGAGGTCAGGTCGGTGCAGGTAGAACAGCTCCGCGTACTCGTCCATCCAGACCTCGGCCATGCGAGCCGTGTTCACTCCATGGGTGTATGGAAGACGGCAGGTGTGTTCACTGTACACTAGTGTTCACTGTACACTACTCACCCTGAGGTCAGGTCGGTGCAGGTAGAACAGCTCCGCGTACTCGTCCATCCAGACCTCGGCCATGCGAGCCGTGTTCACTCCATGGGTGTATGGAAGACGGCAGGTGTGTTCAGGTGTGTTCACTGTACACTAGTGTTCACTGTACACTACTCACCCTGAGGTCAGGTCGGTGCAGGTAGAACAGCTCTGCGTACTCGTCCATCCAGACCTCGGCCATGCGAGCCGTGTTCACTCCATGGGTGTCGGTGTGTTCTGGTAGCCCGTATGGATGGAAGTTACGGAACACGTGCCCAACGCGCGAACAAGGGATCGTTTCTAGCGTGCCGCCGCCTGAGGACAGTTACATTTCTAAATACATTCAAGCCACATTCATTTAAACTACATTTTGTCGTTTTTTTATTCCTTTTTTTTTCTTTTTAATGTGTTGTAGATTTATTTCCTTCCTTTATCCATGTTTCTGTCGGTTTGCAGAATGGGCACGAAAAATCGACATCGCTTTATGGTTGATGTTCCGAAATTGTACTTAACTTCATTAACTTAACTCATTTCATTGGCTTAACTACCAAGCTAAGAAAGACGTATTAAAAACCGAAGGTGGTGAGCTATTCCACAACTTATACCTAGGTACGATACGTGGCAGAAACAATATATTAAATCGAACAGTGCGAGACCTGCTTGCCTACCTGTTCTGAATACTCACACTGCCATATCCGGAAGCTCATTTCGAGGTTCTCCCCACCCCAGCCTGCCATCTGCTCATCATAAGCACCCAGCTCCCAGTAGTACGCGCGGTTGATGGCGAACAGTCCGCCAGCCATCGTCGGAGACCTGAAAAATTCTCTTTAAGAACCCGTTTCCCACTGGCCGCCACAGCTATTTCGCTCGTACATTTCTTACACTTACGACGATAAAAAATCACCAAGAAGAATTGAAACTTGGGCCTAATCTTTAGTATAACATTGCATGTTGTAGCTTCGCGGTGTTTCCGAGAAGCTACAACATGGGGCTCTTCAAAAGGCGAGTTAATAGAGTCTTAAAGGGTCAGCAACGTATTTGTGATGCCTCTAGAGTTACAAGTATACATAGGCAACCGTGACTGCTTACCATCAGGCGGCCCGTCTGCTTGTTTGCCATCTATGGCATATGAAAAAGATGAATAATTATCAATATAAAAAACCGACTTCATAAATGTTAGAAATGGACCAAATTGAATGGGACCACACGGGAAGCACCAACTCTCAAATAAAATAAGAATCATCAAAATCATTTCACCCAATCGAAAGTTCGGAGGTAACAAACATTTTTTTTAAACAGTCGAATTGAAAACCTCCTCCTTTTTGGAAGTCGGTTAAAATTCAAGTAAAAGTGATAAGAATTTATTGTTTTGCGTTCAAATTTTTACATGGCAACACACTTTAAGCATTTTGATATTTGTCTAACAAAAATAAGTGAACTCACCAAGTGGGCGCTATATCGGAACCTCTTCGTTTCTTCTCTCTGTTCGGTACATCTATCCATGTAAAATGCCCAGTGAACGTGAAGCCACCCACCTGCCACGTATACAATAATGTTATGCGCCGAAGTGAAAATATGAGGGTAGATAGAAAAAAAACTAGTTTTTATCAAAAACATGAATTAAATGTAATGCCTCTCCCACATTTTCGTCTATCGCCACGGAGCTTCGTCTATGGTCGCGTTAAACGGATGTGGATAGGTATAATCGTTATGTGTCACGAACTATTGGGCTGTGTGACGGTAGATGTTACACAATGACGATATAACCACTTGACAGCTCCACCAGCTTTATCCAGCTTCCGCCGTGATGAAAAGGAACTGAATTTTAAGCAGGATCTTTATATGTTGTACAGAATTTAAGTAAAGAAATTTATTTTTGGGCCAGTGGTTCTCAAATTGTACAGGGTCATAAAATAATGTTTTGTGATAGCGGTTAAAAAAGCTTAATTTTCATGTCCATTTCGCTAAATTGACTAAAATTAGGTACTTGCTAAAATTATTTAAGCCAATCTAATTTAAACACCAATCTAGATTCTACAACTACACGGCAAAGTAATTACTACGGCCTTATAACTAAGTGAGTTAGGTGAGTATTGTTAGATAGCAAACAACTATTAAAAAAGTATAATAATTCAGGAACAAAAGATTAGCCAAATAAACCCAAGGAAAAAGGAAAAAAAACTGCACAAGGGTAGAAAACCATGTCTTGTTTTACACGTACAAATTAGGATACTTTATATTTTTATATATCATATTTTGAAGTAATAAAGATACTAATAATTAATTATATTGTTTATTTTATTTTCCGCCACCAAAAGTAGTTTATTTCGTAAATCAGTTTTTTAATATTAGCACAAATCTTTTGGAGTTAGATATTTATTTATAATGATTGAATAATTGAATAAAATACGTTTTCAATAATTTATTTAGATAAAATACAAAACATTAATTGACTCCTTCACCTGTTATTTTCTGATCAAGCAGTTTTAGTAGAATATTTCTTCATGCAGCGTTATTAAAACTTTTTATCATCATGCTCCTTCATTTTCTTCGAAGCGTATGGTGCCATCATGTAATAGGAGCATTTACATGCTACGTCCTTTTAGCTCGTAAGCTTTTTTTATGAACCTGAAAGGTCTCAGCGGCTTCAAGCTGAAATCCGCTCTGATCGATGACATCGATGATGGGCGTGATGACAGCGTCCCGCTTGTGTCTGATCCTCTGCAACAGAGGCCTCATCCAGTCCTCTTCAGCTTCGCAGTGAGCATCGAGGAAGATCAGGATATCACCCCGCGCCGCGCGAGCGCCTACCATGCGAGCCTGCATTAGCCCCTGCCTGGAACGGTCGCAGGTTCTCAAATACTCCGACAACCCGTTTTAAAACTTTGACATTCATGTTTATTTTATTTCATATGAACGGTATGTAAATTGCCAATCGAAAATTCTCGAAAGTTTACAGAAAATTTAATGAAACATGCCTAAAAATAAAAAATATACAATTAAACGTAATTGTTATATTACAATGTTTCAAGAATGAACCAGCACAACTGCAAGATTAAGCATCAAAATAACGGACAACGAAAATGGAAAAAAATTACAAATAAGAATGGAAACCATGCAAAGGAAACTGAATCAATTAGTGGCACTGAAAAAGAAAACAACTACGCGTGACTTTAGAACAATGGAGCACAAAACGGGGCAAACTGAAAACAATACACATCACCACGAGGTGCGCAAGGAAAAACAACGCAAACAATTTTACACTACGTAACTTGCACATCTTTGAAATGAGGGGCGAACTTGACCAGCAACAAAAAGAGGAATCAGCTCGTAGCAACGTTCCATAAGCTCGCGAAGTCGAAGAGGTCTGTCTACATCGCAGGACCTACGATATATAACCGCCTGCCCACACGTACGCGATTCCTCCGAGGTGCTTTTGTGCTTGTCACCCAATAAATCTAAATCATGTTGGCCCAACGCCCTCTGCGTTCACCAACTAGTCCGGTCAAGCTGTAGAGGCCGAAGAGACAACAGCAAAAAGTCACATTAGAAAAAAAATCGTACACCTAACGTAATGCACCTTCCACCGCGTCATTTAAAGTCAGGCTTAAAACTTGGCTCCTCAACCAACAATCGATTTTGATGACTGTATTAAACAACCTGAAATATTAATGGGTGCATCCATAAATATTTCTGTAGCTGCTTTAGTAATTAAATTATGAGACGCTACTTTGATAGGTAGTTCTAGATACGATCGTTGCTAGCTGACAATGGTTTCGTCGCGTGTTTAGAAAGCACTAGTGAGTTTCGACGTGAGTCTGACCTATTAAAGACAATAGGGAAATTAACACGTAGCCATCTGATAAAGAATGCATTGATTCAAATTGCTAGCATTTTGATTAGGTGTTATTATTAGCACTAATAAGGAACCAATGTATTTAATTAGCACTTATTTTTTAGCAGAATGCTTATACGTATTAGGTCACTTCCTATTACATGGGAAGAGGGTGTAGTGGGGTAGAGATCTTTGTTGAGCTTCCATAACGAATACATTCTGTTAGCTGCCAACGGGTGCAGAAGAAATTAAATAATTATTAATAAAAAAACCGACTTCAAAATTAGTATTATAAGCAATTTTATATGCTTGGATGACATAATAAGGTATGAATAAAACAGTAATTTAATAGCCAATTTACTGAACAAATTTTAATTAATTTTATGGGACTAATCTGAAAGTATATGCTTTAAATTAAAAAGGAATTTTCCAAATCAGTTCATAAAAGACCGAGTTATTTTTTGAAATACTTTCATGAACCATTAAACTAAGTATGGAAAAGACCAATAAATTAATGATTTATATTATTTGTGACGCACCGTGTCATTCTCACCAGCCTCTTGCTCGCCCATTAAGGCTGCACTTTATAGAGGAAGCTGTCGTTGAAGGACTGGCGATATTATTGTGTGGCCAACATATTCGTTTTAATTGTGAGAATTTAAGGATAATGCTAAGTAATCATATCATACTAATATTATGATTGCAAAAGTGTGTGTATTTGTTGCTGTCTGTTCTTTTTTCACGCGCCAATAGAGCAAAAGATCGACGTAACGACGTTTTTGCAAAGCGATAATTGGAGGATCGGAGGGTCACACATCGGATACTTTTATCCGGAAAAAATTACGATTCCTGTGGGATTGTCTACGCAGGTGAAACCGCGGAGCGTAGCTAGTTAATTGTACATTTCGATAAAGCGACAGAAAACGTAGTGACAGATGGTGACCAAGCAAAACCAGAATAGAATAACTAATATTGGGAAACCACGAGTGTAGAAATTTAAGGGGGAAGAAGAAATCATTTTTTTAAGACGGTGCATATAAGAAATTTTGATTCATTTGCAACCCCTGGAAGTAAAGTAACAAAAAATATCCCCATTATCAATAAACATGCGGTAGCGTAAAGACAATTCACAGAGTAGGTACTATTTCAATGATACACACATTTATTGATAAGAAGGTGCATGAATGTATGCTAGTTCAGCGAAAGGTAGAATAGAATTGCCGCAATTATTCGCCCGGAAACGAAACATAAATAAGCCGATAATTCCAAGCTGACGATGAGCTACCAGAAGACTGTAACCTGGAAAGTGACGGGGTCCTGCACACTGTAGTAGAAGTTGCCGGAGTCGATGACGTCGATGATAGGCACGGTGACGGCGTGACGGTCTTCCTTGATAGCCTGCAGTTGTGGACGGAGCCAGTCCGGCTGAGCTTCACAGTGGGAGTCCAGAAACACGAGTACGTCTCCCACCGCGTACCTCGCGCCAGCCAACCGCGCGCGCGTCAGCCCCACGCTGTGCCAACATACGCTACGCTTAATACGCTGCTCATTTTAGCCAAGACCACCAGAGATAGACCGAGAGTGAAAGTTTACTGGAGGACTTGGTCGGGACTCGCTGACTTCGCGCCTTACATAGTGCGGTCTTAGCCACGAGGCTTCCAAGCTAGACCCAAAACTGTATAAGCATCATAAGAATTCGAATTGACCTAATTGTTATATATCTCAAAGGGATGCTATTTTATACACACATACATGGGAGTATATAAAGGGGTTATAGGGGATCCCGTCCGTCCTTACCATACGAAGAAAAATCGTGGACAGAATATATATGTGCACGCGCCGCTCGGTTGTTATAGAAACGGTCCTTTGCTGTGACAACCTGACAACGAACTATAGCTATGCAAGAAAAGCGCTAAGAATTCTGCAGGTCGGACATTATAATTAGGCTAAGAGGTTTTATTTACGTTTGAGGCGAAAAGCTTCGCGCTGAGATCACAGAGATTGGTGACACTCCTGTCA
Source organism: Agriopis leucophaearia (assembly GCA_949125355.1). Lineage (NCBI taxonomy): Eukaryota > Metazoa > Arthropoda > Insecta > Lepidoptera > Geometridae > Agriopis > Agriopis leucophaearia. The sequence continues at coordinate 4,398,994 of OX421289.1, forward strand.
GAGCCTACCGGAGCCACCCTCTTTGTAGCAGCAAAACGACGGGCGATTCGATCAAAAATACAATAATGTATAAAATGTATAATTTTTCTAAGGACGGGCTCGGGCGTTATAAATAAAACGCCTTTTCTTAGCTTTTTTCTGTTGTGAGGACATGGCGAAATTGTAATGGCCATCTCAGTGTTGATGCAAAAATTTATAAGCCTTTGATTTTTGTATCTCCATCTCGTTTTTTTTAGAAAACGAGTTTGTTTATGTTTTTGAAAGTTTATTGTATTTTTTTTTAAATTCTCTCTATTTTTTTTACACAATTCGTACAAAAAGTTTCATGAATTTCTCGTGTGCCTGATGTCAGACATTTTACCGGCAAACCTTGTTCTTTTAATGCAACTCAGTGAAGTGACGATCAAGTCGGTCGCCTGATGGTAACCTTACTTGCCCATAACAGATCTGTTCAACCCAGAATTTAGAACTTCAATAGTCAAAACCTGGGTGGTCAAACAACAATATAATTATACCACAATAAGATGGGGTTCTTCAAAAGGCCTGTTAATAGAGTATTTAAGGGTCTGCAACGTATCTGTGATGCCCCTGGTGTTGCAGGTATCCATAGGTAACGGTGATCGGTAACGGTAACTTCCCATCAGGCGGCCCGTTAGCTTGTTTGCCACACATGGCATAAAAATAAGTTAAAGTTCTTATATTAACCACAAGACAGGTCACGATGATCAGAGAACAAAAAAGTTTGAATAGTTATTCTATCTAATTTAAAAACATCCATTACTGAACTATCTAATGAATTCCACTATGCACAGATGTCGAAAGTATCAAAATATTAACGTAAATGACCTTTGCCGTAATCTTTACAAAGTTGTTGACAGATTCTAATTACATTAGAATTCATTAGAAAGTCATAAGAATTATGTTATATTAGCAATATAGTAAATTGTATAAGTTGACAAAGAGCACGGATCCCGGAGTCCGTGAAGCTGCAAAACAAAGAATTAAAAAAAAGTTGACAGATGAAATTATGCCATCAATACGAAATGTTAAAGAAGGAGCAATACATTTTACAGACATTTCGTATTTGTGTAACAAATAACTAGTACAAAAAGAGAGCATTAAATAATGTAGACACCTGCAAAAATAAACGTCAAATACATAAATATAACGACACAATTTTACTAAGTAAATTAAAATTTCACAACAATAACTCAATAGTGTTTACATTGTATTACACTTACGACATATTTTACAAGTTTTACAACACATAAAAAGGAGAATAAAATAACATTTAAGTATTACTTACTAATTAATTGCTTCCAGCAATTATAATTTTAAGCAAGCTGCTAAAATCGAAATGACACAAGAAACGTAAACCGAATATTTACATTGTCTAAACTAAACAATAGGGAGGTACTTTAGACCAGGGTCGAAGCCTTCAAAAATGGTAAAAAGTGAAAAAAAATAGTAGTAGGATGAAACCCATTAGAAAAGGAGGGGAATATGATAAAAATTAAAGGAAAAATAAATTACGGGCGATCTGAGTTCGGACAGTGGGACAGGGGGGGGGGGGGGTTTAAGGGTAAAAAATGAGTTTATCCCCACCCCCCACTTCCCGAACTCAGATCACCCGTAATTTATTTTTCCTTTCATTTTTATCATATTCCCCTCCTTTTCTAATGGGTTTCATCCTACTACTATTTTTTTTGGTTTCAAAAATGATCGACCCTGGTCTACTTGGGGTGGTACTTGGGGACTGTTCTTTTATTACGTAAGACGATTTAAGGGGTCATACTATACAACTCTTTAATTGTGTTTTTAAAGTAAAAACTGCAGGTTAGGCACTTTTTGGGATGGGGAAAAAGCACTGAACTCTAGATAGATATATGTATCCGTAATTATTGAATACAGCGCCATCTCTTGTGGAATAGGTAAATTACTACTGAAGTTTTCACTTCAGACAGAGTGCAGCCTTACGCCTGATTCTTTTTTTTCAAGGGATTCAAAAGTGGCCAAAATTTTAATATATCTATTAGTCATCCAACTTCGCTGCTATATATACATATAATAAAAACACAGAGATTAAAAATTCTGTAATTGCGAGATATAAAAAAACACAGTGCGTCTTAAATTAAGCAGCTGAACACGATAAGAGAGTTTTTGGAATTTTGGTCTGTTTGTTTGTTTGTCCACGCACATCTAAACCACTGGACGGATTTAAACTCTTTTTTCAGGAATATGCTTAGCTATGACCAGATTGAAGTATAGGCTACGTTATTTTGCGCAAGGGCCGGATTAAGAGAGGGAAATGAATTGAAAGTTTATATGAAAATCTAAGCGTACGAAGTCGCGGGAAACAGCACTAGTATGCAATAAAAGAACAATCCTTCCTACTAACGCAGAATACGAGAGCTACCATTCTATATCACTAACTACCAGATAGCCTTTTACGTCACTGACAGTACGGACAAACTTACTGGGTCCCGATTCTACTATACCAATTGGTTAATGAATTGGCTAAAGATTTACACTTTTGATTCTTTTGGTATAGATGAAGTGACAAAAGTGAAAATTTTGAAGCAATTCATTAACAATTTATTGGTTTCGTAGAATCGGCCCTGAATTTATGATACACTAATTTAGATTGGTCCAGGTCGCATCTAATTATTATTATTGAAAGATTTAAAAGATTTTATCTTTGTGTCAAGAGGTTTATTTTTTTATAATTGTCGTTGTTTAGTGGAAACCAAAAAAGCGTCAATTCGCTACTTGGTTAAATTTGTTTGGCCGAATTTGGCTACTATTTCTTAAGCCAGGTTTGTTAAGTAAACGGCGGATTTCTAGGTCCAAATGGGGGGCAAGAGAAAAGTTTGAGAACCCGTGTTTATTAAAACCTTTCTTTGGAGTTTGAAACTAAGTATTTAAACACAACGATAGCTTTTTAGAGTGACAATTTAACGCCCAATTGTTTTTTATTTTTATTTTTACTCAGTAATTTTTTTTCTTCAAAAATATAGTGACCATGGCCTTTGAGGGCGGACTTAATAGTGATTGTTCATACAATAAAATAAGCGACATCTATTGAGGCTTATCGGAAGAATGTCTCTTCTAAACACCGCTTGTTGCCAAGGAGTTTGTACACAACACAAGCTGGCCGATAATTAAATACGACAAATACCTACATATCGATCGTATCGTGAGTATCGTGAATATTCTTAGCCGTCTTGGGTGATAACAAACCCGTAAAATTCAAGCGTGAACACTAGCTCCGTACACTTTAATTGAATTATAGTTTTTTTTTAATCATTTTGTTTGGAAAAAATCCGTATTAAAGACGAACGAATGGATTACTATAGGTACGTACCTACAATTTGTCCAAGGCAAAATTTTGCGGGTAGAAATAATAAAAAGGACTGTAAAATTTATAAGAAACTTTTTTTCTTTAAAAACATCTAATTTTTCATTAATAATATCTATTTTTAATTTCCAGTTCAGATCGTCGATAGGCCGTCACTGAAAAGTTCGCGGGTGTTGGATGCTAGATGGCGCTAATATCAACTATGCCTCGTTTGGTCAAGGTTGTCGGCGAGGGATTGACAATCATAACTGCCTCATAAAAAATGGAGTTGCACACCAAATTTTACTTCATGGGGTCATGGTAATTCGCCAAATGTCTACGTAAAAAATACAATATACTTAATAAACTAATCTACAACAAAAATCTAAAATAAAAGTACCAATACACTACATAACTATCGACTCCCACGCCTACGTCACCTTAAATTCGAACGACCAGATATCACCCGCGTCGTAGTAAAAGGCCCGCTCGTCTATGATATCTATTTTAGGGGTCACGACAGTCCAGGGGTTGTCCCTCAGTCGTTGTAGCAACGGCCGTAGCCAGTCTGGCTGGGCCTCGCAGTGGGAGTCCAGGAAGACCAGGATGTCGCCTGATGCTGCTCTGGAGCCGGCTAACCGAGCACGCGTCACGCCTCCCCTATACCCACCTATACTGTTACTTGAAATAAGTAAGAAAGGTCTGTGGTATCAGGCACGACCCGTTCACCCACTAGCTCAATCCACCAGTAGGATGACGGGGAATCTCTCGAGCCCAGTACTCCCCACCAGTGGGATAAACGGGATTCTCTCAAGACCCGTACTCCCACCAGTGGGTTGAGGGGGAATCCCTCAAACCCGTACTCCCTCCTGACATCTTCAAACTTTAAATTGCGAAGGGATCTTTTAAGGCAGATGTTTAGAACTATATGGGTCGCTCTAAAATTAGATTACATTTTAGTTTTGTTGGCTACGAAAGACGAAAATTGTGAATCACTTGAACACTGGACCAATCGAAACCCAGTAACAACATCCCAAAACACAATCTTCGGAATGAGGCATGGAAACAGGATCTGAAATTGAACTTTGTCATTGTCGATTATGATTGCTACAGGGCCTTTTAGGTAGGTGCAAGAAAGGTGCACCGCTTTCTCAACTCAACATCTCTCCTGCACTTCAGAAACCTACAACGGTAGACCTGTAGAAGCCATGTACCATTCACAGTCCAAAGATTGGATGGGAGCCACGAACCAATCTACCTAAGCACATCACATAAATTACCCCTACAATCACCTGATAGTAATACTTGTCCCCGGCATCGTAACCAAAATTCTCCTGCAGTAAGGAGTCTATCAGTGGAGTGAGGACCGCAGTCTGCTTGTCCTTGATGCGCTGGAGCAGCGGCCGCAGCCAGTCTTCCTGGCCCTCGCAATGAGAGTCGAGGAAGACCAGGACCTGGCCCAGAGCCGACTTGGCGCCATGGGATCGCGCTTGCGGGATGCCAATACTATAGATAGACTGCTTTTTAACAACTGTAGTAATTTGTTTTAATTAGGAGTGGTTAACTGGTCAAATCTGGACAAAGACTTTAGGAGTCATGTGCTAATTACTCAAAAATATCAATAAGGGTTTCAAAGAGAAAGTCATTTTGTTTTTAGGGTTCTGTAGCCCGATAAGGAACCGTTATAAATTCGTTCTGTCCATCTGTCTGTCTATCTGACGGTCCGTCTGTCTGTCTGTCCGTCCGTCCGTCCGATTTTGTTAACTATTCCTTGAACTATGTTAGTTTTAGATGCAAGAAGTACGGGAATTGGACACTGGGTGGCGCTCAACAATGCTTTGTTTGTTAAGGTCATCGACACATACAGCTGCGCCAGCTGTTTCTTAGACAATTAAGAGTAAATATATAGATGTAGTTGGTTTGATAATTTGATTTCGAAGGCATTTTACTACGAAGTCCTTGCTTTAGATCTTTGTTCTTCTCAATCTAGCAAGGTGCTTACTCAAGGAGTTACAACAATTGTCCCTGTTTAGTTAAACGATGCATAGCGTGAATATTATTCACTTCTAATTTAGTCTATTACTTCAGGTATCTAACCGGCAAAATAATATCGCACCTGGAAAAAAAAACTCGCATGTACAGTGTACACGTTCGACGTTCGTACACTCCATCCATTTGTCTCACTTCGATCCACCAGAGACCTAAAAATCGACTATCGAGTCTTTCAAGATGTTTGCTGTTCACTGGAAAAGGCGACCCGCACTTGTAAGTGCACTTAATACGTGCATTTGTCTACTTAAAGTTAGGCTACAATACCTATAGAGTCACAATCGTACCAAAAAAATTAACCAAAACTCGGCGCAGGCTACGTATTGCGCAGACTTTTTGATTAGTTGTAAGGCAACCGCGACTACAGACTACAACGCCGTGCGATGCCAGTGCCACGATGCCCTATCGGACAAGCGACGTTGAACACTATGCAAGCGACATAACATCTAAATTGAAGCAAATGTGGCATTGTGTACTGTATAATTGATGTCTAGGTATGTACACGACGCTCGGACGTTTTTTGACCGTTTTCACTTAGAAATTGTGACTCTATAGGTATTGTATCTCGTTGGCTAGGTGTTAGGGTTTATGGGGTGTTAGGGTTTATGGGGTGTTAGGGTTTATGGAGTGTTAGGATACTCAATATTCGGGTAAGGTAGTGCTGAATAATTAGTCGGTTAAAGTGGCAACACAACGATAAATTTTCGCACATTTTCGATCCAGCGAAACTCAAAAAGATCTTTTTACAACAACTTCTAGAAAGGAGATTCTCAATTCGACGGCATTTCTCTTTTGTGGATGTCAAACAATATCTACGCCAATTGTGAGCAATTTATTTTATTTAAAACTACATGGTCGTAGGCACGTTGGGGGCAGGGTGTGGCGCTTGAAATTTTGTAAAAAAAAAACTACTTTCATTTATTTTATTTTCAGTTGACGGCATGTCTTTATAAATAAAGACATGTTTTATTTATAATTGTTTGTTGAGGTTTTCCTCTACTCGAGCTCTAGGCTCGGTTTACTGAGCTCCCGCCCCGAGACCCTCAGGGAAAGGGTGGCTCAGTTCCCCCGCTAACGAAAACTGAATCTCCTAAAACTTTGCTGATTATTGTTGATGTGTGGATTGCGGCTTGTTTTTGGATAATGTGTGTGTTTATATTAGAATCTAGTTTTGTGCAGTATCTGTGTAAGGATTTGGCTATTACTCCAGTGGCTCCTACTACTATGGGGATGATTTCTGTGGAGGTTTTCCATAGCCTGGATATTTCTCGTTTTAGTGGGTGGTACTTACTTAGTTTTTCTATTTCCTTTGCTCCTATATTGTAATCTGATGGTACTGTGATGTCTATGAGGTATGTTTTGTTTTCTGTTTTATTTATGTATATTATGTCTGGTCTATTGTGTACTATTGTAACGTCTGTCTGAACCGGTATCTCCCACATTAGTTTTGCACTCTCGTTCTCCTTTACCAGTGGCTGAGTCAGGTGTTCTTGCCACCACAAGTTGGAGACCGGGAATTTGTGCTTTTTGGCCAGTGTCCAGAAAATATACTGTACTATATTGTTGTGTCGTTTGATATAGTAAGTGCCTGCCAGTTTTTCACACCCTGAGACAATATGCTGAGTGGTCTCGTCTTTTATTAAACATAGCCAGCACTTACCGTCTACTGCTTTTTTCAAGATGTCTCGTTCATGTTGTTTAGTCATTACTGCTTGGTCCTGAATTGCAAATATGGCTGACTCTAATGATGGAGATACCGGTTGTTTTTTAAGCCAACGGAACGACTGTGCCTTATCTATATTTTCTTTTTCCAGAACGGCTTTATAGAACTGTCCGTGCAGTGGTTTGGACTTTATTTTTTCTACTCTTGTTTTAACTATTGCGTGTTTAATTTCTTTATCTGCATATTTTTCATTTTGTCTTAGCCCTACTTCTTCCAAATTGATTTGTGTTTCCTTGATTATTGAGTATTTATCTTTATTTCTATCGTGCTCTACTATTGCTCTCAATATGTTTATCTTTATTTCTATCGTGCTCTACTATTGCTCTCAATATATATAATAATTATATTTGATAATATATAATATATAAATATAATTATTATATTTATTTGCTTTATTTATAAAGACATGCCGTCAACTGAAATAAAATAAACTGTAGTATATTTTTTTTTTTTTCGTTATTACGTGAAACTACTTAGTAAGCTAACAAAACAAAATTAGGTACACTTTTCGAGTTTTACCTTGTCAAAGTTGTTTGAAAGTTAAACCGTTGAGTTGGCCTGTTCCACAATTCTCCCAGAAACCTATTTCAACTTTACCCCAGCAAATATACCCCTTGTTTAATTTACGTTGTTAAAATTACCCATAAGAATTGCCTTGTCAAAGTTGTTTGAAAGTTAGATCGTTGATTTAAAACGGCCTGTTCCACAATTCTCCAAAATACTAAGCCTATTTCAACTTTACCCCAGCAAATAACCCTTGTTTACTCAACGTAGTTAAAATTACCCATAACAATTGCCTTGTCAAAGTTGTTTGAAAGTTAGATCATTGAGTTAAAATGGTATGTTCCACTATTCTCCCGAATACTAAGCCTATTTTAACTTTACCCCAGCAAATATGCCCCTTGTTTAATTTACGTAGTTAAAACTACCCATAAGAATTGCAAAACCAATCTAATTTCAACCGCATTACCGCTGATTCTAATATGTAACATCGATTCACCTGGAAGTCGAAATCTGATGGTTCATATAGGGAAGTCTTCTCCGATATGTTGTCTATTAGAGGCGTCACAACAACTGTTTTATCTTGCTGTACACGCTGGAGAAGCGGCCGTAGCCAGTCGCGAAGTACTTCGCAGTGAGAGTCGAGAAACACCATGATTACTCCCAGAGCCACCTTAGCGCCTTCAGTACGAGCGCACGGGATCCCTACGCTACATGTCAATATTTTTATTACTTATGCAACTGAGCGGCATCTAATGGGCGATGGCACTGTTTGGAGAGACTTGGGGGAGACTTTTACCCAGCCAGCGTTAAGAGGTAGCCGTAAGGCTACCTCTTAACGCTGGCTTGAAACAGCGCAGAACGCGCCGAGATACAGTTTGCGGTCGCGCAACTTTTAGTAATCACCTAAAACAGAATCACTTAAAACAGGTAGCCGCAAGGCCCCAGAAGTTGGCAATTATACGTTAAAATAAAGCGGCCAAATGCGAGTCGGGACCTGAGGGACCACAAAATACAAAAAAGTTATGCAAAATGGAGTCATTTTGATTGAACAGAAATTTGTCACTGACTAACACTTGGCCAGTATTTATTCGACCAACCATTTGTATTCTTCAGTCTTCCCGTGAACATGGTGTATGTAACTGCGCCGAAATATCGGGAACTACAAGCTTACCACGGTAAATATCGCGTTAGTAATCATTTAACTGTATTTTTTTCCAAATCTGCAAATGTTAATCAAAATGACTCCAAAATCCTTGGAACGATTTTCAACTCTGTATAATTTAGTAAGGTATCCCTGACCTATCCTACCGTCATCACTATTCAAGATTTGCTCTAAAAAATACGGATCGAATTGATAACCTCACTTTTTTATGAAGTAGGTTAAAATATATAGGTTTCTCCAATGTAAATTCTACACCCATAGAAACTCCAAAATATACTGCAGTGCTCAAACCCAAATATTCAATGGCCCACTTGCGCAGCTTCACTTAGCCCTGGACTAGTCCCGTGCTAACTTCATAAATTCTCGGGATGCGACTTGCACTGACACAAAAACGAGTTTAGCCCCGGGCTGCATTTGAATGTTTAGTCATAATAATTACTTAGTCCAGATTCACAAAACTTGGCTTGCTAGATTCCTTTGTATTCGTGCAAGTGGGCTTTAGTCCCGAATCACCTGGTCTCGTATCTCCCTATAGTCAAACGAATACTGGTCGATGGAGTGTATGGCCGGTGTTAGGACAGCAGTCCAGTTTTCCTTGATGCGCTGGAGTAGCGGTCGCATCCAATCGATCCCTCCCTCGCAGTGAGAGTCGAGGAACACCAAGACCTCGCCCCGAGCCAGCTTGGCGCCTTGGAGCCGAGCGCGCGGGATCCCTATGCTATCTATCAGGCTTAAAACGTCAGAAAACTGTAAACGGTTCTCCATTGGTACAGGATTAAAATTTTGTACCTTGATGATACTTCCTCCAATTTATGTATTACATTATTAAATTCCCCGTATAATATCCATCTCCCCAAAACACCCCAAAAGTCTCCCACATCCCCAAAACACCCCAATCTCTCTTATCCTCAAGACTCTCTCTCATTCCCAAAACTCTTCAAAAGTATCTCCCATCCCCCAAACTTTTTCCCATCCCCAAGTCTTTCTCAACTCCAAAACACCCTTGACTCCGAAGTATTTGACACAACTAAACAGAGAAAACAAAACAATAGTGTCACAAGGAACCCATCTCAGCATAAATGCTGCGTGTCTTACGACACTATGGCTGGTTTTCAGATAGACCCCTTTAATTCAAAACTGATAAGTAACGGGTGTCTCAGTAAGAGTGCACTTTTTAAATTTAGAATCATTTTTTTCCATTGCAAGTGGCAACTCTGAAATTTTACAGCTGTCACCTATGTATATTCCGATTATTAAAAATATCACCAGGACGGCGCCACCTGCCACACCGCGCATGAAACAGTCGACTTATTGCAGCAACGATTTTCAGAACATAATTATCTCACGAAATTCTGATGTCAACTGGCCACCAAGATCGTGCGATTTAACGCCGCGCGATTTTTTTCTTTGAGGTTTTGTGAAATGTCAGGTTTATGCGAATAAACCAGAAACAATTCTTGAGCTCAAATCAGAGATCCAATGCGTCATCGGTCAGATACAGCCACATCTCTGTGTAAAAGTCATGAAAAATTTAATGAAAAGATTAATGGCCTTTCATCAAAGCCGTGGGGGGCATTTGCTGGATATTTAATCCATACTTAATCGGAACATGTCTTCTTTACAATCTAATAAAAATATCACAACTCTCTCATAACATACGTGTTTTTATTCTAAAATGGAAAAGTGAACTCTCACTGAGACACCCTTTATTGGATTTTTTTTACAATGGACCTGCATGCCAATATCCTGATATTCAAAGGTCTGGTCCACAATGGTGTCTATGAGCGGTACGAGGACAGCTGTCCGCTCTTCCTTGATCCGCTGGAGCAGTGGCCTGAGCCAGCCGATTAAAACCTCGCAGTGAGAGTCAAGGAACACTAGAACTTCGCTCCGAGCCCATCTGGCACCTTCGAGCCGCGCGCGCGGTATCCCTATACTATACATAAGAGTCTTTTTCATATCTCACTGACAAGTGTCGCACGAGACGATATGAGGCACATTTCAGTTAAAACAAGCCTAAGACAGTAAAACATCAACTTGGTTGTAATGGGTCATGTCAAAGATGCCACGGTCAGAAGTGGGATTCGATTCAGCTGTGTTCGGTATACAGTACTAATTCCAAACGGCAGTACTTATAATATTCAATATCGCCTGCTTGACAATCTGACCATTCATTCGGGTTGACATTTCCTACCCCTTGCCTTTTTAACTGTATCATACCTATAGAAATAGAATACAATAATCATGCCATAATAATAGATTAGATATGCAGGTTTAGACCGAGTTCAGATTAGTGACTTTAGTGTTACTTTCATAACCAACATCTTCCAAATTTTCTGCAAGTATTTTTGCCACATACATATTTTACCGCAGTCTGAATACTCTTACATGATATGACAATTTCCTCTCATTACAATTTGGAACAGCAAATCTGAAATGTGAACTATGATTGGAAAACGAATAAAAATAGCGAAGCGTTGGAATGTCACTAATCCAGACCCAGTTTTTTTTCTGCTATGAAATATACATAACTATTGAGGCAACTCACCGATCAGGCAGTCTGAGGATCCTAATCAGGTCAGGTGGTAGTCTCGTTCGCACATAGTGGCTCAGCTTTCCTTTGAGCTCCGGTAAAGTTGAGTTGTCGTCCACTAAGATTATCTCCTTCAGGTAGACAAGTGGGGAGTTCGGGTCTTGGCCGGGGTAACCTAGGGAGGGATGATGGGGTCACTACTGTTCATGTTATACATCTAGATAGAAATAAATCAACCATAACAAATATGCGAAAGTATGTCTGTATCTATTTGTTTGATGCATTTTATTAATGATGTGGATGAAATTTGACGAGGAAATACTACACATTTTAACCCAGAATATGTGGGAAACTTGGGAAGCGCAGTTATTAATCATAAACTAGGCAAAAAAATGCAAAAAAATAATGTTCCCTCTGCGGGTGCATGGGCCCCACTGAAGTGAGAATTTTTTACCCTTCTCTTTTCTGTGATGGGCCCTAATCCAATTCCTAATTCACCAAAATTCACTGGGCCAGCATGGTGATTAGGGCCCATCTTTTCTCTCTCTCTCTCACTGAGAGAACGCCTGTGTCCCAGCAGTGGGAACATGATAGGCTGATAATGATGAATGATGAAATAAACGTAAGGTATAAAAAAACCGATATGCTAGGCTTTCATACATGTTGACAGTCCTGGATTTGTCAATAGGCCATAAAAGCCGCGGCCTAGGGGCGGCAGCGCCCTAGGGACGGCAGATTTTAGAGGAAGCTCAAAAAATATTATTTTATAAAGGTACATGGGGCGGCGGAAATAAAGTGGCACTCGTAAAAAATATAAACCCGGCACTGCATGTTGATGTCCTCGCAATATCTTTCCTGATAAAGATCTGTGGTAGCACTAAACTCACCTAGTTTCATAGTCCGTCCCTTGCTATCCATATAGTTGGCTTGCTGGAACCACTTGTTGGTGCGCCTACAGCTGTTGATCACGGACCAGATGGTGCGAATCACTACGGAGTATGGCTCGTTGTGGAAGATAAGGATCACTGATGCTGAGGGCAGCTCCGCGTCGTATGTCACTCGCTTGCACGCTGGATTGCGATGATCTGCAAATTGAAAGAATAAATGGATTTTTTGGCGCTGACGTAAAAAAAAAACGTACATGGAGGTGAAAACGCTGACAGAAGACCGTCAAGCCTGGAAGTTACTCCACCGACAGGAGCTACGCTCTTAAATGTTGAATGAACCCTAAGGGTAAAACGGGACCCTATTACTAATACTCCGCTGTCCGTCCGTCTGTCACCAGGCTGTATCTCATCAACCGTGATAGACAGTAGAAACTTTCACAGATGATGTATTTCTGTTGCCGCTATAAGAAAAAATTCAAAAAAATAGAATAAAGGGGTCTCCCATACAACAAACGTGATTTTTTTGCTCGATATTGATAATGGCAACAGGTAGACGCTTGAAATTCACAGAATATTGAGTTATATCATTCATTTTAAAAATAAATATTTAAAATAAAATTAATATTTAAGGGGGCTCCCATACAACAAACGTGATTTTTTTGCCGTTTTTGTAGATAATGGAGCGGAACCCTTCGTGCGCGAGTCCGACTCGCACTTGGCCGGTTTTATTTATTATTTCCTTACTCCTTCCTCCGTACTTTGGCATCAAGCAAAGGTACTCTTAAAGACTTAGAGTATAGTATGTAACTACCTATGGAGCGAATTGGTTTCTTCTATCTAGGCAAGCGTGCTTCATTGTAGACCGCATCATCGCTCAACATCAGGCAAGTTGGCGGTTTATTACAGAATATAAAAATAAAATAAAAGCGAGTTGAAATTTAATAAATACACAATTTCATTTACTTGGATGACATATTTTTTTCAGTTATTTTAACTTAAAAACCAAACTACTAAAACGATTTTGATGAAATTTATATGGGACCACCTCTGAAGTATAACCTACTAAACAAAGCAGGAATCATCAAAGTCAATTCATAATTGGCGGAGGAATCGGTGAACATACATTAATAAAAAAAAACAGCGGAACATAGATCCTCCTGCTTTTTTAAAGTCGGTTATAAAAAGATTGTTATGGAAATACACACATTTTGCACTCTCTAGTGCAATATGTAATGAGTAATTATTACTCTCATACCATGAAAGTGGGCGATACTGTGTAGTAAAACTTATTTTTCCTGAAGATAATCAACCAGTACCTTTATTTATTTATTTGCGGGAAATCTTCCAAAGATACCCGGCTGCATTGGGTGCAGCCAGGGTGGGGTGTTATGTGAGATTATAGCCACTAAACTTCACTATTTAAGGACTATAATTATATATACCTACTATGCTGTTTATGTTAAGTTGCTGTTACAAAATAAATATTTCTTTCTTTCGTCTTTCTTTCTAAAACCCCTCCCCGGTCATCATTATCAGCCATAAGACGACCACTGCTGAACATAGGCCTCCCCCTTTAACCTCCACACTGAACGACATCCTGCCATCTGCATCCACTGGATGCCCGCGACTCTCATGATGTCGTCGGTCCATCTAGTGGGAGGCCTACTTACGCTACGTCTTCCGGTCCTCCCCGGTGATCAGCCTTAATGCTTAAGGCTCCGCGATCTACAGAGGAACGCACCGGAGCACTGCGCTATGTCTCCTCCCGAGACAACTGTGTGTTGTCTCAGCATCTCCACTCGCGACAAAGTTGGTCACACAACGTTCCCCAACTTTGACCATCCCGAGCCCGGAGGTCCCCTTTTAGAGCCCCTAACTCATACTTTCTTATCTTATTGGATACTAGCTAATCACAGACATTGTACTGTCAAAATTTAAATAAATTTGTTAGGTTTAGCCAGGTCTAAGTACTGCACAAAAAGTCTAACAAAAATAAAACCGCCCAAGTGAGAGTAGGGCTCGCACACTAAGGGTTACCACCACATAAATTTTTAACTACTAACTGTATAAAAAAGTAGTGCAAAAACTAAAAAAAACACGCTTTAAAATCGCTAATCCTTAAAGATCCTGGTATGGATAATGGAAGAAAATATAAAAATTATTACATTGTCATCGGTCCTTGATAAGTGTGCAAAGTTTCAAATCAATCCGTCATTTTGAAAGGGGTGAAAATTATGTTCAAAGATTCCATTACATTGATACATACCAAGCTTATAAAAGCGTGGTTAAAAGACAACATTATTCCCAGGCGGTCACCCATGTAAGTACTGACCGCCCCCTACATTGCTTAACACGGTAATGAAGACTTGGCGATTATTTATTACTTTTTGTTTTACTTATTAGTATGTACTAATATCATGCCAACAATCAAAACTATGTTTAGAGAACAAGCTACTTATATACAAAACTATCCTAAAACCTGTGTGGACTTATGGAATCGAGCTCTGGGGAACGGCTTCAAAAACCAACCTAAGCATTCTACAAAGATTTCAGTCAAAAGTGCTACGGATGATAACCAACGCTCCCTGGTATGTCACAAATGAGACGCTACACAAGGACCTGGAAATGCCCACAGTGGAAGAAGAAATAAGAAATAACGCCCTAACTTATCAAAAACGACTGCAAAATCATCCAAATGAACTAGCAAAGATGTTGATATCAAGAAGGCCTCCAAGGAGACTTAAAAGAAAGATACCCCAAGACCTAACAAAATAAGAAAAATTATGAGGATGGATGCGTCAATGGGCGTATTCCACACAAGACGCGTCACTTAAGACAACAGTTCAAAATAAAGCTTATTGTCTTCAAAAGACAGATTGCTTTAAAAAAGGAATAAAAAATAAATAAAAAAATATCATGCCAAGTTTAACGCTTGTACGTATTTTGGTTGGCACCCAGGTACATAAAAGCCTGCCGATTATCTTTTAGATACTCAAGTACGCACTTAACCTAATGGAAGTTTCAGGAAAACTGGTTTTGTAATTATTCTTATCAAGGATGTATAAATTACAAACAAGTGACTTTCAAATGAACTTAATTTATTACAAATAGGACACTTGAATAAATATGTTAAATTTATTACAATTACTTAAATTATATTACTCAACAGTTTTATTGCATAATTACATTCTGCATTATTTACAATATATTCTATCTATTTGCTACAATTTTGAATATTAAGTAAATATTAATATTAATAAATTAACATCTGGTCCTATATTACCTACTTTTATTACACCATAAGGTCAAATTAAGGTCCACTTTTCTCACTTTTAGTAATTTTTGTCATTCTAGTTTCTCTACTTCCATCTGTATCTTTTGATTGAGTTGACTTAGAAGTTTGATTTTTTACAGCTCCAAGGAATTGCAGACCTGAGTATCAGACATTGACTTCAACTTGATACCTCTACGTGTCTACGTGTTCCTGAGCAGAGGGTCTTGACAGAGAAACAGACAGAAAGACGGACAACGAAATGAACCTTATGGGTTCCTTTTTTCATTTTGTGGTATGGAACCTTTAAAATTAAAATAGCTACTTTTGTTGAGCATTTTGTACTATACTCAACATTAATGTTTTTGTAAATCAATGTTTGTACTAATTTTATTATACTCTAGTCTACATAAAAAATTATATTTTACATTTATAGCTCACTAGGACTTCTTGTATCGGGGATACCACGGAAGACCGATGAAGACATGGACAGCTAACCCACGCCCAAAGCAAACATTCAAATTGATTATTCAGACATCTGCCTGGTTGGGAATCGAACCCGAGACCTGGATATAAGACATGCTACCACTGAGCCATACCAGTCATCATGATAATCTGGATATAGCAACGCAAAGGGACTAACGACGCTACGTCATACTAACTGAATGTTGTTATAATCAGATTTTGGTATATACATATTTGCAATGCAATTGAACTAACACCATTCAAACAATGTAAGTTACAAAGTAACACGCACTACTGAAATAATGACTAGTTTCATGCTTCAGTAACTATTCAATATGTACCAGTTTCTGATCATCTTTAATTTACTCTCAAAATACATTGTTCTATAATACACCATTTATGGTTTTATTTTGACTGGCTTTTTATATTTTTTGCTGGCCATTGTTTCAAGAATATAACAGAATTAACAGTTTGTATCACGGAATATTAAAAATCTAGCTGGTAGTTTACCTTTGAGAGATCTGTTGTAGGAGATCCTGTCGCTTAAATATACGTTCATGGCCAGTTTCTTCTCGGACTCTTCACCCCTCTTCTTGTCTTCACCCGTCAGGTAGGCAGCTACTCCACCTTCCCCTAAACCAGGCACAATTCTGGCCTCATCTTCCAGGATTTGCCTTTCGAAATCTGCCTCTTCAGGGTCTGAGAACGCCGACGTCCCACGTTTCCCACCACGCCATTGTTCGAACAAAGCTAGCACAGCTATTACTAATACTAAAAGTAATGTTACTTTTGCCGCATGGAAGCACTTTCGCGTAGGAAAATATACCATTTTCTATTTATTTTCACAACACAGCCGACAAAGCGGCATACTCTATACGCGTCCGGCGATTGACTGACTTTGACATTCAATTTGACAGATGAAGTTTGTTTTTGTTTACATTTTGTCGTTTTAATAACAGGAAGGCAAATGTAAACATGGTCATTCTGCCTAATCTAGATGGGAAGTAGATTCTTTTTTCTTTTCGAAAATACCGTGCACGATAATAAAAGAGCAAGATTTACTGACAGACATGGTAAATTCATCAAGCATGTATCTGTAATCATATAATATGGAATAGCTGACATATAATTTCACGTTTTAAGGGTTGGACCATATTAAAACCTGCCTACAATGACCCCCTTTCTTTTCGACTTAGTACCTGATATTTCTGTGGACCTTGTTATTTTATTCCATGATATCGGGGTACATCAGGTATAGCTAGATAAAATAATTCACGCAGTTTAAAAAACACTCTTCAAAATCGCTAATCCTAAAGATCCTGTTAAGGATAATGAGACAAACTATTTATATTATTGCATTGTCATCGGTCCTTGATAAGTGTGCAAAGTTTCAAAACTATCCATTGTTTTGAAAGGGGTGAAAATCACATTCAAAGATTTCGTTACATAGATACATACCAAGCTAATAAAAGCGTGTTAAAATACCAGATAACACATAAAATAATACTACAAACAATTTGTATAAAATACTGTTTATTCAATACACATTTTGATTGCACACAAAATATTAAAATAAATTAGTTTAGTGGAATGTAAACAATCACTGACATCAGACATAATTATAAAAACATTCATACATCCTGTATATCGCTCGCGCATTTCAACTTCAACGAGTAAAGAAAACAGATTACATATGCCCAAAATATTTAAATTTTGTTTCAAAAAAGTTTTCAAACCTAAAACCCCCTTGAACAAAAAAAAAATACTGTGGTAGTACGTAAGTAATGGGTTACGCGGAAACGGTATACTCAGCCGAAAGGGGTCCATATTACCCATCCTTATGATCAACTTTTACTATGGGACCAACTCTCAAATCGGTAATCCATTGAAAACGGTCTTATCACTTGTCAAATAGTATGAAACAGCTAATTTAAGGTGAAACGTTTCACGTTTGGCGGGAAAATCAAATTTCAAACAGTTTTTTGTCCTTGTAGCTAGGACGGGTAATTATTGTGAAATGGCATAGTGTTCGCGAAAATTGTTGGTCGTTCTTTACATTATCATGTACAGCTATTAATCAGTTACTCACCACACTCACAACTCACAATATTACTTACATTTGGCAATAAACCGTTTGAAACAGCATAAATTTGTTTATTGACAAATGTATGTAATAATGTGCATTGGAGATAAATAACTTTACGCGAGTTTGTAAAGAATAATAATCAATTTTCGCAAACATCATTATCGTTTACAATAATTACTCGGCCTAGCTACAAGAACAAAAAAAACTGTTTGAAATTTGAACTTCCCGCCAAAATGAAACATTTCACCTTAATGTTTTTTTCGCGATTTCAGGATTGCTCCCATTGTAAAAGTTGTTTGAACTTTGATAATATATAGTTTGATCTTTGATAATATATAGTTTGACCTTTGATAATACATATATAGTTTGATCTTTGATAATATATAAATTTGATGTTTGATAATAAATAGTTTGATCTTTGATAGTATATATAGCTTTTAAACTCAAACTAGTACCGAAAAAAGTCTGCCAAAAACTGAAGGGGGCGAGGTAAACACGTATTGCACACACTGACATATTCTTACTAGTTCTACAAACGCACACTTCAATATTGAGCGCACACAACTGCAAACGATGTGATTAAAATGTATACGAATGGACGACCGAGGGGGTGAAAGTGCTAAAGTGGAAACTGTAGGTATAACGCTTCCATTTATTTATTTATTCTGAGGTAATGCTGGATACTACGCACCCCTTTCGGCGTAGCTTTTTAGGACACCCTTTCCGCATAACCCTGTAAATATTATGTATAAATATTCACGTATTTTACGTAAGTTTTTTACATCAAATATAATTATAAAAACATAAATAAAATAAAAAACTTAAAAACTAGGGTGCCGCCGGCTGCGGGGCAGGGCCCAAGCTACCGGTGGTTAGGGCTGCAGAGTGAGGAACCTCCTGACAATGCGGGACGTGTCCAGGATGACCGCCTTCTGCATCTGACCCTTGACCCAAACGTCTAGCGAGAGCCTCTTAAGGTGGTGGTCGAGGCTCTTCGCTATAAGGCCGTTCACCGATACAACTATCGGGACAATGATCGTCAAGTCAACATCCCACATGGCGTTAACCTCGTGAGCCAACTACTCTAGGTACTTGCTGAGTTTGTAAATATTTATATTATTAATTTCATTAAATGTTAAGTACATTTTCACATATTGTGATATTCTTATTTAATATTATATAAATATATTTAGGCATATTTTTTTTTACTATACGCGTATAGACTGTACTGTACTAAGCCGAAAGGAGGTCATTGTACTCATCATTATGACCAACTTTTATATTTCCATAGAAAATGGTCATTAACAGTAAATAAATAAATAAAATAAATATGTGTGACATTATTGCACACATGGTCATCTGACCCCAAACTAAGCAGAGCTTGTAATATGGCTGCCAGAGACTGATATACATACATAATATATATTTTTAAATACATACTTAAATAGATATTAACACCCAGACATAGAACAAACACAAATGTTCATCACACAAATGTTTGTCCTAGATGGGAATCGAACCCACGCCCCCAAGCACAGAAAGTAGGATCACTACCAACTGAGCCACCGAGGCAGTCAAAAATATAATAATAAATATCTGGGACATTATTGCACACACGGTCATCTGACCCCAAACTAAGCAAAGCTTGTAATATGGCTGCCAGAGACTGATATACATACATATATATTTTTAAATACATACTTAAATAGATATTAACACCCAGACATAGAACAAACACAAATGTTTGTCCTAGATGGGAATCGAACCCACGCCCCCAAGCACAGAAAGCAGGTTCACTACTAACTGAGCCACCGGGGCAGTCATCAGTCAGTATTTGACACTCGACAGAATATATGGAATAGCTGTTTTTTTTTTGCGATTTCTGGTTTGTTCCCACAGTAGAAGTTGCTCATAAGTACCTGACTGTTTTCTGTTTGTAATTTTTATTTCTTGTGTACGTACACAATAAAGAGTTTCTATCTATCTATCTCAGAGGTTCCCAAAGTGGTCCAGGGGTCCACGGGAGACTCGACAGGGGCAGTGGCGTAGCTATCGGAAGGCTAGGCGGTGCCGTGCACCAGGGCCCCCAAGCTCAGGTGGCCCTTGGGCCCTGATCAGCAAACCTCAAACTGAACTTGCAAATTTTTTGCCCTTTACACACGTACATGTAGTAAGTAGCTTTGACCACAATAAAGAGCTGATGATAAAGTAGCTTTGTACCTTTAAATAATTACTAGATAAATCCTAACCCACTTTAGATAGGGCCCCATTTTTTTGCACCAGGGCCTTTGGTTACCTAGCTACGGCCACTGGACGGGGGTCTACATTTTTATCGAGTTTTGTTGAGATTGGTCTATGAGAAAAAAGTCTGGGAACCTCTGATCTATCTAGTACCTGCTTTCGGCTTAATTCAGTCCATATGGGTAACCCTGTCTATTTCACTAAGCCAGTTATTAAAATAAAACGCTTGTCCTGTATCCTGTTTTCACTGAGACCTACATTTTTCTTTAAACATGGCGTCTAACGAACTCATCTGCACTTTCGAGAGCTTAGCACCTTTCATATCTAACACCTTGTGAAACTCTGCAATAGTGCATTCTGGCAATAACTGAACGAACTGCGAGACAAAACCTTCCAAATTGTTCCCTAAAGGTGCCATTACTAATTTTAATATCATCTCGGCTTTTGTCATCAGTTTTATGACGACTTTTGTAAAGGTCGCTGGGGCCGGACGTTTCACCTCAGACCCGATAGAAGGGAGTTCCAGCAATGCTGTCTTTAACATATGCGTATCAAGTAATAACTGTTCGGAACCAACAGTCGAAATTGGCTTACACTTATAAATATTTTGAATGAATTTTGGTATGAAGGAGTTCGCAAATCTGATACAGAACTGCGTGAAGTACTTTCTAGAAGACGATAAGTAATCTCTCAAGTTTGGTACAGTGTTTTTTAGGTGCATGATTATTTGAGTGATGTAAGAACTCTGATCGCCGACGTTTTCGAAGTTTAGCCAAGATATTTTCGTCATAGCCTGTAATGCAGGGTCGCAAGCTAACTCTAAATCTGTTACTAGCATCTGTATGCAGTTAGATATGAGTTTATGGAATAAGTCCTGTTCGGGTGCGAGGTCTATTTTGTCTGCGAGTCCGGGAGCGACTTTTTCTTTCAACTTTTGTTCGAG
Organism: Agriopis leucophaearia; assembly: GCA_949125355.1. Classification (NCBI taxonomy): domain Eukaryota; kingdom Metazoa; phylum Arthropoda; class Insecta; order Lepidoptera; family Geometridae; genus Agriopis; species Agriopis leucophaearia. The sequence goes on from OX421289.1 coordinate 4,420,195, forward strand.
ATGAATGGTCGTCTCGAGGCAATATTCCGATGTTGTGATAACGCTTGTGATTTTTGAGACTTCCTGTTTTGAGTACCTGTGGAAGACATTGTTCATTGACAGAAGATTATTTTTGATAACATTTTTGTTTGCAACGTTGCTTATAAGTTGATGTAACCTTGTAAAGGGGTAATGCGTTTGCTAGACGCTTTACAAAGTTATGTCTCTTCATTAAAAGACAACTTTGTTCTTATCAAAGTTATGTGTCTTTGTATAAGCTGTCAAAAAGAGTTTAACATAATGGATAGACTATATCTAAATAAATGCCTGTGACTTTGTACGCGTAAGGCTCGGCCTTCGCCCTCGCCAATAGAAGTTCGTAAGTAATGGTTTGGGGCCTGTAAAGGTTCTAGCTGATTAATTAATTGCAGGATGTGTCCTAATTATTATTTATTATTTCATAGAAAACCTGATCATAAATAGAGCCCATCAACGAAAACAAAATAAAAAAATAATTAATATAATTAAAATTAATTATTTTAATTTCATGCTAGAGAGAGAGCGCACTTTAGCAAGTTATGACGTCAAGCTGCACGCACGCTAGCCTGAGGCTGAATGGGGTTGAGTGAGGTAGCCCTACTTGGAGGAATAATGCTTGATCACTAGGTCACCTTGTATCATTCCCATGTTCGTCCCGGAGTAACGTGTGATCATTGGTGACGAGGCTGGGCAGCCAGTCAGAGGCCGAATGGCGTTGAGTGAGAAAGCCCTGCTTGGAGGAAGGAGGAATAATGTTGTATGACTAGGTCACCTTGTATCATTCCCATGTTCGTCCCGGAGTAATGTGTGCAGGTTGGTGACGAGGCTGGGCACATTTAGTGAGAGGCCGGTGGGCGTCGAGCGAGGTAGTGCTGCTTGCAGGACTGATCCTGCGTACTCTCTGAGGTATTTTTGGAATACGCCAGCTAGCTCTGCAAGGATAAATTAAAATGATTTATTACAAACCAGCGCTGTTGCCCGCGACTTCGTACGCGTAGATTTTCATATAAACTTTCAACCCTTTTTTCCTACCTTAATCCGGCCCTTACGCAAAATAACATAGCCTATACTTCAATCTAATGACACAGGGTGTCTTAAAATAAGCAGCTGAACACGTTAAGACAGTTTTTAGAATTTTCGTCTATTTGTTTGTGCGCGAATATCCACTGGACGGATTTAAATGCGCTTTTCACGAATATGCTTAGCTATGACTAAACGTAGAAGTAGACGAAGAGTATGTTATTTTGCGGAAGGGAAGAAAAAGGGTTGAAAGTTAATATGAAAATCTACACGTACGAAGTCGCGGGCAACAGCACTAATCCCCACTAAATCAGGTAAAATATAGTGTAACAACTGATGGCCTTATCGCTACAAACAATCTCTTCCAGGCAACCTTAGGATGGAAAGGTTTACTAAAGTCTTACCCAGCATTGGTTCTCCTTGCGTTAACCTCGCGCATTGTACTAGGCACTTCTTGTATAGTAGGAAGAGATCAGCGCACGATGAGATGACGGCGCCTTCGCCAACCGCTGCGGCTGTCGCGGCACCTGCTGACGACTTCGCATCCTGGGGAGACACATAACAATATAACTATCAATATGAATAAACGACTCCATAAAAATTACAGAACTGGACCAAATTGAAATGGGACCACACGGGAAACACCAGCTTTTAAATAAAAAAAGAATCATCATAATCAATTCACCCAGTCGACTGGGGTAACAAACAAGGAAAAACAATATTTTCCTCTATCCTTCCAATCCTCTTTTTTGGAAGTCGGTTAAAAATCGGTTCACCCAGTCGTAACTTCTGAGGTACTTCTTATTTGTTTTTCTGCACACATGGTCCCCCCAAACTAAGCAAAGCTTGTAGTATTGCTGCCAAATATATGTTATTTTTAATTACATACATAAATAGATATTAAAACCCAGATATAGCCCCATATGGTACTGAGACATGGTCCTTAACTGTTGACTTTTTGGAAAAACTCAAGAGTCACACAATGGGCAATGGAAAGAGTTGGGAAGCTGAGGGTTTTGCGCGATAGAATCCGGAACGTGAATATTCGCCAAAGAACCAGAGTCACCTATTAAAATTTGCAAGTTTAAGTGGCAATGGGAAGATCACATCGCTCGAAGAACCGATGGGGAAGAATGGTTCTTGAGTGGCTACTACGGGAACCGGAAGACACAGCGTAGGTAGGCCTCCCACTAGATGGACCGACGACATTGGGAGTCGCGGGCATCCAGTGGATGCAAATGGCAGGATGTCGCTCAGTGTGGAGGTTAAAAGGGAAGGCCTATTTTCAGCAGTGGACGTCTTCTGGTGATGATGATAACCCAGATATAGATCAAGCGTAACTATTGTTGTACGGCATAATGATTCTTATATGGCGTAACGATTGTAGCATGTCGTAACGATTGTTACATAGCGTAACTATTGTTGCATGGCGTAACGATTGTTGTATGACGTAGCTATTGTTGCATGGCGTAACTATTGTTGCATGGCGTAACGTATGGCGTAACGATTGTTGCATGGCGAACATTGCAAGTACATCATTGGGAACTGACCTGTATAAAGTTATCCATGAGTGCGCGCAGGTTTGCGTCCAAGCTGTTGATGTATAGAGACAGGTAGGGCTCGAAACATGATCCAATACGGCCTGCCCAGGGTGAGCCACTGCTTCCGCCAACCGGAATATCTTCAGAGGTCACCTACAAGTTGACAAAGAAAAGAAGCCTTGTTGAACTGTCTTTGCAATCAATCTAAGCGCTTGTGGCGCCATCTATAACTCTTGTAATCTTTTTTTTTAAGTAAAATTTCTTTAGGCGCTTTGAGCACTTTTTGGGTGAACAAAAATCATAGAACTCGTGTCATCGTCACGCTGTCACAGAATACATAATACACAGTTTTTTTAAAACAGCTTCATCTCAATTTCACCGTTATATCAAGTGTAAAAGCTTAATAAAAATGTTTTTTCACAAAGTCGGACTCAAAACTTACATCTTTGCCGTCATCCTCGAAGTTATTTTGCTTGTCGGTGGGGCTCGCCACTTCAGCGCCTAGATCCGTACCTGAAACACGGTTTCCAACAATCAAAGAAAGTGCCTACGAAATATCATTTGCGAAGGAAAAAAAACGGGACCCTATTACTAAGACTCCGCTGTCCGTCTGTCTGTCCGTTTTTCACCAGGCTGTATGTCATGAATCGTGATAGTTAGACAGATGATGTATTTCTGTTGCTTCTATAACGAAAAACAGAATAAAATTAATATTTAAGGGGGCTCCCATACAAAACAACAGACATGATTTTTTGCCGTTTTTATAGATAATGATACGGAACCCTTTGTGCGCGAGTCTGACTCGCACTTGGCCGGTTTTTATAATTTTAAGCTAATCATGGATGTAGACAACTAGGAAATCGGCCCATTACCATCCATACATGGTGGACTTTCCTTGAATATGTAACATACGTTTCGATTCTGCGTTTCTAATCCATACGCCCAAGGATTGTAACAACTTGCCAGCTTCCTTGTTTCCTGAGAAATATAATCTGGACCTTTCCAAGGCAAGAGTGAATAGATATCTTCTAAGTCTGCGTGCTTCATCTTTGACCACATCGTCGCTTACAGGCGAATTGGAGGTCAAACGCGGACTGTGAATAAGTCCGAAAAAAAAAACAACAACTAATTGAAAAAAAACACATCAGTCATAGGACTGCACGTCAGAAGTGAAACCTTAAGTAGTAATACACCTATTCTACAAGAGGTGGCGCTGTTTTAAAATACACGGTACAGCGTGACGATGACGCGAGTTCCATGATTTTTATTCACCCAAACGTGCTCAACGCGCCTAAAGAAGTTTTCACTTCAATAAGACAAACTTAACCTAGAATGACCTAAAAATGCTAAAAGTGCATGCACACACCTACACACACCCTCGATACCATACACTCATACTCGCAATTCACAATCATACACCCACACACACACACACACACACCTTAAGTAGTATTTATAAGTCTCTCTGTCTATCATGAAATTAAAATACTTGTAATTTTATTATTGAAACTGACGTGGTTTTCACACATTTTATTTATGTTACACGGGAATTACTCACGTAAGATTAAGCCGGTTACTCCGACTATAGTTTCAACCGCATTAGACGGCCTTTTTCAAGGTGAATGCACGCGCGCGGCTGCGTCTCGCTTGGCTTAATCTTACGTGAGTAATTCCCGTGTAACATAAATAAAAATACTTGTAACTTATTTTTGAATAAATTTAAATTTTGTTTTCGTTGATGGGTTCTATTTATGATCCGATTTTATATGAGTTAATACTTTTTTCCCCGGACCCGGGTATGTCCTAAAACTGCGACCAGAACCACCGGAGTATGGGCAGCAGCGTCCTGATAGTACACGGTGAACGTACTGCAATCCCCAAGCCGCCTGCCAAGCGTGGGGATTATGGCAACACCCCTCTCTATGAGGGAGGCCTTGTCCAACAGTGGACGTTAATTGGCTGATGTGTGATGTGAATACTTTTTTTAGGACATATGCCTGTTATCCTAGAAATAATAAAATAGTAGTGTGCGTACCCACGAACCGCTTGTGCAGTAATAGTTCAAAGTTGTACGTCTTCTGTATGGCGTGGAGAAGGAGTTTGACGTCCACCTCGTTGCGCCGAGATAACATTATGGAGCTGAGCTCTGTGCAGGTCATCTGGAAATAAACAGAAATAAGAAACACACAGAGTGGCGACTACTTCTCGATGTCAGGCACACAGAAAAGAGAAGTAAATAGAACGGAAATGAGAAGGAAACTCTGTCGCCAGATATTGTGACAGATATGTGATTGATCATTCTTATTTATGTCAACACGCGTCACAGTTGCTGACACAGTTGCTAGGGGTTTATATGGGTGCAAGTGGCTACAACAAATTTCTTAAAAAATGCCTTGACATTTATTTTTTTCAGTGGTTGGGCCCAACAGAATACCAGCGCTGGTTTTTTTTTTTTAATGCTTAGATAGGCTTGCGTTTGGCCGCCAACTCGCCTGATGTTAAGCGATGATGCGGTCTACGATGGAGCACGCTTGCCTAGAAGCCGATTCACTCGTGATTTGAAGACACCTAGATTGTAACTATCGGGAACAACCATTCAGGCAGCGCATTCCACAGACCAGCAGTACGCACAATAAAAGTGGAATCAAAGCGCTGGTTGTGTACAACCAACAACATGCTGAGTTGGGGTGTGCGGTAACATGTACTATGTTCGTCTGTACCTATGTATATTTTTTGTGTATGTTCATTCGATATTTTCGCCAATTGTGAACCGATATCATAAATTCTTCTTTAGTTCGAAAGGGTATACTCCCGAGATGGTCCCATTACCATCGAGTCGGGATCTGATGATGGAATCTCAAGGAAATCTAGGAAAAACTAACTAACTAATAAAATCTTAGAAGTCAATGTTTGACCCATTGGCGCCATTGATGCGAGTAGTAGGCTACAACTGATTGCTCGAACTTGAAATGTCACTTGAGACACGCGTAGCGACACTAGACGCGAGACAGCCATACGCACTCGCACAGGTGCGAGGGAGACAGACATACCTCACAGAACCTCATGGCGATGAGTTCGCTGAGTCTCCAGTGGTGCGGGAATACGGCTCCCAGCGATTGCTCGAACGTGAGAAGATGTCGCTTGAGCCACGCGTAGCGACGTTCGATGTGTGACAACCATGCACACTCTTGCTCCGGTGAGAATAGGTGAGAGTACTCCTGGGAACAGAGAGAGAGAACATAAAATATAGATGTCAGCTTATAGGTGTAAAGGAAACGCTCCCGAACGATGACAGCCTAGGTAATCATCATTCATCATCATCATTTCAGCTATAGAACGTTAACTTTTTTTAATTTTTTTTATTAGAAATAGGCTCGCGTTTGACCGCCAACTCGCCTGATGTTAAGCGATGATGCGGTCTGTGATGGAACACGCTTGCCTAGAAGGAACCGATTCACTCGTGATTTGAAGACACCCACTGCTGGACATAGGTCTCCCCCTTTAACCTCCACACTGAACGACATCCTGCTATCTGCATCCACTGGATGCCCGAGACTCTCACAATGTCGTCGGTCCATCTAGTGGGAGGCCTACCTACGCTGCGTCTTCCGGTTCGTGGTCACCACTCAAGAACCTTTCTTCCCCATCGGTTAGCGTTCTACGAGCGATGTGGCCTGCCCATTGCCACTTCAACTTGCAAATTTTAATACCTATATCAGTGACTCCGGTTGTTTGGCGAATATCCACGTTCCGGATTCTATCGCGCAAAGTAACTCCGAGCATAGGTTTCTCGATTGCCCGTTGTGTGACTCCAAGCCTCCTGCCAGTCTTCTCAGATCAGTGCTGTTTTGTTCTCACCACTAAGCTTCATTGTTATCTCACCTGCAATTGCATGTTGATGAACCATTGAAGCAGTTCCTGCTTGACCTTAGGCTCGAGGATGTCTACCACCCCGCAAGCCTCGGCCAGTGTACGGTGAGACACTGTGCTCTTACTGCCCGCTGGGAAAAAGACAAACATGTTTGTAGCTAATACAATGAAACTAACATTAAGAACTAGCTGTAGCCCACGACTTTATATTTGTAGAATTATATATAAACTTTAAACAACTGTTTGCCCCACAGAAAAAATAAATTGTTTAAGGTGAAACGTTTCACTTTGGCGGGAAATTCAAATTTCAAGTTATTTATCTCCAATGCACATTATTAGATACATTTGTCAATAAACAAATTTTTGCTGTTTCAAACGGTTTATTGCCAAATGTAAGTAATATGGTGAGTAACTGATTAATAGCTGTACATGATAATGTAAAGAACGACCAACAATTTTCGCAAACATTATGCCATTTAACAATAATTACCCGGCCTAGCAACAAGTACAAAAAAACTGTTTGAAATTTGATTTTCCCGCCAAAGTGAAACGTTTCACCTTAAATTAGAACAGCTGTCAAGGGATTTTTTGTAAGAAATTTGTTGTAGTCAGTTGCACCCATATACATAGATCAGAGTATATATCGGGAAACCCATATAAACGAAACGTCAGTCATTCGAAATCGGAGTTCGACGCGTTGATCTAAATAAGAATGTTCAATCAAGTTTCTGTCATAATGCCTGGCGACAGATTTTCCTTCGCATTTCCGTTCTATTTCCTTCTCTTTTCTGTGATTTGAGACTTTTTTTCAAAATAGTTTTTTAGCAGACATCGATACAAAGACATAGTTTAGTATGTACCTATCGCCCAGTGGCCCAGCATCAAGCACGGCACATCATGGCCCAGTTACCTGTGAAGGGTTGCTTGAAGTCTGCTAGTATCTGCTGCGCCAGTTGGTTCCGAATGCCGTGGACTCTGTCCCTTAGAGCCGATAGCTCGCGAATGTCCCGGTAAGACTCAAAGTGGCCCATAACCTGCCAGCAAGAAAATGAATAAAATCTACAATGGCTTGCATTAGCAGGTTATATCAATATCTATCGATACATATAATAAAATCGTAGAGATTAAAAAATCTGTAAATGCGAGATGTAAAAAAATAAGCAGCTGAACACATTATGACAGAGTTTAGAATTTTTGTCTGTTTTTTTGTGCGCGCACACATCTCCTAAACCACTGGATGGATTTAATCTATTCGTATAATAAAATTGTAGATATAAAAAATTCTGTAATTACGAGATAACAAAAAAAAAACACACAGGGCGTCTTAAAATAAGCAGCTGAACATGTTAAGACAGTTTTTAGACTTTTTGTCTGATTGCTTGTTTGTGCACGCACATCTCCTAAACCACTGGACGGATTTAAATGCTGTTTACACGAATGTTGTATTTTTTTTTATGTTTGTTACCTCAGACCTTTCGACTGGGTGAACCGATTTGGATGATTATTTTTTTATTTGAGAGCTTCCCGTGTGGTCCCATTTTAATTTGGTCCGTTTCTGAAATTGTTGTGAAGGCGGTTTATATATTGATAATTATACTTGTTGTATGTTTGTAACAAATTAACTCAAAAACTACTGGACCGATTTAAAAAAATATTTTACCATTAGAATGCTACATTATCTTTGAGTAACGTAGGCTATATAACTAGAATGTTTTAAAAAAACACTCTTGAAAAGCCGGGACGGGCGGCTAGTAGAAAATAATATAGAATGTGGTAATAATCATCATCATCATCAATTCAGCCATAGGACGTCCACTGCTGGACATTGGCCTCCCCCATCGATTTCCAAAAGGGCCGGTTGGAAGAGGCCTGCATCCAGCGTTTTCCTGCGGTCTCTTTTAGGTCGTCTCTCCATCTTGTGGGTGAACGTCCTACGCTACGCTTACCGGTCCATGGTCTCCATTCGAGAATCTTTCAGCCCTATCGGCCATCTGTTCTGCGTGCAATTTGCCCTGCCCACTGCCACTTCAACTTGCTAATCCAGTGGGCTATGTCGGTAATATGGTAATAAAAACATTTTGCTAATCTGTCTGACATCCTTACCTCCATAATAGCCTGCATGGGCAGTGCGATCTCCTTGTATTGACGACTCTCAGTCATGGCTTGCAGCTGGTCCACACCACCAGCCAGCATGTGAAGGTGGTTCAGAGCTGTGATGGCAGCTGTCAGGTTAGATTTGGCACAGTCCAGCTGTTTAATCTCAGAAGTGATCTCACGAACCATTGTCTCGCTGCGTTCGGCTTTCTTGTTTATATCTGCTACCTGAGATGTTAATGATTATCTTATTGTTATGTGGACGAAATTGGCACTGGACTGGATTGGAAGAAATGGTGCGCTGAAGAGAAGAGTATATGCTCCACGTAATAGTACCTGATATTTACAACAGACTTCCACAGACGGTCATTATGGAGCATTAATGACCTTCTGTGAATCTTTGAACTCTGCATCTTTCAAAATCAAGTTAAAAAGGTGGCTAATTACGCAAGCTTTTTAAGAATATGGGGAAGAAAGGTTCTTGAGTGGAGACCACAAACCAGAAGACGCAGCGTAGGTAGGCTTCCCACTAGATGGACCGACGACATTGTGTGAGAGTTGCGGGCATCCAGTGGATGCAGATGGCAGGTTGTCGTTCAGTGTGGAGGTTAAAGGGGAGGCCTATGTTCAGCAGTGGACGTCTTCTGGCTGATGATGATTTATGAATATAGTGACTTTTTCAATACTAAGATTGCGCGTAATATAATTGTATAGCAATCCGTAACATTTATTATTTTATATACTTACCAAACTTGTAATTCCTATAATTATCAATAAATATATGTCTAAGTCTATACCTAGCAGTTGGCCGAAAAATGGTTGATGATGAGAATATGTTGTGTTACGGCGGAATAACTAAGAAATAATAAAAAGGCAAAAATTAAAAACAACCCTATTCCCCATAAAACAAACGTACTTTTTTTACGTATTTTTGGAACTGCTCTAATGTAAAAACGTTAATACGTACAAGCGTCAAACTTTGGCATGATTATAGTACACACTCTAAAGTATAATAACAAATAATAAATAATGGCCAAGTGTGAGTCGGTGACAAATTTCTGTTCATTACCAAGTTATAACTGGTAATTTCGTTACTTGGACGACCTTATCATTTCTTTCACCTAATCCAAATGCCACATTTTACTTATTTTGAAGTCGGGTTTTTTAATTGTATTTTGTACTGGTACGGAACCCTCAGTGCGCGAGCCCGACTCGCACTTGGCCGGTTTATTTTGCAATCATCAGCATCACACAATGTCAAATATATATTTTTATGTTAAGATTATCTTGTCCTTTCTTATCTAACTGTCCAGTTAGTTTTTCAACGCATTTATTGATTCTAAGCACATCCTCTGGCTACCTGTTCCAATAGAAAACGATTCTGTTGCTGAGGATGTGGTGTGCAGTGTTGGTCTTTGATGGTGCAGCCCATAGTAGGGTTTGGTGGCGTCTGCTTTATTTTGTCAAAGTCAGTCTTTATTTGCTTGCCAATGGGTTTACAAGGTCTTAAAATATAAAATGTCCATCCATTAACAGCCGTAAGGGGGTGCAAAATTAATAGATTATAAATATGTCAAAAGCATTACATTAATTTATTTTAATAATAATTTATCTACAACCAAAATCATAAGAATAATAACCGGCCAAGTGCGAGTCGCACTCGCGCACAAAGGGTTCCGTACCATTATCTATATAAACGGCAAAAAAACACAGTTTTTTGTATGGGGGCGCCCCTTAAATATTAATTTTATTTTAATTTAATAATTTATTTTTAACGTGAATATATTAACTAAATATTCTGTGAATATTTCAAGCGTCTACCTCTTGCCGTTATCAATATCGAGCGAAAACGAGCAAAAAAATCACGTTTGCTGCATTGGAGCCCCCCCTTAAATATTTATTTTATTCTATTTTTTTGTATTTGTTGTTATAGCGGCAACGGAAATACATCATCTATGAAAATTTCAACTGTCTAACTGTCACGGTTCATGAGATACAGCCTGGTGACAGACAGACGGACGGACAGCGGAACCTTAGTAATAGGGTCCCGTTTTACCCTTTGGGTATGGAACCTTAAAAACAACAGGCAACAATATTGCGTTATCTTTTAGTGCATAGATGCCGAGTAGATTTACTGTGGAAAAGGAAAATTACTTAAATCACACTTCACACTAATATCATATTATTATATGTGAAAGTTTGGATGGATGGATGGGTGGATTTAGATGAAATTTGGAAAATATACATTGCTTAAGTCCTGGATTAACACATAGGCTACTTTTCATCATCATAATAATCACTGAATTTTATCACCACGCGGGTGAAACGTGGGGCGCAGCTATGTTAAAATATACCAGAGGTTCCCAGACATTTTTTTCTCTCATAGACCACTTTCAAAATTTAGCTGGTTCTGGTGGACCCCCTGGAGCTACATTTCTACCATATTCCCAAAACTTGACAAAAACATAGACCCTCGTTGAGTCTCCCGTGGACCCCTGGGACCACTTTGGGAACCTCTGGTCTATACTATAGTAAAAGAGACTGCTCCAAATATCTTTCTCACCTGTAATGCTAGTTCTGCTATGCAGGTTTGAGCTTCCAGCAACGCCGCCTGGCCGGCTTCTCTCTGCTCGGCCTGCGCCCTCACCAACCTTCGAATGTCCTGCTCCACACCTTGTAGTCGGAACTCACATCGCGCCGCTGCACTCTCCACTCCCGACAGAGATTGCTCCGTTGGAAAAATCTTGTTTATGTATGCTACTGCGTCAAACTGTAACAACGTCACACGAATATGAGGCGTTTGGGCGACATTAAAACTTACTAAGTATAAGATTTATGTGTAAATATCTTGTTTATCAGAAAATATCTTGTCTAACTGAAAATATCTTGTTTATCTGAAAATATCTTGTCTAACTGAAAATATCTTGTTTATCTGAAAATATCTTGTCTAACTGAAAATATCTTGTTTATCTGTTTTTTTTTTTATATTGGCAAAGGAAATAAAATAAAATATATTTAGTTTTTTTGGATTACCTTCGCAAAAATAAAAACAAAGGGGTACCATTGTCATCTTTCAGCATCCTTTAGCGTCATAGCAGTCCTGGCGTAATCGGCACTATAGGTATGAAGGCACAAGTACATGGCAGGACCCCGTCTAAACGAACCTGCCGCAGCGCGATAGACAGAGATAACGCGACAAGAGTTACCCGATAGAGAGAGAGACAACTTCTAGGCTAATACCCGTAACAGACGGGTCAGCATGGCTGACGTCAACCACCTCAAACAATGAGAGAAAAAGACAGGGAAATTATATTCTCACTCTCTCTCTCTCTTTGGTCAGACGGCAGTTCATCAGCCAAGTTCGATGCCTCTGTTACGGCTATAATAAAGCTGTAGGCAGCTACGCACGTCCTGAATTGCACTTTATTGTGTAGTAGTAAGTGTCGCTACTTAAATAATTTTGCGGAGTGAACTTGAACTTCTGTACTTGTACTATTATGTCTTCTGTGGTCATAGGTGAATCCTAAGATAAGCAGCCTGTGAAAAAAATTGGTACCTATGCGATATTCGAAATGCTTTATATTTTCTTGAACTATTTGATTGGAAAATGCATTAAATTGAGGTGGTACTGACATATTTAGAGAGTGTGTGACGGTTCCAGAATTTTTAAATACAAAATATGCACGGATATAAGGATCAAAGTTGTTGGAGTGATATGTGGTTACTGATCAAATTACAATAATAAAACTGATTATATATGCAAAATTGGTATTTTATCTTGTTATTAATGTAAAGGAGAGTGAAATTCAGAGCTTAATATAGAAGAAAAACTGAATAATTATGGCTTACTTCGTCACTATCGAACTGTTCGGTTCCTCCCATCAATTCTTCGATTCTGCTCATCACAGAGCTTGGGAAGTTAATCTGAACGTCTGGGCCACTGTCCTTATCGTCTAAAATATCGTTATCCATGGTTTCCAAATTATTTGCTGTAATTATAAGAAATAATAACAAAACAAAACGGAACGAATATTAATGATAAGAGCTTATGAGGAGGAACGAGACGAGATTCGAGAACGTAATTAATGTCAAGTTAAGTGAAGTATTTGTTTTTTTTTCGCTTGTTTTACCAATTAGGCTAATGTTTTTAAGACCAATGCTCATCTTCCGTATTTTACTGTCATAAAATATGTCTTAGTAAAGTATATGTCAGTATTGTCAGTGTCATTCGATAGCGACAGCTCATTGACGTACCGAAGTTAACCGAACCGAACCGACAGTTGACACGACAGTGATGACAGCTCATGACAGCTGTATGTATGTCAGTCAAGGCAAGTCGACTGGCTGGCTGGCTGGCTCGTTCTTTTAGAAATTGCATAAATCGCATTGTTTTTCAGTTTTTTCTCCGCGCTCGAACCGCTTCGCCGTCGCGTATCGCGCCACGATGAGTCTCCGACTAGTATAGTAGATATCTGTGACGATGAGCGACGTCTGCCCTTCCGCGCCCACATAATCCCTTTGTGTTGAATAAAATTCAATTTTTTACGGAATCTACTGAAGTGACAAAAGTGCAGTGACTATGGCTCGTTTGACCGAGGAGATGGTGATCGCCCGATCCAAGCAGTCTGATCTTTCTGCGATCAAGAAGTTAAACTGCTGGTGAGTCAGACCTTCCAAAGTACTCATAAGGCAAATAATTCTCGTTCCGCACGAAGATTATTCTAAATTGTGAATTGTTAGACTCTATTTTACTTGATGTCGTTATGTGAAATCGGTAGACAATGCAGTTAGAGCGTAACGCGGTGTTTGTTTGTGCTAATTCTACGTTTGCAGTGCTTGGGTCGTAATAAACTGTAGTTAAACTAGATATTTCATCTTTCTCTTGAGAAATACTTAAGTTTTGATGTGTACATAATGTAAACAGCTGCTCTCGGAAAATGTTCCATCAGTTTTTTTGTCTTGTATGCCTTTCTTTCTGACTAAAAATATATCATAGAAATATACAAGGTTACATAGAATGGTGATACTAAACTGAAGGAGGTCATTGTACTCATCATAAACAACCTTTTCTATAAGACCAACGCTATGTAATCAAAAATGAATATCATAACATCTCGCGCTTAACATCAGGCGAGTTGGCAGTCAAACGCAAGCCCATTTCTGACTAAAAAAAATTTTAAAAAAAAGTTGTTTTATAGAAAAATATTAATATACACTTTACTATATCTGTGGAATAGCTGTTATTATTTTTGTGATATTATAGTTCAATCCTTGGTTACTCTACAATAAGATCTATACTCAGCCCCGGATTTACGATTTTTCCGTGCTGTGGGACGAGGACTTTCATTTTTTACCTGTCATCAAGCCCTTTCCTCTAGGATTGAGGATTAGACATGTGAACAAAATTTTCAAATTTTGGTTTTTATATTATAAAAATAGAAATAGCAAGCTATTTGGTTAATAAATATTTAAAAACAAACTCTTAATTTGATACTATAAATTTTTGTATAAATGTTTTTATTTTTATAAGTATTTCATATCAATTGTATTGTCAACAGAAATAAAAGTGTAGTATGCAAATTTTCAGCAAAATCGGTTAGGAGGAACTGGTTCTAATTTAGCTTGCAAGATTTGACCGAAACAAACTAACATACATTACACGTTTGTTAAATAAAGTCTTGGTGAAATAAGCATTGATTTACGTCCCCCGTTTCAACTTTCAGATTGTGGAAAAAACTCAACCAGGTGTATTGGGTAACCTGTTATGTTACTGTCCCACCTGTACTGTTCTAAACTCTAGGTAATGAGGTACAATGATAACATGTACAGTATTTCTGACCTGCGCATCAGATGCAGGGGCGTATTTACCCTAGGGCCAAAAGGGCCATGGCCCGGGGCGAGCCGCACCTCACGCTCAGCTTGGTGCGCTCATCTTTTTGTCTTTATATGCCTTTTTATTCCTAATTAAAAGTTTTTGCTTTTTTCCGATAATTTATGGAGCGGCGAACCTTACAGGCCCAGGGAGCGCCTTAAAATACGCCACTGATCAGATGTGACACACAAAACAATGTTGCTACTATGATTTATATGTTCATAACTCATTTATAATTATATGATCAAAAAGAGAGGTGATTTCAGATTTAACTTTCTGTTTTTTAAGTTGTGCATAGTAAATACCTATATTGATATCTCATATTGTCTAGATCCATAAAAACTATTTGTGAAAATGCTCCAAAATCATTTACGTTATACCAGGGGTTAATCATTTATATGTTATCATATAATTATGTGTATGGGGCCAGGGGAAACCTGTTAAACCTAGCATAAATAGAAATGAGTCTAATATTCAGAGTTGCTTTGATTCTCCAGCCTGTATTGGATTTTTAAATGGGCGCCCATTGCAAGCTGTCCCACCTACCTCCTAGATCCAAAACCAACAGATACGAGTTCAATCAGAGTGAATCACAAATGCTTATTGCTAAATAGTTATGTCTGGCCCTGAGCCTCCTACTTGCAGTTGTATAATTAGTTTACTTTATTGTATTGTGAATGATAGTATACAAAAGAAAGTCTCTACCATTGAAGGATATAGCCAAGGTTAGAATGGGGGGAAGGAAGGGTATTGATTAAATAACTAGTACATCTGTGGGGTGGCTGCAGGAATGCATGCTATTTCTTTTTCTTAAATTCAAATTAATGGGAGGTTTTCTGACAGCTCTAGTAACATAGTTCTGCAACCATCGACAGATGGCGCTGACAATCGATTTCTTATAGGCAAGCGTGATCCAACGTAGGCTGCATCATCGCTAAACATCAGGCGAGTTGGCGGCCAAGCGCAAGCCTATTTTACAATAAAAAATGCTTTTTTTTTTTCGCATTTGTTCAATGAAACCTACAATACAACTGGAGACATTTTATAACACGGCTAGGCGAGTCACACGTATGTACCTACTAATATGTATTGTGTTGTGGAATAACAAGTACCTGTAGGTAAAGAGTAGTATTATTCCTTGACAAGTACTTTATTAGCAAACAAAAACCACAAAATGCTATACTACGAAATAAAATAATGCAAAAACAAGCATGACAGACAGTGTCAGACAGACAGACATATTGTCTATCTATGAGTTTTTTTATTTTTTATTATTGCCTTCTTCATCTGTGGTTTTGCAAAATCTGCATGTCCCGTAAGCTCGGCCTTCTGCCTCATTACAAAATATAATATAGCCTATGTCACCGGGGGATAGTGTAACTACCCAACAGTGAAATAATTTTTAAAATCGGTTCAGTTTTTTTTTTAATTATTTCGTTACAAACATCTAAAAATCCAAAAATACAAATCTTTCCTCATTATAATATTAGTATAGATACCTATTATCGCCAATATTCGTACTTCCGCCACAGATCCATTAAAAATATCTTCCGTTTTGTTTTGAGTGATTCAGTTGGTCAATCTTAATGAGCCGTCACAATGCTCATTGCAAAACGAGCAGATAAAAGCTATTTTGTAAGTCGATGACAATACCTCCTTGGTGTTGCAACTTCTTGAATGGCAGATAACACCTAAACAAGGCTGTGTAATCGGTGTATTGCAATATACGAAGAGAAAACAAAAAGGTATTTGAACTGGAAATCACAATTAAACTCCTCCTTACTCCTTAGTCTTGAGCATCGACGCAAAGTTGCCTGTCTGTCAGTTTTATATCGGATACATTTCGGGAGTGTGCATCGGATCTGCATGATCTAATTCCCTCCTCCCCATTTTTCTTTAGGATAGATATTCCGAAAACCCTTACGAAACGCTTTGATTCCACTTTTATTGTGCGAACTGCTAGTCTGTGGAATGCGCCATGAATGGGTGTACCCCAATAGTTACAATCTGGGTGTCTTCAAATCACGAGTGCATCGGTTTCTTCTAGGCAAGCGTGCTCTATCGTAGACCGCATCATCGCTTAACATCAGGCTAGTTGGCGGTCAAACGCAAGCCTATTAATAAAATATAAAAAAAAACTTGAAAATATCTTAATACCTGAGATTCGCAAATGCACAAGTTGTATGACGCCAAAATCCTTATACTTAAGAGGAAAAAAGAAATAAATATCAAAATAAAAAACTGGCTTCATAAAAAAGTCTGAACTGGACCAAATAAAATTGAAACCACACGGGAAGCACCAGCTTTCAAATAATAAAAAAATCATCAAAATCGGTTCAACCTCTCTAAAGTTCTGAGGAAAAAACCAGGCGAATTGAGAACCTCCTCATTTTTTGAAGTCGGTTAAATATTACACGTATTAGATGCCCTGCGTTTCCTAGTATCTAACATAAGCGCTAAACTCTTGGTTTTAGAATTAGTATTGAGGACAGTTCTAATTCGAGACTCCCTGATTCACCATTGAGTCAGTGGCAGTTTCCGTGTGCAGTCTTTGTCATGAGATTAGCACCTTTACTTCTTTAGCAATAGTGGCGATGTGATAAAAATTTAGTAAATTGTTACCATATTGAATTTCTTAATGCATTTGCTAACTGCGATTGACGCAGTCCCCGGTAATAATGAAGAATAATAAAATGCACAATGTTGCTTGGCATAATGGTAATTAGCCAAAAGGACGTAATTGTCCCTGTCAATTATTATTTTTAAATTCGTAAACAGACTTGCAGTTGTCTACCATCTCGCCTGTCTAGCCATGGAGCACGTTTGTCTAGCTATTAGACCTTAAAGACACCGAGTCAATCGCGACTTGAAGATATTCAGATTGTAACTAACGGTACTTAAACTGATTATGTAAGTATACAGTATAGGGGAACACATTCAGGCAGCGCATGCACATTACACAGTCTTGCAGTCAGTTGTAGCAGTTCGCAACGCACAATAAAAGAGGAATAAAAGCGCTTCGTACGGGTTTTTGAACTAAAATTTATTCAAGATTGATACTCAAATCAGGCTCAAAATCGGGTTCGCGCACTGAGGGTTCCGTACCACTCCAAAATATAATAATTATCAATTAAAAACTGACTTCAAAATTATTCAAATGTGTCATTTGGATTCGGTGAAAGGATGATGAGGTCGTCCAATTAACGAAATTACCAGTTACAACTTGTTAATGAAGAGAAAGCCTGATTTTGGTCAGATGCGTTCGCCTAAGAACCAGTCACCGACATTGCTATTAAAATCTGCAAGTTGAAGTGGCAATGGGCAGGCCACATCGCTCGAAGAACTGAGGACCGATGGGAAAGAAAAGTTCTTGAGTGGAGACCACGAATCGGAAGACGCAGCGTAGGTAGGACGTAGTGAGAGTCGCGGGCATCCAGTGGATGCAGGCGGGATGTCGTTCAGTGTGGAGGTTCACGGGTTCAAGCCTATGTTCAGCAGTGGACGTCTTGTGGCTGATGATGATGCGTTCGCACCCGCCATGCCCCCTTACCATATTTCCTATGTTTGTCTGATCAGAAGGTTGATAGCTAATTAACCTATAACTCTGTATTTGATAAAAACTTTACGTATTGATACAACCGGATTCCTCACCGAGGCTTTACCGCCCACATGGCACTTGATCTCCATATTAGGAATTGTGGCGCTCGCACGAACTGAGAGGCTTTGCCCTTGGTACCCGGCTTGTAGGCTTATTTACGTGGATGCCATCGGATAGTTCACCCACGCAAAGATTAAACCCTCCCCCACCTTTCGTGCCGGAGACGTGCGGTTGTTTTTAGAGTCCATACACAAAGGGTAAAATGGGCCCCTAAGCTGTCTGCATGTCCGTCCGTCCGTCCTACCTCTTTCGAACCGAGATAGATAGCCAGTTCAAAATTTTCATAAAATATGTATTTAAAGTTACGGCGGTTTGACTAAGAAATAATCATCTTCATCATCAGCCAGTTGATGTCTACTGCTGAACATAGGCCTCCCCCTTTTTTTATCTTTTTTTTAAACTTATCCATACCTTATTTTTTTTTATATAAGAACCATCAAACAGTATACAAAATATATAACTACAGAAATACAGAAAAAGTTTAGCTAAGTAGTTGGTTATGCCAGCATCGTTGACCACGGATTACACCCATACAATCCATAGACCATACAATCCATAAAATAATGGGCCATTGTGATCTCGTACTCTTGAACTTGACATGTCACGTCACCCATCGCTTGAGCAGCTTCTGGTTCACATGTATGTAGGTCTGTAAGTGTTACATGTGAACTTATGTGATACAATATACAATACACTGGGAAATTGTGTGTTACACATATTTTTTTCGCGAATAAATCCGTGTTTGACCACTAACTCGCCTGTTGGTAAGCGAGGATGTGGTTGAAGATGAAGCACGCAGACTCGGAAGATACAGCTATTCACTCTTGCCTTGAAAAGGCCCAGATTATATCTCTCCGGAAACAAGGAAGCCGGCAGGGCCAAGGATTGTTCCAATCCTTGGCCGTACGGATTAGAAACGTATAATCGAAACGTTTGGTACGTATCGAAGGAAAGTCCACAATGTATGGGTGGTTATGGACAGATTTCCTACTTGTCCTGTAGTAGAAAAGGGATGGTAAGATAAGGTCGTGTAGCTCCGATGCACATTCTCGGAAATCCTATAGAAAATTTACAGACTCGCTACTTTACGGCGGTGTTCTAGATTGAGAAATTTCTTAGCCACTAACTTCTCATCGCCTATAAGTCGAGCAGTACGCCGGTCTACCGATTCAAGAGCTCGAATTCGAGCTGGTATTTGGCTGAACCGTCCCAAAGATGACAGCAGTATTCCACACACTATCGGACTTGAGCCTGATATAGAGTGAGCAACTGCCCCGGTGTGAAATACCGCCTAACCTTACTCAGGACGCCCAGCTTTTTGCCAGCGAATTTAGCCTTTGACTCTAGGCAAGTGCCGTAGTTGTGGTTCGGTGTAAGGGATAACCCCAGGAGTTCCAGGTGGTCTGTCAAAGGTACAGGAACATTCCGAAACTGTGGAGATACTTAACATGCATTGACAAAAAAAATTGCGTTAAAAAGACAAGCTTGGGTTTTATTGGCGTTGGATTTGACGAGGTTCTCGTCACCCCAATTTGATACAGTCATCACGGCCTTATTCATTCGCTCAACCAGGTCTTTTCTCAATGCCTGGATTTCTGCTTTGATGCTACATTGATGTTGCCTAAACTCAATCCAAGATTTATTTGCTGTGACAGCTGCAATAACAGACATCATCATCATTTCAGCCATAGGACGTCCACTGTTGGACATTGGCCTCCCCCATCGATCTCCAAAAAGGCCGGTTGGAAGCGGCCTGCATCCAGCGTTCCCCTGCGGTCTCTTTCAAGTCGTCTGTCCATTTTGTGGATGGACGTAGTCCGGTAAGAGCAGCGTAGGACACGCTGCTCTTACCGGTCCGTGGTCTCCATTTGAGAACCTTTCGGCCCCATTGGCCATCTGATTTTGCGTGCCCTTTGTTTACGCCACTCTAAAAACACTTACTTAATCAACTCATTCTACAATATAACTTAGAAGTAGGTAAAATATTAAAATAGCTATGATATCATAACTATAATAGGGCCCCGCGCCCTCCCCATGACGCCATGGTTGCACCCACACCCATTTCTTGACAGACGGTCCCATTGCCACGATAATTAGTTATTATGTGATATAACAGGGTGGCTATAGCTCTGTCCTATAGCTCTGACATGCGCAAACTAGAAAGCAGTTAATCGACATGTGGTGACGACTCATAAGGAATCTACTTACTTCATCTGGCTGGATAGAAGTAGCTTCAAGCAGTTTTGAAGATTTCAGGATAAGTCAGTCAGGCAGTGAGTTAGTCGTATTTTGCTTTTACTAATAGCTTTTTTGCCTGATGCCAAGGTGATAATGCTGTCTACGACGACGATGGCAGGAAACTCGCCCGCGCTGCGCCACTCGCGCGTCGCTCAAAAAGTTAGTTACCTGGGGCCGTACGGCTATCTCTTTTAAGCGATTCGATTCTGTTTAGGGGATGAAAAAAGTTGCGCGACCGCAAACCGATTCCCGGCGCGTGTTCACGTTCGCGTGATTGTGCGAACTGCGCTGTTTTAGCGCTAATTCGAGGCCGCGTTAAGAGTTAGCCGTAAAGCTTGTACTTTTATCTATTATGTGGTCGGACACATATGATAAAAAGTGAAATTTTCCAATATCAATACTAATTGCGTGATAAAAATTACGCACTTTATAAAAGTTATCCTGTATAATACAAGTAGGGTTATACCGCAGTGGATATACGAGCTAAAGCAGTAGTTCAACTTTAAACAAACGCCCAAATCGAGTGAGGTAATCAAAGAAGCGACCCTTCCCCCGCCCGCTACGATACTTCACGGTACGCTCAGAACGATAGTCACGCGCGCCGCGTCACGCAGATTCGCAGTGTGTGTATCTTCAGCGTAGAATAACGTACAAAGTACCAGGGTTGATAATTCATGTTTTTCACAGATTTTTATGATAAAAAAAACCATAATATCATATTATTTTATTAAAATTTTTCGTGTTTTCTAACTTTTAACAGTAGTTATGACTTAAGTAAGATTATTTGTAAATTTTCATAAAAAAATAATTTTCCTTCCTCCATCTTTCCTGGTGTTTCCCTGTTACATAATTGTTGATTTAATTATGTTTTATTAGTCTTTGATAACCCGGGTATGTCCTAAAACTGCGACTGGAACCACCGGATGATCGGCAGCAGCGTCCTAATAGTACACGGTGAACGTACTGCGATCCACAAGCCGCCTGCCAAGCGTGGGGATTATGGCAACATCCCTCTCTATGAGGGACGCCTTGTCCAACAGTGGACGTTAATTGGCTGATGATGTGTGATGAGTCTTTGATAAATATAATTTTTGATTTGATAATCTACACTAATATTATAAAGAGGAAAGATTTGTACCTATTTTTGTATGTTTATATGTTTGAAATGAATAGGCTCCGAAACTACTGAAGCGATTTGAAAAATTCTTTCACTGTTGGAAAGCTACACTATCCCCGGGTGACATAGGCTATATTATATTTTGTAGCGAGGCCGAAGGCCGAGCTTACACTCGTGCGAAGCCGGGGCGGACGGCTAGTGTTTAATAAATTAAGTAGTTTTTATTTTTATATTATTATTTGTAGATTGATATAAGCAATCAATGTTTTGTAAAAATAAATATACTTACCTACTTTCCTACGTATTTTAATTAGTATTTTTAATTTCTAGTCCCATAACAATATGATTTTTATTAATCAATGAAGTTTTATGGAAAAAAATCGAGTCTGATTAAATTTCGATTATAAAATCACTAATTTTACACAAAAAAAACTAAGTATATATTTACAACAATCAACCCTGCAAAATAATGCAAATTTTCCTAAAACCCGATAGTAGCAACCCTAGCCATACTAGCCCTGTGACCGATAGTAGGCATTGAATTCAAGGACACTTCTGAGTCGTACTACTGCTTTAGAATCTACTGTGGTTATACAATCTATATAAATTGACATTAAGAGAAGTCTCTACCGCGTACTTGTCCATACAAAAAGAAAAAGCTGTTTTCTACCTCCTAATATTATCCGATTTCGGTGTTTTTTTTTTCAAGTATTCAGCTCATTATTTACTAGGCTTATTCGTCTTATTTTTTCCAGTTTGTTTTATCACTGTAATGTTATAAGCATTTAAAACAGCCATGTTTTTGCTCTGAAACTATGTCTATTAAAAGTCATCATATTTTAAAAACCAAAAACTTTTTTGAAAATAGTAAAACGTATAAGCCTAGAATACATTCTATTCAAGCGATTGACACCAATAACAAAACATTTTGTTACAATTTAGGGGGTAAAAAGAGGTATGCCGCAGAACCTAAATTCTACCAAAAAATATACCTAAAAATCTCACGAGCAGCAATTCTCTCTATCGGGCACATAGGGGGTCGGGGGGAAGGTAAGACTTTACTTACTTTACTTCACACAGACAAGCAATAGGGATGCTAACGGTTATATCGACACTAGAGATGGGAAAGTAATCAAAATTACTTTTTCTTATTTACTTACGTTATTGAAGTAAAATGGACATTTCGAATTATTATTAATGTTCAATCAAATTCATTCAACATACCTACGTAAGTATTGTGTACTACGTACATATAATTATTATACCTAGTACTATATATAATAAAGGCATTTAATGGGCAGGGAGGTGGTAGGTAATGTAAAGAATACACCTATTAGTGGTACCTAATTTACTAGATGCTATTTGTGGTATTACGTTGATCTCCTAATTTTATTTAGGACGCGTAATTTTTGCAATAAAGCCTGTGTTTTGATCTGATCTGGATGTGTTTTGGTTTTTTGGTAGCTGACTTTTTTATCTAAGCTTAGTGGTAAACTTTTTAGGGAATTATAGTTACAGTCATCTAGAACATTAGCCAAATATAATGTAGGTTTCTGGAACTGGTACTGAATTTAAGAACCGGGATTTTCGGTACTTGACGTCATCAGAACCGGGATTTCTCGGTACTTTCGGTACTACCTTAATTTTGTTAACTAATGGTGCAATTATAAGTGAAACAAGAAGTAGTAATGAATATATGAACGATTTAAATAAGTCAAAGAGTTTTACTGATGGTTCTTGATAGTTCAGTGTACTGTACTTCTTTCTGCCACGGAATAATATTCACCCACTAAGAGCTTTGGTGATCGAATGTCAATGTCGGTAGTATGGTTTATAGTGCGTTTAAGCAGTGTGTCTATTTTGGTGACGAAAAAATTCAGATGAATAATTGCCAAACTATTATTCTGAATTTTACTTCAAAGTTCTTTCTGCTGCTGTCAAATGATACATGCATAACAATTCATTCCGATGTTGCTGGTGAGCTTGTTGTCACTATTCTCAATGGACTCCAGAGTTCTAAGCTGATACTTACTTGGCTAATTCATCCCAAAGGTCCGAGCAGTAGGTACTCTATGCACGTCTGAACTTGTGCTTGGTACAGAAATAACAACTGTTTGGACGTGAGGTACTGTCGCATCTTTGGAAGAATACCCAGCTTTTTGGCAGCCAAGGAGCCTTATTCTCAATATAGCTAAGCCAAAGTTGTGGGTTGATGTCAGGGAATCTTCCAAAAGCACGAGCCGGTTAGTTATTGGAATATCTACATCCCGAAAAAAAGGAGTAAGGTGGAATGATGTCCTATTTGTGGAGAACATACACGCGTGGGTCTTAGCTGCAATGAACTTGACCTGATTGGTATCGCTCCAATCGGAAACTGCCTGACGGGACAAGTTCATGCGTTCAACCATGGCTTCTCAGAGAGACTGAATTTGTGGTCAACCAGTTCATGCATTGGATGTGTAGCTCTGTGCTGTCGTCTGCATACCCAAGTGTCGAGTTTGAGGGGACAGTTGATATGCAGTTACAAATATGCAGTATGCAGTGTGTAGGAATAGCTTTTCTACAGCATTAGACGGATCTGAGACATTACTTAAGCTAGGTAATATATCTCATGCGCGCGCGCTTTAACATGGCTACATTGAGGCCTAAACTATCAGCGAGCTTTACTTCAGTAGTACATTGGATAAAAAAATGTAGTACTCCATGGACTGACACTAAGCATTCGTCCCATCTGCGCAGGTCGAAGGATTTTCAGAAGAAAGGCATACTGACTGCCAATGATAAGACACTAAGGAAGATTGCATTTCATCCGAACCCACTGATTTGTATTGTCACACCTGCCTAGTACCTTTAGAATTGATATCGGGTGGGATGTAGATAGATACAGATTTCACCAGAATGGTCAGAATTACGAAAGGTGAAGAAACCGCTACTGAGTAGCGGGCTGGATCGGTTATCATCAGAAAGTAATAACCTGCATCGTTATTTTCATCGTCATAGTCTCATCAAATGTTTTCCTTCGTAAGGGTGGAAGCTTGAAAATTTACAACCAGTCCCAAAGCTTGCAAATGTACAAAATGATCTCAGTGACCGGCAATACGGATTTCACCGAAACCGGTCGACTGGAGATCTTGTAGCGTAAGCCACACACATCTGGAGTTAGCACATCGATAAAAACGGAGAAGCGTTCGCCGTTTTCCTCGATATCTCTAAGGCTTTCGACAGGGTTTAGCATGACGACCTTATAAGCAAGCTTTCCTCATTTATGTTGTCCACCGGTTTCGTTGCGTGGATATCAGACTTATTTACGGATAAATCAATTCGAGTTATCATTGATGGCTGCTCGTCCAATCGATTGGCAATTAATGCCGGTGTTCTCAAAGGGCCGGTGGTTTGGTCTCTGCAACGCTCTTCCTACTGCACGTCAAGTAAGTACTGAATTCCCTTTTGGGATAGTCAACTAAGCTTGATGTGTTTGGGTCTATTGAGAAACGTGCCAAAATGCTCATTAGCAACGAATCCCTAGTTTAAACGAAGCTTCTTAGTTTTTAACATCGGCGCAAAGTTGCTAGTCTATTTCCCTCCTGCCCATGTTTCTATCAGACTGCCAGAGTAGGCACAAAAGTCGAAAGCGTTGATATTCCTAATTATTTTGATTCCACTTTTATTGTGCAAACTGCTAGTCTGTGGAATACGCTTCCTGAATAGGTAACGGGTGTTCCCCGACAGTCACAATACAATCTGAGTGTCTTAAAATCACGAGTGCATCTGTTTCTTCTTGGCAAGCGTGCTCCATCGTAGACCGCATCATCGCCTAACATCAGGCGAGTTGGCGATCAAATGCAAGCGTATAAAATAAAAATCTAGCTAAAGGTATACAGTCTAAATCGTCTTCATCGCTAATCGCAAAAACTGCAGATTTTCAGCTTCTTCTTCCACAGGGGTTTTATTTTTCTTGTAGAAAATGTCGATAATTCTAAATTACAGTGCATGTTCGATACAAAGATATAAACAGACAGTCCGACAGTAAAATATTTGCTATAAAAACGAGATTATATGTCGTCGATACCGAATCCCGAGAGTACCGAAAAAGCCGGGAATCAGTTTTAATGCCTGGTCTTAAATTACGTTTAAAAATACCGGAATATCCTGGTATTTTGGGTACTGGGATTTACTGATTCTGAACCCTAATAGGTACCTACAGAGAAGCCTGATAACTTTTTAAAGAATAATTATCAATATAAAAACCGACTTCATAAAAATTACAGAACTGGACCAAATTGAAATGGGACCACACGGGAAGCACCAGCTTCAAATAAAAAAAAAATCATCAAAATTGGTTTTACCCGGTCGAAAGTTCTGAGGTACTTAACAAACATAATATATATATATAAAATCTTTTTTTTTATATATAAAAAACCGGCTTCATCAGACCTGGACCAAATTGAAATGGAACCAAATGAGAAGCACCAGCTTTCAAATAAAAAAAGAATAATCAAAATCGGTTTACCCAGTAAAAAGTTCTGAGGTAAGAAACATATTTTTTTTTTTAATAAAAACAGTCGAATTGATAAACTCCTCCTTTTTGGAAGTCGGTTAAAAAAATACAGTCGAACTGATGACCTCCTCATTTTTGGAAGTTGGTTAAAAAAATACAGTAGAATTGATAACCTACTCATTTTTGGAAGTCGGTTGAAAATAAATCACATGACTATCAAAACTTGTACTATTTTAAAATGAAAGAAACACATCAATTTCAGGGACCATTTATTTTCCTAGATCGCGATTTGCCGTGGCTAGGCCGTTAGCCAGGCCAGAGGCCCGTATAGGTGGCTTTACTACGGGTAGTGAGTTTAGATGTGTGCGCGCAAGTACGCACACATCGAAGCTTACGGTGACACACTGCTATAGATTCTGTGACGCGGCTGCGGGGGAACGTTGAGATAGCAATACGTTTTCATAATACCTACAACGCGAAAACAGTGTTTGCTATAGACTCCTCTTAATTGATATCTCATTGACCTACCTATCTATATCAATATGTAAATTATATGTCTTATGTGTATATAGCTGTTGATACTTTTATATCTGGATTAAGATACTAAAGATTAATACGTTACACCCAGTGAATAAATAGCTGATGTTATAAAGAGTCATAGATAATTTCAATGATTCTATGTACCTATCATATCATTATCTGACTGCCCTGGTGGCCCAGTTGGTAGTGAACCTTCCTTCTGCGCTTGGGGGCGTGGGTTCGATTCTCACCTAGGACAAACATTTATGTGTTGAACATTTGTGTTTGTTCTATATCTGGGTGTTAATATCTATTTGAGTATATATGTATGTATATCAGTCTCTGGAAGCCATATTACAAGCTTTGCTTAGTTTGGAGTCATTATTATTATTTATTATTTATCTCAGTGTGTAAAATACATGCTATGTATATACAACTCTGCCAAACTGCGTAGCAGTTTGTAGGCAGATATCTACTCTCATTACAACATTGCAGTATTGAGTAGGAACATTTTTTAAATTTTCTTTTTAAGGCAAGTGCCTTTACTAATTGAACAAAATACATGCTAACACTAACACTACAGAAACAGGTCATCACTGGAACACTAGGAATGGACAGTGCCAAGAGCCGCAACAAAAGAAAGAATCCGAGCAACAATTCAACACCAAAATTGAATTCAGAAAAATCGAATTACAAAAGTCACTGTTGGACAGAACAAATATCAACTACTAAAATTTCTCTGCTAAGTCATTCTATCCAACAGCAACTTCCTCAATGCAACCTTATATCCAATTCTGGCCCTAAACTGTCCCCATAACTGTCATATAACCGTGTGTGCAAAAATGTCCCGAATATTCAATTATTATGCCTTTAATATAAACAACTGAGCCACACAATACGTCATTTTCCGATACTATAATGTATTTGGACATTGTCACCCAATAATATCATAGTGCCTATAAAGTAAACATCGTCGATTTTATAATCGATAGTCAACTACGTCGTTAACTGCTTGGGCCATGTGAAGTTAAGCTTGATTCACATTGCACCGGGCCCCGACGTTAAAATGTAAGGTCCTATATATTAAGTACTTTATAAAAGTCTTCCCGTGAACGTGGTGCATGTAACTGCGCCGAAATATCGGGAGCTCCTTCCACAACCTTACCACGGTAAATATCCCGTAAATAATCATATAACTTTAGTGAACAACCGTGATAGTTTAAAACAGTGTTTAAGTACTTTAATATATCGCAAGTGTAGCAGAATCTGAATCGCAAGTGACAAAATACACCGGTGTACAAGTAAGTATATAAATAAAAATAAACTAGCCAAGTGCGAGTCGATGTCGCGCAATGAGGGTTCCGTACCATCACAAAAACAAACAACATCACGCCCTGGCGGTCACCCATTCAAGTTCCGATCGCGCCCTACGTTGCTTAACTTGTTGGTGATCAAAAATTTGTCACTGACTCACACTTGACCATTATTTATTATTTGTTATAATTTAAATAATAATAATAATTTAAAGTGTGTAAACTATAATCATGCCAAGTTTGACGCTTGTACGTTCAAAAATACGCAAAATAATTATCAATAAAAAAAACTACTTCAAAATTCCTAATACGCAATTTCGTTTACTAGGATGAAATTTTTTTCAGTTCTTTTGATTTAAAAACCAATCTACTAAATCGATTTTGATGAAATTTATATGGGTGCCTACCAAACAAAAGAGGAATCATCAAAATCAATTCATAATTGGCGGAGAAATTGGTAAACATACGTAAAAATATATAATACTAGCCGTCCACCCCGGCTTCGCACGAGTGTAAGCTCGGCCTTCGGCCTCGCTACAAAATATAATATAGCCTATGTCACCCGGGTATAGTGTAGCTTCCCAACAGTGAAAGAATTTATCAAATCGGTTCAGTAGTTTCGGAGCCTATTCATTACAAACATACAAAAATAGGTACAAATCTTTCCTCTTTATAATATTAGTATAGATATATAAGTATATACAGTGGAACATAGATCCTCCATCTTTTTTGAAGTCTGTTAAAAAGGTTTGTTGTATGGGTTGTTATTTGACTGGATTATTATTTCCTAGTTAATATACGTTAAACATTAAATATTCTGTGAAAATTTCAACCGGTTATCTATTACGGTTCGAAAGATATATCCTTTAAACATCAGCCCACCATCTTACCATCAGCCAGTCGGTCTGCTTGTTTGCCAAATAATAAAAAATTCAAATTTCTTTATTTGTCTGATTTATCATTAATTTACAAGTGTTTGGCCTCTCCTGTTAAGTTTTGACAACCTGTGTTAGGAGAGACCGCTCTTTCATTTGTTATATTAAATTTATACAGACATAGTATATATAAATAGTTAATATGTAGTTAGTAGTAGTAAATTTAAATTTAGTAGTAGTTAATGTGCGAGTTTGTTATGTGACCAGTTTATAAGTAGTTAGTATGTAGTTCTTAATTTAAAGGGGGTAGTTTATAAGCGTGTAAATGTGTTGGTGTGTGTGTGTGTGTGATAATTATTGATTTAAGAAAAAAAAACAAGCTTTCGTAAAAAACGCAATCAATTCGGTCCAGCCGTTTTGGAGAAAAATTATAACAGATATACACTTGTGTCCAAGTTTATCAGTGGAAGTTCTCTGTTATGTGAGCAACACAATTTTTACATTTCACGGTTGGGCCTCGTCCGGGCTCACACGGGGCCCGGTTTATTGTGAATAAAGTCTTATTAGTCGCTCAAAGACTTTTGTATCGGTAACCCGGTTTAGCGACCTAGTTTTGCCCAATTTTCGGGTAATTGCAGTCTCCAGTTCTCCACCTACAATTTTCATTATATTTTCAATGTATCAAGTGTTTCGTTTGACCCAATTCTGTTTTGTTTGAAATATTTTTATCGTGCTTTACCTGTCAATAGTTGTTTTCTGAATATCAACCATGAAGCGGTGTCGCCTTTTCGTGCCCACTCTGGCAGTCCGACAGAAAAATGGGCAGCTATTTGGTTCAAAAGCCGAGTTTTTGGGGCGGAGAAATCAGGTCAAGGACGTAAAAACTATGGGTGCCAAGCTGCGTAGATGCCAGTTGTTTTAGGAAAAACTTGTATGTACAAAACTATAATTATCTAGGTCTTAAGGTTGCATACCAAAATACACTTTTCTTGAAGGAATCAATGAGATAAAAGAACTGCACTTTTTTCACTAAGTACCTACATCGCTTAACATAAAATTTGTAAGTACGACACACTGAAAAAAATCACACACTAAGAAATTTGGGAATATACTTCAAAGCAAAATACCCACTGACATTACACAAAATACCTACTAAATTACTTGACTTGCGTTACAAATTTGGAAGGTAGATTCCTTATGAGGTGTAGAGGTTCGTTAAGAAAGGATTTTGCGAAAGGGCCGAATTAAGGGGGACAAATATGGATTGACCCAAAATACTTTAGTGCCTTAAGATGAAAGGCTTCAACCAGTGTGTTGCCAGTGATGACATACGACACTGAAACGTGGTCTCTTCCTATGGGCCTCATTAGCAAGCTCTAAGTCTCACAACGAGCTATGGAGAGGCCTATGCTCGGGGTTTCTCTACAAGATCGAACCAGAAATGACGAGATCCGTACACGAATCAAAGTTACCGACATAGCCCACCGGATTAGCAAGTTGAAGTGGCAGTGGGCAGGGCATATAGCATGCAGAACAGACGGCCGATGGGGCCGAAAGGTTCTCGAATGGAGACCACGGACCGATAAGCGCAGCGTAGGACGTCCACCCACAATATGGACAGATGACCTAAGAGGGACGCAGGAAAACGCTGGATGCAGGCCACTCCTTTGGGAAATCGATGGGGGAGACCTTTGTCCAGCAGTGGACGTCCTGTGGCTGAAATGATGATGATGAATAGGGATTGAAAGTTTATATTGAAAATCAACGCGTACGAAGTTGCGGGCAACAGCTTGTAGTATATATTTATTAAAACGAAAACACGAAATATTAATAATATTAACTATGCCACCGACATCACTATACACCAATTACAAGCACTATCCACCAACTACAGCACTACAGCACAAAATAAACTTTTCTGGTTTCAATTACAGCACTATCCAGATCCCCAATTACAGTACTATCCAGATCCCCAATTACAGCACTATCCAGATCCACCAATTACAGCACTATCCAGATCCCCAATTACAGCACTATCCAGATCCACCAATTACCACGGGTTGGTCCCGTAGTAAAAGTTCATAATGTATGGACCCTTTCGGCTTAACACAGAGTGGTTTTGTGTATATAGTACCAACTTGATCGAATCAACTTGACTTTGGCCCTATTTCTCATGAACCTGCGTGCCCACTCGAGACTCGGCAATTGTGACCAATTTGCCTCAACGAGGTCTTATGAGGTCACTGTCTCTCTGACTCAGTGCTGGGATCGCCTTGAAGGATGCTAATGGCCGGTATGGTCATTTTATGACGTTACTTTATTAGGAAATTAAGTACTTTATTAGCTACTTTGCAGAGTCCGTTTTTTTTGTCGCCCATCGGACAGGGTAAAGCCTTTAAACCAGTACTGCCTCTTCATCTGTTTTGCAGAGTCAGGGACAATTAGTTTGTTTGTCTAAGGACATGATCACATTGAAGCCATACGCCACATCTATACGTCGAGAAAATATTTCTTTCAGAACAAATCCTTCATGAATTTCAAATTGCACTGTTATAAAGCGGAACGAAACCTGCAGCAGCGGTAGCGCACTTTGACCATGAAGTGAAAGTTAGACAGCATTAGAGCAATTCTATTCTTCGAGGCTGTCACTCTGAAGAGCGTGGTGGTGCTGAAAAACCTGAGTAGTGCTGCTTATTGTCGGCACTTGTTTTCCCAGCTATCTTTCTTTGGATGAAGAGCTGGAGTAACTTGTATGACTACGACTTTCTGCGTCTGATGATGATCAGAAGTTCCAAAGCTCAGCTCAGATGTACGTAGTTTTATTATAGTTTTATCACTTACTTAATTACTTAAATAGTAGGCGTACGTCCGCCACCTCCGCTGTCAATTTTCGATAGGATTCATTTCGGAGAATGTGCGTTGGAGCTACACGACTTTATCCTACCAGCCCCTTTCTACTACAGGACAAGTAGGAAATCAGCCCATTACCACCCATACATTGTGAACTTTCCTTGGATACGTACCAAACGTTTCGATTCTACGTTTCTAATTCGTACGGCCAAGGATTGGAACAACCTGCCGGCTTCCGCGTTTCCTGAGAGATATAAATCTGGGCCTTTTCAAGGCAAGAGTGAATAGATATGTTCTAAGTCTGCGTGCTTCATCTTCGACCACATCGTCGCTTACCAACAGGCGAGTTGGTGGTCAAACGCTGACTTAATCGTGATTTTAAAAAACACGCTGTTAAGAGATTTTAACTTATGACCACACACCCCTATTGTCTCCACAAATTCTGGAACGATTTTGCTCATATTCTAATTTAAAAGTAGTATTGAAAAGAACTACTTGCTTACAAAATTGAATGTGGTCGGATCAACGGCATGCGAGTTGTCTTCGAACAAATATATACATATATTATAAGACTTATATATAGAGACGCCGACTTGTCCCATTAGAATCCGGGACGTCACTAAACACTAGATTCCAGACAGCACTGCGACAAGGTTCAATGCCCTAGATATGGGCCTTATAGACCCACGAGTTGCTTCCACACGTCGGAAGGACTTTTTATGTAGAATCGATAGAAACATCTGCAGAGCTCACGACAGGTCTATATTTCCGACGGACTTGAAAGAAGGACGTTATCACTCTAAGGGCCGATTTCACCATCAAAGCGAACTCGATCAAACGTCAATTTGGGTTTCACCAACATAAACTTAACTGCGATCAGTTTATGTTGGTGAAACCCAAATTGACGTTTTGAACTCAATAAGCCTCTTTATACCAGTTTAGTTTTGCGTTGATCGCGTTCACTTTGATGGTGAAATCGGCCCTAAGATAGAGTACTTACGCTTGCCTAGAAAAAACCGATTCAATCTTGATTTGAAGACACCCAGATACCATATGTTTTAATCATATTATATTACCTTAATCACCGTTTCTTTCTAAGTTAAAGCTACAGTTGAAGGACCGATTCTAATAATGCCATCGACCTACAAACCCTAAAAATACCGAATAGTTTGGCGCCCATCCGTGCATTTCGCATGAAAATAGATACAATATGTAATAGCAACGTGTTTGTCATAAACTATTGTTTATTCTGTGCCAAAAGTGGGTCAGTCGATGACTTTGACAGCTTACATTAACGACAGTATAACAAGTGGTAGATAACGACTTTTTCAGTTTGCAAAGCACAGATCTTTATCCTCAGAAAAAGTTCTAAAGCATAGAATGCTAAGTGCTAATTTAGCATACATGTTACATTCTTTACTCATATGCCAAAAATGTTACCAGAACGAAATGGATATATTTTTGACAGGACGGCAAATTTTAATATACTAGGGACCTCCAAAAGACTCCAAAAGCTACATACTATTTGACAGACGGCCTTGTACGATATGTAGGTAAACCACGTGACGGATAATGTGCTCTTTATTATTCTGTGTCTTTATCAGTATATAAAATAAATAAATATCTGGGACATTATTGCACACATGGTCATCTGACCCCAAACTAAGCAAAGCTTGTAATATGGCTGCCAGAGACTGATATAGGTACATACATATATAATTTAAATGCATACTTAAATAGATATTAACACCCAGACATAGAATAAACATAAATGTTCATCACACAAATGTTTGTCCTAGGTGGGAATCGAACCCACGCCCCCAAGCGCAGAAGGCAGGTTCACTACCAACTAAGCTAACGGGGCTGTAAACACTGTCTTAAGGGATCTATAATACTATAGATCCCTCAAACACGTTACGTTTGAACACCCAGATTCTAAAGAATGCTCTTTAGATCAGATAAACAAGGGTGCCAATCGTTTTTTACTCCTACTTAGCTACTTTTTAGGGTTCCGTACCAAAAAGGTGTAAACGGACCCTATTATTAAGCCTACGCTGTCTATCTGTCTGTCCGTCCTACCTTTTAACGGCTGTATCTTTAGAAACGTAATAGATACCTTGAAGAAATTTTCACAGAATATGTAATGTTACGGCGGATTAACTAAGACAGTGTTTTTCAAACTGTGGGTCGTGACCCTCTGGGGGGTCGCCATGCCTCTATAAGGGGGTCGCGGGGGTCGCGAAGCCTCGGTAAAATAAAAAAGAAATAGTTAAACAATATTTTTAGTAAGAACAAATTATTAAAGTAATAAGTACTTAAGTAATTATAAAAATAAAAAAGGGGAAAAAGGTGCAATGCATCATTGCCCGTTATTAGTTTCACAGAGTTTCCCTACTTGATTTTCTCCGCTGTGACACGGCTGGTACAATGCCAAATTGCTTATCAGCCTAGTCAAATAGTGTGTCGGTGATATATTTTGGGGTTGTCACTGCAAACTGTACCAGAATTAGAGATAAATATAACTGGCCAAGAGCGTATCGAGACACGCATATGTAGGGTTCCGTTTCCGTAGCCCAAGTCGTATAATTATGGTCATAATAATTTATCACGGTAGGCTTCTATCTGTACATATAAGAAAAACGTAGAGATAAAAAAATCTGTAATTGCGAGATATCAAAAATAATAATCACTCTCGGAGTATCCGGCCTAATTTTACGTGAGTAATTCCCGTGTAATATAAATAAATGTGTGAAAAGCACGTCAGTTTCCATCATAGTAAAAATAATCACACAGTTCACATTAAGACAGTTTTTATCTGTTTGTTTGTGCACGCACATCTCCTAAACCACTGTACGGATTTAAATACGGTTTTAATGCTTAGCCACGACCAGATTGAAGTACAGGGGGGGACAAATGGAGGTTGAAAGTTTATATGATTTATATGAAAATGTAAGCGTACGATGTTGCGGACAACAACTCGTATGCGTAGCTGCCCTAGATGGGAATCGAAACCACGCCTTCAAGCGCAGAAGGAAGGTTCACTGTCACTACCAACTGAGCCACCGAGGCAGTCAATCTGTAGGTATTACGCTTCCAATTTTTTTTCTGATAATTCAGTATGAAATCCACCGAATGTGACGTTATCACCATATCGCGTGTCACACGCACACGATACTCTAATACTGCTTGAATGCGAACGAATTTCAATGTAAATACAAGTAGGATTAGTGCAGCGTACAGCACGCCAAGTCTGGATGCGGCGTTAGACGCGTAACAGACGTGTCAACTTGGCTGACGAACCGCCGCCTGACCAACGGGAGAGAAAGGGAAAATTTTCCCTTTCTCTTCTTTCTCCTTTCATTTTTTCTTGCTAACTGCTAGTCTGTGGAATGCGCTGCCTGAATGGGTATTTCCTGATGATTATTTTAGCAAGCACAGACAATATAAAAACGAATCCTTTTGTTCATAAAACCTCACCTACCTAATTTTATAAAAATGTATCCGTTTCAAGCTTATCACCTCTCGTCAGTGCGAATATATCATCATTATAAATAACAACCAACAAAATCACACCGGCGAAAGAACCAGTCACCGACATAGCTATTAAAATTTGCAAGTTGAAGTGGAATTAAGGTGGCAACATCGCTCGAAGAACCGATATCAGATAGGGAAGGAAGGTTCTTGAGTGGAAAGGAAACCACAAACCGAAGACGCAGTTTAGGTAGGCCTCCCACTATATGGACCGACGACATTGTGAGAGTCGCGGGCATCCAGTGGATGCAGAATATGGCAGGCTTTCGTTCAGTGTGGAGGTTAAAAGGGGGCTTATGTTAAGCAGTGGACGTCTTCTGGCTGATCATGATGATAGATAGCATAGCATAGGGTTAGCTTAGCGAGCGTTTGTCCATGAGAGTATAAAACCCATTGATGTAAGGAAATAGATCAAACCAGTATTTTTGACACAACTTTTTTTTCTTGGGAGGTTTTTGGCGTCGCTTGAAGGTCGCATGTCTCATGCATTTGCCAGTGTCAATAATTGTTTTTTTTAAGTCAAATGTCATAGACACAGTCAAGCAAAGTAAGTCACGGTCAAGTCCAAGTGATGCCCAAGTAAAGTAGCGGAGACTTCACTAGAGGCTTCTGTGGAGTTTTGGAAACATTACAAAAATACATGTTGCACCTCCATATCATTTGCCTCCATCGGAGCAAATGCAGACGTTTACGAACACTGAATGAAAATTAACCGTTCACTGCTGGTTATTTATCATGGCTTATTGATTTATATATGATTTTATAATACAAGCTGGCGCCCCTCGGTTTCCCCCCCTTGAATCCGGGATAAAAGTAGCTATTTATTTACTCCTTATAACACGTTAACAATAACACAAGTTTAGGAAAAGAATACAATGAAGCGACGTTTTTTTTCCACATTGGCAACAAATCTCCAAGCTTTCTTTGTAATGGCTACATTTTGTCTATGGTTAATGTCAAACAAAGTAATCAAAGTGTCAAAATTGACAGAATAGAAATATTTTCTTTTAATATTTCACTGAAGTAGGTACCTATCACAGATCTACTACTGTGGTACCTATATATCTGGTATCTGCAACAGTCTTAGATTACGTTCAAAACCCTAGCGAAAGTTACCGTTGAAAATAGAAAGAAATTGTCTGAAATAGTAGATAAAAACTTATTTATTGACAAACAAAGACTTACTTACATTTGACACAAACTGGGTAAAGCTACTAGCTGGCTACGTAGTAGATTTACCTAGCTGTGTTAACAAATGTAAGTAATAAGGTGCGTCACTGATAAATAGATTTACAAGATTGATTTTCGCAAATATCGTAATCATTTACAATAATTACCTGGCCTAGCTACACGGAAAAAAAATATCAAATATTTCCCGCCATACACCCTTAACCTGAAACCTTTCCCCTTAACTACGCACTAAAATATTAGCCTTCGATTATTCGAACTTCAACTAGGGATTTCTTTCTTCTTTTCTGTACTGGAGTCTTAAGCTCGTTTTCTTCCATGCCGCTTTTACCATATTTTTCTTTAGTGATCCTTGACACAGTAGCGGTGCTAATACCGAGGGCGGCAGCCACTCTGTCTACTACTGACGTCAGAGGCAACAGCGGTCCGCCATTTTGAGATTCCCGCTCGAAGTATTCACGAAGTTTTATAACAAATTCACGCGATTGACCGTTGAGAACTTCTTGCTTACGTTTTGGCGCCATGTTAGCGTCGCGCGTCGGTTGTTTGGATAACGAACCGGGGTCTGTCAATGTACGGTCAGGGTACTATAGAAATAAAACGAAATATTATCCGTAGTGGCAGCAGAGTCCAAATTCAGAATTCACTTCAATATAAAACAAACAACAATTTAACCGTTTGCTAGCACAGTTTGTTAAATGTTATTTTCAAAACAATGTGTACACGTCCGCAACGTGTGACGGCACGATGGAAACTGGCGTTGGTGGGAGAAATAGTACGATTGATTGAATACGAGCGTTCGCTCTTTCTCACTCGCACAATCCATTGGACTGTCACTCAGCTGTCAGTGTCATCGTACTCATTCTAATCTGACTTTCACTCACAGAGCTAAACCCTTGTGCTTTTAATATAATGTAGGTACGTTTTATACAAATGCAGTGTTGTCATTTCGGGAATCAACAACTGAATGACACTCGAAGAATGAATGAAACTGTTTTTATGCAGTTTTTATAGAGTTAACGTATGTACGAGTATGTTTTTATTTTATTAAAAATAGGCTTGCGTTTGACCGCCAGCTCGCCTGATGTTAAGCGATGATGCGGTCTACGATGGCGCACGCTAGCCTAGAAGGAACCGATTCACTCGTGATTTGAAGACACCCAGATTGTAACTACAGGAGAACACCCATTCAGGTAGCGCATTCCACAGATTAGCAGTTCGCATAATAAAAGTGGAATGGTGGTAGTGGTGGTGGTATGTAATGTAAGTATGTACGTACATGTAGGTGGATTTCTTAATTCCAACGTAACTCCTGCCTGGGGCTCGATTCTTGAATCGCTCTATGATATTTCGCACGAAAATTTCCTAGCAAAACACAACCAATTTTTCAAGAAATAGGGTGTATAATGGAGAAGACACGGATGCCGTGACTGCATCAATCATTTGTGAAATTGCTTGACAAACCGCACCTCGGGTCGAAGTGCGGAAAGTTTCAAGTTATGCCAAGTTGTTGAACAGAACACTTCAATGATTTGGCGTTTATATTGTGGAAAGCTTATGATTAAGGTTTGCTAGATATTTCCTGCGGTGTTACTCACGTACAATAAGAAATTTGCAGCAACAAAAATAAATGCAGTTTTGATACGATCGCTCAAAAACGGCAAAGGAAAACATCGTGAGGAAACCATATCCAAGAACCGCAAAACTTCAAAGACATCTCACTTAATCACACTAATATCATATATGTGAAAGTTTGGATGGATGGATGTATGTTACTCAATAACGCAGAAACGGCTGGATGGATTTAGATAGAATTTGGAATAATACATTGCTTATGTCATGGATTAACATATAGGCTACTTTTCATCATCACCGAATTTCATCACCACGCGGGTGAAACCGCGGGGTGCAGCTAGTATCATATATGTGAAAGTTTGGATGGATGTATGGATGGATGTTTGTTACTCAATCACGCAGAAACTTGGAACGTGGATTTAGATAAAATTTGGAATATATATTGCTTATGTCCTGGATTAACACATATAGGCTACTTTTCAGCATCATCACCAATTTTCAAACCACGCGAGTGAAACCGCGGGGCGGAGCTAGTGTCATATATATGTGAAAGTTTGGATGGATGGATGGATATGGATGGATGGATGTTTGTTAATAACGCAAAAACGGCTGGATGGATTTGGATGAAATTGGGAATATACATTGTTTATATCCTGGATTAACACATAGACTACTTTTCATCATCATCATCACCGATTTTCATCATCACGCGGGTGAAGCCGCGGGGCGCAGCTAGTATGATATATATCCACCAACATGTACTGGGCCCATCCTCTCTCTCTCTCTATCTTTCTGTTTGTTGAGAAGCCTATGTCCCAGTAGTGGCAACATGATAGACTGATACCACATAATACATATAAAACTACTGAAATACTTACTGAATTAAGGGATGCCGTCGAGTCACTTGCGTGTTTTTGAAGTGAAAACTTCTTTAGACGCGTTGAGCACTTTTTGAATCAACAAAAATCACTGTACATAATATAATACACAGTACCGTGTATTTTAAAACATCGCCATCTCTCGTAGAATAGGTGAATTATTACTTTAGTTCTCACTTCAGTCATAGGACACTGATGTGTTTTGTTTTTCATAATCCTATTATCCCTCACAAAAGACAAAGAGGTAGGTAGAGGAAGGTATAGATCGTTTTGTCTGTACAGAACTTTAAACTTTTCGGCCAACCGCATTATTCAGTGTTCCCATGAACTGGGTGCATGTAACTTTGCACAAATATCGCGAGCTCCATCCACAACCTTACCACGGTAAATAAACCCGTTAATAATCAAATAAAAATATAAATTTATTATGATCTTTTCCAACTATACGCATGTGTCAGTCAAGTGTAATGTTTACTATACTTCCTGGCTTACAAGCACTCGTATACCTGTTCCTATAACCACAAATGTAATGGTGTGCACGCACGAGGATCGTTCAACCCCGTTGTACAGATTAAATGATAGTTGCCGATGGGTAGGGCTTGGGCGTGACAGGACGTGACATCACTATTGCACGCTGTTTCACATAATAAGGACTAGTGCTAATTTAGCATAAACGAATTAAACATGTTACATTCTTTAGTCATATGCCAAAATTGTTGTTACCAGCGAAATTACAGGGCACACAGAGATTTGACATCTTATATCTCGGGGTGACGAGAGCAGTGCATTGCCATCCAGGGCTTTGAACTCTTGAAGTTCAAATTCTGAGTGGCGTTGAGCTGTTATGAGCATGTGAAGAGCCATCAGGCGAGCGACTTCGCTCGTTTCGTCACTCAGTATCATAAAAAAAAAACTAGAACGAAACAATGCATAATAGTTTATTCAGCCATAAACATAACATTGCATCCATAGGACGTTCACTGCTGGACATAGGTCTCCCCCATCGATTTCCAAAAGGGCCGGATGGAAGCGGCCTGCATACAGCGTTTTCCTGTGGTCTCTTTGAGGGCGTCTGTTCATCTTGTGGGTGGACGGCCTACGCTGCGCTTACCGGTCCGTGGTCTCCAGTCGAACCTTTTCGACCTTTCAGTCCCATCGGCCATCTGTTCTGCGTGCTATATGCTCTGCCCACCAAGTCAAGGTCTATTAACTGATTACTCACTCTGTTGGCTTGCACTCTACATGGCCCATTCACCTCAAGCGACTAGACTCTATACTTCCCAATGTTTCCGCGGATGGCATACTCCGAGTAAGTAACTGTCTATGAAGTGAAAGCCAATTCGAATACTCCAAAAGCTGTCAGATTAAGGGCATTGCGTCACTTCTTCCAATTGCCATCGGCGAGTCACGGGTCATTAGCGTTCTATAGATTTGCCACGTCTCAAAAGAATCGAAGAGTCATTATCCTCGTTATCCTGCCGATGTTTAATATAGGTATACATAAGAAGAACTAGAAGCAAGGCCTCGCGATTTCATCCGCGTGGGCATTCCGTGCAGAACCTTACATTTTCCGGTAAAAAAAGTATCAAATATCACTCAAACTTTGCTCTGCTACTGCGTAAAAGAGAACGAAACAAACCAACAATTTCGCATTTATATTGTTCATCATGTAGAGATGAACTGGACTCCTACTTGAAAGACTGGACCCAAATTGCCCAAAATAGAGGGGAATGGAAGAAGGGAAGGGAGTCCTTTGCCCTGCAGTGGGACCATGCAGGCTAATATAATAATAATATTCATCATCAGCTAGAAGATGTCCATTGCTGAATATAGGCCTCTCCCTTAGATTTCCAGACTGAACGACAGCCATCTGCATCCACTGGATGACTGTAACTCTCACGATGTCACCGATCCACCTAGTGGGAGGCCTACCTCCGCTGCGTCTTCCCTAAAGCAATCTAAGAGCCGCAACAGACACGTCAACATGGCTGACGTCAACCACTAGTGGGAGGCCTACCTCCGCTGCGTCTTCCATAAAGCAATCTAAGAGCCGCAACAGACACTTCAAAATGGCTGACGTCAACCACCTCAACCAACGAGAGAAAAAGAGAGGGAAATTATATTCTCACTCTTTCTCTCCCGTTGGTCAGACGGCGGTTCGTCAGCCAAGTTCGATACGTCTGTTACGGCTATAAGTTTCAAATTCCCAGAATAGAAGTCAGTCAATTTATTCTAAAAAATATTCAAACAATTCAATTGAAATAACAATAAAGAATAACAATTTCTGAGTAGCCTGAATTGTTTAACCCCGATGTTGAGATTCGTATCTCACGCGATGAAATCGCTTCGTCATAGTCCCAAGATTTATTTGTATTGTATTCAATGGCGTAACTTTCAATTTCTAATGCGGAACCGGTTATATGTTTACATTATTAATATGTGATTATCTAATGAATGTTTTTTTCCATCAAGAACTTAGACGTATTAAAATGTAGTCATTTTGCCATTTCGTCTATCTGCGATGTAGTCGTTTTGCTCGTGTTAGTGATGTGATAGTTTTGCGATCTAGTCAATCTAATACCTTTGATTATGTACATTCTATTCTAATACAAACCCCTTATTTTGGCTAGAGCTTGTAGCGTTCAGTTTCTAGTTAGAGATGGAAGCGTTATATCTACTGTTTCCCCTCTGGCATTTACACCCCCACTCGGTCGTCCATTTGATCACATCATTTGCAGTTGTGTGCGCTCAATATTGAAGTGTGCGTTTGTAGTACTAGTAAGAATATGTCAGTGTGTTACAATACGTGTGACCTCGCCCACTTTAGTTTTTGGCAGACTTTTTTCGGTACTAGCTCGAGTTTAAAGGCAGATCCAAACTATACATATATT
This sequence comes from Agriopis leucophaearia, assembly GCA_949125355.1. NCBI lineage: Eukaryota > Metazoa > Arthropoda > Insecta > Lepidoptera > Geometridae > Agriopis > Agriopis leucophaearia. The sequence goes on from OX421289.1 coordinate 4,461,741, forward strand.
ATCAAAGAGTTAGAACTTCACTTTTGTTATCTGTGGCGATCTGTCAGTTCTGACAGAACGATTTCGCGCGCTTACGGCTGAAGATATAAAAAGTTTTTATTCTGATGGAGATTATTTATTATACTATATTATAGTTTACTTAAAGTAAAGTATAAACCTTTGCTGTAAAAGCGCGAAATCGTTTCTTTAAATATTGAATTCACAGATCGCTACAGACAATAAAAGCTACGTTCGGAACTGAATGCCACAGACATAATATAACGGCAATCCTCGTGATTTACAGGTTTGCAAATTGCTAACTTATGCTATTTATTGCTTAATTGCTATTTCTGTTATGGCCTCAGAAAAATCAAAGGTCATCGTCCACTTGAGGTCAGAAATCGTCTAAAACGAAACGCGAAAAAATAAACAAATAACCGGGTAAGTGCGAGTTTGACTCGCGCGCCAAAGGTTCCGTATCACCAAACAATAATCCGACTCACTCTTGCCATTCGCCGTAGCAACTTGCCCGTAAAGGAAGGTCAGACAACATTTTGTATGTAATTTGTTACGACTTCAAACAAAAGTTTCAATGTTGATGTAATCGATCCCATTCATAAATTTTAAGTTCATTCAAATATCGCTCACAGTTCGACAAACTTCTCTGAAGAGTTGAGTGGTGGGGACATTATCAGAACAAATGTACTGGCTATTTGTTGAAATATTTTAGTTCTTTCATTTACTCAACTTACTGCACAGATAAGTTGGTCAGGCTCTAGCTGATTTAAATTTGTAATAAGTTTACCAAACGTCGCTATTTTATGTCCTCGCGTGCTTGATTCGTTCCCCTTCTCGTGTTACGGTTTTCATTATATTTTTGACGTGTCGTAAAATTGCGTGTTGTGTGCATAAAAAAGATCAAAGTAACATTTCCATCATCATCAGCCAGAAGAAGTCCACTGCTGAACACAGGCCTCCAGCTGGATATCTTTTAAAGGTTTCCCCCTGGCAACAAAAAAGGCCTCCCTTTAGATCGCCACACTGAACGACTGTTTACTATCTGAATTCACTGAATGTCCGCGATTCCACGATGTCGGTCCATCTAGTGCAAGGTTTCTTAAAGTGGGGTCCATGACGCGAGTGCTAGGGGTCCACATTCCCGAGGTTTATTTACTAGAATTCGTTTGAAGTATGCAGTTCTGGTTTTTAAATAAACAAAACCAAAAATCAAGTAATTGTTAAGTAACACATTTCAGCCCTAGGGAGAATCACTTTCAACTGACAGTGACAGTTGACAGCTGACAGATACTCAAATTATAAAAGAACCATGTTCCAACTTTTTTTTTTCTCCTCAGAGAATTATGGTCCCGCACTTCTCGTGCATTTGCCAGTGTCGGTTCATCTTATTATTTTTAGTTTCCTTGTATTCGTAATGAAAAGCAGTGTTTACCTCGGGGTTAAAGACTTATTTAGTTTGGGGAAGGGTAACCCTTCCCCTTTCACCCCTAAGATAACAATGTACTATTACTTTTTGCTGTTACAGCTTTAAATTATTCAAAGTGGCCCGAGTTGGCGATTGTAGACGCTTCTTATCACATTATTGATGACGATTTGAAATGAGGGCCTATTTAGATTAGAGATACTATTTACAGCTATTTTCTATCATAGACGATATACAAACAATGCGCGGCACAAAGCAAGGTCGTCCACTCAACAATCGATAATAATCTGTCGGTAATTGGTATTCGATGCGCGTGCGCAATGTACGTACATTGTTCCAGTAAACATGCAGAGGGGCAAGTTCGGGCCGCAACGACAAGCAAACAGTGGGCAAGTCTTTTTTTTCGGACTAGGCTACCATTTGACCGCAATCTCACATGCAGGGCAAGCATGCGCACCGCGACAAAATTTGTCGCCTCTTTTTATCGTGCTAAAGCGAGACAGGTGTATATGTAACCGTAGGCACCTTGTTGCGTTCCCGCTCGACAAAGTGACGACAAGATTTTGTCGCGGTGCGCATGCTAGCCATGCAGGTGGAAACGGTCCACTCCACTACTCTCCACACTCTCCAAGACTCTCTCAATACGGAAACATTTCGTCGATTCTTTGCTCTGTTGGCTGATTGAAAGAAGAACCAACAAACCGATATATACACTTTTTAACCGACTTCAAAAAAAGAGGACGGTTCTATGTTCCACTGTATTTATTTATTTTTATGTATGTTTACCGATTTCTCCGCCAACTGCTGACCGATTTAAAAAAAAAACTTTTGTCGGAACACCTCAGTACTAAATCAGGCATGCGCTCTCTAAAACCGATATTGCCTAATTAATGCACGTGCTACGGGATAGAGGGCGCATATTTGGTCCAGTTCTGATATTTTTATGAAGTCGGTTTTTTATATTGATAAGTGATTATTCTTTTGTTCGGTAGGATATACTTCCAATTTGGTCCCATTGTCACCAAGTCAGTTTCTGACGATGGGATCCCAGGGAAATCGAGGGCAACCATCAAATTTTATTTTCACTTATTACGTTTTTCATATATTTTTGAAGTCTGTTTTTAATGTGATCCACTTTTTATTGAATGCTGGCTTGCGTTTGACCACCATCTCGCCTGTTATTAATTAATTTATTGCATAAATTTAGTAAGCAATGATTGATTTAGGTTTAAATTCGCCCTTACTCTAAGATGTAATGTTAATGGTACTTATATTTTGCCGTTGTCCTGACTTCCCCTACTGCATTGCTATACGCTGTGCCCAGTTACGCATTATCTCACAGTTACATATGGAATCGTGGACATTGTTTACTGTCGCTACTATATGTTCTGTGGTGTCAGACCGGCAGTAAACGAGCGTGGGTCACGAATTCTTATTCGCGTTGTTTTTGAGCCGATTGGATTAATACCTCAGATCAGACTAATAAGGTAGATATGCCTTAGCACAATAGGCATGTGTCCTATTTTTTAACTAACTTCCAAAATGGAGGAGGTTCTCAATTGGACTGTTTTTTTTATATTATTTTTGTTATTTCAGAACTTTCAACTGGGTGTGAACCAATTTTGATGACTATTTTTTTGTTTGAAAGCTGGTGCTTCCCGTGTGGTACATTTCAATTTGATCCAGTTCGGACATTTTTATGAAGTCGGTTTTTTTATATTAATAAATATTTATGAAGGGAAAATGTCAGAACTGGACCAAATGAAATGAAAGACTGAAATGGGACCACAAGGGAATCACCAGCTTTCAAATAAAAAAATAATCATTAAAATCGGTTCACCCAGACGAAATTTATGAGGTAACAAACATAAATAAAAAATAAAATAAAAAATACAGTCGAATTGAGAACTTCCTTCTTTTTGGAAGTCGGTTAAAAAGCTGATTACATAAATAGAGCCCATCAACGAAAACTAAATTAAAATTTGTTCAAAAATAAATAAGTTATTAAAGTTCAGTTCTCAAAAGTTCAAAGACATAATGACATTCACCAAAATGCACTGGGCCAGCATGGTGAATTAGGGCCCATCCACTCTCTCTCTCTGAGAGAAAGCCTGTGTCCCAGCAGTGGGAACATGATAGACTGAATTGATGATTATGGCTCTTTGGCGTAAAAAAGTTTCTTAATTACCAACTAAGACCGTATTGATAAATATAATGTAATTTGACTGTGTGTTCGTTTGTTCCAGGGGTGCGGAGCTCGGAGACGTGAGTCTGCTACGACGGATGCCCAACGTCGAGGTGCTCGCTTTGAGGTAACTAAAGCTTTTACCAAAATTAATCAAAACAATTTGCTAGAATATAAGTACAGGAACAGAATACGTATATAAATACAAGAACTGAAGATTCACTCTGCAAAATCATTTAAATAAGTAGTTACTCTTGCTACTACACAATAAAGTGCAATTCAGGACGTGCGAGCGCTAACTACCTACAGCTATATTAACGTAGAAGTTGCCTCTCTGTCTATCGCGTAACTCTTGTCGCGTTATCTCTGTCTATCGCGCGGCAGCGGGCACGGCAAGTCCGACAAGACGACTACTTGTGGCTTCATACCTAAAGTGCGGAGTGCGCCAGGCCTGGTACAGGATAGCTATACAGTGCGTAACCCTGTACTAAGTCGAAAGGAGGTCATTGTATTCATCGAGAACAACTTTTACTATGCGACCAAACCTGAAACCGCCAAAAAAATCCACAATTCCATACATTTTGTCGAGTGTCAAGTGACCGTTTTCCATGGAACAGCTGATATTTTTTGTTTCGATTTCAAGGTTAATAAAAAACGGCTAGACCGATTTGGATGAAATTCTGTGATCCTGGAGCGAGTCATAGTAGCGAGGCCGAAGGCCGAGCTTACACCCGCGCGAAGCCGGGGCGGGTCGCTAGTAATTAATAAATTATTAATTTAAACGAGAAAAGTCGAGACTGCGTCAGACGCGTGCGGCCGACGACTGACGTCGCCATACATTTTCAAATCGCATCAGCCGCGCGCGTTAGACGCGTGCGTCAGACGCGCGCGGTTCCGATCGGCTGCGATGCATGGAAGTCTACCTTTTCTGTATTTCAGGTAGGTAGGTGGAAGGTTCCCCGTCTGCCTCATTAGTGCCGTCGGCCCGGCTAATCTTATAAATGGCATCAGTAATTTCATTTGTCTGGCTTCTCCCGAGGAAATTATACTCACAGGGGATTATGTCTAGACTTATTTAGGACGATGGAAATAAGCGAGGCTTTTTAGGGTTCCGTACCCAAAGGTTAAAACGGGACCCTATTACTAAGGCTCCGCTGTCCGTTTGTCTGTCTGTCCGTCTGTCACCAGGTTGTATCTCATGAACCGTGATAGTTAGACAGTTGAAATTTTCACAGATGATGTATTTCTGTTGGCGCTATAACAACAAATACTAAAAAACATAATAAAATAAATGTTTAAGGGGGCACCCATACATCAAACGTGATTTTATGGCTCGTTTTTCTCGATATTGATAACGGCAACAGGTAGACGCTTGAAATATTAACAGAATATTTAGTTGTATATTCACTTTAAGAATAAATAAGTAATTAAAATAAAATTAATATTTATGGGGGGCTCCCATACAACAACGTGATTTTTTTTGCCTGTTTTTAAGAAAATGGTACGGAACCCTTCGTGCGCGAGTCCGACTCGCACTTGGCCAGTTTTTTTTAAATCTTTATTTGCGAGGAAAGGTTGTTAGTGTTTGGATGGCTTGTCTAGACTTATTTAGAACTTAGAAATTAGGTAAGGACACCCATAACTATCTACCTACAATGACAAATTTTCGGCATAGTACGACTTTTCGTGTAACCTGTATTTACAAGGCTTATTTGCTAGGCTAGTGTGTCTTGTTCGACTAGTCACTGAACACACGGTCACTGGCGCGGTCGGTCGGTAGTTGGATGGGTGACCGCCTAGGCATGCATGATGTTTTTTTTTTTTGCACTATTTTTTTTTACCTTTTTAGTTTACAATTTATGTGGTGGTACGGAACCCTCAAAATCCGACGCGCGAGTCCGACTCTCACTTCGCAGATTATATTTTTTTGCAATTTTTCTCCATTCTTCATAGTTGAAGGCTAAAACCATACTTGTTTTGAATAAGGGAACCCTTTCCGCCCTCCAAATTTAATAGCGTTTTGGCACACAAGTGCGAAACCGACAAGGACGTGAGCCAATCAGAGCATAGCGATGCGAATCTTGCCCAATCACTGACCGGCGACGCGCTCGTTGCACCAATCGGCAAACGATTTCCATTTCATTGACCGTTACATTTGAAATACATTATTCCAAAAATTACTTTGGCTCAATTACTTTTAGGTTCACATTCATAGGGTTATGAACACTTCCAATTATGTATTAATGAACTGTTGCAACTGAGTTTTACTTACTGCTGTAGTTTTCAGTACGTTTTTGTTTCCACTCAAGGTGGATAGCCAATATCCTGTAAGAAATTAAGGCTTTCGTGTTCAACCTTGCGGTACAGGTTGGGTCAGTAATTGTGCTCTGTGCATTGTTTTGCAATGAGTCCTAAATATTTACATTCATATATACCTACTAGGTTACGCGGAAAGGGTGTACTAAGCCGAAAGAGGTTCATAGTACCCATCAGCGTTGCCAGTTTTTTTTTTGCCGAGTCTGGATTTTGGAACTTTTTGAGTGAACAAAGCGGGATTATTTCGTCTAAAGCGGGACATAGTAAAAAAACGTATATAATAATTGGTGAGTTGGGGCGCAGGTTGAGGGAGAAAAATAATGACCCTCGCTCCGGCTCGTACCTTGTGCAAAGGTTGGCCATAGCCATTCAGCGCGGCAATGCTGCTAGTGTTATGGGCACCTTCGCACAGGGTACAGTTAGGGGCGGGTTATTCGATTAAAAATATTTTTTTTTTTTGTTTGTAATTTAAATTTTTGTTAGAATATTGTCAAAATAATTAGGTTTAGTTGTATTTTATACCTAAAAGAAAATAAACATTAATCATGAGAATAAAAAATAAAATAAAATAGAAGTTTGTAATTAAGTATATATCTATTTATTTGAGTTCAAATTACGTTTACGTGACAATATATAGCAAAAATAGCCATAGAAAATGTATTTTAATAAAAATATGATATTAATCAGATTTACCCTATCGCTGCACGCACGGTCGAGTTATCCCCGAAAAGCGGTACTGAGCCTATCCCGCGCGGGACATTTAATTTTGATTTAATAATCGGGACGTCCCGCCAAAATCGGGACGTCTGGCAACGCTGGTACCCATCATTCACACTTGACAAAATGTATAACCCTATAGTTTAGTTTAACCCTGTACACAGGGTTGCACGCAACGGTGGCTGATAGAGCTGAAAGGAGGTTATTGTACTCATCATTATTTTTGCGGTTGGATCAACACCGAAATCCCAAAAAATATCTGTTTCTTCATTTTTATTGAACAGCTGTCTTTTTTTTACTTCACGAACAGAACAGAACACTGCACACTTGCACTTTAAACAATTAGGAAAGAAGGTGCATTATACAATACAATACAATACAATATCTCTTTATTACACACCGAAAAATACAGAATAAACTTAAACTAACATCAAAAATAAATATACGGCATTATCCTGTTTTTATATTTTTTTTTAAATATAGTATAGATTACGTTTGGCTACCAATTCGCATGTTTGTAAGCGACGGTGTGGCCGAGGATGGAACACGTTGATCTAGAAGAAATCTATTCACTCTACTCTTGAAGACGCCTGTTTTGACGCTTCTTCTAACGCTCTTCAAAACCCTTCTGACTTTTCTCTCGTTCTTTTCCAGTATAAACAAGATCCGAACATTGGACGACTTCGCCGGCTGCCGGCGACTGCGAGAACTGTACGTGCGCAAGAACGAGATCCGAGACCTGCACGAGATCAGGCACTTGCGCCGTTTGCCGGATCTTACGTCACTTTGGCTCGATGAGAACCCCTGCACGCAGCATCCTGAGTAAGTATACCAGTAAACTGCCTGAGTAGACTGAGCGATCTGACTGCGCCGGTGGCTCAGTTGGTAGTGAACCTGATTTGGTAGTGAACCGGCCGTGGATCCAATTACCAAACACTCATGTGATGAACATTTGTGTTTGTTCCATATCTGGGTGTTCATATCTATTTAAGTGTGTATTTAAAAGAATGTATGTATGTTTATCAGTTTCTAACAGCCATGGTACAAGCTTCGCTTAGTTTGGGGTCAGATGACTGTGTGTGCCAAAATATCCCAAATATTTAGTTATTTCTCTTCATGGGTTTAGCCCGGACATTTGGTGGGCATTGGTGGAACCGAAGCCAACACCAAGAGGCCGTTTTGAATATAAAAATACAATAAAATTATGTAATGTGTATAAAATGGAATATGAAACTATTGTACAGTATAGGATTAAAAAAGTCTGGGCTATTGAGGTGAACAACTTGTGGATAGGAGAACAGATCTATTGGATGAGAAACGGCACCTGCCTTACCCTGTCTGATCTTAACATATTATTATTTATTTATTATTATATCAATTTGCTTCGACGGGATACTCTACTTGTAGTAGCCAGAGTGAGTAGACTAATCAGACCAGTAAATCTCTTGAGATCTATCTTTCGCACCCGACCTCACATCGCTCTGGTTGCAGCAACATTCGTGAGTAGATCAGTAGACCTTTCCAGCAGTAAATAGACTAATAAGTAGCTCTCTACCTTTGGCTCTGTGAGCTTTATGTATGAAAAACGATAATAAGACTGGATCATCAAATACTCAAACCCACAACTACTATTTGGCTTCTTTTTTGGTCTAAAGGTTGCCCTATTTCTGTTTTCAGGTACAGAATGACGGTACTGAGAAATCTACCAAACCTAGAGAAGCTAGACAATGTCGTCGTTCACCCTGAAGAGGTAATTTTCAGCTTGTTTCATGATATTTCAGTCGACGGCGATATTATTGACAACACAACAGCTCAGTGGCTGGCGAATTCGGACGCCATGTCGCAAGGTCTGGGCAAAAATTTCAGCTATGAGTTTGGGGTGAAGGAAAATATTGTGAGGAAATACACAAACACAACATCATACATACACCTACATAACCACAAATATAAGTTTTTCTCTATTCACAAACTTAGAACTGTAATGGGTGAATACAGCCCACTGACGAGAATGTTAAGATTTGGTAACTGGTTGTGGACAGAACACGTTTTTTTTTTTTAAGGAATCTCTTCCTTCGTTTAATAAAAGGGTTACTCAGGCCCTTCTATGAGTTGTTTGTTACATCTAATTGTATAAAATATTCCCCATTCTTTGTACTTGAACAAAGTAATGGTATTTTCTTTTAGTTTAGTTGTGTTTTTAGGCTCTCTAAAAGCAGAGTTGTTTTTAAGTTTAAATTTCTCTAACATGCTGAGTTTACCTATTATTGAAATGTTACATAGGGTCTCCATAGCACTTAAGTAATATTATTTAAGCAAGCAATATTGTATCATTCTGTTGGTGAACCAATAAAAAAAACAGCCTGGTGGTAATAGCACTGTCCAGCTCGCCGCCTCCAAGCACTGATCAGTCTTTTGTCAGCCTAATTTAGCCAGATTTAGCTCCCATTCTAGCTAGGTGTGCACCACGTTAGGTGCATGTGTGAACCCGGGTATGTCTTAAAATTGTGACCAGAACCACCGGAGGATAGACTTGACTTGTTTGTCCTATTATCCTTTCCAGGATCTTCAAGATTAGCGATTTTAAAGCGTGTTTTTTAGTATTGTAAACTGCGAGAATTTTTTTTTATTTGATTTTGTTTTGACCGGTTTCAGGTACAAGAGGCTATGCGTCGCGGCGCACATATACCAGACTCTGATGACGAGGGCTACCCACAGCAGGTAATTATCACCATATTACTGCAAACTCAGATCTGATTACAAGGGAGATATGCCTTAGTAAAATTATCGTTTGTTTGCAAATGTCTCTATTTTTGATCGACTTCCAAAAAGGAGGAGATTATCAATTCGACTTTTTTTAATTTTTTTATGTTTGTTACCTGAGAACTTTCGACAGGGTGAATCGATTTTGATGATTCTTTTTTTATTTGAAAGCTGGCGCTTCCCGTGTGGTTCCATTTTAATTTGGTCTAGTTCTGTCATTTTTATGAAGCCGGTTTTTTGTATTGATAATTATCCATTCCAGCAAGAATCGTACAGCGCGTACCGAGGCGGGCGCGCTCGTTCCTGCGACTCCAGTCCCGAGCGGGAGCCTGAACAGTTCTACAGCAGGCCTCATCAGAGGATAGACCAGGTAACGGGGAGAGTGTTCTCACTTGCAGGGTCGTCTTTAATCTATTGGAGGCTCTGGGCACATTAGCATAATGGGGCCCCTATGACCTTGACAGAGCACTATTTTCGGACAAGGGGCATCACGTATCTGTGATGCCCCTAGTGTTGCAGGTATTCATAGGTGACGGTGATCGCTTACTATCGGGCGGCCCGCCTGCTTGTTTGCCACCTATGGCATATAAAAAAAAAACAAGGTTAAAGTAGCTTCGCGCATGCAAAAGCCAATAAGCAAATAGGTATTGTAGTCAGTCATTATCCATTGACTTTTTTCGAAATAAATATGTTTTTCGGTAATAAATATCGGCTATCGTTTGGTGATCTGGCAGGAACTAGGGGGCCCCATCGATCGGGGGCCCTGGGCAAGTGCCCAGAGTGCCCAGTGGGAAAGAGAGGCCTCACTTGTGGGCGTGGAGGTCTATTTGATTGAAGTATAATGAATGCTCACAAGAGTTTTGATGAAGTTTTTGTTTGAATATTACGAAATCAAACATAGAAGTTGTGATTAAACTTAAAACATTTGCATGACTAAAAGTAAATTAAAAACAGGGTTACGCACATAGACTACTTAGACGAATGGAGGTCATTGTACTCACTATTATCACAACAACTTTACTATAGCACCAAACCTGAAATAGCGAAGAAAAATCACATCAGTCATAGGACTGCATTTCAGAAGTGAAAACTTAGTAATTCGCCTATTCTACAAGAGAAGGCGCTGTTTTAAAATACACGGTACAGCGTGACGATGAAGCGAGTTCCATGATTTTATTTCATCAAAAAAGTGCTCAACGCGCCCAAAGAAGTTTTCACTTCAAAATCAGTTGTTCCATAGAAAACGGTCATTGACATTCGACAAAATGTATGGAACAGCTGATTTTTTCCCCGCGATTTCAGATTTGGTCCCGAGGGAAAGTTGATCATAATGATGAGTACAGTGAGCTCCTTTTGGCTTAGTACAGTCTATATGCGTAACCCTCTATAGAAGTTGTGATTAAAGAACTGCATAAAATTATATATTTGTATATTTCATTTTTTCAATCGACTTCAAAAACAACACAAAATCCTACAAAAAAAATATACTAAAAATGTTTTTATTTTATTTTGTGTATGTTACGCGATAAAGTAGATGGAGAATCGATTTTAATGATGTTTTTATTTTTTGAACAAAAAAATTATGAGTTCCGAAAATTATGAAGTCGGTTGTTATGTTTTTGTAGAAATGTATTAATTATTTAATTATTTATGTAAGGTAAAAGCACTAACTTTGGGTGTCTTCAAATCTCGAGTGAATCGGTTTCTTCTAGGCAAGCGTGCTCCATCGTAGACCGCATCTTCGCTTAACATCAGGCGAGTTGGCAGTCAAACACAACCCTAATATTGAATAAAAAAAAAAGACTATTGTTTTGTTTTTAATAATTAAAACTAATATTATTAAAAAAACGATATCCCTAAATGTTACTAAAACTGTAATTTTGCTGCTAAATATATACGATTTTAAAACGTAAAGCCATTTTCTTCCTTATAGTGTCCTCTATTAGTGCTTTTACCTTAGTGTAGTTTCATGTAAAAGTTCATTTAACTGTATTATTTATATTGTGTCATAATTAATATTATTTTATTAAATAATAATTTACTGACCAGGCATATGAAAAAAAAGTTCAACCATGAAAACGCGCGTTTCATCTTCAATTTATTTGTTAACAATGAAAGTGTAGTTTGTATATTATTCCTTTGTTACATACTGGCGTCTGAATTAGTAAAATACTTTTTTTTTCACTGTTGAATTGAGATTAAAAAGTGACAAACCCATATTTTGCAGTCAAAAACAAGGAAATATAATAAAAATTTGATATATATAATTTAATTTTATGAAATACAATGGTAACAAGTGATTTGTTTATTCTATACAAATTCAGCGAATTTTAACAAATTCTATAGACGGAAACTTGTAATTGGCCCAGTCACCAAATCTATTTTTTTAAGTTATATAAGTACCATTAGGCTGGTACCACAAGTTTCCCTAAATGCCAAATAAATAAAATAAATTAGTTTATATCGGAACAAATATTTTCATTGTTTGAAATGTTATGATAGACATCAATACTTGATTTTGACACTTTTTGGAAATACACATTAAAAGACTGTATTTCTTCTATAATGTGAAAGTGGGTGAGCGAGAGAGCTGTAGACGGGAATAGCCCCCTTAAGGCCGAGATCAAAGCGCGCAGCTGAATCTCGCAAATGATATAGCCGCGCGCTTTTAGCTACTTCTTAAAATAATGGAGCATGCATGCATGAGAGCTTTGGATCTGGCATAACCGTTCCACCCCTATCGCGCCAGATTGTGGCTTTGGAGACTTATGGAGTTTCTACTTCTGACCGACATATAATCATTGGGTACAGTGTATACATACAGTAAACAATTAGTGGAAGAAAGAGAGAGGCGCGTTTTTATGGACTTAACTTTTCGATCAAATAATTAGAGGATATTGCACCTAAAACTCCGCCGCGCCGCACCGGTGCAGCAGTTTGCATTCAGTCACTCGTTACCTAGCGATGCGTTAACATCTCGTGTCATAAACAAATTTAATTCAAGCTCTAGCTAATATGTTTTATTCTTTCTTTTTAGTTATAATAGGGTTGCGTTTTACCGCCACTTCGCTTGATGACAAGACAATAGGCCTGTGTCCTAATGTTTAATCTCTACATAGCACAAAATAAAGTCGCTTTCCGCATCTGTCTGTCTGTATATCCGCTAACTCCTAAACCACACAACGGATTTTAATGCGATTTTCCCTATCAGTTAGATAATTATTCACGGAAGGTTTATATCCACACTAATCCACACTAATATTATAAATGCGAAAGTAACTCTGTCCGTCTGTCTGTTTGCTACATAATCACGCCTAAACGGCTTAACCGATCTCGATTAATTTTTGACAGGTAATAGTATGTATCATGAGGACAGACATAGGTTTTTTTTCCTGAAGAATTCGCGGGTGAAGTCGCGCGTACAGCTATAATAGTATATAATAAAACTTACAGCCCTGAGAAGCGGGTGGGTCGCTACTTTATTACAAACTAGCTGCGCCCCGAGGTTCAACCCGCGTGGTGAAAATCAGTGATGATGATTATGATGAAAACTAGCCTATGTGTTAATCCAGGACACAAGCAATGTATATTCCAAATTTCATCCAAATCCAGCCGATTCTGCGTAATGGAATAACAAACATCTATCCATCCATCCATCCAAACTTTCACATATATGATATTAGTGTGATAACAGGCTTAGTGCAGGATATAATTAAATACATTACACATATTTACTGAAAAAATAATTTAAGTGCGATATCCTCTGTTTATTTGGTCGAAGACTTAACTATATGTATTTGTAACTATGGTTAGTTTATGTACTAATTATACATGTGTTCATCAGTAACAGTGTGTGTGTGTGTGCATGTTAGGGCAGCGACAGCTCAGAGGCGGGCGCGGAGCCATCTCCTGACGCGCCACCACTCGTGCAGCAGGTGAATTCATACCCACAACCATGATCCAATAAAACAAGGTCTGATATTCCGGATGTGACACAAGCGTACGTCACTGTACACAACTGCATTGCAACCACTTGACTCATCCTTTACCCCGCCGTGATGTAAATATACTGTATTTTGAGCAGGATCTTTTTCGAACGGGCCATCTTAAGCGCGAATTGAATGAATGACTTTTGTTTTCTCCAATCACACGGCTTCGGTAGCATGCATGCTATGTTTTTTTTTATGGGGGTAACACGCCTGTGCTCTCTTCATCTTAATAATCTATGAAATAAAATACAAAAAGCACTGCAATGGGTCGTTTTGTTTGTCCGCTCAAGCGAAGCTAAACGAGAATTTAATATATCGATGACGTAGGCGTGTGTCACCCACGTGACCCGTGCGTCTCTGAATGTCATACCTGGTGAAGAATATTATACCATGTTCACAACCACATGTTCTTTTCCACCAGAGATATGCGAGGAAGATGTGCGGTGAGCAAGGAAAAAATCGACCAATAAGATCGCTACATTCCGTCTCGCCTCCTATTGGTTGTTTTTTCACGTATACTGCTTAGCTACCTTGTCCATTTCTGATAGAAAAGCACCCTTTGAGATTGAAAATAAACAATTTTATCGTGTGTATTTTATTTCCTAACGTTTCGAACACTTTGCAATGTCTGTGGTTACAGGTAGATTAGATCACGGATGTCTATACAAGGTTACGCATATATACTGTACTAAGCCGAAAGGAGGTCATTGAACTCATCATTATGTACAACTTTTACTATGGGACCAACCCTGTAATAACGAAAAAAGAAACAACAATTTTGACAGCCCCCTCCCCCGTTAGCTAAGTTGGTAGTGAATTATCAATATAAAAAACCGACTTCATAAAAATGACAGAACTGGATCAAATTAAAATAGGACCACACAGAAAGCACCAGGTTTCAAATAAAAAAAGAATCATCAAAATCGGTACGCCCTGTCGAAAGTTCTGAGGTAACAAACATAAAAAAAAAAAACATTCGAATTGATATCCTCCTCCTTTTTGGAAGTCCGTTAAAAATATATGTGTGAAGTCGGGTTTTTAATTGATAAATAGTATAGTCGTAACGTTCCCTATGTACGCAGTTGACAATAAATGAATAATTGACAGCAGTGTCCAGCATCTCCACCACGTCGCGTGGCGCCTGTTTCACCAGACTCTGACGAGAGATACGAACACCCCGCCATGACTCGATCTCATTACGAAGTAAGTCACTCTAAATTATTCTGCCCCTGGACCTGTCAAAATATGTACGATTTACGAATCCAGAGACGTTAGCTCTCGATACTTACCAACTATTTTTTTCAGCCATTTATCTTTTAGTATACCTGTTATGTTTTTTTTAAATGGTAGCACTTCTGTGCGCTCTTCAACTTAACTGGTAATAAATATTTATGTTTGAGTACCCACTTGGCTGATGGTAAGCGATCTCAGATCAGACAAACTCGGGAGATATGGTTAGTTGGCGTGGCGGGTGCGAATTCATTATGCCTAAATCAGTATTGTCAGCCTTTAGTTGAACTCACTCTGCACACGACCTTAATGTGCCGTACCACAGAATACATATAAGTACAGGTACAGAAGATTCACTCCGCAAAATCATTTAAATAAGTAGTTACTCTTGCTACTACACAATAAAGTGCAATTCAGGACGTGCGTGCGCTAACTACCTACAGCTATATTAACCTAGAAGTTACCTCTCTGTCTATCGCGTAACTCTTGTCGCGTTATCTCTGTCTATCGCTCGGCAGCGGGCACGGCAACTCCGACAAAACGACTACTTGTAACTTCATACCTAAAGTGCGGAGTGCGCCAGGCATAAACATACTTACAGCTTTTGCGTTAAGCTGTTTATCGTATACTGAGAAAAGTGGTGGCAACACGGAGACATTTAAACCTGAAAGATAATTGTACAAAGGCATATCTTCCTTGTTTGTGTGATCTTAATGACTGATAATGTGGCAAGAAATATAATCTTTATTTTTATTTGTAGTTTTTACGTAGTCGTATACTGTAGACATGTTTGTAATTGAAATCACTGATTTATTTTATTAAAATATTAATCACATTATTTCTTTCAGTTGTTATCTGATTTGATGCAATCTCAACTAAATTCACATTTAATTTAGTTTCATTCTCATTATAGTTAATAACCATGATCTCACGAAGTTTTAAAACGAATAGAATAACTTTTCAAATTAAAATTCTTGAGCTTTTCTTTCAAGCACTAAAGATTTAACACAGAGTTTAGAATGAAAAGGAAAATCATAGTCGATCCTAGGTTTCAATATAAAACAAAACGTCCTAGCTTTTAATATAAATTTATTTCGGGTCGTATGTGGTGTCAAGGACTGTGGCGTAAGTATGTGGTGTGTGGCAACGTAGACTTGAACCCCATATAGCATTAATATTAAACCTGAGTGGTTTTTAAATGCCATTATATCCTTT
Source organism: Agriopis leucophaearia (assembly GCA_949125355.1). Lineage (NCBI taxonomy): Eukaryota > Metazoa > Arthropoda > Insecta > Lepidoptera > Geometridae > Agriopis > Agriopis leucophaearia. The sequence continues at coordinate 4,477,573 of OX421289.1, forward strand.
TTGTATACTCTTCTTATTAAATGATAAATAAATGAAGAATTAATTAATTAAAAGTCTGGTAATAATAGACCGTAGTACACCTATTTTAAACCATGGCGGTACATGATTGTAAAGTCAATTTGCACTAGGTTATAATTAATTTTATTACAATAGGTTTTCCGCATTTCTGGAGGGACAAATATGTCTTTCCTCTTTCCTCATTATGTACACTATCTTCCTGCCAAATTTCGTTAAGATCGGCCTAGCCGTTTAGGCGTGAAAATTAAACAGAGACAAAGTTATTTACGCTTTTATAATATTAGTTATAGGATAGTAATCGATCCAATAATGTAGGTTATCCCCCTTGTTAAAAACGCTTAGTCGCCTTAGAACCGTATTTTATCTTTATCGCCCTTTCAAATTTCGGACTCGATTGAAGAAGACATAACCATATATAAATAAATAAGTTTTTCGTATTATTTTCAGCAAGCCGTTTTATTTAATACCCATATCAAGAAGGTACATATGGGCATTTAGGACCATTACCCCTAGCTCGAAAAGTTGACCCGCATAGGTGTTATTTGTCTAAACGGTACCATCAACTACGATAAGCGGTAGTTATTTGATAGCCGCCAAGCTTTGCTATTTTCACGCACACACGCATAGTAAAACGGATTTTCGTTCATTCAAGTTAGACGCTTTTAAACGATGCAGTTTAAATGAGTTGGTTAATTTTAGGTACCTATCAGGTACCTACTAAAAGTTGGCTCGCAAAAGTGAAGCTAGGGGTAAGGCCCCAGTGCTTGGAAAGACAAATCTAACACCATAATTCGAAGGGTTTACGTCGTTTCGTTTAGGAGTTCCTATGGCCTTCTGTCTCTATAATCAGATCAGCTCGATGGTACCATAACATTGCATTGTCACCGAACTTACATAGGTATGCCTAATTTCAGCCCAATCGGTTGAGGATAACTGGTCCAAATTTCGGTTACCAATTTGTCCCACACATACTAACAGGGCAAGTTAAATAAACGGTTGTAACAATACAGTAACTACGCCAAATCTACTAAGCGTTAATTAAAAAGGTCCAAAATAAATGATAGTTTTTGTTCTAACTATGCTACTTCTAACCTTCTAGTTAATATTGCACTAAGTCATTAAAAAGTGTTATTTGTCTACGTCAGCCGAGACCGGGCCCGCGCTCCCCTGACAGCTCGGTGTCTCTGAGGCACTCATTCTCCACACACAGCGTCAAGGTGAATAACACTTCTTGTATCCTCTTCTTTAATACTTCTTAAATCTTGGAATATCCCCATCTATAACAATTACTGCATACACTATTCTGTATTTCTTATATCCCCCCCATTTCTATAACATTTCTTACATCCCCTACTGTAAAATTTCTTATATCCCCTTCTTTAACATTTCTTAAGTCCCCTTCTGTAACATTATTTTCCCCCTATCCATTACATTTCTTAAATCTCCCTGCTGTAACATTTATTTTATCCTAATCCATAAAATTTCTTATATCCCCTATTGTAAGATTATTTTCCCCCTATCCATTACATTCATTATATCCCCCTTCTGCTGGCCTAGCACGGGCCGTGGAAAAATTGTCTTTCCACCGTTTTTATCCGCGCGTAGACGCGACAGAGCTAGAATATGGATACGTTTGTCTCTTTTTAGCGGGATAAAAACGGTGGAAATACAATCTGTCCACGGCCCGTGCTAGGCCTGCTAACATTTATTTTATCCTTATCCATAAAATTTCTTATATCCTCTTCTGTAAAATGTCTTATATCCCTTTCTGAAACATTTATTTTGTCCCTTTCTATAACATTTCTTAAATTGCCTTCTCTATACGCCTTTTTCACACTTATTTGTACATATATATATCCCGTTGATTCTGCCTGTAAAAAATACAATTCTAAGCATGTATACCAGTTTATACTTGTATCAGTTTCTTCTAAACTACTTCTTGTGTAATTCCTCTTTTTATCTACACTAACTAATATATTAAAGAGGAAATATTTGTATTTTTGTGTTTGTAACGAATTAACACAAAAACTTCTGGACCGATTTTAAAAATTCTTACACCATTAGAATGCTACATTATCCCTGAGTAACATAGACTATATTTATTACTAGAATGTTTAAAAATATATCCGCCCGGACGGGCGGCTAGTGTAAAATAAATCGTGTAATATTACACACGGTACCGCTCTAGACTTGGCTTTGACGCGCTCCCGCGCCTCTAGATATATTTAACCCTAGTTTTGAACAAGCCATACTGAACTTTAAAAACTTTATAATTACAGTCTGAGTTTCAAGAAGGCTGGGCGAATCTAGATTATTAACGAAATCCGAAAAATAATTTAAATATCCAGTAAACTTAGCAGACAAACCTAGTAACTTATTAGCACGTGACCTGACCAAATGGCTCAGTAAGAAACTTATACCCAAAACTGGGATAAATGTTAGGCAGCCACACTGATCGACCAATATACAAAAATAACGATGATTCTACAATGTGAAGTTAGAAATAATTAGTTTTCAAGCAAGTCTAAACTCTAAATATTAATCAATCACGCTTCCAACTTGATATGACTTTAACAAAAACATTGCAGCTTGGGCACAGTAAGTACCTACCATTTTTACACAAAATACACTTTTATGTACCTAACTCGCACAAACACAGCTTTCACTTGTCAAATGTATCTGTTTATTTATCTCACAGGATCGACAACATTTTAAATTATGGCCTTGAACGAGCAATGGTCGATTTTTAAATCGATCTTGTTTCAGTTGGACCAAAAAGGGTACGAGAAGATATACATGCGACAACATTTCCTCACTAACCTTTTTGCACTAGATGTTTGTCGGTCAATATATAAGTCACTGCTTTTGATTCACAGCTTTCAGCCTCAGAATGATTTACTTTTTCAAATTAAGTCCATTTATTTCAGTTATAAAAAAAGTCTATCGTATGACGCATTAACTTTGCTAATATACTTACCGAGTTTCATGAAAATCGGTCGAGTAATTTACGAGTAATTTAACTATTGGTGCAAAAATTATCAGGGCTGAAACGTAGATTGCTTCTATATGATTGATTCGAACTACAAATAACTTAACTAAAAACATTATTTAATAATCTTACATTGAATTTTGTCTTGTCGTCTCCTGATGTCAGGAAAGCTGACTAGAAATAGTGCCACAAATGGCGGCTTTACCCTTAAAAGCGAACTTTTTCAGACCACGTTTGAGGTCTCATACCCAATGATTCCGGGCCTTAATACAGCTTCCATCCTCCCACTATGGCAGAAATGATGTTTGTTTCTATGAAAATTAATATTCAAATTAATATTTATTAAAGTGAGTGCACTTTAGCAAAAATTTTGTCTGTTTCCAGGAGTATTCGTATTCCAACGGCGAGTGTAGGTACAGCGGGGGTGAGGCAAGGAGCGGGGGCGGCGTGAGTGGAGGTGGCGGAGGAGGCGTGGCCTCGCCTCCACACCAGTACCACGATCCTTATTATGAGAAGCCGGAGAGGTAGGTTACAGATAGATGGTTAAGTTACAGAGTGGATGGTGGGTAACAGAGTGGATGATGGGTTACAGAGAGAATGTTTGGTTACATAGTGAATGATGGGTTACAGAGTGGATGGTTGGTTACAGGGTGGATGGTGGGTAACAGAGTAAGCCTAAATAAGAATTTGATCGTTTTCAATATGTGCAGGTCTGAATCGTACCAGCAAGTACCGCAGAGGTCCGCAGCCGAAGTGTGGGAGCAGGATAGAGGCAGCGCGCGCGAGCGAGACAGAGAATACCCCTCAGCTGTGATGGCCGAGCATAGAGGGTTCACCAGGAGGCCAGTCGCTAGGGTGAGTAGTAGCCATTCTAATCGACGGTGTCTCTAGATCTAGGTGATTATAGGGGCGGTATCCAGCGCTGTTCGAGTTGAATTGCCACTTTATTGCCTCGTAGATAAAGTCCTTATTTATTTAAATTTCTATGCGGAGTGAACTTTCAGTGTGTATTATGTATTCTGTGGTGGTGGTAAAAAATTTAGTCTTGCAATCAAGCGGGGCAATTCTGCCAGCATTCTGGGGACCCCGCAAACTGGGTCAAAAACTTGTCAAGTTCCGATGACAATACAATATTATGGCTACTGCGAGCTGATTTGATGATGGTGACGATGGACAACGGCACTCCTCGATGGATAATAGTAGACTGGAAGAGTTTGGGCTCATCAGAATCAGAATCAGAAAGTATTTATTGTATAAACTGTGTACATGGATGAAAGTAATTATGTAGTTTCAACAGCTTTGTCCATCACGAACATACAATATTATTCTTATGACTAATAAATATTTGACAATTAGAATTCTAATGATTTTGATCAGCACACCGTTCCGATCACTAATTTCATAAAAGCTTGGTTTGAAAAACAATATTTTTCAATAAAGTTGGTTTCAAAGATTATCAAAACCATTTTAATAAAAATAAAAAATACAATTAGTAAATCTTTTAAAAAAAATGCGCGGGCAAGATCTGTTTATTTGGTATTCTGGACCTTTTGAAAACAATTACTATCATCCTTTTTTAGGGTTCCGTACCCAAAGGGTAAAACTGTACCCTATTACTAAGCGCTTCAATGATAATGATAACAATGTTAAGTACTTTTTTCCAGAACTCGAACCTGCTGTCAGCCGTGCTGTGTCTGGTGAAAGAGCTGGACTACCCGAGCCTAGAGGTCGCTGAGATGGCCGTCAGGTATACTTATAATTATCAATATAAAAACCGACTTCATAAAAATGTCAGAACTGGACCAAATTGAAATGGGACCACACGGGAAGGACCAGCTTTCAATCATCAAAATTAGTTCACCCAGTCGAAACTTCTGAGGTAACGAATATAAAAAATAAAAATAAATTTCGAATTGCGAACCTCCTCCTTTTTGGAAGTCGGTTAAAAATAAAATAAAAATAGTCTTTATTCACTGATCTTAACTTAGTAGCTCAGTATTACTAGTTTCTATTATAATTAATTTTTAAAAAACATACTTAAGACTGCCTGGAAGAGATCGCTCTTAGCGATAAAGCCGCCGATTGTTACGCTAGTTTTTTAAAGCTGTTTTATCGTGTATTATGTAATTTGTGTTGTGAACAATAAAGAGTTTATCTTAATTACAAATTAAGTCTTTACAGACTGGTGGTGTTACCACCAGCACCAGTTTCAGAATCATGTTGTATTCCCTGGACATAGGCCTCCTCTACAAGTTGCCATTTCTCCCTATCTCTATGCTATTCTGCGCCACCCCTTTGTAGGTCATTTTCCCACCTTCTCTGTGGTCGTCCCCTTGATCTCTTCCCATCTCTGGGGTACCAAGATATGAAGTCTAGTCCATTTTTGTTTAGAGGATCTAACTCCATGTCCAATCTAGCGCCGCTTTAGTTGGTTGATTTTCTGCGAGACATCTGTCACGCCTGTCAAGTCAGGTATACTTAGGGTTGCCATCCGTCCTTGTTTCCCCGGATTCGTCCTAGTTAAGAGGGCATCCGGGGACCGTCCGGGCGGAGCTTCATTTGTAGTCTTAAAAATTTAAAGTCTTGGTCCGCCCGCGACACACGCACTGTGCCCGCACGCCGCGATTTTACACTTGACTATGTTTAAAAAAACCTGTTGACATGTCCGGGTTCTAGGCTCTAAAATCCGGGGTTTTCACGCGTCTTGTCCTGGTGGCCAAATTTTAGAGATGGCAACCCTAGGTATACTTAACCACACTTTAATAAACATTTGATACATGTGTTTAAAACAAAATTTATAGAGAATTTTATGCTCTACATTTTTAGGAAAGGAGAGCGCCTCGTTTTAATGCTAGCTTTCCATAATGCTTGCGTATTTTCCAGATGCAGAATGGACGAGCTCGCGAACAGCCAGTGACCCTCCGAGAGCGCGGCCGCGGCGCCGACCGCAACACCGACTGCGGCGGCGGCCGGACCGCGCTTGTTTTGTGATACCTACACTACCGAATAGAGCATTAACGACGCCCTTGGTATCGGCTATTTTCATTCAAAGATACTTGTTAAGGCTCTCTTTTCCCACTTTTAGCAATTTTGGTCGTTTTAATTCATTTCTCTACTTCCATGGTTAGCTTAAAATTAAAAAATGGTATCATATCAAAATGGAATGTTTTATCTACGAAACAGTAAAGGCCGAAACACGATTAAGGTGATACGTTTCACGTATGGCAAGAAATTCAAATTTCAAACAGTTTTTTTGTTCTTGTAGCTAGGCCGGGTAATTATTGTAAACGATCATGATGTTCGCGAAAATTGATTATTATTCTTTACAAACTCACGTAAAGCTATTTATCTCTAATGCACATTATTACATACATTTGTCAATAAACAAATTTTTGCTGTTTCAAACGGTTTATTGACAAATGTAAGTAATATGGTGAGTAACTGATTAATAGCTGTACATGATAATGTAAAGAACAACCAACAATTTTAGCACTCACTGTGCCATTTCACAATAATTACTCGGCCTAGCTACAAGGACAAAAAAACTGTTTAAAATTTGAATTTCCCGCCAAACATGAAACGTTACCTTAAAGACTTTTCGCTCGATAGAAAAAAAAATAACACTGATTTGCCCGTTTTTTTTGTATTCATTAAAATACCTATTTACTAAATATCTTACATCTACAATATCTTAATATGCAGATATCTTAATTATGCTGTTAAACTTAGGCTTAAAAAACCTTCGCGATTTGAACATTGATGTTTCACCAAAAAAAATACGGCCATTATTGCACACATGGTCATCTGACCCCTAACTAAGCAAAGCTTGTAATATGGCTGCCAGATACTGATATACGTACATATACATTACTAAATACATACTTAACACCCAGACATAGAACAAACACAAATGTTTGTCCTAGGTGAGAATCGAACACGCGCTCCCAAGAGCAGAAGGCAGGTTCACTACCAACTGAGCTAACGGGACTGTAAAAGCGGAAAAGTATTTAAAAAAATCTCGTATGTTTGTATAAAAATGGCCTGATATCTAGGGAAAGCGAGCCTTAAATCGGCACATTTAAGACAGCAGTGAAAAAGTGTACTGATTTTACAGTTATGTATATTAATTTGTTGGAAAATGTTTGTTGAATCAATTTGATTGTTGTATCACAATCGGGACTATTCATGAAGATTATATGTGGCCTTAGTACGAGCACTTGCGAAAAAGTTATCGTTACGTAAACGATAGCAAAATGTATGAAAAATTGAACAGCGCCTCTATCGGACGTGAAAGGAAACTGTATTTTTCATACATTTTCTATCGTTTACGTAACGATAACTTTTTCGCAAGTGCTCGTACTAAGGCCACATTTATTGTATATTTTATTTATAATTGTATTTCATTTCACCTAAGCGTATCGGCAACCAGCTACAATGTTACTACTGTGTATTTGTTACTACTGGCAGTAAGATTTGGTATTTGTTAATACTGGCAGTAAGATTTGGTATTTGTTAATACTGGCAGTAAGATTTGGTATTTGTTACTACTGGCAGTAAGATTTGGTATTTGTTAATACTGGCAATGAGATTTGGTATTTGTTACTACTGGCAGTAAGATTTGGAATTTGTTACTACTGGCAGTAAGGCTTAGTATTTGTTACTTCTGGCAGTAAGACTTGGTATTTGTTACTACTGTCAGTAAGAATTGGTATTTTTTTCTACTGGCAGTAAGATTTGTTATTAGCTACTACTGACAGTAAGATTTGGTATTTGTTATTACTGGCAATGAGATTTCGTATTTGTTACTTCTGGCAGTAAGACTTAGTATTTTTTACTACCGGCAGTAAGACTTGGTATTTCTTACTACTGCCAGTAAGAATTAGTATTTTTTACTACTGACAGTAAGACTTAGTATTTGTTGCTACTTGTAGTGAGAATTGGTATTTGTTTCTACTGGCAGTAAGATTTGATATTTGTTACTACTGGCAATAAGATTTGGTATTTGTTAGTACTGGCAGTAAGATTTGGTATTTGTTACTACTGGCAGTAAGATTTGGTATTTGTTACTACTGGCAGTAAGATTTGGAATTTGTTACTACTGGCAGTAAGGCTTAGTATTTGTTACTTCTGGCAGTAAGACTTGGTATTTGTTACTACTGTCAGTAAGAATTGGTATTTTTTTCTACTGGCAGTAAGATTTGTTATTAGCTACTACTGACAGTAAGATTTGGTATTTGTTATTACTGGCAATGAGATTTCGTATTTGTTACTTCTGGCAGTAAGACTTAGTATTTTTTACTACCGGCAGTAAGACTTGGTATTTCTTACTACTGCCAGTAAGAATTAGTATTTTTTACTACTGACAGTAAGACTTAGTATTTGTTGCTACTTGTAGTGAGAATTGGTATTTGTTTCTACTGGCAGTAAGATTTGATATTTGTTACTACTGGCAATAAGATTTGGTATTTGTTAGTACTGGCAGTAAGATTTGGTATTTGTTACTACTGGCAGTAAGATTTGGTATTTGTTACTACTGGCAGTAAGATTTGGTATGTGACTACTACTGGCAGTGATATTTGGTATGTGACTACTGGTAGTAAGACTGGTAGGAACACGGGCGACAAATGAATTGTTATTTGAATCAATTTAATTAATTAAACTGTACCTAACTAAATATGTAATTATTATGAAATTAGTTGTAATTAAGTAATTAAATTAACTTGCCGTAACAGTTACTGTTTCATTTAATTATTTAATAGCTACCGAACTTAATTGAGTTGAAGCCGGGATCAAACTTCAGATGGAAAATAGACACTAAAGTAGGACGTATCGAACCTGATTAAGATCTATAGCTAGAAATTGGTGTCGAAAGCAGTTCCCTGTGGCACTACTGGTAGTGTGACGCAGTTGTGCCACGGGTGTCATGAATATATCTAGTAAAATTTAGAATTTTTTCGGAGTTGCACGGCGTATTTATTTACCAGTGTCACGAATTAAAAGGTCTTTGAACATTTTAAAAGCGAAAACTTCTTTAACCGCGTTTAGCATCTTTTGGGTAAACAAAAATAATGGAACTCGCGTCACGCTCGTCACGCTGTACCGTGTAGGTATTTTAAAACAGCGCCATCTCTTGTAGAATAGGTGAATTATTACTTAAGTTTTCTTTTCTGACGTGCAGTCCTAAGACTGTCATTTTTTTTCGTTACACAGTTCCAAGGTACTAAAAAAGTATTATAGTAAAATATTACAATATCCAAGTCAAGCATAAGAAACGGTCAAGTCATGTCATGCCCCAGTAAAGTGGTAAAAACTTAGATGTTGAGAATTTTGGTTTTGGTTTCTATAGACTTATCTTGGTTTACCTTATTGTATGGCACTTACCTACACTCAAGTTTTTCTTGCCCAAAAAAATCAGTTTTTTTTTTGTTTACTTTTCTGTGCAAAAAAATCATCTTCCTTTTTTATTCTTTCTTTCTAAGAGTTTTTGGTTTCGCACGTTTTGTGCATTTGCCAGTGTCTAGACTGTTTGTAGTATTGATATATTTTCAAGTTTTATTATCGTGAAACAAATCAAAGCACTGAAGTGAGATTTTTGAGGCAGAGTCACGAAAGGGTGCGATTAAGACAAGTCAAAGACATGTAATAGTCACAGGTAATAGTAAACATTATTAGTTTTATTACACACTCGAAAATAAAGTTTAGAAAAATAATAAGTAGGTATCGTTCGCGCAAAACTTTATGAGCCCTCTGAAGTTAGGCGCGAGGCCTCCCCGACGCCCTGTAAAGTCCCTCGGATACCTATAATATGCGTACTGCGCAGCCACTGGGCCTAACTTCAGAGGGCTCATAAAGTTTTGCGCGAATGATACAAACATTCTGACCTAATGACACAGAATACCATAAAGTACATGTACAGACAATTCACTCCGCAAAAGCATTTAAATAAGTAGCGACTCTTACTACCACACAATAAAGTCCAATTCAGGACGTGCAAGCGCTAACTATACCTACTGCTATATTAACCTAGAAGTTGCTTCTCTGTCTTTCGCGTAACTCTTGTCGCGTTATCTCTGTCTATCGCGCGGCAGCGGGCACGGCAAGTCCGACAAGACGACTACTTGTAGCTTCATACCTAAAGTGCGGAGTGCGCCAGGACTGCTAATGAGATGACATGTTTTTTTTCGTTGGCATCAAAATCATCAACATCCTTCAATGAGTTTAGAATTATTTCGTCATTGACTTTCGTCCTTTAATAACTTTGAATCCTCAGAATATTCCAATCTGCTGAATGGAATACTTAATACGTCCTTAGCTTTAGTCCTTCTTCTGAGTTTGATGGTTTGAATCCGTCATAAGTTGTCATAAGTCCGTCATAATGCAGTGACAGTAGCGTGCAGTAGCGTTGCGGCGGCCTTTTTGTAATCAGCGGTCTCTGGGCGCAATGCGGAGCCCGGGACCGAACCGGAGGCCTACATTTGACACCTGAGGGCTCCGCAGGACATCGTCGACGGTAGGTTTCATTATCAAAACTCGTGGCGCTCTCTACTAACCGATCTCAACAGATCAGCGAAGTAGGTATCTAACGGCATACATTCATGATCAGGGGCCTTACGTTCAACTCTAAACGCGGGCCCGAATAGGTGTAGTTTGCAAAAGCACGCGAACGCGAAACTACCTGCGCGCCGAGAAAGGGTTTGCGGTCGCGTGTTTTTGCAAACTGCACCTATTCGGGCCTGCGTTTAGAGTTGGGCATAAGGCCCCAGTTTTCCCACCTGATTTTGATAAGTATAAACTGCACAGTCGCACAGTTAGCAGTCTGAATGATTGAAGTGATTAATTAGCGGTTGTTTCGTGTCATGCATATGAAAAAAGCCGGACCAAATCGTACAGAATCTAATTCGAATATCCTCTATCAAATCGGTACGCGTAGCTAGCTATACGTGGTTGAACGGAACAGTGGTAGTATAAAGTCGAAAGGAGGTCACTGCATTCATCATGAGACTATATACAGGGTTACGCATATACCCTGTACTGAGCCGAAAGTAGGTCATTGTACTTATCATATCTTTTACTATGGGACCAACGCAATGACCAACCCTGAAATCGCGAACAATAATCAGTTGTTCCATACATTTTGTCGAGTGTCAATGACCGTTTACCACAGACAAGTATTTTTAGTTGCAATTTCATGTTTGGTCCCTTATAAGTATTTATCCGCCATTATCCCATTTTTTTTTCTGTAGTGTCGGGCCTAAATTGACCGGTTACTGACACACGTGCTTTCAGTTCAGCCAGCATGTCGCCGAGCTCGTCAGGCTCGTGGCCGGGCGGCCCCGGTGATATTATCGACCTCGACCGCTACATGCGCGGCAACGTGCGCCCTTCCCGCGCGCTCAGCCAGGACAGCAAGCAGTAGTATGTATCACACGTGGCGAGCATGTCCCGTCACATGCGAATAGAGAATAAAATAAATATAAAGTAGTTACCACAGAAAAGAAAAAAATATGTTTAAATTAGAACAGCTGTCAAGGCATTTTTGTAAGAAATTTGTTGTAGCCACTTGTATCCATATAAACCCATAGCAACTGTGTTAGCAACTGTGACGCAGAGTTCGACGCGTTGACATAAATAAGAATGTTCAATCAATGAAGGTTCTATCACAATACCTGGCGACAGATTTCCGTTCTATTTACTTCTCTTTTCTGTGGTAGGTTCAATATGTTTCGTTTCATGTTTGTTTTGAATATAAGTGAGTACCTATAAGTTTAACGATAATGGATTTGAAATATGATATTTTTGGGCTAGATTTCGGGCTAGGGGTTAAATCATTATTAACAGGATCAAATAAGCAGAAAAAAGGCTATGTCTAGCCCCGAAAGGGCTAAGTTAGCAACCTTGATTGTTTCCAGCGAGCGGCTGGTGGTGGATGGTGGTGGGTACAAGCCAGTGTCAAGCGCAAGTGGTGACGCACGGTACAAGCGCGCCTCGCTCGACTCCGGTGTCTCTGACGGCAGCTACCGGCACACGCGACACTATCTCACCAAGCACAGGTACCTACATCAATATCATTTTTTTTTTTTTTTTTTGCACACATGGTCATCTGACCCCAAACTAAGCAAAGCTTGTAATATGGCTGCCAGAGACTGATATACATACATATATATTTTTAAATACATACTTAAATAGATATTAACACCCAGACATAGAACAAACACAAATGTTCATCACACAAATGTTTGTCCTAGATGGGAATCGAACCCACGCCCCCAAGCACAGAAAGTAGGATCACTACCAACTGAGCCACCGAGGCAGTCAATCAGGCATTTATTTCAGGCATCGAGATATAATAACTATAGACTCACAATCTCTAAGTGAAAACAGACAAAAACGTCCGAGCGTAGTTGTACATACCTAGACATCAATTATATAGTTCACAATGCTACATTTACTTCAATTTAGACGTTATGTCGCTAGCATAGTGTTCAATATCGCTTGTCCGCTAGGGCATCGTAGCACTGGCATCGCGCGGCGTTGTAGTCGGATCGCGGTTGCACTACAACTAACCAAAAAGAATGCGCAATGCGTAGCGTGCGCCGAGTTTTAAGTTTGGTTAATTTTTTAGCACGATTGTGACTCTATATTTGTATTGTCACTCGATGATTTCAGGCAAAAAACTAACCCATACAATTCATTATATCCAAATACTTACCTATACCTACTTATCCAATTAAAATTGGCACAGTAAAATGTTAAGTAAATAATAAGTAAGGATATCATTAATTTTTTTTTTTAATAAAAATAACGTCAAAATAATAATAATAGTACTGTTAATTTACAGTCACTCATTAATTAAATCAATACATAAATACAATACATATGTCATTAATGAAATAATACAATACAATAGGTACAATATATGTCATCACAGATAGTATTTTTGCTTTGGCATCGGTACTGGAACGTGTTTCTTACAGCAATACCGAAGGAAAGTACAATCGAGCCTGCAGCCGTAATATGGATCTTTGATCGGGATCGCGAGTGTCAGAATTTTGACACTTGAAAGGGGTTATGACGCAAAAAAAAAAGCTTTGTCTATTTCCAATTTCATACTACGAAATTGGAAATAGACAACGCTTTATTTTTTTTGACAAAATTTTGACAACTCGCGATCCCGATCAAAGATTCATAATAGCCCTGCTGGCCGCAATCATCTCCAGGACGACGTTGGAGCTGACCCGCACTCTGCGCACCAAGGCATACCTACTCGTACTTCCTTTGCGCATGGTCGCGTAAAAACAGTTTGTTCGCGCCTCCGCAAACATGCAAAATACAAAAACTTTCGCATTTATAATATCAAGTGTAATTACTGATTAACTTTATGTACCTTCAATAGACGCGGTGGCTACCAAGAGGATTCCAACTTCTATCCCCCCTACGAACCGGCACTAACGAAAACACTAAGCGGCCGAGAAAATTCGTCCAACTCTATGCGCGCGTTCCGCACGGTTTGCGAGCAAGCTCTGCTTGAACAACAACAGCAGATAGCGCGCGTCGCCGAGCTCTGCGAGCGGCTTACCGAGCGAGCGGAGAAATCCGAGAAGGCCGAGCGAAACGTGCAAAATGAGCAAAGCGAGCCGCTTCTGCAGCCCGAGCGACCTAAGCAAAACGAGCGACTCTCTCAGCAAAATACGCGGAAGGAGCGGAAAGCGCCATCTGTTGACAGCAGTGATATATCTAGCAGCAGTCGAAGTACCAAAGATCCAAGGCGGAAAGATACATATCGGGTAAGCACTCATTAGGTACGTACCTATCTTAGCCTAAGACACTCTGAAACTCTATGGAGTGACAATATAATGTATCAGTGCATTCTAGATGGATCCCGTTTATTGAACTTCCTGTGAAGTCTATTGTTATATATTTATTTTTCTTAAATGTCCTTACAAGGATCCACTTTTTCATATGCCATGGAACACACAAAGTCAAGGACGTCTTACACCAAGACCTAGAGCAGATATTTATTTAAATAACTATCTGCGCCTCGTGGTTTTACCCGCGTGGTGATGAAAATCGGTGATGATGATGAAAAGTAGCCTTTATGTGTTAATCCAGGACATAAGCAATGTATATTCCAAATTTCATCCAAATCCATCCAGCCGTTTCTGCGTGATTGAGTAACAAACATCCACCCATCCATCCATCCAAACTTTCACATATATGCTATTAGTGTGGATTGTAATTATCACAGACGCAAGAGTGCAAAACGTACAAGATAATAATGAGCAAGTTGGACGAGCTGAACCACTTGTTCGCGACACGTCCCCCGCGCGCGGCGCGTCCCCCCCGAGTTCAGCGTACACCCTCGTCCTCATCAGTGTCTGTGTGCGACAAGCTAGTGGCCACTGACCCTCAGAGGACTTATAATCGCGTACTTGTGCCCACGCAGCAGGTTCGTCCATCTGTTAGATTCTTCATCATTGTAATCATACTAATAATATAAACTAGCTGTTGCCTTCGACTTCGTAGGTGTAGACTTCACCACTTTCATAAAACCTTTCAATTTAAGTTCATCGTTTCTTATGCTGTTATCTTCAACCTATGTTCATAATTTTCAATCTAGATTCGTCACCTTCAGTCTAGGTCAATCTCTTTTCGGTTTATCATCTTCAATCTAGGTTCATCATCTTTAATCTAGGTTCATCATCTGCAAGCTAGATTCATTATCTACAATCTAGGTGCAAATTATCTATAATCTAAATTCATCACTTCCAATCTAGGTTCGTGATCGCCAATCTAGAGTCGTCATTGTATCAATATATACTGATGCTGATCAACTTTTCAAAATGCAGAAGAAATGCATGCGCATAATCGTCAACATTCGTCAACGCACAAGTTGTAAACCCTACTTCAAACAACAAAAAATGCTAACACTACCATGTATCTATATTTATGAAGCGGCTAATTTTGTCAGGAAGCATCTTCACCTATACACACCTGATTCTAACCCCCGCAGACAATATAAACTCAAACTACCAGTCCCGCGAATAGAAATATTTAAAAAAGGCCCTTTATACATGACAATATATTATATAACAAAATACCGGACACAATAAAGAAAGAAACAAATAATAATATTTTTCATAACCAACTCCGTAAGTTTCTAACCCAAAAATGCTACTACGATTTAAAAGATTTTTTCAACGATAAAATTTAATTAGAAAATAAATAGTGATATCTTAAGTTAAGAAGGTAGCATCATAAGTTTTGTATGATCTCATATATTGTTAACCAACCATATCACACTAAGCTATATGTTTATTTTTTGTTTTTGTTAATAACTTCATTCTAAGTAAAGTTTAAATAGTAGATATATATGTAATAGATTTAATTATAAATGTATACATTTATATCTATGGTCTGGTTTTGTGACCAGCCATTACATAAAGCATTGCTGCACCCTTTATGCAGGGTATATTACACAATGTACTCTAAAACTTAGTTTTTAGAAGAAAGTGTACATATTTGCAATAAATAAAGAATAAAGAATATTGGGTATCAATATTTGTTCATCTTCTCTAATCTACTTTCATCATATTTAATCTAGGTTCATAAACTTTAAGCTAGGTTTATAACAATAATTTAATTATTAGTGTTTGCCACTGCTGGACGTAGGCTCTTTATTATTACGAGCATAGTTACGAGTGTTAGTGTTATGTTTCAGCGTATGCGCAGTGCTGTCTCCAACGCTGCGGCGGCGTCTCTGACGTCAGCCGCACGTTCGTCACGGCACGCGAGCGCGCGTACCGTCACGCAAGCGTTCACAGTCGACATCGCACCACGGGACCTTAGAGACGTGAAAGCTAACGTACTCACTGAGAGGTATGTTATCGTCAGTCTGTTTATCCACTTGACGTAAGTTCAAACCATATTTGTCCAGTTGACCAAAGATCAGCCTATATTTGTCCACTTGACCAAACATCAGCCTGTATTTGTCCACTTGACATAAGGTCAAACTATATTTGTCCATTTGACCGAAGATCAGCCTGTATTTGTCCACTTGACGGAAGGTCAGCCTATCTTTGTTCACTAAACGTAAGCTTATCCCAATCCCTATCGTGGTCTCCACTCTATCACAGAATACATATAAGTTAAGTAACTACAAGTACAGAAGATTCACTCCGCAAAATAATTTAATTAAATAGCGACTCTCGCTACTACAAAATAAAGTGCAATTCAGGACGTGCGAGCGCTAACTACCTACTGCTATATTAACCTAGAAGTTGCCTCTCTGATGTCTATCCCGTAACTCTTGTCGCGTTATCTCTGTCTATCGTGCGGCAGCGGGCACGGTAAGTCCGACAAGACGACTACCTACTTGTAGCTTCATACCTAAAGTGCGGAGTGCGCCAGGCCTGACTCTACTAATTCACGCCTATACAACAAGTTACCGGTTCTGTTTACGACAGAATTTTATGATCGGCCCAATGCCATTTCATGCCGATACGAACTATATTGATAGCTTTTACGTACAGTAAAGTATATGATATTTTCACAGTATAGTGAAATGCCAGTCAAGTGATGAGAGCTCCCAGAGTGCGTGTGACCCGCGCTGCGGCTTCGACTTGGATGATCCCGTACATGTGAGTTGAGCTAGCTGTTCAGAACCAGGAGTAAATAATATTATAGTTATAACGTTGCATTTGCCGCTAACTGCCCTCCCTCAAGAAAATTCTGGCTACGCCTTTGTTAACGATTAGATACAGACGACGTAGCCGCCGAGCGATGCAGACTAATATACTTATCCGACTCGCTCTGCAACGTAAATTATAAATAATTTCGTAATTTCTCAGCTATACTCCCAAGCGAAGCGGCTGCAGACCCTGAACGCCCGAGCGCGGCGCACGCGCAGCGCGGGCCCCGCGACCGCGGAGTCGTGGCTCGACGCGCACATCCACGAGCACCGCGAGCATGCCTGCGGACATGCGCGTACGCCGTCGCTCTGCGCCGTTTGTCGCGGCTACTGGCGGTACTTGCGCCAGTGCGTGCCAGCGCTCACGAGAGCCGTCGACTCCTGCAAGTGTTCGTAGAATTCGGTTTAATCATGGGTATAAATGGTTTTCTGGTTTATTGTACGGTTTTATTTTCAACTAGCTAAATGCCCGCGACATTATAAGTTTAGGAATGGGCGTAGTCAGGATTTTTGCAGGGGGGCAGTTACTTTTAGGGAGCAGCTGTCCCCCCCCCCCTCCACCCCTACACGTATCTGGCTACGCCCTTACTGGTAGGAATCGGGCCTTCAACCTCACCAATAGACATAACGTATAAAAGTCCTTCCTCAGTGCTTACCTAAGAATTTTATATAAGAAACACTTCTTGTGCTAAATTTCATGCATAGACCCAGCGGTTTAGTTAGGCCTTTGTCAGTGAATCAATTCAAGTTTTTTATTAAGTCGAAGCTACCCCTGCTGGTTCTACTCTACATCTAACCAGCTGGTTCTACCGGTGAGGTGTAAAGGCTGGACAAGTTCTGGGTATGTTTGCGTTACCTAAATCGCATCTTAGGCGATGTGGCCTTGGACAGGTAATTTACACCAACTTTAGCACCTGTGACTGCCTATGAATGAAAATGTGATTGCAATTGTAGAATCCAAACCGTACAAATACACAATGTATGGGTGGTAGTGGGCCGTGTCCTGTAGTAAGAAAACAACTAACCACGACCTAAGGGCGGATCCAGGGGAGTCATGGGGGGCATGACCAAGCCCATCATCATCATCATCAGCCAGAAGACGTCCACTGCTGAACATAGGCCTCCCCCTTTAACCTCCACACTGAACGACATCCTGCCATCTGCATCCACTGGATGCCCGAGACTCTCACAATGTCGTCGGTCCATCTAGTGGGAAGCCTACCTACGCTGCGTCTTCCGGTTCGCGGTCTCCACTCAAGAACCTTTCTTCCCCATCGGTTATCAGTTCTTCGAGCGATGTGGCCTGCCCATTATATTATGTTATGCCCATAAATTAAATTATAACTTCTTGTGACTTGACCACGACCATGTGACCCCCCCTTCCTGGCACCAAAGCTAGATCCGTTCTTGCCACGACCACGTACAAGATCCAATGGCAAAAAAGACGATGGAACGTGCCATGTTAGGCATCTCTCTCTGCATCTGGTCTGCATACCAAACGTGGAAATTTGACGAAGAACGAAGGTCGAAGACGTGGCTAAGAGAATCACGAGGCTCAAGTGGAGATGGGACACTTGGTCAAAACTGAAGATATATGGTGGGCCAAAGCAGTCACGGAATGATGACCGCGGAACGGAAAGCGACCACCGGGCAGATCACTAGCCCGCTGGTCCGACGACATCACGAAGGCAGCAGGAAACCAGTGAACGGGACTATATACTTAGTACAGCAGGCCTAGCACGGGCCGTGGACAAATTGTCTTTCCACCGTTTTTATCCCGCTAGAAAGAGACAAACGTATCCATATTCTAGCTCTGTCGCATCTACGCGCGGATAAAAACGGTGGAAAGACAATTTTTCCACGGCGCATGCTAGGCCTGCAGGACCGGAAAAGATGGCGTGATGAAGAGGAGACCTATATAAGTATATATATATACCCAGCAGTGGGTGTTTTTTTTTTTATGTATGTATTAACAAGCTTTCGTTTGACTGCCAACTCGCCTGATGTTAAACGATGTTGACGATGAAGTAAAAACTACTTCCCCCCCAAAGAAAATCCATGGGAGTAGGAGAACTTCTAGTGATTCCTATCGAAAAAAGTTCTCCATTCCGAAGACAGATCTTCTTAGTTCTTATGACAGACGTCAAGATCGACCTGGCTGAAAAATCTTCTTTCAAAAGTCTGACAGAACGTCTCAGAACAAAAGAAATTTTCGGCGATGACACAAACGAAATTATGCGTGAAATTAAATATAAATAATAAAAACATCATGTAGTGAGTCTGCTTAAACAAACAGACATCCAATACAAACTAATTCGAGGGAAATATGAAGTTAACAAGTATCGGGGTCTGGTCGCTGCTCTGTTTTCTAATCCAGGTACTTTTCAGATGTCATTTTTGGACTGGTTAGTCAAAGGGTTCCAGGCTATATACACAAGCTTGGGCAAGCAAATCTGAGGGCGGACCGTCACCTGTTTAAACCCTAAATACTCGCACGAAGAAAATCACATAACTGCTCGCACAGGGTCTCCCGGGATCCCAATTAGTTAAAAAAAATTATGATATACAAGTAATTCATATTGGTGAATATCATAACGTCTTTGAACTTTTGAAATACGTGGTCACGGTCTGTTTCGTCACGACATGATGTTTTCCTTCGTCGTTTATGACATCGAAAGCAGCATATAAATTATTTGAGTTGAAGTATTGAGTGGATTATGGTTACCATCCGTCGGGATGTGTCCGGATATTTCAGGACTTTTAGACCTTGTCCACTTACCTTGTAATTAGCAGCTGTTAGTTGCCCATGTAATATAAAATGTCTTTAAACAACTTAACGATAAAACTGTAAGTACCTACTTACGCAATACTAAAAAAACTTGCAGTGATACCAATAAACTCATATTTTAGTCCACATGCAAAAAAGGCGACAAGTTATAATCTACAGGTGAGTTCGACATCAATGTGACTTGTTGTCACATTTGACATCAAGCCACAGCACCTAGCTTAACATAATCTCCCTTGTTTCTCTGATCTGCAGGCCTATAACTATAGCACGGACTATGGACAAAAGGTCTTTCCACCGTTTTTATCCGCACGAAGACGCAACAAATTTAAAATATGGATACGTTTGTCTCTTTCTTGCGGGATAAAAATGGTGGAAAGACAATTTGTCCATGGTCCGTGCTGGCGGAGTGAGGTGTGAATAGTGTGCGCAAGAGCTTCATGACCTTATTCCACCCTCCCCCTTTTACTACAGGACAAGTAGAAGGACTGCACACTATCACCATTCACCCCTTCCTCGTGGAAATTCCAAATATTCGTACACAACTATTTGGGTCGTCTTTTATGATACGTACTGCCCAAGAATGGAACTCCCTGCCATCCTCCTTGTTTCCTGAGAACTACAATCTAGGCATCTTCAAGGCTAGAGTGAATAGATTTCTTCTAGATCAACGTGTTCCATCCTCGGCCACACCGTCGCTTACCATCAGGCGAGTTGGTGGCCAAACGTAATATTATAAATGCCAAAGTAACTCTGTCTGTTTACTACATAATCACGGCTTAACCGATCTCGATAAAATTTTGCGAGGTAATAGTATCTATCATGGGAACGGACATAGGTTATTTTTTTCTGAAGAAATCGCGGACGAAGTCGCGGTTACAGCTAGTATATACATATATATATACTCGTATTTTAAAGACTTGTTTCCCAATAGTTACTTGGTGGTGGGTGGTAGTAGAAGAGAATGGAAGTCGGGGTTCACTTCACTTGGTCGGTTGCAGGTCGTGGGCGCCCTAGCTTGTAAGAAGAAGCCCTCGTGTCGTCCGCCGCGGTGCCCCGGCGGCTGTAAGCCGAAGTACTGGTGAACGCGCCTACAATCAGCGAGCGGACAATACCTACTGCAATGGTAAGGGCGTGCGATTTTACTGTGATCAAAGTTTCATTCAGCTTACCATGTTCTCACTGCGGCGACCACAGAAAATAGATGTAAATAGAACGGATATGAGAAGAAAACTGTCGCCAGGTATTGTGACAGATATATGATTGAACATTCTTATTTATGTCAACGCGTCGAACTCCACGTCACAGTTGCTAACACAGTATTGCTATGGGTTTAAATGGATGCAAGTAGCTACAACAAATTTCTTACAAAAATGCCTTGACAGCCGTTTTAATTTAAAAACAAAAAATATTTTATTTATATTACACGGGAATTACTCACGTAAGATTAGGCCGGTTACTCCGACTATAGTTTCAATCGCATTCGGCGATCTTTACCAAGGTCACCACGTCAGTTTCCATAATAAAACAAAAAATATTTTTTTCTTTTCTGTGGCTGCGACACAGGCCTTCCTCTCTGAGGGAGAGAGAAAGAGAGGATGGGCCCTAACCTAATCCACTATACTGATGCTTGGTGAATGTCATGTCTTTAAACTTTTGCTTGGACATTGGTTGCTCACGATTTTTTCCTTCACCGTTTTTGAGCGATGGCATCGAAAATGCACATAATTTATTTAAGTAGGTACTAAATAAGTGCAGGGCCGATGAATGAACTGGGTGCCGTCAGATTGTAAAGCGCATGTATCGGCCGTCATCGCTCGTGGTGCTATCGTGAAAATGGCAGACGTTACGTTTTCAAAGTAGCCAAAACAACGTACAAAGATAAACCATTGCCCTCTGAGCCACCGGGGCAGTGCCGTCGTCACTAGCCTTTTATGCGCCCGGTGCGAGCTTCTATAATTGCGCCCTTGAAAACAAAACTTGGTCCTGGTGTGGTCATTTCTGTGCCTGGGCACCGCTGGCACAGCCCTATTTACGGCACTGCACCGGGGCAGTCAATTTTTTTTTCACTTGAGCGCAATATCGCTGCGTTATCATCTCGATACTCGACAGGCTGTATGTTTGTCCGTCAGCTGGGCGGGTTCCTGTGGTGCGTGTGGTGGGCGGTGTGCGTCGCGTTCAGCGCGATTCCGGCCCTCGCTTGCTCCAAGAAGACCATCTGCCGTCCGCCACCTGGCGGTCGCCCCGGATGCGGCGGTCGCGGATAGACGCTTCTGTATGTATGGATACCTATACAAAAGGGCGTATACTATGGTTGTTTTTAAGGTTCCGTACCCACAGGGTAAAATGGGACCCTATTACTAAGACTCCGCTGTCCGTCCGTCTGCTCATGAACCGTGATAGACAGTTGAAATTTTCACAGATGATGTATTTCTGTTGCCGCTATAATACAACAAATACTAAAAAACAGAATAAAATAAATATTGATGGGGGCTCCCATACAACAAACGTGATTTTTTTGTTCGTAATAACGGCAACAGGTAGACGCTTGAAATATTCACAGAATAATGAGTTATATTATTCATTTTAAAAATAAATAATTAAATTAAAATAAATATTTAAAGGCGGCTCTCATACAACAAACAAGATTTTTTTGTCGTTTTTATAGATAATGATATGGAACCCTTCGAGCGCGAGTCCGACTCACACTTGGCCGGTTATTTATTAAGGTTCTATTTCCAAAGGATGTAAACGGGATCATATTACTAAGCCTACGCTGTCCTGTCTGTCCGTCATAGGGTTCATGATTTCTCGGGTCTCGAGAATTCTCGAGGCTTCTCGGGTTGCCGAGAAATTTACATTTACGTACGTTTTCTCATATTATTTGGTTCCAATAACGTCAACAAATTCAGTGGTTTTCCTCTCAAATAAAAGTATCAAATGAATTATAAAACTTTTATTGATTACTAGCTGTACCCGCGGCTTTGTCCGCGATTTGATAACTCTTGTCGCGGTATCTGTCTATCGCGCGGCAGCGGGCACGGCAAGTCCGACTACTTGTAGCTTCATACCTAAAGTGCGGAGTGCGCCAGGCCTGGTAAAGGATAGGTATACAGGGTTACGCATATATACCCTGTACTAAGTCGAAAGGAGGTCATTGTACTCATCAAGAACAACTTTTACTATGCGACCAAACAAGAAATCGCCAATAAAAATATCCGCGATTCCATGCATTTTGCAGTGTCAAGTGACCGTTTTCCATGGAACAGCATTTTTGTCGCTATTTCAGGGTTAATTAATAAAAATAAAAACTGCTGGAACGATTTTGATGACTTGATTACAGACATGATACAATTAACTTCTTTCAGGTTAGTACACCGTTTTCGAGTAACCCTTGATCTTGTTATTTCAGGATATGAAGCCTCCCGATGCCTCAGGGTGAACATTTTCTACATAGTTTACTGAACATACCTATACAATGTAATTTATTGAATAAAACAAGGTAAATAAGATTTTAAGTAATTTTTATTGTTTCCTTATAAAATAAACTGCTTACTAACTGAAACCTCAATAGTTCCTGAAACAAAGAAAAGGTTAAAATTAGTAACAACACTTAGGAAAATGTTTTAGGAAAGTAGACTGCACAAGAAGTGTTTTAGGGATCATTAATGTATAATATGTGGAATAATATTTAGGAAAACATGAACGGAAGTGTTTTTAGGGTGCATTTATGTGTGTATATTTTTAATTCCACCATTCCACATAATCTGTGGCATTCGCTGCTTGAATAGGTGTTCCCCGATAGTTACAATCTGGGTGTCTTCAATTCACGAGTGAATCAGTTTCTTCTAGGAAAGCGTGCTCCACTGTAGACCGCATCATCGCTTAACATCAGACGAGTTGGCGGTCAAACACAAGCCTATTCCTAAATAAAAAAATAAAGGGTGATTTTGCCACAGTTACAGAGACTAGAAGGGCTGGTTGGAGGTGGCCTACATCCATCATTTTCCTGCAGTCACTTAAGTACTCGACCAATCACATTGGTTGATATGTGCATCTCGTCTCCGCAGTCAATGGATTGTCAATGGTCTTCCTGTGTCATCATTTATGATACGTACTGCCCAAGAATGGAAGTCCCTGCCATCCTCCTTATTTATTTATTTTATGATACTGGGTGACGAGAAGAGCGAAGCTGCTCGCCTGATGGCTCTTCACGCTTGCCCATAACAGTTCAACGCCACTCAGAATTTTGAACTTCAACAGTTCAAAACCCTGGATGGCAATGCACTGCGCTCATCACCCCAAGATATAAGATGTCAAATCCTGTGCCCTGTAATTTCACTGGAAACAATTCAATCCGGAATACAGTAGTGTATGCACACTACTGCTTGACGGTTGAATAAATGGCAAAGGTGTGGTACTTCCCCAGGCGGACCCCTGCAAAGTAGTCCTACCATTACAAAACCTTGTTTCCTTGTTTCCTGAGAACTACAATCTAGGCATCTTCAAGGCTAGAGTGAATAGATGTCTTCTAGATCAACGTGTTCTATCCTCGGTCACACCGTCGCTTACCATCAGGCGAGATGGTGGCCAAAAGTTAATTAATTAATTGTATTAAATAGTATGGCAAGCCAAGTAGAAAGGCAAAGAGGCTGAGTATAGCAGAGCTTGGCACTGCACGGTGCTGCATGTTAGCGGTGAGCACTGTGCATAAATGTATCAGATCATGCTCTCCTCAAAACTCTGATAAACAATTTTGCTTGTTAGGGACACACCATATTTTGTGTTAAAAAAAAACTAACTTGTGAGAGGGGTGTGTGCCGAAGTGAGGGGGTCACCTAGCTTGGCAGGCAGTAGTCTTTGCACCGCCTCCACGCACGACGCGCATTGCCTTAGTATTTCTATGTTTAATTACTACCTTCAGTCAAATAAAAAGTAGTCATAAGTGCTCAGTTGAATTATTTATCCTGGACCACACGAATCTATCATCAACACCGCTCATCTCCAATGTTCAAGTCCACTTGTCCACCCTGTACATGTCCACGAAACGAGTGCAGTATACATACGGGTCACGGCTCGTGCCCGTCTCGGTCTAGAATAAACCATCCTTAATTCGGCAAAGACCACAGGCATTATGAGGATAAGCAATTTCTACACCCTACTTACTTAGTCAGTATTCCGTCCTTCTTAGTAAGCCTGACGATGCAGTCATCAGACTCTCCCATGCGCCTGATGGCTCCGCAGACGACGTACATCTTGGAGGAGTCAGCGGCACGGCCGGTGGCGGGGTCCACATCAGCGATCACCAACTGAACTGAAGCATGGTCCTTGGCGTGGATGAGACGGTTGGATGCCGAGCTGGAATATGAAATACATCTTTTTACTATTGGGTTACAGACAGTTCTCTGTGCTGAGGTTGCATTGAGGCAGATGAAACAAATGCTCACACATCAGCATAAAACAATCCTCAGGTTACCGAGAATGCTTCAGGAGCCGACAACTTTTTTAGAGTTTGTTCAGAATACAGGGGTTGCAGTGGTAACTATTATCAGGGTAGTTCTTGTCTGTAGAATCTGTCAACGTTCTAGCCAGTCAATAACTATCAGCCTATCATGGTCCCACTGACGGGACACTGACCTACTCTCACAGAGGATGGGCCTCTTACCCACTATACAAATACAAAATTAGTTTATTTGACACAATAATAATATGCACAAAGTAAATTCGAACCCATTGGCTCCGAGCTAGTTTTCACTGTGTTTCAGAGCCCATATCTAACACAGTAAACATTACCATGCTGACCTAATGTATGTTTGTGAATGACATGTCTTTGAATTTTTGAGGTTCTTAGACATACTAGTTTCCTTACGATGTTTACCTTTACTATTTTAGAGTGATGGCATCAAAACTGCACATCATTTATTTAAGTACCAAATAAGTTATTGGTGGAGGGCCGAGGATCGAACTGGGTGCCATCAGATTGTAAAGTGCACTTCTTACCGCTCAGCTACCATCATTCTAGCCTTGCCAGTGATATGATATAATTACAAAGCAGTGATCATAAATATTCTAGTTACATCAACTTATATGCACGAGCGATGTTCGAGTTAAATAAAAAAACATGAAAAAAGTGTCTGGAATACCACATAAAAAAATTAGATATACATTTGAGAAATATGGACCCCTCGGTAGTATGGTTTTGGTCCAATTGGTTTGCTCATTTTAGACTGATATTCATATTTTTAAATATCTTAGGATAGTGACATGATTTTGATCAAGAAGTAGCGTTGACATACCCAAATGCTCAAGGCATTTGGATTGTCTTTAGACCTTCAACGGTCTATGGACAGTGTAACTGTTTATTTAGTGTTAGCTTGTATTTTGTTTGGTTAATAAAGGTGTTGTGGCATGGTAGGGTGTTATTTCTGTGATTAGCAGCTGGTAGCTGGTGAGCAAAGCAACTGAATAAAGAAATGATTAACACCTCAGTCTCTTCTTAAAACCCCTTGCTTTGTGTGCACACCTCAATTTTGCAATTATGAATCATTACAGCGCTACAGCTCAACATTTACGATAGTTTGATCAAGAGTTGGCGAAAATTAGTTTATTACTTTAAATGAAGCAGCATAATGGTTTACGACGATCTCAAAACAAGCTTGCACACGTCCTAAACGTATTTTAATAGGTAATTATCTCAAAAACAATGTGGTCAATATTGGTAACCTCTGAGGTACATACCATTTCCTCGGGCAGTACAAGTCAACGAATTCACCAGCGTCGTTCTGCATTTTGGTTGTCTGAAACACAAAATTATTTGTGTTTTTACACTGAAATACTGGTTAAATCAATTATAATTCATAAAATATTACAATTCTAACCTAAACACGCACGATCACGGAAATGACAGTAGCAAAAGAAAGATGGCGGTTGCGTCAAACTGTGTTGCCAGATGCCACGTTCGTCTGTATTTCTGGGCCCTTATTCCGTACGGGCAAACGCGCGCTATCGTTGCCACGTTAAGTTTACCTCAAAAAGTTGGCCTCTATTGCTTACGAGATAAAGTTCAACTTTTGGAGGTTAACTTAACGCCACGATAGAGCGCGTTTGGCCCGTGCAGATTAAAGGCCCTATACGTCTTGTTCGTTGTGTTACAAAATGGGACGAATAAACGATCTTTATTTTTTCCAAGAAGTTTTTATGGATAAATTATTTTACTAGTTTCGTAATACGGCTTGATAAAAAAAAATGATGGCGTGTCATTGTCTTATTTATAAATGCTAAAGTTACTGTTTATTTATTTATATATTTTTCTATTTTTGTTGATGTTTTGATGTCATAATTATTCTCAGATTGATCTACTTGATAAAGTTGAATTGTTCTATTTATATTTGAAAATTAGTGCTATAGATTATCTATTATATTACTATATTGACTAAAAATGCTAGGTTACGCGAAAAGGGTGTAATAAGTCGAGTGTTAGTGAGAGTGACTTTGAGTCATAAATGCATTCATTCAACAGCGTAGCTGTTGTCGGTCGAGTGACTTCCAGGCTAACCAGGCTTGACGGTCTTCGCCAGCATTTTCACCACTTTCCCTTTTAGAAATTCAATAAATGCCCAGCAGTTCATTATTATTAACCATTTACAAAATGAAATAATGCAATACAATACATTCCTGCTTTAACTGGCAGCACTTTTTATATTCTGCATTGCGTGATGGAGTTTTGGCGCCAACGTAAAAAAAAACTAAGTAAGTCATCTCATTGTATTATTTTCCTAAACTTGTGTATTTTCGAGTGTTAATTTCTATTTAATAATGATGGATTATTGTTTATTCAGTGTTCTTGAACGTGCACGAGTATGGCAAAGTGATATAATGACGTGAAACGTATTTCCGTAATGTTTCCAACATTCTACAGAAGCCACTAGTAAAGTCTCCACCACTTTGCTAGGGGCATGCTTGGTCTTGACCGTGACTTACTTCACTTGACTCAGACTGTGAGTATGACTTGTTTGACGTTATTTAATACTACGTAATCGTGATTATTATTACGACTGAAGGACTCTGTGTACAAGGTCACGAGAAAAATTAATAGGAATAATCTACGATGCGTTATTTGAATTTGCGTTTTATTTATGCTCACCATGTACACTAGATATAAAATTATATTTTCTGATTCATGTTCTGAAATATTACACATAATCGAGAAATATTGTAACTAGAAATAATAGATTATTGGATAGTAATAATTCGAACTATTCGAAGTATAATTATGTGAACTTCACACTTTTGTACGTTTCGAACACAATTTCAATAGCGGCCGGAATTAATTCATACATTTTGCTGGCTAAATGCTCAAATCGTACGAAATCGTAATTAATAACGTGATAGCTGTTTTATAATAAAATTGTATCTTACCCCCTCTGCTTTCCGGTCCATCATATTTATCCGAAGAAGTGGGATAACCCGACCACTTTAACTGATATCATTACTGTAGTCTTTGATAATAGATACACGGAATAGGGAAGTGGGTAAAATTAATATTAAAAAAACTGAGGCTATACTCATCATTGCTTTCATCTCAACTAATGCGAGATTGCCGGAATAACGGGAAACGCTTGGTGGCAGATTTTAAATTCTGGGCTGAATTCTCTCCGCCACTTTCTCAACTTTGAAGAGAAAACTTCTTTAGGCGCGTTGAGCACTTTTTTGGGTGAACAAAAATCACGGATCTCGCGCATCGTCACACTGTCACAGAATACATAGGTAATACGAAATAGCTAGATACCGTGTAATTTATAACAGCGCCATCTCTTGTACAATTGGTGAATTACTTTTCACTTCTGACGTGCAGTAGGTAACGTCCTATGACTGATGTGTTTTTTTAGGGTTCCGTACCCAAAGGGTAAAACGGGACTCTCTTACTAAGGCTCCGCTGTCCGTCTGTCATCTCATGAACCGTGATAGTTAGATAGTTGAAATTTTCTCAGACGATGTATTTCTGTTGCCGCTATAACAACAAGTACTAAAAAACGGAATTAAATAAATATTTATGGGGGCTCCCATACAACAAACTTGATTTTTTGCTCGTTTTTGCTCGATATTGATAACGGCAACTGGTAGATGCTTGAAATATTCACAGAATATTAAGTTATATATTCACTTCAAAATAATGAATTAAATTAAAATAAAATTAATATTTAAAGGGGGCTCCCATACAACAAACGTGATTTTACCGTTTTTATAGATAATGGTACGGAACCCTTCGTGCGCAAGTCCGACTGGCACTTGGCCTGTTATTTTATTGTTTTTCTCTAGAAAATTTAAAGCTGAGTATTAACTCAGCTTTGTCTCTTATTATTTGAACTCTCAACATTTGGATGTTGAAATTACAGATACAAAATATGAAACTAATTAATTTCGGGTATAATTTTTGCACACACGGTCATTTGACCCCAAACTATTAAGCACAGCACAGGGGCCTTACCCCTAGCTCGAAAAGTTGACCCGCATAGGCGTTATTTGTCTAAACGGTACCATCAACTACGATAAGCGGTAGTTATTTGATAGCCGCAAAGCTTTGTTATTTTCACGCACACACGCATAGTAAAACGGATTTTCGTTCATTCAAGTTAGACGCTTTTAAACGATGCAGCTTAAATGAGTTGGTTAATTTTAGGTACCTATCAGGTACCTACTAAAAGTTGGCTCGCAAAAGTGAAGAAGGCCCCTGTAACTTAGATAATTTTATTGTGTTTTTGATATTTTTTTTTTTTTTTTTTTTGATTAGATATGTCTCGTCTAGTCACTTCCATTTGCATAGTAATGAATACCATGAATAGATACCTACCTAAGATAGCTTTTTGTTGTATATTTTTAAATTAATGCAGTTGAAATTTTTACCGTCGATCCGATAAAGCCGGAACAGACACGTCAACATGGCTGACGAACCGCCGTCTGACCAAAGGAAGAGAAAAAGATTATTTTTTCACTCCCGTTGGTCAGGCGGCGGTTCGTCAGCCAAGTTGATGTGTCTGTTACAGTACAGGGGCCTTACCCCTAGCTTCACTTTTGCGAGCCAACTTTTAGTAGGTACCTGATAGGTACCTAAAATTAACCAACTTATTTAAGCTGCATCGTTTAAAAGCGTCTAACTTGAATGAACGAAAATCCGTTTTACTATGCGTGTGTGCGTGAAAATAGCAAAGCTTGGCGGCTATCAAATAACTACCGCTTATCGTAGTTGACGTTTAGACAAATAACACCTATGCGGGTCAACTTTTCGAGCTAGGGGTAAGGCCCCTGCTCTTAACCTAACGCGACGTACCTCTATATTATACCTTCTACTTTCTAGTCGGTAATTGTTGCTAGATACCTACCTAATTATAATTATTAGTTACTGGTAATCAATTAGCATTATCCAATACGTATAAAAACAAACAACTTTTGCTCTACGACTTATCAAAATTCGCGATAAAAAAATCTACTGGACAGACGGACGGACAGAACGAACTTATAAGGGTTCCTTGTAAGACTACGGAACCCTAAATACAGTCTTACGTTCAAAAACCTAGCGAAAGGGATCAGAAAGGGATCAACTACCGCTTGGACAAATTGGTCATTGGAATTGGGCAAATAACACCTATGCGGATCAACTTTTCGAGTTAGTACACAGAAAAGAGAAACAAATAGGACGGTTATGAGAAGAAAACTCTGTCGCCAGGTATTGTGACAGATACTAGATTGAACATTCTTATTTATGTCAACGCGTCGAAATCCGCGTCACAGTTGCTAACTCAGTTGCTATGGATTTCTATGGGACGTGCAAGTGGCTGCAACAAATTTCTTACAAAAATGCCTTGACAGCCGTCTAAATTAAACAAAAAAAAAACTTGGTGAGTACCGTCATTATGAAATACTTTTACTAGGTACCTAACCTTAAAATCGCCAAAAAATATATCCGCTGTTCCATAGAAAACGTCCATTCCCTTTCGATAATATGTACTTAGGTATGGAACAATTGATATTTCGCGATATCTGAGTTGGTTCCATAGTAATAATTGTTCATATTGATAGGTACTAAAGACCCCTTTTGGCTTAGTACCCTTTCTGTGCAACCCTGTTCATGTTTTCCGAATAAACTAAAATAAAATATTACGAAGATTCCGTCTAATTAAGTAAGTACCTAACTCGTTTTTAAACTAAATTTTCGTACGATCACCTGCAAATTTGAACTTAAATGGCAAAATTATACATTTAATTGTATCTATTCTCCTATTTCCAATAATGGTTTTGAATATCTAAATGTATGTGCATAGATAGGGAATTTTACTTCGTTAGTATAAATATCGAGTTTTCAGTAAATTATATCAGAAGCAAAGCACAATGAAGACCGTATTAGTGAGTAGCAATTTTAACTATTTTTTTAGTTTTTAATTTTATTAAAAGTCGTAGGTTACAAAATGCATCGTAAAATTTTCGATAGGTATCTGGGGCCTTACCCCTAGCTTCACTTTTGCGAGCCAACTTTTAGTAGGTACCTGATAGGTACCTAAAATTAACCAACTCATTTAAACTGCATCGTTTAAAAGCGTCTAACTTGAATGAACGAAAATCCGTTTTACTATGCGTGTTTGCGTGAAAATAACAAAGCTTGGCGGCTATCAAACAACTACCGCTTATCGTAGTTGATGGTACCGTTTTGACAAATAACAAACACCTATGCGGGTCAACTTGTTGAGCTAGGGGTAAGGCCCCTGGATTTTCGGGCATAAAACGAAAAACTACAGCCGTGATTGTCAAGACAAATATAAAACCAATAAACAATAACATTAAAATTGTTCATTTTATGTTAGTAATTTATCGAAATCCACTCTCAAACTTTTCCTCTAAAAGTTGTGCGAAAAACTACTCTTGTAAATTGAAGGTTATGTTCATAATTTTGAGTTTTTCAAAAACTTTTAAAGAGGGTCTAAAATCTCTTAAAAAAGTTTTTTTTTATTCAACAGGATATCTTGGTATTAGCTTGAAATCCCTATTTCTACACGAATAGGCCGAAAGTCTCACGTGATTCCGTGCCTTTTTTTGTTTTCGAGGGGGAAATCTTCCAAAGATACCCGGCTGCATTGGGATGCAGCCAGGTTATGTGGGATTATACCCACTAAAACCCCCCCGGTAACCAGTCTTAGTGCTTGACAAGAGGGCTCAAGGATCTCCAGAGGAACGCACCGGAACCCTCAGCACTGCGCTACGGCTCCTCCCGAGACAACTGCATGTTGTCTCAGCCCCTCCACTCGCGACAACGTTGGTCACACAACGTTGTCGTTCTCTCCCTGGGCACGCTAACTTAACTTTGACCATCCAGAACCCATAGGTCCCCTTTTAGTAGACTCTTACTATAGGCAGGGGGTACCGATGCCGTATTCTATTGCCCCGGCACCAGGGCTGCTAAAGAGCTGGAGCGGCTGTTACCACCACCCCGGCGCCCTCAACCACAGCCCTCCATGCAGAACTGTCTGCCAACATTGCTGACACAACGCTGGGTAGATACAAGTCCTGACCAATCCTGTCCACGAGTATCCCTCTCTCTGCACTCCACGCAGGGCATTACTCGAGTGTGTGTTGTGAAGAATCCACCACAGCTCTGCAGTGGTGGCGCCGTGGAATGCCTAGGGATACTTAGGCACGTCGCGTCATTCTCAGGGATGCTTAGGTACGTCACGTCATTTCCAGGAATGTTTAGGTACGTCGCGTCATTTCCAGGGATGTTTATGCATTTTGCGTCATTTTCAGGGATGCCGCGGCACGTCGCGTCATTCTCAGGGATGCTTAGGTACGTCGCGTCATTCCCAGCGATGCTTAGGTACGTCGCGTCATTCCCAGCGATGCTTAGGTACGTCGCGTCATTCCCAGGGATGCTTAGGTACGTCGCGTCATTCCTAGGGATGCTTAGGTACGACGCGTCATTCCCAGGGATGCTTAGGTACGACGCGTCATTCTCAGGTATACCGTAGCACGTCGCGTCATTCGCAGGGATACTTAGGCACGTCGCGTAATCACGTCAAACAAGGATTCATTATTTTACTCTAAAAAGAGATGGCACTGCACTCATGCAGCTTTATCAGGATAGTGAAATAATAAGAGTAATTTTGTTCGCAGTTGATATGCCTTGCGTTCGCTGCGATGGTGGTATCCACCGAGGGGGCTTGTTGCGGACGGTCTGATGATGATAGTCCATCGGACACTGCTACATCCGCACAAGGTGACGACGGCAAATGCTGTGACGATGATTATGATGATGACGATGACAACGATAGCGACGATGATGATGATGATGATGATGACAATGATGATGACGATGGCGACGATGATGACGATGATGACGATGACGACGATGATGACGATGATGACAATGATGAAGATGACTGTGGCACAACCAATACAACCACAGACTCGAGTGACTGTGGGTCAGTAACAACCACAACAAATTCAGGATCAAATGATTGTGGATGTAGCTCAACCACAGACTCGAATGATTGTGGGTCAGGAACTACCACAACAAATTCAGGATCAAATGATTGTGGATGTAGCTCAACCACAGACTCGAATGATTGTGGGTCAGGAACAACCACAACAAATTCAGGATCAAATGATTGTGGATGTAGCTCAACCACAGACTCGAATGATTGTGGGTCAGGAACAACCACAACAAATTCAGGATCAAATGATTGTGGATGTAGCTCAACCACAGACTCGAATGATTGTGGGTCAGGAACAACCACAACAAATTCAGGATCAAACGATTGTGGATATAGCTCAACCTCAGACTCGAGTGATTGTGGGTCAGGAACAACCACAACAAATTCAGGATCAAACGATTGTGGATATAGCTCAACCTCAGACTCGAGTGATTGTGGGTCAGGAACAACCACAACTAATTCAGGATCAGATGATTGTGGATGTTGCTCAACCACTGACTCAAATAATTGTGGGTCAGAAACAAATTCAGGATCAAACTGTTGCGGATGTTACTCAACCACAGAAGGATCAACCACAGAAGTAATAACCACAGAATTATCAACCACAGAAGAATCAACCACAGAAGAAATAACCACAGAATGTTCAACCACAGAAGAAATAACCACAGAAGTATCAACCACTGAAGAAATAACCACGGAAGGATCAACCACAGAAGGATCAACCACAGAACTATCAACCACAGAAGGATCAACGACAAAAGGATCAATATATCATAATACAGATCCAAAGAAGGATCAAGTGCACAAAATAAATCAGCATGACCATCAAAAAAAGGGATCAATAAAGCAAATTTATTAAGTGTGGAATAGGAAATAACCAAATACCACCACTTAGGTATTCCACTACATCTAAATGAGTATTTATTTCCTCAGGCAATTTTTTCACCAGTAAATTTGACGTCAAATTCAAAGCCTCATAGACTGTCAATGTCCAACGAGAAGGGCCGTGGTCAGTTTGTTCCTCCCCGTATATTATAGTACTATTTGTTGTTCCTTGTAAAAGTATTGTTAAGGTGAAACGTTTCACTTTGGCGGGAAAATCAAATTTCAAACAGTTTTTGCCCTTGTAGCTAGTAATTAATTGGGTAATTATTGTGAAATGGCATAGTGTTCGCGAAAATTGTTGGTCGTTCTTTACATTATCATGTACAGATATTAATCAGTTACTCACCATATTACTTACATTTGGCAATAAACAGCAAAAATTTGTTTATTGACAAATGTATGTAATAATGTGCATTGGAGATAAATAGCTTTACTCGAGTTTGTAAAGAATAATAATCTATTTTCGCGAACATCATGATCGTTTACAATAATTACTCGGCCTAGCTACAAGAACAAAAAAACTGTTTGAAATTTGAATTTCCCGTCAAAGTGAAACGTTTCACCTTAAAGCTATTTAATTCTAGAGAATCTCGTATACTAATTTGTATATACCTAATTAACTTTTATGCTAAAAAAAATATATTTTACATCTCTCATATTCGGTAAGTAGGTCCTTATTACCTCCAAATGGGGCTTGTAGGTGACCAATTAGCGCTCTAGAGTAATAATGTAGATACATTGAAAAGCCCTAGGGCGGTAAATAATTTAAAAAAAAAAACTTTACTCTTTAAAAAAGTTCGCGTACATCTAACCATCATACTGGCAATAGACATCATGCATTCAGCCCAATGACAAAAGAGGTCGCT
Source organism: Agriopis leucophaearia (assembly GCA_949125355.1). Lineage (NCBI taxonomy): Eukaryota > Metazoa > Arthropoda > Insecta > Lepidoptera > Geometridae > Agriopis > Agriopis leucophaearia. Next base: position 4,512,281 of record OX421289.1, read on the forward strand.
TCGCTATTCAGCCTTGTCTTCGTATGAGTATAATAGTCATCAATTTTAAATATCGAACGGCGAAGCTCAATTTCGTTTTTGAAAATAAAAAATAAAAAAAGATTAAAAAAGGCAGGAATAGCTAAGCGACCTCTTTTGTCATTGGGCTGAATGATGAATAACGGAAACTATTCAGCTTTCAAAAAACGAAACATCTTTCTCAAGAGATGATCCGCAACCATCAACTTCTGCTGAAGAAAGCTTCATCCCGTCAGATTTTGTCCATGACCAACAAATATTACAATCTCAAACTATTAACATACCCAAAAACACCTGTCCCTAAGATTTGAAAATTGTTCTCGTTTCACTATAAATTTTAACTAATAAAATGTTTTATTCTTGTAATGCCGGTTTTTTTCTACGAGTACTTACCTCACAATCGAGATGTAAAGCAGAGTAGTTAGCTCGGGTGTAAGCATCAATTGCACCCTCGAACTATAGGCGCCCTCGCTGCGCTCGTGCGCCTAAATATCTCGGGCTGCAATTGATGCCTTACAGCCCTTGGCTACTAATCTACTATTAATTTACGTTGTCAAATATGTGTGTGTATAATATTTATGTTTATAGACCTAGTCTGGAATAAATAAATATCATGATTTTTGTTTAAAACGTTTTTACATTATTTGCTATACACTAGTTGATGGTGCGACTTTGTACGCCTAGTGAGAAGTAAGTACTGGGGCCTTACCCCTAGCTTCACTTTTGCGAGCCAACTTTTAGTAGGTACCTGATAGGTACCTAAAATTAACCAACTCATTTAAGCTGCATCGTTTAAAAGCGTCTAACTTGAATGGACGAAAATCCGTTTTACTATGCGAGTGTGCGTGAAAATAACAAAGCTTGGCGGCTATCAAATAACTACCGCTTATCGTAGTTGATGGTACCGTTTAGTCAAATAACAGGTGTTATTTGACTAAACGGTACCATCAACTACGGGTGTCAACTTTTACACATGCATGCATTTCACATTTATACATGCGGGTCAACTTTTCGAGCTAGGGGTAAGGCCTCAGGCCCGCGTTTAAAGCTATGCGTAAGGCCCCTGGGCGGAAGGTTTAATCAGACAGACACAGCAAAATTATGAAGGTTACGCTAAAAGTTGTTCATAAATAAAATCTAAAACAAAATTTAAATTCGTTCAAAAATAAATAAGTTATAAGTATTTTAATTTCATGCTAGACAGAGAGCGCACTATACTAAGCTATGACGTCATGCCGTGCAGGCTCAATACAAATGTAAACACACACTTTGCGAAAGAGGGACAGCGCATTCCCTCTCTATCGCCACCAAAAACTTTAAACACATATCTCAGATTTTTATCAGTCAATTTAAATTATATTTTTCAGTATGTGTAATGTATTTAATTGTATCTTTCGCTAAGCTTGTTATTTGTTACAAATAAAACATTAGGACTCAAACCTTTTATATTTATACTGAAGAGTTTAGTTAATAAACTTTAGAAATTATTGTAGGTTTGCTCTCCTTTTTAATACGGACTGTCATATTATCGTTAATGTATGGGATTAGTTGCTAAAACAAAATATCCCTGTAGTCCTCACATCTCTGAAAATAGTATGTCCAAGAACCTTAAAAGATCATTGACATTTATCAACATGCACTTGGCCAGCATGGTGAATTAGGGCCATAGAAAAGAGAAGTGATTAGGGCCCATCGTCTCTCTCTAAGAGAAAATTGGTTTCGGGCGAATCAATCTGTGCGACCATTATAAAACTGGTGTTTTATTCTTCTGTATCCTGGGGCCTTACCCCTAGCTTAACTTTTGCGAGCCAACTTTTAGTAGGTACCTGATAGGTACCTAAAATTAACCAACTCATTTAAGCTGCATCGTTTAAAAGCGTCTAACTTGAATGAACTAAAATCCGTTTTACTATGCGTGTGATTGTGATTATCGTTCATTCAAGTTAGACGCTTTTAAACGATGCAGCTTAAATAAGTTGGTTAATTTTAGGTACCTGATAGGTACCTACTAAAAGTTGGCTCGCAAAAGTGAAGCTAGGGGTAAGGCCCCTGGTACAAAAACAAAACGTTACATGGTACAGAATTAACTAAAGAAGAGCCAACTACAAACAATACAGAATCAAATACACCCAGTGAAATATCAACCACAACTGGTACAGAGTTAACTAGTGCAACCAACCATAAAAAATACAGAATCAACTACAACCAGTGAAAGATCAACCAAAATAGTCAACCACAAACTATACAGAATCAACTACAAACAGTATCAAATCAACCAGTGAAAGATCAACCAAAATTAGTAATGAATTAAGTGGTGTAGAGTCAACCACAAACTATACAGAATCAATTACAACCAGTACAAAATTAACCAGTGAAATATCAACCAAAATTTGTAATGAATTAAGTAGTGTAGAGTCAACCACAAATTATACAGAATCAACTACAACCACTACAGAATCAATCAGTGAAATATCAACCAAAACTAGTAATGAATTAAGTAGTGTAGATCCAACCACAAACAACACATAATCAACTACAAACAATATAGAATCAAATACAACCAGTATAGAGACACCCAGTGAAATATCTACCACAACTGGCACAGAGTTAACTAGTGGAGAACCAACCATAAACAATACAGAATCAACTACAACCAGTGAAAGATCAACCAAAATAGTCAACCACAAACTATACAGAATCAACTACAAACAGTATCAAATCAACCAGTGAAAGATCAACCAAAACTAGTAATGAATTAAGTAGTGTAGAGTCAACCACAAACTATACAGAATCAATTACAACCAGTACAAAATTAACCAGTGAAATATCAACCAAAATTAGTAATGAATTAAGTAGTGTAGAGTCAACCACAAATTATACAGAATCAACTACAACCACTACAGAATCAACCAGTGAAATATCAACCAAAACTAGTAATGAATTAAGTAGTGTAGATCCAACCACAAACAACACATAATCAACTACAAACAATATAGAATCAAATACAACCAGTATAGAGACACCCAGTGAAATATCAACCACAACTGGTACAGAGTTAACTAGTGGAGAACCAACCATAAACAATACAGAATCAACTACAACCAGTGAAAGATCAACCAAAATAGTCAACCACAAACTATACAGAATCAACTACAACCAGTACAAAATTAACCAGTGAAATATCAACCAAAACTAGTAATGAATTAAGTAATGTAGAGTCAACCACAAACTATACAGAATCAACTACAAACAGTATCAAATCAACAGAGTGAAAGATCAACCAAAATAGTCAACCACAAATTATACAGAATCAACTACAACCACTACAGAATCAACCAGTGAAATATCAACCAAAACTAGTAATGAATTAAGTAGTGTAGATCCAACCACAAACAACACATAATCAACTACAAACAATATAGAATCAACAGCTGGAAATCCAACCACATAAAAGTTAACCAGTAAACCAACTAGTAAGAAAACCAGGAAGCCCATTAGGAAGCCCACCAGAAAGCGCACCAGGGGCCTTACCCCTAGCTCAAAAAATTGACCCGCATAGGTGTTATTTGTCTAAACGGTACCATCAACTACGATAAGCGGTAGTTATTTGATAGCCGCCAAGCTTTGTTATTTTCACGCACACACGCATAGTAAAACGGATTTTCGTTCATTCAAGTTAGACGCTTTTAAACGATGCGGCTTAAACGAGTTGGTTAATTTTAGGTACCTATCAGGTACCAAGGATGATTTTTATATGATCGTTCTTGCAGGTACCTACTAAAAGTTGGCTCGCAAAAGTGAAGCTAGGGTTAAGGCCCCAGGAAGTCCACCACGAAGCAGACCAGTAAATTAACCACAGGAAAAGCAGAGTTATCCACAAAACCAAACAGAAGTGGTTTGCTAAATACTTAAGTTAAATTTAAATTTCGGTGAATTTAATTTGACGTCAAGTTTTAAGAGTTCAAGTATAAATGGATGTAATATTGAAGATTAATCGTATATCTAAACATCTGGAATTATATTTAAAAAAATTATGTATCATAGACCAGTGGAAATTGCATACTGTGTTTTTGTTGTTTCACACGATCTTTCTTGCCTCACACTTGCAAAATGTGGAATGAGCTACCTTCCGCGGTGTTTCCGAGTAGCTACAACATGGGATTCTTCAAGGAGTCAGGGTCGGCAACGTATTTGTGATGCCTCTGGTGTTACAAGTATCCATAGGCGACGGTGACTGGTTACCATTAGGCGGCCCGTCAGCTTGTTTGCCACCTATGGCATAAATATATATATATATATAAATCAGTTTTATGTTATCATTGTTTAAAAAAAATGGAAACTGTAATGAATCGTAATGAATTTTTTACTGATGCGACCAAAGACGTTATAAAATTTGACATTAGGTTTTATAACGTCCTTGAATGCGACTGATTGATGTTGCAGTGAGATACGAGTATTTTTGATACCATTCGTTAAGAGAACAAAACCGTTCGAGTTAGTGTAGTGAAAAACAAAGTGTTAGTGTTAAGTTGTATAGTGCTACATATAAAGAACACGAGAACAAAGTGTCTTCGCCTTAATAGAGACAATAAGAAACGTGTTAATGGACACATTCTAGTTTTTAAATACTATCATAGTTAGAAGTTTAAGTTAGAATTAAATTACTTATTAGCTTAACATTAGGCTAGATTGTAATTAAATTAAGGGGCGCTAATTACTAGCGTAACTTATATAAAAATAACAAAAGATTCGTTCATTGGGCTAAACTGGGCTTATATCATGTCGGACTTGAATTCTAGTTCATGGATGGATTTATTTTAATTCTTTTATTTTGACAAATTTGTGACATTTTAAATTTAATTTCTATAATTTAACTAATGTAATTGGTTATAACCGTTTTAGTTAATAAATAAATAATAATAATAATAATAATGGATCCTTGCTTGAACGAAGCATCTCGTTCAAGGTGTCTGAGCAAACATTTTCCTATATTAAAAAGTACTCTTTGGCCAAAGAGAATGTAACGCTACGCTAAGATCTTTGGCAAACATAATGTGACAGTTACGCAAAGTCGTCAGGCTTGTAATTTTTTTTATACTTTTCTCTATGAAATCCAATTGTGTTTTTGACAAGTCAAAAAAAAACCTTAGTTTTGGAATTACTTTCACTTGTACTGCACATAATTATGTAATATGTTATTATCTTGTTTACTTAAAAAGCTTATGTTATCTTGCTTGAATGCTAGTATTTATAACGGTAGGTGGGAGGTAGAATTACTATAATTTAATAGCGTATGATTTTATAGATATGAAGTTATAGGTTGACCATGTTATCATGAGCTTCCGTGGGTAGTATAGGTACTATTTGCGGTGTAGTATGGTGCCTGTGACATTAGCTTCCTTTAAATTTAAGACGACAAGTCGCTGATGTGGTCTATTTATGGAGCTATTGGAGCGAATAGGGTTGAAGGTGTCGGCTGATCCGTTTAGAAGACCATGTTCTCTATTTATCCCCAGAGTGAGCACTAATTACAGAAGTAATAGTTACCTGTTAAGAGCAAGCCGCAGTTTCAATGCTGTAGCTACTCTAAATGACATTGATTTGTTTACCACATCTGTTCAGCAGCTTAAGAGAATATTAGCAAGAGCATTTCTTTGATATATCTAGTTAATTAAAATAGTCTACTAGTTTTTTAGTTTATTCATTTATATTTAAGTGTGGAATCTTTTAAATGGCCTTCTGTACCTTATATATTAGTTAAAGCTTTATACCTAGCTGTAAGATTTCCTAAAATAAATAAAATAAAATAAAAATATAATAAAAAATAAAATGGGAGAGACCTTTGCCCAGCAGTGGGACAGTAAAGGTTAAGAAAAAAAAATAACGTAGAAAGATCATAAAGCTTTGCGATACCATGGGATTCAAAATCCAAAATTATGTGTCTAGAGCGGCACTTGCACGAGAAAGTTTGCAATCTGTTCCGGTTCAACCTTTATAATTATTGACCACAAAAAATGGGATAAACAAATTTTCCCATTTATTATGACCATTAAATAAATATTAAAGCAAAAATATGTGTTTTAAATATATTATAATATTATGTCGTAAAATGACAGCAGCACATTTTTTAAGTAGACATCCATTTTACATCTTAATAAACATCAAATGCGCGAGCGATTTCGCTGTACCTAATATTCTGGCCTTAAACGGTACATGTTATTATCTTCTTAGCTTGGTCCGACTATATCGATTATGAGCACAGTTTTACGTGAGATAACATTGTTATGCTGTGTTATCAGTGAGCTGTGTATCACTGCCCTGTGAAGTGGTGCTGTAAACATTTACTGACAATAAATTTCGTGTTGTATCAATAATAAGGTAATTCTTACATAATTTTTTAGTGATGAAAAATAGTAGGTAATGTGCACATATCATATTAAAGAAACTATCACTAAAATATAAAACTTAACTATATTAAACTAGTACACCGTTGCACTAACCCAACCTATCTAAGACGTTGACCGCATTACGATGGCATTACCGCGTTGAATTGGAATCGCATGTAAAAGAATAGATAGTACCTAAGTACATATTATTATGCACGCAGGTAAATTGTCAATGCCGTGAAATTACAATTTCACTGATGAACTTATAACAAGGTAGTTTTTTCAGGTTTTTTATAAACTAACCTAATCTAATTTATTTTTTTGCTGCATTGGGGTGCAGGCAGGTTATGTGGATTGTACCCACTAAAACCCCCCCCGGTGACCAGCCTTAGTGCTTGACAAGAGGGCTCCGGGATCTCCAGAGGAACGCACCGGAGCCCTCAGCACTGCACTATGGCTCCTCCCGAGACAACTGCGTGTTGTCTCAGCCCCTCCACTCGCGACAACGTTGGTCACACAACGTTGTCGTTCTCTCCCTGGGCACGCTTAAGTGGATGGTCAGAGCCCCAACTTTGACCATCCCGAACCCATAGGTCCCCTTTTAGTAGACTCATACTACAGGCAGGGGGTACTGGTGCCGTATTCTATTGCTCCGGCACCAGGGCTAAACCTAATCTAACCTAGTGAAATTGTAATTTCACGGCATTGTCAATTTACCTGCGATAGAATAGATATATAGCGCTGATTTACCCGGTGCTTGAATGCGCCCGTAGGTCCGTTTGTACTTTGCTATGCCTGATTTACATTATATTAAGTTCAAGTGCGAGAAATAAGTGATTAATTAACAGGTTTTTTTTAATGTCAAGCGTTGAGTGTTTTTTTTATGATGCTCTTCACGTTTGCTCATAACAGCTCAACGCCACTCAGAATTTTGAACTTCAACAGTTCAAAACCCTCGATGGCAATGCACTGCGCTCGTCACCCCGGGATATAAAATGTCAAATCTCTGTGTGACCTGTAATTTCGCTGGAAACATTGCCCTTCAATCCGGAACTGTAGTGTTTGCACACTACTGCTTGGCGGTTGAATAACTGACAAAACTGTGGTACTTCCCCAGGCGGACCCCTGCAAAAGAGTCCTACCACTAACAAGTGTTATACGGTGTTAAGTGTCTACATGATCAGCGGAGGAGGAGAGAACGCAGGCTTACGGTGGGAGGGGGGCTATTTGACAGTAAAAATAGACACGGGTTCTAATTACCTACTCGACTTCGCACCTGCAGTTGTAACTTGCGCTTATCAATAGTGCGACCGTTTACACGCTGATTTTAATAATGATTTAACATTTCACTCGCACCTTGATACTTAACAAAGTGTAAATCAAGCATTATGTGAGTGCAGGTGATTATCGCAAGTAATTAAAATATATGTGTAGTGCGAATATTGTGCAATACTGTTTAGCCGTTGCATTGCGCAGTTATTTGTCGGATCTTGACAATTTTCTTTAACCTCTTGCGAATATGTGTGTAGATTTTAAATTACTTATTTTGTTGTAGGTTTCTTTACTTCGAAAATCCGGAAATTTCACATTTTCACTCATTGTTAGAAGTGAAGCTTGTCAAATTTCTTTATTGTTGTATTTAGGTTCTTTACAATTGTAAAAACATCCATGTTTTAAATTTTCTTGCCCAAATTTATAGGTTTGAATTTTGTTTCACTTTACGAGATATTTTATACACACCTACAAATGTCCATCTACAAAGCGCTAAACATTAAAACAAACAACTGGCTCATCGTTGCCTAGCAACCCACGGGTGCCCCGCTAATGAAATACCGGCGCCTGAGTTGATTAACTTCCGTGTATTACGGCCGATCGCAGCCGCGCGCGTCTGAAGCATGCGAATTACGCGCGCGGCTGATGCGACAAGCCTACGCACTATGTGTACTGTATTAGAAAAATGGGATAGTCTTAATATCTCCAACTACCTACCTATTATATTGGTGTGTCACTGCATACGAAACAAACCTCATTCTGCGATATTCTGTCTTTCATTCAACATTACATTTGGCGCAACCAGTAGGTAAATGTACGGCGCCGTTTCCGAGTTCTGCGTCAAACGCGTGCGGTTGACGACTGACGTCGCCATACATTTACAAATCGCGTCAGCCGCGCGCGATCCGTTAAAAATCTGTGTCATGGTTGATATTCCGAAGCGCTTTGATTCCACTTTTAATATGTTAACCGTTAGATTGTGGAATGCACTGCCGGAATGAGTGTTCCTCGATAGTTAATCTGGGTGTCTTCAAATCGTGAGTGAATCGGTTTATTCTAGGCAAGCGTGCTCCATCGTAGACCTCATCATCACGGTGTTGGTTAAGAGCAAACCAATTCCATTAATGTGGGTATATTAAAGCCCTCTTTTCCTACTTTTAGCAATTTTGGACATTCTAGTTTAAATTGGTTTACTCCATGGTTAGCTTAAAATTATAAAAATGGTGTCATATCAAAATTGAATGTTTTATTTAGGAAACTGTGAAGACCGTAACACGATTAAGGACATTTCGCTTGCAAAAAAATATATTAAAGTAACACTGATTTGAGTGTTTCTCCGTGTTTTTTTGGATTCATTTAAATACCTAAATACTAAACTTAATATAAAATTTTCATAATTGTGAAAGGAACCGTGTAAATTTAAAACTTTTCGTAACATATGAGAAAAACCTCCAATATAGAACTAGCGAAACGCACGAGTGTGCGTAAGCGCCGTGGTTTAAGTTACTAAATACGAATTCAGAAGAAACAAGCCTTGCTTAAAAGCGGGAAAACCTCGTCTTAAAAAAAACATGAAATAAAATATATATATATATATACAAACATGTCTTCAGGATGACTACATAACTCCATGATGACGTCTACGCACGCTGTTAATTATCTATTCTAGTTTCTTAATAAATACGCCGTTTTCAGAATAAAACCAAACTAAAGAAGGCAAAAGGGAAGATGTTGAAAAACCCAAACTATGTGTATGGTTCGAGGGAACTCGAAGTTCCCGGACATTTGAACTTCAGCACTTATATCCTGGATAAAATGTGGCAATACAGGGACGACGTGGCTATGGTGAGTTTTGTGAAAATCTATGTAGAGCCCGATTCTAGGAATAATCAAATCAACATAACATGGAAAACATTATTTGTTAAACGTAAAGGTCCTTTGAGCTAAACCCTTTCTAATTATGAGACATAGAAACTTATAACTTGCCATGCTAATACATAATTTAAAGAAACCTTTATAATAGTTAAGTCTGTTTCTTTATTTTAATTTAGGTTGGTTTACTTGTATTATGTTTCCAAATATGTATGTACTTATAGTTTTATACTTGTTAAACAAAATAAAAATCATCATATTATTGTAAAAATAAGTACAATAAATAAAAAAAACTTTAATTTAAAATTATTTTTAACATTTTGTGATTGTGAAGTTTCTTTTTGTATTTTTCGGTGTGTAATAAAGAGATATTGTATTGTATTGTGATCACAATTTTATCAGTTCTATAAAACCGTCATGAATTCAAAACGTTATGCCCTTTTCGTTTAATAAAAATGAACGTAATGGTTTACACCTTTTGGTAAAAAAAAGTACAATGTTATGTCGGGATGATACATCTCTGAAATTTAGCTAAGTCCACAGAGCATACCCGCCTATTTATGAGCTTTGGTCGGGCCCACAATTATAATATGGCTTTGGCGGAACCTTGTCATATGCGTATTACACGCTCTTGGCCATTATTTTAATGTTATGTAATGCCGTCGCTGAATTTGCTCCTATTGCTAGGGGGGGGGGGGGGAGGAGCTTGAGCATTTGGATTATTCAACGGCCTATATGCAATGCCATTGACTGTTATTTATAAAATAAAAAAAGGTGAATCGGACGCGTGACATCTAAACATTGTGCTCGGTTCAAACAAAATGTTGACAAATACTTCACGTGCTATCACAAACGCCAGTTCGATTGTGACTGAAGTCGATTAGGCTCGTGGGCCTAATTTGTGCGGTCCACGTCAAGGAGTTCGTCTCGTATCTACCCACTATTTCCTTATAGTCTAAAGATCCGGCTGCAGAATTAGTGCGGTCATCGAGTTTTTGCTTAAAACCAAAATTTTACGCATATATAACTAGGAGAATATTTATATCAACCGGGGTGCCAGTTAAAATGTGGCCGCTAGTATTTTTAATTGAATTATTGCTATTTAATTTATGGGAAAAAATTCATTCACTTGAGTTTTAAATAAAATATCATCCACTTCACGGCAATATTACATCAATGGTTTTCAGTGTTAGTTAGCATGTATTTTTTATTTGTTAAATTTTCGTATATTTTTGTAAGTTTTCCGAATTGTTTTCCATCGTAAATAATTTAAGCGTTTATAAACACTAGATACTCGTATAAGATTATGATATCTTTATAAATAATATCACATAACCCATGAGATAATTATCAGCAATTGCAGTCATAATAAGCTGATAAAACTTATCACTGGTTCAAAGTCGAAAAAACTCTTTAAATAAACTAGGATAGGAGTGAGTTTATCGCAGAAGAAGGTGGCAGAAGGAACACGGGAACGGGATGGTAGTTGGACTGAAGTGGAGTGCGATTGATTCGGGACGGTAGTAGGATGAGAGTGGGACGGCAGTGGAGTTTTTTTGTATGATACTGAGTGACGAGACGAGCTAAGTCGCTCGCCTGATGGCTCTTCACGCTTGCCCATAACAGCTCAACGCCACTCAGAATTTGGAACTTCAACAGTTCAAAACCCTGGATGGCAATGCACTGCGCTCGTCACTCCGAGATATAAAATGTGAAATCTCTGTGTGCCCTGTAATTTACCGCTGGAAACATTGCCCTTCAATCCGGAACACAGTAGTGTTTGCACACTACTTCTTGGCGGTTGAATAACTGGCAAAGCTGTGGTACTTCCCCAGGCGGAACCCTGCAAAAGAGTCCTACCACTACACTAGTAAGATTGGATCGGGACCGTGGTGAAACGGAAGCAAGTTGCAGAAGTAGGGCGGGTACGGGACGATAGTGGGATGGAAGTAGAGTAAGATTGGACCAGAACAGGACTTCAACGAGAGCGGGACGGTAGTGGGACGGAAGTGAGATGGTAGCGGGATGTGAGCGGAGTTAAATGAATTCCATCGTAAGCACAATCATGATGATAAAGCTTATAATTTTATTTATCATCGTATTAATCATTGTAAATATCACTTTTTTTTTAAGTTATTAGCCGTGTCCCATTGCTTTAATTCGATTATAAATAATAATAATAATTGATGATCTTGACTATCATTTGAATGATCATGATCAAAAGTATAATGATCATGATTATATTTGTAATTATCATGATTAAAAGTCAAACGATCATGATTATATTATTTCAAGTGACTATAATTATGGTCATAATTTGAATGATCATAATTGTAATGATCATTATTAGAGTCTAATGATCATGATTAAAAGTCTAATGATCATGATTAAAAGTCAAATGATCATGATTAAAAGTCAAACGATCATGATTATATTACAAGTGACTATAATTATGGTCATAATTAGAATGATCATGATCACAATTCGACTGATCATGATTATCATATTAATCATTTTAGGGACCAATTATTTATTATTTTCAGATAAACGGAACAACACACGAAACCATGACCTATGGCGAGATTATACAGCAGGCGATCAATTTCGCTGTCTCTCTCCGTCGTATGGGCGTTAGAAAGGGAGATGTGATAGGCATCCTAGCTGAGAACAGGCAGGAGTATTGGTGTGCACTGATTGGAGCTACAAGTACTGGAGCCATAGTGACTACACTTAGTACTAGCTATGTTACAGGTGGGATCCATTTCGAAAAGTAATTCTGTATGTCCTGAAACAATATGTATTTTGTAACAACAACTTAACTAAACTACATAGATATAATATGGTCCTAAGGTAGTGAAGTTGTGTCACAAAAATGGCCTGAACTTAGCTTAATGCTGTTTACCAAACAGCGCTGGGGCCTTACCCCTAGCTCGAAAAGTTGACCCGCATAGGTGTTATTTGTCCAATTCCAATGTCCAATTTGTCCAAGCGGTAGTTGTTTGATAGCCGCGGCTATCAAACAACTACCGCTTATCGTAGTTGATGGTACCGTTTAGACAAATAACACCTATGCGGGTCAACTTTTCGAGCTAGGGGTAAGGCCCCTGATCTTCAATTGAAGCCACTCAGATAAGTTATGAAAGGCTCGAAAAACAGTGCAACGTAAAAGGAGGAATAGGGACTGCAGAAAAACTGTTCAGACTTGCTTTGGATAAGAAAGTTGACTGCCAATCTTCATAATTGGAGATGCACTGAGGGAAGAAGATGGAACTGATACAACTTTATGTTTCCTAATTTTTCAGGGGAGCTGACCCACGCGATGAACATTTCAAAACCAAAACACGTCATTTGTTCCCCATTCACATATAAAACCCACGAAAAGACGTTAAAATCCTTCAAGTTTTTGAAGAACGTTGTACTTTTCGGCGATGATGTGCCAAAAGATGTTATCAGTTATAATGATCTAGCAGTTCGAGTTGTTCATGTGAATTATGAAGAGTTTGAGGCTGTGGATGTGGACGGACAAACAGACACGTTATTTATAGTATATTCGTCTGGGACTACTGGAATGGGGAAAGGAGTAATGCTGACACATTTAAACGTTATTACTTGCTGTTGTTTGTAAGTATATTTCTGCTGCTGTCTGTCACCAAGGGCCTTACCCTTAGCTCGAAAAGTTGACCCGCATAGGTGTTATTTGTCTAAACGGTACCATCAACTACGATAAGCGGTAGTTAGCGGTAGTTGTTTGATAGCCGCGGCTATCAAACAACTACCGCTTAGCGTAGTTGATGGTACCGTTAAGACAAATAACACCTATGCGGGTCAACTTTTCGAGCTAGGGGTAAGGCCCCAGGCTGTCTCATGAACCGTGATAGTAAGACAGTTGAAATTTTCACAGATGATGTATTTCTGTTGCCGCTATATCAACCAATACTAAAAAACAGAATAAAATAAATATTTAAGGGGGCTGACTTACAACAAACGTGATTTTCTTGCTCGTTTTTGCTCGGTATTGATAACGCATGAAAAATTCACAGAATATTTGCTCGTATATTCCCTTTAAAAAATTAAAAATATTTTATTTTTACGGGGGCTTCCATACAACAAACATGCCGCTTTTATAAATAATGTTACGGAACCCTTCGTGCGCGAGTCCGACTCGCACTTGGCCGGTTTTATTTTATTTTAGGAAAAGATTAACTATTTGTGTTGACCAATAATCATTATAAAGTACATTTGAAGTGTTGTTTAACATAAATCAAAAAGTATTGTTCAAAACAATGATTTACTATTTTAAAAGTTAAACTGTGGGCCTTTTGGAAAAACTCAGAGTCACACAGCGGGCAATTGAGAGGCCTATGCTCGTAGTTTCCTTACGTGATAGAATCCGGAACGTGGATATTCGCCGAAGAACCTGAGTCACCGACATAGCTATTAAAATTTGCAAGTTGAAGTGGCAATGGGCAGGCCACATCTCTTGAAGAACCGATAATCGATGCGGAAGGAAGGTTCTTGAGTTGAGACCAGTGCCGGATTTATATTTTTTACGAGTGTAGGCCACTTTATTCCTGACGCCCCATGTACCTTTCTAAAATATATTTTTTTGAGCTTCCTCTAAAATCTACCGTCCCAAGGACGCTGTCGCCCTTAGGCCGCGGCCTTTATGGCCTATTGACAAATCCAGGACTGGTGGAGACCACGAACCGGAAGACGCAGCTTACCATGCCTGCGCCGATTACATACGCGTTACCTGCGTGGACCAGTTCCCGATAAGCGCAGGTAGATCGGCGCTAGTAGCCTACAGCCTACGTGAATACGCCCTTAGTTAGGCTACCCACTAGATATACCTACGACATCGTGAGAGTCGCGGGCATCCAGTGGGTGCAGATGGCAAGCAATCGCTCAGTGTGGTGTTCTAAGGGGGAGGCCTATGTTCAGCAGTGGACGTCTTATGGCTGATGAAACCAATAAAGCGTGTTAATATAGAGTTATCTGTCTGTTCCAGTCCTCTGAGCTCCGACTCGGATGTGAAGACTCTCGCGATAAACCCGTGGTATCACGTGATGGGACTCGTGAGCTTCAGCAAAGGCCTGTCTACCGGCAGAACTACCGTCTACATGCCCAAGTTTGACCTGGATACGTATTTGAAAGCTATCGAGAGATATAAGGTAGACCATTTTTAGGGTTTCGTACTCTAAGAGTAAAACGGGACCCTATTACGAAGACTCCGCTGTCCGTCCGTTTGTCTGTCTGTCCGTCTGTCACCAGGCTGTATCTCATGAACCTCGATAGGTTGACAGTTGAAATTTTCACAGATGCACTTCTCGTGTATTTGCCAGTGTCAGTTCATGTGTTTATTTTTATTCGTAATGAAAAGCACATTTTGGTTTATTACCTTCGGCCCCGCCAATGTCTATCAAAAGTCCGTGCTAGAACCCAGAATAAGAATAAAAATCATGCCAATTACAATAATGATAAATTTGATTTCTAGATTGTTCAACTAATACTGGTCCCGCCTGTGCTGGTCGCAATATGCAAGTCAACTGCCCAGTATGACTTGAGCTCTGTCAAGTTGATATATTCGGGTGCTGCGCCCCTGCATAAAGATAGCTGGAAAGCTGTGTATGACAAGTATGTCCTAATGTGATAAGTAACAGCAAATTTGAGTAAGGTTTTGACTAGTGATGATGACTATATGGCATAGTGTTCGCGAAATTTGTTGGACGTTTTTTACATTATCATGTACAGCTATTAATCAGTTACTCACCATATTACGCATACATGATCGTTTACAATAATTACCCGGCCTAGCTACAAGGACAAAAAAACTGTTTGAAATTTGAATTCCCCGCCAAACATGAAATGTATTACCTTAAGGTGATCAAACATGAAACGTATAAGGTGATACGTTTCATGTTTGACGGGAAATTCAAATTTCGAACAGTTTTTGTCCTTTTGGCTAGGCCGGCTAATAATTGTGAAATGGCACAGTGTTTGCGAAAATTGTTGGTTGTTCTTTACATTATCATGTACGGCTATTAATCAGTAACTCACCACATTACTTATATTTACTGTTTGAAACAGCAAAAATTTGTTTATTGACATATGTATGTAATTATGTGCATTAAAGATAAATAGCTTTACGTGAGTTTGTAAAGAATAATAATCAATTTTCGCAAACATTATCGTTTACAATAATTACCCGGCCTAGCTATAAAAACAAAAAACTGTTTGAAATTTGAATTTCCCGCCATACGTGAAACGTTCCACCTTAATGAGATTATTTTAGTTAAGCGTCCCTAACGCTGTAACGTACGCTGCTGATGCGGCTCACTGATGAGTCGTTGGCAACGAATCAGCGTTTATCGTTCGCGCAAAACTTTATGAGCCCTCTGAAGTTAGGCGCGAGGCCTCCCCGACGCCCTGTAAAGTCCCTCGGATACCTATAATATGCGTACTGCGCAGCCACTGGGCCTAACTTCAGAGGGCTCATAAAGTTTTGCGCGAACGATAACAAGTTTTGCATAGGTACCGTCCGGCAGAGGCGCTAGCGCGAGCGCGCGGACACGCGAGGCTCGGGATCTCACTTTTGATTTGAGGGTGGCAGCGTTCATGACTAAGCGGAATACCTTGTCTCCAAGGTATTTCAAGTAATTTTAACTGATCGATAACATCGATTCGACTGTTTCTTTTTTGTGTTTGTTACCTCAAAACTTTCGAGTGGGTGAACCGATTTTGATGTTTATTTTAAAGCTGGTGCTTCCCGTTTGGTCCTATTTCAATTTGATCCGGTTCTACTAAGTTTTTGAAATGTAACAATTAAAAAGTCATTTCCACACAAAAAATATTATAAGAGACATCTGTCGAAACACCTCAGTACTAAATCCTCATTTCGCTTCTTTAATCGATAGTGCCTAATTAATGCACGCGGTATGGGATAGAGGGCGCATATTTGGACCAGTTCTGACTTTTTTATGAACTCGGTTTTTTATATTGATAATTATCTATTGTAAGATTAATCATAGTGTACGGAATAAAAGCTGTTATTTGTACGTGCGATGTCTCATTTTCCTCGCCCGCTATACCCACGCCGTAGAACAATGATATCTGATGCGGATCGGTCTCCTCCCGTTTCAACATGTAGTTAGATGTAAGTTCTGTAGTTTACTTAGCAGCACTTCCTACAGGGATATTGTTCCAGGTTTCCGAACCTGGTAGATCTGCTTCAAGGGTACGGTTCTTCGGAATGCACTCTCGGCGTCACACAGTTCAACTTCATAGACTCGGAGCTTTCTAAAAAGAAACCTGGGAGCGTTGGGAAAGTTGTCCTAGGGTGCACTATCAAGGTACTGCTTTTGACATATTTTACCTTTGCATGACATTATTATTAATATTATTTCATTGTTATTAATTTTAATTATTTATTTAAGCTTTTTATTATTATTATGTTATATATTAATTGTTTATTTTGTTAGACTACTTACTCATTCTCTAGTTTTTTTATTTTATTTAAAATTTGATATAACTAAATATATTTGTAAATTTGACTTTCCCAGTTTAACTGACAATGTTATAAGGCCAATTAAGATTTATATTCTGTTCTGTTCTATTCTACTAAGACTTATGTAAGCAATACGGGAAGTTCTTCTAGATGACGGACATAAGAAACAGCTTTTCCATACACTACTAATGCCATCCACACAATTTAATCTACTCTTTTTTGTTAAGTTTGGAATGACTTACCACCTTCAGTTTTTCCTCCGAAATATAATTTAAACTGCTTCAAACGAGGGGTGAATAGAGTCCTCAAAGGTAGGCAACGCACTGATGTCCTGGATATTGTACGTGTCTGTAGGCAGTGGTGACCACTTACCATCAGGCAGGCAGGCAAGCAGGCTGGCCACTTGATGGTAAGCGATCACCGTCACCTATGGATACCTGCAACACCAGGGGCATCACAGATACGTTGCCGACCCTTAAAGACTCTATTAACAGCACTTTTGAAGAACCACATATAAAACTACTCGGAAATGCCGTAGGATCCGGAGCTTATTCCACAAATTGCAGGTGTGAAGCAAAAAGGAACGCGTAAAACGCACAGTGTGCTATTTCCACCGATCTATGATATGCGGATGAACTTTCAGGCGGTGGAGGCTGGTGCAATAATAAAACCGCGATAATAAAACCGGCATCAGATCGATGTTTCATTTCAATGTTTAAAATTCCTATATCTAAATACCTACTTGGGTACTAACATGGCATTTTTTTATCGTTATAGATAGTCGATACAGGAACACGGAAGCCTCTAGGTCCAAATGAACAGGGTGAAATCTGCGTTAAAGGCCCTCTCATGATGAAAGGATACGTCGGTATAGGCCGAGGAGATGACTTTGATAACGAAGGGTATGGCATTTATTAAAACACTGTTTTAAACTATCACGGTTGTTCACTACAGTTATATGATTGATTACGGGATATTTACCGTGGTAAGGTTGTAGAAGGAGCTGCCGATATTTCGGCGCAGTTACATGTACCATGTTCACGGGAACACAATGCACCATGTTTTATTACAAGCTTTTTTTTAACTTACCCTTTTAGTACGTAGCTATGTATGTGTGGAATAAATTTTACAAATCTTGCAACTGAATTTTAGACCAGTTATCCCAAACCGATCCAACCGGGGCTTTATAACTGTGGCGTAAAGTATGGAAAGGAACTGATGTGGTTACTACCGGGATAAGATAACTCTTTATTAAAAGGCCACAAAAACAATGATGACGTATACATTGAACCAAAACTACTATCTAGGCTTTTAACAGGCGGCCTTATCGCTTAAAGCGATCTCTTCCAGGCAACAGTGATCACGAGCAAGAGTCCTTTACTTCCCCAGACGGCATCTGGAAAAGGAATCTATTTACCTTACCACCCTTACAAAAATATCTGGATTTTTCCAGATTCTACAAGACAGGAGACGTGGGATACTATGATGAAGACGGTTACTTCTACATCGCTGACCGCTTGAAGGAACTGATCAAGTATAAGGGATATCAGGTACATTTCATATACATTATCGTCATCTTCCTTCCTTATCCCACTGCTGAGTAGAAGCCTCTCTCTTGCTATGCCATCTCCCGCTCCTGTGCTAATCGGGTGCAGCGGGATTATTACAGAAATTTGATTGTGATTCAGATTGCATACCATCTCATCTTTATATAGATAGATATGTGGCGTTCTATAAACGCACATTTATATTAAGTTAAGTTTATTGCTTTGTTTGTGGGTCGCGTGCACATCACTAGTTAAATCGACCGATTCGGTGTGCATTCGACCCCATCACTAATTGGTAAATGGTCATAGACAAAAATGTAACTGATTTTCCTCTCTTGTTATCTCGGACGTAATATGTAGTCTTGAGAATTACCTTTTCACTTAATTATTCAATGGTTATGTAAAACGGCAACGGCATTCCATTACGGTTGACCGTAGGAGCCTGCCTTACAACAGTTTGACCTTTGTAATTCTTCGAACAGTAAAATAATTGTGTACTACAACGGTGTTTATCTTCGATCGTCGTCACCCCATCAGAATACTATACAAGGGGGATCCGGAGTTATATCCAGATCCCAAAGATAGATTCTTTTTTTTTCTAGGTACCACCAGCAGAATTAGAAGCTTTGCTTCTCACCCACGAGTCAGTCAAAGACGTCGGTGTGATTGGAATCCCGCACGAGGCCGGAGGCGAGGTTCCACTCGCGTTTGTGGTCGCGCAGGGTGGAGTCAGCGAGGAAGAGTTGAAGAAGTTTGTTGCTGAAAGAGTGAGTCAACTTTAGATCAATTAGACTCAAAAGAGGCGAGTGTGACAGAAATCCCCAAGAGTCTGAAGGTGTGAGCGAGAAATCACACTAATCACACTAATATCATATATGTGAAAATTTGGATGGATGGATGGATGCGAAAGTTTGGATGGATGAAATTACTTTTCTAAATTGGAGGTCGTAAGTTGATATGTTAATATATTCAATAAAAATACAGATCTATTTATTACAGAAATTGAATTTTCTATAGATCTTTCTATTTGATGGTAGCAGAACGCTAAAAAACAGTTTTAGTTGCTTTTTTTTTGGTAGCTTTTACGTAACTATGTTTCAGCTTTGCTTAGCTATCTATTCTTATTTCTTAGTATTGCACGCCTAAACAGCTGAATCAATTTTTATAAAAGTATATTGACATTTGACATGGGGTTTTTGTAGAAAATTAGGAATAATAAAATCGATTTAAAAAACAGACCTCATAAAAATTGCAGTACTGGCCCAAATATGCGCCCTCTATCCCATAGCGCGTGCATTAATTACGCACTATCGGGCTTAGAGAGCACACACACATCCTCAGCCAATTAACGACCACTGTTTGACAAGGCCTCCCTCATAGAGAGGGGTGTTGCCATAATCCCCACGCTTGGCAGGCGGCTTGGGGATCGCAGTACGTTCACCGTGTACTATTAGGACGCTGTTGCCCATCCTCCGGTGGTTCTGGTCGCAGTTTTAGGACATACCCGGGTTTAGAGAGCGCATGCCTGATTTAGTACTAAGGTGTTCCGACAGATGTCTCTTATAATATTTTTGTGTGGAAATTACTTTTTAATTGTTACGTTAAAAATGAAAAAATGTAAATCATCAAAATCGGTTCACCCAGTCGAAAGTTCTGAGGTAACAAACATTAAAAATAAAACAAAACATTTGAAAAAATATAGTTGACTTGATAACCTCCTCCTTTTTGGAAGTCGGTTAAAAACTGAAAAATCTCAAGCAAAGTGACAGCCAAACGTAAGGTCGATTTTTGAATAAAACCATGTTATGATTTCCTTTACAGTTATCGAATCCAAAACACCTCCGCGGCGGCGTGCGCTTCGTATCCGCTATACCTAAAAGCCCCAGTGGCAAGATACTCCGGAAGGAACTGAGGAAAATGATCAAAACTGGCAAGAGTAAACTATAGACTAACCCAGATAGGCAGAAGGGGGGGGGGGTCAATTAGGTTTTAAAACTTACTACCCCCAGGTGGTCATGAAATGGACCTAGTTTGAGATGACGGTACTTTCACTAGCTAGAAGGAGAAATAACGCGCGCATGAAACCACGCATAGCTAGTTTACTATAAATAAAAATAAGCAAAACTAAACTTTTGTAATGGTTGCCTGAAAGAGATCGCTTTTAGCGATAAGGCCGCCACTTGTGGCACTAGCTCGTAAGTGTTTTCTATCTGTATGTAATTTTTATTTCTGGTGTACACAATAAAGAGTTTCTATCTATCTAGGTATCTACTTCGACCAAAATAAAATGAATGGACGGGCCCAGTAGAAGCGTATTTTTGAAGATTACAAAATGAGCGCCAGCTCTCACTTCGTTTCAGTCAGTCTCTAGCCGTAGGAAGTGAAACACGAGTCTATTGTTACGCGATAACGAAACATCTGACAAAATTATGAATTCGTAAATGCTTTACTGAAGTGTAAATACACAAATAAAACCGATATCTATTTTTTGTAACAAATATACTGTACATTTTTATAATTAGGTGTTGAAGTATATGTCTGACGGTTTTGACTCGTTTTTACTGATCAAGTTCAATGGTTAGGGCCCATCCATTCATTTTATTTTGGTCGAAGGGTATCTATTCTGGTGCTCGTAATATTAAGTACTTAAATAATTATGTGTGTCTATGTTATGTTACCTAAAAAAGACCGCAGGAAAACGCTGGATGCAGACCGATTCCAACCGGCCCTTTTGGAAATTGATGAGGGAGGCCTATGTCCAGCAGTGGATGTCCTATGGCTGAAGATGATGATGTTATGTCTATATTAAGTAAATAATTATGTAAAGTGAATTTTGTAATTTGTATGAGAAATAAAATCTTAAACCATGCTTAAAACATGTTTTTTTTTTTTTTTTGCTTTTAGCTTCATGTTATAAATAGGTTATCTGCACGCGCAGATAACCTATTTATAACATTATTGCATTACTACGCTACATTATTGCACACATTATATGCTTAGTTTGGGGTCAGATGACCAACATCTGACCCCAAACTAAGCAAAGCTTGTAATATGGCTGCCAAAGACTGATATACAAACATATATATTTTTAAATACATACTTAAACTGATATTAACACCCAGACATAGAACAAACACAAATGTTTGTCCTAGGTGGGAATCGAACCCACTCCCGCAAGCGCAGAAGGCAGGTACACTACCAACTAAGCTAACGGGGCTGCTTATTGACGCAGTTGCCATGTACAAAACGATCAAGTTTTATGTTTTAGAATGTAAAGGTAGGGAAATGATACGCGAAAATTAGAATATAGGAAGGATTAGGATGGACGGATCGGAAGAGAGTAGAGAAGAATAAATACATTTCGGAGAGTGTGCATCGGATCTGCATGATCTAATTCCCTCCTGTAAATTTTTCTATAGACTGCCAGAGTGAGCACAAAAAATCGACACCGCTTTATGGTTGACATTCCGAAAACCCGTACGAAACGCTTTGATTCCACTTTTATTGTGCGAACTGCTAGTATGTGGAATGTGCTGCCTAAATGTGTGTTCCCCGATAGTAACAATCTGGGTGGCATCAAATCACGAGTGAATCGGTTTCTTCTAGGCATGCGAGCTCTATCGTAGACCGCATCATCGCTTAACATCAGGCGAGTTTGTGGAAAAACGCAAGCCTATTATACGTAAAAAACAGACGTGTGGCACTCGGGGTCTGCCGCGGTAAAGCTATTGCACAGCATTTTTTTATCAACTTATGCAATTATAATTATTTATTTATTTGTAACAAATAAAATTATGTAGGTTTTACAACTCTATGTATGTCGTTCTTTTATCAAACATATTTTACAACGCCATCTAGCGGTGAGAGGAGTGAGTCAGTGGGGGGTGTTAGGTTATTTTCGTTACGGAATTTCTGGATTCGGTCTCCACGCTCAAGGCCCACGATAGAAGCTATGCAATAGCTTAAAAATGCGCAACTCCTCGTACGTCTAAACGCTCCAGGAATCTTTCACATGTCCGTCCATGTAACACTATTACTCCTAGTGGAGCGTGCATGTCTGTCACACCATAATATATACTCTGATCTATGCCATAATCTGAGCAAAACTGACACTTCCCGGTTGATTTGTTTTTTCCTATAATGACAAAAGTAAGTCTGCGAAAGGCTTGTCATGCTCGTGATGTCATAAAAAATAAACAACCACACGAGTTACGAAATAAGCTCCTTAACCGGACCTATCACAAGAGAAATTACGCAACAAAAACATCATTTCACCAACTTAAAGTGTTCGATTTTTGGCACTCGGCCGAATGTCTCGCGTCAACGCGGTCTAACTTTCGATTTAGAGAAAAAAATAACGCCTTCCCGCCACTTTTTGACAGACTTTTGTAATTGGAACGCGGGCCGTTAGGTTGCCAAAGTGGTTGGTGATAAACTTGGCCAATAAAAATAAACATTAGCAGATAATTTTGTGAAAAAATCTATTTCAAAATAGACCAAAGACCGTGATATGACCAATAGAAATAAACAATAGATTATAAGTGAAAATTTGTGTTCCTAAAAAGAGTTCTAATATAAAAAAAACTTACGAATCGCTCTCTGATTGGACTTAACTTTTTTATTTACAATAATGCAAGGAGTTTTTTTTCTGTCTGCCAAAATGATCATTTTTATGTATTTTATAAACGTGAAAGGTGATTTAGACAATAAAATAGTGCATGAAGATTTACTTGATACTAAATTTCGGTATTCCGATCGATCTGTGTTGACGAAATTCAGTGAAAACTTGAAAAACAGTCAAAATTACGCTGACATTCAAATATTAGACGAAGACGGACAGTTGAAAACTTTGAAGTTGAAATCTGTTAAGCAAAAAAAGCCTTTAAAAACAGTGTCTACAAGTGATAAAGTGCAGAATCAAGTAGAGACTCCAATAGCGGTCAACAAGGATGGACCGGCAAAGAACAAATCCAAGTTTTTCGACGAACTTGAAGGATGTAAGTTTATTTATTTACTAGCCGCCCGCCCCGGCATCGCACGGGTGTAGGCTCGGCCTTGGGCCTCGCTAAAAAATATAATATAACCTATGTCACCCGGGGATAGTGCAGCTTCCCAACAATGAAAGAATTTTTCAAATCGGTTCAGTAGTTTCGGAGCCTATTCAATACAAACAAACAAACAATCAAATCTTTCCTCTATATAATATTAGTATAGATTAGCCACCCGTCCCGTCTTCGCACGGGTGGAGATTCTAGTAATAAATATGTATAGCCTAAGTTATACTTAGGGATAATATAGCATTCTAATGGCGAAATAATTTTTTAAATCGGTCCAGTAGTTTTTGAGAAAATTCGTAAAAAACATCTAAAATGGTTCCAACGGAAGACCAGGGGCCTTACCCCTAGCTCGAAAAGTTGACCCGCATAGGTGTTATTTGTCTAAACGGTACCATCAACTACGATAAGCGGTAGTTATTTGATAGCCGCCAAGCTTTGCTATTTTCACGCACAAACGCATAGTAAAAAGGATTTTAGTTCATTCAAGTTAGACGCTTTTGAACGATGCAGCTTAAATGAGTTGGTTAATTTTAGGTACCTATCAGGTACCTACTAAAAGTTGGCTCGCAAAAGTGAAGCTAGGGGTAAGGCCCCAGCACTATGCTGAGTTGGGACCGATTTGTGACAGAAACCATAATTTTATTTTCCTGTTTTTAATATTTTATATAGTATTGTTTCTGTCATTAATAAATATTTTTCTTTCTTTCTTTCTTTCTAAAAATATAAATCGTTCCTCTTTTCGTTGTTAGTCAGAAAAATATGGCGCCAATGAGCTTTTCAGTGCTTTCTTTCCGGTAAGCTTTAATAGATGGCGCTAATAATTATTCAACTCAATAGGAAAAGTTAAGAATGAAACTAGGCCTCAATTTCCATTTCAGCAGGCCTAGCACAGGCAGTAGACAGATTTTCTTTCCACCGTTTTTATCCCGCTAGAAAGAGACAAATGTATCCATATTCTAGCTCTGTCGCGTCTACGCGCGGATAAAAACGGTGGAAAGACAATTTTTCCATGGCCCGTGCTAGGCCTGGTGGAACATGGTATTTAATGTGTTTATTAATTAAAGAACCATCTTCTAGAATTTGACTTCAACTCGACCTAAATGTATATAATTCACAGACTTTTATTATATGTTTGTGATATAATTATGGTTGAGAATTTTTGTCTTCTCTAAAAAAATTGTACCTACCACAGACCTAAAAATTCTATATCTATGGTACCTACATACGTACAATATGTGCAAAGAGCTTTTATTACGTTTTTTCACTAAAAAGAGGCCAGTATACAGAGGTTATGTTTGAATTTACAAACAAAAAATAATTGACATATCTAAATGGTGTCCTGCGATTGGCTTAAATTTCACACAAGCCCTCAGAATAATTACAAGCCATTATTTTGTGAGGGTTTTGGCGCCAACTTGTAAATAAAATATGTCGGCTCGTTGTATTACTTTCATAAACTTGTATATTTTTAAGTGTTACTGTATAATGGTGGATAATTATTTATGAAATGTTCGTGAATGTGCTCTAGTATGGGAGGCAAGTGATTATAACGAGGCAAAACACGTATTTTCATGTTATTTTCAAACTCCATAGAAGCCTCTTATAAACCCTCCACCACTTTACTGGAGCATGAGTTTGACTTGGCCGTGACTTACTTTGCTTGACTTGTTTAACGATATTTATTTTACTTGAAAATATTTCAATACTTGACACTGACAAATGCATACATATATAGTGAGACGCTAAAATCCTGTCAAGCGGAAATAAGAAAAAAGTTTGGTTGCTAGGAAACTTTTTAGTGAAAAATGAAAGTTGCTTCAAATTATTTATGCACATTATTACGTGAATGTCGTGCGTGAATTATAATGTTATTCACTAAGCCTAATAGTTTTATTCAATCAAATAACTGTCCCATAGCCTATTAAGATAGAATCCACAATAGAAATACAGCATCGGGGATGTATATTAGCAGCTTTTCGGATCAACTCCAATGGACCAATGAACTCTGGTGAAACCTGCTTTGAGCTAATCACAGGACACTATTTAGAAATGTCAATTATTTTTTGTTTGTAAATTAAAACATTATCTCTGTATACTTTGCTTGAGCTTTGATTACGTTTTTTTCACTAAAAAAGGCCTCTTTTTAGTGGAAAAACGTAATCAAATCAAACGTAAACGTAAGCTCTTTGCACATTGCAATATTGTACTTAGGTAGGTAGGTACCTACAAAATTTTAGAGAAGACAAAAATTCTCATTTAGGTCGAGGTCTTGAGGTAGATTTTCGTAGAAGATGGTTCTTTAACTAACGAACACATTGAATACCATGTATTAGAGAAGGAAATGTACCCCAATGGACCATTGGGGTTGATTCAGAAAATACAAATGTAATAAACAACTTATAACTTGTTATAGCAATGTTACCTCACAGAGGCCTTGTTCCGGTGAAAGTGCCCGTCTTCGATAATCGCCGATTATTAGTCATTGTAAGGCTGATTATGCATTGTTGTTTGTGTCTTGAAACTTAACTAACTTAATTGTTAAGGAAGCCCCCTTAAATACTTGTTGTATTTTTAATTAATTATTTATTTTAAACCTTCTCCTTTTTTATAAACTGTAAATAATTATGACTATATATTAAGTATGTATTTAAATTTAGATATGTATGTATATCAGTCTCTGGCTGCCATATTACAAGATTTGCTTAGTTTGGGGTCAGATGACCGTGTGTGCAATAATGTGCCAGATATTTATTTATTTATTGAAAAAACTACTACTTAGTTCAAACGATAATTAATTTCAGGCAGAGTGCCCAAAATGCTGGCTGCGTTGCCTTGCTAGATTGCGAGGCTAATTTTCTGACCAAAATACAGACCACCATTTTGGTCACGTAAAGAAAAATTCAGTCTCCCTGACAAATCCTTAAAAATTTCGAAAGCAACCGCTGATTTTATTTTACAACTAGCCGGGTGGCTAGTTGTAAAATAAAGTCAGCGGGGCGGGCGCCCTGGCTTCGCACGGGTGTAAGCTTGGCCTTCGGCCTCGCTACAAAATATGATATAGCCTATGTCACCCGAGGATAGTGTAGCTTCCAAACAGTGAAAGAATTTTTAAAATCAGTTCAGTAGTTTTTAAGTTATTTCGTTACAAACATCCAAAATACAAATCTTTCCTCTTTATAATATTAGTATGACTAGCCGCCCGCCCCGGCTTCGCACGGGTGTAAGCTCAGCCTTCGGTCTCGCTACAAAATATAATATAAACTTTGTCACCCGGGGATAGTGTAGCTTCCCAACAGTGGAAGAATTTTTAAAATCGGTTCAGTAGTTTTTGAGTTATTTCGTTACAAACATCCAAAAATACAAATCTTTCCTCTTTATAATATTAGTATGACTAGCCGCCCGCCCCGGCTTCGCACGGCTGTAAGCTCAGCCTTCGGTCTCGCTACAAAATATAATATAGCCTATGTTACCCGGGGATAGTGTAGCTTCCCAACAGTGAAAGAATTTTTAAAATCGGTTCAGTAGTTTTTAAGTTCATTCGTTACAAACATCCAAAAATCCAAATCTTTCCTCTTCATAATATTAGTAAAGATTAGTGGAGAAGTGTAGATTTACACCCGAATACTGAAACGCCAATCAAATATATAAGTTCTCGTCAAACATTTGAGACCATGTTATCCTTGAGAATCGTATACTGAAACGCTAGTTAAATTGTCACTTTAAATTTAACATGCCATTATTATAAGTGCCACTTAAATAAAGAAATGGTATTCACAAACGCTAATTAACGTTTGACAGCTATTTAAGTCCCACTTAAATGCTTTGAGTGGCCGTTAAATCTGAGAGTGCTTGTGACCAGTCTCAAGTTGGATTCAACTTGAGATTGACCACAAGCACTCTTTGGTAGAAGAAAAAAATTTCTCTTTCATCTTTATCATCGCTTTCTGATGAAAGCGATGGTAAAGGATGATGGTGATGGAGGTTTCCGAAAACCCGTACGAAGCGCTTTGATTCCACTTTTATTGTGCGAACTGCTAGTTTGTGGAATGCACTGCCTGAATGTGTGTTCCCCGATAGATACAATCTAGGTGTCTTCAAGTCACGAGTGAATCGGTTTCTTCTAGGCAAGCGTGATCCACCGTAGGCCGCATCGTCGCTTAACATCAGGCGAGTTGGCGGTCAAGCGCAAGCCTATTCTACAATAAAAATACCTAATATTATTGTGGCATGTATCGTTCGCGCAAAACTTTATGAGCCCTCTGAAGTTAGGCGCGAGGCCTCCCCGACGCCCTGTAAAGTCCCTCGGATACCTATAATATGCGCACTGCGCAGCCACTGGGCCTAACTTCAGACGGCTCATAAAGTTTTGCGCGAACGATACAGTACTGCACAACATTGCTCTGTCTAGGCAAGATTTTGTGGAAGAGAATGATTTCTTGGAAACCACTGAAATGAATTCAGTGCAGGAATTTGGATCACATGCAGGAAATGAAAATTTTACTGTTAGGAATTCCATAATAAATACATATTTCACAGATTAAAATTTGTTTTTATTTAATTTAGCAAACCTATCTAAATTAAGTTAAAATACTACCTACTATCGAGCTAGACTATGCACTTAAGCACTGATTTTTTTAATTTTTATTCTTAGTAGTTCCATTTCCAATTTATGTCGTTGAATTAAGAATTTTCTTTCTAGTTTCGCAGTATGTAATTTCAATTTAAAATATTGCTCCTTAGTAGTACTTTTAGAATTCCCATTTCTAACTAGTTTTCTTCTTTTACCTGAAATAATATAGAAAAAAACATTTTAGCCAAGTGTAAGTAGCCTAATTATAATGTGACTAATTGGGAAACTGCACTCATCTTGAATATTGAGGGTAAAAAGTGGCAGCGTAAGAAAACATACCTATTGGTTTTGGATTTGAGATAGTTGGCTCAACAGGTATCACTGCATCATCTGAAACTGGAACATCACCATTTCACCATTACAAGTTCACCATTAGTTTCTTTATTTTCAACGATGTTTATATGTCTACAAAAGATATTTTTATTTATAAAAAATACTATAATTTACACCGTACACTAATCACACAAACAAATTCTTACCCCTTCACGATATCTATTAAAATTTCCTTCTCCAACGATGTGTAATTGCATCCTCTTTTCTTTTTAACAGTTATCATTTCATTCTCCATCTTATTACTATTTACTTTTGTTTTGTCTCAAAATTTTAATTATAATAGCTATTTTTCTTCAATAATTAGGGCCGCCAATTAGAAAGAATGACATTGACGTGACGTGCTTGACAGCCTCCATTGAATGAAAATTTACGTTCCGTTTTTTATCACGCTGTAAAATAGGCAAACTACAAATTGCCAACACACTATTATGAATTTTCAACTTATAAAAATTCAATACAAACTTAAGACAAAACAATAGAAATTAAATTTTAAAACAATTTATATATCTAAACAATAAATTCTTTTTTTTTGTTATAAGTTTCTGCGTAAAACGAAATAGCTATAACAAATAATAAAAATTGTAATTGAAAACGTCCTTTTTAAGTAAATGTTGCCATTTATAGAAAATTTGATGGCTGCTCAGCTGATCATGGTCTTAAAATTCTTGAGTGGCGTTTGAAAATTCCAGTTAAATTTAATGGCCTCTTAAAATTAAGTAGTGCTCAGCTGAGTGGGTCACCTGAGTGACGTTTCAGTATTCGGGTGTTAGATTGATAGATACCTAATCATAATAACAGTAAGGTGTTATTAAATGGATTTTACAATAAATATATAAAATAGGAAATAAAATTGCGTAAAGTTGGTAAATACTAAACAATGTATTGTTTCTTTTTGGACCAATGTCTTCTAACTAAATTACATTACAGATATCGAAATGAAAACTTCTTTAGGCGCGTTGATCACTTTTTGGGTGAACAAAAATCATGGAACTCGCATCACGCTGTACCTACCGTGTATTTTAAAACAGCGCCATCTCTTGTAGGTGAATTACTACTTAAGTTTTCACTTCTGACGTGCAGTCCTATTACTGATGTGTTTTTTCTTGGTGTACGCGTCCTAAGGCCTGCTTGCCCGAAGGTGCGCACGATTTGCTTTCTCCAACCTTCAATTGAACGTAACATTGTATCGAGTTGTTATGCAATAACTATGTTATTATTCAACGGTAATGTGTGTTTTTATCTTTAATTATATACTAAATGTAACTTTAAAAATGTTAATGTTGTTAGATTGCGGATACTTTTTACTTACATTAGTAAATACGAATAATGACTCACTTTCAAAGACTGTTTTTCGATGTAGTCACACAGTCATCTGGACTTCGACAGTTCACACAGTCACCTGTGGCTCAGTTGGTAGTGAACCTGCCTTCTGCGCTTGGAGGCGTGGGTTCGATTTTCACCTAGGATAAACATTCATGTGATGAACATTTGTGTTTGTTCTATGTCTGGATGTTAATATCTATTTAAGTATGTATTTAAAAATATATATGTACGTATATCAGTCTCTGGCAGCCATATTACAAGCTTTGCCTAGTTTGGGGTCAGATGACCGTGTGTGCAATAATGTCCCAGATATTTATTTATTTATCTACAACCTAAAACATAGGGCACACTGAAAGTTCTGCACTCCTGGCCGCTCAGAGATGTGTCAATTTATGATTTTTTTAGCAATTGTTAATCAAAATATTTTTTTGCGGGCAATCGCGTGTCGAGTTTAGCCCAAAAGTGAAAAAAAATGGTCGTCTCATTATATTATTTTCTTAAAACTTGTGTATTTATAATGGTGGCTTGGTGGTAGTGGGAAAGAGAAACATGTATTTTCGTGTTTCCAAAGCTCCATAGAAACCTCTTGTAAAAACTCCACCACTAGGGCATAACTTTGACTTGACCCTGACTTACTTTACTTGACTCTGATTTTTTTGATGACATTTCATCAAAGATATTGATACTGGCAAATGCACAATAAGTGTGACGCCAAAACCCTCACTGAGGAAAGAATTAAAAAAAATCGCGTATAATTTGTTTATTTTTTATCACAAGTTGTAGCTCGTCGTCCGTAGTATCATTACCCATACTTTACGTAGTCTATGGTAGTCCGTTAAGTACGGCACAGTTGGCATTCTTTTTCCAGCTTCATTCTGGTGGCAAAACACCATCCTTCTCCAGCTTTGCACCTGATGGAAGGTTCACCGAGAATGATGGCGAGCAGCAGGCGATATGGATAGCAATTCGCCAAACCATCATCATCAGCCATAAGACGTCCACTGCTGAACATAAGCCTCCCCGTTATTGCGTGAAATCTTCTCGTCCAAGATACCACAGTTCCTAAAGACAAGGGTCTTTAACCAATGTGTGTTGCCAGTGATGACATATGGTACTGAGACGTGGTTCTTATTTGTTGGCCTTTTGGAGAAACTCAGAGTCACACAACGGGCAATGGAGAGAGCTATGCTCGGAGTTTCTTTGCGCGATAGAATCCGATAAACGTGGATATTCGACAAAGAACCAGAGTCATCGACATAGCTATTAAAATTTGCAAGTTGAAGTGGCAATGGGCCAGGACACATCGCTCGAAGAATCAATAACCAATAGGGAAGGAAGGTTCTTGAGTGGAGACCACGAACCGGAAGACGCAGCGTAGGTAGGCCTCCAACTAGATGGACCTACGACATCGTGAGAGTCGCGGGCATCCAGTGGATGCAGATGGCAGGTTGTCGTTTAGTGTGGAGGTTACCTATGTTCAGCAGTGGACGTCTACTAAAAATAATAGTTAAAAAATACTTCATTCTCCTTCTCGAGTGACTAATGGGAGACGAATTTTTATTTACTTTTCTCTTAGTATGAAGTAGTAATAAGGACACCACTCCTGCGCCCTTTTTACCATAATTGTTATCTGTGTAGAATCTAAACTCCATCCTACGAGCATTCAATATTTATAATCTTACTTGTTTGGATACCCTAGACATCATCATCGTAAATAAAAAGCTATCGTAACATTATATTTCAAACATGCGATAACGTTAACATTGTAACTGCTATTCAATTAAATAGCATTAGCATGATGATAATAGCGTCTTTAATCCACTTCAAGTACTGGCAGGCTGCAATGCGGGTGTCAATTTCTCAATATATAAATTAAAAGTAAGACCGGAGGTAGCAGCTTTCCAGCCGCTCTCGCCGACACTCTCTGGCGCCAGTGGCGGCGACGTCAACATTTTTTCAGAAGTGAAATAAGTAAGTGACAGAATGCACAAATCGGCGCGCAAAATTGGCGCAAAACGGATGTTGGTAGTTTTGACACAATTCAAACCCCTTTCGTAGGTCGATTTTGAAGCTTAATACTTAGGTATTTCAACAAGGACGTTATAAATGCCATTAGGTTTTATAACGTTCTTGAAATGACTGAAGTGATGAGTTTGGCGTACAAATAAAAAAAAAACGAAAATAAACTCTTTGAAGTGTCATATTTAGATATTTTCTGACTGAAGCGATGAGTTTGGCCACAGTTTGGTGCACAAGATTTAAAAAAAACTTACCTACTTAAAATCGATTAATTTTTACAGAAAATACATTGACATTGGCGAAAAATGGCGCGAATTTGCCCGTACATAAAACACATTGCACAAGCACGATTTATTACATAATTAATGGCTAATTGTAATGGAAATATTATGCAGTCATCACACGGCCATTCACGGCAATAACAAATAAATCTGAACTTTTTTATGTACACAGATAAAATCTACATTTAGATCGCGATGAAAGTAAAATGTTTGCTGCCCCGCACACTCACGCTGATCGTCCCGTATCACATAAGAAACAGTGCCGCGCCGATGCTAAAAACTATAGCACGCGTCCTAAAAAAAAAAAAACAAATGATCGATTGGAAAAAATAATCTGTAAAAGTTTACGTTCGAATTTATAAACCACGTCCCTACCTTATTGAATTAAAAAAACACGTTTGAATATAAAAAATCGGTAGGTTTTTTAATCGGTTTTCTGTTATAAGTTTTTTTGTACTATTGTGGTAAAATGGTAAGTGCTTAATTGTTAGTGTGCGTAGTGGATACCGTTTCTATTAAAATTTTACCACCTATGAAATTAACGTAACCACAGATAAACATCGTAACGTATTCACCAGAAAAACCTGTTTTTTATTCGCGACTCTACCAAAATCTTCTATTCATTTAGTGATAAGATGAAACTGTGACAGATAAATTTTAATATTAAATAAGTGCTGAAAATTGCTTTAACTTTAAAGAAAACCTGCTCGGCTATTGTGATCAAACAAGCGAAAAAGAAAGGAAATTAACGAAATCGAGAGTGAATCGGAACGTAACAGTTTGACAGCTCCCCTTTCCCGCCATTTTCACTTTCATTGCACGCGCAGCGAAACCTTCGTGAAATTTGGTTCGCACCTTTTTCATCGATTGTTAGTGGTTGTTACAAAACAATCGGTTACGAAAGTTGTCGAATGAATCATCGATTAAATAATTAATTCGTTTACATGGTGTTTATTTGCTATGAAATTAAGAATGGCAGTATTTGATCTATCGATTTAGTATTGACAAGTTTAATCAACCATGGAACGAAATAATGACGCTCGGTCATCAATAAGTATAAACTCTTTACCAAAAAAGGTTTAGTGAACTGCTTTGTAGAGCCAAAAATTCTGCCTCTAATAAAACTAAGTCTACCCTCTAGGTATGTTTTCAACTCTTGTGAAGAAATCAAGTTTTGCGTGCTTTATTACAAGTATAGGTTTTGTAGATTAAAGTGTCATATTTAGGTATATTATTTTTAAGCACAATGTATTTATCTATTAGAATTAATTACGTAGTTCATAGTATAGTGTTAAGCTGTTATGAATCAGGGTTAGTAAGATTTTTGAATGATAGAAAGAATAAAATCAAATAAATTATAATCCAAACAAAATTATTTATAATGGATTATTTTTGTTGTTTGTTTTTGACGTTTTTTCTCTAAAATATCAACGAAATACCTAAAACGATAAAAGTACGGTTTTCGGAACCATAACCTAAAAATAGACTGTCACTTTGCTAGTAGTCTGCGCTGTGAAAACGAATTTAGGTAAGGGTCCAATTTTAGGGAGCCCTTAGCTTAGGGGATTCGTAATTAGGGTGTAGTTTAGGGATCTTTGGTGAAAACGGGCACTAAACTCCAGTCACAAACAAGTAGCACAGTATATATTTGAATAAATTACAAAGTTGCGAAAACAAAAGTTTTACGCGATCCGCCACAAGCCGCGGAAGACACAAATCATTTTTGACAGACGCGCCAAAGACACGCTCCTTGAGTCGTCCATTTCGCAACATTTCGTCTCCATTGTCATTCGGTGTCTTCATAAACGTCACACATCCGGTTCACACGGGTTACAAAATGCGCAAAAGCGCGGGCTTTTCAAAGACAGTTACAAAATGCGCTTGCGCATATGTAATTATGATTTCACGATCTGTTTGGCACGACGTGAAAGATGAAGCCCAGTTCTGGAAGTGTGACCTTAATTTTGATATGAGGGCTTAAACACAATACGGTTTTATTTTCATCTAACAAAGTGGAAAAGAACATTTTTTCTATTTTTAAGGATTATTTCGTGAATTTAAGGAGTAGGTACAGATCTTTACAAATGGCATGGCAAGTACGAATACAGTAAGAAAGAATAACTGAAATTATGATTTTAAATAATAATATAGGTTGTAAAGATTCTAATAACTGTATTTATTTTAAAAGCGATATTAATTATGTATATATTTTGATAAAATTAAAAAATCAAAATACAGCAATCCGCCATGATGAGTAAAACGCCAATCAGAGAGAATTACGTCACAATTATGAGAATTATTTATCAGCGAAAATACATATATTTTTGTCGAAAATGTTGGTGTTACAAAAACATCTGCAAAATTAGTTAATTTCTTGGAAATAGTAGACGCCACGTAAAACAGTAAAAAAAAAAAAACATAATTATGAATCAACAGACTGACGACGTGGTGAAACATAATATTTTGAATAACCAGGTATCAGAGTAGGTCATGATGTGTGATAGTTTTTTTTAGTTTTGGTTACGCATGGTTTGTACGTACATTTAGCCAGCGTCAAAGAATAGTTTAAAAATGGTATAGACAAAACTGCACGAAATAAATGAAACCGCTGTTTTTTTTAGATTTCGGTTCGGGGTCCCATAGTGACCTCCTTTCGGTTTAGAATCACCACTTCGTATAACCCTGTATTATAGAGATACGACTCTTTTGTAAAGTGCGCCTGGGAATGCATAATTGTTATTAGCGAGCTTGTGGGTTAAATATAATGTCCTGGAAGTCGGCTAATCTTTACATAATATTTTCGCAACGTAAAAACGTCTTTCGGACGTAAACAAAAGCATTTAATTACGTGAGAAACCAGCGTTCTCTTTTCTTTAATTCAATAGAACACTCGGAAGTTCAATCAAAATCGTATTAGTCGCGGATTTGACGCTAAATTCCATTCGTACCAAGAACTCATTACCCTATCCAATGTCATTAGTAAAGAAAGCAGACCCGTCCATTTTATCAAATTACTGACCACCGCATTAGTCACTCCAATATAAACTTTAAAAACATAGAACTTAAGTATCAATTTTATAATTCGCTGTTACGTCAAAATGCCTTCAGATTATGTTAAGAAGTCGTAATAAAAATTCGAGGCATATTCAACATTGTACTGAATGTTTAAGGCCCAAAATTCTTATTGCGATTTGATCACTTAAGCCATTATTCGATTTATGGTCAGGTTTTGGAAAGCTGAAGCGAAAGTTGGCGCCTTACGACTCGAGTGTGACCACTTAATCTTGATACTTTAGAGTGAATTAAACCATTTGTACAGTCAACCAGCCGGTTATATAATTATGACCGTAATAGGGAAAATAAACTTGAAGTGATAGGTATCCAGCTTTATGAAAGCTGAAGATGGAAAATTTTGACATTGATATTTTATTATATTGCTATCTAGATCTATATTTTAGTTTGTGTACCTATAGAAGAAATACAAATAAACAAATGAGGTTATAATTATAATTAA
Source organism: Agriopis leucophaearia (assembly GCA_949125355.1). Lineage (NCBI taxonomy): Eukaryota > Metazoa > Arthropoda > Insecta > Lepidoptera > Geometridae > Agriopis > Agriopis leucophaearia. Next base: position 4,548,037 of record OX421289.1, read on the forward strand.
GACAAAATAAGTTGGTAAACGTTCACTGCTGAAAAAATGCATCCCTCTTAGAGAAGGGTGTTGCCATAATCCCCACGCTTGGCAGGAGTAATTATAATATTATGGTTTATTATTACATGTGTGGAACAACATTTCAAATGTAGAATTACTATTGAAAAAATGTACATGTGTGCAAAAATGTCCCAGGTATTTTTTATTTTATTTTATTACTTTCGACAACAAAGTATTAAAAGTCAGTAAACAAAAGTTGTTAACGCTCAGAATATGGCGCACCGCTATCTCACTTGCAGAAATGCAGATATGATGTTTTTTATATAAAACAAGCCGCCCGTCCCGGCTTCGCACGGGTGGAGTTTTTTTTTTAAACATTCTAGTAATAAATATAGCTATTGTTACTTAAGGACATTGTAGCATTCTAATGGTGAAATATTTTTTAAATCAATCCAGTAGTTTTTGAGTTAATTCTTTACATATATCCAAAAATACAAAAACAAATATTTTCTCATTATAATATTAGTGTAGATAACTGTCTACTCTTGAAAAAAAAAAACGCACCAAGAAAAGAGTCCATTGTTTTATAAATTTTATTAGGTTTACATTATTTACTCACCCATATATTATGTTCATGTAAAAACGGAATTTTATAAAAAAACTTAAAGTATCAAAACCATTTAGTGCTTACTTACATGTATGTGCTATTAGGTAAACTAGTGCTCTAAAAATTTACAAATAGTAAGAATACTTACTTAAAAAGCGTTGCGGTATAAATACTTTTGTACATACGACCTACTTTATTTATTTATCTGTCACGCACACTTCAATTCAATGTCACTAATTTTCATGAGCTGTCAATGGTTGGAAAGCACTAAAATCTCAGAAGAATTACTAAAACATAGTAGCGCTATTCTTTACTCTTAAATGCCAAAATTGTTGTTACCAATATTTCGTGATTAAAATACATATTTTAGTGATAGGTATTACCTAAAATTATTTTAAACAATCTTCAAAATAAAGAGTTTTTAATGGACTTTATTTTGAATGGTATATTACGTAATTTTTAACTGACAAAAAACGATGTGGTTCTCGAATAGACGCGTACGTTTTTTCCATGTATACGAGTAACTTTTACTATTGAATATCTTAAGGATGGTCCCATTTAAATTTAATGAAACTATTTAAAATTTACGGGTGGAAATTAGAGGATGACTACAGGGTCCTTACGCCTAACTCTAAACGCGGGCCCGAATAGGTGCAGTTTGCAAAATCGCGCGCCTGCAAACCCTATCTCGGCGCGTTAAGTTTCGCGTTCGCGTGATTTTGCAAACTGCACCTATTCGGGCCCGCGTTTAGAGTTGGGCGTAAGGACCGTTTAAACTACCAGAAAGATTATTGTTTTTTTTTATGTGTTAGTTATGGCGATTAGAATATAATCGTGTGTTTATTATGAAGGTATTTTGTTCTATATTGCTATCAAGAAGATTAAGTATGAAAAAAAAAATATCTTCAAACTTAATATAACAACAAAAACAACCTATGATAAAACCAAGATTATTTAATTTAACAAATATAATTTAACGTGGCATCAAAATGATTACACATTTATTGGTTAATTAACTGGCAATTATTGATTATGCAACTTTCACTCAATCCTAACCTAAAAATAGATTAACGCTCACGTTTAATTTGCAGATGAATAGCATTTACCGTAATCGATGAAATTACCTAACGTATGACTCATTCGCTTAGAAAATGTAAAGTGCAAGCAAAGTGAAAAGGAACGTCCCACGCCGCGGACGCGTTTACTTCCGAAAACAAACTTCCCGCGCTAAGACGTGTCAAACAAAAAAAAATGTGCCAAAAAAAGTAATACCTAAAAACTACAAAAAGTGAAATGTGTGAACGGAACGTAATCGAGAATGGAGTGGTGGGAAAAACTAAAAAGAAAAACTTCAAAATCCGTAGAAGATGTGACATTAGAACTTTTTTGTTAGTGTTATGTTTTGTTTTTAAATTTGTTGTCTGTGAAAGTAACGATGTGTTAACTTTGCAAGATGATTTGGATTTAAAAGAAGACGATGAGGCCTCCGATAGACGGAGGCCTTCGAATGGGCAGGAAAAAGACATTTTGTTGTTAGACGCGTTGGGGAGGCGAAAAGGATCTTATCATAGCAGCTACAGCTCGTCGCAAGAAGATGAGTCCATCATGGATCTATTGGGAAAAAGTAAGTACTCAATAAATACCAAAAAATAATTTGAAATTTATAAAAACGTACCCCATCATCTATCACTCACTAAAGTGTGGCCGTTGAAAGAATGCTTCTGACAGATGCCATAACATTGTAAAAAAACAGTAAATTCTGATTACTATTACTAGCTTTTTGATCGTAAAATTATAGCATCTGATAAGCCAACGTAATAAAGTTTTTTTTTTAAGTATTCAGATTTTTTTACAATATTATTGCAACTGTCAAATAATTTCTCTCAGCAGCCGAACTGTAGTTTATGAGAAATACACTCTCCCACCAATACTTGCAGTGTGTAGGGATGATTTTTTTATAGCTCTGTTTTTTATCCTGCCCACTGGAAAGGATAAAGCCATTTAGACCATACTGCCTCGTTTTACGCATTTTCATCATCATCAGCCATAAGACGTCCACTGCTTAACATAGGCCTCTCCCGTTAACCTCCACACTGAACGACAACCTGCCATCTGCATCCGCTGGATGCCCGCGACTCTCACGATGTCGTCGGTCCATCTAGTGGGAGGCCTACCTACGCTGCGTCTTCCGGTTCGTGGTCTCCACTCAAGAACCTTTCTTCCCCATCAGTTATCGGTTCTTCGAGCGATGTGGCCTGCCCATTGCCACTTCAACTTGCAAATTTCAATAGCTATGTCGATGACTCTGGTTCTTTGTCGAATATCCACGTTTCGGATTCTATCGCGCAAAGAAACTCCGAGCATAGCTCTCTCCATTGCCCGTTGTGTTACGTTGTGTTATTTTACATACATAATAATATGCCCTAGTAAATCCTAGTAGTGCCCTAGTAGTGGAGAGTTAACTAGTGGCTTCTATAGAATTTTGATAACAACAAGAAAATATATGTTTAACCTCATTTTCAGATTGACACAGATGTGGATTATAATCATAAAAGCACTTATAATCTGAAGATAGCTATGTACGGAGTATTCCCTAGCTTTTCTCCCGGAAGTCGTTTAGAGGCAAAGTAGAATATGGTAGGCCATAGTCACGAACTTCACGGATGTACTGAACTTTGGTCTTAAGCTTTCTTATTGTAGTGAAATCTTATCTGTCATAACATCATGAACACGCCGCTATATCGACATATCACAACTATGTACTTGTCTCGCGGTTTCAACCATAGACTTATTTTTATTTTTTCCGGGATAATTTATATCTTCAATTCAGCCTTCCAGTTATCTTTATGCAAGTTATCAATATAAAAAAACCAACTTCAGAAAAAATTCAGAACTGTGACCAAACGGGAAGCACCAGCTTTCAAATAAAAAAAATCATCAAAATCGGTTCACCCAGTCGAAAGTTCTGAGGTAACAATCATAAATATATATATATAGTCGAATTGAGAACATCCTCCTTTTTGGAAGATGGTTAAAAATTACATTGATTTGTTTATGCGTGCACAAAGAAACAAACACATTTTATTATTTAAGTATTTATTGTAACACACGGGTATGGTGACGATGCCTGTTATAACTTTTTTTCTTGAGTTTTACAGTTTTTTTTTTCAATATATATTAGAAAAAGACTCAGTGGCCTTAGTACGAGCACTTGCGAAAAAGTTATCGTTACGTAAACGATAGCAAAATGTATGAAAAATTCAGTTTCCTTTCACGTCCGATAGAGGCGCTGTTCAATTTTTCATACATTTGCTATCGTTTACGTAACGATAACTTTTTCGCAAGTGCTCGTACTAAGGCCACAGTAGGAGTTTTCGCCTTATGTTATTATTTTCCTTAAACTGTGTTATTTCGATTATTAATGCGTAATAATGGTGGATTATTATTATTAAGGGCTCGTGAACGTGCTCGAGTTAGGTTAGGTTGGATATAATGGGATGAAACGTGAATTTTCGTGATTTTTCAAAACTCCCAAAAGCTTCTATCAAAATCTCTACTTTACCAGAACATGGCTTGGACTTGACCATGACTTACTTTGCTTGACTCTAACTGTGACTATGACTTGTTTAACCGATTTAATACCATGTAAACCATATTATTATTCTGGCTTAAAGGTTGTTATACATGGTCACGAAATAAATAAAATATATATGTATTGTATGTATGTAACAGCGACGCTGTCAGCGGACCAGATAAGTTTGTGGGGCTGTACCCAAGTTTTCAGTGTCACCAACTGTCCCCCCTAAATTTGGGGATAAGTTAGATGAAAAGGGGTATTTTAGTGGCATACACTAGGGGTACAATTTTTAAACTCATTTTTAGGAGTAACACAAAAAAATAATGTTAAATCGACACCGCTTGATGGTTGACATTCTGAAAACCCGTACGATTCTGCAAGCGCCGCATCATCGCTTAACATCAGGCGAGTTGGCGGCCAAGCGCAAGCCTATCTTACAATTAAAAAATAAATAAAAAATACTTGTTAATTTTCTAGGGGGAAATTCTTTTGTAGCGGTTTTTGTAACGTAAATTAGAAGATCATTGATTGGATTGATAAATTAAATATTATGAAGGTTTGTAATCTTGTAGACATCAGCAGGAAAATGTTCTTCAAGTGATTTTGATTTAGTGTTAGGGGGAGAGGGGATTTCGAGATGACGCTAGGGACGCTTAGTCGAGGTTGGCATCACTGGCTGTTGTACCAGTTGCCACCACCATGGCATTGGCTATTGCATTCTTTTCGTCGTTTCGATAGATCACCCAATTAATGGTTTGATGTCGAAATTCTATTTGCTAACTACGGTGCGTCGCTAATCTTCTATTAGTATAATTTATTGTTTTTAGGATTTGCGCAATTTAATTCCTAATTGCAACTGACTTCAAAAAAGGACACACACATTGTGCGTTTTACGCACGGTGTAGGGCAAATAGGATTTTGCCCTACACCTGCAATATGTGGAATGAGCTCCCTACGGCATTTCCGAGTAGCTTTAATATGTGGTTCTTCAAAAGGGCTGTTAATAGAGTCTTTAAGGGTCGGCAACGTATCTGTGATGCCCCTGGTGTTGCAGGTATCCATAGGCGACGGTGATTGCTAACTATCAGGCGGCCAGTCTGCTTGTTTGCCTCCTATGGCATAAAAAAGGAGGTTCTCAAATTGGCTGTATTTTTTGTATACAATACGTATCTTCGTCAATTGTTGACCGATTTGAATGATTCTTTTTTTATGAGCTGTATCTTCAAAATGTCCCCATTTTTCCCATTTTTGTCCCCAAAAAGGTAGCATTTGGTTTGTTTTTAGACTTTTAAACTGTCTATAAGTAATCTAACTGTTTTTAACCTCCGAGGCAAAAGGAGGGTTGTTATAAGTTTAACGTGTGTGCCTGTGTTTCTGTCTGTGGCATCGTTAACCCCAAACGGATGAATTGTTTTTTTGTTTGTTTGAAATGTTACTTGATCGAGAGTTTATTAGCTATATTATTCATGAAAAGCTGTAAAGGTATTATAGATATATATATATATTTATATATATATATATACATAATACCTATACAGGTGCGGTATAGCTGTTCGAAGATTAGCACTAAAATTGACCACGAAATCTCAAAAACTAACTCGACTTACGAATCTGAAATTTAGCAGGTAGATTCTTTATGTGTTCTTTATTGGTTTGCTAAACAAGGATTTTGCGAAAAACACCTAATCAAGGACGATAAAAAGACATTACATTTTTTATAATGTAAATGTGGCATTGTGATGTCTAGGTATGTACAACGACGTTCGGACGTTTTTTGACTGTTTTTACTTAGAGATTATGACCCTATAGGTATTGTATCTCGATGGAGTGTGCAGCGTGCACTGCAGCCTGCACACTGGACGACCTGGATGATGCCACGGAGAGTGCCATTGGAGTGGCGGAATTTTGGTCCAAAAACTTAATATAAAATATGTGGCGAAACATCGACTCGAAAGAAGATCTCGATGGGTTTCCGTAATCTCAAGATATCGATAGTAAAAGTCAAGTGAAACGGTCGTTCACCGTCGCGTGCCATCCGTATTGGCTAAGTATTAATCTCTGCATGCACATGGTTAGTATGCGCATACTTGCATGCATGGTTGGTATGCGCATACATCAGGTATTATTTATGAAACACATACCATGAATAGGCATTAGAGTTTCCCAATTCACCCCTTCAAACATTCGTTCGTAAGCGTGTGTTTTGGCTTTATTATATACTAGCCGCCCGGCCCGGCTTCGCACGGGTGTAAGATCGGCCTTCGGCCTCGCTACAAAACATAATATAGCCTATGTCACCCGGGGATAGTGTAGCTTCCCAACAGTGAAAGAATTTTTCAAATCAGTTCAGTATATTCTGAGCCTATTCAATGCAAACAAACAAACAATCAAATGTTTTCTCTTTATATACTGGTATAGATTTTAGTTAATCCGCGTAACATACATTTTTTTTAATGATACAGAGTGTTCGCCTGTGGCTCTTCACGCTTGCCCATAACAGCTCAACGCCACTCAGAATTTTGAACTTCAACAGTTCAAAACCCTGGATGGCAATGCACTGCACTCGTTACCCCGAGATATAAGTTGTCAAATCTCTGTGTACCCTGTAAATACATTACATATTCTGTAATGAGCCCTAAAAATCAAAAAGTAAATACAAAAAACACATTGTTGAACAAAAGACATCAACGCGCTCGAATGATTATAAAAGTGTGCGTTGAAGTCTTTTGCTCTGGCGTTTATTTCTTTATAAACACGCAATAAATTATTGTTATTTAATCATCAAAATTGTCGTAAATAGTTTTCATCATCATCAGCCATAAGACGTCCACTGCTGAACATAGGCCTCCCCCTTTAACCTACACACTGAACGACAACCTACCATCTGCATCCATTGGATGCCTGCGAATCTCACGATGTCGTCGGTCCATCTAGTGGGAGGCCTACCTACGCTGCGTCTTCCGGTTCGTGGTCTCCACTCAAGAGCCTTTCTTCCCCATCAGTTACCGGTTCTTCGAGCGATGTGGCCTGCCCATTGCCACTTCAACTTGCAAATTTTAATAGCTATGTCGATGACTCTGGTTCTTTGTCGAATATCCACGTTTTGGATTCTATCGTGCAAAGAAACTCCGAGCACAGCTCGTAAATAGTTTTAATTTGTTCAATTTAATCAATATGGTTAATGCATATACCCATTAAGTTGTATTTAAGTTCTTACAAGTCCTGAAAACAAGCAAATACTTAGCATTTAGTTATATAGACAAATAAAAAACGCACTGCTAAAAACGCACATGAATGTGTGTAGAATTTATTCAACTTCAAAAAAAGGCGTTAGTTCTGTATATAATTATACAAAAATAAATCCCTATTTCTCCTGATGGCTCGACTGCCAGAGACTGATATACATACATATATATTTTTAAATATATATTAACACCCACACATAGAACAAACACAAATGTTCATCACACAAATGATTGTCCTATGTGGGAATCGAACCCACGCACCCAAGCACCGAAGGCAGGATCACTACCAACAACTAAGCTAACGGGGCTGTCAATAATATATGAACACAAACGATAATTGTACTATTTGTTTTAAAAAATTTCTTTAGTAGACTAGTGCTGTTGCCCGCGACTTCGTATTCTTTCAACCCTTTTTACTCCCTTATTCCGCCCTTGCGCAAAATAACATAGCCTATACTTCAATCTGGTCATAGTTAAGTATATTCGTGAAAACCGCATTTAAATCCGTCTAGTGGTTTAGGAGATGTGCATGGACAAACAAAAATTCTAAAAACTATCTTAACGTGTTCAGCTGCTTATTTTAAGACGCCCTGTGCGATTTTTTTGTCTCTCGCAATTACATATTTTTTATCTCTACGTTTTTATTATATGTAGATATAGATATAGAAGATATAGATATAGATAACATACTCGTATAAAATGATAACCTAACACCAAGATAAACCTCGGCGATGTTTGTTGGTGTTAGCAAGAAAATTAAAGTATTGAAACTTATGTCATAAATTATCAATACAAAAAACCGAAACTTCATAAAAATGTCAGAACTGAACCAATTTGAAATGAGACTACACGGAAAGCACCAGCATTCAAATAAAAAAGAATCATCAAAATCGGTTCACCCAGTCGAAAGTTTAAACATTAAAAAAACAGTTGAATTGAGAACCTCCTCATTTTTGGAAGTCGGTTAAAATAGAATTTCTGTCTATCTGCATATTATTTAAATTTTAATGTATATTTCTGTATTTTTCAGTGATCCCCCAAACATGCCGGTTTCGTGGCGCTCGGTTCCCGTGCGGCCTCAGCATATCCTGCGTCATGAGCGGAGGCAAGCCCATGGACCTCTGCTCCGGAGGCATGATCTGGGCATGCTGCGTAGACAGAGACACCACAGAGAGGCCCAGCGAGCTAGCACCCGTCGTGCATAATGCCAGTGAGTACTGACCCTTCTTAGATGGGTAGTGGTGATGGGTTTTTGTAGTGGTAGGACTCTTTTGCAGGGGTCCGCCTGGGGAAGTACCCACACCTTTGCCAGTTATTCAACCGCCAAGCAGTAGTGTGCAAACACTACTGTGTTCCGGATTGAAGGGCAATGTTTCCAGCGAAATTACACGGCACACAGAGATCTGACATCTTATATCTCGGGGTGACGAGCGCAGTGCATTGCCATCCAGGGTTTTTAACTGTTGAAGTTCAAAATGCGTTGAGCTGTTATGGGCAACCGTGAAGAGCCATCAGGCGAGCAACTTCACTCGTCTCGTCACTCATTATCATAAAAAATATGGCAACCCTACCTGGCTTCATTTGTAGACCGGGTTTAAAAATTTAAAGTCTTGGACTACCCGCGACACACGCACTGTGCCCGCACTTTGCGATTTTTACACTGACTAAGTTTAAAAAAACCTGTTGACATGTCCGGGTTCTGGGCTCTAAAATCCGAGGTTTCCGCGTGTTTGGTCCTGGTTGCCAAATTTTAGAGATGGCAACGCTATTTAGAGTTAACAAAGATTTAAGAGTTTAAAAATGGTTATATGACTCATAAAATATGAAACTTTTTTTATATATAATTTGCGCTAGTAATTAGCGCCTCTTAATTTAATTACAATCTAGCCTAATGTTAAGCTAATAAGTAATTTAATTATAACATAATTTACTAAGTATGATATTTTAAATTTAAATCAATAATTGTACTAGAATTGATTTATATATTTATGAAAACTATTGCTTATATTAAGGCTCTCTTTTCCCACTTTTAGCAATTTTGGTCATACTGCCTTTAGTGTGTCTACTTCCACGGTTAACTTAAAATTAGGAAATGGTGTCATCAGGATTGAATGTTTTATTTAGGAAACCGTAAAGACCGAAACACGATTAAGGACATTTCGCTCGATAGAAAATAGATAAAAAGTAACACTGATTTGCGCTTTTCTTCCCTTTTTTTTTTGATTCATTCAATATCTATTTACTTAATGATTTCTACGATATATTAATATACAGATTTGATATTAAGGGAGGGAACCGGTAAAGGTAAATTTTACATTACAGCTATACTTTTCGAAAAATATGAGAAAATCTTCTAAAATAGAAGTAGCGAAACGCGCGACCGTGTAAGCGCCATTGTTTTGCTGTACTAAATGCGACTTTGCCCCTGGTGTTACAGGTATTCATAGGTGACAGTGTTCGCTTACCATCAGGTGACCCATTAGCTTGTTTGTCACCTATGGCATACAAAAAAATCATCTGTCCGAGCCGTCTGAGACTGAGAATAGTGAAACTATTAAAACAGTGTCATCTTTTTAGTATTCTAGACATTTATTTAGTTCGTGAACGTCACTTAGGCCAGCTTGCATAATTCAGCATTGCGTATTCAATGGCAAATGTCATTGCATAATGCATGCCTGGGGCCTTACGCCGAACTATAAACGCGGACCAGAATAGGTGCAGTTTGCAAAATCACGCGAACGCAAACCGTATCTCGCCGCATTGAGGTTCGCGTGATTTTACAAACTGCACCTATTCGGACCCAAGTTTAAAGTTTGGCGTAAGGCCCTTGACCATAAAACATGTCCGCCGTGTGGCAATAGACCAATAGATCAACACTTTAAATCATGATTTTCATGCGAACTATGTTTAAAATGCATCAGTGTGAAGACCACAATATATTTCTTCACACTACACTATTATAATTACAACATCCAATAGTGTTAATTCTGATGTAACATTATCTAAACTAAACTAAATTTGACAGCTCTAAAATTTTTGCCATCCTGCTCTCAGTATGTACTGAAAAGAAAAGAGACGTAGATACGTCTTCCGGTTCGTGGTCTCCACTCAAGAAACTTTCTTCCCCATCGGTTATCAGTTCTTCGAGCGTTGTGGCCTGCCCATTGCCACTTCAACTTGCAAATTTTTAATAGCTATGTCGGTGACTGTGGTTCTTTGGCGAATGTCCACGTTCCGGATTCTTAGCGCAAAGAAACTCCGAGCATAGCTCTCTCCATTGCCCACTGTGTGACAGTTTTTTTTCCAAAAGGCGAACAGTTAAGGACCACGTGTCAGTACTATAAGATTTTACTGGCAACACACACTAGTTAAAGACCTTTAGGCACTGGGGCCTTACCCCTAGCTCGAAAAGTTGACCCGCATAGGTGTTATTTGTCTAAACGGTACCATCAACTACGATAAGCGGTAGTTCTTTGATAGCCGCCAAGCTTTGCTATTTTCACTCACACACGCATAGTAAAACGGATTTTCGTTCATTCAAGTTAGACGCTTTTAAACGATGCAGCTTAAATGAGTTGGTTAATTTTAGGTACCTATCAGGTACCTACTAAAAGTTGGCTCGCAAAATTGAAGCTAGGGGTAAGGCCCCTGTACTTTGTTATATACATAGAAGCATAATTAAGAAGAGATCGAAATTAGAATATACTTTTGTGAAATACCTTGTTTGTTATTACAAGCTGCTTCAGTTTTGTATACTTATAAGGCTTGCGTTTAATCACCTCGTCTGATGTTAAGCGAAGATGAGGTCTAAACGAAGCACGCTTGCTTAGAAGAAACCAATTCACTCGCGATTTGAAAACAACCACATTATAACGACTACACGACAAGCAGTTCGCACAATAAAGATCAATATAAAAAACCCGACTTCATAAAAATTACATATCTGGACCAAATTGAATCACACGGGAAGCACTAGCTTTCAAATAAAAAAAGAATCATCAAAATCGGTTCACCCAGTCGAAAGTTCTGAGGTAACAAACATTAAAAAAACCAGTTCAATTGAGTACCTCCTCCTTTTTAGAAGTCAGTTAATAAAACTGGAATCAAAGCGCTCGGCCACCATCTCTCCTAAAACTAGCCGTCGGAACTCGAAAACTACTTTGAATAATAGACAAGAGGTCTAGAGCATCTTACGTAACGCCCTCGCTCATAACTTACACATAACAAGTTCACGCACTGATTGCCACTACAATGACCGCTCGTTTCCTTCCCCTTCGTAAGAATCTGCTTATTTCGTAACGAGTGTTCACACTTTCACGAGTTTGCAGGAGTACGCTGTTAATGGTACTTATCTTTATGTGATAGCAACCAAGCTACCAGCTTTGTTGCTGGTTGCTAGTAGACTTCCGTAGATTTTGGTAATCTCCAGTTGTGTAGGTTAGATGTACCACACTTAAGTATTTCAAAAGTGAAAATATATTAGTAAAATTATGTCTGTAATTGAAGTTAATGAAACATTGTGACCATGTACGCTATCCTAAACTCAACCATATCCTGCATTCGTAACACTACAACATCAAATACAGGGTTATTTTACGAATGAAGGCTATGGTTGAGTTTAGGATAGCGTACTTCTACATGGCCACAATGTTTCATTCACTTCAATTACATAACACCTAATTTTACTACTACTAATATATTTTTACTATTAAAATACTTAAAATTAGTTGTGCTCAACAAGGCGAAGCGGTACTTCACGTCGAGGCAAAGACTTTTGCTTTACAAAGCACAAGTCCGACCTCACATGGAGTACTGCTCCCATCTTTGAAACGGAGTACCCAAGTATCAGCTTGAGCCACTTGATGCATTACAGCGTAGAGCTGTCAGAATTGTCAACGATCCCAAGCTCACTGAACACCTAGAGCCGCTCAGCATGCGCAGAGACGTTGGGTCTCTTTGTGTCCTTTATCGCATTTACAACGGGGAATGTTCTGAAGAACTGTTCTGAAATCGCACACTGTGCGTTTTACGCGTTCCTTTTTGCCTTACACCTGCAATTTGTGGAATGAGCTCCTGCGGCATTTCCGAGTAGCTTTAATATGGGGTTCTTCAAAAGGGCTGTTAATAGAGTCTTTGAGGGTCGGCAATGTATCTGTGATGCCCCTGGTGTTGCAGGTATCCATAGGCGACGGTGATTGCTTACCATCAGGCGGTCCGTCTGCTTGTTTGCCACCTATGGCATAAAAAAAACTTAAGTGTGGTACGTCTAACCTACAGTAAAACTAAGTTACCATATCACTTATGACGTTTGCGTTTTTTGTCGTCCCCTATCGTTACCCTCTCCCTTAAGGTTTTAAGGGAGAGTATAAGTAGAGGTGACTATAAATATGGGAGTAATGACTATAAATCGGAATTCTAATATAAATATTTTCGTTTTTGCACAGAAGGAAAAAAGACGATTTAAAATTATTGAACAAAAGTTGTAAGGTATGATATAGGGAAGCTGTCTGCGAGAGGATTCTGGTAAATTAAAAACAACCCTGTGTATACAAATATAGGATACATTAAACAATGTAATTACATTAGAAAAGTAACAGTACTTGGTACTCAGTATGTTTTTTACTTCCCATTACTTTATCCATTGTGTTCCCGGTCCAATGGTTCACTTTCACTGTCTTTTCACTGTCCAAGTGAAGTGAAGTGTTTAAGATCCGATCCGACACCTTTACCATCAAATTGCCATTGTGGGACTAACCAGCCATGTAATTGCATTAAGATTTAGCGAAATTACAGGGCACACAGAGATTTGACATCTTAATATCTTGGGGTGACGAGCGCAGTGCATTGCCATCCAGGGTTTTGAACTGTTAAAGTTCAAAATTCTGAGTGCCGTTGAGCTGTTTTGGGCAAGCGTGAAGAGCCATGAGGCGAACGACTTCGCTCGTCTCGTCACTAAGTATCATAAAAAAAAAAAAACTTTATCGCTTGAGATACAGTTTCCATTCCAAGCTAGTGTTTACCATCTTTAACTATCATCATCATTTCAGTCTACCATGTTCCCACTGCTGGGACACAGGCCTTCTCTCAGAGAGAGTGTGGGCCCTAATCCACCATGATGGCCCAGTGCATGTTGGTGAATGTCATTGTCTTTGAACTTTCGAGGTTCTTACTGGGTACATACATTGGCACTTTCTTTTCGTGTTTACATAAGATACATTGATGTCACCAATGTTACTATTTTATCAAGCAAGTTTATTTATTAACTAAACAAAATGCAAGCTAAGTAACACCACAGAATACATATAAGTACATGTACAGAAGGTTCACTCCGCAAAATCATTTTAATAAGTCGCGACTCTTGCTACTACACAATAAAGTGCAATTCAGGACGTGCGAGAGCTAACTACCTACAGCTATATTAACCTAGAAGTTGCCTCTCTGTCTATCGCGTAACTCCTGTCGCGTTATCTCTGTCCATCGCGCGGCAGCGGGCACGGCAAGTCCGACAAGACGACAACTTGTAGCTTCATACCTAAAGTGCGGAGTGCGCCAGGCCTGGTAACACTAAGTAATAATTACTTACTAAGTACCTAAACTACTTCATCTATTACACAAAAACAGTTGGATTGTCCATATAGACATCTGGAAGGTCTAGAGACAATCGAAATGCTCAAGTTCGCTACCAGTTAGCAGCAAACTCAGCATGCTGACGACATTAACACGCTGAATGGTAATTCTTACACGTTGAGCCAGAAATGCGCCAGACTTATATTGATGTTACTTATATCCATGTTACTCACACTTATGTTACTCTTACCGATGTTAAATTAACCCAAACGTGTTAACACTAATAACAATTGTCACTAACAAAACCACACACTTTCATACAGGTGACCTGATCGAACTGATCGGCTCATTTCCTCATGAATACGAGTACAATACCAACCAATACGAAGATCCCATCATCATATACACAGACACCAATCATCAAAAACCAGACGAAGGAAGCCAGGATTGGAATAACTACTACCACGTAAAACCTTCGTATAATGAGAAACCGTATGAGAAACCTTATGAGAAACCGTACGAGAAACCTTCAACGCAGAAACCTGATTACGCGCAAACTGGGGGCGATGATGATTATGTCCCGGTGCATACTAATGGTCATAAACCACAAAGACCTAGTTACCCTGGTGAGATCTTGTGGTTTGGTAGTCTTTTTCTTGATGACGAAACTCAAAATTGCCTTCATTGTTTTTTTCTATATACAAGGCGTACAGGAAACTCTTCTAAATCCTAAATAGCTATTATGCTATCTAAATATGATCGAATACCAATAACAATTTTTTACTTGTTTTTTTATTGGTTTAGTATTTTACAAACCAGCGATGTAAAGCGTACAATACTCAGGGTCAATGCACTGAGTAGGTACAAAAACGCGCAAGCGTGCGTGCAGCACTGTTTGCGAGTGCGGAGGTCATTCTTGTTGATATCTAGAATCCGCTCATATTATATTTGCATAGTGTGTTATATAGTAGTGCCCTTAAGCTGGTGTTCACATAAAAATAAAAATAAACGTGGTAATGTATCAGTTTTTACCGGCACCATCGCTAGTTTTAGTTTTCGGGAGCATTTCTATCATACCCTGTATTTTTACGTTTAACAGATTGGTGTGAAGCTCTCTTAAGTTATAGCAAACTACCATTTTAAATTCAGGTACTCTTTGGCCAATTACTCTCTTTTAGATAAGGTAATCTGAAAGGTGCACATTGTTTTAAGGAAAGCCAAGTACGACAATTCGTAGAATAATTTCAAATACTTAGCTTAAAGCAAGCAATGAAAGTTCAGACTTTTCCAGAGTCTTCAATGAGAAAACAAAAAAGAAAAGAAAAAAAGAAAATTATGAAGAAATATGCAACCCATCTTGCACTTCCAAATTTGTTGTCGTTTATGCTACAGGAGGTAAAATAGAGACAGACACGCTTGAAAAATATTTCCGTAATTCTAAGCGGTCGGATAAACATAATAAAATATTTAGTAAGCAACATGTTTTAATTGCCTATCAGGACTTATCATGCATTATTAAAACATGTCATCAAGTCGCGAAAGTTTTTGCTTTTTTTTTTTTATGTACAAGATCTATGTATTTGTTCTTTCTCGTACTTCTTCGCGAATCCTTAGCAAAGTTTTTCGACAATACCCTGTAAGCAATACTACAGAAGGAATTGTCAATTTTGAGTTTCGTCGTCAACTAAGTTTATTCTTTCTTGCTTAAATACCAGCACTGCGTTTTCATAATCATCACCGCACCCAGTTTTGTACAGCACTATACTTACTTATTTAGATCTATTTATGTTATGAATTATTGTCTTGTTAATGTTGATTGTGTGTTTATGTTACCTATAATAATTATAATTAATGATAGAGTTTGGCTGCGGCGTAATCAAGTCCGCAATAATCTGCATTTTATATCACCTTCTACACCTTCACCAACATATCTTACATATCTTCTCTTACCTCACAAGTATCAACATCTCCATATTGACCAAGATGGGGGGGATTCAGCAACATCATATATTTATCAATACCATTATAGGGTGCAGCAAGCACTTCAAGCACGATCAACATTTGAACATCTTCATCTGTTTTATTATTATCATCACTAAATCTCATAGTTATCTTCACCAAGCCCATATCATATTTACTCGTCATGCACAGCTCCGTTCGGATTTCAACTTGGAAGACTTCGATCATGTTTAGTTCTCATCTTTAGCTACTCGCACTCATCTAATTCAGTACTTTCTTTTGAATATTTTACTGCATCTATTTTCTCTAATCTATATTTACCAATCTCGTTATTTTCACTAATCTCATTACTATCTTATCCATCTCATTTTTACTTTCACGAATTTCATAATTACCTTCACCAATATCAAAATTATAGTAAACATTCTTTAAAAAATCTTCACTAATCAACAGTTTTTCTTCATCAATCTCATTATTGTCTTCACTTAATTCATAATTACCTTAAATAATCTCATAGTTATCAAGGTTATGTTCACTGACTTCAAAATTTACTTTAGTAAGTCGTGATTCACCATCATTTCAGGCTGCGGCGAGCACTACACCCGATCAAACCGCATCGTAGGGGGCCACTCGACTGGCTTCGGCTCGCATCCATGGCAGGCGGCGCTGATCAAGTCCAGTATATTTAGCAAGAAGCTAGCGTGTGGAGGCGCCCTTATTTCTGATAGATGGGTGATTACCGCCGCGCATTGTGTTGCCACGTAAGTGTGACTTTTAACTATTTATCTACACACACCACAATTTGTAATTTTGGCCTTTTTGTTTTTTTTAAATGTAGCCTCATTCAGCTCTCATTCACAGAAATTCACAGAGAATTAATAAGGCCCCAGGGCCTGGACAGAGCTCAGTGTAATGTGAATCAAGCTGCCTATAGAAACCTCCACTTATCTTCTATACATCTATATCTATTCATAAAAACGTAGAGAGAAAAAAAACTGTCATTGCGAGATATAATAAAAAAACACACAGGACGTCTTAAAATAAACAGCTGAATACGTTAAGACAGTTTTTAGATTTTTTGTCGGTATGTTTGTTTCATTGTTTGTCCACGCCCATGTCCTAACTATTGGACGGATTTAAATGCAGTTTTTACAAATATGTTTAGCTGTGAATAGAAATATGGCTATGTTATTTTGAATTGAATTAAATTAAATTAAAAAGGGTTGAAAGTTTATATGAAAATCTACGCGTACGAAGTCGCTGGCAACAGCACTAGTAAATATATATTTTTTTAATTTACCTTTCTTTGCTTTTTAAGGTCTAAAGATTTAAGAATAGTGACCTTAAACGATATTTTAAGTAAACATGATCTAAATAGCAACGCAATAGCATGACCAGAATGTTTTATTTGCCAATTAGCATCGTGGAAATGTGTTGAATTTCCTTTTATTACAATTTCAGGCCTTGAAATAAGTTACACTAAATTGCGAAATTATTGACTGCTCCAGTGGTTCAGTTGGTAGTGAACCTGCCTTTTGCCGTTGGAGGTGCGGCCGTGGGTTTAGTCCCCATAGACTGATGAACATTTTGTGTTTGCATTATATCTGGGTGTTAATATCTATTTAAATATGTAATTAACATGTTGATCTCATTAAAAAAAGTGCCCATAAAATTTGAGGGTTGCCCTCGATTTCCCTGGGATCCCATAATCTGATCCTGACATTGTGACAATGGGACCAAATTGGAAGTAACCCTACCAAACAAAAGAAAAAAATTGAAATCGATCAACAGTTGGCGGAGAAATCTGTGAACATTTTTTTTATACAGTGAAACATAGAACCTCGGCCTTTTTTGAAGTCGGTTAAAATACATAATATGTACTTAGTATGATGTATATCAGTCTCTGGCAGCCATAGTAGGTAAAATATTTGCTTAGTTTGGGGTCAGATAACCGTGTGTGCAAAAATGTCCCAAATTTACTGTACTGGTCAGTTCATCAAGAAGCTAACAGCGAGATGAGATGAATGCCCCCATTCATTATGAGTACGGAGATTTTTTTAAAGCACATTAGAAATCAAAGACTGCCTCGGTGGCTCAGTTGGTAGTGGTCCTAGTTTCTGTGCTTGGGGGCGTGGGTTCGATTCCCATCTAGGACAAACATTTGTGTGATGAACATTTGTGTTTGTTCTATGTCTGGGTGTTAATATCTATTTAAGTATGTATTTAAAAATATATATGTATGTATATCAGTCTCTGGCTGCCATATTACAAGCTTTGCTTAGTTTGGGGTCAGATGACCATGTGTGCAATAATGTCCCAGAAATACTATATTATATTATTAAAGATGTTAAAAAATATAGATTCAACGTAGACGCGCCACGGCAACAAAATGCAGGCTTTCCCTCCACTAATGGTCTTTTAGTTTGAGTTTTTATATAGTTATTTTAAGTGTTAGTTTTTGTTAGTATTTTAAGTTTTCATCATTTTCTGTTTTATATGTTGTGCATAATACATAAATTATTTCACTCTATGTTTTACAATATTCGTATGATATTAGATACTATAGTTATAAAAATCTTTGTTAGAATTAGTAAAAGTGCTTAAAATGTTTAAACTGCATGTGTAAACCTGTATCTATTTCCCTCCAGCACGCCGAACTCTCAGCTGCGCGTACGCCTGGGAGAGTGGGACGTACGAGACTCAGGTGAACGGTACTCTCACGAGGAGTTCACAGTGCAGAGGAAGGAGGTCCACCCGTCGTATGAACCAGCTGACTTTAGAAACGATGTGGCATTGGTGCAGCTCGACCGATCTGTAGTGTTCAAACAGCATATTTTGCCGGTAAGGCTTTTGATTTAATATCTTTTTTATCGCGAATATTTATTGTCTGTGGTTTGACAGCTAACTCGCTTGTTGGTAAGCGACGATGACATTTTACATTTTAATCACAATATCACATCACATAATCACACTAATATCATATATATGAAAGTTTGGATGAATAGATGGATGGATGGATGTTTGTTACTCAATCACGCAGAAACGGCTGGATTGATTTGGATGAAATTTGGAATATACATTGCTTATGTCCTGGATTAACACATAAGCTACTTTTCATCATCATAATCATCACCGATTTTCATCACCACGCGGGTGAAACCGCGGGGCGCAGCTAGTGTCATATATGTGAAAGTTTGGATGGATGGATGGATGGATGGATAAATGGATGGATGGATGTTTGTTACTCAATCACGCAGAAACGGCTGGATGGATTTGGATGAAATTTGGAACATACATTGCTTATGTCCTGGATTAACACATGGGTTACTTTTCATCATCATCATAATCACTGATTTTCATCACCACGCGGGGAAACCGCGGGGTGCAGCTAGTAGGACAATAAAAAAACAGTCATCTAGCTAGCCTATTGACGCCATTTTAATGACTAGATACATTTAATATATATTTTTCTATCGGAAATCAGTGTGCGTGCTAAGAAATGCCTTCATTCATTAAACAATTAAGAGCTAGCTCTTGTCGGTGGAGTAACTTCCAGGCTTGACGGTCTTCTGCCAGCGTTTTCACCTCCCTGTACGACATGACATTTTCCTTCTCTTTTATTTGGTCTAAGAATAGTCTTCTTGGTCTTCCCGGTTCTCTCTTTCCTTCTATGATGGTTTTCATTAAAATTTTCTTGCCTATGTGTAAAAAAGCTTCACGAAAAAGGAAAAAATATTGGCAATTTTTCTTGATATAAAGAAACCTTTCATCTTCATCATTTCAGGTATGTCTGCCTCAGAAGCAAGTGAAGCTAGCGGGGAAAATGGCGACCGTAGCTGGTTGGGGTCGAACGAGACACGGACAGAGCACAGTGCCTTCCGTTTTGCAGGTGAGTTTTTTTTTTTAGTTAATTTTTTTTAAAGGCTTAAATTTGACCGTTTGGCCATCTCGCCTAATGTTAAGCGATGATGCGGTCTACGATGGAGCAGAGTCAGGTCTATGAGAATAATTATGAATTTTTAAAACTTACTTCATCAGAACTGGACCAAATTTAAATGGAACCAAATGGGACGCTCCAGCTTTCAAATAAAAAAAGAATCATTAAAATTGGTTCACCCAGTCAAAAGTTCTGAGGGTTCTTCAAACGTGATCCATCGTAGTCCGCATCATCGCTTAACATCAGGCGAGTTGGCGACCAAGCGCAAGCGTATTTAACAATTTAAAAAAAAAGTTCTGATGTAACAAACATAAAAAACAGTCGAATTGATAACCTCCTTTCTTTTTCTTTCTTCTTCTTGAAAGTTCTTTTTGAAAGTCGGTTAAAAGAAATCTGGGAACCTCTGCACTATAGATTCATCAGAAAAAATAGTATAATAACTGATTTTTGTATATCTTCAGGAAGTGGATGTGGAGGTGATCCCCAACGAGCGGTGCCAGCGCTGGTTCAGAGCCGCGGGGAGGAGGGAAACTATACACGACGTCTTCTTATGTGCTGGCTACAAAGAGGTAATTACATTTATTTATCTTTAATAATTACTAATATAAAAAACTGACTTCATAAAAATGTCAAAACTGGACCAAATTGAAATGGAACCAGACGGGAAGCATCAGATTTCAAATAAAAAAAGAACCATCAAAATGAGGTTCATCGAGTCGAAAGTTCTGAGGTAACAAACATTAAAAATAAAAAAACATTTGAATTGATAACCTCCTCCTTTTTGGAAGTCGGTTAAAAACTGACTGTAGGTAGTAGCAGCCTAACATATTTTTTTTAAGCACACACGGTCTTCTTTCCCTAAACTAAGCAAAGCTTGTAATATACGTACATATATATTTTTAAATACATACATTAACACCCAGACATAGAACAAACACAAATGTTCATCACACAAAATGTTTGTCCTAGATGGGAATCGAACCCACGCCCCCAAGCACAGAAGTTAGGTTCACTACCAACTGAGCCACCGGGGCAGTCAATATAATGTGGGACATTTTTGCACACACGGACATCACTGACCCAAAACTAAGCAAAGCTTGTAATATGGCTGCCGGAGACTGATATACTAATTACGTACATATGATATATTTTTAAATACATACTTAAATAGATATTAACACCCAGACATAGAACAAACAAAAATGTTCATCACATAAAAGTATCTTCTTTCCAATTTACAGGGTGGTCGAGACTCTTGCCAGGGCGACAGCGGAGGCCCCTTAACAATGAAGATGGAGGGGCGAAGCACCCTCATCGGTCTCGTCTCGTGGGGCATCGGCTGTGGCCGCGAGCATTTACCTGGAGTATATACTAATATACAGAAATTTGTACCCTGGGTTGACAAAGTTATCAACCCATAGGAATGTCATGAAACGTAGTCCTTAAAAAATTACTTAATTATTAAATATAAAAAATACTTTCTAGTTATTAAAAGACATCATCTCTCAGTCAGGTTTGGGCCTGTAGGGCTGAGTAATTTACTTGGATCGTGATATGGATTACACCATGTCACCTAGCTTATTGATGGATCGTCATACGGACTTCAGAATGTAGCTAAGCGTATTAATCGATCGTGATATGGATTACAGCTTTTAGCCTAGCGTATTACTGGATCGTGATATGGATTACACCGTGTAGCTTAGCGTATTAATGGATCGAGATATGGATTACACCGTGTAGCCTAGCGTATTAATGGATCGTGATATGGATTACAGATTGTAGCCTAGCGTATTAACGGACCGTGATATGGATTACAGCTTGTAGTCTAGCGTATTAATGGATCGTGATATGGATTACAGCGTGTAGCCTAGCTTATTAATGGATTGTGATACGGACTGCAGCATATAGCCTAGCGTATTAATAGATCGTGATATGGATTACAGCGTGTAGCCTTGCGTATTAATAGATCGTGATAAGGAATACAGCATGCAGCCTGGCGTACTAATAGATCGTGATACGGATTACAGCGTGTAGTCTAGCATATTGAATGACCGTGATACGGATTTCTATATCTGACCGCTCGTGTGGTGTGGTTAACACGTTAAATTGTAGATGCAGTTGTTTTTATAATAGCAAACGTTAATCTATCAAAGGTCTGATAAATCCTATAAACTACTCTATTTCAACGTGATATGCAGGTTAGATTCTAATTATCGCAACGTATTCGTACGTACGTGTCGTGTTTTTGACACAAGAAAGTGATAAAAATCTTTAGACGACAACACTGACTGTTGGCAGTAAAAAAAGTTGAGACTTGGCTTAAAAAAAACACATCAGTCATAGAACTGAACGTCAGAAGTGAAAGCTTAAGTAGTAGTTCACCTATTCTACACGAGATGGCGCTGTTTTAAAATACACGGTACTGTGTATTATGTATTCTGTGACAGCGTGACGATGACGCGAGTTCTATGATTTTTGTTCACCCAAAAAGGGCTCAACGCGCCTAAAGAAGTTTTCACTTGAAAAATGTTAGTGTTGGGGCAATTTTGCCATCAAAAGCTACTTACTTTTGATGGCAAAATTGCCCCAGAGATAGTGAAATTGTTCAAAAATTTATTGATGATTAATCTTGGTTGATAACACTACTAAAATAATACCATAAATTAAAAACTGATATCGCTTCGGCGACTGATATTTAGTTTAATTGGCATTGAATTGACTAAAGACCAAAAGTGGCCATTATTAAAAAACCTTGTGACAAAATAAACTGACTTGGCAAGAATAATTAAGTAGGACTAAAAATCTAATTGAAAGTCGCGGGCATTCAGTGGATGCAGATGGCAGGATGTCGTTCAGTGTGGAGGTTAAAGGGGGAGCCCTATGTTCAGCAGTGGACGTCTTCTGGGTGATGATGATGATGATGAAAAATCTAATAACGAGATCTCGAAATTTTATTACGAGTAATTTTATTACGAGTAATTTTATGAACAAATTATGTACTTTTTATAAATAATTTATTTACTCGTGAGTTGAGCTTTGTATAGTTCTTTTTCATTCAATATTGCAACTAACTTTATATAGAGCCTTATTTTAAAAATTTATCAATGCTTAAAACTGCCCTGTCAACTTTTTACTGATGAAAATTGCCACACACGTAAACAAGACAAAGCAAACCTTAGTTACAACGAGCTTAATTGAGGTTTATAAGTAAGACTGATAGTGTTCAACACTATCATTAGTATCTACAGTTACATATATGATTATTTACCATGACAAGATTGTGGATAATTAAGTTCCCGATGTTTCGGCGTAGTTACATACACCATGCTTACGGGAAGACTGTAGAATGCGGATAGTTGTCAGAAAAAAATAAAACTAGGTGCAGGCAAAATGATTTACCATCTTTCTTAGTCACTACGGTTATCACTGGAATTCGAACTCGAATAAATTCAAACAAAACACACTCTCAATATCAACACGTATCTAAAGACCATAATTTGGACGCGTATTTTAATTTTTAAGGCTACCTAATACTTGATTCTACGCACTGGCGAGTTGAAAACCATCACCACAATTGAAATTACGGCATTTCGAGATATCGAGACCTCCATCCACAACCTTATAAATATCCTGTTAATAATCATATAACTGTAGTGAACAACCGTGATAGTTTAAAACATTGTTTTACTATCATTATTTATAGAAATAGGAATATAAATTCGGGGTGTTTTAGTTTAATTTACGTTATTGTTTTAGTTTAAGAATCAAAAGAAGATACCACAATGTAATTCATTCGTTAAATATCATGATCATTTTCAGTTACCATTTTCCTAATTACTAACCTGCATGATTATCATTTCATTTTCAACATATGTCATAGAGCAGCGGTATTATCATCGTAAACATCATAAAATGCATAATATCTTAGTCCATTGCTACACATCAGCCTCTCTCAAAGCACGCCATCATTTCATTTTCACATAATATATAATTGAGCAGCGATATTATCATCGTAAACATCATTAAATGCATAATATCTTTGTCCATTGTCCAAGTTCATTGCTACACATCGGTCTCTCCCAAAGCCACTCAGCCCAATGTATTTTTCTTTCTTCCTGCCACCTTACGTTCTCCCCATCACACCACATCGAGTCACAGGGTAGTTTGGATTAGCATTATTACATCTCAGAATACAGAACTGTATTCTGAGTATTACATGTACCTTTAAATTCATAATACCTTTCATCATAACCACAATCATCGCATTTACTGTCATTTAATTGTCTATCACCTAATTTCATAATCATTATCGTACAGTGATAATTGTCACAAATTATAAATAGGTAAGTACTAATAAAATGATGTCACAATTTTAATATTCATTACCAATAATGTAATTTTTATTAGGGATCCAAATATAAATCATCAATTTATGACTATTTTGAAAGTTTTCGTTGACAACGCTAAACTCATTAAAATGTCGTTATCTTTTTCATTAAATAAGGTACAGGCTAGATACTACAATATTTATTACGATCCATGAAACAAGATCGTAGTTACAGCATGTAGCATATCATATTTATGGTTCGTGATACGGATTACAGCATGTAGTCCAGCGTATTAGTTGTTCGTGATACTGAATACCGCGTATAGCCCAGCGTATTGGTTGTTCGTGATACGGAATACAGCGTGTATCCCAGAGTATTGGTTGTTCGTGATACGGAATACAGCGTGTAGCCCAGGGTATTGATGGATCGTGGTACGAACCGTGATAAATAGTGAACGTCTAGCCTTTGCCTTGATAAGGAGAGTGAAACTTAAACTTAGATCTGACATGTAAAACCTTTAATAATGACATTAATAATTTAGACCAGATATAAATATTTTTGGTATAAAAGTTGAAGTCCTAAATTAGGACGGACTATGTGGTCCATAATGTTAATTATTATATTATGTAGGTAAGTTTATTTATTGTTAGATTATATTAGAGTAATTACTAATTATGTATCTAAGTTGTTTTTATTTTTTGTAAAATAAACTGGTTTAATAAATAGTTTTTCTTTGATTTGATGAGTTTCTGAGATCCTGTTTAAAAAAAACTTTCATGCTTTGCCTTAACTATTGGGTCTTATTATTTATTTTTTGTAATATGGTATGTAATGTGTCCATAATTTTGATAACCTTCTTCGACAAAACTAGGCGACCGTACAGGGGCCTTACCCCTAGCTCGAAAAGTTGACCCGCATAGGTGTTATTTGTCTAAACGGTACCATCAACTACGATAAGCGGTAGTTTTTTGATAGCCGCCAAGCTTTGCTATTTTCACGCACACACGCATAGTAAAACGGATTTTCGTTCATTCAAGTTAGACGCTTTTAAACGATGCAGCTTAAATGAGTTGGTTAATTTTAGGTACCTATCAGGTACCTACTAAAAGTTGGCTCGCAAAAGTGAAGCTAGGGGTAAGGCCCCAGGGGGTTGATCTGTTAAAAGTAACAGGGTTAGTGTAAAATATAATCTAATGTAAACTTATTTATAAATGGGCTTATTTTTTTTGTTGTGTTTTAAGTTTTTGGTTGGATTAGGGAGGGATGTTCTGTCTTTTTCCCGCGATGTGAGCGTCAGTAAGGATTTTTTGTGGCGTACACGGAAGTGACGTCATTTGTAAGTAAGTATATAGGGCGCTCCCTGTCAAGCTAAACATTAAAATGTCAAGCTAAAATTTTCCTGTTGAATACATTTAACGTTTGTTTTCGGTGATAGCTCTATTAATAGTCAGCTTTTTTATGACAATAAAAAATATGTTTGGTAGCCTATTGCATATTAAAGACAAATATTTCTTAGCTCTGACAAATGCAACAGATAGTAATTTTTAAACTTTAGCGATATAAAAACAAAAAAAACGCGATAAGTCCCGATAAAAATAAAAACAAATGCATCAGATTGTAGAAAGCTGAATGAAAACCTTCAATTCTTATCACTTTTGTTAGGTTTTTGAACTTACGTAAATGTTGTGGTTGGTAGGTAGCAGATAAACTGCAGTGAAATATTAAAAGGAAATGTTTGTTATACAGAGCAGCGGCGCCAGCGGCTCTGCGGCTGGCACGCGCAGTGGATAAAATCCGTGATGCAGTGAGGGAACAGAGTTTAGGAAACAAAATAAATACACGGTTTGAGTTAGATGCACTGTATGATTGTATTTGCGTGTTAGAAGTAATAACTTTTAAGATGCAAATAGATTTACGAGGTGCACAAAAACACACTTGACGCGGGCGGCCATGAAATCGAGAGAGAGAACAATATATATTGTGTGACAGAGAAAGGAAGATTTACAAACGTCACAAATAATACAGACCTACAATATTGGGGATACCATTGTACAAATAAATAACATTCCCAATAAGAGCATTATTCAACAATGTTTTCATATAGCCTTAGACAATACAATAAAATTGAGTTATGTAGAATGATGATGTATGTGAATGTAGAGTATAGATGAGGGCAGTCACTATTATAATTAGTTTAATCAGCTATGCAAGTACCGTTCTTTATCGAACGACATATCAGGGGCCTTACCCCTAGCTTCACTTTTGCGAGCCAACTTTTAGTAGGTACCTGATAGGTACCTAAAATTAACCAACTCATATAAGCTGCATCGTTTAAAAGCGTCTAACTTGAATGAACGAAAATCCGTTTTACTATGCGTGCGTGCGTGAAAATAGCAAAGCTTGGCGGCTATCAAATAACTACCGCTTATCGTAGTTGATGGTACCGTTTAGACAAATAACACCTATGCGGGTCAACTTTTCGAGCTAGGGGTAAGACCCCTGACAGTTAAATCAACATATTCGATGGGTATAAGTAATAGCATTTGATCCTTACTTTACTCGCTATGATCGATTCTATGGCATTTTATCGAATTTGTCGAATTAACTGTCAAATTTTTCGATCGATATAGAATGGTCAGTCTTGTCATTTTATAGGTATAAAATCAAATTCAATTTATTTATTTAACAAAGCGCCATCTCTAATCTCGCCCCAAAAACAATAAAAGAAGATCATAAAAATCATGAACGAAAGCTTTAAAAAAGCGAAAGGTTACCATAACGGTTTTCACTGTGTACGTAGATGGCGCTTTCAGCAACGAAATAAAAAGTGCAATACATTACGGGGCCTTACGCCCAACTCTGAACGCAGGCCCGAATAGGTACAGTTTTTAAACTCACGCGACCGCAAACCGTATCTCGGCGCGTTAAGGTTCACGCGAACCTTGACTCACACTTTGATGTCGCACATGATTTTGCAAATTGCACCTTCTCGGGCCCGCGTTTAGAGTTGGGCGCTGGGGCCTTACCCCTAGCTCGAAAAATTGATCCGCATAGTTGTTATTTGTCAAAACGGTACCATCAACTACGATAAGCGGTAGTTGTTTGATAGCCGCCAGGCTTTGCGATTTTGCGCACACACGCATAGTAAAACGGATTTTCGTTCATTCAATCTGTAGGAATCGGTACCTCGAGCGTGTCTGGGTGTCTAAAATTCGCTCAATTACTGTCAAAATGATGAATATTGTCCGTTTGTAAAAAGTTGCTATTGACAAGCTTTTTAAGAATCGTAATCTTTAAATTAATTGTTAAAATCAAGGAAAACGTTTAAATACATACCAGAAAATTAAATAATACCTACCTGAAAGCTTAGTGCGCAATATTTTAGACTAACAAGAGAAAAAATATATAATTTACAAGATTCCAAAGTGAGCTACTCTAGTGATCCGCTAATAATAATATCATACTCCGTAGCTATTTCTAGAAACAATTTCTTAACAAGGAACCTAATAGGACGGACCGTACTTGGACAACAAAAACTACAGAAAGCGCCCCACTGGACATCGTGGGTAATGAATACAATGTTTTCACGGACGGAACCAAAAATAACAAGGGAAGGATGTGGTTACCAGTCGCCTGAGCTTGGATTCACGAAGTCAATAGTCCTAAATAAGACCACAACAGGGGCCTTACCCCTAGCTTCACTTTTGCGAGCCAACTTTTAGTAGGTACCTGATAGGTACCTAAAACTAACCAACTTATTTAAGCTGCATCGTTTAAAAGCGTCTAACTTGAATGAACGATAATCACAATCACACGCATAGTAAAACGGATTTTCGTTCATTCAAGTTAGACGCTTTTAAACGATGCAGCTTAAATGAATTGGTTAATTTTAGGTACCTATCAGGTACCTACTAAAAGTTGGCTCGCAAAAGTTAAGCTAGGGGTAAGGCCCCTGCACTGCAGGCAGAGGCAACTGGCGAGGGGTCTTCTGCTAGCAGCAAGAGACTTGGAACGTAATGTAGGTAACACAACAAAAACGAGCAACTGACGTTCAGGCCATAAATCCAAGAAGTGAAGTGAAGCTAGTGCAGTGGTCATCTATGCACCCATAAAACCTACAATTAGGTCTCGAGTGATACCGTGATCTGACATAAGAGTTACCTAACAATAAATCAAAACTTAGCAGATACATGTAATGTTAAAATTCATCGGACAAAAAGCCTTAGCTTATGTCAGGGAACAACAAGGCAGACTCAGGAACTCGCTAAGAAAGGTGCAAAGAAGGAAATTAGTACAGATGTTGCAGAACTGTGTAAACCAACAGCTATGGAAGTACGGAATCTGATAAGTCTCCACACAGAAAAAGAACAGCAAAATATTGGTCCCTCTCACATCTTTTGACGAAAAAAGCTATGAAAACTGATTCTATCAAATAGAAAGATCTATAGAAAATTCAGTTTCTGTATTAAATAGGTAAACCTGCTGTATTTTTTATTGAAAAAAAAAAACGATTTGAGTTTTGAGAGGTTTCTACAATCAACTACAATAAAGCTCCCTAAAACAGTTATGAAAAAAATTGTGAAAAAGAAAAACTAAAATTCACAACTAGATAAACTAAGTATGCCTATCACCTAAGTAGACCTATATAAGATGGAATCTTAAAAAATTTACGGAAAACCACAGGCCTATCATTAACCTACACTTAATATTATTATTCATATGGATGTAGGAGCCACAAATACCTAAAAAGAAACAAACATCGGCGCTTCAAGTCAAACAAAATTAAAACAACCTAGAAGGTAACCTTGCATTGATTTCTCTGATCGCAAAAAAGACTGGAGCAAAAGCTTCTTATTCTTGCCACATATAATACCAACCCACCGTAAGGCCGCACGCATCGGTTAGAACCATCACTTTATCAACATATCTGACGATAAAATAAAACCGACCAAGTGCGACCCAAGCTCGCGCACTGAGGGTTTCGTGCCACCACAAAATACAAAAAAATATCTTTTTAAAAACTGACTTCAAATTAGTAAAATATGCATTTTCGATTCCGTAAAAGACATAATAAGGTCTTTCAAGAAACCGAATACGTTGCTTAATTTGGTAATGAACAAAAATTAGTCACAGAATCGCACTTGGACATTATGTATTGTTACTGTTGGCCTTTTGAAAAAACTCATAAAACCCAGAACGTACTCGTAGATATTCGCCAAAGAACTAGAGTCACCGACATTGCTATTAAAATTTGCAAATTGAAGTGGCAATGGGCAGGCCAAATCGCTCGAAGAACTGATGACTGATGGGAAAGAAAGGTTCTTGAGTGGAGACCACGAACCGGCAGACGCAGCGTAGGTAGACCTCCCACTATCACAATGTCGTCGGTCCATCTAGCTATTATAGCTAGATGGACCCACGACATTGTGAGAGTCGCGGGCATCCAGGGGCCTTACCCCTAGCTTCACTTTTGCGGGCCAACTTTTAGTAGGTACCTGATAGGTACCTAAAATTAACCAACTTATTTAAGCTGCATCGTTTAAAAGCGTCTAACTTGAATGAACGATAATCACAATCACACGCATAGTAAAACGGATTTTAGTTCATTCAAGTTAGACGCTTTTAAACGATGCAGCTTAAATGAGTTGGTTAATTTTAGGTACCTATCAGGTACCTACTAAAAGTTGGCTCGCAAAAGTTAAGCTAGGGGTAAGGCCCCAGGTTGTCATTCATTGTGGAGGTTAAAGGGGAGGCCTATGTTCAGCAGTGGACGTCTTCTGGCTGATGATGACGATGAACTGAAAAGTAACAGCGGCGCGCTGCGTACCTATCTATACCTACTCTTAGTAGATACAGAGCTCTTTCATACCGCTATATCTCGTAAGCAAACTACTGAATAGGTATTACGTAGTTAGAGTTACATATTTATGTTATTTGCTGAGTGATTTCTACATAATGACGGTAATATTGACCTATTTAGCAAAGTTTACTTACTATTTTTTTTGCTAACGCCATCTTGAATTCTTATACTCTATCCATAGACAAAAAATAATTAGGTATGTGTCCCTATAACTCCCACTATAGAAACTTTTCAAACTCAGAAAAAATAAATAAATGGAAGCGTTATATCTACTGTCTCCCCTCTGGCATTTACCCCTCTCTCGGTCGTCCATTTGATCACTTCTTTTGCAGTTGTGTGCGCTCAATATTGAAGTGTGCGTTTGTAGAACTAGTAAGAATGTGTCAGTGTGTGCAATACGTGTTACCTCGTCCCCTTCAGTTTTTCGCAGACTTTTTTCGGTACTAGCTCGAGTTTAAAGGCAGATCCAAACTATATATTATCAAAGTTTTCAAATGACACCTCACATCGAAATCTATTAAGCCGTTTAGCCTGTAGGGCGCCCCAATGAAACCTCATCATACATACGTACACTAAAAAAACATAACCCTCCTTAAACACTGTTTTAAACTATCACGGTTGTTCACTAAAGTTAAATGATTATTTACGGGATATTTACCGTGGTAAGGTTGTGGAACCCTCCATCTTTCGCAGTCGGATAAATAATGGAAACTGCTAGTGCCATGTATAAAATTTTATAATTTATTTATTATAAAATTTTGGCCAGTTAGTTTCAATTTAATCTATTCCTATCAATAGAAGCTGATTGGAATCATATAAGATACAACTAGACAATACAAAACACGACTGAGTTGTAGCGAAATACCATAAAATATGCCATAAACATACCATAGTCTTATTACATCCATAAAAACTTATTTAATTGTTAAAAGAGCTGCCTTAACTTAGTAATTTCTTAAGTTGTTCCCGTTAAGGCAGAACAAGTTTAAAAATCCTTCTGACATCATCTCTGTTTCCAACTTTGTCGATCGTATGGCTTTAAAGTCGATTTTAGCTCGATTATATCGATTTATATGAAGCCTTTTTGAAGCGAGAGGTCGAAACGACGGCGCCCGCGCAACCTTTCCTGCCAGTACGTCAACGACAAGAGAACGCGCGGCCGCCATGCGAGAAACGAAAACAAATTCAAAAAACGAAAACGAAACCATTCCAAATTCAAACTAACTTAACTCTTCAAAATCAAAACTCAAATCGCGATTAGAAAACGAACACGTCTCACATAATTTGTGAATTTTTTTCAAAAGCCATATGGTCATTCCAAGGATGTGAACTTTTTTAATTTATTTGTGCGCAAAGGAATGTGGTTTTAGTGTCCATGAGAAAAAGAACGAGTGTTGTGTGAGCGGTTGTTTTTATTTTTATTTTTGATGTGTTTGCGAAGGTGCCAACCTTTGAGTGTCCACTGAGTCAGAGATTAAAAAAATAAGGATTTTAAAAAGGTACGTGACAACTGATCGACAGTAAATAAGGCTAACTAAAACCTTTTCAGAGAAACCTTTTTCTTGCAGTGTGTATATATTTGTATTCATTTTTTTAAACATTTGGAATGTTTAAAAAAATTAATACACAATGTTTAGGTCACATTTCTATATGAAACTTTAATTACTGCACAGATAAGCAAGAACTTAAAAAACATAAGGTTTGAATGCAAATTACAATGAACGCAAGTTTACGTAATTAAAGTTAGCCATTCATAATTACGGTAAAAACCTCTAAATAAGTGGCAAAGGTCGTGTTCGGTTGAGTGACCACAGTTTTTTGAAATTTGTTTTAGTCAATGAAGTTACGAAACATAAATCGACTTTTATCTTTAGACGAAATTTATATTATTATGTTATAAATAATTATAATGTAAATCTATACCACAGAACATAAAAAGCTACACCCATGACTACATATGACGACACAGTTAGAGCCTTACTTAAAAACATTACTCAAGTTGATCTATGCTTAAAATTGCTCTCTCAACTTCTCGCCGACGGCAATCGTTACACACGAAAACGAGACAGAGCAATTTTAAGCATAGATCAACTTGAGTACCGTTTTTAAGTAAGGCCCTTATTGGCTTCGCACGGTTTGTGCATCAAGCAAGACAAAGTCATTTGACAGTTGCTGTCAAATTGAAATTCATAATTTGTATTCCTTCTTATGGTTTATGTCATTGTTCGTAGCAAAATTAACAAGAACATCATGTGTGTATTTTGTACAAATAAATTATCTTTATTAACCGACTTCCAAAAAGGAGGAGGTTATTAATTCGATGTTTTTTAATGTATGTTACCGGGTAACTTTTGACTGGGTGAACCGATTTTGATGATTCTTTTTTTATTTGAAAGCTGGTGTTTCCCATTTGGTTCCTCCTATTATAATATCCTTCAAAAAACCGCTCTATCAACTCATAAAACGTTTCAATTTCACAATTCTACAGAAATATTACAAAAGTAAAAAAATATTTATTAAAAATATTATTAAAAAAAATATTATTAATATTACAGAAGTATTTATTTTGTTTATCACGATCAAACTTAGGCAAAACAACAGTCAAAACTTGAAAGAAAAGGAAAACATCTATCTTGATTCTTTTAACGTAAAATCATCAAGATAGATATAATTTACACATTAGTCTGGGATTGCATTGTCTTGCATAATAAAACCTTGGGCAAACAATAGCTAGACGAATTCGTTACTACACATTTCCTGGTACTAATAAATTAATTTAGATTTTAGCTCCCATTGTTCAAAATTAAATAAACCCAAGTGTTGTTTGTTATGTCCTAAAAGCATTTCTGACTACAGAAATCTAATTTTGGCTTGTTTTCACATTGAATTTCTTCTTATATTTATATCGAATTTCATACAAATGTTGAATATGGATATTGAAATTTGTATACAACTCGATGCGTGTTTTACGTAGCGAAAATTCGAACTACACCCACATAATACTTGGGGCCTTAACCCTAGCTTCACTTTTGCGAGCCAACTTTTAGTAGGTACCTGATAGGTACCTAAAATTAACCAATTCATTTAAGCTGCATCGTTTAAAAGCGTCTAACTTGAATGAACGAAAATCCGTTTTACTATGCGTGTGTGCGTGAAAATAGCAATGCTTGGCGGCTATCAAATAACTACCGCTTATCGTAGTTGATGGTACCGTTTAGACAAATAACACCTATGCGGGTCAACTTTTCGAGCTAGGGGTAAGGCCCCTGGTGAATATATGCCGCACGATATGTCGGGATAGTAGCCCGCCATATTCCGTGGTTGCGTTCACCAGACACAATTCTTACACACGTTTTCAACATTTTTTATATAAAAAATCAGTCATCGAATTAAAAAATCTCAAGCCCGGTGCAGAACAAGACCTCGACACCATGAGCGACTACTGCGTAGGTAGACCAGGGGCCTTACCCCTAGCTTCACTTTTGCGAGCCAACTTTTAGTAGGTACCTGATAGGTACCTAAAATTAACCAACTCATTTAAGCTGCATCGTTTAAAAGCGTCTAACTTGAATAACGAAAATCCGTTTTACTATGCGAGTGTGCGTGAAAATAACAAAGCTTGGCGGCTATCAAATAACTACCGCTTATCGTAGTTGATGGTACCGTTTAGACAAATAACACCTATGCGGGTCAACTTTTCGAGCTAGGGGTAAGGCCCCTGGTGAATATATGCCGCACGATATGTCGGGATAGTAGCCCGCCATATTCCGTGGTTGCGTTCACGAGACACAATTCTTACACACGTTTTCAAAATTTTTTATATAAAAAATCAGTCATCGAAGTAAAAAATCTCAAGCCCGGTGCAGAACAAGACCTCGACACCATGAGCGACTACTGCGTAGGTAGACTAGGTAGATAGGGAACGTTTTGATTAAAACTCATTGGCGGTAAATAAATAAAATAAAAAGCCTTTAATTTCTTAATCCTCGTTAGGTTTTACAAATGTTATTATTGTTATTTTACTTAGTTATTTCAATTTTTTATTTAAACTTATTCTCGGGTCTAGCCCGGACATTTGGTGGGCATTGGTGGAGCTGAAGCCAACACCAAGAGGCCCTGTTGAATATAAAAAATACAATTATGGAATGTGTATAAAAAGGAATATGAAAATAAAAGTCTGGGCTATTGAGGTGAATAACTTGTGGATAAGAGAACCAGATCTATTGGATGAGAAACGGCACCTGCCTTATCCTGTCTCATCTTATTTTTTTAATTAAATTATTGAATAATTAATATACTCTCTAACATTTCATGCATAAATTTTACATAATTATAAATCTATTTGAGTATTTTATTATTACATTGTCTTTTGTTTTGTTTTTATTTATATAACATTAGACCCCTTCTGGGTAAAGGCCCCTCCAGTAGGCCTAGCACGGGCTGTGGACAGATTGTCTTTCCACCGTTTTTATCCCGCTAGAGAGAGACAAACGTATCCATATTCTAGCTCTGTCGCGTCTAGGCGCGGATAAACACGGTGGAAAGACAATTTTTCCACGGCTCGTGCTAGGCCTGCAGCATGCTCAATTATTTCATCTGCCCAACGAGCTTTCGGTCTTCCTGTTTTTCTTTTTCCTGGTAGTCCTTTCCAGATTGTTACTCCTTTTGTCCAGAGCTTCTCCATTCTCGCTAGGTGTCCAGCCCATTGCCATTTTAATTTAATTCCATGTTTTAGAGCGTCTACAATCATTGTTTTTTGTCTTATTTCTGATCTTTTAACCCTGTCTTGGCGGTACTTGCAAATAATTTCTACCTTTGAATGACATCGCTATTTTCCCGTTGACACAGTCAAGTGGTAGATAGAGCCTTACCCCAGGCAGGCAGGTAACCGGAGTCCAGTTCCATGCCACTTCAATCGCAAACGCGCGTAGCCAGGAGCCGGCTTGGCACCACTCAACGTCTAGGTATCGGTCATCTAGTCCACCTGTGACCACAGAAACTGAACACAGTTCAAAACTTCGGTAATTAAAATAATGTAAAATACACGGAATAAAATCTCACCTCCACCATCATCATTTTAGCTATAGGATGTCCACTGCTGGACATAAGCCTCCCCCCCATCGATTCCAAAAGGACCGGTTGGAAGCGGCCTGCATCCAGCGTTTCCCTGCGGTCTCTTTTAGGTCGTCTATCCATCTTGTGGGTGGACGTCCTACGCTGCGCTTACCGGTCCGTGGTCTCCATTTGAGAACCTTTCGGCCCCATCGGCCATCTGTTCTGCATGCTATGTGCCCTGCCACTTCAACTTGCTAATCCAGAAACCCTAATCGAAGTTTAATTTCAATGTGTAACGATTGCGAAAACCTAAGAAATTATTAATGCTTAAGAATCCTGAATAGCCTTAAGTAAAGGACAAATAGCACATACGCTGGTGGTGACGATGCGTCATGCGCGAGCGCGCGTTCAAGGTCTCCCGCCCACCAGCAGCCTACGGGACGATGACGTCATTAGGACACGGAACTTAGGCCCACCGTTGACTTTGGAGTCAAGGCGGCGTTGCGGTCTATATAAGCGTCGAAAACCCAATTATTTTTGGCTTGCATTAGAAAAATCAATTCTTATCAGCTTATTGTAGGTTAAAAATCAATTCTTATCAGCTTACTGTAGGTTAAAAACAAATTCTTGTCAGCTTAAAATAGGATAAAAATCAGTTCTTCTCGGCTCACCATAGGTTAAAAATTAATTCTTAACACCTTGTCGCATCGCGCCTCTTAAATTAAACACACTAAAGGCACATTTGTAACCATCGTAAGCCAGAGTGCCGAGTGCAGTACTTTACCGCGCAGGGTTTTGAACTGTTGTACATAAAAAATAATTGTAGTAAGGCATATCTCCCTTGTTTATCTGATCTGAGATGATGCACTTTTAAATCGAGTTTACATTGAAGTTTTCAAATTATAGATTTGTGTTCAAATGAAAACTTTACAACGGCAATCATCGAATCAAACATAGCTGACCTATCGTTACATAAACCGAATCTTTTACCGTTCACTTTAATTTGCAATTGGCAATGCCTGGAGCTTGAGCACTAGCCAGCGTAGACCTCATCATCATGATCATCATCAGCCAGAAGACGTCCTCTGCTGAACATAGGCCTCCCCCTGAACGATAGCCTGCCATCTGCATACACTGGATGCCCGCGACACTCACAATGTCGCCGGTCCATCTAGTGGGAGGCCTACCTACGCCTCGCTTCCGTAAACGTTCCGGAAGCGTAGACCTAGACAGTAGGAAAACTTCAACACTTGAAGCCCTGGGGGACTGCATAATCTCAAAACATTCTTATTTTGCTATTTATTTATAGAAAAACTATAATATGAACTAATAAAATACCGTCAACACCGCTAATGTTGCAGGTGTTTATAGGCGGCGGTTTCTACTTACCATCAGGCGAATCGCATGCTTGTTTGCCGCTCTTTTTATAAATAATAATAGTTGATTGTGGCGTTAATTTGCGGAAATTCATCTTCTGATGAATCTCTACTGTATTTCCGCTTCTACGTCGCTTCAAGTACAATAAAGAATTTGGGATAAATTATTTTACTCTACAGGTATTTATTAATTATGCTAATTTAGCCTTACAGAAATTAAAATATTAATTACTAGCCGTCCGCCCCGGCTTCGCACGGGTGTAAGCTCGGCCTTCGGCCTCGCTACAAAATATAATATAGCCTATGTCACCCGGGGATAGTGTAGCTTCCCAACAGTGAAAAAATTTTTCAAATCGGTTCAGTAGTTTCGGAGCCTATTGATTACAAACATACAAACATACAAAAATAGGTACAAATCTCTCCTCTTTATAATATTAGTGTAGATAAAAAAGATAAATTAAACCTAACCGGAAACAAACGTTAGTTAATTCTGAAACAAATAATTCGTTATACGAATTTGCAATAGTAATATTAATTAAATAAAAACCGGCCAAGTGAGAGTCGAACTCGCGCACGAAGGGTTCCTCACCATTATCTATAAAAAAGAGCAAAAAAAATCACGTTTGTTGTATGGGAGCCCCCTTAAATATTTATTTTATTCTGTTTTTATATATGTAGCTGTATTTTCTGTTATAGCGGCAACAGAAATACATGATCTGTGAAAATTTCAACTATCTATCTATCACGGTTCATATGATACAGCCAGGTGACAGATAGACAAACGGACGGACAGCTAAGTTTTTTGAGCGAAGCCGCTCGCTTGATGGCTCTTCACGCACACACAGTTCAACGCCACTCAGAATTTTGAACTTCAACAGTTCAAAACCCTGGATGGCAATGCACTGCGTTCGTCACCCCGAGATATAAGATGTCAAATCTCTGTGTGCCCTGTAATTACGCTGGAAACATTGCCCTTCAATCCAGAACACAGTAATGTTTGCACACTACTGCTTGGCGGTTGAATAACTGGCAATGGTGTGGTACTTCCCCAGGCGGACTCTGCAAAATAGTCCTACCACTAGAGTCTTAGTAATAGGGTCCCGTTAACCATTTGGGTACGGAACCCTAAAAATATTGAAACTTTCAGCAATGAATGTGGTATCCCTATGATCTGGCAACCCTATTTGTAACATAAGATGGGTAGGCGTCCTAATAAAGTTCATGTTTTACGCATAATAATAACTAAGAAGATGTGGGATTTTGTGGTTGTTAGGATATCATTATTACTCGTAAATAAAATGTAATAAAATTTTACATAAATTGCAAGTTTTAGTGGACAATTGCCTTTTACTAAACATAATTATTTTCAATATAAAAACCCGACTTCAAAACTAGTTAGCGCTCGTACAAAATTATTTGTATTAAATATTAAAGCTGGCTGAAAAAATATCAAGCCAAAATTAATTAAATTTTTGTGGGACTACCTCGAAAGCTTAATATAGATAGGTTCCTAGGTATAATATAATGTTAGCTGTCGAGGCAATTTTTGGGGTTCTGTATCCAAAGGGTAGTACGGGACCCTATTAATAACAAAATGGCCAAGAGCGTGTCCAAATGCCAAAGCCCACCACCAGTCGGAACGTACCCAGCATGTTGGTGGCCTGGCAGCATTGCCACGCTGAATGGCAATGCTTATGCGTTGAGCCAGATACACGCCAGCATTTTGGTCACGCGTCGAACTAACAGGTGCTCTGAAAAAAAATGAGGTAATGGCCCAATATCTCGAACCCAAACGGCTCAAATATGTAACCTGCAATGTTTGCATTTATTATACACTAGTGCTGTTGACCGCGACTTCGTACGCTTAGATTTTCATATAAACTTTCAACCCTTTTTTCCTCCCTTAATCCGGCCCTTTTTTAATCGTAAAATAGGCTTGCGCTTGGCCGCCATCTCGCCTGATGTTAAGCGATGATGCGGCCAACGATGGATCACGCTTGCCTAGAAGAAGCCGATTCACTTTTGACTTGAAAACACCCAGATTGTAACTATAGGGGAACACCCATTCGCACAATAAAAGTGGAATCAAAGCGCTTCGTACGGGTTTTTGGAATGTCAACCATAAGGCGGTGTCGATTTTTCGTGCCCGCTCTGGCAGTCCGATAGAAAAAAGGGCAGGAGGGAATTAAATCATGCAGATCTGATGCACACTCTCCAAAATGTATCCGATAAAAAACTGATAGACTAGCAACTTTGCACCTATGCTCAAGACTAAGAAGCTTAGTCTGAACTAGGGCTTCGTTGCTGATGAGCCTCTTCTTGAATGATTGAACATTCTGATTTATGTCAACGCGTCTAACTCCGCCTCACAGTTGCTAACACAGTTTGGTAACACAAATTTCTTACAAAAATGCCTTGACAGCCGTTCTATTTTAAACAAAAAAAAACTTAAGTTATATGATTATTTACGGGATATTTACCGTGGTAAGGTTGTGGAAGGAGCTCCCGATATTTCGGCGCATCCCGTAAATAATCATATAACTTTAGTGAACAACCGTGATAGTTTAAAACAGTGTTTAAAAAAAAAAAAAACTGTGGGACAATTCAAAAGTTTGACAACTGACAGGAGGGCGAATATGGCTAGTAATGATTATGTAGGTTATCTTTTGAGTCAGACACACAGAACAGCATTGCATATAACCCACATAAGGGTAATCCACTTCAAGGCGGATTTTTCGCAAAACGCGTAGGTGTTGCCAACCTTCCTTCCCACGCCGGGACTATTAAGGCTTCTTATAGTTTCATAAACACTAATGAAGAATATGTGAAATAGATATTTGCCATATAAAGATTGTTATTGATTAGATGATTAATCAAAATTTTAGTAGATTTAATGTTGATTATGTTAGCGCATTGAACTCTATGTTAAATTATGCGTTGGCGCATTCAAATAATTGAGTTGAATTTATAACAAGTGGATCACATTAGAAACCAGCTTCAAAATATATGAAAAACGTAATAAGTGCCTATATAATTTAAGGGTTGCGCTCGATTTCCCTGGGATCCCAGCATCAGATCCTGACTTGGTGAAAATGGGACCAGATTGGAAGTATACTCAGACTCACCCTACTGAAGTACTGAACATAAGATACATGTTTTAATGTTTATCGGGACTTATCGCGCAATATTATAATTATATAGGTAAAAGTTAATACAGTCGTTTTCCACGTTGTCTATTTGTAAATCTAGCGGATTCTTCTACTCCTCCTAAACCGCGCAACGGATTTTAATGTGGTTTTCACCATCGGTTATTAGAAAAAAAATCACAGAAGTTTTGTTTCTATACATTGCATAAAATACAGTCGCTTTCCACAACTGTCTGTCTGTATATCCGCTAACTCATAAACAACGCAACGGATTTTATATAATATTACATATATATATGTGTATAAAATAAAACTTACACCCGTGCAAACTAGTCGCCAAAAAATTACAAAGCTTCAAGCACCGCCGTAAAGTAGCTTGTCTGTCTATTTTCTACCGGAT
The DNA here is from genome assembly GCA_949125355.1 of Agriopis leucophaearia. Taxonomy (NCBI): domain Eukaryota; kingdom Metazoa; phylum Arthropoda; class Insecta; order Lepidoptera; family Geometridae; genus Agriopis; species Agriopis leucophaearia. The sequence continues at coordinate 4,588,085 of OX421289.1, forward strand.
ACATTTCGGTGAGTGTGCGCAAGAGCTTCATGACCTTATTCCACCCTTCCCCTTTTACTACAGGACAAGTAGAAGGACTGCACACTATCAACCCTTCCTCGTGGGAATTCCAAAGATTCGTACACAACGATTTGGGTCGTCTTTTATGATACGTACTGCCCAAGAATGGAACACCTTGCCGTCCTCCTTGTTTCCTGAGAACTACAATCTAGGCATCTTCAAGGCTAGAGTGAATAGATTTCTTCTAGATCAACGTGTTCCATCCTCGGCCACACCGTCGCTTACCATCAGGCGAGTTGGTGGCCAAACGTAGATCTATTCTATATAAAAAAGCGTAGAAAATATTACCACAGTTTGAATTGAAATATTATTGTGGATTTCTCAAAGCGGCTCATACCTACGCGTCTGGTTTCAACAGACGCCCCCTCATGCCCTTGCGCACCTTACAGGTGCAGGTGACCTCTGGATCATCTTCGGTCATTGAGCAACAGTCGAGTGTTTGTGGCTTTACTTGGCGAGATACGAAATTCTTCATTATTGCTCTCTAAACCGACTTCAAAGAATTATTATCAATATGTAAAACAGACTTCATAAAAATGTCAGAACTGGGGCCTTACCCCTAGCTCTATTTTTGCGAGCCAACTTTTGGTAGGTACCTGATAGGTACCTAAAATTAACCAACTTATTTAAGCTGCATCGTTTAAAAGCGTCTAACTTGAATGAACGAAAATCCGTTTTACTATGCGTGTGTGCGTGAAGATAGCAAAGCTTGGCGGCTATCAAATAACTACCGCTTATCGTAGTTGATGGTACCGTTTAGACAAAAAACACCTATGCGGGTCAACTTTTCGAGCTAGGGGTAAGACCCCTGGTCGTAACTAAGCATATTCGTGAAAACCGCATTTAAATCCGTGCAGTGGTTTAGGAGATGTGCGTGGACAAACAAACAAACAAACAGACAATAATTTTAAAAACTGTCTTAACGTGTTCAGCTGCTTATTTTAATACACCCTGTGTGTTTTTTTTTTTGATATCTTGCAATTACAGATTTTTTGTCTCTACCTTTTTATTATATGTATAGATTTTCCAAATCGGTTCATAAATGACGGAATTATTAGGTAACAAAAATTTTAAAAAACAGTTGAATTGAGAGCCCTCTCCTTTTAAACCGACTTTCAAAAAGGAGGTTCTCAATTCGACTGTATATATATTTTGTTTGTTACCTCAGAACTTTCGACTGGAACCGATTTTGATGATTTTCTTATTATTTGAAAGTTGGTGCTTCCCGTCTGGTCCCATTTCATCCAGTCAATTTGGTCCAGTTCTGTCAATTTTATGAAGTCGTTTTTTTATATTTATATTTTTTTGTCCACAATTAAATCAAAAAATCCCACAATCCAAAGACGGACAGATTACCACAAACTAATAAAATCTCTTACATCACAACGCCTCTACAGAATAATAATCTTAGCACATGACAAATTACACACAACATGCATTGTGCCACTGTAAAATATACCTTATAACTTATGCATACAGCTTTCCACGAATGCAAAAAGAAATAAGTATTTTGTATTTTCCAGACACTTTAACTTCCTCTTTATGTGCGAAAATAAATTCTATTGCTTTCAACATAACGTTGTGCAGAAATGCAGTCCAAAGTTGTCCAAAGGTGTATCACGGTTCATCCTTACAACACCAAGTTGACTTATCAAGATGAACCTTATTTTCAGTCCATCAAAGTACAAAAGTACCCAGCAAAGCAGGTATTGTTGGCCTCGCCCGCGAGGTCGCATAATCACCTGTGGCTCTGCCTTAAATAAGTGTGACGTGATTGATCTGTAGAGGTTTACTTACCGAATATTGCTCTGTGAGCTGATATTTTTATTGACTGGCAACTTTTAGTAATAATGTCAAATACATATGAGTTTTGGCGCCAACGTGGAAAAAACATGTCGGCCCGTTGTATTATTTTCCTAAACTTGTGTATTTTCGAGTGTTAATGTGTAATAATGGTGGATTATTATTTATTAACGGCTCGTGAACATGCTCAAGTGTAGGCAAGTGATATAACGAGGTGAAACATGTCTTTTCATGTTTTTTCCAAAACTCTATAGAAGCCTATTGTAAAGCCTTCACCAGTTTACTTCGGCGTGAGTATGAGTTGACTGTGACTTACTTTGCATGATTCTAACTGTGACTCTGACTTGTTTGACGCTATTTAAGATTAGTGACAAAAATATAAAGTGCCGTGATTTAAAATAAGGACATGGTCAAAAGGCCTCTGTAGCCAGACCAAAAACCCCAAAAAAAAAACAACATATTATATTATATAGAAAAGCTGGAAAAAATATATCAAGTTTTTTTTCTGTCATATTTTTTTCTTTTTTGAAGTGAAATCTTTGGGCGGGTCGTCTTGTCGTTGTACCGTGCATTTTAAAACAGCGCCATCTCTTGTAGAATAGGTGAATTACTACTTAAGTTTTCACTTCTGACGTGCAGTCCTATGACTGATGTGTTTTTTTATTCAGTAATAGGCTCGCGTTTGACAACTCGCCTGATGTTAAGCGATGTTGCGGTCTACGATGGAGCACGCTTGCCTAGAAGAAACCGATTCAGAAACAGATTTAAAGACACCCAGATTGAAACTATCGGGGACCACCCATTCAGGCAGCGCATTCCATTCGTCATAGGTGGCAAACAAGCAGACGGGCCGCCTGATGGTAAGCGATCACTGTCGCCTATGGATACCTGCAACACCAGGGGCATCACAGATACGTTGCCAACCCTTAAAGACTCTATTAATAGCCCCTTTGAAGAACCCCATATTATAGTTAAGCGTTCTCAGAATGCAGTTGCCGTTTCTTATGCTAGAGATTCTCCTATTTACAAGTTGTGCACCTCAATAGCCCATATCTTTTTTATCCTATACTGGACAATAGTTTCATATTCCATTTTATGCACATACCATAATTGTATATTTGTATTCAACAGGGCCTCTTGGTGTTGGCTTCGGCCCCACCAATGCCTATCAAATGTCCGGGCTGGACCCGTGAATGCAAATAAATACATACGAGTATGAATGGCTTCTCAGATTTTTAAAGGTTATCGCCCACACTACCTCTTGTTGTTTGTTGTTTTCGTGACGGTGGGCAATTAAAATGCTAACCTCGGCAGTGTATTTGAGGCGTTTGGGGTCGAGACTTTGGGCCCTTGGGGACCGGGAACTCACCTAATTTTCAAAAATCTTTCAGAGCGCCTGGTTAACGCGACGCGTTACCAAAATGCTGGCGTGTATCTGGCTCAACGCATAAGCATTGCCATTCAACGTGGTAATGCCGCCAGCATGCTAGGTTGCTGCCAACTGGTAGTGGGCTTGAGCATTTGGATTGTCTTTAGACCTTCAAAGGTCTATGGACAGTAACTGTTTATTTAGTGTTAGCTTGTATTTTTAGTTAATAAAGGCACTGGCTCATTTTATTAAAATGACTACTGGAACTTTTAAAACAACGACATGTGTAGGTATAATAGCAAGATAATAATAAGAATATATGATAAACGTAATAAGTGCCTATAATATTAAAGGGTTGTCCTCGATTTCCCTGGGATCCCATCATCAGATCCTGACTTGGTGACGATGGGACCAAATTGGAAGTATACCATACCGAACAAAAGTATTTTTTTTTATCGGTCAACAGATGGCGGAGAAATCGATGAACATAAATAATTTAAAAAAAAACCAGTGGAACATAGAACCGTCCTCCTGTTTCGTTGGTTAAAAACGTAAGAAGTGCTTATAAAATTTGAGGGTTGCCCTCTATTTCCCTGGGATCTCATCATCATATCCTGACTTGGTGACAATGTGACCAAACTTGTGAACCGATTTTGATGTTCCTTTTTTAATTTGAAAGCTGGTGCTTCCCGTGTGGTCCCATTTCAATTTGGTGCAGTTCTGACGCTTTTATTAAGTCGGTTTTTTTTATATATATTTTTTTGTATTATTTGGAATGTTCTTTATGTTACTGAAATATATTCGTTTCAACCTAAGCATTTTTGTAAGAAATAAAACTCGGTCACCTTCTATTTCTATAGACATTGCACACCTACGCTATCTATTAGATACAATAGACACGCCAAGTCGCGTTATACAGTAGTGGTAGGACTCTTTTGCAGGGGTCCGCCTGGGGAAGTACCACACCTTTGCCAGTTATTCAACCGCCAAGCAAAAACTACTGTGTTCCGGATTGAAGGGCAATGTTTCCAGCGAAATTACAGGGCACACAGTACATCTTATATCTTGGGGTGACGAGCGCAGTGCATTGCCATCCAGGGTTTTGAACTGTTGATTTTCAAAATTCTGAGTGGCGTTGAGCTGTTACGGGCAAGCGTGAAGAGCCATCAGGCGAACGACTTCGCTCGTCTCGTCACTCAGCAAACAACACCAAAACAGCTAGTTTGTATAGCTAATTTTAGACCACTTTCATTTTTAAGACCTAGTTATAGTCCAATGAAGCTCTGAATAGGTAATTACGCACGTATTTTGTAAGGTCTGACCTTGTATCTCAGTGATAAAGGCCTTTCAACGCGTTTCTAGATGCATTACAGTAAACTCACTTGTTTAAATATAAATATTTATTTATTCTGAGAACTTTTTCCTTGGCCGGTGATTTTTTATTTTTAACTGACTTCAAAAAAGGAGGAACATAGGAGGTTCTATGTTCCACTGTTTTATTAATATTATATGTTCACCGATTTGTCCACCAATTATAAATTGATTTTGATGTTTCCTTTTTTTGTTTGGTACGCCATACTTCGGAGGTGGTCCCATACAAATTTCATTAAAATCGGTTTAGTAGTTTGAGTTTTAAATTAAAATAACTGAAAAAATATATGTCATCCAAGTAAACGAAATTACGTATTTTTATCTGTTTATTTGTTACTAGCCGTCCGCCCCGGCTTCGCACGAGTGTAAGCTCGGCCTTCGGCCTCGCTACAAAATATAATATAACCTATGTCACCCGGGGATAGTGTAGCTTCCCAACAGTGAAAGAATTTTTCAAATCGGTTCAGTAGTTTCGGAGCCTATTCATTACAAACATACAAAAATAGGTACAAATCTTTCCTCTTTATAATATTAGTGTAGATATGAAAATATATTCGTTTCTTCAGTTTTATGTACAAATGTATATGAAATGAAGCAAAAAAAAATTGTTCCTTAATACTTTTTAACTTAATTTTGTTTAATTGTTTTTTTTTTATCTATGTACTTCGCCCATATGGTACCTACTCGTAGGTGGAAATAATATGGAGCGGCTGTTATTACTGAATTCATATGTTATTACTTAACAAAAATTAAATAACAAATTTATTTTTAATTATAACCACACATAAATTTACATAATTTGAATTAAAAATAAATACAATTACAATACTTACGTAATTTATTTTATTTGTTATAAAAAAGCTATCGTACCTATTTGTATGGTTTTTTTTCCATGACATTTTTTACCGAATTTAATACAGGGGCCTTACCCATAGCTCGAAAAGTTGACCCGCATAGGTGTTATTTGTCTAAACGGTACCATCAACTACACTGAGAACATTTGTATAAAATAAATAAAAAATAAAAAAATAAACATACCTAACGAGTAGTTTATTGAATCATAGGATTGTAAAACTAATTGTTTTTATAGGCATAAAGCAAGGGATTACCTTCATAGGATGATGTCAGCGGCGCGGGCGCATGACGGCATCTACGACATAACTACATTAAACTCGGTCCAAGTATTTATTTACTGTGACAGCTCCTATAACATGGTCAAAAGCAGAATGAAAACCACAAATATAATGCCCCGGGTATTGTAGGTGTCTATAGGCAGCGGTGACCACTTACCATCAGGCGGCCCGTAGCTTGTTTGCCACTTACTCTATATAAAAAAAAAAGGTTTTTGAACGTAAAACTGTACCAAGTACCTACTCCATTTACTTCAATGAAAATATTAAAAGAAAATGTTTTCATTCAGCCTTTACAATGTTAATGGGGCCTTAACCCTAGCTTCACTATCGCGAGCCAACTTTTAGTAGGTACCTGATAGGTACCTAAAATGAACCAACTCATTTAAGCTGCATCGTTTAAAAGCGTCTAACTTGAATGGACGAAAATCCGTTTTACTATGCGTGTGTGCGTGAAAATACCAAGCTTGGCGGCTATCAAACAACTACCGCTTTCGTAGTTGATGGTACCGTATAGACAAATAACACCTATGCGGGTCAACTTTTCGAGCTAGGGGTAAGGCCCCAGAGTAAATAAATGAATGGAAATAGTATTTATGAGTAAGTACTATCTCTAACCATATTTTTGTCCGCCGAGACCGCTACTAGACAATATCTATATTAGAATCGTTAGTTTTGTACTTTTTTTTACCGGCAACTGCCTTTTTATAATTATAATCTATATTACAAATAAATAAAATTGAAGTGTCGGTTTGTAATGTCAAAATAACTTTTTAGTAAATACATATGAAAGTATAATATTAATAAGTAATAATATTTTCATTATACATACTCGGAAAGTAGGTCTGAAGTAGCCTGAGGAGCGGGTTGAAAGTAGTACATTTCAGCCTTAGGGAGAATCACTTTCAACTGACAGTGATAGTTGACAACTGACAGACGCTCAATTTATTAAAAAAAACTTGATCTATTTTCACATTTGTATTGAACCAAGTTCCAACTTTTTTTTTCTTCCAAGAGGATTATGGTCCCGCACTTCTCGTGCATTTGCCAGTGTCAGTTCATGTTTTTATTTTTAGTTTCCTTGTATTCGTAATGAAAAGCTCAGTGTTAACCCCGAGGTAAACTACGAGGTTACTTTCAGCCCTAGGATAACAATGTGCTATTGTTTATAAATCACAAACCCTTTAGCCAGACTTGTCAAAGTTATCAAAAATCTGTTACTTCACACTCTATATTAAACATTTCCTATTTACGTCTTGTTAAATATTACATAAGTTTACACAATAACAATTGACATACGCTAAAAGGTCGTCACATGTTCTTAAGGTCATAACTACCAGTATCACTTGACCTGCCAACTTGGAAGAGTTCTCAGGAAATGATGAATCGTCTGAACAATGCAGAGGCCTTGGTGCATTGGTGGGTGGTCACACCACCAGTTGAAAAGACCTGTCAACGTACAGAAGATTTTTAAAATTAGTAGGCAACAAATAGATCTAGTAATTTTGGTGATACTTTGAGCATTGCCAGTTTAAGTAGACCTGTCAACTTATAAGTAACTGAAATGAGTGAGCAATAGACAGGTCAAGTGATATTGGTGAGACATTGGATTCAGTTCCTTGTAGGTGTTGAATGATTTTTGCGTTAGTAATTTGGTGGTAGGTCGTTTGGCAACTTTTAAATTACGTCATTAGTTTTGACGAATACAAATTACGTATAACTGAAACTAAAAAGTTGGGAAAACCATATTACACTTTACACTGGATCTTAACTGTTGGCCGTCTGGAAAAACTTAGAAGTTTAAGTTTAGTCACACAACGGACAATGGAGAGAGCTATATATGCTCGAAGTTTCGTTGCGCGATAAAATGATATAAATAGATAGTATTTTAATAGGCTTAAGTACTAGACTTAGTGGTACTGAGACGTGGTCCTTAGCTGTTGGCCTTTTGAAAAAACGCAGAGTCACACAACGGGTAATGGAGAGAGCTATGGTCAGAGTTTATTTACGCGATATCGGAAACGCGGATATTCGCCAAAGAACCAGAGTCATCGACATAGCTATTAAAATTTGCAAGTTGAAGTGGCAGGCCACATCGCTCGTAGAACCGATAACCGATGGGGAAGAAAGGTTCTTAAGTAGAGACCACGAACCGGAAGACGCAGCGTAGGCAGGCCTCCCACTAGATGGACCGACGACATTGTGGCATTGTGTTGAGTCGTTCACATCCAGAGGTACCCAGAAAGAGGTTTTTGGACTTACAAGTTTCCTGCACCGTTGTTATGTGATGGCGTTGAAACTGCACATAATTTATGTAAGTCCTTGGTGCAGCTCCGAGGATTGAACTGGGTGCCGTCAGATCGTAAAGCATAGGTGCTAGTGCCTGCGCAATCGCTCAGTTGTAGGCAAATAGGTACATTATATCTCAGGGTTTTCAGTTCTGGATAAGGATCAAGTAACAGTGCTCCAGTTTATGCCATTGTTGTAACCAATGCATTACTTTTATCTATTTTGAGATTGTTCATGCAACTTTATAATTGAACGCAGAATTGGTGGGGAAACAAAATTACCAAGCGAAGCGATGTCAGTCTATGGAAACAAATCGGCGTTTACTTATATATTATGTAATTTTGGTTATTAAAAAAACTCTTAGATAACTATCAGCTTTTGAGCCTAATGCATTGGTAGCGTCGAGCTGTCAGAATTGTCAACGATCCCAAGCTCACTGAACACCTAGAGCCGCTCAGCATGCACAGAGACGTTGGGTCCTTCTATATCTTCTATCGCATTTATAACGGGGAGTGTTCTGAAGAACTTTTCAATCTGATGCCGGCGTCGCGGTTTTATTATCGCACTAGTTACTACCATCTGCAGGCTCATCCACGTGTAGAACTGAGGAAATCTCAACTGTGCCTTTTATGTGATCTCTTTTGCTTCACACTTGCAAATTGTGGAATGAGCTCTTGCGGCATTTCCGAGTAACTATAGCATGAGGTTCTTCAAAACGACTGCTAAAAGATCGGCAACGTATATTTTACGCCCCTGGTGTTACGGGTATCCTTAGGTGATGGTGATCGCTTACCATCAGGCGGCCCGTTAGCTTGTTTACCAGATATGGCATAAAAACAGCCGTTAAATATCTTTAAAAGCTAATTATTACATTTTTTAAGGCAACCTAATACTGGATTTGACATGGTGCATGTCATATTATCAGCCAGTAAACGTCCACTGTTAAACAAAGGCCTCCCTTTTGGAGAGGGTTGTTGCCATAATCCCTACGCTTGGCAGGCGGCTTGGGGATCGCAGTACCTTTAACCTCCACACTGAACGACATCCTGCAATCTGCATCCACTGGATGCCCGCGACTGTCACAATGTCGTCGGTCCATCTAGTAGGAGGCCTACCTACGCTGCGTCTGCGTCTTCCGGTTCGCGGTTCGCAGTTCGCAGTACCTTCACCGTGTACTAATAGGACGCTGCTGCTCATCCTCCGGTGGTTCTGGTCGCAGTTTTAGGACATACCCAGGTCCTATGCTGCGTGTAACTGCGCCGATATATCGGGAGCTCTATCAACAACTTTATCACGGTAAATATCCCGTTAATAATCATATATCATGACAACCGTGATAGTTTAAAACACTAGTGTTTTAGTCTTCAAGTATAGTAAACCTGGTTCAAAACCAGCAATTTTAAAACAAACTTCTAAGTTATTACGTGTGTAAAACATTTCTCATCGTCTGTCCGAACACCATTGTGCTATGGGAACCTTGGAAACTAAATCGCCATTGTCGAGACTAAGTAAAACACGTTTCGTAATATGGCAGTTTGGAACACCTGCTTTGGGTAATATAATAAGTATTAAGAGTAACCTGCCGGTAAAATCTAAAATATACAACTATACAAAAAATAACTGCCAAGAGAAGAAAAGAAATAAAATAAAATTTTCATTACTCATACTCGGAAAGTAGCTCCGAAGTTGCCTGAGGAGCGGGTTGAAAGTAATACATTTCAACCCTAGGGAGAATCACTTTCAACTGACAGTGACAGTTGACAAATGACAGACACTCAAATTATAAAAAAAAACTTGTTATATTTTCACATTTTGTATTGAACCATGTTCCAATTTATTTATTTAGTTTTTATCAGAGGATTATGGTCCCGCACTCTTCGTGCATTTGCCAGTGTCAGTTCATGTTTTTATTTTTAGTTTCCTTGTATTCGTAATGAAAAGCACAGCGTATACCTCGAGGTAAAAGACTTATCCCTCAAACTATTAGCTCAAACCCCATATCGGGACTAAATAAGTTACTTTCACCCCTAGGCTAACAATGCACTATTATTCGAGATTACTTCAAAACTCTTATATCTAAAGGATTTAGGCGCCGGTTTTCAGATGAACTTTGATGTCTAGACACGCATATAGTAGGGTTCCGTAAAGTCATATAATTGGAGTTGCATTTGTAGTTAAATTGGTGGTTATAGAAAAATTCGAACGAACGAAAGCTCTTTACTTAGCCAAATTTCAGAGATGTATCATCCCGACAATAACATATACTTTTTAAGGTTTAGTCAGCAAGAAAACCACTAGGGAATTCTTTGTTAAGTTCGTTTCGCAAATGTATTATTGTGATAATATTATTCAGCTGTTCATAGCTGACGTTTCCATCCATGCATGACAATCATCCGACCAGTGACGTGTCAAGTGACTTTGTTGACCTTGCGATGGCGTCCTCAGTGTCAACTGCCTCGTCCTTTGTAGGTGCGATGGAAAACAAACCAGTTGCTTCGTCCTATTGTTTAGAACCCTCCAACTTTTATAGTCTTATATATAAAAGGCGATGTGTGTATGTCCCTATGTACTCCAAAATGGATAGACAGATTTTGACGGGGCTTAAACTGTAAAGACTGGTATGAATTACCAGTCTTATAACGCAGAAAGAGGTTGAGTAAAACATACAAATTAAACGGATTGTCTATACATTTTTTGAACCACAGATTAATTCATTATTTACGCGAAGATTTATTACACATATTAAGAGATTCTAGATTTTAAACTTTATCATATTATTTTTCAAGCACTTGGCAACACTTTGTTTTGTTTTTCCCGATATATACTCTGATCTATGGTTTATTTTATGATGGTTCTTATTTCACCATCACTCTGTTTGTATTTTTGAATTCGAGTATAGAAAAGTTTTTAAAGAGGTTGCATGCTATAAACTCCCCCCCCCCCCCCCCTGCTTTTCTAAAATATGAGACATAGAAACTTGTAACTTACAATGTAAATCAAAGTGGGAAAACTTCGCATTAAAACTAAAAACTAAAGTTAACCTTCGAATCCTTCATGTTTACCAAGCTGCATTTGTGTGTTTAAGTAAAAAACCTAGGCATATAACGGAATTTTGTCTTGCACTAAAACAAATTGGAATCTGCTCTAAATCAAATAGCGGTACTTTTAGGCTTTGTCCGTTATTTTAAGATACCATGGTGCATTTTATGAAATGATATATAAACAAAGCTAGTTGGTGTTTAAGTACTTTGTCGTAGTTTGTAAGAAAAATTGTTGTTGCTATTTATATATTATAATATAATAATAAAAGATACTTCACGAAATGTGGGTAAATTTCAATTAACAGGAATTATTCCCCTATATACCCAATCCCTTAATAATTATTTTGCCATTGTGCCACTGATGAAATGAACCAGCGGGAAAAATATTCCGTGTGGTAGAGCAGCAAAAAAACACTGCAATACCATCAATGGTACCACAGCAATCCAACATTATAATATTACATTATATACTAGCTGCGCCCCGCGGTTTCACCCGCGTGGTGATGAAAATCGGCGATGATGATGATGATGAAAAGTAGCCTATGTGTTAATCCAGGACATAAGCAATGTATATTCTAAATTTCATCCAAATCCATCCAGCCGTTTCAACGTTATGGAGTAACAAACATCCATCCATCCATCCAAATTTTCACGTGTGTGTTATGATTTTAGTGTGATTATTATATTGAAAATGTTGTGTTACTAATCTACACTAATATTATAAAGAGGAAAGATTTGTACCTATTTTTGTATGTTTGTAATGAATAGGCTCCGAAACTACTGAACCGATTTGAAAAATTCTTTCACTGTTGGGAAGCTACAATATCCCCGGGTGACATAGGCTATAGTATATTTTGTAGCGAGGCCGAAGGCCGAGCTTACACTCGTGCGAAGCCGGGGCGGACGGCTAGTCAATAATAAAATTGTAATGTGAGTAGATATATGCCTACTAACTGCTACGCAGTTAAGCAAAGTTGCGTTTATATAGCACTAGGCTTACTAGGCACTATATAGGCTTCGCACGGTTGGAGATTTTTTTATTTACATTCTAGTAATAAATATATGTTATGTAACTATGTTACTTAGGAATAATGTTGCATTCTCATGGTGAAAGAATTTTTAAATCGGTCCAGTAGACTTTGAGTTAATTCGTTATAAACACACAAATCTTTTTATAATATTCGTGTAGATGTATGTTATTCACTAAGATAAAAAAAAAACTCTTTTGCATCTATTTTTGGAGCCACTTGCTATCACCTATCTAAGGATCTGATGGGACCACATTTTTTACCCATGCACGGATAAATGTTCTAAGACAAAGTCCTAAAGCAAGCACATTTTCGAGTCGTTCTGCTCATATTATCTCGACGCTCTGACGTGTCTGATCTATCCGATAACTTGCCAGACTTGTCTGGCGAGTGTAGGTATAAAACTGTTTTATAATATAGGACATTACGTGGTCTGGTGCTGTAAAAACTAAGTGCACAACTTATAACTTTTTTATGATACTGAGTGACGAGACGAGCGTAGTCGCTCGCCTAATGGCTCTTCACGCACGCCCATAACAGCTCAACGCCACTCAGAATTTTGAACTTCAACAGTTCAAAACCCTGGATGGCAATGCCCTGCGCTCGTCACCCCGAGATATAAGATGTCAAATCTCTGTGTGCCCTGTAATTTCGCTGGAAACATTGTCCTTCAATCCGGAACACAGTAGTTTTTGCTTGGCGGTTAAATAACTGGCAAAGGTGTGGTACTTCCCCAGGCGGACCCCTGGAAAAGAGTCCTACCATATATTTGTATATATACATATGAGAACACTGTTTTAAACTATCATGGTTGTTCACTACAGTTATAAAATTACTAGCTGCGCCTAGATAAACCTAGCCTAAGTTACTCCTTACAATATGAGTTATCTACCAGTGAAAGTCCCGTCAAAATCGGTCCATCCGTTTTCAACTCCATAGGGAACATACATCTATATACACACAAGATTACTAACGCGATATTTACCTATTTAACCGATTTATTATACATATTGTGAGCTCTATCTACTACCTTATCAAGGTAAATATCCCGTTAATTATCATAACACTGTTACTTGTAGGTTCTACCAATAATACACGACTTAATTTTGTTGCATTCCCTACATCAGGTTATTTGGTAGTACACAAAGTTATTTGGTATATAATTTTGAGATAATATGCCAATGTGACGATCTCTCTCCGATTTTAAACTGACTTAAATAGGAGAAAGGTTCTCAATTCGATGAGTTTTTTCTATTAGCGTCACAGGTTCCAATACATATAGTGCTACTCTATAAGCCAAAAAAAACTGGGAAAAGGCAGGCTAGTGTAAATTAACTGCCCTAACTAAAACAAAGTAAAGTAAGACCTTCTCATATTTCGTAACTAAAGCTCGACTACCTTGCCTTTAGTTCGTCGTTTACTTTTTACCTTTCTATATGATTATTGTATGATAATGTTACAAATACAAGACCATTTTAAAAGACAGACTAATGCCCCGCCCTGACTCCTCTCGTATATAAATTCATGTTTTTAATATTTATCGGGACTTATCGCGCACTATTGAATATAGGTATATTCTATTATATATTTCTATGTTATAAAATGCCTCTCAATTTTTAACAAGATCTGTTAAGCCGCTTAGTCCTGGAATGGTTAGGAATTATAGTTTTTTTTTAAGTCGTTGCCTTCGAGAGATTCACAGCTAATCAGAAATAACCCTCCATAAAATTATTATAACATTTTTATGCAAATCATGTTTGAAAGGATAATTTTCAAAGGATTTTCCATTTTTAGAGGATTAAAAGCTAATATCTCGTTACCAAATCACCCTATCTGGGTGGTTACGTACTCGTATCTACACCAAAAAATTTCAGCCTAGTTGCTAGTACTCGATTACAAGATTTTATTGAAAACTAAAAACAGGACAGCAAAAAATGCATTTTTGGCAATTTTTTGCACCCTTTGCTGTTTTCACAAGAGGTCCTAAAGAAACAATATCTATATCTATACATAATAATATAATAAAAACGGATAAAAAAAATTGTCATTGCGAGATATAAAAAAAACAGGATGTCTTAAAATAAGCAGCTGAACACGATAAGACAATTTTTAGATTTTTTGGTTTGTTTGTACACGCCGCACATCTCCTAAACCACTGGACGGATTTAAATGCGGTATTCACGAATATGCTTAAATATGACCGGATTGAAGTATAGGTTGTGTTATTTTGCGCAAGGGTTGGATTAAGAGAAGAAAAAGGGGTTGAAAGTTTATATGACAATCTACGCGTACGAATTCGCGGGCAACATAGCACTATATCATTTAGTTACCAATAAAGCAAGAAAATTATTTAATTGCATAGCATAGCATAAATAGTTTCAATGTTACGACGTGGTTGTGAGGTTATGACAAAGTAACAAGCACACAGAGCCAGTGTCAGTAAATAATAGATGACAAACAGTCAGCTCTACAATCACTAAACTGTATTGGTAAAACAAGTACAGCAAGTACAGTCGTAGACAGAAGGCATAGTAAGTAGAGTATAGCCAGAAAAACAAGTGTCATGACACACGGTTGTTCACTACAGTTATATGCCAATAACCCTGTCCATCTAGCACCATTACATACCAAGGCTGGTGAAGGTAACTATGGAGATCTCGAAATGCCAGAAATATCTATCAGGGTGGTGGTTTTCAACTCACTAGTGCGTGGAATCCAATATTAACATAGGCGTCCAAAATTTATTTAAAATACCATACCGCAGAATACATAATACACACAGAAAAATCACTCCGCAAAGAAATTTACATAAATAAGGACTCTATCTACGAATAAATAAAGTGGCAATTCAACTCGCACAGCGCTGGATACCGCCTCCTATATTCACCTAGAGAGCCGCTCTCTGTGTCACGTAGCTCTATCTCTGCTGACGCGGCACGTGTAAATTTAGGGTTGTCTTCTTGATACTTACACACAATACTTATTAGTATTTACCAGCTATGTAGCCTATTACCTGACCTACCTGGCTATTACTTCTAATCTCCATTAATCGGAATGACATTTAACCTGCCGGTCTATTCTGCAAGCTAAGTGAACGCACAAGTGAAGTGATAAGCTAAGTGAATGTGATTTTTTCTTGCCTATTTCTGCAGATAAATGTCAAAATATTGAATTATAAGGGTAAGGGACTACTGTCAATGGTGATCACTCGTCATTTTGACATTTTTCTATAGTAATCGACCAGGAAAATACACGTTCACTTACCTTGCAGAATAGACCAGCTGCACAAAAAAACTAACGCTTATTCTGAATTTGGTTCAAATAACAATCAAGCAAGAGTAAAAATTTAAGAGGCCTATTACAAAATCATCATCCCGATGCATGTTTGTTTAGGTAAAAACTTTGGGACTCATTTGGGAGCTCTATTTTGTAGATTCTGTTGAATATAATCGGTCCAAAAAAACATATAACGAATACTGTTCTATAATAATATAATACATTTTTGTTGTAATTTATTTTATGCATAGTAAACAAACTGAATTATTACGCGCGACGTGGCTAGCGTGCGAGCCGAGCGGCCACTCTGTGACGCCCGTCGAAAGGTGCATCGGCCGAACGTACCTAAAGGTACGGACAGACGTGCTCATTACTAGCACGAAAGCATGCTTTTATTGAGCAAGTGCTCATTAGTAGCACGTGTGTAATGTAATGAGCATGCTTATTTAGAGCGTGCTCAAAAATCAAACGACGTTTGATTTTCGAGCATGCTACCTGAGGCGCGGGTAGGGGGGGGCGTGATCCGAGCATGTCTGAAGTTACGAATGTCTATGGAACACACATTCTCCTTTATATAAAAATAATATTGCACGTAATAATGCTTATGAGGCTTTATTAAAGGACATGAATGATACAAGTTTATCAATAAAAATAATTAAAACTAAAATTAAAAACCTAAGATCTGTGTATCATGCCGAAGTAAGAAAAATCAACAATTCGAAGCGGTCCGGAGCTGGTGCAGCAGACGTTTAAAACAAGCAGACTTTAAAACAAGCATGCTTATTTCTGGCAAATGTGAACAGTTTGCAGAGCATGCTAATTTTAAGCAAGCTTATTAGCATGCTTTTTTTGAGCACGTCTGTCAGTACCTTTACATGCGTAGTGAACCCCTTCCCTTTTCTTTGTCAAGACTTAATTTCGAGTTCCAGTGATAATCGTAACGTAAGGCTAAGAAAGAGGGTAGAACATTTAGTCTGCACCTAACTGCAAACTTTTTGGTCAACCTGCATTCTTTGCTTTTGTGAATGGATTTCTTTCCACTGCTTTGCTTCTCGACTTAACACTTATCTCCCCGTCAGTCCACGCCGATACAAGTTGCACAAGGCTGTGTCTGTGTGGTTGTTATTGCTTTATATTCTGTGGCTGTACGGATTACGTCATCGAAAACTTTTGGCGACGCTAGCCCGAATGGCCAGTTCATCCAACGGGAAAAAATCCTATTGAAGCTAACCTCATTTTGTTATCGGATATCTTTCAGACGAATAAAGAGACGAATAATTTTTCAATAAATTACTCGAAAGTAATTTTTGTATTTGAAGTGATGTTCCACACTTTAAGATTAACATTTTTAAATGTTAAAGACAATTCAAAAATTCTTCTATGTCACAGTTGCTGACTGATTTCGAATGACTGACGTTTCGTTTCATCATCAGCCAGAAGACGTCCACTGCTGAACATAGGCCTCCCCCTTTAACCTCCACATTGAACGACATCCTGCCATCTACATCCACTGGATGCCTGAGACTCTCACAATGTCGTCGGTCCATCAGTAGGCCTACCTACGCTGCGTCTTCCGGTTCGCGGTCTCCACTCAAGAACCTTTCTTCCCCACCGGTCATCAGTTCTTCGAGCGATGTGGCCTGCCCATTGCCACTTCAACTTGCAAATTTTAATAGCAATGTCGGTGACTCTGGTTCTTTGGCGAATATCTACGTTCCGGATTTTATCGCGCAAAGAAACTCCCGAGCATAGCTCTCTCCATTGCCCGTTGTGTGATTCTGAGTTTTTCCAAAATGCCAACAGTTAAGGACCACGTCTCAGTACCATATGTCATCACTGGCAACACACATTGATCAAAGACCCTTGTCTTTAGGCACTATGGTATATTGGACGAGAAGATGTCACGCAATTTCCCGAACGCTGCCCATCCGAGTTGGATTCTTCGGGCGACCTCTTTGCCTATCGTTGGACTTATCTAACCGAACAGTCTGTCCAAGATAGGTGTAATGGTCAACAACTTCGAGAGTATCGTTCTCAACGATTACCGGCACGGGTACAACATGGACGTTCCGTTTATATGGGTGCAACTGGCTACAACAAATTTCTTACAAAAATGCCTTGACAGCCGTTCTTTTTCTTTCTGTAGCTTCGCCTATGATTACATCTCTTTATAGTTGCTAAACAAACTCGTGTAATTTGTATTATCAGCCCTATCTCTCCCAAGGCTCTCCATTCAGCCCAATCTTCGAATTTTTGCTTAAAGCCGCCCAATAATGTATGTATATCATCAAAAATGATGAAATTAAAACATATCGACATGTTTAATAATGCATACGTTAATACCAGCATTATTTAAAAAACGCAAGTACTTATGCTCCACCGTGCCTTATCTGCTCAGCATGGCACAGATAAAACTCGTCCTTCTGACGTAACGCCATGGGCCCGGCTGTCGGCACACTTTCCTACTTGTTTTAATTACTTCTTACCGGGTGATTGTATTATTTAATTTATTTTGAATGATTACACGAACCAGGAGCCTTACGTCCAACTCTAAACGCAGGCCCGAATAGGTGCAGTTTGTAAAAATACACGAGCGCGAACCTTGACGCGCATATATACGGTTTGCGGTTGCGTGGTTTTGCAAACTGCACCTGTTCGGGCCCGCGTTTAGAGTTGGGCGTAAGGTCCCTGGCCAAACGTTTGGCAGAGGTGACCAGCTGATGCCCACTTTGTCCAAAAATGTGCATTGCCATTCAATGCTGCCAGCATTGCTGGTTACTTTTACTTTAACCAAACGGCCTCTAGATTAGTTTTATGAAACTGTTTGCGTACGACATCGCTGGAATCAACTGGTATTTTCATAGTACTTTATCATTATTTCATAGGTTTTCACCATTTTTAACCAACTTCAAAAAAGGTTCTGTTCCACTGCATTTTTTTTATTTATATTCACCGATATCTCCGCCAACTGTTGACCGATTTCAAAATGTTTCTTTTGTTCGGTAGGTTAAACTTCCAATTTGTTCCCATCGTCACCAAGCCAGGATCTGATGATGGCATCCCAGGGAAATCGAGGGCAAGTCTCAAATCTTATATGCACTTATTACGTTTTTCATACATATTTGAAGTTTGTTTTTAATGTGATTCATTCGTTCATTCATTCATTCATTCGTGTAGTAAAACATTTACGTGAGTAGTAAAAAGGTCTGTATTACTGACACAGTTAAAACTTATCCTTCGTTACTTCATCATGGCAGGTCATTCGTCGACACACTTTCAACTACCTTACTGCACTTAATTATTTATTTCGCAAGTACTAATAAACTGCAGCTTGCGTAAATTTTACAATTTAGCTCCTTAAAACTTTTTTTAATTGAATAATAGGCTTGCATTTGATCGCCATCTCGCCTGGGGCACTATTTTTGTATCGCTTGTAGGACCATGCGATGTGATTTACTTGCGAACGAAATCCCAAAATTCATATTTTTGAACAATTCATATCACTCGTAACTCTACGAGTGATCGATAGAAAGTCTGACAGAACTACGGCAACCCAGAATTCGAGCGATTCAAAAATCCAAACTACTCGTATTTGAAATCACCGGTGATTAATTGCGTGTGCGAATAGAAAAAGTCCTACGAGTGATTCAAAAATAGAGCCCCTGGTGCTAAGGACATCTTTTTCCACAATTAATCTTATCACATAGAATCTTCGAAAAATTATACATAGAAGTCACAACGCGTATTAAATTATAGTCAATAAACGTCCCCAGGTTCATATGTAAACATAGCTGTCTACAATTTATTTTGATACAAAGTTATTTTACTAAAACCAACCGTATATTTATATATTTACGGCTCAGTTCTCTAATGACTTTTTTTACTTTGAAAATTGTTTTAATGGCTCATTACTGTTTGCTGAAATTAAAATTAGACCACTAACTAACTACTAAAGCAATCACTACTTAAAATCATCACTCTAACTTTATAAACTGGAAGTTCGTTACATTAATTTAATTTTTAATGTGTAGTATAATTTTCGTATTTTAATTTTTTATAAGCTATGGATGCAAATCTGGACAATAAATTATTTCATTTCATTATGGTTGAACCCATCATGATGAAGTAAGGTAGTAGTGTTTTAATTATATAGTAAGGAAGTAAGTAGTATATACCGTGAATATGAACATGGAATACGCTTTGATCCAGAAAATGCCAAAATAAATATTATTTGACTAAAACAAAAATTAACAAAATTTTAGTCGAAAGGCGCGCGTTGAAGTCTTTTCTACTGGGAATTTTGAAAAAGTTATACGGAAACCATTATTCCTTATAGTTATTTTGTGTACACACATACACATATACACACAGAGAGGAGTCATTTAAATACCTCAGCACACAAAAAAAACTATTCTAAAAATTTGAACAGTTTCTAAGTAACATTTTTATCCATTCATATATTTCGTGACTTCAGATTTTTTGTAATTTATGTGTATCTTCACAACACAAAAACTAAACTTTTTGCCCCGTCTAATAATAGTTGAAACTATCATTTTGACTTCGCCTATTATCAACGTTACAAACTCGTTCGTGAATAACTCTGTCGTAATAAAACTTAAGACAGCATCGAAGATTTTTTCAGGCGGATTTTCCTATAGGCAGAGATTTGACATCTTATATCTCAGGGTGACGAGCGCAGTACATTGCCATCCAGGGTTTTGAACGGTTGAAGTTCAAAATTCTGAGCGTTGAGCTGTTATGGGCAAGCGTGAAGAGCCATCAGGAGAGCGACTTCGCTCGTCACGTCATCCAGTATCATAAAAAACCGAGTATGCCGAGCTTAGGGCGGCAAAATTCAGGGGGTGGCAAATATGGAAAATTCGATGAAAGTATAATTGATTTGGCAAGGGGTCTCATGCCAGAAATGAAAAATTTATGTATGTACTTTGGAAACGTTATAGCACGGTGGTTATAAGAAAAAATCAACAGGAACCAAAAATATATACACTAATCACGTTTTTGTTTGTGGTTCTTTTCAGCAAAAGTTTTGATGAGAACTTTCAATCTTGGTTTTATCTGTCATTTTTCTACTTTTTAGGTTAAGTTTGTACATTTAGGCATAGACTAGAAGTCGGTTTTTGTTCTAATAATTGATAGTTTGTGTGAGTCCGAACTACTGCCAATCCAGCAAGTAAAAGAGCACAATCGATCACACACCTTTATTGTCACAATAGATTAGTGCGATGCTTATATTATTTATATCCAAAAATATATAGCGATAAAAAGGAACACACCTTGCTTTGCCGGGGGATGGCGGTCAAAGGGGAATGACATAGTGTCAGATTGACACAGGTACATTTGACAGTCAACTTCGTTGTAACAAAAAGGCCTGTGTGTCATATTATATTCATCCACAATTTAACAAAAATGTTTAGTTTAGTTTACTTTATTTTACTTTATTTAGTTTACCAAATGTTTTTGCAGAAATAAAGATGTTTAATATTAATGATTTCTAAGGTTTTTGTGTTTTTTCATATCATCATACATTTCATTTCTTAGAACTTCAAACATCATCAATTTAAAGATTGTTAACAGTGACCGTACTTTAAAGTGCATATGTATTAAGTTGTCATCGACACAGATCAAACTAACAGTTAGTATAAGCTCTACCCGGAACCAGTCAAGCTCCACGGAGCATGATACCAAAGTGGAGACGTCTTCAAAATGGTAGAGTTACCAGTAATTTGAGAACAGCTTTAATTTTAATAGTGCTTATTTATAACTTAGTTTTTGCTCACGGCTTCGCCCGCGTGTCGAAGAATTATTTAAATTCGTCTTATCATGTCTTCAAAAATAACTCGGCCCTCGAACGGCATAAAAAAAAAGTATGTAGAAAGACAGAATACAATCACATACGATAGTTGGTAACCTCGCTACAGTACTTATTAAAGTGTAAACCGGCCTTAAATCTCGAAACCGACCAAAGAAATGACACGACATTTTCATATATTTTTTTTCTACACGGCAACACTCATCAACTCTGGCATAGACAATAGATTCAATCTCTTCTTTTGAATGAAATTCAAACTAGCGATTTTATTTGCTTATTATAAAAAAATAAACACCCAATAAAATATTTTTTTTAAGTTTTTCGCGATTCTTGAGGTCGAGGAATGGAATTACATACAAATTCCTAAGAAATAGCACACCCTTTGGGAGAAATTTGACAAAAAAGTTTCGTAGAGCGCCATCTCGCTTTGTCTCGTAAATATTGTCTCATTCTGGTTTTTAGGGTTCCGTACCCAAAGGATAAAACGGGACCCTATTACTAAGGCTCCGCTGTCCGTCTGTCCGTCCAACAAACGTGATTTTTTTGCTCGATTTTTGTCGGTTTGTTTGTTTGTTTGGCCACGCACATCTCCTAAACCACTGGACGGATTTAAATGCAGTTTTCACGAATATGCTAAGTTATGACCAGATTGAAGTATAGGCTATGTTTTTTTGCACAAGGGACGGATTAAGATGCATTAAATTGAAAAAAAAAAATGGGAAGAAAAAACGGTTGAAAGTGTATATGAAAATCTAGGAATAGGGGAAGATTGGGTACCTTCGTACACGGGGAACATTCGTACAGTAGCTATACCTAGACAACTATACATGTTAGCGTATTCATCGCTGAGAGCATGCCCCGCGCCCGCATGCACACTCCTCTCGCGGAGCGAGGCAGCAGTGCGGCCGCTGATCACGCGGAAACCAGAGTCCGTCGGTATAGCAGCGCGTGAGCAAAAATTTTACCTCACTTCAGTGTTCTTTTTCTATAGTAATTTTTATTACCATTGAGTAGATGTTTTATGTAGATAGTTAAAATATTAGTATAATCATGTTATGTGCATTAAATTTAAAGTTTTCTATCACATTTTGAACTAAAATATTAATTACGATATTGGTATACATTGGGGAACATTCATACATATAGGTATGGGGTAGATTCGTACTGTACGAAAGTACCCCAAACATGGGGTAGATTCGAACAGTTATTGAATATCAGAGTTATTTTATTTCAGAATCATGCGTAATTACATAAAAAAAGGGGCCAGAAACCAAGAAATCGATGAAGAGGCGATGACAAATGCTAACAAAGAAGATTTGGACAAAAAAAAATCAGTTAGGAAAGCCGCAAAAAAATACCACGTCAAACCATCAACGCTAGAATCTCGCATTGCAAAACCTACTCCAGGCCTACCTCCCATGCAAGCAGATCAACCAGGCCCTAGTGTGAATCTAGGTGATAATAGTGGCCATCATCGCTTACGAAACTCGCCATCCGCCACTGATTTCAACTCCCAGGTCACCCTCTTTACTATCACTAGCTGACGGCAACAATCATGCAGCATCGACATCACTTCTGTAGGATTAATAACACCTGAAACGATACGGCCATTCCCTAAGGTGAACAGAAGTACGATCACTAAACCAAAAAAAAGACGTGAGCTGGGTAAATCAAGAATTTATACTGACACCCCTGAAAAAATAGACTAGAAGATATATACAACATTTAAAAAAAAATAAGAAAGAGGAGCAAGAATGAAAAAATAGAGCAAAAGAAATGAACTGTGCGTTATATTTGATATCACAGGAAGATATAACAGCCAATGAAAACTTTTTTTTTTTGACTGATAGTGAGAAATGAGAGTGAGAATGAAGCATGAGAAAGTTACACTTCTCCCTTCGATAATATGTCTGTAAAATCTGACAATGGTGATGAAATTCTAGTCAAAACGGAGAACATAACAGACAAAACTTTTATATTGGTCAAGTTTGAGAAGAAAAGATCAGTAAAGTATTACGTCGGACAAGTTATTGAAAGATACAGTCCTACAGAGTACAAAGTCTAATTTTTGAAAAAAAGGCAGGAACTTGGAAATTCGTATTTCCAAATACTACAGATGAAGGGACTGTTTATGTATCGGACAACATTTTAATTCTACTGTCACCTCAAACTGCTACAACAGCGAAGACAGCTAGTATCATGAGTTTCCAAAAAGGCTTTTCCGCTTACAATGTCCAGTAGACGATGATTGATTCGTATGTTGTCTTTAAGGTTGTGTAGAAGAAGTATATTAGTATTTAAGTTTTAATTTTTAACGAAAAAGCGTTACTTTTATTTCACGACTGATTGAGTGTAGTAATTTAATTTAAGATGCAAAACTAAGATTGTCATGTATAAAAACAATAAAACTACACTCTTCATAAGATATGGGTTGTTTTTATGCCACTGTACGGAGGTTCCCGAGTATGTATGTAGGTACCCCTTACTAAGTACGAAGGTGCCCCACTCGTGGGGCCATTTCGTACGTTTCCCAGTTTTTTGAAAACTTGCATTTACTTGAATATGCAAAGAGATACAAGCATTAAATTATATTAAAATTATAGCCTAAAATATGAGCTATAGAACCGTATTAAATGTAGTTTGAATAAACAAATACTTTTTTTTTTATTTGGTAAAGAGTAAAAACTGTACGAAGGTTCCCAATCTTCCCCTACGGAGTCGCGGACAACAGGGGCCTTACCCCTAGCTCGAAAAGTTGACCCGCATATGTGTTATTTGTCTAAACTAAACGGTACCATCAACTACCGCTTGGACAAATTGGACATTGGAATTGGACAAATAACACCTATGCGGGTCAACTTTTCGAGCTAGAGGTAAGGCCCCAGCACTAGTTTTTAATAAATCAAACAGTCCGATAGCTTATTAATTTGTAGTAATAGCAGGCGATCTATCGACACATGTGAAATATTAATCGATATCTGACGTGAATCACCAGGCGCAAATAATAAGTAACGGATATCCGTCCCTTCCGTTCCAGACAGGTGCGATGCCACGTATTGTGTAGACAAAAAATTATTGCAAGTAATTGGATAGAAAAAAGAAGGTCACATATCAAGTTGTGTATTTTTATCTTTGTAGAAAGTATGTTTTTATGGAATAATAGGCGTGCATGTGCTTTCAAACTGACAAGTGCCTTTATTACCCAAAAATTTACAATACACCTACACTACAAAACCAGTAAGACCATAGACCGTTGAAGGTCTAAAGACAATCCAAATGCTCAAGCCCGCTATCAGTTGGCAGCGTACCCAGCATGGTGGCATTACCACACTAAATGACAATCCTTATGCATTAAGCTAGAAACACGCTAGCATTTTGATCACAAGTCGCATTAACCAGGTGCTCTAAAAGATTTATGAAAATGAGGTGTGCTTCGGGTCCCGATTTCTCGACCCCAAAAGGGTCAAATGTGTAACCACTGCCGAGGTTAGCATATTTACGCCACTTGTGCTGCTCTGCAGAATCAACCGCCCCACCAGCCCTACCTTGTATCTCAGGACGGTATGCGATGCGATTTGCTAATTAAATAACAATAATGAATATAGACACTAGACAGGCAATCGTTACATCATCATCGTATTAGTCACTCAGGTCGCCTGTAACGTAACGGAAACCAATGCGTTTCCGTTACTGCAGTGGAGTGTGGAGAAATTCCGCTATTACCCACGCAGTGTGCGTAATATTTCTCCTGGGGATATTTGCTAATGCTGCCAGGCACTTTCGGTTTTCTTTTAGGGCAACCAAAGTAGAGACAATATTAATTTCCAATGAAATCAGTACATAAGCAAAATTTTGTGACAATGAATTAAAAAACAACAAATATTTAAAACTAGCCGCCCGCCTCGGCTTCGCACGGGTGTAAGCTCGGCTTTCAGCCTCGCTACAAAATATAATATAGCCTATGTCACCTGGGGATAGTGTAGCTTCCCAACAGGGAAAGAATTTTTTAAATCGGTTTAATAGTTTTTGAGTTTTTTCGTTACAAACATCCAAAAATCTAAAAACTCAAATCTTTCCTCTTTATAATATTATTATATAGTATAGACTAGCTGACCCGACAAATATTGTCCTGGCAAAATTTCATAGAAAAAAAAACCCGATTTCTTCTTAGTCCGGGCAAATTTTTCAATGTTATTTTTCTTTTGAACCACCCTTGTAATGAGACATTCGAAATAAATAAATTTTTATTTGATTCAAATCGGTCAAGCTCTTTATGAGATTTAGCAAGACTACTGTATTTAACGGAATCCTTGAACTTCGACAAACGCAGTCCAATTTTCACAGAAAAAAATTCCCGCTTTTTTTCATTTTCCAGGCAAATTTGTCAATGTTATTTTTCTTTTGAACCCCCCTTGAGACGTTTGAAACAAATAAATTTGTTCACATCAGTCATGCAGTTTATGAGATTTAGCAAGACCTTTTTTTTTTTTTTTTTTTTTAAATCCCTTTTTTTAAAGCAATCTGTCTTTTGAAGACAATAAGCTTTATTTTGAACTGTTGTCTTAAGTGACGCGTCTTTTGCACATTTATCAAGGACCAATGACAATGCAATAATCTAGGGTTATTTAGGTGTTCTTAAATAAATGTTATTACACATAAAAAGAAGAAAAAACCCTGTTCATTACCCCTGCGAAAAGACATGTACTATTTCTCAGATCAAATAAAAATACAGATGGATTACGGCGTACTGCCAGGGTGAAGTCAAAATCGCTTCCAAAACTACGTGTAATTCTCAGTATAAATACACGACTCACGTACACGTACGCATTCAAAACTACGTGAATTTCATACTGAAAACATCAAACTATGCACAAATGTTTAAAAAATTGTCTTCAGTTTTTTTTAAAATGATAAGTACTGGGTGACGAGACTAGCGAAGTCGCTCGCCAAATGGCTCTTCACGCTTGCCCATAACAGCTCAACGCCACTCGGAATTTTGAACTTCAACAGTTCAAAACCCTGGATGGCAATGCACTGCGCTCGTCACCCCGAGATATAAGATGTCAAATCTCTGTGTGCCCTGTAATTTCGCTGGAAACATTGCAGTTTTCGTGGCCGCCGTTATCAATCTGTACATTTTTATTTTATCCGAGGTACTATTGTTTATTTATGTAGTGTGATGCAATACATGTAGAAATTTGAAATTCCAATTTCATAATGTCTCAATTATAATTACAATCAACAAATAATTAAGTTTAAATAAACAAAGTAAGTATAAGTAAACCTTTCACAATCTCGGATCCTTGAAGCAAATGCTTTCAATTCAGTTAATATTTATACAAGAGTTTTAAATGTTTGCTTCAGTTTGGCGAATGTAGGCCACACTTGACAATGTTTGATCAGGCTCGGATAAGGTTACGACATAAGGCCGAACAGAACATCTGATCTTGGGCTATTGTTTTTTTTTTTTTCATTAAAACATATGCCTTGCGTTTGACTTACTCATCCACCACTTTTTGTCCACGATATGAGTGCTGAAGATCAAATGTCCGGGAACTAGGAGTTTCCTCGAACGTAAACTATGCAAGTTTTCACTTACCACGAACAAGCGACGCCTAACTAAAGAAATTCTTAATCTAAGCAGAGTTTTGTAATCTTTTTGTTTCAACAATCCATTTTAATGGGTGAGCTGCCTATCATTAGGCACTCTAGGCACCCCCGAATCGGTGTCGGAACTTTTAGGTGACGCCTTACGTCACTAGTTATCACCTATAGTTTGGTAAAACCTTTTTTGCTCTATCGAGGCAACTTCTAAATATTTCGGCATCCTTTAATAATAATATATGGTTTGGATCTGCCTTTAAACTCGAGCTAGTACCGAAAAAACTCTGCCAAAAACGGCACACACTTACATAATTCTTACTAAACAAACGCACACTTCAATATTGAGCGCACACAACTGCGAACGATGTGATCAAAATGTATACGAATGGACAACCGAGAGGGGGGGGGGGGGTGTAAATGCCAAAGGGGAAACAGTAAATATAACGCTTCCATTTATTTATTTTTTCTGAGTTGGGATGATTTAGGCGACTTCTAGGGTTAGTGAAAACAAGCAATAGTATGGGTTTTTAACATCATGCCTTCCTTTTTTTATTCGTTTCTCTGTGAGGAGTTTGGCGTCGCACTTCTTCTACATTTGCCAGTGTCAAGTATGAAATATTAACAAATTCAATTAAATATCGTTAAACTAGTCATATTCACAGTCAGAGTCAAGCAAATTAAGTCACAGCTATAGATAGCTGCGTGTCTAGACACGCTCATGGTAGAATGTGGGCGAAATACGAGTTTTCGCTACGTAAAAACGCAATTCCATACAAATTTCGAAATTTGTGTGAAATTAGATACGTATTTTACGTAGAGAATATTCGTACTTCGCCCACTGTAGTTATGTTGAAGATATCTGTTTTTTTATTGTAAAATATTCTTAAATAACTGAATTCCTCTGGTTTGAATGTTCTATGCTGTAGTATATGTAAGATGACAGATGTCACGAAGCTCGCACCAAATAAAGCATTAGTAATCTGCAAGCAAGGTCAATACTAATGGCATGCGTTGACATTCAAACGTACATACTTTGCATTGACCAGATTTCCAAAACAGCTGATTTATATTCTGCTTGTCTGACCATGTATTTAGGTTATTTGCCAATTGGCTTAAAAAACATATTTTAATTCAGTACCGTTTCATTCATCGTCATCATCAGCCAGAAGACGTCCACTGCTGAACATAGGCCTCCCCCTTTAACCTCCATACTGAACGACATCCTGCCATCTGCACCCACTGGATGCCCGCGACTCTCACAATGTCGTCGATCCATCTAGTGGGAGGCCTACATACGCTGCGTCTTCCGGTTCGTGGTCTCCACTTAAGGACCATTATTCGAGCGATGTGGCCTACCCATTGCCACTTCAACTTGCAAATTATAGATATGTCGATGACTCTGGTTCTTTGGCGAATATCCACGTTTCGGATTATATCGCGCAAAGAAACCCCGAGCATAGCTCTCTCCATTGCCCGTTGTGTGACTGAGTTTTTCCAAAAGGCCAACAGTTAAGGACCACGTCTCAGTATCATATGTCATCACTGGCAACACACACTGGTCAAAGACCCTTGTCTTTAGGCACTGTTGTATCTTGGACGAGAAGATGTCACGCAATTTCCCGAACGCTGCCCATCCGAGTTGGATTCTTCGTGCGACCTCTTTGCCTAAGTTACCTTTTCATTGAGGCGGGGTAAAGGATGAGCTGTCATGTGGTTATGTCATCATTGGCCAGGTAATACAGGAGGACCTATAGGTATTGCCAGTACCACTATAGGCATTGCCAGCTACGTTAGGAAGTGTCAGATCCAGTGCACACTCGATCAGCTAACATTACCACATCACGGGGACGACGTAATGGCTCCGCACTGTTTACATAATGACAAGGCTTTGTCTACAGCTTGTATTGTTGAAGGTGATTAGGAAATAGGCGGGGCACGGTGAGGTGGACCAATAGATAGGTGTTCTCTAACGTATTCAGTACTCAGAAGATGAAAAACCGGCCAAGTGAGAATTGGGCTCGCGCACTGAGGATACCAATACAAAATACAAAACTTCGCAAAATGACCGAAGCACATTTTTCAAAGTAGACAGTTATTTTATATATATATATATATATATATATATATACTAGTGCTTTTGCCCGCGACTTCGTACGCATAGATTTTCATATAAACTTTCAACCCCTTTCCTCCCATAATCCGGCCCTTGCGCAAATAACATAGTCTATAGTTCAATCTGGTCATAGCTAAGAATATTTGTGAAAACCGAATTTAAATCCGTCCAGTAGTTTAGGATATGTGCGTGAACAAACAAACAAACACAGACAGAAATTCTAAAAAACTGTCTGTGTTTAGCTGCTTAATTTAAGAAGCCCTGTGTATTTTTTTTAAATATATATATCGCAATTACAGAGTTTTTGTCCTTTTTATTATATGTAAAGATAAAAATATATGTGCGCCATATTCTGGATAATAAAAGCATGATGATAACTATATATATAACGATATATGAACTATGATAAAAGTGCCTGTTAACAGAATTCGCGCCAATAATTGCAAATCTCACAATGCTTGACCAAACCCATATGGTGAGTCTGGCTACTACCAGATACCTTTCACTCGCCAATGTTATTTCGTGACTGCAGCCGATTTAAGGGCGCGTTGACCTTGCCCAGTATATAAATCTGTTTATTGTTAATTAGTTGTTGAAATCCGGTTTTCGATTGCCATTTTAATATAGCTCGTTATTTCGTGAAAAATATAAATAGGAACACGTTTGTAATTGGACAAGCTGTTAAAATGACGCCCCAAATCCCAAATCATCATGCATAATTAAATGTATGCTATTTTAACCGACTTCAAAAAAGGCGGAGGTTCTATGTTCCACTGTTTTTTTTGTGTATGTTCAACGATATCTCCGCTAACTGTTGACCGATTTCAAAAAAAATATTATGTTCGGTAGAGTATACTTTCAATTTGGTCCCATTGTCACCAAGTCAGGATCTGATGATGGCATCCCAGGGAAATCGAGGACAACCCTCAAATTTTATAGGCATTTTTAATGAATATATTTTTAGCTACGGAGCATTAAAAGGTTTAACATGTAAAATCTCAGGGTCCAAGCTTTGCTTTGTCACGCATCATTTTGAAGTGGCGTAAGTGTAGCGCTTACCATCACACGACTTACTCATCTCGTAACTCAGTTGCATAAAAAATACTGAAATAAGTTACAAAGGTTTTATAAGCCCATATACGAACAGGATACAATCTGGGTGTCTTCAAATCACGAGTGAATCGGTTTTTCTAGGCAAGCGTGGTCCATCGTAGACCGCATCATCGCTTAACATCAGGCGAGAGATCAAGCCTATTAATACATAAAAAAGGATATATGTATTGTGGCCCCCAGACACAAATATTACTCATACATTTCCATGCGGCGACGCATCTTTTCCGAGGTTTCCTAACATTACTTAACACTATCTTGTATTGTTTCAGACTGAAAATGTGGAGCGTTTTACTAATGGCGGCACTGCTCGCGACCGCGCGTTCCAAACAGATACCGCCTAGCACAGGTAACAAAACCATTAGTAATAAATTAATAATTATGTGTTAAAAAACGCGCTCAACGCGCCTAGAGAAGTTTTCACTTCAAAAACTGCACCTGCCAAGAGTCAATGGCTAAATTAGCTGCCAAAAAGCTTGGTGTTCTCAGTAAGGTGCAGTATTGTGCAGTATTTCAAATCTTCAGCATCATCATTATCGGCCTATCACATCCCCACTACTGGGAGACAGGCCTTCTCTCCGACAGAGATTGATTTTGATTTTATAAAGATCTTTATTTATCATAATTAATTAAATTCTAACAATACAGACACGGTCTTATGTAGATAACAGACAAATATACTTAGGCTACATACACCTCTAACAGTCATTTAATAACTAAAAGTTAAATAATTTTGTTACATTGTAAATATATTACATACAACTAAAGATACGATGCACAATTATGAGTCTTTTGTACCAGACTCATTTTTAAACAATTTTGATGCTATTAAACATTTTATATATTAAAGCATAAAAGTACAGTTAATATCAACGCAATACCCAAGTGTTTAGGTACTAAGATATGTTTATTTTATTTTTATTATATTTTATATATAAGTAATATTGTTTATTGATGCTCATATTACTAAGGAATTATTATAACTGGATTTGCTAGCAACTAAGTCTACCCTCATATTCATTGCACATAATGTTAATTGTTAACGTGTGTGTCCGACAGAGAGGATGGGCCCTAATCGGTCAAGCTGGCCCAGTGTACGTTGGTTGTTTTTGCATTTCACATCTTTGGCAAAAAGCTCGGTGTTCTGAGTAAAGTATTTTTTTTTTTTTTTTTTTTTTTTTTTTTTCTCAACCTATACTGTCCCACTGCTGGGCAAAGGTCTCCCCCATTTCCTTCCATAAATCTCGGTCCTCCGCCGCCTCTTGCCAACCTCTCCGGAATGAGTCAAGATCGTCACGCCAGCGTTTCCTAGGCCTTCCTTGACTGCGTCGTCCATCAGGCACCCACTGTGTGACGATCCTGGCCCATCGGTCGGGGTTCATACGCGCCACATGTCCCGCCCAATCCCATTTCAATCTGGCAGCCTTTTGGCCCACGTCGAACACACCAGTTATGGAGCGCAGTGTGCTATTGCGAACTCTGTCTATTCTTTTAATACCAATCACGCTGCGCTCCATTCCTCTTTGGCAAACCCCGAGTTTGAACTTTTGAGAATCGGTCAGTGACCAGGTCTGAGCACCGTAGGTTAGGACGGGCAAAATACACATGTCGATGAGTCTACGCTTCAGTGATATCGGCAGGTCACCTTTCATCAGCTCTTTCATAGACCAGTAGCTCCTCCAAGCGTTTTCGACGCGGCGCTCAATTTCCTTGTCTTGCCGGTTCTCGAAGGAGACTATCTGGCCTAAGTACACGTACTCATCAACATATTCCAGTACTTGTCCATCTACCTCGACCCTACGTTTCGTGCTGTTGGTCATCAATTTTGTCTTCGACCGATTCATCGCTAGTCCAACCCCGAGGCTTGCTGTGCTGAGTTCTTGTAGCATATTTTGCAGTTCAGGTGCGGTTGACGCAAAGAGGACGATGTCATCTGCAAATCTCAGATTGCTGAGTTTCCTGTTGCCGACATCAATCCCCTTTGTCTGCCACGAGCTCGCCAAGGTCTTAAAAATTTCTTCGAGTGTGCTTGTAAATAATTTGGGAGAGAGCGGGTCTCCCTGTTTGACTCCTTTTTCTATGGAGAATTTAGGACCATGAGTATTAAGCTTAATGTCTGCTGTACTATTGTCGTATATAGTTTTTATGAGATCCAAGTAAGTTTTGTCTATTTCTTGCTGTTCTAGTGCGGAATATATTGCTTTGTGTGTGATACTGTCGAAGGCCTTTGTGTAATCTACGAAAGCTAAATAGAGTGGATTGTTGAATTCGTTGTGTTTTTCGATGATTTGGTTTATTGTGTGTAAATGGTCTATAGTTGAGAAACCAGGGCGGAATCCAGCCTGCTCTGGTGGTTGTTGGCTGTCTAGTTTGCTATCTATGCGTTTCTGGATGATTTTAATAAAAGCTTTATAAAGATGTGACACTAAGCTGATGGGCCTGT
This sequence comes from Agriopis leucophaearia, assembly GCA_949125355.1. Taxonomy (NCBI): domain Eukaryota; kingdom Metazoa; phylum Arthropoda; class Insecta; order Lepidoptera; family Geometridae; genus Agriopis; species Agriopis leucophaearia. The sequence continues at coordinate 4,620,552 of OX421289.1, forward strand.
AATTGTTTATGTCGCTTTTGTCTCCTTTCTTATGGAGAAGTATAATATTTGAATGGCACATTTTTTCTGGAATATTTCCTGATTGGAGGATTGTGTTAAAAAGATTGGTAATATGGGGAAGAAGGATCTGTGATCCTGCTTTTAAAGCTTCTGTTGTTATGCCATCTTCGCCGGGGCTTTTATCATACTTCATACTTTTGAGTGCATTGTGGACTTCAAATCCAGTTATGGAAGGTATGGATTCAGGGCGCGAGTGTTCAATTAGATTATCAGATTTTGATTTTGATGGGTCAGAGTATAAAGATTTGTAGAAGTACGTGCAAATTTCTAATATTTTATGTCGGCTGCCATGTTTGATGCCGGCACTATCTTGTAAGCGGTTGATCCAAGTTTTACCTCTAGATTGACCTTGTTTAGCTGCTCTAAGAGATGATTTTTTTTCTAAAGCTACTTTGACTAGGAAAGTATTGAAATTCCTTATGTCTTGTCTGATGCTGCGTTTAACTTTCTTGTCAATTTTTCTATGTTCTTCTGTTCCTATTTCTAATTGGAGCCTTTCTTCTATTAGTTGGATTGTTTGGGGTGTTAATTTGTTTTTGTGAGGTTTGTCTGGTTTTAATTTTTTGCTGCTACTATGTATTGCGTTTACAATATTTTCGTATTGGGCCTCTACGTCATAAACATTTTCTACTTTTTCAATTTCGAGTCCGCTAAAGTAATTAGACAGTTCTAAAATATATTGGTCAGACTTATTAAATAGTGTTTGTTTGTTGACTGTTTTAAAACGATTTTTGAATAATATTGCTCTCTGGATCTTAAAATCAAAGCTGACTTTTGCTCTGACTGGTCTGTGGTAAAGTAATTTTATTTCACATTTTTCTTTCTCAATAAGCTTGGTGTTCTGAGTAAGGTTATGCAGTATTTCACATCTTATAAAGCTTGGTGTTCTGAATAAGATTATGCAGTACTTCACATCTTATAAAGCTTGGTGTTCTGAATAAGATTATGCAGTACTTCACATCTTATAAAGCTTGGTGTTCTGAGTAAGGTTATGCAGTACTTCACATCTTATAAAGCTTGGTGTTCTGAATAAGGTTATGCAGTACTTCACATCTTATAAAGCTTGGTGATCTGAGTAAGGTTATGCAGTACTTCACATCTTATAAAGCTTGGTGTTCTGAGTAAGGTTATGCGTTATATTAATCTACACTTCTACACTAATATTACAAAGAGGATTTTTTTTTATTTTTGGATATTTGTAACGAATTTCTGAAAAACTACTGGACCGATTTTAAAAATTCTTTCACCATTAGAATGCTACGTTATCCATGAGTAACAAGGGCTATATTTATTACTAGAATGTAAAAAAAACTCCACCCGTGCGAAGCCAGCACGGGCAGCTAGTGGTTAATACAACTAATTAATTGTGACAAATTTTTGCATTCATACAAAAAACACGTAATTGGAAAAATGTAGAAATTGTTGCTAAAAGTCAACAACAATCTTTGCAATATAATATCTCATTAAAGATTCAGTCACGAATGTCACGATACAAAGCAAACGGACAGATCGTACTGCGGTCCCGTGTCGGTAGCATGCACGGGTCAACGGCCGGGTCGTCTACCCGGCTGGACAGACACCTTCGATGTACGGTGACCATGGGCTCTGTGGCTTTTAGACAAATCACACTAATATCATATACGTGAAAGTTTGGATGGATGTTTGTTAGTCAATCACGCAGAAACGGCTGGATGGATTTGGATGAAATTTGGAATATACATTGCTTATGTCCTGGATTAACACATTGGTTACTTTTCATCATCGTTATCATCACTGATTTTCATCACCACGCGGGTGAACCACGGGGTGCAGCTAGTATCATATATGTGAAAGTTTGGATGGATGGATATTTGTTACTCAATCACGCAGAAACGTCTGGATGGATTTGAATGAAATTTGAAATATACATTTCAAATTATGTCCTGGATTAACACATTGGCTACTTTTCATCATCATCATCATCACTGATTTTCATCACCACGCGGGTGAAACCGCGGGGCGCAGCTAGTAGGTAAATATAAAAAATACCCACATTGTGAAACACCAAATGTGTTGCAAAATGGTATCGACTTCACTCAAGTATGACGTTTCACGCAACTGTATAGACAGATATATTTTATTTAAATTTAAATATATTTATTAACCTTAAAATAAATATAAGTGTACAGTTTTGTAATAGTCCCCGCATTAGGGCTAGCCTGTATCGCGGGAGACTGTAGTCGATTACAAAATACTATGAATAAACGAGAACATGGTACTATTTTGATTACTCAATACTCAATATTTTATTGCAAACATATGTAGGTACATGCAGGTCTTAAAGTAGGTACATGTTTATTAGAGTAATACATATGATCCTATTTGGGTATGGCAACACTCGGAACGGAACGATCTATTTAAATTTCGTCAAAACTATCGTTGAAAAATTCGTCCAAACTGTAATAACATTTGGACTGTAAAATTACTTTTAATTCATTTGCGAACCTAACCTCTTTTTCTATATCTTTTAATACATTTGGCAATTTATTAAATATTTTTACGGCCATTGTATTAGGGCCAAAGCTGTGTATTACAAGGTTGGATTTTGATTCGACTAATTTGTGCTTAAATTGTGGCCTAGTACTGCGCGATTTATCAGATACCCTTTTAAAATAATCTGGGAACCTTTTTACAAATTTACTTATTTCCAGTAGGTATATATATTGACACTAGACATAGTATTTTAAATTTAATAAAATAAGACTTATGAAAATGTGGTATATTATGGTCGGGGAATCGATATTAGCTAGAATGCGAATGCATTTTTTTTGGGCAATGAAAAAGTCATTCGCATCCACACTATTTCCCCAGAGTATAACTCCATACCTAAGCCAAGATGCAGAATAAGCGTGGTACGCAGTTAGGGCAGTGCTTAGATCTGTGGCTCGTCTAAGCTCTCTTAGGCCAATACAGAAAAAACTGTATTCTGAGTTCTAAACATTATTATAATACAAAAAAATGCTCCAAAAAAATTATAATTTATTTACATCATTATAATTGAATCATACAAAAGCCCAAACAAATTTATTAAGACGAGCATTCATTGTTCATTGTCACCCTGATTCTTTAGTAACCATGGGTATACCACCCGTTACTGCTATGTTATCTGTGACCCGGGCTTTAGAGCAACTATTATTTATTCTACGCTATCGATACCGTATAAGTTTTTTGTTTGTTTCAAAAAGCTGCCAGAACTGATAACTTGACCTTTGGAGACGGTAGCACAGAAAAGAAAAATACTGGTTGTTGCGACTTTTAAACATAGTGTAGGTACCTAGTTATTGGGGTTATTTGTTTAACGATTGTATATGAGCGACTTAACTCACAAAATAAACTTATTATTCATCATCAGCCAGAAGACGTCCACTGCTGAACATAGGCCTCCCCTTTTAACCTCCACACTGAACGACATCCTGCCATCTGCATCCACTGAATGCCCGCGACTCTCACAATGTCGTCGGTCCATCCAGTGGGAGGCCTACCTACGCTGCGTCTTCCGGTTCGTGGTCTCCACTCAAGAACCTTTCTTCCCCATCGGTAATCAGTTCTTCGAGCGATGTGGCCTGCCCATTGCCACTTCAACTTACAGATTGTAATAGCTATGTCGGTGACTTTGGTTCTTTGGCGAATATCTACGTTTCGGATTTTATCGCGCAAAGAAACTCCGAGCATAGCTCTCTTCATTGCCCGTTGTGTGACTCTGAGTTTTCCAAAAGGCCGGACCACGTCTCAGTACCATAAACTTATTATTATAACACTTGATTTAATGACATTCTCGGGTCTATCCAATGAGGTTTACGCAGTACAATATAACCTCATTGGGTCTATCCCGGATATTTGGTGGGCATTGGTGGTGCCGAAGAAACACCAAGAGGCTTTTAATATAAAAAAATAAAATTATGGAATGTGTATAAAATGTAACTATTCTACAGTATAGGATTAAAAACTGGGCTATTGAGGTGAATAACTTGTGGATAAGAGAACCAGATCTATTGGATGAGAAACGGCACCTGCCTTACCCTGTCTCATCTCAAAATATTATTACTTTTATTATTATGGAAACATTCGATCATGTACATGGCATAGTCAAAGATTAGAACAGGACTAGGTACTGGGGCCCTACGACTGTTTTAAGTGTTTCATTTTAGGTGATTGCAAAAAGTGGCGTGACCACAAACCGTATCTCGACGCATTAAAGCTCGCGTTCGTGTGTTTTCCCGTACTGCGCTGTTTCGACCGTATCTCGGCGCGTTTAGGTTCGCGGTTGCGTCATTTTGCAAACTGCGCGTATTCGGGCCCGTGTTTAGAGTTGCGCGTAAGGCCATAAGGCCAGGCCAGGTGGTGCAAAATAAATACGTTAAAAATAATTCGTATATTTTATTACTATTATAATTTTATTTAATTAAAAAAATCTTTCTGATTTTCTTTGAACTTTTCCGATTTTTCCCTATCTTTAACATTTTATAATATGATGTAAGTACATTATGTACTTAGCATACTGGACCTGGAAGATATCACTTTTAGCGATAAGGCCGCAACTTGTGGCACTAGCTCGTAAGTGTTTTCTATCTGTTTGTATAATTTTTATTTCTGGTGTATACAATAAAGAGTTTCTATCTATCTATCTATCTATCATACTCTCAACTGCTCTCAAACACGTCAAAAAACTTACAATGCCTTTTTCGCAATAAATGTTTTGAATATCGTTATGTTAATAAAATTATTGTAACATAATCTATATATATAAAAGAAAGTCGTGTTAGTTACACTATTTATAACTCAAGAACGGCTGAACCGATTTGGGTGAAAATTGGTGGGGAGGTAGCTTAGAACCAGGAGACGGACATAGGATACTATTTTGTAGCGAGGCCGAAGGCCGAGCTTACACCCGTGCGAAGCCGGGGCGAGCGGCTTGTTATCAATATAAAAAACTGACTTCATAAAAATGACAGAACTGGACCAAATTGAAATGGGACGACACGGGAAGACGGGAAGCACCAGCTTTGAAATAAAAAAAGAATCATCAAAATCGGTTCACCCTGTCGAAAGTTCTAAGGTACCAAACATAAAAAAATAAAAAGTACAGTCGAATTGAGTACCTCCTTTTTGGAAGTCGGTTAAAAATCAAGGTGAACCGAGCAATTTGCGCTATCTCATGTGTAAAACTAAAATCGTCGCGTGATCTCAAACTGTGTTATCGCAACTTTTTTATTACTTTACCTGCAAATTATGGGAAAACATTACCTCACCCGTGAAATAATAAGTGCATTACGGCACTGAATTAAAACGTAGTAACTTAAACATTTTAATGTTATTGTGGACTTTGCTGTCATTGCTTTAGAACTGTTTCTTGTTTTGTTGTTAGTATCAATTATCACAGTTCATAATTATGAAGTAAGAAAGCATCGCGAAGCATGGTCTGTACAAGTATCACCAAGCCATCTCACCAAGTTATATTTACAGTTTAAAAATGATGATCGTATGTTTATAATAGAGAGAAAATAGATATCCGGTAAGTATCTGGTATCCGGCCCATCTGGCTTAAATTTACTGATCGGCCGGATACCGGATAGTAAGCGTGTATTTGTCCGGTTACTGGATTTAAAAAATCATCATCACTATCAGCCAGAAGACGTCCACTGCTGAACATATCCCTCCCTCATTAACCTCCACGCTGAACGACAGCCTGCCATCTGCCACCACCACTGGATCCACTGGATCCCAGCAACTCTCACAATGTCGTCGGTCCGGTAGGAGGTCTATTTACGCTACGTCTTCCGGTTCGTGGTCTCCCATTTAGAACCTTTGTTTCACTGCGGTTATCGGTTCTTCGAGCGATGCGGCCTGCCCATTGCCACTTGTACTTGTAAATTTTAATAGCTATGACTCTGGTTCTTTGGCGAATATCCACGTTCCGGATTCAACGCCCAAAGAAACTCCGATCATAGTTCTCTCCATTGCCCGTTGTGTGACTCTGAGTTTTTCCAAAAGGCTAACAGTTAAGGCCCACGTCGCATTACCATATGTCATCACTGGCAACACACACTGGCCAAATACCCTTTAAAAATGCGAAATATTAATTTAGGTACTTTATTAAATCCACAAAATAAATAATAATCACTGTATTTCTATTTTACAACAAAAATTAAACCACAATAGTACTTTTAATAAAAAAAAAATACTGGGTGACGAGACGAGCAAAGTCGCTCGCCTGATGGCTCTTCACGCTTGCCCATAACAGCTCAATAACCTGAAGTTATCGTGTAATTATTGCAATAAATTATTTAACAAGTAAATGAAACACTCGCTAATATTGCCAACTTCGCTCATGAACGAAAAGAACCGAATTCAAACCCACCCAATCATTCGTGCGCCACCTACGCAAGCTTGCTTGTTACGATGCGCTAATCGGCAATGTTTGGCCAAATATCTGGGTATTCGGCTTCAACGTTGGCCGGATGTTCGGTAACCGGTATCCGGCTAAACAACTATCCGTTTCATCTCTAGTTCATAACAAAGCTAACAGCTTTCTATCGCTAAATTTTAGCTTTTCATATCATGAACAGAGAAGTTGGGTGCACTGTACCATTAAACTGAGGTAATGTGTGTCTAATTGAGTATTAGAAAGCACATAACGGTCCAAAATTCACGGTAGCATAACGTAAATTGTTATTTTTGCATGTTTAATGCGACGGAACGAATATTGTTATTTTATTAACCGTGTTTATTATGTAACACGTTTCATGCCAAAACTAAATTGCAAACGATATGCAAGTAAATGAGAAAATATTCTTCTCTGTCTGTTATGTTTTCCAAGTGACATAACCAATTTACACGCACAAAATGAAATTTCATTTCGAATTCGTTTTCATGATTGAAAACGAATATAGGATGTACTCATTGTCACATAAAAAATCACGAGTGAAGCCGCAGAGTGAGTTTTTTTTGCGTTTGACATGGCGTTTGAATATTACAACAATAATTACTTTATTTTAGTCACGATAAAGATTCATCACCATTTCATCCATAGGACGTCCACTGCTGGGCATAGGCCTCCATCGATCTCCAAAAGGGCCGGTAGGAAGCGGCCTGCATCCAGCGTTTCCCTGCGTTTTTAAGTCGTCTGTCCATCTTGTGACGTCCTACGCTGCGCTTACCAGTCCGTGGTATCCATTCGAGAACCTTTCGGCGCCATCGGCCATCTGTACTGCGTGCTACGAGTATGTGCCCTGCCCACTGCCACTTCAACTTGCTAATCCGGTGGGCTATGTCGGTAACTTTCGTTCGTCTACGGATCTCCTCATTTCTGATTCAATCTTGTAGAGAAACCCCGAGCATAGCCCTCTCTATAGCTCGTTGTGCGTCTTGAGCTTTCTTACATAATAAAGATTACAATGAAACAATTTAATCCACTTGTTCCAAACTATTAAGAAACTGCGTTTCCAGCCAGTTGAAAACACTAAAAGGATAGGCGATAACGCTAGCACATTTGATGTTTTTTTTTAAGATATAAAATGAATGTCTACGTTTGAGAAATGTGCTTCGGTCATTTTAAGACGTTAATATGTCAAAATATTCAGTTTTAATTTTTTATTATGACCAGACTAAATAGGTTTATGCCATTTTTTGTAGTCATAATAAAATATTATATATAAGTATATTTTTATACTTTGAAATATTAACGTCGTAAAACGACCGAAGTAAGTTTTTTAAAAGAAGATAAGTATAGTAATTTTATAATAAAAAAACATCAAAATGTGTGAGAGAGATAGCGGCGCACCATATTTTGGGTCTTAATTTTATTTGATAGCCCCGTTCGCCCAGTTGGTAATGAACCTGCCTTCTGCGCTTGGGGGCGTGGGATCCATTCCCACCTAGGGCAAACTTTCATGTGATTAACGTCTATGTTTGTTCTATATATGGGTGTTAATATTTATTTAAGTATTGTTTAAAGATACATGTATAATTTCATTTCATTTATTCAATAAACACACAAAACATAATACAATAATAAAAATAATAATAATAATACCCCGATTCCATGGGGCTAAATGAGACCCCTGACCCCTGGCTTGCCTTAACCAGCCGTCCAGGGGTGGAAACCGCAAGAGCTAAGAACCTAAGCTCCAGGGTGGAAGTATTAAAGGGCATAACGCCGCGAGTAGCTCTTAGTAAAAGTGCAGCACACCTATCTACACCCTAAGCCACCCACGCCGATGTTGCCCCTCTGGTGCCAAGATACGGCAGCCTTTATGGGGGGCACATAACCTACTTACGTGAAGAATAAACATGTATTTCAAATTTGTTTTTCAGAATTATCAGCCACTACGGTAGCAAGTGTATCGGCGACAGATGACTCGACATGGCCGGCAGAGGTGGCGCCACTGGACACGCTGGTGGTCGCGTGCGAGCGAGACAGCATGCAGGTCACCATTACACTCGCACGCTCCTCGCTCAATCATATTGACAGGTTAGTCATAATCTACACTAATATTATAAAGAGGAAAGATTTGTACCTATTTTTGTATGTTTGTATGTTTGTAATGAATAGGCTCCGAAACTACTGAACCGATTTGAAAAATTCTTTCACTGTTGGGAAGCTACACTATCCCCGGGTGACATAGGCTATATTATATATTGGCCGCGATTCTTGCATGCCTCACTAAACTAAACTTAACTAAAATTATAGTTTAGTCCTGTCAAACGACTTTTCGTATTCTGATGCACCACCCTAAACTAAATTTTAGAGAAATCTCACTTAAATGATTTTAGTTACTCAACCTAGTCAAAAGCTATTCAGACGTTGCCATTTAAGTTCGATTTCGACCTAAAATAAGAAACGTCAAACTAAAATAAGTCGGCACCAAAATAGATGACGATTAAATTTGGTCAGTGCATTTGAGTTTAAAGAAGTGAACAAATATTTTGCTGATATGGAAGAATATGCTATTATAGCTCATATTTATTCATCAGATAGGGAGAGATAAGTAAATAAAGCAAGTAGGTAAAAGGTTTCATCAATTTTTACTGATCTCGGTTTTTTTTCATTAAACTGGTAACCTAAAGAAATCTTGAAATTTAATTTCAGGCATTACCAAGAGAAAATCCTTTTTTGTTTTAAGATAAATAGCAAAATTTTATGTGATTTTATGTATGACGTATGCAATAAAACAAAAACCAACACAATGTTCAGTGTTGCTAGCCCTGTCGTAGAGAAAATTTGCAAACTTTAAAAATAAAGTATAACCTCAGCTAAAATCTACAAATTTTAGCTTAATCTAGTCAAAAATGCTTTTTAGTTAGTAATAAACTGTTAACACAAATAAATAAATATAATCTGACTACAGTAAGTTACTTTCATTTAGTGATCATTTCCGAATATAAGCGATTTTTAAAACTTCAAATGCTCGTACTGTAAAACCTGTATTTTGAACCTAACATATAAATACCCAGATACCACAATTAGGCATTTATTTAGTTATGTATCATCAATATTTGATTTTTAAAATTCGTACAAATACGGATAAATCTGTTTTTATGGCAATGCCGTTTAATTTTTTACTTTTTTTCTACCATAGATTGCTGTTATGCCACAGACAAAAAAATCTCGATTTGTTTCCTATGCGCCCCCTGGTGCCGCGTAGCGCAACTAGCCAACACAATTTAGAGAATCCATTCAGGGCAGAGCAAATTTAGTTAAACGTAAACCGGGAATACGTTTTGACTTATCACGCACTAAAATTCAAAACTTATTTTAGTTAAGTCTAGTTTAGTGAGGCATGCAAGAATCGTGACCACTGTAGCGAGGCCGAAGGCCGAGCTTACACTCGTGCGAAGCCGGGGCGGACGGCTAGTTATCAATATAAAGAATCCGACTTCATTAGAACTGGACAAAATTAAAATTGGACCAAATGGGAAGCACCAGCTTTCAAATAAAATAAGAATCATCAAAATCGATTCACCCAGTCAAAAGTTCTCAGGTAACAAACATTTAAAAAAAAGTCAAATTGATAAACTCCTCCTCTTTGGAAGTCGGTTAAAAAGTCAATTATACATACCAAAATACTTTTTATACTTGATGTAATTTAGAATCAGTTAGAACTTATTCCATTGATGGCTGATTTTGAATTTTTCAATAGTCAGAGACAATAGTCAGTTTTTTTTTTATTTGTTTAAAATAGAACGGCTTTCAAGGCATTTTTATAAGAAATTTGTTGTCGCCACTTGCACCCATATAAATCCCAAGCAACTGTGTTAGCAACTGTGACGCGGAGTTCGACTCGTTGACATAAATAAGAATGTTCAATCACATTTCTGTCACGATATCTTGCGAAAGAGTTTCCTTCTCATTTCCGTTCTATTTACTTCTCTTTTCTGTTGTCAGAGATGATGAAAAATTGCGGAATGAGGGCCGATTCTCAGTACTCAGTTAGAGGTTATTTGTGGAGTAAAACATGTAAATTTATTGATTTGTCAACTATCTGACCGTTTAGCTCCGGATTGAAAAAATCGGCCCTTATAAGCTGTAAATTTTTGGACATTTCTACATTTATTTGATTTGTTAACTACCTTACCGTGGGGGTGATAAGACCTGCACTGACATTTTGCTTGGGGTGTATTGTGCATAATATCTGCCCGTTTAGCTGCAAATTGAAAAATCGGCCCTTATAGAATTAAAACCGAATTTAATGTCAGTTTGTGATATTAATATTTGTCACGCGAGGGGCGCCAACATAACTACGCACGAACATGGACCAATCAAAAGAGAGAAAGCTCAAACTCCCATAGGAACAAACCAAATATCTAATCAATCTAAAAATCTATCTTCTAAAGCAAATTGTCGATTTTCGAATAGGTGTGATAAAAAATATATGTTCTTACTAGCTGCGCCCCGCGGTGTCACCAGCGTGGTGATGAAAATCGGTGATGATGATGATGAAAAGTAGTCTATGTGTTAATCCAGAACATAAGCAATGTATGTTCCAAATTTCATCTAAATCCATCCAGCCGTTTCTGCGTGATTGAGTAACAAACATCCATCCATCTATACATCCTAACTTTCACATATATGATACTAGCTACGCCCCGCGGTTTCACCCGCGTGGTGATGAACATCGGTGATGATGTTGATGCTGAAAAGTAGCCTATGTGTTAATCCAGGGCATAAGCAATGTGTATTCCAAATTTCATCCAAATCCATCCAGCCGTTTCTGCGTGATTGAGTAACAAACATCCATCCATCCACTCATCCAAACTTACACATATATGATACTAGCTGCACCCCGCGGTTTCACCCGCATGATGATGAAACTCGGTGATGATGATATTGAAAAGTCACCTATGTGTTAATCCAGGACATTAGCAATGTACCTATATTCCAAATTTCATCTAAATCCATCCAGCCGTTTTTGCGTAATTGAGTAACAAACATCCATCCATCCATCCATCCATAGTGTGATATTCATTCGTCCATCTCAAGCTCACACGCAGGGCAATCTTCCCAATATTTCTTCGTCTCTTTCGACGTACAAGCTTATTTCAATATCTCTTATATTTGACCCACAGTGACTTGGCAACTTTCAACGGTATAGTGTATCCAGCTGGTCTGGGTAGCAACTCCTCGTGTCTGCGGGAGTACGTGTCCGAGCGAGGAGATCTCCACTATGTCGTGCCTCTTAAGGGCTGCAATACTATGTCTACTGAAAACGTAAGTGTATGATGTCTATTTATATTGAAAACGCGAATTGATTATGTCCATTTCTATGCATCGTTATAGTATGATGTACCTACACTGCAAACGTGACTTGGCAATGATGTCAATTCTAATTCATAATTATACAATGTCTATTCTGAATTATACTATTTCTACTAAAACATAAGGTTACAAAAATGTATTTTCTGCGGGAGTTTTTGCTGCTCTAGAATCTCGCAGAAAATTATTTTTGTAACCTTACGTTTCTGCTTTAGAATCCCGAAGAAAATACATTTTTGTGATTTACTTTTTTAGTTGCTGATTATGTCCATTTCAATGCATTTTACTATTATTTTATTATATGATATAATTTGTGTGTATTTATTCTTCTATACTTATATAATATAATAATATTATAAAGAGGAAAGATTTGATTGTTTGTTTGCATTGAATAGGCTCCGAATCTTCTTGAACCGATTTGAAAAATTCTTTCATTGTTGTGAAGCTACACTATCCCCGGGTGACATAGGCTATATTATACCCGTGCGAAACTGGGCCGGACGACTAGTAGTAAATAATTTAAATGATGCATCTACACTGCAATCCTGTCTTGACCATGATGTCTAGTGCATAATTATACAATGATGTCTATTTCCACTATAAACTTAAGGTTACAAAAATGCATTTTCTGCGTGATTCTAGAGCAGCTGTAAAAGTAAGGTTACAAAAATGCATTTTCTGCGCGATTCTAGAGCAGCTGTAAAAGTAAGGTTACAAAAATGTATTTTCTGCGTGATTCTAGAGCAGCTGTAAAAGTAAGGTTACAAAAATGTATTTTCTGCTTGATTCTAGAGTATCTAAAACGTAGGATTACAAATATGTATATTCTACCGAATTATATAGCAGCTAAAAACGCTAGGTTACAAAAAATGTATCTTCTGTGGGATTCTAGAGCAGCTGAAAAAGTAAGGTTACTAAAATGTATTTTCTGCTGGATTGTAGAGCAGCTAAAAATTTACTAGATGCGTACAGACTATTTTGGCAACTAACATCTTGTGCATTTGCCAGTAATAGTTATTTGGATTTTTCAAGTTTTACTAAATATCGTCAAATCGTCAAACAAGTCGTAGTCACAGTCAGTTTCGAGTGAAGGAAGGCATAGTCAAGTCTAAGTCATACCCTAGTAAAGTGGCGGAGATTTAACTATAGCTTGTGTGAGTTTTGGAAACATCACGAAAATACATGTTTCACCTCATTATTTCACTTATCTACACTCGAGCATGTTAAAGAATAGTTAATAAAAATAAATCCACCATTAATATACATTAACATTCGAAATAACTCAAGTATTAAAAATACACAATGAGGCTACATGGTTTTTTCACGTTGATGTTATTGTTAAGTACTTTTAAGAAAAAAAAAAGTAAAACTATGAATAAAACAAAAATACTGCCACATAAACAAAAGAAAGTTTAATGGTTTCGATCTTTCTAAAAACAAACCAAAAAGGTCAAGATACCAATCCAAATATCACCATATCGTGACTTCACGCTGCTCGAAGCGTTAAATGCATTACACAACGACATGCAACGGGAAACGTGCGTGGGCGCATGTTGAGTTTCGAGCTTTGAATGTTAGATTAGGAAGGAATAAGTGACTACGATATGTATATATATATACATTACAATAGAACTTTAATTTTTGGGTATTTGCTGGTCACTAAAATTAATTATTAATTTTAACACTAAAATTTATATGTTACAGACTAACTAATGTTTACAGACAAAGAAAACACAATTTTTTCGATAGTATTTTCTTCTATGTGGGTGTTAATTTGCTTATCCAATTTATTGAACACATTTCCTATGATTTCAGGCATATTATTAATTTCCTAGGAATCCTGTATAATGACAGTTTACATACATTTCCAATAACATAGAAACAAAAAGCTAAAAACGAATAAAAATAGAACGCATCTGAAAGCTACCATTGTAAAAAGTGTGAATGCAAACATATTTTTTTAATATTTTACCGTAGTAGAATTTACTGTTTTTTTTTTTCGATTTCACAATGTTATGGAATCTGTCAGAGACATTCTTTCAGCTTTTCCCCTATTAGAGCTTTTGCCTTCGTGCGGCTGCACTTTTTTTTCTTTTCTTGCGTTTGACCGCTAATTCGCCTGATGTTAAGCGATGATTCGATGTACGATGGAGCAAACTTGCGAAAAGAAACTGATTCACTTGTAAGATATAAAATCCAACCATCCATGTCGATATTTCGACTTACGCATTGCCCTTCAATGAAAAAAAAACCTCGCGTAATAATAAGATGAGTTAACAGGAAATCTACAATCATCATTTGTGAAGTAAAAACTTCAGTACATTATTCAAATTGGCTCATCACGTTTTACCTAACACCAAAGAAGACGTTTACTAGTTTCTAGATATTCTCAAGGCCAACCAGTTTGCAGACATCTACGTGACTAAGACGAATTATAATTAATATTTTAGTCATAAATTGTTTTATGAGAGCTAATAATGCAATGCGGATGAAAAATGCGTGCTTGTTTCTAAAAAAAACTGCAAAATTATAAATATTTAAGACTAACCAGCTTCCCAAAAAGACAGTTTTATAAATTACAGAAATCACAAAGAAGTGTTACTTTCAAATATTTACTGTGGCTCTTTTGTTAATTCTGTTTGCTGCAAGATTTATATATGTTAGTTTAGGACTTTGTTTGCGTTTGACATGATAACTTTTTTCTATTCCTGTCCACCTTTTTGTGGTAAAAACAGGCGAAAAAACCAAATAGTTTTATAGCTAACATCTATATGCTTACATATAATAAAAACGTAGAGATAAAAATCTGTAATTGCGAAATATAAAAAAAACACAAGCAAATTTTTGTCTATTTATTTCTATGTTTGTTTGCCCACGCACATGTCTTGAACCTCTGGACGGATTTAAATGCGGTTTTCAAGAATATGCTTAGCTATGACCAGATTGAAGTATAGGCTATGTTATTTTGCGCAAGGGATTAAGGAAGGAAAAATGGGTTAAAGTTTATATGAAAATCTACGTGTACGAAGTCGCGGGCAACAGCATTAGTTTGTATTATAACTGGTTGGAAATGACATCTCCTGTAATTGGAAACGCTGAAATGACTAAGTTTATTTAAAATGTTATTCTAAAATTATTATCAATATTGAAAACCGAATTCATAGAAATGCCAGAACTGGACCAAATTGAAATGGGACCACACGGAAAGCACCAGCTTTCAAATAAAATAAGAATCATCAAAATCGGTTCACCCAGTCGAAAGTTCTGAAGTAACAAACATTAAAAAATAAAATATATATAAATATACAGATGAATTGAGAACCTTCTCCTTTTTGGAAGTCGGTTAAAAAGAGACAAAGGGAGAGAGAAACTGTGTGAAAAACGTATTTTCATATATTTCATAGTCTCAAAAAAGATAAAGGGAAAGAGAGAGAAAGAGGAAAACTAAGTGAAAACGCATTTTTCTATTTTGGTTTAAATGTATAGAGAGAAAGTATAATATGAAATCTTTAGTCCGGACGTTTGAACGTTCATTAATAAGATGTATACACCTACTTACACATTTTTTTTCACAAGTTCATGTAAACTAAAATGCTTACATGTGAGCATTTATTGAGGAAACATAAAACCTCCTTGCGTCATGTTACATAAGTAAACATAACACACATGCATGCACAAATGTGAAAAAACAGAAAGGCAACTCAGACGGTGTTCGATTTCACCCTTACATTTTTACATGTATGTATTTTGTTAAAGTGATAGGAAAATGCTATTAGAAGAGAAAACGAAAAAAAGATAGACGTCACGCCACGCCCGGCAGATGTGAAACATGACGGGATAAGAGAGCAAATGACGTCACATCTGTCAAGTCCGTCGGGTTTGCTGCCAAGGGGCGCCAAACGATATTTCAAATAAAAAATACACATCAGTCATAGGACTGCTTAAGCACGTAAGAAGTGAAAACTTAAGTAGTAATTCACCTATTCTACAAGAGATGGCGCTGTTTTAAAATATGTACACGGTACAGCGTGCAAGACGATGATGTAAGTTCTATGATTTTTGTTCACGCACAAACTGCTCAAAGCGCCTAAAACAGTTTTCACTTCAAATAAATAATTATTATTTATTACCTTTTATAGTTTTGATTTTTATGTAATTTACAGAGTACATTGCTAATCACTGCATCATAGATATACTGGACTTGTCATATGTAACGGACATGACTTATTTGAGGGTTAATAATTGTCTACATAAATATAATCAAAGTATCAGGAACTTCGAGGAAAAACTGAATAAATGTTTTTTTAATGCCATAGGTGGCAAACTAGCTAACGGGTCGCCTGATGGTAAGCGATCATCGCCTAGAGATACCTGCAACACAATCACAGATACGTTGCCGATCCTTAAAGTCTCTATTAACAGACCTTTTGAAGAACCCCATGTTATAGTTACTCGGAAACGACGCAGCTAATGCGTAATCACAAATTGCAGGTGTGAGGCAAAAAACAATGCGTAAAATGCACAATGTGCGATTTCCACCGATATGTGGATGAACTTTCACGGTGGCGGCTGGTACGATGATAAAACCGCGATGTCGGCAGATCGAACAGTTCTTCAGAACATTCCCGTTATAAATGCGATAAAAGACACAAAGAGACCCAACGTCTAAGCGCATGTAATTTTTTTTTATCTTAGGTACCTACGTGATTGTTTTCGCATCAAAGTTCAAAAAGTCGTATGCTGGTTTAGCGACCTCTGAAGTTACCCATCTTTATTTCTTTTCTGTGTTACCATCGAAGGCGTATTCATTATCAACTGTAGGTACCCAGTTATGTTTGTTTGTGTTGTAGCAGGTTATGTAACCATTTCCTAAGTTCCGTCTTTTAGAAAAACAAGTTTGGTTAATAGTGACAGATTTAATTAGGAAAATGTGCGAGATCTGCTCTTCAGTTTTTTTATGAGCTGTCAAAATTTAAACAGGCTAATACAGTGTGGGCAGCGTTCCCGAATTTGCCGGAGATCTACTTATGTCCCATCTCCCGACTTATCGTAAGAGGATCACATTCTCCCGATTTAAAAAGTTAGTGTCTGAAACTGCTAAAGTGATGGTTTATAACGGGGGTCACGCGAAAAGATTACTGAACCGAAAGGGGTCCATAGTACCAATCCACAGAAAAGTTTTTTTTTAATTTAAATTAGAACGGTTGTCAAGGCATTTTTGTAAGAAATTTGTTGTAGCCACGTGCACCCATATCAACTGTGTTAGCAACTGTGACGCGGAGTTCGACGCGTTGACATAAATAAGAATGTTCAATCACATATCTGTCACAATAACTGGGGACAGGGTTTCCTTCTAATTTCCGTTCTGTTTACTTCTCATTTTTGTACCCATCATTAGGAACTTATTTTAGTATAGGACCAATATTAATTAAGGAATAAATTAAGACATAATATATAAAACAAGGAAACCATAACTTTATTATTGATTATTTTATAACAGTAATTTAACGAAATCCACTCTCAAAGTTTCCCTGCGAGAGTTATACGAAAAACTACTTATGTAAATTGGAGGTAATAAGTTGATATATACTTACCTATATCACATCACATCATCAGCCAATTAACGTCCACTGTTGGACAAGGCCTCCCTCATAGAGAGGGGGGGGGGTGTTACCATAATCCCCACGCTTGGCAGGCGGCTTGGGGATCGCAGTACGTTCACCGTGTACTATTAGGACGCTGCTGCCCATCCTCCGGTGGTTCTGGTCGCAGTTTTAGGACATACCCGGGTCCATATATCTGTATAGTTTTTCCAAAATGTTAAGTCGCAATTTTCAACAAAAATACAGATCTATTATTACAGAAATTTTACTATCAATAGATTTACTATTTGATAGAATCCAGTTTTCGTTGCTTTTTCGTGAAAGCCTTAATGATATTTCAATAACACGTTTAACTGATGCTGCAGCATCATCTGAATTCTGTAGGATACCCAACTCCTCACCATTTTACAGCGATGGTATCGTGTTCCGGATGTTTTTCATCATAAATAAATGTCGCAGTTTAAAAACTAAAAAAAACACCCTTTATAATCACTAATCTTGAAGACCCTGGTAAGGATAATGGGACAAACTATTTAAATTATTGCATTGTCATCGGTCCTTGATAAGTGTGCAAAATTTCAATTTAATTCAAGGTATTGAATTAGTTGAAAATCAAGTTCAATTCCGTTACATACATACCAACCTAATAAAAACGTGTTAAAAAAACATAAAATATAACTAATAAATAAAAAGCATTTTCTGTTTAAGTTTTATTAGCCAGGGGCCTTACCCCTAGCTCGAAAAGTTGACCCGCATAGGTGTTATTTGTCTAAACGGTACCATCAACTACGAAAAGCGGTAGTTATTTGATAGCCGTCAAGCTTTGCTATTTTCGCGCACACACGCATAGTAAAACGGATTTACGTTCATTCAAGTTAGACGCTTTTAAACGATGCAGCTTAAATGAGTTGATTAATTTTAGGTACCTATCAGGTACCTACTAAAAGTTGGCTCGCAAAAGTGAAGCTAGGGGTAAGGCCCCAGTTCCTCATTGTTGATTAAATTACTAAGTTTTATTTAGCTGCACTGCACTCGTCATCTGGTACATCAGTTTTATTACAATGTAGGTGTTATCTAAAGAGTTTTTATTATTCTTAACAGTCGTTTTTATTACAAAACATATTATCTATTTATTAGTCGAGATGTAAATGTAAACACTGGTATAATAATTGACATTTCGTTTATGGTTGAGTTTACGAAACTTATACATTCATAAAGTGTGTGGGCTTACGCCTACATAGACTCTGAAAGAGTGTTGGACTAATATTTCTGTTATATTTACTTATATATGGTTGTGTCTCAGAAAACATAAATAAATAAAAGCAATGAAGCAGCGTTATACCTAAATTTGCGTTTAGCACTTACATCCTCCTCGGTCGTCCATTTGGTTACATTTTGAACATATCGAATGCAATTGTGTGCCACTCAATATTGAAGTGTGCGTTTGTAGAACTAGTAAGAATATAGTAATTTTTAAACTTTCGCGATTCGAACACATGTTTTCATATTTATCGGGACTTATCGCGCACTATCACGCGGATAGTGCGCGATAAGTCCTAGTAAGAATATGTCAGTGTGTGCGTGTTTACCTCGCCCCCTTTAGTTTTTGGCAGACTTTTCGGTACTAATTCGAATTAAAGGCTGATCCAAACTATATATTATAAAGGGTTGTGTATAAATTCATTGTCTTTAATACAGACCTTATCCGCAACGGATATAACGTCAAACTTTTTTGCAACAGTACAATATAATAGCATAAAAGTCGATTCCTTAGTTATTTTTTTGTCAATTTCTTTGGTAACTTAAAGCTCTATAAACCAACACAAGAGCTGGACCAGCCACATCTAGAGATTTGGAAGTAACTTAAAGATATAATAATTTATATGATGTTGTAAATAAAATCTGTGTACGTTTGCATGTCGATCCATCATGCTGGCAAGGTTATTGCTAAATGGCGCCTGACACGCAAGATTTGTTTGACCGGAAGCAATATATCTCAATATAATGATAGTAAAACGCAAAAATAGTCAAATATGAAGGAATCTATATAAAATTTGTTTTCCTTGACGGATCCCTAGTGAATTTTAGAGTGGCACCATATTTCCACCTTTCTGCGCCTCCCGTATCAGCTAACTGCTATCCCGAACTTCTTTAACAATACGTAGGATCACATATTCAATAATTGACCCTAGGAAAAGAACCCCCTCCCCCTCCCCAGAAAAAAGGTAAATTTATTTTTCTTTCTTTTCTACCGACTTCTAAAAAGGAGAAGGTTCTCAATTCGACTGTATACCTCAGAACTTTTGACTGGGTGAACCGATTTGATTCTTTTTTTAATTTGAAAGCTGGTGCTTCCCTTGTGGTCCCATTTCAATTTGGTCCAGATGCCTTACCCTTAGTTCGAAAAGTTGACCCGCATAGGTGTTATTTGTCTAAACGGTACCATCAACTACGATAAGCGATAGTTGTTTGATAGCCGCCAAGCTTTGTTATTTTCACGCACACACGCATAGTGAAACGGATTTTCGTTCATTCAAGTTAGACGCTTTTAAACGATGCAGCTTAAATGAGTTGGTTAATTTTAGGTACCTATCAGGTACTTTAGTACCAACTTTTAAGTTGGCTCGCAAAAGTGAAGCTAGGGGTAAGGCCCCTGTTCTGACATTTTTATGAAGTTGGGTTTTTATATTGATCATTATATCTTAAGCCATAAATTTAAATAGCAATGATGCCCAACATGCTGATGAGATACGAGCCTCTAAGCTTACATAATCTGGTTTAGATATCGAGGTCGAGATGCTGCAACCTCAGACTCGGATGTTCGCATAATGAATCAGCTTACTTGCTTTATGACCTCCTTGCTGCCTTTTGGGTTTTTGTTTCTTTTTTCATTGGTCTCGTTCTGTTGGAAAAAAGCACCAATCCTTTTTTTTTATTTTACTACTGCCCCATGGATGCTGGGGCAATTTTGCCATCGACACGGAGAGAGACAAAGGCTCAGAAAATAATAATAAATGGAAGCGTTATGCCACATCTTGGTCGTCCATTTGATTACATTCTGAGCACATCATTTGCAGTTGTGCGCCGCTCATTATTAAAGTGGGCGTTTGTAGACCTAGTAAGAATATGTCAGTGTGTGCAATACGTGTTTACCTCGCCCGCTTCAGTTTTTGGCAGACTTTTTTCGATATTAGCTCGAGTTTAAGGGAGATTCAAATTCAAATTATTTATTGACATAAAAACGAACATGCATTTACATTTATGTCACAAGATTAAGTAAAATTAAAATTAATACAGTGCTATTTATACAATGTCAAATATTCAAGTCACAGTAACATAAATTATTCAAAATATTTATTGAAATAAAATTAGAAAATAAAAACTAACATGCATTTACATATATGTCACGAGATTAAATACAATTAAAAATAATAATATTACAGCACTATTTATACAATGTCATTAATCAATAGTAATAATAATAATAATGTCACCAATCAAAAGTTGAGCTATCAGGCTCTTTACCCCTATCCCATTGATCGGTCAGATTTTCACAATATGTCAAAAAATATGCTAGAATGATTTTCCAATTATCAAAAAATATGTCAAAATCAGTGTTGGCGGCAAGTAGCGCATTGAAATGACGGCGGGCGCGAACCAAAGGAGACATAGATCGCGCAACCGTACGACCTTGATTTGCATGAAATAGGTTATGCGGCCGACCTCGCCTATTCGCCGGACCCCATGGGTTATCTGGCACGGACAACATGCATAATAAGTTATGCAGGTGAAGAGAGTCGACTGACCCTCTAAGCACCTTGCAGCAAAAAATCAGCTGGTCCAAAAACCTCCTCACTTCCAACGAGTTATATCCGAGCTGCCCTAGCAGAAACTTTGTCGGGTACATATACGGATAATAGCCATATAGTTTCTTATATAGTGACCTTAGGAAGGCTTTTTGGACTTTCTCAAGTATCTGCGCATAAGTGACGTGATGCGGGTTCCACACACACGCGCTCGACTCAAGCTTGCTTCTAACCAGAGCACTGTATAGGGTTCTTAAGACTTGAGGATTTTCAAAATCTTTGGCATTACGTAGTACAAAACCCAGACGACGGTAAGCCTCTTTAGCCAAATCTGACACGTGATCGTGGAACGTCAAGCCGCGATCGAATGTTACCCCCAGATCTTTAACACAATTTACTCTATTTATAGGCAATTTGTTTAAATCATAATTATATAGAATTGGTTTCTTTTTGCGGTCAAATGTCATAACATTACATTTACTTAGATTAAATTGCATTTTATTTGTCACACTCCATTGGAAAATTTTGTTTATGTCATTCTGTAAACTAAGGCAGTCACTAGGAGATCTGATTTCCAGAAAAAGCTTAAGGTCGTCAGCATATAAAAGACACTTGGCGTTATTCAACACTTTGGGTAGGTCATAAATCATGAAGGAAAAGAGAATAGGGCCTAGAACTGAGCCCTGGCATACGCCCGATCTAGTGTGATAGGGTTCAGATTCATGACATCCATGTCTTACAAATTGGCGCCGATCTCTCATATAGTCGGAGAAAAAATCAAGGAGAGCCGGAGTGAAACCAATGGCCGACAGCTTGCGCAACAGTATATCGTTATCAACTTTGTCAAATGCTTTTTGGAAATCGAAATATATTACGTCGACCTGAAGGCCGCGATCCATCGCATCAGAGATATAGTCAACTAGGGATAACAGGTTTGTATTTACAGAGCGCCCCGACCTAAAACCATGTTGCTCGTCACCTAGCAGCTGGTTTACCTGTCGATATATGCCCTTATGAGATCTAAACTATAGATAATATATCAACGGGTAGAAGTTTTTTTTTGTCCATTACTGGGCATGTATGGCATAGCTTCCAACCGGTCCTTTTGGAAATCGATGGGGGAGGCCTATGTCCAGCAGTGGACGTCCTATGGCTGAAATGATGATGATGCTGATGATGGCATGCCTTTAAAACCATACCACCTCGTCATATGTATTGTACTGTATGAAATGGTTCAGAGGGAAAATAATCCTGGTTGATAACACTACTAACCTCGATCTAGTACTGAAAAAAGTCTGCCAAAAACTGAAGGAGGCGAGGCAAACACGTATTGCACACACTGACATATTCTTGCTAGTTCTACAAACGCACACTTCAATATTGAGTGGCACACAACTGCAAACAATGTGCTCAAAATGTAAACGAATGGACGACCGAGGGAGAGTTAAGGGGAAACTGTAGGTGAAATTATGCTTCCATTTATTTATTTTTTCTGAGGGCCAAGCCGATATCTACCCACAGTTTATGTTTAACCTTGCCTGTACCAGATTAAAAAACAGTTACTACGCCTGTGCACCAACTTAGCTATACAGTTATGTGAGAGTTTGCATCGTGTTTTCTAAACAAATTTGACAGCGACTGGTGAAACATTTTTAGTTCCTTCATTTACCCAGTTCTGTAGATAAGTTAGTCGTGCTCTGCCAGTAGCTTTTAAGTGATTTATCATTGGTCATTCTTATAAATAACTACAATTATGCACGAGATTGAAAAACAAACGTGTGAGATATGCAATCAGAGATCGTAATGTGGACAGTGGAATCTTATTCAAGGTTACTTGCGATTCTCCTGTTTTTCCTGATGTTTTTGGAACGAAGTTCCCTTTCGCGCGTTGCGAAAGGGGGCTAGACGGAAAAAATTAAGACCAAAAGTTGTAACGACACTTTTTGCTATAGTTGTAAGCCGTGCGGCGTGCGCCTGTTTCTCTGTCTGACTCTATCTCTCTCTCTCTCTTTCTCCCCCTCATAGAAAGGAACTTCGTTCCATCCGGGTGTCCCTTGACACCTCTCAAGTTTTTCTTTTGAAGAATCAAAATATTTGGCTTGCCCTTGACCGTCAACTCGCCTGATGTTAAACGATGATGCGGTCTATGATGGCGCACGCTTGCCTAAAAGAAACCGGTTCACTCGTGATTTGAAGACAACCATCAGATTGTAACTTTTGGGAAAACTGTTACATATTTGAGGCGTTTAGGGTTGAGACATTGGGGACCGGGAGCTCACCTCATTTTCAAAAATCTTTCAGAGCGCCTGGTTAACGCGACGCGTGACCAAAATGCTGGCGTGTATGGCTCAACTCAGCATTGCCCTTCAACATGGTACCTAATGCCGCCAGTATGCTGGGTACGCTGCCAACTGACAGTGGGCTTGAGCATTTGGATTACCTTTAGACCTTCAACGGTCTATGGACAGTCTGTTTTTTTTTAGTGTTAGCTTGTATTTTGTTTAATCAAAAAAACTGACTTCATTAGAAATGGGAAGCACCAGCTTTCAAATAAAAAAGTATCATCAAAATCGGTTCACCCAGTCAAAAGTTCTGGGGCCTTACCCCTAGCTTCACTTTTGCGAGCCAACTTTTAGTAGGTACCTGATAGGTGCCTAAAATGAACCAACTCATTTAAGCTGCATCGTTTAAAAGCGTCTAACTTGAATGAACGAAAATCCGTTTTACTATGCGTGTGTGCGTGAAAATAGCAAAGCTTGGCGGCTATCAAATAACTACCGCTTATCGTAGTTGATGGTACCGTTTAGACAAATAACACCTATGCGGGTCAACTTTTTGAGCTAGGCCCCTGAGGCAACAAATATTTAAAATAGATACAAAAACAATCGAATTGATAACCTTCTCCTTTTTGGAAGTCGGTATTTTTTTTTAAATTAAATAAATGAATAAATATCTGTTTTTTTTTACACACATGTTCATCTGACCCCATACTAAGCAAAAACTTGTAATATGGCTGCCAGAGACAATAATTAACAATTAACATTTTAAATGCATTACCCTAGATAATATTATAACAATTTAAAATTAAAACTCAGATAGCAAGAGTCACGTATCTTTCACGGCTACCTACCTGTTGCTAGTTATAGAAAGACAAGTGACCTTTCCGTGTGGCCTTGGAAGGCTGCTCCAATATGGGAGTACTTACCTATTGCATGAGCGAAACCAAAGTGGGTTTCACTATTTTAAGACAGGTTTTTATAAGGAGTTTATGATTTGCAAATTTGTTTGGGTAGAGAACGTAGTTGTCAGAGCTAATAACAACTTGGGTGCGGAATCAATAAGAAAAAAAGGCTTGCACTCTTTTTTTTCTGCCGCGAAATTCGAGTTCTTCCCCCCCCCCCCTCTCTTATGCGTCTTACAGATACGTCGTGCTTATGGATAAATAATAACAACTTGATCGCGCATGAGTCATAATTGGCTTGTGTGTTTTGTAATAGCCACAGTTTTTTTTGTTTAAATTAGAACTGTCAAGGCATTTTTGTAAGAAATTTGTTGTAGCCACTTGCACCCATATAAACCCATAGCAACTGTAACGCAAAGTTCGACGCGTTGACATAAATAAGAATGTTCAATCAAGGTTCTGTCTGTCACAATACCTGGCGACAGATTTTCCTTCTCATTTCCGTTCTATTTACTTCTCGTTGCTGTGATAATAGCCGTAACAGACGTGTAGAACTTGGCTGACGTGTCTGTTACGGCTCTAAGCCACATCGGTTGCGGGGGGGGGGATCGTATGGCGCTTGTGATTGGAGAAAACAGAACTCATTCATTCAATTCGCGCCTAGGATTGGCCCGCTCGAAAAAGATCTTGCTGAAAATTCAGTAGCTTTTCATCACGGCGGGGCACCGGCGGGGTAAAGGATGAGGTGTCAAGTAGTTATATAATTAGCCATTAAAAACCGACTTCACATAAGTAGTACTCGTATAATACGCAATTACGGTTATTTTGATTTAAGATTTGATTTAATCTGACTTTTTAATCAAAATAACCGATTAACCTTACTGAATCGATTTAGGTGAAATTTCTATAGGACCAATTCGAAAGTATATCCTTTGAATTAAAAAAGGATTATCTAAACAAGTTCTATTCATAAATGACAAGGTAACAAACAATAAAATAAATAATACAACCAATCGAATTGAGAACCCCCCTCCTCTTTTAACCCTAGATAGCTAACGTTGCTGAACTCCCCTGATAAACTAACCATTCGACTTTTTGACGATCATTTTTAAATGTTTATTTTATACATTATTATTAATATTTTATTTACTTATATTATAGTCATAGAAAATACGGAATATGAATTAAAGAAAATTTTAAAGAAAAGTAATATATATTTATTTTTTAGTACACATATAGCAATTTTATATGGCACATGTTTTTTTGAGATCAATTAGGAACCTTACATTTTAAACGACTAAATTAGAACTTTTTAAGAAATAAAATGTTTTTTTTTGTAATATTCTAAAAAAGAAAGACATCCTATCACCTATTAAATAAAAATCACTTACATGTTTTTGGCACAAGTTGGGCAAAAATCAACTGTATGTTCACCGCAAATGGGAACTTTACAATTATTACATTGATTCTTTGTCATTCGCCTTTTCTTGTAGGAACACAAACTGCAGCTTTTCCTTTTCTTATTTGAAGCTCCTTCTGGCACAGTAGAACCTCCAGAACTTGATTGCTCCTGAACTTGACCTTGATCTACAGGAACATCTTCTTGAGTCAACAAGCCCAACACGTCTCTGATATTTCTCTTTACTCTTCGGGGCATTGAAGGTGTCACAAGGCGACATTTTAGCCATGGTTCAACAAGTTGTTCGTGTAATTTCTTCATGTAACTTCTTCGTGACATTGGTTTACCCGCAGCTACCAGGACATTATGACAGTATATTATGTAAGAGTTGATATTCGATATATTCAACATGCCATAGAACATACACATAGGCCACCTATTGGTCTTACGGTTGCAGGACATAAATGAACACATCTGATCAAATGTATCCACTCCTCCTTTTGTGGTATTATAATATTCAATCATATTGGGTTTTTTTGTGCTTGGGTTCACCGTTCCTTCTTCATCACATGAAGAAAGCAAATATACCATTTTGCTTGGCTTTGGTTTGAAAGACAGTAGAGTTAGTGGCCCATCATAACAAAACATAGAAGTTCCGACCTGTCTGCTTCGGTTATTCTTCATTTCTTCCGGTATTTCTCTTTTGTTGGCCCGTAAAGTTCCAACTATTGTCAAGTTGTAAGTAAGGTTGTTGTAGCAGTTGTTTAGCTAAAGGAATGGATGTGAACCAATTGTCTGTGGTGACGTTTCTGTTTGAACCATAAATACTCCGTGTTAACTCCTTGACAACATATTCACCTAGAGGAACTCCATCAGTGTTTGTCCCCTTGCCTAAATAAGGTTAAAAAAAAGTTACGCATAAGCTAACCATTCGTCAAAATGACGACCATGCAGTAGGTATCTCAAAAATCAAATTACTTACCAACTGAACGCGACCACCAACCGATGCAGTCAGGCGGGCACTGAGTTGGCGCGAAACCGCGGATGTGTAGGTAAAACAACAAAAGAGGGAGAAAGCAATACTTATCGGATGCTCGTCATTTTGACGAACGTTAGCTTTCTAGGGTTAAAGTCGTTAAAAAAAGGGCCTATATTGAGAGATAGATCCTCTTTTTAACGGAGCGCGCGCGCGCTTTTTTCGGAAGTTTTTTTATTTTTTTATGTTTGTTACCTCAGAACTTTCGACTGGGTGAATCGATTTTGATGATCTTTTTTTTTATATGAAAGCTAGTACTTCCCGTGTCCCATTTCAATTTGGTCCTGTTCTGTCATTTTTATGAAGTCGGTTTTTTGTATTGAGAATTATTATGTATTAAAATATTAGCCTAATTCCACTATCTAAATTTTAAAGCTACCATACCACGTTTAAAAACAACAAAAATTTAATAAATTATTTATCCAACTGATATATTTCCTTCCAAATTTCGTGCTAGCTTCGTGCGCGCCACAGGAAATGGCGTCATGTCCCCTCATTGTTATAGGACCCTTACGCCTTGATGCCTGTCACCCTAACGTGTACCACTTTATAAACATAACATAAGTAATTTACTTTTCACACAACCTGCTCTACAATGTCCAGTTAGTCCAGTTAGTATATGACATGCAAACCAAACCTAAATCTATGCCTAAAGTAAGTAATTAATGCCCTACGGTCTACCCGAACAATAATAATTGTAATAATTAATTAATTAATAATTGTGAATTTTACTATAACCAACTGGTCAATAATATGATTTGAATTTCAAATTTGCCACCTCAACTATAAATTTGTATTAGTTTTTAGGATTCCGTACCCAAATGGTAAAACGGTACCCTAATACTAAGACTTCGCTGTCCGTTTGTCACCAGGCTGTATGTATCTCATGAACCATGATAGTTAGTTGAAATTTTCACAGATGATGTATTTATGTTGCCGCTATAACAACAAATACTAAATAAACAGAATAAAGGAAATATTTAGGAGGGCTCCCATACAACATACGTGATTTTTTTGCTCGACATTGATAACGGCAACAGGTAGACCCTTGAAATATTCACGGAATATTTATTTATACTTATGTTCCCTTAAAAAATTAAAATTTTAATAAAAGAAATATTTAAGGGCTCCCATGCAACAAACGTGTTTTATTTTTTGCCGTTTTTATAGATAATGGTACGGAACCCTTCGTGCACATGTCCGACTGGCACTTGGCCGGTTTTTTCCATAAGTTCTTTTTAGTGCAACCTGCACTAAAAAGAACTTATTCTAAAGTCGAACTGGCCACCACGATTAGGACAGAAAAACCAAACGCGCAAATACTGCAAATCGCTGTGGCGTTAAACAAACATTCATGGGCGTTACTTAAAAACGTTACTTTATTTATAGATATTTATTTATTTAATGTATCAAACATGAATTTTCGCTTTTAGTAAGTTTTTTTTTTTTATGTACTTCTAATAATATATTTGTACATATACTACGAGTATAATAAATACATACTTTCTTTCTAGTAGTAAAGTAAAAGTAAAAGAGCCTTTATTCAACTACCCATTATTATATTATTAATTATATGTTATTTAATTAATATTTAATTCTTATTTTAACATTATTTTAGCTAGATAGTTATTATTTTCATTATTATAAAGCTATGAATGTCATTATTTCGTTTCGTCATTTCTTTATTAAATTATAGTACATGACATTACTTTGTATGCCAATTTATTTAGTCCGGTGTAGATGTCGCCTCTTTGGCGTGTTCCTCCCCCAGTTTTGACCATATTTTCCTGTATCTGTTCTTTCTAGTAGTAGGTAATAAATTTTTATTGTCTCGCAGAAAATGTGAAAAGTAGAGTATTCTCCTCGGGGATAAAGTTGTCTTCATCTTGGGTATGCATGAATCCCGAGTGTAATGAAGGATTAGGTTATTTCTTAGAGATTCGAGGGTTAACTCTAAAAAACTAAGTTGCCACTGGCAGAGGCGGGCCGAACCTACCGCTGATCAGGGGCTCTACGCCTACCTGTCAAAAACGATTCAGTTTTGGTGATTGCGAAAAGTTGCGCGTCCGCAAACCGTATCTCGGCACGTTAAAGTTCACGTTCGCATGATTTTGCAAACTGCGCTAATTCGAGCCCGTGGTTAGAGTTAGCCGTAAGGCCCCTGTATGATCACCTTCTGCATCTGAACCTTGATCTATATAATTATATAAAAATCAATGATGTTGTTTGTCTCGCTAAACTCGAGAATGGCTGGACCGATTTAGCTAATTTTGATTTTGAAATATTTGTGGAAGTTCAGGGAAGGTTTAAACGAGTAAGCGACTGGACCGATTTGGATGAAATTTTGTGTACCTAGGGAGCGGGTCATAGTATCCGAAGGCCGAGCTCTACGCGTAGGTATATAGTATCTAGCGGGTATCAGCTAGTTATCATTAAAATACAAAGACCGAAGACCCGTACGAAGCGCTTTGATTCCACTTTTATTGTGCGTACTGCTAGTCTGTGTAATGCGCTACCTGAATGGGTGTTCCCCGATAGTTACAATCTAGGTGTCTTCAAATCACGAGTGAATCGGTTTCTTCTAGGCAAGCGTGCTCCATCGTAGACTGCATCATTGCTTAACATCAGGCGAGTTAATGGACAAACGCAAGTATACTCCTAAAAAAAAGACCACACCGCTAGTGTAGTGTTTCCCATCAGGTAGACAGGAAGATTGTTTGCCGCTTTCTCATAAAAAATATTTAATTCCAGGATGATGGCACAGTGGAGTACTACAATAACATCATCGTCCAGCCCCACCTGCGACTAGTGACGGGACAGGGGCGCGGGTACCACGTGCGCTGTCGGTACCGCCGCCGTGAGTTGCAGCAGTACCACCTGCTGCGCTCGCGACCAGCCGCGGTCAGACTCACCAACTCGCTTGCTGACTACACGTGAGTATTACCGACACATTTAACTGTACAGTTTTATTAACTACTGGTGGGCAAGTGCAAGCCTATTCTATACATATAATAAAAACGTAGAGATAAAAAATCTGTAATTGCGAGCTATGTCAAAAAAACACACAGGGTGTCTTAAAATAAAGCACCTGAACACGTTAAGACAGTCTTTAGAATGATTGTATGTTTGTTTGCTTGTCTCCTAAACCACTGGACGACCAGGTAGAAGTATCATCATCAGACAGAAAACGTCCACTGCTGAACATAGGCCTCCCCCTTTAACCTCCACACTGAACGACATCCTGCCATCTGCATCCACTGGATGCCCACGACTCTCACAATGTCGTCGGTCCATCTAGTGGAAGGCCTACCTACGCTGCATCTTCCGGTTCGTGGTCTCCAACTCAAGAACCTTTCTTCCCCATCAGTTATCACTTCTTCGAGCGGTGTGGCCTGCCCATTGCCACTTCAATTTGCAAATTTTAATAGCAATGTCGATGACTCTGGTTCTCTGATTCTTTGGCGAATATCTACGTCTAGGCGAATGATATTACCAACTATGGGCCAGCATGGTGGATCAGGTGCCTCTCTCTCTCTCTCTCTCTCTCTCTCTCTCTCTCTCTCTCTCTGTGTGTGAGAGAAGGTCTGTGTCCCGGCCAGCAGTGGAACATGATAGGCTGATAAAGATGATAATGAAATCTGTTATATTTTTTTTTTTTTTCTTTAGTGACGAAGAAGAATACGACGAGGAGTCAGGGTTGCTGCCATCCGTGACTATGAAGATTTTTAAGGGCGACCCCAAGGATAAAAATGTAAGTTTACATTATTTATCATTTCAATTTGTACAAAGCAACCTTTTTATATTCGTTTTCATCAGTAGTGTTTACATACAAGGTAGCATGGAACGGTGGTAATAAGTGGAAAGGAGTTCGAAGCCTGAAATCCAAAAGAAATATCAGGTTTTTCATATTATATTTTGTCGAGTGAGAAATTATCGAGAGTATTAAAAAAAACTTGTTTAATATGACATGTAGAGGATGCTCTCAAGGTTATCCCACAAAATTTCAAGCGAAGCTTCGTAAGTTTCTTAACCACTCCAATCGTATGAATAATTTTGTTCGAGCACCTCAATTGAAATTGGATATATAAATTGACTAGCGATCCACCTCGGCTTCGCACGGGTGTAATTTTTATTATATATATAAATATATATGAACCTTCCGTGAAACATTTTCTAACTGATGGTCAAAACCGCATCCAAATCCGTTCCGTGGTTTAGGAGGAGTTAGCGAATATACAGACAGTCAGATGTGGAAAACGACTTCATTCTTAACCGACTTTCAAAAGGGAGGAGGATCTCAATTAGACTATTTTTTTTATGTTGGTTACCTCAGAACTTTCGACTGGTTGAACCGATTTTGATGATTCTTTTTTTATTTGAAAGTTGGTGCTTCCCGTGTGATCCAATTTGGTCCAGTTCTGACATTTTTATGAAGTCTGTTTTTTATATTGATAATTATATACTACTAGCTGCGCCCCGCGGTTTCACCCGCGTGTTGATGAAAACAGGTGATGATGATGATGAAAAGTAGCCTATGTGTTAATTCAGGATATATGCAATGTATGTTCCAAATTTCATCAAAATCCATTCAGCCGTTTCTGCGTGATTGAGTAACAAACATCCATCCATCCGTACATCCATCCATCCAAACTTTCACATATATGATATTAGTGTAATGTAGAGTTATTTAGTCACCAATTGTGATCTTTCAGGTGGCGTCAAACGTCCGTATCGGCGACACCCTGACTCTGGTGGTGTCTCTCGAGAAGCAAAAGCAGTATGGGATCCTTGTATCGGAGTGTGCGGTCCGAGATGGGCTCGGGTGGGCCGAGCAGAGCCTTATAGCTGACGATGGGTAAACTATGGCTAAACTAAAACTTGGGAAATTCTAAAGAGACAGCTGTATTGAGGTATAGCCAGGTTATATGCAATTGCATCTTCTAAAATCCCATGGATGGCCTGCCTCTGTGCCAGACGGAAAGCATCGGGATCTCCATATGAATGCACTGGCATCCCTCTGGCACCCTGACTTAAGAAACACTCTTGAAAAGTAGTGCCTTGACCAATCCCGCTCCCTACCGTGGTGTGGATTTCCCTGGACTTGATAGGTCCCCTTTTAATCTGTTTTTACAATATGGATACCGAATCTCATGGGCGTATTATAAGGGGCCCTAGCATAATACGAAAAAATCGTGGAATATTGGGCATATGGCACGGATTATTTGTGCCACCAAATATGTGCACGCGCCTCTCGATTATCAACGGGTCCTTGCTGTGACACCGAACGATAGCTATACAAGATAAGCACTTAGAATTCTGCCATTTTCTGCGTGAAGTCCGGATAAAAACTTTGTTGTGCTATGGCAACGCCCATTCCGAAGATGTATTCGGAGCCCCGGCTCCAGGCTCAAATCCTTTCAGCTGTTACGGATTTGAGTGTGGAAAAACATACACGCTTATAATATCAGTGTGATTATTTCATTTTCCAGATGCCCGTTAGACGGTGAGATAATGGGCATGTTCCAGTACGCCAGTGACCGGCAGGAAGCTCACGTCGCGTTCCCGGCGCACAAGTTCCCCTACACCGCGAGCGTCTATTACACGTGTGAGATCAAACTGTGTGACTTGAATCACCCTACTGACTGTGTAAGTATCACGATTTTGTAGAGATTGGGTTAATGGCGCGAACATCACTCCCCGCTCTGAAAGGACACCAAATGCGTTAACTAAGTTTCGTGACTCGGTATCTAGTGAAACAACTAGGCTGTATTTTGTTATAAACAGCGTCTTGCGCGTGCGTCCTGGGGCCTCACCCCTAGCTTCACTTTTGCGAGCAAACTTTTAGTAGGTACCTGATATGTACCTAAAATTAACCAACTTGTTTAAGCTGCATCGTTTAAAAGCGTCTAACTTGAATGAACGATAATCACGCACACACGCATAGTAAAACGGATTTTCGTTCATTCAAGTTAGACGCTTTTAAACGATGCAGCTTAAATGAGTTGGTTAATTTTAGGTACCTATCAGGTACCTACTAAAAGTTGGCTCGCAAAAGTTAAGCTAGGGGTAAGGCCCCTGTAATACATTACAGGTTTGGGGATACAACAGAGCACTATAGTTGAAACTGTCAAAAGTATCTCTGCTGTGCTAGATCCGTATGTGAGAATTATAACGGTATTAAGTGAGAAATTATATTTTAACAGAAAATTATGAGGTCGCCACTATCGCAAATAATTGCCTCACTAAAACATCTCGTAAGGTATCTATAACATTCTTCAGTAGAAAACCAGATGGATTATTAATCTTTAACATAAAAAAAAACACGTAAATTGGTTCACAGGTCTCGGCGCAATCTACGTACATACATAAAAAATAAGAAATAAATACACATCGAATTGAAAACCTTCCTCCTTTTTTGAAGTCTGTTAAAACACAAAATATCACCGCATTACAATTTTTTTGCATTTTCTTCCAACAGTTGACAGATACGTTTTCTTTTCTACACTTTTTTTGGAAAACAGTAAAACAATTTCAGCTAGATGTCGCAGTTTAGATCGCCACACAAATACCAAATATAAAATGCTTGAGTCTCAGAAAAATAAAATGGAAGCGTTATACCTACTTTTTCCCCTCTGGCATTTACACCCCCCTCCCTTGGTCGTCCATTTGATCACATCATTTGCAGCTGTGTGCGCTCAATATTGATCGATTTAATTTGCGTTTGTAGAACTAGTAAGAATATATCAGTGTGTGGAATACGTGTTTACCTCACCACCTACAGTTTTTGGCAGACTTTTTTTCAGTACTATCTCGAGTTTGAATGCAGATCCAAACTATATATTATCGAAGGCTTTAGTGGGCTTTTCTATGTAATGGAGTTATTGGAAATTTTTACAAGATTTTTATGTCTTTGTTCAGGAGCCGTGCGCGCACAAGAACAACCGCGTGCGGCGGCAGTCGGAGGACGAGGGCTCCCCCGCCACGGTAGAGGTGTTCTCCGGACTCTATGTGAACGAAGTGGATTCCCCGGACAATGACGAGGTTACTAGCGAGAAGGTACAAGACGTTTCATTTTCACTAGGCGCTTGGCTTTTTCAATACATTCATCATCATCATCCAGAAGACGTCCACTGCTGAACATAGCCCCCTTTAACCTCCACACTGAACGACATCCTGCCATCTGCAACCACTGGATGCCCGCGACTCTCTCGTCGTCGGTGCATCTAGTGGGAGGCCTACGCTGCGTCTTCCGGTTCGCGGTCTCCACTCAAGAACATTTCTTCCCCATCGTCAGTGGCCCTAGTACGAGCACTTGCGAAAAAGTATTCGTTCCGTAAACGATAGCAAAATGTATGAAAAATTGAACAGCGCCTCTATCGGACGTAAATGGAAACTGAATTTTTCATACATTTGCTATCGTTTACAGAACGAATACTTTTTCGCAAGTTCTCGTACTAGCCCCACTGTATATGTCCTGTGACTTGTTATGAGTGCCTAATAATAAAATAAATACATAAATAAATATTCGTATTTCCCATTGCAGAAGGAAAACGAGATCTGCATAACGCAACGCAACTTCGCCATCGGCATCTGCGTGGCTGGAGTCATCCTCATGATATGCGTCATTGCAGCCATCGCTTTCATCCTCGCTCGACGACGCAACCCCAAGACCTACTCCAGAACCGGCAGCTCGCTCTACAGCGGCCCTTACACTAACACTGGATACTCACACACAAGCTAAAAATGAAAAAACGTGTGACGCCATGAAATTAAAAAGAAATATGGCGGGAAATTGTGTAATTGGCTGATATAAATCGGCGTTCCAATTTTCATTATTTAAGTTTTTGATAATGATTGGTCGAAATAATTGGCTGTCAAATACTTTTTTTTTTGTTACGCTTTTTTTTAGTGTTATTTTTGAATCGCTCGTATGATATTTTCATGTGAAATCATATAAGCGATTCAAAAATCGAGTCAGCCGGGTCACTATAAAGTGTCAACTCGGGTTTTATTGTCGGTCAATGCAGAAAAATGGCGGCAAATGATGTGATTGGCCAAAATAATTCGTCTGTCAATTGTTTTTAGGTGTTAACAGAAAAGTGTATTCGTTCACTGCTTCGGTTTTAGTGACAATGCAATGGGCTTCGTGCCATTAAAAAGGAAATTATTTTATTGGTTTTTATCAACGAAAAATTTACGAATAAAATGTTACTTTTGAATTGCGATGGTGGCCGCGAGTGTATCTTGTGAACTGTGTGAATGTGTCTAACAAATATGACACTGCCAACTAAAAAACATCACAATCAATAAAAATAAACAGGGTTTCTTTTTTTGGAGTGTGTAATTTTCGTGTATTTTTTTTTCATCCGATTTTAAAACAAAAATTTCAAAATATTCTGAAATGGGTCCGCATCGCGCCGCGCTCCCCGCACGTCGCTTATATACCAGACCTTGTCATATTATCAATTCTGTAGCCGAACAAAAATTCCAAAAAAACGTGAAATATTTTTAATAACAATCTAAAAAAAGTAACTCTGTATTGGGAAGAGGTTCCAGGCACTACTAATCATTTATGATATACAAAAATACCTATTCAATTATGGTCGAAAATTAAGTTGTTAAAGGCCTTCCTTGGTACCTTAATATCTACCGAAAAAAAAACTTTTTGTTTTATATTTTTATTAACGGTATGTGAAGCTAGTAGCAAAACAAAATGAAACAAAAAATATATACTTCTTATGTTTCGGCGGGAAAAATTGAAATTTAATTCTTTTAAATAAAATAAATAGCTATTTCCAGTCACACCGCTCGTAAAATATATTCTCCGAAGTCACAAACTTGCAACCTCTTTGGTGTGACCATAGACCCGTTTAATGCTTACTTTTTCACACGATGGTAGTGCCTGAAAACTTCAGAATATTGTAAGAAAATTCCAGTTACTATAGGTAAGTATTTTATTAAAATAAAATAATTTAATAAACGCGTTGTGTTCAAATGCGCAAACGATTCAGTCATATTTTAGTTAGTAGTTCTAGTGATTTACCAGTATGTATTAAGAATATAAAATTAATTCGATTTTGTTGAGGCGAATAGCAAAAAACTATAAATACTTCAAGAAAAAACGTGTCCAAAAGTAACGGCGGGTTTTTTTATGACAACATTAAAATAGTCGATAAAATAATTTGGCCCTCGGTTGGTTTCTTTTGACATGAACCATAGACAAAAATATGGATCACAAAAAACATAGACAATATATTATACCAGCTTAACTTTTACTAATCTCTGCCAGTAAATCCGACATAATTTTCCTAAAGAAATCACACAAATAATAAACATGATTTTGCTATTCACCTCACTATTTTAAAATCATTTATATTTTGTGATAATTATATAAATTCCGTCCTGTATGCATGGTATTTTACATTATTATTTTTAAGTAATATTAACTAAACCTGGTTTGCCTTGCATGACGTAATGAAATAGTGTTACTATCAACAGTTCAACAATTTTGTGATTATGTTGATCTGTATCGTGTAATATGGGGTTTAAAGGCCTGTTACGAGAAATAAAATATATTGTAAAATTGTAGTACTGTATTTTATACAAAACTTTAAAAAACCTAGTCTCAGAATAATCAAAATAGTCATTGGCTGGATGCATCAAATGTGCGTTGCCAAAAAAAAAAGAAACCGTCCCTATTTGAACAGGCCTTTTCACTTTTCATTTCGGGTGGCGGGAAACGCAATAATGTTGATCATTTTTTTTAAAATTAATTTTCGCTTATAATTATATTTCGATTGGAATTGATGCCATATTTTTTAAGTTTTTAATTAAGTTCGGCGCATAGCCTCCGTCCATTTCGGTGCTATTTTTACTCTGGGCTTCTTTTTTTTGCTTATTTTGTGTAATTGTGACAACGAAGAATCGATATCCGTTTCATAACTACCCCATTGGCGTATAGCTTATTGACTAACTTTTTAATAGTTTTTTTTTTTAATTGCAATGGGGTTCTGGAACGATATCGAACAATGTACGAATTTTTAACAAATATACTGACAAAAGAATTGATAGTTGTTTTAATTTATATACCCGTAGGGTGAGAGCAAAGTTACTTAAATGCGTGTCTATTAATCTCTACTGAGTATAAAATAAAGTCGCTTTCCGCGTTTGTCTGTATATCCGCTAACTCCTAAACCACGCAACGGATTTTGATGCGGGTTTCACCATCAGTTAGATAATTTTTCACGGAAGATTTATATATATAACTAGCCACCCGTATCGGCTTCGCACGGGTGATTATTTTTTTAAATATTCTATTACTAGATATTACTAAATATATCCCGTTACTCAGGGATAATATAGCATTCTAATGGTGAAAGATTTTTTTTAAATGGGACCAGGGGCCTTACCCCTAGCTCTATTTTTGCGAGCCAACTTTTGGTAGGTATCTGATAGGTACCTAAAATTAACCAACTTATTTAAGCTGCATCGTTCAAAAGCGTCTAACTTGAATGAACGATAATCACAATCACACGCATAGTAAAACGGATTTTAGTTCATTCAAGTTAGACGCTTTTAAACGATGCAGCTTAAATGAGTTGGTTAATTTTAGGTACCTATCAGGTATCTACCAAAAGTTGGCTCGCAAAAATAGAGCTAGGGGTAAGGCCCCAGTAGTTTTTGAATTAATTCGTTACAAACATACAAATCTTTCCTGTTTATACTATTACTAGCAACCCGCCCTGGCTTCGTACGGGTGTTAGCTCAGCCTTCAGCCCCGCTTCAGAAACACAAAATAAAAGAAACCAAATTTCATCCAAATCGGTGCAGCCGTTTTTAAAGTAGCCTATGTGCTATTCCAGACTATAATATATCTTTGTGCCAAATTTCATCCAGATCCGTTCAGCCGTTCTGGCGTGATTCGAGTTACAAATTTTCATCCATCCATCCAAACTTTCACATTTATATTAGAGAGATTAGTAGATAAAACTTACATCAGTGTGAAACCGGGGCGACTCGCTAGTTAGTATATTCTCTTTACTCTTATTTACTCAGGTAAAATTCTATAATTTAATTTGTTTTTGAACAAGGCTTAAATGGGAATTACTCACGTAAGATTTACCGGTTACTCCGACCATAGTTTGCACCCTCGACCAAAATAAAATGAATGGACGGACCCTAACCATTGAACTTGATTAGTAAAAACGAGTAAAAACCGTCTGACATATACTTCAACACCTAATTATAAAAATGTACAGTATATTTGTTACAAAAAATAGATATCGGTTTTATTTGTGTATTTACACTTCGGTAAAGCATACGAATTCATAATTTTGTCAGATGTTTCGTTATCGCGTAACAATAGACTCGTGTTTCACTTCCTACGGCTAGAGACCGACTGAAACGAAGTGAGCGCTGGCGCTCATTTTGTAATCTTCAAAAATGCGCTTCTACTGGGCCCGTCCATTCATTTCATTTTGGTCGAACCAGTGCAAAGCGAGACGCAGCCGCGCGCGCGCATACACCTTGATAAAGACCGCCGAATGCGGTTGAAACTATAGTCAGAGTAACCGGCCAGGGGCCTTACCCCTAGCTCGAAAAGTTGACCCGCATAGGTGTTATTTGTCTAAACGGTACCATCAACTACGATAAGCGGTAGTTATTTGATAGCCGCCAAACTTGGCTATTTACACGCACACACGCATAGTAAAACGGATTTCCGTTCATTCAAGTTAGACGCTTTTAAACGATGCAGCTTAAATGAGTTGGTTAATTTTAGGTACCTATCAGGTACCTACTAAAAGTTGGCTCGCAAAAGTGAAGCTAGGGGTAAGGCCCCAGTAAAGTAGTATATAAAAAAACCAAAGGATATAGCAACATGTGTATATTTTCAAATAATTTGTGCGGCAGTAACACTTTGAGACTTAAAACTATAATAAATTTATTTATTTATTATTGTTAAAATACACTGGTTAACATAAAATAGATTTCAATTACTTAGAAATAAATTACGATTCTTATTTATCTAATCATTATGATAAAATACAAGTGATCACTACTCAACACTAAAAAAATATCTGATTTGGTTCATATTCTTTCATATCGAAGTTGACTAATAATAAATATATGTAGGCATTTTATTTTTTTATTGCGGGTATTTTGAAAATCGAAAAAAATGAGATGTTATATAAAAATCCTATTTACATATTTGTAAGAACAATAACAAGGAATTATAATCACATAGTAGGAACTCAGATAAAATAAAAAGTTTGTCATTTGTTGAGTAGTGTGATTTAAGACATTGGTCTTATTCAGAACTGCAATTAAATTTTTTTGACACAGGAAAATTCTAAAATAAGTTTTCTTAGAAAGCTCTTCGACAAAAATTGAACTTTAAGGCCTCGACCTTAAATTGGCGGTAAGCTTTTGTCTTCTCTGAAATCCACTAATGTCAAATAGATCAATGTGCATTACGTCAGGTGCGTTCGGATACCCCCTTATTGGCAAAAATTACTGTTTCAAACGTCAATAAAGATCACATGTAGCGTTCGTTATGGGAATGTGTGAGCAAAACTTGCATTTTTAACTGTTTTTGCTCACCGTTCGGATAGGTAAATAAAGTTGATTTTTAGATAAGAAAAAAATAAGGACTCTAAGACTATATACCTACATGTACAAACGTAAATAAAAAGTAGATAAAAATCAATTAAAACAGAGATTGAAAGTCCTCATCAAAACTTTTGCTGAAGAGAACCATAAACCAAAACGTCGTCTGTGTATATTTTTTTTGTTTCTGTGTTTTTTTTCAAAAAGCGCTAAAGCAATTTCGATTAAATTTATAGTTGACCTACCAAACAAAAAAATAATCATCAAAATAAATTCATAATTAGCAGAGTAATCGCGTAACAACCATACAAAAAAAACACATTCGAATTGAGATCCTCCTTTTTTGAAGTCGGTTAAAACAGCTGAAAACGACATCGCAAACTGTCACTTTTGACTCGCGACATGGGTCGTTGCTCAGAAAAAAGGGCAAAGCATAGAAGTAGTGCTAATTTAGCACAAGTGAAAAAAAAAGTGGCAAAAGGTGCAAGATTCTCGAAGCGAACGCGTTACATCAACGTCAATTTTGACAATGCTAAAAATGCTTCCACAGGCTACCCGAACGCACCTTTTGTGATTAGTGCACAGTACATGGAAAAGTTTTTTTTTTTTTTAGTGAATTCTTCTTTAGGCACTTTGAGCATTTTTGAGTGAACAAAAATCATGGAACTCGCGTCATCGTCACGCTGTACCGTGTATTTTAAAACAGCGCCATCTCTTGTAGAATACGTGAATTTTAAGTTTTCACTTCTGACGTGCTGTCCTATGACTGATGTTTTTTTTTTAAAGTTTCGTTGGTATGCAATCTTTTAATCTGTGAATGAATGAACTAGCACAACATTTAAGAAAAGTATACTATTCAAGCCTTGGTGGCGACTAAGCATTTATGGACTCTCATATCTGACAACCCCATTAGCTCAGTTGGTAGTGTACCTGCCTTCTGTGCTTGGGGGCGTGGGTTCACTTCCCACCTAGGACAAACATTTGTGTGATGAGCATTTGTGTTTGTTCTATGTCTGGGTGTTCATATCTATTTAAGTATGTGTTTAAAAATATATATTTGTCTATATCAGTCTCTGGCAGCCATATTACAAGTTTTGCTTAGTTTGGGGTCAGGTGACCGTGTGTGCAATAATGTCCCAGATATTTATTATATGCTGGCCTCGGTTAAGCCTTAGCCCATATTTTCGCTTTGTCCATAAATGCTTTCATTTCAGCCTATGTTCCCACTGTTGGGACTAGGGCCTTCTATCAGAGACATGAGCTGTACTTAAATTTTATTTCAATCCAAAATCCGACCAAGTTTTTTTACCACATTATTTGTGGTAAGTATTTGTCTTAGTAACTTATAAGTAACTTATGAGTAACTCAATCTTCAGTCTTGCTATCACGTCCCTTACTAACGAAATACAAACTCGAATCGATTTAAGGCCCTCTTTCCCCACGTTTTAGATTGTCTAGTTCCATGGTTAGCTTAAAATTTAAAAACTGATATCATATCAAAATATAATGTTTTATCTAGGAAACCATAAAGACCAAAACACGATTAAGGACATTTCACAGGAAAAAATATATGAAAGTTACAATGATTTCTGCTTTGCTCCGTGGTTTTTTTGGATTCATACAAATGCCTATTTACTAAACGATGTATACGATATCTTAATATACAGATTTTATAATTATGGAGAGAACTGTAAAGGTACATTTTACATTACAGCTATACTTCGCGGAATATATGAGAAAAACCTCAAAAATATATGTAGCGAAACGCACGACTGTGTGTAGGCGCTATTATTTTGCTCCACTAAATGCGACTTTAATACAATATATTAAGCCTTATCTTAAAGTGGGAAAACCACAAAAAGCCTTAATTTGTTTAATCACAGGTTTCAGCATAACTATAAATACTTATAATTTCTAGATTGTAGGGCCCGACGCAGACTCGAATTTCAAATTTATTTATTTTACATTTGCTATCTACTACGGTTCTAAAGATACAGCCGTTTAAATGTAGGACAGACGGACGGACAGACAGAGAGACAAACAGCGTAGGCTTAATAGGGTCATGTTTAAACCGTTTGGATACGGACCCTAAAAATGCCAATTCGCCAAATCAGTTGGCCGTGCGCATGTATTTAAACTACCACTAAATTGCTAGCGTTTTAGTAGGTACAAAAAATACACCCTGGATTCTCATACAAGTTGATGCGCGTGCGACGTCATTTTTTCAGTCAGTTTTTTTTTGTCCAACTCATGTAACGTCATAGAAGCCTGCATCGTGCAAAAAAAGTTTCCGCTCAGATTTCTACAAGTTCTAACGAACCAGGACAGTTTTCCTGTAACACCACAATCGGTAGGAATTCCAACTTAGCCCTAGTCACAAGTTCAGAAGGGTAAAGCGTCCTCCATTTGCACGGTCATGAGGGAGTCTTCAGGGTGTATCTCCAGTAG
This sequence comes from Agriopis leucophaearia, assembly GCA_949125355.1. Lineage (NCBI taxonomy): Eukaryota > Metazoa > Arthropoda > Insecta > Lepidoptera > Geometridae > Agriopis > Agriopis leucophaearia. The sequence goes on from OX421289.1 coordinate 4,662,482, forward strand.
GGCTTCGGTGCCGTCGTTGAAGGGAAACGAGACGCTGCCATCTATTACCAACCCTGAAACAATCGTTTGTTTTAATTCTTATACCAATAGATGTCAAACAGGGTTGAAGTGGCAATGGGCAGGCCAAATCGCTCGAAGAACCGACAACCGATGGGGAAGGAAGGTTCTTGAGTGGAGACTACGAACCGGAAGACGCAGCGTAGGTAGGCCTCCCACTAGATGGACCGACGACATTGTGAGAGTCGCGGGCATCCAGTGGATGCAGATGGCAGGTTGACGTTCAGTGTGGAGGTTAAAGGGGAGGCCTATGTTCAGCAGTGGACGTCTTCAGTGGATGATGATGATTATGGTACATTATGATACAACTGTGTTATGTTGGTCATTGTGCGATGGTGGCCAGGCGGTAGCATGTGCGCTTTACAATCAGACGGCATTCAGTTTAATCCTCGGCCCTGCACTAATGACTTATTTAATACTTGCATAAATTATGTTCAGTTTTGTCGGTCAACAACGGAAAACATCGTGAGGAAACCGTTTTGTCCAAGAACTTTAGTTCAAACACATGACATGCACTGGGCCAGCATGGTGAATTGGGAGCTATCCTATCTCTCTGAGAGAAGGCATGTGTCCCAGCTGTGGGAACATGATACACTGATAATGATAATGATGTATGTTTAATAATGGTGGATTATTATTTACAAAGTTTCGTTGATGTGTTCGAGTGTGAATAATTATTATCAATACAAAAAAATCGACTACATAAAAATGTCTAAACTTGAAATTTGAAATTTTTATTTGAAAGCACCAGCTTTCAAATAAAAAAAAAGAATCATCAAAATCGGTTAACCCAGTCGAAAGTTGAGGTAACAAACATAAAAAAAAAAAACACAGATTGATTAACAGAAACAGACAGACAGAAAACGAATTGATAACCTCCTTTTTGGAAGGCGGTTAAAAAGAAACATACCTGCGTCGGTGCAGTGGCTTTTCACCTTGACGGTGTTCGCTTTGTCTCTAACACGCAGACCTCGCGGAACGGGCCAGTCTTCAAAAGTGATGTACTCTCGCACGCTGTACGCTAGATGAGTCGAATCTACAACGGAACAAAATACGATCGAATAAATTAAGACTGTAAAGATCTCGTAGATCTATTCTATATATAAAAAAAAAAAAAAAAAAAAAAAAAATGAACACCACCATGATGTACGTCATTACATTGCATAGGAGAGGCAAGGCACAAGAATTTGGCTAAACGTCATCACAATTATAGGTGCAGACTACATAAGTTTAGAAAAACAAGAGCAAACAATATACAACATAGCAATATGTACAAGAGCAATTTATCAACAAAACAAAACAAAATAACAACAATAAAAATAAAAAAACAACAATGAGATTAAGAAAGTTATACGGTCCTCGGGTCTAGACAAGAACCACTTTCTGTTAGCGTTAACGAGTGCGGAAAGATAGAATTGTATGAAAATGACATTAGCTGTCACGTGATATCTGTCAAGCTAACGTAATTTTTATACGATTTTATCTTTCCGCAGGCGTTAATGCTAAGAGAAAGTAGTTCTTGTCAGGCTACAAGGTTGGCCGAATATCCCGCTATCCGGCTACAAGGTTGGCCGAATAATCCGTTATCCGGCTACAAGGTTGGCCGAATATCCCGTTATCCAACTACAAGGGTGGCCGAATATCCCGTTATCCGGCTGGCCGAATATCCGGTATCCGGCTAAACTGCTATCCGTTTAATCTCTACTCTATTTAGAGGTCTAAGTCCGTGAATCTTCTTTTAAGTCCTGTATTTAATCCCCTTTTAAAGCTTGAAGCACTAACCTGGCGGGAACATGAGCCTCTGGTTGTACATCTCGGCTATTTCTCTGGCGGTCTCCAGTCTGGTGTCAACTTGTACGTTCAGCTCTTCTGATAATATCTTCATTAGCTCTAACACTGAATGGGTACGGAGACAGTTTATACTGTAAAGGAGAGAATATATATTTCACTAGCTGCACACCGCGGTTTCACCCGCGTGGTGATGATTATGAAAAGTAGCATATGTGTTAATCCAGGACATAAGCAATGTATATTCCAAATTTCATCCAAATCCATCCAGCCGTTTCTGCGTGATTGAGTAACAAACATCCGTCCATCCATCCAAACTTTCACATTTATGATATTAGTGGGATTAGTGTGAATATTCTTTCCTCTGTGATGATTTTGGCCACAGAACAATAAAGAGCATAGAATCCGTCACGTGGTTTGCAAAGCGTACAAGGTCACCTGTCAAATAGTATGTAGCCTCTGGAGCCTTTTACAGGTCCCTAGTACATTAAAATAGTGTACAATCCTGCAATTTGCCATCCTGTCAAAAATATATCTGCTTCGTTCTGGTAACAACAATTTTGGCATAATGTATGGCATATTAATTTTTGGTTTAATTCGTTTATGCTAAATTAGCAGTACTTCTATGCTAGTCCATTTCCTTAGATTTTACATCTTAACGAAATTTGGCAGGAAGATAGGGTGACTCGCTCTTATTTTAAGGCTAGGAAAGAGACACAGCATTACCTATTCCCTGAGAGAACTGTTCAAAACTATTAACATTCTGACAATGCCATGTCAATATATTTACGAGTGTATTTTATATGCAAGAAAACACTTGCATAACTTTACTACAAATGGTCTTAATACAAGAAGCAAAGATAAATATTTATTACCAAAGACTCGGCTTGTAAAAATTCAAAAATCGTTCGTCGTTAATTGCATAAATTATTATAATATTCTGCCAAAAACTTTGACATGCCTCAATGAAAGGAATTTTAAAATTAATTTGAAAAAGCTCTTATGTCAGAAAGCTTACTACAAGGTGGACGAATTTATAACAGATAAAAAGGCATGGCGAAATGTAAACATTGACATGGACTTACCTAATTAATTAATATTGTACAGAATGAAATTAAATCCCGCATATATTATTTTTTACTAATTAACTTATTATTTATTGACATTTTACAATTTTACAATAGATTTTAATTTACAAATTTGACATTTTAATTTATTTAATACTTCTTTTAAAGCTATTAAATTTTATTTTATTTCATTCTATAAAGTTTTAGTGCTGTAAATCTACCAAACTGAAGTCTGGTAGGTTTCCAACTCGGAAACTTGGCAACACTTTTGAATTGTATTTGAGTTAATTTAATTATAGATAGTTTTTTGTTATTGACGTTCATAAGTGTACACTAATGTACCCATTTGAAGAAATAAATGAACTGAACTGAACTGAACTGAACTATAAAGTCGTAGACATAATAACATAACAATCGTTATCTCGCTCTTACTTAAAGGCATTAGAAAGAGACAGCATTACCTATAATGCCACGAAGTGCTTCCAGTGCCAGTTGTAACACAAAGCCCTGAACTCTTCGTGTGCGTCCACTTTCCCTTGTCTATTTGGAGCCGGAGTAGAGATACTCGCGACGTCACGCTCTCTCCTATGAACACCTGAAAGAGACAACAATAGTGCAAATGGTACAGTTAATATAGCATAGCGTACTAAGTCGAAAGGAGGTCATTGTACATATCATTATGAACAACTTTAACTTTTTTTTTATTATTAATAGAAATAGGCTCGCGTTTGACCGCCAACTCGCCTGATGTTAACGATGATGCGGTCTACGATGGAGAACGCTTGCCTAGAAGGAAACGATTCACTCGTGATTTGAAGACACCCAGATACTATGGGACCAACCCTGAAATTTGGTAAAAAAATAACTTATAGAAAACGGTCATTGACACTCGACAAAATGTATGAAACAGCAGTTGATAATATATAGTTTGGATCTGCCTTTATATTCGAGCTAGTACTGAAAAATGTCGATATGGCTGCCAGAGACTGATATACATACACATATATTTTTAAATACATACGAGTACTTAAATAGATATTAACACCCAGGCATAGATAAACACAAATGTTCATCACATGAATATTTGTGTGACATGAAGACATGATGACATTTTTTTTTATTACCTGATAAAAAAGCTGATCATCAATAGAGCCTATCAACGAAAACAAAATTTAAATTAGTTCAAAAATAAATAAGTTATAAGTATTTTAATTTCATGCTAGACAGAGAGCGCACTATACTGAGCTATGACGTCAAGCCTCAGGCGCGGCATACAAATGCTATACTAACACAAGCTTTGCGAAAAAGGGATGTAGCATCCCCTCTCTATCCCCACCTAAAACTTTAAACGCTCATATCTCAGAGATCAATCAGCCAATTCAATATATTTTTCAGTATGTGTAATGTATTTAGTTATATTCATCGCTAAGCCTGTTATTTGTAATAAATTAAACATTAGGCCACATGCCTATTGCAGAATTGAAAAAAACGCACGTATACTTATAAAGGTGTGCCATCCCTGACTATAGATTCCTACAGTGCCAATTTAGTGAGATGTGTTACCTCATTTAAAGCTAAGTATGGCAGTATTTTGGCGGAGAGTGTATGGTTGTTGTCTTCTTCTTCTGTGCAACACATGTCGGGAACTCGCGTGTCGTGATTGTCCTGTCTCATCGGCGGGTACCTGAACAAATAATTATATACATTATGAAAATTAAAATAGTTTATTCCAGATTTACATCCATATCAATTAATCTATACTATATAATATTATAAAGAGGTAAGATTTGATTGTTTGTTTGTTTGTTTGCATTGAATAGGCTCCGAAACTACTGAACCGATTTGAAAAATTCTTTCACTGTTAGGACGCTACACTATGCCCGGGTGACATAGGCTATATTATATTTTGAAGCGAGGCCGAAGGCCGGGTTTACACCCGTGCAAAGCCGGGACGGTCGACAGGTCATAAAATAAAATCTTAACAATCTATATATAGTTATATGATTATTTACCGTGGTAAGGTTGTGGAAGGAGCTCCCGATATTTCGGCGCAGTTACATGCACCATGTTCACGGGAAGACTGAAGACTTACCACGGTAAATATCCCGTAAATAATCATATAACGATAGTGAACAACAGTGATAGTTTAAAATAATCTATATAAATATAAATCAATTGATGTTGGTTGTCTTGCTAAAAATCGAGAATGCCTGGACCGATTTGGCTAATTTTGATCTTGAAATATTTGTGGAAGTTCAGGGAAGGCTTAAACGGTGAGTAAACGGCTGGACCGATTTAGATGACATTGTGTTTCTGCAGCGGGTCATAGTAGCGAGGCCGAAGGCCGTGCTCAACGCGTTTGAAGTAGAGTGTATCAGCTAGTAACAAATATTTATATAAATTAAAATTAAGTAATGTAAATAATAATATGTATTTTTTTTTCAAACAAGGTATCTATATCCTTTCAAATAAAATAGATTATTCCTAATCTTTTATATATGGCGGAGTTATGAGATAACCACAGAATTTTGGTGTTACAAGTATAGGCGATGGTAACTGCTTACCATCAAGCACCCCGTCTGCTTGTTTGCCAACTATGGCATAAAAAAAACAATAATAATAATAAAGAGCGTAGAATCCGTCACGTGATTAACAAAGCGTACAAGGCCGTCTGTCAAATAATATGTAGCCTTTTACAGGTCCCTAGTACCTACATTAAAATTATCAATATAAAAAACCGCCTTCTTAATAATGACAGATCTGGACCAATAGGACCACACAGGAAGCACCAACTTTTAAATAAAAAAAGAATTATCAAAAGCGGTTCACTCAGTCGAAAGTTATGTGGTGACAAACATTTAAAAAAAACAGGCAAATTGAGTACCTCCTCCTTTTTGGAACTCGGTAAAAAATAGTGTACAACACTGAAATTTGCCGTCCTGTCAAAAATATATCTGTTTCGTTCTGGTAACAAAACTTTAGGCATATAAGTAAAGAATGTATCACGTTTAATTCGTTTATGCTAAATTAGCACTACTTTTTTTAACTATTTGAAAACTCATTTCTTTTTTTAAGTTTTAAAAGCGTATTCATTGATAAAATGTAATTGCCTTAAAATTAATAATCATCGTGCAAATGTTATCTTAAGCCTAGCACGTCACAATTATTTATTATCGCGTAAAAACAATAGCTCACGTAAGTCGTTAAGTTCAGTATGTGGGCGTGATGTTATATAATATCGTTTATCACTTCCCGCTTAAGGCGAGGTTTTTCCACTTTTAAGAAACGCTTCTTGAAGCTTACTAAGATACACTACAGATGACCATCAGGCACAGACTAGGTAAAGCTACTACGTAGCCCAGACTTGTAGTTACGATTATTTCCAATGGAAACAATTCAGTCAAATACCTGAGGGGTGGGGTGAGGGGTCACTGAATGCTGATTGGCCCATTCAATGTCACTTCAACACGTTGACGAATCGCAGGCTTGGTCAGTACTGACGTGACATTCAATGTCTTTAGTGGGCGTGTCTTTACATCAGATGTTTTCATCTAATGTAGTGGCTGAACATGTTCGCCCTGCATTAAATGTCTAATATGTATGTATATGTATGTTACGCATTATTGGCGTTGTTAAGCAATGGCAACAAAACTGAACACAATTTTAGTACTAAATAAGTGATTGGTGCAGGACCGAGGATAGAACCTGGTGCCGTCAGATTGTAAAGCGCACATGCTACCGCCCCGCCATCGCTCTTAAGGCGCGGTTCGCACGGCCAACTGATTTGGAGAATTAGCATTTTTAGGGTCCGTACCCAAAGGGTAATGTAAACATAACCCTATTGCTAAGCCTACGCTGTTTGTCTGTCTGTCTGTCCGTCCGTCCGTCTGTCCTACATTCAAACGGCTGTATCTTTAGAACCGTGATAGACAGCAAATGTAATAAATAAATTTTAAATTGTCTGCGTCGGGCCTTAGAATCGAGAAACTATAAGTAGTATAAGTATTTATAGAGTTATGCTGAAAACCTGTAATTAGACAAATTAAGGCCTTTTGTGGTTTTCCCACTTTTAAGCAACGCTTGTTATTACAAATGACTATAATGATTAATACATTGTGTTAAAGTCGCATTTAGTGGAGCAAAACATGGCGCGTACACAAGTCGTGCGTTTCGCTACATATATTTTTGAGGTTTTTCTCATATGTTTCGAAAAGTATAGCTGTAATGTAAAATGTACTTTTACAGTTCCCTCCATAATTATGAAATCTGTCTATTAAGATATCATAGTCATCATTTAGTAAATATATACTTTAATGGATCCAAAAAAAAACAGTGAGATACAATGTTACTTTCATATTTTTCTATGGATCGTAATGTCCTTCATAGTGTTTCGATCTTTACAGTTTCCTAGATAAAACATTAGATTTTGATATGACACCGTTTTTATAATTTTTAAGCCAACCATGGAAGTAAATAAACTAAAGCTAGAATGACAAAAAATGGGAAAAGAGGGCCTTAACACTTGACCTGTCAATTATATGAGCTATCTATGCCGCGTATATTCAATGGTTCTACCACTGACTTTTAACTGATAAAAGTGAACTTGCGGTGTCTATTTACGCCCAGAATACTGGGTGAAGAGATTGCGCTCGCGCATTTGATGTTTTTTAGGGTTCCGTACCCATAACCACTAATACTATGACGTCGCTGTGCGTCCGTCTGTCAGTCTGCCCGTCCGTCTGTCACCAGGCTGTATATCATGAACCGTGATAGTTAGATGTATTTCTGTTGCCGCTATAACCACAAATACTAAAAAACAGAATATAATAAATATAAGTTTTTATAGATAATGGTAAGGAACCCTACGTGCGCGAGTCCGACTCGTACTTGGCCGGTTTTTTTTTTTCGTGAATGTCTACGCTATGTTTGAGGGTTTTTTGTACCTCTTTTTTATGCATAAATAGGCTTGCGTTTGACCTCCAACTCGCCTGATGTTAAGCGATGATGCGGTCTACGATGGTACCTGCAATAATGTAGTGTATGCAGGTCGACCGGTGTGATCTTATCTAGTAGTTTGGGCTCCCCGGTGACGGTGGTGCGTATCCGGGACCGCCGCATCCACCTGAACTTGCCCTGGACACACAAAACAATGTTAATAACTATTTTTTTTTTCTTAACCTATACTGTCCCACTGCTGGGCAAAGGTCTCCCCCATTTCCTTCCATAAATCTCGGTCCTCCGCCGCCTCTTGCCAACCTCTCCGGAATGAGTCAAGATCGTCACGCCAGCGTTTTCTAGGCCTTCCTTGACTGCGTCGTCCATCAGGCACCCACTGTGTGACGATCCTGGCCCATCGGTCGGGGTTCATACGCGCCACATGTCCCGCCCAATCCCATTTCAATCTGGCAGCCTTTTGGCCCACGTCAAACACACCAGTTATGGAGCGCAGTGTGCTATTTTTTTTTTTTTTTGCTATTGCGAACTCTGTTTATTCTTTTAATACCAATCACGCTGCGCTCCATTTCTCTTTGGCAAAATACATATTTAAATATCTATTTAAATATCTATTTAAATATGTATTTAAAATATACATGTACGTATATCAGTCTCTGGCTGCCATATTACAAGCTTTACTTAGTTTGGGGTCAGATTACCGTGTGTGCAAAAATGTCCCTGATATATATTTATTTATTTACTGGAAAAATATTTTAATTGGCTGATACATTTCTAAGATACTGGGCCTTACTTAAAAACTTTACTCAAGTTGATCTTTGCCGTCAGCGAGAAGTTGAGAGAGCAATTTTAAGCATATATCAACTTGAGTACCGTTTATGGTGTCCAGTTCAATTTTCGAACAAACCTCTTTGCAATGCCATATGGGAATTTTTTACTTTTCTAACTACTTTGAGTTTTCCACGAGTGTCCACACGAATTTAACGTTCCAAATTCAAATCACTATTCCCTAGGGAGATTCATACAACTTTATATCCCTTAAGAGATAATGCTTTACTTTACGTTGAGGTTGCATGATATGTAATTGGACATTGTCGAGCAGGTGGTGTGAAAAAATAATTGCGTACCTCTTTTAATGCTTGTAGCGCTCCCCTCACGTCGTTGGAGCACCAGTTGGGAAGGCAGAGTCGCCCGACTGATTTATGCGGAGCACTATTGAATCCTATCACTGGTTTGCTGCAATACATACGATAAAGATTCGTTTATTTGTCCAAACATGTGTGCAGGTAAAGAACTTATAACATTTAATGTATCAACATGTTTTTACCACAAAGGGTGTACAAATTCGAGATGGGAGTTGGTTGCTCCTAAGTTATAGTCTAAGAGCTAGCAACGTTTTTGAGAGAGAATTTCAGGTAGGCCAGTTTTTAGATATGCTATCTCTCTCACTCTCCCGGACGTCATACGGGCTATCTGGCTGGCGGTACTGGTTGCCTTCATCAGTGCGCATCCTACCTGTACAGGTAAAATATCGATTTTTCAAATCATTTTAGGAAGTTTTTTTTTATTATTTTTTATTTTTATTGAACTTTTTGCAACATGAATCTATTATTGCCAGACATTTTTATTGTTGTTAAAACTGTGCCAGACGCTAATTTTGAAAAAAAAATAATTTTTTTTTTTAAATATTTCAGTGTGGCTGAAAATTTTATATGATGTTATTTAAGTATCTACAAACCTAAAATTAATTTGCCAAACAATAATTCGATTGTTAAACCTTCAGCCAGACCGATCTAAAATTAAAAAGTGATTGGGCACGTTGGAAGAGTACGGTTGGGCATGTTTAAAATGATTTGAAAAATCGATATTTATACCTGTACAGGTAGGATGCGCACTGATGAACGCAACCACTACCGCCAGCCAGATAGCCCGTATGACGTCCGGGAGAGTGAGAGAGATAGCATATCCAAAAACTGGCCTACCTGAAATGCTTGTTTTCCCGACGTTTCTAGCTCTCGTACCATTATTGCATTTAATTTGAAAATTTTATTATTATTAACACAAATTAGTTTCATTTTACATACAGTAATTAAATTAATAGATAGTTTAATGAAGTCGCATCCCACCGTTTTTAACTGACTTCCAAAAAGGAGGTTATCAATTCGACTGATTGTTTTTTTACCTCAGAACTTTCGACTGGGTGAACCGATTTTGATGATTCTTTTTTTTATTTGAAAGCTGGTGCTTCCAATTTGGTCCAGTTCTGAAATTTTTACTAAGTTGTTTTTTTGTATTGATAATTATTATGACATCAAAAAAAGAGGACGGTTCTATATTCCACTGTATTTTTTTTTAATGTATGTACACGTAATTCTCCGCCAACTGTTGACCGATTAAAAAAAACTGTTGTTCGGTATACTTCCGATTTGGTCCCATTGTCACCAAGTCAGGATCTGATGATGGGATCCCAGGGAAATCGAGGGCTACCCTCAAATTTTATAGGCACGTTTTTCATAAATTTTCTGAAGCTGGTGAACTGATTAAGGGTACCACTCCTCAACGGTTAGAAATTGACAGAAAAATCTTTCAAAACAAGTACTATACTACTATTGTCTCTACTAATCCACACTAATATTATAAAGTAACTCTGTCTGTCTGTTTGCTACATAATCACAGCTGAACGGCTTAACCGATTATGATAAAATTTTGGGAGGTAATATATGTATCATGAGGTCGAACATAGGCTATTTTTTTCTGAAGAAATCGCTGACAAAGTCGCGTTTCAGCTAGTACTATTTTTTATATATACTACTATACGATTACTTTTATGGAGTTTTGGATATAACACGGCAGTGATTGGCTTCTGGTCACAGATTATACATAATGGAAGCATACTCACGTGTTATCTCTCACTCTAGAAGCTGCTAGAAGGAAGGTGCCGTCCCCCCCACACGGGACCACCACGTCGCACCACTTTATCAGTTCTTCCTCGTACGTCAGTCTGACAATAAAACAGTTAATATTAATCCAACGAGCTCCGCAAAGGCTGCACGAATTTGGGTAAAAATTTGATGGAGCTTTTTTTAACCGACTTCTAAAAAGGAGGAGGTTCTCAATTGGACTGTTTTTTTAATGTTTGTTACATCAGAACTTTCGACTGGGTGAAACGATTTTGATGATTCGTTTTTTATTTAAAAGCTGGTGCTTCTCTTGTGGCCCCATTCCAATTTGGTCCAGTTCTTATATTTTTATGAAGTCTGTTTTTATATTGATAATTATTAATGCCATAGGTGCAAACAAGCTAACAGGCCGCCTGATGGTAAGCGATCACCGTCGCCTATGGATACCTGCAACACCAGGGACATCACAGATACGTTACAGACCCTTAGACTCTATTAACAGTGCGTTTGAAGAACCCCATATTATAGTTACTCGGGAATGCCGCAGGAGGGAGCTCATTCTACAAATTGCAGGTCTGAGGCAAAGATCGTGTGTAAAGCAGTGTGTGATTTCCACAGTTCCATGATAAGTGGATGAACTTTCAGGTGGAGGTAGCGAATATATCTTGGAGTGACTCAAATGCTACATTTGGCTGAACATTGGCTTTTTGGCTCAATGCTGCAGCAGCAGCGAGCAGTCGGGTTCGATTCCCGACCGGTTAGTTGATTGGATGATGGATTTCAAATCCAGTTTAGCAATAAAACCTGTTTTCTTCTTAACTGTATTCCGGCGAAATGAGAATCCGACCTAGTGCTAATAAATTTATCATACAGTATGACGCAATATATTCACTGTTATCTGTCAAGGAAACCGCTAGAAACGCCAAATATGTATTAACAATTACTCGGAAGTAATCGCTTATCACTACGCAGAATAATTCGCTAAAACATTTTTTTTTTTTAAACGCTGGATTCAGGTCGCTTCCAACCGGTCCCTTTGGAAATCGATGGGGAGGCCTACGTCCAGCAGTGGACGTCCTATGGCTGAAATGATGATGATGATGATCTGCCACGATCATCAAGATACAATAATACCTATAGTCACGATCGTGACAAAAAAAATGTCCAAACATAAACTCGGCGCACGCTATGAATTGCGCAGGCTTTTTGATTAGTTGTCAGGCAACCGTGATCCGAGTACAACGCCGCGTGATGAAAGTGCTACGATGCAATAGCGGACAAGCGACGTTGAACACTATGCAAGCGACATAACATCTAAATTAGAGTAAATATGGCATAGTGAACTATATAATTGATGTTTAGGTATGTACAACGCTCGGACGTTTTTATTTTAGAGATTGTGACTATAGGTATTGTATCTCGATGGCTACGATTTAATAATATTTAAAAAAAAAACATAGATAAATGTTGATAATTTCAATGCTGAGAAGACAGGGTTTAATCTTTTGTGAATATTCCGTTTCATAAAAACTAAATATGTTGCTATATAGTTTTCTTTTTAGGGTTCCGTAGCCCGACAAGGAACCTTTATAAATTCAATACTCAATACTCAATAATTTATTGCATAATTATTATGAAGTTCACATACAGATGTTAGGTAGCATGTTTAAATTAGGTAATACATAATAATAACCCTGATTGGGTATGGCAATTCGTTCTGTCCGTCCGTCTGTCTATCTGTCCGTCCGTCCGATTTTTTTAAAACCTTCTAACTTCTATAATTATTAAGATAAGTGAATGAAACTTTGCATAATGACAGTTGTAATATAGATCTTAATTTTAAAAGTATAAAAAATATATAATATTGCATTTTAGGGGTGGCTCTGGTACATGTGAAATGGGGATGAATTATTTTTTTCATTCTAACTACTCGTGTAGTATATCGTTGAAAAGGTATTTTAAAATGAAGGTAAGGTTTGATACATCACTTTTTCATAAAGTCTATACTTTGCGAAATATGGCCCCCCAAAGTGGCAAAAAGTTGGTCCCCCTGCATTTCTAAACTATAAGACATAGAAACTTGACTCTTACAATAAAGATAGGTCATATTTAAAACCTTCATTTACAATTATTTCGAACATTATCTGATGATGAATTTTTTAGTAACAGCGATAAAACTAATAAATTCAAAGCGTTCTAGCTCATAGGTCATTGACCTTTTAGTGAAATGGTCTTAACAAATAATGTTTTTCAATCAGTTTTCACCATGTTTAAACCATAAAAAGTATATGCTATGTCGGCGTGGTACATCTCTGAAATTTGGCTAAGTCCACAGAGCTTCGTTCGTTCATATTTTTCCATAACCATAATTTTCTGAACTATGACTACAATTATATGACTTTGATTACGGAACCCTACCATACGCGTGTCTCGACACGCTCTTGGCCATTTTTTATTCTATCCTTTTAAAATAATTTTGACGTCGCAAGTTTGTGCATTTGCCAGTGTCAAGTATTAAAACATTTGCAACTTTAATAAAATATACGATATTATCGTTAAACAACTCATATTCACGGACGGAATTAAAAAAAATGCCACGACGATCGCTCAATTCGTCATAGCACAATGACGCGTAGCATTTAACTAATTTTTATTTTATTTTACCCATCTCACACATATTTTTCAACGTTTCTGTCTTTTTTTCATCAAAAGCCTTCTTCCTTATATTTTTTTGCATTTTAAAGTACTAGTTTTGATTATATCCCATAGGTGGCGCTATTATAAATTTGAAACTTTACCTGTTAGCCATCTCAATGTATGTAAGTATGTCTCGACCTTTCGACCCATAATATATTTTAAGCGTGTTTCCCTTTTTAACCGACTTCAAAAAGGAGGAAGATCGTAATCGACTGTTTTTTTTTTGTTGTGTTTGTTACCTTAGAACTTTCGACAACACATTTCGTGAACAGATTTTGATGATTCTTTTTTATTTGAAAGCTGGTGCTTCCCGTGTGGTCCTATTTCAATTTGGTCCAGTTCTGACATTTTTATGAAGTCGGTTTTTTTATATCGATAATTATTCATCGAAAGCCTTCTTGCTTATATTTTTTTAGCACATTTAGGTATTAGATTTGATTAAATCTAATAGGTGGCGCTATAATAAATTTGATACTTTACCTGTTAGCCATGTAAGTATGCCATCTCGACCTTTCGACCCATAATATATTTTAGCGTGTTTGCCTTTTTTCATCATAATCCTTCTTCCTTATTTAGGTATTAGTTTTGACTAAATCTAATAGGTGGCGCTGGTGTATGGAGCCTGAAGAAACAGCCGCGCATTTGCTGCTGGAGTTCAGCAGCGTGGAAGAACAACGAAACACTATCCTCGGATCACCGAGGACGCTCTGGGAGGCCTGCACAGGCATCAGCGAGCTGCTGGCTTTCCTGGAGGAGACCGGTTGGCTGAACTAGCTGCAGCCGGGTGACGCAAAATGGGCCAATGAATGGCCTATTTGCGGATAACGCCCGCTACACAAGTAACAATAGATGGCGCTATAACCAATGTGCAACTTTACCTGCTAGCCATCTCGACTCTCCGACCCATATTTTTCAGCGTTTCCGCCACCTTTTCCTCGAAAGCCTTCTGTTCCTTGTGATTAGCAAGCATCGCGTCGTAGTCAGAACCTCGCTTCCGGAGTATCCTCTCTAATTCATAATCTCCTATGTTGTTGTGACTGTGTCTGTAACAATAAGTCATTTTTTACAAACAAATTATTATCAACATAAAAAACCGACTTTATAAAAATAACAGAACTGGACCAAATTGAAATGGGACCACACGGGAAGCACCAGCTATCAAATAAAAAAAGAATAATCAAAATCGATTCACCCAGTCGAATGCAGAGGTAACAAACATATTTTAAAAAAACACTCGAATTGAGAATCTCCTCTTTTTTGGAAGGCGGTTAAAAAGAGCGACAAGGCAGGGTGTCAAGCCTGATGTAGGCCTGATGCGTTCGCACCCACCACGCCGCCGTACCATATCTCCCTTGTTTCTCTGATCTGAGTCATTGGTACTAAATAATCAAGAGGAATGTGCGCCGCGTATGACTGGCGAATGTTTGAGTGGCTAAATTGACTGCATTGAACTAGTTTCAGAACAAGCTAAATTAACAATCAACCTTATGAATATTTTATGAAAACTGGGTTACGCGGAAAGGGTGTATTAAATCAAAAGGGGTCATCACAGATTAACATCAGACCTATAGATCTGTGATGGACCCCTTTCCATATCACACTAAACTAATATCATATGTGTGAAAGTTTGGATGGATGGATGGATGGATGCATGGATGGATGTTTGGAATATACATTGCTTATGTCCTGGATTAACACATAGGCTACTTTTTATGAAATCGCGGGGCGCAGTTAGTATCTAATACAGTAGGACAATAAATCATTATAATTTTATCTAATCAAGGGTCAGGCCTATAGCTAGTATCAGTTGGTATTTTCCGCCTCTTGAGTCGCATTAACGGGCTCCAGCAGGATTCTAATAATGTTTGTGTACATTCCTTATCTATCGTTATCTTTAGGAAAACGTGCATCTATATTTACATTTAGGTAAACAGGGGGTAACACAGGTACACAGACCGCAGGTAAACCGAAAGGAGGTAATAGGCATGATGGCTCATATTTTGTTATTACCTCATAAAAAAGCTGATCATCAATAGAGCCTATCAACGAAAACAAAATTTAAATTAGTTCAAAAATAAATAAGTTGTAAGTATTTTAATTTCATGCTAGACGGAGAGCGCACTATACTGAGCTATGACGTCAAGCCTCAGGCACGGCTTACAAATGCTATACTAACACAAGCTTTGCGAAAAAGGGATGGAGCATCCCCTCTCTATCCCCACCTAAAACTTTAAACGCTCATATCTCAGATATTAATCAGCCAATTCAATATATTTTTTCAGTATGTGTAATGTATTTAGTTATATTCATAGCTAGTTATTTCTAATAAATTAAGCAATAGGCAACATGCCTACTGTACTCATTATTATGATCAAGATCATAAGAAAATGTGCATTTATATTTACATTTAGGTAAACAGGGGGTAACACGGGTACACAGATCGGTGGTAAGCCGAAAGGAGGTCACTGTACTCATTATTATGATCAATTTTTACTCAACTGCCCAAGGAGGTTGATGTTTTTCGGGCGTATGTATGATTGTATTTTCTTAATCTATGTACGGGGTATAAGGGAAACGCTCCCTAATACGAAGACTGGTTATAGTGCAGGGTCCTCGAGCTCGAAACAGCGCAGTGCGGAAAATCACGCAAACGTGAAGATACGGTTTGCGGTAGCGCAACTTTTCACAATCACCTAAACAGAATCGCTTAAAACACGTATCCGCAAGGCCTCTGATGATTTCTGATAGGATACAACATATTAACTTTGGAGATTATTCGATATACCGGTTTGTTCACGATGTATTTTTTTTTCGGCGTACGGGCGGCTAGTGGTGTTATGAAGTTAGGGTAATCATGTTAAACAAGATTTTGTAGTGGTAGGACTCTTTTGCAGGGGTCCACCTGGAGAAGTACCACACCTTTGCCAGTTATTCAACCGCCAAGCAGTAGTGTGCAAACACTATTGTGTTCCGGATTGAAGGGCAATGTTTCCAGATAAATTACAGGGCACACAGAGATCTGACATCTTATATCTCGGTGTGACGAGCGCAGTGCATTGCCATCCAGGGTTTTGAATTGTTGAAGTTCAAAATTCTGAGTGGCGTTGAGCTGTTATGGGCAAGCGTGAAGAGCTATCAGGCGAGCGACTTCGCACGTCTCATCACCCGGTATCATAAAAAAAAATTGGCAAATAAATAAATTGAATGACCTCCTTTCGGCTTATTATCACATGTTCGTGTAAACATGTTTATGTATTTGATAAACTATGACGTTGGTTGCAATAACACAATGATCTACATAGCATGATAGATAGTCAACAAACAAACTCGATACGGCTTTTGCCGCATCCACGCATTTGTTGTAAAACAATGACGATTAGCGTTAGGCGTTTGACCTTCAACTCGCCTGATCTTAAGCGATGATGCTGTCTACGATGGAGCACGCTTGCCTAGAAGAAACCGATTCACTCGTGATTTGGAGACACCCAGATTGTAACTACCGGGGAATACCCATAAAACAATCGCTACTATAAAGCATTTTTAAAAGCTTTGACTATATACCTACATAATCCTTTTAGTATGTTTGTGTAGGATAAATCCTGAAACTGAGTTTTAAACCAGTTATCCCTCATAAAAAGGACTAAATCATAGTAGTGCTAATTTAGCATAAACGTTAAAAATGTTACATTCTTTACTCGTATGCCAAAATTGTTGTTACCAGAACGAAGCAGATACGATATATTATTGACAGGACGGCAAATTGCAGGGTTGTACACTATTTTAATGTACTAGGGACCTGTAAAAGGCTACATACTATTTGACAGACGGCCTTGTACGCTTTGTAAACCACGTGACAGATTCTATGCTCTTTATTATTATGTGAGTTATCCCCAACCGATTAAGCTGAAATTTGGCATTGACCCGACGTTAAGCGACGTCATTCTAAATCCAATATGGCTGACTCCCAAAGATGGCAGATCAGTTTTTTTTTTGCGCCCCCATGATATGGGTATCAAATGAAAGGATTTGCTGAGAAAATACGAAAAAATGCGTGTTTATAAAACTTTTTTTTTAGTTATTAATTTTATCATTATTTTGATGTCTATTTCGAAACAATTATGAAGTCGAAAAGTAAAAACTAAAGTGGGGTCCCTATACAACAAACTTTTTAACGTATTTTTTATTTACTCTATGTGAAAACGGTAACACGTACAAGTGTCAAAATTGGCATGATTATAGTCCATCCCCTTTCTACTACAGAACAAGTAGGAAAACGGCCCATTACCACCCATACATTGTGGACTTTCCTTGGATATGTACCAAACGTTTCGATTCTACGTTTCTAATCGACTGCCTCGGTGGCTCAGTTGGTAGTGATCCTACTTTCTGTGCTTGGGGGCGTGGGTTCGATTCCCATCTAGGACAAACATTTGTGTGATGAACATTTGTGTTTGTTCTATGTCTGGGTGTTAATATCTATATAAGTATGTATTTAAAAATATATATGTATGTATATCAGTCTCTGGCAGCCATATTACAAGCTTTGCTTAGTTTGGGGTCAGATGACCATGTGTGCAATAATGTCCCACATATTTATTATTATTAATCCGTACGCCAAGAATTGGAACAACCTGCCGGCTTCCTTGTTTCCTGAGATATAATCTGGGCCTTTTCAAGGCAAGAGTGAATAGGTATCTTCTAAGTCTGCGTGCTTCATCTTCGACCACATCGTCGCTTACCAACAGGCGAGTTGGTGGACAAACGCGGACTTATCCGCGATTAAACAAAAAGAGTATAACAACAATGAATAAATAATGGCCAGGTGTGAGCCGATGACAAATTTCTGTTCACCGCCAAGTTAAACAACGTCGGGTGCGGTCGGTACTTGGACGGGTGACTGCCTGGGCGTGATGTTGTCTCTTTGCACTACTTTCTGTGTTTTGTGGTGGTAGGGAACCCTCAGTGCCCGAGTCCGACTCGCACTTAGCCGGTTTATATGTAGAATATGGTGCTCCATTTTTCACTTTTTGATTTTATTGTTATTTCTTAGATAATCCGCCATAACATTACAACTGGCAAAAATTCAACTGGCTAACTATAACGGTTCAAAAAGTATAGCCGTTAAAGTTAGGGCGGACAGATAGACAGGGTATATAGGCTTAATAATAGGGTCCCAAGGGGCCCTATACACGATACACGGCACTAAAAACGGAGGGACTAAAAACTGACTTACTTCTCATACTCATATCTGGTGACCTTCGACACGATGAGGCACTTGTCCATCTTGAGCTGGGTCAGCTCATCCTGGCAGGTGCTGCCAGTCCGTCTGACGGCGTTTGGAGACAATTCGTTTAGCTCTTTGCTTCGAACACCTGGTGAAAGATTGTAGGTGTCAGATCCGCCTGGTTATTCTATGCATACTTTCTTTCCCCGTAGTCGGGCATATTGTTTTTTATTTTTATTTATTTATTTCATAAGCAAGTATACATAATAGTTTAGACAATAACTATCGAAAAACTAAGATGTTTTTAAACTAGAATGGTCAAAATGGCTAAAAGTGGGAAACGAGGGCCTTAACCCAGAGGCAACCAAATATGACACCAAGGCTACCCACTGACCCACAAAATAGCAAACCCAAAAGCATGTCAAAAGCTACCTTGTCATTTTTTAATGTATTGTGCAATGTAATTTAATTTTTATTGTAACTATGTTTTGTTTTTTATGCTCGTAGCTATTATTTTGACATTTTTGATCTTTTTTAACATGTAAATATAGTTGTTGTAATATGGATATTATTCCGAAATAAATAAATTGATAATAATTTACTCTACTCATCATTAAAGTCAGCAGGTCATTGGTGCTTCATCATGATAAGGAACACCACATGCAAACATACTTAATATTTTCTCTTCTGTGGTTTATCTGCACTTGATATTGCGAAAATGCGATAAGATTGGGGAATACAGACCTATCATAATTGTTGTTAATGGAAATTTCCATGACGTAGTGTTCTGTCCATTTACATAAGGTACAGCGGGGCAATCTCAAATAGTAAAGTAAAGTTTATTTCCAAAAAGGTTTACATGTAAATGTAAAGAATGCCAAGAGTTATTTAAACTATAATACGTAAGCACATTGTATTACCAGTGGACCCCAAACTCGGCTAGGCCGGTCTCTTGGTGGCCCTGGGAAGATTTTACAAAAAAGATCTAAGATAAGAATAAGATTTATTTTATTGCCAAAAACAATGAATGAATAGGTAAGGTAAAAAACAACTTTTTTTTAAAACAGTTGAATTGAGAATCTCCTTCTTTTTGGAAGTCGGTTAAAAACTTTGGCATAAAAGCCATGCGGTCCGCCTGATGGTTATCAGAAACGCCGCATCTGCAATACCAGCGGTGTTGACGGTGCTTTGCCACCCCAGAAAGGTGGCTGATATTGCGAAAGGGCTGAATTAAGAGGGACTTAAATGTTTATCTAAGAGTCTATACATCTGAAGCCATGGGCAAATACTAGTGTATTATATAAAATGATAACATAATATTATTAGTGTTATGAGTGGAATAATTCTTAATGTGTCAGTTAAATATAGATTTATTACACAATCTTTGTGTATGTTACATGTTTATACAACTATCATATCAAGTGGGCATAATAACTAATCTTAATTTTTATACTTTAAAGTCTGTTGACTCGCACAATGGTTATTGACTTTGGTACCAACACTTTTGCATTTATAATACAGAGTTATTGTTTGAGGACTTGCATGTTGTTATTATTTCCTGTATTGATAATGTTATCAGTGCAAATATGCTTAAAGATATGCAAAAACCTTATCAGTTTTCTATTAGAGTCATAGAATGATTATATACTAGTGCTGTTTCCCGCGACTTCGTACGCGTAGATTTTCGTATAAACTTTCAACGCTTTAATTCCTCCCTTAATCCGGCCCTTACGCAAAATAACATAGCCTATACTTCAATTTGGTCATAGCTAAGCAAATTCGTGTAAACCGAATTTAAATCCGTCTAGTGGTTTAGGAGATGTGCGTGGACAAACAAACTAACACAAAAATTATAAAAACTGTGTTAACGTGTTCAGCTCTGCTTATTTTAAGACGCCCTGTGTGTTTTTTGTTTTTATATCTCGCAATTACAGATTTCGTTTTTATTAAATAAATAAATATCTGGGACATTATTGCACACATAGTCATCTGACCCCAAACTAAGCAAAGCTTGTAATATGGCTGCCAGAGACTGATATACATACATATATATTTTTAAATACATACTTAAATAGATATATATTATATTATACTAGCCGTCCGCCCCGGCTTCGCACGAGTGTAAGCTCGGCCTTCGGCCTCGCTACAAAATATAATATAGTCTATGTCACCCGGGGATAGTGTAGCTTCCCAACAGTGAAAGAATTTTTCAAATCGGTTCAGTAGTTTCGGAGCCTATTCATTACAAACATACAAACATACAAAAATAGGTACAAATCTTTCCTCTTTATAATATTAGTGTAGATGTATAGATTGCCTTATATCTCTGATGTTGTTATTAAAATAATACAAAATGTTTTTCAGTTAGGTATGTTCACTGTCCACATACATATTCATGCAAAGTACAAATATAAGCCATATCTTTCAAGTTTAAAACTGCATATAAGCACATTTTCTCATTGCAAAAAAAGTCTGAATGTAATGATGAAGATGTGTATATAATCTATCGATACAAAAGGCGATGAATGTATATATATGTCCAGCCATTTCGGTGTCTATAGGGATATGGAAACGAATACGGCTGGACCGATTATGAAGACTATTTCAGGCAATTTTCAGATTAGCCGAGCGAGTGATCCTGTTAAGTTTGGCAGCAATCGTCTTAACAGTTTTTTTTTTGTGTATTAATGTTTACCCTACAAAAAACGAACAAGAATTGAAGTTATTGAGCATTGTAAGTAGTAAGCCATTGACATACTCATCACATTATAGAAAAAAAAAACTATTAAAAAGGAGGTAGTTGTCACTACCAAGAAGGTTGCTTTAAGGAGGTATATGATGCGGGTGAAATCGCAGGGCGCAGCCAGTCACAAATAAAACCATAAGCTTGTTTTAGATCGCTTACGATCAGGTGAGTTGTGGTCAAAATCTAACCCATTTCAACATAAAAAAAGAAGATAACTTATAAAAAAAAAACATTAAGTAATCGCACTCCAAGCTTTGTCTATGATATCTTTTCTTGAGTATTCTGTTATTATAAAAACGTGGATACTTAATGTTTAATAAATATGAACAAAATTGACTATGTATATACTACTAGCCGTCCGCCCCGGCTTCGCACGAGTGTAAGCTCGGCCTTCGGCCTCGCTACAAAATATAATACAGCCTATGTCACCCGGGGATAGTGTAGCTTCCCAACAGTGAAAGAATTTTTCAAATCGGTTCAGTAGTTTCGGAGCCTATTCATTACAAACATACAAAAATAGGTACAAATCTTTCCTCTTTATAATATTAGTGTAGATTAAAAAGAATGTTATGCCTTTGCATCTTCCGAGTCGTCCTTCAATCATGTGAGGTTGAAACAGGGGGGAAGGAGTTATAATAACAATACTAGCGATGTTGACGCTGCGTTACCAGCCTGGAGAGGTAGTTGTAGACACCCTTTTTGAAACTCTTCATGTTGAAGCTCGGCGAAGACTTTTGGGGGAAGGACAATCCACACTTCCATAAAGGAGCGGAAAAATCAGACAGTGTGGTATTTGCAGCTTTGCAAGTTGTGGAAGTGAGCTTTTTGAAAGTGTCGGGATGTGCGGTCGTGGAAGTTTGATGCAGGAATGAGATCAAAAAGCCTTCAGAGCATTCCCCGGAAAACAAGCAATTAAAAAATGCAGTGGGAACCCACATGTCTTCAGAGGCTAAGTGGATCCAGTTTGTTATTAAGCTTGGGATCGTCAACAATAGGAATGTGGCCTAATGCTCAATTTATTACAAATAACAGGCTTAGTGATGAATATAACTAACATTACACATACGGAAAAAAAAAATTGAATTGGCTGATTAATCTCTGAGATATGAGCATTTAAAGTTTTAGGTGGGGATAGAGGGGATGCTCCATCCCTTTCTCGCAAAGCGCGTGTTAGTATAGCATTTGTATGCCGCGCCTGAGGCTTGACGTCATAGCTCAGTATAGTGCGCTCTCTGTCTAGCATGTAATTAAAATGCTTATAACTTATTTATTTTTGAACTAATTTAAATTTGGTTTTCATTGATAGGCTCTATTGATGATCAGCTTTTTTATAAGGTAATAAAAAAATATTAGTCATCATGCCTATTCTAGTGGCTCGTTTCTGTAGGGAGTCAGGAGGCTGCAGCTGATATTTTGATGCGCCATTCCAGAGGTGTGAGTAATACTGTATGACATATCACCAAGAGGGAAGAGGGGGTAAAAAAACCTTACATGATTGATGAATGACCCCTTGCAATATGCTTGAGTAATGACATTTTGTCAGGCTGTTGATGAATGCTTCTCTCTATGCAAATGGTACGTTGTCGCTCCATGGAGAGAGATTTGTTTGTTTATGTACGTAAACTGCAATAAAACGTACATGGCAAATGAAGAAAGAGTATGTATAAAGCGATGCTATGTAGACAGT
This sequence comes from Agriopis leucophaearia, assembly GCA_949125355.1. NCBI lineage: Eukaryota > Metazoa > Arthropoda > Insecta > Lepidoptera > Geometridae > Agriopis > Agriopis leucophaearia. Next base: position 4,685,601 of record OX421289.1, read on the forward strand.
AAAGCAAATAGTAGTGAAACTAAATAGAGCCCAAAAATGGAAAAACTTAAGTAATACATTTAATTCTAGGTATCCTGTTTTACTTTTACCTGCAATGATTTAGTTTTCTGCAATTTAAGCCACGATAAGAAGTAAGATAAAATGTATCAGGCACACAAATACAAAAAACTAAATAGTTTCTGCTTCAAGTTAGCTACTAGTTTTTAACAAATCAGTCATATGCTAGAACAGTGGAACGCATGAAATTAAATTCCACATATATTTTTGAAATAATTGGTAAGTACTTTTCGTCCAAGAATGCAAGTAATATTGGTAAAGATTGGTAGAGTACTCTAGAAGGCGCATAGCTAGGTGTAGCCTAAATTATTTGAATTAAATGTTTATACTCACGCCGCAATCCTCTCCCGATGGACACAGAAAAATTATTTAACACAGACATCTTCAAAACGAGGTGCTAAGTCCACTTAAAAAATTAGGTTACACTTTTTCAACTACAAAAAGAAATATGTTATTGCTCGATTTATCAAATACTGCACGTCTCAGCTTGAGCAATGATAAGCTAGAATGATTATTAGTTGTTTATCGTGCTGTAATTAACTATAAATCACGAATGTATCACGAAATACAAGTTTTATGACGCTAAGCAGCGAACACTGTACGAAATCATCACCAGAGGCGTGGCGATTAGATTATAAGTGAATTATATTATTCGCTCTGTAACGAGCACTGATAACAAGCCGTCGTATTAATAGATATCGTCTTGTTTGGACTCTTACAGTTAAAATCTGAAATTAAAGATTAATATTTGCAGCCAACAACAAGCCCGCTCGCGCTCGGTTTTTGTAATTATTTTTATTTAATCAATGTCAAATTATCAAGTTTACTGGTGTCATTGTCAATGTCAACACCACAGAAAAGGTTTTTTCAAGGACGTTTTTTTTTCGTGAAATGCTAAAAGGCAGTTTTTAATGACTTGACACAGGGCTAGCATGCGCACCGCGACCAAATCTTGTCGTCACTGTGTCGAGCGAGATCGCAACAAGGTGCCTACGGTTTCATATACGCCAGTCGCGCTTTGGCACGCTAAAAAATGTCGACAAGATTTTGTCGCGGTGCGCATGCTAGCAATGCTGGTTCAGTAAGACGAACTCTTAGTAAGTACCCAACCTCAAGCTCATGCAACACACCACGGAATAGTGAACTTCCCTATTCCCTATTCCGTGCATACAAAACACAATGAGAAAATATAGGTATTCATTCGTTCCCTTATTGGTCTGCGTTCCTGTGATCGGTATTGAGATCCTTTAATACTCTACACAAGAGTATGTATATATAGAGTTACTTTTACCATGTGACTAACTCTGAAACCACGAAAAAAAATACTGCTGTTCCATACATTTTGTCGAGTGTCAATGTCAGTTTTCTATGGCACAGGCGATCATTTTTTCGCGATTCAGAGTTGCTCTCATAGTAAAAGTTGTTCATGATGGGTACTAAGGACCCCTTTCGGGTTAGTACATCCTTTCTGCTTAACCCAGTATACATGATGGTAAATAAAACGCCTTCATAACTCAATTACTTGTATATTAGTTTCCATACAAAATTGATAATTAACGATACAAGCAATAAATAACAAAGAGAGCGTTCAAGTATTACGTAACGCAAATTTTAGGGACTTTGGACTCCCCCTCCCCCCCATGTAACGCGCCGTACTTTTTTTCTGTACCCCCCCTAGTAAAACAATTTTTACCTAAAAGTCACAATTATGCGGCGTCAAGTACCGGAGTCGCTAAATTACCTTTCTTATATAAAAATACACGAAAATCTCTGAACGCGACCGTTCTGAAGGGTTAAAAAAAACAATGTTACGTAACGCGTAGTTCAAACACCCCCTCCCACCCTGTAACGCATCGTAACGTTTTACAAGATTTCCCCCCCCCCCCAAATTCGTTACGTAATACTTGAACGCTCCCAAATTCAACAACACTATTCACTTGACTTTCATTATTTACAAATATGAGAATTCTTACTAAATTCAAACATTACAATTTTATTCTTAGACAATTTCATTTTGTCCGAAAAAATCATTTAAGATTTGATATGTTGTCAGATCAAATGCAATTTTTGCCCCTGAGCGGAACAGTGACAAAAATAAGCGATTTACGCATGCAGGAAGAGATACGCACGATACGGCGTCTGCCTGGTGATACGTTTCACTTTGGCGGGAAATTCAAATTTTAAACAGTTTTTTGTCCTTGTAGCTAGGCCGAGTAATTATTGTGAAATGGCATAGAGTTCGCGAAAATTGTTGGTCGTTATTTACATTATCATGTACAGTTATTAATCAGTTACTCACCATATTACTTACATTTGGCAATAAACCGTTTGAAACAGCATAAATTTGTTTATTGACCAATGTATGTAATAATGTGCATTGGAGATAAATAACTTTACGCGAGTTTGTAAAGAATAATAATCATTTTTCGCGAACATCATTATCGTTTACAATAATTACTCGGCCTAGCTACAAGAACTGTTTGAAATTTGAATTTCCCGCCATACGTGAAACGTTTCACCTTAAACTAAATTACGGAAGCGACAAATGCTAAAAATTCCAAATTACTCAAGAACTATTTTAATTTTAAATTTAAAAAATCCATTAAATTATATTATACAAATGATCATTAGAAGAATGGAATCGATTTCAATGTGTAGTCAGTTAAATTTTGGTTCACATTACATCAGTCAGTGACATTGAAATTTCGATCTTACGTCATGTCACTTACAGAAGAGCTTCGTATGACAAACCACGTGGCACATCCGTGTGAAACAATATAGTTTTAATAGTCTGAACGAGATTTAAAAAAAAACTCCTATTATAGTCTGCAAGCTTTTTTTTATTGCTACTATTATCCGCAACTTACGACCAATTCAGACAAAATGAAATTGTGCTCATTCATGGGAGTGATATTCGAGCCACATCTGTAACCTTTCCAGACATTGTAACTAGTATTGGGGAAGCCATTTCTTTGAGAAAATTGCGAGCACCCTTTTCAAATATTTAGGAAAGGATACTAGCGACTGACTTGACAATTCAATTGATGTAACATAATATTCGTAAAAGTTACAAATTCGGCAAAATCTAAGCGGCGAGCGACAGATACCACTGCTGTTCCACTGACATGTAACATTACGTTCAAAGGTTATAAAGGCGTCGCCGCCTTTAGCCCTTAAATGCATATTGACGTAAAATTGCAACATACCACGAAAACGGCCCCAAAATCATCAGTATGAACGCAACGCATACCGTTGTAGAATTACTACTATCAGGGTAATGTTTTTTATCGAGTGGCAACACCTTTTTTCTTTCGCGTCTTTGAAATGCCAGCTTGACATTGACAAAGTGTTGACTATCGGAAACTACAAGATAAAGAGTCAGTAAAAAAATATTCATTTTTTGTTCTTGTAGCTAGGCCGAGTAATTATTGTAAACGATAATGATGTTCGCGAAAATGTATTATTATTCTTTACAAACTCGCGTAAAGTTATTTATCTCCAATGCACATTATTACATACATTTGTCAATAAACAAATTTATGCTGTTTCAAACAGTTTATAGCCAAATGTAAGTAATATGGTGAGTAACTGATTAATAGCTGTACATGATAATGTAAAGAACAACCAACAATTTTCGCGAACACTGTTGTTTTACAATAATTACCCGGCCTAGCTACAAGGACAAAAAAACTGTTTGAAATTTGATTTTCCCGCCAAAGTGAAACGTTTCACCTCAAGGGTTAAGTTCATAGAAAAAACTATAACAATCTTCATATGCACACCTCGAACACAGTAAAATTTATGGTTACAGTAACATGCAACGGTTACAGTTACAGCTCGCATATGGGCACCCAGCTTTATAGCATTTTTGCTTTTCACAAAACATTTAAGCCGAATTAACTAAATTTTTGTCTACATTTTTGTTACCTACTTATTTCTATATGTGTTTTTTCTTCAATAAAAAACACTTATAAATCAATGAAAACCAACAATCCTAATATTAAGTAGGTACAATACAAGCGCTTTCTTTGAATAGAAAACGCATGAAAAATAATAAATAAAACGTGTTGTTCGCAAATTATAATTAATTAAATTAAAAAAAAAAACTAGTTCATAATTTTTTAAATTTATTTTGGGTTAGATACAAACGGATTCAAGCACGAAAATTAATATTTCTATATATTTCATGTAAATATAACTCGAAAAAATGTCGCTAATGACATTTTTCACTCGACCTGAGCGCAAAGGAATGTCCAGGGAATTAGTAGAAGAAAAAAACGAAAAAAAAAAATGTAAATCCGTTATTGGCTGTCAGTATATCTATAAGTTTAATGTATTAATTTCGAGAGCTGTGGATTTTATTAAATAAATAAAATTAAATTACATGATTGGAGTAAAGATGACATGTATTATAAATGCAAAATTTAATAGTGAAATGATAAATTGTTTTTGACTAGAAATAGTACGATTAGCTTGCATTAAAGCGAAGAAATGGTATATTTTGGAAAAAAATATAGATTATGATAATTATAGAGTATTTAAAATAATAATTAAATTGGTAACCCAAATATGCATTTGAAATGTCTTACTGAATCATATACATTAAAATTTATTAACAATTTGGATTTGTAAAAATTGCGTACGACATCTTGGACTTACCAAGAGATGTCTGCATGTTTGTTCTGGGTCTTATTTTGGTTTTGAATGCCACCATTGGCGCGGGAAAACTCAATTTTTATCAATTAATTTGTAAATAAATCAAAATAATAATCAGAATATTGTTTGGCACTTGTGTTTGCGAAGACTGTTTTGTTACAAAAAATTATGAAAACATTTAACAATATATGTACGTAATTGTTTTTTTAATAGACAACTGTTTTTTTTAAACAGTAAAAAAAACAATAGTCAATTGTTTTTTAATAGAAAACTGTTTTTTTTTACAGTAAAAAAAAAACAATAGACAATTGTTTTTTTAACACAAAATAAGTTTTATGATCAAGTTCATTCTTCAGTAAATTATCTTTTGTATCTTGGTATTACGACTTCGTTAAAAAGTCGCACCAGTTTTCGTAAAACAGAATCCTAATTTAATTTACTACTTCGTTAAGTAACCAGCCAGCATGATAAATTATAACTTCCATATTAACAATTATTGGAAAACAATGATCTAACTATAGATTCAACATGGACACGCCAAATTACAGTGTTTACATGCAGGACGCACGCTTTTACGCACAGTCGTGCATTTGCAAAATGAGTCTTAACGGCAAGCAATAGGCTTGATTTTTGTAAATGGTTGTTTTATTATAAAAAAATATGGTATTAAGAACTTTTTTGATAAGTGGCAAACAAGCGACGGGCCACTTTATGGTAAGCGGTCACTACCGCCTGTGGAAACTACAATGGTCAGGTACTCACATCATCACTTCATCAGCCAATTTACGTCTACTGTTGGACAAGGCCTCCCTCATAGAGAGGGGTGTTGCCATTGTTGTCAGGTACTCAATGGTTGTTAATTTGAAAGTCGGTCCCCAATTTTTAAATGGTTTCATTGGTATGTTGAATCTATGGTTTTAAATATCATTGCTCGATTAGCCTAATCTATGCTAAAGCGTTTTGTTTTCTTCTCGCTAACGACATATATCTCGCGCCAGAACGAGACAGCATTTGTATGTAAAACAGGCGTATTGTCGTTTCTAAATAAAACCGTTTATCTATTAGACATTATTTTACAGCTAAGAAGATTCATAGTTCCATATACTATCAATAGAAAGAATATTGCAGTTATTTTGATTCGGATTTTAATCGATTTCAGTCATATCGATATTAAATTAACACTCTATTAACGAAACAAATCGTATCGAAAAATAAACCCCGATCTCGTCTTGAAACACCTCCTAGAATAATAACTCAACTCGATATGAATTCAAAATCGATTTAAATACGAATCGATTAGCCTGATCCGAATCGTGACACACAAGGCACTTTAGCGTAAAAACTAAACGCTATTACAATAGATGTCTTAATTTAGTACAACCAATTGTTATTGGCCTCTTCATAATTGCAAGCTGAAATGGTCTTCAGTCATTAAAAAACCACATCAGTCATAGGACTGCACGTCAGAAGTGAAAACTTAAGTAGTAATTCACATATTCCACATGAGATGGCGCTGTTTTAAAAAAACAGCGCCATCTCTTGTTTACCTAAAAAGTGCTCACCGCTCCTAAAGAAGTTTTCACTTCAAAAATTGTGACAGAATAGGACTACAGTAGGCACAGCGGATCTTTGTGTCTCTGAAGTTAGCTGCAAGACGCTGCGCAGTAGCTAACGCCAAACTTCTATACAATAGACTAGATGACTGTTTTTTTTAATTGTCCTATTAAAATGTAGCCCATAAATATAGCTGATTAATGAAAACAAAATGAAAATCTGATCAAAAATAAGCAACTTATAAGCATTTTAATATCATGCTAGACAGAGAGCGCGAAACAGCAAATTATGACGTCACTCCTCTGTACGCCATATAAATTATATTCTGACAAGTATGGCGCACAGAGGCGTGACGTCATTTTTTGTTTTGTCTCTACCAAAAACATTAAACGCTTATTTATCAGAACATTAATAACCGATTTAAATTATATTTTCAATAAACATATTATATTTAGTTTAATTCTTCATCAAAGCTATTGGTTTCAACGATAAAAACATCAGTCATCTACCCTATTGTTTGTCCTATTTCAATCAAATTTTAAAGTCCACCGATTTCAAAGGAAACATTCGTTCTTTTATGTGTTAGTAAAATTAATCTACAGTATTAAATACTTCGTTGTATTTAGGAGATCATTTTAATTTTAAAAGATAACAAAATTGTTAATTTGGTAGACTTCTCAAAGGAGAAATCTTAGAACATATAAAAAATACAGATGGATTACAAGCGTACTGCCAAAGTAAAGTGGAAATCGCTTTCTAAACTACGTGAATTCCCAGTATAAATACACGACTTACACACATACGCATTCAAAACTACGTGAAATCCCTGTATAAATACAAGACTCATCCACATACGCATTCAAAACTACGTGAATTCCCAGTATAAATACATGATTCACGCACATACGCATTCAAAACTACGAGAATTTCCCGACAGAACGTGTCGAAAACATAAATTTTAAAAAGAAACGACACTTGTTTTAAAAAAGTGGCTTCACTTTTCGTGTAAACCATCTGTTATTATTTTTTGATCTGAGGGAGAAATAGAACAAACTCTGGGTTTAATTTCGCTCTCAAAGAGATGATTTAATTTTTTTATAATCCGTTTTAGACATTATAGTTTAAAAAAATGTAAATATGTTTGCTTTTGCCATCGAAACTAAAACCTGGGTTTATTCAAGGCCAGAGTGAATAAGTACCTTCTAAGTCTACGTGCTCCATCTTCGGCCACAACATCGCTTTCCATCAGGTGAGTTGGTAGCCAAAAGTAAACCTATACTATATTTAAAAAAAAAAACTTATTTAGACTTTTTTTTTATAGCATACATCCCTGCTATTAAAAAACTGTCTAAAGAAGTTTTATTTTATTTTATTAAGATGTAGGTCATGCAGATTCGATATATCAATCAACCCGTACGAAGCGCTTTGATTTCACTTTTATTGTGCGAACTGCTAGTATGTGGAATGCGCTGCCTGAATGGTTCCCCGATAGTTACAATCTGGGTGACTTCGAATCACGAATGAATCCGTTTCTTCTAGGCAAGCGTGCTGCATCGTAGACTGCATCGTCGCTTAAGGCGAGTTGGCGGTCAAACGCAAGCCTATACCTAAATTTAAAAAAAAAACAATAGTCTAAACTAAAATGTTCTATTTGTGTGAGACTAAATTGAAACGCGATAAAGGGTGGCAATAGCTTCACTTGACATAACAATAAAGATCATTTTTGCTTGCAATTCTTAAGACCAAAATGGTAATTTTCTAAAAATCCCAATTTGAGTAATTTTGGGTTCTTTACCTATTTATTAGAGTAGGGTACATCTTACCCGTGCTAGGGTAAATCGGTCTTTTCAGGGCAGACTTTACCTGTTTACCCATTCGTTTAAGTAGACTTAAAGGTATATCTACCCTTGTGCGATTTCAGCTTCAACTTGAGTCTTTCTCTGAAGGAAGCGTGAATCGCCATAAGGCATAAACACTAATCCGTGTTTTTTTTTAAAGCAAAATGCTCCAGTTGGCGTAAATTCGTCTTTTGGCATTCAATTATTGCAAATTTTGTTATGTCATAGAACAAAAATAGTTTTCTTTTTGACTTATTGAAGCCGCTTTAAGCCTTAAGAGAATGCTAACTGATTACCAATAACTTTGAAACGAATCGCTTACAAGTGTAGAAATAGCTCAAAGAATGCTCGCTTGAGCATTATGAGTAAGTTTTTACCTAACTTATTTAGGTTAGGTTATTCAAATTAAATTATTAAGGCATTTTTACCTTAATTTACCTAATTGTCCATTTGTGGGTAACTTTTACCTACACATTTGTGTGGAAATACACAATACGCCTATGATTATCAGGGCGAATGTTATGGTATTATGTATCATCAGGGGTCAGATTTACCTGATAGATAAAAGACCACCGCAATTTTAGAAATAGTCCGACTAAATTACCACTTAATTGTCTGAAAGAACTGACAGGTAAAAGTTATCCACAATTGCGGGTAAAAGTGACCCTATCGCGATTAATTCACATCAGGTGTCAGTGTTAACTGACAGGTAAACGTTACCCACAATTACGGGTAAAAGCGACCCTACTGTGATCGGTGTTACCCATGACGTTGTATACAAATTGACGTAGTTAGTTCAGTCTTCGTTCTTGTCGCCGTCGAATATCGGCGCCCTATCGTCGGGAGATGGGGGCCGATCCGAATCACCATCCGAACCTATGAAAATAAAATAAAAAACGATGAAAAAAAATTATATTAAAGTTATATGATTATTTACGGGATATTTACCGTGGTACTGTTGAAATCTCGAAATGCCAGAATTTCAATCGAGGTGATGGTTTTCAACTCGCTAGTGCGTGGAATCCAGTATTAGGTTGCCTTAAAAATAAAAGTCCGCGTTCAAAATGTGTTCAAAATACTATACGCAGTGATACAGTGAGTGTGTTTTGTCGGAACTTAGGTTCGAGTTCGAGTGATAACCGTAGCAAAAGACTAAGAAAGGGGGTAGATCATTTTGTCTGCACCTAACTTTTAAGTTTTTCACCAACCACCCGCATTCTTCAGTCTTCCCGTGAACATGGTGTATGTAACTGCGCCGAGATATCGGGAGCTCCTTCCACAACCTTACCACGGTAAATATCCCGTAAATAATCATATATTTAGTGAACAACCGTGATAAAACAGTGTTTCAAATTATATTATTTGTACTGAAACAAATAAAACCACTACATTGATTGTCGCTATTAAAATTTGCAAGTTGAAGTGGCAATGGGCAGGCCACTGATAACCGATGGGGAAGAAACGTTCTTGAGTGGAGACCACGAACCCGAAGACGCAGCGTAGGTTGGTCTCCCACTAGATGGACCGACGACATCGTGAGAGTCGCGGACATCCAGTGGATTCAGATGGCAGGATGTCGTTCAGTGTGGAGGTTAAAGGGGGAGACCTATGTTCAACAGTCGACGTCTTATGATGATTGGCTGATTCAAGAGACTAATAACTAAATGATGACATGTCGATTTAGATTAGATCTGATTGGCTCACATGATCCGTTGGGAGCATCGGGATTTAAAATATATGGGCCTTACTTAAAAACCTTACTCAAGTTGATCTATGCCTAAAAATTCTTTCTCAACTTCACGCTGACGGCAATGGTCACACACGCGGTTTTCGTCAAGGTCGATCAGCGGTGATCTTTTGGTATATCTCACTCACCGCTGGGCAGAAGCCGTTGAGAGTACAGGGGAGGCGCTTGCAGTTAGTCTGGACATAGCCAAAACCTTTGATCAGGTCTGGCACAAGGCACTTTTATCCAAGCTACCATCTTACGGCCTTCCGTAGGGACTTTGCACCTGGATCGCCAGCTTTCTATCTGATCGGAGCATCAAGGTCGTTGTCGACGGATCTTGCTCCGACAGTTTTCCTATCAATGCTGGCGTTCCCCAAGGTTCTGTTTTATCACCGACACTGTTTATTCTACATATCAATGACATGTTGCAAACTAGCAACATGCATTGTTATGCGGACGATAGGACATTGTTATATATTTTTTTTTATGTTTGTTACCTCAGTACTTTTGACTGAGTGAACAGATTTTGATGATTCTTTTTTTTATTTGAAAGCTGTTGCTTCCCGTGTGGTCCCATTTCAATTTGGTCCAGTTCTGACATTTTTATGAAGTCGATTTTTTAATATTGATAATTATGGATGATGGGAGGCCTATGTCTAGCAGTGGACGACCTGAAAATGATGATGACCACTACTTACCAATTTTAGAGGTATTGTTGGAGTTTGCCTTTTCATCTTCACTATCGCTAGCGGAGCTTGCTATGGAAGAATCGTCGCCGCTGCCTGTAACTGGGATCATTTATAATCAACTAACACCATCTATTAACGAAATGTTTGCAACTTTTAGCCATACTGCTACTTTAAAGGGCCTTAGTAAAACGACCAAGTGCGAGTCGGGCTCGCGCACTAAGGGTTCCGTACCACCCCAAAATACATAAAGTAGTGCAAAAAGACAACATCACGCGCAGGTGGTCACCCATCTAAGTAGCGACCGCGCCCCCCGTTGCTTAACTTGGTAATGAACAGAAATTTATCACCGACTCACACTTGGTCATTATTTATTACTAGCTGCGCCCCGCGGTTTCACCCGCGTGGTGATGATAATCGGTGATGATGATGATGAAAAGTAGCCTATGTGTTAATCCAGGACATAAGCAATGTATATTCCAAATTTCATCCAAATCCTTCCAGCCGTTTCTGCATGATTGAGTAACAAACATCCATTCATACATCCGTCCATCCATCCAAACTTTCACATATATTGGCGGCTCCACATTAGTGCCGTGAAGCTCCGAGAACAAGCGTGAACGTGAATGTGGAGGGTTTTCGCGGGGTTCACGAACGTTCACGCTTGTTCCCCGATCAGAGTCGGTATTTTGTCCCGCGACAAAGGGTTCGCGCCCCGTTCGCGCGGCGTTCACGCGTACACATCCACATTCACGGCCCCGCGCCAGTTTACTTCTTGTTTACTCCGGTCTATAAAGGCGTACGGACGTCATCTACCATCTTCTTTTTTTCCAACGCTTTTTAATAACTTTCTTGTTTTGGACGTCTAACAAGTAATATGTTACCACAGCAAACAAAGTTATTGCAGCAGCAGCTTCTACGTCCATTTCGCGGCGGGTTTCACGAACGACTGAGCATCCCGTGAATGTGGAGGGCACGACTTGTGCCGCGAATACACGCAGTGAATTCACGGCACTAATGTGGAGCCGCCATATGATATTAGTGTCATATGTAAACAACAAATCTGTTTTACTTTGGAGTGTGTAATTTAATCATGCAAAGTTTGACGTTTGTACGTAGTAGAGCAAATATCAAAATACGTTTCAAAAAACGTTTGTAGAATGGGGACCCCTTTAGTTTTTACTTTTTTCTTTATTAATTAATATACCTTAGTTAATCCGCTGCAACATAACTTATTCTGTGAAAATTTCAACTGGCTATCTATTACGGTTCTAAAGATACAGCCGTTAAAAGGTAGGACGGACAGACAGACAAACAACTTAGGCTCAGTAATAGGGTCCCGTTTTAACCTTTGGTTACGGAATCCTAAAAAAATTACTCAAGTTAATCTATGCTTAAAAATGCTCTCTCGACTTCTCGCTGACGGCAATGGCGACACGCAAAAACGAGATAGATCAATTTTAAGCATTGATTAACTTGAGTAACGTTTTTAAGTAAGCCTTTAAATGATTAAGGTGGCTTGCACAATAATTCAAAATCTGGTTTTAATATAGATTTTACTTAATTTTCCATATACTTGAATGTATTTAAATCTGTCGTGAAAGTAGGTCTTAAAAAGTCATTTTTAAATGTAAGTGCTGGTACCATTGAGATACAATAACTAAGTGAAAACAGTCAAAAAACGTCCGAGCGTCGTACATACCTATACCCTAGACATCAATTATATAGTTCACAATGCTACATTTACTTCAATTTAGACGAAAGGAAAAATCCTAACTCCTTATAAACTGACCTCGTGCGGCGGGAAGCTGTAAGACGCGAGGGGGGGAGGTGAGCGCGGGCGCAGCGGGCCGCTGTTTGCGCGCAGGATTCATCTTACCACAATACGCACATATGTATGACACAAAGTCGAATTCTTCTACCATTGCCATGCCTGTAGACAAACGTACAAATTAGGAAAGTACAAATAACAGTTTAGGTGTTCTGTCATAATCATCATTATTATTGATGAAAAAATGAAATTCTAGGTTTTCGTGGCACACAAGAAAAGGAGTGGCGCGACTTCCATTACATAGACATAGACATTAAGATAATGCACAAAGTATTTACAGAAAAATCCGTTTATTATGACTCCGCCTATATTGACCAACCGAAAATACACAGCGAAGTTTGGTTTTCATATAAAATTCTTTAGAACTAAGTCGGATATAATGACTTCGCTTAAAGTGACATGTCGCTTATTTTGACCCGCGTCCTGTTATAGTGACCGATATGTTTCCTAACACCTTCGGCAGTGTTCGGGAGAGTCACGTGATACCCGACGACGTTCGGCGCGTGCATGGCTTTTTTTTGTTTTGAGTCTCAGTAGGTCTCTTTAAATAAACGGAGTTTATATTGGAATCCGTTTATAATGACATCGCAGGGAAATAAATATTATAATATTTATAATATCTATTTTGAATTATCTCTATTTTGTTTCTCTCTATTAAAATTAATACAAACTTACAAAAACAGGAGATTGTTTATTTTCTACAAAATGCTTTGTATGACGTCTGCTTAATGACGTGTTTGTTATTTCCCTGCGATGTCATTATAAACGGATTCGAATATAAACTCCGTTTATTTAAAGAGATATGCTACGTGAATTGATACGAACTCGAAAAAGAACAGGCTACATATTTGACAGAAAATGTTAGGCAACCTCCAATTCAAAATTTTATGAAATTAAAATGGGTACCGACATAATTTGGTACAAAAGTATCGAGCTAGGCCTCCCCCAAAGATTTCCAAAAGGTCCGGTTGGAAGCGGCCTGTATCCAGCGTTTCCCTGCAGTCTCTTTTAAGTCGTATGTCCATCTTGTGGGTGGACATCCTACGCTGCGCTTACCAGTCCGTGGTCTCCATTCGAGAACCTTTCGGCCCCATCGGCCATCTGTTCTGCGTGCTATGCGCCCTGCCACTTCAACTTGCCAATCCGGTGGGCTATGTCGGTAACTTTCGTTCGTCTACGGATCTCCTCACTTCTGATTCGATCGAAATAGTCCACGACATTTTGCGGGTGAGCCAGATGTATATACTGATTGGCACGTGTAAAAGAGATGGATATACTGAATTTTGTGCGAGGAACATTTGGTACAGATGAGTGCCATGCGCTGATTGGCCGTTTTTTTAGTAAGTAGTCCACAACTATGTGCAATTGAGACAGGTGTATGTATTGATTGCACGTGTGAAAGAGACGGGTATACTGACTGTTATGCGAGAAACACTCGGTGCTAATGAGCGCCATACGCTGGATGGGGCAGTCTTTTAGTAAATAGTTCACGACACTGTGCGAGTGAGGCAGATGTATATACTGATTGGTACGTGTGCAAGAGACGGGTATACTGACCATTATGCGAGGAACACTCGGTACAGATGAGCGCCATGCGCTGGTTGGGGCCGTCTTTCATTAAGTAGTCCACCACTTTGTCCAACGCTGACCGATTCTTATCCAAAAGCGGTCGCGGGAGTTGATCGGCCTAAGAATGTAATAAAAAATAATATCACGCATATACATTACTAGTTGTTGTAAGAATAAAAATAATACTTCTTTTTAACCGACTTCCAAATAGGAGGAGGTTCTCAGTTCGACTGTTTTTTTTAAATGTTTTTTTACCTCAGAACTTTAGACTGGGTGAACCGATTTTGACGATTCTTTTTTTTATTTTTAAAGCTGGTACTTTCCGTGTGGTCCCATTTCAATTTGGTCTAGTTCTGACTTTATTTTTGACAGTTCTGTGATTTTTATGAAGTCGGTTTTTTTATATTGATAACTATTATTATAACCCAGTAGTTGGATAGGATGTGTCGCCAATACAATGAAATCGTCAAAAAGCTTTATAGTTCTATGGCCATTTTTGATCAATGTCCACCCAGATTCAAGATAAATATAGAAAATGAGCTCGGGAGGTTAGCTCCCAGTCCCCAAGGGCCCAATGTCTCGACCCCAAACGCCTCAAATATGTAACCACTGCCGAGGTTAGCATATATATTTTTTTTTTTTTTTTAATTTATTTAATACCAAAAATTTACAAAATGTTTTACATCAAAAGTTGTCTTAAAACCTGGTTAAGGTTTGACTAGACAACTAGTTCTCGCCATTTACAAATTTATATACCTAGTCTAATTAACGCAAAACAACCACTACAAAAAATAAAATAAAAACACATTCAGCTTAGCTAAGCGTTGCACGCGAGCACACAGAACAGCCGTAGTAGGCATTTACCACGTACTTCTCGGAATAATAGTAAAATAAAACCGGTTCCACTGTGTGCCTACTCACCCGGCCGTCGCAGTGATCGCGCGCAGCACTGTCTTATGATACAGTATGTAAATAAAAATACGAATAAGAAATTCTATAGATTAAGGTAGTAGTTTTTTAAAATACATTTAATGTTGTTTTGGGTTAATTGCTTTTTAAGTAGTAATGGTAATTTATTAACTAGGTAAGGGATAACAAATTTGGAGGTTTTTTTACCATAAGCATTTTTAAACCTGGGTAATGAAAGCATTTTGTTCGAAACACTTCTGGTGTCTCCGAGTAAGTTGCTGCACTTAGGGATTTGAATTTCTGTCCTAAAAAACTGTTCATATTTGCGCCGCTTGTGCTGCTCTGCTGAATTGGCAGCTGCACCAGCCCTACCCTGTGTCTCAGGAAGATGTGACGGCGCCAAAGTATCGACACAAGTCGCGTCCCATACAAGGGGCCGCCCCAACTTCCAGGGAAGAAGTGTCATACCATCAAGCTGAGTTTGGCGAGTAGATTTCTTATGAGGTGTTATAGGTTTACTAATTAATTATTTTACAAAAGAGCCGAATTAAGGGAGGGGAAATGGGTTGAAAGTTTATATGAAAATCTACGCGTACGAAGTCGCGGGCAACAGCTAGTAAATATATCAAAATGTATGTATCGATTAATTTCTCACATAAGCGAAATTGAAAAATTTCTTGTTGAGAAATAAAGTTCTTTAAACCGAATATATATCTTCTTAATATATATAATTCTTCTGTACGTGTGTTTGTCACCTAACTCGTAAACGGCTAGACCGATTTGGATGAAATTTTGTACGTATGTTTAAATGGGTTCCTTGATGGTTTGAAAATACAATTGGACCCGATCGGACAGGACGACGTCTGCCGGGTCCGCTAGTATATATATTATACAACAATATATAAAGAGGAAACATTTGATTGTTTCTTTGTTTGCATTGAATAGGCTCCGAAACTACTGAACCGATTTGATTAATTATATCACTGTTGGGAAGCTACACTATCCCCGGGTGACATAGGCTATATTATATTTTACAGAGAGGCCGAAGGCCGAGCTTACACCCGTGCGAAGCCGGGGTGGGCGACTAGTATAATATAAAACAAAGTCGGGTTAATTACACCATTTATAACTCAAGAAAGGCTGGACCGATTTTCACGATCTTTGTTTTGTAGGATTTCTCTCCGTCCCGAATAGCAGAATAAGTATTAAAATAAAGGGAAAATTCTCGAAAAAAAATATATGATTTGACAGACATTTTGTATGGAAGGGCAAGAATTGAAGTCTATACATTGACATACTACATCATAGAAAAATAAAACAAAGGAGGTTGCTGTCGCTACCAAAGAGGTTGCTTCGAGGAGGTATTATTGTAGTGGTAGGACTCTTTTGCAGAGTTCGCCTGGGGAAGTACCGCACCTTTGCCAGTTATTCAACCGCCAAGCAGTAGTGTGCAAACACTACTGTGTTCCGGATTGAAGGGCAATGTTTCCAGCGAAATTACAAGGCCCACAGAGATATGACATCTTATATCTCGGGGTGACGAGCGCAGTGCATTGCCATGAGATTTGACATCTTATATCTCGGGGTGACGAGCGCAGAGCATTGCTATCCAAGGTTTTGAACTGTTGAAGTTCAAAATTCTGAGTGGCGTTGTGCTGTTATGGGCAAGTGTGAAGAGCTATCAGGCGAGCGACTTCGCTCGTCTCGTCACACAGTATCATAAAAAAAAAAACACGGTTGAAACCGCTTGGCTCAGCTAGTAAAAGATAAAAGGTAACTTACTCTAAGACGGGGCTCCTTGTACAGCGCCGATGCGTTGATTGTGACCATGTTCATATTGTTTACATTCTTGTTGATCGGAGTCGATGTCAACGCTAGTTGGCGCTGCCTCAGCTGTCCAGGAGTGGCTGGAATATGAATCAGAACTAGTTAACCCCAAGACAGTAAGTGGTAGTTGTTGTGAAAATGTATTGTAATGAACCGCGAGCGACTAGGCCAAAACTGAAAGTGCACTATGGAAATAGGAATTATTATAGGACGCGTACTAGAAGGTGGATAGTGCCAAGACTGTGCAATGACCTACCAGCGGAGTTCGAGGGGCAGTTTAGGGCCAGAATTTGATATAAGGTTGCTGTTGGATAGAATGACTTAGCAGAGAAATTTTAGTAGTTGATAAGTACTTTGTTCTGTCCAACAGTGACTATTGTAATTCGATTCAATTTTTTTTATTTTTTTTTTATTTTTCTAATTACATTCGACATCATCAGATCCTGACTTGCTGACAATGGGACCAAATTGGAAGTATACCCTACCGAACAAAAGAAATTTTTAAAAACGGTCAACAGTTGGCGGAGAAATCGGTGAACATACATTAAAATAATTGTAATAACGTTCCACGCCAAAATCCTTACAAAAAGAAAAACAAACTTTACCTTATGGAAGAAAAAAAGTATATCTTCTAGTAAAGTTTTTTAAAACGTAACTGAACTGAACTCTTTTTAGGTACACAGAGTTCTTATGATACATGCTACAGATATACAGGCGAGTCTAAACGATAGGTGTATATACAGGGGGGGGTCTACCTGGGAGCGGCGAAGTGGGGATGATACCGGGTGCATTACCGGGCACGTTCAGAG
Source organism: Agriopis leucophaearia (assembly GCA_949125355.1). Taxonomy (NCBI): domain Eukaryota; kingdom Metazoa; phylum Arthropoda; class Insecta; order Lepidoptera; family Geometridae; genus Agriopis; species Agriopis leucophaearia. The sequence goes on from OX421289.1 coordinate 4,703,066, forward strand.
ACGGGACGAACGGTTTCAACGCTTTCGATTGGTCTTCAGGGCTGCCAAACTTGTCGAGGATCTGTTTTGCAACCTGGAATGAGTAGATATCAAAATAGTATAGCCGAATTTGATGACTAACTTCCTTTTCCCCGGTATTTACAATCTGGGTGTCTTCAGATCAAGAATGAATCGGTTTCTTCTAGGCAAGCGTGATCCATCGTAGACCGCATCACTGCTTAACATCAAACGAGTTGGCGGCCAAGAGCAAGTGTTTTTTTTTTAGAGCCTAATGTACAAGTATTTTAATGTCTTGCTAGACAGAGTGTGCAATATAGGCACTTAAAGATGATGTAATTTTTAAGTACTGCATACAAACTCCATACTGACACTCACTTTGTGGGAAAGGGACAGAGCATCCATTCCCAATCCAAACAAAACCTATCTCAGATCTTTACTAGCCAATTTAAGTTATTGCTTCGGTATGCGTATTACCTTTAGTTAAATTTTTCACTGAATCTGTTATTTTTAACAAATCAGTACCCATCCTGTTGAGCTGATAGCCTGTTGAGCTTTGTTTACCTTATTATGGAAACCGACTATGGTTTTAACCGCATTCGGCGGTCTTTTCAAGGTGAATGCGCACGCGCGGCTACCTTTGCACTGAATGCGGTTGCAACCATAGTTGGAATAACCGGCTCAATCTTACGTGAGTAATTCCCGTGTAATATAAACAAAATTTATTTACCGTGTTATTAGGTAAAAAAAAAAGGTTTTACCTTATAAGTCTCCGTGTTCATAACTTCTTCTAGAATCTTCTTCTTCTCTTCTCGCATCTTGCTGAGCTGGATTCTGTTCTTGTTCAGCGTCCAGTTGTAGTACCAAAATATTGAAGAACGTAGAAATACCACACTGTAATCAATAACAAATATTTCATTTATATTTTAGCCTACTTGCAACGACTTGCATATATGCTTTACAAGCGACCCGAAGCTAGAGGCTTCGCTCAGGTAATTCAGAAGAAAAAAAAAAAGATGTGAAGATTTATTTTTCGGCGACTTGGTTGCAAAATATAGTTTTTTTTTTCTACTTACATAAAAACTTAGGTTTTATTTTAATATGTATAATTGTTCTGTACGTGTGTTTGTCACCTAACTCCTCCTAAACGGCTGGACAGATTTGGATGACATTTTGTAAGTATATTTCAATGGGTTCCTGGATGGGTTGAAACACTATTGGACCCAAATAAACGTTCCGTGAAAAAGTTTCTCCCTCAAAAATTAGGGCCGTCAAACTCACTTTCCTCGAACCCACCTTCAGAATACCCCAAGAATAATCACACAAGAATAAAGAAGTTTACTAGCATAAACGTGTCTCGACACGCTCTTGACCAGTTATTTATTTATGTTACTCGGAAGCAATATATAAAATTAAAGCCATAAAAATCTGATACCAGACGCATTCTCTTCACCGTAACCGCCTTTTAAACAATTGGTTTTAGCTATATATCTAGACGCGCGGGAGCGCGTCAAGCCAATTCGAACGGTACCGTGTGTAATATTACACGAACCATTTGGAGCCCCTTTTGTCCCCCTCATTACTCGAAAACTATTTCACATAACATGTCAAATTTGGCTTACTTAATAATAATTAGTATATTCGAACTAGCCAAGTCAGAGCTTAGGTTTCAATATATTATCCTAAGTTAGATCTCACATTTAGATCTCACTTCTTTTGTCGTTGAAGTCAACAACCAAGGCATATATCATAATATTGACTTGGCTCGCATTTCACATTTATGTTTTTGATGAGATTAGTATTTACGAAATGTAACATTATCACTCAAGGCATACGAAACGACCTTGCGGTCAACAGTGGATCGACTCATTGTACATTATACATTTAAACTAAAATTAGAAAATCCAATCTAAAACCGTCAATCTTTAGGGATCCGTACCCAACGGGGTGTAAACGGAACCATATTACTAAGATTACGCTCTCTGTCTGTCTGTCTGTGCTACTTTATCTGTGCTGGCTGTATCTTTCGAACCATAATAGAAAGCTAGTTGAAATTTTCACAGAATAATCAATAAAAAAAACATACTTCATAAAAATGTCAGAACAGAACCAAATTGGGACAAGGAAAGCAGCTTTCAAATAAAAAAAGAATCATCAAAATCGGTTCACCCAGTCGAAAGTTCAGGGGTAACAAACATAAAAAAGAAGAAAAAAACAGTCAAATTGAGAACCTCCTCCTTTTTAGAAGTCGGTTAAAATGTAATGTTACGACGGATTAACTAAGAAATAATAATAAAATCAAATAATCGGCCAAGTGCGAGTCGGAATCTCGCACGAAAGGTTCCGTACCTTTATCCGTATATCTACACTAATATTATAAAGAGGAAAGATTTGTACCTATTTTTGTATGTTTGTAATGAATAGGCTCCGAAACTACTGAACCGATTTGAAAAATTCTTTCACTGTTGGGAAGCTACACTATCCCCGGGTGACATAGGCTATATTATATTTTGTAGCGAGGCCGAAGGCCGAGCTTACACTCGTGCGAAGCCGGGGCGGGCGGACGGCTAGTTATCTATAAAAACGGCAAATAAATCACGTTTGTTGTATGGGAAAATATAATTTTTATACTTAATAATTAAAAATACTATTATTTATTTGTATTTAAATATTTATTTTTAAAGTGAATAATATAACCCAATATTCTGTGAGTATTTCAAGCGTTACCTGTTGCCGTTATCAATATCGAGCAAAAAATCGCGTTTGTTGTATGGGAGCCCCCTTAAATATTTATTTAATTCTGTTTTTTAGTATTTGTTGTTATAGCGGCAACAGAAATACATCATCTGTGAAAATTTCAACTATCACGATTCATGATATCAAGGATGATTCTATCGTCCTTGATGATATATAGCCTGGTGACAGACGGACAGCGGAGTCTTAGTAATAGGGACCCGTATTTGGCTTTGAGTACGGAATCCAAAAAAAAAAATGTAGTGGAACATAGAACCGTCCATTTTTGAAGTCGGTTAAAAATTCAAAAAGTTTCTTAGTGTGCGTGAAATTGAATTAAAAACGAACTATGTACTCACACTATAGGTAGCACCAACAAGGGAGAGGCGTGGAGCACAGAATGCAGCCAGGTCTGTCCTCGTCCTACGTACATGAAGTAGTACAGTATGGCGAACAGTATGTAAAGTCCCATTGAATAAGCCATCACATATCCGATGACGCGTTTTCGGGTTTGCTCCTTGTATTGCCCATCTTGCTCTATGTTTTTAATCTTCGATTCGAGTCGTTCGAGCACTTCGGAGGTTGTCTTCTTGCGCTGGGGAAGAGATCAGAGTTAATCAAAGCGTCTGATAACGTTTGAACCACAGTTTTTTTTTTTTTTTTAATAGAACGGCTGTCAAGTCATTTTTGTAAGAAATTTGTATGTAGCTACTTGCACCTATATAAACCCACAGCAACTGTGTTAGCAACTGTGACGCGGAGTTCGACGCGTTGACATAAATAAGAATGTTCAATCACACACCTGTCACACTATCTGGCGACAGTTTCCTTCTCATTTCCGTTCTATTTACTTTTCTTTTCTGTGGTTTGAACTATGGCGTTTGCGACCTTAGTCCATTCTGTCATTGAATTTCTGCCGGTTGCATCAAATCTAACATCGGAAGTGCGCAGGATGCAATCTTTTGTGATGGTAATTTTTAACCGACTTCTAAAAAGGAGGAGGTTCTCAATTCGATTGTATGTTTTTTTTTGTGTTTGTTACGCGAGTACGTCACCAATTATTTACTAAATAATATAAAATATCTGATGCAATATATAAATTAATTCTTTGGCATATTGTGATATTTCGCAAAGCGATCAAAGGATACACTTTCATTTTAAAAGACCGTTTCAACGATAGCCCACGAGGTGAAGTGAAAAAAAAACATCCTGATTTTACATGTACCAGAATCGCCCCTAAAATGCTTTAGTTTTTGTACTTTTAAAATTGAGGTCTATATTATAACTCTGTAATTGTGCAAAGTTTCATGCACTTATCTTGATAGTTATTGAAGTTTTAGATTAAAAAAAAAACGGACGGACGGACGTACAGACGGACGGACAGAACGAATTTATTAAGGCTCCTTGGCGGGCTACGGAACCCTAACAAATCTGATGTTATATGTCTCGTAACGTAAGACGGCTGGCAGTGGCTGGAAGCGAAAAGTCGAAGATCGGGCTGAGTAGCATGCCTTCAGCCAGGCCTATGTCCAGCAGTGGATTAGTATAAAACCGGCCAAGTGCGAGTCGGACTCGCGCACGAAGGTTTCCGTACCATTATCTATAAAAATTGCAAATAAATCACGTTTGTTGTTTTTTAGTATTTGTTGTTATAGCAGCAACAGAAATACATCTTCTGTGAACATTTCAACTGTCTATCTATCACGGTTCATGAGATACAGTCTGGTGACAGACGGCCAGCGGAGTCTTAGTAATAGGGTCCCGTTTTAGCCTTTGGGTACGGAACCTTAATAAGCTGTATATGTTGATGTTAGGATTCGACATACGTATATATTTCTCTTAGAGATATTTTGGTGTCAAAGATATTTGATAACGTCTTTCAATTTTATCTTGTGATGTTAGTTATCCCATCTGAATGATTAATGATGATATTTATCTTTGTGAACTAAGATTTTACTACATCTCACTGTTTTTGAATGATAGATTTAGCTTTTCTATACCGCTACCGATTTTTTAACCCGCTACCGATTAAAAGATCGAAAATGCTACTTTTGTTTGGGATTTCGTTCGAAAGTCAGTAATTGCGCATGATTTCCAAAGATATTTTCGTAAGACATATCATACTAGCGATTCAAAAACAGAGCAATCGCTCGATATGATTTCGCAAGACAATATCATGCGAAATGAAATATTTTCTATTGATAGAAAGCAAATTCGAATGGTTGAAACCACTCGTTGCGTTATCGAGTGATATGATATTTAAATAATTCTCGCAGTTTAAAAAACTAAAAAACACGTCCTGCACGCCTAGCACGGGCCGTGGACAGATTGTCTTTCCACCGTTTTTATCCCGCTAGAAAGAGATAAACGTATCCATATTCTAGCTCTGTCGCGTCTACGCGCGGATAAAAACGGTGGAAAGATAATTTTTCCACGGCCCGTGGCCTGCAGATAAGGATAATGAGACAAACTGTTTAAATTATTGCATTTTCGTCGGTCCTTGATAAGTGGCGAAAATTTCAATTTAATTCGGCGTTTTGAAGTAGTCAAAAATCAAGTTCAAAGATTCCGTTACATACACACATACATATACATACCAAGCTAAAAAAACCTTTAAAATGTGACATTTCTTTAGGATTTCGTTCGGTTTATTTGTTCTAATAGGTCGGGGAAAAAGTCTTTTCGTATTTTGTATGTATAAAGTTGTAGTAAAATCTCATCGGTTGTACTGTTTGTATCTGGCTGGTTTTGATACCATTAAAAATATGACATTTTAAAAAAGAAATACAAAAAGTAATAAGCAATTTCCCGCCATTTTTCAATTGTTTTTTTGTTCGATAAAATGAGTGAATCTGACGAAGAAATTCGATATATTTTGAAATTTTATTACAAAAAAGGGAAAAATGCGACACAAGCCGCGAATAAAATATGTGACATTTATGGACCTAATGCAGTGTCATCAAGAGTAGCACAATGTTGGTTCAAGCGTTTTCAGTCCGGGAATTTTGATGTCAAAGATGCAGCTCGCTCTGGTCGCCCTGTTACGGATAAAGTCGATGCCATTTCTGAAAAAGTGGAGCAAGATCATATTATCATAGGCATATTAGTAGTTACGACGTAGCTGAAGAACTGGGGATCGACCACAAAACAGTTTTGACCCATTTGAAAAGTCTGGGTTTAAAAAAAAACTCGATATTTGGGTGCCACACGAGCTCACTGAAAGAAACCAAATGAATCGTGTGCTCATTTGCGATTCTCTGTTAAAACGTAACGAAACCGAACCGTTTTTGAAAAGATTGATCACTGGTGATGAAAAATGGATCACCTACGACAAGAATGTGCGCAAATTTGATCATGATCAAAGGGCAGTGAAGCACCATAGACTGTAGCGAAACCCGGATTAACGCGTAATAAGGTGATGCTGTGTGTATGGTGGGATTGGAAGGGCATAGTTCATTATGAGCTTTTACCGCCGGGCAAAACCATCGATTCGGATCTCTACTGCCAACAACTGATGAGACTCAAACAAGAAATTGAGAAAAAACGGCCGGAATTGATCAACAGAAAGGGCGTGGTCTTTCGTTATGATAACGTCAGACCGCACACATCTTTGGCCACTCAGAAACAATTGAGAGAGCTTGGTTGGGAAGTGTTAATGCATCCACCATATAGCCCTGACCTTGCACCCTCAGATTTCCACCTGTTTCGGTCTATTCAGAATTCTTTGGGTAGTGTTAGATTAACATCCAGAGAGGACTGTCAAAACTACTTGTTGCATTTTTTTGATCAGAAGTCCTACAATTTCTACAGCAACGGGATCATGTCAGTACTTATAAGATGGCAAAAAGTTATCGAACAAAATGGCACATATATATTATAATTAAATGTAATTAAACTTGAAAAAAATATGTCTTGAATTTGTTTATAAAATACGAAGAAACTTTTTCCCCGACCTTATATATTCGTCTTGACAATTACGGCTTTATTTTTTTCGTTTTATGCCCGAAATTCCAGATACCTACCTAAAATTGGGTCTATCCGAACTAACCTAACCTTCGTTACCTAACCATTTTGTAAAACGGCATTTATTTTTATATCAAAGCATATAAGCATAGCTATTAAAATATGCAAATTGTAGTGGCAATAGACTGACCACATCGCTCGAAGAACCGATAATCGATGGGGAAGAAAGGTTCTTGAGTGGAGACCACGAACCGGAAGACGCAGCGTAGGTAGGCCTCGCACTGGATTGGCCGACGACATTGTGAGAGTCGCGGGCGTCCAAGGATGTAGATGGCAGGGTGTCGTTCAGTGTAGAGGTTAAAAGAGGAGGCCTATGTTCAACAGTGGACGTCTTCTGGCTGAACTAAACAACTACAAAATGAATGTTTATAACATAATTTTTTAAATGAGATTTAAGTTCATATTAACAATGTTCCTAATTTTTTCCTTTATATGTGCAGCGTTGGTATGCATCCCACTAGATGGACCGACAACATTGTGAGAGTTGCGGGCATCCAGTGGATGCAGATGGCAGGATGTCGTTCAGTGTGGAGGTAAAGGGGGAGGCCTATGTTCAGCACTGATGATGATAATATCAAAGCAGGAACTCCAAATTATTTCATACAGTAGTGTGTTTATAAATTCCCTATTCATACCACATTCGGTCCTATTAAAAACAAATTCACAAGCGGTCAAAGTCAAGTAAATATGCAAAGCAAGGTCAGTAGCCTCACTTCCTTGCGTAATAAATAAAAAGATATTAAACTTTTTTGCTCAAAATGAAAGTGATGTTAGTAGACCGTGACAGACAGTCTGTAGACTCTACTCCAAGGTGATATGGATCAAATTGCAGTGTCAAATGTTAAAAATGATCGACAGTTTGGTAGGAAAGTGAATGTGCGGCAATGAAAGTTTGGTTGGTGCCAAAAGCAGAATTTTACTAGTGACCACAAAATTATAACTATTTCTTATTCTTATTCGAGATGGGGGCGATAAGTCCTGCACTGACGTCCCGCTTGGGGTGTATTGTGCATTTCTCCCTACCAGCAGCTACCCGACCCAACCCAACTCCTTGAAATATCGGAGTGACCTTGGTTTTGCTCGGACAGTTATTTCTAGCATACAGGTAACGCGCCTACCTGTTCGATTGATACACCCACTCTACGGTTAGTACCTATACCTACTATGACGGTCACAAGTCAACCCAGTCAAGGATGGGCGCTTGAAAACAATGCATACTGCGGAATGGTCAAACAGGTGCGTCTGTAGTGTACACACAGAATACTTAAACTATGAAATTAAATTAGGGACGCAAATATGCTAACCTCGGCAGTGGTTACATATTTGAGGCGTCTGGTGTCGAGACATTGGGCCCTTGGCGTGACCAAAATGCTGGCATGTCTAGCTCAACGTATAAGCATTGCTATTCAACGTGGTAGTGCCACCAGCGTGCTGGGTACGCTGCCAACTGATAGTAGGCTTGAGCATTTGGATTGTCTTTAGAATTCTAACGGTCTATGGACAGTAACTGTTTATTTAGTGTTTGCTTGTATTTTGTTTAGTTAATAATATATTTTAGTTATTAATATAAAGGCACTTGCCCATTTTTTTTTTTTTTTTTTTTTTTTAAACGATGCAAAAAACGCGCTTCTCAATTAGCTTTATTTTGAAACGGGCCCCGATTCTACTAAACCAATTGTTTTTAAATTGTTAATGGTTTTTCTCAAAAATTGCCCTTTTGACACTTTTGGCATAGATAAAGTGTCAAAAGTGAAAAACAAAAATTGTTTTTAAATTGTTAATGAATTGCCTCAAAAATTACCCTATTGATACTTTTTGTATAGATAAAGGGTCAAAAGTAAAAAACAATAGGCAATTCATTAACAATTGAAAAACAATTGGTTTAGTAGAATCGGGGCCCTGAGCCTACGCTGTCTGTCTGTCTGTCCTACCTTTGAACTGCTGTATCTTTCGAACCGTAATAGATAGCCAGTTGAAATTTTCACAGAATATGTAATGTTACGGCTGATTAACTAAGAAATATTAATAAAGTCAAAAAGTATAAACTAAAATAGGTACGGTACGGTACGGTAGATACCCATCTACCGTATACAACAACCGTATTTTGTAACGTATTTTTGTATTTGCTCTAATGTAAAAACGGTAATACGTACAAGCGTCAAACTTGGCATGATTATAGTACACACTCTAAAATATAACAAAAAATAATAAATGGTGGCCAAATACGAGTTGGTGACAAAGTTCTGTTCTTTACCAAGTTATAACTGGAAAATTCGGTTACTTCGAGGACGTTATTATGTCTTTCACGGAATCGAAATGGCATATATTACTAATTTTGAAGTCGGTTTTATAAATTGATAATAGGCATGTGGCCTAATGCTTAATTTATTACAAATAACAGGCTTAGCGATGAATATAACTAAATACATTATACATACTGAAAAAATATATTGAATTGGCTGATTGATCTCTGAGATGTGAGCGTTTAAAGTTTTAGAGAATAGAGATTTAGAGGGGATGCTCCATCCCTTTTTCGCAAAGCTTGTGTTAGTATAGCATTTGTATGCCGCGCCTGAGGCTTGACGTCATAGTTCAGTATAGTGCGCTCTCTGTCTAGCATGAATTTAAATTCTTATAACTTATTTATTTTTGAACTACTTAATTTAAGTTTTGTTTTCGTTGATAGGCTCTATTGATGATCAGCTTTTTAATAAAGTAATAAAAAAATATTACTCATCATGCCTAATAGTGCGGAACCTTCAGTGCGGGAGCGCGACTCGCACTTGGCCGGTTTATTTCAATCGTATCACCCGCGATGCACGATCTACCTTTAGATGCATCGTACCTGATTATGGTGATTCATTCATTTGAAATAGGAAGAATTGTTCGAACCGTTAGGTTAACGGACACAGTCTGAAACTGTTAGAAACTGGGGCAAAACGAACGCACTAATTTTTGCTATGCTAATTAAACACTGAAGCCCGCAGCTATCGTCAGAACGTAGCTACCGCCGTATAAAAAATACGGAGGCCCCCCCCTATATATATGGATGGATAGATTTTTGTTAATCAATCACGCAGAAACGGCTGGATGGATTTGGATGAAATTTGGAATATTGGGCTACAGAGCCCTGAAGATTCGTTAAAAAATCTGTAAGTACCCATTATTTGGGACCCCAACAAATAATTCGTGAAAAAATCTTTAGTACCCATTATTTGGGCCCCCAACAAATTTTGAAACAGGGCCCCTCTATGGCAAACTACGCCACTAGCTGTATTAGTATCATTTTGTAAGTCTGTGGCATTTTTTTTTTTATGATACTGGGTGACGAGTCGAGCCAAGTCGTTCGCCTGATGGCTCTTCACGTTTGCCCAACAGCTCAACGCCACTCAGAATTTTGAACTTCAACAGTTCAAAACCCTTATAAGATGTCAAATCTCTGTGTGCTCTGTAATTTCGCTGGAAACATTGCCCTTCAATCCGGAACACAGTAGTGTTTACACTACTGCTTGGCGGTTGAATAACTGGTAAAAGTGTGGTACTTACCCAGGTGGACCCCTGCAAAAGAGTCCTACCACTACAATATACTCATTCACAGTAATAAAACATGAAAACTTCTTGACTTCATCATTTCAGCCATAGGACGTCAACCGCTGGACACAGTCTTCCCCCATCAATCCCCAAAAGGGTCAGTTGGAAGAAGCCTGCATCCAGCGTTAGAATAAAGCTACTTATTGACATCTGACACAAAGCTGAAATTCAGAGATTCCTTACGGAGTGTAGAATCAGATCATACAAATAAGGCAGGGTAAGGTATCGTGGCGGGTCCGGACGCATCAGGCCTAAATCAAACTTGATGCCATCAGTCGAACTCACCCAGCAGATAACCTTATCACCTATTTTAACCGACTTCAAAATGGGAGGACGGTTCTATGTTCCACTGATTTTTTTTATGTATGTCATTTTCTTCGCCAACTACTGACTGGTCCCATTGTCAGCAAGTCAGGATCTGATAATGGGATCCCAGGGAAATCGAGGGAAACTCTCTAATTTTATAGGCACTTATTAAGTTTTTCATAAATTTTCAAGTTGGTTTTTAATGTGTTCCAATTGTTCCCTTCCGTACCGGAAGGGTGTAAATGGGACTCTATTACTAAGCCTACGCTGCCTGTCTGTCTGTCCGTCCTACGTTTTAACGGCTGTAACTTTCGAACCGTAGTAGATAGCCAGTTGAAATTTTCACAGAATAAGTTATGCTGTAGCGGATTAACTAAGAAATAATAATAATGACAAAAAGTTGAAACTAAAGGGGGAGGGGTCCCCATACTACAAACCACTTTTTAAACGTGTTTTTGTATTTGCTCTACTACGTACAAGCGTCATACTTTGCATGATTATAGTAAGAAGTATATAATAAATAAATATCTGGAACATTCATTGCACACACGGTCATCTGACCCCAAACTAAGCAGAGCTTGTAATATGGCTGCCAGACTGATATACATACTCGTACATATATATTTTTAAATACATACTTAAATAGATATTAACACCCAGACATAGAACAAACACAAATGTTCATCAGATGAATGTTTGGCCTAGGTGGGAATCAAACCCACGCCCCCAAGCGCAGAAGGTAGGTTCACTACCAACTGAGCCACAGGGGCAGTACACATAAAGTATGTAATACAACAAATAATAAATACAGACCAAGTGCGAGTCGCTGACAAATTTCTATTCACCACCGATATTATGATCGGCACAACATGGGGTAAATGTGTGCGTGAGGCGCTTGTGCCTATGAGCGGATCAGCATATCTTGGGTGCTTCATTTTCTATTTGCTGTCTCCGACTTTTTTCCCTCCGAGACTCGGTCTTCTAAGCCGCAGTTTTCGGTAAGCTCGTGACCAAGACCATTGTAACATGGTCGAAACTACCTATTTTTACATATATAAAATAATGCGCGATAAGTCCTGACAAACATTGTAAACATGAGTCAGATTTATATCTATACTTATAATAAAAAGGTAAAAATAATTGTCAGTACTCTATAATCGATACTATAACCAAAACTGTATTTTTTTCATTTTTGTCTGTCTGTCTGGTTGTATCTGGGCCGCGCATCACGCCAGAACTACTAAATGAATTTAAATGAAACTTAGCATGATTTGAGTTCAAACTACGAGTTACGTTATTGGATACTTTTTATCCCGAAATTAAGGATCCCTTTCCTAAAAAGTAACTACTAAAGCCCTAAAATAAATACCAAGTAAATTAAGTTATTAAAAAATATAATCCCGGCTGCATTGTATAAATTTGTAGGTAACTGAAAAGTAACAACGGCGCGCTGTACCTATCTATACCTACTCGTATTAGATACAGAGCACTTTTATACCACTTTATCTCGTAAACTACTGAATATTTCATAGTAGGTAGGTACTAGGTACCTACTGTTATATTTTTGGTATATTTTTGAAATCTGCTGATTGATTTATCAAAGTCTACTTATAAATTTTGCCTCATTTTTGTTTTTGCGGACTCCATCTTTAATTATTGTATGCTATTAAACATTCATATGAATATATTCATATTTGAATGATGATCATTTGTGTATGTTCTATATTCAAACATATATATATTATATATGTATATCAGCTGGCAGCCATATTACAAGCTTTGCTTAGTTTGGGGTCAGATGATTGTGTGTGCATAAATGTCCCAGATATTTATTTAATTAATAAAATAAAAAAATACAAGGTTGGATGCGTCAATTTATCACAAGACAGGACAGGTTGCTTTACAAAGGAAATATGTAAAAAAACTATTTCCATTTGGTTATTTGCTCTGATAGCTGGATGGATATTTGCATTGTAATAAGCTGAATAAAACATTTTCATTTAATATTTTACTGAAGTAAATCAGTGAGTATTACAGTCATACATTCAAAAACTTAGCAAAAGTTATGAGAATCACCTAGTTGTTTTCATTAAAGTTTTTTACAATAAGCAAATTGAAATAGCATAGTGCGGTTTCATGTCTTTTCTTACCAATAAAACAAACTGTAAAGTCAATTGATAATATCTATTTAAGTATGTATTTAAAAATATATATGTATGTATATCAGTCTCTGGCAGCCATATTACAGGCTCTGCTTAGTTTGGGGTCAGATGACCGTGTGCGCAATAATGTCCCAGATATTTATTAATTTTGCTTGCTTCTAGTCAAAAGCAAATACTTAGCAACCATTTATATTAAGAAATGAGCTTAGTAAGTAGTATGTCTTAATTATTATTTAGAAATAAAATCATCTTTACAACATTGAATATGAAAGTGAGAAAAGAATCATCATAATCATACTGCTCAGTGAAAAGTTACACACATTTTTATACATACATAAATAATATTTATATACATCAAAATATGTTACTTATATACATGTGGGACCTGGGTATGTACTAAAACTGCGACCTGAACCACCGGAGGATGGGCAGCAGCGTCCTAATAGTACACTGTGAACGTACTGTGATCCCTAAGCTGCCTGCCAAGCGTGGGGATTATGGCAACACCCCTCTCTATGAGGGCGGCCTTGTCCAATAGTGGACGTTAATTGGCTGATGATGTGATATACGTGTCGACTATAGAACCTCCTCCTTTTTTCATCGGCTAACAAATTAAATAGTAACTACATGCAAAACGAGACGCAGCCGCGCGCGCGCATTCACCTTGATAAAGACCGCCGTATGCGGTTGAAACTTTAGACGGAGTATCCGGCCTAATCTTACGTGAGTAATTCCCGTGTAATATAAATAAAAAGGAACTACATGCTGAATTTTTACAACTGAATAAAATAATTAACTGAGTAATATCTGCTTATTACGTTAAGTTAGTGTGTTAAGAGTACTTAAAACACGGGTTACTTACAATATAAATGTCTTGCCCACACCATGATACCATCATCAATATGGAAGTGAGCTAAGCAACCTGAGTGGGAGGTAGACTGTAAAAACTATTCGATAGGCATTTTATAATTAAACCACCAGTACTACAATAGTTTAATACGCCAGGTCATGGCCTAAAGATTGAATTGCGGCCAAAAAACTACCTATCCCAGTGGAATCTAATCGAAATAGTCTTGGCGAAGATACAAACAAGCCATAGGTGTCAATCTAGGCTTTAAATACTTACGCGAAATCTCGATATAATGAGACCCATCTTCTCTCGATGAACACTTGAGGAGCGGAGCGAAGATAATCCAGCACACTTTTTGAACTCAAAACAGCCCCGCCGATAAGTTTTTGCGGTCTAAAAATAAGTTTGGCATAACCGACGAATAGAATTTGATGACGATATATAGCGATTTTATAACCTAAAATGCCGCTGGTATTTGAATTATATTAATTAGTTTCAAACAAAGGCTTGCTGAGTCACTGAATTACACTCCTATGCGTTTAATTCGAGTCAATCTAATTTGCAAATAGATTTTTTTTAATAAAAAAAGAAAACAATCACCTCTGACTACAACGACAATCTGACAGAAATATGACAGTTCGGTTCCATGAAATGAAAATGAAATGATATGTATTCCTTCGATTCTCTTTGATGATAGTGTCAAATAAAATTTTCCACAGAAAGAGAAATAATTTATTATGCATAACTTAAAAAAACAGAAAATTAAAGAAAACTTAAAATACTAACTAAAAACTAAAACTTAACTTCCACAGAATAAATCTGGGAATATTTTTTTTTAGGACTTTATGCACACATGTCAGTGCCTCTCGCTTCAACAAGGTGTGTTGCCACATTAAAATTATTTATATTTGCTTTAAGTTAGGGTAATTTACCTACTATGACGGGTAGTGAATCTCCTAAATGAGTAATTTTGGAAATCTTGTGAGATGGAAGGATATCTGTAAAATACTTATGAACAAAAGAAATTAATATTAAGATCCAAATCCATCCGTTTAAAGGTAAGACAGCTTTAAACGGCTGTATCTTTCGCGCCGTAATATCGTCAGTTGAAACTTACACAGAATATGTAATGTTACTACGGATTAACTAAGAAATATAATTAAGTCAAAACTAAAGAGGGTACACATCCACACATACAACAAACGTTTTTGTTAAGGTATATTTGTATTTGCTCTGGTGTAAAAACCAAACGGTACGTAACGGTAATCGGTACAAGCGTCAAACTTGGCGGATTATAGTGCACACCCTAAAGTAAAACAACAAATAATAAATACTGGCCGCTTGCGAGTCGGTCACACATTTCTGTTTCCCACAAGTTAAGCAACGTCGAGCGCGGTTGATACTTGGATGGATGACAGCCTGGGCGTGATGTTGTGTATTTGCACTACTTTTTGTATTTTGTGACGGTACAGAACCCTCAGTGCACGAGCCCGACTCGCACTTGGCCAGTTTATTTATTTTCATGGATGGAATTATGGATAACATCCCAATTAATGAGATACTTAGATAAAACTCATTATTATTTACAGTACACATTTCACACACGATAAATCAGACTTCAAAAAAAGATTATTTTGTTTTATTTGAACAAAATCACGCTGATGATGATTTATGATGATATATTTTCTTTGATTTAAGTACATTTAAGTGTGTTTATTAGACCCTGAGCAGCTGCAGTTGCTCAAAAATATAATTTTTCCCTTTCTGATATTGGATTCTGCATTGAAATGACTGGAACAAATTCTACTATGTTTTCCTGGCACCCTATTTTCACAACCAGTAGCACTGATCCATTTTATTCGTAAGCCAGGATCAGTTGGAAACCTGTACCCTTAGTACAAGATTTGATAGTTTTCGAAAACTTTTTTCGTATTCGTTTTGATGCATACATTGCTGGGCTGAAAGCTATTCGAAACTATTTTTCGTATTTGAGTGAAGCAACCTATACTGCCGATTACTACCGATTTTAGTTCATCCGCGTTTCCGCTAGAGGCGCTTTACTAAAATGTATGGGACAATACGGAAACGAAAAAAGTTTTCGAAAACTGTCAAATCTTGTACTAAGGGTACTGCAGAACGAATAATTTATGTTAATTGTGGTGGGTAATTTCATTTATAAACTGGCAACATTGATTGTTATTCTTCTCAGTTAATATTTTGATAAAACTCATAGGAAATACCACAAATCGACCAAAAAACGGACTAATTATGAATAAAATATTTACGCATTGATATCCTGAATTTATTTAGGTGATCATTACAAGCTCTATATATTTGTCGCGACGTTTCGCGAATGCACCAAAATTATTAAGACTGGCAACTCCACAGCTCTGCACAAGAACCTTCAAAATGTATATATTATCTGTGGTGAGTCAAATTGCATTTTGTTTGTACCAAAGAGAATACAATAGAAGAAGAGACGGGACACCATAGACAAAAAAAGTTTGCCAAACGTCAAGTCGGAGCGAGATTTTATGTCAATAATTATACACGATTTAATGTCAGGTTTAATAGGGATGTGCCACCTCCTATCCAAAATGTATCGATATCGATTTCATACCTACTACATATGGAATCCAATATTATTTATTACAGAACCTTGCGCCACTGGTTTTGTTTTAGTGGTGCAAAACAAAATCTGTGCCACAACATTCAGTATATTGTGATTTTTGTAAGTACAATAAAAACACAGACTAAAATGTTGTATTTTATTTATTATCATCTTCATCATTTTCGTATAGCTACAGTAGTAAAAACATAATTGTGCACCTGACGCCGGACGCAACGCCGACAGACTGAGTTGTGTAGCGCACATGCTACCGCTCGGCCACCATCGATTTATAATACGGTCAATCAGTTCTGGTCGTCACGGCGGTAATTAATTGTAGGATGAAACGACCTGAAATAGATATTGTTATTATGATTTTTTAAAGTTACGTGAAAATGTGTTCTTTTTCACGAAAAAAGTCCCGCACAATTTCAAAAGTTTGGACTTCAAAACTAGATGATTAATTTAATTAATTAATTAACTAAATGATTAATTAATTTTTAATTTGTCATCTGACAATGGCTTAGCACAACAATGGTCTTATTGATGGAACTGCAGATTTCTTCAACTGTTTTTTTTCTTTTGTAGTCCTTATCTTCAAAATGCTTTCCACATACAAATTTATTTTGGTGAAGACTTTCGATCGGTATATGCGCTAAATCTTCGTGAACCGACATTTTCACCAATTTCTTAACGCTAAAAAATAAGAGTATCGTTATCGATATTTTATAAATATATCGTTACGTTGCACCACACTATTTTCAGAATCAAAATAGATTATGATGATTTTTAGATATTTTGGCTCAAAAGAAGTATATGGGACTCATAATTTAACTAATGATAACATACCGATCTTCATCCAGAGGATATCTCGCCATAAAATCACGTTTTGTGCCGTTTTTTCGTGCTGTTTTGAGGCCGCATATTTCGCACTTCGTTTGGCTCAGATACTTTTTCGGAGGCATTACACACACCAAAACATACACTAGTAATATAAACCCCTTTTCAATAAGTATCTCTTTTAGTAAAGTTGTAGAGAAGTAAACAAAATCCTAAATAATTCACTCAGGAAAAAATACAAAACACGGGAGAATTCGGGACTGATTGACAATCAAGGAAAGAACGAGAACCGTTGAGGAAGTGAGTGAAAGAGCATTCTTTACCACACATTGGCCACAGATATGCAATACATTTTCGCCTCGTTTCATACTCGTTTTTTTCTTCTAAGTCGCGACAGACTGGTTTGTACGAATTTATTTGAATTTATTTTCAAGAGGCAAATAATATACTTTTTGTATGTAAAGTAAGAGGCTAGAAACGTACCCGCAGCTAAAAACATATAAGCTAAGTATTAACTAAGTATTAATCAAGTGTTGACGAAGTATTGACAAGATATCTCCTATCTAAGTATTATATGACTCCAACTAACTCAACAATTATGATGCAAGTTAAATTTGTGCTTGTAGTGTAGCATGTAGATAATTTAGCTGTCTGGGCAAACTAGTATGCGGGTTAATGCAACGCTGAGTCTGTGAAGCGAACTCAGGTATGAAGGGGATCTGTATAGAGAGGCGATGCAGATTCCCTGGAAATACGCCGGGACCCTCACAGTGTAAAGTGAGTTCTGTTAATATCAGATTGCAGGTCTCCGCGACGCCTCAGTAGCCAAGTGTGTCGCAGTATGCAGGGGATCTGTATAGAGAGGCGATGCAGATTCCCTGGAAGAACGCCGGGACCCTCACGGTATAAAGTGAGTTCTGTTAATATCAGATTGCAGGTCTCCGCGACGCCTCAGTAGCCATGTGTGTCGTGGTATGTAGGGGATCTGTATAGAGAGGCGATGCAGATTCCCTGGAAGAACGCCGGGACCCTCACGGTATAAAGTGAGTTCTGTTAATATCAGATTGCAGGTCTCCGTGACGCTTCAGTAGCCATGTGTGTCGTGGTATGTAGGGGATCTGTACGGAGGTGATGCAGATTCCCTGGAAGTACGCAGTGACCCTCACAGATATGTGAGTTCTGTATGGCATAGCGCTGGTAGACAGAGGAGGGAAACATTTGTGATGTTTCCTACGATTGAATTCTGTAGTACCAATTGCGGTACAGATTGCAGGTCTCCGCGATAAACGCCTCAGTAGACATGTATGATAGTAATGTAGATAGTAATAGAATGCATGCATATTATATACCTTATGTCTTGTCTTGACCAACAATCTTACACAACTTCATTATACCAAACAACATTACATACACATTACACAAGCACGATGGCACTGAGATAGTCGGTGTCATCGTGTCATAAATTTACAGGTGGAGCGACATCATTCATCATAGCATCAACTGGTAAAGAGAGAACGCATGCGGAACTGGAAGGCATATAAAGTGACTAACAGTACGGACACAAAACATTCTAGGTATGAATAACATTTATTTCTTGCCCTATCTTCGTGACACTCTTCAAGTTACGCGTTACACCCCAAGATAGACCAACCTTACGCAATTATTAATTATAAATTTGTATTGTTTGGAGATCGTCACGACAATGTTTACTTACGTGTGAAATGATATTTCATCGTTTCTTCTCTCACTGCGGTACTCGCAGCCCAAAATAATACAACCAACCATTGTAAATGTTTGTTTTACAATTATTTCTCAGAGGAAACACGCATTTATCACATAAAATCACCAAAAATATGCAATAAACAATATTCAGACCCGTTTTGTTTGACCGTGACCCGTCAGATTTTGATATTTCAGGTCCAAAAAACAGGCCACGCCGATAAGGACAAAAAAGTCTAGTTATGTCCTTTTTGTACTTGTGCTGAGCCATATCAATTTGTCTCTTTCACTGAAATATATTGCCGATCTGGTATAGTTTTTGATGTGTTATGCCGATTTCTAGTGACTATTAGTGACAAATGAACAGTGTAAAGTGTTATTCATACACAATAACTATTTTCCGCGCAGTTTTTGTTGAATTTTCACAAGTGACCAGACGTTTTTGAATTAAGATTGCGCCAAGTTTGTATAAAACATTAATTAGAAGTGGAGTGCAAAAATCTAAACTCAACTAAAAACAGTGATACGGTATTGAACGGTGTAGGGGTTGGCTTATTCCCTCTCACGTTTCACACACTACCCTGCAGTGCAATACCGTTCTTTATCGATCGTTATATGTCGAATCGTTATAGTCGACAAATTTAACGAATCGTCATAGCATTTGGAAGTACGGAAGTGTAGTATACTTACATCCTAGAGCCAGTGATCAAGACTATATGACTTGGTTTTGTAAAGTAGAAGATAATGTCTCAAAAATATTACATAATGAAACACTAATGATACTAGGGGATTTAAATCTTAACAGTGCCAACGTTAACATTAACAACTACATGGGCAATTTTTTAAATTATTGTGCAATTGTAGACCGTAATGATATTATTAATGAAACAGGTAGTAAATTAGATGTAGTTCTTACTAGTCATAACGTAAATGAAGTGAGTGTGTGTGTCGCCGATGAAACTCTTGTAGAGCATATTAATGTCTATCACCCTCCTCTAGATATCAGCATAACAATTGAACGATTAGAAAGAAATAGCAAGTTGGAACCGAGTAACATAAACAGACATACAGATTGGGACTTCACTAAAGCTGATTTCACAGCACTATACGACTGCGTCTGTAATATTAACTGGCACGAAATTCTTCAACAAACTGACGTAAACAAGGCTGTAGACTGCTTATACTATCTAATATATAAATGTTTTGATGAGAGTGTACCAAAGAAAACTAGGTATTCCAAGGCAACCAGGAGATATACAACGTGGTATTCTAGTGAAATAATAAATAATATTAAATTAAAAGCTAAGTTACATAAAATATGAAAATCTACTAAAGATATACACGTTTACAGTTTTTTCAGTGCATTCGATGCAATATAAAACAAGATATTTCAATAGCATACAAAAATCACATACAAAATGTACAGGAAAATCTGACGCAAATCCACGTGCTTTTTGAAATCACGTTGCGAATCTGAAAACTAACGGAGGTTTCGATTCTGCCATCACCCACAACGGCGTTAAGCATACCGGTCTAGCCGCAGATGCAGCGTTCGCAGATTATTTTAAGAGTGTATTTCTTCCACATACACCAAACTTAAATTTGAAAGTAGCTGAAACTACAAGCAACAATAATCTCATAAATATCCCAGAACTTTCTCAAAATGATATCAAATTTCACATAGATAAACTAAAACCAAAAAGCTCGCTAGGACCTGATAGTGTTCCACCATATTTTATGAAGGCTTTTAAAGAGCAACTAGCTGAACCTTTAACGTATATATTTAACCTGTCGCTAAAAACAGGAGAGTATCCATGGCTTTGGAAAAAGTCGCGGGTAGTGCCTGTACCGAAATCCGGCAACAAAGCAGTCGTGGAAAATTATCGGCCAATAGCTATTTTATCTGCATTCGTAAAACTATTTGAAAGTATACTACATAGTAATATTTACAAACAATTAGAATCACAGCTTAGCGACGCTCAACACGCGTTCAGAAAAGGTAGATCTGTAAACGCCAACCTACTTACATTGGTAGACTTTGTCTCTAAGAACATGGATGAGAATAATCAAGTAGATGTCATATATCTAGACTTTCAAAAAGCTTTTGACCAAGTAGACAATAATATCCTGCTCCAAAAGCTAAGTAGGTACAGCTGGATTTGCTCCTCGGCTTCTTTCATTTTTTGCAAACTACCTGAAAGATCGTCAACAATTCGTGCGCCTTGGATGCCATGATTCACCACCATATTATACGCCGTCAGGTATCAGCCAAGGTTCATCCCTTGGGCCACTTCTTTTCACGTTTATGATTAACGACCTGCCGAAATCACTACTGCATGACAAGTGCTTAATTTACGCCGATGATGTAAAACTCTATATGCCCATAAAATCTATCCATGACTGTATAAATCTCCAAAAAGACTTGGACACTATACTAACATGGAGTGAACAAAATAAACTCAACATAAATGTCTCAAAGTGTTCCGTGATGAGCTTTACCAAGTCCACAAATACTATAATAGCGCAATACAGTATAAATGAACAACAAATCTCGCGAAATCAGAGAGTTAAAGATCTGGGTGTCTTGTTTGATCCAAAACTTGCTTTTCACGACCATAATATGCGTGCACTTGCGGCAGATTGTTTTAAAAGGTTGGGATTTGTGACGCGCAACTGCAAAGACTCAAAAATTGAGGCGAGTGCATGCATATGGAACCGTCATGAGAAAAGTTACAGTATAATGCTGGAAAAAGTCCAAAAACGTTTTTTATATTAAAAAATGTATGGATATTATCCATTTTTATATCCCACAAAATTTTTGTTGGGTTCTCTTGGGTTCTACTCTCTTGAAACTCGCAGATTGCATAGTCAGTTATTAACGGTGTTGCAAATACTGCATGGGAGAGTATACTGCCCCGAATTGTTAGGTGAAGCTAGTCGTCTGAGTGTACCGGAGCAACGCGTGCGTTTCCGTAGCGGGCGAGTCCCACTGTTTGCGTCGAGTCCGGCACGCACTGTGGCGCGCCAGCACTCTCCGGTGTTCCATGCACAACGACACCTCAACTACCTTCTAGGCATGTCGATCTTTAATCGATTAATCGGAAAATCGATTTTTTGTGGTCAGAAAATCGATTTTTTAGATCGATCTGACAGAGTGGATCGATTCACCAGATCGATTCTCGAACCCTGAGAATCGGACCGATTCACGATGTTGATATTGAGGTGCTAATATAGATCGTAGAAATGCAGTGCATTCCACATAGAATCGATAATATTTCACGGGATTATCTATGGTCGGATAATCGGTTTTCTAGATCGTTAAAGTATCTATATGCTGTAAAAGTTTAATTATCGAACATTAGTCTAGCAGTCTGTGCGAACTATCTATGTGCGAAATCGAGCCGTAAGCCGAGTCGCCAATGTTCGACGCAGCTTATGACGGAACGGCATAGCTCAACCTCTTTCAGGGGCAGTTTCCGTTATGCTGCGTCTAAGTGTTGGAATAACATTCCGCCGCCAATTAGGAACCTGCAAAGTATTCATGGTTTTAGAGTAAAGCTAAAGCTATTTATTTTCACTCATCAAAAGGGCGAACAAATGCTAAGAAATGACACCAGTGCTCTCTGATCACCTAAATTAATAACAAAATATTATGTTGTAATTATTTTTTTGGAATTGTTTTTTATATATTTGAGCATCGGTTATTATGATTTAATATTATTATTTGAGCATCGATTATTATTATTATTTTTTTTAACTTTTTACAATTAGTTTTATATAAATTAGTGATTCTTACACAAGCTTATGTATAAGTGGCTAGTGTACGTGGTGTGGGGGTAGGTACTCTGCCCGAGTTCCGAGCTTTGTATGTGCATACGGTGGCGTTTGTGCTTTTATATGTACCTGTAGGTACGTATAAGAGCATAAATGTTGTTGTACCCAACCCAGCCCAACCTTGTAAGGTCTGGCTGGGTTGACAAAATACTTATGTTGATTAGATTTTGTTTATAAGTACTTATCTTTGTAAATTGTTTTTATAAATTTTACTTATGTATGTAGTTAAAGTTTGTTGTTATTATCTTTTATGTATCTAGTATGTGTATTATTATAGGTTTAATAGTCTACGGATGGAGTAGCTTGTGCGCGTGCCGTGTGGTACGATTGTACGTGACGTCACCAGCCGGTGCCAACGGAAGACCAGCGCTGGTTGTTTACGACCGGCATCTTGCTGAGTTGGAGCCGGTTTGTGACAAAAAAATATAATAAGCTTTAGTTATGATTAGTTTAAATTTAAATGTCTCTTTACCATTACTATTGTATTTTTTTGCCACAAATAAATGATGTCTATGTCTATGTCTATAGTATGCGCAAATTGCGCGGCTTATTACGGTAGTTATGTTAGAAGTAACGGCATTATCATCGCTAAGCGCAGGTTGACAACTGTCACCATCAGAATCGCGAGTAAAAATCTTTAATAACCTAGAATATTATATTATATACTTTGTTGTTATGAGAGTTTTGGCACCAACGCGAAGAAAACATGTTGCCTCATGGTATTATTTTCATTTTTGTATTTTGACTGTTAATGTGAAATAATAATGGTGGATTTTATTCGAAATATTTGTGAACGTGTATTTACATGTTGTTTCCAAAACTCCATAGATACCCCTAGTAAAGTTTCCACCACTTTATTGGGGCAGAATGACTAAAATACACAAACAATAGAAGGGAATCTAACCTAAAAAAATCCCACTTCTGTGCTAAACTACGTAAGACGAGGCAGTATGGCCTCAATGGCTTTAGCATACCAAGTTATAAGCCCAAAAACAAAAACGTATCCGGAATGTATAATAATTTTATTATACTTTATGGTGTTCCATAAACAGTGTACATTACATTTGTTTTGTGATCTATTTGCTCTGTATTTATAAGTAAAAAAGTGAGCTAATGCATGTTTCCAGCAGGTGACCATTTAATTATTAACTTCTTTATCATTAAATCGTAATATAATTTTTAACCGACTTCCAAAAAGGAGAAGGTATGCATTATGTATATTTATATATATTTTGTATCTTGATCGATATTTTTGTTTCACCGAAAACTAGTAATTGTTCTTGCAATTAATAATTGTTACTTGTTGTGGAGTTATAGAAAAAATCCTAGTACTGTAAATAAAGAGGCTTTCGAATCTTTCTCTAAAAGGTATAGAAAAGTAATAAATCTCACTCAAAGGTCACAAAATAACTATTATATTAAGAATTCGAATAACAAGTCAAAAGCTACATGGACGATTATAAATAAACAAAAAAACAATGTTCCAAAAGAAGGTATTTCTTGTATAAATAAGAATGGACATATTTTAAGAAATTCATTAGACATAGCAAATGCGTTTAATGATTATTATGTAGATTTAGTAAAACCTGACTCTCAAATTAGTGATAAGAACATCCAATCAGAACACAAGAAATCTAATTCTTTATTTCTAACTCCAGTGACACCTCATGACATCTTTTACATAATTAAATCATTGAAAAATACAAACAGCGTAGGATACGATGGAATATCAACAAAAATGCGCTTGGGGGCGTGGGTTCGATTCCCATCTAGGACAAACATTTGTGTGATGAACATTTGTGTTTGTTCTATGTCTGGGTGTTAATATCTATTTAAGTATGTATTTAAAAATATATATGTATGTATATCAGTTTCTGGCTGCCATATTACAAGCTTTGCTTAGTTTGGGGTCAGATGACCATGTGTGCAATAATGTCCCAGATATTTATTTATTTATTTATTTATTTTAAATGTTAAAATTAGTCGCACAATCTGTTGCTCCAGTGCTCTGTCATATTATAAACAAATGGCTGGAAACAGGAGTTTTCCCAGAAAACTTAAAGGTGTCAGTAATAAAACCACTCTACAAGAAAGGCACAAAACAAGAAGTAGAAAATTACCGGCCGGTGGCACTCATACCAGTACTATCAAAAGTTATTGAAAAAGTTATTTATAACAGATTGTATGATTACTTTGAAAAAAATTATATTTTTACCGATAATCAATTTGGCTTTAGGAAAAATCAGAGTATAAATTTAGCTATTTACAATTTTCTCAACAAAGTAATGGCAAGTATGGATAAGAGAGAAAAAGTTGTTGCCCTGTACCTAGATATGACCAAAGCTTTCGATCACGTCGACCACAAAATATTATTAAAGAAACTGTATTGCTATGGAGTCAGAGGTAATGCCTACGAATTAATAAAATCATATCTAAGTAACAGAAGACAGATCACACGCATTGACAGGTTCTGTGCAAAAACGAAAACAGTTGAGCATTCCGATTCAAATGAGCGAATTGTTCTTTACGGAGTACCCCAGGGGAGCGTAATAGGACCTTTACAGTTTTTGAGCTACATAAATGACTTTCCTAGGGTAACATCAAACCCTATGACCTTATTTGCTGACGACAGCACAGTCCTATTTATAGGTGACAAAAGTAGTAATAATGACATTAATTTAACGTTGACATCTCTAATTGAATGGTTAAAAATAAATAATTTAAAAATTAATATGGATAAGACAATTGTAATGAATTTTAAACAACAACATACTGAATCTGATAAACTAGACGTCAAGTACTTGAATAATATTAATATTAAGGAAAACGACTCCTCTAGGTTCTTAGGTATCACTATTGACAATAAATTGAAATGGAAAACTCACATTGACGACGTGTGTAAAAGACTCTATAGAACATCATACGCTCTTTCAAAACTGAGTAGAGTTGTTGACAGGCATACTTTACTGACGGTTTATCATGCACATGCTGCCTCAATTTTGCGCTACGGTATTATGTTTTGGGGCAATTCAACCAATAAGGGGAAAGCTTTTATAGCCCAGAAAAGGTGCGTACGGGCAATCTTAGGATTAAAACAAATAGACTCGTGTCAAGAACATTTTCAACAGCTGAAAATCCTGACTATGCCATGCATGTATATATACGATGTAGCGGTATTTGCTAAAACCCATTTCTATCTATTTAAGACTAAAGAATTTCATACTGCACGTCTTCAGAAAATACACTCAGGAAAACTAACTACTTTAAAATGTAAAACACATCTTCTAAGCACAAGTGTCTTTGGAATGCTGCCAATAATTTATAATAAAATTCCAAGAATTATTAGGGTTGAGGATGACATTAACCTTTTCAAAGTAGCACTAAGTAAATTCTTGTTAGAAAGGGCCTACTATACCATTGACGAATTCTTGAAAGATAAAGACCCTAAATAATAATAAAAAACTGACTATTAACATAATTATTTATTGACATGTATGGAATTGTGATTGTGACATTTATTTTCCTCCTGTAATATTAGACAATATAATAAAAATTGTTAACTCTTTTAATCTAAGTAATCTTAAGGTATCTATACCTACTTGCATGTTATATAACTGAGGTAGTGTGCTTAATTTAATTATAACATCACAATGTAATTGTTCGACCTACTCTCGCAAGGAATTAATGAATTATTATTATGAATTATTATTATGTATTTATTGTTCATTTCTTGAACGGGTAATACTTTGATTCGACCCAGCGTTCCATGGGGATGGTGCGGTGGTCCCTGTCATAGCTCTTCAGGAGGGTCTTCTCCTCCTCGGTGAGGTGGAAGTCGAAGACAGCTATGTTCTGCTCCACGCGGGACTTGGTTGTGGTCTTGGGGATCGGAATCACTCCTAACTCCACCTGTGAGAAACCATCTCTTAGAAAAATAGGGTAGATGACTGATGTTTATATCGTTGAAACCAATAGCTTTCATGAAGAATTTAACTAAATATAATATGTTCATTGTAAAAATAATTTAAATCGGTTATTAATGTTCTGATCCTGTTCTGATAATGTGAGAATCCAACTCGGATGGGCAGCGTTCGGGAAATTGCGTAAAATCTTCTCGTCCAAGATACCACAGTGCCTGAAGACAAAGGTATTTGATCAGTGTGTGTTGCCAGTGATGACACATGGTACTGAGACGTGGTCCTTAACTGTTGGCCTTTTGGAGAAACTCAGAGTCACACAACGGGCAATGGAGAGAGTTATGCTCGGAGTTTCATTACGCGATAGAATCCGAAATGTGGATATTCGACAAAGAACCAGAGTCACCGACATAGCTATTAAAATCTGCAAGTTGGAGTGGCAATGGGCAGGCCACATCGCTCGAAGAACTGTTAACTGATGGGGAAGAAAGTTTCTTGAATGGAGACCGCGAACCGGAAGGCGCAGCGTAGGTAGGCCTCCCACTAGATGGACCGACCACATTGTGAGAGTCGCGGGCATCCAGTGGATGCAGATGGCAGGATGTCGTTCAGTGTGGAGGTTATAAGGGGAGACCTAGTTCAGCAGAGGCCTATATCTTCTGGCTGATGATTATGATGAGACCTTCCAAAACACGTTTTTAGTTTTTTCTCCGAATCTAGAAGTTCTTGACAATTTTTTTTTTTTCATATTCTAATGGTCATTTGTACAATGTAATTTAATGTTAATTTGTTTATTTAAAAAGATCTTGAGTAATGTAATCTGTAATAATAACGTAACGGCTTGGGGATCGCAGAGCGTTCCACCACGAAATTAGGAGGATGCTGCTGCCCTTCCTCTGGTGGTTCTGGTCGCAGTTTTAGGACATACCCGGGTCCGGGTTGGAAGGTCTGCTTTCGCCGAATTATTCTATCGAGAAAAGTTTCATCAATCATGTTTCCAAAATTACATTTAACTTATTTATATACTCAACTACCTTATCTTTAACCAAAATATGAATTTGTTACTTTCTGCCATAAGGTTATAAAATAATTAAAAATTACATTTAACTTATTTATATACTCAACTACCTTATCTTTAACCAAAATATGAATTTGTTACTTTCTGCCATAAGGTTATAAAATAATTAAAAATTACATTTAACTTATTTATATACTCAACTACCTTATCTTTAACCAAAATATGAATTTGTTACTTTCTGCCATAAGGTTATAAAATAATTCAAAATTACATTTAACTTATTTATATACTCAACTACCTTATCTTTAACCAAAATATGAATTTGTTACTTTCTGCCATAAGGTTATAAAATAATTCAAAATTACATTTAACTTATTTATATACTCAACTACCTTATCTTTAACCAAAATATGAATTTGTTACTTTCTGCCATAAGGTTATAAAATAATTCAAAATTACATTTAACTTATTTATATACTCAACTACCTTATCTTTAACCAAAATATGAATTTGTTACTTTCTGCCATAAGGTTATAAAATAATTCAAAATCTTTATAAGTCGAGTATATACGTAAATAAGTTGTGATGTAATTTTGGAAACATGATTGGTGAAACTTGTCTTGATAGAATAATTCGGGGAAAGCAGGCGTTCTACAACACGTTTTTAGTTTATTTAAATATATATGTATAATATTATGTTGACGACATTTATAAAAAACAAGTGTTAAAATAGCGAAAGTTTAAAAATTACTACTGACATTTATAAACTCTTTAAAAAAAAACGATTTTATTTATATGACACGAGAAATACGTATGATTATGCCGCTTACTCTGACTATAGTTTAAACTTCATTCGGCGGTATTTTTCAAGAATGCCTGCGCGGTTGCGTCTCGCTTGCACCTCTGCGCGCCGCGCACGTGACGACGTCTGCTGAGCGAATGCGGTTGAAACTATAGTCGGAGTAACCGGCTTAATTGGGTTAATCATACGTGAGTAATCCCCGTGTCATTTGAATATATTTGTTACCAGGTATCTCAAGTTGATTTGCGGGACAGTCTTATTGTACTTCTCTGCGATCGCCACCAGCTCGGGAGTGTCGATCCTCGGTGGAGGAGCATCAGCTTTGGCCTTTAAGAATAAGTTTTTTGATGAGAAAACTTCATTAGGCGCGTTGAGTACTTTTTAGGTAAACAAAAATCATGGAACTCGCGTCATCGTCACGCTGTACCGTGTATTTTAAAACAGCGCCATCTCTTGTAGAATAGGTGAATTACTACTTACGTTTTCACTTCTGACGTGCAGTCCTATGACTGATGTGTTTTTTTTTTACTTAACACTTCCTAACCCTTCGTAATTTTTGGCCTAAGTCTTAACCTCAGAAACGAATGCATTTATATTCTATTCGATTCCATTAATTCCCTCCTGCCCATTTTTCTATCGGACTGCCAGAGCGGGCACGAAAAATCGACACCGCTTTATGGTTGATGTTCCGAAAACCCGTACGCGCTTTGATTCCACTTTTATTGTACGAACTGCTAGTTTGTGGAATGCACTGCCTGAATGGGTGTACCCCGATAGTTACAATCTGGGTGTCTTCAAGTCAAGAGTGAATCGGTTTCTTCTAGGCAAGCGTGATCCACCGTAGGCCGCATCATCGCTTAACATCAGGCGAGTTGGCGGCCAAGCGTAAGCCTATTCTACAATAAAATAAAACAGTTCCTTTTCATGATAATCTGCTAGTAAAGATGGCTCAGTACAATTAAATATTAATAATAATCTAAAAATAATTTTTAGGTTTCCGTAACACTACAAGAAACCTTAAGTTCGTTCTATCCATCCATCCGTCCTGCTTGCAGTCTGTTTGTCCGTCCGCTCTGTCTGTCCGTC
Source organism: Agriopis leucophaearia (assembly GCA_949125355.1). Lineage (NCBI taxonomy): Eukaryota > Metazoa > Arthropoda > Insecta > Lepidoptera > Geometridae > Agriopis > Agriopis leucophaearia. Next base: position 4,732,552 of record OX421289.1, read on the forward strand.
TGTCTGTCTCATTATTAATTATTTAATTTGCGATTTTAGCAAACATGTATTCTAAGTTCTCAATGTCTTCTCATTTTGTTTTTCTGAGTATATTACTTAGGGATAATGTAGCATTCTAATAGTTTTTTTTTATCGGTTCAGTAGTTTTTGAGTTAATTCGTTACAAACATAAAAAATACAAATCTTTCCTCTTTAAAATATTAGTGTAGATTAAAATTCAATTCAATTATATACCAATCCATTCAATTCCATTTCATTCGATTACCAACTTATTTTTATTTTTTTTACCAACCTTTGAGTAGAAGAGAGATCCGAAGGGCGTGTAGCCGGTGACGGTGATGTTGTGGCTGTTACAATATGAACGCAGGGAGGGCTGCTGAAGGTTCAAGTTTACCTGTGAAGGAGACAATGAACCTGCATTAGCGAAATCCATTTATGAACTTCATACATGACCTTCATTAGGGAAATCCATTTATGAACTTTATACATGACCTTCATTAGCTAAATCCATTTATGAACTTCATACATGACCTTCATTAGGGAAATCCATTTATGAACTTTATACATGACCTTCATTAGCAAAATCCATTTATAAACTTCATACATGACCTTCATTAGGGAAATCCATTTATGAACTTCATACATGACCTTCATTATTGAAATCCATTGTAGAACTTCATGGTCTTCATTTACGAAATCCGTTTACGAAGTTCACACATGAGCTAAATCACTTAACTTTCATTAGCAAAATTTGTCGATAAACTTCGCTCGCACATGACCTTCATTAGCTAAATTAATTAATGAACTACGTACCTACATGACCTTCCTTAGCGAAATCTATTGATCAACTTCGTACATGACCTTCATTAGCTAAATTTGTTGATGAACTTCGTTCATGGTCTTCATTAGCAAAATTAATTGTTGAATTTCATTGGTAAATACATTTTGTATTGATGAACATCATCTATTAAATCGTTTACTATAAAAAAATAATCTCTGGGACACTATTACGCATACGGTCATCTGACCCCAAACTAAACAGAGTTTGTAATATGGCTGCCAGAGACTGATATACATACATAATATATATTGTTAAATACATATCTACTTAAATAGATATTAACACCCAGATATAGAACAAACACAAATGTTCATCACAGAAATGTTTGTCCTAGATGGGAATCGAACCCACCTAATCGATACATTTACTAGATTCGTATTATGTATTTTTTTACTAATTATTAAATTAATAAAAAATAATGTTTTTTCGTTGTAGGTAGGTACATACATTTTCTTTAAAAAAAACAATGAAATACGCATTGGACCTTAATTAACTTGATTATTGTAAACCTCATTGTCATCCTACTACCAGTTGACAGCGTAGCCAGCATGCTGACGGCATTACCACGCTAAATAGTAGATCTGTGCTAAATGGCAATGCTTATACAGTAAGACAGATAAACGGCATCATTGTCGTTGCGTTCGGAAATATATTTGAAATCAAGGTGAGCTCTACCAGTCCCCGGTATAAAAAACCGACTTCATAAAAATGTCAGAACTGTACCAAATTAAAATGGGACTACATGGGAAGCAACAGCTTTCAAATAAAAAAGAATCATCAAAATCGGTTCACCCAGTCGAAAGTTCTAACGTAACAAAAAAAAATATATACAGTCCTACTGAGAACCTCCTCCGTTTTAAAAGTCGGTTACCTCAAAATACTTACCTCGACCTGCAAAACTTGCGGCACCACAGAACTGTTCGCAATCAGCCGTTCCAGTTGCTCCTGGTTGAAGTTGGAGACGCCAATGGACTTGGTGAGACCTAGCTGTTGGGCCTCCACCATGCCCTGCCAAGCGTCTAGGTAGTCCACGTCGGACAGAGAGCGGTTCGCCTGCGAACACACAAAGCTTGAGTTTGCTGCATATGGCCAGCGTTTTTCAAAGTACGGTTCGTAATTCGCTAGGACAGGGATGGCGAACCTTTATGGGCGTACGTACGTGCCATCTCTGTCACTATCTTCTTTGTATAATCTCTACAAAGACTTCATAAAAATGTCAGAACTGGACCAAATTGAAATGGGAAACACCAGCATTCAAATAAAAAAAAGAATCATCAAAACCGGTTCACCCAGTCGAAAGTTCTGAGGTACAAATAAAAAAATTAAATTAAAATAAACAGTCGAATTGAGAACCTCCTCCTTTTTGTCGGTTTTTGTGCCAAAATTTCTTCCAGATCCGTTCAGCCGTTCTGGCGTAATTGAGTAACAAACATCCATCCATCCAAACTTTTACATCTATAATATTTGTGGGATAGACTCACAGTGATTGCGACGGGCCAATGTATAAGGTAGAGGTCCACGTAGTCCAGGCCGAGCTGCTTCAGAGAGAGCCTCAGGGCGGACCCCACGTCAGCCCTGGCGTGCTTGTCATTCCATAGCTGAGGATGCAGATAAACGATCATAAGTAACACTTCCCCTAGACCCAGCGGCTTAAGGGTTCTGATGTCTGTAATTTCTGAACCAAGAAACCGATGACCTTGAAATATTTACGGGCGATCTTTAATGTGCCTCCTTTTCTAACAAAAAAAGAATTAACGAAATCGGACAACGCATTAATGAATTAAAATTAAGTAGGTACACATTTTGACTTTCATCTCCCAAGGAAACCATACTGATTTCGGGATAAAAAGTATGCAATAACCTACCTCGTAGTATGAACTCAAACCATGCTAAGTTTCATTTGAATACATTTAGTAGTTTCGGCGTGATGCGCAGCCATGATACAGACAGACAGACAAAAATGAAAAAAATACAGTTTTTGGCTTCAGTATCGATTATAGAATGCCGACCATTTTTTTTTTCAAAATATCTTCAATGTACAGAATTGGACCTGTTACAGTTTTATTATAAGTATATCTTGTGTTTTGCGTGGCTGCGCGGGCCGCATGCGGCCCAACCATAGGGTAGGGTAGGGTCCAACCTTGTGTTAATTTTACTTTAAAAATTTGAAAAAATCGGTGAAGCTTTTGAAAATGGGCAAGAAATCGCAATACATGAAAAAAAAAAAATAGACTGATGATGAAGTTAGAATATAGATCTCATATTTAAAATCAATAATATATTTACACACGGACACATACTCACACACACACACACACACACACACGTTATTAGTTTATAATAACGAGTGTGTATCTTTTTTCTATCGGACTGCCAGAGCGGGAAGAATCGACACCGCTTTATGGTTGACATTCCGAAAACCCGTACAAAGCGCTTTGATTCCACTTTCATTGTGCGAACTGCTAGTATGCGGAATACGCTGCCTGAATGGGTGTTCCCCGATAGTTACAATCTGGGTGTTTTCAAGTCAAAAGTGAATCTGTTTCTTCTAGGCAAGCGTGATCCATCGTAAGCCGCATCATCGCTTAACATCAGGCGAGTTGGCGGCCAAGCGCAAGCTTATATTACAATACAATAATTATATATCTCAAAATAAAAATAATAATAATAAAAACGCAAGGGCGGCTTTATGGCGAGCCGTCGGTGAGTGGCGACACCGCGTACCCCGATTCCATGGGGCTAAATGAGACCCCTGACCCCTGGCTTGCCTTAACCGGCCGTCCAGGGGTGGAAACCGCAAGAGCTAACAACCTAAGCTCCAGGGTGGAAGTGTTAAAGGGCATAACGCCGCGAGTAGCTCTTAGTGAAAGTGCAGCACACCTCTCTACACCCTAAGCCACCCACGCCGATGTTGCCCCTCCGGTGCCAAGATACGGCAGCCTTTATGGGGGGCCCATTCAGTGGGTGGCAAGTCATCACCTGCCTAAATATATTTTGAGATGAGACAGGATAAGGCAGGTGCCGTTTCTCATTCTATAGATCTGTTATTCCATCCACAAGTTGTTCACCTCAATAGCCCAGACTTTTTTAATCCTATACTGTACAATAGTTTCATATTCCTTTTTATACATATTCTATAATTGTATTTTTTATATTCAACAGGGCCTCTTGGTGTTGGCTTCGGCTCCACCAATGCCTACCAAATGTCCGGGCTAGACCCGAGAATGTAATTAAATAAAGTGTCATAATAATATCTCTTATTATTATCTGGCTCAACGTATAAGCATTGCCATTCAACGTGGTAATGCCGCCAGCATGCTGGGTACGCTGCCAACTGATAGTGGGCTTGAGCGTTTGGATTGTCTTTAGACCTTCAACGGTCTATGGACAGTGTAACTGTTTATTTAGTGTTAGTTTTAGCTAGTATTTTGTTTAGTTAATAAAGGCACTTGCCCCATAATTATATAGATTTTTGATTTATATGTACATATATATATATATATACTAGCCGTCCGCCCCGGCTTCGCACGAGTGTAAGCTCGGCCTTCGGCCTCGCTACAAAATATAATATAGCCTATGTCACCCGGGGATAGTGTAGCTTCCCAACAGTGAAAGAATTTTTCAAATCGGTTCAGTAGTTTCGGAGCCTATTCATTACAAACATACAAACATACAAAAATAGGTACAAATCTTTCCTCTTTATAATATTAGTGTAGATATATATAAATTATTAATAATAAAAATAAACTGAGGGATGCGTGGGGTTAGTTGTATAATTTGTAGATGTAGAAATAAAAAGATAACTACCCGAGTTCCTTTATTTCATCCGCTATCCTTTCGGAATATAAATAATTATTCAAGGTATTATTAACTATCTCCATCTAAATCTCATCCAAATCAGTCAAATCGTTTGTATGAAGTAATAATAAATATACTAAAATGCAGGAGCGGCTTTATGGAGAGCCGTCGGTGAGTGGCGACACCGTGTACCCCGATTCCACGGGCTAAAACCCCAGACCCCGACCCCTGGCTTGCCGATCTCGGGTTCTTCTGCCTCTTCCACTGTTGTAGAGGTAGGTAATCGGCTTACAAAAAATGAATGTTCTTGCCGAGGCTGGGCGCTGGGGGACACTGCCCCTCAGGGGTTGTTTTCTTCAAGGGCGCGAGTGCCTTGCGGCGCCTCGAACGCCCTCTGATGGTCCTTCCCTGGCTTGCCTTAACCGGCCGTCCAGGGGCCTTACCCCTAGCTTTACTTTTGCGAGCCAACTTTTAGTAGGTACCTGATAGGTACCTACAATTATTGCGACAACCAACTCATTTAAGCTGCATCGTTTAAAAGCGTCTAACTTGTCTCTGACTGGATGAACGGCGGTTAAAAATCTTTACTTTATCTGTGGTATCTTGGTGTGTTGTGTATATCACGCCCGGAGTACCGAGTCCTACAGATTGAATGAAAGAAAATCCGTTTTACTATGCGTGTGTGCGTGAAAATCGCAAAGCTTGGCGGCTATCAAATAACTACCGCTTATTGTAGTTGATGGTACCGTTTAGACAAATAACACCTATGCGGGTCAACTTTTTGAGCTAGGGGTAAGGCCCCAGGGGTGGAAACCGCAAGAGTTAAGAACCTAAGCTCCAGGTTCGAAGTGTTAAAGGGCATAACGCTGCAAGTTATTATAAGTATTACAGTTTTATTATAAGCATAGATTTGCTCTAATACTTACAATCGTCAAACTTGGCATGAATATAGTACACACTCTAAAGTATCTGTGCGCGAGCCCAATTCGCACTTAGCTGGTTTATTTAAGCTTTCTCAAAGAAATATATAATATTTAATTAATGAATTAATTTAAGATTTTAACTAAGAAATAATTGAATATTGAAAGTTGCAGCTAATTTTATAACATACTAGCCGTCCGCCCCGGCTTCGCACGAGTGTAAGCTCGGCCTTCGGCCTCGCTACAAAATATAATATAGCCTATGTCACTCGGGGATAGTGTAGCTTCCCAACAGTGAAAGAATTTTTCAAATCGGTTCAGTAGTTTCGGAGCCTATTCATTACAAACATACAAACATACAAAAATAGGTACAAATCTTTCCTCTTTATAATATTAGTGTAGATTTATAGATATCCGTCATCTAGTGCACCTTTCAACACGTCAGGAATTAAAATAACGTAATATACACGCGATAAAATAGTGTTAGGTTACCTTTGTAGTGACGAACAATTCTTCTCTGTTGACGACGCCCTCATTTATTTTCTTGGCGATGGCATTTCCCACCTGAAAAAGATAAATATTATAGCATATATAAGTATATTGATATGTAATAAATCATTACCATTAATTATTAGCCTAACATAGAAACACTGAAATGCTGGGAATGTGCTAGACAAGCTTTAGGGGGTCTATTACATTCCAGGGGCCTTACGCCCAACTCTAAACGCGGGCCCGAATAGGTGCAGTTAGCAAATCGCGAATGCAAACCGTATCTCGGCGTGTAGTTTCGCGTTTGCGTGATTCTGCAAACTGCACCTATTCAGGCCCACGTTTAGAGTTGAGCGTAAGGCCCCTGTAGTGTAGTCTAGTGCAAGTATTTGGGGCTTCAAATTAAGATGAAACTATTCTAGCACTTGTTGTTATAGATATTCCCAAGTTTTTCTCGAGTCATGTCGAATCTCAAATAATTCTTGCACAAAAAAAAAAACTAAAAAAACGCGCTTTCAAATCGCTAATCCTGAAGATCCTGGTAAGGATCATCGGTCCTTGATAAGTGTGCAGTGGGTAGTTGAAAATCAAGTTCAAAGATTCCGTTACATACATACTACATCATCATCATCAGCCATAAGACGTCCACTGCTGAACATAGGCTCCCCCCTTTAACCTCCACACGGAACGAACCTGCCAACTGCATCCACTGGATGCCCGCGACTCTCACGTCGTCGGTCCATCTAGTGGGAGGCCTACCTACGCTGCGTCTTCCGGTTCGTGGTCTCCACTCAAGAACCTTTCTTCCCCATCGGATATCGGTTCTTCGAGCGATGTGGCCTGCCCATTGCCACTTCAACTTGCAGATTTTAATAGCTATGTCGATGACTCTGGTTCTTTGTCGAATATCCACATTTCGGATTCTATCGCGTAATGAAACTCCGAGCATAGCTCTCTCCATTGCCCGTTGTGTGACTCTGAGTTTCTCCAAAAGGCCAACAGTTACGGACCACGTCTCAGTACCATATATCATCACTGGCAACACACATTGATTAAAGACCCTTGTCTTTAGGCACTGTGGTATCTTGGACGAGAAGACAGATTTCACGCAATTTCCCGAACGCCAAAAACTAATACTACATACCAAGCTAATAAAAGCGTGTTAAAAAAAAGTTATTGAAATTGTAGTTTTGCTACTAGTAGGTACCACAGGATACATATAACACAAGTACTAGTACGAAGGTTTTTTGAATTAAGTTTTTTTTATTGTGTAATATTAAGCTCTCGTTTGACCACCAACTCGCCTGTTGGTAAGCGACGATGTGGTCAAAGATGAAGCACGCAGACTTAATATAATAATTGGTGATTTTTTGGCAAAGAATCTTCGAAAAATTATACTTAGAAGTCACAACGCGTAGAAAATTATAGCCAATAAACGTCCGCATTTTCATTGTATAAACATAGCTGTATACAATTTATATCGAAACAAAACTATTTTACCGAAACCAACCGTATATTTATACATTTACGGCTCAGTTATCTGATTTCTGTTCGATTTGCACAACATCGTCAAAACTCGTGAACCGTCGTTGAGCAAGCGAGACGGCGATTATGTCTCAATCGCAAGTTGGAACTTCTCTCCCGAGAGAAAGAGACAATTTCTCTTTCTCTCCCGTTGGTCAGACGGTGGTTCGTCAGTCAAGTTGACGGTTCTCACGGTGTGTTACGGCTTGTACAACTATCGCATGACTGAGGATCCAATCTGGCTATGTATTGAGTCCAGCCAAATTGAGTATTGCCGCGATTAGCGCGTCATTGTGGCATCTTTGTTTTTTTTTTTAAATCGAAGCATAGAATCAATGATTATTTGATTTGATTGATGGTGATGTTATTCTAGCTCTCGGTCGCTGCGTAACGGAAACTGTCAGTGAAATTAACACAAAACAGTTCCATATCTGAGGGGTACATACCAGTGGTTCAGTATCGTAAATGTACGCGGTGTCGATGTGTCTGTAGCCCGCATCGATAGCCCATCCTACCGCCTTCTGCACCGCGTCACTTTCGTCCTCAAACCGGCCTCTCTGGGAAATTTCATCACATATAATCATCAAGCATGGGCGTATATAAGGCAGGGGGTACGGCAGGACTTCCCTTGAGCTTCTGGTTATTAGAATTCTGAACCCAAAAGATAAAAACGGGACCCTTTTACTGAACCCAAGTTGTCTGTCATATATATTATACTAGCTGCGCCCCGCGGTTTCACCCGCATCCAGGACATAAGCAATGTATACGAAAGAAGAAAGTGTACATATTGGCAATAAATAAAGAATAAATAAATATTCCAAATTTCATCCAAATCCATCCAGCCGTTTCTGCGTTATTGAGTAACAAACATCCATCCAAACTTTCACATATATGATACTAGCTGCGCCCCGCGGTTTCATCAGCGTGGTGACGAAAATCGGTGATGATGATGATGATGAAAAGTAGCCTATGTGCTAATCCAGGACATAAGCAATGTATATTTTAAATTTCATCCAAATTAATCTAGGCCTTTCTGCGTTATTGAGTAACAAACATCCATCCATCCATACAAACTTGCACATATATGATATTAGTGAGACTAGCTACGCCCCGCAGTTTCACCCGCGTGGTGATGAAAATTGGTGATGATGATGAAAATAAGCCTATGTGTTAACCCAGGATATAAGCAATGTATATTCTAAATTTCATCCAAATCCATCTAGCCGTTGCTGCGTGATTGAGTAACAAACAAACAAACAAACATCCATCCATCCATCCATCCATCCATATTAGTGTGATATAATATATATATATATATAATTAGTGTGATATCATGTTTCAGAATTAATTAATTTTTGTTTCAGGTTAGGTTAATTTCTCTTTTATGCAATTAATATTTTATTTCAGGTTAGGCTAAATTAAAGTTGATAAATTAACTTCATTAACAAACATCTACGATGATAAAATGTATCCCAAATTCCTTTTGTACTTGAAGCGACGTAGAAGCGGAATTACAGATCATCAGAAAAACAGTTTTGAAGATGGGCTTCCGCAAAGTAATTAATAAATAAATGAAAACAAACGCCTGAAAATTTGAAAAAAAAAAAAATTGAAAATATAACGAATATAATTATATAACATACCGTTTTGGAGGGTCCGAGCCAAGTCCCGAGTCCCAAAACGGGCATGTCCTTCCCATTGTTCAGCTTCAGAAATGGCGCCACTCCTGAACACTGCACATGCTGCACATACATTTTACAAGGATGTTTGAATATCAAATAAAATACTGAACGATTTTACAAACGAATAAATATAATATGATCTAAACCTGTGATGTTTGCATGACCCTAGTGATTTTTGCATGACCCTAGTTATCATTGCATGACCTTAGTCATGTTTGTCTGATCCTAGCGATGTCTGCAATATGCTCGACGATATCTTATTCCTCCTGTGACACACGTTTTAACCTCTGCATTTCAACAAGTACATATCCAGACGCGTTCGAGATTGCTTTGGTACACCCTATCCACAAAGGTGGAAACAGAGCTAATGTGACCAATTACAGACCAATCTCAGTATTGACTAGTCCTTCCAAACTTGGAAAAAATTATCAAAAAAAACTATGCAAAAGACTAGTTAGTTACTTAGAGAGCAAAAAACTGATAGGAAACAACCAATATGGCTTCAGGAAGGGAAGTGTACGGAAGATGCGGTCCTTGAGCTCACAAATTCTATTGTGAGACATTTAGACTCTAAAGATAAGGTTGTGTGTGCATTTTGCCTGATTTGTCAAAGGCCTTCGACACCATCAACATACCTATCTCACTCCAAAAAATGGAGAATCTCGGAATTCGATGATCATTTTTGAAAATCTCTGAAAGTTATTTATCGGGCAGAAAACAATCGGTAAACATTGATGGCCACAATAGTACTGAGCTTCCTATACGGTACGGAGTGCCTTAAGGAAGTGTCGTTGGACTCCCTCTTTTTACTATTAATGTAAATAATCTTCGCAAACTTCCACTACCAAATTGTAAAATAGTAACATATGCAGATGATACTGCTTTGCGGGTTCATGGTAGTACTTGGGAGATGACTCGAAAATATGCTGAAGATGCCTTAAAAGCCGTTATGGCTTGGCTGGCGTACAATGTGTTAACGCTTAATGTTGAAAAGACACAATTTATTGCTTTCACGCCTACTATGAATGTGCAACCACCGTTCAAATCTTTTAAGAAAGCTCACAACTGTGGCCAGCTACAGGAAATATGTTCTTGCCTCGAGATACATCGTTGTACACACGCAAGATACATTAGGTGTGATGATTGACAGCACACTAAATTAGAACAACCACTTACAGGCCTTAGTTCCCCGAATAAGGAGATTAATGTTTGTTTTTAAGCGACTTAGAGATTTGGTCTCACCTGAACTCCTAAATACCATATACACCGCGTTAGCTCAGTCAGTGCTGTCTTACTATGTTACGGTATGGGGTAGCACACACGTGACTAACATGCTTGCACTGGAGAGGGCACAACGAGCAGTTCTCAAAGTCATGTACGGAAAACCACGTAGATATCCGACTACCCAACTTTACAGCGACTCCACAGTCCTCACAGTGCGTCAATTATACATTAAACAGGTGCTTCTTCGCGTATATTGCGTCGGTTGTTTACGACCGGCATAATGCTGAGTTGGAGCCAGATTGTGACAAAAAGAAGATATGATAAGATTAGTTTAATTTTAAATTTTTATCGTTTTAATTTTCTAATGTACATTGTTTTTTTTTTGCCACAAATAAATTATGTCTATGTCTATATATTGTCATATAACATAAATATTTTAATCCTGGCAGCAATTGGCGCTGGGGACATTGCTCTAAAAAAAAGGCTAGGAACCATTTTAAGATGGTAGAATGTCATTATTTTCAGATTATAAACAAAACAATGTACTTAGATTTACATTCAGGTATTTATTTTGGAATTGTAAACAAATATTAAAATAATTTAGAATTAATCGAATATCTAAATACAATATAATATTTGTTATTGTTGAACGTCGGATCGCCATATGCGCTGGCTCGCTCGCACTCAAAGAATGCTTCCGTAAACGTTAAGAAACTTAAATTTAAGAAGAGAAATAAATGTGTGAATAATAATAACGCAGGGGCGGCTTTATGGTGAGCCATCGGTGAGTGGCGACACCGCGTACCCCGATTCCATGGGGGTAAATGAGACCCCAGGGGCCTTACCCCTAGTTTAACTTTTGCGAGCCAACTTTTAGTAGGTACCTGATAGGTACCTAAAATTAACCAACTCATTTAAGCTGCATCGTTTAAAAGAGTCTAACTTGAATGAACGAAAATCCGTTTTACTATGCGTGTGATTGTGATTATCGTTCATTCAAGTTAGACGCTTTTAAACGATGCAGCTAAATAAGTTGGTTAATTTTAGGTACCTACTAAAAGTTGGCTCGCAAAAGTGAAGCTAGGGGTAAGGCCCCTGACCCCTGGCTTGCCTTAACCGGCCGTCCAGGGGCCTTACCCCTAGCTCTATTTTTGCGAGCCAACTTTTGGTAGCCCCCCAGGCAGCGCATTCCAGACTAGCAGTTCGCTCAATATACATTATTATTAACAAAAAAATAAATTATCCGACTTCAAAACCACAAATAGGCAGTCAAAAGCGAAAAATTAATTAATATAATTATTATTAGCGCTACCCACTCATCTATTTGAAATCGGTGCCAGCCAAGCCAAGTAGATAGTAGATAGATACTACCTACATGGCTTGGCATTTTGTTAAAAATAGTTAATTTTACCCTTTTTAGTGCAAAACAAGTATTAATGTAAAAAAGCTTTTATGATCTAGCAGCCGTGTCATGGCGAAGTTTAAAACGGGCTATCACAATTAACTCCATGTACAAAAAATATTATGTCTGTACTATTCACTGTTGAAGAGTTCCCTCGCCGGAAGTCAACCCTGGGTGCAGCAGCTATGTCATGATGGAGTTTAAAACAGGCTATATTATAGTTAAATCCATTTACAAAATTTCGTGTCTTTGCTGTTCGCCGTTGAGGAGTTGCACTGTCCACCTCCTGACTCCATCATCAGATCAGCTCAATAGTACCATATTATTGCATTGTTACTAATTTTACGTAAGTATGCAAAATTTCAGCTCAATCGGAAACCGGGAAGTGGGTCAAACATTGACTTCTAAGATTTTATTACTTGTTAGTTAGTTTTCCTCGATTTCCTTGAGATTCCATCATCAGATCCTGGCTTGATGATAATGGGACCATCTCGGGAGTATACTACCCTTTCGAACTAAAAAATAATTTTTGAAATCGGTTCACAATTGGCGAAAATTTCGATGAACATACATAAACTTGAGAGGTGTCAAGGGACACCCGGATGGAACGAAGTTCCTTTCTATGAGGGAGAGAGAGAGAGAGAGCGGACAGACCACAGACATCTGTGGGACAGACAGAGAAACACGCTCACGCCGCACGGCTTACAACTATAGCAAAAAGTGTCGTTACAACTTTTGGTCTTAATTTTTTCCGCCTTGTCTAGCCCCCTTTCGCCACGCGCGAAAGGGAACTTCGTTCCAAAAACATACAGACGAACATAGTACCTCCTCCTTTTTGGAAGTCCGTAAAAAATGGAATCAAATCGCGCTCTAGTTTAGTTTAGAACAAATACTAACAATATTTTATATATTTATTTCAGGTAGGTAAATTTAATTAAAAAATATTGTGTCACAGTCGACTACAGTCAAGCCTTTGCGTAGAAGCTCTAGTCCTATCTTCCTTGGTAGAAGCAACGTAAAAGAGCCATATAGTGGTCGTAAAAAACATTAGAACGTAAGAAGTCCTTCTTCTGAGACTCTGAAGAAGGACTAAACTGAACTTACTATGCCAATTTTTGATTGTGTTTCAAAAATCTATCTGTTTCACTCTAACATGTAAATAATTGAGTTTACATTTACATACATATTAAATACATATTATTTACATTAAACTAAACAATGCACTTATTGTTTGTATAGCGTGGTATAGCTATAGATTAGGTTTAGAGGGGTGGGGAAGGGTTTAGAGGGTACACTCAGACGAGATTTTCTATCTGGTTGCTTCCGCGCCTCACTAGAGAGCACACCTCTCCTGCTAATGACGATAAATAAATGAGCAGTAGGTAAGTATTATGAATCGTCAGTTTTAATTGGCTTCTCAAATCCAGCATGTTTGATATGATTGTAATATATATATACTGGTACTAAATAAGTCATTGCTGGATCGAGGATCAAACGGGGGTGCCGTCAGATTGCAAAGCGCTCATGGCTCGGCACGGTCACAATTTACAAATAAGTTTGTTCACTAAAAACAAAAAAAGACACTTACATTTGCCACAACAGCTACAATCAGTATTAAAGGCCACCGGATTACTGTCATTATTATTGTCAAAAACTAGACTGGACTGACTTATTGGCGCGGCGGAAGCGAATCGAATGCCGCCGGGTTTTGCAACATACAGAAGCTCTACGACGCAGATTAGAAAGGAACAGATTTTATTATCTACACTTCTACACTAATATTATAAAGAGGAAAGATTTGTACCTATTTTTGTATGTTTGTAATGAATAGGCTCCGAAACTACTGAACCGATTTGAAAAATTCTTTCACTGTTGGGAAGCTACACTATCCCTGGGTGACATAGGCTATATTATATTTTGTAGCGAGGCCGAAGGCTGAGCTTACACTCGTGCGAAGCCGGGGCGGACGGCTAGTTACTAATAAGCATGTAAAAAAGTACCAAAAGTGCGGAGTGCGCCAGTCCAGGGGCCTTACCCCTAGCTCGAAAAGTTGACCCGCATAGGTGTTATTTGTCTAAACGGTACCATCAACTACGATAAGCGGTAGTTATTTGATAGCCGCTAAGCTTTGTTATTTTCACGCACACACGCATAGTAAAACGGATTTTCGTTCATTCAAGTTAGACGCTTTTAAACGATGCAGCTTCAATGAGTTGGTTAATTTTAGGTACCTAACAGGTACCTACTAAAAGTTGGCTCGCAAAAGTGAAGCTAGAGGTAAGGCCCGGGCCTTTAACCAACTCATTGAAGCTGCATCGTTTAAAAGCATCTAACTTGAATGAACGAAAATCCGTTTTACTATGAGTGTGTGCGTGAAAATAGCAAAGCTTGGCGGCTATCAAATAACTACCGCTTTTCGTAGTTGATGTTACAGTTTAGACAAATAACACCTATGCGGGTCAACTTTTCGAGCTAGGGGTAAGGCCCCTGTTGTCTACATAATCAAAACTAAACCCACCAAAACAAAAAATACTTACAATTAAAATAGGTACCTACTTTCCTACCTATACCTACTTATCAAAGCTAAAACCTGATTAGGGTCCTTATTCTGCACGGGCACACGCGGCCTCTATTCCTTAGGAAATAAAGGCCATCTTTTTGAGGTTAACTTAACGCGCCGCCTTACGAGCGGGTTTGCCCGTGCGGAATAGGGGCCCTTGTAAACAGAACTTGTAAGTACCTAAATATATATATATTAATCGATGTGTGAGTATGTATGTGTATGTTCCCTACAGACTGCATAACGGCTGGACTGATTTTGATGGGACTTTCACTGGCAGATAAGAAAGAAAGAAAGAAAGAAAATAAATTTTATTCGGCACCTTTACAAAAAACTTATATCTAGAGGATACAATCAGTGTCGAATGGGTCCGTCTCGGCATAAATGCTGAAAGTCAAGGACTATCAGCGCCGGTTTTCAGACGAACCCTTGAGCTTACACTTACAATACACTTAACACAAATTTACATATATATTTTTAATTATCTATATGCAATTTAAACAAATAAGACATAGGAAACAGAAAAAAAAAGTAGGACACAGAATAAGTATACCAAAATTACGGTACTAAAATATATGGAAAAACAACAGAAATTATACATAACAACAAGACAGAGTATTTAATAACAATAGTAATAAAGACAGCAGGAACGAAAAATTTATTGAAATAAAAAAAAAAAAAAAAAATGGACCAAACGGAAAAAATAAATAAATACATAAAACTATATTAACTAAACAGCACAACCACAGAAAATATATAAATATATTTTACATACACCTACCTTCCCACATAACATGCAACACCAGTAGGTGTTACTTCTAAATGTAAGACAAATCAGCATTTACCACACCATGCTGACGCTGTTGTTCAATAAGGAATTTTTTAAGGTGTAACCGAAAAGTAGTCAGCGATTTCAAGTGTTTGATGGGTGGAGGTATGTTATTCCAGCATTTGGTCGCTGCGTAACGGAAACTGCCAGTGAAATTAACAGTGCGGTGCCGCTGCGTGAACAACTGCTGGGAACATTGCCTTCTATAATTTCGCCTGCTGTCAGCGCCCCAGTCCAACTTATCGTACAAATAAGCAGGACCTTTATATTTGATAGTGCCGAAAAGCAAGCATAGCAGATAGCTGATGTTATAAGGAGTATTCCACGCGGGCGAAACCGCGGGGCGCAGCTAGTATACTATATTAATATTCTAACTATGTATATACGGGTGACATACTTTCCTAATTAACTAATTAGGTACCTACTACCTATAGGTTTTAGGTAGACGTGCATTTCTTAAATATTCGATGTCCTTTGGAATTGAGAAAATGTGAGTTTCGGATTCTTGTACCACCTAATTGTTTAAGCAGCCGAATGCGATGCAATATGCTTTTGACTTCATTTTAGTTATATATAGTTAATATTGGACGATACAACGCAGCACGTAAGTACATGTGACCCAGCCGGCGCGCGCCGCGCGCGCTACCCCACTGAAATTAGTACGACAGGTCGACCCCGCCAGGTACTTGTAGCTTTATACCTAAAGTGCGGATTCATTTCCGGGTCGTCTTCTTCTCCAAATGTTGGCGAAGTAAGGAGATCGGCCTACGGGACCGGGGTCCCTTTGCCGAGGCTGGGCTCCGAGGGTACGCTGCCCTCGGGGGGTTGTGTCTTCGAGGACGCGAGTGCCTTTCGGCGCCTCGAGCGCCCTCTGTGGTCCGGGGGAGGGGTGCGAGCAAGCTCAACAACCCCTCGGGTGGCCGTCGCGCAACTGACAGGGCGTCGGGACGCGCCTTGTGCGCGGCGGCGGTTGTGTCGCCGTCAGCGCCGTTAAAAACGGGCGAGGGCGACACAGCGGCAAGAATGGCCCGCTGAGCGGGCGTCGGTTGAAGTTGGCCCGCGCTCCCGACAGGCGCCGCAGCGCGGTGCGGGTGCGCGGGGGCAGGATGTTGCCGGCCGGCCATCGCCGTGTGCGAAGCTCCAGCACCGGCGCAGTAGAGGCAGGGAAGGTGGCCGACGCGACTTGCGTCGCGGCGGCGGTGGTCGAAAAGTGGCACCGGCCGTGCCCGCCTCACTTCGGGCATCTGGCCAGTGCGATGGTCGTGTCAGGTGCGGGCGGCGCGACGAGTCGCGACCGCTCCGGTGTCCGTGTCCGGTGGTGATGCTGCCGGTCGAGGTCGCTATGAAAAACGGCGCTCGGTAACCGGCAGGTGGCCTGCCTTGCGGCGAGGCCGAGTACCTCTCGCGTCGAACGCAGCTCGCTCCCGGCCACCCATATCCGGGCCGGGCTCAAGTCGTCATCATTCGGTGGACCCCAGCCACCGTGATGACCTGACGAGTCGCTCCGGTGGAAGCGCTTTGCACCGCCGTTGTTGGCCGCGACGGAGTGATCCCGCGCATCGCGACGCAACGGGGCGCGCGGCGGGGCCTGGCGGGGCGCAGAGGAGCGTCGGCGTTAGTGCAGTTTTATTGATGGAACTGCCCATTAGTAGGTCCATTTGATGTTGTACGGTCCCGCGCCCGACGGTGAAGAATCACGGTCGGCACGGGACGAGTCGGGTGGGGTGTCGGAGCGGCGCAGGGTGCGGCCGGCTCCGGGTCGCAGTTGCGGCCGGTAAGTTCACACGTCCGCGGGTCAGTTACCGGCCGGGCGCTCACGCAGGTAGGTGGCGGCGCGTTGAGTGACGCGCCGCCCTTGAGTTGATGGTCTTACGAGTGCGTCGCGCGCGCGCGTACCGCCGTCCCGCGAGCCCGGAGAGGAATTCCTCGCCGCACGGAGAAACATCTCCGCAGGCGTGAATCCTTGGGGGCCCCGGCCAGGCGCAGTCGCGCAGCGCGAGGCGTCGTGTTGTGCGGTGCGAGCGCCGTCCGCATAGGCCGCGGACGGGCGCTACAGCTACGGCGGTGGATATGGTTTCGGTCGTCGGCGGGAAGTGAAGCGGGCCATCGCGATCTTCCTACGCTCCGAGTTGGTTGAGCCGTGTCGTACCGGCTGTCTGTGTCATTCACGCGCCGGTATCCGGCCGCATCGCACCAACGGCGATACAACACAAGTCGGGTGAGACCCCGGCGAACCGGTGAGGCCCGACTTAGTGCGATCAGCGACAGGAGGTGCATGGCGGGCTCGGCCGGCGCGCTGACAACGTTTCTCGTGTTGAGTGGCAGTTCTTCGTATTTCCTTATTTCCACCAATGCAGGCCGACATCGCGTAGATAAGGTAGGTCTCCGGGTTCATCGCCCGCTGCGTCGTACGTCTCCGCCGAGACGCCGACTAGCCGGTCCGCCTCTGCCGGTGGTCGCGTTCCCGAAGTCGAAGGCATCGACCAGTGCTCACTTGAGCCTCGCAACTAGCTTGCCCTTATCCCCGGCCCCGTTCTCGACGCTAGCGCCATCTGGCGGCGGAGAGCGGGACCGGGCAAAGCTGTGCGGTGATAGGCGCTTCCGCGCGGCGGTTCACGGGGTAGGGGGGGACTACGTCACTGCGCGAGTGGTGCCCTCACACCTAGACGGAGGTCGGAACGCGGAAGCTGTAGATCCGCGTCTTCACGTTGGCTGTGGCACTACGGAGCGCACTACTCGCCAACGGAGCGGATCCTCCTAAAGTGCAATCAATCTCGGGTCATCTTCCTCTTCTTTGGTGAAGCAGGTAGGAATACCGGCGACGAGGGATGTCCTCTTTGCCGGGGCTGGACTCCGGGGGACACGGCCCCCGGGGGAGTTGGAGGGGCGAGTACCCGACCCGGTACAAGGTGACCGGGTGGCATCTCAAGCCCCTCGAAGCGGACACTGTAGTCCTGTAGTCGTCATGTGTTGGAGCGGAGTGCGAGCTAGCTCGAGCACTCCGTCGTATGTCTACCGCGCACTGACGGGGGCGTACACCAATCACAGCCCTTCTCCGGCGAGAGGCACTCGAGCCGGGAGAAAGGGACAGCGATAGCGGAGCAGCGGCTCTAGACACCCCTGGGCGCGGTAGTCGGCGTCTCGACGGCGGCGTACGTTTAGGCGGACGTCGCCGGAGTGCCAGGCACTGAAGGGGACGCCGGCTCACTCGCCGCGCCATGGCAGTCGCGGCGGGCGCCGCGGTCCGATACTACGCCTCCACCAGACGGTCGGGCGCGCAGGCTGCACCGCGGGGACGGCCGCAGGGAAGCGGGCGGCGGGTCATCCTTCAGTGTGATGGCCCGGGGAGATACTCGACCCGGGCAGTAGGCAGGATGGCCCGGGCTCCCGGCGTGCGCGAGAGCGCGAGGCGGGTGCCCGGGCATAGAAAGTCGTAAGTCCGGTCAAGGGCCGTCGCGACATATCGCTGACGGCTCGGCAGGCTGGATGGTCCCGGCAGTGCCCGATGAACTCAGGCCGGGCTGGGCAGCGACTCGACGACACATCAAGTCGCTCAGGGGGGACGTGGCTGGGTGGCTACCGGACGGCTACACAACCGGTGCAGCGCTTGTCCGGTAGGGGTGTCCGCCGCTAACCGCATGTCGGCTGGGCGGGGGGGACACCACACTGCTGCGCGGAGGCCGGCGGATTTTCCCGACCGTCTTCCACTACGGCGCGCCGGCGGCCAGGTCGGACTGCGGGCACCACCCCGCGTCGGACGGGCGGCGGGCTGCGCCAAGGGTCCGGACGGCGGTACTTCTCCGGGCGGCGTCGGCTGTGCAGTGTAGTTGGGCACCGAATTTTCGAGGAAGCCTTGTTGTTCGGTCCCGCTTGCGCGGGACAAGTCAGGTGGAAGGGTTGCGTGCGTCGCTCGGCCATATGCCAATGCAACGCTCCTCACGGCGCACGCGGTGTCAGTCTAGGTAGGTGGGTGGCGCGGTAACGCGGCCGACCCGGTGGTAGGAGTGGTGGCGTCCGCTCGACGCATGCACGGACCGCCGGTCCGCAAGCCTGGAGAGGGATCCCTCCCCTGTGGAGAGCAACTCGACAGGGGTGGATTCGTGCAGGCCCCGTCCAAGCGTAGTCGTGCAGCGGAGCGCGACGCGTGAAGAGGGCCGTGCGAGCGGTCGACCGCAAGGCCGCGGCGAGCGCTCAGCGACGGCGGGCAGTGTGTGTAGCCGGGCGGGAAGCGGGGGCGGGCCATCGCGTCTTCCTTCACTCCGGCTTCCTAAAGTGCGGAGTGCGCCAGTCCAGGGGCCTTACCCCTAGCTTTACTTTTGCGAGCCAACTTTTGGTAGGTACCTGATAGGTATTATAAAAAACACTTTAATATTTACCGACAAACAAAATGGGTGTACATGAACATCGAATATCATGCTGTGCATTATCATGCCGTACATTATCAGCAGGCGTATTATGGATCTTTGATCGGGATCAGTCAGTGTCAGAATTGACAGAATTTTGACACTTGAAAGGGGTTATGACGCAAAAAAAAAAATACAGCGTTATCTATTTCCAATTTCATACTACGAAATTGGAAATAGACAACGCTTTTTATTTTTTTACATAATTTTGACAAGTCGCGATCCCGATCAAAGATCCATAATACCCCCGCTGATCCGCCCAATAATGCACGGCACGATAATGTGCAGACTGATATTTGATGTACACGTACACGAATTATCTTGCTGTGCAATATTGTGTCTTACAATATTATGCCGTTCATTATTGACTCAGTTCAATAATGCACACCCCGAATTTTACAGCATGATAATTGATGACCATGAAAAGGCGCAAAATGAGTGACAGATCTGGCACACAGAGCAGTTCAGAGCACCCCGACTTGAGTAGGTTAGGATCGAAATGGGTCACAGAACCGACACAGAGCACCCCGACTCCACCTAGTCTTGTGGTCCCTACCCATAGAGTGTATATAAAAAGCGCTAGAGCTTCAGGCGGGAGCACCCCGACTCCACCTAGTCTTGTGGTCCCTTCCCCTAGAGTGTATATTAAAAGCGCTAGAGCTTCTGGTGGGAGCCCATCTGGAGTCAGACTTGAGGTGGTTGGTTTCGAAATGGGTGACAGATCCGACGCAGTTCTAGCCAATCAGAGGAAAGACCTTTCGGCTGTATTAGCCAATACGGGAGATGCCACCTTGGTGCCATCATGTTGTACATTATCGGCCCGTATCGGTAAAACACGGCCCGTATTTCACAACATGATAAAATACGGCATAATAATGATAAAACGTGGACTTTTCCCATGTACATGGATTAGTGGCTGTACAATACTGGCTGTGCTTTCCTTGCCGTACTTTATAGACACGAGCCGATAATTATTGGCCAGTATTATACGACATGAATTGTACAGCATGCTATTCAATATACATATGTATACCAATTGTCATGCTGTGCATTATTATTCCGTACAATATCGTGTACAAATATTAAACTAAATAGAATAAAATAAATATTTAAGGGGGCTCCCATACAATAAACGTGATTTTTTTGCTCGTTTTTGCTCGATATTGATAACGGCAACAGGTAGACGCTTGAAATATTCACAGAATATTTAGTTATATATTCACTTCAAAAATAAATAATTAAATTAAAATAAAATAAATATTTAAGGGGGCTACCATACAACAAACGTGATTTTTTTTGCTCGATATTGATAACGGCAACAGGTAGACGCTTGAAATATTTACAGAATATTTAGTTATAAATTCACTTCAAAAATAAATAATTAAATTAAAATAAAATTAATATTTAAGGGGGGCCCATACAACAAACGTGATTTTTAGTAGTTTTTATATATAATGGTACGGAACACTTCGTGCGCGAGTCCGACTCGCACTTGGTCTGTTATTTATATTTGGTAGGCCATACTTCAGAGGTGGTCCCATATACATTTCAACGAAATCTGTTAAGTACTTAGTTTGGTTTTTAAATCAAAATAACTGAAGAAAAAAAAAACATGTCATCCAAGTAAACAAAATTGCATATTTACTAATTTTGAAGTCGGTTTTTAATGTGCACTTGTTGTCACTTCTTTTGTACTAACCTTTCCATCTGTTCTTTTATATTTTTTGTTACCATGTCAATATTTCTTATATAACCGACACTCACCAAATGACCAAACACAAGGTTCACTGCTCTGAGATAATTTGACCGTATAAATGTTATCAAATGTCAACTGATAATAAAATTAATATAACTATTTACCTACTCGTAATTATGTAATAAGTAGTATTTTAACCGACTTCAAAAAAGGCGGAGGTTCTATGTTCCACTGGTTTTTTTTCGACAAGTTTTTTTTTTTTTTTCGGTTTAGAACAAACTGTAAGCTTTAAGGTGATCCGTTTCATGTTTGGCGGTTAATTCAAATTTCAAAATGTTTTTTTTTTTGTTTAGGTTTAGCTAGGCCGGGTAATTATTGTGAAATGACACAGTGTTTGCGAAAATTGTTGGTCGTTCTTTACATTATCATGTACAGTTATTAATCAGTTACTCACCATATTACTTACATTTGGCAATAAATCGTTTGAAACCATAGACCAAATTTTTTTTTTAAATCTATGTTTGAAACAGCAAAAATTTGTTTATTGACAAATGTATGTCATAATGTGAATTGGAGATAATAATTTAATTTTATAATTTTAATAATTTTACGCGAGTTTGTAAAGAATAATAATAAATTTTCGCAAACATCATGATCGATTACAATAATTACCCGGCCTAGCTACAAGAACAAAAAAACTGTTTGAAATTTGAATTTACCGCGAAACGTGAAACGTTTCACCTTAATGCAAAACAAGTACGAAAAACCATTCCTACTATGCACAGAGGTAAATCTTTGGGATGAAAAGTTACGTGTTGCACTCGAGTGCAAAGATTTTTCACCTCGTGCTCTTTTGATTCCCTCGCTAACGCTGAGGATTCAATTTTTGAATTCTTCGCTTGCTCGGTCATCAAATATGAGCACGCGGCAACTTTGCACTCTTGTATAATAAACTAGCCGTCCGCCCCGGCTTCGCACGGGTGTAAGCTCGGCCTTCGGCCTCGCTACAAAATATAATATAGCCTATGTCACACGGGGATAGTGTAGCTTCCCAACAGTGAAAGAATTTTTCAAATCGGTTCAGTAGTTTCGGAGCCTATTCATTACGAACATACAAAAATAGGTACAAATCTTTCCTCTTTATAATATTAGTGTAGAAGTGTAGATAACTATTTTCCGGTCAATTTTCGAAAATTCGGTTGGCTTCTCGCATTCCTGGCTACCGAGGCTACTCAGCCCCTTGCGCAGTACGGGTTAAATAAATTATGTGCTGGTTCGATGCCATCGCTCAAAAACGGTGTAGGAAAACATCGTGAGGAAACCGGTATGTCCAAGAACCTCAAAAGTTCAAAGACTTATGACATTCACCAACATACACTGGGCACTGCAGATGTTTTTTGTGATCGGCTAAAATACAATCAGCTTTTTTATAACAATAAATAATAATCAGTTTGCTGTTGCAGAAATCAAACAAAATTTCTTAAAAAAATAAAATTAAAACTATTTTATTTTAAAACTAGCTAATGCCCGCGACTTCGTACGCGTAGCGCAAAGTAATTAGTGGGCGGATGATTAGACTGACATAGCCAAATATAAATGTTACACTAACGAACACGAAGGGAACTTTAAATAGGCACAAATCCATCGGAATATTTATACTGAATATTTTGTAGATAATACCTACACTTATGACATTATTGTAGATTTTTTTGCTTTGTCATACTATCGTCATAGTATGATTTTAGTCTAGTTTTAATCTGACTCGATACAGGTATCCCGACATGTCCATAGTTTCAAATATATTTCAAGCAAATAATATATTACTTTCACTGGTTAAATACGTTGGAAGTATGGAGCCAATAAGGAAAAAAAATGGTATAAGTCAAGCGAAACGTCATGCATGACAAACGTTATTATTGAATTATTAGTAAATAGTAAGTAGGAAGTATGGAGCGGTATCTATAATTAATCGCTGTTATTTAACATTACTCCGCGTAAAGACTGCCAATCAATGATGTCTAAATAACTTTTGGCCCGCCTACTGCGCCCCTACCCTTCCAACAACTAAACCGCTTTCGTTCACCACCATAACATCCAAAATAGCTGCTAATCATAGATCAGTATCAGATTAGATGCCGTGAGTTTACCTACTTTGCGTGTCTGTTATTGGTCTTAAGTTTGATCCTGGGAAAAAATGTATTCATTTTAATCTCCGTCGACTTGGTATAAGTCAGAAGTCAATACAAAAATCAACGTACTTTAAATTACGCCATAATAAACTGTAAAACCTCTTCAAAAGCAGTCCTGACAATAACAAACACAAAAAAAACTATTTAGTGCAGTCGATCGGAAGTTATGCGGGTACATACATTTCGGCGATTTGTTTTTATTTACATAATTATAGATTATATGGCAAAAGCTGCTTCAGTCTTCCTACCTACCATGTCTGCGAGTAGAAGTCTATCATTACGACAACATTACTATAAAATAAGCTAGATGGCGTTATAACTAATCATAAAAAACTTTACTTATATTACTATATATTATCATCATAAATTAATATGGCCTATGTTTCAATTAGGTATTTTTTAAGCATATTCGTGGAAACTGCTTTGAAATCCTTCTAGTAGTTTAAAAGATGTGCGTGGACAAACAAACAGACTGCCGTCAGATTTGTAGTTCCATAGTCTGAAAATAGATTGCGTACTAAAACGATGTTTCGCGAATTTTTTTTTAATTTGCTTAAACTTTACGAATAATATTATTAAAAATGTAATATACCTTATTCAATTCAATAATTCCTAAAATAATGAGTGTAAATGGATCGTAGTTTCACAAATATGAAAAGTGCGTCTATTATAGGTAAATACGACACTTTACCTGAATCACGCAAACGGCATTTTTTTGCAAGTTAAACCGATATCCGGTATTGCTTCTAGTTAGTTAGAAGTCATGTGTGAAGGTATTTGATCTACACATTTATAATATGTAGGGACAATATTATTGAATTATTATCACATATTATGTATAAAACATTAGGTACATTAGAGAGTCAAATTATACATAAGTAGTCGCCCTTCGCATTACAAATATACAAAAATTGGCGATTATCGAAGCCAAATAAATAAATAATAATATATCAAATTAATTAAGCCTGAAGAGTATAAAACGATAAAGTGAGTGAACATCACACTAAATTCAATATGGCCGCCGCTCCAACTGCTCCAAGATGGCGGATTACATTTTCTTTGCTAAAGCTAAAAGCTTGTTTTTAAAATGAACTTATTACTATTGGGGTTGAAGACAGTCCTGGGGCCTTACCCCTAGCTCGAAAAGTTGACCCGCATAGGTGTTATTTGTCTAAACGGTACCATCAACTACGATAAGCGGTAGTTGTTTGATAGCCGCCAAGCTTTGCTATTTTCACGCACACACACATAGTAAAACGGATTTTCGTTCATTCAAGTTAGACGCTTTTAAACGATGCAGCTTAAATGAGTTGGTTAATTTTAGGTACCTACTAAAAGTTGGCTCGCAAAAGTGAAGCTAGGGGTAAGGCCCCTGTATGCAGAGGTTGCATGGAGACAGACAAAAAGGCCACGCATATGCTGCAAGAATGTAGCAGGAGGGTATATCAATAGGGTAGATGATTATATCGTTGAAACCAATAGTTTTTTTGAAGAATTTAACGAAATATAATATGTTTATTGAAAAAATAATTTAAAGCGGTTATTAATGTTCTCCCGTGTCGCTCTCTGCTATATCGTATTCTTTATTTAATGATTTTTTAGTTTGTTTGTTTACTAATCTCTCCAATATTCTAAGTTGTTGGTTTTGAACTAACTGTAGGTACGTTGGAAACGTGAGCCCGTAGCAACTAAGCCCGTAACTGATAATCGCCTCGACCAATGCGTGATAAACAACATACAGGGTGCCACGGTTTAGTATTTTATCCAGCTGATAAAATTTACCCAGTACAATTCTAAGCTTGTTGCAAACGTTATTTATATGAACTTTCCATGAATTTTTTTTGTCTATAGTAAGACCTAAATATTTAATTTGTATTGCTTCTTCTAAATATGCACAATCACATTGAGCGACATTTTTATGAAAGCAGCTATACGAGTGGCCAACAATACGTATAGTTGTATGTCTGTTTTTATTATACGGTGAGTAGAGACGAATAATTTTTGTTTTATTTATATTTATTATTATTCCGTTATCATGTGCCCATTTTACAATATCATTAAAATCCTCCTGTATTTTCTTTTCTAATTCTTTACTGTCTCTGTCACTGTCACATACATATAACTTTTACATTGTTTAATAACATTTGTTATACTATTTACGTGCATTATGTATCCTACCGGCTCATATACAGAGCCCGTTGGCACGCCGTATTTTATATTGCCTCTAATACTTTGGTTTGAATCTATTACAACTTTCATGTGTCTTTCATAGTTATCAAGTTAGTTCGGGTATATTCGTCCATGAGCTAAGTTATCACCATTAGCAAGTTTTTCATTGACTTGACGGTGGGTCCGTTCCACAGCAAGGTTGCAGAGATGTCATTATACAATAAGCTAGGTCATTTTAACGAATTCATAGCTGGATTCTACTCAATTTGGTGAGTATTCATCTTGATGTTTAAATCCTTGATTTTTTGTTTCCATTCTCCTGTAACAAGAAAAAATGCTTATAAACCATCTCCCGGTGGAAATATGAGTAACATAGTGCGCGGCGTTATCGCTAACAGTGAATTCTGTCAGCCACTTAGTATCCAATCTAGAAATTAAACGGATATCCGGTATCCGGCCAATCTGGCCTAAATTTACTATTCGGTCGGATACCGGTCAATAAGCGCGTATTCGGCCGGATACCGCGAAAATAACTACTGACAAATATAATCACCATATTTTCATTTAACAATAAATACTTATAAAGTAACTTCATACTACCATGACTAACCACGTTTACAATAACCTTAAGTGATCATGTTTGCAGTCTTCGACCAAAATAAAATGAATGGACGGGCCCTAACCATTGAACTTGATCAGTAAAAACGAGTCAAAACCGTCGGACATATACTTCAACACCTAATAATTATAAAAATGTACAGTATATTTGTTACAAAAAATTGATATCGGTTTTATTTGTGTATTTACACTTCGGTAAAGCATACGAATTCATAATTTTGTCAGATGTTTCGTTATCGCGTAACAATAGACTCGTGTTTCACTTCCTACGGCTAGAGACCGACTGAAACGAAATGAGCGCTGGCGCTCATTTTGTAATCTTCAAAAATGCGCTTCTACTGGGCCCGTCCATTCATTTTATTTTGGTCGAAGTTTGCAGTCAATGAAACATGCTAATGTTGCTAACGTCGCTCATGAACGAAAATACCCGAATTCACCCGAGCCCGCCCGATCATTCGTGTGCCACCTCGGACCTTGCTCATTACGATGCGCCAATCGGAAATGTTCGGCCATATATCCAGTACCCGGCTAAATCTGCTACCAGTTTCATCTCTACTAATCACACATTTCATTTTAACAAAATTAGTTACTGTTGTGGGGCCATTCAAGTATGTATTACGTAAGCAGATTTATTACAATTATTTACCTCCTTTTTTTCGCGATTGCCACCAGTGGCGTTGAAGATGGTGGTGGCAATTGGGAATAGACGCATTCGACTTAGTACCACTGTTATCTATAACCCTGACTATGCCAATGTATTTTTTTGACATGATAACGTCTAAAATCGATAAACGCCGGCTGCACGCACGAAAAAGCATGACTCATTGTCACGTTCCGCCTGAGCCGAGCATGCAAGCGAGAGCGCGGAACAAGCGATAGAGAGGCACGATCGGTGTGCGGCTTGTGACGTTATCATGTAAAATTATCGTCCGTAAACCGACTTTACCGAGTACTTTTTTGAGTAAAACAATAACCTCAATGAGTAATAACTTATCGTAAAAACTGTTTTTCTGATGAATTTCTAGTGTAATTTCGCTTCTACGTCGCTTCAAGTACAATAAGGAATTTGTGATAAGGAATTTATAAAGTTGATAAAGTTAACTTTATCAACATATATCTACCAGGTAAATTTATCACAAATTCCTTATTGTACTTGAAGCGACGTAGAAGCGAAATTACACTAGAAATTCATCAGAAAAACAGTTTTGAAAATGGACTTCCGCAAAGTAACTCTTGTTTCAATCAACAACCTATCGTAAGTTGGTCGCTTGGCCTCTTCGTGTATGATACTTACTCAAATCATCGGGGCAGTGGCATTTCCTCATATGCTCTATTATCATACTTTGGAGCAGTGCCTTTTCAGCTTTAAGATTTTCATTGATTTCTTTGAGTTGTTTATTTTCTATGGCTTGGGTCGTCATTGATTCTTTCAATTTTGCTCTGAAAATAAAACAAATATACATATATATATATATATATATATACATATTTGTGTGTATTTCCACAAAGATTTAAGACAGACGGAGGTCGAATTTCTCAGATCAGACAAAAAAAAGGTCGATATGCCTTAGTATGAGCACACTATCATATATGTGAAAGGATGCTGAATGGATTTGGATGAAATTTGGAACATACATTGCATGTCCTGGATTAACACATAGGCTACTTTTCATCATCATCATCATCATCACCGTCTTTCATCAACCACCCGGGTGCAACCGCGGGGCGCAGCTAGTATCATATATGGGAAAGTTTGGATGGATGGATGGATGTTTGTTCATCATCAATCTCATCAATCAAGGTATCTCAAATACCAATCAATCACGCAGAAACGGCCGGATGGATTTGGATGAAATTTGGAATATACATTGCTAATGTCCTGGATTACCACATAGGCTACTTTTCATCATCATCATCATCACCAATTTTCATCACCACGCGGTTGAAACCGCGCATCTAGTGTGCTATAAATGATTTGACTTTCTGCCCCAAGCGGACTCTGCAGAATAAAAGTATTAAAAAAAAACTTTTTTGTAAATGACCGAGTTTTGAGGTAACAAACAAAATAATTATCAATTTAAAAAACCAACTTCAAAATTAGTAAATACGCAATTTCGTTTATTGGATGACATATTTTTTTCAGTTATTTTAATTACAATACCAAACTACTAGACCTATTTTGATTAAATTTATATGGGACCACCTTTAAAGTATGGCCTACCGAAAGTAAAAATAATCATCAAAATCAATTCATAATTGGCGGAGAAATCGGTGAACATACACAAAAAAATAAACATAAGTGATAGGACTGCACGTCATAAGTGAAAACTTAAGTAGTAGTTCATCTATTCTACAAGAGATGGCGCTGTTTTAAAATACACGGTACTGTGTATTATGTATTTTGTGACAATGACGCGAGTTCCATGATTATTGTTCACCCAAAAAGTGCTCAACGCGCCTAAAGAAGTTTTCACTTAAAAAACAGTGGCACATAGAACCTCCGCCTTTTTTGAAGTCGGTAAAAAATATATTCAATCAAATTGAAAAAAAAAGGGAGGGGCCTTTTTGTAGTCGGTTAAAAAAGGCTGTAGATGATGATAATTACCAACCTGTATCGTCTAGAAGCAGCCGATCTACTTTCCAATTCGCGGACGGGATCTTTGTCTTTACTTTTCTTGCTATCATGACATTGATTAGAATTTTCTGGATTTTTTCTCCGGACTGGTCTTTTGTCAAACACTCGCAGTGGTAACTTCGGTGTATAATTTGTGTTTATAACAGTTCTGTTCACTAAACCTGTATTTACTAAAGGGTTCACTATAGTTGCGGTCACTAAATTTGTATTTGCTAAAGTTGTGTTCACTAAACTTGTAGCTGCTACATTTGT
The DNA here is from genome assembly GCA_949125355.1 of Agriopis leucophaearia. Classification (NCBI taxonomy): domain Eukaryota; kingdom Metazoa; phylum Arthropoda; class Insecta; order Lepidoptera; family Geometridae; genus Agriopis; species Agriopis leucophaearia. The sequence goes on from OX421289.1 coordinate 4,761,783, forward strand.
GTTGACTAAACTTGTGGTTGCCATATTTGTGTTCACTAAATTTGTATTTGCTAGACTTGGGTTCACTAAATTTGTTTTCACTAAATTTGTGCTCACTAAATTTGTATTTACTATAGAGACCGGTATAAGTGTTCCGCTTGTTATAGTAGGTATGACATTTGGTATATGGAAATTAACACTGTTTATAATCTTTTGTGACTCTACTTTTTCTTTAATAACTTTTTTAAGTAAATCTTTTGCGTTTTTTGGCTTTTCTTTCGTTTCTTCTGCGTTTACTAGTTTAATCTCTTGTCCGGAAGGCAGTTTCAAGATGACTTCATAATCATCTTTTTTAACTTTTTCATCATTTACTTCTTTTTTCGAGTTAATATTATCATTTTTACTTCCACAATCTTTGATATCTTTTTTTGTGTTCGCACCATCTTTGACACTCTTTTCAGTTACGTAGTCAGTAGTTAAGCTGTCAACGACAAAATCAATGGACTTTTGACTCATAATCGGCGGGACTTCGACTTGTAACCTATCGTAGGCACCTTCAACACTATCTTTACATATCACCCCATCTTTGATAACTACATCTTCTGTGTCTTTTCTAATTTCTACATTGCTTTGTATTTTTATCACATTGTTTGTGTATGATACAGAGTTTGTTAGTGTTTCTTTGTGATTTGGCGTGTCGTCGTGTTTCTCTACTATCCTACTGATAGTTGTAACTTCGTTAGTTAGTTTAGAAATTCTTGTGGTTTCGAACTCTTTAATTGCGCCTGTTTCGTCGCTTGAGGATCTGAAATGACAATTTAAATTCTATTTAAATTTCTATCCAGAGTTAAGCCGGACGGTGGTGTATGGGTCGAAATTCGATTGCAGAGAAATTTCTCGTTGTAGGTATCTGACCGCCAAAATGACCTGCAGTTGAGCTACGGACAAAGCCAGAACTAATCCGCGTTTTACATGGCATATAATGTTAACAAGGATAAATTCGCCTAGTGTCCGATTGTGGCCGGCGTCATCCAGCTGTCGATGTCTCAAGTCTAAGTGCGCGTGACGCCCAATTATATAGGCTACCTACCTACCACGCTTAAAATAGGTAAAGGTACGCGAATAGGTGGTATTATGCAGAAAAAGGGTCATTGCCATTTGTCATTGACACTTTTCTTTGGAACAGCTGATTATATTTTTGTGATTTCAGGGTTGCGTTTAGACCTGGGCATGTCCTAAAACTGCGACGAAAACCACTGGAGGATGGGCGGCAGGGTGCTGCCTGCCAAGCGTGAGGATTATGGCAACACCCCTCTCTAAAAGGGAGGCCTTTGTTAAGCAGTGAACGTTTAATGGCTGATAGCCAGGGTTGCATTTAGTCCTATAGAAAAATTGGTCATAAAGATGGGGACAAAGACCTCCAGCTGAGTACCACATTTAGATGAGATACTTTTTGAAGCAAGAGTTGAATCTGAATGGCTTAATTTTCACTTACAAATATTTTTAAAGGACGGACAGGGTGGTCAATATAAGACAACAGTTTGTTGGTATTCCGAAAACCCCTTTTACTACAGGACAAATTAAAAGGACTGGACACTGTAACCCCTTTCTTGTGGGAATTCCAAAGATTCGTACACAACGATTTGGGTCGTCATTTATGATATATGCTGCCCAAGAATGGAACACCTTGCCGTCCTCCTTGTTTCCTGAGAACAACAATCTAGGCATCTTCAAGGCTATAGTGAATAGATTTCTTCCAGATCAACATGTTCCATCCTCGGCCACACTGTCACTTACCATCAGGCAAGTTGGTGGCCAAACATAGATCTATTCTGTAAGTCATTGGTGAAGTTAGGGTCGAGGATCAAACCAGGTGCCTTCTCATTATAAAGCGCATATCCTACCGCTTGTTCACTATCAGTCATTAGCATCTTTTGCAAGCCATTATTCAATAGTAAAATTTTACCTGCTAATAGTGATGTTCCTATGGTTGTTGGTAGTACAGAAGACAGAGTCTCCAGGGTCTAGAAGAGGGAACATCTGAGGAGTGTGGAGTTCCTCTGATGATGTGCAGCCATGATCTAGAGACAGGATGCCTTGTCTGCAACATAACAAGACGTTAACATAAGAATAGAAAAATAGGACATTTCTCTTTTTTTTTTTAATTTTTAAATATCGGTCTGCTGCTAATGCATGGCCTAATTATAGGCCATGCTTTTGACCAGTTTCCTTTGATCTTATCAAAGATAAAAACAGTGATACCCAAAATTTCCACCCTCCCCTCCCCCCTGACACAGAGTCACTTTCTTATGTACAACATACTTCAGTTATATGATTATTTATGGGATATTTATCGTGGTAAGATTGGAATCATGTAACTGTAGTAAACATCCATGATAGTATAAAACAGTGTTTTATAACATACTTAGTCTCAATCGCTCTTTTGAAACCCTCATCAAAGGGGTTGACATTCTGCAAGTCCTGGAACAGCCCCACTTCTTCACAGTTGCGGATGAAACGAGTCGGGGTGGGGGTCTGGTCCGCTAAAACAGAATGAAATCATTATTTTTACTTTCCACCTAATCTTTTCATCCTATATAGTGGTTCAATGTTTGGTTAACAATGTAAGCTAAATAAACCCTAGTTTTTCTGTTTTAGGGAGATTTTCACTAAATAGAAGTTTGCTATGCAGAGTTTACACTGAATGAAAGATTAAACAAGGAACATATTTCAGGATACTGTCATGGTTTACCTTCTCTGTTCCATCATTGGTCCCTAAGCTCCTTAGTCTTGAGCACTGGCTGCAGTTGCTAGTCTATCACTTTTTTTATCAGATACATTTCGGAGAGTGTGCATCGGATCTGCATGATCTAATTCCCTCCTGCCCATTTTTCTATCAGACTGCCAGAGCAGGCACGAAAAATCGACACCGCTTTATAGTTGATATTTCGAAAACCCGTACAAAGAGCTTTGATTCCACTTTGCGCGAACTGCTAGTCTGTGGAATGCACTGCCTGTTAGGGTGTTCCCCAATAGTTACAATCTAGGTGTCTTCAAATCACGAATGAATCGGTTTCTTCGAGGCAAGCTTGCTCCATCGTAGACCGCAGCATCGTTTAACATCAGGCGAGTTGGCGGCCAAACGCAGGCCTATTTGCATAAAAAAAGGTAAAAGATGTAACCTTAAGTTCTTACCCACAAATGCTGCTTTCTGTTCACAACCAAACTGGAGCACCATGTCATGTTTCTTCGTGTGTACATTCAAATGATCCTCATTAGTGAAGGTCATGCCGCAATCAGGCATGGTACATGCAAAGGGCTTCTCGGGTTCCACCATTATTAATACCTTAAGCAAGCTAGCATTATATATTCCACAAGGAAAAGTGACTTGAAGATTTCGTAAAGGTCTTTGCTAGCAGCTACTTTTCTCGATGATTTAGCTTGTTGGTAACAGGATGCTCTTCAAATATTATGTTAACTTAATGTTTCGAAGGCTGGAATGGGTCCAAAACAATTTTTCAAGGTATTCCTTACAATGAGCCCTACGCCTTTTTTCGTTTTACTAAGGTTTTTCACTGTTTTCATTATGATGCGAATTTTGTACGCACTTCGAGCGAATACGAAGTTTGCTAACGAAACACATGTATAGTTTACAAAAAGTTGCACTGATGAAAATTATCGTCAAATTGAGGAAATCTAGAAAATAAATTATTTTTGTCTCAAAAACTTTTCGTTTTCGGTTTGTTGTCGAATTCGCTTCGACCAAAGAGAATACAATGCTTCGACATGAGTTGAGTTAATGTTGTCATTGTCAGTTCAGTTGTTATGTTATAGAGATGAAGATTTTTCGGTTGTGACTTGTGATAAGGAAAGTGAATGCATTATCATAATGAGTGAAAGGGATAGTGATGGTATTGTTCCATAGAGTCTTATTCTTGATTATACGTCAGCTTCATACTTTGACGTTAACGTTGCGATTAAACGCGTTCTTACCCAAGAAGAATGTAATGTAGTTAACAAAGCTAACAGACGTGTGAATTGGTTGACGGACCGCCGTCTAACCAACGGGAGATAAAGAATGAGAATAACATATTTCCCTCTCTTTCTCTCCCGTAGGATAGATGGTGGTTGAGATCAACCAAATCCACACGTCTGTTAGCTACTCTTAAAATCCTGAGGGCTTTAACAGACGTATGGATTTAGTTGATCTCTACCGCCGTCTAACCAACGGGAGACTCTACTCATTGTTTCTCTCCCCATGGCTTTGGTTGGATGGCGGTCTATCAACCAAATCCATACGACTGTTAACTACTTTAGACTTATTTGCGATCTTGTAAGATTGCACAGCTACTATAATATAAATAATAGCGTGAGGTTCCGTACATATATTCCATTATTTGTGATCTAGTGAGGTTGCACAGCTACCATAATATAAATAATAGCGAGGGGTTCTGTACATATTCCATTATTTGTAATTATTATGACATTGGTTAACAAACTTTTTTAAGGCCAAAGATTTAATAAACGTTTCGTAACAATTAAACTATACAACACTTATTCTGTTCAACAAAAACATAACACAAATTAAAATTGCATTGATTAATACACTCATAGATTTTAATATTATACATTACAATTAAATAATTATATTGAATGGATTAGCCACTGCTTAGTAAAATAAATGGATTTTGTGTTTTATTTATTTATTTAGCAACATCCACAAAATAAATATAATTTGTTATAATATGTTTTTAAGATAGGTTGAGATGTAATTTTGGATTTGAAAGATTCTTAACGTTATTAGAAAAATAAGAAGTATATCTTTCAGGTGAATAAGCATGAAGTTTGACTTGATGTGGGTGATACGCTCCACCTTCGTGCATGAGAGATCTGTCGAATACTGGATAAATTGTTGACCTCTTCTTCCTTGGTGCATCTTGCATTTGTTGGGCTGGATAAGGATCTACATATCGGCGTCCATTGATATCACTGCCATCCGCTGTTAAATATAGTATTATCAATATTAATATAAAAATATTTATGAAAACTAATTTGTCTATATTGTACTAATATAGATACCTACTTTAAGGGTCGATTTTGCTGTAATATTTTCTACGTCAAACTAAATTTAGCAGTTTTAAAATCATACGCAATCTTTGGTTCTTAATCAGGAAATGCAAATTAGTTCTATTTTAAAATACTACAATACAACACAGGCGCGGATCCACCGTTGTGGGCACGATGGGCATGCCCACAACCCTAATACGTGACTTGTGACGCCCCACAGATTTACCCGCGTGAAACTACGATACACTGTATAAAATTTTGGTCAGGCCGACATAATTTTTTATAAACATGTCCTTTGTAGGAATGCACTATAACGATCATGTACGAGCAAGGTTCATTCGCTGACTCGCACTTGCCAGATTTTCGGATGGCTGTGACCACAACCTTTTTATAGGGCTGGATCCGCGCCTGATACAACAGAATTTTAGCTAGTGCGTAATAACAAGTTTTACTATAAGTATATAAGTTCAGATATTATCAGCCATCGTTTCAAGCCTCAGCTTGTCCAATGCCTAATAATACCTTGCCTCGCTTGCCTGCTCCTCTGCTGTTGAAGATACCGGGTGCAGGTTGACCTTGGGGCTCTCCACCGACGGTGTTTTGCTGAATACCAGCCATTCCTACCACGGCTGGGTTGGGCTCATTCTGTTGGCCCTTCCAGGGTCTGAAATTCAGATGATATTACGGAAATTGATAATCGAAAGAAAGCAATGTTATTAAATACTAGCTGCACCCCACGGTTTCAACCGCGTGGTGATGATAAAAAGTATCCTATGTGTTAATCCAGGACATAAGCAATTTCTGTTCCAAATTTCATCCAAATGTTTCTGCGTGATTGAGTAACAAACATCCATCCATCCATCCATCCATCCATCCATCCATCCATCCATCCATCCAAACTTTTACATATATGATATAAGTGTGATTATTTGTGATTAGTGTGAAGCGTGATTATAGGGCTATTAGATACTTCTAGTCTTACTTGTCAGGGAAAAGTTCACCAGGCTGTCCTCTAGTCTGTACAATTCTTTCACCGTTAATCTCCACTACGCAGCGAAGTCTAGCACAGCATGTTGGGAATTCTATAAACAAATCATTCAATGAAACTTTTATAGGTTTATAGATAATAATACATACAGGTTTTTTGTTTGTTTGTAACAACATGTATTAGTGTCTTGGCTAGTTTAAAACGTCTCAAATGATATTACAAAGAAAAATATTCTGTATAAAATAGTATCTAATTTTACCCCTATGATTACTAATGCTGAAAGTGCGAGCGAGATAGAGTAAAAATTGGCTTATATTTCCTTAAAGGTGAAAACTCACCGACATTCTCATCTTCAATGTATTCGTGACATTCTAATGCATTTTCCGGTATTTTTGGTTTGCGACATCTGAAAAAGAAGGTTGATTGGCTTAAAATATGTACTTAACTAGCCATTTGAAGGGTTGGATTTCGTATTTGTTACCACGAAATAGTAAAACAATATCAAGTTTTTGTAAAAAATATAGATTTTTATAAGAATTCGGATTTTTCTATGATTCTTATTCACATATCACCACCTTACCCAACAGCAGCGATAAAGTATTTTCCATCACGTATTTCGCATCTGTACCGATGGCAAGTGTAATGATCTGACCATTCCTGCCATGGCTGATAACCTTTTCTAGAGTATTTATCAACGCAAGCTTGATCTGAAAATAAGCATTTTTTTATAGTTCACCAAATATGTAGTTGTCGCATAAAAATATATATAAAATAAATGATGATTTTTGCCAGGCAGTATAGCAGTAAATTTCTCTATTAGTCACATGTGTTGTCACCTCACAATCAGACTGATGACTGTGTGTTATGTTGTATGTATACTTACTTTCGAAATTTTAAGGCATATACTTACAACTAACATCTTCGGCAAAAATTGCAGGCACCACCAAATACACAAGCAATATAAGGCCACCTAGCTCCATCTTCAGGCTTTCTGTTTCTCCTGAAAGAGTTTAGTTATTTTGTTTTTACGTGTCAGAAGTCAAGCTCATACTAAGCTAATTATAGGCAAAATCGCCTTAAAATACTATTCTAACTGAGTAGTATTTGTAAAACAAAGATAGGGAAGTATCTGTGAAAGCAGAAAAGAAGTAAAATATTATGCTAATATTGTCCTGTTTCCGCGAACATTTTCAACAAACAGTGTATCATGTTTTATCGGTTTCTCACATGAGATTGAAAATTTTAGTATTTCGACAATTCACTTATTTACATTGGTACACCATGAATAGTCTGTAGGTTCGTCACGATTAATCATTATGTATGTAATTTCAGGTAAGTATTAAGTTGACCCGTATTAACAATCAACACTTAAAAATAAAATGGAGAAAAATAATAATTAAAAAGAAAATATGTGTATAGTTTTTTTTTTTCATACAATATTATGTACAATTTATATATCTAAGTTATTATCGCGTATAAATTATGCCTTACCCATTTTTCAACTATGTAACTGGTATTATAAGAAAACACTGTTTTGCAGCAAATGATGCAACCTTGCGCCGTTAAAATCCAATAAAAGTATGAAAATGTTATCGGTTAATGTAGTGCCCCGTGAGTGTTACAAAACAATTAAAATTCTCTGAAAACTCCTATTGTTCCTTTAACTCATTGAAATGTTAGTTTTATTCGCACCTTCTAAGAAAACGCTGTTCATGTCGTGACCTATATACATAGGTCTGGTATAAAAAAAATTGTTCAATGTTGATCCCTAAAACAGCAGTTCAATGTTTTTTTTAAATCGATCGTATTATATTTCATTTATTAATTTGAACGCATCGCAAACAAAACAAATAACGTCATGTTGTGTTATTAAGTCAAGCCGTCAATCAATGTCAAACAGTGGGTGGAAAATTGAAGTTGATTGGAAGCGAGAGAGTATTTGAAATTTTTAAGTTTTATTTAATTTTAATGTGTTCATCCCATAAAATAGAACACAAATTAATTGTACATCGAAACACAAATGAGGTAAGCATACATTTTGTCCCATCAAACCTAGCATGTAATTGAAAAATGTGTTTTAGTAGGTAGGAGTTTTTCCACCAATCTTACCCGCAAAAATTGAAAACAACTTAAAACTTCCATTTCATTACAGTTTTATCATCTAGCTTTACTTATATTATGACCTTTTATTTCAAATTTAGCGAGTGCATACTGCGTTTTAAAAATTTAAGTTCAAATTTGCAATAACTTATTTTCGTTAGGTCACATTGGTCAGTTTTTTTTTTGTGTGAATAATTTAACAGAGATGCATTTAATTAATGAACAATCTCTTTTGAGAATTTATGGGCCTTACTTAAAAACGATAATCAAGTTGATCTATGCTTAAAATTGCTCTCTCAACTTCTTGGTGACGGCAATGGTCACATGCAAAAACGATACAGCGCAATTTTATTTATTTATTGATTATAGGCGAGCAGCATAAGCTGATGTGCCTATATCACACAGTGTCAAAACTGAGTATTTATCTGTTAAGATTATCTTCTTCATTCTTATCCATTTGTCCAATTTGTTTTTAAACACATGTATTTCGATGTGACCACATCCTCAGGCAACCTGTTCCAATTGAAAACGACTCTGTTGTTGAGGATGTGGTGTGCAGTGTTGGTCTGTTACGGCACAGGCCACAGTAGGGAAAGCTAAGTTGAGTAAGGTTTTTAAGTAAAGCCATAACTGTTTAAGAAATAAATTAAAACCGTCTGCCTACAAATCTGTATAATTTTTTTTACTTTCTTTGCAAACAGGGCTGTAAGTTATAAGTTTAATGGCTGCACTTGTTATGTTTATGTTTCCCGAATAAAAAGGGATGCAGTTATGTATCCCTTTTTATTTGGCAAACATTACCACCACCATAACATGTATATCTGTGTGACTGCCTGATGTGGTAACGTACCTTCCAAATTGCTGAACTGATTCTGATTTTGCATTTTTTGTTTGAAGATGACTTGATCGAGAGTATCCTTAGCTATGATTCAAGAAAATATGTTCCGCTATTTGAAGATTATCAGCATTATTAAAGCGGCGTTTAAAAAACAATTTATGAATTTGTTGTAATATGGAAGCAGGTAACAGAAGCATACGAATGTGAATCCATAAATGCTCAGTTGTTACTAGGATTTTATAGTACTTGTTGGAGCACCAACACTCGCAGGTGCCGTAAGGGACCAGCGGGCTTGACGACGCTCCTCCGTTGACACTCTTCCGCTTTTTCAAGCAGTCGCGCATAATTAAACTTGTATCATTTATATTTTATCTAGAGCCGCTCAGCATGCGCAGAGACGTTGGGTCTCTTTGTGTCTTTTATCGCATTTACAATGAGGAATCTTCTGAAGAACTGTTTGATCTGATGCCCGCATAGCGGTTTTATCATCGCACCAGCCGCCACCGCCTGGAAGTTCATCCACATATCAGTCGAAATACATACTGTGCGTTTTACGTGTTCCTTTTTGCCTCATACCTGCAATTTGTGGAATGACCTCCTGCGGCATTTCTGAGTAGCTTTAATATGGGGTTCTTCAAAAGGGCTGTTAATAGAGTTTTAGGTTCGGCAACGTATCTGTGATGCACCTGGTGTTGCAGGTATCCATAGGCGACGGTGATCGCTTACCATCAGGCGACTTGTTTGCCACCTTTGGCATAAAAAAACAGATAAAAACAATCCACTAGCATTTTACTTACAACCTGTATAGAACTAAATAGTACTTTCTCTTTAGGAAGGCTGTTAATCTAGAGTCTTTAATGATCAGCAACGTATCTGTGACACCCCTGGTGTTATATGTGTATCTAAAGGCTTTGTTGATTGCTTGCCATCAGGCGGCTTGTTTGTCACCTATGGCCTAAAAACTGCCTCGGTGGCTCAGTTGGTAGTGATCCTAGTTACTGTGCTTGGGGGCGTGGGTTTGATTCCCATCTAGGACAAACATTTGTGTGATGAACATTTGTGTTTGTTCTATGTCTGGGTGTTAATATCTATTTAAGTATGTATTTAAAAATATATATGTATGTATATCAGTCTCTGGCTGCCATATTACAAGCTTTGCTTAGTTTGGGGTCAGATGACCATGTGTGCAATAATGTCCCAGAAATATTATTATTATTTATTGACATTTTAATAAACTTACCATCTGCATAAATGGTTGATAAGCTAATCCATGCTATATATAGATTATTTATCAACTTTCCGGTGATGAGAAGTATCATGTTTAAATGCAGACCAATTTCTGATCCATAAAAGGTCTCCCAAAAAACGGAAGTTGCTTCATGAAGGTTCCATTGTTTTCATATAACTGGCAGATAGCTGACTTTACAAGAGGATTACATTAAAAAACGATTACAAAAATATAAGGATAACATAATAAGCGCCTATAAAATTTGAGGGTTGCCTTCGATTTCCCCTGGGATCCCATCATCAGATCCTGACTTGGTGACAATGGGACCAAATTGAAAGTATACCCTACCAAACAAAAGTTTTTTTAACTGGCCAAAAGTTGGCGGAGATATCAGTGAACATAGGTACTTAAAAAAAACAGTGGAACATAGAACCTCCGCCGTTTTTGAAGTTGGTTAATAAATAAGGAGTAAGTTAGGCCACTTTTATCCCAGATATGACGCGGGTGAAACCGCGGGGCGCAGCTAGTATCATATAATACAGGTATTGAATAGGTCATGAACTCATGGTGTTCACTTTCACCTTGCCATACTCTGCAGGTGAAACCTGGTTGATTTCGCGTGACTCATTGTATCCGCGTGACCATTCCAATAGGAAGTTGTCCTAAAGGAAATATTAATAAATAATCGTTCATAAAGATGCGATAGATGGCATTGACAATACATGAAGATTTCACAAAACCGTATCCGAAGATGAAGAAAATCAATTTAAAAAAAACTTCCTTATTCTCATAGACAGATAATGACGTCGATTCTGATGTACCATTCTATAAACTAAGCTAAATTTGACAGCTCTTAAATTGTTGCCATCCGTTACTGATGTATTGAAAAGAAATGAAACGCCGATAATTTTTGTCCTGTCAAATTAGTTTAGTTTAGAGAATGGTACAACAGAATTGACCCCAATATCTGTCTGTCTGTACTGTCTGTGATGCTTGTTTTTGAGTTATTTGGATTGTCTGCCCCTGTGGCTTAGATAGTAGTGAACTTACCTTCTGCGCTTGGGGGCGTGGGTTCGATTCCCACCTAGGACAAACATTCACGTGATGAACATTTGTGTTTGTGCTATGTCTGGGTGTTAATATCTATTGAAGTATGTATTTAAAAATATATGTGTACGTATATCAGTCTCTGGCAGCCATATTACAAGTTTTCCTTAGTTTGGGGTCAGATGACCGTATGTGCAAAAATGTCCCAGATATATTTATTTATTTATTGAGTGATACATAACAAATTTACAAATAAGTTGGATAACTTAGCACTACGTTTTGCGCATATAAAAATCTAATTAACAACTTGTTTATATTAAAAAGGTGAATGTCACATTATGTCTTTGAATTTATTAAGATTCTTGGACATACCGGTTTCCTTACGATGTTTTCCTTCACCGTTATTGAGCTATGGCATCAAAACTGCACGTAATTTATTGAAGTACTAAGTAAGTCATTGGTGAAGGGCCGAGGATCGAACCGGGTGCCGTCAGATTGTAAAGCGCACATGCATCCTGGCCACCATCACTCTCATTAGAGTGAGAGAGATTAGAAAAGTTCTTGATGCTTGATAGACATCGATACAATAGCAACTAAATTTAAGGTCCCGAAAGGGTTTAAATGTAAGAGTCCAAAAGGTAATTTAGGCCTAAGTTTGCTCTACCCTAAGGGCGTATTCACGTAGGAACCAGGGTACCAGCGCTTATCGGATTTGGTCCACGCAGGTCACACGCAGGTAGTCTGCGCAGGTAGTCTCTATACTTTGCGCCGAACCAGCACCGATAAGTGCCGAACGTCGCCGACATGTTCCGACCTGCTCCTATCAGCGCTGGCAGAACAAAGTATAGAGACTGCCGACTACCTGCGTGTGACCTGCGCGGACCAGTTCCGATAAGTGCAGGTAGCTCGGCGCTGGTAACCTGCTACCTACGGGAATACTCCAATAGATGAATTGAGTTAGCTTGCCGAAAGGAAAGCCCTGAAATTAGCTGCCCTCTTCATTCTCAATTATTTTCTCATTTAAAAAGAATCTGTTGTTCCAGTAACTTCACTCAATTCCGTTCTAATGAAGAGGAATTAACATCTCCATCATCAGACGAGAAGATGGACACCGGGTCGGAGTCCTTCCGTTCCCAGGACACCCCTAACTCCACCAGATCATCAGACTTCGAAGACAACCCTGAACAGAACGTCCTACGACTTCAGAACCCAGAAAATGAAACCGAAAACATTTTAAAAACACCTGATGTATTTAAAAATTTTGTAATCCCTGGCCAAGATACCAATACCTCTGATGATTTAAGTTCTGAGATCTTGAGGACACCGGAAGACCTGGCAACTTCCGAAAAGAAATCAAACGAAGTCTTCAGAACAGCAGAACTACTGAAAAATTTGAAAACAGAAGATTTAAGAACATCCGAGGTCTTCAGAACTCAAGTATTACGCTTGTCAAAACCCGAAGACGATAGCTTTATAAATAAGATCTCTTCTCTAAAAATTGATTCTCCAAAAGACGTTAGACCAAAAAACTTGGGTATCAGCCCTCCAAGATTCAGTTCAACTCTTACTTTAACAACGAACCATCCTCTGATGGGTTTAGGAAGCCCGGATGACTACCCAGATCTAATACCTAAGAAGAAGACGATAGAAGACGAAAAAGACTTATCCTTTTCGAGCATAGAAGAGGAAAGACCAAGCGAAACAAACGAAACGAATGGTTTGTACAGTCCTGAAAGAAATACTTCAAAAAATAACTTGTATTTTACTGATAATTTCGTGACGGCAGAGTCTCATATTTTGTCTGAAAGTCTGGAGTTGCCGCCAGATGTGGCGAGGGTCGGAAGGAGGAAAATCGTCTCTAAGTTTGAGTTGACGCCGCAGAGGATTTTGAGCCGGAATTTGGATGGGAATAAAAGTGTTTGTGGCATGAAAATGACTAACCATAGTACTCCAATAAGTTCTCAGCCCGTAGGGATTACAACAGAAGAGTTTCATTCTGGGGTATGTACTATATTTTTTAATTTATTTAATTAACTGCAATAAAAAAAAAACATTTTCTTTCAAACACTTCGAAAAATTATGAATAGAAGTCACAACGCGTAGAAAATTATAGTCAATAAACGTCTCCAGTTTCATATATAAACATAGCTGTATACAATTTATATCGAAACAAAACTATTTTAACAAAACCAACCGTATATTTATACATTTACGGCTCAGTTCTCTAATGTCTGTTCTATTTGCACAACATCGTCAAAACTCGTGAACCGTCGTTGAGCAAGCGAGATGTCGATTATGTCTGAATCGCAAGTGGGAACTTCTGTCCCGAGAGAAAGTAAATTTTCTCTTTCTCTCCCGTTGGTCAGACCGTGGTTCGTCAGCCAAGTTGACGTGTCTGTTACGGCTCTTACGGCTTGTGCAACTATCGCGTGACTTTGGATCCAATCTGGCTGCGTATTGAGTCCAGCCAGATTGAGTATTGCCGCGATTTGCGCATCATTGTGGCATCTTTCTATTTTTTTTTGATCGAAGTTCAAACATAAAAAAAAAAAACATTGCAGTTACTATAAGAAAACACAGCTCACTGGAAACATAATATACATCTTTATTTCTATACATATATTTATAACAATTTATAGGATGTTACTTAATTTATTTTAATAATGAAGTGATCACATTTAAGGATTGATTACAACAATACATAGTTTTTAAATCAGTGCACTTATTATTCACATTGTGAAATAATGTTGTACCCACATTATTTCAGACAGATACTTAGAAATAGTAACACGGAGCGTATATTGGGAAGTGTTGTCCCTTCGACGGCAGCAATCCAAGTGAGAGCTGAGCAGAGCTCCGTCCAGTCGTCGCTTGTCGTTTAGTCCGATGTGAAGTTGTCCAGTACCGACTGGAACGAAGTTGCTGCGCAGACGACTTCACATCAAACTCTGTTTTACAAGACTTGCCAGTTGCGAGGGCGATAACATTACTATCTTTAATTTGAGAAGTGTTAATTTATTAATGTATGCATTCGCATGTCTGCAGTGTTCATTTCTAGAAGGTTGTTCAATTCGTTCAATGCCATCAAATTGCCATGTTTACTAAGTATCTATTAAAGATGTTACTTACGGCCAGTTCATTGAACCAATAATAATTATCAATATAAGTAACCGACTTCATAAAAATGTCAGAACTGGACCAAATTGAAATGGGACCACACGGAAAGCACCAGCTATCAAATAAAAAAAGAATCATCAAAATCGGTTCACCCAGTCAAAAGTTCTGAGGTAACAAACATAAAAAAATATAGTCGAATTGAGAACCTCCTCCTTTTTGGAAGTCGGTTAAAATTATATAGCCTATGTTACTCAGGGATAATGTAGCATTCTAATGGTGAAAGATTTTTTTAATAGGTCTAGTAGTTTTTGGGTTAATTCATTACAAACATACAAATCTTTCCTTGTTATAATATTAGTTTTGAAAGTGTAAAAAACCTAAAATGGAGCCCTGTTCAAATAGGGCTCCTTTTTTTTTGCACCAGAGCCTTTGGTTACCTTGCTACGCCACTGCTTACTAATCCGGCACTTCAGTACATCGGCACGTCCAGTAGTCCGGCACCATATAACACGGGCCCTACCCTGTTCCGCCCGCGCCTTCTCTTTTCCTCAACCGCTACGTACGTTCACACGCGCTCTTTACTCCCCAGATTACTAAGATTGTCATAAACAAATTCGTAGTTCTCATAACTCCGTCATTTATGAACAGATTCGGAAAATTCTTTTTTTAATTGAAAGGATGTACTCTCAGATTTGCCCTATAGAAATTTTATCAAAGTCGGTTTCTTTGTTTGGCTTTTAAATCAAAATAACTAGAACGTTTTGTTACCTGGATGACAGCGTGATCATGCAAGTAACCGAATTAGTGCATTTCATACTAGTCTAATTTTGTGAAGTCAGTTTTTTAAATTGATTTTAATCATATTATGGAAACTGACATGGTTTTTATACATTATGTATATTGATAAAGATCGCCGAATGCGGTTGAAACTATAGTCGGATTATCCGGCCTAATCTTACGTGAGTAATTCCCGTGTAATATAAATAAAACGATTTTAATTATATTGACCTTGAATTTCTCTATATAATCCAGTAATATGAATATTCCAATAATCCGACACCGCCTAATGTTTAATAGGGCCGGATTAATAAGTCTCAACTCTGTACAATCTACTGCATTAATTAGAACAAAATAAAACCACATCAGTCGTAGGACTGCACGTCAGAAGTGAAAACTTAAGTAGTAATTCATCTATTCTACCAGAGATGGCGCTGTTTTAAAATACACGGTACAGCGTGACGATGGCGCGAGTTCCATGATTTTTTTCACTCAAAAATTGCTCGACACGCCTAAAGAAGTTTTCCCTTCAAAAACTTGATAGGCATTCTAAGCGCTCTGGTGCTTCGCAGGGCAAGTTATGTCGGTCTGCAGTTGGTTTGTCTGTCCTGTAGGTCCCGGAGTGGTGCGATTCACCGTCGCAGCTCCGAACGATGCCAAACTTTGATCTGCCGATTGAAATGTCCAGCAGTATTGGCATGCATAATGTAAGTACGTTTCAAATTACTAAAGCCAGCAAAAAGTGCATCGTAGTTTAAGGTAGGGTTCGAAAAAATCCAATTTTTATAATAAATATCAAAAATCCGTTTTTTTAATATTAATCCGATATATATCGGATATATATCCAGGCTACGAAAAAGAAGCGAATTTCATTCTGAATGTTAAAGGAATGTAATGCAATTAATTAATATACTTTTATATTAATCTTTAATTATTATGCTCTATTTTCTCACTTAAGAGAAATTCCAATGACTTGTAAATTGCCATTTTACCAATAAATTACTTATGACTTAAGAAGTAATTTACCTATTCTACAAGAGTTGGCGCTGTTTTAAAATACACGGTACAGCGTGACGATGGCGCGAGTTCCATGATTTTTGTTCACCCAAAAAGTTAAACGCGCCTAAAGAAGTTTTCACTTCAAAAAAATGCGCGAGTGAGATAACTTCACCCAGTATTCCGACCCATAAAGTAATTGGCGGCCAATAATAAAAGTTGTTCATAATGGGGACATCGACCTCCTTTTGGCTTAGATCGTCCTGCATAACCCTGTTTATTATGTATCGATCTAGTAAGTCGGAAACGCTTTAAGCTATATTTCCTCCTGTCCAGGAGCTAGATTCTCCGGACGTGATCTCATCTTCCACTTCAGAGAAGTCAGCGTTTCAAGCCTTTCTGGACCCTTACACCGGCTCGGTCGCACTGGCGCACACGGCGCCGAAGCAGCATCAGCGCCGGAAAATACAGCTGGTATGTATCAAGTTTCAGCTGGGACCGTATCTAGGTGATTCGCTACCCTGGGCCTCCGACGAGCTTCTAATTTCTAATTTAAAGTGGGGGTGATAAGACCTGCACTGACATCCCGCTTGGGGAGTATTGTGCATTTGCCCCTGACAGCCTACACAAACCAGCCGAGCTCCATAAGATAACGGATCACGGCTCTGGGTCTCTGCCTAAACTCTTCCACTCCTATTTTGCCAGGTGTTGTGGTAGTATTGGAGACTTGTTGTTGAGTTTCTTTCCCGACGAGCTTCCTCCGCCACTGCTTTTACCCCAAACACATAGATTCCATCTAGATCAACGTGTTCCATCGTCAGCCACGCCGTCGTTTACTATCAGTAGTGAACCTATCTTCTGTGCTTGGGGGCGTGGGTTCGATTTCCACCTAGGTCAAACATTCATGTGATAAACAATTGTGTTTGTTTTATGTCTGGGTGTTAATATCTATTTAAGTATGCATTTAAAAATATATAATGTATGTATATCAGTCTCTGGCAGCCATATTACAAGCTTTGCTTAGTTTGGGGTCAGATGACCGTCTGTGCAAAAATGTATTAAAATAAAATTAAAATTAAAATAGTATTGGCTAAGCACTGTGAATGGAAACATTCATCATTCGTGATGATACGAGCGAGATGCGCACGAGCTTTGTTTTGTACATAAAATATTGGTTAACAAGCATACACGTACAGACTTGTAGTATCTGTTTGTTAACAAGCTTATGTTTTTTTAATGTATATATATATCTATTTATAAAGTCGGGTTTCTTTGTGGTTTTTGATTTGTTGTATTTGTCTCCGTCCCGAATATTAAAAACGGCTGGATCGATTTGGATGGAATTTTGTGTTCCTGGAGCGGGTCATAGTAGCGAGGCGGAAGACCGTGCGAAGCTGGGGCGGGTCGCTAGTAAACATAAAAAAAGAAAAAAAAAAACAGTTTTTTTTCGGTCTTCTTTTCTTCCATTTATATATTTACTAGCGACCCTCCCCGGATTTTAGCGGATATACAGACAGACGCGGATAGCGACTTGATTTGTGTGTCGCAATAATGTCCCAGATATTTATTTATTATTTATTTTAATGATTTGAATTATTCATATTATTAAATAGTTAAACAAAACAAAGATAAAACGAATCTGCTGACCTGATACTGACATTTTCAATTTTACATAGATTAATAATAGAGTGAACTGGGAGTGAATTTTGAGGCCGAGTTGCCAGTACTCGTTGGTTACCACAAAAACTGTAGTTAGTTTAGTTGCTCGTAGTTAGTTTCGTATTGTATATTCAATTTTTTTGTTGTTCATTTTGGTTTTTCAATTTATTATTTTCATGTTTCGTATTGGTATCATTGTTCTGTTTATTTAAACAGAACAATGATACCAATCTTTCGTTCTTTCGTTGTTATTATGCTTATTTTATATAACTGCTTATGTAAGTGTGTACGCGCACACGTATCGAGCGTGACGTCACTTACCGGGCCCAACAGAATACCAGCGCTGGTTGTGTACAACCAGCAACATGCTGAGTTGGGGTCGGTTTTTGTGACAATGTACCTGTTTACCTACTTCTATATTAATATTTCTGGTTTTATTGTTTTTTCATTGTCACAAAATAAACTTTTCTGATTTCTGATTATCTGAGTTATGGTTAAAAATAATATCCAATCCCTTGTGGAAGTGTTTTCAGCCATTATGTTGTAAATGTACTTTTCTTGATTGTTTGTAAATTCTGTGAGAATCCGTCGTGTGGTTGAGAAACAATGCTCGACTTTGTGCGACTTAAAAAGTTATGGTGAACGTGGGAACTGGGTTTGACATGTCAAGTTACGTTCTATGGTGTTGTATGATTGACATTCCAGTTTTTAGGATTCCGCGCGGTCGCGGGCATCCAGTGGATGCAGATGGCAGGCTGTCGTTCAGTGTGGAGGTTAAAGAGGGAGGCCTATGTTCAGCAGTGGACGTCTTCTGATGATGTTTTTTTATCAATTCTCGATTTTTACTAACACGCTTTTATTAACTTGATATGTTTGTATGTAACGGAATCTTTGAACCTGACTTTCAACTACTTCAAAACGTCGAATTAAATTGAAATTTTGCACACTTATCAAGGACCGATGACAATGCAATAATTTAAATAGTTTGTCCCATTATTCTTACTACAAAGCGTGTTTTAAGGTCCCAAAGGGTAAAATCGGGACCCTATCACTGAGCGTATGCTGTCTGTCTGTCTGTCCATCCTACCTTTTATCGGCTATATCTTTGAAACAGTAATAGATAGCCAGTTGAAATTTTCACAGAATATGTAATGTTATGGCGGATTAATTAAGAAATAATAAAAATGACAAAAAGTTAAAAACAAAAGTATACAACAAACGTATTTTTGTATTTGCTCTAGTATAAAAACGGTAATACGTACAAGTGTCAAACTTGGCATGATTATAGTACACACTCTAAAGTATAACAACAAATAATGACCAAGTGACAAATTTCTGTTAATTACCATGTTATAGCTAGTAATTTCGTTACTTGGACGACCTCATCATTCTTTCACCGAACCCCAAATTACACATTTTACTAATTTTGAAGTCGGATTTTTTAATTGATAATTATGGTATTTTGTGGTGCTACGGAACCCTCAGTGTGCGAGCCCGAGTCGCACTTGGCCGATTTTATTTTAGTTAAACCAGTAGTTCGCCCCGAACTATGATGACCTCGCCTGCTATGAATCTTCTGAACCCGTCGATAGTAATATATACTCTGACAAGCTGCGCCCTGCGGTTCACCCGCGTGGTGATGAAAATCGGTGATGGTGATGATGATGAAAAGTAGCCTATGTGTTAATCCAGGACATAAGCAATGTATATTCCTAATTTCATCCAAATCCATCCAGCCGTTTCTGCGTGATTGAGTAACAAACATCCATCCATCCAAACTTTCACATAATTATGATACTAGCTGCGACCCGCGGTTTCATCCGAGTGGTGATGAAAATCGGTGATCATGATGAAAATTAGCCTATGTGTTAGTTTAGGACATAAGCAATGTATATTCCAAATTTCATCCAAATCCATCTAGCTTTTTTTGTAGTGGTAGGAATCTTTTGCAGGGGTCCGCCTGGGGAATTACCACACCTTTGCCAGTTATTCAACCACCAAGCAGCAGTGTACAAACACTACTGTGTTCCGGATTGAAGGGCAATGTTTCGAGCGAAATTACACGGCACACAGAGATTTGACATCTTATATCTCGAGGTAACGAGCGCAGTGCATTGCCATCCAGGGTTTTGAACTGTTGAAGTTCAAATTTCTGAGTGGCGTTGAGCTGTTATGGGCAAGTGTGAAGAGCCATCAGGCGAGCGTCTTCTTTCGTCTCGTCACTCTGTATCATAAAAAAAAGCTGTTTCTGCGTGATTGAGTAACAAACATCCATCCATCCATCCAACCAAACTTTCACATTTATGATATTAGTGTGATTACGATTTCAGCCCCCAGAGGATGACCGCTGCAGCGTGGACAGCCTCAGCGCGTCCTCCATAGAGTCTGAGGAAGAGCCCCCGGAGCCCGAGGCGGCCGAGCCGGTGCCGGAGCGCCGACACGACGAGAAGGAAGACGTGCGTGCTATGAGCGATGACGACACCACTACACGGTAACAACCAATTTATCGATGACTAATGGGCTGTTCAAGCATTACGTAAGCAGATTTATTACAAATTTTCACCCCCCTCCCCCTTGTCAGCAAAAGTAAGAAAAACTCTTACTGCCCCCTCCCATGCTTACATAAACATTGGTATATCCATTTTTCTTTTAATGTAAGTATTCTGTTTTTTTTTATTGATTCATGAGCAGCAGTGCCATAATGTGTAAAAAATTAAATAATTACTGCTGACGTAATCACCATCTGACCCTGTCTTTTTTTTATCAATTGTACTTTTATTTTTAGTAATAATGGAAGTCCTTCTGCTTCAGCATTTTTGATTTGATCCAAAAAATGCTAGAAATACGCGTGGGACAGTTGAATTCTCATAATTTCTTTAATCTCTAGATCGAAATCAACGAACACAATAAGCTACAGCAGCGAGCCAATCCCAGAATATTCTCTCTGCGACGAGCTGTCCAACGAGCGGGGCTGGGTGTCCGTGCATAGTCACGCATGTGACGTCAAGGTCAGTAGAAACTGAGAGGCTCAGCTAGTATAATATTGTAAAAATCAATAAATACTAAGCTACAGCAGCGAGCCAATTCCAGAATATTCTCTCTGCGACGAGCTGTCCAACGAACGAGGCTGAGTGTCCGTGCATAGTCACGAATGTGACGTCAAGGTCACTAGAAACAGAGGCTCAGCTAGTATAATATTGTATAAATCAATATATACTAAGCTACAGCAGCGAGCCAATTCCAGAATATTCGCTCTGGGAAGAGCTAGGCTGGGTATCCGTGTAGTCATGCGTGTGACTTCAAGATCTGTAGAAACAGAGACGCAGCTATTATAATATTGTATTAACCAATAAATACTAAGCTACAGCAGCGAGCCAATTCCTGAATATTCTCTCTGGAAAGAGCGAGGCTGGGTAATGGGTATTTGTGCAGTACTGCGTGTGACGTCAAGGTCAGTAGAAACAGACGCAGCTATTATAATATTGTATTAATCAACAAATACTAAGCTACAATAGCGAGCCAATTCCAGAATATTCTCTTCTTGGTACTTTACCACATAATATATTAACTAAGCCTTTTTTTGTTTGCTTCATTTCATTTGCCTTTGTATTTAAATTGAGGCGGGCACGTGGGGCTCGGAAGCCAAAAAAATTGTCTCCGATCTGGGCCGGCGCTTGAAGGAGAGAGGGCGTGACCCCGGTCAGGCCAATACCTGGCCCAAAATGTTTCGCTGGCCATACAGCGCGGGAATGCCGCCAGCTTGATTGGCACGTTTGGACGGGAAAATGCTGGTCGCGGTGACATAATTTTTGTTTTACTCCTAAACATTTATTTATTTGTTTAATATACTATTTATTATGTAATTTTGTTTCAACAAATATAATATATAACGTAATAAAAATGATTTAAATTTAATTTTAATAATATACAAATTTATATGACCGAAATAAATAAAAAAAACTGTTTAGTTAAATTCGTGCATTTGACTGTACCACGCATCTCGTGTCTCTCGCGCCTAATTCAAATTTATTTATTGTTTTCAAACAAGGATGAAGAAAAATAGGTAACTCTGCCTGCTGCTTTAGCGTTAGCTGTGATGCAGCAGACAGTGTCTTCCCAAAAATAGGATCATATACAATAATTATGGTAATTAATAATATACATAGTAAATTTATGAAGAACTAAATACAAAATAAAGGCAAGTAAACAATACACAAGGTTTAGATAAGTGAAAAGAAAGAATACAAATAAGTAATAAATACAAATTTTTTTTTAATACTAATCCACTCGTACCAGCATGTCTTCAGTTGATTTATAATCGAATTGCTTAAACCAATCATATATAGATCTTTTAAGTTTAAACCTAGTCTCTTTTTTACAGTTTTTGTTTAAATTAAAGTTATTGTATAACATTGGTGCCATATGATTATAGTGCCTCCACGCCAAAGCACATTTGTAGCCTAAGTTCCGACACCTCAAAAAGATTTGCGCGTAATAATAGGTGTACTGTCTGTGTGTGTGTGTGTGGGTGTGTGTGTGCGTGTGTGTCTTTATGATTAGTGGGTGGCAAGTCATCACCTGCCTAAATGTATTTTGAGATGAGACAGGATAAGGCAGGTGCTGTTTCTCATCCAACAGATCTGGTTCTCTTATCCACAAGTTGTTCACCTCAATAGTTTTTTTTTAAATCCTATACTGTACAATAGTTTCATATTCCATTTTATACACATTCCATAATTGTATTTTTTATATTCAAAAGGGCCTCTTGCTGTAGACTTCAGCCCCAACAATGCCCACCAAATATCCGGGTTAGACCCGAGAACGTCGTTAAATAAAGTGTACTGTTGCAGGTGATCGAGCCGTACAAGCGCGTGCTGTCCCACGGCGGGTACAGCGCCGCGGGGGCTGCGCTCATCGTGTTCAGCGCCTGCCATCTGCCGGACAACGCCAGGCATGACTACACCTACGTCATGGACAATCTCTTCCTGTATGTATCTTTATTTATTTGCACGTTAACAAATTAATGTGGAATCAAAACTTACAGGTACGTGGCAGAAACAAGTAGATTAAAACAAACAGTGCGGGAGTTCCACGTATCTATAATGTGTGGACTTCGAAAAATTATACATAGAAGTCACAACGCGTAGAAAATTATAGTCAATAAACGTCCGCAGTTACATATATAAACATAGCTGTATACAATTTATATCGAATCAAAATTATTTTACTAAAACCAACCGTATATTTATACATTTACGGCTCAGTTCTCTAAAGCTGTATACAATTTATATCGAATCAAAATTATTTTACTAAAACCAACCGTATATTTATACATTTACGGCTCAGTTCTCTAATGTCTGTTCGATTTGCACATCGTCAAAACTCGTGAACCGTCGTTGAGCAAGCGAGACGGCGATTATGTCTGAATCGCAAGTGGGAACTTCTCTCCCCAGAGAAAGAGACAACTTTCTCTTTCTCTCCCATTGGTCAGACGGTGGTTCGTCAGCCAAGTTGAAGTGTCTGTTATGGCTATTACGGTGTGTTACGGCTTGTGCAACTATCGCGTGACTGTGTACCAATCTGGCTGCGTATTGAGTCCAGACAGATTGATTGAGCCGCTATTAGTGCGTCATTGTGGCATCTTTGTATTTTTTTTATCGAAGTGGTGTTGATGGCATTTCTGGCGATGGTCTGGCCGGTTCGGTAGGGAAACCGGTTAGCAGGGATAAGGTCAAAAACTTCATCAGAACATTCCTAGTTATAATATCTGTAGAACAAGCTAAGCGAACCAACGTCCCGGCGCAAGCTCAGCGGCTCAGCAATATCGCCAGTTTTCGTTATCGGGAGCGTTTCCCTTACTGTATATTTATATAGATGATAGTATTGATCCCCATCCCGCCAGATACGTGATCTGGTCGCTGGAGCGCCTGGTGACAGACGAGTACATCCTGGTGTACTTGCACGGGAGCGCCGGCCGGCGCCGCCTGCCCGCCTTCCACTGGCTTCACGAGTGCTACAAACTCATCGACAGGAGGTCAGTATTGTTAATCTGTGGTATCAAAACGGTGCAGTGTTGCCATCTGTGGTTTAGGGTAGTAGATAAAATTTCTAAATTATATGTCACTTTGATTCAGCCATAGCGGAAGAACGTGTTTTATTTATAAGTATGACAATCCCGACACAAACGGGGGCTTAGCGTTTTGACATTAAGGCAGGCCTGGCGCACTCCGCACTGCACGTAGCAACCAGTGGCGTAGCTATCGGAGGGCTAGGCGGTGCCGAGCACCAGGCTCCTCAAGCTCAGGGGGGCCTCGGACCTGACCAGCAAACCTCAAACTTAACATGCGAAAAAAAACCCTTCATACGTACAAATCATGTAGTAAGTAGCTTAGAGCACAATAAAGAGCTGATGATAAAGTAACTTTGTACCTAGTATTTATATTTTTACTTGATAAAACCTAACCCAGTCTAGATAACACAATTTTTTGCACCAGGGCCTTTGGTTACCTAGCTACGCCACTGGTAGCAACGTACGCTGCAAGTAGTCGGAATGAGTTTTATAGTGATCCTGCGGCATTTCCGAGTAGCTACAATATGGGGTTATTCAAAAGGGCTATTGATAGAATCTTTACTGGTCGGCAACTTATCTGTGATGCCCCTGGTGTTGCAAGTATCCATAGACGACGGTGAACGTTTACCATCAGGCGGCCCGTCAGCTTGTTTGCCGCCTATGGCATTTAAAAAACTGTAGCAATAAGCTTTGCTTAAAAATTGATAAAATTCGCTTTAATTATTGTCCTAAGTTATTACGTATATTAAATAAATAAATATCTGGGACATTATTGCACACATGGTCATCTGACCCCAAATTAAGCAAAGCTTGTAATATGGCTGCCAGAGACTGATATACATACGTATATATTTTTAAATACATACTTAAATAGATATGAACACCCAGACATAGAACAAACACAAATGTTCATCACACAAATGTTTGTCCTAGGTGGGAATCGAACCCACGCCCCCTAGTGCAGAAAGCAGGCTCACTACCAACTAAGCTAACGGGGCTGTCATTATTGTTTCAGGTTGAGGAAAAGCTTAAAGCAGCTGTTGTTAGTTCATCCAACGTTCTGGCTCAAGTCGTTCGTATTGATCACCAAGCCTTTTGTCAGGTAAGAACACCTTTTATATTCATTTTAAGGTGAAACGTTTCACTTTGGCGTGAATATAAAATTTCAAACAGTTTTTTTGTCCTTGTAGCTACGCCGGGTAATTATTTTGAAATGGCATAGTGTTCGCGAAAATTGTTGGCCGTTCTTTACATTATCATGTACAGCTATTAATCAGTTACTCACCATATTACTTACATTTGGCAATAAACCGTTTGAAACAGCATAAATTTGTTTATTGACAAATGTATGTAATAATGTGCATTGGAGATAAATAGCTTTGCGCGAGTTTGTAAAGAATAATAATCAATTTTCGCGAACATCATTATCGTTCACAATAATTACTCGGCCTAGCTACAAGAACAAAAAAACTGTTTGAAATTTGAATTTCCCGCCAAAGTGAAACGTTTCACCTTAACACTTTCAAAAAGGAGGTGATTCTCAATTCGCCTGGTTTTTTAAATATTTGTTAACTCAGTACTTTCGACTGGGTGAACCGATTTTGATGTTTATACTTTTAATTGGACGAGACGTGTTCCTTAACTATTGGCGTTTTGGAGAAACTCAGAGTCACGCAATGGGCAATGGAGAGAGCTATGCTCAGAGTTTCTTTACGCGATAGAATCCGAAACATAGATATTCGGCAAAGAACCAGAGTCATCGACATAGCTATTAAAATTTGCAAGTTGAAGTGGCAATGAGCAGGCCACATCGTTCGAAGAACCGACAACCGATGGAGAAGAAAAGTTCTTGAGTGGAGACCACGAACCGGAAGACGCAGCGTAGTTAGGCCTCCCACTAGATGAACCGACGACATCGTGAGAGTCACGGATCCATCCAGTGGATGCAGATGGCAGGTTGTCGTTCAGTGTGGAGATTAAAGGGGGAGGCCTATGCTCAGCAGTGGACGTCTTATGGCTGATAATGATTTTTATTTGCAAGCTGGTGCTTCCCATGTGGTCCCACTTTAATTTGGTCCAGTTCTGTCATTTTTATGAAGTCGGTTTTTTATGATAATGAAAAAATACTTTGCAGTTCCAAATTCTTCAAAAAGCTGAGCTACGTCAATAACTTGGAAGAGTTAATGCAGAAAGTGCCCGTAGACGCTAACGCCATCCCTGAGATAGTAAAACAGTATGATGCTAACAAGAAGAGATAATTATCTATATTTTTAGGCAAAAATCCACAAAAAATCTAATAATGGCCATCTCACACCGTAATAAAAGACATTGTTGCACACACGGTCATCTGACCCCAAACTAAGCAAAGCTTGTAATATGGCTGCCAGAGACTGATATACATACATATATATTTGAAATACATAAATAGATATTAACACCCAGACATAGAACAAACACAAATGTTCATCACATAAATGTTTGCCCTAGGTGGGAATTGAACCTACGCCCCCAATCGCAGAAGGTAGGTTCACTACCAACTGAGCCACCGGGGCAGTCAAATCGAATCGACTTGACACTGCAGGGCAACGGGAAGTTTTCTAAAAGACATTTTTAAAAAATAGATGGCGTTGACGCGACCTGGTTATGAAGATTTGCAAAACCACAGACAAAGAAAGATCAATAAAAAACTTGAGAGGTGTCAAGGGACACCCGGATGGAACGAAGTTCCTTTCTATGAGAGAGAGAGAGACAGACAGAGAAACACGCGCACGCCGCACGGCTTACAACTATAGCAAAAAGTGTCGTTACAACTTTTGGTCTTAATTTTTTCCGTCTAGCCCCCTTTCGCAACGCGCGAAAGGGTACTTCGTTCCAAAAAAACTTCCTTTTTCTCATAGACTGCCAATATCTGTATCTGACAGGGTCGTTCCGTACATAGAGCTAGTAAAAAAATTAACAAAAGAACTACCTCCCGACGTTTTGAACGTAGTCCTGAAACACTTAGTAGATCACTTTAAATGCTTTGCTTTTAGTCAGATAGGATTTATCCGGTGTGCGATGGTCATAAAATCTTAATAATGTTAAAACACCGCTGCTGTAAAATTTCGAATTGAAAAAAAATATTGTACGATCTTTTTCGGCACAATTATGCTTAAGGGCCAGAAAACCAGGTGCAGCGATATCGCTCGCGCATTTGCCGTATTTTTAAGCTGTAAAATGACTGTGTCTCATGAGAAATGTGCTTCAGTCATATTACGAGGTTAATATATCAAAATATTGAGGACAATTTTTGTTTTCTTAATTTTTTTATAATGTCCAGAATAAATGGGAGAACTGTTTATCCTATTTATTGTGGTCATTAAAAAAACTAAATATTTTGAAATATTCACTTCGCAAAATGACCGAAGCACATTTTTCAAAAGTACACAATTGTTTTATATTAAAAAAATATGTGCTAGTGAGATAGTTGGGCGCCTTATTTTGGGACTTAAATCAGTTCTTTCCTTCTGCAGTTATCAACAGCCTTAAGTGAAAGAAACTGGTGTCGATTCTGTTGTACCATTATCTTGGCTAAACTAAATTTCGCAACTCTAAAATCGCTGTCATCCTTTCCTACATATTGAAATGAAAAACGACGCAAATAACTTTAGTCCTGTCAGATTTGTTTAATTTAGTGATGATAGAATCGACGCCATTGTAGCTAAATATAGTATTCTTTTCAAAATGCATTATTTTGAAAATTAAGTGCAAATGAAACTGCAATACTTCAATAATTGGCTTTAAAGTTTGTTTACACTGGATTTTACCAATGTAGGCAGCAAAGATTATGTATAAATAATGTACTTTAAATACAAGGTTACGCAGAAAGGATGTACTAAACCGAAAAGGGTATATAGAACCCATAATTATGAACAAATTTTAACTCGGCAACTCTTAAACCGCCAAAAATATATCAGCTGTTCCATAGACAAGGGTCATTATCACTAGACAAAATGCATGAAACAACTGATATTTTTTTCTCGATTTCAGTCAGCGATGGCCTTGGTATAACGGACCCCTAGTTTAGTGTACCCATTCCGCGTAGCCCAGCATAAAGATATGTATGCATTTAGATAACTTATAGGTATGACGGTAATTCACTAAAAGTTGCAGTGGAGGTTTAAAAAAAGGATTAAAATTTTGTATTGTATATTGGACATCACTACATAGTATAAAACGAAGTCTCTTCCCTCTGTCTGTCCGTCCCTATATATGCTTAGATCTTTAAACTACGCAACGGATTTTGATGCGGTTTTCACTATCAGTTAGATAATTTTTCGGAGGTTTATATTTTGGTTTCTGTAGTGGTAGGACTCTTTTGCAGGGGTCCGCCTGGGGAAGTACCACACCTTAGCCAGTTATTCAACCGCCAAGCATTAGTGTGCAAACACTATTGTGTTCCGGATTGAAAGGCAATGTTTCTAGCGAAATTACAGGGCACACAGAGATTTGACATCTTATATCTCGGGGTGACGAGCGCAGTGCATTGCCATCCAGGGTTTTGAACTGTTGAAGTTCAAAATTTTGAGTGGCGTTGTGCTTTTATGGGCAAGCGTGAAGAGCCATCAGGCGAGCGACTTCGCTCGTCTCGTCACCCAGTATCATAAAAAAAAAATATATATATAAAACATATACCCGTGCGAAGCCGGGGCGGGTCGCTAGTATATATAAAAACAGGCTAAGTAGTATCGCTATAAAAGGGCGTAGCCAGGATTTTCTTTAACACATTACAATACAATACAAATATTTTATTTTCCAATACACTTACATACTAACCTAATCAACTAGACGATTTACAATATTTACTTGAAAAAAAAAAAAAAACACAAAGTGAATTAAAGCAACGAGGAACGAGGTAAATTGAACAGTTGGGGTCTTTTCTCACTTTTAGCAATTTTGGTCGTTTAATGTGTCTACTTCCATAAAATAAATAAATAAAAATATAAAAACGGTATCAAAATTGAATTTATCTTATCTAGGAAACCGTAAAGATCAAAACACGATTTTCACATTTCACATTTGATTTTGACATTTCGCTCGATAGAAAAATAACCGGCCAAGTGCGAGTCGGACTCGCGCACGATGGGTTCCGTACCATTATCTATAATAAGCAAAATAGTACCTATTTAATTAATTTTTGTATTGCCACGACATCTATGAGTGAGTAGCGGCAATAATACAATGTCTTGTAATGCCTTGAACGCATTAGGAGACAAGTGTCTAGTCTAGTGTTGAGTAGCAAAATCAAGGTAATCGAATGTTAGAAATCACTTTTTTTCGTATGGGAGCCCCCTTAAATGTTTATTTTATTCTGTTTTTTAGAATTTGTTGTTATAGCGGCAACAGAAATACAGCATCTGTGAAAATTTCA
Organism: Agriopis leucophaearia; assembly: GCA_949125355.1. Taxonomy (NCBI): domain Eukaryota; kingdom Metazoa; phylum Arthropoda; class Insecta; order Lepidoptera; family Geometridae; genus Agriopis; species Agriopis leucophaearia. The sequence goes on from OX421289.1 coordinate 4,791,059, forward strand.
ACTGTCTAACTATCACGGTTCGTGAGATACTGCCTGGTGACAGACGGACAGCGGAGCCTTAGTAATAGAATCCCGTTTTACCCTTTGGGTACGGAACCCTAAAAAAGCAACACTGATTTGAGCTTTTCTCAGTTTTATTTTATATAGAGTTTACACTGTATTAATCCTTATGGCCTGTAATAGTAAGAGTTGCTTAAAAGTGGAAAATCGTCGCCTTAATGACAATGGGTCGTCATTTATGATACGTAATACAAGAATAGAACTCCCTGCCATCCTCATTGTTCCCTGTGAACAACAATCTAGGCATCTTCAAGGCTAGAGTGAATAGATTTCTTCTAGATCAACGTGTTCCATCCTCGGCCACACCGCCGCTTACCATCAGACGAGTTGGTGGCCACACATAGATCTATTCTATATATATATAAAAAACTTCGAAAGGACGCTTGACGTCACTCATGCGTTAAGAAATTCAACTGTATGATCACGATTTAGGGTTCAAATTCCAGTGGTGTTTTTTGCCTTCGCCGCAACTCTTGATGAATTAGCGCAATGCCTTAAACTATTTTTCCATCTACAAGTACCTAAAAATGTAAATAATTTATAAAAACGTACCAAATCATTTATTTTTCATATTCTAATCCCAAATTTTATTTACGTCATAATATATTTTTGTGATAAAATATATATTTGATTTAAATGTTAACTTAGAAAAATGTATTAGAATTATTAGAGGAAATATTTTTTCATAGATCAGCAGGCCTAGCACGGGCCGTGGACAGATTTACTTTCCATCTTATCTTATCGTATCCATATTCTAGCTCTGTCGCGCGGATAAAAACGGTGGAAAGACAATTTTTCCACGGCCCGTGCTAGGCCTGCAGGCATTCCATATATTATAGTAAAAATAAGTTTTATTTTTTGAGATACAATTCCAATACAAATAAAAAAAAACATTCCCATTTCATCTGGCATATTTTTCTTCTAGATATTTCAATAAAAATGCCCTGTGATACAAAAGATCTAAGCAATACAACAGATATGATAAATAAATTTAATCTTAATATTATGCTAAGTTATAAATAAAGGCGGTAGCACACCTGCACTGTGAAACCATAACAGCGAAACCACAAAGGTTTCGCCATGAAGGCTGACACGCAAAACAAAAGCGAAGCTGCCCATTCTACCGCAAACATCTCTATCTTCTCTTCATAGTATAAAATGAAGACGCTTTCCGCGTCTATCTGTATATCCGCTAATTCCTAAACAACGCAAAGGATTCTGATTCTGATGAGGATTCTGAAAGGTAAAACCTAATTAAGTTTCAATGAAATTAAAAAAAAAATATTGCAACCAAGTGGCCAAAAAATAAATTTATATGGCTTACGTTCACATTTTCTTTTTTTTCTTCTAAATTATGCCTGTGCGAAACCGGGCCGGGTCGCTCATTTGATTATAAATATGAGTCCAATCTGTTTTCCCCTCAATTTCTAGGATATATCGCGTCTGTGTCCTTATTGCGCACGGGCAAACACGCTCGTAACGCGGCGCTAGTTAACCTTTAAAAGTTTGCCTTTATTTCCTAAGCAATAGAGGCCAACTTTTTGAGGTTAACTTAACTTGGCCACGTTAGCGCGCGTTTGCCCGTGCGGAATAAGGGCCCTGGTCGAATTATCTAGCAACAATTTTTTTTTTCATATGTATGTCGGTTTTTAAGTGCCATATAAATTATGCGTGTGCAGCGCCGCGTCTGTACTAATTAGAACAAATCTCTGCATCTGAGATTCAGTCCGCCATTTTTTGTTCGATGTTATGGTTTCACAGTGACAGTGTGCAACTGTCCTAAGTTTGTTAAGAAACTAGTTTATTGTTGTAAATGCTTCATGTGTCGTAATATTGTATTATAATAGCTTTGTTATGTAGATTAGTTGTAATAGAAATTTATTGGAAAAATAACGAACAGACAGACTATTCGATAGACAATAAAGAAAAACTGAGAAATATTTTGTACAAGAAATAATTTCCGATCGTTTTTGGTACACTGCCAATTTTATAAATTACGTTATATTTCATTTAAGATGATACGTTTCACGTATGGCGGGAAATTCAAATTTCCAACAGTTTTTTTTTGTCCTTGTAGCTAGGCCGGGTAATTATTATGAAATGACACAGTGTTTGCGAAAATTGTTGGTTGTTTTTTACGTTATCATGTACAGCTATTAATCAAGAACTTACCGTATTACTTGCATTTGTCAAAAACTGTTAGAAACAGCAAAAATTTGTTTATTGACAAATGTAGGTAATATGGTAAGTACTTGATTAATAGCTGTACATGATAATGTAAAAAAACAACCAACAATTTTCGCAAACACTGTGTCATTTCACAATAATTACCCGGCCTAGTTACAAGGACAAAAAACCTGTTTGAAATTTGAATTTCCCGCCAAACGTGAAACGTTCCACTAATTTCTTTTTTCTATTCACCATGGCCATGTTTTTCTTGTAAATAATTTAGCTTCTAAGTTGAAATTAAGTATTTTTTTGCTCACGTTTCTTTTGTAAAATAAAATAGATTTAGTTTCTACAACGAATTATACTTAAAAGGGTAATTGAATGTTATATTTATAAGAGATCTAAAAACAACTAAGCCGCGGTGTTCATTGAAGCAATGTGGCCAGTGATTTGACGTGTTTTGCGGGTAACTTGCTACCCGTCACAACTTTTAAAGCATTTGGAAAATAAGTCATGAGTTACGTTGCGTTAGTCAACACCGGTCCTAATTAAGACGAACTGATGGAAAAACGTTGTGGTGACGAAAAAAATTGGTTGTCTGTAAAGTCTGTTTACGGACGATAATTTCACGTGATAGCGTATGCGTCACAAGGCGAGCGCTTAGGCCGGTCGTGCCTTTCTATCGCTTGTTCCGCGCTCTCGCTTGCACGCTCGGCTCAGGCGGAACGTGACAATGAGTCATGCTTTTTCGTGCGTGCAGCCGGCGTTCATCGATTCATAACACGTTAACACATGAAAAAACACATTCTAGAATAGTCCAAAATTTACCTTTTTTTGTTGACGGCGGGAGGAAATCTTCAAAATATACCCAGCTACATTAGGGTGTTGCCGTGTTATGTGAGATTGTACCCACTAAAACCGTCTTAGTGGCCTGCCTCTGTGCCAGGGGGAAGCCTCTCTGTGCCTCTTAGCACACTGAAATAATTACTCGGCCTAGCTACAAGGACAAAAAAACTGTTTGAAATTTGAATTTCCCGCTAAACGTGAAACGTATCACCTTAAATTTGATCCACTACCCGGTGTTCGATTGAGCTAACATTTGGCATACTTGTCAAGTTCCGATGACAATACAACATTATGATGTTGAGCGAGCTGATTTGATGATGGTGACAGTGGACAACGGCACTCCTCGATGGATAATAGTAGACTGGCAGTGTTTGGGCTCATTTTGATCAGCACACTGTTCCGATCACTAATTTCATCTTAAGCTTGGTTTGAAAAAGTTATTTTTCAATAAATAACTTTGTTACTGTAGAAACATAATTTATTTTGCCACCAACACGACTTCGTCAATAAGTCCTTTGGTTTTCCGAATGTTTGCCATTTTAGACTAAGTTTTCTTTAAGTATTTAAGGCCAGTATTTATGTACTTTGTTATCTATTATTTACTTTAAAATAGAGATCTTGTATCGAATCTCAAAAAGCTTTAAAGTTTTTTTGCCAAATTGATTAGTTCAAAATTATTTCTATTATACTAAGAAGTTTAAAAATCTGAATTTTGTAAAAACGCTACCGGACCGTTTTTTAATTGTATTTTTAAAAGGCTGACCATAAATAGAGCCGACCGCCGGAAACAAAACTAAAAGCCGTAACAGACGTACGTACCACGGACCGCCTTCTGACCAACAGGAGGGAAAGAGTACGTACGTCTGTACGTACGTGTTACGGCTTTAACAAGTGTTCAAAATTAAGGAAGATATAAGCACTTTAATATCTTGCTAGAGGAAAAAAGAAGTCACTTTCCGATGCATAGTCCTTAGCAAAGCGATCTCAAAAAGCGCCACTACTATTTTTCGTCGAATTCTTTGTTTTTAAAATGCACTTTTTTATACAGCACCCAGAGCAACAAGGTTTTTATCAACCGAAAAATTTGACAATCAAATCAAATTATTATTTGTCAAAACATGGTAGGTACACATACATATAAAATAGCATACAGGGGTCGTAAGAATGGAAACGTATCTCATGTCCTTGCCAGGTACGGCGTACAAAAGTTAGTTTAAAAAAAAAAAAAAAAAAAATGTAAGTTTATGTTAAAGTTAAAAAAAAAATTATGTCAATGTTAGAATATTGTCACAATTATATTTTAGTTGTATTTTTTGTCTTAATTACTAAAAGAGACGTGTTAATTACTACCTATATTAGTTATCCATTCATACTAATATTGTAAATGCGAAAGTAACTGTCTGTTTGCTACATAATCACGGCTAAACGGCTTAACCGATCACGATAAAATTTTGCGAGGTAATAGTATGTATAATGAGGACGGACATAGGCTATTTTTTTCTGAAGAAATCGCGGACGAAGCCGCGGTTACAGCTAGTATTAATATAATTTTTCCTAGTACCAAGTCTCAATCTTGTGTCAGTATTAGTATCGAAAACGTTTTTTTTTTTAGTATGTTGAATACCATGGATTTGGCGTTTGCGTACACATGTAAGGGATAGCAATAGACATATCCGACATGCTTAAGATGTCGTACAAAATGGCCGCCTTCCATCGGTATACAATACCTATAGAGTCACAATCTCTAAGCGAAAACAGCCAAAAATCGTCCCGAGTGTCGTACTTAACTTGAAATTATATAGTTCGCAATGCCACATTTATTCCATTTTAGATGTCGCTTGCATAGTGTTCAAAGTCGCTTGTCCGCTATGTCATCGTAGCGATATCGTGCGGCGTTGTAGTCTGATCGCGGTTGCTTTACAACTAACCAAGAAGTCAGTGCAATGCGTAGCGAGTGCCGAGTTTTGGTTCGGACGTTTTTTTTTGCACGTCCGTGTTTCTATAGGATGTTGTCTTGATGCCGCTTACACATAAAATGTATATGATGACTTCTGCATTTCGGTTATGAATTCAAATTGAAAAATTAGTTTATGGTTATGGTTCCTTATTTCCATCGACTCCGGCTACTACAGCCAAATAATATTTGATTATCAGATTGCAGAGCTAGAGAGAGGCCTATACCAGTGCATAATTATTAGAGATGAAACGGATATCCGGTAACTATCCGGTATCCGGCCTATCCGGCGGCCTAAATACTATCCGGCCAAATACCGGATAGCTAGCACCTATCCGGCCGAATAAGGGATTATAAAAAAAATTATAATGAATTGTTTTATTTAGTTAGTATCACTTAAGAAATACAATCAGTAATCACACAATAATTCTACAACTTAGAAAATGAATTAGTACTCATACTGCACTGTCTGCATTGTCTACACTGCAATCAATACAGTAAGTCAATGAATGAAACGATTGTTAACTTTGCTTGTCAACGAACAAACCCGAATTGGACCGAGTTCACCCGATCGTTCGCGCGTCGCATACGCAAGCGTGCTTCTTGCGATGCACCAAACGGCAACGTTCCGCCAGATATCCGGCTACAAGATTGGCCGAATATCCGGTATCCGACTAAACTACTATCCGATTCAATACTGTAGTAGAGAGATTAGAAAGGCTGTGGAAGATTATGAGGACGGAAACAGCAGCGCATCATGTAAACTAATTAAAACCAAAACTGAAAACTATAGTTTACGGCTTTTCATTTGTACGGTGTTTTACTAGTAATCCCGACAAAGAATCAATTGAGAAGCGTGCCAAGAGGCTCATCAGCAACGAAGCCCTAGTTCAGACTAAACTTCTTAGTCTTGAGCTTCGGCGCAAAGTTGCTAGTCTATCGGTTTTTTACCGGATACATTTTGGAGAGTGTGCATCAGATCTGCATGATTTAATTCCCTCCTGCCCTTTTTTCTATCGGACTGCCAGAGCGGGCACGAAAAATCGACACCGCTTTATGGTTGACATTCCGAAAACCCGTACGAAGCGCTTTGATTCCACTTTTATTGTGCGAACTGCAAGTATGTGGAATGCGCTGCCTGAATGGGTGTTCCCCGATAGTTACAATCTGGGTGTTTTCAAGTCAAAAGTGAATCGGTTTCTTCTAGGCAAGCGTGATCCATCGTAGGTCGCATCATCGCTTAACATCAGGCAAGTTGGCGGCCAAGCGCAAGCCTATCTTACAATAAAAAAATTAAAAAAAGAATTAAATTTTTGTGTTTAATTGGCTGATTCCTGCTATTGCCAAATTCGGATGTCAAATCCAGCAATAAATATAATGTCAAATTTTTCGATTGAAATAATACTTGCACTGCAGTTTAGATTTTTATTTTTATTATTTCTAATAAAAATGTGTTAAGCTTTAATCGAATGATAATACTATATAATAAGTATAGAATTGTGTAACTGGTTAATCCTGAATGAACTATATTATTCTGTTTTAAACTATCACGGTTATTACATGATTATTAACGGGACATTTACCGTGGTAAGGCTGTGGATGGACCTCCCAAAATTTTGGCGGTTACATGCACCATGCTCACGGGAAGACTGAAGAATGCGGGTTGGTCGAAAAGTTTCAAGTGCAGACAAAACGATCTACCCTCTTTCTTAGTCTTATCAATTCACAACCTTACCACGGTAAATATCCCGTAAATAATCATATAACTGGACTATATTATTGTTTATACTATACTTATGTCCTTTCAGAATGGCCAGTTTATATGTGTAGGTGCATAGTTGTACACGTGTGGATAGAGTGTGTGTAGCGTATAAGAAAATAGGCGATAGATTGAAGTAAAAATCGAATAATTTGACATTGGATTGATTTATTATTTTATTCAACGTGTAATGTGCATGATTTGATATAAGATGTATAAATAAATAAACATTTTCATGCAACCCTTATTCGATAATTTCAAAATAATCGAATAAAAAAAAATTATACAAATTTTGACTCTGTTTTAAACTATCACGGTTGTTTACTCCAAGTATATGATTATTTACGGGATATTTACCGCGGTAAGGTTGTGGAAGGAGCTATAGCCCGTAGGATATATCGGGAGCTCCTTCCACAACCTTACCTAATAATTTTATAACTGGACAGTTTTTGAGTGTTACTACAATAAAGTTAAATGATTATTTACGGGATATTTACCGTGGTAATGTTGTGGAAGGAGCTCCCGATATTTCGGCACAGTTACATGCACCATGTTCACGGGAAGACCACCATGCACCATGTTCAGTCTTCCCGTGAACATGGTGCATGTAACTGCGCCGAAATATCGGGAGCTCCTTCCACAACCTTACCACGGTAAATATCCCGTAAATAATCATTTAACTTTAGTGAACAACCGTGATAGTTTAAAACAGTGTTACTACAATGTTTATTATTCGATTATCGCACATCAAAGACTCCAATAATTCGATTTTTGTTTTCGATCGACTATCGTTAGCGAATAAGCGTGGCGTGATAGAATTTCTCGAATTTGCCCATAGTCTAAGCACAATCAAATATTGTATAAGCACACGACGTAAAGTACAATAAACTAATTGTCATATTTTGTATCTAAGATAAATTATTAAATTTTTATAAACTCGATCCACATATTTCAATTTTTTTATTAAATTCGCCATGAAAAAATATATGAAGCCTATGTCATAAAAACGTGACAGAAAATTAGTTGCTATTTGACGACGATTTTCTTGCACCAGGGGGGCTAGTACGAGAACTTGCAAAAAAGTATTCGTGCCGTAAATGTATGAAAAATTCAGTTTCCCTTTACGTCCGATAGAGGCGCTTTTCAATTTTTCATACATTTTGCTATCGTTTACGGAACGAATACTTTTTCGCAAGTGCTCGTACTAGCCCCACAGCAGTAGAAATGCGGCATTTAAAACCACGATAGGTAGGAAGACTATGGAGCGGCTGTTGCAATTGAATTTGTGTCTCCGCATCGCAAGCAAATACGACGGAGAAACACCAATATAAGCTGCAGAAGGCACCCGCTATTTCGAAACAGCTGCAGTCAAGGCAATGGGCCATTTGCCCGAGATACGTCTCACTCACCCAAGGGAATGTGGAAAATTTCGCAACGAAAGTAAATATCTGTTTAACAGGTACCAAGGGTGGCTATTTCTTCATTTTATTCGCAGCTATTTCGGAGTTTGAATGAGTAGTAGGCGGGCGAAATTTATTCGGCTAGCATACACGGAGCAGCAATCTAGTGTGGAAATTATACATAGATATAGCCGCTCCATATTATTCCTATTTACCATGTTTAAAACCTATTTTGTAGTCTACAAAATGTTAAATTTGTCATTTGATAGCACTGCAGTTTCTAAACTTATCTGACAACTAGCGTGTTCTGCGTTTCTTTTCATTTCCGTATGTGTGAAAAAGATGGCAAAAAGTCAGATTAGTTTAACAAAGAGTATTAGAAAGTCGGCGTCCTTTCCTTATTTTTACTTTTCAAACGTGCACTTGACCACTGTTAGAGTGTGTTTACGTTGTTTTCTATGTTTTTATTAATACACGCAATGAATATAAATATCTTGTTTTTTTTCACTTATACTTGTCAATTTCTATCCGTACCTATTATCCCTTTTATTTTTATAAAAGTGTCAAATGTCAGTGGCTCTAGGCATGGTCTTTGTCGTATTCGAGACTATTATTATAAGGATAATAAAACCGGCCAAGTGCGAGTCGGACTCGCGCACGAAGGGTTCCGTACTATTATCTATAAAAACGGCAAAAAACATTTGTTGTATGGGAGCCCCCTTTCAATATTTGTTTTATTATAATTACATTATTTATTTTTAAAGTGAATAAATATATAACTAAATATTGTGTGAATATTTCAAGCGTCTAACTGTTGCCGTTATTAATATCGAGCAAAATAACCAGCCAAGTGCGAGTCGGACTCGCGCACGAAGGGTTCCGTACCATTTTCTATAAAAACGGCAAAAAATCACGTTTTTTGTATGGGAAATAAATATTAATTTTATTTTAATTTAATAATTTGTTTTTAAAGTTAATATACAACTAAATATTCTGTGAATATTTCAATCGTCTACCTGTTGCCGTTATCAATATCGACCAATAAATCACGTTGTATGGTAGCCCCCTTAAATATTAATTTTGTTCTATTTTTTAGTATTTGTTGTTATAGCGGCAACGGAAATACATCATCTGTGAAAATTTCAATTATCTAACTATCACGGTTCACGAGATACGGCCTGGTGACAGACGGACGGACAGCGGAGTCTTAGTAATAGGGTCCCGTTTACCCTTTGGGTACGGAACCCTAAAAATAATACGTACAAGCGTCAAACTTGGCATCATTATAGTACACACTAAAGTAAAATATAACAAATTATGGCCAAGTGCGAGTCAGCGACAAATTTCTGTTCACCACCGGTTCTCGTACGATCACCGAAGTTAAGCAACGTCGAGCGCGGACGGTACTTGGATGGGTGACCGCCGGGGCACGATGTCTTTTTGCACTACTTTTTGGTAGTTAACAATTTATGTGGTGGTACGGAACCCTCAGTGCGCAAGCCCGTCTCGCACTTAGCCGTTTTATTTTTGTAAGGTTGTTACCTCATAGTCTAAGATCCGGCTGCAGGATTACTTGGGTCATTAAGTTTTTACTTAAAAACAAATTTTTACGTATATTTATGATTAGAATATATATCAACCAGGGTGCCAATCAAAATGTGTCCGCTTATATCAGAACTTCGTGATATATAAACCAATTTGGAAAGATATTTTTATTTGAAAGAATAGATATACATACACTGTATTTATACTTTAGTAAATATATATTATAATAGTAAAATAATATTGATATTTCTTCTCTCCTTAATAACTCTTAATAATGCCAGCCCTCAAGTGTTGCCATATAGTTTACATTGTACTTTTAAATTGGTCCCATAGAAATTGCATCAAAATCGATTTAGTAGTTCGGTTTTCAATCAAAATATCTGGTAAAAATATGTCCTCCAAGTAAACGAAATTACGTACTTACTCATTTTGATGTCTATTTTTAACTGACTTTCAAAAAGGAGGAGGTTATCAATTCGACTGTTTTTTTATGTTTGTTACCTCAGAACTTATGACTGGGTGAACCGATTTTGATGATTCTTTTTTTATTTGAAAGCTGGTGCTTCCCGTGTGGTCCCATTGTAATTTGGTCCAGGGGCCTTACCCCTAGCTTTACTTTTGCGAGCCAACTTTTAGTAGGTACCTGATAGGTACCTACAATTATTGCGACAACCAACTCATTTAAGCTGCATCGTTTAAAAGCGTCTAACTTGTCTCTGACTGGATGAACGGCGGTTAAAAATCTTTACTTTATCTGTGGTATCTTGGTGTGTTGTGTATATCACGCCCGGAGTACCGAGTCCTACAGATTGAATGAAAGAAAATCCGTTTTACTATGCGTGTGTGCGTGAAAATAGCAAAGCTTGGCGGCTATCAAACAACTACCGCTTATCGTAGTTGATGGTACCGTTTAGACAAATAACACCTATGCGGGTCAACTTTTTGAGCTAGGGGTAAGGCCCCAGTTCTGATGAAGTCAGTTTTTTATATTGATAATTATTCATTTGTAGTGGCCACTTCACGAACTTCGGGTCTCTTTATCAGATTATGTATTTTTTATCAACTATTACTAATATATAATATTATAAAGAGGAAAGATTTGATTGTTTGTTTGTTTGTTTTCATTGAATAGGCTCCGAAACTACTGAACCGATTTGAAAAATTCTTTCACTGTTGGGAAGCTACACTATCCCCGGGTGACATAGGCTATATTATATTTTGTAGCGAGGCCGAAGGCCGAGCTTACACCCGTGCGAAGCTGGGGCGGACAACTAGTTACTAACACAATGACAAGTAATAAAAACACACGTATATAATTTAGATAAATTTTTTTACTTAAAAAACTTATTGTATTTCATATTAACTTTTAGACATTGCTTCTCTAATCCTGTCACAATCTTGCATCAACCTCCTCTTTTTTAACTGTAGTATTTCCATTTCAAGTCTATGTCTCTCTTTCATCTGCTCCATTTCTAGCTCGTGCATCTCTTTCTGTCTTTTTAGGTTGAAATTTAATATCTCGACTTGTATTGACTTGATTTCTTCTCTCTTGTTTTCTGTTTCTGGAAATAATAACTTATGTTAATGTTAGGGGAGGTTTTCTGACAGCTCTAGGAACATACTGTGGCCCTAGTACGAGCACCTGCGAAAAAGTATTCGTTCCGTAAACGATAGCAAAATGAATGAAAAATTGAACAGCGCCTCTATCGGACGTAAATGGAAACTGAATATTTCATACATTTGCTATCGTTTACGGACGAATACTTTTTCGCAAGTTCTCGTACTAACCCCACTGCCGTCATAAGCCCAAGAGCGGTATCTCAGCCTAGGTGTATTACGAGATAATCGAGTTTTTGTGAAAGTTGATGTTTCGTTACCTTAATGACATATAATTTAATTTATTTTCACTTATGTGCCTATATTAGGACCATTATATGTATTTCTTAAATATATATTTAAAAACCCAATATTATTGTTATTGTGTTTTTTATGAGATACCGTCATTTCGTTTAGAATTAATAGTGTTTAAACATGAGTTTTAAAAGAAAAAAACCTTTTTTAGTTTTTTATTTCAATGTTCCAATGTAGATATGGTTATTTGGCTTACTCCATCTGGAGCAAAATTTTGTAAGCTGTCAGAGAGCAAAAAACAGAAATCTCATTTTTTTTGAGTTACCGCTCTTTGGCTTATGAGGGCAGCATAGTTCTGCAACCATCGATAGATGGCGCTGAATTCAATGTTCTTCAATAAAACCTACAATACAAGAGGAGACATAACACGGCTAGGCAAGGCACACTTATGTACCTACTAATTTGTGTTGTGTTGTGGAAAAACTAGTAATTTGTTAGCAAACAATAATCACAAAATAATGTACTACAAAAAAAAAACACAAATACAAGCATGACAGACAGATATATCACACACACATCATCAGCCAATTAACGTCCACTGTTGGACAAGGCCTCCCTCATAGAGAGGGGTGTTACCATAATCCCCACGCTTGGCTTGGGGATTGCAGTACGTTCACCGTGTACTATTAGGACGCTGCTGCCCATCCTCTGGTGGTTCTGGTCGCAGTTTTAGGACATACCCGGGTCCAGATCCGGGGACAGATATATATTGTCTGTCTTTGAGAATAAGCAAGTTTTTATTTATTTTGATTATGCTGCAATCTCTATCACTCACTCACACAAGGCGATCTACACATCTAGCTCATACACTACGTAGTGACAACAGCCACCTAAATAAAACAATTTTATAATTTTTGTGTTTTAGTAAAAAATACAGTAATTACGAGTGAAATTAAACATTTTTCTTGTATCTCACAGAGCATTTTTAGGTTGTGTAGTTTAGGCATTTTATTAACATTATTTTTGCTAAAACATTTAATTAGCAGCGATGTGTTGCCATGTAGCATCACATTGGTTTGTTCATCACTTACCAACACAATCTTCTGTAGAATTTTTATCATCATCATCTGGGGTGCAATCCTCATCGTCATCTTGAATGCCTGGTGATTCCAGTTTCCGTTCTCTGCATACATCAACAACTCGCATTGTTGGCATGGGCTGTGACATTTCTTGCATTGTCGGCATGGGCTGTGACATTTCTGGCATTGTTGGCATGGGCTGTGACATTTCTTGCATTGTCGGCATGGGCTGTGACATTTCGTGCATTGTCGGCATGGGCTGTGACATTTCTTGTTTTGTTGGAATGGATTGTGAAGGATTTTGAGGATAGTTTGTGGTGAGAACGTCCTTTTCTTCTTCATAGTCTGTTGGGTAGCTTTCAGTGGCTTGGTCACCCTGGAACTAATTTGACAATAAGTTAGACTACTTTTTACACGATGATGCAACAAAGAGGGGGGTAAGATCGGTATATATATATTATTGGAGATTAAATAATAAATTGGACCTTTTTGTAGTAGGCAATCTTTATAAGGTGGCTGAGAGATAGCGTGAGTACTGCGGCAGACCTTGAAAAAAAAAAACGTTTCTTGTATGGGGCCCCTTTAGTTTTAGTTTTTTTGACTTTATTATTATTTCTTAGTTAATTCGCTGTAACATTTCATATTCTGTGAATATATCAACAAGCTATCTATTTTGGTTCGAAAGATACAGCCGTTAAAAGTACGACAGACACGTAGACTTGGTAATAGGGTCTCGTTTACACTTTTTGGGTACGAAACCCTAAAAAAGGACAATGCACATGTATGTGAATGGTTATAGTAGTAGAGATGAATTCAGATATGAGAAAGACCACAGAAAAGAAAATTATTTTTTTGTTAACGGCTTTCAATTCAAGGCATTTTTGTAAGAAATTTGTTGTAGCCACTAGCACCCATATAAACTCACAACTACTGTGTTAGCAACCGTGACGTGGAGATCAACGCGGTTGCAATCCTCGTCATCTTGCATGCCTGGTGCTTCCAGTTTCCTTTCTCTGCATACATCAACAACTCGCATTGTTGGCATGGGCTGTGACATTTCTTGCATTTTTGACAGATTAATGAACATTCTTATTTATCTCACAATACCTGGCGACCATTCAATTTACTTCTCTTTTCTGTGATAAAGACGAATGCTGGAAAGTTACTGTACCCACTCCACAGAAGTGGGATATGGATAGAATAGAAAATGTATGCTGGTTCATAGTTAATCATAGTGCTGTGTTTACCATTACATGTGGTGGCTGGATCTTCTCATGATCGCACAAGACCTGGAGGAAGCGGCGCTCCAGTGGAGTCACCCGGACAGGTTCATCATTTACCCAGGACTGTTTAAACTGCGGGTACCTTTTACGTAGCTGGTACTTATAGTTAGTCCAATACTGAAATTAGAAAAATGGAACGGTGAGCGTAGGTAGGCCTCCCACTTGATGCACCGACGATATCGTGAGAGTTGCTGGCATCCAGTGGGTGCAGATCGCAAGCTGTCGTTCAGTTTTAAGGCCTCATTTACGGAGACGCGCGGCGTCACGCGTTGCGTTGGGCGGCGCGGGCCGCACTGAAAAACTGTCAAGAGTTGTTACTTGCCTAAATGAAGCACAGACAAATCGGCATTTGTATGTATGTATATTTGTTCCATGATAAAAGAGGTAACAGACGTACGTACCACGGACCGCCGTCTGACCAACAGAAGGGAGAGAGGAAATTTTCTCTTTCCCTCCTGTTGGTCAGACGGCGGTTCGTGGTACGTACGTCTGTTACGGCTTTAACTTGTGTCCTTTGATCCGATATGAAACGAAATGATGTAGGCGAGTAGTTCATGCAACTACGACTTTTAAGTTTAAATATGAGCAAAGTCTATCAATGGGTTGTGAAGATACAAGTGTGGTTAGATGACAGTTCAAGGGCACAACTAGTTTTGTCGCGGAGTCCATAAATGGGTACAAACTTACCCTCAGCCACCCTAAGCCAGTCTTCGTAACACCAGGTTTAATCTTATTCATCGCTGAGCCTATCTGAATCCACTTTTTATGCGCACAGCTTGTCTCTTCGCGACTCTTCCCGAAGTTGGCAAGAGCCAGCGAAGGGAACTGTTCCATGCATTGGGCTAGGAATTCTATCTGTGGGACGCTCACTCTGTTAGCTACATGTTCGTTTACCATTGTGGAGCCCTAAACTTGGAATATTCACACACTGAGTTCATAATCAAGCTATTTGCTGTTACCAGTTATTACTGACACGCACAAACGTATACTTCGCTTTTAAATGGAGTCTGGGGTACCAATTAAAGCGAATAATCACTAGTTTTGTGGAGAACTTATAGTTACTATAAATTAAAATAAAAAATAAGTTGAATATTGATTTTCCACTTTGTTAAGATGAAATTATTGTTTGATTTGTTTATTTATTTACTTTGGGTTTTTTATTCTTTCTTCAATTTATTTCGTGACCATGGATACAGATTCCTTCAGTCGAAATAATAATTTGATTTACAGGGTATTAAAATATAGTCAAACAAGTCATGTTCACAGTCAAGCAAAGTAAGTCACGGTCAAGTCCAAGTCATGCCCTAGTAAAGTAGTGGAGACCATACTAGAGGCAAATGTGGAGTTTTGGAAATATCTTGAAAATACACGTTTGACCTCTTTATATCACTTACCTACACTCGAGCAGATTCAAGAACACTTAATAAATAATAATCTACCATTATTACATATTAACACACAAAATAACACAAGTTTGGGATAATAATACAATGAACCGACGTTTTTATCACGTTCGCGCCAAAAGTCCCCAATTTTTTTATGACCATGGATACAAATTCTTAGTTGTCAGATCGCATTCCGAATTATACACACAGTTTTCAGTTTTTAACACAAGTTTAGGATAATAATACAATGAAGCGACGTTTTTATCACGTTCGCGCTAAAAGTCCCCAATTTTTTTTTTATGACCAAGGATGCAAATGCAAAGTACTTAGTGTCAGATCGCATTCCGAATCATACACACAGTGATAATGTATTAAGCTGTGTTTGGATAGCTTCGTGTTGGCAAAAGTTTACAGAATAAATAAAAGGGAGAGTTATACCTACTGTTTCCCATTTAGCATTTACACCCCCCTTCAGTCGTCCATTCGTATACATTTTAATCACATCATTTGCAGTTGTGTGCGTTTGTAGAACTAGTAAGAAAATGCCAGTGTGTGCAATACGTGTTTACCTCGCCCCCTTTAGTTTTTCGCAGACTTTTTTCGGTACTAGCTCGAGTTTAAAGCAAGATCCAAACTATATATTATCAAAGACTGTTACAAACGCTAATAACGATCACATACATAGCTTTCGCTTTGAGAATATGTGAGCCAAAGTTGTATTTTTAACTGATATTCTAACGCTCTCCGTTCAACAACAGCTAAAAATTCCATCGTAAACTGTCAGTCCCTACTTGCATCATTAACTTAGTCAATGAGATTATTGACATATAGATTTTAACGTTTGCGCATTGTCCCCGACACCTCTATAACTCTGTATATTTCAAAGAAAGTTTAGTGAAGAGCATTGATGTAAGGAAATAGTGGGAAGATACGGGACGAACTCCTTGACGTGGACCGCACAAATTAGGCCCACGGGCCTAATCGACTTCAGTCACACTCGAACTGGCGTTTGTGACAGCACGTAAAATACTTGTAAATATTTTTGTGAACCGAGTCATATTTAATGGGTACAAAGTTTGGATGTCACGCGTCCTTTTTGAAAGAGTAAATAATAAATAATAATAAATATCTGGGACATTATTGCACACATGGTCATCTGACCCCAAACTAAGCAAAGCTTGTAATATGGCTGCCAGAGACTGATATACATACATATATATTTTTAAATACATACTTAAATAGATATTAACACCCAGACATAGAACAAACACAAATGTTCATCACACAAATGTTTGTCCTAGATGGGAATCGAACCCACGCCCCCAAGCACAGAAAGTAGGATCACTACCAACTGAGCCACCGAGGCAGTCATTGATGAGCAGGTTTTTGTGCGCATACATATTCTATCTTCGGCTTCATCTATGCTTACCGTTTGTTCGCATGAGTCCTATTTTATCACGTCCCATCAGGCGAGGTCATCATCATCGTCATCAGCCAGAAGACGTCCACTGCTGAACATAGGCCTCCCCCTTTAACCTCCACACTAAACGACATCCTGCCATCTGCATCCACTGGATGCCCGCGACTCTCACAATGTCGTCGGTCTATCTAGTGGCGCGGTGGTGGTATCAGGCGAGGTGGAGCCAGACAAACCATGCAAAACAAAATAAAAATTGGTGAAATTTTTTATTTTTTTATTTTTAGAATAGAGATACAGAGACTAGTCTACATTTTGAGTATTAGTTAAGAAATCTACAACAATTGTCATTAGTTATTAAGCATAAAATAATGACGTTGATGTGATATACCATTCTCTAAACCAAACTTAAATTTGACAGCTGATAATTGCTGCCAGCTTTTCTGACGTATTAAAATGAAAAGAGACGGCGATAATTTTAGTCCTGTCAGATTAGTTTAGAAAATCGTACAACAGAAATGATGCCATTGACGTCGATTCTGATGTCCCATTCTCTAAACTACATTTGACAGCTCTAAAAATGTTGCCACCCTATTCTGAAGTATTTAAATGAAAAGAAAATTTTAGAGAATGGTACAACAGAATTGACCCCAATGTCAAACGAACCAGTTCTGTCAGAAGCCATTTTTTTTTTTTTTTGATTTAGTTTTTTTTTTTTTTTTAAATTAAAAATAGGCTTGCGTTTGACCGCCAGCTCGCCTGATGTTAAGCGATGACGCGGTCTACGATGGAGCACGCTTGTCTAGAAGGAACCGATTCACTCGTGATTTGAAGACACCCAGATTGTAACTATCGGGGAATACCCATTAAGGTAGCGCATTCCACAGATATGCGAGCAGCACATGATAAGCTGCCTATATGACACAGTGTTAAAACTTTGTATTTATCTGTTAAGATTATATTCTTCATTCTTTATCCCTCCAGTTTGTTTTTAAACTTTGCTAAAAAAAATGCCTCATAATATTTGAGGGGCAGCCATTTCAGCATCAAGCGAAGTCTCAAACGAAATAATTAAATCAGCAAATACAATACACTTCTCAGCGATTTCCATTATTCCGAAGCACGAAACAGGTGAAAATTGTCCTGACAAGCATTAATAAAGCAATAATTTATCTGGGCCTTTATTCTGCACGGGCCAAACGCGCTCTATCGTGACACGTTAAGTTAACCTCCAAAAGTTGAACTTTATTTCATAAGCAATAGAGGCCAACTTTTTGAGGTAAACTTAACGGGGCCACGATAGCGCACGTTTGCCCGTGCGGAATAAGGGCCCTGAAGACATTAAGAATGCTACAAGGCTGTTGTGAAAGCGAGTCAAGATTTAAAAAGAAGCCAATAACAAAATGATTATCAATATAAAAAAAAAGACTTCTTAAAAATGACAGAACTGGACCTAATTGAAATGGGACCACACGGGAAGCAACAGCTTTAAAATAAAAAAATAAAATCAGTTCACCCAGCCGAATGTTTGCTCGGCTGTGTAGTGGGACAGGCTGACTGCAGTAGTTCTTGACACGGGTCATCCTAGTGAGGACTGCTTCGCAAGGCTTACTATTTTTGATCTCTTTTTTGTTATGCGCTAGTTAAGATGAAATCATTTAAGTTTATATAAGGTATCTTTTGTTTGAATAGCGTGTAAATAAATAAAATAAATAAATAAAAAATAAATGTTCTGAGATAACAAAAAAATAACGAATTGAGAACCTCTTTCTTTTTGGAAGTCGGTTAAAAATTTTGCTACCTGGGGCCTACGCCTAACTCTAACCGCGCGCTCGAATACGCGCAGTCTGCAAAATCACGCGAACCTTAACGCGCCGAGATACAGTGTGCGGTCGTGCAACTTTTCGCAATCACCTAAACTAATCGCTTATAATAGGTAGGCCTAGTAAGGCCCCAGTTATATTTATTTTAATAATCTGAAGATTCCAAATGCCAATGAAATTTGCACAATATCTTCATTTAAAATTAATGTATTGGGTTTAGCGATGAAATTTGCGCAGTTTTCATTTCATATTCATGCAATATCTAGCGATGACGATTGCGAAAATATTCATTTTTTCAATTCACGTACTAAGTCTGGCGATAAAATTGCGCAAAATCTTCTTTGAAATTTATGTCTGTGTTTAGTGGTAAAGTTGAGCAATATCTTCATTTTTAATTTATGTACTGGGTCTAGCGATGAAATTTGCGCAACATCTTCTATTCATGCAATAGTTCTAGCGATGAAACTTGCGCAAAATCTTCATTATAAATTCATGTACTGGGTCTGGCGATTACATTGCGCAAAGTCTTCATTTTCAATTCACATACTGGGTCTAGCGACAATATTGCGTAAAATATTCATTTTAAATTAATGTCTGTGTCTAGTGGTGAAAGTTGAGCAATATTTTAATTTTAAATGGGTCTAGCTATGAAATTTGCGCACAATCTTAATTTTTAGTTCATGCAATTGGTCTAGCGATGAAATTTTGCGCAAAATCTTCATTATAAATTCATGTACTGGGTCTGGCGATTACATTGCACAAAATCTTTATTTTAAATTAATGTGTGGGTCTAGCGATGAAATTTACGCAACATCTTCATTTTAAATTCATGTATAGCGAAGAAACTTGCTAAAAAATTAACACCAATCTTCATTTTAAATTCACGTCTGGTGCTAGCGGTGAATGCTGCGCAAAATCTTCAATTTAAGGCACATCTATGAGCGTAAATCTTCATTTTACTGTTCCATTTGCACTCCTTTACCCGTCCACTGTTCATCCAACTTGACGTCACAATCCAGATCGCTCAGCGCCGACTTTATATCAAATCCGAAGTCGGTTTTGAACTTATCGAAGGCGGAATTGAGAAGGCTTTCAATGTCCAATTCTTTGTAGCGCGGGTTTTGTTCGCGGCAACGGCCGACCATGTTGCGGACAGCCCAGCAAGCGTTCCTCTGGAAAAATTATGACAATACTTTGATTTAAGAATACTTTGACATACTAATGCTTGTACCTATTTCTCTTCGGAGGGAAAAGTCTATAGATTAGATCATCATAAAATATTTTATGCACAAATATGTAATTGGGGATCGTTTGGAGTATCTATGGGCCGTCATGCCCTATGGATACTTCAAGCGATCCCCAATTAACTAGATTTAAATAGTTTAAATTAGTAAGTAGTTGTCGAATATCGACAAAACTCCTTTATAAAAATAAGAAATAATATAATGCTTGGTTGCACCTACAGAAAAGTTTTTTTTTGTTTTTAATTAGAACGGCTGTCAAGGCATTTTTGTAAGAAATTTGTTGTAGCCAGTTGCACCCATATAAACCCATAGCAACTGTGTTAGCAACTGTAACGTGGAGTTCGACGCGTTGACATAAATAAGAATGTTCAATCACATATCTGTCACAATACCTGGCGACAGTTTCCTTCTCATTTCCGTTCTATTTACTTCTCTTTTCCGTGGTTTCACCATAGTAGTAGTTAAAGTTGACAATTACAGTAACGCTGAATTTAACAGTTACTGTGAATGCGTTGCACCAGCGTATTTACTAGTGTAGGGCCTTTGAGTCCCACTACATCACAGATTGTTATTATTATAAACAAATTAATGAAGCGCACCGGCATTCAACAGTCATTCGCTGGCGCTCAAATAAAGCGCACGTACTCAATCTATCTACCGGAGTTTCAATTATATTCATATTATTTAGGATAACCTAAACTAGCATAGTTAAAGTTACCAAGGTTGCAAGTCAAATGAGACCTTATTTACCCCAGATGCATAGCTGGAATTTTGTTTTATGAATCTGACAGATATTTAACATAAACAATAACTATATATAGTGTAGTAATATGTAGTGGATAAAGTTAAAGTTATGACGTCATTTAACAATTTGACAATCTTACTTTAGCTTTAGCAAACATCGTCATTTCAGTTAAAGTACCGGTTAGGCACAAAATTAGTTGCACCATCTGACAATAATTAGTTAAATGACGTCATAACTTTAACTGTTAACTGTAACTGCCACGCTTCGCTGGTTACAGTTATTGCTTATGTTAAATATCTGTCAGATGCATAAAATATAATTTCAGCTCTGCATCTGGGGTAAATAAGGTCTCATTTGACTTGCAACCCTGGTATCTTTAACTGTGCTATTGAATACACAGGTGCAACGCATTCACAGTTACTATTAAAATCAGCGTTACTGTTATTGTCAACTTTAACTACTACTTTTTGCGGAGAAATCTGTAAACATATATTTTAAACTAGCCGTCCGCCCCAGCTTCGCACGGGTGTAAGCTCGGCCTCGGCCTCGCTACAAAATATAATATAGCCTATGTCACCCGGGGATAGTGTAGCTTCCCAACAGTAAAAGAATTTTTAAAATCGGTTCAGTAGTTTCGGAGCCTATTCAATGCAAACAAACAAACAATCAAATCTTTCCTCTTTATAATATTAGTATAGAAACAGTGGAACATAGAACCATCCTCCTTTTTTGAAGTCGGTTAAAAACTGACAAGCTACGGGTTCCGACTAGTATAATAGATATCTGTGGTTCCTACTGGCAATTACCTGTAAAGTAGAGTTATCTGGATGTATCTTCATGACATTGACAATAGCTTCAGGGACGCCATTGTCGTAAAACTCTTGGCTGTGAGTCGGCTCGCGGAGGCTGAGCGCCGCTATGGACTTCAGCAGCACCGTTGTGGTGGCTGCATTGCTCTGTAAATGCAAAAACAGCCATTTACACTCAGTGCCGTAACTAGCCTTTTATGCGCCCTGTGCGAGCTTCTATAACTGCGCCCTTGAAAACAAAACTTGGTCCTGGTGTGGTCATTTCTGCGACCCTCCAGAGTCTGCGCCTTGTGCCTGGGCACCGCTGGCACAGCCCTATTTACGGCACTGTTTACAAAATGTATGGAGCCGCTGATATTTTATCCGCGATTTCAACCGCTACAAAATCAACAGTAGTGTACATAATCTTTGTAGTGGTAGGACTCTTTTGCAGGGGTCCGCCTGGGGCAGTACCACACCTTTGCCAGTTATTCAACCGCCAAGCAGTAGTGTGCAAACACTACTGTGTTCCGGGTTGAAGGGCAATGTTTCCAGAGAAATTACAGGGCACACAGAGATTTGATCTCGAGGTAACGAGCGCAGTGCATTGCCATCCAGGGTTTTGAACTGTTGAAGTTCAAAATTCTGAGTGGCGTTGTGCTGTTATGGGCAAGCGTGAAGAGCCATCAGGCGAGCGACTTCACTCGCCACGTCACTCAGTACCATAAAAAAAAAACTCCTTTGACAGCTCATCCTTTACCCCACCATGATGAAAAGGTACGAAATTTTCAGCATGAACTTTTTCGAGCCGGCCAATCCTAGACGTGAATGTTTTCTCCAATCAGAAGCGCCATACGATACCCCAAAAACCGGCGTGGCTTACGTCGTGCACAAGAAAATTATGACTCGTATATTATCTTTGCGAAAAAAGCAACGAAAACTGGATCATTGGCGTTCATTTTCTATCAAATAAAATATCTGGGAATAAATAAATATCTTGGACATTATTGCACACACGGTCATCTGACCCCAAACTAAGCAAAGCTTGTAATATGGCTGCCAGAGACTGATATACATACATATATATTTTTAAATACATACTTAAATAGATATTAACACCCAGACATAGAACAAACACAAATGTTCATCACACAAATGTTTGTCCTAGATGGGAATCGAACCCACGCCCCCAAGCACAGAAAGTAGGATCACTACCAACTGAGCCACCGAGGCAGTCAGAAAGTTCAGTTTCTGTATCGGCTATACGTCAACAGTGGACGTCCTATGACTGAAATGATGATGATAAAGTATTTAAGTTCTCACCGCATGCCTATTCAGCACAGTTACTATTATAGGTGCGATGCCTTTCTTGATCAGATCTCTTTTCACATCGTCATTACCAGCCAGTGCTGTTATCCTGAAAGTTAACCGAATAGGTTACATAACCTAATAGGCAGGACACATCGCTCGTAGAACCGATAACCGATGGGGAAGAGAGGTTCTTGAGTGGAGACCATGAACTGGAAGACGCAGCGTAGGTAGGCCTCCCACTAGATGGTCCGACAACTTTATTAGAGTTGAGGGCATCCAGTGGATGCAGATGGCAGGATGTCGTTCAGTGTGGAGGTTAAAGGGAGGCTTATGTTCAGCAGTGGACGTCTTCTGGCTCACCTTTAAGCGTACCATTAGGCTCATCAGCAACGAAGCCCTAGTTCAGACTAAGCTTCTTAGTCTTGAGTATCAGGGCATAGTTGCTAGTCTATCGGTTTTTTATCTACACTAATATTATAAAGAGGAAAGATCGTACCTATTTTTGTATGTTTGTAATGAATAGGCTCCGAAACTACTGAACCGATTTGAAAAATTATTTCACTGTTGGGAAGCTACACTATCCCCGGGTGACATAGGCTATATTATATTTTGTAGCGAGGCCGAAGGCCGAGCTTACACTCGTGCGAAGCCGGGGCGGACGGCTAGTCAGATATATTTTGGAGAGTGTGCATCAGATCTGCATGATCTAATTCCCTGCTGCCCTTTTTTTATCGGACTGCCAGAGCGGGCACGAAAAATCGACACCGCTTTATGGTTGACATTCCGAAAACCCATACGAAACGCTTTGATTCCACTTTTATTGTGCGAACTGCTTGTCTGTAGAATGCGCTGCCTGAATGGGTGTTCTTCGATAGATACAATCTGGGTGTCTTCAAGTCAAGAGAGAATCGGTTTCTTCTAGGCAAGCGTGATCCACCGTAGGCCGCATCATCGCTTAACATCAGGCGAGTTGGCGGCCAAGCGCAAGCCTATATTACAATAAATAAATAAAATGGACCGACGACATTGTGAGAGTCGCGGGCATCCAGTGCAGATGGCAGGATGTCGTTCAGTATGGAGGTTAAAGGGGGAGGCCTATGTTCAGCAGTAGACATCTTCTGGCTGATGATGTTGATTTTTAACCGACTTCCAAAAAAAAGGAGGTTAATTCGACTGTTTTTTTTTATGTTTGTTACTTTAGAACTTTCTATTGGGTGAACCGATTTTGACGATTCTTTTTTATTTGAAAGCTGGGGCTTCCCGTGTGGTTCCATTTGGTTCCAGTTTTATTTTTGTTAAGTCGTTTTTTTATATTGATAATTATAGTTCTGAACGTACAATTTACCCGCTTGCTGCACAGTGTTGGCTCGGTCATAGTTTTTCGCGAGCACGTCCAGTAGAGAACAATCTCCCGCCGCCGCGCATAGTTCATTACGTACTAACAGGCATGACACTGTCAGCAACAGCTCTGACACTAGGGGCGGCTCGGTGTGCTCTGAAAATGTTACAAAGTCAAATCATTTTTTGCACATAGTATCTACACTAATATTATAAAGAGGAAAGATTTGTACCTATTTTTGTATGTTTGTATGTTTGTAATGAATAGGCTCCGAAACTACTGAACCGATTTGAAAAATTCTTTCACTGTTGGGAAGCTACACTATCCCCGGGTGACATAGGCTATATTATATTTTGTAGCGAGGCCGAAGGCCGAGCTTACACTCGTGCGAAGCCGGGGCGGACGGCTAGTAATATATAAAACAAAGTCGCTTCCCTCTGTCTGTCCCTATACATGCTTAGATCTTTAAAACTACGCAACGGATTTTGATGCTGTTTTTTTTAATAGATAGAGTGATTCAAGACGAAGGTTGCAATGTATAATATTTATGCATAGTAGAGAAACACTGATAAATTTAGAGATTTCTAATGTGATGTCGTTAATAAACACATTTTTGTACTCTTACATTGCAAACGCTGGCTGAACCCTACGAGTTAGATCAAAATAATTTACTATATTGTACACCTTAAAAAGGCCTACAAAAAAGTCCACGACGGTATATGTCTATCTTTTAGGGATAACCCACAATAACAATTTTTTATCCTTTACTTTTTACGAGAAATAATGGCTTATTTACGAAGTGATTTTAAGAAATACAGCATTAACCCTTATCCAACTACCTTAAATACATTGTGAATTTAATATAGATCAATAAGACCCTTTACAGCATGTAATTTAAATTAATATTTTCGAAGATATTACAGATTTAGGAACAGAACATAGCGGTTGCGGCGGTACCGGCCGGGGGCGTTGTATGTAAAAACATTCTGTAGTATATTTAGTATCAGCATTGCACCCGCGCGAAGCGGGGCGTGTCGCTAGTAATAAAATAAATAAATAATAATAAATAAATATCTGGGACATTATTCCACACACGGTCATCTGACCTCAAACTAAGCAAAGCTTGTAATATGGTAGCCAGAGACTGATATACGTACATATATATTTTTAAATACATACTTAAATAGATATTAACACCCAGACATAGAACAAACACAAATGTTCATCACACAAATGTTTATAATAATAAAATAAACTAGTTTATTGAACCATAATTTTTAAAAGTTGTTAAATAACTTAAAACTAGACATAATATTAAGATTTCAATTAAAATTAACAAATTAATGTTTGTCCTAGATGGGAATCGAACCCACGCCCCCAAGCACAGAAGTTAGGTTCACTACCAACTGAGCCACCGGGGCAGTCAGTAATATTTATATAGCCTGGCTTCACCGAGCAACTGGAAGTTATAGCCACAAGTTAGAATGTACCTTTAAGCAAGTTTTTGAGCGGGTCTATCATCATGGCGCCCAGTTCCCTGGCGTGGTCATGAGCCTTGCCGAATTCATGTCTGATGTCATCGTCCAGGGTCATCTTTCGTATTACTTGCAGAGTTTCACTGATCAACTGGAATTATAACTTACATTATTATAAGCTTCGGGTGGGTTGCACCATATTAGGGAGGGTTCAAGTATTACGTATTTGGATTCCCCCTCCCCCCATGTAACGCGCCGTAACGTTTTTCTGTACCCCTCCCCCTCCCCCTTAGTAAAACGTTACGTAACCACCAAGCGACCATTTTTACCTTAAAGTCACCATTTTACGGCGTCAAGTACCGGAATGTCGCTAAAATACCTTTGTTATATAAAAATGCGCGAGAGAATCTCTTTACGCGACCGTTCTGAAGGGTTAGAAAAAAAACCAATGTTACGTAACGCGTAGTACAAACACCCCCTCCCGCCCCTGTAACGAATCGTAACGTTTTACAAGACGTACATAAACACCCAGACAGAACAAACACAAATGTTCATCACATAAATGTTTGCCCTAGGTGGGAATCAAAACCAATCCCCAAGCGCAGCAGGTAGGTTCACTACCAACTGAGCCACCGGGGCAGTCATCAATGCAATCAATCTTCATTCTATATTTATTATGCACAACAAGAAACAGGAAATTAACGTAAACTTAATATCAATTTCATTCTACCTGTTTTTTTTATGTACCTATATTTAGTTTTTTTTTTTGTCATTTGTTCATAAATAATATATATTCCTATATAATTATCATAATCATACTCGTTAATATCCTATGTAATAATATTTGTAACATTATCCTAGACCCATAGATGGGAGAAGACGCTGGTTCTCGAAATACAGTGTAAACTAGTTCGAGATCCAGAGGCTTCACTATATTAAATGTACTGTTACTATAAGTTTAAATAAATAAATGATTGATTGATTGAATCATCAATCAATCAATCAATCGGATCAAAATCAATGTATACCTTTTCATTTCCATTGACATTAAGTAACAATTTTAAGTTTTCCGCTATGTTTTTGGCGAACAACTTCTGTCTGTTCATTTCATGCTTGATGCAGCAGTTTGTCGTCCATTTGAGAGTGGCTATCAGTATGTCTTCATTTTCCACATTGTCTAGAATACTGGAAATTAAATAATCACTTTTAATTTAACATGTATAATCTACTATAATCTATTTATTTAAAAAAATACCCCAATTTCTTCTGGTCACGCTATACCGGCTGAACCGATTTGGATGAAATTTTGTGTTCCTGGAGCGGGTCGTAATAGCGAAGCCGAAACCCGTGCAAAGCCGGGGTGGGTCGCTAGTCATGAATAAAATATTAAAATCATGCCAAATTTGATGCTTGTATGTATTACCGTTTTTCATTATCTAGAGCAAATCACACTAATATTATAAATTCGAAAGTAACTCTGATCGTCTGTCTGTTTGCTACATAATCACGGCTAAACGGCTTAACCGATCTCGATAAAATTTTGAGAGGCAATGGTATTTGGTTTGGCGAGACGCAGCCGCGCGCGCATTCACCTTGATAAAGACCGCCGTATGCGGTTGAAACTATCGTCGGAGTATCCGGCCTAATCTTACGTGAGTAATTACTGTGTAATATAAATAAAATGTGTGAAAAGCACGTCAGTTTCCATAATAAAAAGGCAATGGTATGTATCATAAGGGCGGACATAGGATTTTTCTGAAGAAACGCGGACGAAGACGCGGGTACAGCTAGTAGAAAAATAAGTTTAAAAAACGTTAGTTGTATGGGATCCCCCTTAGTTTTTACTTTTTGACTTTAAAAGTATTTCTTAGTTAATCCGCCGTAACATTACATAATTTGTGAAAATTTCAACCAACTCTCACGGTTCATGAGATACAGGCTGGTAACAGACAGACAGACGGACGGACAGCGTAGTGTTAGTAATAGGGTCCCATTTTACCCTTTTGGGTACAGAACCCTAAATAGACAGATAGTGTAGGCTTAGTAATAGCACCCTTTTACATCTGGTAACCCTAAAAATAGTCTAATCGAGTATCTCCGTTTTTGAAGAAAATACATACCATTTAATAATTTCCACACCATTCGCATCCAACAAATCCGGCTGGGTGTCCATTAACGCCACAAGACAATCCAGCACGCATGCTATAAGCCTAACGTCTTTTTCTCTTAGCTCTTGTTGAAACTTCTCCTCTTTTAACTGTAGTAGGTTGAGTAGGATCTTGTATGCGCCTTCTTTGCCAGCTCGTATTCGACGGGCTAAGTCTTTGTTGCATTCCGACTGGAAGTGAGGTATTGGAGATGAACAAATAAAATTGACACATTTTTGCATTCATAATAATAGTTCAATGTGAAAGCTTGTTTTTTCCAGCAGAGCAATGGATCGGCGTAATTTATTGCATAGAGTGTTTTGGAGGGCCGGAGAGTCATAGGATGGTTTTTATCTTGAAAAAATGATCTATAGAAGAAAATTTCAAGAAATACTACAGGACACCTAGGAATTTGGCCTACTACCACCCGTACATTGTGGACTTTCCTTGGAACCATACGTTTCGATTCTATGTTTCTAATCCGTACGGCCAAGGATTGGAACAAGCTGCCGGCTTTATTGCTTTCTTGTTTCCTATCTGTTTGTAATTTTTTTTTCTGGTCTACACAATAAAAAGTTTCTATCTATCTATCTTTCCTGAGAGATATAATCTGGGCCTTTTCAAGGCCAGAGTAGAGGTATCTTTTAAGTCTGCGTGCTTCATCTTCAACCACATCGTCGGTTACCAACAGGCGAGTTGGTGGTCAACACAGACCTAATTGCGTTAAAAGAACCATGTGTAAGGAACAATTAGTGGCATAGAGGAAAAATATGCGCAAGATTCTGGGTCCAGTACAAAAGAAATGTAAGAAGAGTATAAAAGAAGACTCAGAAGAGGGAAAACGGAGGGTCTGGAAAAACGTGAAGATTGAGAAAGATCTCCCATGATGTTTATTTATTTGATGATAGGCGAGCAACATATGATAGGCTGCTGTGCCTATAATTATTACAGTGTCAAAATTGAGTATTTATTTGTTAAAATTATCTTTTTCATTCTTATCCATCTGTCAAGTTTATGTGCTAAAACCTAACATCAAGGGAGAGACCAAAGCTCCGAAACTCCGCTGGACAGACCACCTTCTGAGAATGGGAGCGGGGCATATCTTGGGGTTCCCAATGGCCACCTACCCATCAGTCGGCATAGGTATTGCTGTAAAGATGCCGTAGAGTAGGACTTGTGTGAGCTCAAGTTGCTGACTGGCGAGAGACAGCACGAGACTGAGACCGATGGCGTTCTATTGTGTCGGAGGCCAAGGCCTACTTTGGGTCGCTGGTTCGGCTGATGGTGGTGGTGGGTCAGTGGTCAAATGCAGATTTACCCCTTAAAAAATAAGGTCAAATTACCTTCAGAACATCTAATAGTTCTAGGATCATCTCAGCATCATTATTATCATCATGACAGAGTTTTTTCAGTCTAGCCACTGTTGTGCTTACTAGGTGATTGTCTCCAGAGCCTAAAGCCAAGTCTTTTATTATGTTTGAGAGGTCAACACCCTGAAAAAATTAAATATTAGTAACAAATCATAGAGATAGCATCCATTGATAATTTATAATTATTTATACATGAAATTAAACAATAGGTTACAGGACTGATATATTCCTATACATGATAGTACCGTACTATGGACCCCTTTGGACTTGTACACCATTCCCGCCTAACCCAGTATTATCTTATACAAAAACTGACCATAAATAGAGCCGAACACCGAAAACAAAATTAAAATGTATCTTAAATTATGGCAGATATAAGAATTTGAATGTTTTCCTTGTTTTTGAGCAATGGCAATAAAATTGCATTATTTATAAAAGTAGTAAATAAGTCATTGATGCCGGGCCAAGAATCGAACCTGGTGCCATCAGATTATTAAACATTTGTTAGCATTAGCTTGGCCATCTTTGTTCAAGCTACCTGGCTGCACCTCAATGCAGCCAGATATCTTTAGATTTCCCCCTGGAAAACAAAAAAAAAGAAACAGATACACTTCACTTCTTTAAAAGAAAATGTTTTTGTTCAGCTTCAAATGTCAGTAATGCACCTGATAGGTCAAATAAATGTTAAGACCGAGTATAGGCCCGGTTACTTCCTTAGCAACAGGGTTATTAAGCAAGTGATGTCATTCTTGATCAGATAATTATTTCATTGATTTGTTCATATAAAATCTAATGAATAACGTAATTTTATTGTTTTTTTTACAAAATGTTGGAAGATCCTGGTATATGATTGTAGTGAAGATATGAGAGCATCAAGTAGACCTAAAAGCTAGATTAGCAAAATACCTGAGCTTCAAATTGCGCTACAGCATCTTCTACAGCTTCTTGAGGAGTCATGTCGAATTCACTGATATTCTCTTTAACCACTTCGTCGTAGGTCTCTTGAGTTATCACACGAACCATGTTTGTAGATTTATATTTCAATTAAAACACTGTTTTAATTAGTTACAGAATTATTCAAAAAGATATTCTTTAGAATTTAACCAGACGGCGGGAAACAAAAAATATTAAACTTCAACTCTTATTTAATGGCCTCTACGAGAATATAAATGAAACAGGAAACTGACGGCTGCGGGCTGACTGACGTATTCAAAGGCTCAAACTCAAAAGTCAACAGTAGGGCTTTTTAGTAGTTTTTGGCTTCGCTAGATTGACGCATTTACCATGTACAATACAAAAATATTGATTGTTTTAGTTTGCGTAGCAAATTTTTTTTTAGTATTATGGTTTTAGTCTTCGACAAATATAAAGTAAATGGACATGCCCAGAAGAAGAACATTTTTGAAGATCACAAAATGAGAGCTAGCTCTCATTTGGTTTCAGTCGGTCTCTAGCCGTGGGAAGTGCAACACAAGATTATTGTTAAAGTTAAATGATTATTTACGGGATATTTACCGTTAAGATTATTGTTACATGATAACGAAACATCTGACAAAAATATGCCTTCGTGTGTTTTCCGGAAGTGTAAAAACACAACAAAAACACAAAATAAAAGTTCAGGTGTCACTTTTCACTCGTGAGTATTTATTCATCATTCTATTTTGTCATAAAATGTAAATTAATTTCATCAAACATCGCTAATTAGTCCCCATTTTGTTTTATTCCATCGTTGCGGGATAGAAATATACGCATATACTTAGTGAGACAAGGAAAGCATCACTATGTTCGACAATCTTCACCGCACATCGGACATGCCGAACTTGAGGCGAATGTACCGACAGCAAACTAATTTCGTAAATTATCAAATTATACTTCGGTTAAATGTTATTTTCAAGCTGTTTTATTTTTACTTTTAATATTATTTATTGTAGATTTCCTAGTGATGTTGCCATGCACAAGAAATGGTTGGAAAAAATACGGGCAGTGAGACGAGATGAAGAGAGACTTCAAATAAATACACCCTTGTATGTTCTAACCACTTTACACCCGATGAAATGTACTAGACGAAAAAAGGAAGATGAAAAATACTTAAATAAAACTGCTATACCTCATCAGGTAATAGTTATGATAAATATTCTTTTGTTCTTGATTCTGTAGTCCAACAAAGAAATCTTATAGTTTCGCCAGGTCTGTCTATTTGTCTGACCCGTTTTATAAGACACTACGAATACAAAAAAACCGGATGAGTAGGAGTAGGACTCGTGCACTGAGGGTTCCGTTAGAAGGAACCCTCAGAGCGCGAGTCCAAAAAAACAACTAACTGAAGTTGAAATATTTAAAGACAAACTTAGCTTCATAAGTTTCATAACCAGCAAAGATGTATTTATTCTGTACTGATTGAAATAAGCTACAGGTCAGTGAACTTAAGTTGTCGTTGGAACGTTCATTCGATCGGAAATAAATTGACGAATAGCAGCAATTCCCATACGCACCGCATGCCTAACGCGCGTCGGGCACTTTTCTCTTACGCCGACAAGCGGTCCGTAACATACTTGGAGGGTTAAGTTATAATAAGTTTTGCGTAAATTAATCCTCAGCTGACATGTATAGGCACAGCCGGTAGATTTTAAACAATTTTTTTTGTGCTTACCCCTGTACCCATCCCTCTAAAATAACAGAATAATAATAATCTTCTAAGAATCTCTTCTAAGAGCTGATATGCAGGGGAGTAATGAGAGATTGGTGGCCTTAGATGGCTTGGAGTTGGAGGTGAAAGCTCTGAGAGTGGAGATTCGGGAGATGCGTGAGGAAGGCACAATTAAGAAAGCTCTTCTACCTTTTCCAGAGCAGCTCGTTTGCCCAAGAACTAAAACATCTAACGGGCCAAAGGAGCCTCAGGTGCGGCGTAACGTGTCTACCGACAATACCCCGCCACAAGGCCGATCTGAGAAAGGTCGTAGTACCTCCAAGGACCCCACTGTCCTGGCACGGCGGGCTAATTCATTTGTAACAGGCAAGGGGAGCCCATTAACAGTGAAGTTGTCAGCTTCTGATTTATTGGCTCAGGCTAATACAGCTCAACAAGAGAGCCATGCTGTTCATGAAGCTGATGCTGGTGACTGGGCAATGGTGACCAATAGAAGACGTCAGAGAGTAACAGTGTGCGGAGAAGGTGATGTAGATGCTGAATTACAGGCCGTCGAAATGCTCAAGAGGATCCATTTGTGGTCGATGAAAGCTGATACCACGGTCGACAAAGTTGTTAGCTACATGGAAAAGAGAAACCCGGACGGACAGCAGTTTTATGTAGTTGAAAAGTTAGAGTTGAAGCATAACAACTACTCCTCATTTGTTATAACTGTGCCCGAGAGCTTTTTCAGTTTTTTCATGCAGGGCAAGAACTGGCCGCCAAATGCTAGAGTTAATGAGTGGTTTCGGAGAAGAGACGACGGTAGAGGTTTCTCCAACAGACCGCGTGACGTCCAGGACTCCGTGTTCGGCACCCAATAGCAGCAGGGAAATACAAGTGTACTATCAGAACGTGAGAGGGTTACGTACGAAGTTACATGAGTTTTCAAGTGCCATGGCAGCTTCACACTCGGACATATTTTTCATCACAGAGACTTGGCTCACGGAAAGCATTGTAGATGAAGAAGTTATTCCAAAAGGATATTCTATAATTCGTGCGGACCGGCCGGGAGTACGACGAGGTGGTGGAGTCGCAATAGCAGTGTCCCCTAGTTATCAATTAAGAGAAATTCGATTACCGATTGTAACAGATGATACGGGATGTGAACTTGTATGTGCTGGTATTTACAGAAGTAATAATTTAGTAATTGTCTCGGTCGCTGTGTATATACCACCTAATATGCATGAACGTTCTTATTTTAAAATTTTTGATGCTTTAGAGGCTGTCTGTGTTGACCATAATTGTGTAATAATATGTGGTGATTTCAATTTATGTTCAAGTACCGATATTGTACGGTCTAGGTTAGAATACTTATTGTCGTTCTGTGAGCTTATTCAGGTAAATGAAGTTAAGAATAACAGAGGTCAAATATTGGATCTGGTATTGGTCAGTGCAGGGTTGAATCAGGTATTGGTCCAGAAGGATGATGAATGGTTAGTTAGCCCTGATGTTTATCACCCACCGCTGGCAATAACTTTGCGGTTTGAATATGTAATACCTGCGAAAAAGGCGTCCAATGGCGACCAATTGGTGTGGAATTTTAAGAAAGCGAGCTTTTCAGATCTCTACAATAGTTTACGGATCATCAACTGGGAAGAATTATATAATTTTAAAGATCCACAACTTGCAATTAACTATTTCTATGGGGTAATTAATAAAGTAATTGATCAGTTTGTGCCGGTGAGGTCAAGTATAGTAGAGCAGCCCAGATATGTATACCCAGAGTGGTACTCACAGCGAACTATTACACATATACGAAAAAAAGCTCATTATCATCGTGTCTACAAGTCTAGCGGCAGTCCTTCTAGCCGGCAAGGCTTTATGGAATGGCGAGCAAGAGTTAAGCTAAACTTAAAAGAAGACTTTAACTGTTACAAGGAGCGGATGGAAAAAGACTTTAAAAAAGATCCATCTACTTTTTGGGGCTATGTAGCATCGAAGCGAGCAACTGGCAAATCAGCAAAAAAGTTGCTGTACGAGGGTAAAGTGATACCGGATGATCAAGCTGCTGAATGCTTCGCGAAATTTTTTCATTCCGTGTATTCTCCAAAAGCACCACAACTGGACCCAGAGGAGGCGATGAGGCATACTGATAGTGGAAGTAGCCGTATATGCATTACCGAGATACTGGAAGGTGATTTGGATCTTGCTATCAAGTCACTTAAGCCTAAGCGTTCTGTGGGTCCAGATGGAATTCCTCCATATTTAGTAAAGGACTGTGGAGCAGTGCTAGTCAGACCATTACATCATTTGTTTCAGCTATGTTATAAAAATGCTTTCTATCCAGATGTGTGGAAACTATCGAGGGTCGTTCCTGTTCCGAAGAGTTCCAGATCGAACGTAGATGAATATAGGCCGGTAGCTGTGTTGTCAGTTTTCGGCAAGTTATTTGAGTCAATCCTACAGTGTCGAATTGCAAGGCAGGTAGAGAGTCAGTTATCAGACGCGCAGCACGGTTTTAGAAAGGGGCGTTCTACCTCGTCTAACCTTTTGTCCTTCTGGTCGTATACCGTGGATGCCGTGGACGATAGTACGCAGGTGGACGCCGCTTATTTTGACTTTCGCAAAGCATTCGACACTGTGGATAATGATGTACTTCTGCGGAAACTCTCTAAGGCGGGATTTACTCCCCACTTGCTCAGTTTTTTTAGTGAATACTTACGGAATCGTCGTCAATATGTGCAGTACAAAGGTAATGTTTCAAAGCCTTACTACACATATTCAGGCGTCAGTCAGGGTAGCAATTTGGGGCCATTAGAGTTTTTGTTCATGGTGAATGACTTGCCGGAAGTAGTCGCCACGGCGCGATGTTTGTTGTTTGCGGATGATCTGAAACTTTTCCTGAGAATCCGGGACAGCAATGATAGTTTTCTTTTCCAGCGAGACATAGACAGAGTGCACCAATGGAGTGAAAGTAATGGGCTATCTTTTAATGAGAAAAAATGCTCAATTATAACATTCACGCGATCAAAAAACCCATTGGTAGCGCGGTATCGTCTCGGTAGCTCAGAAATCCCCCGTGCTAAGTTGGTTAGAGATCTTGGAGTTACATTAAGCGAGGACTTGTCATTTCGGAGTCACGTAAATAAAATTTGTACACAAGCTTTCCGATCTCTTGGTTTTGTATTGCGGCAGGCAAGACATTTGGATAGCATTCCTGCTATAAAGGTGCTGTACAATGCCTTTGTGAGAAGCAAACTGGAGTGCAACTCAGCTATTTGGTGTCCACACGAGGTTAAATACGTACAAATGGTTGAAAAAATTCAAAAAAAGTTTATACGATGGCTCTATCAGAAGCAATATGGGTATTATGTGGGATATCCGTATCTATATCCAAGTGAGTTTCTACTTGGTGCAACGGGCTACAATACTCTAGAAGTGAGGCGTATCGTATCACTAATGGAGTATGTGCTGCGCATTGTTGTGGGGCGTCTCGGTAACCCATCAGTACTGGAGCAAATATTTATTGCCGTTCCGAACAGCAACAATGTTAGAGCTTGTCGGCATAAGCTGTTCATGGCGCCAAGTTGTAGGACTGAATTCGGAAGACAGGCCCCGCTGCAAAAAGCAGTGCGGCTACTCAATGCTGTACTTGACCGGAATCGAGATCTGGATTTGTTCCTTAGTTCCTATGACGAGTTTCACAGAGCGGCAATGGTTTTAGTCATTACCAGTCCAAAGCTGGCGTACTTATAAATTATTGTATGTTATTGTTGTATATTATTATTGTATGGTTTAGTTTAGATAATAGGGTTTAAAGTCATAGTAGTTTTTATACAATTGTTAGTATTTATTTAAGATTTTGTTCAATGTTTTAATTTAGGTCTGTTTTTTTTTTTTTTTTAGTTTGTGCTGTAGTTTTTATTTTTAGTTTTAGTTAACCTTGAATGGGTGAATTGGGAAACTGTAATGCCCATTCAAGGTATGTATTTCATAAATAAATAAATAAATAAATAAATAAATATTACCAACTTATTTACCAACATGTCTTTCCCCCCTACGCTTATTACACCTTCTTTAGTAAAAGATGTTTTTCAAGTAGCGAAGTAAACACTGATTTATTAGTCACGTGACCAGTCACGTCCATCCACGGCGAGACGCAGTGAATAATATTAATATTATAATATATATTATAATATTATAACACAATTATTATAATTTTTTCGTCGGACTATCCGAACGAATCAAATATCAATCAATAAAATTGATCGTTCCAAAGAAATGTCACTTGGAACTTCTTGCCACATTTTTGTGTTCTCCCAACTTTATAAGGAATTTAGCGTGTTGGGAAGATATCTATCACAATATTTAAGGTATCGATGATTTTGCATATACCGTGTATGTAAATGCATCAATTAACTAAAGACATCTATTCTATTTCTGAAACATGGCCAGTTGTCAGTTTTTATAATCTTATTAGCTGCGCCCCGATGATTCACTCGCGTGAATTACTCCATATATTATCAGCTATCTGCCAGTGAAACTCCCGACCAGTTCAGCTGTTTTGGAGTCCTGGAACATACATACATACACAGATTGCCTCTAACATAGTTTATTTTATTTGCTCGCACTGAGGCCATGTGGCATAGAGAACACAAAAATGTTTATTTAATTAAAATAATATTTGGGATAATTTTGCAATACGGATATACAGTACTGTACCTATACAGTGTATATATAAAACAATAGTCTATCTTAAGCCATATAAATATATTTGTAATAATAAATAATGCTTACTTTTATGATTGTTGTGAATGATCGATGTAGCATAAACATCGATGATGATATTATAGACAGCTCAACATCGATGTTCAATGAACTTATACAAAACATCGATGGTTTTGCACAAAATGTTAGGAGATGCCACAGACCTATATCTAAGGATGCTGTAAATAAATACAACACAATATTTAGAGCAATGAATCATTTGGGGGATTAACGCCTGTTGAGTTTGACATAATAATATTGTAGCACCAGTTTTACTATTTATC
The DNA here is from genome assembly GCA_949125355.1 of Agriopis leucophaearia. Classification (NCBI taxonomy): domain Eukaryota; kingdom Metazoa; phylum Arthropoda; class Insecta; order Lepidoptera; family Geometridae; genus Agriopis; species Agriopis leucophaearia. The sequence continues at coordinate 4,827,729 of OX421289.1, forward strand.
GATACTTTTAGAATCAGTGACAGTGAAACATTTTTGGCTACACTCTTATATTAGTGATTCGAGCAATGTGCAGTAAATTTAATAAAACTTTCTCAGTTGTGAATGTATTTATAATAATTATTTCAAAGTATATGGCAAATTCCCAATCCGATTATTTGTTAGTTTATGATTATTATCGATGTTTAACATATTACATCATAGAAAGAGAACCTAAAGTTGATCGATGTTACTTGTTACTTTTAACATTGATTTTCAAGGAACATCGATGATCATCGATCTTTTTGCAAACTCGGCTGTTTCAAAGCGCTGCTTCTGGCAGCACTAGACTAGATCTTCCCGTCTTTTTTTAATGAGGTGACGTGAATGGTGGCGGTCGCTGTCGAGATGTCTTCGATAAAATTAAATTATATATTGTGTTTAGTTATAATATCTGTGTTAGTGCGTGCCAATACACAATCAGTTCATAGACGCTTCGAATATAAATATTCTTTTAAACCGCCGTACTTGGCACAGAAAGATGGAACAGTTCCATTCTGGGAATACGGAGGCAGTAAGTATTTTATTGTTTTTACCTGTTATTTCTATTTTCATAAGGTTGTGGATGCTGTAAACGTGTACAAATTTATCGTAGGTTTATGATAATAGCGATATGTAGTCAAGTTATGTTATAAAAATGCAGTAAAATGCGTGTAAAGTTTTGTTTTCACGGCTTAGCGCAGCTGACATCGACACGTCAGAGGTATCTGTCAAATAGAAAGTGATACCGCTACGTGATTTGATCTTAGTTAGAATGAGAGGTCAGATGTATTTAAAAATCATGTTTTTGGTTCCACGACGGCACGCGCTTTATTCACGGTAGTTTTATCAAAAAATAAACATCATTTATTCTATTTAGCGTGATAGATTTTGTATTTAATTAAAATACGATATACGTACACTGTTCTATGTACTGCTAAATACTTATATATGCTTCTGTTGAATGTTTTAAAAATAAGTTTATATTAGTACTACTTTCTTTTGCAAATTGTACTCTTACCTAAGATATTTTTACCTGTAGATAGATTGTGCTCGCCACCATATTGACTAGACGAATGCAAGGTACATTACCCTACATGTTACAGCCGTCTCTCAGACACGCACCCAGAGTGTCCGGCAACACATTGCAGCTAATTAAATGTTTTAGCAAAAATAATTGTAATAAAATGCTTTCCTGTGTTTATAAACCGCACAATCTACACACGCACTGTGACAGTCATTTTTTTTTTTATTTCACATGGAAATTTATTAATTTTTTACTGAAACAGAAAAAACTTTCATTTTATTTTAGGCGGCTGTTCTCTCTATGAAGCGGATGAGCGAGATTTGTAGATTGTCTTGTGTAAGAGAGAGAAAGAGCTCGCAACATAATCGACGATCAAAGCCAAATTCAACCGATCACCTAGGCGGGTAGCCATTCCTAGTCGCCACGTCTAAGCGACGAGTCGGCCAACACTACTTTAAAACCTAACTTACTAATTAACAAATTAACTTAACTAGTTAGTTTTTAAAGTAGTGTTGTTCGCTTATAACACCTCTATTATTACATCTCACTGACTCTTACATGCACTATGTCCATTCATAGTTGTTTTATTATAAAATTATTGATCCATTTTATTTATATTACACGGGAATTACTTACGTATGATCAGGCCGGATACTTCGAATATAGTTTGAAAGGCATACGAAAAAAAAAGTGCAAAGCGAGACGCAGCCGCGCGCGCTCATTTACCTTGATAAAGACCGCCGTATGCGGTTGAAACTTTAGTCGGAGTATCCGGCCTAATCTTACGTGAGTAATTCCCGTGTAATATAAATAAAATGTGTGATAACCACGTCAGTTTCCAATAATAATACTATTGATCCAGTAGGTGCCATCTAACATAAATAATATTGTAGATTGTCTCAAAGAACTGTGACTTCTGAATCTTCACCATCTCTGAATTGATTGTGTTCATATTTTGCCTGCCAAGCGTGGGGATTATGGCAACACCCCTCTCTATTAGGGAGGCCTTGTCCAACAGTGGACATTCATTGGCTGGTGATGTGATGTGTATGTATATTCGGACTTCAAAATTGTATTGGAATAAACAACTTGCCCGCAAAATTTCATGAGGATTGGATTAACTGTATGAAGGCTATCATCAAACTATATACTGGGTTACATGTGGCAAGAATGTTGTAAGCCAAAAGGGGTCTATAGTACCCACTACCCATCCATCATTATGTATGTCTGGAACCCCTAAACCCTTATGGTATTAGCTACCCCCATATCAAATTACATCCAAACTCATCACATAGTTGAGTGGGAGTAAACATAGAAATACATGTCATTAACAGCCAGTAAACATCCACTGGAGACCATGTTCCAGCGTAAGTAGGCCTCCCACTAGATGGACCGACGACATTGTGAGAATCGCGGGCATCCAGTGGATGCAGATGGCAGGATGTCGTTCAGTGTGGATGTTAAAGGGAGGGCCTATGTTCAGCAGTGGACGTCTTCTGACTGATGTTTTTTTTTTTTTTTTTTATAGAATAAGTGGCCAAGCTGCGGGCCACCTTATGTTAAGTGGTCACCGCTGTTTATAGACACCTACAATACCCGGGGCATTGTCGGTGCGTTGTCTACTTTTTAGGATGATGATGATGAAACGTCCACTGCTGAACAAAGGCCTACCTCTTAGAGAGGGGTATTGCCATAATCCCCACGCTTAGCAGGTGGCTTGTGGATCGCAGTACGTTCACCGTGTACTAATAGGAGGTTGCTGCCCGTCCTCCGGTGGTTCTGGTCGCAGGGTCATACCTGGGTCCTAGAAATACTTATTCATTATTTCAGTATAATGAAAAAAAAAAATGTTTCTATCGCATTCAAGGTCTAATGTTTGTTAAACAATTTTCAATGTTAACCATAATTGCATTTCAATACGAACAGGCATGCAATTGATAATCAACCCAAAACCTTCTACACAAAGTTTAAATTACTCTAGCAGAGTGTACGATAACATTTTCGTATGCTTATTAAAACGTTTGGCGTTAAAACACTGCTATGCCTTTCGAAATAAAGTTCGTTTTTAAGTTAATGTTTATATGTAAAATGGTTGTAATATTTCTGTCAGCTAAAAGTTTGTTCTAATTTTCTTTATCGAGTAAGCAATAGCGGAATTTAAAATGACTGCTAATATATCAATTTCAAATTTACCTTCGTAATTTCATCATTATCAGCCATGGCGTTGGAGTCAATTGAGAAGCGTGCCAAGAGGCTCATCAGCAACGAAACTCTAGTTCAGACTAAGCTTCTTAAGTCTTGAGCATCGGCGCAAAGTTGCTAGTGTATTGTTTTTTTTATCGGATACATTTTGGAGAGTGTGTTTTAATTCCCTCCTGCCCTTTTTTCTATCGGAATGCCAAAGCGGGCACGAAAAATCGTCACCGCTTTATAGTTGACATTCCGAAAACCCGTACGAAGCGCCTTGATTCCACTTTTATTGTGCGAACTGCTAGTCTGTGGAATGCGCTGCCTGAATGGTTGTTCCACGATAGTTACAATTTGGATGTATTCAAGTCAAGAGTGAATCGGTTTCTTCTAGGCAAGCGTGATCCATCGTATGCCGCATCATCGCTTAACATAGATCATCCGCCTTTTTTGAAGTCGGTTAAAAAACATAAAGTCGAAATGACAACCTCCTTGTTAAAACCGCTTCGACAATAGTTAATATTAACAGCAGCTGTCATAGATTAAATAACAACAGCATAATTAAACAATAGCCAGTAGGCAGTTTGTAATCTTTATTAGTGTAGATCAGGCTTTTATCAATGTTTTACTGTTTAATGACACTCCTGTAGATAAACCAATTTTTAATACACTTTGATCGTGTTAATGGGTCTCATAAATGTTGTCCTGGTAAATCATCTGGAGCACAGATTACATATAAGTACAGTACAAATGATTCACTCCGCAAAATTATTTAAATAAGTAGCGACTCTTGCTACTACACAATAAAGTGCAATTCACGACGTGCGAGCGCTAACTACCTACTGCTATATTAACCTAGAAGTTGCCTCTCTGTCTATCGCGTAACTCTTGTCGCGTTATCTCTGTCTATCGCGCGGCAGCGGGCACGGCAAGACGACTACTTGTAGCTTCATACCTAAAGTGCCGACTGCGCCAGGACTGCCTGGAGACAAGGACTTAAAAACGATAGGGAAAAATCCCCAGAAACATTAATCGTAACCGGCCAAGTGCGAGTCGGGCTCGCGCACTGAGGGTTCAGTACCACCACAAAATACAAAAGTAGTGCAAAAAGACAACATCACGCCCAGGCCGTCACCCATCCAAGTACCGGTCGGTACCGCCTTAGTTGCTCATTGGGTGATCGTCTGGGTAGATGTTGTCTTTTTGCACTACTTTTTGTATTTTGTCTCAGTGCGAGAGACGGATTTGGTCGCAGTGAAGTTAGCCGCTAAGCAGCGCAATAAAGCTAAACGGCTAATTTCACTGCGGCCAAATGATCCTTAATGATCCTTGTTGCACTATAGTGTGGCCAGTCCTTCAGTGTTCGTTCACCTTAAATCTGTCAGCTGAAAGTGCGTCACACAAACAAATCAATCTGTGTGAGAAAACCACAACACTGACTAGACTTAGTTATGTAACATCACCTATCTTTTTCCCTCAGATGCGATAGCGTCCGGCGAGAACGTCCGTCTCGCTCCCTCGCTCCGGAGCCAGAAGGGCGCGATATGGACGAAGCAGCCTATCAACTTCGACTGGTGGGAAGTTGACATTATGTTCAAGGTCACTGGGCGAGGCAGGATAGGGGCCGATGGATTGGTAAGCTATACCTTGAACTTATTTATTTATTTGACATTTAAAAATTGACATTGACAAAAATGAGGCCGTTCCTTGAAGAATTGATGCGGGAATGTCTTAATTTTTTCGGGGCAAAAATAAGTATCTTGTTACTTTCCGACTCCTGCAACTTTTTTTTGCTCAGCCTGTCTCGTGTCTCTGCTGGGCAAAGGCCTCCCCCATTTCCTTCTACGCATCTCTATCCTCCTCCAAGTTCGGCCAATTCGGGTAAACGGCGTGAAGCTCGTTACGCCACCTGGTTCGAGCTCGACCAGACGGTTGTCGGCCATCTGTTAGCTCCCATTGAGTGACCAATCTTCGCCCATCTTGCCGCGAATGGCGGAATGAAGAAAAAAAAGAAACACATTAATCTTGATCTCTGTACCTGTGTGTAAAAAGATCAAACAAACTAACAAACACTTTTGCATTTGTAATATTAATACGGAAGTAAGGATTTGATGATGGGCGAGTATAATTGGTTGATGTGGTATTACACAGTGTCTGAATTTAGTACTTTCTGTTAAGGATTCTTGTTTCTTATCCATTTGTCTGGTTTGTTTTTAAAAGCATTTATTGTTGTCGATAAGATCATATCTCACCACTTACGCAACCCATTCCAATTGTAAATGACTATGTTGCTGAGGTGTTGTTCAGTGCTGGGAGGCTACCACAACCTCAAAACCATTCTTATTATAACCTTAAATTGAGCTCTTCCTCGCTCTCTCGGCTGATAAGAGAGCAAGACCAAAATATAAGTAGAGTATTATAAGAATGTTTTTGAGGTTATGGTAGCCCACCTTGTCTGTGATGGTGCAGGCCATAGATTTTGTGGGGTCTGCTGTGTCTTGTGTGTTGTGCCGTGTTGTTTCTTATTGTCAGCCTGATTTGAAACACGTCCCTAGTCCTCTGTTCGCTTGTGTCCATCTACCCATGAAATGTTTGTTTTCAAATAAATCTGTGATGGTGGGAGTAGATAAATTGTACTTTGTGATATTCTAAATGAAAGGTGATTTCCAGGCGTTCTGGTACACGAGTCAGCGCGGTGACTACACGGGCGACGTCTTCGGATCTTCTGACCGGTGGAACGGACTGGGTCTTATATTTGACTCATTTGATAATGACAATAAACACAATAACCCATACATCATGGCTATGGTCAACGATGGAACTAAAGTTTTTGATCATAAAAGGTGAGTGATTCTGACTGAACAAGCAATACACGACATGATGGAGATGCTGGGATACTGACTGATAAGTAAATATTTATGTGTCTACATTTCGGACAAGATCAATGATGCCTAGGTACCTACAATGGACTGGAAATTATATTCGTTGGCTTATGGCGTCTAGAGACTTCACTCGCCGTAGTATATACCACGGCGAGACGTGTATCTAGTCTAGGTACTTAGTCATAATTGATCTTGTCAAAAATGTGGACACAAATATATTTACTTACAATTCAGTATGCCAGCATCTCCATCAGGTCGTGAAGTGGTTGGGATAACAAACTTGTAGCCTTCATAGCCCTGTAGACTTTACTAAAGTTTCATGGAATGACCACCTCGATGACCTATGCTTAAACCTATCAGCTTAAACAGCTCTTGCGCACATTCTCCAAAATGAAGGCGATAAAAATGGACAGACAAGCTACCCTCCGCCTGTGCTGGAGGCTGTGCGACATCTTTGTAACCAGTGCCTCGTTATTAATGAGAATTTAATGATGTCAATTCCAGCGATGGCTCCCAGCAGTCGTTGTCTGGTTGTCTGCGCGACTTCCGTAACAAGCCCTTCCCGACGCGCGCTCGTGCAGAGTACTACATGAATACTCTCACTGTCTACTTCCACAATGGTAAGATTTTTACGAATTTTTGAGCTGAAATTTGGAATACTTATGTAAGTTCGGTGACAATGCAATGTTATGGTACCATCGAACTGGTCTGATGATGGAGACAGAAGGTTGCAAATACACCCACATAAGCATATATATATATACATACATACAATAAGCGGGATGTCAGTGCACATCTTATCACCCCCCCTCCCTCACTTTCAATTAGATTTAGTGGGAAACCCTGAGGAAACCGGTATACCGGTTTTCTCGTGATGTTTTCCTTCGCCGCTTTTGAGCTATGGCATTGGAATTAACCGACTTCTAAAAAGGAAGAAGTTGTCAAATCGACTGTTTTTTTTATGTTTGTTACTTCAGAACTTCGAGTGGGTGAACCGATTTTGATGATTCTTTTTTATTTGAAAGCTGGTGCTTCCCGAATGGTCCCATATTAATTTGGTTCAGTTCTGACATTTTTATAAAGTCGGTTTTTTATATTAATAATTATTTTATTCAAAGAGTGATTTTCTACAATATTGTTACCACTAATATAGACCTGTTAATGGCTGTACTTTTAAATAATTAATTAATGTTATTGTATATATTTTTTGCTGTTTCTCTTAAATAAGGATAAAATAAAACCCGACACACAGTCCTAGACTAGTTTGGGAGCCTATGGAACAATACATTATATAAAACTAAAATAGTCAAAAGAAATAACATTATTTTTATTTTTAAATAAAATAAAATATAATGTATAATTTTGCTCGCAGGCATGACCAACAACGAAGCGGATTACGAGTTGTGTTTCCGCGCGGAGAACGTGCAGCTCCCCCGCGGCGGGTACTTCGGTCTGTCAGCCGCCACCGGCGGCCTGGCCGACGACCACGACATCATCCACATGCTCACTACTTCCCTGCACTCCACTCAGCAGCAGTCGGGTATGCACCATCTCTTTACCAATTTTAATTATTTATTTACGGAAAACAAACAGCTTAAGCAGTGTAAAACATAGCAATAAAAATAATAACAAACAACCCTTAAAAGTTTTCACAAGTAAAAGAGAGATACAGTCCGGTTCCGTGAATGTTGAAATAAAATAAATATCTGGGACATTATTGCACACATGGTCATCTGACCCCAAACTAAGCAAAGCTTGTAATAGTGCAGCCAGAGACTGATATACATACATATATATTTTTTAAATATATACTTAAATAGATATTAACACCCAGACATAGAACAAACACAAATGTTTGTCCTAGATGGGAATCGAACCCACGCCCCCAAGCGTAGAAAGTAGGATCACTACCAACTGAGCCACCGAGGCAGTCGAAAGTCGGAAATAACTTTCAAACAGTATATATAAATAAGTGTTTTTTTTTAAATATATTTACATATGTAATCTGAGGTTGAAAGGTTTGCTCAAATTAATTATTTCATTTGAGTGGAGACCACGAACCGAAAGACGCAGCATAGGTAGGCCTCCCACTAGATGGACCGACGACATAGTGAGAGTCGCGGGCATTCAGTGGATGCAGATGGCAGGATGTCGATCAGTGTGGAGGTTAAAGGGTTCAGCAGTGGACGTCTTCTGGATGATGATGAATTATTTAATTAATTGATAGCGTCCGAACCGGCCGCCATCCCCTTAAATGCCATCCACACATAGATACGTGGAAGTCTCGCACTGTTAGATTTAACCGACTGTTTCTGCCAAGTACCTGTAAGTTGTGGAATGGTTTACCACCCTCGGTTTTTCCTCCGAAGTATAATTTGGACTGCTTCAAACGAAGGGTGAATAGAGTCCTCATAGGTAGGCAACGCACTGACAATGCCCCGGGTATTGTAGGTGTATATAGGCAGCGGTGACCATTTACCATCAGGTGGCCCGTAGCTTGTTTGCCACTTAATCTATTAAAAAAAAGAACTCCAAATGATTTTTTTTTAAGAATCCACTCTATTTCCGCTTCTACGTCGCTTTAAAGTGATACGTTACACGTTTGGCGGGAAATTAAAATTTCAAACAGTTTTTTGTCCTTGTAGCTAGGCCGGGTAATTAATGTGAAATGACACAGTGTTTGCGCAAATCCTTGGTTGTTTTTTACATTATCATGTACAGCTACTATTAATCAGTCACCATATTACTTACATTTGTCAATAAATGCTTCCCATTTGGTCCCATTTCAATTTGGTCCAGTTCTGATGAAGTCGGTTTTTTTAATTTATAATTGCACTATTTGTATTTAGTGTTGGTATGGAACTCGGTGCGCCAGCCAGACTCGCACTTGGCCGGTTTATTTGTTAAATGTGATGTTATTATTGTTTTGTACAGGCGGTCAGCAGATCAGCTCGGATGAGCAGCAGAAGCTGTCGCAGGAATACCAGGAGTATCAGAAGAAACTAGAACAGCAGAAAGAAGACTACAGGAAGGAACATCCTGATGAGGTGAGGTGGAATAATAATATATATCTATTCATATAAGAAATCTATACATCTATACAAATAATAAAAACGTAGCGATAAAAAATCTGTAATAGCAATATATAAAGAAATATACACAGGGCGTCTTAAAATAAACAGCTGATCACGTTAACACAGTTTTAAGAAATTTCGTCTGTTTTTTTGTTTGTCCACGCACATCTCCTAAACTACTGGACGGATTTAAATGCGGTTTTCACGAATATGCTTAGCTATGACCAGATTGAAGTATAGGCTATGTTATTTTGCGCAAGGGCCGGATTAAGGGAGGAAAAAAGGTTTGAAAGTTTATATGAAAATCTACGCGTACGAAGTCGCGGGCAAACAGTACTAGTATATAATAAAACCTAATTAAGTTTTTATATAAGTAGAAAAAAACAATACTTTGCAGCCACGTCGCTGAAAAATAAAATTACATGACTGACGTTCATCTTTTCACCTCGTTTTTTCTACTAAATTACACCCGTGCGAAGCCAGGGCAAGTCGCTAGTTAGTAATAAAAGAAACACCATTCAACCAGCCTATTTTGAATGTAATTGAGTATAACAAAAGATATATATATATTCTATTGTAGTGGTAGGACTCTTGCAGGGGTCCGCCTGTTGAAATACCACACCTTTGCCAGTTATTCAACCGCCAAGCAGTAGTGTGCAAACACTACTGTGTTCTGGATTGAAGGGCAATGTTACCAGCGAATTATATTACAGGGCACACAGAGATTTGACATCTTATATCTCGGGGTGACGAGCGCAGTGCATTGCCATCCAGGGTTTTGAACTGTTGAAGTTCAAAATTCTGAGTGGCGTTGAGCTGTTATGGGCAAGCGTGAAAAGCCATCAGGCGAGCGACTTCGCACCCCTTGTCATTCAGTATCTTAAAAAAAAATGTGTATAAATAAAGGAGTGTGTGTTAGGACTCTCTAAGACATATAACTATATCTGTCTCTTTCTCTCTGTAGGTGCGCGACAAGGACGGCGAGTTCGAAGACTGGTTCGAATCGGACGGGCAGCGCGAGTTCAGACAGATCTTCCAAGGAATGGGACAAATCAACGAAGTACTGAGGGATTTGAACAAGAAAGTCGACGAGGTAAGAAACATGTATCCATGTCTCTCTCACGTATAGGTGTGTGATAAGGATATCGCGAGTTCTGGTAAATCTTCCAAGGAATGGGACAAATCAATGAAGTACTGAGGGATTTGAACAAGAAAGTCGACGAGGTAAGAAACATGTATCCATGTATCTCTCTCGTATAGGTGTGTGATAAGGATATCGCGAGTTCTGGTAAATCTTCCAAGGAATGGGACAAATCAACGAAGTACTGAGGGATTTGAACAAGAAAGTCGACGAGGTAAGAAACATGTATCCATGTCTCTCTCACGTATAGGTGTGTGATAAGGATATCGCGAGTTCTGGTAAATCTTCCAAGGAATGGGACAAATCAACGAAGTACAGAGGGATTTGAACAAGAAAGTCGAAGAGGTAAGAAACATGTATCCATGTCTCTCTCACGTATAGGTGTGTGATAAGGATATCGCGAGTTCTGGTAAATCTTCCAAGGAATGGGACAAATCAACGAAGTACTGAGGGATTTGAACAAGAAAGTCGACGAGGTAAGAAACATGTATCCATGTCTCTCTAACGTATAGGTGTGTGATAAGGATATCGCGAGTTCTGGTAAATCTTCCAAGGAATGGGACAAATCAACGAAGTACTGAGGGATTTGAACAAGAAAGTCGACGAGGTAAGAAACATGTATCCATGGTCTCTCTCTCGTATAGGTGTGTGATAAGGATACCGCGAGTTCTGGTAAATCTTCCAAGGAATGGGACAAATCAACGAAGTACTGAGGGATTTGAACAAGAAAGTCGACGAGGTAAGAAACATGTATCCATGTCTCTCTCACGTATAGGTGTGTGATAAGGATATCGCGAGTTCTGGTAAATCTTTCAAGGAATGGGACAAATCAACGTAGTACTAAGGGATTTGAACAAGAAAGTCGAAGAGGTAAGAAACATGTATCCATGTCTCTAACGTATAGGTGTGTGATAAGGATATAGCGAGTTCTGGTAAATCTTCCAAGGAATGGGACAAATCAACGAAGTACTGAGGGATTTGAACAAGAAAGTCGACGAGGTAAGAAACATGTATCCATGTCTCTCTAACGTATAGGTGTGTGATAAGGATATCGCGAGTTCTGGTAAATCTTCCAAGGAATGGGACAAATCAACGAAGTACTGAGGGATTTGAACAAAAAAGTCGACGAGGTAAGAATCATGATAATGATAACTTTATTCATAATAATAATTACATGTCAACAGTTAAAAATTAATCGTAAAAATAATAACATTCAAATTTTTTTTTATTCAAAAACAATAATATTAAAAATGACATTCTAATAATTTTATTATAATAGGCATTCGTTATTTACTCCAGTATCATGTATCCACCTCTCTCAAACTTAACATGATAATTATACACACCCTAAAGTAAAACAACAAATATTAACCACCGGCCAAGTGCGAGTCGGTGGCGCTTTAAAGATCCCGTATTAAATGAAAGAAAACTTTTTTTTTTGGAACTTGCACTTGGCGCACTTACGGAACTTGCCTTTGGCGGAACCCCGTCTTGCACTTGTTTATTTACTTTTTTAACCGAATTCCAAAATGAAGGAGGTTATCAATTCCACTGGTTTTTTTATGTTTGTTTCCTCATAACTTACGACTGGGGAACGGATTTTGATGATTATTTTTTTATTTGAAAGCTGGTGCTTCCCTTGTGATCCCATTTCAACTTTGGTCCAGTTCTGTCATTTTTATGAAGTCGGTTTTTTATATGATAACTAGTCGACCGCCCCGGCTTCGCACGGGTGTAAGCTCGGCCTTCGGCCTCGCTACTATGACCCGCTCCAGGAACACAAAATTTCATCAAAATCGGTCCAGCCGTTTTTAGAGTATCCTATGTCCGTCTCCTGGTTCTAAGCTACCTCCCCACCAATTTTCAGCCAAATCGGTTCAGCCGTTCTTGAGTTATAAATAGTGTAACTAACACGACTTTCTTTTATATATATAGATTATTTAACTTAAATAATTTATGTTTTTGTCGCAGGTGATTGGTAAGCAGATGAACTCTCTCTCGATGCTGACGCACGTGTACAGTCAGGCGCAGGGGCAGCCGGTACAAGCAGGACAGCAGGTACACTCAGATACATACACAATTTTTTATCGAGAGGGAAATCTTCCATAGATGGCTGCATTGAGGTGCAGCCAGGTTATGTGGGATAATATCCACTAACCCCCCAATGACCAGCTACAACAGCTGCTTAGTGCATGAGGGCTCCGGGATCTCCAGAGGAACGCACCGGAGCCCTCAGCACTGCGCTGCGGCTCCTCCCGAGACAACTGCGTGTTGTCTCAGCCCCTCCACACGCGACAACGTTGGTCACACAACGTTGTCGTTCTCTCCCTGGGCACGCTTAACTGGATGGTCAGAGCCCCAACTTTGACCATCCCGAACCCATAGGTCCCCTTTTAGTAGCCCTTTACTACAGACAGGGGGTACCGGTGCCGTATTGTATTGCCTCGGCACCAGGGCTATTACAGATATATACACCAGCACGCCTAGCACGGGCCGTGGAAAAATTGTCTTTCCACCTTTTTTATCCACGCGTAGACGGGACAGAGCTAGAATATGGATACGTTTGTCTTTCTAGCGGGATAAAAACGGTGGAAAGACAATCTGTCCACAGCCCGTGGCTAGGCCTGCTGATCTATAGAAAATGGTCATTGAAACTCGAAAAAATTTATGGAACAGATGTTTTTTTTAAATAAATGTATTGAATTTATAATAATTTGAATGGTCGCTAGGTCCAGATGCCATCATTGCCCATCGGCCGCCACGATTGGGACGCTCTAGTTGCCAACAACCAAATTATGATCAACACCATCGCGGAACTCAAGTAAGTCTTTTCTTACCTTGCTTATGAAAAATCTTGATGCCTGATATCTGGGACATTATTGCACACACGGTCATCTGACCCCAAACTAAGCAAAGCTTGTAATATGGCTGCCGGAGACTAATATACATACATATATATTTTTAAATACATACTTCAATAGATATTAACACCCAAACATAGAACTAACACAATTGTTCGTCACATGAATATTTGCCCTAGGTGGGAATCGAACCCACGCCCCCAAGCGCAGAAGGTAGGTTCACTACCAACTGAGCCACCGGGGCAGTTTGATTTGTTTGTTCAATTATGTTAACCATAGTTACCGTGTTGTTTGTGACCATGGTTACTGTTTTTTTGCGTTTTTTTACGTGTTTTTTTTACGGAATTAGGAACCTAAATGTATTCTGCAATAATGGAACGAGGTGGCCTTCCGTCTTTGTCCTGCAGTGGGACATATGCTAGAAGAAAAAAATTACGCCCACTAGGCATTTCCGTCACCGACCAACTGAGAATGTGTCATGACACTACGAAATCATTTGATTTATTTTAATTTTGTTTTAAATCTTGTTATAATTTTGATTTAAGTAAGATTTAAATCTTTATTTAATTTTGATTCAAATCTTGATTTCATTTTGATTTATATCTTGTTTTAATTATGATTTAATCCTTGATTTGATTATGATTTAAATTTTGTTTTAATTTTGATTTAAATCTAGATTAAATTTTGATTTAGTTTTAATCTAAATCTAGATTTAATTATGATTTAAATCATGATTTAATTACGATTTAAATCTTGATTTAATTTTGAATTAATCCTTGATTTGATTATGATTTAAATCTTGATATAATTTTGATTTAAATATTGGTTCAATTTTGATTTACATTTTGATATCATTTTGATTTAAATCTTGATTTAATTTTGATTTAAATCAAAATAGTTAATTTAATCACGCCATTCATTATTTCATAATATCCATTTATTATTTCAGAGGTTTTGTAATTGAAGTGTCCCGCAAATCGGATACTTTGTTAGCGTCGAGCGGTGCAGGTGCGGGTGCGGGGGCGGGGGCGGCAGGTGCTATCAACCCGCAGTTCCTGACTGAAGTGCGGGATTCATTGAATCAAGTGAAACAGACCGTCGCAGTCGTCGCACAGAGGTATCTATACTATATATATATATAGCCGATTCAATGCAAACAAACAATCAAATCTTTCCTCTTTATTTTATTATATACATATTATATAATATTATAAAGAGGAAAGATTTGTTTGTTTGCATCGAATAGGCTCCGAAACTACTGAACCGATTTGAAAAATTCTTTCACTGTTGGGAAGCTACACTATCCCCGGGTGACATAGGCTATATTATATTTTGTAGCGAGGCCGAAGGCCGAGCTTACACCCGTGCGAAGCTGGGGCGGGTGGCTAGTATATTAAAATCCATAAGGGACGCATTTGTAAGAATCACACTAATATCATATATGTGAAAGTTTGGATGGATGTATGTTTGTTACTCAATCACGCAGAAACGGCTGGATGGATTTGGATGACATTTGGAATATACATTGATAATGTCCTGGATTAACACATAGGCTACTTTTCATCATCATCACCGATTTTCATCACCACGCGGGTGAAACCGCGGGGCGCACCTAGTATTGTCATAAATGATGGTATAGTTAGGTACAAATGTGTCTAAAATATTTTACCTTGTTAAGGTGTAAAAAAAATTGTCTGTCATGATGTAACTTGTATAATATATTTACTCATGTATAAAACTTCACTATTTTTTACATTTTAAAGTTGACAGGCTTAACATAAGTACCTACTTATTTATCTTATTTTTTTTATTAAAACATAAATTACAAATTAAAACTATGTATAAGATATCTTAATTAAATATACATGTCATAGAATTTTAAATATCTAAATAATTTAAAATGTCAAATCTTCATGTCAAACTATAACACAATGTACTCATTGTATGCACATTTTTTTATCATTGTATACACAAAAAATACACAACTTAAAACCTCTCCCATGTCAACCTATAACACAATTTCCTCATTGTATACACATTATTTATCTTTTATCATTGTATACACAAAAAAAATACACAGAACTTAAAACTCTCCCTTTTCTAATATTTCCCCCTTAATTCCAGGATATCATCGCAGCCTCAAATTGCATCCCAAGCTCAAACTGGGGGGTGTCCCGAAGCGTCGTGCGTCTCTCTGACAGCGATCCTGGCTGTGGCAGTCTTACAGCTAGCCGCTATGTTCCTATACGCGCTATACAAGTATGTTTTTCAATCAATTTTAAATAATAATCCGTAGTGGTAGGATTCTTTTGCAGGGATCCGCCTGAGGAAGTACCACAACTTTGCCAGCTATTCAACCGCCAAGCAGTAGTGTGCAAACACTACTGTGTTCCGGATTGAAAGGCAATGTTTCCAGCGAAATTACAGGGCACACAGAGATTGGACATCTTATATCTCGGGGTGACGAGCGCAGTGCATTGCCATCCAGGGTTTTGAACTGTTGAAGTTTTAAATTCTGAGTGACGTTGAGCTGTTATGGGCAAGCGTGAAGAGCCATCAGGAGAGCGACTTCGCTTGTCTCGTCACCCAGTATCATAAAAATAAGTTAAATAACAATATTTGAGCCGAAATACATGTCATAGATACATCTGTGTTTGAGATAAAACCGTGGTTCAAAACACGATCGGATAAACTTTACTCGATAAATAAAAATAACGAAATAAAGTCGATTTAGTAGATGTTAAGGTTTTTTTCCCCGTTTTATGCTCTAATGAAAGCTCGTAACAGCCTGGGAATGGCATGTACTGATAGGTAATTGTACTCAAAAAATTTCTCTTTAGATAGTTTTGTGATAGCAGACCCGCGCCACTTGGATAACCTGAACTACTCCACAGAAAAGTTTTTTGTTTGTTTTTAAATTAGAACGGCTGTCAAGGCATTTTTGTAAGAAATTTGTTGTAGCCACTTGCACCCATATAAGCCCATAGCAAACTGTGTTAGCAACTGTGACGCGGAGTTTGACGCGTTGACATAAATAATAATGTTCAATCAGGTATCTGTCATAATGCCTGGCGACAGATTTTCCTTCTCATTTCCGTTCTATTTACTTTCTTTTCTGTGTTCCATCATCATCATCCGGAAGACGTCCACTGCTGGACATATATTTCTATAAAAATAATAATTTTATTTTAAAATAAATCTAGTAATAATATCCAAATTTATTACAATAACTTAAACAACATTCCAATAGTAAAATAAAAAAAAAAAAAAACGATATGTTAATACCTAACTACTGAACTAATCTATTAAACCGCTACCAGTGGGAACCGTCCCCAAAATACTGGCCCCATTACCACGTTGTATGGCAATGCTCACTCTTTGAGCAAAGTAGAGGCCAGCATTCTGGTCACGAGTTGCATCAACCAGACGTGATGATAAATATTTGAAAATTTTTTTGGCTCCTGATCCCTACGGGCCCATGGTTTCGACCCCAAAAGGCTCAAAAATGTACCCACTGTCCAAGGTACTATATTTGCGCCTTTTGAGGTCTTCTGCGAAATCAGCCGCCGCGCCAGCCCTACTCAGCGTTCTGGGAAGATGTGACGGCGCAAAGGTGTCAACACAAGTCGCGTCCCACACTAAGGGCCGCCCCATCTTCCACGGAATCAGAGTCATCCCGTCCGGTCTTTTCTATAAAACTTAAAATTATGTAAACCAGACGAGTGCATAAACGTAATCTTTATTATACTTAGATTATAATAATAGATGTACTGTTATGACAATAAATAATATCTTATCATATCATAGGCCTCCCCTTTAACCTCCACACTGAACGACATCCTGCTATCTGCATCCACTAGATGCAAATTCTTCTTCATCTTCTTCTTTTCCTATTCCCACGTTAGGTGGGGTCGGCTCTCATAATCAGCCTGCGCCAGGATGCTCTGTCCTGGGTTGTTAATGGGACCATTTGGGCCTTTTTTACTAATTGGGCCATACTCATCAACCAGGTGGCTGGGGGGCGCCCTCTAGTTTTAGCCCTAAGAATAGTTTTAAATATCTTCATTTTATACTGTGTGAAAATAAATATTTTTATTTTCAGGGAAAGAAAGGAGGCACAAGCAAAGAAGTTCTTCTAAGTCTAATTAGTTCTCTGACGCCGTCGCACTGTTTTTTTTCTCTAAAATATATATTTTATGCTCAAATTAGTATTATAAACTAGAGATTATGACATTTAAACAAAGACTTTCAAATTTATAGATTCAACGTTACCATGAAAACCGTACTAAAAGAGGTAACAATATTCAAATAAACAATTGTGCACAATAATCAACTATATGGCTGTACGTTGTAGAGAGAAATGAGTTGTAATAACAACTCATTTCTTAAGGTGAAAGGTGCGCAGGAGTCGCGCCATCATTGTAGAAAGGCATTACATGTACTTATACTATAACATGGCTAAATGAGGGTTCGACTCACATAGTCGCTCGGGAAGGTGATGAAGTGTTATTTGAACTATTATTTTTGGTAACATATAGTTATAAAACTCATTACCGCCAAAAACATCAGTTTTTAGGTAATCTACGTTTTATAACCTATGCAATACGTTGTGTTGCTGAAACTAGTACGCGAACTCGACGCCCAACTCTAAATTCGGGCCCGAATAGGTGCAGTTTGCAAAATGACGCGAACGCGAACCTTAACGCGCCGAGATACGGTTTGCGGTAACGGGCGTAATGTCCCTGTTATTTTTAACCGACTTCCAAAAAGGATGAGGTTATCAATTCGACTGTTTTTTAAAATGTTTGTTACCTCAGAACTTTCGACTGGGTTAACAGATTTGGATGATTCTTTTTTTTATTTGAAAGCGGGTGCTTCCCGTGTGGTCCCATTTCAATTTGGAACAGTTCTGTCCTTTTAATTTTTATGAAGTTAGTTTTTTTATATTGATAATTTTTGAAGTGAAAACTTCTTTAGGCGCGTTCTGCGCTTTTCGGGTGAATAAAAATCATGGAACTCGCGTCATCGTCACGCTGTACCGTGTATTTTAAAACAGCGCCATCTCTTGTAGAATAGGTGAATTACTTAAGTTTTCACTTCTGACGTGCAGTCCTATGACTGATGTGTTTTTTATTTGCTTATCTTTTAGTATGCCTACTATGTTTTTTTAGATGGGGGCGCCACTACTGCGCTCTCTTCACATTATGTGCACAGTTTTGAGTAGGTAATAACCTATAAAACAAAATTAAAAAAATTGGTTGATTATGAATCCATAGTTTTGAAGATCTTTGCATATGGCACAATTATAAGCATGACAAACTATATTAAAAGATAAAATTCAATATTAATTAAACAGTGCGATGACGTCACTTAGTGCATTTTTTACCAATATGAGTGCGAGCGAGAAGCAGAATAAATGTACATAATATTTATATTTCTGTCTGTATAGTACAATTTATTTTTCCACAGATTTTTATTTTTTCTCTGTTTTTCATCTGGACTATTTCTTATTTTTGTTATGTATGGAGTGAGTGAGGAAATTAAATTGTAAAAATGGTTGTAAGTAAAGGTTATTTTTTGAGATTAAAATGTGACTTCTTTTTTTAATCCTTGTTTTATTTACAAACTAGTTGCTGTTTCACCCGGACATTCCCTCAGTAACTGGGGCTAGTACGAGAAATTCATCATCATTTCAGCCATAGAACGTTCACTGCTGAACATAGGCCTCCCCCATCGATTTCCTAAGGGACCGGTTGGAGCGGCCTGTATCCAGCGTTTTCCTGCTGTCTCTTTTAGGTCGTCAAATCTTGTGGGTGGACGTCTTACGCTGCGCTTATAGGTCAGTGGTCTCCATTCGAGAACCTTTCGGCCCCATCGGCCATCTGTTCTGCGTGCTATGTGCCCTGCCCACTGTATTTCAACTTGCTAATCCGGTGGGCTATGTTGGTAACTTTCGTTCGTCTTCGAATCTCGTCATTACTGATTCGATCTCGTAGTGAAACCCCGAGCATAGCCCTCTCCATAGCTCGTTGTGCGACTTTGAGCTTGCTAATGAGGCCCATACTTGCGAGACTATGAAACTTTACGTATGAAAAATTCAGTTTCCTTTCACGCCCGATAGAGGCGCTGTTCAATTTTTCATACATTTTGTTTACGTAACGATAACTTTTTCGCAAGTGCTCGTACTAAGGCCACTGTACGTTTTCCGGGATAAAGTCTCCTGTCACTCCGGTACTATCAGCTACAATAGGCATGTGGTATAATGTTTAATTTATTACAAATAACGCTTAGCGATGAATATAACCATACATTACACATACTGAAAAAATAAATTGAATTGGCTGATTAATCTCTGAGATATGAGCGTTTAAAGTTTTAGGTGGGGATAGAGAGAGGATGCTACATCCCTTTATCGCAAAGCGTGTGTTAGTATAGCATTTGTATGCCGCGCCTGAGGTGTGACGTCATAGCTCAGTATAGTGCGCTCTCTGTCTAGCATGAAATTAAAATACTTATAACTTATTTATTTTTGAAATAATTTAAATTTTGTTTTCTTTGATATGCTCTATTAATGATCAGCTTTTTTATGAGGTAAAAAAAAATATTAGTCAGCATGCCTATTGTTTTATAATCTGACGTCCTGCAAACACTAATATGTTTTTTAGATTGATATGTTTATTATTTTCTTATTTTATAATATAATATAAAAAAAATGGAAAAATCACGTTGATCCATTGCAGTGTGACTGCGTGAAAGAGACAGAAACAAACACAATTTGCATTTATAACTAACCCGCTTTATATCCGGGATAAAAGCAGCCTAAGTTACTCCTTATAACATTAGCTGTATGTCAGTGAAAGCAGCCTAAGTTACTCCTTGTAACATTAGCTGTCTGCCAGTGAAAGCAGCCTAAGTTACTCCTTATAACATTAGCTGTCTGTCAGTGAAAGCAGCCTAAGTTACTCCTTATAACATTAGCTGTCTGTCAGTGAAAGCAGCCTAAGTTACTCCTTATAACATAAGCTGTCTGCCAGTGAAAGCAGCCTAAGTTACTCCTTATAACATTAGCTGTCTGTCAGTGAAAGCAGCCTAAGTTACTCCTTATAACATTAGCTGTCTGTCAGTGAAAGCAGCCTAAGTTACTCCTTATAACATAAGCTGTCTGCCAGTGAAAGCAGCCTAAGTTACTCCTTATAACATTAGCTGTCTGTCAGTGAAAGCAGCCTAAGTTACTCCTTATAACATTAGCTATCTGTCATTGAAAGCAGCCTAAGTTACTCCTTATAACATTAGCTATCTGTCATTGAAAGTAGCCTAAGTTACTCCTTATAACATTAGCTGTCTGTCAGTGAAAGCAGCCTAAGTTACTCCTTATAACATTAGCTGTCTGTCATTGAAAGCAGCCTAAGTTACTCCTTATAACATTAGCTGTCTGTCAGTGAAAGCAGCCTAAGTTACTCCTTATAACATTAGCTGTCTGTCAGTGAAAGCAGCCTAAGTTACTCCTTATAACATTAGCTATCTGTCATTGAAAGCAGCCTAAGTTACTCCTTATAACATTAGCTGTCTGTCAGTGAAAGCAGCCTAAGTTACTCCTTATAACATTAGCTGTCTGTCATTGAAAGCAGCCTAAGTTACTCCTTATAACATAAGCTGTCTGTCAGTGAAAGCAGCCTAAGTTACTCCTTATAACATTAGCTATCTGTCATTGAAAGCAGCCTAAGTTACTCCTTATAACATTAGCTGTCTGTCAGTGAAAGCAGCCTAAGTTACTCCTTATAACATTAGCTGTCTGTCATTGAAAGCAGCCTAAGTTACTCCTTATAACATTAGCTGTCTGTCAGTGAAAGCAGCCTAAGTTACTCCTTATAACATAAGCTGTCTGCCAGTGAAAGCAGCCTAAGTTACTCCTTATAACATTAGCTATCTGTCATTGAAAGCAGCCTAAGTTACTCCTTATAACATTAGCTATCTGTCATTGAAAGCAGCCTAAGTTACTCCTTATAACATTAGCTGTCTGTCAGTGAAAGCAGCCTAAGTTACTCCTTATAACATAAGCTGTCTGCCAGTGAAAGCAGCCTAAGTTACTCCTTATAACATTAGCTATCTGTCATTGAAAGCAGCCTAAGTTACTCCTTATAACATTAGCTGTCTGTCATTGAAAGCAGCCTAAGTTACTCCTTATAATATTAGCTGTCTGTCAGTGAAAGTAGCCTAAGTTACTCCTTATAACATTAGCTGTCTGCCAGTGAAAGCAGCCTAAGTTACTCCTTATAACATAAGCTGTCTGCCAGTGAAAGCAGCCTAAGTTACTCCTTATAACATTAGCTATCTGTCATTGAAAGCAGCCTAAGTTACTCCTTATAACATTAGCTATCTGTCATTGAAAGCAGCCTAAGTTACTCCTTATAACATTAGCTGTCTGTCATTGAAAGCAGCCTAAGTTACTCCTTATAACATTAGCTGTCTGTCAGTGAAAGCAGACTAAGTTACTCCTTGTAACATTAGCTGTCTGTCAGTGAAAGCAGCCTAAGTTACTCCTTATAACATTAGCTGTCTGTCATTGAAAGCAGCCTAAGTTACTTCTTATAACATTAGCTGTCTGCCAGTGAAAGATGAAACAATGCAATTTTCTTAGATGTATCTAATATTTATTATGTTACTAAAAAAGGAAAACTGAAGAATGCGGGTGGTTGGTCGAAAAGTTCAAATTTAGGTGCAGACAAAACGATCTATCCTCAGTCTAAATAATCATATAACTGTAGTGAACAACCGTGATAGTTAAAGACAGTATTTTATCAGATTTCAATACAAAAAAGCTACTGATTACGTAAAATCATAGACAAATTACATTTATCTATGGTACAATTAAAAAGGGTAGTAGGGATGGTCCTTCCACTTATATTGTGGAATGGTCCGGTAGTTTCTGTCGTACGCCTTGAGTGTTGCTCTCTCTTCATCTGTCAGTTGGAAGTCGAACACATTGATGTTTTGTTCGATGCGGGAGCGGGTTAGTGACTTCGGAATCGGTATTATATTTAGGTCCAGCTGAAAGATAAAATATTACGAACTATAGTCAAATCGTCACTTCTTATTAAAAACATCGGCCAAGTGCGAGTCAGGCTCGCGCACTGAGGGTTCCGTACCACCACAAAATAAAATATCAATAAAAAAAAAAAAATTGGTCAGACTTAACGCCTATAAAAATAGCCAAGCAATTGCTACGCCGTCACATAGTTAATATTTTGCAAGTGACGCTCGGTATAACTTTTAATGAACGGAAATTTGTCACCGACTAGCACTTGGCCATTATTTATTTGATGTTATACTTTAGAGTGTGTACTATAATCATACTAAGTTTGATGCTTGTACGCATTACCGTTTTTACATTAGAGCAATTAAAAAAATACGCAAAAAGATACGTTTCTTTTTTATTATTTCTTAGTTAATCAACATTTCAATAGGCCAATAACGGTTCCAAAGATACAGCCGTTTAAAGGTAGGATGGACGGACGGCGTACAGCGACAGCGTAGGCTCAGTAACGGGGTCCCGTTTTTACCCTTTGGGTACGGAACCCTAAAAACTATTATTTGATTGGAGACTGAAGCATTTGTGGCGAACCTCTTCACAGTGTGGTCCGACCTCTACAGGCCGTTTCTATGTTTAGGAAATAGAAGGTTTTGTTTTAGTTTTTTGAAAGACTGGTTGTCAAGAGAGAAAAAATATTTTGGTGTAAAAATCTAATTCTTCAGTTTTGATTTTGTAAAAGTTTCCATTGAAGTAATATATTGAGTTTATCCTCAACCTGAGTTTATTCATGCCCTACCACACACTCAACTTATACAACGAGAGGGAGCGATTCGGATTCTGCGGTCGTCCCCCTCACTTTACTTACCAAATATCTCAGCACAACTTGCGGGACAGTTTTCCCGTACTTTTCAGCTATCGCCACTAACTCCGGGTTGTCTACCCTCGGCGATGGAGCATCGTCCTTAGCTTTGCTGTAGAATAGAGACCCAAACGGTGTATACCCCATGACGGTGATGTTGTGACGTTTGCAGTATGACAGGAGGTTGGGCTGTTGCAGGTTTAGATTTAGCTGGAATGAAAGATGGTTCTGGTTCACGAAGGGCCGTTTTAACCTATTGGAGGCCCTGGGCACAGTAGGATATGCCCCTCCCCCCCCCCCCCTATGACTTTGACTGAGCACTATTTTCGTACGAGAGTAGAATAGCTTCGCGCATGCAAAAGCTAAGAAGCAAATAGGTATTGTAGTCAGTCATTATCATTTGTTTTTTTCGAAAGAAATATCTTTTTAGGTAATAAAATTATCGGTTATCGTTTGGTGATCTGGCAGGAACTAGGGGGCCCCATTGATCCCGGGCCCCTGGGCAAGTGCCCAGAGAGCCCAGTGAGAAAGAGGGGCCTGGGTTCATGGCTAATGCCTGATTTACACTTTGTTAAGTAAATACAAGTAGTTTGTACTTTGTAGTGATAGGACTCTTTTGTAGGGGTCCGACTGGGGAAGTACCACACTTTTGCCAGTTATTCAACCGCCAAGCAGTAGCGTGCAAACACGGTATGTGTTCCGGATTGAAGGGCAAAATGTTTCCAGCGAAATTACAGGGCACACAGAGATTTGACATCTTATATCTCGGGGTGACGAGCGCAGTGCATTGCCATCCAGGGTTTTGAACTGTTGAAGATCATAATTCTGAGTGGCGTTGAGCTGTTATGGGCAAGCGTGAAGAGCCATCAGGCGAGCGACTTCGCTCGTCTCGTCACCCAGTATCACAAAAAAAAGTGCGAGAAATAAGTGATTAATTAACAGGTTTTTTTAATGGCGAGTGTATTCAAAACGTTTAGTCGGTTTTGCAGGTTCTAAGTAGTAACCAGTAAGAACGATCAGCGTTGGAGGGGAGAACGCGGGTGTGAGGGGGGGCACTTGAAAATAGACACGGGTTCTATAGTCCTTTAAATGTAGCTTGATTGAAACGACAGCTGACGACATTTCAGGGCATGTCTTAGGGCAATAACGTCTGGCGAATTGCATTTACTTGAATCACAAAGATCAGTGGTTTTCTGCGTCTTAAACTATTATGAACTACAAGTGCTGTAGATATAAATAGTAAAAGTATATTTGAATTTTAAAACGGAACTGCATTTAATGTGGATTATCACAATACAATAGCCATATTTTTCCATTTTGTCATAACAAGGTTACGTCAACTTGACAAAAAATTTAGGGACGTGGTAAATCGATAAACGTAAAATCGATCGTTTTATTTTGCTGTGTGAATTAAATAGTATTTTTTAAAATGTTTTTTCAGAATTTCCTCTGCGTACTATCGAAATACAAAACTCGTACAGATAACGTACAATTTTTTTTTTGTAAACCTAGATTTCTTTTGTATATAGTATAATAATATCGAATTACTAGCAACTGTCTTAGTAAATTTTACGGAACGAAGCATTTTTATCCAAAGACTGACTACTAGAATAGCATACTAGACTGACTATTGATTGAATAGCATTTATTATTAATCTGCAGGATTTATCAAGTGACTCTAACGCTGTTGATGATGATGACACTGATTTGGAATGTACACCATTAGATTAAACAATAGATTTATTTATATTACAAAAAATTGTACTTGCTTTTTCTGTTTTATTTCATACTACAACAGAAATATAGATTGGTTTAAAAATATTATTCGTGCTAGACACTTCCAGTCGATAGACACACACATTATTCTCGATTTGGTCCGTTTTGTCCCAGCTCTAATCGAAGATTTTGACATACTTCATTTCAATCAACTTACATTTAATAGACTATAATTACTTGACTTCACACCTGCACTTGTAACTTGCTCTTATCACTTAACTTATCGTGTTCGCGAAAATTGTTGATTGTTCTTTACATTATCATGTACAACTATTAATCAGTTACTCACCATATTACTTACATTTGGCAATAAACCGTTTGAAACAGCATAAATTTGTTTATTGACAAATGTATGTAATAATGTGCGTTGGAGATAAATAACTTAACGCGAGTTTGTGAAGAATAATAATCAATTTACGCGAACATCGTTATCGTTTATAATAAATTACTCGGCCTAGCTACAAGAACAAAAAACTGTTTGAAATTTGAATTTCCCGCAAAAGTGAAACGTTTCACCTTAAGTTGTTTACTCAAAATGGCGTCTTTCACGTTTATTGTTTTTGACAGCTAACGTACTACTTGGTGGTATGGAGGGTAGAGGTAATGAGAACAGCTTATGGGACATGTTGAGAAAGTGGATATGCTGATTTTTATTACCGCTGTGTGTAATTTTGATTTAGATTTACCTCAACTTGCAACACAGCTGGCACTTCCAGTCCATTCTCGATGATTCTATCAATCTGTCGCTCGTTGAAGTTGGACACTCCTATCGACTTTGACAGCCCAAGAGCCTTCGCCTCCATCATTCCGCGCCACGTGTCTAGGTAGTCCGTGTAGTCGTAGGATTTATTTGCCTGAAAAACAAAGGTTCATAATCATTGACAGCCCCCTTTTTTCTGGCATAGTATACTCCGCATGCTTTAGTAGTTTGCGTCTTACTCCATACGCGGAGTAAAAAATATTTCCTAGCTGTTTAACGACATACTTAAAAAACGGCGTAAAAAGTCTTATTCCATAAAAGCGGAGTAAGACATCTTTCTCTCTAGATGGAGAATCACGTCTTACTCCTTAATTAGGCAGAGCAATACATCTTGCTCCCTGGGCGGAGAAACATGTCTTACCTACTCCTTAGGTAGAATAAGACATCTTACTCCCTAGATGGAGAAACACGTCTTAATCCCTAGGCAGAAGAAGCAAGAGGCAAATGACTCTTGCTTCTTCTGCTTAGGGATTAAGACATGTTTCTCCATCTAGGGAGTAAGATGTCTTACTCTACCTAAGGAGTAGATAAGACATGAGGTAGAGCAAGTCTTCTAAGCAGAGTAAGTAAGCTAAACGTCACATTAAAAACTTACGAACTGTCCAACGGGCCAGTGTATGAGATACACATCGACGTACTCTAACCCGAGATTGGCTAGAGACTTTCTCAGCGCTGGAACCACTGCTTCTCTAGCGTGGAACTCATTCCATAGCTAGAAATTACAAATAATGTTAGTGTAAACCAAAAATCACACTTTGAAAAACGACAATAGGCTTTAGTTAGATAGCGGGAACCACATTCATTCGGGTCGTGATGCCTCTATAAGGGTATGGGGGGTCGCCATGCCTCGGTAAAAGAAAGAAAAATTAAAAAAAAATACTAAGAAAAACAAATTAATGAGTAAATAAGAATAAAAAAAGGTTGTACGTAGATATTTGATATTTGCACAGATCTATATCTGTGGATATTTGTAATATAATAAAATACAGATTATAAACTGTGGAACTGTGGGGTCCCGGTTTTTTTTAGTACTATGGAGGTCGCGTCGTGAAAAAGCTTAAAAAACACTGCTATAGAAGTTTGAGCTTTATTTTTAGCCCGCGTTCGTGCTTCTGATAGATTACCGAGCAGGGCACAGCTTGTCCCGCCACGGCCTAGCATAAACCTTTATTATATTTTAAGTTAACTTAAAGTTATTGAGAATGCAGTGCTTTCTTGGTGCTTGCGAAACGTGTGTTTGGAACCGTCTAAAGCACAAACCTTAGTAGTAAGAAAGATTTCTTCCCTCTTCAAGCCACCATCTATCTTCTTTTTCAACGCTCTACCTATCTGCTCTTCTGTTCTGTAAGTATACGCGGTGTCGATATGCCGGTAGCCAGCATCAAGCGCCCAGATCACTGCGTTTTCAACTTCATCGGTTCCTGGTTGGATACGACCCTGTCATAAATTGGAAACAAACTATAACAAAGGCAGCAAATTTTGAAATGAAATTTCCTATAAACCTGGCTTTTTATTGTCTCGCAGAAGGTGTGAAAAGTAGAGTATGCTCCTCTGGAATAAAGCCTGTCTTCGTCTTGGGCAGTTTGAACCCCTCGCTTCACTCAGGACTGTATATAATTCTAGAGTCCCTCGTTAATATGCCGCCAGCGACGTAAGACACTGCTTTATCCCTTAGTGCATAAAATACTATTCTTTCTACCTACTCAAAATAAAAACTGAAGTTAGTGAAAAAATTTAAGAGTAGATAAGTTTTTTTTTTACCAAGTCGGTTTTATTCCGCCGATTTTTATTTTCAGCTAGTATCTTTTTGATCTAAAGCATACTCGTACATTTTATATTAAACTTAATGGGAGACATTAAACCTCTGTGGTAATTTTATATCTATAGGTAAATAAAAAATAGTGCATTATATAATGAAAAACTCTGCAACCGTGAGATTTCATATAACATGTCTGAGCTGGTTTTGGTTCTAAGCAAAAAATGCCTCCTTTGTGATCGGTTTTGTTTGTAGTAATTAATGATAACATTACTACGTAGGTGAAAGAAAAAAAAATGCCTTGCGTTAAATTAATAACATTTTTGAGTCGGGTATTAAAAACTTTGTAGTTTATCGGTATTTTTTAAAGTTAGTATACGTAATCAAATTCTTCCAATTTGCCAAAATAAGCGTTTGGCATCAAGTCAAAAAGATGTCTAATTTTATATTTTAAAAAAATCGTTACACAAGTAACGTTTTAGCAACTCTGCATTCTCCCTTCGACCAAAATAAAATGAATGGACGGGCCCAGTAGAAGCGCATTTTTGAAGATTACAAAATGAGCGCAAGTGCTCACTTCATTTCAGTCGGTCTCTAGCCGTTGGAAGTGAAACACGAGTCTATTGTTACGCGATAACGCAACATCTGAAAAAATTATGAATTCGTATGCTTTATCGAAGTCTAAATACACAAATAAAACCGATATCTATTTTTTGTAACAAATATACTGTACATTTTTATAATTAGGTATTGAAGTATATGTCCTAATACGGTTTTGACTCGTTTTTACTGATCAAGTTCAATGGTTAGGGCCCGTCCATTCATTTTATTTTGGTCGAAGCATTCTTCATACCTGAGTAGTATTGCCAAGAGCTGTTCCTAAGCCAAAACATGGTATGTCCCTTCCATCGTTGAGTTTTAGCAGAGGCACAGTAACTGTTACTGCTTCTAGCTGAAATACAAAGGTAATGGTAAAAAACTTCTCAGTCTAGAACACCGCCTTAAAGAAGCGAGTCTGTCAACTTTCTATAGAATTCATTTCGGAGAATTTGCATCGGAGCTACACGACCTTATGTTACCATTCTCTTCAGGACAAGTCGGAAAACGGCCCATTACCACCCATACATTGTGGACTTTCCTTTGATACGTACCAAACGTTTCGATTCTACGTTTCCAATCCGTACGGCCAAGATTAGAACAACCTGCCGGCTTCCTTGTTTCCTGAGATATATAATCTGGGCCTTTTCAAGGCAAGAGTGAATAGGTATCTTCTAAGTCTACGTGCTTCATCTTCGACCACATCGTCGCTTACCAACAGGTGAGTTGGTGATCAAACGCGGACTTATTGGCGATAATAAAAAAAACTAATTGGTAATAAAAAATACACACAAGGCGACAATATAGATGCTCTTAGGTGGGCGAAAAAACTATGTATAAATGCTTTTATATAAGTTTTTTGAAAGTAAATATAGACGGCGCGCCGTTATATCACCCGCATATTTGAAGTTTTTTGTTAGGGTTCCGTACCCAAAGGGTAGTTTTACCCTTTGGGTACGGGACCGTATTACTAAGCCTACAATGTCTGTTAGTCCGTCCTAATACCTTTACGGCTGGATATTATCTTTCGAATCGTAATAGATATCCAGTTGAAATTATCACAGAATATGTAGGTAACCGCCGTCTGGGAAAGATAATTTTTTCTCTTTCCCTCCTGTTGGTCAGACGGCTGTCCCTAGTTCGTGGTACGTATACGTTTGTTACGGCTTTTAACGTCCCGATTCGTTCCGGGTTACCGGGGTCGAGTATTCAGTGGCCCCCACTCCTTGGAGACCTTCGCCCACTTCTCTGGGTGTATTCGGTCACGTGCCACGTGAAATATATAGATGCTGGCACTCCCATTAGAGCCTGGTAGATTTGGCTAGTAGCTTTACCTATATAGTCTGTGTTTATGCCATACATCTGTGACTCTTGTCATGGAACGCAGTATAATGTGTTTCTAATAAGAATACGATCAGTCTAGTCTAGCCACAGACATTTGAGTCTAGCGACATTTTGTGACATCAAGATTCACGGTTATCTTGATACAATTTGCCAAAAAAATTGAATATCGTTTATTTTTATTATAAACTATTTTTTGCCTACGACTTCGTACGCGTAGATTTTCATTTAAACTTTCAACCATGTTTGCCTCCCTTAATCCAGCCCTTGCGCAAAATAACATAGCCTATACTTCAATCTGGTCATAGCTTAGCATATTCTTGAACATCGCATTTAAATCCGTCCAGTGGTTTAGGAGATGTGCGTGGACAAACAAACAAACAGACAAAAATTTTAAAAACTGTCAACGTGTTCAGCCGCCCTGTGTGTTTTTATATATATATATCACAATTACAGATGTTTTTATTATATGTATAGTTTTAGATGTTAGATGTATATAGATAAATATAAGATGTACTTACCTAACGATATTTTTTGTATTTTTAACATTTAAATATATTTTTTATTGCCATCTTGACGTCACAAAAATGACAACCGATCCTAAGTATTCTTATTCGAATCGAATTAGAATTTTCTTATTTTAATGATATGGTGCTATAGATGTGGTCTTGCCTATTAATTAAAATAATACAATACAATATCTCTTTATTATACACCATATCAAAAAACAAAGTAACTTAAAATACTGCGTTCAATTCCACTTTCCTTAACAAGGTTCATTAAAACGCTCTAAAAATTATGAAATGTTACTTACGCAATGAAATATCCCAATGCAGAGTATAAAAATAGTTTTAATCATGGTGATAAGGTCGACATGCAGCCGGGTCAAACTAATATCACGTACTGAGAGATTGGTTAGTTTGTTTACAAAAAAGAGCTTGATACGTAGCTCCTTGGCTCATTTGACTGGAATGTGGTATTACTTGGTTTTCTATTTGAATGCAAGACCCGTATCTATTTGTACTAACCTAAGTATTTGTTCGTAAAGGCAAATAACGATACCTAAGTATAGTCAGGGGTGGATTTGATAAGTACCTACCTAATAGGTCACGATCATGAAAAATAACAAAGCGGATTTTCAATAGAAACTAGAAACAGCATTTGTGTCATCATCATCAGCCATAAGACGTCCATTGCTGAACATAGGCCTCCCCCTTTAACCTCCACACTTAACGACAACCTGCCATCTGCATCCACTGGATGCCCGCGACTCTCACGATGTCCTCGGTCCATATAGTGGGAGGCCTACCTACGCTGCGTCTTTCGGTTCGTGGTCTCCACTCAAGAACCTTTCTACCCCATCGGTTATCGGTTCTTCGAGCGATGTGGCCTGCCCATTGCCATGTCAACTTGCAAATTTTAATAGCATGTCGATGACTCTGGTTCTTTGTCGAATATCAACGTTTCGGATTCCATCGCGCAAAGAAACTGCGAGCATAGCTCTCTCCATTGCCAGTTGTGTGACTCTGAGTTTCTTCAAAAGGCCAACAGTTAGGACCACGTCTCAGTACCATATGTCGTCAGCATTTGTGTGAATACTTGTAAATATCAATTGAGTTTTAGTGTTATTCATATAAATAATATAATTTGTAGAGATAGAACTGACAAAATCAACAAAATTGAATTTGGATTTAGACGCGCGGGAGCGCGTCAAAGCAGTCTCGAGCGGTATACCGTGTGTAATATTACACGAACCATTTGGAGCCACTTTGATACCTCCAAGGATGGATGGTACTAGTTTGTCGATGGCACCTCTCATTACTCAAAAACGATTTCCCACTATTTTTATCACACAGGGTTTCGTTCGAACACGGAACGATGGCTACTATAAATTATTAATATAGCATAAAAAATATTCTGTGCTTCGAATAAAGCTTTATGATTGTAGCTATTTGGAATAAGTCTATACAAAACCGAATGCCAAAGCAATACTATACTAAGTAATATGAGAGATCAGTGGCCCTAGTACGAGCAATTGCGAAAAAGTATTCGTTCCGTAAACGATAGTAAAATGTATGAAAAATTGAACAGCGCCTCTATCGGACGTAAAGAGTAACTGAATTTTTCATACATTTGCTATCGTTTACGAAACGAATACTTTTTTGCAAGTTCTCGTACTAGCCCCACAGACCCACTTTTTGTTAGCGTTAACGCCTGCGGAAAGATAAAATTGTATAAAAATGACATTAGCTCGAGAGATGTCACGTCACTGCTAATGTCATTTTCATACAATATTATCTTTCTGCAGGCGTTAACGCTAACAGAAAGTGGTTCGTGTATAGACCAAAGTCTTTCTGAATTGAACGATCTGCAGCATCAACCTAATTTATCCTGCCTTTATGGAATTTGAAGAAAATAAAACGACATTATTTATAACAATATTTTCTATATTTATGGCACTTTAATATTTCCAAAACGTCGTTTACCTTAGGTTTGAAGCTTTATGTCGGACACAGACATTGTGAATAATACTGTTTTTTTTATTGTCGGCTCATAAATCAGATTCAAACCGCCAGTTTGCTTTTAATCTATTAACCACGTTAACAGATATATTTAAATGTTATTTTTGATATTCATTGAAAAGTTCACATTATACGTAGACAGTATTAAGGGCATTTCTAATAAAGCTGTGTGGATCTAGGCCGGGTTGAAATATCTATTTATTTTATAAATAAGCTAAAATGTGTTACGTTTAAATGTGTGACAAAATAGACATTTTAACCAACTTCAGTTACACACAGCTTTGGTGGTGAGCTGAGCTGTCGGTCAGCGCTGATATCAGTCGTCCTTATGGATACAATAAATGTGTTAAACTCATTGATGGAGAGCAATAGATATGTCACTAAATAACAGTAATAATGAGAGGACATACACCACTTCGAGTAAGCGAGACAGATAAATAAGTTTTTATCCCTTTAGCGTATAGAAACTTTCCTACCGGCTCCCAACACTTGTATTGCCCGAGTAAATAGTTCCAGTTTGTGACCGCTATAATTACAAAATAAATCTTCAGACAGCATCATTCAGACAGCGTTTTTATTGAAAGAAAAAAAAATGCACACTAGAACATCAACATCACAAAACAGAAAAATCTGCTGTTGCTTCCAGGGCGACAAAAAGAGCAGTGATCAGCGATAGCACTGCTAATTTCTCAGTAGCGCTGACTTCATAACAGACAGTATATTAACAAAAAAACTACTTAATGTAAATAATAATAAAAAATGCTTATTCTCCTTTTTACGTAATCATCCCTTATCATCGTTTCTGTATCTTTTATTTATTTACAACTATGGAAATGAGGCAGCTTGCATGATACGCTCCGTCACGCTTGTCCATATATGTATTGAATATTTATCGTTTATGGATTCGTTTGTTAAACAGATATCAATATATTTTCACGGTAGGTACTTTTACCAGACTACGACCCATGATTACCACCAACGACCGTCAGTCAGCTCTGGCCATCGCCGATGCAATAAATGCAGCCATATTAATCAGATCCCAATTCGGAACATGATTTTGATGCATATATCGTTATGAAGTTGCGAATTTATTGAAATTATACGCCAATTTTTTTATTTAATTTTTGGATTTTATAGGAATAGTGAAGTAATGAATTTTTCGTTACTCATACTCGGAAAGTAGGTCTGAAGTTGCCTGAGGATCGGGTTGAAAGTAATACATTTCAGCCCTAGGGAAAATCACTTTCAACTGACAGTGACAGTTGACAACTGACAGACACTCAAATGATTAAAAAAAACTAGTTTTACTTTCACATTTGTATTGAACTGCCTCGGTGGCTCAGTTGGTAGTGAACCTAACTTCTGTGCTTGGGGGCATGGGTTCGATTCCCATCTAGGACAAACATTTGTGTGATGAACATTTGTGTTTGTTCTATGTCTGGGTGTTAATATCTATTTAAGTATGTATTTAAAAATATATATGTAGGTATATCAGTCTCTGGCAGCCATATTACAAGCTTTGCTTAGTTTGGGGTCAGATGACCATGTGTGCAATAATGTCCCAGATATTTATTTATTTATTATTATAACCATGTTCCAACTTTTTTTTTCTCCTCAGAGGATTATGGTCCCGCACTTCTCGTGCATTTGCCAGTGTCAGTTCATGTTTTTATCTTTAGTTTCCTTGTTATCGTAATGAAAAGCACAGTGTTTACCTCGGGGTTAAAGACTTAATTAAGACATGTTACTTTCACCCCTAGGATAACAATATACTATTTTGGCGCATATGTCAATATTAATAAATTCGCAACTTCATAAGATCTTACATCAAAACAGTTTTCTAAAGGCTCCAGTATAAAAACTTTAGGTGATTCATGCGCTGCTGCTGGCAGAACTTTGTAGGGACAAACTTTATACAATACAGTAGAGCACAATAAGATATACTTTCATAGATTTTATGTAATTTATTGAAGTTTTTGATTGTGAATATTTCAATGAATGCCATAGTTAATTTACACACCATTTCGTTAAGGTCGACATTGCAGCCTCTGCATCGCAAAAATAACAATTTTGAAATTATTATAGGAAATATCTAGATACGCCATTAAAATACATATATGATACATATTTATTTACATTAGCAAAAATTAATTGTATATTTCAATAATGCAAAATTATGCTAATTACGTTATTATTTCATGTTGCTAATTTTAACAGTTATTTTCACGTATTCACAGTACAATTAGGTATAATTGAACGTACCTACTATGACTTTGATTCCAAGAAGTACTTATACAAGTATTTTATTGTTATATAACATCTATGGATTGGTACATATGAAGCATAGATAATATAACATTATATTTATGCATAGATTTATAACAATAACTATTATTATCACAGTTTTATATTATTTTACCATATAATATACACGTTAAGAAATATTTTAAGCAGGCAATTATACAAAATAATCGTATACTGCAAACAAATAATACATAACATCTTTACACGTACTTAATTAATTTTATTTATCAATTGAACTATAAACATCAATAATAATTGATGGCAATTTGGCAATTTTTTTGCGGATTATATGAATCATAAAAATAAGGAGTATAAACAGTTTACAACATTTCTTGCAAAGTAAATGAATGCTTCTAGTCTAAAATAACATTTAGGTACCTACACCCTATATTTTCCATAAAATGCAGTAAGCTGTTTTTGTCGACCTTCTGACATTCTTAGTAAAAATGCAGTAAGTGCTTACAATACTGGGACCTTACACTCAACTCTAAGAGCCGTAACAGACACGTCAACTTGGCTGACGTCGACTACTCAACCAACGAGAGAAAAAGAGAGGGAAATTATATTCTCACTCTTTCTTTCCTGTTGGTCAGACGGCGGTTCGTCAGCCAAGTTCGACACGTCTGTTAGAAGCCTAAACGCAAGCCCGAATAGTACAGTTTGTAAACTCACGCGTCGGAAACCGTATCTCGGCGCGTTAAGGTTCGCGTCCGCGTAATTTTGCAAACTGCACCTATTCGGGCCCGCGTTTAGAGTTGGGTGTAAGACCCCTGTAGGGACTACAGGCATTTACTGCATTTTTTCTTAGGACTTTTTATTAATTTGCATGTGTTGTACCATCGTGTGTCATGTGAAAGATCTGACAGTCAGGCCACATAGTGTTTTTAATTATGGGACAAGTGATATTTCTTTCATAACAATTTTTAATTTTTATGTTTTTTTTTTGAAAATTTAAATAATTAATTTTATGAGTAGGTACATTACTGTAGCTGCCGGCAGTGAAAATGTAGTGCAAGGCGTATCCGAGGCTAACATGTCTGTCCATAAATGGCGGCTGCCAAGGCTTGTAAAATTCTTTTCTCAAAGATTGCACGTAAAAATGACCAGAAATATTTTTGAGTAACTTTCGCATTTCACAAAAAAGTTGAAGTGAGAAAAAAAAAAGCATTTCGAGATGCCATGATTCGATTCGTAATATTATCCAAGCACAGGACACTATCGGGAAATGACTTATTTTATGTCTGTAAATTTTAACGTAACTGCCCTCGCCTTTTTTCATGCAAAAATGTAATGAAACCTCTTTGGACATCTAAATATAGTATGCACGTTACATGTTAATCAGAGGCGACAAAATCTACTACCAATTGCTTTAGAAGCGGTAGAGGCCTTAAAGTCCATCTTTGGTACCTAGTAGCGTGTTCTTCTTTAAATAGAAACCCTGTTTAAGAAAACACATTATATTGTAAATACCGTCCGAATTTAATAATTCATTCAAAATACCGGCCAAGTGCGAGTCGGACTCGCGCACGAATGGTTCCGTACCATTATCTATAAAAAATTGCAAAAAAATTATGTCTGTTGTATGAGAGCCCCACTTAAATATTATTTTTATTATTTATTTTTAAAGTGAATAATATAACTATATATTCTGTGAATAATTCAAGCGTCTACATGTTGCCGTTATCAATAACGAGCAAAACGAGCAAAAAAGATCACGTTTGTTGTATGGGAGCCCCCTTAAATATTTATTTTCTTCTTTTTTTAGTATTTGTTGTTATAGCAGCAACAGAAATTCATCATCTGTGAAAATTTCAACTGTTTAACTATCACGGTTCATGAGATACAGCCTGGTGACAGACGGACAGCGGAGCCTTAGTAATAGGGTCCCGTTGTACCCTTTGGGTACGGAATCATAAAAACCTTAATCTGTTTTCTTGAAGGCAAAAACAAATAGATACCTAATGTTACAACTGCCTTTTGAAAAATATGGAATCGTCTTGATCGAACGTTAATTTAGGAAGACATATTACATAACTGCAAAGTGTATACAATGAAATAAATGAGGTTATCGGAAAGAAAACACTTGTCCCGCAATTTTTACAGAGGAGTATCTTCAAAGTAGCGGCAGACTCAACGGAAGGCCATTTTTTAATCAAAAACTGCAAAGCTAGCTTTTAAGTGTTAGTAACAAAAGTGCAAGGTTTTTTTTGGATAAAACTATCTCTAAATTAAAGGAAGAGCGAAATTTTTAGATAACTACATCGTACTGAGCAGGTTGTGTATGAATATACTGTGAGTACAGTTTTTTTTTTCAGACTAACTTTGTAAACAAAAATGGTGGATGTGAAACCAATGAGAAACAATTCTCTATTGCTATTTGGTCTGTAATTGGTCCTCAGCCATCTTTGTTTACATAATTGGAATTTCAAGAAAAACCGCCTCCAATTTCGATGTTTGATTTGACTAGCAAAGGTGAAGTCGATGAAACTGTGATGATATAAATAAACTACAAAAAAAAAGCTTTGAGCTGTCAAAAAAAATTGACAGCTCAAAGTGCTTTTATTTTAATTATATTATAATGAACAATAAATAATCAACCTTACGTGCATATTTTTTGACTTACTCAACCGAGAGACATTTTCTGAGACAGTTTTACCCAAATCAATTATTTTTACATGCTTTGGGGAATTTAAGATCCCTTAGCCGTTCCGACGGGCCCTTAATCCAAGGCTATCCCGCGAAAGATATGTCAAGTCACCTAATTGACTATTTCTAGAACGCGTGATATGCAATTATTGGAAAAGTGAAGAAATTTGTTTTAACTTTTTACTAAACTTCAATTTATGTTTGATTATACTTCTATTTTATTATTGAGCTTGGCTGAATGCACAATCGGTGCCATGCCTAATATAATTATGAAACAGCAAAATTAAAAGTATAATCAAACACTAGGTAGGTACATAGCATTCTTAAATGACTAATTTAGATTAAATTAAAGCAAATATTATTAAAATTAATTTATAACTGCATTACAACAAAATTTATCTAGGTTACAGTATGAGGTTGGGTTAACTGTCATTTTAAGATAGGCACAAAAGAAAAAAAAAATAGTAATGTGTGTGGCATGATAAAAAGTATCAATACTTGCAAAGATTAAAAAAAAAAAAAAAAGATTTTAAATTTGTATTTATCATAAATTTATCTTAAAATGACAGCTCAAGGAACATTTCCAAGGGTTTATTAGCATCCAGTGTCTCTGCCGTGTCAAGCGAGACTAAAGTGCAGTGGTCATGCTTAAATTCTATCGATACAAAACTGGATTGGGTTACTTTTATAATGATTAACACATGCAATGTTCATGACTGGTCACCTCGTGATTTTGTCGTAGTGATGCTTGTAACATCGATAACATTCCAGGAGCTGAATTAACTTTTGAGTTTGTTATGGCAATTTTAATTAAGAAAATGATCGTGCATATATTTTAAGTATTTGCCTTTATCACAATATTCGAAAATATTTACTTTATATACGACAGCATAGTACGTTCATCTTATTCATCGATGTTTTAGTACAGTTTTAATTATGCTGTCCCAAATTTTTTGAAGTTATCGATGACGAATCAAGCATCAAATCTTTTTCCTACAACCATTTAATTAAATTTTAATTAAAAGCTATTTTTACTAACATTCGCTTCAAGAGACATGAAAAATTGTGATAATTTTCATATGATTTCTTAATATCCTATGAAATGAGAAAACGTTAGTAAAACATTAAAAGGCTTTATAATATATTTAAAGACTAAATAATAGATAACAAGTAAAGGAAGGTTAGTTATACTTTACGCCGATGTAGACTTATTTTTATTTATTTAATTACATATATTACATTACGATTAATGATAAACCTATTATATTATTATGCTTTGCACTTGATATTAAAATATATCGGATGTCCTGTGAGGATCTGTTAAAAATTAAGTCTTGAATTATCTTTAATCATAATGCATGTGCTTGATGATTATGACGTAAAAGATTACATTTCATAAGCCAACGCGACGAACAAAAAAAAACTTCATGTACATGTCAAGAATTTCTTGTATTTTGGACAAAATATATTTTAATGTTGTTTCATAAGTGGTCCATAGTAAAATTAGTGTTTTGAGAACCAAAAGTAATCATTTTATCAGCCGCAGGACATCCTCAATATTTGGTTTAATAATAGCTAGCCTAAAAACAATAATCCTAAAAACGATGAACTCTTTTACACTTCGCGTTATAAAATGACGAAAAAACGTATAAATATGTAAAATATTTATAATTTGCTCATTTAATTAACTATATTGCACCCGTTCTTAAATAAACTTTTAAACGTGGGCGAGGAACTACATTGGTAATAAAGCTATTTTTTTATTTTCTAATGTCATGATCTTTATATCTTTATACTATATCGGACGCCAGCTTTGTCGATAACTTTACTACAGGAAAATAATATTTTGCAGCTTGGCCTAGGCGGAAAAAAAATTGATACTACAATTTCTTTCTCATAATTATGGAAGGTATAATAAAACTTAATTGATATTTTGCGTGTGAATCGGTATATTACCTACAGTTTATATATTTAGGTATTGTATAAATTAGACAAAAAAACACGACTTTTTTACGATGTTTGTGGACGATTGTTGATTTTTAGATATGGGTTTTTACATTAGAGACTGTTTATACCGGATAACCATTAAGCTAAAAATATTAAACATTTAGGTACTGGAATAACACACATGCACATCATTGAATATCTTTCTTTTATTTATAGCTATTCAATAAACATTGAAAATGATATTTTTTGGACTGAATGTTTGTAAAAATACACATTTTATATTTTTTCGATAAGTTTTGCGCTGTAGCAAAATTATACTATGTACTAAGTAATATTTAACTCGCAACTTACTAATATTTCCACTAAAATTTAAACTTAACAATATTTTTACAATATTTATGATTAATTTGGTGTTTGATTTCGTAAAATTAATTTAACTATGCTAAACTACGTCCTCTTGTTGACGTATCTAATACCTAGCGTTTTATTTAACTCTAGCGCATGGTAAGAATTACTCATGA
Source organism: Agriopis leucophaearia (assembly GCA_949125355.1). Lineage (NCBI taxonomy): Eukaryota > Metazoa > Arthropoda > Insecta > Lepidoptera > Geometridae > Agriopis > Agriopis leucophaearia. The sequence continues at coordinate 4,866,976 of OX421289.1, forward strand.
TTTAAAAACATATTTTACCAATATTAATTTAAAAACAAGTTTTTTTTTTTAGATTTTGAGAATTTATTTTAAAAGAAACTAGAAATTAAATTAATTTGAATTACTTAGTCGGTAAATAAATTGATATTGAGTCTTTTTCGTGTTGCTTTAAGCGATAATTAGGTACGCAAAACTAGTGTTAAGTAGTATTTTTATGTCAGTTCTAGTAAACATTATTTTGAAAAAGAATATCTACTGTGACTTTATGAACAATAATATAGGTATTTTTATTGGATGTTCCCATAACGTTGTCTTTTTATTAATTAAAAATAATATTAAAAATAAAAACACAACCGTTATTCTAACCTAATCAACCCATTTGTAAAGAATTCTATCAGGCACCTAACTACTAACTTTAACGCTTCTAAAGTATACGGCAGTTCTTGCTAGTTTCATCTTCCATTATTATATAAATCTCATTATTTTTTCTATCTACCAAGTGCTTCACTTCTATTTGATGTGCGATCTATGAGCAAGTTGGTCAGTACAAAGTTTGGACCAAAATACAAAGCATTGCTGAAAAACTTCGTTTTTTAGTCACTAACAAGCCAATATACCATAAATACTATTTACTGTGATATCCTCAATTGTTTATTGAAAAAAATATCAACACACTTCACATTTGCATTTAAATAGCAATTAAGTTAAATAGCATTCATGGTAAATACTCTGCTATCATTATTTTCGTTTTTATCGATAACTATTCACCGTTCTATCGTTACTAACCGCATCACTATGTGACTGAGCAATATTTACACGCTATGTTGATTATTGTAAAACTTCCTTTTATAATAATGATTAGGTACCTTATGTTTTAATTTAGAGCAAAAATGCTGAAGATGAAAAAAAAATGTGCTTAGTTTTGTCACCATATAAGCTTTTCAAGAAGAATGTTTACTATCGTAACGGTAGTTAAATATAAAGATTGACAACATGCTAAGCGTTTTTTATGTAAAAATTCAAGTCTTTTTGTAGATTACTTGTTAAGCAAAATTTTATGTAAAATTAGTTAATGCATTCTCAGCGATGTACGTTAAACCTCATGCATTTTCGGCAAAAGCTTCCAAACGCGTCGTGCTGATAAAACTAAGCACAGACTAAACTACAGCTACTATTGGACGAAGAATTGTAATTAAAACTAGGGTTAATACCTCGACTCTATCGATCGATTTTTTCGACAATACAGTCGACGTCACTAGCCAATACATCGGCGCGCGCCATCACTAGACTTCAGCTGTCAGTTTGACAGTTGTAGTGATGTGGCACATCCGATTGTCGATCGTTGGAATCGGAGGCAATCTAGTTCCTACTTCACCTGAGGCATGCGCATGCTAGCAATAGTGCTGCGAGCAAGGCCAGGGTCGTGCCTGCCGCCGCGGCGGCGTTACACATATCCTCTTCGCAGAAACACATGTGGCCTGTGCCAGTACTTTCCATCATGCATACGTGGTCGACCATGAACAGGTTGATTTGAAGCTGGGAGGTGCACGTTCGCCGCACCACTTCGTACGCTGGAAAGAAACAAAAAAAACTTAATATGTACATATTTGTAAAAATTATTATTGTTTCCTTCGACAGTAAGTACGTCTGCAGATACATGTTTTTTTAACACGCTTTTATTACCTTGGTATGTATTATGTAACGGAATCTTTTAACTTGATTCTTAACTAGTTCAAAATTGCACACTTACTCGTATCAAGGACCGATGACAATGCAATAAATCTACAATAGCGTGTTAAGTTTTTTTTTTTACTATTATCTAATAGGTATTTACTGTTGAGTAATGAAATGATACTAAAGAGAAAAGTTTCAAAAAGGAAAAAGGCTGGCTAGTTGTATGGCGGGATTAGTTACGGGATTAACTTAGCACCGACCGTTCGCACAATTTTGGATTACATACTTTAAAAAACTTTTTAGATTATTTTATACCTATACTTTTAGTTTTCATCGTTCAACATCGTTCTATAGGCTTGTTGGTCCAGTAGGTAGTGAACCTGCCTTCTGCTCTTGGGGCGTGGGTTCGATTCCCACACAAACATTCATGTGATGAACATTTGTGTTTGTTCTATATCTGGATGTTCATATCTACTTAAGTATGTATTTAAAAAATTATAATATATATGTATATCAGTCTCTGGCAGCCATATTACAAGCTATGATTAGTTTGGGGTCAGATGATCGTGTGTACAAAATTGTCCCGAATATTTACTTTTATTGTAAAATCACAATATGCAGCTGGCAAGTTTTAAATTTGACTGTAAATACAATTACTTTCTAAAGTATACGCCATGTTATAAAATACGTACCTCATTGTGCAGTAAACACTCTGCAGTAGTGAATGTTTTGATTTATCGAACTGAGATGTTATGAGAACATGGGACGATGCCAAATGCAGGTGAAGACCGTCAGAAGACGCGAATTGTATAAAATAAATATTATTTCAGTGCGCCAAATCTGTGGAGTAGAGAGGAGAAACCACGGTTGGTTTTCCTGAATAAAGCTGACAGCTCTGTCGGAACTATTTAGTTCCCTCGTTTGGCCACTTGGGGCCTTATATCGTACAAGTCTGATAGCGATACTAATTTGAAACTTAAAAAAATATAACCTATGCCGATTCCGAAATCCTTCGAGATTTTGTGTTTTTAAACCAATTTTTCTATTCAGAGCTCTTAAAATGATAATATGCTATTTATTTTAGCTAATATTACTAGGAAATAATTCGACTTTCATTGGACCTCTAAATGACGTCACAACGTAGGCTGTTTGTTTTATATGTGCTTTTTATGGAAAAAATAATATCTGACACTATATGATAGCCATTTCTAGTCTAGAGCGTTTTTAGGGGAATAGCCGATTATAATTAGTTTTCTTGTCCACGTCACTTTAGTTTATTTTATTCATACAGAAACACCATCAGTACACATTTAAATAATACATAATATAACATTTTATGTCGCTCACTGTCATTTTTTCTCGCTCGGTTCTTTCTGATATTCGAGTACCTATGTACTTAGTTTGCTTACTTTAATTTTTTTGCTCACTGTGTAGATAACTTTAAGTAAATTGTGTTTCTTCTATGTATAAAAGCTGAGAACCTAACTCCAAGATAAACCTCGGCGAGGTTTGTTGGTGTTAGCAAGCAAATTAAATGTTTAACGTATATCATAAATAAAAAAATTAAATAAAAAGCAGTTTAATTTTCATGTAAAATATGGTTATAGTACTTACAAAACCATATCTATGTTTAATATAAATATGTTATGGACGATAGATCCCTAAAATAAAGATTTGAATGGAAAAATAATAAAAACTATCATTTTTTCTAATTATCGCAATTTTAATTAGTTTCTTTATTTATAACCTTAAAATACTGAAATGTGCTTAATCGTGTTTCGGTCTCATGGGTTTCCAAGATAAAATATTCAATTTTTATATGACACCATTTTTATAATTTTAAGCTAACCATGGAGGTATGCACACTTAATCTAGAATGACCATAATTGCTAAAAGTCAGAAAAGAGCGTCTTAATCTTTTTATCACTTCACTATTTAAATTTCATCAAAGTTATGTCATAGTCGTTTATCTAATCTACACTAATATTATAAAGAGGAAAGATTTGTACCTATTTTTGTATGTTTGTATGTTTGTAATGAATAGGCTCCGAAACTACTGAACCGATTTGAAAAATTCTTTCACTGTTGGGAAGCTACACTATCCCCGGGTAACATAGGCTATATTATATTTTGTAGCGAGGCCGAAGGCCGAGCTTACACTCGTGCGAAGCCGGGGCGGACGGCTAGTAAGCAATATTTAGAAGATAATGTTCAAATAAGTCATAGTCCGAATTACATGTTAGTTATAAATCTGGGCCTTTTAAAAGCAAGAGTGAGTAGGTATTTTCTAAGTCTGCGTACTTCATCTTCGACCACATCGTCGGTTACCAACAGGCGAGTTGGTGGTCAAACGCGGACTTATTCGCGTACTTAATAGGTATACATTTTATGATAATATTGGCTATGAAAGTAAATCCAAATTCAACTGATAACCTAGTTAATAATATAGCTTCTATATAATATAGCTTCAAGTTGCCTCTGAAATGAACAATGTAGGGCAGATTGCCATATAATCTGCCCTACATTGTTCATTTCAGATTATGGCACGCGAATGAGGTTGTCACTATTGATTGCAGAAATTGGCAACACCAGGCTCTCTTAAACCCGTAACAGACGTAACGAACTTGGCTGACGAACCGCCGTCTGACCAACGGGAGAGAAAGAGTGAGATTTTTTCTCTCTCTTTTTCTCTCGTTGGTTGACGTGGTTGACGTCAGCCAAGTTGACGTGTCTGTTACGGCTTTTAAACTAGTGCGATAATTGGGTTTTGGCCCTAACGTGAAAAAATCATGTCGCCTCATTGTATAATTGTCATAATCTTGTGTTATTTCGAGTGTTAATGTGTAATAATGGTGGATTTTTGTTTATTGAGTGTTCCTAAACTTGCTCGAGTGTAGGAAAGTGATATAACGAGATGAAAATATGTATTTTCGTAATGTTTCCAACACTCCACAAAAGCCTCTAGTAAAGCCACCACTTTACTAGGGCATGTTTTGGACGTGACAGTGGCTTACTTTGCTCTGACTGAGGTTTCAACAAAGTAGTTCGAAGATCTGAGTCTAGTTCTTGAGTACCTGGAGATGAATCTGGAGGGAGATTTGCATATGTTATATTTTTCTGGACTTACGATCTCTGCAAACTATCAAAATTCTGTAAGCTGTTTAGCTCAAGCTGTCATAATTTTTAAATACCTGCAAGTTCTGGCAAGTCTGACAACTGATCAGGTCACCAATTCCAATAAAAAAAACCAGCTGTAATGTGTAATTCTTCTGGAACATCTATATGTTCTGGAAAGTTCTAATAATAATGGTTTTAAAGCATTGAATCAACTTAACGCAAATGCTAGACTTAATAATTCTGCAAGACCTGGAAATTCAGGACAGCCCTAAAAACTCTAACTAAGGATATAAGCGAAATATCGTTGAAAATGTTGATTTCTGCAATACCGGGAATTTCTGGAATGTCTTAGTTAGATTCTTTGTTAGTCTTAGTCTTAGTCTACTTACGACTTTTAGAGTAGCGGACCATCTTGACGCAGCAGCCGTTACAGGTCTGCAGCGGGGGCTGGTCACGGGGCAGCGCCGTGTAGTTGAAGGGATCCTTGCAGCGCGCGTCTGTCCAGCTGTCACATTCGTAGCAGTATATCGTACGAGCTGGAACGAGAGGTTGCAACCAATTAGGGATTACAATAGAAGATATACTACAGCCGCGACAAAACGGGTTGATGGATGAACGTGAAAAACGTTTGGGCTGAGGTGAAGCCTAAGCACATACGACGTGAGTCATTCAATGCCTCATTGCCACCAAGGCAATAATATTATTATAACTTTTTTCGGACATGACAAGTTATAAATAACTCGTCACACACCACGTCAGTAATAAACAAACAAAACCTGTAACTGTTGGTGGCCATACGTAGATCTGATCTATTATATTTACTAAAAACAACCATATTTGAGAAAACATTAATATAATATGTCACTTATATTATTTCATAAAAATTTTGAAGCTATTACCTATTTACTTTAAAATTTTGCCTGCATTAAGAATAAAACATTTAACAATGACATATATTATTGTTATTTGTTCTTAAAGGTTTATTTATTGGGAGTCAAACTCTGTAGTAATTTTTTTTGCAGGATTATGAAATAGAATGCTATTTAAGAATATTTGACAAAGTCATTATCGTTAGTAACTATCGAAAATTATCACTCTATGAATAATATATTTATTCATAATTATAACGAATTATTTTAAATTGTACTATTGTAATATGTGCACTACATAAATCTTAATTTACTTGTACTCAAACATAAATACTGACATTAATAAGAAACAGTCATAAATGTACCTACTTCCAAAATATTGTGTAACAATTAAAATAACAGACAATTATCAAGCACATACGAGTAAAAGCTATTTCATTCCAGCGCATGCAAAAGAAAACCAATTAAATCTGACCTGTTTATCCTACTTGTTTTAGTATCTAAATAAGCACTAGAAATGCTAGACCAAGGCTGGTCACGCGACAGGGCTTGCGAAATGTCCTTGTGATATATCTAATTAGGTAAATTATATAGTGTTAGTGGTTACTGATTTAATGCTACACACATTTTATGACAAAATCTATGTTATCAAATATAAAAATGTGCATTCACTTTAATTAAAACTCATTGTTAGTCTAAATAAGCAAAAACATGACCTATATTTACGTAGTTTTTATAAGGAGCTAAGCTATAAAATTGAGCCTTTCCAGTTATCCAAACTGTAAGTATGGAAACATGAAATAATAATAAAAATACAGGAAATGTTATCTAACTATTAAATAGTTTTACAGATATTTTTATCAAATTTTATTTAAGAGTAATGTGGAAAAAAAACATAAATACTTAATGAAATTACAAAAATTCGATTAACATTATCGATAATTGGATTGGTCTACGCGCAACCCTATGACATACAGTCACCTTTCTAGTGCAGTGGCGTGCAAACTTTTTATTGAATTTTATAGTTATCGATCAGATAATTTGGACATGCAAATCCGGATTATGAATAAATTAAGTAATTATGTACTTGTTTTTTATTAAGTCTGATATGAATTATAAAAGTATTGAAAATAATTTATTTTTTATTTTATTTTAATGAGAGTAAAATTATACCTACACAATGAAAAAGTATATGTCCATAATTAGAAAGACGTGCCTGATTTTGCACTAAGTTAAAAATACATATCGAAATCTAACAATTCATTAATCCATTTATTAAACGCTTTTTATGATCTAAAAGATACCAAGTATGTTTTTCATTGCGACGACAACCTCTCGCCTCATCGGTTCCTTCCCGCCTTTCTTGCCCTTTTCCAATTAACTATCGAGGTTAAGAGACTCTCAAGCTGGCAACACTATGACGGCCGGCTAAAAAAAGAACCACAGCGTCTAAAGAATATTAAAAAAACGTGTTAGTCCCATAAATCCTTCATTTTAATAGCAATAAAAAAATATTTTATGCGTACATAATGTGAATCTAAAATAGATGACAAAACTGCTAGCATAAAAATTGTTAATGAGTCTACACGAAAAGTTGGTAAACAAGCAGATGCGTTAAACACGGTTACGCACGGGAAGTATTAAAAACTAGCTAAATTTCTAGCTATTAAAACAGAAATGTGCTTTGTTTTACTTACTATAATGTTTTTAAACCCAGTCTACGGCATGTTCAATTTATTTTATGATAATATTTTTACATGACCAAAAGTTTTTTCGTGTCTGTGATTTTTTTGTGATTTTTAATGCTTTGGCAGATATAGGCTAGCTACTAGGCAATGTGAGCTTTAATGATCCCCTCAAGCCTAGAAGCTTCGTGAACATTAACATATTTTCTTTATAGTACTTACTTTGGCATTCCGCCTGAACAAGGGGGCTGAGACTTAGTGCCCACAACGCTGAAAATCCATGCTATTATTAGTAAGAAAGAAAAATAATTAGAGAAAAAAAAACAAACAAGAGAACATAAAACTACACAGTAATCTAGAAGAAGTGTAAGATTAAAAATAAAAGTAGAAATAGGAATCCTGTAAATAACTGAATTAGAAAAAAAAAGTAGGAAAAAGACCGTGGACTGGGTCATTCATAAGTTTTTGAAAACTATTGGTAGATATCTAAATATTACCTAATATCGACAAATTTTGACACGATGCAGGTGCTGCCTTATTATGGATCTTTGATCGGGATCGCGAGTGTCAAAATTTTGACACTTGAAAGGGGTTATTACGCAAAAAAAAGTATCTATTTCCAATTTCGTAGGTGACGTAATACGAAATTGGAAATAGACAACGCTTTTTTTGCGTCATAACCCCTTTCAAGTGTCAAAATTTTGACACTCGCGATCCCGATCAAAGATCCATAATAAGGCAGCTGATAACAAAACAAAAATATTACGTGAAACAAATAATTTTGCAAATATAAAACTTTGTACATTTCTCCAATTTAACGTGTTGTGTGTAAGAAAGTAAGTCAGTTATTCACAGGAAAACAATGTTTGAGTGTTGTTAATAGTTTTTTCTAGTTGTTTTCAGGTAGATAGTGTGCCTAAGTGAACTATCACGGCATAAAACGCAGCAAGGGTTTTGCAAATCTCCTTACTGTTTTTTACATTCCAATGTTATAACATGCAACAACAAATTACCTACCCATTCCTTGAAACATCTCAACATACATTCCTGTGGACACTCAAACACATAAATACAAACATGTTACATAAAAGCTGCAAAAACTTCGATATTATTATCGAAAGGAAATATCGATATTGATTCAGCACTAAAGGTCTCATATCTAGTGAAATGGAACTTTCTAAACTAGAAGTTAATACTATAATATCTATCAAATATTTTTATAATAATTATTACCTACTATAATATTATAAACTCGCATTTATATGTTCTATAATTACATGAAACTTGTGATATTCTGAGAAAAAATGATGAATAATCTTTTAAACTATCTAAAATAATACTGCTGCAAATAAAAACATCGACTAAGTGTCGATACATTTTAAGTTTAATTTGTAATGTTTCCGATTATTATCGATAAACTAGAGAAAATTTATTTTACGACAAAGGTTTTTAATTATCGTTGTTTTTGCAGCGGCCACGACACATAATCTATGACACCTAGAGAAACAATGATCACGGAATATACTTCGCTTGTTAATTACCCGTTCTGATGCAAGAGTTGGCTTTCACTTGCTCCACTCCGAACCAGGACATGAGAAGAACTGAAAAAGTAGGATGCATTTGGTTAGTTTTTTAATGAAGTGAAATAAAATGTGATACAGATAAGTATAAAACATAATATGTTTTAACCTTCACATACTTAGTTATTAGATTATATTTTTTCAACTGTTGTTTTCTAAAAGGCCTTCTCTCTCTGAGAAAAGGCCTGATTCCGAGCAGCGGGAACATGTAAGGCTGATAATGATAATAATGGTTTCTAATATGGTGAATTGATAGTACCATGCAATCAGTGTTCATTGTGGTATCAAATTTTTGTGACAACGGGTCTCAGCAAGTCGTTGAAACCGATATTATTTTCGCGTCTCTCCTCCGCGCTACGCAAGTCAAAAACTACAAAAACGTTGAAATTTATTCTGTAGATATTTTTGTTATTTCACGTTGAAATTTTTTATTGAAGTGCGTCATTAATTGGCACCGATAAATGACGCACTTCAATAAAAATTGGAAACAAAAAAAAAGTAAGGTACCGGTAAAACGTGGGTAGAGTCCATCTACATAATAATATCTATCATAAATGTTGTAGTAAAATTTGTCGTCTATGACGTTTATATGAAATCGTAAGACGTAAGCAGAGTTTCATGGCTGTCTCTGTGCAATATCGCAGATTGTCAAAATAAATGTAACGCCCTCTTACGTAAAACGCGATTATTTTTGGCATAGATTGGGAGCTACTAGTATAATAAGTTAAGTTACATTAGAAATTTTAAATTACGCTTACGATTTTAATTGATCAGGGGCCTTACCCCTAGCTTAACTTTTGCGAGCCAACTTTTAGTAGGTACCTGATAGGTACCTAAAATTAACCAACTCATTTAAGCTGCATCGTTTAAAAGCGTCTAACTTGAATGAACTAAAATCCGTTTTACAATGCGTGTGATTGTGATTATCGTTCATTCAAGTTAGACGCTTTTAAACGATGCAGCTTAAATAAGTTGGTTAATTTTAGGTACCTGATAGGTACCTACTAAAAGTTGGCTCGCAAAAGTGAAGCTAGGGGTAAGGCCCGGTAGAGCAAGATTGTCTTTCAGCGTGTTTCATTTCTGAAAACTTATAGTGCAGGAATCGATAATTTTCCGGAATAAAAAGTAGCCTTTGTGCTAATCCAGAATGTAAACTGTTTCCACATCAAAATTTGATGCTGGGGACAATAATGCAGTGTGCCCCGCCGCGAGGGGCCATCAATATTTTATTTTTCGCTCTATTTTTTTTCGGTCTGTATTGTTCGGTCGTCCATTCAATTACATTTTGAGCGCATCGTTTGCAGTTGTGTGCGCTCAATTTTAAAATGTGCGTTTGTAGAACTAGTAGGATCATGTCAGTGTTTGTGTAATACGTGTTACCTCGCCCCCTTCAGTTTTTGGCAGACTTTTTTCGGTACTAGGTCGAGTTTAAGGCAGATCCAAACTATATATTGTCAAAGGTAGAGAGACATACATTTTGTACTCGTGAACACATTCTTCCTTAGCTCGCGTAGCGGTCAATGTATTTTGGGGTCGAATCGCGTTAAAATTAGCACCCGCCCACAGCTTCGTCCCAGTCAATCGGCTACACTGCCTCGTTAAGTTGTTTATTTTATCATTTGACACGGTTCGTCAACTATTGTTCGTTAGTTCAATAAGTGATAGGAGATTTTGTAGTAGTTTAGTTCAAAGTGCACTCTCTAAAAAAACGCGGCGGTACATAGGTACACATTTGTGCTAAAGCTTTGCCATGTCACAGAAAAAAAAATTAATCGCAAGTTAGTTGTTTTAGGCAGTTTAGATGTTCTTATCATAAATACAAGAAGGATACATGTAAAATTGGAACGAAAAAATAAGCAGAATTCAATTTTTGACGCTTTTGAAGAAAAAAAAAAGTGACGCCTCAATGTGTTAATTTTAAAAACTTGAATTTTTGACTATTCATGTGTAATAATGATGGTTTTCTATTTATAAAATGTTCGTGAATGTGCTCAAGTGATAAAACGAGGTAAAACATGTATTTTCGTGTTGTCTCCAAAATTATAAAAGCCTATATATAAGTCTCCATTTTAATACATAATGACTTGATCGCGACTTACTTAGCTTGGCTCTGAATGTGATTATGATTTATTTGACATTTACTTAATAAAACTTGAAAATGTTTCATTATTTGCAAACGCACAAGACGTGCGACGGCAAGTTTTCTTAGAAAATATAAAATGAAGAGTCCCAAAAATAACCATTTAAAACGTAAACGCGTGACAGCCAGTAATAAAAACTACGCGGTTTTTTTACATCCAATTTATTACAAGATTGAAATAGTAGAGAGACAGAAATGTGGATGCCACCATTAATAAAACGACGGGCATTTTATTAGAAGTTCTCAAAATTGGGACGCACGCACGTAAGCAAACTGATGAAGATGCCAATTGAGATTTGGCTTAAAAAAGTGTAAAATCACTGTAAAAAAGTGTATGCAGTGTGGGTAAAGTGGCAGAGGTCTGGTACTATCTGTCATAGAACCTATAATCGTTGGGGTCATTGATATAAATATGTATAATATATCTACTACGTACTGTGGTAGATATGTTAGCAGCGCCGGCCATAGGTAGGGTAGAGACTAGAGAGAGGAGAGGACGCTCTAGGCGCCAGATTGAAAAGGGTGCCAAAATTACAAAAGCGAACGAAAAATTAAAATTTTATGGCGCTTTGCGCATTGGTGCGGCGGGACATACTTGTGTTGCTTCTAAACAGCATAAAATTTTGATGTGGAAATAGTTTACATCCTGGAAGCCGTAAACCCAGGCATTATAATGAAAAATCAGGCATTTTAGGCACCCTAGACAGGCTAATCTTCATTTTGAAATAGTAGGTAAATGCCCACCTCTTCTTAAACTCCGTAATTCTAGTCCAACATTGACGTCTGCGAATCTCTTTATTATGAACTCTGTCTACCTAATCTTTCATGAGTCTGCTAAATAAAACATCATCGATTATAACTGCTATAAAACTCGTTCATACAATTAGCCCACACCGTTGTAGCTTTACCTAGTCTGTGGTCCACACCGAGCTGCACAAAGCCCATCGCAAGCTGTCATCGCGCCGCCTTTGAGTGTTCGTCAAGTTGACAGCTGCATGACATTTGAGCGTGGCATTGTACGGAAACACAGCTGGAAACTCTTTCCTCTTTCCGTAGTGTCCCAGGTGTCAGGGAATGTTGCAATGCAAATTTTGACGGTACTTTGTAGCATGGTAAATTTTGTGTTCAAGCTTTTTGGTGGTTTGCAAAATTCGCTCAAATTTTGACGGAACACCAGAAGTTTTGATTTTTTGGCATGGAGTGGACGGATAAACGGACAAGACAAAAGGACAAGAGCGAAAAGGGCTGGACTAAAGTAGAGTGGATTATGGGACGGATGCGGGACTATAGCGGAAAGGGTGGGATGGGAGGAGAGTGAGTTACTGGACGGATATCGAGTTGGATCGAAAAGGGTGGGCCTGTACTAGAGGAGATTACGGGACTATTGCACGACTGATGCGGTAAGGGCGGAACGGAAGAAGGGTAGATTACGGGAACGGTAGAGTAAGGGAAGGGACGGATTCGAGCCTGGAGCGGAAAGAGCGGAACGGGAGTAGAGTGGATTACAGGATGGTTGCGCGACAAATTGAAATAACGGGAAGGGAGTAGTGTATTTTTATACTACCGAGCGAAGCCGTGAGCAACAGCTAGTATACTATAAATATGTACCAAATAAAAAGTTAGCAAAACACATACAGTTCAAAAATAACCGTATATAGTTTTAGAGAAACGCAAAATAAAAGTTTTTATTGTACACAATCAAAGACGCCTTCGCCAACCGCGAAAAAATAACAAACCATAAATCAGTAGAAAGAGAAACAGAACATCGAGCGATTAATATCGATTAAAAGACGTAGACTTTATCGACAGATATATCGATACGCGGTACGCACAACGTGTGTCAATATTTTATCTTTTTCTCGGGTTGGGGCTTTTGGGCTTCGTGCGATTGGTGTATTTGGCATCGTATTTTTTTTTTATTACCTACTTATTTTTTAACCGACTTCACAAAAAGGAGGAGGTTATCAATTCGAATGGTTTTTTTAAATGTTTGTTACCTCAGAACTTTTGACTAGGTGAACCGAATTTGATGATTCTTTTTTTATTTGAAAGCTGGTGCTTCCCATTTGGTCCCATTCAATTTGGTCCAGTTCTGATGAAGTCGGTTTTTATATTGGTAATTATTTTCATTGTGGTTTTTAGGGATTATTTTTAGGATCTTCATTATCCACCATAGAGCTAGGTAGTTTAGGATTTTAATGCAGTGACCTTAAGAATGCATATCTGATTAAAATTAGTTATGTTTCTACAACAAATGTGAAGTTTTTTTTAAATAGGTACTTTATCATGTTTAATGAAATCACTACGTGAGTAATAGATAGGTAAGCTTAAAATTAAATGTTTTATTTTATACCTATTTGAAATAGAGCGACAAATAAGCACATGATGGTAAGTAGTGAGTTATTGGTGGCGTATAAAAATATTTAATCTTGTCCATAAACACTGTCATGATACAAACAAGCGTAGCGCGAGGTAAGAGATAAATAAAACAATGGGAACAAATTTTCACCTGGGGCCTTATGCCCAACTCTAAACGTTGGCCCGAATAGGTGCAGTTTGCAAAATCACGCGAACGCGAACCTTAACGCGCCGAGATTCGGTTTGCGGTCGCGTGATTTTGCAAACTACACCTGTTTGGGCCTGCGTTTAGAGTTGGGCATAAGGCCCCTGAACATCATCATTTTAGCTGTATCAGATGACAAGTCAAGTGACATCTGTCAAATCGGTAATCTTATAAAATCTCGAAAATGACATCAAAGGGCCCAAGCTCGAGTCCTAGAGTGCTTTTTCATGAAAGAAGTTCCCCAGACGCAGCGCTGTCATCGCGTATCAATCACTGTCAGCTATGCTTCATCATCATCATCGGTATCATTTCTCGAGCAGCACTTTTAACAATTTTAAGGCATCGTACACGACTCTTTAACGATGGCAAATTATTAAAAATCTCACCAGCTAAAGTAGCTTTTAAACTGTCGCTGTTTGAATACATGTCATTCGTATTTTTTTCGTTTGTTTCGTGATTTTGAACATCGAGGGAAAGTTGTTTAAAGGTACCTAACCTATTTCCACCTAAATTAAATAATGCGCGAAGTCCTGTTAAACATTTAAAACAAATATCACTAGCGTCCAAACCAAACACAGTTAAAACACCTGACATTGACATGAATTTAGTTCCGCTGTTTGCTGTGGGACTTCTTTCATGAAAAAAAAAAACATACAGACGAACATAGAACCTCATCCTTTTTGGAAGTCAGTTAAAAGCACTCTAGGACGAATATTTAGAGTCAAATTATCATACAAACTTAATTTTCGAAGTCAGATTATGTATGAAAAACCACAGACCTTTAAAAGAATAGACCCCGCAAGCTCGCCTACTTTGCATGATGTGGCTTGTCTTAAAATATATCAATGATCCAACTAAAGCATGCCGACATCGATACAAAAAATACAATATTGCGCCATTACTGTATAAGCTCTTCAAAAGTTGGCTGTGCGACATTAAATTGCTCTCATGATGTTACAGTAGGTATAAAATGCGCCACGCTGGGTTTTCATATAAAATTTCAATATTTAATGTATTTTAAAGGTGATTAATAAAAAAGGCCCAATTGGACCCATTAACAACCTAGGACAGAGCATCCCGGCGTAGGCTGATTAGGAGAGCCGATCCTACCTAACGTGAGAAGAAAAAGAATGTATTTAAATGGTGTATCATTATTTTTTCAATATTAATTAATGTGTTCGAGGTCTATCCGGTTAAAGGTCTATGACGTCTGATTATTCTACGAGTAAAGTAATGGTAAATGGTGTTACCTGGCACGGGGAATATCCAACGCATTTTTCGTCGGTTGCCGAGCGGTGTCCGTCACGAGGCGGTCTCAGCTGCGACCGGCCATTCTCAATACAATTTTACTCTACAATTGCAATTCAGCATCTTTTGCACTGCATTTACAATTAAAAAGGGATATTTAACATGAAAGCTTCGGAACATTTATATTTTATCAATAATATCGAGCATGGTTTTTATAACAAATAAAAAAATTGTTGTAAATAAAAAAAACTGGAGTGTCCTAAAAGTTGTATAAACTAAAATATAATTAGCAAAAAAGTCCTTTGATTAACAATGCTTTACAAGACTTGCTATTCGTCTATTTTATTGTATTAAGCAATAATTGGTTCATTGATATTTTTTCTATAGGTATAATAAGACGCATCACTAATTAGTACCTATACCTAAATAGGTACAAATTTAGAATTTAAATAAGGCGTAATAACATTTTGAATTGACGTTTTTTCCATTTTTTTTTCTTTTTAGTTGTTGCAGTCCTAACTTACAAATTTAAAATAAAATAAACACCGCAAAACAAATATATTGTAGCGCGTATTCCTTGCCAATTTTTGAACCCTCGTGTAACCCCTCGTATATTACGTTGTAATCGTAAGAGAATAGAGATGTACGAAAAACTTATGTAATTACTTATGTAGGGCAAATCTTGGACTTGGCACAGTTAATTTAATTACCTTAGTCAACACAGTTTTAAAACATCATGACACAAGACATTTGGTATGGACAAGACTTTTCCTAATAACAACATAATTATAAGTCATTCATTAACTTAAAGTGTATCGTCATAAGTTATACAAATTTTGCATTCAATATATTTTAATTAGCAGTGCAATTAGGTCTACAAAATAAACCAGCATGCTAGCATGAGCTAAACTAAAATTTCGTTTTGTTTTTGCTTTACTTTAAAGTCTCACTGTTTTTTTAATTGATTGACTTATTTATAAATTACAATTTGTATTTATACATTATTAATAAGATAACATAACAGTTGAACCATTGATAAAATATAAAAGTTAATGTAGTACAAAACAAAGACATTGGGCAAGGAATTTGTTAACATTCCTAAATTCACTAGCGTAAAAATATTACAGGGCTCGAGCTCGACGGCAGTGCGCGGACATTATCGATTTTAGGGGCGAATGACTACATTCTCTGCGATTTTGTTTACCGATATAACATATTCAACCACATTTCACCTCCCTAAATGAAATATAAAACCTTTTTTTTTAACCGGCTGTTATTCAGCCAGTTGCTGCACTTGTCACAGAAAAATAGCACAACTATTTTCAATTTTAGAATGCGCACAGGTTATCTTGGAAAAAAAAATTGGTTCTATAACATCACACTTTTTTCCGAATATTAATTTGTATTATTTAAGTTCTTACCGGTCGATTATATTCCGTAAAATTAAATTATGCAGTAATATTTTATAGGTACTAGGCAACTGTACCTACGTGAACAACGAACGTTATAAATATACTGAATACATATTTTTAAAATTAAATAAATGATGTTTTGTGTATTTTTATAATGTTCTGCGGAAATAAAACGGTTTTGAGCCCATTTTATTTCGGACGAGCCGGGGAGACCGTCCGCGCGCTCATTGGTACTATCGGTGTTGCCAGCAGCAAGCTGTATTTTTACCTCATTTATTTACCTGATTCTTACGTACTTATAATTTTTCATAAAATAGGCTATATGTACTAAAAGTTATGAAATAATCGAGTGTTAATAGAGAAAATCTAGATACCATAACGTACCTAATTAATTTAATGCAAATTAAATTTTTGATAAACAAAATTCTGTAATTTATAAGTACGTAGTATACGTAATGTTTGTATGTATGAATCGTATTAGTATAATATTATAATGCAGATGTTAAAAAATGCTGTCCATTATGTATCGGTAGTATTTTTAGAACAGGCAACACACAATGCGTAGCAATTAAGACGTGCGTTGCTGCTATGCGGAGGCATAAAAACAAAGATTCACTTAGCTTTTTGTAAAAACAAATAGGCGCGAAAAATACCACATGCGCCTGATGGACGCCATTTTTAATTCCATTAGTCAATGCTATTGCTCTTAATTCTTAATGCAGGCAAGTAATAAGATTATTTTTGCGTAATGTTAAGGGTAGTAATACAAGGTCATTAGGGGCTGGGGTTGATGAATGGTAGGGCTGATAGGGAAAGTTTATGGGATGTATTGCAGTATGTGAGTAGGTATATCATGCTTCTTTGCTGTATACGATGGTATTTTGACCTACTTACACTGCCTACGTCATAGTTTGTAGGTTAGATATCCTAAGTGTTAAAGAAAGTTTTTCTTTAATTTTTTGACTGTATTAAGTACCTGTCGATTATAAGTGAAATACCACTCACTGACTGACTTACCATGAAAGCTGGAAGTCTGCTAAGAAAGCATTTTGCGAAAAGACCGAATTTAGGGGGGCAAATGGAGGTCCAAAGTGTTTTACTATGTTTTTAATATTTGGAGGAAAGTTCATTATCAATTAATTTTTAGTCTATCATATTCCTTCTGCTGGAACAGGCCCAGATCTTGCACGTGCCCCGGGCGGCAGCAGTATGGGGCAGAGGGCAGAGAATCTCTAATGCTGGAGGTGAGGGGCGCCAATGTCAAGTTTTTGCCTCTGCTCGGAAAAATCATAGTTCCACGGCTAATCACGGCTGTGCTAGGACACAGGCCTTCTCTCAAGGAGAGGATGGGCCCTAATCCACCATGCTGGCCCAGTCCATGTTGGCGAATGTCATAATACACTATTTATATCTTTGAAATGTTGAAGTTCTTGGACATAACGGTTTCCTCACGACATTTTCCTTCAGTTTTTCAGCGATGGGATCGAAACTGCACATATTTTACTGAAGTACTAAAAAAGTCAATTGGTGCGATCGCGTGATTTTGCAAACTGCAGCTATTCAGGCCTGCGTTTAGAGTGGGGCGTAAGGCCCCAGGGCAGAGGATTGAACCGTTTGCTTTCAAATTATAAAGCGCACAGGTTACCGCTCGGTCACCATTGTTTTTCCAAAAAACCCCCACGAAACGCTTTGATCTCACTTTTATTGTATATGTTCCATGTGCTAGTCTTTGGAATGCGCTGCGAATGGGAATCGGTTTCTTCGTGCAAAGCGTGCTCCATCGTAGACCAAATCATATCGGGGATGCCATGGATGGAACTCACACAGACGTTGATTACTAACACCAGGGCCGGATTTAGGGAGGGCAACTGGAGCTACAGCCCCGGGGCCTCCAAAAAAGAGAGGCCCTCACAATAGACTTCGGAAGAAAAAAAACAGACTAGTAAACCAGGAAGCCTCCACTCCTTTGTTGCCCTAAGACCTCCAGACCTCTAATCCGGCGTTGAATAACACCAAGATCCAGAACAGTGGCCTTAGTATGAGTACTTGCGAAAAAGTTATCGTTACGTAAACGATAGCAAAATGTATAAAAAATTGGACGTGAAAGGAAACTGAATTTTTCATAAATTTTGCTATCATTTACGTAACGATAACTTTTTCGCAAGTGCTCGTACTAAGGCCACTGATACCTATTTGAATTCATCATTCATACCTACATCGGCCAGATACCGTATCTACCGCCACCTGTTTGAAGCGATTCAGTTTAGTGACAATCACGCGAATATATTCGCGATTTAAAAATAACGAACGCATTATCAAAGCCAAGAGCGTGTCGAGACACGCATATGTTATGGTTTCGTAACCAAAGCCATAGGTCTATACCTATCCGTATGGTAAGTTACAAGTTTCTAAGTGTTATAATAGTTTAGAAATGCATGGGGAGGAACCAACTTTTTGCCACTTTGACGAACCATATTTCGCAAAGGCATATTTTTTTGTTATAAAAAAGTGATGTATGAAAACTTACCTTCATTTTAAAAGACCTTTTCAACGATAAACCACACGAGGAGTTGCAGTGAAAATAAAAACATCCCCATATCACATGTACCAGAGCCACCCCTAAAATGCAATATTTTATATTTTTTATACTTTTAAATTGAGATTTATATTACTACTGTCATTTTCCAAAGTTTCATTCAATTATCTTAATAATTATAGAAGTTTCTAAAAATTCGGACGGACGGACAGTCAGACAGACACATATATATATATATATGGGACATTTTTTGCACACATGGTCATCTGACCCCAAACTAAGCAAAGCTTGTAGTATTGCTGCCAGAGACTGATATACATACATATATATTTTAAAATACATACTTAAATAGATATTAACACCCCGACATAGAACAAACACAAATGTTCGTCACATAAATGTTTGTCGTAGGTGGGAATCGAACCCACGCCCTCAAGCGCAGAAGGTAGGTTCACTACCAACTAAGCCAACGGAGCAGTCAAAGGACGGACAGACGGAAGGATAGAACGAATTTATCTATTCCTTGTCGGACACGAAACCCTAAAAAATAAGAGTCATTTTCAGATTTTCTAATTTTATTTCTACACCAATATGGACAAAATGCATTTCCTTACATTAAAGTAGCTACTCATCGCATTTGACCAACAAAACATGAAAAGTATACCTGAGGGCCTTACGGCGTTACGACTACCTGTTATAAGCGATTCTGTTTAGGTGATGCGATACGTTGCGCGACCACAAACCGTATCTCGGCGCGTTAAGGTTCGCGTTCGCGTAATTTCCGCACTGCGCTGTTTCAAGCCCGCGTTAAGAGCGGGCCTAATGGCAGGATAAATTCTGATTTCCCCCGCGCATCTCGCCACACCCAGCGTATGTACGGATAACAAACACGGGCGGTGCGACGACGCGCGGAACCAAGCTTGCGTACTCGACGTCTGAACTGACATGGACTACCCGTCTCAACAGAGCGATGGTAACTGATCGGTGCAACAAACCGATGCCTCAAGCTTGTGTCACGCGAGACGAAAGACAGCGTATTGCGCGGATTAAAAATGTTGTAAGCGCCAAGTGCTTTCTACTCACTCATAGCTTATAGAATAGACAATATTTTTAAAAATTACTAGGGTCAGCTCTAGGTTTAACATGAGTGATAATATTTACATAATTTATTGTTCAATAATATGTACCAAAACAGAATGCAAACCAAAAATTTTGAAAATTAGAGGTAACTTTGTGATGGTTTTCTATCGAGAAAATTTTATCCTACCATGTTTTCGTCAGGGTCGACCTTTACTTATATATTGAAATTTCCTAACGTATTTTTTTTTTTCGATTTTAGACATGATTTACTACTGTGAAAATCTAATCAAAGATTGAAGATTTTGCTTTAGGCCCAATCTTAAGAGATAGCCGAAAATTTGTGGGTGCGTGATCCTGACTCGCACTTGGCCGGTGTTTATTACACTAATATCATATATGTGAAAGTTTGGATGGATGGATGTTAGTTACTCAATCACGCAGAAGGCTGAATGGATTTGGATGAAATTTGGAATATACATTGCTTATGTCCTGGATTAACACTTTTCATCATCATCATCACCGATTTTCATCACTACGCGGGTAAAACAGTAGTGGTAGGACTCTTTTGCAGGGGTCCGCCTGGAGAAGTACCACACCTTTGCCAGTTATTCAACCGCCAAGCAGTAGTGTGCAAACACTACTGTGTTCCGGATTGAAGGGCAATGTTTCCAGCGAAATTACAGGGCACACAGAGATTTGACATCTTATATCTTGGGGTGACGAGCGCAGTGCATTGCCATCCAGGGTTTTGAACTGTTGAAGTTCAAACTTCTGAGTGGCGTTGAGCTGTGGCACGTGCAAGGGTGAATAGCCATCAGGCGAGAGACTTCGTTCGTCTCGTCACTCAATATCATAAAAAAATAACCGTGGGCGCAGCTAGTTAGTCATAATTGTAGTAGGGTAAAAAAAATAAAAGATATACTTTTCATATTTTTGTCGGTAAAAGTTGCAACCCTTATTTGACAGGTTTACTATGAACACATAATCATCGCTCCGGTTTGTACCTACGACACATGATGTATAAGACCCAGCGCAGACGAGATACTTTATTCAGAAAGAAAAAACCTCATCCGTCTGCGCAGGTTTTTATGCTTAAACACATCTACTTTATTATCATGTCTAATAATAGAGCGCAGACGAGCTACTTTTTTCAGAAAAACTCACCCGTCTGCGCAGGTTTTTATGCTGAACCACTACGGGCCTTACTTAAAAACGTTACTCAAGTTGACATACGCTTAAATATGCTCCGTCTCGTTTTCGCGTGTGACGATTACCGTCAGCGAGAAGTTGAGAGAGCATTTTAAAGCATAGATCTACTTGAGTGACGTTTTTAAGTAAGGCCCATCTACTTTATTATCAAGTCTAATATTAGAGCGCAGACGAGCTACATTTTTCAGAAAAACTCACCCGTCTGCGCAGTTTTTTATGCTTAAACACATCTAATTTATTATCAAGTTTAGTTATTAGTGATGGACATAATTTTGAAAACCCCAAAAAGGGCTCCACCCATCGAGATACAATACCTATCCCATAGAGTCAGAATCTTTAAGTGAAAACTGTCAAAAAACGTCCCTCGTTGTACATACGTACACATCAATTATATAGTTCACAATGCCACATTTACTTCAACTTAGATGTTATGTCACTTGCTTGGCCGCTATTTATTTATTATTATTAATTAAGCTATGGCATCGTAGTACTGGCATCGCGCGGCGTTGTGGTCGGATCGGGGTTGCCTTACAATAAACCAAAAAGTCGGCGCAGTGCGTAGCGTGCGCTGAGTTTTGCTTCGGACATTTTTTGGCACGATTCTATAGGTATTGCATCTCGATGGCTCCAGCGTAAAAGCATAGGTAAAGTCTAAAAAGATAGTAATAAAGTTGCAAATTCATCTACATCCGGGTAAAACAACTTCGATTATAATTAACCCTGTATTTACGCAATGTACTACTATTGCATTAGGACAATCCTGTAATGATAGTTGTAATTTGGATAAATAAATAAATGTACGCTGTACTAAGTCAAAAGAAGGTCATTGTACCCCAGGGCTTCGCCAGCCCATGGATCATTAATAATTTAAAAACAATTGGTTTAATAGAATCGGGGTCCTGGGGCCTTACCCCTAGCTCGAAAAGTTGACCCGCATAGGTGTTATTTGTCTAAACGGTACCATCAACTACGATAAGCGGTAGTTATTTGATAGCCGCCAAGCTTTGCTATTTTCACGCACACACGCATAGTAAAACGGATTTTCGTTCATTCAAGTTAGACGCTTTTAAACGATGCAGCTTATATGAGTTGGTTATTTTTAGATACCTATAAGGTACCTACTAAAAGTTGGCTCGCAAAAGTGAAGCTAGGGGTAAGGCCCCAGGTGTTACTAATCTTCAAAAGAACGTATCTCTAGTAAATTTCCGCCCAAGTACAATAAGTAATCAGAGGTCAATTATTTCACCTTACAGAAGTTTATGGTGCAAATTTAAACCTGAAACAGGCCTGGCGCACTCCGCACTTTAGGTATGAAGCTACAAGTAGTCGTCTTGTCGGACTTGCCGTGCCCGCTGCCTCGCGATAGACAGAGATAACGTGACAAGAGTTACGCGATAGACAGAGGCAACATCTAGGTTAATATAGCTGTTATAGTTAGCACTCGCATATCCTGAATTTCACTTTATTGTGTAGTAGCAAGAGTAGCTACTTATTTAAATGATTTTGCGGAGTGAATCTTATGTACTTGTATTATGTGCCTGAAACAAAAATTTATCAAATATGAAAAAAGACTTTCTGTTGACAGAAATATTTGACCCCTAATTCCTAAATGTATTTGATATGAAATCGAAGCCGAAATATACTAAAGATTCGTCTAAGAAACATTAAAAAAAAAAAACTTTTCAAGTTTCACGTCAAAATTAGACTGATATTTTTAGCGCATGCTTCGTCCGATCTCACATTTATTATACGAGATTATGTGTTCAAGATAGAAAAATATACAATACATATATATATTCAAATCCGTCATTCATTATCACAGTTCGTTTCATACCACGCATCAACTGCATATAATACATACATTTTGAATATACAGGGTTATTTTTAAAATACCAAAAATATTTCACAGACAGATTACCCTACATTCTTAACAACTTTTTTTCCCATTACTTTTATTTATATTTATACAAAAAAACATAATTTCAGCCATAGGACGTCCACTGTTGAACATAGGCCTCCCCCATCGATCTCCATAAGGGCCGGCTGGAAGCGGCCTGCATCCAGCGTTTTCCTGCGGTCTCTTTTAGGTCGTCTGTCCATCTTGTGGGTTGACGTTCTACCGGTTTACCGGTCCGTGGTCTCCATTTGAGAACCTTTCGGCCTCATCAGCCATCTGTTCTGCGTGCTATGTGCGCTGTCTACTGCCACTTCAACTTGCTAATCCCGTGGGCTATGTCGGTAACTTTCGTTCGTCTACGGATCTCGTCATTTCATATTCGATCTCGTTGAAAAACCCCGAGCATAGTCCTCTCTATAGCTCGTTGTGCAACTTTGTGCTTTCTAAGGTCGGTGCGCGAAGGACTTTTTGAGTAGATATTTATACTTAATTAAATTTATTTACAATTATCTATACAAATATTATAAAGAGGAAAGATTGTTTGTTTGCATCGAATAGGCTCCGAAACTACTAAACCGATTTGAAAAATTCTTTCACTGTTGGGAAGCTACACTATCCCCGGGTGACATAGGCTATATTATATTTTGTAGCGAGGCCGAAGGCCGATCTTACACCCGTGCGAAGCCGGGACGGTCGACTAGTTAGGTATATTTTTGCCGATAAGGATACGACAAGTCACGACACGGTATACCCTTCGACCAAAATAAAATGAATGGACGGGCCGTAACCATTGAACTTGATTAGTAAAAACTAGTCAAAACCGTCGGACATATACTTCAACACCTAATTATAAAAATGTACAGTATATTTGTTACAAAAAATAGATATGTCTTTATTTGTGTATTTACACTTCGGTAAAGCATACGAATTCATAATTTTGTCAGATGTTTCGTTATCGTGTAACAATAGACTCGTGTTTCACTTCCTACGGCTAGAGACCGACTGAAACGAAGTGAGCGCTGGCGCTCATTTTGTAATCTTCAAAAATGCGCTTCTACTGGGCCCGTCCATTTATTTTATTTTGGTCGAAGGGTATACCTAACCCGTTAATAGCAATAATTAATGTATGCTGTCTCTAATGAAAAGAACGCAGAGGTCCAATCGAAGCTTAAAATCAGACCTTTGTACCTATGAAATACAGAACTACACTATTAATTTCAAAAGCTCTCCTCGTAGCTTCAGTATTTTGAAACAATAATGTTATTACTATTTTAGTTGTTAAAACTTTACAAAGGCATGAATTTTTGTGTTTTTATGCTTAATTAAAATAAAAATTGTTTTGCAAGTTAACTATTCCTAGTGGTAAATTTGTATAATTCTCTGAGTAATCTGTCAATAGCACAGAAAAGAAAAAATATGTTTTTGTTTAAATTAGAACGGCTGTCAAGGCATTTTTGTAAGAAATTTGTTGTAACCACTTGCACCCATATAAACCCATAGCAACTGTGACGCGGAGTTCAACTCGTTGACATAAATAAGAATGTTCAATCACATATCTGTCACAATACCTGGCGACAGAGTTTCCTTCTCATTTCCGTTCTATTTACTTCTCTTTTCTGTGGTCAATAGTGCTGTAGACCGTGTTATTATTAGGTTTATTAATCTATCCACGTTGTTGTTAACATTTTATATAATGGCTGTTTGCTGTTCCTTAATAAATATAATAAAAATAAAACAAAACAAATTCGTCTTTCATAAATAATCAACTTTTTGTGTTGATTGTAGGTACTAATGAAAAATTCACGAAAAAGTTGTAGGGAATCTGCCTCCGAAAGGTTTTTGGTATTTTAAAAATAACCCTGTATAACAGAATACTTATTCAATGGACACCTTATAAGGGTATAAACTCTTTTGCAATAGGCTATCTTCAAAACTATAAATTTAAGTTTAATTAATAAAATTATACAACAGAATTTACACTATTGTACTATTTTATTGCCGTGATATTTACCGTGGTAAGGTTGTGGATGGAGATCCCGATATTTCGGCGCAGTAACAAGCCATGTTCGCTAAACTAAAGCAGCGATATCGCGATTTTTCTTGGAACTTCCTGCGATTTAAAGGGCAAAGGTGTCTATTGGATAAAAGATCTGTGTCGGACCTAGCACGCGAGCCACGAACACATTTCGTCCACTCTTTCTGTCCCGCGGGAAAAATAGATAAGTGTCCATTTGTCCCAGATATTTATTTATTTATTGCATATGAGCCGAGATCTATTACAAATTTTTTTTTTTAAGTAGTGTCCGCCGCCTGTGTACTCGGACTATGTATATATATATATATATATATCAATTCAACACACTGATAATATATATACACTACTATTAAAAAAAAAAAAATAGATCTGGGATAATTATGCAATAAATGAATAAATATCTGGGACAAATGGATACGTCTCTATTTATTTATTTATACATCTACACTAATATTATAAAGAGGAAAGATTTGTACCTATTTTTGTATGTTTGTAATGAATAGGCTCCGAAACTACTGAACCGATTTGAAAAATTCTTTCACTGTTGGGAAGCTACACTATCCCCGGGTGACATAGGCTATATTATATTTTGTAGCGAGGCCGAAGGCCGAGCTTACACCCGTGCGAAGCCGGGGCGGTAGGCTAGTATATAATATTATAGTCTATGCAAAAACGAGTTGGCGGTCAATCGCAAGCCTAATAAAATTAAAAAAAGTCAACTTTTTTTTAATAGTAAATAATATGAAAATTTAATTTGCATATTATTTATTGTTATGGTATTTATTTGCATAGGCTATAATACATATATAATATAGCCTTTGCAAATAAATAGGCTATAGCCTATGTAAAAACGAGGTTGCGGTCAAGCGCAAGCCTAATATAAAAAAAAACACCCCGGGACATTGCGCATTATCAGTGCGCTGAATTGATAGCGGAGCGCATGCTAGGCCTGGGGCCTTCCAACTCACGCGGGCCGAATAGGTGCAGTTTGCAAAATCACGCGAACGCGAACCTTAATGCGCCGAGATACGGTTTGCGGTCGCTTGATTTTGAAAACTGCACCTATTCGAGCCCGCGTTTAGAGTTGGGTGTAAGACCCTTGTTGAAGATAAGGTGGAGTATTTAGAGACAATAATTTCAAAATAAATTTCTTGGCTCTTTTATCCACTAAAAAAAAACACTTTTTAAACCGACGCTTTGAAAGATCGTTTCGTTCTACCACCCAGAAAATTACCTACATTATAATTAGTATTTACAATTAATGCTAGATGGCGTGATACAACGTATGAAGATATATTTTTTCACAATTATTTCAAAACGATACCTAGATTATCATTTTTGTGCAGAATAATTCTACTACAAGCAAGATTTTCGATAAATTGTTGTTTGACAAAAGTTAAGGTGAAAGGTGCGCAGGAGATGCGCCATCATTGTAGAAAGGCATTACAGGTATACTATAACATGGCTATATGAGGCTTCGACTCACATAGTCACTCGGGAAGGTGATGAAGTGTTTTTGAACTAGAGTTTTTAACCGACTTCCAAATAGGAGGAGGTTCTTAATTCGACAATATTTTTTTGATTCCTCAGAATTTTTGACTGGGTGAACCAATTTTGATGATGATTTTTTTATTTGAAAGCTAGTGCTTCTAATTAGGTCCAGTTTTGATTAAGTCGGTTTTTTATGTTGATAATTATGTGTTATCATTAAACAAATGCGAAAAAAATTAGATTCATGTCTCACAGCGCCACCTACCAACGGTTGCAGAACTATGTTCCTCCAGCTGTCAGAAAATCTCCCATTGAAAGCTATTATAACACATGTGAAAAACCTTAAGTATGTCAAAAATATACCCAAGTCCTGCTCATAGTAAAAATAATCCTTTGTCAAATATTGCGGGCAATATTATTTTCTAATTATTAGTAGCTATTATGGTGCGTCTAAACGAGTGAACATTATGCAGAAATGTTTAAGTATAGTTGTGATAGCCTTGTGTCCTAATCTTTAACTTATTACAAATAACAGGCTTAGCGAAGGATACAATTAAATACATTACATATACTGAACAAATAATTTAAATTGGCAGCAATAACAATTACAGAAATGTTTTTTTTTTTTTGTTTAAATTAGAACGGCTGTCAAGGCATTTTTGTAAGAAATTTGTTGTAGCCACTTGCACCCATATAAACCCAGAGCAACTGTGTTAGCAACTGTGACGCGGAATTCGACGCGTTGAAATAAATAAGAATGTTCAATCACATATCTGTCACAATACCTGGTGACAGTTTCCTTCTCAATTCCGTTCTATTTGAAACGTTTGTTCACTGAAAAGAGAAGTCTTTTCAGTGAGACCAATGAGCGGTTTCGAAGTCATTAGTGCTTCTTCATTAGGGAATACGCGCGCTCCCGGAAGCGGTCCACGCATCGAACTACACCCCTGCAGTCACCTCCGCTCTGGATGGTGTTTTTCCGTTTAGCTCTCACATCGTGACTCTTAACACAACCAGGCCTGGCGCACTCCGCATTTTAGGTATGAAGCTACAAGTAGTCGTCTTGTCGGACTTGCCGTGCCCGCTGCCGCACGATAGACAGATAACGTGACAAGAGTTACGCGATAGACAGAGAGGCGACATCTAGGTTAATATAGCAGTAGGTAGTTAGCGCTCGCACGTCCTGAATTGGACTTTATTGTGTGGTAGTAAGAGTCGCTACTTATTTAAATGCTTTTGCGGAGTGAACCTTCTGTAGTACTTTATGTATTCTGTGACACAACGTGCTTATAAACCATTTTATCAGATGGCAGCCTGTTTATTTCAGCAATATTTGTAAAATCCTAGAGTTGTTACTGATAATAAAATTTTAAGGAAACAAATTCTCAAAATGTTGTTTAGTGATGTCCACAATATTGCTCCTGAAATATTGCAACTATGTTGCAATCGTTCGGAAATGTTGAAAACATTCGACAATACATTTTCGTCGTACAATTGCTCGTTTAGACGCGCCGTTACGGTGTTAAGAGTTTAACAAATCTTAATAATTATTGCTATTTTACAAGTATTATTATATAATGTGTTAATACATAATTATTGCATTATTAATTGTAAAAAATAATTGTTATTATAAATTCTTAATTGTAAAGCTTTGATAAATTTATTTGCGATTTAACCAACTTAGACGGAGACATAACCCTTATTAAAGTCAGGCATTAATAATTAGTGCCAAATTGGAAATCTTGACTAAAAACATATATAAAAATTACAGGGTTACGCAGGAAGGTTGTACTAAGTCGAAAAGAGGTCATTATAAACAACTTTTACAACGAGGCCGACCATGAAATCACAAAAAAAAACATGTTTCATGTGATTATAATGTTTGCTAGAAATTCTTGGTCATCGCTTGAATGTTGCCAACATAGCCCAAAATACGATTCGTCAATGTTGCAAACATTTTCAAACATTGGCGAATGTTACGTCGCCGCGTCTTAACACTACGTCAATATGTACAGGTTGATTTTCGTTTAACTGCAAATCCGAAGGGCAGGCATTGTACCATACGTTATAAACAACATTTAGTATGGGACCAAGCGACAAAATAAATCTTCCATTCATTATGTCAAGGGTCTTTGACCAGTGTGTGTTGCCAGTGATGTATGACATATGGTACTGAGACGTGATCCCTAACTGTTGGCCTTTTGGAAAAATTCACAGTCACACAGCGAGCAATGGAGAGAGCTATGCTCGGAGTTTTTTTGCGCGATAGAATCCGGAACGTGGATATTCGCGTATATATATTAAATAAATAAAAATATATGTAATTAATATTTTATTTCACGTCAGGCAAAATAAAACTTAATTAAATTAACTTCATTAACAAATATCTACCGAGTAAAATTTATCCCAAATTCCTTATTGTACTTGAAGTGACGTAGAAGCGAAGTTACACTAGAAATTCATAAGAAAAACAGTTTTGAAGATGGACTTCCCGCAAAGTAACACCTGATTCAATCAATTATGTAATATAATTATTTATAAAACACTGTTTCAAACTATCACGGTTATTCACTACAATTATATGATTATTTACGTGATATTTACCGTGGTAAGCTTGTGGAAGGAGCGTTGTTATTGGGAGATCCTTCCACAACCTTACCACGGTAAATATCCCGTAAATAATCATATAGCTGTAATTATTTATAGAGTTGAAATTTATTTAAGTTTCCGCTTTGTGTCAGTGCGTGTAGTGATGCTAAGTATCGATACAAACATCTTAGTTTTGCGATACTTATTTTCCAAACTTTTATGTATAACTATGAAAGAAATAAATTATAACAAGGTCTCTATTTACCTTCGTTAAAAGCAACTGAGGAAACATTTCGGAGGAAAAACCGTCAATTTGAGGTTAGTACAACATTAAAATACATTCGTAATCGTTCAATGTCCCTTATCGGAGTTTGCAGTTTTCCGAAAATCAACCTGTATAACAATAGCTATAGAAAAAAATCTATAATAAAATCTTCATGATGAAAGTTACCTACTGAAAACTTCCCTTGACGAGTGTTACCAACTTAGAGAAATTTAGCACTTTTAGCGCGTTTTTTGATATTTAGCCACATTGGCCCGTTTTTGTTGCAGCTATGTTATATAATATTGCAGCATCTGCAGTAGCGAGGTCGCGCGCCACCGCCTGTGACGGGCGGAGTCACGGGCGCGAAGTAGGCGTGTACTTTTATGTTGGGCAGGTGATTCTGTCGACAAAAACGGTATGATTGAGCTAACACTCTTGTTTTACCATTATATTAAATATCTGGGACATTTTTGCACACAGTCATCTGACCCCAAACTAAGCAAAGCTTGTAATATAGCCAACCATATAGCTACCAGAGACTGATATACCTACGTTTCATCAAATAGGTTCACTACGAACTGAGCCACTAGGGCAGTCTATGTATGGATATATTAACCTCCACACTGAACGACATCCTGCCATCTGCATCCACTGGATGCCCGCGACTCTCATAATGTCGTCGGTCCATCTAGTGGGAGGCCTACCTACGCTGCGTCTTCCGGTTCGCGGTCTCCACTCAAGAACCTTTCTTCCCCATCGGGGGAGGCCTATATTCAGCAGTGGACGTCTTCTGGCTGATGATGATGGATATATTTGTCTCTAGTCTAGGATTTCATCCAGAAGACCCAACCCATCCAACCATGAGGTAGTAAAAAAAAGGGTGAAACGTCTGTCCATCTGTCTGTCTGTCCATCCGTCCGTCTGTCTCTCCACCACCACCAGGCTGTATCTCATGAACCGTGATAGTTAGACAGTTGAAATTTTCACAGATGATGTATTTCTGTTGCTGCTATAACAGCAAATACTAAAAAATAGAATAAAATAAGGGAGGCTCCCATACAACAAACGTGGTTTTTTTGCTCGTTATTGATAACGGCAACAGGTAGACGCTTGAAATTCACAGAATATTTAGTTATATTATTCACTTTAAAAATGATTAATTAAATATAAATAATATTTAAGACTCTCATACAACAAACGTGATTTTTTTGCCGTTTTATAGATAATGGTACGGAATTCTTCGTACGCGAGTCCGACTCGCACTTGATCGGTTAATTTTTATGTATGTTCACCGATTTCTCCGCCAATTATGAATTGATTATGATGATTCCTTTTTTGTTTGGTAGGCCATACTTCAGAGGTGGTCCCATATAAACATCATCAAAATCGGTTTAGTAATTTGACTTTTTAAATCAAAATAACTGAAAAAATATGTTATCCAAGTAAACGAAATTGTGTATTTACTAATTTTGAAGTTTGTTTTTCAAATTGATAATTATTGTATTTAATTGTGTACCTAGTTGTAAGTTTTCCTCTAACAATAAAATAAAATATAAAACTTGCCCCATCTATAACTTAATTTCTTTCCATCCAATGGTTGCCTGGAAGAGATCGCTTTTAGCGATAAGGCCGCCACTTGTGGCACTAGCTCGTAAGTGGTATTATCTATTTGTTTATAATTTTTCTTTCTGGTGTACCCAGTAAAACATTTATATCTATTTATCTAAAATAAAATCCCACTTCTGAATTCTGTAATAGTATTAATGGGAAGTCGGATAGGTGATGATTTGTCAAAAATAACAGCCTTAGTGATAAATACAATTAAATGTAATAAACTTACTGAAGAAACTATTTAAATCAACATATATACATATAAAAGGCAATGTGTGTATGTCTATGGACTCCAAAACTGCTCGACCGATTTTGACGGGACTTTCTGGCAGAGAGCTGATTTTACAAGGAGTAAAATAGGCTACTTTTTATCATTATCATCATCATCATCATTTTCATCATAGCGCGGATGAAAACACGGGGCGCAGCTAGTTGATTAATAAAGTTTTAAAATTTATGAGCGTTTAAAGTTTTTGTTCGGATTAGGAAGGGATGGTACTGAGACGTGGTCCTTAACTGTTGGCCTTTTAGAAAAACTCAGAGTCACACAACGAGCAATGGAGAGAGCTATGCTCGGAGTTTCTTTGCGCGATATAATCCGGAACGTAGATATTCGCCAAAGAACCAGAGTCACCGCCATAGCTATTAAAATTTGCAAGTTGAAATGGCAATGGGCAGGCCACATCGCTCGAAGAACTGATGACCGATGGGGAGAAAGGTTTTTGAATGGAGACCACGAATTGGAAGACGCAGCGTAGGTAGGCCTCCCACTAGGGCAGGATGTCGTTCAGTTAATTGAATTTGAAGATTGGAGGTTAAAGGGGGAGGCCTATGTTCAGCAGTGGAAGTCTTCTGGCTGATGATGATGATGGCTCTTTTCCTTTCTCACAAGGTGAGTGTCAGTGGCAGATGGAGTTTTTTAAGTATTTTAATTTCATGCTAGACAGCGAGCGCACTATACTGAGCTATGACGTCACGCCTCAGGCGCTACATACAAATGCTATACTAACACGCGCTTTGCGAGAGAGGGATGGAGCGTCCCCTCTCTATCCCTACCTAAAACTTTAAACGCTCATATCTCAGAGATTCATCAGGCAATTCAATTTTTGTATGTGTATTTAGTTATATTCATCACTAAGCCTGTTATCCATACTTCCACACTAATATTATAAATGCGAAAGTAACTCTGTCTGTTTGCTACATAATCACGGCTAAACGGTAATTGCGAGGTAATAGTATGTATCATGAGGACGGACATAGGCTATTTTTTTCTGAAGAAATCGCTGACAAAACCGCGGGTACAGCTAGTTTGTAATAAATTAAACATTAGGACACATGCCTATTAGGCCACATGATTCTGTAATAGTATAAATTGGTACGTACCCTGAGTTTCCTGATCGCGTTTCTTGATACCATTTGGCAGTCGTACAGCTCGATCAGCTGTAGATTGTGACATGATGTTAGGTGTTCGAGCGCACCGTCGGTCACTAGCGGGCAATTATCCAGCCCTAGAATAAATAACGTATAAGTAAATGACGGCAAAAGATCATGAGGCCGCAGCCCAATACGTTGGTCCGATCAGATTCGCACCACTCTCGACACCTCAGTCTACGGCGCACTCCATGCTGCTGAGGATAGAAGACGATGGAAAGATATCATCAGAGAGAGATTGATGGAAGGTGGTGTGGTCACGACCCTCAGACATGGGGAATACAATTTAAGGAGGAGAATAAATAAATGTTATTACAAAAGCATCAACACGAACACAGAGTTTTTTGTAGTGGTAGGACTCTTGCAGAGTTCGCTTGGGGAAGTACCACACCTTTGCCAGTTATTCAACCGCCAAGCAGTAGTGTGCAAACACTACTGTGTTCCAGATTGAAGGGCAATGTTTCCAGCGAAATTACAGGGCACACAGAGATTTGACATCTTATATCTCGGGGTGACGAGCGCAGTGCATTGCCATCCAGGGTTTTGAACTGTTGAAGTTCATAATTCTGAGTGGCGTTGAGCTGTTATGGACAAGCGTGAAGAGCCATCAGGCGAGCGACTTCGCTCGTCTCGTCACTCAGTATCATAAAAAAAATATGCTTTTATTAGCTTGGTATGTATCTATGTATGTAACGGAATCTTTGAACGTGATTTTAACCCCTTTTAAAACATCGGATTGATTTGAAACTTTGCACACTTATCAAGGACCGATGACAATGCAATAATTTGAATAGTTTCTGCAATTTTTTTCGTAAAATGTTTAGTGTATAATTTGTTTTAGATAGTAGGATGTGTTGTAAAGTTACCTAGTACAGTGAGATGCTCGGCGGCGCACGGGGACAACGAAAGTTGTTTGATGCCGTAATCCGTTATCAACTCGCAGTGTGATAACGTCTGCAACATATAAGGAACTCTGTTAAGGCAGGCCTGGCGCACTCCACACTTTAGGTATGAAGCTACGAGTAGTCGTCTTGTCGGACTTGCCGTGCCCGCTGCCGCGCGATAGACAGAGATAACGCGACAAGAGTTACGCGATAGACAGAGAGGCAACTTGTAGGTTAAGACAGCAGTAGGTAGTTAGCGCTCGCACGTCCTGAATTGGACTTTATTGTGTAGTAGTAAGAGTCGTTACCTAAATGCTTTTGCGGAGTGAACCTTCTGCACTTGTACTTTATGTATTCTGTGGTTAAGGCGAGGTTTTACCACTTTTAAGCAACGGTTGTCAGTGGCGAATTTGCAGTCTTGGCCGCCCAGACCATTTTTTTTAAACATTATTGCACTCATGGTCATCTGACCCTAAACTAAACAAAGCTTGTAATATGGCTGCCAGAGACTGATATACATACATATATACTTTTAAAAACATACTGAAATAGATATTAACACCCAGCCATAGAACAAACACAAATGTTTGTCCTAGGTGGGAATCGAACCCACGCACCCAAGCGCAGAAGGCAGGTTCACTACCAACTAAATTAACGGGGCTGTCGATATAGTAAGTACCAGCCGCCACTTTCGCAAACATCATGATCGTTTACAATAATTACCCGGCCTACAAGGACAAAAAACTGTTAGAAATTTGAATTTCCCGCCAAACAAGGAACGTACCACCCTAATATTGTGTTGTAATAGAGTCGCATTTAGTGGAGCAAACCATGGCGCTCGATATGACACCATTTTTATAATGATAAGCTAACCATGGAAGTAGATAAAAGAAAATTAGCATAACCAAAATTGCTGAACACTAACTCGCCTTAACCACATAAAACTGGCACTTGGGGAACATTCAAGTATTACGTAAACAGAGTTTAAGGCTTCGACCAAAATAAAATGAATGGACGGGCCCAGTAGAAGAGCATTTTTGAAGATTACAAAATGAGCGCCAGCTCTCATTTTGTTTCAGTCGGTCTCTAGCCGTAGGAAGTGAAACACGAGTCTATTGTTACGCGATAACGAAACATCTGACAAAATTATGAATTCGTATGCTTTACCGAAGTGTAAATACACAAATAAAACCGATATCTATTTTTTGTAACAAATATACTGTACATTTTTATAATTAGGTGTTGAAGTATATGTCCTACGGTTTTGACTCGTTTTTACTGATCAAGTTCAATGGTTAGGGCCCGTCCATTCTTTTATTTTGGTCGAAGGTTTAAGGGCCTTACTTACAAACGTTACTCAAGTTGACATACGCTTAAATATGCTTTGTCTCGTTTTCTCGTGACGATTGCCGACAGCGAGAATGTAAAGAGAGCAATTTTAAGCATAGATCAACTTAAGTAACGTTTTTAAGTAAGGCCCTCGGTCATTTTTAAAGTAAGGGCGCGTTCAAGTATTACGTAACGAATTTGGGGGGGGGAGGGGGGGTCTTGTAAAACGTTACGATTCGTTACAGGGGCGGGAGGGGGTGTTTGAACTACGCGTTACGTAACATTGTATTTTTTTTATAACTCTTCAGAACGGTCGCGTAAAGAGATTTCCTCGCGCATTTTTTATATAACAAAGGTATTTTAGCGACTTTCCTATACTTGACGCCGCATAATCGTGACTTTTAGGTAAAAATGGTCACTTGGTGGTTACGTAACGTTTTACTAGGGGGAGGGGTATAGAAAAACGTTACGGCGCGTTACATGGGGGGGGGGGGTGTCCAAAATCTCCAAAAATTGCGTTACGTAATACTTGAACGCTCCCTAAGCAAAGCAAAGACGATTTTGATTTCGATGGCGTTTTGGCTTCGGTAGCGTTTCCCTTACAGCCAGTGTATACGCGTCGACCGGGGACCCTCTTTGTTTTGTCGTCCGTTAAAAGTACTCACCAGTTTTTCTAATCTGGGACATCCCATGGCCAGATGTACAAGTGTCGTATCAGTTATAAGCACACACTCTTCGAGATCCATTCGTTCCAAAAGTCTGCAACTCTGTTGAAAAAATTATACAGGTCAAATTTAAGTTTAATGTCTAGCAGTGGACGTCCTAAAAAGTAAAGTTAAGTTTATTTAAAAAGGTTTACATGTTCACGTAGAGAATGCCAAGAGTTATTTAAACTATAATGCGTAAGTACATTGTATTGCCAGTGGACCCCAAACTCGGCTAGGCCGGTCTCTTGGTGGCCCTGGGAAGATTTTACAAAAGGATAGATCGCGCGCGCTTAGTAGTTTCTACTACTTAGGACTAGTAAAATGATGATGATGACATTTTAGCTGAGTTTTTTATACCACGACTAAGTCAGAATCCGTCAGTACTTATTGCGTCAGTGAATTGAGTTATGTGTCAGTTAGTGGCAGGTGACGCGTCTGTAAGTTGACTGATGTCTCATTCAGTACCCAGTGACGCGTTAGTCAGTAGCCAGTTACGCGACAGTCAGTAGACAGTTACGCGTCAGTCAGTGTCACTCACCCTGTAATACCTAGCGACGCGTCAGTAAGGACAGTGATGCGTCAGTCAGCACCCAGTGACGCGTCAGTCAGTAGCCAGTTACGCGTCAGTCAGTGTCACACACCCTGTAATACCTAGCGACGCGTCAGTAAGGAGAGTGATGCGTCAGTCAGTACCCAGTTCCGCGTCAGTCAGTAGCCAGTTACACGTCAGTCAGTGTCACATACCCTGTAATACCCAGCGACGCGTCAGTAAGGAGAGTGATGCATCAGTCAGCACCCAATGACGCGCCAGTCAGTAGCCAGTGACGCGTCAGTCAGTAGCTAGTTACGCGTCAGTCAGTGTCTCTCACCCTGTAGTACCCAGCGACGCGTCAGTAAGGAGAGTGACGCGTCAATCAGTTTCACTCACCCTAGCTAGCGCCTGGAAGCCAGCGTCGGTTAGCGCGCCGCACTGTGCGAGTTGCAGCGTCTGTAGCTCACCACAGCTAGCGGCTAGCGCGTTCAGCGACACGTCAGTGAGCCTTGTGCAGCCCGACAGGCACAGACGACGCATGTTCGGGCCCAACTTCGTGATCGAATCGTCAGTCAAAGCCTGGACAAAAAAAACATTATTTTTCTCAAACAGTGTATTTACTGGGCCTATTTATTGAAGAACGCGCTTCCACCAAAATTTTAATTTAGGGCTTGACTATTAATGAATAACAGCAGTCTCACTCCTGTTTTAGTTAGTGAATCAAGCCCTGTAGTAGAAAATGTATGTATGCATGTAAAATATGTATGTAGTGTGTATATTATTAAAATATAACCCCACTAATCACACTAATATCATATATGTGAAAGTTTGGATGGATAGATGGATGGACGTTTGTTACTCAATCACGCAGAAACGGCTGGATGGATTTGGATGAAATTTGGAATACATATTGCTTATGTCCTGGATTAACACATAGGCTACTTTTCATCATCATCATCATCGATTTTCATCACCACGCGGGTGAAACCACGGAGCGCAGCTAGATCATAATGTAAAAGTTTGGATGGATGGATGTTTGTTACTCAATCACGCAGAAAATGCTGGATGGATTTGGATGAAACTTGGAATATACATTGCTTATGTCCTGGATTAACACATAGGCTACTTTTCATCATCATCATCATCACCGATTTTCATCACCACGCGGGTGAAACCGCGGGGCGCAGCTAGTTTTTATATACATTGTTGTAGTAGAGTGTACCTACTGGAGAAGTTTGACATGTAACTATGGAATTATTAATAACTAGCTGGACCCGCGACTTTTTCGAAAAAAAGAGCCTATGTCCGTCCTCGTGATACACAATATTACCTCGCAAAATTTTATCGAGATCAGTTAAGCCGTTTAGCCGTGATTATGTTGCAAACAGACAGAGTTTCGAGACTTTCGCATTTATAATATTAGTGTGACCATTTCTTCAGAAAAAAATTGCTTTTGTCCGTCCTCATGATCAGTGCCGTAATTAACCTTTTATGCGCCCGGTGCGAGCTTCTATAACTGCGCCCTTGAAAACAAAACTTGGTCCTGGTGTGGTCATTTCTGCGCCCTGTGCCTGGGCACCGCTGGCACAGCCCTAATTACGGCACTGCTCATAATACACAATATTACCTCGCAAAATTTTATCGGGATCGGTTAAGCCGTTTAGCCATGATTATGTAGCAAACAGACAGAGTTACTTGCGCATTTATAATATTAGTGTGATGTATTGTATACATAATTTTTTTTTTACACCCGGTCATCTGACCCCAAACTAAGCAAAGCTTGTAATATGGCAGCCAGAGACTATATATACATACATATATATTTTTAAATACATACTTAAATAGATATTAACACCCAGACATAGAACAAACACAAATGTTCATCACACTGTTGTTTGATTGTTATTTTGATTTGAATTCTGATTTTTAATTAGGATTTAGATTTTAACTTTAATTTGATTTTTAATTTTAATTTACCTACTACTATTAATTTAACCCTTCTAAACGCGCGTGCTAAATCATATATAGGCAAATCCACATCACGGGCCACCAAGATACCGGCCTAGCCGAGTTTGGTGCCCGCTGTTAAGTCAATTAAACGTATGTTAAGACAATTAATGTTTACCTCCGCAGATGGGATAATGTAGAAACGTTTCAGAAATAAATATTTACTATACTTTACAAATGTTTGTCCTAGATGGGAATCGAACCCACGCCCCCAAGGGCAGAAAGTAGGTTCACTACCAACTGAGCCACCGGGGCAGTCAGTATTGTAGGGATGGTAGGAAGTTGTTTATGGCAATGTGCTTACGTCACATCCTTGCACGTTGAGTACTTCCAGGTCTGGGCAGTACGTAGCTAAGCAGGACACTGCTCGGTCATTCACGTTTTTACAACCTGAAATGCAACAGCACATACATTACTATTTGTTTCAGGAAATCATACAGCTAGGTATAAAGCTTAGCAAAGCAGGCCCGGATCTAGCGGGGGGGGGGGGGGGGGCAAATACGTGCACGTGAATGTAATAACCTCTTTTCGGCCTTAGTACAGTCTAACTGCGTAACCCTGTGGAATAGTACAATGTCATCACCAAGCAAGTTTATAGCATAAAGACATATCTTAAGGGAGCGTTCCGAATCACGTTAATGGAAATACCCCAAAAAAAATATTCCAGCTGCACTGTTCTCAGAAAATATAAATAAATGGAAGTGTTATATCTACTGTTTCCCCTTTAGCACTTTACACTCCCCCTCGGTTGTCCATTCGTATACATTTTGATCACATCGTTTGCAGTTGTGTGCGTCAATATTGAGGTGTGCGTTTGTAGAACTAGTAAGAATATGTCAATGTGTGCAATTTTTTTTTTCTTAGATTTGTTTTTTATTGTAAAATAGGCTTGCGCTTGGCCGCCAACTCGCCTGATATTAAGCGACGATGCGGCCTACGATGGATCACGCTTGCCTAGAAGAAACCGATTCACTTTTGACTTGAAAACACCCAGATTGTAACTATCGGGGAACACCCATTCAGGCAGCGCATTCCACATACTAGCAGTTCGCACAATAAAAGTGGAATCAAAGCGCTTCGTACGGGTTTTCGGAATTTCAACCATAAAGCGATGTCGATTTTTCGTGCCTAAAAAGAGCGTCGTGATTCGGAACGCACTCTACCCTTACCTCTGCAGATAAAGCTCTTCAGTTTAGGACATCCCCGGGCCAAAGCTTCCACTCCGTTTTCAGTTATGGACTGACACCATGACAAATTCACATGCGTAAGTTGCTGGAACATGAAAAAAGGTTTTTATTGAAAAATATCTTCATATCACATCTATTCCCGAACAAACCCGACTTTGTTTTATATATAAGAAGAATAAGATTTATTTTATTGCCAAAAACAATGAACACATAAGGTCAAACAATGTTTGGCAATAGGGGTGTTCAGCGCTGTGCTGCGAGGTCCCGAAGGATACATAGATACTAGCTGCGCCCCGCGGTTTCACCCGCGTGTTGATGAATATCGGTGATGATGATGAAAAGTAGCCTATGTGTTAATCCAGGACATAAGCAATGTATATTCCAAATTTCATCCAAATCCATCCAGCCGGTTCTGCGTGATTGAGTAACTAACATCCATCCATACATCCATCCAAACTTTCACATATATGATATTAGTGTGATTAAAACTTACGGGGCATCCGTCCGCCAGCGCCTTTAGTGAAATATCACTGATGCTGGGACAGGAGTCGAGGTTAATCCTCTGCAGTTTGCCACACCGCCGCCCGAGCGCCTGGCAACTCTGGTCGGTGATCTTCTTACATTTGTTCAGATTTAGGTCTTCGATGTTCGGGCAGGACTGTCAACAAAATCATTGTTATAGCACAGAATAAATATAAGTACGAGTACAGAAGATTCACTCCGCAAAATAAATTAAATAGCAACTCTTGCTACTACACAATAAAGTGCAATTCAGGACGTGCGAGCGCTAACTACCTACTGCTATATTAACCTACAAGTTGCCTCCCTGTCTATCGCGTAACTCTTGTCACGTTATCTCTGTCTATCGCGGCAGTGGGCACGGCAAGTCCGACAAGACGACTACTCGTAGCTTCATACCTAAAGCGCGGAGTGCGCCAGGCCTGACTATAGTTTAAAGGCTGGGTCAAAACGGATGAGTGTGCGTTGCGTACGATGTCACGCTGGTAAAAAAAGAATCATCTAAATCGGTTCACCCAGTCGAAAGTTCTGAAGTACAAACACCACTCGAATTGAGTACCTCCTCCTTCTTGGAAGTCGGTTAAAATATGTTACCTGAGCCAAAGTCTTCATAGATCCATCTCCGATGCTCTCACAGCCTCTGAGTGACAGCTGCCGGAGGAAACCGCCACATCTGTGTGATATGTTCTCTATCACCGGACCCTGCGGGAAACAAAATGTTGTGAACCATCTTACAGGTAACGAAACACTGTTAAAAAAAATATATATTTTAAACACTGTTTAAAAATTATAAACCTGTTTAAAAAAATATATTAAACTGTAAAAAAAAAAAAAAATGGTGTTTAAAATTTATTTAAAAATTATTAAAATAATTTTGAACAGTTTTCACTTGATATTTTCGTGGAAATCTACACTAATATTATAAAGAGGAAAGATTTGTACCTATTTTTGTATGTTTGTAATGAATAGGCTCCGAAACTACTGAACCGATTTGAAAAATTCTTTCACTGTTGGGAAGCTACACTATCCCCGGGTGACATAGGCTATATTATATTTTGTAGCGAGGCCGAAGGCCGAGCTTACACTCGTGCGAAGCCGGGGCGGACGGCTAGTATCATATATAATACAACGCCGCGTGCTACGATGCCCTATCGAACAAGCGACGTTGAACACTATGCAAGCGACATAACGTCTAAATTGAAATAAATGTGGCAGCCTTATCTATATAATTGATGTCTAGGTATGTATAACGACGGACGTTTTTTGACTCTTCACTTTGATTGTGATTATAGGTATTGAACAAATTATTGCATTGTCATCGGTATTTGATAAGTGTTCAAAGTTTCAAATCAATCCGTCGTTTTTAACGGGGTGAAAATCATGTTTAAACATTCCATGATACATACCAAGCTATCCCCAAGCCGTCTGCCAAGCGTGGGGTTATGGCAACACCCCTCTCTATGAGGGAGGCCTTGTCCAACAGCGGACATTAATAGGCTGATGATGTATACCAAGCTAATAAAAGTGTGTTAAAATATTACCTCAACATCTCTTTGAAACTCGAAGAGGTCAATTCTCTGCCAGTTCGATCCATCCAGTGCCAGAATATTCCATAATTTTGACACCTGTAAAAACATATTTAATATTCTATACTTATATCTATATAGATATATAAAAGAAAGTCGTGTTAGTTACACTATTTATGACTCGAGAACGGCTGAACCGATTTGGCTGAAAATTGGTGGGGAGGTGGCTTAGTACCAGGAGACGGACATAGGATACTATTTTGTAGCGAGGCCGAAGGCCGAGCTTACACCCGTGCGAAGCCGGGGCGGTCGACTAGTGTATATATAAATGGCTAAGAGCGTATCGAGACACGCATATGGTAGAGTTCCGTAACCAAAGCCACATAATCATAGTCATAGTTCAAAAATGATCAAAATTATAGTTGAACAGCTGATTTTTGTTCACGATTTCAGGTTTGTTCTCGTAGTAAAAGTTGTACATAATGAGTACAATTACCTCCTTTCGGCATAGTACAGTATATATGCATAACCCTGTATTCAGCAGTGGGTGGAAAAAAGTTCATGATGATAATGAGTTAAATAGGCTCATCAACAACGAATCCCTGGTTCAGACTAAGCTCCTTAGTCTTGAGCATTGGCGCAAAGTTGCTAGTCTATCAGTTTTTTAGGGTTCCGTACCCAAAGGGTAAAACGGGACCCCATTACCAAGGCTCCGCTGTCCGTCTGTCACAAGGCTGTATCTCATGAACCGTGATAGTTAGACAGTTGTAATTTTCACAGATGATGTATTTCTGTTGCCGCTATAACAACAAATACTAAAAAACAGAATAATATAAATATTTATGGGGGCTTCCATACAAAATAACGTGATTTCTAACATTTGAGTACCTTGATTTTGCTACTCACCACTAGATGTCTCCTAATGTGTTCGAGGCATTAGGAGACATTGTATTATTGCCGCTACTCACTCATAGATATCGTGGCAATACAAAATTTTTATAAATAGATACTATTTTGCTTATTATAGATAATGGCACGGAACCCTTCGTGCGCGAGTCCGACTCGCACTTGGCCGGTTTTTTTATCGGATACATTTCGTAGACTTGGTAGAGTGTGCATCGGATCTACATGATCTAATTCCCTCCTCCCCATTTTTCTATCGGACTGCCAGAACGGGCACGAAAAATCGACACCACTTTATGGTTGATGTTCCGAAAATCCGTTCGAAGCGCTTTGATTGCACTTTTATTGTCCGTACTGCTAGTCTGTGGAATGCTCGCTGAATGGGTGTTTCATGATGGTGACAATCTAGGTGTGTTTAAATCACGAGTGAATCAGTTTCTTCTAGGCAAGGGTGCTCCATCGTAGACTGCATCATCGCTTAACATCAGGCGTGTAGGCCGTCTAACGCAAGCTTATTCATCATATTATGTTTTTTTTAAATATAGAATAGATCTACGTTTGGTCACCAACTCGCCTGATGTTAAGCGACGGTCATCATCATCATCAGCCAGAAGACGTCCACTGCTGAACATAGGCCTCCCCCTTTAACATCAACACTAAACATCCTGCCATCTGCATCCACTGGATGCAGATCCCGCGACTCTCACAATGTCGTCGGTCCATCTAGTGGGAGGCCTACATACGCTGCGTCTTCCGGTTCGTGGTCTCCACTCAAGAACCTTTCTTCTCCATCGGTTGGCACTTCAACCTGCTTAATAGTTAATTAAAAAAAA
This sequence comes from Agriopis leucophaearia, assembly GCA_949125355.1. Taxonomy (NCBI): domain Eukaryota; kingdom Metazoa; phylum Arthropoda; class Insecta; order Lepidoptera; family Geometridae; genus Agriopis; species Agriopis leucophaearia. The sequence continues at coordinate 4,909,814 of OX421289.1, forward strand.
TCAAAACAGATATTCACCTGTGCACATCTGCATAGTGAGACGACATCGAGATATGACAGTATCCGAAGGAGCAGTTCCTTCGGCAGCTTACGGTTGATGTGATTCTCATCCTCACTAGAGAACCTTGCGATCTGAAACACAATTCAGCAAACTAATTGTTGTATCTACATGTAGTATCATGTAAATAGTTTTAACATAAGTTTAAAACCTCTTTTGTTATTTAATCTGTTTTGATGCCATTTTTAGATCATCTTCAGCATCATCATTTCGGCCATAGGACGTCCACTGCTGGACATTGGCCTCCCTCATCAATTTCCAAAAGAACCGGTTGGAAGCGGCCTGCATCCATCGTTTTCTTGCCGTCTCTTTTAGGTCGTCTGTCCATCTTGACGTGCTACGCTGCGTTGACCAGTCCGTGGTCTCCACTCGAGAACCTTTCAGTCCCATAGGCCATCTGTTCTGGGTGCTATGTGCCCTGCCTTTCAACTTCAACTTGCTAATCCGGTTGGCTATGTCAGTAACTTTTGTTCGTCTACGGAACCATTTTTTGTGTCATTAATAGTTGGTAATACAATACCTCTTTATTAAAAACCACAAAAACAAGGATAACATTATAAATAACAGTAATTATGCTTGTCTTGCAAAATGCATTGGATTCAATCACGAAAGAGGTTGTAAGGCCTATGTTTTTATAACATCCTTGATCTACACGTTTATCCATCTTAGAAGGTTAAGGAACCTTCTTTAAATTTAAACTGATTATCTGAATGATAGTTGACAGTTTCAAATTTTTATAATGGCTATGTCAATAACATTCTCTTTACTTTGGACCTCCTTGCTTGAGGCTATGTGACGATCCTCATATAACGTTTCGGGTAACGAAGAAAATAATCATTGATTTTTTAATTTCTTTTATGTAATAATAAAGAATTAAAATAAATGATATAACATGGCCTGTTTTAATCTGGTAATTTCTAAAGATAGAGATGAAAACCGCATTTAAATCCGTCCAGTGGTTTAGATGTGCGCGGACAAACAAACAAACAGACAAAAATTCTAAAAACTGTCCTATCGTGTTCAGCTGCTTATTTTAAGACGCCCTGTGTGTTTTTTTTTGTTATCTCGCAATTACAGATTTTTTTATCTCTACGTTTTTATTATATGTATAGATATACCGAACCGTGATAGACAGTTGAATTTGTTTAGCATGTGCGATGTAATACCAGCAATTCTAGAACGCTAAACCCAAAACAAAAATCATCTTTTAAAAATTAATCAACTTGCTAAAATGTCCAGACTTTTATTGATATATCCGGCTTTGTCAGGACTTTTCAAATGTTGATATGGTAACCCTAGGTAGCTTATCAAAGGCTACTTTTTATCCTGGAAAAATGAATGTTAAGCATACATGCAACAGCTAGTCCCATACAAGTTGGTAATGATTTAAATTTTTGTGTAAAAATAGGTCACTAAAACAAAGTTATGACGCCTGTCCAGTATTGCACAAAAGTTTAGCCAAAGAATCCAGATTATTCCGCATAAGACCTAATGAAATAATATAACACTCATAACGGGACATTGCGCGGCGAGCGCCAGAGGTATAAAGTAATATACCGGGAAAGAGGTCATTTACACCAATGAACAAAGACGATTCGCGTCCGGTCCGCACTACCGCAAATCCGCATTCAAATATCGAAAATACATAACACAAAAATGCGTAATACACAAGTCTGCACGATTCGATCGCGTTTAAATTTTAAAAGTAAAAATAGAACTTTGTTTACGGCAACGCTAGGCAATGAGTGTTCTGTTCATGTTATCTTAAATAACTTCGCACTTGTATGATTTAGCCATAGAAACTAACGTGGGTTGAAGAACAAAGAAAAGGGCCTGTTAGCACATTATGTCAGCTGTTTCTATCAAAATGAAAACACAAACAAAGTCTCTGCAATCGATTTCTTACCTCAAACTTACTTCGCCCCGAGTGGGTCATACTCGGATATGGTGTTATTTTAGCCACAGTGCCTGTTTTCACTTGCTTACCGGTCACTAAATTATTTTCAGGCGAAGCGGAACAAAATATTGTAAAAAGAAAATTAATTTTATTTATTTTCAAAGCGATATAAGTAAACGTCGTACAAACAAATACAAACGTCTTTCTTTCGTTTCGTTATTTCTATTTTCCTCTTCTCTTTGAGATTTTTTTTCCTCTTGATGGGATTTTGGCGTCGCACTTCTTGTGCATTTGCTAGTGTCAAGTATGTATAGAAATATTTAACTTAAGTCACTTAAGTAGAACAGATGAAAGTTCAATACTGAGCATCGCGTCCTACACACTTTTATTATATTTATTTATTTATTTTGACCCTGTAAACTAAACTCCATGTAGGGAATGAAATATTATGAGGTGAATAGGAATACCTATATATTATGTTACATGTGATGTTTTCAAAACTCCACAGAAGCCTCTACCGCTAGTCTCTACCACATTAATAGGGCACAAATTGGACTTTATCCTAGGATATTTTTACCTTACTGTTTAGAGCTAGGGCCGGATTAACTCTATCGGGGCCCCTAGGCAATGCATCTCTCGAGCCCCTTTTAAGTAAGTTTCGATAGAATACTTCCATATTCAACCAAATACCGTTAGATGGCGCTTTTTACAGTAAGTAAAATATTTTCTCTAGCTACATTACCAGATGTAAATAATGGGGAATGTCAGGAATGAAACGATGACCCAACTTTGACCATCCCGAACCCATAGGTCCCCTTTTAGTAGACTCTTACTACCGGCAGGGGGTACCGATGCCGTATTCTATTGCCCCGGCACCAGGGCTACTAAACAGGGTGCTCCATGTTGTACTCCGAGTGGGTTGCCAGCGCAAGCTCTTGCAATTGGCCACAAGTCAATTAAACGTTTTTCAGTTTCAAAGTATCTTTATTTCTTATTAATAAGTAAGTAAACAAAGAGTGTGTAAAACTAGGGCATATAGTTTTGATTTGTTTGAAAGCAAGTGCTTTTATTAAGTAAAGATAATTATCAATATAAAAAACAGACATAAAAATGTCAGGACTGGATCAAATTCAAATGGAACCACACAGGAAGCATCAGCTTACAAATAAAAAAAGAATCATCAAAATCGGTTCACCCAGTCGCAAGTTAGCAAAAAAAACCCCAGTTGAGTTTAGAACCTCCTCCTTTTTGGAAGTCGGTTAGAATTGAAAACAAAAAGTTTTCGAAAACTATCAAAACTTAAATAAATATCTAGGACATTATTGCACACAATGGTCATCTGACCCCAAACTACATACACATTTATTTTTAAATACATACTTAGATAGATACTAACACCCAGAAATAGAACAAACACAAATGTTTATCACACAAATATTTGTCCTAGGTGGGAATCGCACCCACGCCCCCAAGCACAGAAGGCAGGTACACTACCAACTGAGCTAAACGTGTAAAAGCAATAGCTCTGGCGTGGTGCGGCCTTAAATCAACGTGTATGATTTAATTAAACGTAGGTACTAATTAACTTACTACTACTAACGTTTTATTATGGAAACTGACGAGGTTTTCACACATTTTATTTATATTACTAGGAAATTACTCACGTAAGATTAGGCCGGATTGAGTGCAAAGCGAGACGCAGCCGCGCGCGCGCATTCACCTTGATAAAGACCGCCGTATGCGGTTGAAACTATAGTCGGAGTATCCGGCCTAATCTTACGTGAGTAATTCCCGTGTAATATAAATAAAATACTACTAACGTACTAATTTAATGTTAAACTTTGTTATGTCCTCCTGATTTCTTCAAAAACGGATCAGCCATAGGATTATCAACCTTTTCGAATGGGTAGTATTTATGTTCCTGCCAAAATGAAGGCAATATAAGTCTGGAATTGGCATTGAAACCGTTAATTTGTTGTATTTCTTCTTCAGTCAGTTTGAAGTCGAAGATGTTGATGTTTTCTTGGATCCTCTTCGGGTTTACTGACTTTGGTAATGGCACCACGTTCCTGTCGACCTGTGAAGTAATAATAGGTAAAAAGATCTTTATTAATATCACCAGAAACATGACGTCTCACTTAAGCGATATTTTAATTAACATTTGGTTATAGTAAAAATAAGTGGCCAGGGGCCCTTACCCCCAGCTTCACTTTTGCGAGCCAACTTTTAGTAGGTACCTGATAGGTACCTAAAATTAACCAACTCATTTAAGCTGCATTGTTTAAAAGCGTCTAACTTGAATGAACGAAAATCCGTTCTACTATGCGTGTGTGCGTGAAAATAGCAAAGCTTGGCGGCTATCAAATAACTACCGCTTATCGTAGTTGATGGTACCGTTTAGACAAATAACACCTATATATGCGGGTCAACTTTTCGAGCTAGGGGTAAGGCCCCAGTAGGTGTTTTATGATGCTGGAGAAAGACATGATAATTAACTTGTGTGAAAGTAGGTAAGTACCTAATAATAAAAATACATAATTATGCTACCCATATTAGTCAAATAAATAAGCTCGCAGCTTCTTTTTAAATAATCTGTGTCGATTTTGCATCCTTAAGACTCTGGGAGTTTGTTATAGCATTGCGCTCCGTTAAAAAGTATGATTTACTGACCATAGCCAGTCTTGGGGCCTTACCCCTAGCTTCACTTTTGCGAGCCAACTTTTAGTAGGTACCTGATAGGTACCTAAAATTAACCAACTCATGTAAGCTGCATCGTTTAAAAGCGTCTAACCTGAATGAACGAAAATCCGTTTTACTATGCGTGTGTGCGTGAAAATAACAAAGCTTGGCGGCTATCAAATAACTACCGCTTATCGTAGTTGATGGTACCGTTTAGACAAATAACACCTATGCGGGTCAACTTTTCGAACTAGGGGTAAGGCCCCTGGATTTTGGTAAGATAAGATCGTTAGCAGTTCTGAGTTTAATTTTTTGTTTAGATTATTCGCCTTTTTTTAATAAAAGTTAATTGTATAATCACACTAATATCATATAATATGTGATAGTTTGGATGGATGGATGTTTGTTACTCAATCACGCAGAAACAGCTGGATGGATTTGGGTGAAATTTGGAATAAACATTGCTTATGTCCTGGATTAACACATGGGCTACTTTTTTCATCATCATCATCACCGATTTTCATTACCACGCGGGTGAAACCACGGGGCGCAGCTAGTATTTATATAATACTTACCGCCCATCTCAGCACGACTTGCGGTACAGTCTTGCCATATTTCTGAGCGATGGCAACCAGTACTGGATTGTCCATCTTGGGTCCGGGGAAGGAGGATCCAAACCTGGTCACCAGCGAGCCTAGTGGACTGTAACCCATCACTGCGATGTCGTGATCGCGGCAGAAGGCTATGAGATCACTCTGTATGATGTTTGGATGGACCTGGAATGAAAAAATTTAAGAAAATCAAAATAAAAAACGTTATTGCTTCAATAAACTTATATCTTAAACTAGCTGCGCTCCGCGGTTTCACCCACGTGGTGATGAAATTCGATGATGATGATGATGAAAAGTAGCCTATGCGTTAATCTAGGACATAAGAAATGTATATTCCAAATTTCATCCAAATCCATCCAGCCGTTTTTGCGTTATTGAGTAACAAACATCCATCCATCCATACCACCCAAACTTTCACATATATGATATTAGTCTGATAATACAATCAGGGGCCTTACGCCCACCTGTTATAAGCGATTCAGTTTAGGTGATTGCGAAAAGTTGCGCGACCCCAAACAGTATCTCGGCGCGTTAAGATTCGTGTTCGCGTAATTTTGCAAACTGCGCGTATTCGAGCCCGCGGTTAGAGTTAGGCGTAAGGCCCCAGGACTATGCAATCAACAGTTGATGAAGAAATCGGTGAACATACATCAATAACTGTTTCAAAAAGGGAGAAGACGCGTGACATTCAAACATTGTACCCATTAAATATGACTCGGTTCAAACAAAATGTTGACAAGCACTTCACGTGCTATCACAAACGCCAGTTGTGACTGAAGTCGATTAGGCCCTTGGGCCTTATTTTTGCGGTCCACGTCAAGGAGTTCGCAGTGGCGTAGCTATCGGAGGGCTAGGCGGTGCCGTGCACCGGGGCCCCCAAGTTCACGGGGCCCCTGGGCCCTGATCAGCAAACCTCAAACTGAACTTGCAAAATTTTTGCCCTTCATACACATACATGTAGTAAGTAGCTTTGAGCACAATAAAGAGCTGATGATAAAGTAGCTTTGTACCTTTAAATTACCTATTTATATTTTTACTTGATAAATCCTAACACAGTTTAGGTAGGGCCCCATTTTTTTGCACCAGGGCCTTTGGTTACCTAGCTACACCACTGGGAGTTCATCCCGTATCTGCCCACTATTTTCTTACATCAATGATATACATAAAAAAAATATACAGTGGAACATAGAACCGTCCTCTTTTTTTCGTCGGTTAATGGTTGATTTCATTAGGTTTACCTCTATCTGAAGAGCTGCTGGCCTCAGAGTCCCTTCCTCCAAAACCCTTAAAAGTTGTTCAGCATTAAAATTGGAGACTCCTATAGACTTGGCTAAGCCTAGTTTCTGGACATCTTCCATGCCACGCCACGTTTCCAAGAAGTCAACATCCGAGTAAGTGTAGTCTTCCTAAAAAATCATCGAAATTTGATTATTCGTAGTAGAAAATAGACAAAGTGAATGGCCAGCATAATCATATAAGAAACCATAGATGTAGACAGGCGTAGCCAGCAGGGCTAGCATGCGCACCGCGACAACATTTTGTTTACTCTTTTTATCGTGCCAAAGCGAGACAGGCGTATATAAAACGGTAGGCGCCTTGTCGCGTTCTCGCTCGACATGGTGATGACAAGTTTTTGTCGCGGTGCGCATGCTAGCCCTACAGGTTTTAATTAAGGGATGGACAAAAAGTAACGATTTAGAGTAGGTACAAGAGTTTTTTTTATTTAATCTATAATCATTACGTAACCTTACCTTTATCCTAACATTGATCGAAGCTCGCTCGAACGTACCGAGAAGTATCTTAGCGCGCGGGGGAAAGGGCGCTCATTTGATCACGTCAATCGATTCGGACGTTTGTTTAGAGTCGAACTACTGCTTTGGCTTATGTATATTCTTTCACTGTGCTAAGATTTGTGGAACGGATATCCGGATGACGGTTATTCTACTCACGTTTAGTCCAACCGGCCAATGTACGAGGTACAAATCGACGTAGTTTACTCGTAGTTTCTGCAACGACTCTCGCAACTCCTGCGCAACTTGCTCACGCTTGTGGTGGGTGCTCCATAACTGAAATACATACTTTTTATTTTTTTTAAGCATTTTTAGGGTTCCGTAGCCCGACAAGGAACCCTTATAATTTATGAGTGACTACGCTTTTTAAGTCAGATAGACTCGACAGCTTGACCACGCGGTTGGCAAATGTAGAAACAGGGTTACGCGGAAAGGGTGTACTAATCAGGGGGGGGCAATAACTGAGAACACTCAATGAAATCATCAAAAAAAATAAAAAAATAGGTATATATTTTTATGGATGTTCACCGATTTCTCCGCCAATTGTGAACTGATTTCGATGATTCCTTTTTTGTTTGGTAGGCTTTGGCCATACTTCAGAGGTGGTCATAAAAAATCGGTTTAGTAGTTTCGTTTTAAAATCAAAATCATTATCAATATAAAAAACCGACTTCATCAGAACTGGACCAAATCCTAAATGGGTCCACACGGGAAGCACCAGCTTTCAAATAAAAAAAGAATCATCCAAATCGGTTCACCCAGTCGAAAGTTCTGAGGTAACAAATATTAAAAAAAAAACCGAATTGATAACCTCCTCCTTTTTGGAAGTCGGTTAATAACTGAAAAACATATGTCCAACAATTGTTTACTTAAGTAAACGAAATTGTGTATTAATTAATTTTATAGTCGATTTTTTTAATTGATATAATCATTAACAATCGTACCTTAGTGGTGATAAATACGTCTTCTCTCTTCACGGCTCCTTCTCGTATCTTGGCCTCCAAGGCCTCTCCGACCTGATCTTCAATCTGGTAGATGTACGCGGTGTCAATGTGTCGGTACCCAAAGTCAATAGCATGTTGGACAGCGTCTCGGATTTGCTTGGTTTCTGGTTTGGCTAGCCCGTCCTAAATGAAAATATACAGACTGTAAAACTGTCTATAATTTATCAATGTGAAAAACAGACTTCATAAAAATGACAGAATGGACCAAATTTGCGCCCTCTATTCCATAGCGCGTGCATTAATTATGTACTATCAGTTTTAGAGAGCGCATGCCCGATTTAGTACTGAGGTGTTCCGACATGTTTCTTATAATATTTTTTTGTGTGGAAATGACTTTTTAATTATTACATTGTAAAAAAATAAAACATAGTAGAACTGGACCAAATTGAAATTGGACCAAACGGGAATCACTAGCTTTCAAATAAAAAGTTCTGAGGCAACAAACATTTAAAAAAAACAGTCGAATTGATAACCTCCTCATTTTTGGAAGTCGGTTAAAAATAAAAACTGGGGCCTTACGTCCAACTCTAAACGCGGGCTCGAATAGGTGCAGTTTGCAAAATCACGCGACCGCAAACCGTATCTTCGCGTTCGCGTGATTTTTGTTGTGTGTTATTCGGGCCCACGTTTAGAGTTGGGCGTAAGGCTTCTGGTGATACTGCGGGTGGTTGCAGATACGATACCACAAAAAGCGGCCAAGTGCGAGTCGGGCTCGCGCATTGAGGGTTTCGTCTGAACCACCACAAAATATAAAAAACTCAATATAATTACACCAAAATTATCTTTCTTAATTTGGCTGATTTCTCAAAGAAATAAACACGATTTTAATTAAGGCCATAAGCTACTTAAACTGTTTATAAAAATAGTGCAATAAGACATCATGGCCAAGTGGTCACCCATCCAAACCATCCGCGCCCGACTTTGTTAACTCCTGTGATCGAACGAGAATCATCATCATTTCAGCCATAGGACGTCCACTGTTGGACATAGGCCTCCCCCATCGATTTCAGCGTTTCCTGCAGTCTCTTTTAGGTCGTCTGTCCATCTTGTGGGTGGACGTCCTACGCTACGCTTACCGGTCCGTGGTCTCCAGTCAAGAACCTTTCGACCCCATCGGCCATCTGTTCTGCGTGCTATGTGCCCTGCCTACTGCCATGTAGGTATATATTATTTGTTGTTTAATACTCAATACTCTTTTTTTTTTTCAATACTCAATAATTTATTGCATAATTATTATGAAGTTCACATACAGATGTTAGGTAGCATGTTTAAATTAGGTAATACTCGTACATAATAATAACCCTGATTGGGTATGGCAATATAGTGCGGAGCAGAACGATTTATTCCATAATTGATTTGTCTTCTAAATACTCGTTTAAGCTATAATAACATTTTGCTAGCAACATGTTTTTTAGGGTTTTGTCAAATTTATTTTCATTTTCTATCTCCTTTATCTGTACTGGGGCCTTACCCCTAGCTTAACTTTTGCAAGCCAACTTTTAGTAGGTACCTATCAGGTACCTAAAATTAACCAACTTATTTAAGCTGCATCGTTTAAAAGCGTCTAACTTGAATGATAATTATGAGGAATTATTGAATACATAATTATGAGGAAATAAATAGGTAGAATTCGAATACATACTGTAGGTACTATTTGCATCATGATTCATGAACAAGGAAACCTAAAGCATCTTTGTCTTGGCCTCATAACAGAAAAACAAGGTACGATTATAGTACACACTCTAAAGTAAAACAACAATTAATTATCACTATAAAAAACCGACTTTATAAAAATGCCAGAGCTGGGGCCTTATTCCTAGCTCGAAAAGTTGACCCGCATAGGTGTTATTTGTCTAAACGGTACCATCAACTACGATAAGCGGTAGTTGATGGTACCGTTTAGACAAATAACACCTATGCGGGTCAACTTTTCGAGCTAGGGGTAAGGCCCCTGAGGTAACAAACATTTTTAAAAAAACGTAACCAATTTTGAATTATTCGTGTATGCAGCCGGCGTTCATGGATTTCTAAGACGTTATCACGTAAAAAAAGCTATCGAATTGAGAACCTCCTCCTTTTTGGAAGTCGGATAATAAATCTTACATCTCCAGTACCCAGAAAAGTGCCCAGAGCAATGGCAGGCATTTCCCTTCCATCGTTCAGTTTAATAAACGGAACACTCCCGGACACCATCTGAAAATAATGTGCATAAATAATTATCATTATAAAAAAACGACTTCATAAAAATTTCAGAACTAGTCCAAATTGAAATGGGACCACACGGGAAGCACCAGCTTTCAAATAAAAAAAGAATCATCAAAATCGGTTCACTCAGTCGAAAGTTCTGAGGTAACAAACATTTAAAAAAACAGTCGAATTGATACTCATCCTTTTTGGAAGTCGGTTAAAAATAACAGGAACATTACGCCCGTTACCGCAAACCGTATCTCGGCGCGTTAAGGTTCGCGTTCGCGTCATTTTGCAAACTGCACCTATTCGGGCCCGCATTTAGAGTTGGGCGTAAGGCCCCTGAATAAAAACTTTTTGGGAAACGAACATCCTAAAATCTCAAAAATCATCTTAAATAAATTACAGGAAAGAAAAATAAATGGACCAAGCTTAATTATTTAATGTAACTCACCCCAACAAAAATCAGCACACAACTATGCGGCAGCATGTTCGATTCTTAACTGTTTGTTTCTTTCTGATGACCCTCTCAGGTCAAGTGAATGTACTACATATATAATTATATATATATATATATATATAGCTAGCAAGTTTACATTTTTATCGTTCTTGATAGCTGGGCAACATATATCAGGGCCGGATTTAGGGGCCGGGGCCTTCACAAGAAAAGGGCCCTAGGTAAAGTTTTCTAACCGAATAAAATGCAAAATTATAATGGAAAAAAATAACATTAAAGTTCTGGTAAGAGAACATCAGTATGAAATGTATGAAAAATTGAACAGCGCCTCTATCGGACGTAAATGGAAACTGAATTTTTCATACATTTGCTATCGTTTACGGAATGAATACTTTTTCGCAAGTGCTCGTACTAGCCCCACTGTACCTTGTATATTAAAAAAAATTGCTATAAGAATGTGGTTTGTTTTGCAATAAAGCAAGGTCAGATGGTGGTTCGTCAGCCATGTTGACGGCTCTTACGGTGTGTACGGTGTGTCTGTACGGTGTGTTAAGGCGCGGTCATATCGTATAACACGATTCAAACGCGCGCTGATCGCGTTCGGGCAGCTTTTCATAAGCGCACGCGTCGCGTGTCCCAAGCGGTCGCGGCATAGAATGCCTTCCTAGCCCTAGCATCTGAAGCGGCGCGGGAGGAGTGGAGACGGTGCGGGCGCTGCGCGTGCGCGACGCGTGTTAGGAAGCGTTTTCAATTCGTGCGCTGAGCGTGTGCGTTGTAACGTTACGCCTGTTTGCTAGCTTAAACAGGCGTCCCGCGACAATTTCTAGGTGTTGAAAAATTAAGCCTGCCTATCAGTTCCTGCAGATCCTAATGGGTGGTAAGGAAAACAACAAGGTAACGGATAGATAAGTTTAATTGACCAGTACAGTACAGTAATATAAAGAAGAAAGCTAAGGGGCTAAGGGGCCTAAGCGCTCCGCAGTCTCCGCACGGCAGGTATCCGGCGAAGTAGTGGGCCGGAGATGTAGCCTTCGGAAGAGGTACGGAGGTCGTAGCTTCTCTTGCGTGTATCCGGAGGTCGTTTGAGCGAGGATTTAAGTAGGAGGACGGCAGCGGAGCAAATTCCAGGTCGAAGAATGGTAAAATACTAAGGGACTCACGGTTTGGCGTGCCGGTCCTCTTTTCTCCAGGTTTAGAGCAGCATCAATATTCGAAACATTTCCTCTAGGTTCAGAGCCGCGGAACACTATTACTCGCGGAGTTCAGATCAGCATTAATATTCAAAACATTTCCTCTAGGTTCAGAGCCACGGAACACTATTACTCGCGGAGTTCAGATCAGCATCAATATTCAAAACATTTCACCATTTTGCCATTTGATGTTCTTCCTTTCAAGATTCTTTCCAGAATCCCCCTCGAATGACGACTCTGTTTGCCGTCACGGCTTTCCCTCTTCCTTTTTCAAATTTTGAATTTTGACTTGCGGAGCGTGTGCCCAAAGAGTTTTACTAACCGATAAAAAGTTTACAAATTTTATATAAAAATGGATATGAATGAGGATGAATATGAAGGAATACTACATTACCCCAAAAACCCCGGAAAAAAAAAACTTTTTACCAAAAAAGTTTTTTTTTTAAATAAAATCATGTAATTTTGAGGTTAAGGATATCAACTTGACACATGTATTCATCTTCTCTCAAAGGTATTCACTCTTCACTTTCATTCATACATTCAGAGGTAGGGGATACGGCTCACGCTTGCAAGGTCGATGGCACGTACTCCTTCAAGGAGATATCGAAGTTTAATGTTAGGGCTTATTTTGGGGGTGTCATCACCCGCACCGCTTAGAAGACCCATAAAAAAAAATATTTACAGGGGTAAGGTACCGCAGAGGAACGTGTCCAAGTCTGGGTATACCCAAGATCCTGGATGGGTTTAGATTCCATCCAAGAGAAGTCAAGGCTTAAGATTAATTTGGACTTAGGGTCCATCAAGGATTAAGGGTCTAGGTTTAAGATTAAGTGGACTTAGGGTCCCTCAAGGATTAAGAGTCAAGGAAGGTTGAATAGGAAACCACAGGGGAACGTGTCCTAGCCTGGGCTCTATTCGAAATTAAAGCTAAGTTACTACTAAAAGAATATACAAGGAGAGTGATAGTATACAATGATACGAAATTGCACCTTCGGCTTTCTTAAAGAGTTGTGCCACCGCTCAGATGATAAGGAAGATTGCCAAACCAGAAATGACGATGAGTGATGAGGTGATTTACATAGTCAAGATAAAAAATAAGGTCTAGGTTTTTAAAGTTAAAGATGATATTACAGAATAGTATAAAAAAAAACAGAACTAGTAACAAAAAGTAAACTGAATTTAAGCAAAGTTATGAAAAGTTAAGTTTAGATAGAAAATAATTGAATTAAGAAAAGTTACAATAAATAATTTAGACTTTGCTGGTTTACAACAGTTAGGAATTTATACCAAGAAGTTACAAAAGATAAATAATTTAGAAAAAGTTAAATTTTAAAATCTTTAACGTGCCATTTTCCTCTCACACCATTAGGATCCTCAAGGACAAAGACAAGTGGCGATAATTTCTCAACTACCGTGCACTTGACATATCTAGGAGCCAATTTAGAACTAAAGTATGCACCGGCATTACTCTGCACATAATTTTTACGCCAGACTGTGTCACCTACGTTAAACTCCTTAAAATTGTGTCTTATGTTGTAGTGAGCAGCGTTCTTAATGTGTGCAGTGTGTAGTGCCATCTGAACTTTATCAAAGGTGGCAGATAGTACACCTAGGTTAGTGGCATAAATATCGCGAGGGAGAAAAATAACACTATCGAGATTATCACAATCGGTATAATATGAGCCACAAGGTATAATTTCTCGACCATAAACGAGAAACGATGGAGAAAAACCTGTTGTGACATTTACCGAGCTGTTAAGAGCTAATTGAATTTTTTGTAAATATTTATCCCAAGATCGGTGATCATCTCCTACCAACTGTGCCAATGCAGTGACAATCGTTCTATTATAACGTTCAGTAGGATTGACTTGGGGACAATATCTAGGCGAATAAAAGATAAAAGGAATTTTGTAACCGATCAAGAAATCTCGGAATTCATTAGACTGGAACTGTGATCCATTATCCATAATCACGGTTTGTGGTACACCATGTACCAGAAATACCGAGTTTTCCAGATGCTGTATAATATTTGTAGCTGTAGCACGTTTAATAGGAAAAATAAGACAGTATTTAGAGAAAGAACACGTAACAACTAGAATATGTTGATTACGCTGCCTTGTCATAGGAAAAGGACCCATTAAATCAAGAGAAATGTTTTGGAAGGGTCGTGAACAAATTTTAGGTTTACCCATAAGACCATAGGGTGAATGGTTTGAGTGTTTAAAGGCAATGCAAGTCTCGCAAGTAGAGCATAACTTAGCAACGTCTCTAAACATCCCAGACCAATAAAATCTTAATGATAGTTTCTTGTAAGTTTTGAAAATACCAATATGAGGATTACCATCTATCTCACCGTGACAAGATTTAATAAGATTTAGCCTTTCAGAAGGATGAGGAATTTCTTTCCAAGTAAAATCATCGTTCAAATGATTATTAGGTGATTTAGAGAAACGATAAAGCTTAGCATCGACTATTTTATAATTTGGAAAAGCGTCAGGGTTATCTTGACAATCGTTAAATAATTTATTAAAACGTTCTAATTGAGAGGTAGCGTTATCCGATATAGGCTCAACAAAACCAATAACAGCGTTATCATTAGTTTTCAGTCGTGAAAGATAGTCTGGAACTACATTGTCTTTATCCTTTTTATGTTTCAGAGTGAAGTTGAAACAAGATAGACGAAGAGTCCATCTTGCTAATCTTCCAGAAGGATTAGACAAATTTAGGAACCATTTTAATGCTGCGTGATCAGTATAAATTGTGAACGGTTTACCATTATCAAGATAACAACGCCAATGTTCGATTGCTATTATCACGGCTAACGTTTCTCTTTCTGTAGTAGAATAGTTTTGTTCATGTTTATTTAAAGTTCTACTCATATATGCAATGACTACTTCTTTATTATCCTGCACCTGAGTAAGCATAGCTCCAATGCCAAAGTTCGAGGCATCACAATGGACCGAAAATGGAAGATCGAATTCAGGACAAGCTAAAATTGGAGTTGTAGTCAAGCACTTTTTTAAGTTAACAAAAGCAGAATCCGCTTCCGCATTCCAAACAAATTTCTTAGGAGAATTTTTACCAGATGAAGTTAGTTTACAAAGAGGCGAAGCAATAGAGCTGAAATTAGGTATGAAGCGGCGAAACCAACTACATGTTCCTAAAAATTGTCTCACTTCCTTTTTAGAGGTAGGAATAGGGTAAGCCAAAATAGCTTGAACTTTATCAGGATCAGCCCTTAAACCTTGATCGTCTACTATGTAACCGAGATATTTAAGTTCTTTACGAAAGAATTTACTCTTATCATAGTTGATAGTAAGCCCAGCACAAGAAAGTTTTTGATGAACTTTAAGCAAAAGTGAGATATGCTCATCAAAAGAATCACTGACAATTATAATGTCATCTAAATAGCAAAACACCTTGTTGTCAAACTCTGGTGTAAATAAATTGTCCATAAGTCTTTGTTGAGTTGCTGGAGCATTGGTCAAACCAAACGGCATAACTTTAAATCTATACATTCCTCTGCCAGGAACGTAAAAACCAGTCTTATCCCTATCCTCAGGATGTAAAGGAATTTCCCAAAAGGCCTTAGCGATGTCGATGCTAGATAAAAACTTAGCGTTCTTAAGGTTGTCAAGGATTTCAGAGATAAAGGGGAGGCTATAAGCATCCTTTCGAGTAACTGCATTCAATTTCCTGCTATCCACGCAAAAACGCCATTCTCCATTCTTTTTTGGAGTAATAATGACTGGAGAAAGCCATGGAGTCTCACATTTTTCAATGACGTCAAGTTCTAACATTTTATCCACTTCGATAATAAGGGCCTTCTGTTTTTCAGGAGAAAGACGATAACAACGTTGTTTAATAGGCAAAGCGTCACCAGTATTGATTCGATGACAAACTAAGTCAGTACGACCTAATTTACCCTTATGTTCAAAAGAAATCAAATTAAAGCGTTGGATTAAATCCTTTGCAATTTCAATTTGATTGTCAGAAAGATGATCAAAAGAATAGACATTAGTTTCAACAACACCAGTTGTACAACCATTAACCTTAAAATTTAATTCCTGGGAAAGCATACCAGGAAATAAATTAAATGTTTTCCAAAAGTCGAAACCGAGAATTAAAGAAGGATGAATATCAGGAAAAACATACGCTTTAATTACGTGTGTTTGATTATTAAATCTCATTGGTAAATTAAAATAACCAGAAGACATTGTTTTCTGTTTATTTGCAACCATAACTTGAGTTTGTGACTTGAATAGTTTAAAACCTAACCTTTCTATATCTTTATGAGAATTATTTCCAAGGATAGTGATGCAACTTCCACTATCTAATAAACCCGAAAAAGATAAATCATTTATAAAGACATCAACAAAAGGTCTATTGTAGTCCTTTTCCTTGTCATAGAATACCGAAGTTGTTTTATAACATCTCATAAAATTTCGAATAGTATTTAACCATTGATTCCAATCTTTAAGATCAAATTTATCGTTATGAAGTTCAGCAGAACTATTCAAAGAACTATTCAAGTCACTAATTAGTTTTTTTTTTTGTTGAGATTGTGAAGCGCATTTAGGACAATTAGTGATCTTTACACCTTTACGGCCACATTTAAAACAAACCAAATGTCTAGGTTGGGTACAAGTCTTTAAAGAATGACCTTTAACTCGACAACGAAAACAAAAATCTTCCACTAAGTTCTCATAAGTCTGTGAAGAAGTACGCGGCTTCACATTATTTTGTACAGCATTAGTATAACTCATTTTTGAAGAAGTCTTAGAAGTTGAAGGACAATGGTAAGCAAATTCAGCAGCACAAGAAGCATCTCCGCATCCAGGTTTGCGAAAATAAATTTGTTCATAGCTTTGACAAGCTGAGACCAGAGAATTAATTGACGTTATTTCCTTACAAAGCAAAACAACAGAGTAGCACGACCTTATATTATGACGGATAATCTTAAGTTGTTCGGCTTCACTAAGCTTCTCTGAAAGTCGTGAAAACATTCCAGACATTATGGAAACATATATGATAATGGGCTCTGAATCGCCTTGAATTCTTTTCATTATCTCTTGTCGAAGATTAAAATCATAATCAATTGATCCAAAATCTTTGATCAGTAACATATGAATATCATTCCATGTTAGATTAGGGTTCCGTTGATAAATAAAACGAAACCAATGAAGTGCATTTCCAGAGAAAATTTCGAAGGCATGTTTACAAAGCATCTCCTCCGTGATATTCCTAGAAATCCTGAATTCTTCCAGCTTTTGAAGGAATGTTCTAGGGCATGTTTCGCCATTATAAGAAAAAGTTTTCAAATCTTTAATAAAATTGTCCGATGTACGACAATTTTGAAACATTGTTGAGACTTGAGGCATTGACGAGTACGGAACCGTTATACTAGGTTGAGGTGTGAATGAAACTTCAGGAATTGATTTAAGTTGAGAGGTAGGCTGAATAGCAGGGAGGGTAGCAGGGAGGGTTAAAGAAACCGTGGGAGAGTCAAATTGAGCCTGAGGAGGAGGGCTGTGTACCTCCACCAACACCTCTTCAGAAGAAAACCTTCCATCATCATCATCAAGAGTTAGTACATCGAAGCGTTTTTGAAGAGTGAAAAACCGTGATCTTAAATTTGAACAAGTTTCAATTAAGGATGAAGTCGCCTTAAGACGGTCCAGGCGGTAATAAAGATGGTTTACGAAAGCCTCGAGTTTTCTTAAACCACTTTTGTCTCCAGAAGATTCGATGTGTGAGATTTTAGTCTCAATGTATTCAAGAGTTACCTCTGCTTGAGAGAGGTCCACCTTAAGAGGTAAAGAAGAGGACTTAATGTTCTCTGGAAAAATGTGACAAAGTTTCGACATCTGTTCTTTAAGATTAGATAAAGTATCTGTTGGTTTTTCAGCCCTAATAGACACTTCATATTCAAGTTCGTGTTTATTCAAATAAGAATATTTGATAGATCTAGCCATGATTAAGTTTTAAAACGTTAAGTTTAGAGTTAAGAATTAAAGAATTATTTATACGCGTTTGTTTCGGGTTAAAATATTATAGAATTATAGAAGTATTCTATAATATTCAAAACACCCTTAACAAAAATAAAATAAATAAGACGCTGCAAATGTATGTTGAGCGTTTTATTTTATTAAGATTGTCGTAGAAAGTACCTACAACGAACGTTATAATATTAATAACGAATTAAAGAGATGTCTCGTCCATGTATATATACGTCGATGGAAAAATCCTATGCCGTGTCCACCATTAATAAGTCGATGGTAAATTTATGCCACATCTACCATTTATTATATCGTTGGTAAAATGTGATAGTTTGATTAGACGTGTAAGAAGATTATGTATGAAGCGTAATAAGGTTTTATGCGTGTCTAGACTTCAGTTTCCGTGAACTTACAGTGCACCTGTTAGTCGACCTCGAAGATCTAGAAGTACACCTTCTTGTAGATGGAAACTTGCATGAACGTTTACTACAGGATATTGTCCTGCAGCACGCCGTAGAGTACTCCAAACCCCAACTTGAAAGTGACCCGAGGGTTTAACACTTACAAGAGAAGAATGGATGTAGATTGCAGTGGCAATCAGGTAAGTAATGTATATGTGCGTGGGGGTGTAGCATAATGTTGAACATAGTACTGTAAAGTGTAGGGTTTAGTGTTAAGAATGAGGTGGAGTGAGAGTAATAGGTAAAGATGTATAGATAAATATATAGAGATGTTAAAGCCGAAAGATTAAGTCAAAACGGAGCTCCCTGGGCAAGGTTTGTTTTAGAATTTTGAGATTAAGGAGCATGAAACGTGGGTTTTTAAGAAGGGCGCCAAACTGTAACGTTACGCCTGTTTGCTAGCTTAAACAGGCGTCCCGCGACAATTTCTAGGTGTTGAAAAATTAAGCCTGCCTATCAGTTCCTGCAGATCCTAATGGGTGGTAAGGAAAACAACAAGGTAACGGATAGATAAGTTTAATTGACCAGTACAGTACAGTAATATAAAGAAGAAAGCTAAGGGGCTAAGGGGCCTAAGCGCTCCGCAGTCTCCGCACGGCAGGTATCCGGCGAAGTAGTGGGCCGGAGATGTAGCCTTCGGAAGAGGTACGGAGGTCGTAGCTTCTCTTGCGTGTATCCGGAGGTCGTTTGAGCGAGGATTTAAGTAGGAGGACGGCAGCGGAGCAAATTCCAGGTCGAAGAATGGTAAAATACTAAGGGACTCACGGTTTGGCGTGCCGGTCCTCTTTTCTCCAGGTTTAGAGCAGCATCAATATTCGAAACATTTCCTCTAGGTTCAGAGCCGCGGAACACTATTACTCGCGGAGTTCAGATCAGCATTAATATTCAAAACATTTCCTCTAGGTTCAGAGCCACGGAACACTATTACTCGCGGAGTTCAGATCAGCATCAATATTCAAAACATTTCACCATTTTGCCATTTGATGTTCTTCCTTTCAAGATTCTTTCCAGAATCCCCCTCGAATGACGACTCTGTTTGCCGTCACGGCTTTCCCTCTTCCTTTTTCAAATTTTGAATTTTGACTTGCGGAACGTGTGCCCAAAGAGTTTTACTAACCGATAAAAAGTTTACAAATTTTATATAAAAATGGATATGAATGAGGATGAATATGAAGGAATACTACAGCGTATACATTTATATCGAGAAAATATGTACTTTATGTGAAAGACATAAACTATAAATTCCAAAGTTTGTGAGATGCAAGCGGCGCGTACGCGTCCCGCACGCGGTGTCGCGCCGATAAAATGTGTGCATGCTTGAACGCAGCCTTACGCCTTGTGCAACTATAGCGTGACTGTCGCCCCGTGTTGAGTAGGTATTGTCGCGATTACCGCGTCATTGTGGCATCTTTGTAATTTTTTTATCAAAGTACTACATAAACAGGCTTGAAGACGAGGGTTCAGCGTCCTATCAATCATGATAAATCTGAACAACTTTTTATCATACAGGATGCGGTGTTCACCGTGTCAGGGTTATTCGGTGTCTATCGATAAGTGACCTTCATCACCATCCGTGGCCGCATAGATGAAATAAATATTAGGGACATTTTTGCACACTCGATCATCTGACCCCAAACTAAGCAAAGCTTGTAATATGGCTGCCGGAGACTAATATACGTACATATATTTTTTTTTGGACCCGGGTATGTCCTAAAACTGCGACCAGAACCACCGAAGGATGGGCAGCAGCTTCCTACTAGTACACGGTGAACGTACTGCGATCCCGAAGCCGCCTGCCAAGCGTGGGGATTATGGCAACACCCCTCTCCAACCTTTGTCCAACAGTGGACGTTAATTGGCTGATGATGTGATGTGATATATTTTTAAATACATCCTTAATAGATTTTAACACATACACATAGAACAAACACAAATGTTCATTACATAAATGTTTGCCCTAGGTGGGAATCGAACCTACGCCCCCAACGCAGACGGCAGGTTCGCTACCAACTGAGCCATTTGCTGTGTAATCAGTTTCTATAGAAGTTGCTTATTTTTAATCGACTTCAAAAAGAGGAGTTTCTCAATTCGACTGTATTTTTTTTAACGCGAATAAGTCCGCGTTTGGCCACCAACTCGCCTGTTGGCAAGCGACGATGTGGTCGAAGATGAAGCACGCAGACTTAGAAGATAGGTACATATTCACTCTCGCTTTGAAAAGGCCCAAATTATATCTCTCAGGAAACAAGGAAGCCGGCAGGTTATTCCAATCCTTGGCCGTACGGATTAGAAACGTAGAATCGAAACGTTTGGTACGTTTTTTATGTTTGTTACCTCAGAACTTTCGACTGGGTGAACCGATTTTGATGATTATTTTTTCATTTGAAAGCTGGTGCTTCCTGTGTGGTCCCATTTCAATTAGGTCCAGTTCTTACATTTTTATGAAGTCGGTTTTTTGTAATGATAATAATTATCAAAATTGTGGATTGCAGGTATGCCATGCTCAATACTAAAATGTTCAAACCTCTTAAAAATGTTTTTTTTTTTAATTGAATCGCCGATATCTCAATGGTGGCCCAAAATGGAAAAAAAAATATTCCACCTCTATCTACATACCTGGGGCCTTACCCCTAGGTCGAAAAGTTGACCCGCATAGGTGTTATTTGTCTAAACGGTAGCACCAACTACGAAAAGCGGTAGTTATTTGATAGCCGCCAAGCTTTGCTATTTTCACGCATACACGCATAGTAAAACGGATTTTCGTTCATTCAAGTTAGACGCTTTTAAACGATGCAGCTTAAATGAGTTGGTTAATTTTAGGTACCTATCAGGTACCTACTAAAAGTTGGCTCGCAAAAGTGAAGCTAGGGGTAAGGCTCCTGATCCTATTTTAAAATTTATCACACTTATAGAAAGCTACACTATTCATGAGTGCTATGTATGTTTTATAATGATAACAGTACCTTTTTATACTATATAACCGTAATAGCAAAACATGTCGGAGAAAAATTAACTGGTTGGCTTCTTTATTGGCGTACCTACGCTGAACCAAGAACGATTATGCTGAACTAACGGATAAGTAAATAATATGTTTGACAAAAATGTAGTTCTTAAGTAGTTTCAGTTTTACAAAAAAATCCGCGGTAGCATATATCTATTTTTTATGAGAAAGCCACAATAACTGATATAATTATGTAGTAGGACTGTTTTGCAGGGGTCCGCCTGGGGAAGTACCACACCTTTGCCAGTTATTCAACCGGCAAGCAGAAGTGTGCAAACACTACTGTGTTCCGGATTAAAGAGCAATGTATCCAGCGAAATTACAGGGCACACAGAGATTTGACATCTTATATCTCGGTGTGACGAGCGCAGTGCATTGCCATCCAGGGTTTTGAACTGTTGCAGTTCAAAATTCTGAGTGGCGTTGTGCTGTTATGGGCAAGCGTGAAGAGCCAACAGGCGAGTGACTTCGCTCGTCTCATCATTCAGTATCATAAAAAAAAAACTTCTCTACTTTGTTGTAATGTGTTGTCTCGATTCTTAGGGAGCTACCACGATCTCAAAACGGTCTAATTAAAACCTTACATTAAACTTAAGAGATGCCTTCATCATCATCATTTCAGATACAGGATGTCCACTGCTGAACATAGGCCTCTCCCACCGATCTCGCGGTGGAAGACCTAATAATTTTTTTATATAAATATTCGGGACATTTTTGTACACACAGTCATCTGACCTTAAACTAAGCAAAGCTTGTAATATGTTTGCCAGAGCCTGATGATATACATACATATATATTTTTAAATACATACTTAAATAGATACTAACACCCAGACATAGAACAAACACAAATGTTCATCACATGAATGTTTGACCTAGTTTGGGAATCAAACCCACGCCCCCGCGCAGAAGGCAGGTTCACTACTAACTAGGCCATTGGGGCATTTCTTTCATCGAATCGAAATTACACATTTTACTCATTTGAAGTCGGGTTTTTAAATTGAAAAACCAACCAAGTGCGAGTCGGGCTCGCGCACTGAGGGTTCCGTACCACCACAAAATACAATTATCAATTCAAAATGAGTAAAATATACAATTTGGATTCGGTGAAAATGATGAGTAAGTAATAAATAAAAAAGTAGTAAGTAACCAAATTAAGTTGCTTAACTTGGTAAACAGAAATGTATCATCCACTCGCACTTGGCCCTTATTTATTATTTGTTGTGATGATTGATGTGATTTGATGATGATGATGATTCAATACAAATTTATATTTTATTTTTAGCTTTTGTTGTTATAGCGGCAACGGAAATACATCATCTGTGAAAATTTCAACTGCCTAACTATCACGGTTCACGAGATACAGCCAGGTAACAGACGGACGGACAGACAGACGGATAGCGGAGCCTTAGTAAGGGTCCCGTTTTACCCTTTGGGTACGGAACCCTAAAAAGATGAATGAAATCGATAAAGCCGTTATCAAGTTATAGCGTGACCAGGAGAAATAGAGGTTCATTTATATAATATATATATATACAGTCAAACCTGTATAAGCGAGAGTTCAAGGGAGCACAATCTCATTCTCGCTTATAGAGGTTTCTCACTAGCCTGAGTTTCTCGCTAATGCAGGTACATGGGTAGCGTTTCTCTCTTATAGAGGCACGCAGCAATAACAAGTCACAGCAAGTACGAATGTTGTAAATATGTAATATGATAAAATTATGTGCATAATATGCACAACATATATTATGTACATATATACTTTTAATAGTGTGTATACGTTACGTTCATTAGATTTCGACATATAAGTACTTTATAAGGGTAGGTATCAAGATGCTTACGAAAACAAAACAAAAATTCATGCATTATGTAATTTTATTTTATTTAGAACTTATTTACACCTAAAAAATCCGTCTATATCGTTTGGGTTTCTGTTTTTGTGTTTTGAATGTTTTTCTCTAACTCGTAAATTTTGTTGAATATTGCTTGATCAACAACCGCCGCGTATTCAAAGTACTGATGGACCGTCACCAACACATTTAAGTATAATATTGACGAGAAAACAATACAAAAACAATGGTAGGAAGTTCCACGAAAGTTAAGAATGAGTCATAAAATAGCAGATGTTAAATTTGTAATTTGTTTTGTCATTTGTTCCTCCTAAATAATATAAATAAATAAAGCTCGACTGTCGCTTATAGAGGTATAGATAAGTAGCAGTCTCACTTACGGAGGTCCTTGAGGGAAAAACGACTCTCTCTTACAGAGGTTTCTGTTTCTCGCTAATGGAGGTTTTGGTAGCTTAAAATGACGGGTCCTGGCTATTACTCTCACTTATAGAGTTTTCTCACTTATCCAGTTCTCACTTGCCCAGGTTTGACTGTATATGTATACAAATCTGATATAGATTATTTTACATAACAATATAGGTACAGGTGTGTGTATAGATCTCTTATATTTTATAATTTATTTAAACACAAAACAAAACACAAAATTTACAAAAAATAAGTGTTTAAAAATCTCTATAATTTGTTCTTAATTTTAAATAAAAAATAAATGATACAAAGTTTTTCGTAACACTAGTAATTACACTAACAAGGCCCTTACGCCCAACTCTAAACGCGGGCCCGAACAGGTGCAGTTTACAAAATCACGCGAACGCGAACCTTAACGCGCCGAGATACGGTTTGCGGTCGCGTGATTTTGTCAACTGCACCTATTCGAGCCTGCGTTCAGTTGGGCGAAAAGCCACAGAGACTTCAGAATCGCAAGATACTTTACGGTAGATGGAAGACCGACGGTTCTAAGGCTAATTTCAGACTACGCTATACTATTGTGCTACATAGTATAGCAAATCGCTTTGATTCCACTTTTATTGTGCGAACTGCTAGTTTGTGGAATGCCCTGCCTGAATGGGTGTTCCCCGATAGTAACAATATGGGTGTCTTCAAGACTGAATCAGATTCTTCTAGGCAAGCGTGATCCACCGTAGGCCGCATCGTCGCTTAACATCAGGCGAGTTGGCAGCCAAGCGCAAGCCTATTTTGCAATAAAAAAAATAAAAATAAAATAAGGAAGGAGCCAATTTTTTTTATTTTTTTTTTATTAGAAGTCCAGTACAGTATATATAGTACAGTTAAGTGTGAACGTGTCCATAATTATGTATGGTGCGCGATATTGTTGTTATGAACTATATACCAGTGTTTTTCAACCTTTTATCACGACGCGACCCCCTTGGTATAAAATAATATTTCGCGACCCCTACCCTCCACAGTTCATAATATGTATTTTATTATATTACAAATATCAAATATGTACCTACAACCTTATTTTATAATTATGTACTCTTTTTTTATATTTTTTTTTTCTTTTAGCGAGGCTTCGCGACCCCCCGCCGCCCCCTTATAGAGACTTAGCGACCCCCTAGGGACCCACAGGTTGAAAAACACTGCTATATACTATAATATTATAGCGTAGTCTGAAATCAGCTTAAGGAAATGTGAAGTTTCTAGTACTCTAACCTACTTTAGTTTCATAGTTTAATCGTAATAAGGAACATGATCCAACATCAAAAAAAGGTTTTTGTCCAAAACTCAATTTCTCTCGATGACCGAATTTGTTCTAAAATCTATAAAGGCGAATCATATCTCAAAAATCCATGGAATGTCTTCTAAGACAGTTTCCATACAGCTACACTACAACAGTCAGGGTAGCTACTTTTGCTGTCCTTATTAAAAAATTCAGTCTGTATTGTTTTATAACCTACTAGCCGTCCGCCCCAGCTTCGCACGAGTGTAAGCTCGGCCTTCGGCCTCGCTACAAAATATAATATAGCCTATGTCAGCCGGGGATAGTGTAGCTTCCCAAAAGTGAAAGAATATTTAAATCGGTTCAGTAGTTTCGGAGCCTATTAAATGCAAACAAACAAACAATCAAATCTTTCCTCTTTATAATATTAGTTTAGACAACATATTATGTACGTAGTTACACTATGAAAGTTTGGTCTGTGGCATACCTTACTATATTGCAATAACAATATTATATACTTACATTTTAGTATATAGGTACTAGAATCATCATCAGCCATAAGTCATCAACTGCTGAACCTCCTTCACCCCCCCTTTTGAACACCATTATGAGCGATAGCCTGCTATCTGCATCCACTGGATGGCCGCAACTTTCATGATGTAGGTCTACCTAGTGGGCCTACCTACGCTGCGCCTTCCGGTTCGTGGTCTCCACTCAAGAACCTTCCCCATCAAACACATGGTAAAGAAAAAACCTTGTGTGAAAAGAAAACCGGTATGTCCAAGAAACTCAAAAGTTCAGACATATGCCATTTACCAACATGCACTGGGTCAGAACAGAATGGTGGATTAACACCCTGTTATGTACCCTGTATTAACAGCCTGTCATGTTCCCAATGGTAACATGACAGGCTGTTAATAAAATTAAAAAAAAAACTTGAGAGGTGTCAAGGGACACCCGGATGGAACGAAGTTCCTTTCGATTGATTAGTGAAGGAATTGTAATAAAATTTTAATCATATTTTTTGTTAAATTAAAAAAAAAAACATTAAAAAAAAACTGGCTTGCTTTCTATGAGAGAGAGAAAGAGAGAGAGAGAGAGAGACAGACAGAGAAACACGCTCACGCCGCACGGCTTAGAACTATAGCAAAAAGTGTCGTTACAACTTTTGGTCTTAAGTTTTTCCGTCTAGCCCCCTTTCGCAATGCGCGATAAGGAACTTCGTTCCAAAAAACACCTAACACTAACCGAACCTATATACTGTTCAGGCTACACCAAATATGATATATCTGGTAAATTAGCAATATTTGTAAGTACTACATTGGCACCTACAACATTTACTGGTAATGCACCAAGTTATTGAACGGTGGAAGCGAAGGTCCACGGGAACATGTCGGCATTTGTTTGTATATATTGTTCGACGATAACTTTCGTAATATTGTTGATTCGATCTTCATTAAATGTACTAATTAAACTTAAGTTCGAATATGAGAAAAATCAGTCTAGGGGTTGCGAAGATATATGGGTCGCAAGGTGGCAGTTCAGGACGCAGAACTAGTTTAGTTGAGCCAATGATAGAGGCGCTGGCTCAGGATTGGGGCGAATGGACACTGTCACAACCCTTCATCATTAATCAGACATGAAGTTACAAGAAAATGTCCTTCAAGCAATCTCTGAACAATTTACACTCAGAGCCACTAAAAGTTTGTTCATAAACCATAAATTCGTCCTTTGCACGTCTACAACACCTGTTTCGATCCTTGTGGACGGCTCCCGCCTTAGCAAAAATACGATACTTAATATAATTCTCAGACCCAGCAACCAGAATCAATTGCACCGACTCCATTTTTGGGTGGATTTTTAAGGTTAACTGTAACTTGTCAATTAATTCACAATTCGAAGGACCATATTTACAGTCGATTGGTTCATCAAACTGTGGGTCGAATAAATTAAGCAGCTTACCGGAAATCTTTTTGAAAATGTGTTCCATCTGTTTATACTTCTCGTCTTCGTTGACTTGTTTCACTTTTATGTCTATACTACAGATATCACATATGTACATATAATTTACGACAGTCTGTAGAAGGTTAAAAATATCTGCTAGTTTTGCTCGTTCAAAAAGCTCACTCGCTCGACTCAAGTAAGATGATCCAGTTGTTTGCATCCACCACTTGCGTATTTCATCAAGAGAAAATAACGAAATTGAATTAGATATACTTGTATACTTATTATTATGACAAATTTGTTGGGCAGAATTTATTTTGTTTATTTCATTCCTAAAAATTCGCTCTACTTCGTCCTCTTTCGCCTGGTCGGGGTAAAACCAAAACTTGTTTAAAAAATCTCTTGCTTGATCTTTATCGTATTCGTCTCCACTAAATGAATGTTTGGGGAAGCCGTTAATGTTGATCTGTATTCGATATATGCTTAAGTCTTCATTATATGGCTTGTATCTGTCATCTTTCAATTCTTTTAAAAATAATGCAGCATTGTGTGGTAAAGCTTCATTTTCCAGGTTAAACTTCAGCATATTCATATCTGCATCTAAAACTAGTAGATTACCGACTGCACTGCCGATTCCACCGTTAGTGTCAATGATACCTTGTTCTATAGTTTTTCCTGATCCCACATCCTCATCATTGATTCGAACCATTTTTGTGTCTTTATTTAATTTAAGTAAATACGTGACTTTATCTGCTACAGTTTTCATCCTATTTCGTACCTTGTTCTCGCTCCCACGGAAGGTCATATCTAAATTTCCAAACGTTTTAGGTAGTTTGATTTCTAATGATTCCAACTTTTTTCGATCTTCTTCACTCATTTCGTTTTCCTTGTAATCATTAGTAATTTTACTTTGATCACATCGTTTTGATAATAAAATTTTGACAAAAGCCTTCTTAAGAGTGACTAAATACTCAAACTTACTGTTAAAAAACTCAGAACGAAACTGCCACAAACGATATTCTTTGTTCTCTGGTTGTATCTCGCACGCCTGTAAGACTTCCCGTCCTATGGCCACGTGGTATCTCTCTATTAGCTTATTCCCCAATATATTTGGGTTATATTTCTCAGACATTATACATTTAAGAAAAACTGCCCCCAATTTTTCGATTCGGTTCAAAGCTGTGATATTGGTTAAAGAATCTATATCAACTTTTTCGTGGTCGTATAGAAAAGGTTGCGTATCACGTCTAGTGTTTATAAGATCCTGTAACACTTTGTTCAGTTGATGTTCGGTTTTCTTCTTAGTAAAGCATTCCTTAGCTGACGTGCACAGTAAAAAGTAGCAATCGACTTCGCGGAACTCTCCTTCGAACATAGGGTCCTTATTTCCAACCCAAAATCGGTCCTTGATCTCTAAGTAGCTTTTGAAGTACTTCCACAAGCTGAAATTTCCAGAGTCGCTCCACACTTCCTCGTCGGTTAGTTGCCCCTTTTCGGGATCCTCTCTGTGAACTAATTGCACGAACACCATGACCGGTCTCTGTTGGCCTTTCACTTGATACCGCAGGCAGATGTCATTAAGAAATCTGACGCCGTGGATTTTGGTTCCAAGTAGAGGATTCTGATCTATTTGATCGTGATTTAGCACTCTTAGAAGAACCAAACTCAGCATTTTCATCTTAAACAATGCGCCACCACCTTCAGATGTTCCGACTCTCTTTAAATACTTAAAATTATCATTATTATCCAGATCATTAGTCAGCAGCAGATTCACCATCTTGCTTTTTATCTCCATTTCGCCTGTACTATTTAATATGTTATCTGTGTTGTTTATTTTACACAATCCACATAGTTTTGTAATGAGAGCCTCAGGTGTTCCAGAAGTATCACGTTTCGAAAACTGGTTAAATTCTAAATCTACGTTAATTCTTAAATAATTCATGGCATTGTAAGCTATTAGCAAAACGTCAGCAACACAAGCTAGCTTCGCAAGTGCAAAAAAATCATTCGATCGACTTAAGTAGGGAACTTTTTTATCTTTCAGCTTCCACCATTCTTGCATTTTGTGGTGAGCTATTAAGAAAATTGTTTCAGAATGTAGCTCGAATTTAAAATGATTCCCATCTTTCTTATTGTTGTAATGTTTGTTTATTTCATATTTAACTATGTGCTCTACTTCGTCCTCTTTGGCCTGTCCGGTGTAAAACCATAATTTACTGAAAAAGTCCTTTGCTTGTTTTATATCAGATTCTACTGGATATAGATTCGAGACGGAAGCTGCTTCCAATTTTTCGTTTCGAGCCTCAGCTGCCACTTTGGCTAAACGATCCACATCGGCTTCATCGTAGCTGTATTGAAATGGTTCTGTATGTCCTGTATTAATAAGATTATGGACTATTTCGCTCACTTTGTTTTTTGTAATCTTCTTAGTAAGGCTTTCCTTGGCTGGCGTATATAAGACGAAGTAGCAGTCAACGTCACTGAACTCTCCCTCGAACATGGGGTCCTCGTTGCCGACATGGAACGACTTGGACTCTTTGATCAAGAGATAGCTCTTAAAATACTTCCGTAAGCTGAATTCTCCGGAGTCGCTCCACAGGTCCCTGTTAGTGAGTTTACCCGTCTTGGGGTCTTCTTTGTGTTTCCCTTGTAGGCATACCACGATCGGTCTCGGTTGGCCTTTCACTCGGCACCGCAGACAGATGTCATCCATGTCGCCGATGTTGTTGATATTGACACCAAGGAAGAAATCATGTTCTAGTAGCTCATCGTTCAACATTCGTATGAAAACCAGACTTATTAATTTGGTTTCGTACAACTGCCCAGGTAAGCCGAAACTGTCGGTTGACTTCAAATACTCGAATGGCTTATTGTGCAGACTATTATTTGTATTAATATCTTGGCGGTCAGTTTGAAAAATATCATAAGGATTATCTGATCGATAATTGTTTAACAAAGCATCACTCGCTTCTTTCTCAGCAGTTTGCAGTAAGCTCACTATCTTCGGGTTATCTTCTAAAGAGAATAGCAGCGCGTACGAAAAGGGGGTGTCTTCCGTCTTATTCCTGAGCGTGACATCAGCACCACGGTTCACCAGCAGGCTGGCGATTGCAGCATTCTCGTGGCGCACCGCCTCGTGCAGCGGCGTGTTGCCGCATGTGTTCTGCGCATTCACCATAGCTCCTTTGTTTAGCAGCAGCTCCACCATAGATAAATTCCCAGAATGTACGGCCCGATGCAGCGGCGTGACTTCGTTTTTAGCTAGCGCGTTCACGTTAATTTCCTGCTTCAACAGCAACAGCTCTGCGATGGACGTCTCACCCGAATGGGCTGTATTGTGCAGCGGTGTGTCACCGTTTTCATTCTGTGCGTTCACGTCAGCGCCTTCCTTCAGTAACAGCTCAACAAGAGATGTCTCTCCAAATAGCGTCGCCTCGTGAAGCGGCGAGTCGCCACTTTCATCCGTCACGTTAACGTGAGCCCCTTTGTTAAGCAGCACCTCTACAACAGACATTTTCTTGCATTGCACCGCCTTGTGCAACGGCGTGTTTCCGAATTTATCCTGTGCGTTCACATCAACGCCGTTGTTCAGTACCAGCTTCATAATAGATGTATTTCCAGACAATGCTGCCACGTGTAGAGGTGTCCGCCCGTCTTCACTTTTCGCGTTCACGTCAGCACTTTTGTTAAGCAGTAGCTCTACAACAGACGTCTCCTTGGAATACACCGCCTCGTGAAGTGGAGTGAGTCCGTCTAATGTTTGTGCTTTCACTATAGCACCTTTGTTCAGTAGCAATTCCACGTTAGATAAAATTCCGGAACGCACTGCCCCGTGCAGCGGTGTGTATCCATCTATGGTCTGCGCGTTCACATCGGCGTCTTTGCTCAGCAGCAGCTCTACGACAGATGTCTGCCCGGAACGCGCCGCGTAGTGCAGCGGTGTGCATCCGTTTTCAGTTTTCACATTCACGTCAACGCCTTTGTTCAAGAGCATTTCTACCACAGACTTTTCTCCAAAATGCACCGCGCAGTGCAGCAGCGTGTTTCCGTTTTCAGTCTGCACGTTCACGTCAGCGCCTTTGTTCAATAGCAGCTCCACGATAGACGTCAGCCCAAATTGCGCAGCAGAGTTCAGTAGCGAGTTTCTGTTTGTTGTCTGCGCGTTCTCGTCAGGCGCGCTGATGTTAAGCATCAGCTCCGCCACCACTACATGCAAAGGCGTGTATCCGTTTGTTGCCTTCGCGTTAACGTCAGCACCTTTTTTCAGCAGCAGCTCCACGACAGGCGTTTCCATAGAACGCGCCGCCTCGTGCAACGGTGTGATTCCTTCAATTGTCCGCTCGTTCACTTTTACATTTTTGCTAAGGAGCAGCTCTACGACAGCTAACTTCCCGGATCGCGCTGCCGCGTGCAACAGGGTGTATCCGTATGATGTCTGCGTGTTCACGTCAGCGCTTTTATTCAGTAGTAGCTCCATAATTGTCGCCTGCTTCAAACTCGCCGCCACGTGTAGCAATGAGTAATCACCTTTAGTCCGCACATTCAGGTTAGCGCCTTTTTTTAGCAATTGTTCCACAATAGCCAGCCTCCCAAAACTCACAGCTAGGTGAAGCGGCGTGTCTCTGCCTTTAATATGTGCGTTCACATCAGCACCTCTGTTTAGCAGCAGTTTTACGATAGCCATCTCGTCGCAACGCACCGCCATATGTAGCGGCGTATCTCCATCACTAGTATGCGCGTTTACATCAGCGTTCTTGTTCAGCAATAGCTCGACGATGGACTTCTTTCCAAATGTCACTGCCTTGTGCAGCGATGTGTATCTACGTTCCATCAGTGCATTAACGTTAGCACCTTTGTGCAGCAGTAGATCTATGATAGAAGTCCGACCTAAACTTGCCGCCAGGTGAAATGGCGTTTCCTCGCCCCTAATCTGTGCGTTTATGTCTGCACCATTGTTCAGTAACAGCTCCGTGATTAATGTTTCCCCGGAAAGTACAGCAAGATGCAGTGGTGTATAGCCCTCTGTGTCCGGCGAGAACTTTTTCGGAACATCTATATTCAATAGCAGGTCTTCGACAGTTGTATCATTGCATTGCAACGCATTGTTCAGCTTCATGTCTATAAATCCTTGCTGCGCGTTTGCATCAGCGCCTTTTTTCAGCAGCAGCGCTACGATAGATGTCATTCCAGACATCGCCGCCTCGTGCAATGGTGTTCTTCCTAATTTACCCTTCGTATTCACGTCAGCACTTTTGTTCAGCAGTAATTCTACGATAGACGTCTTCTTGGAACAAACCGCCTCGTGAAGTGCTGTGTGTCTGGCTGTTTTTAGTGCATTCACGTCAGCACCTTTGTTCAGTAGCAGCTCTACGACAGACAAAATTCCGGAACGCGCTGCCCCGTGCAGCGGCGTGTATCCGTCTGTGGTCTGCTCGTTCACATCAGCGCCTTTGCTCAAAACTACCTCTACAACAGACATCTCACCGGAACGCGCCGCGAAGTGCAGCAACGTGTATCCGTTTTCAGTCTGCACTTTTACGTCAGCGCCATTATTCATCAGCAGCTTTATGACAGACAACTGTCCAAAACGCGCTGCATAGTGCAGCGGCGTGTATCCGTTATCAGTCTGCGCGTTCACGTCAGCGCCATTGTTCAGCACCAGCTCCACAATAGACATGTCCCCAGAGCATGCTGCGTAATGCAGTGGTGTATATCCATGTATATCCTGCACTTTCACGTCAGCACCTTTGTTCAACAGCAGCTTCACGATATTAATGAACTCAAATTGCGCTGCAAAGTGCAGCGACGAGTTTTCGTTTGTTTTTTGCGCAATCACGTCAACGCCT
This sequence comes from Agriopis leucophaearia, assembly GCA_949125355.1. NCBI lineage: Eukaryota > Metazoa > Arthropoda > Insecta > Lepidoptera > Geometridae > Agriopis > Agriopis leucophaearia. Next base: position 4,942,464 of record OX421289.1, read on the forward strand.
CTATTTTGCAGCAGCTCCACCGTAGACGTTTGCAAAAAATACAGTACTTCGAGCAACGGCGTCTCTCTTTTTTTAGTCTCCGCGTTCACGTTAGCGCCTTTGCTCAACAGCAATTCTACGACAGGCATATCCACAGAACGCGCCGCGCAATGCAATGGTGTATATCCGTGTATATCCTTCGCTTTCACGTCAGCACCTTTGTTCAACAGCAGCTCGACGACAGATATCACCCCGGATTGCACCGCGAAGTGCAGCGGCGTCTCTTTATTTTCAGTTTGCGCGTTCACTTTAGCACCGTTATTTAGCAGCAGCTTCACCATAGACGTCTGCAAGCCACACACAACTTCGAGTAGTGCCGGTTGTCCGTTTTCAACTCGAGATTTTACATCAGCGCCTTTGCGAATCCTCATCTCCGAAGTCACTGCACGGTGCAGCGGCGTGTATCCGATTGTACACTGCATGTTCACGTCAGCGCCTTTGTTAAGCAGCAGCTTAACGATAGACAGCTTACCAAAAAGCGCCTTCAGGTACAGCAGGGCGTTGTTGCCTCTAGCTTGCGAGTTCACGTCAGCGCCTTTGCTCTGTTTCAAGATTTTAGTCTCCACAAAACTCACTGCCCTGTGCAGCGGTGTGGATCCGTTTCCCCCCAGCGCGTTAACGTCAGCTCCTATGTTCAGCAGTAGCTCCACGGTAGACAGTTTCCCATAATGCGCCGCCAGGTGAAGCGGCGTGTCCCTGCCTAGAACCTGCGTGTTCATCTCAGCGCCTTTGTTCAACAGCAGTTCTACGACAGACTTGTCTCCGAAACGCGCCGCGTAGTGCAACGGCGTATATCCGTTTTTAGTTTGCGTGTTCACGTCAGCGCCTTTGTTCAACAACAGCTTCACGATAGACATCAACTCAAATTGCGCTGCAAAGTGCAGCGGCGAGTTTCCGTTTAATTCCGCGATCACGTCCGCACCATTGTTTTCCAGCAGCTCCGCCGAAGACTTCTGCAAACAATACACAAGCTCGTGCTTGTATTTGTCTTTAGCCTTCGCGATTTTGTCACCGCTTTTATCCCACATTACGGTATACGTCTCTTGATAACTCAATGCTCTGTGCAGCGGTGTGTATTTATTATTATCCTGCGCATTCACGTCAGCACCATTGTTCAGCAGGAGCTTCACAATAGATGTATGGTGCAAATGCGCCGCCACGTGCAGCGACGTTAAACCGTGTATAGTCTGTGCGTTTATGTCAGCGCCCTTGTTTAACAGAATTTCTACGATAGACGAATTGTTTAAAAAGGCTGCCACGTACAGCGACGTGGATCCATTTGTGGCGTGCGCGTTCACGTCTGCACCTTTATTCAGAAGCAGCTCCACCATAGACGTCTTACCAGAACCTGCTGCCGCGTGCAGCGCCGTATATCCGTTGGTATTCTGTTTGTTCACATCAGCACCCCGTTTCAGCAACAGTTTCACGATGATTGCCTTTTCGTGTCGCACCGCCAGGTGCAGCGGCGTATTCCCATCTGGATCTATCGTGTTCACGTCGGCTCCTTGATCCAGGCACAGCCTCACGTCTATTAGCTTCTCTGCTGTGGGCTTCTTACTCTTAATGCACAGCAACAGATGGTTGTTTTTTTTGCGTAACTGATCTTGTCGAGACCCCATACTTCTCTTAGTTAACTGAAATCATACAGGCCATAAAACTAATACATGTAATAAGTCTTAGTGGGGCCTTATGTACTCTGCATATGCTCTTGGATATTCATGCGTCGCGAACTTTCAAACATTGCCCGCATGCTGCTAAAACTGCACTCATGCAAAATTTGTATTTTGTATGGCTCCTATAGTATATACTAAAATTTCTACGAACATCAGACTTATGTATTGGAATGTTAGAAAATGATTGTAGAACCACAAAACTGCTACATGAAATTTCAGAATTTCTTAGTGATAAAAATATTCTGATTATAATATGTAATGTAGACTAAATAATAGAGATAAGATTGAGTTGTTGTGATAGACTGACTAGTTGTGATTATATATCACCTGTTCTTGTGATTATGTTGGTATTGAAATGTTTTATCTTTCTTAAAATTATCCATACTAATCCATCCATCCATACTAATATTATAAATGCGATAGTAACTCTGTCTGTTTGCTACATAATTACCGCTAAACGGCTTAACCGATTTCGATAAAATTATGCGAGGTAATAGTATGTATCATGAGGACGGACATAGGCTATTTTCATGTCCTGGATTAACACATAGGCTACTTTTCATCATCATCATCATCACCGATTTTCATCACCACGCGGGTGAAACCGCGGGGTAAAATTTAAATTAGTATTTTTTTATTATTATTAATTTAAAATTAGTTATATTGACAATATTCTAACTTTCACATATATTTTTTACTTGAACAAAACTTATAAAAAATACATTCTTGTACTCTGTACCTGGCAAGGACATGAGATACGTTTTAATTTGTATGACCCTGTGTGATTGATAGATAGCTTTTGTACACACCGGAAATGTCGTACATAAGGTAAAAACAACTTAAAACTAGTGAAACAATTGGCGGCCTTATCGCTATAAACCATTTCTTCCTGGCAATCCTAGTATGGACAGTATGGAGAAGACATACAGAAGGTAAAGGACGGGGTGTGCTATAATAAAGGGATTTGTGGTATATAAAGCATAAACATACATTATAATACACTTACACTAATACTGAAACGATATATACAAATAATATTATAAGTACATACATAAATAAAAACTGTGATTGTGTGCTACTTTGTATGTATGTGTACCTACTATGTATGTTCTGATAAATAAATGATGTGATTTGAATTATTGTCCAGGTAATAGAAGGCAGTTACCTAGTTCTTCAGTTGTCTTCAAAGACCGCACCTGCCCTGGTAATCGCTGCAGTAGGTGTGTTTGTACCAGGTCCGGCAGCAGATGGTCCAGGCAACATCGGTAGGTGGAGTTTGTGTCTCTCAGGTTGGAGAGCAGACTTCGGAAGATGTTGAACCCTTAGTATGGACCCTGGAATGTGCCACGAGGATGGAGTTAGTGCCCTATTTACGATCAGTTTTTTTAATAACGTGATAAAATAATTATCAATATAAAATACTGCCTTTATAAAAAATGACAGAACTGGACCAATTTGAAATGGGACCACACGGAAAGCACCAGCTTTCAAATAAAAAAAGAATCATTAAAATCTGTTAATCCAGTCGAAAGTTCTGAGGTATAAAAAAAACAGTCTAATTATGTACCTCCTCCTTTTTGGAAGTCGGTAAAAAAAATGACACATGCCTATTATGGGACTAGTAAGTATATCTATGCTATGCATTCATAAGTTTCTTATTAAATGATAAATAAACTAGCCGCCTGCCCCGACTTCGCACGGGTGTAAGCTCGGCCTTCGGCCTCGCTACAAAATATAATATAGCCTATGTCACCCGGGGATAGTGTAGCTTTCAAACAGTGAAAGAATTTTTTAAATCGGCCTAGTACTTATTGAGCCTATTCATTACAAACATACAAAAATAGGTACAAATCTTTCCTCTTTATAATATTAGTGTAGATGAAAAAAAAAAAAAAAAAAATTAGAGACCGCATTATATGCACTTTCATGTTTCATAAGCATTTGCATATTTAATACTACTCATAGAACTCCCTGGCTTAAGCAGGTTAGGTTCAAAATGAATGACAGATCCGACAAAGCATTTAGGGCTCCTATGTTTCTGTAGTTACAGTTTGCTTTACATGTGGCAGAGGTTGATTTGGTTCAGGTAATTTTAGGGAAAGTAAAAAAAAAACTAATTAATAAGGGCTTTGGGAGATTAGACAACCCCTTTATTCTAAGCAATAAAAAGCTCCCTAATCTACATTAGAATATTAAAAAAAAACTCTTTCTTCTATCTATTCTCCCACTCTACCTAAAATCGATTGGCGCTATACTAAAAGCCTACCCCTCGAGCACTTTCAATTAGTAAAGTGATTGAGACTTAGTACCTAGAGTTACTAATTTTGATGTTGATTTAAATACTTGGACCAAATCTAGACAGGGTTCACTATATGTGGAAATAGAGTTATTTGTGACCTTTGTTTAAGTTTAGGGAAGTCCATTTGTTTAAGAATTCCTCTTACCTTAGTTCTTCAGCGCCAGCGCTGCGGTTCCCGCGCAAAGTTCCTGTAGAGTAGGTACTACGTGATTAGGATGGTAAATTTTCGAGTTGTATCGCACTGCTTGCCTTGTGCCCACAGAACGATGCGGTTCTTGTGCGGTACCTACCTACAGATTTGATCTGTAGAAAGAATTAACCAAAATTAAATGAAAGAAGTAAAAAAAATGCAGAAATTACGTCCAATCCAACCAAAGATAAACAAAGACAAATCATAACATGAAATGATATTGAAATTTGAAAGGTAAACAAAATATGACAGTTGTTTTTTTTTTAAATTATTTTATTACCATGGACACATAGTCCTTAAGTCAGAATATAAATCATGTTAACGTTATTAAATAACGTCAAACAAGTCTGAGTCGAGCAAAGTAAGTAATGGTCAAGTCCAAGTCATGCCCCAATAAAGGGGTGGAGACTTTACTAGAGGCTTTTGTGGAGTTTTGGAAACAACATGTACATACATGTTTCATCTCAATAAATCGATTAAATTATATCACTTTCCTACACTCGAGCACGTTCAATTTATTTTTATTTCTTATAAAAGTTACAGTATAGATGTAGCACGACGTCACGTCGCCGACAATGTCAGCGACACGACTCAATGTATGGCGGCAGTCGCTTGGAGGCTAAAATCGTCGAGTAACGAAGATTTGCGTAGCGTTGCCTACGAAGGGCTTAACGCTTCCATTTATTTATTTTTTCTGAGGCTACCGGCAATGCACTGCGCACATTGATCCTATACAATTGTGTATACAATACAGTATTAATGACTGCGTTCGTCACGATGACAGTAGCACAGAAAAGAGAAGAAAAAATTCACTTCAGTGCATAGTATAGTAGGTATGCCCAGTCATTTCGATGTAAACGTTACCTTTCAATCCGACACGTTTGCACACTTCTGCTTGGCGATTATATAACTGGCAAAGGAGTGGTCAGTCCTACCACTACTAAAATGCACTTATGTAGGTAGGTACTTAATCTAGAAATAAAACTTAGTAGGTAATTATTCCAGTTGATTTTTTATTCATAAAAACCATCACAAATCAATCTACAATACTGCTTTCAACAGAATCGTGACAAATATAATAAAAAATGTTGAATCGTGGAAAAAAGATAGACGGAGTCTTCGCTCAAGTACAAAAAGTGACGCTAAAATGGCGGCGGTGCAGGCCCAATGCAGACTGCCCTGGGCCCTTATTCCGAACGGACAAACGCGCGCTAACGTGGCCACGTTAAGTTAACATTAAAAAAGTTGGCCTCTATTCCTTAGGAAATAAAGACAAACTTTTTGAGGGTAACTTAACGCGCCACGTTACGAACGTGTTTGCCCGTTCGGAATACGGGCCCTTATTCACTAACTAAAACACGCATGTAACGCGTCGCGTTAAAATATCATCGAATAATAAAACTAGAGAATAAAAGCCAACTTTTAGAGTGAATAAGGGCCATGGGGTACAATTTTAAATCTATGGAACACCGATCGGCTTACAATGCTGTGACTGGCTGTAAATATTGTTCGAGTTATAACCGAACGGCTTTCTTTGCATAGGTATCTCTGTTTGGGCTTGGGGCGGCGTCCATCTTTTTTCTTTCATCCACCAAGATGTACTTAATTAATGTGGCATGAACTGATATCACGGTAATCAAAATATGCGTGAAATACCTACGCTGATTGGCATAAACAAAAACAGAAAAGAGAAAGCACCTTACATCGAGCTTTATACTGAAGTTCATTCCTGTCGGAATGTATAATCCGTACGAATAGAACGGCTATCCAATTTACATGATTTGTTTGGAATTTTTGTATACTAAGTATCTGACAAAAATGAATTTATTAGAAAATATTACCAATTTAAAATATTAAAAAATAAAATATAAACCGGTTGGATAGAACCGACGGGGTTAATAGAACCGATGGGGTCAAAAGAGACTCTAAATGCACAAGTTTTTTTGTACTTATAGAAGAAGAAAAACATTTTTTTTTTAATAATGTGTACACTGGACTGGATACCATGACATATCGTGTATTTTTTAAAGATTTTAATTTTTTCTAACCAATTGGTCCCACCAAGTGAAAAAGAAGTTCGATCAATATTATAAAAGTACACTTAGTAGCGAAAGCGAAAATTTAAACAAAAGGTAATGAGTACTTTTATCAGTAAGTATTTTTTATTGACATTTTATAATATTTTATATCTGACATATATTGATCGTATAAATAGATGAGTATGAGTATCATAAAAGTAACATTGCCCTATTCAAAGAAAAATAGGAATCAAACAGATAGTCATTTTGCTATAGTTCGCAAAATAAAGCTAGTCCTGTGACAGTTTCCAAAGTAACATAGCTGGGACATGGAAAAAATAGTCTTTCTTTGGATTTGCGTTTCGTATGTACAGTAAACAACGTCTCCATTCACCCCCTCGTTTCTATTCACCTATTTTCGGTACCAGTTTTACTGGTAAGAAATACTCTTGACGCGAAAAACTTTTGTATCTAATTTATTTACAAAATGCACTTAGTTATCACATAAGCGTTCGTTGTTTTTTAATTAATCTTTATTTATTTACGCCTAGAAAGTCTAGAATAGAATGTTAAGATTATAACCATGATATTTTTGAGAAATTTCTAAATTTTCAATGAGCAGAATTATTTTTAATAAGTTTCTATAATTATTTAGCTTAGTACCGCTTTTTCAATGTCTTTTTATAAAAGGCTACCTTTAAGACGCGGTCACACCACGGTCTAAGAAATTAGGTTGAAAATTCCGAGGATAATTTAAGATTTGTTAAATTTTGGGGGTTTTCTTAAGATTATTCGTCATATATATAACACAAAAAATTCGGTCGCAATTTTTATAACATTAACAATAATCGGTTTTTAAATTTTAACTCGTACTAAAATGTATTTTTATAGTAATGCTTTTTTTTAAAGTTATTAACTTTTTATTTATTCTATTCGGTTATGATTTTTCTTTAGTTTCCCTTTCTATTCACCGGTTTTTTAATCTGTTATGTACTATTTAGGGCACTCATACACCACGTTTAATAAGATATATTTTTTTTATATTGGAATTTTTAACCTTAATTCATTTAAGTCCATTACGATATTTCTCTTATTAAGTAACTATTAGTATCATTATATTATAACAATTAAGAATATTAGCGATACCTCGGATATAGGGTCATTTATAGTTTTCATAGAAACAATAATTGTTTTTTTTTATTCATACCTATCATCTTCAGCCATAAGACGTCCACTGCAGAACATAGGCCCCCCCCCCTTTAACCTCCACACTGAACGACAACCTGCCATCTGCATCCACTGGATGCCCGCGATTCTCACGATGTCATGACTTTTTTTTTTTTTCGTGTAAAATATTTCAGAAACGACTCGTTCTAATTTTGATGAAACTTAGTAAATATATTTATATTAGCAATACTTACAACTTTTTTATTATCCTTTTTTTTATTTGGAAGAACTTAGATCTTTCACATTAGAAAACTATGGCAAAATATAGAATTTAAAAAAATCTGCTTATAACTTTAAAACAGTTTAAGGTTTTAATTTAAATTAATTGTTTATCATTCCAAATAATTCATAATTTTCTTAGGTAAATTTCCTTCCTTGAAAAAAATAAGTTTTTGCTTAGTTTATCAAATAAGTAAATCATGTTGGCAATTTATATTTTCAATTAAAGAGGCCTCTATTCGTCTGCAGCTTTCTCGCTCGCACATTTTTACATTATTGACGATATAAAATTACTGAGTGTGAATTTACAAAAAGTGACACACCCAAGTTTTGCTGACTACCATAACATTATAAACAAAAAATGTTTCGTTTCGGTATCTTTTGATTTGACGGAGTAACATGGTAACAAGAAAAAAAAATCACTTGTTACCATTTCACTCCATCAAATTAAAATATATCGAAACGAAACATTTTTTGTTTATAATGTTATGGTAGTCAGCAAAACTTGGGTGTGTCACTTTTTGTAAATTCACACTCAGTAATTTTATATCGTCAATAATGTACAAATGTGCGAGCGAGAAAGCTGCAGACGAATAGCGGCCTCTTAAATATTACCCAAGTTTCAACAAAATCGGAGCAGTAATTAAAAAAAACCCAGTTTGTATGAAAACTATATAAAAGTCTAAAAACGGAAATCTTTAAAAAGGTTTACTTCTTAAATTGTATATATAAGAAAAATATCGTAATGAAATCATTTAAGGGGAAACATGCACCACGATAATTACTAATTTAATTAAAACAATGATCTTTCTAACACTAAACAATCGATTAAATAGACTCATGGATATGTAACGCGAGTGCCAATCAAATCGATTATTAATTTACAACTATAATTATACAATAATACTTATGGAATTTTTACAAGGAATTTTATAACCGTAAGGCATTCTGAGTTTTTGAAGTGAAAACTTCTTTAGGTGCGTTGAGCTCTTTTTTGGTGAACAAAAATAATAGAACTCGCGTCACCGAACGCTGTACCGTGTATTTTAAAACAGCGCCATCTCTTGAAGAATAGGTGAATTACTACTTAAGTTTTCACTTCTGACGTGCAGTCCTATGACTGATTCTTTTTTTTTTTGATAACTCCGTGGCAGGTTATACATAACGCCACAAATTCCCAAAGCATGCGTTACCGGAGCATTTTGAACACGGTTTTACATATGTGCTTATGAAGACGCAAAATTATTTACAGAGACATTTACGCCAAAAAACCTATGTACTAATTTAATAACTTTCGTTTTTAAAACTATGTGTACGTATAGTACATTTTCAAATAAATAAATTATTGAATACTTTACCAATTTTTTTAACCAACTCGGTTTGAATATATCAAACGAGTCACAGTCATATTCTCTTCTAAATCTTTATATTATTGGAAAAAAAATATATATTTCACACTGGCAATAGACAATATGCCTGGAGCTAAAACTACAAAAATAATATGAAATTGATATTTTTGGCGCAAACCCTGGCTAAATAGACAATAGGAGCCTTACTTAAAAACGTTACTCAAGTTGATGTATGTTTTAAAATGCTCTCTCAACTTCACGCTGACGGCAATCGTCACACGCGAAAACAAGACGGAGCATATTTAAGCGTATGTCAACTTGAGTAACGTTTTTAAGTAAGGCCCTTAGTCTGAAACCAAACAAAAAAAAAACACCGAATTTTTGGCGTAAACAATGGCGTATAGACCAAGCCAAAGCTAAAAATAAAATTACATGACAGATTTTTTTGCGCAAACCCTGGCTAAATAGAAAATAGGTCTGAAACCACAACAAAAAAAATAACGCATTGAATTACAGACAATTTGTATGAGCCAAAACTAAAAAAAAAATACATTGTCATTTAAATTTTTTGGCGCAAACACTGGCTAAATAGAAAATATATGGAGTCTAAACATCACAAAAAAAACCGACATATTTAACTTTTTGGCGCAAACGTCAATGTCAATAAATTAAGTTACGTAGGTAATACGCAAAATCTATTTTTTTACTTCAACGTTTAATCTATTCAAACAACAAAATTATGGTTTTTACTATTTCTATCTAATAAAGCTCTTTTTTCTTATAATTTATAATACAACTCATTATATTATTTTACAAGTACAAACTTTTAAGTTCATAATATTATAATCTCTTGTATCTTATCGCAGCTACAAGTTGTTCATCCCATGGCCTTAAGCCAGAATATGTGCAGTTTACAAAATCACGCGAACACGATCCTTAACGCGCTGAGATACGGTTCTACATCAATCAACAAACTCGTTAAAAATGCCACAGAATCGATCATAGCGAGTACTGATCAAATTACATTTTATCGAGTTTGCCAATTTAACTGTCAAACTTGTCGATGGATAAAGAACGGTACTTGCACTGCTGGGGGCCTTACGCCTACCAGTTATAAGCGATTCAGTGTAGGTGATTTCAGATAGGTAGGTGTAGCGAAAAGTTGCGCGTACGCCACCTTATCTGGACGCGTTAAGGTTCGCGTTCGCGTGATTTTGCAAACTGGGCTAATTCGAGTCCGCGGTTAGAGTTAGCCGTAAGCCCTAGGTATGAAAACTTGACGCTGGTTTATCACTAAGTTTGAAATAACAACTATAGGGAAACGTATTGTATAACTGTGGCCTTAGTACGAGCACTTGCGAAAAGTTATCGTTACGTAAACGATAGCAAAATGTATGAAAACTTCAGTTTCCTTTCACGTCCGATAGAAGCGCTATTAAATTTTAAATACATTTTGCTATCGTTTACGTAACGATAACTTTTTCGCAAGTGCTCGTACTAAGGCCACTTAGCATACAGGTTGGTCGGATAGACGACGAATCTACTTTGAGAACAAAACAAACTAATATACGAATGGGCGTTTTTATATTCTGGTGTGAAAACGTTGCCCTGTTAACTCTAAATTTGAGATAACAACGATAGAAAAATGTACTATGTAACTGAGTTGGTATACAGGGTGATCAGATAAACGATTATACTAAAATAAATGTTTTCATTGCATTTATGAATTTAGTTCGCGAAGGTATCGCCTTTTTGACGTAGGCTTACCTGATCAAATAAGTAAATAACTAAGTATAAAAATAAATAAATAATTATCAATGTAAAAAACCGACTCCATCAGAACTGGACCAAATTGAAATGGGACCAAATGGGAAGCACCAGCTTTCAAATAAAAAAATAATCATCAAAATCGGTTCACCCAGTCAAAAGTTCTGAGGTAAAAAAACAGTCGAATTGATTACCTCCTCCTTTTTGGAAGTCGGTTATAAAGGGACATTATTGCATTTTTGTATGTAAGCCTAAATGATCTATGTTCCCGAACATATCAATCTTCTATCCGAACATCCTGTACAAACATCTTCGTACATTTTGAAACCAAATATCAATATCAAGGTTTCATAAGAAACCTTGATAAAAAAATATATTACAGAACTAGTTTAACTAATCGACTGCAGCAAGACGTCGATTCTGTCTCAAAACTAAACCAAGACAGAACACGACTAATATTATTTGCGTCTCATTTCATTTTAATATGCAATAGGAAAGCAACAACTTCAACTGTCAAATTTACTTTAGTTTATAAATAAAAAAACTAAAAAAAACTGGGACATTATTGCACACATGGTCATCTGACCCCAAACTAAGCAAAGCTTGTAATAAAATAAACAGAATCGATTTAGAGCTAACTAAAATTAAATATTTTATGTAAAACAATAAGAAAATAAAATAAATGTTAAGGTTTTTCTTTACAATATAACAACCATACAAATTAATGCTATATTAAAACCTGTTTTGATTCAGATCCAATTCTAATATTTAGTATCTAATCTAACTTCTTAACAAATTTTGAGACCGATTTGATCAATTGCTTTTAAAAATACAATTAAAATGCTAACTTATTTAAAAACGACATTTTTATTATTTATGCAGGCGACCTACCGTGCAACATTAATTAAATTTTAATTAATGCACAAAAGTTATAAAAGTACTAAAAAAGTTAATTAAAGTATAAATAAAATTGACATTTTATTATTTTAAACAACATTAAAATCTTCTTAAAAAAATTGTAAAACGTATTAAAAAAAACAATGTTTATAAATGATAATTTTTATGGCACCACTGTCGTAACTGGTTTTTTTTAAATGGTACACAAACTAAACTAAAAACTTAACATAATTTATTCACAAAAAACGGCGATTTCACAAACCTTGATTTGATATTTAAAAAAAAAACTACTATCATTATTTTAATAATTATCAATTTACAAAACCGACTTCTAAATTTTTTTATGAAATGGGCAAATTCGGTACTTGCACTGTTTATTTTATTTTATTTTATTTGGATGACAATATGTGTCATCCAAATAAAATAAAAACAGTTAAGTATTTTGATTTAAAAGCCAAACAACTAAACCGATTTTAATGATAATTGTATGGGACCAATCTGAAAGTATATCCTTAAAAAAAAAAAAGAAGAATTTTCCAAATTGGTTCATAAATGACGTAACAAACATAAATAAAAAATTAAAATCGAATCGAGAACCCCTTCCTTTTTGAAGTCGGTTAAAAACTTTAAAATAATATCATTCATTTAGCTGTGCCAATTTCATCTAGCAGTTTACATGTACATTTAAAATTAATAATAAAAAAATATGCTTGGTGGTTGGTGAGAGTGCAAACGACAAAACGACACAGGCGTATATATATAACTTATTTACACTTCGTCAGTTATGGAGTATTTGTAATGGGAGGTTTTCAGTATATTATATATATTATTTTAACATAGTTCTGCAACCATCGATAGATGGCGCTGATGGGACATGATTCTCAATTTATTCGCATTTGTTCAAAAATTGGAGGCATTTTAATAACACGGCTAGGCAAGGCACGCTTATGTACCTACTAATTTGTGTTGTGTTGTGGAAAAACAAGTACTTTGTTAGCAAACAATAGCCATAAAATACTATACTACGAAATAAAATATAACTAAAACAAGCATAACAGACAATGTCAGACAAACAGCCCTGCGGGGGTATTATGGATCTTTGATCGGGATCAGTCAGTGTCAGAATTGACAGAATTTTGACACTTGAAAGGGGTTATGACGCAAAAAAAAAGGCCGTTGTCTATTTCCAATTTCATACTACGAAATTGGAAATAGACAACGCTTTTTTTTTTCACATAATTTTGACAAGTCGCGATCCCGATCAAAGATTCATAATACGCCTGCAGATAGATAGTCTATCTATAAGAATGAGCAAGTTTTTTTTGTATTGATATTTTTTCTGTGGTTTTGTGAAATCTTCAGATTCATGTCATGTCAACGCCATCTATAGCAATTTTTGTTCAATTCCCCGTAACAAAACCTCCCACTGGGCTGTATTTAGTGTTCGACCGACGTCAATATTCAGAAACGTCAGTGATGACATTCAGAAATAACCGTCAGCGTAATGCAGGTAAACTAGGTAAGTAGGTAAGCGTGCTCCACCGTAGACCGCATCATCGCTTAACATCAGGCGAGTTGGCGGTCAAACGCAAGCCTTGTACTAAATATTAAATACTAACGGGACCCGGGTATGTCCTAAAACTGCGACCAGAACCACCGGAGGATGGGCAACAGCGTCCTAATAGTACACGGTGAACGTACTGCGATCCCCAAGCCGCCTGCTAAACGTGGGGATTATGGCAAAACCCCTCTCTATGAGGGAGGCCTTGTCCAACAGTGGACGTTAATTGGCTGATGATGTGAAATACTAACGAGTTACTTAACGCATTCCTATAACACGCGCTAGCCGATTTTATAATAATAGGGGGGGGGGGGGGAGCCCAAGACACCTAGTTCGATAAGACCACCAGATGATATATATAATTAGTAACGTCATTAAGGGGGAACACGAAATGGCGATGCTGCAAAGTAAAAAACCTGGCGGCGCTACAAAAAAAAAAACGATTTCTAGTATGATAACGACTCCAAAGTTTCGTTTATTCCTCGAAACAGGGGAGGGATAGAAGTATACGATAATGCAGTGCTGCAAGCCCCTCTGGCTGGCCTTATCAGTGGCAGCAGCATGATAAGCGACGCCTCGTACCTAGGTATATAGTATAATCGATCTCCTCAAAAAAACCAAAGCTAATCCGAAAGATCATTAATTTCTTTGTAAGAAAAATCACTGCTGCATTTTCCAAAGTTTTTAGGGTTCCGTACCCAAAGGGTAAAACGGGACCCTATTACTAAGGCTCCGCTGTCCGTCTGTCCGTCCGTCTGTCACCAGGCTGTATCTCATGAACCGTTATAGTTAGACAATTGAAAATTTCACAGATGATGATGTATTTCTGTTGCCGCTATAACAACAAATACAAAAAAAAAACAGAATAATATAAATATTTAAGAGGGCCATACAAAAAAAACGTTATTTCTAACATTCGAGTACCTTGATTTTGCTACTCAACACTAGATGTCTCCTAATGCGTTCGAGGCATTAGATACATTGTATTATTGCCGCTACTCACTCATAGATGCCATGGCAATACAAAAATTTATTAATAGGTACTATTTTGCTTATTATAGATAATGGTACGGAACCCTTCGTGTGCGAGTCCGACTCGCACATGGTAGGTTATTATGTTTTCATACTAAAACTTCAAATGAATGATTTCAATGGTGACGTCGGTTCGATACTAAATACAGCCTTCATTAAGCCGCACGTTTGTAAAAGTAGCAAGTAACATGCAAATGTTTTTTTAAAGATATTTTAGTTGATTTAAAAATATATTTTTATTTAGTATACACAGTATACGATTCCTTTTTACAACATTTTCGTGTGGCTTTAGAGTAGTAGTTCAAACAGCCATCTCCGAAATTGAATGAGATGATACATCTTTTTTAGACGTCTGTTTGTTTAATGGAATTGTCAAAAACAGGCGGCTCAAGTATCTAATCGGTCGGTTAGGTTTCTATAAAATTCTAGTGGCGGTTAGTGCCCTACCGTTAAGAACATGCACCGTTAAGAAATTATGTCGGTCCGTAGTAATCGAGTGAAAATAAGTGAACGCTTTATTTACTAAAAAAACATGAATGTTTCTTCTATCCAAAGACTTTCCATAACGAGACATTTAATGCAGGTCGAACATGTTCAGACACTCCATCAGTTGACCACTACTGATATAAAAAATACGCCCACTGATTCCACAGAACCTCACGTCATTTCCGACCAATAGCGTAGGTACGCCACCACTATGACGTTGAATGGGCCAGTTAGCATTTAGTAACCCCTCACCCCGCCCCTCAAGTATTTGACTGAATTGTTTCCATTGAAAATAATCGTAACTACAAGTCTGGGCTGCGTAGTAGTTATACCTAGTCTGTGCTTCTAATACAAAATAGAAATAACCACTCTTATTAACTGACTAGCCATGATTGGTTAATGAAGAATCTGAATCATTAGTCGAAACTGCATTATAATGAAGAACGACCAAAGCCTGCGTTGACGACCGGCGTAAGAGCTGATGACTGACGTAAGTGCTGATTACTGACGTTTTGACGTCGGACATAGAAATCGACCGTCATACTAAATGCATTCTAACAATATATAACTAAACGCATTCTTTTGGACCAAATAAATAATCTAGTATTCTACTTGTTAGAGTAATATTACGCTGTTCCTGTGATATCTGAAATACGATGAAAAAAAATCAACAAAATGTGGATTACAAAAAAAAAAAATGAAAAGATCAGGCAAAATTAAGCAACCTATGATGAAAAATTAGATAATGAAAAAAGTTCTCAAAGTATATTGTTATATCCCATATCATAATTAGCAAAAAAACAGCAAGCAAAATAAGAAATTTCTATAAGCGGATACAAAAATAATTCTCGCAGTTTAAAATAACTGAAAAACACGCTTTGTTGCATTGTCATCAGTCCTTGAAAAGTGTGCAAAGTTTCAAATCAATCCGTCGTTTTTAAAGGGTGAAATCACGTTCAAAGATTCCGTTACATAGATACATACCAAGCTAAAAAAAGCGTGTTAATATTGTTAATTTGACTAGCTTGATTCAGGCATGTTATGCACACCAGATGGGAGTAAATATGTTTATTATATAACATTTTCAATAGTTGTATAACTTTTATGTGAATATGCTAAGTATGGTTATTTAAAATTCATATATTTTAACGTATTTTTTTCCGCTCTCAAGTTCGGAACACTTTTAGGTCCCTTATTTGTTATCTATATGCATCTATGACTATACTAATCTTTATATTATAATATGTACATATTTTTATGTATCACTGCTAAGTTTCCTCTCAGGCAGGAATAATATCACAACTACATTCCAATAGAGAAAGCGAGATGAGCGAAATAAGCGAAAACATATTACTAGCGATTCGAGCGAAAAAATAAACAAAACACTAAAAACTGTTTCTTTGACGAACGTATTTCCGCTTTAACGTCGTATTAAATACAAAAGAAATTACGGAAAAATTAATTATGATTTACTCTACAGAAATATGTCTATGATAATAATTTAACCTAACCTGAAACAAAAATTAATTTACCCGATTTTTTTACCTGTAACTTACAGAACTTTGTTAATGATCAATACTAATTTAACCTAACCTAAATAAAAAAAAAAAAAAGATATAGGTTTCCCTACTTCTTATTTATTCCCTACTCATTTTTTTATTTGTGTTGTGTGTTACTGTAACTCAAGGGTTTATCTGAAAGCCGGCGCTGATAGTTTTTGACTTTCAGCATTAAGGTGAAACGTTTCACGTATGGCGGGAAATTCAAATTTCAAACAGTTTTTTTGTTCTTGTAGCTAGGCCGGGTAATTATTGTAAACGATCATGATGTTTGCGAAAATTGATTATTATTTTTTACAAACTCACGTAATAAGCTATTTATCTCCAATGCACATTATTACATACATTTGTCAATAAACAATTTTTTTATGTTTCAAACGGTTATTGACAAATGTAAGTAATATGGTGAGTTACTGATTAATAACTGTACATGATAATTTAAAGAACAACCAACAATTTTCGCAATCACTGTGTCATTTCACAATAATTATCCAGCCTAGCTACAAGGACGAAAAAACTGTTTGAAATTTGAATTTCTTGCCAAACATGAAACGTTCCACCTTAATGCTGAAAGTCAAAAACTATCAGCGCCAGCTTTCAGATAAACCCTTGAGTTACAGTAACACACAACACAAATAAAAAAAATTGTAGGGAATAAATAAGAAGTAGGGAACCTTAATGCCGAGATGAAACCATTCGATACTAATTGTATCCTTTAGGAGTTTTGAAGTAATGTGCAATTAAATTTAGTTTTCTTTCTTTCTTATTGCACTTAATATGTCGATAAAGCGGAAATACACTAGAGATTCGTCAAAGAAACAGCTTTGAAGATGAACTTCGGCAAAGTAACGCCTGATTCAATCAACAAAATATTAGATATAATACTGATTTTTTGATAGCGCTCTGTCTCTATTTACTATACATGAGAACAGGATGGCAACATTTGAGTTGCCGAATTCATTACACGTTTTAGAATGTCGCACAAAGCCGACAATTCGACACATGCAGAGTAACTTTTTTTGGAGTGCGCAAATTTTTTATTCGTCAAGCTTATTTAAAGACCCGTATTTTTTTAAATGTCAAAGCACCCCCCGCGCTTCGCTCACCCACCCTTCTCTATCAGATACTGGACTTTGTGCTTTTTATCTATTCTGTCGCAGGACGAATTAAAAAAAAAAACTTTTCAATAATGATACATTGCATGATAAAAATTAACGCACTCTAAAAGAGCAACTCTGTTTCATGAAGCGGTTTAATCTACAATTCAGTTAACATAAATGTAGGTACATCATATCAATATTACAATGGCGCGTTTTGTTACACATATTGTCAAGTGTTATTTAAAATTTGACACATTGACACAAGGCAGTGTGCAAGCCAAGTTTTCAATACGGTATACAGAAATGTCACAAAACTTGGCACTAACTTTTTGAGCAAGAACTTTTTTATTTCGCTCATTTTTTTATGTTTTCGCTCACTCGCACCTACTGAGCATCTTATTCGAGATTCTTACATGATTATTGTACTTTAACAAGAGTTTGAGATGATAATACTTAACGCCTAATTTTTCAACCATAAAAAACTTTTTTTAAGGTGGCAACTCAGCGCATCTTTCTGTCACAACATTGACCCTCCAAAACATTAAAAGTATACCTTTATCGTTTTACCTTTATTTATTTTGTATTTTTTTATATGCAGTGTTATTTTTAATTCCCCTAAAACCTCTCGTAGTAAGCACATACTACATCATACCTGACATCTGAAGAGCTTTGATTCCACTTTTATTGTGCGAACTGCTAGTCCGTGGAATGCGCTACCTGAAAGGGTGTTCCCCGATAGTTACAATCTAGGTGTCTTCAAATCACGAGTGAATCGGTTTCTTCTAGGCAAGCGTGCTTCATCTTAGACCGCATCATCGCTTAACATCAGGCGAGCTGGCGGTCAAACGCAAGACTATTAATAAATTTAAAAAAAAACTTTAGTTCCATGACTTTTCACAATACTTTATAAGTTCCCTAATTTCGCCTATTTTCCTAATTTTGCGACTTCGCTCGTCTGGTCACCAAATATAATAAACAAAATAAAATAAAAACTTTGATGTTTTTTGCCTTGTATTTTTTGGTGCCTGTTGCGGCTTACTTTTTGCTTTCACATTCATTCTCATTTGAGACCTCATAAGGTTGTCATTTAGAGTACAAATTAAATTTTTTGAGTTTTTTTTTTGGGAAAAGCGAACTCATCAATTCAAGGGCACAAAAGTTGTTAGGTATTATGTAGGGACGCTGTTAACGAGACGTTTTAGGTAAATTAAATAGCCCTGTATACTATGTATCACAGTTCAAAGGACATAACGTTAACATTGCAATTCCTTGCTTTAATTAGTTTTGTATTACCGTTATATTAATTCAAGTGCGTGCAGTGTTCACTACTAGAAGGTTATGCATTATAATGTTTACTATATGTATTTATTTATTGTTTATTAACTAAAACGGCCTACAACGCTGTATTTAATGCCCGTAGCAGACGATGCGCACGAGTGGTACACGCGGGAGCACAGCGCACAGCCTTCAATGTGCACCTGCGCAGTGGCAGTGGAAGAGGCTTATTAGACTCGTTCTAAGCAAAAAGTGCTGCGCATTGTCTGCAACGGGGTTAAGATAACGAATTTGATGTTACGGCCAGTTTATATAACGAATAATTTTAAATATCGCAAAAAAACACGATTTTTTGTAACACTTCCCACATTATTCCATCAAGAATTTTACTAATCACATACCAAAAATGGGCAAATGTCACGGACGGTAGTAACCAAATTAGAATAAAAAAGGACTACGGTACGTTGACAGGCGGAAGCACATTGATGGAATGTCAGTGTCGCTTGACAATCACATGACTTTTCTTCGGCAAAGGGAATTGGCATGCCATCTAACAGGTTTTCCTAGTTAAGGTTTCACTTCCTTGAATATAAATATGCAATGTTATTATGTATTACAATTATTAAGAACGTTTGTTAACAATAAAATTTTCATAACATTTCATTTGTCGTTAAAACAAGCAGGAAAACTAAATAAAACAGAGAATGTATATTTAAGTTTTGGCGAGTCAGAGTTATTTAAAAATTAGGCGCTGAGCCATTATGACAGTTTAATATAAATTGCAAGAATTAACAGAATATTTTTATTAGTAGATGAGTTTTTCTTTGGTTAGTTTAATGGCACTATTACTTAATATATATGGACTTGTACTTATATGGTTAATGTTATGTGTGATGGTTACGACCATACAGGGTGTTTTTTAATTTAGTTGCCGCCAATTTAACTTGCGGCAACTATAGTGGTAGATGGCGTTAATATCTCCCGATTTAACTAACCCAAACCCGAAACCGAAAAAAAACAGCCCCATTAAAAAAAATCTCTCTCTCAATCTAACACGAAACCAAAAAAACAGCCTCTTAAAAAATACTCTGTCTAACACGACACCGAAAAAATAAATAGCCCGATAAAAATACTCTCTCTCTCTTTGTCTCTAACCGGAAACAGTAAAAAACAACCCCTTAAAATACTACTTATCTCACACCCGAAACGGAAAAAAACAGCCCCATTAAAAATACTATATTTCTCTCTAGCTAAACCGAAACAAAAATAACAGCCCCTTAAAAAATACTTTCTGTCTCGCTTTCGTTTTTTTAAGGGCACTAGACGTCGAGCGTTTTTTTAAGAGCGCTAGACGTGGCTTTATTGAGTCTGTGCAAAAAGAGATTCGTCGTAAGATTGACGGCACACGTGAGCTTTTTTACTGAATAACACAACCCTCTTTTGCGTCGAAGGTTAAAAAGTATAATGGATGCTTGCTTTTTGTATAAATTATGCAAAAAGAGAATCATCGTAAGATTGACGGCGCACATGTGCTTTTTTACTGAATAACACACCCCTCTTGCGTCGAAGGTTAAAAAGTATAATGGATGCTTGCTTTTTGTATAAATTACAATGGGTAGTTTGTGGAAAATGAGAAAAATAGTAGGACTGAGGTCGAGCGTGTGATTTTACTTGCTTTTCATCGTGTTGCCACGACGGTTTTCTTTTTGCACAATTTTTATTGGTATATTAGTCCGGTCAAATTAGACTAAAAAATAGGGGTGAGGTTACGAAAATTCCCATTAGGCTGAAAAATTCGTAGGATCGTTCATTACACTATTATAAAGGAAATGTGAAAGTCCTCATCGATCCGGCACGAGCAAAAAAATTTACTCGGGGTCAAAGGTCACAAAAGCGGGTTTTTCGCGATTTCAGCAAAACGGTAAGTTTTTATCATTATTAATTTATTTGTAATTTTTTTATTGTGATAGTGATTGCACTCGTTCTACGTGCGTAAGCGAGATAGCTCGCGATCGCTATCCCAGCCGAAACCTTGAACGGACATCCATAACAAACCCGCGGGATCGATGGCATAATCTGGCGCGATCATTAAAAAAAAGGTCATTAACGCACGGCAAAATATATGACAGCTGATTTTTTTCTCGTTTTCGCTTGAGCCTTATCTAAATGTGTTAAGGCCGTCTAAGGTCATTAACGCATGGCAAAATATATGACAGCTGATTTTTTTTCTCGATTTCGCTTGGTGCCTTATCTAAATGTGTTAAGGCCGTCTATCACCCAGCTCCCGCTGATCAATATCTGAATTAACACCTTGTATAGCGGTAACAAATAGGCTAGATGACTGTTTTTTTAATTATCCTATTAAAATGTAGCCCATAAATACAGCTGATTAATGAAAACAACATGAAAATCTGATCAAAGATAAGCCACTTATAAGCATTTAAATATCATGCTAGACAGAGAGCGCGAAACAGCAAATAATGACGTCACTCCTCTGTACGCCATATAAATTCTATTCTGACAAGTATGACGCACAGAGGCGTGACGTCATTTTTTGTTTTGTGGGAAATGTACAGAGTTTTCTCTACAAAAAACTTTATACGTTTATATATCAGAACATTATTAACCAATTTAAATTATTTGTTCAATAAACACATTATATTTACTTAAATTCTTCATCAAAGCTATTGGTTTCAAGGATATGAACATCAGTCATCTACCCTATTGTTATAAAAATGACTGGCCAGCGAAACTTGTCACAGGGGGCAAATGCGTTGCGAATGTTACGCTGTGTCAGCTCCCAGTTACAGGCACCATGTTATATAATCCTGTTAGTGTATATGCATATGCTTGGTTAGTCGTTTCGGTGTTGTTTTGGGGCGTAACCGATCCCGCCTTACCTGTGTTAAGCGCTTCCTTTCACACCTGAAAAAAGAAGTACATAAGTTTTCCATTGATAATTATTTATTATGTTTTTAATACCTATACAAATTATAGGCAAAATTCTAACTTGTGTCGAGTGAGCAATACGTTTAATTCTATTGATAAGCGAATAGGCTTAGACTTCTGTGCGCATTGCATTGGCTAGGCCACAGATTATTTTTTTGTTTAAATTAGAACGGCTGTCAAGGCATTTTTGTAAGAAATTTGTTGTAGCCACTTGCACCCATATAAACCCATAGCAATTGTGTTAGCAACTGTGACGTGGAGTTCGACGCGTTGACATAAATAAGAATTTTCAATCACATATCTGTCACGATACCTGGCGACAGAGGTTCCTTCTCATTTCCGTTCTATTTACTTCTCTTTTCTGTTCTATTTACTTCTCTTTTCTGTGTGCTAGCTAGGCGGTTGCTGAGCAGTGAATTCTTTTACTAAATTGGTACGATATAACTGTTTGGAATCATGTTTTTCTTTTAATTATTTATTGTATGCTGTTTTTTTTTTATTTATTTATTTATTGAGACAAAAACGAATTATACAGTTACATTTATCTCACATATTAAAATTAAATCCATCTAATGTCACATATCTAATTTAAACATGAACAAATACATACAAATAAATAATTGTCAAATAATTAACACAACAAATGTCAAACAGTTAATTTATCAAAATTCATAAATTAATGTCATAGATCGTCAAAACAGTCACAAAATTCTGTTGATGTAACAGACTTTTTGCACCTGTCCCATTGATCAATTAAATTCTCACAATAGGTCAAAAAAACTGTCATGATAGTTTTCCAATTATCATGTGTTATTATTATGTGTTATTTCAAACAATTCTCGGGTCTAGCCCGGACATTTGGTGGGCATTGGTGGAGCCGAAGCCAACAACAAGAGGCCTTTTTGAATATAAAATACATGCTACTATGAAATATATATAAAAAAGAATATGAAACTATTGTACAGTATAGGATTAAAAAAGACTGGGCTATTGAGGTGAACAACTTGTGGATGGAATAACAGATCTATAGAATGAGAAACGGCACCTGCCTTATCCTGTCTCATCTCCAAATATATTTAGGCAGGTGATGACTTGCCACCCACTGAATGGGCCCCTCATAAAAGCTGCCGTATCTTGGCACCGGAGGGGCAACATTGGCGTAGGTGGCTTAGGGTGTAGAGAGGTGTGCTGCACTTTCACTAAGAGCTACTCGCGGCGTTATGCCCTTTAACACTTCCACCCTGGAGCTTAGGTTCTTAGCTCCTGCGGTTTCCACCCCTGGACGGCCGGTTAATGCAAGCCAGGGGTCAGGGGTCTCATTTTATTATTATGTGTTATTATTATGTGTTATTATTATGTGTTAACTCTTCGATATTGTTGTTACCTTATTTCTAGCCGTGATGTTATGTAGTTGGCTTTTTAGGGTTCCGTAGCCCGATAAGGAACCTTTATAAATTCGTTCTGTCTGTCTGTCTGTACGTCCGAATTTTTTAGAACCTTCTAACTTCTATATTAAGATAAGTGCATGAAACTTTGCATAATGACATTTGTAATATAGATCTCAATTTTAAGAGTATAAAAAATATATAATAATATTGCATTTTAGGGGTGGCTCTGGTACATGTGAAATGGGGATGAAAATATTTTTTTCACTCCACCTACTCGTGTGGGGTATGGTTGAAAAGGTCTTTTAAAATGAAGGCAAGGTTTGATACATCACTTTTTTATAAAGTAGTTAGGCAAAAAGTTGCCCCCCTTTCATTTCTAAACTATAAGACATAGAAACTTGTAACTTAAAATACAGATAGATTATATTTAAAAACGTTCATTCAAAATTATTTCGAACATTATCTGATCATGAGTTTTTGAGTAACAGCGATAAAACTGTAATAAATTCAAGCCATTCTAGCTCAAAACTCATTGACCTTTTTGCAAAATGGTCTTAACAAATAATGTTTATCAATCAGTTTTCTCTATGTTTAAACCAAAAAGAATATGCTATGTCGGGATGGTACATCTCTGAAATTTGGTTAAGTCCACAGAGTTTGAATTCCATCAATTTCTGAACTATGACTACAATTATATGGATTTGGTTACGAAACCCTACCATATGCGTGTCTCGACACGATCTTGGCCAGTTATTGTATATATTTAAGTATATCTGTAAGACATTTGTAACCAAGTCCTGTGAAAAATATAAATAAATAAATTTCATTGCGTGAAGATTAATTATAAATTACAAGCTGCGCCCCGCGGTTTCAACCGCGAAGTGATGATGATGGTGATGAAAATACTTTACGACCTATTCCCATAACTACCAAATATACATAAAAAAATCGGTCGAGCCGTTTCGGAGGAGTGCGACCACAAACACCGTGACTCGAGATTTTTATATATATATACTAGCTGCGACACGCGGTTTCAACCGCGTCGCTTTTCAAATTTTTTTTTTATGATACTTGGTAACGAGACGAGCGAAGTCGTTCGCCTGATGGCTCTTCACGCTTGCCCATAACAGCTCAACGTCACTCAGAATTTAGAAATTCAACAGTTCAAAACCTTGGATGGCAATGCACTGCGCTCGTCACCCCGAGATATAACATGTCAAATCTCTGTGTGCCCTGTAATTTCGCTGGAAACATTGCACTTCAATCCGGAACACAGTAGTGTTGCACACTACTGCCTGGCGGTTGAATAACTGGCAAACGTGTGGTACTTCCCCAGGCGGACCCCTGCAAAAGAGTCCTACCACTACAACTTGCAAATTTAAAATACATACGTATCGACGATGAATAGGTCGGCGAGCGCTCGTCGTATGTGCGTCATGTCGCGCGGCTGCACGCGGTGGAGCGTGGCACGCGCGTGCGCCACGCACGGGGACGACGCACGCGGTCCAGCGGCGTACGAGAAGGAAGGGTCGTCGCGAGGGGACACGCGCGGCGACGCGCGGGACGCGCATATACCTGAAACATTACATTATTCTATTCGTGTTTTTTTTTTGTGAAATCTTTTTTAGGCCCGTTGTGCACTTTTAGGGTGAACAATAATTATCAATTAAAAAAACCGACTTCATCAGAACTGGACCAAATTGAAATGTGACCACCAGCACCAGCTTTCAAATAAAAAAAGAATCGTCAAAATCGGTTCACCCAGTCGAAAGTTCTGAGGTAAAAAACATAATAAAAACAGTCGAATTGATAACCTCCTCCTTTTTGGAAGTCGATTAAAAATCATGGAACTCGCGTCATCGTCACGCTGTACCGTGTATTTTAAAACAGCGCCATCTCTTGTAGAATAGGTGAATTACTACTAAAGAATTCACTTCTGACGTGCAGTCCTATGACTGATGTGTTTTTTTTATAATCATCATCAGCCAGAAGACGTCCACTGCTAAACATAGGCCTCCCTCTTTAACATCCACACTGAACGACATCCTGCCATCTGCATCCACTGGATGCCCGCGACTCTCACAATGTCGTCGGTCCATCTAGCGGGAGGCCTACCTACGCTGCGTCTTCCGGTACGGTCTGTTCTACGGTTGCGCTGTTTTTTTTTTAAATACAAGCTTTCATTTAACTTGCCATGTGTATGTTGGTCACGCCTGTCAAGCGTGGGGATTATGGCAACACCCCTCTCTATGAGGGAGGCCTTGTCCAACAGTGGACGTTAATTGGCTGATGATGTGTGTGTGTGTATGTTTGTTCCAGTGGAATCTTGCAACTGAATTTTAGACCATCGAACTGGTTTGATAATGGAGACAGAAGGTGGCCATAGGAACTCCTAAACGAAACGACGTAACCCCATCCAGTTTAGGTTTGTTGAATTTGTCTTCCCAAGCATTTTTGTCCTAAAATTATTATTTTTTTTGCAAAAGCAAAAAGCTTGTTTTTTTTGTTGTAACTTATTTTATGCCATAGGTGTCAAATAAGCTGACGGGCCGCCTGATGGTAAGCGATCACCGTCGCCCATGGATACTTGACACCAGGGGCATCACAGAAACGTTGCCGACCCTCAAAGACTCTATTTGAAGAACCCCATATTATAGTGATTTGTAGTTATCAATTTAAAAACCGACTTCAAAAAAATGGGCAAATTCGATTACTTGGACGATCATATCAACATCCAGTAAAAAAACAGTTGTTTCAAAATCTAAACTGCTAAACCGATTTAGATAAATTTCTATGCGACAATTTTTAGAATTTTCCAAATCGGTTTATGTATGACGCCTTTTGAAGAATCCCGTAGCTTCTCGGAAACACCGCGGAAGGAAAAACTTATATATCAAATTAAAACTTACCGGTTATATAAATATCTTCTAAATGGAAATAAGGCGTTTTAAGAGCTGCCTCGTACAGCGCTCTAGCAGCTGGCGCGGAGAATAGATACCCCGTACCTGAGAGGTACTTAGGATATATTCTATTAGGGTACATGTACCGAGGACTGTACCTATAAAAAAAAAAAAAACATATATATAAATTTCTGGGACATTTTTGCACACACGGTCATCTGACCCCAAACTAAGCAAAGCTTGTAATATGGCTGCCAGAGACTGATATACATACATATATATTTTTCAATACATACTTAAAAATCGACACCGCTTTATGGTTGACATTTCGAAAACCCGTACGAAACGCTTTGATTCTACTTTTACTGTGCGAAATGCTAGTCTGTGGAATGCGCTGCCTGAATGGGTGTTCCCAGATTGTTACAATCTAGGTGTCTTCAAATCACGAGTGAATCGGCTTCTTCTAGGCAAGCGTGCTCCATCGTAGACCGCATCATCGCTTAACATCAGGCGAGTTGGCGGTTAAACGCAAGCCTAAATATGCATAAAAAAAATAACACCCAGATATAGAACAAACACATATGTTCATTACATGAATGATTGCCCTAGGTGGGAATCGAACCCCCAAGCGCAGAAGTGGATAGTGGAATTCTACAATTTACTACTAGTAAACCCCTAGTTTTTAGGTTTTTTTACTAAAAAGGGTGTAAACGTGACCCTATTACAAACATATTTGAAATGGAGGCCTTCGCTGAATATCAAACCCACATAACTAAATTTAAATAAATCTCTACACCCTAAGCCATCCACGCCAATGTTGCCCCTCGGGTGCCAAGATACGGCAACCTTTATGGGGGGCTTATTTAGTGGGTGGCAAGTCATCACCTGCCTAAATGTATTTTGAGATGAGACAGGACAGACAGGTGCTGTTTCTCATCCTATAAATCTGTTCTCATATCCATAAGTTGTTCACCTCAATAGCCCAGACTTTTATAATCCTGCAGGCCTAGCACGGGCCGTGGACAGATTGTCTTTCCACCGTTTTTATCCCGCTAGAAAGAGAGAAACGTATCCATATTCTAGCTCTGTCGCGTATAAAAACGGTGGAAAGACAATTTTTCCATGGCCCGTGCTAGACCTGCCGTACTGTACAATAGTTTCATGTTCCATTTTATACACATTCCATTGTATTTTAATATTCAAAAGGGCCTCTTGGTGTTTGCTTCAGGCCCACCATCACATACCAAATGCCCGGGCTATACCCATGAAGATAAAATAATTAAGCATCAATTTAAAAAACCGACTTCATAAAAATGGCAGAACTGGACCAAATTGAAATGGGACCACACTAGAAGCACCAGCTTTCAAATAAAAAAAGAATCATCAAAATAGGTTAACCCAGTAGAAAGTTCTGTGGTAACAAACATTTAAGAAAAAGAAAAAAAACTAATTGAGAACCTCCTTTTTGGAAGTCTGTTAAAAAACATTACCTTACCATTTATTATTAGCATCTAAGACTGGTCTAGCACCGCATATGAGATCTCCAATCAAGAGGTACTCTTTCTGTGTCCCCTTTTTCATGTCATGTTCGTGCGATCTATTCTTTAAATTAGCAATAAGGTTAGGCACATTGACGTACATATCATCATCCGTTTTCAATATGTACCGAACTGAAAAAGAAAAGTATAATATTTAATTATTCAAAAGGCGACAAACTCAGTCACACAGGGGGCAATGGAGAGAGCTATGCTCGGAGTTTCTTTGCGCGATAGAATCCGGTACGTGGATATTCACCAAAGAACCAGAGTCATCGACGTAGCTATTAAAATTTGCAAGTTGAAGTGGCAATGGGCAGACCACATCGCTCGAAGAACTCTCGAAAAAAGGTTCTTGAGTGGAGACCACGAACCGGAAGACGCAGCGTATGTAGGCCTCCCACTAGATGGACCGACGACATTGTGAGAGTCGCGGGCATCCAGTGGATGCAGATGGCAGGTTGTTGTTCAGTGTGGATGTTAAAGGGGAGGCCTATGTTCAGCAGTGGACGTCTTCTGGCTGATGATTCAAAAGGAGGGTTAATAGATTCTTAAAGGATCGGCAACGTAGTTGTGATGCCTCTGGTGTTACAAGTATCCATAGGCGACAGTGACTGCTTACCATCCACCCGTATGCTTGTTTGCCACCTATGGCATTAAAAAAAACATTCCGTTGATATTGGAGACATTTCTATTGAAATATATTAAGATTTTGGAAACATTTACTATGGAAAAATTATACATAGAAGTCACAACGCGTAGAAAGTTATAGTCAATAAACGTCCGCAGTTTCATATATAAACATAGCTGTATGCAATTTATATCGAAACAAAACTATTTTACCAAAACCAACCGTATAGTTATACATTTACGGCTCAGTTCTCTAATGTCTTTTCGATTTGCACAACATCGTCAAAACTCGTGAACCGTCGTTGAGCAAGCGAGACGGCGATTATGTCTGAATCGCAAGTGGGAACTTCTCTCCCGAGAGAAATAGACAATTTTCTCTTTCTCTCCCCTTGGTCAGACGGTAGTTCGTCAGCCATGTTGACGTGTCTGTTACGGCTCTTACGGTGTGTACTGCTTGTGCAAATATCGCGTGACTGTGGATCCAATCTGGCTGCGTACTGAGTCCAGTCAGATTGAGTATTGCCGCGATTAACGCGCCATTGTGGCTTCTTTGATGTTTGATTTTTTTGTTCGAAGATATCACTACAGTTGATGGTAATGATGAGTACAGACCTACTTTTGGCTTATTATCACCGTTCCGTATAACCCTGTCTAATAGTTTTTAAAATATACTCACCACTTTCTTTGCATTTATTGTTGATCCACTTCAGCATCATAATAGATTTCAGGGTTAAATTATTGTACGAATCAATAAAACCTTCTTGTATAACATCCCCGAACTTTTCCACCTCTTCTTCAATTTTATCTTGCACGTCAGACACGTTTTTCTGCACTGGCAACCCTAGTAAGAATACCAGCTTAAATTCAACGTCATCATAGTTGCCATCGTCCAAATCGTCCGCAACTTTCGGGAAACTTTTATCATTTTTTAGTAAATTTAGTACTTTTTGCAAATCGGGGTTTTCTTCATAGCCTTTAGGTGGAATTTTCATTATATTAGACTCGTAATCATAGTCATAATCGCCAGTTCTCTCGCCAAACTCCTTGTTCATACCAAACTCTTGTAATAAATTATCATCAGGTTTGGTTTCATCAGTTTTGACGTCATTTTCATCATTTTTGACGTCTTCGTCATCATCATTGTTGACTTCATCATCATCAGTGTTGACATCATCATCAAACCTCTTTTCCTCAGGTACGCTAACAGTCTTGATATTGACCAGGTTGCTTTGCAACGCTTTGGCGATTTCCGGCAGCAACCGGGAAATCCCCGAAGCTTGTCTCTTATCCCTAGTTCTATTACTACTATACAAATCATAAGTGTAATTATAATCTTTGTATCTTTCTCTAACTAGGTTAAAAGCTTTATTGAGTTCTTTATATTTCTTGGGATTCCCCCAAGTGTTTCTAATGGCGACTCTCCGCTCGAAGTTTTCAGTTGCTGAGCACACTACTACGAGCAGTAGTAATTTGTTCTTTGTATTGCTGTCTGCTTTTGTACATATGTTTGTTGGTTCGTGTACTAATGTGACATTATGTGGAAGGACATATAATTTTGTATCCCGGTTTGTGTGTTGGGACCAACCTGCCACTAATGCTGGAAGGAGAAAGAAGAAATGTTAACATTGGTTGATATCATACCAGCAGCTTGACAATGTTTTTTTTGTGATACTGAGTGACGAGACAAGCGAAGTCGCTCGCCTGATGGCTCTTAACGCTTGCCCATAACAGCTCAACGCCACTCAGAATTTTAAACTTCAACAGTTCAAAACTCTGGATGGCAATGCACTGCGCTCGTCACCCCGAGATACAAGATGTCAAATCTGTGCCCTGTAATTTCGCTGGAAACATTGCCCATCCGGAACGCAGTAGTGTTTGCTGTCAATGGAAAGTTTTCAAAAGGCAATTAAAGAAAAAAATTACTTAGGTCATTTAAATGCCTATCGCATTTAAATGACCTAAGTAATTTTTTTCTGGCGTTGACTAGACATGGTTATGATGTTTTGCATAACCACAGAAGGAGGAAAGGTCAATAAAAAATTAATTTCTTATTCTCACAGACAGACAATATCTATCTGTCTGTCTGACACTGTCTGTCATGCTGATTTTTGTTTTATTTTTAACCGACTTCCAAAAAGGAGGAGGTTCTCAATTCGACTGTTTTTTCAAAATGATGGTTACCTTCAGATCTTTCGACTGGGTGAACCGATTTTGATGATTCTTTTTTTATTTGAAAGCTGGTGCTTTCCGTGTGGCCCCATTTCAATTTGGTCTAGTTCTATGTCGTCTAGTTATAAAGTCGGTTTTTTATATTGATAATTATATTTCGTAGTATATATTTAGTGGATATTGTTTGCTTAATTTCCACAACAAAACAAATTAGTTGGTACATAAGTGTGCCTTGCCTAGCCGTGTTATAAAATGTCTCCTCTACCTTGTATTGCAGGTTTCATTGAACACATTCAAATAAAAAAACATTGTTTTAAACTATCACGGTTGTTCACTACAGTTATATGATTATTTACGGGATATTTATCGTGGTAAGGTTGTCGTGTCTTCCCGTGACATGGTGCATGTAAATGAGCCGAAATATTGGGAGTTCCTTCCATAACCTTACCACGGTAAATGTTTCGTAAATAATCATATAACTGTAAAATAAAAACATGTGTCGTTATCGCCATTTATTGATGGTTGCAGAACTATGTTTCTTCACTAACCTTTAGACATTTGATAGCTGGCTTTATTGTACACAGGTATGTACAGAAGTACACAGAACATGATCATTGCTGTGCAGAAGAGAAAGAACTTCATTAGAAGCGAGAAGGTGGATCTCCTCTCTCGCTCGTCCGCTTTCGCAACCGGGTACGGGGCATAGCGGCGTTTCTCGTAAATTCTGGAAAATGAAAAACAGACTTTTTAAAAATTTCAGAACTGGACCAAATTGAAATGGGACCACACAGGAAGCACCAGCTTTCAAATAAAAAAGAATCATCATATCGGTTCACCCAGTCGAAAGTTATGAGGTAAGAAACATAAAAAATATACAGTCAAACTGATAACCTCCTCCTTTTTGGAAGTCGGTTAAAAAGTTGTGATCACAAAATTTTGACCTATCAGCTAAGAGCTCAGGGAACCATGTCATATGGATCCCTGAGCTCGCTTGAATTGTAGGTCAGATGCCCATATCTGACCACCACGGTCCAAAGGTCATTTTAATTGGCTATTACGATAAGCATAGTCAAAGGGAGATTGGCCTTTTACGGGGCAATGAGTCCACCCACTACTATATGATTGTACTTTATGATTACACGAAATCGCGTAGAAGTTTTCTGGGTTGTGAATTCGCATAACGCCGTTTCGCCGTTTTGTGAAGACCTAAAATATTACCTGCTTAAATACTAACTCCTGGAAAGCATTAGAATTGTGCCTGTAACTAAAATTTTGGTATTGTCTATAGTATTTTATGATTTATGACAAAAATTAACAACAGTTATGGTGCGGAGGGGAGCGAGGTGGAACATAGGTAGGGTTACCAGAATGTCCGGGATTGACCCGGAATGCGAGCTTATATCCCAGGTCCCGAAATTGCCAAAAATTACCAGGAAATTTAAAAATTGCTACACAAAATTGAGCTAGGCAATGGTTTTAATTTTGTGCATCTCGGTGGCAGTCACACAACGGGCAATGGAGAGAGCTATGCTCGGAGTTTCTTTACGCGATAAAATTCGGAACATAGATATTCGCCAAAGAACCAGAGTCATCGACATAGCTATTAAAATCTGCAAGTTGAAGTGGCAATGGGTAGGCCACATCGCTCGAAGAACTGATAACCGATGGGGAAGAAAGGTTCTTGAGTTGAGACCACGAACCGGAAGACGCAGCGTAGGTAGGCCTCCCACTAGATGGACCGACGACATTGTGAGAGTCGCGGGCATCCAGTGGATGTAGATGGCAGGATGTCGTTCAATGTGGAGGTTAAAGCGTAGGCCTATGTTCAGCAGTGGACGTCTTCTGGCTGATGATGATGATCTCGTTGGCGGTGGTCAACCCACAGCAAAGACTTTGTATAGCTTTACCTAATCTGTGATCCACAGCCACACTGTGTCAATGTCATAATGACTAGTATTATGTATTCTGTGACCTTGTCGTACGTCGGCCGTTCCCGTCAAAGTTTTTTTAGGGTTCCATAGCCCGACAAGGAACCCTTATTAATTCGTTCTGTCCGTCCGTCTGTCTGTCTGTCCGTCCGTCCGAGTTTTTTTTCGTATGTTTTCGTATATCCTCTCAAAACAAGAACAAGAAGAGACAAGTGGATCACATTGAAAACAGACTTCAAAATTAGTAAATACGCAATTTCATTATTCGAAAATTACATGGGACCTCTAAAGTATGGCCTACCTAACAAAAAAAGAATCATCAAAATCAAGTCATAATTGCCGGAGAAATCGGTGAACATACATTAAAACAGTGGAACATAGAACCTCCGCCTTTATTTGAAATCGGTTATAAACTGCTTACATAAATTGGTGAGATGTAAATAAATAAATATCTGGGACATTTTTGCACAAAGGGTCATCTGACCCCAAACTAAGCAAAGCTTGTAATATGGCTGTCATGTGTAAGTAGATATACCTACCTAATACGTTTTTTTATGTCCCACAATTTCTGCCCGCAAATCTGGCGACCCTGCTCTTGGGCCACCCAAAGCCGTGTATGTATGAGTGTGTATGACACCCAAAGACATTTTTGCACACACGGTCATCTGACCCCAAATTAAGCAAAGCTTGTAATATGGCTGCCAGAGACTGATATACGTACATATATATTTTTAAATACATACTTAAATAGATATTAACACCCAGACATAGAACAAACACCAATGTTCATCACACAAATGTTTGTCCTAGATGGGAATCGAACCCACGCCCCCAAGCACAGAAGTTATGTTCACTACCAACTGAGCCACAGGGGCAGTCATATACATACATATATTTTTAAATACATACTGAAATAGATTTTAACACTCAGACATAGAACAAACACAAATGTTCATCACATGAATGTTTGAACTAGGTGGGAATCGAACCCACGCCTCCAAGCGCAGACGGCAGGTTCACTACCAACTGAGCCACAGGCAGTCAAGTGTATTTATGAATATGTTCCCACTCAACTCTGTAGCAACTGAACAGATTTGGATGTTATTTAGTATGATGATCTTATACCCTGAATTAACACAGCCTACTTTTTATCCCGATATTTTTTTATTTTATTTAAATTACGGGGCCTACCTCAACTACCCCTCCGGGCTGGCACAGGACCGTCAACACCGCTATTGTTGCAGGTGTCCATAGGCGGCGGTTCTGCTTACCATCAGGCGGACCACATGCTTGTTTGCCGCTCTTTTTATTTATTTACGGAAAAACCGCTTAAGCAGTTTAAAACATAGCAATAAAAATATGAACAAACAACCCTTAAATGTTTCCACAAGTGAAAGAGAGTTACAGTCCAGTTCCGTAAATTAAAAAAAATTAAAAATACGGGTCCTGTGTAGCGAGTGAAACCACCGGGCACAGCTTACCTCTGTGAGAGAAGCGGGCTGTCGTCGCTGTCACGGCTCGAGGAGTAGAGGCGCTCATCATTATACCAATGTCTTTCATCATCATCATCGTAATCCATCAGGTCTGAAACAATTCATTGGTAAGTTTAAATATAACCAACCTAAGTATACGACAATGATTTCAGTTAAAAGTGGATCACATTAAAAACGGACTTAATATAGAACCTCCGCGTTTTTAGGGTTCCGTACCGTAGGTATGATAAAGAATGAATACTGGCCTGACAGAAAACACACTGTTGTGTTATGGCAAAAGCCTCAGAGATATTTATAAACATAGCGGCAAATAGACCGCGACAATTATTGAGACATAACAAGGTTAAGCAACGATGTAAGTATTTATTTAGGACCAAGCACAGTTACATCATAAAGTCATATATGAACTTAGCATCTAAGTACCTTCTTTGACGTCAAAAAATTGTATTAGCTACACTCAGGCATAATAATATCAATGTCACGATGTCGCTAACGACCCAGAAGGTTAAACAATAGCACAGATGCATTCAGGGGACACGCAATTTTAAAGACAACAATAATAAAAACACGAGAAAAATGTGGTTAGTATTCCGATAGGAACTTACTGAAATATTGCTGGTCGTGCTGAAATTCAGTGGTCCGGAGAGCTTCGCTAGACGTTTCTAGGGAACCACAAGCGTTATTGTAATCGTAACCACTGCTAAACAATTTCATTTACATTAAAAACGATGTGACCCCCTCACCGCATATTCGATTCGATACTCACTTGCCAGTGTTGCCAGGTCTAATTTTCTTAAAACTGGTAGAGTATCAAGAAAAACTTGGGAGATATATGAAGACAAAATGCATAAAATTGGGAGTCTGTCTATTTTGCCAACATCACGGATATAAATATAGTAACAACAATATCAAAGAGTTAACACTGAGAATACAATATTATATAGTTATATACATAATGAAAAGAAAAACATAATTAAAAACAGTAATGCAAGTCCGCTTTTTGCGTTTTCTCTTACGCAGATTTCTTTAATTATGGAATCTAAGGCATCAAAAACCTTGCAAAAAATAGGGAGATTTGGGAGGGAGGATACAGTAGGAGTAGAAATACGGGAAGTCGGGAAACTTCGGTTAAATTGACAGTGCCAGTTTAATTGTTTTGACTTTGACATTTCAATCGACAATCACAGTACATAAAAATAATGCTTTTCCGTTTTTGTTGTAAAATTTTCATGACCATGCATACAAAGTCCTTCGGTCGTAATATTAATCAAGTTTACTTAGTGTTAAATAGCATCAAACGATTAAATAAATAGCATGTTAAATAGCATCATAGTCACATTCAGAGACAAGCAAAGAAGTAAGTCACAGTCAAGTCAAACTCATGCCCAAGTAAAATGGTCGAGACTTTACAATAGGCTTCTATGAGTTTTGGAAACAACACAAAAACTCGTTATATCACTTCGCCACACTCAAGCACGTTCACGAGCACTTCATAAATAATAATCCACCATTATTACACATTAACACTCGAAAATACACAAGTTTAGGAAAATATTGTATTATTTTCCTAAACTTGTGTATTGTGTAGAGATGATATGTTTTTTCCGCGTTGGCGCCAAAACTCAATGCTTTTCCGTTACACGCAATGTTACGAGCTACACAGAGTAATTAGCAGAATTGCCAGCTTACGTACTTTGTAGGCAGCATGGCTGCATGCGCACTGCGACGAAATCTTGTTGTTCTCTTCGAAATCTTCTTTGTCGAGCGAGAACGCGACAAGGTGCCTACAGTTTCATATATGCCTGTCTCGCTTTTGCACGATAAAAATAGTCAACAAAATTTTGTCGTGGCACGCATGCTAGTTATGCTGGCTAGCTGGCTGCTGGCATATCTGCGTCCCACTAAGAATCTAAATAGCAGTGAAGACATTAAAATGCTTAGTTATCTTCCATTGATCAAATTTTAATTTTGTTTACGGTTATCAGTGGCCTTAGTACGAGCTCTTGCGAAAAAGTTATCGTTACGTAAACGATAGCAAAATGTATGAAAAATTGAACAGCGCCTCTATCGGACGTGAAAGGAAGCTGAATTTTTCATACGTTTTGCTATCGTTTACGTAACGATAACTTTTTCGTAAGTGCTCGTACTAAGGCCACTGCTTTATTTAATGTCAGCTTTTTTAAATGACAATAAAAAATATCCACCCAGTAGAGTCGCTTCTCTATTGCTTAGTAACCATGCACAAGATGCGGCGGCAGTCGTAATAGGCGGGAAGATGTCCTATGGAGTATAGAGAAACAAAATTTAATTTACAATGAATCGCTTCGATGGCAATATGATAGGTAAACTTTTATGGCATAAAACTGATGCAGAACCCTCAATGTGCGAATCTGTCTCGCACTTGGTTGGGTTTATGATACTAGAGCAAAATACGAAATACATTTAAAGAAACGTTTCCTACACTAATATTATAAAGAGGAAAGATTTGTACCTATTTTTGTATGTTTGTAATGAATAGGCTCCGAAACTACTGAACCAATTTGAAAAATTATTTCACTGTTGGGAAGCTACACTATCCCCGGGTGACATAGGCTATATTATATTTTGTAGCGAGGCCGAAGGCCGAGCTTACACTCGTGCGAAGCCGGGGCGGACGGCTAGTGTTTTATAAAATGGTCCAATTGGCAGACCCGCCTGAAAATGCTGGATGCAGGCCGCTTCAAACCGGCCCTTATGAAATCGATGGGGGTGCATATGTCCAGCAGTGGACTGGCTTAAATGATGATGATGGTATAAAGTTAGAGTTAATTATCATAACTCACGTCGTTAATAGGTCACATCTATATATAATTAATAAATAATAGAGAAATAATAATTAATATCTATTGTCTACTAGCTAACTTTTTTGTTTTTTGCCGTGGCAACACTAAATTAAATACCTGTCTTTGTTGTTTGGTTCTTGGTTGCATCAATCAATACACAACATTGTTTATGAATAGTTTGTGGAATAGCTAACCGTTTGTTGTGTTTCATGTTGTTTTCGTTATATAAGGACACAAATCCCATTTTTCAACAGCTAGCATTACTATCATCTAAACTATCGTTTACTAGGATTCTGTGTAAAAAGTACGCTGAAATCACCGGTAAGTACTTGTTGAACATAGGCAACATAACAAAACACAAGATATTAACATTCTACGTAGAAACGGAACGCATTCTTATTTACATATTTTACATCCGAAAATCCATTTTGAATTAAAATTATTGTGAAATTGATTTCTTGTGCAAATAATACAGAGGCGTTATGATGTCTTCAGGGATCGCAAAAGTTCAAGTGTTGAACATTTACAAGTCGCTATTGAGAGAGTCTCAGAAATTGACAAACTACAATTTCAGGTAAGAATATTATCGGTTACATAACCTACAAATCTATTTTATTTTGTGTTATATCTGTTTAAAAATAATGAATTATGCATCTCAGTTTCTCAGAGCTACTTTTTTCGTAAAGATAACATAATATAATTTATTAAAGAAACAATCGACTTTATCAATGGTCATCTAGATTTAGAAACTTTTTTTTTTGTGGCATTCAAAGAGGTTTTAATACGAAAAAAATATGCATAGGTAATTTGGAATCATAACAAACTTGCCTAAATTAAAACAATGTATTATAAAGCTATACATTAATCCTTCAAGAAATAATTTATGTGATGGTAAATGCATCTTTTCAGAATTATCATTTACGTCACGAAAATTTTAACTACTTGAAACTTGAGTTCACAATGACAATGCAAAAAAACATCCTCAACTATTTAATTTGCTAATTTAACATTTTCTTTACTTGAGTAAAGAAAAATATTAAATTCACGTAGGTGTTTTTTTTTTATTAGCGCTACAGACTTTGGTAAATTTTCATATATATAGTTTGGTTATTCAATAATTTTCTATATCTTTGCAGAGCTTATGCATTGAGACGCGTTCGGGATGCTTTCAAAGAAAACAAGGCATTAACAGATCTGAAACAGATTAAGAAGGAATTTGCCTTTGCTCAGGAAAATCTCTCAATTGTGAGACGACAGGTAAGAAAAAAAAACACATCAGTCATAGGACTGCACGTCAGAAGTGAAAACTTAAGTAGTAATTCGCTTATTCTACAAGAGATGGCGCTGTTTTAAAATACACGTTACTGTGTGTGTGACAGCGTGACGATGACGCGAGTTCCATGATCTAGCACGGGCCGTGGAAAAATTGTCTTTCCACCGTTTTTATCCTCGCGTAGACACGACAGAGCTAGAATATGGATACGTTTGTCTCTTTCTAGCGGGATAAAAACGGTGGAAAGACAATCTGTCCACGGCCCGTGCTAGGCCTGCAGGCGCAGAATGTAGGTTCACTACCAACTGAGCCACCAGGGCAGTCAGGGGCAAGGGTGATTATATAACAATACTATAAAATATTAATTTGTACTTAAATATGCATTTTGTTAATTACTTTCAGGCTGCGATCGGAGATATGTACAAAACAGAAAAGCTGGTCATTGAAAATATGCGATAAAACTTCATTTAAAGGACTCCTGTTGTAAGTTTAAAAATTTACTTGATAGATATTATTATATCAAGAATGCAGCTTTAGAAACGAAATGTTTTGTTAGAAATGTATAGTTTGAAAAAAAAAAAATATCAGTGAAAACTTTTGTTGGGTAAGAAAAAGCCAAACTTTAAAAAACAGTATTTGACTACGGACTACAGAATTGTCAAAAACTGCTTTTTTCGTTTCCTGCGATAAGATTGTAAAAAATTGTATACATATTACATAAGTGTCTAACTACTATACAAAATAATTTTTTTTAATGGCAGCACACGGAGAAACAGTTGAAAAGCTTTTTCAAGCAATGTGTCTGCTAAAATATGATAATGGATCCCAATTCTTCGCTAAACCAACCTACATTGTAGATCCTCACAATTTCTACATTATTCCAGTCCCTTTTCTCTACCACTTAGCATCTTTAAGTAAACCTGGCAACCCCTTTCAACCCGAAGATCTAAAAGAAGACGCCGTCGTCATATTTGAAAGTAAAAACCCCGATGTAAACAAATATTTCAAAACAGATTTAGACGAACATATAAGAGGTGTAATTCAAAATGTCGATGATGACAAAAAATGTCAGATATACGCTCTTGACCGCGGTTTTATCGAAAAAGATGTATCACTTGATAGGATATTTTATCCAGCATCTGATAAAGCGTTAAACATACCAAGCTTAATACAAAATTGTGAGCTTGATATGTGTGCTCCAATCGGACCAAACTTCACTAATGAATCTATAGAAGCATTCAAATGTTATATAGGAAACGAAAAACTCAGTGTTGTTGTTCGTGGCAAATCAATAGGCAAGCTAAGAATCGTCGTTTACAACAGCAATCCCGATGACATAGCTACTTTACTTGCATTGACGCACTATACTTATCTGTCTGGTAATATCCGAGAAGACTTGAATGCTATGACCGTGGCTTGTCCTAGTCGACCTAAACTAACGTACCAACATATGGTATTAAGTGTAGGCGAAACTTTAAAAGTCAGAGTCCAGTCCGGGACTACATTAAACTCATTTTACGTTACTCCTGAGTCAACGTACAAACATTATGTTAAAAATCGTTCAGATTTCACAAACAGCTGCAAGTCCATGCCAGAAATTACAGCTAAAGATTTTGAATCAGGTACGGTAGTTGGGGTCCAAGACGATGCTAGCTTCTTTTATGAGCGTGCTGTTATTATAGAAGTGACAACACCAGAAACGGCAAAAGTTAAGTTAGTTGATTGGGGAATAGAGTTAGTAGTACCCAGAGGTAAAATAAAAGCGCTTAAGACAGAGTTTTTTGTAACATCGCCCGCTTATGCTATATACTGCTCAGCAGTTGATGGTTTTGTACCTTGGGACAATGGTCTGCCAAAGTTTCTATACAAAGGATATTCTTTCATGATTAAAGTCAAAAAGGTAGGGAGGGGATTTGAAATTCCTCACATTGTAGCACTTGCACAGACTTAAAAATTTAAATAATCTTGAAACAGAAGCGTACAATAGTTGCCTAAAGCGTACATGGACTAGTTGGTGATACAAGAGTAAAACTTTGACAGGTAAAAAATTGACAAAAAGGCTTATAACAGTCAGAAACGTACATGAACTTAGTACAATTCAAAAATACTAGTAGTCGCGATACATTAGAACGAAAAACAGACAGACATGTTCTTTGCCATCAATAAGTTTTGATACGATTCTTAACTGGCGACCAGTTGCTAAAATTTAATCGCTTGACAAAAATGTTGCGCGCGATCCGATCGCGATCGTTTTAGTTGTCTTTCCCGCGACCCCTGTTACGTCACGGGCGATGTCAAGAGTTATGCGGTCAACCTAATAGAACCTCATCTAAAAATATTTATAAATGAGGAAAAAATTTTTTAACCGTATCTAATAAGTTAAACGTAGGAAATGTTTTATGTTATGATTGTTCAGAGCCAATGCTTCGTGCGTCTTATATCTCGCTCGTGCATTTCATACAAAATGATTTAATGTACTGTATAATATCAGTTAATTAGGTACGAATACAGAAAAAAAAACATTACAAAGGTTTAATAAAAATTTCATTATGGATTCTTTTTTTTAGTCTCTATGTTTGAAAACAGGATGCATACAAAAAAAAAAAAAGACTAAATAATTGTAATGTTATTTTCTTAATTCGTGTATATTAGATTTTGCCTAAGTACATTCTAATATTACCTAAGTACATGATAAAAGATACATGTAGCATGAGCTCTTGACCAAGAAACACTATTTAATGGTAATTAACATTGCTTGGATTGTAATATTCAAACGTAGAAGTAAAATATGGATAAAAACTATTTGATTTTAAGATTTGTCGTAGTATTTGTATGTTTCATTTTCTAAATGGCGTAAATTTTAGTTTGATTCGTATGTAAATAAAACACAATGATAGAAATGTTTATTTTTTTATTTTCAACTTCAAAAAATGGCTTAGGTCTTTGTTGTTCACATATCATTATCAACAAACTGTTTGTCACAGCAATAATCTTAAAAGTGGTCCTATTTATGTTTGGATTGTAATAGAAATAATAATAGATTAATATATTATGTCACATTGACAATTTTGATATTTTGACAGGTTATCTGACTACATTCACTGTAATCATAATTTTTTTTTACTCAGCTTGTGAAAAAACGCTTGTTCGACTATATTTGACATATCGCGCCTGATTGTGATCAATGAATGGTTGCTAAAAGTGATCGATACTATCACTATTTTGACGATGATTGCAAGTAACATAAAAGCCCATATACTTATGTCGCGAGACCCAGCATCGAAATGGGTTACAAGGGTTAATCATCTTAAGAAAATTCAGTGTTCTGAGTAAAAGTGGCGTAGGGATGTGTTTATGTGTCTGTCCAATCGCGTGGACTGGCGCTGTCGAATTTCCCTCGTGGGGGTCGTTTCGGTCCACAAAATAAACTTAAAAACTTACTAATACTTCATAACCGTTCATTGCTGATGGAAATTAGCGTATAAAATACATTATTTGTACGCGTATCTTGCATTAATAACTACAAAAGAAATAGCCATTTATCAAATAATTGTTTTCCCATTTTATTCCTAAATCTAAATACGAAAATTCTATATTCTCTGATCACGGAGTAGATAATTTACGATACATAAATACGAGTAGGTTAGTTCTCAATTTTATAAGTTCAGTTTGTCTTTTCAATTCCATATTTTTATAGAAGAATTAGACAGGGGTTTTGCTGGGGATATTTAATAACGTACTATTCTACTGTAAGGCCAATTTATTAAATCTCATTTGACACTATCAAAATTCAACAATGGAACATTGTAACGATATTATTTATTTTTTCTATGTTAGAACTGCACAATTGCTTAACTTTTTTCATTTAGAAATACATATTTATTGTAATAATGACAAAAGAAGGCAATTAAACGTTTTAATTTAGACTAATCAATAGACTGACAGATGTCAAATGTGATCTATTAGTTTCTTCTTATCAGTGACATTATGTCACCCCCGCTGTCACGTTCCAAAAGTATTAAATTAGGTAAAGTGACAGGGCCGTTAAGGTGAACATTTGGCAGCTCCAATTTTGGAGCCAAAATGGAGTAGTCAAAATGTTACCTGTAGCAGGACCGTGTAGGTAAACTTTTGACAGCGCCAAGTTTGCAGCTAACATGGAGCTGGCACTATTTTACCTGTGACTGGGCCGTGCAGGTAAGATTTTGACAGGTTCCTGTATGCTTTAAGTGGTTAATATAAATCGAAAACAGATGGCACTAGGATAGCTAATAACTTTATAGTTTTTTTTTAAATTGTATTTGGAATATGTTGAACTGTCATAATGGCATAATCCCCCAACAATGCTAGTGCGACTCATGATGTGCCGTCTCTTTCCCGTCTATGTCACATATTGTCAGCGACATCTGTCAAAAGTTGACAGAACACTTATAGCTTAGGTTGTCATATGTTGAATAGGGTAGTTGATGCGTAAGCAGGTACTATGTTCCGACCGCGCTACTGTCCTCTAACGAGACCACATTCTTATCCACTTCCGCTGACGACAATCTGTTGAACCTGGAATCAAAAACAATATAAAGTTTAATATAAAACCGGCCAAGTGCGAGTCCACCACCACAAAACAATAATTACCTATCAATTAAAAAAAACAGACTTCAAAATTAGTCAATTGTGCCATTTCGATTCGGTGAAAGAAATGATAAGGTCGTCCAAGTAACGAAATTACTAGTTATAACTTGGTAATGAACAGAAATTGTCACTTCGTCATTATTTATTATTTGTTGTTATACTTTAGAGTGTGTACTATAATCATGCCAAGTTTGACGCTTGTACGTGTTACCGTTTTAACATTAGAGCAATTACTAAAATATGTTTGTTGTTTGGGGACTCCCCTTTTGATTTTACTTTTTAACTTTTTATAATTTCTTAGTTAATCCGCCGTAATATTACATATTTAACTGGGTATCTATTACCGTTCCAAAGATACAGCCGTTTAAAGTTAGGACGCACGTACGGACGGACGGACAGACAGCGTAGGCCAGGGATGGCGAACTTTTATTGGTGTACGTGCCAATTTTTATTTAAAAAAAACATGTGACCAAGACGTGCCATCAAAGAATCTTGACTTAGTAAGTAATGACGAAAAAGTGAAACTAGACGCAATCTTTTCCCTTTTAAGCACCATTGGTAAGCTCCGTACGCAATGTAGTACGTATTGTTGCTTACACGACGGTCAAATGTTGACGAAACATTACATTTTTCGATCAGGTACATATATTTCTTAATTATTGTCGTGCCCAAATCATTTTGAAGACTGCCACCGATGGCACGCGTGCCATTGGTTCGCCATCGCTGGCGTAGGCTCAGTAATAGGGTTCCGTACCATATTTTTTTTGTAAGTATTAACAAAAAGTTACACAAGGTATTTTCGGATCATAGGCCTTATTCACAACTGCGTCGCACAGTTTCTACCGTACAGAAACCGTAGGTACATTTTTAACCGACTTCCAAAAGGAGGAGGTTATCAATTCGAATGTTTTTTAATTATTTATTTTATGTTTGTTACCTCAGGACTTTCTACTGGGTGAACAGATTTTGATGATTCTTTTTTTTAAGTTGGAGCTGCCTGTTTGGTCCTATTTCAATTTGGTCCAGTTCTGACATTTCTGACAAGTCGGTTTTTTATACTGATAATTATTATTTCTGCTGTACACAATAAATAGTTTCTATATATCTAATATCACACGAAAAATTAAGACGAAGGCTTCAACCAGTGTGTGTTGCCAGTGATGACATACGGAACTGAAACGTGGTCTCTCACTATGGGCCTCATTAGAAAGCTCAAAGTCGCACAACGAGCTATGGAGAGGGCTATGCACGGGGTTTCTCTACGAAATAGCATCAGAAATGAGATCCGTAGACGAACTAAAGTCACCGACATAGCCCACCGGATTAGCAAGTTGAAGTGTCAGTGGGCAGGGCACATAGCACGCAGAACAGATGGCCGATGGGGCCGAAAAGTTCTCGAATGGAGACCACGGACCGGTAAGCGCAGCGTAGGACGTCCACCCACAAGATGGACAGACGACCTAAAAGAGACCGCAGGAAAACGCTGGATGCAGGCCGCTTCCGACCGGTCCTTTTGGAAATCGATGGGGGAGACCTATGTCCAGCTGTGGACGTTCTATGGCTGAAATGATGATGATGAATATCATACCTTTTCTTGTTGTGGTGTTTCTTATGATGTTTTCCTTTCTTCTTTTTGTGCTGGTGTTTCTTGCGCTTCTTTTCTTCGGAGAAGTCGACGGGGCGGTTCGCCTTTCGCCGCGTCTCTACCGGCGCCATATAGGTTTGGACTGGCTCCTAGCAAAATAGAAACGAAATAAATAGGAGTAAGTAAATAACATTCCAGCACAACAACCGAACAATATCACAGAATACATAATAGTACATCACAGCACTAACTCCGGGCTAACATGCGCACTGCGACAAAATTTTGTCGACTCTTTTTATCGTGCCAAAGCGAGACAGGCGTGTATGAAACCGTAGGCACTTCGTTGCGTTTTCGCTCGGCAAAGTGACAAGATTTTGTCGTAG
The DNA here is from genome assembly GCA_949125355.1 of Agriopis leucophaearia. NCBI lineage: Eukaryota > Metazoa > Arthropoda > Insecta > Lepidoptera > Geometridae > Agriopis > Agriopis leucophaearia. The sequence continues at coordinate 4,986,839 of OX421289.1, forward strand.
TGCGCATGCTAGCCATGCTAGATCTCCACTAGGATTCCCTGTGTTAGGCATGTCATGCAATACACTTGCCCGTTGTAGACGATGCGCAGTACTTGCGCGAGTATCTACTGTGCATCGACTACGACTATGTGTGCAACACTGTTTGCTTAGTGCCAGTGACAGCGGAAGTTGCTTATAGTCCTTTTCATTGGTTGTTAGCGAATGGAGTGGGAGGGGCTAATTAATCCCGCCGGCGGGATCGAAGGATCGAAGGCCCAGGATCTGTCAGAAGATCGGTTAGATTCTCTCCAAATAATGATTCAGTTCAACAACCTGCTAGGGCTCCAGGGTACACCCCTTCTGGGGTGCCAGAGTAAGTCTGATCCCCACTCCCGGCGACGGCCCAAGCCGAGGCTCGTAGCTATTAAAATCTACAAGTTGAAGTCGCAAAGGGCAGGCCACATTGAAGAACTGATAACCGATGGGGAAGAAAGGTTCTTGAGTGGAGACCGCGAACCGGAAGACGCAGTGTAGGTAGGCCTCCCACTAGATGGACCGACGACATTGTGAGAGTCGCGGGTATCCAGTGGATGCAAATGGCAGGATGTCGTTCAGTGTGGAGGTTAAAGAGGGAAGCCTATGTTCAGCAGTGGACGTCTTCTGGGTGATTATGATATTTTTAAATACATACTTAAATAGATATCAACACCCAGACATAGAACAAACACAAATGTTCATCACACAAATGTTTGTCCTAGATGGGAATCGAACCCACGCCCCCAAGCGCAGAAGGCAGGTTTACTACCAACTAAGCTAACGGGGCTGTCAATCCGTCACTAAATACACTAGAAATTCGTCAAAGAAACAGTTTTTAGGCACTTAAAGTTTACCTTAGGTGCATTGGAACGTCGCAGCACGGTGTTGCTTGCGTCGCTGAAATATCCATTCATGTTGGTGTCCTCGATGAAGAGAGGCTTGTCTGTGGTGGAGTCTGAAGCGTGGAGGTACTTGCTGCGGTTACGTACTGAAAACCTGCACATAAAAAAAAAACACATCAGTCATAGGACTGCACGTCATGGCAGCTCCACATTAGTGCCGTGAATTCACGCGCGAATCCACGGCGTGAATTCTCGGCACAATTCGTGCCCTCCACATTCACGGGATGCTCACAGTCGTTCGTGAAACCCGCCGCGAAATAGACGTAGAAGCTGCTGCTGCAATAACTTTGTTTGCTGTGGCAACATATTACTATTTAGACGTCCAAAAAAAGAAAGTTATTAAAAAGCGTTGGTAAAAAGAAGATGGTAGATGACGTCCGTACGCCTTTATAGACCGGAGTAAACAAGAAGTAAACTGGCGCGGGGCCGTGAATGTGGATGTCTACGCGTGAACGCCGCGCGAACGGGGTGCGAACCCTTTGTCGCGGGACAAAATACCGACTCTGATCGGGGAACAGGCGTGAACGCGCGTGAACCCCGCGAAAACCCTCCACATTCACGTTCACGCTTGTTCTCGAAGCTTCACGGCACTAATGTGGAGCTGCCATCAGAAGTGAAAACTAAAGTAGAAATTAACCTATTCTACGAGAGATGGCGCTGTTTTAAAATACACGGTACAGCGATCGGTGACGATGACGATTCCATGATTTTTGTTCACCCAAAAACGCGCCTAAAGAAGTTTTCACTTCAAAACGTTTCATTCACTTCGCTGTACTTCAAGTATTCAGTAATAGTTTAGCAGATTCATAATAATTATCTAGGTTTAATATTGACGGTTTGTTATTGACCTATTATTATTATCTGTTTTAATCTGACGCAAATGTTTTAAACAAATGAGTATTTTTCTAATTTTAACCCTGCTTATCATATCGTCTGTATTTTAATTTAATATTGTCTTATTGTAAAATAAAGTAAATTACTTTTACATCTCTCATATTCGGTAAGTAGGTCCTTATTACCCCCATATGGGGCTTGTAGGTGACCAATTAGCGCTCTAGGGTAATAATGTAGCTAGAAAAGCCCTAGGGCGGTAAGTAATTTAAAAAAAACATACTCTTTAAAAAAGTTCGCGTACATCTATATATATATATATCTACATCTAACCATCATACTGGCAATAGACATCATGCATTCAGCCCAATGACAAAAGAGGTCGCTTCGCTATTCAGCCTTGTCTTCGTATGAGTATAATAGTCATCAATTTTAAATATCGAACGGCGAAGCTCAATTTCGTTTTTGAAAAAAAAAAAAAATATGATAAAAGGCAGGAATAGCGAAGCGACCTCTTTTGTCATTGGGCTGAATGATGAATAAAGGAAACTATTCAGCATTCAAAAAATGAAACATCTTTCCAAAATGATGATCCGCGACCATCAACTTCTGCTGAAGAAAGCTTCATCCCGTCAGATGTTGTCCATGACCAACAAATATTACAATCTCAAACTATTAACATACCCAAAAAACACCTGTCCCTAAAATTTGAAAATTGATCTCTAAAATGTTTTATTCTTGTAATTCCGGTTTTTTTCTACTTACCTCACAATCGAGATGTAAAGCAGAGTAGTTAGCTCGAGTGTAAGCATCAATTGCACCCTCGAACTATAGGCGCCATTAACATTCTTATTTATGTCAACGCGTCGAACTCCGCGTCACAGTTGCTATGGGTTTATATGGGTGCAAGTGGCTACAACAAATTTCTTACAAAAATGCCTTAATAGCCGTTCTATTTAAACAAAATTCTTTTCTGTGGAACAACTGATGCACACTCATTAGACGCGTCCGTCAGACATGGCTTACGGCCGCGTCCGATAGTTCACAATTTTACCTTTTATAATGATCTTCATTGCCCGGCCTTTTAGTCTTTCCGAATTCTTTCACGTCTCCACTAGACTTGTGCCGTTTGTGGAATGTCTCTTCTGCTGCCACGTCCCTAGAACAGACGAGTCCTTCGGTTTAATATTGATTTTCCAAGCTATTCCTTCGTTGGTGTGAAAATAAGTAACCACTGAGAAGATAATCAATACTTTTACAAGTATCCTCGGGTCCACATAATTCTACACACTACACTGTCACAGGACTAGGCTAACGTTTGACCGCAATAACACCAGATGAAAAGCAATGATGCGGTTGAAGATGGAACAGGTTTGGTAATAACCTATTAACCCTAGACTTGAACACCCAATTGACATTGAAGGCATTCGACGTCATATTTGCGGAAGGCACATGCTCATGGTGAGCCCGCAGATAACCATGCATTATGTTCACGTCCCTCGTGCGTTAATTCCTGCAGATTGTCGCTGTGGATTGCAGATTGTTGTGTTTGGAGTACCATAATCATATTTTCTTTTCGTAAAGTTGTTTGGTTTCATGACTCAACAAACATATCTGTCCACACGCAACGCACAGCTCGCGAACGCTCACAATGAGCATCTCATTTCCACAGCCCCATTTACATTTTAACTCGTGGCGAACCATTCCCGGAGCACCCCTTGTGATAATCCAGTGCCGTAAATAGCTTTTTCTGCGCCCTGTGCGAGCTTTTATAACTGCGCCCTTTTTTTTTTGATATTATAGGTACCCTAGAGCAATGTGAGACGTCTTTGATGATACTGGCATGTAGGTACGTATGTGTTGGAATCGAGCACTAGGGGCGCAGCGGAAACTTATCAGGAGCAAACCGAAAAAATAATAGTCCTGCCTGGTCTGGCCATTCTTGCGCCCCCCAGAGTCTACGCCCTGTGCCTGGCCACCGGTGGCACCGCCCTTTTTATGGCACTGGTGATATCTGGATGAATAATAAGAAGACACGAACTCTTGAACTTAACTGATTACCCGATGGGCGTACCATAAACCTCTGGCTAATGTTAGGAAGGACTCCTCACCCTTTCTCGCCGTTTTCGTCTCCTGGGTGTACCTTCTCGCTCATTCTCTGCACCACATTCTCGATGTCCCTCATCCGGCTGCCGATGGCGTCCACCAGCGCCTGGAGGTTTGAGGGCTTCTCCAGGTCGGTCTTCTGTTCGGGGAAGTCTTGCTGATTGTACGGGTTGTCCTGTGAACATATGTATTAGAATCATGTAGTTTCTAAAGTTCGTAAAGGCTGTCAGTTTCAATGTCGGAGTGTTTAGATCGATTGAAGGCCTCTGATATAGTTTAACGTCTGTAGCTACAAATCAATCGGGACCTACAATTTAACGTGTCATCTGAATCACGGTAGCGCTTATCGTTATCATTTCAGACAGGATGTCCACTGCTGGACATAGACCTCCCCATCGATTTCCAAAAGGGCCGGTTGGAAGCGGTCTGCATCCAGCGTTTTCCTGCGTTTTGTATTAGGTCGTCTGTTCATTTTGTGGGTGAATTGTGTACGGGTAGCGCTCAGTTGTCATCAATTACTTGGGGTCACCCATCCTAAGACTGAACGCGAGTATCTCTTGCGACACCTTGACATCGTTCATTTATATTTAGTTCTAGCGTGGGTTGGACTAGCTAGGATTTATCATCATGATCATCATCAGCCTATTTTTAGTCTTCTGCTGGACACAGGTCTCTATCAAGGCACGCCACTCAGTCCGATTCTCGGCTTTTCGATTGCAGCAACTGCCAGCTGCCTTACGTATGTCGTCTCTCTATCGAGTCTCAGGGGATACTATGCTTCGCCGATTCATGGTCTCCACTCTAGAACGTTCTACCCCAGAGAGTTTTTGGTTCTGCGACAGATTAGACTGAGCAACTGCCAGTTCAGCTTGCTATTAAAACTCTTAACGTTATCGGTGACCGTGACTTTGGTTCTCTGGCGAAAACTTTGTTTCGTTAGATTCGAACGAGCATGGCTCATTTCATAGCTAGTTTCTTACCTTATTGCTATCAGTTTCGATGCCAGGGTCATGCTCGTTCCACTGGTTTTGTGGTATCTCAGTCCAGGACTGGTGATGCTGGGCCTGGAACATTCATAACACTATAAATCACTATACTATCGGACACGTCTGTAAGCCGCGGCTGACAGGCGCGACTGATGAGCACAGTTCGGTGGACAGTTGCGGCTGACGAAAACATCCGGCGCGACAGATCGCCTTCGGACGTCTGAACGCTCAAGATCGGCCGTAGATCACGTCTGCGACTTATGATTTATTTTTGGAATTAAATCATAAGTCGCATATCTAGCTTAAAATGATGGTAATATCGTAGTACAGTGCTAGCCCTAACCTTTGACAGGATAGAGCCAAATTGTCATCCGTCACGTTTCATTTCTGAAAACTGGTGTACAGGAATCGATTCCGGGATAAAAACTATTCCATGTGCTAACCCAAGATATAAACTATTTCTACATCAAAATTTTCTGCTGGCTGTCTATAAACAACACAAGTGTGATCCGCCCCCTGCCGCCTTTGCCCCGCCGAGGCGCGATACGCCATCAAAATTTTCGCTTTAGAAATTTTGGCGCCCCTTGATATCTGGCGCCTAGAGCAACCGCTCCCCTCGCTCTACCCCAGGGCCAGCTCCAGGGCCCTGCTAGTAGGAAGATAGCTTTTCATTTAAATGAAGCTCAAAATAACGAAAACCCGCAACTAATAACACTCAGACTCAGAACAGACATGTAAATTCATTATTCAAAACTATCTTCCCGGCCGGGATGCGAATCCAGGCCCTCCGGCGCAGGTCCTCTTCCATTTCAGTCTATTTCCTTTCTGAAGATACTTTACCTTTTGTGTTACTCCCAACGCGTTACCGTAGAATCTCTCGTCAGAAGCTTGTTCCATGGCCTGAAAAACAAAGATTAGCTAATTTACAAACCATTCAAGAAATGCGGGGCCCCTAATCTCGTATTAAAGGTCCTGTTACCGTCTGCAGCTATTTCGTTCGTACATATTCACATTACCTATTGAAGATATAAAACCAGTGAGTGTGAATTTCCAAAAACTGAAAAAAACATGTTTTGGTGTCTATGATGACATTAAAAACAAATATATTAACAATTTGATATAATCAAATTTGACGGAGTAATATTATGGTGACAAGCCATACATGGTCAATTGACTGCCTCGGTGGCTCAGTTGGTAGTGATCCTACTTTCTGTGCTTGGGGGCGTGGGTTCGATTCCCATCTAGGACAAACATTTGTGTGATGAACATTTGTGTTTGTTCTATGTCTGGGTGTTAATATCTATTTAAGTATGTATTTAAAAATATATATGTATGTATATCAGTCTCTGGCAGCCATATTACAAGCTTTGCTTAGTTTGGGGTCAGATGACCATGTGTGCAATAATGTCCCAGATATTAATTATTATTATTATTTTATTATTAAGCACGTGACAAGTGTTTCTTTTTCTTATTACCATATTTCTCCGTCAAATTTTAATATATCAAATTGACAGTTTCTTTGTTTTTAATGTTGCGATTGACACCAAAATGTTTTTATTTCAGTTTTTGGAGAATCACACTCACTGATTTTATATCTTCAATAATGTGAAAATGTACGAGCGAGAGAACTGCAGACGGGAACACTTATCAAGTACCTATAACAATGCAATAATTTAGATTGTCCCATTATCCTTACCAGGATCTTCTGGATTAGCGATTTTAAGGCGTGTTTTAGTTTTTTAAATTGCGAGAATATACCTTCTGCACTTGGGGCCTTGTGTTCGATTTACACCTACGGCAAACATTCATGTGATGAACATATGTGTTTGTTCTATGTCTGGGTGTTAATTATCTATTTAAGTTTGTAATTTATTGATTGTTGTTCATGTTAATGTTGTCTTGCTCTTTCATTAGCCGAGAGAGCAAGAAAAACCTTAATGTAAGATTATTATAAGAATGTTTTTGAGGTTGTGGTAGCTCCCCAGGACCTTGTTAAGTAGATTCCGTGACCGAAAGTAATTCGGTTAGTGCAAGGACCATCCCTAAGCGATTGATCCCCCTTCACAGTTTGTTCCTTTTATATACTACCTTTTCCGTAGTGGGAGCAAGGTCCTCCATGTCGCCAGCGTCAGTTTCCAAGTGATCACGATCTCCTTCGTCTTCGAAGTAGTTGTTGGCTCTGAGCACTTCATTATGTACTCTTTTATGCCTAAAAAGTTTAAAATATGTGTTGTTTAAAACAATGAAGGTTTCTTGTTAGAAATGTCAAGAGAGTGTGATGGTGATAATCTCGAGCGTGCCACAATAAGTCTTAAGCCGTAATTACGTAAATTCTTCCCATCCAATGGTTGCCTGGAAGAGGTCTTTTTAGCTATAAGGCCGCCACTTGTGGCACTAGTTCGTAAGTGTTTTCCATCTGTTTGTAATTTTTATTTCTGGGCTGTGTTCAGTTAGATCGTCGGGCGATCGCTCGCTGACGAGTCACACGTACAATAAGCGAGTGTTTTTCACACCGCGTCGTTCAAAAAGATCATCGAACGTCGCCGGGCGATCGCACTCATCGCACCGTAAAATCGGTGGGTGAAAATCACACCGCTGTCAGTTTGAGAACTGTGATTGGCTGGCGGTTGATGGCGCGGTAAAAGTTTCAATTGGAAAAAGTGAAGAATATTTCAATATTTTTTTTCGAAGGTTGTAATGCACAAAATCCAAACCAATGTTATACTATGACTACTGCTATCATTAATTATACTTTAATAATGACTACTATTGATCATATAATAGTTTATAATTTTTTTCTGAGCTGTGGGGTTATAAAAACAACCAGAGTGTTCAGTAACGTCGGATGAAAATCATAGACAACTGGTTAACATTCGTCCGGCGAAAATCAAACTGAGTGTGTTCTTTCTGAACGCAGCCCAGGGGCCTTACCCCTAGCTCTATTTTTGCGAGCCAGCTTTTGGTAGGTACCTACGATTATTGCGACAACCAACTCATTTAAGCTGCACCGTTTAAAAGCGTCTAACTTGTCTCTGACTGGATGCACGGCGGTTTAAAATCTTTACTTTATCTGTGGAATCTTGGTGTGTTGTGTATATCACGTGTAACCCCCCCCCCATTATATTTTTTTTAAAATAATTATTTAAATTAATTGGGTGACACTTAAAACTACCTTTGTGAAGAGATCCTATCCTATCCTAATAATGAAATATTTATAAGTTCTATCTTAATAAATTAAGACAGCTAACTACTACTTATCTACCTGAACTTAAATCTAGTACTTTGTATTGGCCAAGTGATCGTCTAGGTAGAACCCGCGTTGTGACCTATAATAACCCAAACAGATTGAGATGAATTCCTATTTTAACTTCTGCTCTAACGACTTCATACAAATTTTGACTAGTTAAGATCTTTACCTACAGATTATGCTCGACCTAAATTAATCTAGTATTAAGCTATTATGTTCCTAAAGAGTACCTTTTTGTGACTGAATTAGTTCCGTAACCTTAGATTGAAACTACTACCAGACTAACTATATGGATACACGTTATCTATACAGGGCAATTTCTTATAAGTTGATTTTAACGTTTTTGTTGCAAACAAAAATAAACTAAGTTGTATTGTTTTAGTTTTCTCCCATGTGGCTAGCTTATGCTGTTTCAAAGCCCCTCCTCTCGCTTGGAAAAATGGACTTCAACCTTGAACTTGGACGGTCCTCTTCCACATTTAGGGGGAGAAAACAGTTTGAAATAGGGACAAGAGGACTTTATCTTTTGGCTAGTCTAAAGTCTAATATGTCTGTTTGTTCCTGAGTCATCTAACATTCACTACCAGTGTGGAAGTGGCAGGTTGGTGAGGTAGAATACCTTCAATTTGTTTGCGAGCCCATTTGTTTACTTGCGAGAACCCACAGGACTTAAATTCATAAATCCCAGGGGTACTCTATCGGGCAATATAAATAAATATATAAATAGATAACGTGTATCCCTATCTTAAACTAATCCTACGTTAAAACTATCCTAACTTAAAAGAAACCTTATCCTTAAAAGTAGTCCTATATGGTGTACACAAGCGTAATTCTTAACATATCAACATCACCTCACTAACTCATAACAAAACAATAAAAGAAGGAAAGTGACCGCAAGTAATTATTTAGTTAAAGGTAAGTTCATTACTGAATACAAACGCCTGATACCAAGTTCATAGCCAGACTCCGTTCGGTAAATAGAGTGAGTATACTATACAGTTGAATTTACAACTTTCTAGTAAATAAAATCTATGTCGAAGGTCTAGTTTCCCTGTTTTAGTAGAAACTTTGACTGGCTCTGCATTGCTTGGCCCATAGTCCTATTTACAGAAAATTAAGCTTTCTATAGCCAACTGAAAAACTATCTAGTTTTTAATTTAGAAGTCAACAAAGTCTGAATACAACTTCATGGGAAACGCTTGTTTCATGATCTTATATTGTTCGAACATTAATTGAATCACTTTCCAACTCTTTATAGTATCGTGAACATAGTCCTTATAGATAATTTCGGGTTTTACCAACTTCCGAATTAGATCAGTAGATTAATTTAGCTGGGTTATTGACTCGAATAAAAGAGGCTATCAGTTACCAGTATTATTTACTTGGCTACGAGAGGCTATGAGTTAGTCTCTCCATTAGATAGCTGAATAGATATTTCGACTGAAAGATTTTAAATGGTTAATCAACTCTAATCGTTTTCTTAATTGAACAACATATCTCAAATTACTAAGAGATAAAATTGCGTCAGTCATTTAGTAGGTAGGTGCAACCTTTATATTCTTAAATGATTTTACGTGAGATTTGAGATTGATACTAAATGATCAGTTAAACAAAGATTTAACCAAATATGAATTGTAACTATGAAACCCAACTAAAAATATCTATTGATCTAGATCAAACACCTTCTTTGACTGGAACTGATTCCAGTAAAGTTAAATTAAACAACCTGAAAATAAAAATCCCTACTAAAGTTCTATGTCTTGGCTTTCTAACAAGTTCTCATTCCATGATCAAATTAGAACTCCAAGATCTCCCTACTTTCCTACACATAATCCCTAACTCCCTAGTCTAAAATACACCAAAGCTTAGCAAAGGACACGCGGGTCCTATATTTAACTATACACAAAAAAAACCCAACTTAACCAACAGAGTTTATCGGGGTGCTCCATGTCCGATGTGAAACTCTGGCTATAGCTTGCGATCCCTAACATGGGTTACCAGCCCTCGAACGCCTAACTGGTTCCTACCTAGAAAACCCTACAAAGGCAAACTCGAGAGTGCTATTCGTCCTAAAACGAACAAAACAACTCTTGGGGATTGAGTTTGTGATCCTTTCCCTAACGTAAGGACAGTTATTATGGTAACTGAAATCGGGTCCAAGACTGTCGCAAAATGAACAAAGGGCCCGCTAGGAAAAACCTGTTAAGGTGATTCCAGAGGCTATTCTTGACCACATATTTCAATTGGATTTATCCATATAATCTGAAGACTGTATCGACGCCTCATTTAAGGGCTAAAATCGACCTTGGGTTCGTCTCAAGTTCCCAAGTCCCCCCTAACTGGTACTTTACTTAATGACAGCTCCACAAGAGTTTTAGATCCAGGAACTACCACTGTCTTAAACCATGTCAAGACGAACGCAATTGTCCAATATTTTAATTAAAAAGGTGACTTTACTATTTCATTTACATTATGCTCAAAAACATACAAGGCAACGACTTCCAATCAATATCATGGAAAATGCCCCTGACACTTGTAGCCGAGCTCTAAACACTAATGATTACTCAAAACTAGAAGTTATTTAACACTGCCAACATGTATTGAAATTAATTTTCAGTCGGACAGAGTTTCTGCGTAAAAATAAAATATATTGAACAACCGCGGAACAAAAACTAAAAACCCCACCTTCGCGCTCCGAGTGCCGTAGTAAACAAGTATGTCTCCCGAAACCTGCCTACACGATCCTTATATAGTTTTTCCTCTCCTCCCTCTACCCTTTCCTCAAATGCGTCTCGAAAGTCTCGAAAGTCCCGAAAAGCGCTCTAACTGACTTTCGCGACGTTCGCGACACATAGGTATAAAACTTCCCTTCCCTCGCCCCTTCTTCCTGTAAGTCTCATCGTGTATCTGCGTAGCTGTCGTGGGAGTCGCATTGGGGTTTTTTTCCTCCTCCCTTGCCCCTCCTTCATGTCCGTCTCATCGGCTATCTGCGTAGCTGTCGCAGGCGTCGCAGCGGTCGTAACCGTCGCAGCAGACGTAGCGGGCGTAGGAGACACATTTTAGATTTGCACGACGCGTACGCTTCCGACTTAACTGTTTTTCGCGACTACCTCTTAGGAGTGGGTAATATCGGCTTTGTCGAATATCGAATCGAAACTATATATCGATATCTGACATCGGATTTCGAAACTATATATTTCCTGAAACTATATATTTTTTTAAATATGCCTAGATTTCGATGTAAAATCAACACCGTAGGTATAGTATCGAGCGTAATATCGTAATTCGTGCCATTTTAAAATGTTCTATTGATATTTTTCACGATTTGTATTGCCGTTATTTAAATCAACTTCATCATCAACTCAATCATCTATGAACTTTCCTTCATACTTTACCAGGCTTAGGACTGGCTGCATTTTTTGTAGTTTTTGTGAGTTTATTATCAAAATTACCTGCTTTAAAATTACATATATACATGACAAATAAATTGATGATTGAGAAATTTCTTCCAAAATTTCTTAAAATCCTATTTGTATGCATTATTATTAGTTCAAGGCTACAGGTCAATCACAAGTGCATACCTAAGAGAAACATTCCGGAAGTGCATCATTATTCCTTACGATATAAGGTCGAAGTTGAATTAATTGTTGATTATTGAAACTTGCCAAAATGTGCCCACTTAAAGTAACTCCTTCACACACCTAGCCGTGTTCCGATGTTATTTGTACATTCTGAACCTTAAAATGAAGGGCATAAGGACATGTTTGTATTCCTTAGACTTAAAGTTCAAATTTGTACTAACAATCTCGAGCAGAGCGTCTAGGCATAGCGCAGGTGCAACGATCACGCTCGGCACCAACGTTTCCAAACAGCGAACTACCAGCCGATATAATCAAATCATAATTCACATCACAGGAATCCGATACTTGCTTCGATTCGATTAGCTTCGGTTTGTCTATTCTGAACCTTAAAATGTAGGGCATATGAACATGTTTGTATTCCATAGACTTAAAGTTCAAATTTGTACTAACAATCTAGAGCAGAGCGTAGAGGTGGTGGTTAGTTGTTATAACATTTAATATAACTTAATAAAAAAAATAACACATACACATAAAAAAATACTCTTAACATTGTTAAATCACGATCAAACTACTGGTTTGGATTTGTACGTAATTTTTACGATTGTTATCGCCATCTATCATGATTTTTGTACAAGTATTGATTGCGCCAAGAACCTGTTAGTGAAAAAGTTCCGATTTTACTCGCAGAACACGGGCGCGACGATCACGCACGGCCGCCGTCGCCTGCAACGAACTACCAGCCGTCTCGATACAAAATCAAATCACATCACAGGAATCCGATACTCCACTCCGATACGATACTCGGTTTGAATCGATTCGCTTCGGTTCGCGTTCGGATACGATACGATACGATATGCGGCGGATGGCGCGACGTAGCAATATAGTGGTTTGATTCGGTTCGCTTCGGATACTAACGATACGATATTATGTGACGGGCGGCGCGACGGAGCAATATAGTGTTTTGGGACAATATATAGATTCACCGCGCTCCAATATCGGATTTTCGATTTTTCAACGATATAGCGTTACTATAACTATATACGATTTGTATCGCCCTCCTCTAATAGATGTACATACCTACTTATTGCCAAAGATCTCAGACAAGTTACCTGATTTAAATGATTTCGTGCAATAAATGAGATTATTTTCTGTAAGTTTCGTGCAATATTATTAAATACGAGTGTACGGAGTGTTTTGTAAAATAACAAACATAATTTGATAGTTTTACAGTGTTTTTACTTGAGCTTTTGTCGTAAAATTACCGTCGATACAAATCTACAACAATTTGATAAAACTACATTTGGATTAGATAATCTTTAGTAAACATATTTTAGCCAAAAAGTCATCGCTTTTGTCAGAGTTTGTGTAATTTCATTGTCAAATCATTTCTAACCTCCATGTCAACATCTAAGTGAAACCCAAAACTATGTCTACGAACCAATTTAGTGTTTTTCTAAATGTTTATTTTTATCCCTATGGTTTCCAGGCTAATCAAGGACCTCTGGTACTCTGAATTGGATTCAAATGTACCCAATTATATACAGAAATTGAAAGCTTTGAGCTATGAAATACAATGGATTTAAGTTTTACATTTCAATTGTTAAAAGCTTATATCAACACACCATGTCGGAATCCGCAAGATTTACATCAAATATTTCAAAAGGACTACATTTAATACTTCAAAATAAGGTAAGACTAAAATCTCTACTGTTAACAATATAAAGAAAGGAAAGTTTGTAATTTAGATGAAAATGTACCTATACTTTCTTAACACCATGACAAAACAAAGTCTTGCTGGTCAACTAGCAACCAGTACATCTTTCATAATAATAAATCACTAAAATACAGCTACAATTAACAATAAGCCTCCAGATGTCTTCAGTTTCCGTGCATAGAATGACAATGTTCGCTCATTGTTACCGTAAAGTTGTTTTTATACTTGTCTCTTGTTCAAATATTGGTTAATACATATTTTCATAATAAAATCTCCCTCTAAGCACAATTTTCAACTACTCCAATACTTTTGTTGTGTCCGATCTCTGCGCATAATCATACAAATAGAATTGGTATCTTTCCCATTGTAATACTTAAACTTCTTAATTTCCAGGCTGCATGGACATTTCTGTTTCACCGAGGAGATTCAATTGATGTCTTTTCTCCAGTTCGTCCCCAGATCCCAAAGTCAAGACTGAACGATGCCTGCTGTCCGGAAGAGTCATACTTCAGTGAATTTCTCTTTGCTTGAGTATAGAAATCTAATGTAAGCAGTAAGCTGAACTAATTAAGGTAAACTTATCCTAAATGTAATACGATACAAAAGAGTGCCTTTGAAGGATTACTCATACTTTAGAAACAGTTAGATATGTGTATAATGTAAAGGATATGTTCCGTTACTTTGTTATTACAATAAAGTATGAGACAATAACTTTCCAAGTCAAAGTTATTTATATAATGTCCCTCAATCATTTTATTGTTAATAGTTAAACCGGAAAACTATACAATCTCAAGTCGTAGTCTTAAATAAATACTGTAGAAACCTATACTTTAGTTTCATAATATTTGTGAATGTCAACGAGGTCATTTTGAACCGTCACACACGCCCGGGGTACCGAGTCCTACAGATTGAATGAAAGAAAATCCGTTTTACTATGCGTGTGTGCGTGAGAATCGCAAAGCTTGGCGGCTATCAAACAACTACCGCTTATAGTAGTTGATGGTACCGTTTAGACAAATAACACCTATGCGGGTCAACTTTTTGAGCTAGGGGTAAGGCCCCTGGTGTACACAATAGTTTCTATCTAACCGTCAGAAGTCAACGTCAAAATAGCTTTTATCGCTTATTTGGCAGCGACGATCGCAAATAATCGTGATAGCGACGATTGTATACCGTAAAAGAGCCATGCTGCAAGACATTCGGAACACTTTTTGGTGGGATGATAGTTCAAGATACCTGCTGTTGCCACCGCCATTGCTGCCCATGTTCATGTCAAGCGGTTTTTCTTTCGGATCCGGATTAGTCGATAGAGCGATCTATAGATAAAGAAAAATGCATTACTTTCTTACGTCTCGGGCTTATTATCATCATTATCCGCTTTTCATGTTCCCACTGATGGGACCTCAGAAAAATAAATAAATGGAAGCGTTATACCTGTTTCCCCTTTGGCATTTACAAAAACGAATGGACGACCGAGGGGGGCCTCGGTCGTCCATTCGTTTTTGATCACATCATTTGCATTTGTGTGCACTCAATATTGAAGTGTGCGTTTGTAGAACTAGTGAGAATATGTCAGTGTGTGCAATACGCGTTTTCCTCGCCCCCTTCAGTTTTTGGCAGACTTTTTTCGGTACTAGCTCGCGTTTAAAGGCAGATTCAAACTATACATTATCAAAGGATGGGACACAGTCCTTCTCTCAGAGAGAGAGAGAGAGAGAGAGAGAAGCCACCATGCTGGCCCAGTGCATGATGAATGTCAGTCTTTGAACTTTTGATGTTTTTGGACATACCGGTTTCGTCACGATGTTTTCCTGCACCATTGTTGAGCGATGGCGGAGAAATCGGTGAACATACATAAAAAAAAAAGTGGAACATAGAACCTCTGCCTTTTTTGAAGTCGGTTAATAATGTCACATGAACTTAAAGTTACGAGTACGAGTACATGAATTTAAGTGGAACGAAGCCATCGAGATACAATAACTAAAGAGTCGCAAACGTGCAAACGAAATGTCCGAACCAAAACTCGGCGCACGCTACGCATTGCGCCGACTTTCTGGTTATTTGTAAGGTAACCGCGATCCGACTACAACGGCGCGCGATGCCAGTGTTACTATGACATAGCAGACAAGCGACGTTGAATGCAATTCAAGTGACATAACGTCTAAATTGGAGTAAATATTACGTTGAGAACTATTTATAGTTATAAGTTCATAGATGAGTCTAGCCGGAACACAGAAGTTATAATTTTTCTTCTTTTTTCTGTGAGCCGGAATCTTCAAGCGTCTAAGCGATATCTATGAAGTGAAAAGCCTAAGTCACACCAAAAGCATGCAAAAGTGCAGACGTTTACGTCATGTGACTTATTTTTTTCTCTGTTCATCTCATGCGAACCTGACTTCAACCAGCACCGCTCCTGATACGCTTCCAATGTGACTCAAGCTCAAATTCAATAGACATGCATTCCAAGATTATTAAATCGTCCATATACCACAATGTCAGGAGGCGGCACTGCCCGAAGCACAGGTTTGTTGCAGTCGGGGATAGCAGTGGTAACCTGTTTCGATGCTCGGAGCACTTTTTCCCGAGGTCCATCGCTGTCGGAGTCAGTCAGCTCGTAGATGGGGCCTTGTTCAGCAGTTCTACATCAACCAGTAAAAAGTTATTACAAAGATCCAAGAAGTCTCAAAGTGAATTTTAAAAGTATTTCTAATGATATTTGTTTTCCACTGAGCAAAAATAGTGATAGGATAAGATTTTCTATCCTAGGGCAACACCCCTCTCTATGAGGGAGGCCTTTGTCCAACAGTGGACGTTAATTGGCTGATGATGTGAAGATATCCCAGAAGAAAACGTAGAAAGAGCAAAGAAATAAAGGTTACACCATTGATATAAGTAAATAGTGGGAAGATACGGGAAGAACTCTTTGACGTGGAACGCACAAATTACGCCCATGGGCCTAAACGGTCACGGAATCTACTTACCAAGGACCTGGGGAGCTACCACAACCTCAAAAACATTCTTATAATAATCTTACATTGCGGTTTAGCACTCATTAGCCGAGAGAGCAAGACAACATTAACATGAACAACAATCAATAAATTACAAACTTAAATAGATAATTAACAGCCAGACATAGAACAAACACAAATGTTCATCACATGAATGTTTGCTGTAGGTGGAAATCGAACACACGGCCCCAAGTGCAGAAGGTAAATTCTCGCAGTTTAAAAAACTAAAACACGTCTTAAAATTGCTAATCGACTTCATTCACAATCAAACTGGCGTTTGTGATAGCACGTGAAGTCCTTGTCAAAAACTTTAGTTTGCCCAACCAGGCTATATTTAATGGGTCCAATGTTTGGATGTCCCGCGTGTTCCCCCTTTTTGAAACAGTCATTGGGTTACACGCAATAAATCTTTATTTTGGCAATGCAAATATCATCAAAGAAGTTAAAATGCTAGAGAACACATAGAGAAAGCTGGAAACTGCTTTACTGTCAAAGACCGCAAAGTAAAAGACGAAGAAAAAGAAGTGGTGAAATTATCTTACACACCTGCCCTGAAACGTCAGCCTGTCTAAACACACGGTAAGGTGCTTTTTAGATATTTAACTCTTGTCTAATGACTAGCCAGGCAATTAAGAGCTGCCACCTTGGTATAGTTTTCTTTCCATATTTTTCTTCACGGACAGCTATTGTTTATTACAACACATCCACAAGTGATAAGTTCATCCACACATCATAGATCGGTGCGCGTGCGTAATCGCACATTGTGCGTTTTACGCGTTCCTTTTTGCCTTATGTGGCAATATGACTACGGCATTTTCGAGTAGCTTTAATATGGGGTTCTTCAAAAGGGCTGTTAATAGAGTCTTTAAGGGTCGGCAGCGTATCTGTGATGCCCCTGGTGTTGCCGGTATCCATAGGCGACGGTGATCGCTTACCATCAGGCGGCCCGTCTGCTTGTTTGCTACATATGGCATTAAAAAAACCCACATAAATCACTCTCCTTGAATGCTAGCATTCCACTGTGTCATTAATAATCTCATTAATAAGCTAATCGTATCAACTATACATACTTGGGCGCGAAAGTTCCATCGACGGGTGGTGGTTTCTTCATCTTGTACATGTGACTCCAGGGCGCTGCAGGAAGTGACTCCCATGGCTGGCCCAATACTCGTGTCCACACCTCGCCTCGTACCACCACCAGGCACCTGGCCAAGCAATAAAATCAAAATACTGATAGCACCATCAAAATTCTCTATTTCACCAGGATAAAAGTATTCTGATCCGGTATCATGATCTGTCAGAACATCATCAAGACAACAAAATTAATAAGTAAACATACCTCAGTCTGGTGCAGCAGAAGGGGAACTGCATATTGGTGTCTTCTACCACCTCTTCGCATTCTATCGCCGACTCCGGTGCCTCAACTCGCTTGCATCTGTTGGATTAGGCAAAATTTGACTCCACTGAACTTGAAAGCAAACCTACTGACCACTACCCTGCCCTCCTTATAACAAATGCAGTACCTACTTGCAAAATGGCGGTTTCGAGAAAAACGCAGAAAACTTATTTTTTTGATAATAATATATATAAACAACATGTCTATGGATTATAACTTTTTAAGTGTATCTGAAGAACAGATCAAAATTATGTTTTTGTGCTTAGATAATCCCCTTGGGATACAATTTCTGCAAAAAAGTGACCCAAAAATGTCGATTACTGCAAGTGGAATTAGTAGAGCAGTACCAGCATCCAACACTTTACATTTATTAATGACTCCTCGAATACTAAGGATTTAGTGATTAAACCATCATTCATCACTTTGGAAGTGAAAAGTCCCAGCATTGCCTGTCCCGCTTGGAAAGTATTGTGAACGCTGCGCCCCGCGGTTTCACCCGCGTGGTGATGAAAATCGGTGATGATGATGATGAAAAGTAGCCTATGTGTTAACCCAGGATATAAGCAATGTATATTCCAAATTTCATCCAAATTAATCCAGCCGTTTCTGCGTGATTCAGTAACAAACATCCATCCAAACTTTCACATTTATAATATTAGTGGGATTTGTGTGATTTTCTATTACCAGGTTACCTGACCCATCCCAGGTTTTGGCAGTAGCGAACAGCTTTGGATTTCTAGCTACTCTCTTGCCAGAGTGGTGGTGGGGTTATGTTTAAAATAGTAAGAACATACCCGACGGTATAAATTGCGAGGTTCCGACCTCCCGGCTGGCAGCGATGCCTGGTGCAGGAGTACGCGTCTGCCCATTCAGTGTAAGCCGCGTGTTTTCGCATCGTCCTGGGGTCCGTGCAGTCTAACAACAAATAATAAAATAAATATCTGGGACATTATTGCACACACGGTCATCTGACCCCAAACTAAGCAAAGCTTGTAATATGGCTGCCAGGGACTGATATACATACATTTCCAGGGCCACGAAGAGACCGGCCTAGCCGAGTTTGGGGTCCACTGGTAATACAATGTACCTACGCATTATAGTTTAAACAACTATTGGCATTCTCCACATTAACATTTAAACCTTTTTTTGTAAATAAACTTTACATATATATTTTTAAACAAACACAAATGTTCATCACACATATGTTTGTCCTAGGCGGGAATCGAACCCCCACGCCCCCAAGCGCAGAAGGCAAGTTTTACTACCAACTAAGCTAACGGGCTGTCAAAGTAAGCAAATTACCTGTCTTACGGCTAAGATTGTGTAAACTTACATTGATTCTTATAGCTCTCCGTGGCTGGTCCACCATCAGCCACCGCCAAGAACAGCCCCATAACCAGCACAAACATGACGCTGACCAGTTCTGGTCACACTATCAGCTAACTAAGACACCAGAGGTATCTGGTCGAAGATGCTTAATCGCGAGACATGTCTCAGCACTAAGGAGAGAGATTGTTGACTGAAGTATGTTTTCGCAAATGCTGGGCATGTGAATGGTACAGTTGGTTGAAAAAGTGTAGATGGACTAGATGGGGTAAAAAAAGAAAAGGAAGATAAAAAAGGTCTAGTCAGAAACAGTTGGAATGGAATGAGCCAGTTGACTGCGACTTCAATCAGGTCTTGGCTTTTAATTCCTTTCCGGTTCGTAGCCTTCCGTAGGTACATCGTCCCTCCAACTTACACAAACTATAATCTATAAAAAAAAGCGGACAACATGATCCTTAACATAATTATAACTAAGAGCAAACATTAAAAATTATACTAGTAAATAAGATCTTTTCAGCTGCCACCGCCTGAAAGTTCATCCACATACGCGAAAGTTTTACGCGTTCTTTTTAGTCTCACACCTGCAACTTGTTGAATGAGCTTTCCCTCCTGCGGCATTTCTGAGTAGCTACAATATAGGGTTCTTTAAAAGGGCTGTTTACAGAGTCTTAAAGGGTCGGCAATATGTATCTATGATGCCCTTGGTGTTGCAGGTATCCATAGGCGACGGTAATCGGCCCGTCTGCTTGTTAGCCACCTATGGAATAAACAAAAAAAATAATAATATAAAGATTATGTGCAGACAACTTCAAACTCCTTCGTCGCCTCTTTGTTGACAATCATACCTTTTTACTAAAAGACAAGTGCATTGGGCGTAGTACGAGTGCTTGATACGCAATATTAAAATTTCTGTGGAATTCGATGCGTAATTTACGTTTCGAATAGACACTCGTATTTCACCCAAAACAGGTGTTACTACGAAAGAAGCTACAGTATGTAGCATTTGGAGGCTTTTACAGGTCCCTAGTACATAAAAATAGTGTATAACCCTGTTTTTTTCTTCCTATACTTAGGTAAATAGCCCGTAGGCAGACTGATAGAGCGTCCTAGCTGCGTTTGATGTTGGCGCCGCTAAGACACTCAGAATCAGTCCTACATCTAGTACATTTAATTTGTAAAGTTATATGATTATTTACGGGATATTTACCGTGGAAAGGTTGTGGAAGGAGCTCCCGATATTTCGGCGCAGTTACATGCACCATGTTCACGGGAAGACCATGCATGTAACTGCGCCGAAATATCGGGAGCTCCTTCCACAACCTTGCCACGGTAAATATCCCTTAAATAATCATATAACTTTAGTGAACAACCGTGATAGTTTAAAACAGTATTTAATTTGTAAGTATACTATACAAATTATATGCCCAGACCGCAATCTATGATCCATCACAATATATTTCCGGCTCAGCTTCTCATGGGCCCACCATGGCACATGATGAGGTTCGCATTTTATTGTTCGTTACCATATACTTTTTCGAAAGAAACAAGATCAAAATATTCCTTGTATTTTAATCCGTCCTGTAAAATTCTTTTAACAACAATTTTGTCATGTGAGTAAAGAATATAACATGTTTAATTTGTGTATGCTAAATTAGCACTACCTACTTCTATGCTATAGTCCTTTTTGTGAGGCTTTCACAGTCGCAAACTCCATCTAAACTCATTAAAAATCAAACCACTTCACCGGGTGACTGTACTTCATATCTTAACCATAACAAAAGGCCGTGTTTGCAAATAAAGTTAAATTTTTGTAGCATATCCGGCGTATTGCAGCTCACGCTTTTTTCTGAAAAGTTTCTGATGGACCTTTTGCTTAGTTTAGTAGGTTAAAGGCTTCGGTACATTCCACTATGTATAGTCACAATTTTCAACCCCCTCCCTCTCCTAATAAGTGCTAATCCTCTTTGTAATTCTTGATATCAGTTATTCACTAGTCGGTAGTTAGTTATGACTCTAAAGTGGATTTAGACCTACGAGAATACAGAAAGAGGGAATGCTCTTTCTGTATCCTATAGTAGAAATGGAAATAACTGTATATCCCAATCTTCGATCAAAAAATACAATGAGGCACTAATCGCGGCAATACTCAATCTGGCTGGACGCAGCCAAATTGGATCCACAGTCACGCGATAGTTGCACAAGTCGTAACACACCGTAAAAACCGTAACAGACACGTCAACTTGGTTGACGAACCACCGTCTGACCAACGGGAGAGAAAGAGAAAATTGTCTCTTTCTCTCGGGAGAGAAGTTCCCACTTGCAATTCAGACATAATCGCAGTTTCGCTTGCTCAACGACGGACCGTTCACGAGTTTTGACGATGTTTTGCTAATCGAAAAGACATTAGAGAACTGAGCCGTAAATATATTATTATTTATACGGTTGGTTTTGGTAAAATAGTTTTGTTATAAATTGTATACAGCTATGTTTATATATGAAACTGAGGAAGTTTATTGACTATAATTTTCTGCGCGTTGTGACTTCTATGTAAGTATAATTTATCGAAGATACCAATGGTCAATATAAAAATAAAAATTCGATCTTAATGTTTTGAAATTTAATATTAACCTCGCATATTAACCGATGCTTTTTTTTAGAGTAGAAGTTATTATAAAAAAAAAACATCAATGAGATGGGTGACGCGCACAGGGGCCTTACCCCTAGCTCGAAAAGTTGACCCGCATAGGTGTTATTTGTCTAAACGGTACCATTAACTACGATAAGCGGTAGTTATTTGATAGCCGCCAAGCTTTGCTATTTTCACGCACACACGCATAGTAAAACGGATTTTCGTTCATTCAAGTTAAACGCTTTTAAACGATGCAGCTTAAATGAGTTGGTTAATTTTAGGTACCTATCAGGTACCTTCTAAAAGTTGGCTCGCAAAAGTGAAGCTAGGGGTAAGGCCCCAGATCAGAAAAAAATCCTTTTCAGTATTGGTGACCGAGGCTATCTACTTTTTCACCACATGCACATCGGTGGGGAACGAAATGGCTAACTCGAAACGTGATATTATCGAGCTATACCTATCCTAAATTAGATGAAGGAAGGGCCTACAGCCAAAGACCCGATTCCCAGCGGGAAACGAATTGAATAATCATAGTACGACTGTCGGGTCAGCTAGTAAATAAAAAACATATTTGTAGGTAGGTTTAAATAAACACAAATGAATTAGGTACGAATCACTAGCAATTTAGTTTTATTAGTCACAAAACCACATGAAAATAAACATAATAGATTAATAAAATTGACAATCCATTTGTTACGATTGCGATTGGTGTTACCATCGACAAAAGAATCATCCTTGGTGTTACATAATTAACTCGAAGATAAGTTAATAAATTAAATAATTAAGAATTATCTTAACGTCAAAAATCTCGTAATCAAAATATCCCGTGACCGAAACGCTGGCAGTTTTTTTTTGTTCCCTACGCATGCGTCATTATTGCAATCGAAGGAGGTAAGGAGGTAATGCGGACATATAGGGAACGATGCCTTTGGCCAGCGGTCTATTAAAGTGTAGTGTAGTTTTATATATATTGATTTTAATTTAGGTAATTTTGGTATAATTCCAAATATGCATTTTTGAAGTGAAAACTTCTTTAGGCGCGTTGAAACTTTTTGGGTGAACAAAAATGATGGAACTCGCAACATCGTCACGCGTTACCGTGGATTTTTAAACAGCGCCATCTCTTGTAGAATAGGTGATAACTACTTAAGATTTCACTTCTGACGTGCAGTCCTATGACTGATGTGTTTTTTTTTGGAATATTTAATAAATGTATGTTTATTATTGAAGTAGTTTAATCAATAAAACGTGAATCTCTTATTCCTATCCACTCCGCCCGAACCCTCGTAATGGCTAAGGCCGCCCCTGCCAGTAAGAAAACTTCAGTTTTGGCAGCCGAAGTTGCAGATCTTGTTGTTTATGACTGTACGCGCCAGTAACGGCGCGCGCACAGCGAAGGTTTCTTGCTCGTAGATGCCCAGCTGCGTCAGGTCACGGGTCAAGTGGTTAAATGTCGGACGGTCTGAAAGTATGAGAACTAGATATAGTTACCGATCACGCCACAGACACAAAACTTTCTAACATTGAAACATTCTTTTAAAACTAGCACACGCTTCAATGATTGTGGAAGCTAATTTTTGTGAATTCCCAAAAAGCAGGCTTCAGTGCCAGTTCAATGTGTGTTGCTAGTGATGACATGGTACTGAGACGTGGTCCTTAACTGTTGGCCTTTTGGAAAAACTCAGAGTCACACAACGGGCAATGGAGAGAGCTATGCTCGGAGTTTCTTTGCGCGATAAAATCCGAAACGTAGATATTCGCCAAAGAACCAGAGTCACCGACATAGCTATTAAAATCTGCAAGTTGAAGTGGCAATGGGCAGGCCACATCGCTCGAAGAACCGATAGACCACTTGACCGATGGGGAAGAAAGGTTCTTGAGTGAAGACCGCGAACCGGAAGACGCAGCGTAGGTAGGCCTCCCACTAGATGGACCGACGACATTGTGAGAGTTGCGGGCATCCAGTGGATTCAGAAGGCAGGATGTCGTTCAGTGTGGAGGTTAAAGGGGGAGGCCTAAGGTCAGCAGTGGACGTCTTCTGGCTGATGATGATGATGAGGCTTCAATGATTACATCCAACTTGGTTACGGTCTACAACTACAGAAACCAGACTTGTGTATGATGAAAGTGCATAGAAAAAAGGTTCTAGAAGCGACAATTTAGTTTAAAATTGAAATTCTGACAATATGTTAGCTTCTACATTCATGCTTTAGGCTCAATGAATACAAAGAATATGAACGATAGAAAGGAAAACTATCTTATGAGTATGAAGGGCTATAATTTGGAAACGTGACTGAGCCATGCCATGCATGCCATGTCACGCCATGCACGCATGTCGGCCCGCAGGGCCCCCCATCGATAAGGGCCCCAAGTTCCTGCCAGATCACCATATCGATAACCGATATTTATTAACAAAAAACATATTTATTTCAAAATACCAAAGGATAAAGACTGACTACAATATAATACGAGTACCTACTTGCTTATTAGCTTTTGCATGCGAAGCTACTTTACTCTCGCCCGAAAATAGTGCTCTGTCAAGGTCATAGGGGCCCCATTATATTAATGTGCTTATAGGTTAAAGACGGCCCTGGCCATGCAGGGCCAGCCAGGGTGGGGCGAGCACCCTACCCTGCCCCAACGTCCCCATACGTCCATGGTTAAAAAGACTTGCATTGTTACCTTGCGGCGAGATGTTGAATATGGGCAGCGCATGCACATAAGCGTTGGAATACTCCTGGCACAGATCCAGCTGAAACTTGGTGAACTGCGTCGTCACGGTGATCAGAGCTGAAGAGAAAATGGTATATCAATAATTATCTATTTAATAGCTGTCAATTAAAAAAACTGACTTCACAAAATTAATGTAAAATGGGCAAATTTATATAAAAAATAACTGGCCAAGTGCGAGTCGGACTCGTGCACGAAGGGTTCCGTACCATTTTCTATAAAAACGGCAAAAACAAATCAAGTTTTTGTATGGGAGCCCCCTTAAATATTAATTTTATTCAATTTTTTAGTATTTGTTGTTATAGCAGCAACGGAAATACATCATCTGTGAAAATTTCAACTGTCTAACTGTCACGGTTCATGAGATACAGCCTGGTGACAGACGGACGGACGGACGGACAGCGGAGCCTTAGTAATAGGGTCCCGTTTTACCCTTTGGGTACGGAACCCTAAAAACGACAGACGACCTAAAAGAGACCGCAGGAAAACGCTGGATGCAGGCCGCTTCCAACCGGTCCATTTTGGAAATCGACGGGGAGGCCTATGTCCAGCAGTGGACGTCCTATGGCTGAAATGATGATGATGATGATGGGCAAATTCGGTTACTTGGATGATCACACTGTCATCCGGGGGCCTTACTTCTAAACGCGGGCCCAAATAGGTGCAGTTTGCAAAATCACGTGACCACAAACCGAATTTCGGCGCGTTAAGGTTCGCGTTCGTAAACTGCAAACTGCACCTATTCGGGCCTGCGTTTAGAGTTGGGCGTAAGGCCCCCGGATGACAGTGTGATCGTTTACATAACGATAACTTTTTTGCAAGTGCTCGTACTAAGGCCACAGTACTAACGGTAAGATCCGTTGATGTTGTAATGGAAGACCCCGTCCTCGCTCCGTGGGTAGTGCTGGTACATGATGCGGTTGGACTCGAAAGTCAGCCATGGGCAGTCCACAGCCAGGACCCTGCTGTTGGTTCGCCGGTTGATGCTGAGGAGAAGGGATCATTTAAAACCGGTCATACACGCTCTGGTGGGTTACCAATTACCATAATCTCAAAAACATTTTTATAATAACCGTACATTGACTTTTATCTTGCAAAATTCAATGTTATGTTATTATAAGAATGTTTTCACACTATCTGCTCGACAATGTCCAATTACATATCATGCAACCTCAACGGAAAGTAAAGCAGGTCCCTGATGGGTCAGCCGACATAAAGCTCACCCCTTGCAAAGCTAGAAATCCCACACCATCCGGTTTCAGCTCCTTTCTTCCGCGGACAAGGTGTGGAGTAGTCCCACCCTCGAAGGTGAATTCCTGCATGAAGGTTTCAAAAGTGGTGTCTACAACTACCTCTCCGGGCTGGCAAAGCTCCACCGCACCATCACGCGGACTGCATAGTTGTTTGACACTCTTTTTACAAGCTTTTATTTAACATTGCAAGTTTGTATGTCTGTTTGTTTAGGTGAAATCTTGCAAGTTGAATTAGCACCACTTTCATTTACTACAGAGTCGAATTTTCACATGTTGGTTCATATTTACCGTGGTAATGTTGTGAATGGAGCTTTCGATATTTCGCCGCAGTTACATGCACAGCCTTGTCTTCCCGTGAACATCGTGGTCATAACTGCGTAGAAATATCGGGAGTTCCTTCCACAACCTTACCACGGTAAATATCTCGTCAATAATCATATAACTGTAGTGAACAATCGTGATAGTCTAAAACAGAGTCGACTTACTAGTACTCGGAAACGAAGCACCGGTCCAGGCCTCTAATCACCAAGTTGTTGTCGACATAGCTGGAGTTGAATGCTGGGGTATCGTATCGTGCTTGCGGCACGAACAGCGTTGAAGGGACAGGGGCCTGTGGAGGGAGGCAGCGTGATCCAGAGCGTAGGCTGTTCCGGATGCAAGCGTCGTCATTGAGGTTGCAAGGGCGGTATTTGTGCTGATCGTTTAGTACTGAAGGGAAAGAGTGAATGCTGTAGAATTTCATCATAATTTCAGCCATAAGACGTCTCTCCTGTTAAGCATTCGGTGGTCATTATCAAGGCGAATGCGCGCGCGCGGCTTCGCCTAGCTTTGACTGAGTAACCGGCCTAATCTTACGTAATTCCCGTGTAATATAAATAAAACATGACACATAAATGATTTTATTCGGGAAATATGTACGATTCCTGAAGGATTGTCCACACGAGTGAAACCGCTAGCTAGGAATTAGTATATTAACTTACAAATTATTATCTTGCGGCTTCACAAAGAAAAAGACGAACTACTGTACCGTACCTTAGGAAGCGCTTTGATGTGGAATCAATGGTCTTTAAGGACGATATTCCGAAAACCCTACTGTGTTCCGGATTGAAGGGCAATGTTTCCAGCGAAATTACAGGGCACACAGAGATTTGACTGTTAAAAAAACCGTACGAAGCGCTTTGATTCCACTTTTATTGTGCGTAGTCTGTGGAATGTGCTGCCTGAATGGGTGTTCCCCGATAGTTACAACCTAGGTGTCTTTAAATCACTAGTGAATCGGTTTCTTCTAGGCAAGCGGTCTCCATCGTAAACCGCATCATCGCTTAACATCTAGTTGGCGGTCCAACGCAAGCCTGTTAATACATAAAAAAGATAATAAGAAAAAAAGATACCTACAAAAATATTAATTAAAAAAATAAGATTACTTACTCGAAGCGCAAAGCGTAGCGCACAGAGCAAAAATAACAGCTTTAAGCATCATTTTGTCTGCCGCGTTGTAATTTTCAATAACAACTGAAGTGGTCTTGAATAACAACTGAGAATGTCGGGACAGACATTGTTTCCTTCGATAAATATCAGATAATAAGTTGATTTAATTGTGTATACAAGTGTATTAAAATGTATTGTGAGTTTGCAAACTTTAATTTGCTGTTGAAAATATTTAGGTATATAAAATAAATGCTTCATGAGTAGCAAAGTTTTTATTTAGAGTACTAGCATCGACAAATTATAGTGAGACTATTAATAGCGGTTCATTATGGCGTAGATCGGAAATATGCCAAAATAACGGATTAAACTTAGATGGCGCTACAATTTGATCGTGTTATAGGTTGTCTCGAACTTCCGTAAGCGCTACAGTCAGCTAGCGTACTAAAAGGTTCAACTAGTATTAGCAGACAAGTTTTGCAGCATTTCAAGAGAAGCGCAACGAAACCAGTAGATGGCGCTATTATTAGTTGATTGAATCAGGCGTTACTTTGCGGAAGCCCATTTTCAAAACTGTTTTATCACAAATTCCTTATTGTACTTGAAGCGACGTAGAAGCGGAATTACACTAGAAATTCATCATTAAAACAGTTTTGGCGCTATTATTATTTTTTTACTTCGGATGCCGCGACCAGCCTCGATATGTTTTCATAAAACCATAAAACTAAATTTATATTATATACATACAGTAAGTACTTGTGCAAAAGCATTGTATTTTTGTATTTTTTAGAAATGTTTCATTAACGTGACCTTTAAACATGCTCGTTCGCCATTCGGGGCCGAAGTCTACCTGTTATAAACGATTCAGTTTGAACCTTAATGCGCCGAGATATGGATTGCTTTTGCGCAACTTTTAGCAATCATCTAAAATTTGCCTAAACACGTGACGGTACGCGGCCCTCAGATCAGACAAACAAAGGAGATATGCTTTACTACAATAATTATATTTATTATTGTTAGTTTATTAGTTCATGTTTCTGAAACTACCTAGTTATTATAATAAAGATTAGCCTGTTTTTCTAATAATTCCGGTTTTCTTCTGAGTATGCCAATTCTCAGATGGTCACTGTTGAAATTTCGAGGTAGTATTAAATTAATCCTACTAATCAATTTTGGTGCAACAAATACCTACCTACATTCCGTGTGGATTTGGTTGACCTCAACCGCCGTCTGACCAACAGGAGAGAGGGAAATATGTTATTCTCACTCTTTCTCTCCCGTAAGTTGGAAGGGGCGGCGATCTGTTCCACACGTTTTGTTACTTTATTTGTTACTTTAGGACCTAGGGCCTTACGTCCAACTCTAAACGCGGGCCCGAATAGTTGCAGTTTTCAAAATCACGCGAAACTTACCGCGCCGAGATACGGTTTGCGGTCGCGTGATTTTGCAAACTGCACTTATTTAGGCCCGTGCTTAGAGTTGGGCGTAAGGCCCTTGTTCTGTTGTGAAGGTACTAACTGCTAGTACCTATACCTAGTTGCCTCTACCAGACCTGAGGCCTGGCGCACTCCGCACTTTAGGTATGAAGCTACAAGTAGTCGTCTGCCAGGCTAGCATGCGCGCTGTGACAAAATGTTGACGACTCTTTTTATCGTTCCAAAGCGAGACAGGCTATATGAAACCGTAAGCACAAATAGGCTAGGCACCTTGTTACATTCTTGCTCTACGAGGTGACGACAAGATTTTGTTGCGGTGCGCATGCTAGCCCGGCTTGTCGGACTTGTGCCGCTGCCGCGCGATAGACAGAGATAACGCGACAAGAGTTACGCGATAGACAGAGAGGAAACTTCTAGGTTAATATAGAAGTAGGTAGCGTTCGCACGTCCTGAATTACGCTAAATTGTGTAGTAACAGTCCTACTTATTTAAATGATTTTGTCCGGAATGAATTCTAAATAAATTTTAAAGCGTCCAGAATTCGAGAAATGAAATAAAAATATTTTAAAACAATCAATATATTTTTCGTACATTATACATAACATAAGTATGTGCTTCGTAATCTATATCTATATTTATTTACATTAATATCTAAGCCTTACTCACTTTTAAGCATTGCTTGTTACTACAGATAACCATAAGGCTTAAAATGTTGTATAAATGTAAATGTTGTTGCATTTAGTGGAGCAAGACCATGGCGCTTACACACAGTCGTGCGTTTTGCTACTTTTATTTTTAGGGTTCCGTACCCGAAGGGTTATGATAATCCACCATTATTATAAATTTCGGGCCTTACTTAAAAACGTTACTCAAGTTGACTTACGCTTAAATATGCTCCGTCTTGTTTTCGCGTGTGACGATTGCCGTCAACTAGAAGTTGAGAGAGCATTTTAAAACATAGATCAACTTGAGTAACGTTTTTAAGCCGGTATACCACGGCCAAGAAATTTGATGAATAGGTATTTAGCAACTCTATTGCTGTCGCGCTGCGCCCTGACCAGCGAGCTATCGACGTGTGCGTGTCGAACAGACTGTGCGTGTGTGCGTGCCCGCCCGTGCTCCCGCACTGAATGCCTAGTTGCCTACAAATTCATTTCGCCTCGCAGTCTACTCGGCTAGTTGATATCGGGGTTTGCCGAATGTCGAGTGATTTTTATTATTTTGCAATCTGCTCATATTTTACTAACCGACTACGCCAAATAGACCAGGGTCGATAATTTTTGAAACCAAAAAAAAACACAGTAGTATGAAACCCATTATTATGATAAAAATGAAAGGAAAAATAAATTATGGGCGATTTGAGTTCGGGAAGTGGGAGGGGGGGGGGGGTTTAAGGGTAAAAATGGTTCAACTTGATTTCCAGTAGTTAATATAGTAGTAGTTAGTCAATATAGTTTTTGAAAAGTTTAATGGGAAAGTTGTAGGTAATAAAAATATCTATAACTTTTGTTACAATAATTTTTACACATAACCTCAAAATTTATGTGAAAAATTCAAATAACCAAGTTTTAAGTTAAAATAATATACATACATAAATAAAAATATTAAATACATACATACTTATAAACTTAAAGCGAGATAATAACGATACAGTAGCTACTCCAAGATATAGTGCAGTTTCACACGACGCTTGAAAACTTCCTGTGAGGGTGCCGGTCTATAATGTGATGATAGTTACGGATAGGATTACCATGTACAATTCCTATGTGATAACTTTAACTATAATCTAATAATCTAAAGTAAAGTAGAGGTGTTGTATGAGGACTTGAGGAGATATCCGAGACCATAGATACCTCCGTAACATACTTCACCGTTGTTATGGGTGACTTCAACGCAAAGGTGGGACGCGGAATGTTGATGAGTTAAGAGTCGGGTCATATGGGTATGGACAGCGGAATTCGAGGGGCCAGTGGCTGGTTGACTTCATGGAGAAGGAGGAACTCTATTTGATGAACTCCTTCTTTCAGAAGTGACCATGCAGGAAGTAGACGTGAATGAGCCCCGATGGTTCGACCAAAAATGAGATCAACTTCATCATGACGACCAAGAAGCGAATATTCAATGTCTCCGTGATTAGCAAGGTGAAAACCGGTAGCGATCACCGTTTTGTCAGAGGCACATTGAATATCAACAAGCTTGAGAGGTCGCTTCTGGTGAAGTCCACGCTCCATTCTGGTCATACTCAAATCCAAAACTCCAAAGACTTCCAACTCGAATTGCATAATCGCTTCCAGAGCCGAAAGCGGAACTGTTCGTACTAAACAATAGGCTGGTGGAAACTGTCCAAGCAGTGTGGTCTAAGTTCTTTAAGACCCCACGCCGGAAAAGACCTCAGAAGCTCTCAGATGAAACCATTAAGCTAATGAAAGACCTGACTGAGATGAGACTGCAAACATCAGCTGATATGTCGCAATATGGCGAACTTAATTGACGAATCTCAAAATCGGTGCAACACGATCTGCGTTCCTATAATACAAGATGTATTAGGGACGCATTCGAGTGGAACCAGGGCTGGATAGTGTTCACAAAGAATTCGTCTATTGGGAAGAGCCAAATGATGAAGCTGAAGATCGAGGATGGTAGTATCATTTCATCCTCACATTTAGTAATCTCATATTCTAGTATTATATAATTAGTTTTTTTTTTGTCTAATAACATCATGTTATTAAATCATGATTGTATTTGTATATTGTCCGGTGGAGGGTATTGTTACGCCATAACACAGGTTAATTTCTAGCTTGGGTAACAAGGCTCTTCATCATGGAGTATTGTTTTTGTAAAAACAAACTTTTGTAAAATTATGACCGACAACGTTTGTAGACACCAAATATATTTTCATTTCATTTTCATTTCATTTCATTTCATTTTCATTTCATTTTCATTTCATTTTCATTTCATTTTCATTTCATTTTCATTTCATTTTCATTTCATTTTCATTTCATTTTCATTTCATTTCATTTCATTTCATTTCATTTGCATTTCATTTTCATTTCATTTTCATTTCATTTTCATTTCATTTTCATTTCATTTTCATTTCATTTTCATTTCATTTTCATTTCATTTTCATTTCATTTTCATTTCATTTTCATTTCATTTTCATTTTCATTTCATTTTCATTTCATTTTCATTTCATTTTCATTTCATTTTCATTTCATTTTCATTTCATTTCATTTTTTCATTTCATTTCATCAAAGCCGAAGATTCTGAGAGAACTCGAGAGGTTTTACGGACAGTCGTACACATTGACGCGACAGCCTAATTATCGGTACAGTTCTGGACAAGAGAGCTAAACTGACCCGACACTACACTGAGGACATCCTAGACATCAGCTTGTACGAGATAAGAATGTCTTTAAGGTACTTTAAGTCCTCCAGAAGTTATTTAATTCCGTCATACTCGAAGGTACTACGCATGAAGCATGGACTAGTAAGGTGGTGGTGCTCTTCTTCAAAAAAGGTGATAACACCTTATTGAATAAACCCATCTCACTCCTGAGCCATGTGTAC
Organism: Agriopis leucophaearia; assembly: GCA_949125355.1. NCBI lineage: Eukaryota > Metazoa > Arthropoda > Insecta > Lepidoptera > Geometridae > Agriopis > Agriopis leucophaearia. Next base: position 5,018,990 of record OX421289.1, read on the forward strand.
AAGTTGTTCTTCAGAGTCATTACGAACCGTCTCGAAAGCAGGTTTGATTACTTCCAGCCTCCCGAACAAGCCGGTTTCTGTAAAGGCAGGAGCACCACAGACCACATACACACGTTCCACCAGATTATACAGAAGACTGAGGAGTATAATCGGCCATTATGTCTAGCGTTTGTGGACTATGAAAAAGCCTTGGATTCAATCGAGACCTGGGCAGTATTGCAGTCCCTCCAGCGTTGTCATATCGACTATAAGTATATCGAAGTGCTGAAGTGTTTGTATAGAAACGCCAACATGTCGATCCGATTACAGGACGAGAGCACGGAACCAATCCAATTGCAGAAAGCCGTGAGACAGAGAGATGTTATTTCTCCGAAACTGTTCACGAATCACGAACGCAGTGAAGGATGTTTTCAAGCTCTTGGACTGGAACGGATTCGGCATCAACATCAATGGTGAATAAATCACTCATCTTCGTTTTGCCGATGATATAGTCATCATGGCAGAGTCGCTGGAGGACCTCAATGCGATGCTCAGCGATTTCAGTAGCCTTTCTCAACAGGTGGGTCTTAAAATAAACATAGACAAGACAAAAATCATGTCCAATGTCCATGTTGTACCCGTGCCGGTAATCGTTGGGAACGATACTCTTGAAGTTGTTGACCATTACACCTCTCTTGGACAGATTGTTCATTTAGGTCAGTCCAACTTAGGCAAAGAGGTCGCCCAAAGAATCCAACTCGGATGAGCAGCGTTTGGGAAATTGCGTGACATCTCGTCCAAGATACTACAGTGCTTAAAGACAAGGGTCTTTGACCAGTGTGTGTTGCCAGTGATAACATATGGTACTGAGACGTGGTCCTTAACTGTTGGCCTTTTAGAAAAACTCAAGAGTCACTCAACGGGCAATGGAGAGGGCTATGCTCGGAGTTACTTTGCGCGATAAAAACCGAAACGTGAATATCCGCCAAAGAGCCAGAGTCATCGACATAGCTATTCAAATTTGCAAGTTGAAGTGGCAATTAGGCAGGCCACATCGCTCGAAGTACCGATAACCGATGGGGAAGAAAGGTCCTTGAGTGGAGACCACGAACCGGAAGACGCAGCGTAGGTAGGCCTCCCACTAGATGGACCGACGACATTGTGAGAGTCGCGGGCATCCAGTGGATGCAGATGACAGGATGTCGATCACTATCAGTATAGAGGTTAAAGGGGGAGGCCCATGTTCAGCAGTGGACGTCTTCTGGCTGATGATGATAAGCTATAACTAATCACTTAGCAACGTAATAACCTAATGTATTTAAATAAAATTTTGAAAAAATATCTCAACAAAATTAACTAATATTAAGAGAATTATTTATTTATAAATTTTTCCACTTCTTACGATCCTGATATTCCAGATACACAAGTCACAATATATTTTTTAATTCTTTCTTTTCGTACTTAAATGTGTTATGTGTGAAAACCACGTCAGTTTCCATAGTAAAAATAAATCATGTTGTGCGTCAACAATTTTGTCCAAATCCTAACTTGCCGGCCGTTGCAGTAATGTGCTAAATTCACTTCACGCATAAAACACTAACTAAAGACGAGAACCGTTACATATCGATATCGATGGACAGCACTAATGTGTCGATACAATTATCGACTACATGTCTCTTCTCTAACTGTATACGTATTAGACCGACCCTCCCCTGACCTCGAGCCTCTGCCCGTAGAGCGCAATAAGGACAACTGCAGCTCGGATCGATTTATACCTACGAAAAGTAGACAAAATCATCGTCTCTGATTCTTCTGTTTCCTCACTCAAAAATAGGCTGATTTCATTATTTTTTTCAATTAATTGTTTAAAAAGGATTGATCTCGGCTTCTGTCATTTATTTTTGTTTTACAAACTCATAAATTTTGTTTGAGAGACGTCTGAACACGGAGGTAAAAATTTGATATTTTTTGGGATTTTTAAAGGCTCATATTTCTTATAGTACTTAACTTACGAGAAAAAATAAATGACACAAGCCTGACCATAAAGGAGATAAATTTTATAAAAAAATAATATATTGCTCTAGCGGTATTATCCAGGGAGGAAACAGGAGAATAAGTTTGTATGGACTAAACGCTGTCCAAATTGCCCCTTAAGTAAGGCCCTAAGGTGATACGTTTCTTGTTTAGCGGGAAATTCAAATTTCAAACAGTTTTTTTTGTGTTTGTAGCTAGGCCTGGTAATTATTGTGAAATGACACAGTGTTTGCGAAAATTGTTGGTCGTCATGTACAGTTATTAATCAGTTACTCACCGTATTACTTACATTTGGCAATAAACCGTTTATAACAGAAAAAAAATGTTTATTGACAAATGTAAGTAGTAATGTGCATTGGAGATACGCGATACGACATTTTACGCGAGTTTGTTAAGAATAATAATCAATTTTCACAAACATCATGATCGTTTACAATAATTACCCGGCCTAGCAACAAGAACAAAAAAACTGTTTGAAATTTGAATTTCCCGCCAAACGTGAAACGTTCACTCCAAAATACTCAGTTTAGGGAAGTAAAACAATGTTTAAATAAAAAACACAACAGTTCGTTTTATTAATAACAAAACAACATATAATTATATTAATTATTAAAGTACTTTTCAAGAAAAAAAAAACTAAATCAATTCATAGATAGATAGGTGACTAACTTCTGCCACAGTTATGGTTTTCATTGTTACAAAATGTGAGTAATGGCAGCTGAATTGATATACCAATAATAATCATACATTTATAATTCGATTCGTCACCTTCGACAAATATAAAGTAAATGGACATGCCATAACCATTAAACTTTCACAGTAAAAACAAGTCAAAACCGTCGGACATATACTGCAATACCTAATTGTAACCATGTACAGTAAATTTGTTGCAAAAAATAGATAGCTAATATAATAACTACGTGAGTAAAAGAGAACACCTGTGTTTGTCTATTGCTCTTGAACCGTTTGACATTCACAGGCACCAGGCGGCTAGACATGTTGAGTAGCGTTAGCAAAACCGATCGCTTATTCACTGCGTCTCGCCGTGGATGGACGTGACTGGTCACGTGACTAATAAATCAGTTTTTACTTCGCTACTTGAAAAACATCTTTTACTAAAGAAGGTGTAATAAGCGTAGGGGGGAAAGACATGTTGGTAAATAAGTTGGTAATATTATTATTATTCTGTTATTTTAGAGGGATGGGTACAGGGGTAAGCACAAAAAAAATTGTTTTAAAATCTACCGGCTGTGCCTATACATGTCAGCTGAGGATTAATTTACGCAAAACTTATTATAACTTAACCCTCCAAGTGTGTTACGGACCGCTTGTCGGCGTAAGAGAAAAGTGCCCGACGCGCGTTAGGCATGCGGTGCGTATGGGAATTGCTGCTATTCGTCAATTTATTTTCGATCGAATGAACGTTCCAACGACAACTTAAGTTCACTGACCTGTAGCTTATTTCAATCAGTACAGAATAAATACATCTTTGCTGGTTATGAAACTTATGAAGCTAAGTTTGTCTTTAAATATTTCAACTTCAGTTAGTTGTTTTTTTGGACTCGCGCTCTGAGGGTTCCTTCCACCGGAACCCTCAGAGCACGAGTCCTACTCCTACTCGTCCGGTTTTTTGTATTCGTAGTGTCTTATAAAACGGGTCAGACAAATAGACAGACCTGGCGAAACTATAAGATTTCTTTGTTGGACTACAGAATCAAGAACAAAAGAATATTTATCATAACTATTACCTGATGAAGTATAGCAGTTTTATTTAAGTATTTTTCGTCTTCCTATTTTCGTCATGTACATTTCATCGGGTGTAAAGTGGTTAGAACATACACGGGTGTATTTATTTGAAGTCCACTCTTCATCTCGTCTCACTGCCCGTATTTTTTCCAACCATTTCTTGTGCATGGCAACATCACTAGGAAATCTACAATAAATTATATTAAAAGTAAAAATAAAACAGTTTGAAAATAACATTTAACCGAAGTATAATTTGATAATTTACGAAATTAGTTTGCTGTCGGTACATTCGCCTCAAGTTCGGCATGTCCGATGTGCGGTGAAGATTGTCGAACATAGTGATGCTTTCCTTGTCTCACTAAGTATATGCGTATATTTCTATCCCGCAACGATGGAATAAAACAAAATGGGGACTAATTAGCGATGTTTGATGAAATTAATTTACATTTTATGACAAAATAGAATGATCAATAAATACTCACGAGTGAAAAGTGACACCTGAACTTTTATTTTGTGTTTTTACACTTCCGGAAAACACACGAAGGCATATTTTTGTCAGATGTTTCGTTATCATGTAACAATAATCTTGTGTTGCACTTCCCACGGCTAGAGACCGACTGAAACTTGTGATCTTCAAAAATGTTCTTCTTCTGGGCATGTCCATTTACTTTATATTTGTCGAAGTTCGTCACCTGTTATTTTCACATAAACCCATTGCAATCAAGAAAACATAGCTACTTCGATCAAATGTTGCCTACGTAGGTACCTACCTACGTTCGATTGTTATCCATGAAAAAAAAAACAATGGTGATGTGGAAAATCCTGGTATTATTTTAATTAAATGTAATTTACTTCTATTCTAAATTATTTCACTAAAACAACGGATTGTTAGGCATTTTAAAGTGAAATACAAAATCATTGCATACTATTATTTATAGTAAAGCGCCATCTATTTTATTTGACTTGTATTACTAAAGGCGCTAGCAACGTCGATTATCTTTAAATGCGAGGTAAGGTAAAGTTTTCGGTGCCATAACACTAACTATTACTGTATTCTGTGTATTAGTTCATTTTAATGTCTAATTGGACACTACTATCGCCATCTCAACGATCACTTTGGAGCTATCGAGAGCGTCTACGCAGTTTTCTCAGTGAATATTTATCCTCTCTAAGTACGTTACATCCATGGTACTAGTAATCAAAGGGTAAAAACGGGACTCTGTTTACTAAGCCGACGCTGTATGTCTGTCTGTCCGACCTACCTTTAAACGGCTGTATCTTTCGAACCGTAATAGATAGCCATTTGTCCACAGAATACGTAATGTTACGGCGGATTAACTAAGAAAGAGAAAAATATAGAGGGAGTCCTCATACAACAAACGTATTTTTTTTCAAGTACGTAGTACCAACAGGGGTTTTTTTTGTGTGCGTGCTTCATCTTCAACCACAACTTCGCTTACCAACAGGCGACTTGGTGGTCAAACGCGGAATTATTAGTGATAAAAAAAAGTATTTTTGTATTTGATCTAGTGTAAAAACGTTTAGTACCAACCTAATACGTACAAGCGTCAAACTTGGCAAGATTATATTACACACTCTAAAGTATAACAAAAGATAATAAATAATGGGGTAGTTAGTTAGTTAGTTTGGGGTCAGATGACCATGTGTGCAATAATGTCCCAGATATTTATATCTTATATCTTAATGGCCAAGAGCGAGTCGGTGACAAATTTCTGTTCATTACCAAGTTAAGCAAATTAATTCGGTTACTTAAATTGGACGACCTCATCATTTCTTTCACCGAATCAAAATTCTATATTTTACTAACTTTGAAGTCGGTTTTTAGGGTTCCCTACCCAAAGGGTAAAACGGGACCCTATTACTAAGACTCCGCTGTCCGTCCGTCTGTCCGTCCGTCTGTCACCAGGCTGTCCCTATCTCATGAACCGTGATAGTTAAGACAGTTGAAATTTTCACAGATGTATTTCTGTTGCCGCTATAACAACAAATACTAAAAAAATAGAATAAATAATATTTAAGGGGGCTCCCATACAACAAAAGTGTTTTTTTTTTTTGCTCGATATTGATAACGGCAACAGGTAGACTCGTGAAATATTCACAGAATATTTAGTTAGAAGTATATTCACTTTAAAAATAAATAATTAAATTAAAATAAATATTTAAGGGGGGCTCTATTAATGTTATAGTAAAGGCTGACGTTTGACCGCCAATGGTGCATTCTACGATGACGCATGGTTGCCTAGAAGAAACCGACTCGCGATTTGAAGACACCCAGATTGTAACTATCGGGGAACACCTTCCATTCAGGTAGCGCATTCCACAGACTAGCAGTGCACAATAAAAGGAGAATCGACGCGCTTCGTATGGGTTTTCGGAATATTAACCGTAAAAGGGTGTTGCTCTTCGTGCCTGCTCTAGTTTTGATGACACATGATTTTGGATCGACGGCCGGGACTTTTACAGGACGCCTGGCAATCCTTTGCGCATGCCTATGTAGGTATAGCCATGTATAGCTCTGGCGCCGGAGCAATAGAATACCTACGGCACCGATACCCCTTGCCTGTATTAAGAGGCTACTAAAAGGGGACCTCCGGGCTCGGGATGGTCAAAGTTGGGGCTCTGATCATCCACTTAAGCGTGCCCAAGGAGAGAACGACAACGTTGTGTGACTAACGTTCTCGCGAGTGAAGGGGCTCAGACAACACGCAGTTGTCTCGGGAGGAGCCGTAGAGCAGTGCTGAGGGCTTCGGTGCGTTCCTCTGGAGATACTGGAGCAGTGCCGTAACTAGCCTTTTATGCGCCCGGTGCATGCGAGCTTCTATAACTGCGCCCTTGAAAACAAAACTTGGTGTGGTCATTTCTGCGCCCCTCCAAAGTCTGCACCCTGTGCCTGGACACCGCTGGTACAGCCCTATTTACGGCACTGACCTGGAGCCCTCTTGTCAAGCAATAAGGATGGATTATTCCAACTGAAGGACTCTACGAGAAATAGTTATGACGAAAAAAACTGTAGGTAATAGCACCGTAGATAGATACCTATAGTATACCTACTTATAGAAGCGCAAAACCTACGTTGTTTTCGGTCAAATATGGTCTACGTCTTTCGGTTAATACCAATATTTGCCAACATGTGGTGAGAACTTTGCGTAGGCAAATTTTATTCTATTATAATCAATTAACTTTCAGAGAATGATTTAGTTAATTATAAGTACAAACAAATACCTACTAGCTACCTACTTCCCAGTAAGAAGTGTGACGCACCAAAATACCAAAACTCGGACCAACAAGCATTTATTTGCTTTGTAACTTCAATAACATTGTAAAAATTTGAATGAAAACATTCAATTCTTATCACTTTCCCTAGCTAGGTATCGCAAAAAGAGTAATAATATGTGTCTGCCTGTGGCATCATAACTAGCTCCCAAACCAGTGGCGTAGCTAGATAATCAAAGGCCCTGGTGCGTAAAAACTGGGGCCCTATCTAAACTGGGTTAGGTTTTATCAAGCAAAAATATAAATACTTTAAACTTACAAAGCTACTTTATTATTAGCTCTTTATTGTGCTCAATGCTATTTAGCGATAGCTACGCCACTGTCCCAAATGACTGAAGCTATTTGGATTTAGTTTTTTTGTTTGAAAGGCGACATGGTTGTGTTGGGGGTTTCACTCCGCAGTTTAGGTACGTTCGGCCGGCGCACCTTGCGACGGGCGTCACACAGTGGCCGTTCGGCTCGCATGCTAGCCACGTCACGCGTAATAATCCAGTGACCTTAGTATGAGCACTTGCGAAAAAATACATTTGCTATCGTTTACGTAACGATAACTTTTTCACAAGTTCTCGTACTAAGGCCACAGTTTGTTTTCTTTTTATTATTATTTTAGCCGTGGTCATCCCATTGCAGGGCAAAGGCCTCCCTTCCCTTCTTCCTCTCCTCCCTGTTCTGTGCTATGGTGTACCAGTCTGTTGCGTGGGAGTCAAGCTTCGTTTTGTTTTCTTTGCATAAAAGAAAGTACATACCAAAATTTTTAAACTTTCGCGATTTGAACACATGTTTTAAGTGCATGTGTTGCGATAAGTCCCGATAAATATTAAAACATACATACCTAAAAACTAACGCTAAACTAAAAGAAAATAATAATATAGATACCTAATAATTATTTACGTGCCATTATATGAATTTAAAACCTACCTACCTAGTTTGTAAGTCTACTAGCCGAAAGGGGTCCAATCCAATAGTAAAAGTTTGTTCATAATGATGAGTACCTACCTCTAACCATAATGAATAACTACGGTTCTGAAGGATCGCCCACGAAACCTGAAAATCATATGTAGGTACGTACTATGACTCATTTTAGTCATCATTTACATTATAAATATTTCACATCATTTGGTATTTTAATTATAATACGGTTTAATTACACGCATCTGGTGTATTTTCGATTAAATTCTAGAAAAGAATGAATCATTGTACGATTCATTTAAGGTGGTGGCTTATTCATTTAAGGGTGTACCTACCTACACATAATTATAGTCTATTTTAAACGATAGGTACCTACTTTCGTTCAGCGAACAAGGACACAAGTCTAGGCTTGAAGCAAGGGCGTCGCCAGCCCATAGCCCAGGGCATTTTAATTTCTCTTATAATCAGAGATTTGACATCTTATATCTCGGGGTGACGAGCGCAGTGCATTGCCATCCAGGGTTTTGAACTGTTGAAGTTCAAAATTCTGAGTTGCGTTGAGCTGTTATGGGCAAGCGTGAAGAGCCATCAGGCGAACGACTTCGCTCGTCTCGTCACTCGGTATCATAAAAAAAAAAAACAGCTGCCCCTCTGCACACACTTAACCTGATATACCCTGCTGTAAAGACATCTACTTCGATCGAAGACATCTGCTTATAAGCTAAGACATTTTTACCTGTAGATAGGTTGTGTTCGCCACCATATTGACTAGACGAATGCAAGGCACATTACCTTACTCGTTACAGCCGTCTCTCAGTCATGGACTCCCGAGTGTCCGGCAACACAACGCAGCTAATTAAATGTTTTAGCAAAAATAATTGTAATAAAAGCCCTTCCTGTGTCTAACTGATATTTAAAAAATATTAGAACAAAAGTTGTAGAGAAATTAATTCTCTACAATATTTATCATATATAAAAATAGCATAAACCCATAGGAAACGAGATATTTGCAATAAATGTGTAAAAAATAGTTTTTTTTTTACTTTGGAATATCTGTAGGGGCGGACACCCTACGATAAGTTTTTTTTCATCGCGAATAATTCCGCGTTTGACCACCAACTCGCCTGTTGGTAAGCGACGATGTGGTAGAAATTGAAGCACGCAGACTTAGAAGATACCGTTTCGGCGGTTTAGGACCACAATAAAAAAAGACCACTTCTTCATACGACCACTTCTACAAATGACCACTTCTTGAAATGACTACTTCTTGAAATTACCACTTCTTGAAATTACCACTTTTTAAATGACCCTTTTTTAAATGACTACTTTTTCAAATGACCTTTTATTCCATGTCATTATCGTTGCATGGATAATGTTTTTACCCAACTACGAAAAACCCATGCGGAGGAGGAAATATAAAATGATGTTTTCTTAATGAACAAACAATTGCAATTTTTAACAAACTTCAAAACAGGAGGATTCGCCAAATGTTAACCAATTTAAAACAATATTTTTAGTTCGAAAGGGTATACTCCCGAGGTGGTCCCATTATCATCAAGTCAGGATCTGATGATGGAATCTCAAGGAAATTGAGGAAAAACTAACTAACAATGCTTGACCCACTTCCCGGTTTCCGATTGAGCTGAAATTTTGCATACTTATGTAAGTTTAGTAACAATAATCTGGTACTATTGAGCTGATCTGATGATGGAGTCAGGAGGTGGACAGTGGAACTCCTCAACGGCGAACAGCAAATACATGAAATTTTGAAAATGGATTTAACTATAATATAGCCTGTTCTAAACTCTATCATGACATGGCTGCTGCACCCAAGGTTGACTTCCGGCGAGGGAAAAAGTGGAATACCACAGTGCCTAAAGACAAAGGTGTGACCAGTGTGTTGCCAGTGATGACATATGGTACTGAGACGTGGTCCTTAACCGTTGGCCTTTTGGAAAAACTCAGAGTCACACAACGGGCAATGCAGAGAGCTATGCTCGGAGTTTCTTTGTGCGATAAAATCCGGAACGTAGATATTCGCCAAAGAACCAGAGTCACCGACATAGCTATTAAAATCTGCCACATCGCTCGAAGAACTGATGACCGATGGGGAAGAAAGGTTCTTGAGTGGAGACCACGAACCGGAAGACGCAGTGTAGGTAGGCCTCCCACTAGATGGACCGACGACATAGTGCGAGAGTCGTGGGCATCCAGTGGATGCAGATGGCAGGATGTCGTTCAGTGTGGAGGTTAAAGAGGGAGGCCTATGTTCAGCAGTGGACGTCTTCTGGTTGATGATGACGATGATATCATACACAATGTTATGTCATCAATTTTACAAAATGTATTTGAACCCACTATGAAATGTTTCGCATGTTTTAATACATGCAAAACATTTCATAATTGGTTACAGTCAGTGGTCACTAAGGCAGTGTTCATTTTAATAAGTGTGACCACTTCTTAAAATGACTATTGTCAAGTAATGGTAATTTCAAGAAGTGGTCATTTTAAGAAGTTGTCATTTCAAGAAGTAGTCATTTTAAGAAGTGGTCATTTCAAGAAGTGGTCATTATAAGACGTCATTTTTAATTGTGGACCTAAACAGCTGAAACGGTTTTCGGGTGTCAAAATAAAAGTTTATAGTTGACTATTTCTCATTACGAGGTGAAGCCCCTAATATTCCTGGACTATTATTAATATTTAGATTTATAGAACTTGTGTCAAATAATTGTTTTTTTATTTATTTTTTTTATTTACGTAAAAGGAAACGACCAAATGAGGCTTAAAAATCATTTTTATTCATAACTATCGTACATTAATAATAATATTAATTTAAATACAATTGTTGAATTACAGGTATTTGACACAGCGGCACACGTACACAAGCGTTATTTTGATATAAATGCACTTTCTATAACACATACATACAAAGTTCAACTTTAAACGAACAAAAAATATTTTTTTGACCAATTCAAACAGTTGTTTTAGGTTATCTGAGCATTTTTTGTCTTTTATTTCTTAATTGGACAAAAATATTTTAATTGTTGTTTAGCTTTGAACAGTTTCGTTCGTATTTCGTCAAATTCTTGTAAATCATAAACAGCAGATGTAGAAAAAATCTTTAGATATGAAAAAAAAAAAAAAACTTTAACAAAATTTTCAAATAGGTTTCATGTACCAACCAAAGAGTATGTAAATTAAGAAAGAACGGACACAAGACAAATAAAAAAAAAATTTTTTTTGACGAAACCACGAACAAAACTTACATATGCCAGTTTCAATATTAAAAAATAATGATTAACAACCATAAATTAAATCTAGTATGAGTACCTATTAACATGAAATTTAGGAACTAAAATAAATAAAAAATAGTAGAAGAAAAAAGAGGTTCCGCATTACAATAAAAAAATAAAAAACTCAGAACTTAAAAGAAGACAGAAGATAATTAAAAAATTTAGTATATATAACATAATTTGCGCAGTAAAGCGCCGTCTCTTTCTCGCAAACTACAAGTGTCACGCGCTAAAACAAGACAAAACACCCATAGCCAAACGAGCGATAGAGCTATAAGGCATGAACGTTCCAATAAAAGACCACAATTTATACCAGAACTTATTTATAGCATTAATATACACGATGAGATTCTTTAACATTAAACATTGAAACTAGCATACAAACACATGTCGAGCGCATTCGATCAAAACCAAATAAGTGGGAAAACAAATAAAAATACCAACCAATGCGACCAAATCGTGTCTACCTTATATCATACGAATACGTGACAGCTACGATTGTATACGTCTCTCTCTTTCGCATTATAAAAACAGTGTAGTTTTCTTTTTGCGTCTTCAGTTCACTAGTTATCTTTGCAAAGGCGTAACTGCAAAAAAATCTTTTTTTTTTTCGTTTGTTTTTGCAAATTTCAAAGGTACGGCTGGCGGGCTGTCTACCAATCATCTACACTACAATTATAAAGAGGAAAGATTTGTATTTTTGTAACGAATTAACTAAAAAAAAAAAATGGACCGATTCAGAAAAAATCTTTCAATATTAGAATGCTACATTATCCCCGAGTGACATGGGCTATATTTATAATTAAAAAAAAAATAACCACCCGTGCGAAGCCAGGACGGGCGGCTAGTATCTAATAAATACGTTGAAATGTCTATTCTGTGCTAGGGTTATGTATAACAATGGGCTACGTAAGAATATTTCCGTGCGTAAAAAGCATCGAATTCCGTACATTTTCAATTTTAAAATTTGTATGGTATTTGATACGTATTTTACGCCCACTGATAGTTATTTTTTGGTAACCAAACCGCCACATTTGAATACTTTGGAAAAACAAACAGTTCAAAAACACAACTAGTTTTTTTCATTTTCCCATTTATACGGTTTTGATATAAAACCCCCGAGATACATTAACACCAAATCATATAAAAACGTTGTTTTAGTTGCTAAATGAAAGGTTTAAAGCGTTAAAAAACAATGAAGGTGATGAATTTTTTAGTGTCATATGGCTATGAAATTGACGAAATTAGTATAGTTTCATATTTAAAACCGTAAGAGCATAAAATAAATTATATTTTTTTTATTTTATTTCTAAGACATTGTTTAATCGATAGAAAGTGAGAAAACGCTTTATTTTCGATTTGTTTCTTGTAAAATGTTTTAATTTCCGTCAATTTCATAAAACCAATATATTAATTACAATCATACATACATCTATCTGTGAAAATATATCCATAATTTATTATTATTACATTTTCGAGAACTACTGTACTATTTTAAAAGTTATTAACAAAAGTCATATTTAATACTATAGGTGCCGATAGTTCGTATCAATTTTTCTGAATATATGTGTATTTTCTATATTAATTTGTTTCTAAATGAGATAAAAAATTATATTAACACAGCGCCGTATCGGCTAAAAGCGAGCTCTATTTCGTGATGGGTACAGTAGAATTTCAAATGACACAGAATAAAAAAGCTTTGGACTCAAGGATTCTCTGTGGTAGTAATAGGAAACAAGGTCACATGATACGTAGTTGGTTACACAAAATGGCGTCTTTAACTGTTGACGTTTGTTTTTGACAGCTACTGTACCGGTTGACAGGTATGCAAAGATGGCCGACGCTAAATCCTAGATAAAAAATTTATTATTTTACTGTAGTATATTAGCTAGTCTGTGCAAAAAGAGAATCGTTGTGGCATAACGGTGAACTAACATTTTAGTCGTAGCTAATAGCACTCGAGAACTACAGTATAGTCTATGCAACAAAAACAATAAATTTGCGCACGCGCAACCTCTATTCTTGTTCACGACGCTTCTCTTTCTGCACAGACTCTACCCAGCTACAAAAAGTAATCAGAATTCATTGTTTTCGTATACCTTTTCACAATGGCAACTGTTAATCGCATTCTTTCAGCGTTTGTACTTTATGATAGTTTGTGGAACATCTAATCTATGAAGCATCCTTGTTTGGGACTTGATATAATTCAGATTTTACGTTATTCAATCTCGAAGTGTAGTAAATTAGAAATAACAAAATTTTGGGGACAAATTCTGTTTATTGAGTTTGTCACGAGAAAAAAAAAGATCTGGCAACGCGAAGTTACTAGTCATTTAAATTTCTGCTTTACACGACGCGATATAGAGCTCAAATTACAACGATTTGCTTCTAGTCGCCACGACAACCATGATATTAAAATTGACAAGAAGTATCGGAGGTTCATAACAAACTTTTGGTTTCTGTAACGAACAACGGAAGAAACAATTCAAACCAACATTTTATTTATTCTACACACAGCTTGTTAACATAATCATACTCGGGTCATGGTGCACTAAACGGTATTTGGTCGATTTTTTGGTCTGTAAGGCTCAACGCTTACTTTAGTCGAGGCGACGTCGCTTCATACAAGGCTGTGGAAAAGGTCAATTTTATTCGGTTTCGTCCGTACCAAATTGTACTTCGTTCAGAGTTTGGAACAGTCGAGAAGCTACACCTTTCTAACCTAAGAGAAAACACGAATTTAAGTTCGATGTAGAGTTAAAAAAAAAGTAGAAAAAATACGCAGTCATGGGGACTGCGAAAACAAATACGTATTAGCATGTCGGTGATGCAAACCCATAAGTTATTTGCCCCTGTCAAAAATCGCTCACCGCGGCTTAAGAAGTTTTCGCCGAGATACGGTTTGCGGACGCGCAACTTTTCGCATCACCTAAACAGCATTGCTTGTAGTTATCAATATAAAAAAAAGACTTCACAAAAATGTCAGAACTGGACCAAATTGAAATGGGACCACATGGGAAGCACCAGCTTTCAAATAAAAAAAAAATATCAGCAAAATCGATTCACGTTCAAAATAGGTCAAAGATCTGGAGGTAACAAACATTTTAAAAAAATGCTGTCGAATTGACAACCTCCTTCTTTTTGGAAGTCGGTTAATAGCACAACGCGGCTTAAGAAGTTTTCGCAGAGATACGGTTTGCGGTAGCGCAACTTTTCGCATCACCTAAACAGCATCGCTTGAAACTGGTAGCCATAAGGTCTTGCATGGCAACAAGGTAAAAGGCTCGATTATATTAAGTGAACCAGATTTAATTACCAACATCTAAAGAAGGCATTATGGGGTTGCAATTTTTTCTTATTGACTTCCAAACTTCAATACGAAAATGGCATTTGATGATTATGATGAAACCACGAAGCATTGACTTTTCCACACCCCTTGGCCGCACTACAGTCGAGGATGACCCTAACAGTCCATAAAAGTTTAAAACTACCCTCAAAACCGCAATAGCTAAAATTTGTACATCTATTTTGCACAAAACTTTTCTTACTAGCTAATTGCCAAATTTTAACTAAAACAGGTTTGTTATTTTTAACCTTATGTCAAATAAAGTTAGAGTGTACATTTGTTTTCACGTAGCCGTGTGTAGAATCCAAAACTCTGCATACAGCGTAAAAAACGAACAAATATGTAATATATAAAAACATCACAAGAGGGTAAAACCTTATCTTAATTTACAAACACAACATTTGCAAAGCCAGAGCCGCGTACGAACTACTACTGACTACGGGAATTAGTCACTGCTTTCCCAAATTAAGATTAAAAAAAGGGTTAAAAAAACAATGGGTTAAAAAAAGTATTTTGACCAAATAACAGTTTCTTTTGACCAAATATTAGTTTCTTTTGACCAATTAGTGTAGATTTCCGTGGCTTACCATCAGGCGACTAGGTGGCCAAAGATAATCATACATTGCAAAGAAAAAAACACTTTCTCTTGAAAAAAATGACCAAATACAACTTTCTTTTGACCAAATAAACATATATCTTGGCCAAATAACAGTCACCATAGACCGAATCAAAGTTCCTTTTGACTATATAACAGGTACTTTTGATATTATCATAACCATTTTGATCAAATCAGTTTCTTTTGACCAAATAACATTCTCTTATGATGAAATAAAAGTCACTTTTGCTCAAATAACAGTTCCTTTTGACCTAACAAGTCTTTTTTGACCAAGCAACAGTTTCTTTTGACAAAATAACAACCACTTTGAACAAAATAAGTCCTATTTCAAATAACATGTTATTTTTTTTCTAATAACAGTGTTGTTTGATCAAAATAAATAGTCTTTACATCAATCAACATCTTTTATGTCCATTTCAAAGTTTTTTTTGGGCTTAGTTCCATTCTAGTCAGAAAGTTGCGTACGCGCCTCTGGCCCCATCAACGCACCGCCCCAACGTTCGAGTATTTATCCTATAACACGTAACGTATAGACATCCCACATTTTTGGCATGAAGGCACGAAATAACGTCCAGTCTGGTCGAGTGTCGACAGCAGAGTGCGCGCTAAACTTAAAAATTCGATCTAAATTTTGTTTTTGTGGCCGCTATGATTTTTTTAATGTATGTTTTTTTTTCTAACCGTCTTCAAAAAAGGAGGGGGCTTTTTAATTAATTTTTTTCACAGATTGGTCCCATACATTATGTAGTCTTTTTTTTACCTTATTTTATATGACAACTATTTTTGAATTGATTTTGTTTATAGTCTGTGAGTATTATTACTTATTAATCTTGACATTGTGTATATTTTATTATTTTAATTCTTTTATTTTGACAATTGTGTGACATTTTAAATTTAATTTAACTAATGTAATTGGTTATAACCATTTTAATAAATAAATAATATTTAAAAAAAGTCTTGTCCAATCGTGGTATATGGTGTCATCCAAGTATGAAAAAAAAAACAGTTATTTTGAATTAAGAACCAAACTATTGAACCAATTTTGTATGGGACCAATGTGATACCCTTTCAAACAAAAATAAATAAATATTGCAGATAGATTTTTGTTAATAAAGGAGTTCGGAGGTAACAAACATAAAAAAAACATCCGAATTGAGAACTCCTTTTTTAGAAGTCAGTTAAAATCATGAGCACACCTAGCCTGGAACGGGAACTAGCTCTAAACTGAAACTGCCTGCAAGCGACAGGTTTTCGACTCAGTAAGCCCTTTTAACTTAATGTCCCATTGACATCTAAATTTGGTAATGTACAGCTTGTAACGCCTTTTTTAGCTATATTCAGTCAGAGCGACCACAAAAACGCAAACTAATTGTTTTGAAAATTTAAAGTTTCGAAAGGTTTCAAACAGAACTAAATACTAGAGTCCGAGAAGTATTTTGTACGGCATTTTCATGACAAGACTTGTTACACTCGAGCCGCGCTAATAAATATTCTGACAGTTGCGCTAAATTGTAAAAATAAAAATTACATTTCACTTGACTAGCGGCTGCAATCTTGCATTTTAAACGAGCAAAAGTATTCAGAATACATAATATATAGTTTTCATTCTGTTTTTTACAATTTACTGCAGTTGTCAGAGAGCTTGATAGCGTGGCTCGAGTATTCATCCAGTTACAGCAAATTACTGTTTAGTATCGTTCGCGCAAAACTTTATGAGCCCTCTGAAGTTAGGCCCAGTGGCTGCGCAGTACGCATATTATAGGTATCCGAGGGACTTTACAGGGCGTCGGGGAGGCCTCGCGCCTAACTTCAGAGGGCTCATAAAGTTTTGCGCGAACGATACGGGTCGCGCGTGACTTTTCACATTGGCGAAAAACAGAAATGTTTTACGAAGAAATTGGCGGGTAGAAAATTTTTCAGGGGGTTAAACATTGAAATACAATTACCTATAGTCACAAACATGCAAAACAAATGTCCGAACCAAAACTCGGCGCACGCTACGCATCGCGCAGACTTTTTGGTTAGTTGTAAGGCAATTGCGATCCGACTACAACGCCGCGCGATGCCATAGCAGACAAGCGACGTTGAACACTATACAAGCGGCATAACGTCTAAATTGTAGTAAGAGCTGTAACAGACAACAGAAGGCAGAGAAAGAGAAAAATGTATCTTTCTCTCTCGCTGGTCAGACGGCAGTTCGTCAGCCAAGTTGACGGGTCTGTTACGGCTTTAAACGTGGCATTAAGAACTATATAATTGTGGCCTTACTTAATAACGTTACTCAAGTTGATCTATGCTTAAAATTACTGTTTCGTTTTCGCGTGTGACGTTTGCCGTCAGAGCAATTTTAAGCATAGATCAAATTGAGTAACGTTTTTAAGTAGGGCCCTTGATGTCTAGGTATGTACGACGTTCGGACGATTTTTGACTGTTTTCACTTAGAAATTGTAACTATAGGTATTGTTTAACGATGGGGTTCAACAAAGAACCATCCAAATTATCAAGGAAAATTATAACTCATTTTGTGATGGAATTTTCGATATGCTTGCTTGATGTTAAGCAAATATGTGGACTATGATAGAGCACCCTTGACTAGAAGGTACCAGTTAACTCTCGATTTGAACAACCATACTACTTAATTCTGTCTGAAACCTCATCTACAAAAGAGATATATTTCAATGACTCGTTTTGCAAAAAGCAATGTGTCGTCCATCGCAGCCGCAAGAAAGCCGTGCTTTACAAAGCCTTACAAGATTCACATAACACTGAGTACCCTATTCTATGATATTGGCGCTTACTATCAGAATGAACTGTTTTACAGACGATTCGCTGAGGCGGAAAGTCGTGCTACTTTTTGAGCATATTGTTGGTAGAAAACTGTTTTAAACTACCACGGTTGTCCACTACAGTTATATGATTAATAACGGGATATTTACCGTGGTAAGCTTGTAGATGGAGCTTCCGATATTTCAGTTACAAGCTGGTGGAACAGTTTAAAGTTAGGTTAGAAAACGATCTACCCTCTTTCTTAGTCTTTTGCTACGGTTATCACTGAAACTCTAGAAGTGATCACTATATCATTGCGTATAGTATTTTAAATGTGGATTTTTATTTTTAAGGCAACCCCAAACTTACCACGGTAAATATACCGTTAATAATCATATAACTATATTGTTGGTAGGTTTTAAGTATTGGTCAAAATACGTTGATTTGTTTGCATATTTGTACTACGATCTTTTAATATTAGTTTTTCTAGTGTATGGCAAGTTTTACTCTATTGGTTGCAAGACATTGGTTGCGCGGCTGGTTCGGTTGTTGAATTTTTTGAATAGTCTATCCACAACATTTGATTTGCTTATTAATGATATAGTATTATTATTCAGATTTGAATCCATAATTTATTCATATACGCATCTATACATAAGAAAATCAATTAATGTTGTTTGTCTCGCTAAAACTCGTTAGTTATACTCGGACAGTTATATCCCCAACCGATTGAGCTGACATTTTGCATACACGTTTAGTTTGGATGACAATGCATGGTTAGCTAAATGACGTCATTTTAAATCCAATATGGCGGACTCCCAAAGATGGAGGACCAGTTATTTTTTATGCACCCTTATGATATCAAATGAATGGGTTTACTGAGGAAACAAAAAATAAAATGACGTCACACTGAATTCAATATGGGGGACGCCTAAAAGTTTGTATTTAATGATGGCAGGCTGTCATTTAGTATGGAAATCCAAGGGTAAGTACCATGTCCAGCAATGGATGTCTCCCGACTGATAAAGATGAGGAAGGGGCCTTACAGCTAACACTAACCGCGGGCTCGAATTAGCGCAGTTCGCAAAATCACGCGAACGCGAACCTTATCACGCCGAGATACGGTTTGCGATCGCGCAAAAAGTTTTTATTTCAGTTTTTTTTTTATGTCGAGAAATCTTTGTCTATTTACACAGTATCAATTATAATTCGTTCGGTTCAAAGCAGCACGACTTTTTGCCCATGTAAAAAAAAACTCGAGTTTTTCAATCCAAATCACATTTTTACTTTTTCGCTTATTATTTATCCTTTGAATAGGAATGATCCCATAACATAATACAGATTTCAAATAGGAATGTTCATTAGTTCTTTCCAATAAGAAAATTAACCATTTTTTTTTTGTTGCCGATAAAAATAATTTTGCTACTGAGAAGAAAAACTCAGTAACGGGAAAATTTCTGTGTCAAACTACCCAAAATTTCCAAAAATATTCAAAATCATGATACCCTACACGAATAATTTTAATTTAGTGTAAATGAAAACAAATTATCTTTATCGGGAAGATTTCTCACTGTCGGGAAGATTTCTCACTGTCGGGAATTTTTCTCAGTCTGAAACTTTCCCTACACGAATAATTTTAATTTCGTGTAAATGAGAACAAATTCTCTTTATCGGGAAGATTTCTCACTGTCGGGAATTTTTCTCAGTTCAAAACTTTCGAGAATGTGAATTAAGTAAATGCTTTATTAATGTATTTTAATGAATAATAGATAAAACTAGCGCGCTCACACTCTTCTATCATTTCGAAATCTTTCTTACCCTACCATCCAGTTTTAAAAGTTAAAAATTTCAAGCGGAATTATAGCTATTTGTTTTGCAAAAATTTTGCGTTTGTTGACAGTACTCGTTGAAATGTTGGCACGAATAAATTAAATAATTATCAATTTAAAATCTTTAAATGTCACAACTGGACCAAATTGACCAGCTTTCAAATAAAATAAAAAATCATCAAAATCGGTTCACCCAGTCGAAAGTTCTGAGTTAACAAACATAAAAATAAAAGTCGAATTGATAACTTCCTCTTTTTTGTAAGTCTGTTAAAAAGATTTTTTTTATACAATAATAATCTTCCCTATTTTGGATTTCAGCAGGAATTCTGAGAGAAGCATTCTTTTTAACCGTCTTCAAAAAAGGAGGAGGTTCTCAATTAGACTGTTTTTTTTTAAATCTTACTTTGAAAATGGGGCAACCGTCATTTAGTTTCGGAACGGTACCATTGTAATACATATCAATTAATTCTTTTTCAATTAATATATAAAATAGTTTTTTTTTTTCCAACATTCCAACGATTACGGCCAAAACACTGTATCCATCATACAAAGCCATACATATACAAAAATCCATAATCTGTACCTATACATACCTACCAGTCGTATTAATACGCCGTACGAGTCTTGACTTTAACTTGAGGCCGTAAGGTTAAAATTTGAACACTTAAAGATAATATCCAACAATCGGGAAATTTTAATACAATGTTTTGAGTTTCCCGACGATGGTATTTCTAATTCCCGATTCTTACATTTTCGTGATCCTTTTAATTTCTTATTTCTTAAATACATCGGATTTAAAATCACCAATCGGGAGTTTTATTTGTGATGTTTGAACGTTTTGTTTCTGTTTATTCAAATTTCAGCCTTACGTGCATCGTATAAGTTCCTAATTGCTTTACCTTAACTTCAGCCGCCGCGCGCTTTGCCAATCTCTTTTCACTGTTTCACTTACAAATAAAATATACAAAACATTACTTTGGATTGCAGAATTGAATATTTTTGACTTAATTTCACGTTTTTGGGAGGATCGACTTTATTTTAATGGTAATAATGATGATATTTGTTTGCGACCGACATATCAAAGAAAAAGGTGACCTTTTTGTTAAAATCGTACCTTACGTTTCCTGACGTAGTTCAGTAAAAAAAATAATTATCACGGCATTTTTTTTTTGTTGACAGCACGACACGAGCAAGTTGCTCGCCTGATGGTAAGCGTCAAGCTTGCCCATAATAGTTCAACCAGATTTTATTATGGAAACTGACGTGGTTTTCACACATTTTATTTATATTACACGGGAATTACTCGCGTAAGATTGCGCGGCCGTGTCTCTCAGTGCAAAGCGAGACGCAGCCGCGCGCGCGCATTCACCTTGATAAAGACCGCCGGATGCGGTTGAAACTATAGTCGGAGTATCCGGCCTAATCTTACGTGAGTAATTCCAGTGTAATATAAGTAAAAAGTTCAACCAGAGTTTAGAACTCAGCACGGCAATGCACTTCGCTCGCCTCCTGAGATATTATCACATGTGTTAAATATTTTTACGGCCGTTTCACTGGAAAACAATTAGTTTACTAACTAAAAATATCACTGTCTTTTATATTTAGTCTTTCAGACAAAAACAGCAAGTGTCATCATGTAAAAATATCGTGTTTCATCATGTTTTTTATTCACATATAAATTTCGCGTTATGGATTTTGTATTTTAACATGTGACGTCACAAAGCTTTGACCGCCCTGCCCCTTGTCACACTATGCCACATTCCGGTGATCCCCCCCCCCCCCCCATTAACGTGTGACGTAATTCATGGACGACTCATTATTGGTAGTAAAAAACGGAATGAAAAGAAAGAAATACTTAATAACAGTTTAAGGATTCATCTTAAACATTGCTGATAAAACTTGGCCAATTTAAAAATCTATTATCACATTAAATTCTTGGTCAGAATTTTCTTTATTATGATAATAATGTCAATAATATCCAACTCTCATCCTTTGCAGCGTACAAACACACAAACTGCTCGTCCAGTGGAAGCAAACATTGTTTAAACTATTGTATAATTGGTTAAATTAAATGTTAGTAATCCGTCATTGGCCGATTTGGCTAGGGTTCGCGGTGTATCGCATTTGTACCTGAAATGAGAATACAGCATAAGCTAATAAGCCTTAAGCCTCAGTAGCCTTTCCCAACAGGTAGGTCATAAAATGAACATGGATAAGACAAAAATCATGCACAATGTCCATGTTGTACCCGTACCGGTAATCGTTGGGAACGATATTCTCGAAGTTGTTGACCATTACACCTATCTTGGACAGATTGTTCAGTTAGGTAATTCCAACTTAGGCAAAGAGGTCGCCCGAAGAATCCAACTCGGATGGGCAGCGTTCGGGAAATTGCGTGACATCTTCTTGTCCAAGTTACCACAGTGACTAAAGACAAGGGTCTTTGACCAGTGTGTGTTGCCAGTGATGACATATGGTACTGAGACGTGGTCCTTAACTGTTGGCTTTTTAGAAAAACTCAGAGTCACACAACGGGTAATGGAGAGAGCTATGCTCGGAGTTTCTTTGCGCGATAAAATCCGGAACGTAGATATTCGCCAAAGAACCAGAGTCACCGACATAGCTATTATAATTTACAAGTTGAAGTGGCAATGAGCAGGCCACATCGCTCGAAGAACTGATAACCGATGGGGAAGAAAAGTTCTTGAGTGGAGACCACGAACTGGAAGACGCAGCGTAGGTAGGTAGGCCTCCCACTAGATGGACCGACGACATTGTGAGAGTCGCGGGCATCCAGTGGATGCAGATGGCAGGATGTCGTTCAGTGTGGAGGTTAAAGGGGGAGACCTATGTTCAGCAGTGGACGTCTTCTGGCTGATGATGATGACGATTACAGGTATACTTTAACATGGCTAAATGAGGGTTCGACTCACATAGTTGCTCGGGAAGGTAATGAAGTGTTTTTAGCCGACTTCCAAAAAGAAGGAGGTTCTCAATTCGACTGTATTTTTTTATGTTTGTTACTTCAGAACTTTTGTCTGAGGTATCAAACAGAAAAAAAAAATACAGTCGAATTGATGAACCTTGATGATTTTTTGGAAGTAGGTTAAAAGCCAACTAAAACGCATAGAACGTAATGTACAAGACTGTGGATAGTATATTCAACTAGTGGTGTGTGCTCACCCCGCTATCCGGGGGTCTGCGTGGCGCGCGTAGTAGTGTGCGCGCGGCGGCGGCGGCGCTACGTGCCTCCCGAGCCGGGGGAGCCTCCGCCGCCGCCCCCGGCCGCGCGATTCGACTCCTCTCGCTGTTTGTCGATATACACCTGAAACATACAAAGTTAAATTATTTACGGGATATTTACCGTAGCAAGGTTGTGGAAAGAGCTCCCGATATTTCAGCACAGTTTTTTTTTATTGTGTGACGCCCGTCTAATGGTGCGCCGGCAGAACGTACCTAAACTACGGAGTGAAACCCCTCTGCCAGGTAGCTTGTTTGCCACGTATTATATAAAAAAACTGACCTGTAATAGCCTGAACTTGCTGACAGACAAGTGTTTGAGATGCGGCTGCATGCGTTCCTCTCCCAGCGCCAGCGTAAACGCTACCATGCAGAAAACTGCTGCTTTCCGCACCGCAGAGTTCTGGTGGTCGGCCAGCTGTCAACATATAACGGACACATGTATCAATTTAATTCGTAAGAGGCATAATTGGCAGGCAACACCCCTCTCTATGAGGGAGGCCTTGTCCAACAGTGGACGTTAATTGGCTGATGATGTGATGTGATGTGATAATTGGCAGGTGCCGTACCTCATACCATAGACCAGGATGGTGAACCTTTTTTTTTTTTAAATAGCGGCAAAGAAGCATGCGGTCCGCCTGATTTTAAGCAAAACCGCCGCCTATGGACACACACCTGCAGCACTAGCGGTGTTGACGGTGCTTTGCCAGCCCGGAGAGGTAGTTGTAGACACCCTTTTTGAAACGCTTCATGTTGAAGCTCGGCGGGAAGACCTTTGGGGGAAGGATATTCCACACCTTGCAGGTCCGCGGAATGAAGGAGCGGAAAAATCGAACGGTGTGGGATTTCCAGCTTTGCAAGATGTGAGGGTGAGCATTTTGACGGTGTCGGGATGTACGAGCTTTCTCACGATGCTTTCTTTCACCATTGTTGAGGCATGGAATCGAAACTGCACATAATTTATTTACGTTCTAAATAAGTAATTGATGCAGGGCCGAGGATCGAACCAGATGCCGTCAGATTGTGAGACGCACATGCTACCGCTTGGCCACTATCACTTGGCCACAGTTTTGACATTTTTATCAAGTCGGTTTTTTATATTGATAGCTAGCTGCGCCCCGCGGTTTTACCCGCGTGGTGATGAAAATCGGTGATGGTAAAAAGTGGCCTATGTGTTAATCCAGGACATAAGCAATGTATGTTCTAAATTTCATCCAAATCCATCCAACCGTTTCTGCGTGATTGAGTAACAAACATCCATCCATACATCCATCCAAACTTTCACATAATATGATATTAGTGTGATTATACTATGTGGGGATGGTACCTGTCCGACTCCCTCCATAAGTTGTGGCACGATGTCGTCCGTTAGTTCGTTGGGTCGCGCCTTGGCGACCTCCCCAGCCAGTTTGAGAGCACACAGCGACGTCGGGTAGCCCCGCGTCCGTATCACCGGCCGTAGGAGCGCAAGCACCTGACAAACAAACGCACAATGTTAATTATTGAATAAACAAGTGATTCACATTAAAACAGACTTCAAAATTAGTAAATACGCAATTTCGTTTACTCGGATGACATGTTTTTAGTGTTCCGTACCTAAGGGGGACCCTGTTACTAAGACTTCGCTGTCCGTCTGTCTGTCTGTCTGTCCGTCTGTCACCAGGCTGTATCTCATGAACCGTGATAGTTGGACAGTTAAAATTATCACAGATGATGTATTTCTGTTGCCGCTATAACAACAAATACAAAAAATAGTATAAAACAAATATTAAAGGGGGCTCCCATATAACAAACGTAATTTTTTTGCCATTTTTATAGATAATGGAACGGAACCCTTCGTGCGCGAGTCCGACTCGCACTTGACAGGTCGCTCGCATCACCTCCTCGTTCAGTCTCTCGTACACGTGTATCAGCTTCAATAGAACTCACCTGGGTGGCAGGCAGCGCTTGTGCAATATGAGGCATGCCAGCCTCGACCGCTCGCATCACCTCCTTCTTCAGTCTCTATTACACGTGTATCAGCTTCAGTAGAACTCACCTGGGTGGCAGACAGCGCTTGTGCAATATGAGGCATGCCAGCCTCGACCGCTCGCATCACCTCCTCGTTCAGTCTCTCGTACACGTGTATCAGCTTCAGTAGAACTCACCTGGGTGGCAGGCAGCGCTTGTGCAATATGAGGCATGCCAGCCTCGACCGCTCGCATCACCTCCTCGTTCAGTCTCTCGTACACGTGTATCAGCTTCAGTAGAACTCACCTGGGTGGCAGGCAGCGCTTGTGCAATATGAGGCATGCCAGCCTCAACTGCTCGCATCACCTCCTTGTTCAGTCTCTATTACACGTGTATCAGCTTCAGTAGAACTCACCTGGGTGGCAGGCAGCGCTTGTGCAATATGAGGCATGCCAGCCTCAACTGCTCGCATCACCTCCTTGTTCAGTCTCTATTACACGTGTATCAGCTTCAGTAGAACTCACCTGGGTGGCAGGCAGCGCTTGTGCAATATGAGGCATGCCAGCCTCAACTTCTCGCATCACCTCCTTGTTCAGTCTCTATTACACGTGTATCAGCTTCAGTAGAACTCACCTGGGTGGCAGGCAGCGCTTGTGCAATATGAGGCATGCCAGCCTCAACTGCTCGCATCACCTCCTTGTTCAGTCTCTATTACACGTGTATCAGCTTCAGTAGAACTCACCTGGGTGGCAGGCAGCGCTTGTGCAATATGAGGCATGCCAGCCTCAACTGCTCGCATCACCTCCTTGTTCAGGCTCTCGTACACATGTATCAGCTTCAGTAGTATGAGGTCAAAATAGTCCCGCCATTGTGGTCGGGTTTCCTCCCGGCGACAGAGCCATATTAGGACTTTGACGGCTTCGGCGGCCGCGCGCTCGTTGGCTGTCCCCCAACCACCTGCACAAACATTGTGTTCGAAGAGGACACACGGAAAACATAATTCTAAAGAATACTGTGTTCCGGATTGAAGGGCAATGTTTCCAGCGAAATTAAAGGGCACACAGAGATTTTGACATCTTATGCCTCGGGGTGACGAGCGCAGTGCATTGCCATCCAGGGTTTTGAACTGTTGAAGTTCAAAATTCTGAGTGGCGTTGAGCTGTTATGGGCAAGCGTGAAGAGCCATCAGACGAGCGACTTCGCCCGTCTCGTCACCCAGTCTCATAAAAAAAATACACGATACAACACGATGTCGTGTGCATCGTGTTGTGAATAAAATTATCAATATGAAAAACCGACTTTATAACAATGTCAGAACTGGACCAAATACGCGCCCTCTATCTCATAGCACGTGCATTAATTAGGCACTATCGGTTTTAGAGAGCGCTCGCCTGATTTAGTACTGAGGTGTTCCGACAGATGTCTCTTATAATAATTGTTGTGTGGAAATCACTTTTTAATTGTTACATTGTAATAAAATATAACATAGTAGAACTGGACCCAATTGAAATAGGACCATACGGGAAGCACCAGCTATCATTTAAAAAAAGAATCATCAAAATCAGTTCACCCAGTCGAAAGTTCTGTGGTAACAAACATATCTACACTAATATTATAAAGAGGAAAGATTTGTACCTATTTTTGTAATGAATAGGCTCCGAAACTACTGAACCGATTTGAAAAATTCTTTCACTGTTGGGAAGCTACACTATCCCCGGGTGACATAGGCTATATTATATTTTGTAGCGAGGCCGAAGGCCGAGCTTACACTCGTGCGAAGCCGGGGCGGACGGCTAGTATTTAAATAAAGCTGTCGAATTGAGAACCTTGTATGACGCGCCTGAGGCTTGACGTCATAGCTCGCTATAGTGCGCTCTCTGTCTAGCATGAAATTATAATACTTATAATTAATATATTTTTAATTTTGTTTGCTCTATTTATGATTAGCTTTTTTATGAGGTAATAAAAAATTATTAGTCATCACGCCTATTATTAAAATATGTACGCAATCCAATAAATTCAATGGAAAGTTTGATAGATATATATACCTGATGTTTGCTGTGCGTTTGTCGCGTTGTCTGTGTTATCTTTATCACCCGTGTTTTCATCCATCGATAAAGCCGCGAGCGCCACTCGTACGATGTTTCTGGAATATGATTATCAATATAAAAAACCGACTTAGAAACATTTCAGAACTGGACCAAATTGCAATGGAACCACAAAGGAAGCACCAGCTTTCAAATAAAAAAAAAAAGAATCATCAAAATCGGTTCACCCAGTCAAAAGTTATGCGGTAACAAAAATAAGTTATAAATAGTTATAAAGTAAAAAAAAAAAACAGTCGAATTGAGAACCTCCTCCTTTTCGGAAGTCGGTTAAAAATTACGTTTTCTTTCGGAGGCAAATTTTTACTATGTTACCGAATAGTTAAAATTTTATGCAGACCAAAAGCATTTTTTTTTAGTTTATTTTTATTGACGTATAAAAACAGAATATAATCATTTTAAAAACTTAGTTAAGTGTGTCTTGTGTGTGTGTGTGACTAATCATGATTTTAAAACATTTATTGATAAATATTCAGGACATTTTTGCACACATGGTCATCTGATCCCAAAGCAAGTAAAGTCACCAAGCAGAGCTTGTAGATAGATAGATAGAAACTCTTTATTGTGTACACCAGAAATAAAAATTACAAACAGATAGAAAACAGTTACGAGCTAGTGCCACAAGTGGCCTTATCGCTAAAAGCTATATCTTCCAGGCAACCATTGGATGCAAAGAATTTACGTAATAGGATCGAGGGGGGATGCTAAACACTGTTAATAATATTATTAAAATATATGGCTTGTAATATGGCTTCCAGAGACTGATATACGTACATATATATTCACCCAGACATAGAACCTACACAAATGTTCATCACACAAATGTTTGTCCTAGATGGGAATCGAACCCACGCCCCCAAGCGCAGAAGGCAGGTTCATTACCAACTAAGGTAACGGGCTATCAAATAGATGAAGGTAGACACTAACTTGAAGCACTCTGCTGGTTTCCTGCAGTCTCCGTACTTGAGGATCTCGTGCGTCGCTAGCAGGAGCCGCTCCCACTGCTCGGGCGGCGCCTGCGACACGTCCAGCTTGCACAGGGCTTCCAGCACCTCCGGCTCTCGGAGACCAGCTGGGGACAATTATAATAATAAATAAAAATTTATTGAGACAAAATAATACAATTCAACAGTTATTGTAATGCGTCGTACTCCGGACAAGGAATCCTGATTCCCGGAGCCGACTTCTTCCTGCGGTAGGTTGGTACAATTCCAATTCAAAACTATTGCAGGTAAGTAGCAGAATAAAGTAATAATATGAAATAATTGGCCGTCGTCGAAGCCATTCAATTCACACCAGAAACAGAGTAAGCACTACGCTTATAACAGGTTTTGTAGTGGTAGGACTCTTTTGCAGGGGTCCGCCTGGGGAAGTACCACACCTTTGCCAGTTATTCAACCGCCAAGCAGTAGTGTGCAAACACTACTGTGTTCCGGACTGAAGGGCAATGTTTCCAGCGAAACAGGGCACACAGAGATTTGACATCTTATATCTCGGGGTGACGAGCGCAGTGCATTGCCATCCAGGGTTTTGAACTGTTGAAGTTCAAAATTCTGAGTGGCGTTGAGCTGTTATGGGCAAACGTGAAGAGCCATGAGGCGAACGACTTCGCTCGTCTCGTTACTCAGTATCATAAAAAAAAAAAAAAGGTGCAAGTGAGACAGACGCAACCGGTTCTTGTTAGCATGTCACCTGTCTCTGGCGTAAATAGACTACTTAATAATATAGGGCCTTACTTAAAAACGTTATTCAAGTTGATCTATGCTTTAAAATGCTCTCTCAACATCTCGCTGTCGGCAAGCTAGCGCGGGGTGCAGCTAGTTAGTAATATTTTGATGTCATTAAAAGTTACACGTGTTTCGAATTTGCTGTTGATGAGGTAAGCGATAAATGTCATTCTGTTTTGATTATTGCGCTAAGAGCGCTATCAACAAGAAATCATTTCGGAATGGCTCTTTGTCAAAAGAGCCATTCCGTGTGAGCCAGTGACAGATGTGCTAGGTTAAGCCGGTCTATTTTAGAAATCTAGGGCCTTACTTAAAAACGTTACTCAAGTTGATCTATGCTTTAAAATGCTCTCTCAACTTCTCGCTGTCGGCAATCGTCACACGCGAAAACGAGACGGAGCATATTTAAGCGTATGTCAACTTGAGTAACGTTTTTAAGTAAGGCCCCCATTTATTAAACGACTTCAAAAAAGGAGGACGGTTCTATGTTCACCGATTCCTCCGCCAACTGCTGCACGAATTAAAAAAAAAAGAGTCATAGGAGCGCACGTCAGAAGCAAAAACTTAAGTAGTAATTCACCTATTCTATAAGAGATGGCGCTGTTTTAAAATATACGGTACTGTGTATCATGTATTCTGTGACACGTGATTACATGATTTTTGTTTACCCAAAAAGTTCTCAACGCGCCTATACAAGTTTTCACTTCAAAAAACTTTTCTTCCGTAAGGTATACTTCTAATTTGGTGACACCAAGTCAGGATCCTAATTTTTTTTTTGAATTAATAAGATGGAACTTTATTTAAGTTACTGAAATATAATTACTTATTTTATCATATTGTGTACTTATATAATTTTTTGTGTGAACAATATATTAAAGATACTCGGAAATGCCGTAGGAGAGTTATAGTGGTAGGACTCTTTTGCAGGGGTCCGCCTGGGGGAGTACCACACCTTTGCCAGTTATTCAATCACCAAGCAGTAGTGTGCAAACACTACTGTGTTCCGGATTGAAGGGCAATGTTTCCAGCGAAATTACAGGGCACACAGAGATTTGACATCTTATATCTCGGGGTGACGAGCGCAGTGCATTGCCATCCAGGGTTTTGAACTGTTAAAGTTCAAAATTCTGAGTGGCGTAGTGCTGTTATGGGCAAGCGTGAAGAGCCATCAGTCGAACAACTTCGCTCGTCTCGTCACAACCAAAAAAAAACAACCTTTTTTTATCATATTTCGTACCTATGTAATTTTTTGTGTGAACAATATATTAAAGCTACTCGGAAATGCCGTAGGAGCTCATTCCACAAATTGCAGGTGTAAGGCAAAAAAGAACGCGTAAAACGCACAGTGTGCGATTTCCACCGATCTAAGATAAGTGGATCTTTCAGGCACATGCTACGTTTTTACGTTTAAAATTCACACACACAGAGACACACCCAGTTTTACTTACATTTGGTGATAATATATCCTTGCTCATCAGTCTCATACGGTCTCATCCTGTCACGACCCAGAGGACTTGAACTGAAGTCCCTGGAAAAAAAACATCACACCTATATAAAACAACCAAATATGTTATTTTTTTATATATATCTGGGACATATATTTCTTTTATATGTATTTAAAAATATATATGTATGTATATCAGTCTCTGGCAGCCATATTACAAGCTTTGCTTAGTTTGGGGTCAGATGACCATGTGTGCATTAATGTCCCAGATATATATATAGAATAGATGTACGTTTGTCCACTAAAGTTTGGTGTAATCATTGAAGCCTGCTTTTTAACCGACTTCCAAAAAGGAGGAGGTTCTCAATTTGACTGTTTTTTTTATATTTTATTTATGTTTGTTAGTTTAGAACTTTCGACTGGGTGAACCGATTTTGATGTTTTTTTTTTTTATTTGAGAGCGGGATGTCAGTCAGTGCAGGTCTTATCAACCCCACTTTAAATTAGAAGCCGGTGCTTTCCGTGTGGTTCCATTTCAATTTGGTCCAGTTCTGTCATTTTTATGAAGTCAGTTTTTTTTATTTTATATATATATATATATATATATATATGGCCAAACGTACATCGTATATATATATATATATATATATATATATATATATACGATGTACGTTTGGCCACAATTTTGGTGTAATCAATGCTTCCTTTTTTGCTGCTTGCTTGCCGGAAACTTGTAATTGGCCCAGTCGCTTAATCTAATTCTAATGGGGCTGTCAATTATATATATATATATTTTTTTTATTATATCCTGCAAGGTAATGCCTGTGAATAGATACTCACCCGTGGTGTGGGAAGTCCAGTCGATTGTGCGGTATAGGTGAAGACTCCTTAGTGCTGTTCGCTTCTTCTGAACTGTCCGCCGACGCAGCGCGACCCAGCGCCTCGCTGTCGTAAACATAACGTTTCATTATTTTTTAGGAACCCTTACCCAATGGGTAAATACCGGCCAAGTGCGAGTCGGACTCGCGCACGAAGGGTTCCGTACCATAATCTATAAAAAAGGCAAAAAAAAATCATGTCGTGTTTCGTGGGGAGCCCCACTTAAATGTTTGTTTTATTTTAAAATAATAATTTATTTTTAAAGTGAATATAGTGAATTTTTCAAGCGTCTACCTGTTTCCTACCGTTATCAATATCGAGCAAAACATTCATGTTTGTTGTATGGGAGACCCCTAATTTTTTTTTGTATTTGTTATAGCGGGAACAGAAATACACCATCTGTCAAAATTTCATCTTTCTAACTATCACGGTTCATGAGATACAGCCTGATGACAGACAGACAGACGGACGGACAGCGGAATCTTAGTAATAGAATCCTGTTTTACCCTATGGGTACGGAATCCTAAAAACGGGCTCTATTACTAAGCACCGTCTGTCTGTCTGTCCATCCTACCTTTAAACGGCTGTATCCTTCGAACCGTAACAGATAGCCGTAAAACTCAAAAAATGGTTGGACCTATTTTTTTTTTTTGTTTTATACGCCTGAATATGTGGTTAAACAAAAAAAAATTGGCCGGAAAATTAAAAATGCTTTTGGATGTTTGTAAAGGTTACTATATTTTTGGTGTACATTGAATGTCACTGTGAGTCAACTTTTTAGGGTTCCGTACCGAAAGGGTAAAATCGACACCCTGTCTGTCCGTCCGACCTTAAAACGGCTGTATCTTTAGACCCGTAATAGATAGCCAGTTGAAATTTTCACAGAATATGTAATGTTACGGCGGATTAACTGATATATAATAAAAAAAAGTCAAAACGCAAAAACAAGAGGGGGGTCCCACAACAAACATATTTTTGTAATTGTTCTAATGTAAAAACGGTATTACGTGCAAGCTACAAGCGTCAATCTTGACATGATTATAGTGCACACTCTAAAGTATTACACCAATAATGGCCAAGTGTGAGTCGGTGAAAATTATCTGTTCATTACCAAGTTATAACTCCGGTTAGGACTCCGATTCTACAAAACCAATTGTTTTTAAATTGTTAATGAATTGCCACAAAAATTACCCTTTTGACCCTTTATGTATACAAAAAGTGTCAAAATTGAAAAACAAAATTGTTTTTAAATTGATAATGAATTGCCACAAAAATTACCCTTTTGACACTTTTTGTATACATAAAGGGTCAAAAGTAAAAAAAAAAATAGGCAATTCATAAAAATTGGATTAGTAGAATCGGGGCCCTGGTAATCTCGTTGCTTGGACGATCTCATCATTCTTTCACTGAATCCCAAATGAAATGACGCATTTTAATAATTTTGAAGTCGGTTTTTTTAATTGATAATATTATTGTATTTTGAGGTGGTACGGAACCCTCAGTGCGCGAGTCCAACTAGCACTTGGCTGGTTTTATTTATATATCTATGACACAAGTGGCGCATGATCACCAGTGTTGCCACCTTATATATTTTTTTCACCCTAACGCTGCGCGAAATTACCATAAAATAGGAGCTTTTTTACCCTAATAAAAAAAAACATCTATTTACGTACATATAAATACAATTTATTAATAAAGTAATAGTACATCTAAACTACTCAACCATTTCCAAACATTCTTGGAATGCATCCATAGTAGTCTGGGCTTCTATGTCATCAGCAGTAATATTTTTTTCGAAATCGTGCATTTCGTTCGAAAACTTTTTCATCATTGCATTTGTCGGAGTAAATGTTATGCAAGACTAATAATTCAATCAATCATCAATTTGCTTGCAAGGGAGTATTAAACATTTTCTAAATTTCCCTACACATTTATTTTACCCTAAATAAAATTGCCCTAAATTTAAGGTAAAATACCCTAACGTGTTGACACTAATGATCACTTGAATAATTAAAAAAGTCCCAAAAGCAGTATCCTGCTGAGGACTACAAAAAACGTTATAATTTCATCACGATGTTTTCCTTTCGATCATTTCTCGTTGGAAAAGGGCACTGTGTAAGCGCGAACGAAACGCAACCGCGAGCTATCTCGACCGTAACGCCATCTAGCGTAACAGAGTGGAAACGTACTGAAGGCACTTATGAACTATTTGTTCGGATATCGCGACTCCTATATCTTCGCAACCCCTCGAGCGATTTTGCTCAAATTCGAATCAAAAAATTGTATTGAAACGAACTACTTGCTTACACAGTATCATGAACTTCGGATCAAAGATACGCAAGTAATCGCCGAAAATCTATATCTTCTATTCTATAAGTACATATAATAAA
This sequence comes from Agriopis leucophaearia, assembly GCA_949125355.1. Lineage (NCBI taxonomy): Eukaryota > Metazoa > Arthropoda > Insecta > Lepidoptera > Geometridae > Agriopis > Agriopis leucophaearia. The sequence goes on from OX421289.1 coordinate 5,052,537, forward strand.
AACGTAGAGATATGAATATCTGTAATTGCGAGATATAAAAAAAAAAACACAGGCCATCTTAAAATAAGCAGCTGAACACGTTAAGACAGTTTTTAGAATGAGGGGGGGGGGGGTCTTCTAAAACGTTACGATGCGTTACAGGGGCGGGAGGGGGTGTTTGAACTACGCGTAACGTAACATTGTTTTTTTAACCCTTCAGAACGGTCGCGTAAAGAGATTCCCTCGCACATTTTTTATATAACAAAGGTATTTTAGCGACTTTCCGGTACTTTAAGACGCATAATAGGGATATTGACGAAATTTTACAAAGGCCTTAAAATTAAAGAACATGGTCCATATTTACTAGAAAATGGTTTTTTTATCTTCATTAGTGTACGTAGTAAATAATTATAAGCTGTTTTAATTTCAAATTTTATATGATGCACCAAATGGCTCCAAAACGTCGATCGCCATTTTGTGACGTCAATAATCAGTACTATGACAGAACAGAAGTCGAGTACTTCATTCCGTTCAAGAGATACATCTGGGTGCGCCCGAGTGCGACATGGCCATTCATAACGTCATTATCCGTGTGAAGAACATCCGTAACACAACTTGGCTGTTCCCAACATTTGAGTGTACCTACACCTCGGTTTTATCGAAACCGTCGAAATCGATGGTTAAAAACACTGACGTGTTTCTGTCTTAATTTTAACACATGTTATTAAGGTGCAGTCTGGTTGCGCTCGGACGTATCTTCTGAACGTAACTTACCTGTATACATCTGTCACTGTCAGCCAGCCCAGCCGGCGCATTATCCGGAAATGCCTTGTTTTTGATAAATATATGTTATGATTTCGTTGACATACTTGAAATGGATGGTAAAAGTTATCGTTGGTGTGTAGTGCTTCAGTGTAGGTATCTCAGCCTAGGTGTATTTCGAAATAATCGAGTTTTTGTGAAAGTTAATTTTTCGTTACCCTAATGATATATCATTTAATTTATTTTCACTTATGTGCCTATGTTAGGACCAATATATTTCTTAAATATATGTTTAAAAGCCCAACATTATTGTTTTTGTTTTTTATGAGATTCCGTCATTTCGTTTAGAATTAATAGTTTTTAAACATGAGTTTTTAAAGAAAAAAATATTTTTTAGTGTTTTATTTCAATTTTTTTTTGAGTAACTGCTCTTGGGCTTCACATCATCAGCTAATTAACGTCCACTGTTGGACAAGAGGGGTGTTGCCATAATCCCCACGCTTGGCAGGCGGCTTGGGGATCGCAGTACGTTCGCCATGTACTATTAGGACGCTGCTGTCCATCCTCCGGTGGTTCTGGTCGCAGTTTTAGGACATACCCGGGTCCATGTATGTTAACCGATTTTCCGCCAACAGTTGAACGTTTTTTTTTTTAAATCAATTATCTAAACAAAGCTACGACTGTGTTACTTACGCTAGGTGGCGTTACGGTCGAGATAGCTCACAGTTGCGATTTGTTCAGTTCATATTTAAAACTCACGTATTGTGATGTCCGTTGGGGACTCCATTGGGCCGTATCGTCACGTCTGACATTTGACTGATGCCGGAATCTTTACTGGACATGTGGTTACCGCACTCTGCTGGAAAAAAGTTGGCGGTCAAACGCAAGCCCGTTTCTAAATAAAAAAGGCACATTGTCACTGTACTTGTCAACAGAAAAGAGAAATAAATAGAACGGTAATGAGAAGGAAAATCTGTCGCCTGGCATTATGACAGAACCTTGATTAAACATTCTTATTTAGATCAACGCGTCGAACTCCGCGTCACAGTTGCTAACTCATTTCGAATGACTGACGTTTCGTTTATATGGGTGCAACTGGCTACAACAAATTTCTTACAAATTCTTTTGTTACTTTTTTAAAATAAAAAATGTGGAAATTTGACACATATTATTTTACAGATTCCTTTAACATTTTTAAGGGTTTAATCCCCTTACTGAATGAAATTCGCTTCTTTTTCTTAGCCTGGATATATATCGGATTTATATTAAAAAATCGGATTTTTCCGAACCCTGATATATATATATGAAAAAAAAACCGTAGCCCTGTATAAAGTAATGTTTTTTTCCAACCCTGGGTAGAAATCTGATGTAGTAGATCTTACCATTGGAATGCTGCTTGGTGTAGGAGTGTATCTCTGAAGTAGTTCGCCTGATGCGGGAGTGGACGTCCTCCGTGCTCGCTATGTTGTTGGCGGTCGAGCGAACTGGGCTCTCGTTGCCGGCTGGAAATGAGAAAGATCTGGTAACACATACAGATATGTCTCTTTTGCGGTTTGCCCTACATTTCAGTTTTCCTTGCGGTTTGCCCTAGATTTTCCCGTCTTCCACGCGGTTCGCACTAAAACTTCCAGTCTTCCTCGCGGTTTGCCCTAAATTGGACAGTTTTCCACGCGGTTTGCACTGAAATTTCCAGTCTTCCACGCAGTTTGCCCTAAAACTCCAGTCTTCCAAGCGGTTTGCCCTAAGCTTTCCAGTTTTCCTCGCAATTTGTCCTCAAATCTCGGGGGGGGGGGGGGTCTAGGCAAACATCACGTAATATTTTTTTCCCGCAAGAAACAGTGGGTTAAATTCCTACACAACATATTACAGATTAACGTTTAACATATACAAAAAATATGCATTTTTGACAAATCTCTGGTGAGATTAGGGGTGGGGGAGGGGGTGGGGGATTAGGGGTTTTGCCAAATCTCACGAAAGGGGGAGGAGCATCGAAAACCCGCCAAAATCACCTGACGTAATTATTGGACACTTTTCTGTGGAACCCTTTCTGTTTACATCAGGGGTCTCCAAACTACGGCCCGCGGGCCAAATCCGGCCCGCCATTGCCATCAATCCGGCCCGCGACAGGAATTGAAACTCGCGGAATTGTCGGTGATTCAGCCCTGTGGATCTGATAAAATTAACAATCGATATGACTGGTCTTAGAAATTCAGACAATTCCAAACATTTTCCGCACAAGGAATGAAGACTGTAGCTGAAATAGATAGTACCTAGAACCGTACATAGTATCACTGCTCGACACTAGATGTAGTTACGTGTCACAATACACAATCAATAGTAATTGAAATGCAATAAAAGCCTATGTTTGCTTAGGTGGGCAGAAAAATTAAAATTGTTACGGCCCTTGCAACATACCGAAAAAAATATTATGGCCCCAAGGCTTCAAAGTTTGGAGACCCCTGGGGCCTCACCCCTAGCTCAAAAAGTTGACCCGCATAGGTGTTATTTGTCAAAACGGTACCATCAACTACGATAAGCGGTAGTTGTTTGATAGCCGCCAAGCTTTGTTATTTTCACGCACACTCGCATAGTAAAACGGATTTTCGTTCATTCAAGTTAGACGCTTTTAAACGATGCAGCTTAAATGAGTTGGTTAATTTTAGGTACCTATCAGGTACCTACCAAAAGTTGGCTCGCAAAAATAGAGCTAGGGGTAAGGCCCCTGGTTTACATAATATGAGCTGTCACACAACTTCGCAAGCGTAGATATGTAGGTACAATACTGACAGTGTGTCGTGTTCCGGACATGTTGTTGTACGACACCGTTGACTAGTGTTTGCGTCTCGCCGGGTAGTTCACTCATTAGCGCCGTGAACTGGAACACAGAAGATACAAATGTTAAGTCATTTGTATTACAAGGGAGCAAAGTAATGCAAGCATGCTAAAGCTGCTTTCCCGATTCTTAACAGGAAGATCACGAACAATCTATTGAAGTTGCAACTACAGGACCTTCGCCTGATTGTAGGCCTCATAACCGGTCATTGCAACTTGAATAGTCACTTGTATAAACTGGGAGCCACGGACAGTCCACTGTGTCGTGGCTGCATGAAGGAGAACGAAACTGTAGAGCATGTGCTGTGGCATTGTGAAGCCACAGAGGAAACTAGAATCGCTACCCGGTTGCATGAGGCTTCGCTACCTTCATCATCCACGTCACCACATCATCAGCTAGACTGCTTTTCATAGTCATTATGCACAATTCCATCTACGCCACTGGAGCAACTGTGCCAGCGCCCCAGAGCCTCACTCCGATATTTCAAGGAGTTGGGTTGGCTCGGGTAACTGCTGGTAGGGGGAAATGTACAATACACCCCAAGCGGGACGTCAGTGCAGGACTTATCGCCACCATCTCGAATAAGAATAAGGGAGTAAAGTTATATTTTGTTCGTCGAGGGCGTTATATTGAATTCAGAGCGACAGATTCTGAAGTAGAATCCTGAGCGTAGCGAGGAATTCAATATACGCCATCTGAGAAAAAAAAATTTGGCCCCGAGTGTACATATATAATATTACTAGCTGACCCGGCAAACGTTTTGCCTTATAAATTAATTAAAAAAAAAAATTACAAATAAAATTTCGCCAAAAAATAAAAAATAAATTTAAGGGTGAACAACCCTCATCACTTAGGGGTATGGAAAATAGATAGTAGCCGATTCTCAGACCTACTGAATACGCATATAAAATTTGGTAAAAATCGGTAAAGCCGTTTCGGAGGAGTACGGTAACTAACATTGTGACATGGAAATTATATATATATAATATAGTGATGATGATTATACATCACAACCTATGAGAAAAAGTTATGTGTAATCTTCCTACTCGAAACACACATGTAAAAAATCTGGTGTAGCATTCTCTACTGCACTAAATTTGTCATTTCAGAAACTGTTGCCAACCTTTTCTGACGTATTAAAATGAAAAGAGATGCCGATAATTTTAGTCCTGTCAAATTAGTTTTAAAACACAAATATTTACGAAAAAAATCATACATATTTATTTATGTGGGATACATGAACGCATGAATCAGAAATGAGAAAGCTAAAACTCCCATAGGGACAAACTTGAATTTGGTGAAGTCTTGTTTTTTAACCGACTTCCAAAAAGGAGGAGGTTATCAATTCGACTGTTTTTTTTTGTTTATTACCTCATAACTTTCGACTGGGTGAACCACAGAAAAGAGAAGTAAATAGAACGGAAATGAGAAGGAAACTCTGTCGCCAGGTATTGTGACAGATATGTGATTGAACATTCTTATTTATGTCAACGCGTCGAACTCCGCGTCACAGTTGCTATGGGTTTATATGTGTGCAAGTGGCTACAACAAATTTCTTACATGGTATGCTATGCTATGCATGGCTTAGCATGGTATGGTAGAAACTCTAGTGGTACTAACCGCAGCAGGATTGCAGTCGTATAGACACGCAAGGGCTCGTCTCGCGCACACGCGCACGTCTGCGGCCCTAGTGTCAGCTGCTAATGTAGATATTTTGATAAACGCGCGACCAGCCACGCCATTTGCACCGCCTGTCAAAATAAATAATAGGAGATAAATATCTGGGACATTATTGCACACACGGTCATCTGACCCCAAACTAAGCAAAGCTTGTAATATGGCTGCCAGAGTCTGATATACATACATATATATTTTTAAATACATACTTAAATAGATATTAACACCCATACATAGAACACAAATGTTTGTCCTAGGTGGGAATCGAACCCACGCCCTCAAGCGCAGAAGGCAGGTTCACTACCAACTAAGCTAACGGGGCTGTCAAAAAGATAGAAGATACAATACATATAGAATCACAATCGTGCTAAAAAATGTCCGAACCAAAACTCGGCGCACGCTACTAATTGCGCAGACTTTTTGGTTAGTTGTAAGGCAACCGTGATCCGACTACAACGCCGCGCGATGACATAGCGGACAAGTGACGTTGAACACTATGCAAGCGACATAACGTCTAAATTGAAGTAAATGTGGCATTGTGAACTATATAATTGATGTCTAGGTATGTACAACGACGCTCGGACGGTTTTTTGACGGCTTTCACTTAGAGTTTGAGACTCTATAGGTATTGTATCTCGGTGATTGCGACACAGTTTTTTTATTTACTTCCAAAAAGGAGGAGGTTCTCAACTCGACTGTAAAAAAAATAAAAAATGTTTGTTACCTCAGAACTTTCGACTGGGTGAACCGATTTAGATGATTCTTTTTTTATGTATTTGAAACCTTGTGCTGCCCGTGTGGTCCCATTTCAACTTGGTCCAGTTCTGTTCAGTTTTGTAGTGGTAGGACTCTTTTCTCTTTTCTTAGGACTCAGGGGTCCGCCTGGGGAAGTACCACACCTTTGCCAGTTATTCAACCGCCAAGCAGTAGTGTACAAACACTACTGTGTTCCGGATTGAAGAGCAATGTTTCCAGCGAAATTACAGGACACACAGAGATTGGACATTTTATATCTCGGGGTGACGAGCGCAGTGAATTGCCATCCAGGGTTTTGAACTGGTGAAGTTCAAAATTGGCGTTGAGCTGTTATGGGCAAGCGTGAATAGCCATCAGGCGAGCGACTTCGCTCGTCTCGTCACCCAGTATCATAAACAAAAGTTCTGGCATTTTTATGAAGTCGGTTTATTATATTGATAATTATTTTTAAAACAACACAAATCAGATTACCGTGCAGTGTGACAGCGAGGCTCGCCGGCGGGCAGTAGTCGTGCGCGAGATCAGCTAAGAACCGGAGCGCAGCTGCTTTCGTTTTAGGAGTAGGTGCCGTCGCGCTGTCCGCTAAAAACCTGCAAAGTATGAGTAGTCGTTTTTAGGGTTCCGTGCCCAAAGTATAAATTGGGACCCTTTTACTAAGACTCCGCTGTTCGTCCGTCTGTCCGTGTGTTACCAGGCTGTATCTCATGAACCGTGATAGTTGGAGTTGAAATTTCCACAGATGATGTATTTCTGTTCCCGCTATAACAACAAGCGTGATTTTTTTGCTCGATATTGATAACGGCAACAGGTAGACGCTTGAAATATTCACAGCATTCTGTGTTAAGTTATATATTCACTTTAAAAATAAATAAATAAATTAAAATAAAACAAATATCATCACTTCTGTACCGCTGCTGACATATCTGTTCCACTACTGGCCCATCTGTCCCACTATTAACACATCTGTTTCACTACTGGCCCATTTGTTCCGCTACTGGTCCATCTGTTCTGCCATTGGCACATCTGTCCCGCTACTGACATATCTGTCCCACTACTGACACATCTGTTTGACTACTGGCCCACACGTTTCACTACTGGCACGTCTGTTCCGCTACTGGTCCATCTGTTCTGCCTTAGGCACTTCTGTACCTCTACTGACATATCTGTTCCACTACTGGCCCATCTGTTTGACTACTGTCCCATCTGTTTCGCTACTGGTCCATCTGTTCTGCCATTGGCCCATCTGTACAAGTTCTGACATATCTGATCCAATACTGGCCCATTAGTTCCGCTACTAACACATCTGGTTCACTTCTGGCACGTACATTCCACTTATGGCACATATCTCCCATAGCTATCAGTTTGACAACTGGCTTCACTATTCTCCACTACTAACCTGAATATGTTATGCAGCTGTAGTTCTGCTGGGAAGCACTCGTGTACGACGTCTAAAGTCTTCATGATCTTGGTCTGAACAGAGCCAAGGATGTCCGAGCCTAACTTCATCAGCAACCTGAAAATATATTTTAGAAAAAAAAAATTTTTAGTTCGTAACTAGTGGCCCGCCCCGGCTTCGCACGGGTGTAAGTTTTATTATATTATTCTAGAATGATATGGCATAGCCTGTAAGTATACCTGGTCATAGCTAAGCATATTCGTGAAAACCACATTTAAATCAGTTCAGTGGTTTAGGAGATGTGCGTGCACAAACAAACAGACAAAAATTCTAAAAATCTGTCTTTACATGTTCAGATGATTAGTTTAAGACCCTGTGTGTGTTTTTTGACATTTCGCAATTACAGATTTTTTATCGCTACGTTTGTCAATATGTATAGATATAGATTCATAGATAATTAACGATTGGCCTGATTTGAGGCAGCAAGGGGGGGGGGGGGGAAGAATGTATGGCGCTTGTGATTGGAGAAAACGAAAGTCATTTATTCAATTCGCGCCTAGGATTGGCCCGCTCGAAACAGATTCTGCTCAAAATTCAGTTTCATTTCATCACGGGGGGTAAAGGATGAGCTATCAGGTGGTGATATCGTCAATGATTTCAGCCTATCATGTTCCCACTGCAGGGAAAGAGGCCTTCTCTTACAGTTTCATCATCATTTCAGCCATAGGATGTCCACTGCTGGACAAAGGCCTCCCCCATCGATCTCCAAAAGGGCTGGCTGGATGCGGCCTGCATCCAGCGTTTTCCTGCAGTCTCTCTTAGGTAGTCTGTCCATCTTGTGGATGGACGTCCTACGCAGCGTTTAAAAACTTACCTATACATGAGTTGATAGAGCCAGTCCTTGAGCTGCATCCAGTGGACCAAGAGCAGCTCACAGACAGCGTCCAGCAATAAAGAGAACACCTTTGTGTGAGCGTCTACGAACATTTTGTTCAGTAGTTCGGCGAGGCGGCGTAGCTGGTGCTCTGATAGTAAGCGCCCGCTGTTTAGGTAGTTTGCCTGGGGAGAGATATAAACGACTAGTATTAGCATTATAGTAGAATCCAGCCATGCATAAAAAAAAACCAATATTTTTACAGCGACATGCAGCTCTTAAATACCATGCTTTATACCCCGAGTTCAGAAAGGTAAAGAAAGAAATGTCAAAATATGTCAGTGTCAAAGTGACATTTCAGCGGTGTTGAACTTTTTTACCATCTGTTTTACATCTTAGTTTTTCGATACTTATTGTACAAACTATTATGTATACTTATGAAATAAATAACGACCGGAAGAAAGTCTATATGTTCAGATGTACTTTATATACCTGCTGAAAAAGGTACTGGCAATAATAATTGCAAATATAGATGTGTCTATATGTTCATAATATGCCTGTATTACGATCTGATTTTACTAATCAAACCAAACTGCATACCAAATGACATTGACAGCATTTTTTTAAAAGCTTTGGCAAGTCACATTCTGCCGATACTGACGACAAAGCATATAAAAGTTTCGTTTTTTTTAAATAAGTAAAAACAATTTTAATAAAAAAAATCATTAAAATTGTCTATATTTGTAACATAAATTTTTATATATTTATTTTATTTAAGACTGGTGCTGTTGCCGGCGACTTCGTACGCGTAGATTTTCATATAAACTTTCAACCCTTTTTTCCTCCCTTATTCCAGCCCTTGCGCAGAATAACATAGCCTATACTTCAATCTGGTCATAGCTAATCATATTCGTGAAAACCGCATTTAAATCCGTCCAGTGGTTTAGGAGACAAAACAAAACAAACAAAAGTTCCAAAAACTGTATTTTCGTGTTCAGCTGCTTATTTCAAGACGCCCTGTGTATATTGTTTTAAATCGCACTATTACAATTTTTTTATCTCTACGTTTTTATTATATGTAAGAACTGTGCCAGCGCCCCAGAGCCTCACTCCGATATTTCAAGTTGGGTTGGCTCGGGTAACTGCTGGTAGGGGGGAATGCACAATACACCCCAAGCTGGACGTTAGTGCAGGACTTATCGCCCCCATCACGAATAAAATATATGTATAGAAGATAGATTTCCGGGTTTCGGTTGTAGAAATATTGCTTACCAAATGTGTAAGGCCGTCCTTGCGCTCGGTCCAGTGTGTGCAGGCGCACAGAGCGATGATGTCGTCCGCGGGGGGTGGGGGTGGAGGGGAGCCACACTCCCACCCCAGCCGCGCTCCTGAGCCTGACCATGATATACTCTGTGGACGGGGAAATTAAATCTATCACGTACGTTATGTCACACAATTTTTAAAATGACCATGATGATATATGAATGATGATGATGATGATGAGTTGTTTTAACCTGTCTGTGGCATCATAGCTCCCAAGGGAGCGTTCAAGTATTACGTAACGCAATTTTTGGAGATTTTTGATGCCCCCTCCCCCCTATGTAACGCGCCGTAACGTTTTTCTGTACGCCCCCTCACCCCCTAGTAAAAAGTTACGTAACCACCATGTGACTATTTTTACCTAAAAGTCACAATTATGCGGCGTCAAGTATAGGAAAGTCGCTAAAATACCTTTGTTATATAAAAAAATGTGCGAGAGAATCTCTCTACGCGACCGTTCTGAAGGATTAAAAAAATGTTAAAAAAATAAAAACAATGTTACGTAACGCGTTGCTCAAACACCCCCTCCCGGCCCTGTAACGCATCGTAACGTTTTACAAGACCCCCCTCCTCCAAATTCGTTACATAATACTTGAACGCTTCCCAAACAGCTGCACCGATTTTGATTATTTTGTTTTGTTTAAAAGGTTAAAATAAATAAATAATAAAAGTTTATTCATTCAAAATAACTTACTGACTGACATACACCGAGTTAACAAAGGATGCTGAAGTAGGTAAAAAAATTAACCCTTCCTAACAGTGTTTCCTTGGTGTGCACTGAAACCCACACTAGCGTGACCTGTGTTGTGGGCTTCAGGCTCTTCCTTTAACAAGGTACATACAAAGAAAAAGAAAAGCGAGTAGAAAATTATAATTAAGGGGCTCTCTTCGTCTGCAGCTTTCTCGCTTAATTTGATGGAGTGAAATGGTAACAAGTGTTTTTTTTCTTGTTACCATGTTACTCCGTCAAATTAAAAGATATCGAAACGAAACATTTTTTATTTATAATGTTATGATAGTCAGCAAAACTTGGGTGTGTCACTTTTTGTAAATAAATAAATATCTGGGACATTTCGCACACACAGTCATCTGACCCCAAACTAAGCAAAGCTTGTAATATGGCTGACAGAGACTGATATACGTACATATATAATTTTAAATACATACTTAAATACATATCAACACCCAGACATAGAACAAACACAAATGTTCATCACATAAATGTTTGTCCTAGGTGGGAATCGAACCCACGCCCAGGTAGGTAGGTAGGTTCACTACCAACTGAGCCACCGGGGCAGTCAAGTCGAGTCATTCACACTTAGTAATTTTATATCGTCAATAATGTAAAAATGTGCGAGCGAGAAAGCTGCAGACGAATGGAGGCCTCTTAAATACAAATACCAACTAGTACTAGTTGATTAGGTACTACTTACATACTAATATAATTGTGGATTTGAACATTTCTACTGGCTTTACGGTTCGAAAGATATAGCCATTAAAAGATAGAACGGACGGACAACATACAGACAGTATAGGCTTAGTAATAGAGCTCTGTTTTAAGCGATTCTATTTAAGTGGTTGCGAAAGATGCGCGATTGCAAACTGTATCTCAGCGCGTTAAGGTTCACGTTCGCGTGATTTTTCACACTGAGCTGTTTCGAGCCCGCGTTAAGAGGTAGCTATAAGGGCTCTGTTTGCACCCTTTGGGTACAGAAACATACAAACCCTAAAAAATTGCCTAACTCATTTTTAACCGACTTCCAATAAAGAGGAGGTTAGGTTATTTTAATTTTTATGTAATTAATATTTTATTTCAGGTTGGGCAAAATTAAACACAATTAAATTAACTTCATTAACCGAGTAAAATATATCCCAAATTCCTTATTGTACTTGAAGCGACGTAAAAGCGGAATTACACTAGAAATTCACCAGAAAAACAGTTTTTAAGGAGATTATCAATTCGACTTTTTTATGTTTGTCACCTCAGAACTTTCGACCGATGTCGAGTGAACCGATTTTGATGATTCTTTTTTGTTTGAAAGCTGGTGCTTCCCGTGTGGTGGTTCTTTGTATTAACAATTATACTCACATCGTGCCGCCTGTAAGAGTCTAAACTCCTTTCGGAGCAGACGCTTGAAGCTTCTGAATCGTCATCCCGCCGGCCGCTTTCGTACGCAGATGTGTCTTCCGGACTCTACAAAAAAAGTCGATTTTACTTCGTAACATATCACCGACGTAAGTTCACATCTTTCTAGGCAGAGGTCAACTTATATTGGATATATATCTAACTGAAATCTGTACCAAAGTAAGTTGATCTGGACCGATGTAAGTCCACATCTTTCTAGACATATATATCTGACATATTTTCTAATGACCGGATGAGGATGATATGTTGACCTGGACCAATGCAAGTTGACTTCTTTCTAGACAGAGGTCAACTTACATTGGATATCTTATCTAATTGACATTTTGTCCAATGTAAGTTGACCTGCGTATTTAACTTGCGCAAGCGCATGGTAGCGTATGTCATCTCTCTAACATCTTTGTATATTAGAACTCGCACATAACTGTCACCCCTACAGTGTAAGAGTATCATAATACGAACACTCATTGTTTTTTAACGACTTCCAAAAAGGAGGAGGTTCTCAATTCGACAGTAAAAAAAAATATATGTTTGTTACCTCAGAACTTTCGACTGGGTGAACCGACTTCGATTATTCTTTTTTTATTTGAAAGCTGGTGTATCCCGTGTGGTCCCATTTCAATTTGGTCCAGTTCTGACATTCAATTAAGTCGATTATTTAATATTGATAATTATTTTTACGCGATAAATCCTGGTTTCAGTACCAACTGCTGGTAAATTCTCTTCGCACTCACCCGTAGCGATCCCTCGGCGTCACGGCTTTGCTGTAGTAGCCTTAAGGTGGCGGAAGGCGCGCGAGACGGCGGGGTACGCTCCACGCTGTCGCGCCGCCTTAACGATGATCCAATCACGCTGCTAGATCTTCCGGTCCTGGGAACGATACAGTAGTCTATTAACCCGTCGAATGTGTTACGCACCGCATGTCGACGTAAGCGAAAAGTGCTCGACGCGTAGGCACCGGCGGCGGTGCGTAAGGAAATTATATATAAAAAAACACAAAATTACATAAAATAAAATTAATTAATTAAAAAATAAATAAATGTCAATGAGTCAAGTGACTTGCGCATGTTTTATTGTATACCGTACGTTAAATGCCAAAGCATACAAGAACCCATTGCAATATACACACAAAATTGTATCCAAATCAGTCCAGTTTGGTGACCTACCGCCAGCAGCGCCACCTACCGGGTCCAATTGTGTTTACAAACAATCCATTATCATCACCACGCGGGTGAAACCGCGGGGCACAGCTAGCATCATATATGTGAAAGTTTGGATGGATGGATGTTTGTTACTCAATCACGCAGAAACGGGTTCATGGATTTGGATGAAATTCGGAATATACATTGCTTATGTCTTGGATTAACACATGCTACTTTTCATCATCATCATCACCGATTTTCATCACCACGCGGGTGAAACCGCGGGGCACAGCTAGTATCATATATGTGATAGTTTGGATGGATGGATGTTTGTTACTCAATCACGCAGAAACGGGTTCATGGATTTGGATGAAATTCGGAATATACATTGCTTATGTCTTGGATTAACACATGCTTCTTTTCATCATCATCATCACCGATTTTCATCACCACGCGGGTGAAACCGCGGGGCACAGCTAGTATCATATATGTGAAAATTTTGGATGGATGGATGTTTGTTACTCAATCACGCAGAAACGGGTTCATGGATTTGGATGAAATTCGGAATATACATTGCTTATGTCTTGGATTAACACATGCTACTTTTCATCATCATCATCACCGATTTTCATCACCACGCGGGTGAAACCGCGGGGCGCAGCTGGTGTATCAATATAGTAGGCTTGTGTTGGATCGGCAACTCGCCTGATTCAATAGAATATAACCAGTTACCTGGTGGGGCTGGTCTCCCGCGAGCCGGCGAGGGAGCGCGGGATGCCGGAGGGACGGCGGCGTGAGCTGGACAGGGACACCGGCCCACTCCGGGATGACGGCGATGATGAACGGGACGTGGCTACAACAGTTAACTGCCCTCTCACATTTCTTGACAAAAAAAATCAATGAAGCAATTCGAAATTTGGCGTTCCGATTCTATAAAAAAAAAATCTGTAGAAAATTAAATTAGATCTGTATTTTATTCAGAAAAAAATAATGAAAATGTTTATTTCATTGTATTGAAACAAATGCAGTGGCCTTAGTACGACAACTTGCGAAAAAGTTATCGTTACGTAAACGACAGCAAAATGTATGAAAAATTGAATAGCGCTTCTATCGGACGTGAAAGGAAACTGTTTTTTTCATACATTTTGCTATCGTTTACGTAACGATAACTTTTTCGCAAGTGCTCGTACTAAGGCCACTGTTTTGAATGGTGTGTACTCACGCTGCGATTGCGACACGCCAGGCCTGGCGCGCGAGCGGCCCACGACTCGTTCGGGACTGGGCGGCACGCCTCCGCCCGCCGGCGAACGTTTGGCGCGCGCTGTAACACAACGTACCACCGTGTTACATTACGCATATACAAGTTTATTTTGCAACAAAACAAACAGCTCATGCCGGTTTTCACTAGCCCTAAGAGTCGCCTAAATCAGAAACCTAAATATTTAGATGTTTCTCCCTGTATTGTGTATAGCTAAAGTCTTTGACCAAAATAAAATGAATGGACGGGCCCTAACCATTGAACTTGATCAGTAAAAACGAGTCAAAACCGTCGGACATATACTTCAACACCTAATTATAAAAATGTACAGTATATTTGTTACAAAAAATAGATATCGGTTTTATTTGTGTATTTACACTTCGGTAAAGCATACGAATTCATAATTTTGTCAGATGTTTCGTTATCGCGTAACAATAGACTCGTGTTTCACTTCCTACGGCTAGAGACCGACTGAAACGAAGTGAGCGCTGGCGCTCATTTTGTAATCTTCAAAAATGCGCTTCTACTGGGCCCGTCCATTCATTTTATTTTGGTCGAAAGCTAAAGTAAATTCGTTTAAGTTAACAAAATTGTAATAAAAACATAACAAAAGTCACGGACCCCGGTGTCTGTGGAGTCAGGGCCGGATTATCCATAAGGCGGATAAGGCAACTGTCTAGGGGCCCACGGGGTCCTAGTCGATGCAGGCCACGCACCAAGAAAAAACGTTAATCCGGTAATGTTGCCATGGAAAAAATTATTTTACTTACTGTAAAAAGCGCTATCTAACGGTATTTAGTTGAATGTGGAAGTATTCTATCAAAACTTATCGAAAACGGACCCCGAGAATTGCATTGCCTAGGGGGCCCCGATAGGGTTAATCCGGCCCTGTGTGGAGTGATATTTTAATTTTTTTAAAATATATATAGGTTGCTTAAAGTTCCTTCAATTATCAATTTAAAACACAGACTTCAAAATTTGTTAATACGCAATTTCATCGACTTGTACAACCCGGTCACAATATCTGTGCACCTGACTTCGTGACGTCATATCGGCGGTCTGGGTACGGTGTGTACGCACCGGGGAGTGCGCGGAGAGGTGACAGGGGAAGCGGGAGAGGCGCCGCATTCCAGCGAGGTGCACAGATATTGTGACCGGGTTGTACAACATATTATATTTCCTCGTTATAAATGACGGAGTTTCCAGATTACAAACATAACAAAAAAACGATTTAATAAATAAATGGGTCATAATTTGCACACACGGTCATCGGACTCCAAACTAAGCAAATGTTGTAATATGGCTGCCAGAGTATAAAGGGGTCCTTTTTTGAAGTCTGATAATAATCATCAAAATTAAAATAGTAACAGCTATTCAGGGTTTACCTTCCATAACCATCACTGGGTGGCGCAAGTAACCAAATTACTAAATACCTATTCAGACCAGTATATTTTTTACTTATTCCACCTTTTTACGGTTGCTTCGCCATCTATCGAGGCAGCACAGGAACTATTACTTTTTTCCAATCGTTTTCCTGAAAAGCTTACATTCTATATTTTAATGATGATGATGATAATTAATTAAACTAAACATATCAAATTTGACATAAAACGAAATACTTATCTAATGAATGACGAAGCCAAAAAAATCATAAAAATTTAACTGATAATCAAATTAGTGTTCTACCAATGATTTCTAATATGAAAATAAGTGCTAAAAAAGAGGGTAGAGTGAGAAAAAAAAAATGACAGTAAACACTTTTGGATGCAATTGTACCTTGCTGTGCCATTTCCCCTTCTGCAGTTTAGCGTAAAGAAACGAATTTCACAATTAAAAATATTTACATTTATTTTTCGTATACAAATTAAACACTTCAAAATTTCATTCATGATTCCCAAAAAATCCTCTTCAGGAACGATGTCGCTGAAATCCAAAAACTTTACTTAGTTTTTTTTGAAGATATAAAATCGAATTTGTACACTAATTGTAGCAATAGGAGTAGAAGAAAATGGAAGCCGAGATAGTGCGTCGTAGTCCGAAATGATGCGTCAAAAATAGTAAGTAAGGTTTTTGAATTTCCAAGATGTAGCATTTATATATCAGAACACTAATAACCGATTTAAATTATTTTTTCAACGAACATATTATACTAAGGTGATACGTTTAATTTTTGGCGGGAAATTAAAATTTCAAACGGTTTTTTTGTCCTTGTAGCTAGGCCCGACCCGAGGTACCTGGGTATGTCCTAAAACTGCGACCAGAACCACCGGAGGATGGGCAGCAGCGTCCTAATAGTACACGGTGAACGTACTGCGATCCCCAAGCCACCTGCCAAGCGTGGGGATTATGGCAACACCCCTCTCTATGAGGGAGGCCTTGTCCAACAGTGGACGTTGATTGGCTGATGGTATGATGTGTGTGTGTATGTGTGTAGCTAAGCCGTGTAATTATTGTGAAATGGCATAGTGTTCGCGAAAATTGTTGATCGTTCTTTACATTATCATGTACAGCTATTAATCAGTTACTCACCATATTACTTACATTTGGCAATAAACCGTTTGAAACAGCAAAAATTTGTTTATTGACAAATGTATGTAATAATGTGCATTGGAGATTAATAACTTTACGCGAGTTTGTAAAGAATAATAATAAATTTTCGCAAACATCGTGATCGTTTACAATAATTACTCGGCCTACCTACAAGAACAAAAAAACCGTTTGAAATTTGAATTTCCCGCCAAACGTGAAACGTTTTACCTTAACTCAAATTCTATATCAAAGCTATTGGTTTCAACGATATTAACATGAGTCATCTACCACCCTATTTTGCCATCAATAGTGATCATTTTACTCTATGGAGGTCCTTGGGTTGTACGGAATATAGGCCCTATAAGTATATTTGTATGGACCCGGGTATGTCCTAAAACTGCGACCAGAACCACTGGAAGATGGGCAGCAGCGTCCTAATAGTACACGGTGAACGTACTGCGATCCCCAAGCCGCCTGCCAAGCGTGGGGATTATGTCAACACCCCTCTCTATGAGGGAGGCCTTTGTCCAACAGTGGACGTTAATTGGCTGATGCTGTGAAGTATATTTGTATGAGTGTATGTTTGAAGTGTGTACTCACGCAGGCTGGCGGTTCCGGCAGCCATCTTGGCTCGGCTCATGTGAGAGTAGAGTGCTCTTGCCTTCGCTCGTTGCGCCGCCGCGGCGTCTACCGCGGACACGGACCGAGCTGAACTTGGGGAGCGCTCTGAGAACAATAGCGTAACACGGATTAGCAGGTTGAAATGGCAGGGCACATAGCACGCAGAAAAGATGGCCGATGGGGCCGAACTGTTCTCGAATGGGAACCACGGACCGGTAAGCGCAGTGTAGCACTTCCACCCACAAGATGGACAGACGATCTGCAGGGAAACGCTGGATGCAGACCGCTTCCAACCGGCCCTTTTGGAGATCGATGGGGGAGGCATATGTCCAGCTAATATTTATTACCGTTATAGATATTTACCGTTGTAAGGTTGTGGAAGGAGCTCCCGATATTTCGGCGCAGTTACATGCACAATGTTCACGGGAAGACAGGTAATGATGCATGTAATTGCGCCGAAGTATCGGGAGCTCCTTCCAAAACCTTACCACGGTAAATATCCCGAAAATAATCATATAACTGTAAACTTAAAACAGTTATAATTTCGTTTTTAGGTTGCAGACAGACTTCCTTACCTCTCATAGCGACCGGTATATGTGATATAGGCGGTCGCTCCTGGCTTGCCCTCCTTCGACGGAGTGAATTCGTGCGACTCAAACCAGAAACTAGATTCTCAGTCGACGCTTTTATATTTTTAATGTCATTTAAATCCAATGGCAGCATGGAAAGAGAAACACATTTATTTGAATGGCATTTACTAAGACAATGATTATCGAAAACGACCGATGCAATAGAATAGCGGTTTTTTATTCGGTCTACGATAACCGATTTTTTAATATGTTTTTTAGTTTAGACTAAGCTTCTTATACAGTTTGTCCCATTATCCTTACCAGCAGACCTAGCACGGGCCGTGGACAGATTGTCTTTCCACCGTTTTTATCCCGCTAGAGAGAAACGTATCCATATTCTTGCTCGGTCGCGTCTACGCGCGGATAAAAATGGTGGAGAGACAATTTTTCCAGGACCCATGCTAGGCCTGCAGGATCTTCAGGATTAGCGGTTTTAGAGCGTGATAATTTAAGTTTTTTAAACTGCAAAAATTATTTTTTATACTACTTTGTGATATATTTCTAGATAGATGTGTTATAAGGTTTTTACCTGAAACGCTAGAAGATGGACTCCTCGGACTAGTAATGGATCTTCTTTCTGAAAAAAAAAATATTTAAAAATTTTTTTTTACGAAATCACTAACGTGGATTCGGTTCTGTTTTACTATCTTTTACTACTAACCGCGCCCCGCGTGGTGATGAGAAATGATGATGGTGATGATGATGAAAAGTAGCCTATGTGTTAATCCAGAACAGGGGCCTTACCCCTAGCTTCACTTTTGCGAGCCAACTTTTAGTAGGTACCTGATAGGTACCTAAAATTAACCAACTCATTTAAGCTGCATCGTTTAAAAGCGTCTAACTCGAATGAACGAAAATCCGTTTTACTATGCGTGTGTGCGTGAAAATAGCAAAGCTTGGCGGCTATCAAATAACTACCGCTTATCGTAGTTGATGGTACCGTTTAGACAAATAACACCTATGCGGGTCAACTTTTAGAGCTAGGGGTAAGGCCCCAGGACAGCGTAGCTAGTATCATATATGTAAATGTTTGTATGAATGGATGTTTGTTACTCAATCACGCAGAAACGGCTGGATGGATTTGGATGAAATTTTGAATATACATCATTGCTTATGTCCTGGATTAACACATAGGCTACTTTTCATTATCATCATCATCACCGATTTTCATCACCACGCGAGTGAAACCGCGGGGCAGCTAGTGGGTGTATATGAATGCAAGTGGCTACAACAAATTTCAAAAATGCCTTGACAGCCGTTCTAGTTTAAACAAAAACATTTTTTTCTTTTCTGCGACTACAATCTTAGCTTTTTTTTATTTTCATTTTTTTATTGTAGAATAGGCTTGCGCTTGGCCGCCAACTCGCCTGATGTTAAGCGATGATGCGGCCTACGGTTGTTAGTTGTTTACCTGTTCCGAGGCGGTGCAAGGAGTCGACGCTGCCAACATTCTTCTCTCGCTCAATTTGCTTCTGCGCAGCCGAGTCCAGTCGCTGGAACAACGCCTCCGCCTCTGAAGGGAACTGACGCTTGTATGCGTTGTATGCTCTGTGACAATTAAAACAACATGGTTAAAACGAGTTTTTTAGGGTTCCGTAGCACGACAAGGAACCATTACTTTTAAAGTTTTTGGAAATAAATGTATTGTATTGGCCCCACGTTGGGCGCCATTGTGTTGTATTGTATTATAAATTCTCAAGCAAGGAGAACATCCATAAATTACGTCACACGAATTTTATTCTCAGCGGTCATGTGTTCCTGGTGGCTCAGTTGGTAGAGAACACACCTTCTGCGCTTGGGGGCATGGGTTCGATTCCCATCTAGGACAAACATTCATGTGATGAACATTTGTGTTTGTTTTATATCTGGGTGTGAATATCTATTAAAAAAATATATATGTACGTATATCAGTCTCTGGCAGCCATATTACAAGATTTGCTTAGTTTGGGGTGAGATGACCGTGTGTGCAAAAAAGTCCCAGTATTTTTTTTTCCTTTATTCAACGTATCTATGCCACAGTTATATGATTATTTACGGGATATTTACCGTGGTAAGGTTGGGAAGGAGCCTTCCCGTGAACACGGTGCATGTAACTGCGTCGAAATATCGGGAGCTCCTTCCACAACCTTACCACGGTAAATATCCCGTAACTGAAGTGAACAACCGTCATAGTTTAAAACAGTGTATCTATGCCATGCTTAGGTTTAGTTATTAACATCCTTACTTCCGTCCGTGAGTTCGTGCGTTGGAGTCTGCGTCGGCGCAGGCGCGTCTAATGGCGTCCCTCATCGCCGCTTGCTGCTTCTCCAACACGTGGGGCGGCCAACGCTCCAGCACCACTACCAGAATCTCACTGGAATATACAGAAAGTTACATCTTAATTAAGAGTTTTAACAAACTTTTTGAGTGAAACCATGTTTTTTTTTTATTTTATTTAAACCAGCTTTTTTTCGTCTTCTTTTCATCAAACAATTTCGTTTGATACCTATATCTCGATGGTAGATAAGAAAACGTCGTTCACCACCATGGGGCATCCGCCATGTTGAATTTAGTGTGACGTCATTTTCTTTTTCGTACTCTTAACAAACCCTTTCATTTGATACCCAGTCCCAAAGAGGCAAATTATCTCTTTCTCTCCCGTTTGTCAGACGGTAGTTCGTCAGCCATATTGACGTGTCTGTTACGACTCTTACAGTGTGTTACGGCTTGTGCAACTATCGCGTGACTGTGGATCCAATCTGGCTGCGTATTGAGTTCAGCCAGATTGAGTATTGCCGCGATTAGCGCGTCATTGTGGTATCTTTGTATTTTTTTACCGACTTCCAAAAAGGAGGAGGTTATCAACTCGAATGTTTAAAAAAAAAAGTTTGTTACCGCAGAACTTTTGACTGGGTGAACCGATTTTGATGATTCATTTTTATTTGAAAGCTGGTGCTTCCCATTTGGTCCCGTTTTTGTTTCTTCTAGGCAAGCGTGATCCATCGTAGGCCGCATCATCGCTTAAGATCAGGCGAGTTGGCGGCCAAGCGCAAGCATAATTTACAATAAAAAAAAATAAAAAAAATTGGTCCATTTCTGATGAAGTCGGTTTTTATATTTAGATTTTTTAATCTAAGGTCCAGCCTGTAATGCTTACCTGAGTGTGGAACGAATCTCCTTAGACTTGTGCGTGGTCAAGTTGGTGACGATGACGGGTATCAGGCGCGGGGAGTGAACGTATGTCACTATGTAGCGGACGCACACCGTTCCCGCGCTCGATATCACCTGGAAAACATATCATCACCTTCATCATCATTATCAACGATAGGTTGATATAAAGCGATATGCATAACATATATTGCATAACATATGCAAGATTAAAACTGTGAAGTGCGTTATATGAGAGGAAAATAAAGATGGACTCACTAGTATAAACGAGTAGAAAAAAAATCTACTATTATTATATAATTAGTTCTTTAAAAAGTTATATGACTCACTAGTATGATAGGAAAAAAAAACAATTATATATACTTAGTACTTAAAAAAAAGATGGACTCACTAAATGAGAGGGAAAAACAACAATTATATTATGATTAATTCTTTAAAAAAATATACTAAATTATTTATATAAAAATTACTTACTAGCATAAAAGGGAGGAAAAAAAAACCTTTAATATATGTATACTTAGTTCTTAAAAAAAAAAGATGGACTCACTAGTATTTAAGTTTAATTCAAGTCAAATGATGTTAATATTACGTCTAAGAGAAAAATATTTTTAAATGAGCAAACAAAGGCATGGTTGATTTTGTCCATGGCATAAATCTATTATAAAAAAAAGGCTATAATGCATAAATTACCAATCTCAAAATCGAGGCTAGAAATGCATAGTGGTCCTCATGCAATGGCTATTAAAATCGTTCAGTGAATTATTATAATATTTTTATTTTTTCTGTCAGATCATAATAAAAAATGTAAATGGTGTAGTAAAAGAAAATGAATCCTACCTTAGCGGCGTTCTGTATGAGATTAATAAGCTCCTGTAGAATGTATAAACTGAACTGTTCCAGCTTGCTCTTCAGCACCTTCGCCATGTGAGCTATCGTTATACAAGCTTCACGCACCACCTGCAAATATCAGATACACTACATATTTACCAAAATACTGGGTTATTTTATTTTTATTTTGCATTTTTAGGGAAACTTACAGCCTTAGGGCGTATTCAAGTAAGTTCATCATCATCATTTCAGCCATAGGACGTCCACTGCTGGACATAGGCCTCCCACATTGGTTTCCAAAAGGGCCGGTCGGAAGCGGCCAGCACCCAGCGTTTTCCTGGTGGACGTCCTACGCTGCGCTTACCGATACGTGGTCTCCATTCGAGAACCTTTCGGCCCCATCGGCCATCTGTTCTGCGTGCTATGTGCCCTGCCCACTGCCACTTCAACTTGCTAATCCGGTGGGCAATGTCGGTAGCTTTTGTTCGTCCACGGATCTCATAATTTCTGATTCGATCTCGTAGAGAAAGCCCGAGCATAGCCCATAGCTCCATAGCTCGTTGTGCGAAGCAGGTTACCAGCACCGATTTACCTGCGCTTATCGGAACTGGTCCGCGCAGATAGTCGGCGCAGGCAGTTTCTACACTTTGTGCGGAACCAGCACTGATAAACGATAACGAATAACGAGAATTTAACGTGATAACGTATAAATAAATATCTGGGACATTATTGCACACATGGTCATCTGACCCCAAACTAAGCAAAGCTTGTAATATGGCTGCCAGAGACTGATATACATACATATATATTTTTAAATACATACTTAAATGGATATTAACACCCAGACATAGAACAAACACAAATGTTCATCACACAAATGTAAATGTATGCGTCGTCGATCGTGCCTCCATATCGCTTGTTCCGCGCTCTCGCTTGCACGCTCGGCTCAGGCGGAACGTGACAATGAGTCATGATTTTTCGTGCGTGCGGCGTTCATGGAATTATAAGACGTTATCATGTCAAAAAAAATGATTTTTTAAAATAAAATTTAATAAAAATAAAGGGTAGAAACATACCTGACTCCTCAAATCCTTGATAACGACCAGGAAGGGCACCGACAGCTCCTTCATATGCGCAGTGAACTCCACGGGGAAGTTCTGATGAGCGTTCGCTGTTAACAGCGAACGTATCTTCTTTAGCTGTTGAAGGAAAAAAATGTTTTGGTACCTTGCCTGCTTATACTGGGGCCTTACCCCTAGCTTAACTTTTGCGAGCCAACTTTTAGTAGGTACCTGATAGGTACCTAAAATTAACCAACTCATTTAAGCTGCGTCGTTTAAAAGCGTCTAACTTGAATGAACGAAAATCCGTTTTACTATGCGTGTGTGCGTGATTATCGTTCAGTCAAGTTAGACGCTTTTAAACGATGCAGCTTAAATAAGTTGGTTAATTTTAGGTACCTACTAAAAGTTGGCTCGCAAAAGTAAAGCTAGAGGTAAGGCCCCTGGAGGCTAAGAGATCAGCCCTATACGGACTCGCACCGTTGGCGAGTAGTTCCTAACTCAGTCGACGAGTTCGCGAGTCTACAGCTTCTGCGTCCCGTATTCCCGGTAGGAGAGCGCGGGGACTCCACCCCGCGGTGTTGTAGACCCCCCCTCCTACCCCGCGAAGCGCCGCGCGGAAGCGCATTACCGCATAGCGGGCCCTGAGGTCCCGTCCTCCGCCGCCTGATGGCGCAGCGTTGAGGGCGGGGCCGGCGAAGGGCATGCTAGATTGCGAGGCGGAGGGCTTTTCTTGACGTCCAAAGGAGGAAGCCTACGCCACAGTGGAAGCGCACCGGCTCTCTGGCGTCTCGGCGGAGACGTCGGCGTAGCGGGCGCCTAGGCTGCACTGCCACAGGCCGTTAGTTTGGTGGAAAACGAACGACTGATAAACTCAACAAGAAGACACAAGCCACTGCAGCGTCGCGACGCCCGGTCCGCATCGCCTCCTGTGCTGATCGTCCTGTTTGAGCCTTTCCGGTGTAGGCCGGAATCTCACTCGAACGGGGCTGTATCGCCGTTGGCACATTGCGGCCGGTGCTGAGCGCGAGTTGCTTTCAATCTTCCGGATGACAACGGATCTACCCAGCCGGAGTGAAGGAAGACGCGATGGCCCGCCCCCGCTTCCCGCCCGGCTACACACACTGCCCGCCGTCGCTGAGCGCTCGCCGCGGCCTTGCGGTCGACCGCTCGCACGGCCCTCTTCACGCGTCGCGCTCCGCTGCACGACTACGCTTGGACGGGGCCTGCACGAATCCACCCCTGTCGAGTTGCTCTCCACAGGGGAGGGATCCCTCTCCAGGCTCGCGGACCGGCGGTCCGTGCATGCGTCGAGCGGACGCCACCACTCCTACCATCGGGTCGGCCGCGTTACCGCGCCACCCACCTTACCTAGACTGACACCGCGTGCGCCGTGAGGAGCGTTGCACTGGCATATGGCCGAGCGACGCACGCAACCCTTCCACCTGACTTGTCCCGCGCAAGCGGGACCGTACAACAAAGGCTTCCTCGAGAATTCGGTGCCCAACTACACTGCACAGCCGACGCCGCCCGGAGAAGTACCGCCGTCCGGACCCTTGGCGCAGCCCGCCGCTCGTCCGACGCGGGGTGGTGCCCGCAGTCCGACCTGGCCGCCGGCGCGCCGTAGTGGAAGACGGTCGGGAAAATTCGCCGGCCTCCGCGCAGCAGTGTGGTGTCCCTCCCGCCCAGCCGACATGCGGTTAGCGGCGGACACCCCTACCGGACAAGCGCTGCACCGGTTGTGTAGCCGTCCGGTAGCCTTCCAGCCACGTCCCCCCTGAGCGACTTGATGTGTCGTCGAGTCGCTGCCCAGCCCGGCCTGAGTTCATCGGGCACTGCCGGGACCATCCAGCCTGCCGAGCCGTCCGCGATATGTCGCGACGGCCCTTGACCGGACTTACGACCTTCTATGCCCGGGCACCCGCCTCGCGCTCTCGCGCACGCCGGGAGCCCGGGCCATCCTGCCTACTGCCCGGGTCGAGTATCTCCCCGGGCCATCACACTGAAGGATGACCCGCCGCCCGCTTCCCTGCGGCCGTCCCCGCGGTGCAGCCTGCGCGCCCGACCGTCTGGTGGAGGCGTAGTATCGGACCGCGGCGCCCGCCGCGACTGCCATGGCGCGGCGAGTGAGCCGGCGTCCCCTTCAGTGCCTGGCACCTCCGGCGACGTACGCCGCCGTCGAGACGCCGACTACCGCGCCCAGGGGTGGCTAGAGCCGCTGCTCCGCTATCGCTGTCCCTTTCTCCCGGCTCGAGTGCCTCTCGCCGGAGAAGAGCTGTGATTGGTGTACACCCCCGTCAGTGCGCGGTAGACATACGACGGAGTGCTCGAGCTAGCTCGCACTCCGCTCCAACAAGACAATGACTACAGGACGCAGTGTCCGCTTCGAGGGGCTCGAGATGCCACCCGGTCACCTTGTACCGGGTCGGGTACTCGCCCCTCCAACTCCCCCGGGGGCCGTGTCCCCCGGAGTCCAGCCCCGGCAAAGAGGGCATCCCTCGCCGCCGGTATTCCTACCTGCTTCAACACAGAAGAGGAAGAAGACCCGAGATTGAGCCCTATACATATAAAAAGCGATGTGTGTATGTATATATAGTAATTTAAGATAGCAAAAAAATCCACAAAAAAAAAAACCTTCACCTAGTAGGTTAAAGTTTTATTTTATTTATTTTTTATGTTGGTGTTTTTGCGATGTGTTTATTTTTAACCGACTTCCAAAAAGGAGGAGGTTCTCAATTCAATAGTTTTTTGAAATTGAATTGATTCGATCTCGTAGAGAAACCCCGAGCATAGCCCTCTCCATAGCTCGTTGTGCGACTTTGAGCTTGTTAATGAGGCCCATAGTGAGAGACCACGTTTCAGCGCCGTAATGTCATCACAGGCAACACACACTGGTCAACAAACTATACACACTTAAATAGTATAATAGACAGGGTGACATTGGGTTATCAATAAATACAGGCGGTCTTACCGCGTCGACGCGTTTCTCCCAGTCAGCAGCGCGATCGCCTAACAACGCGGCCGCATGTCGACACAAGTCATCCAGACCTAGAACACAAGTTATTTCATAGTTTTACTTAATAATGTAGTGAACATTCCATGGTCTATTGGATTATAGCTCAGTAGCCGTCCGCCCCGGCTTCGCACGAGTGTAAGCTCGGCCTTCGGCCTCGCTACAAAATATAATATAGCCTATGTCACCCGGGGATAGTGTAGCTTCCCAACAGTGAAAGAATTTTTCAAATCGGTTCAGTAGTTTCGGAGCCTATTCATTACAAACATACAAAAATAGGTACAAATCTTTCCTCTTTATAATATTAGTGTAGATGAAATAGAAGTTCTAAATTAACTCATTGTTATTTAAATTGTTAGGTTTCTAAAACACTGTTTTAAACTATCACGGTTGTTCACTACAGTTATAAGATTATTTACGGGATATTTACCGTGACAAGGTTGTGGAAGGAGCTCCCGATATTTCGGCGCAGTTACATGCATCATGTTCACGGGAAGACATGTTGTTAGGTTTCTATACCCAAACGGTGTAAACGGGACCCTATTACTAAGCCTACGCTGTCTGTCTGTTCGTCCGTTCTACCTTTTAATGGCTGCATGTTTCGCCATAATAGATAGCCAGTTTTTTACAGAATATGTAATGCTATCCCTATTACTAAGGGGTGAAACTTGACGAGAAATATACCCATGTATTATTGCTCTAACTTATATATAATAATGATCGCAATATGTTCTTAATGACGGGTAAAGTTCATCCACGTGACATAGATCGGTGGAAATCGCCCACTGTGCGATTTACGCGTTCCTTTTTGCCTCACACCGGCAATTTGTGGAATGAGCTTCCTCCTGCGGCATTTCCGAGTAGCTTTAATATGGGGTCCTTCAAAAGTGCTGTTAATAGTCTTTAAGGGTCTGTGATGGCCGCTGGTGTTGCAGGTACCCATAGGCGACGGTGATCGCTTACCATCAGGCGGCTCATTTGTTGTTTGCCACCTATGGCAATTACAAAACAACATACCTCTGACGCCGTAGACCGCGGCGGGTGCGGTCGCCGCGAAAGCCGCTTCGAACGCCTCGCTCGACACTGCACCAGCTTCCGGTCCCAGGGACAGGAAGCCTGACGACACTGCAACGTAACAAAAGTTTCCTTTAGGCCCAATGAACAATGAAACGTGGTCTCTCACTATGAGCCTCATTAGCAAGCTCAAAGTCGCACAACGAGCTATGGAGAGGGCTATGCTCGGGGTTTCACTACGAGATCGAACCAGAAATTATGAGATTCGTAGACGAACTATATTTACCGACATAGCCCACCGGATTAGCAAGTTGAAGTGGCAATGGGCAGGGCACATAGCACGCAGAACAGATGGCCAATGGGGCCGAAAGTTTCTCGAATGGAGACCACGGACCGCTAAGCGCAGTGTAGGACGTCCACAGCCCACAAGATGGATATGGATAGCTGACCTAAAAGAGACCGCAGGAAAACGCTAGATGCAGGCCGCTTCCAACCGGTCTTTTTGAAAATCAATGGGGGAGGCCTATTGTCTAAACGTTGAAATTTGAATTGTCTGATAACACTTTTAAAAAAAGACAAAACTTTTTTGCTGCTGGCAACACTACTGCTGACCGCGCAGATAGATTATGCTTAAATTGTTGATACTTACTGCTTGTGGCGCTGCAAATTTTTGAAGGCGGTGGCATGTTTCGTGCTGGCTTGGGCAGCCCGTAGAGACCCGCAACGGGTCGCTTGGGGGCTTCGCATGCTTTTGTGACCAGTTTGAAGAGTTTTGGTGTCGTTGAAATATTGGTGAGTTTTAATGTGGTGGAGAGAGAGAAACGAGTTTTGGTGACGTTGTGGAACGATTGGTTAATTTCAATGTGGTCAAGAGAGTGGGTCAAGGTTTGGTGAAGATAAGGGAAGATTGGTGAATATATGGTGGAGAGAGACAAGTTTTGGTGAAGTCGGGGAGAGATAGGCGAGTTTTAATGTGGTGGAGAAAGAAAGTTTTGGTGAAGTTGGGGAGAGATTGGCAAGTTTTAATGTGGTGGAGAGAGACGAGTTTTGGTGAAGTTGGGGAGAGATTGGCGAGTTTTAATGTGTTGGAGAGAGACGAGTTTTGGTGAAGTTAGGGAGAGATTGGCAAGTTTTAATGTGGTGGAGAGAGACGAGTTTTGGTGAAGTTGGGGAGAGATTGGCGAGTTTTAATGTGTTGGAGAGAGACGAGTTTTGGTGAAGTTAGGGAGAGATTGGCAAGTTTTAATGTGGTGGAGAGAGACGAGTTTTGGTGAAGTTGGGGAGAGATTGGCGAGTTTTAATGTGGTGGAGAGAGACGAGTTTTGGTGAAGTTGGGGAGAGATTGGCGAGTTTTAATGTGGTGGAGAGAGACGAGTTTTGGTGAAATTGGGGAGAGATTGGCGAGTTTTAATGTGGTGGAGAGAGACGAGTTTTGGTGAAGTTGGGGAGAGATTATTGAGTTTAATGTGGTTGAGAGAGTGAGATGAGTATTGAGGAAGGTGGGGAAAGATGGGTGAATTTTAATGTGTTTGAAATAGATTAATGTGTTTTGGTGAGGTTGGGGAGAAGTTAATATTTGACGAGTTTTAGTGAAGTTGAGATGTTGATTTGGAGAATGATAGTTGGGTAGTAGAGATATTAGATTTGAATAAGGAATATTGGTAAAAATATGAATAAGGCCAATGTTCAGGTGAAATTTGAGTTGTAGTTTTACATATTTTCATGTTTTGGGGCATGGTCAAACATCACCAAATTTTAGCGTTTTGTGGTGATGGTCAAACGTCACCAGATTTTAGAGTTGAGTGGTGAATGGTCAAGCGTCACCATAGTTTAGTGTCGAGTTGGTGATGGGTTACGATGAACGTCCAGATCCGGTGATGGTACATGGTGGAAAGAAGAAAATATTACTTTGTTAGTTAAAGATAGCTAGAAAATCATATTTTTGAAGTGAAAACTTCTTTAGGCGCGTTCTGAGCTTTTTGAGTGAACACAAATCATGGAACTCGCGTCATCGTCACGCTGTACCACGTATTTAAAAACAGCGGCATCTCTTGTAGAATAGGTGAATTACAACTTAAGTTTTCACTTCTGACGTGCAGTTTATGACTGATGTGTTTATTTTTATCATTGCAGTCTAATGGTCCCAATGGTGCGACTCAGGCCTTCTCTCAGAGTGAGAGGATGGGCCCTAATTCACCATGCTGGCCCAGTGCATGATGGTGAATGTCATGTCTGAATTTTCGAGGTTCTTGGACATATCAGTTTCCTTACAATGTTTTCCATGGCCGTTTTAGAGCGTTGGTATAGAAACTGACGTAATGAATAACCAAATTTTTTTTTTGTATGTTACTGAGTGACGAGACGAGCGAAGTCGCGCCCCTGATGGCTCTTCACGCTTGCCCATAACAGCTCAACGCCACTCAGAATTTTGAACTTTAACAGTTCAAAACCCTGGATGGCATTGCACTGCGCTCGTCACCCCAAGATATAAGATGTCTAATCTCTGTGTGCCCTGTAATTTTTCTCTTCGAACAACATTTGACTTAAATGAAACTTATATAGTGAGTACATCTTTTTTTTAATGAACTAAGTATATAATTGTTCTTCTTCTCATTTATACTAGTGAGTCCATCTTTTTTTTAAAGAACTAAGTATATATAATTAATCATATACAAGATGTCGAATCTCTGTGTGCGCTGTAATTTCGCTTAGAAATTTCATCTAAATAGGTACAGTACCCTTAGTACAAGATTTGATAGTTTTCGAAAACTTTTTTCGTTTTCGTTTTGATGCATACATTGCTGGGCTGAAAGCTATTCGAAACTATTTTTCGTATTTGAGTGAAGCAACCTATACTGCCGTTTACTACACATTTTAGTTCATCCGCGTTTCCGCTAGAGGCGCTTTACTAAAATGTATGGGACAATACGGAAACGAAAAAAGTTTTCGAAAACTGTCAAATCTTGTACTAAGGGTACAGTAGTTTGGTTTTTCAATCAAAATAACTGAAAAATTGTTTATGTGGACGACATAAATTGTCATACAAGTAAACATATTAGCGTATTTTATTAATTTTTAGTCGGTTTTTTTAATTGATAATTATTAACTTGTTATGTTTATGTATCTTTAGTTCCTGTCATAAACATCGAGATACAATACCTATAGAGTACCAATATCTAAGTGAAAACAGTCATAAAACGTCCGAGCATCGTGTACAGCTCGCGCGATAAGTGTTTGGCTTTGACCTTCTGGTGGAGGGGATTACTGCGCATGGGTACTGTCACGCACCAATCAGAGCACCGCGTGCGCCTAACACGCACCAATCAGAGCACCGCGTGCGCCTACACACCCGCCCCGCACCCCGTTGATACCCAATTTCTGATTTCTGCGCAATAACGGTCAAAGCCAAACTCTTATCGCGCGAGCTGTACATACCTAAACATCAATTATATAGTTCACAATGCCACATTTACTGCAATTTAGACGTTATGCCGCTTGCATAGTGTTCAACGTCGCTTGTCCGCTATGGCATCGTAGCACTGGCATCGCGCGGCGTTGCAGTCGGATCGCGGTTTTTTTTTAAATTCTGTAATAGGCTTGCGTTTGTCCGCCAACTCGCCTGATGCTAAGCGCGATGCGGTCTACGATGGAGCACGCTTGCCCAGAAGAAACCGATTCACTCGAGATTTGAAGACACCCAGATTGTAACCATCGGGGAACACCCATTCCGGCTGCGCATTCCACAGAATAGCAGTTCGCACAATAAAAGTGGAATCAAAGCGCTTCGTACGGGATTTCGGAATATCAACCATGAAGCGGTGTCGATTTTTCGTTCCCGCTCTGCCGCGGTTGCCTTCCAACTAACAAAAAAGTCCGCGCAATTCGTAGCGTGCGCAGAGTTTTAATTCGGACACTTTTTTGGCACGATTGTGACTACCCGCACCACAAAACAGCCGCACTTTTCGCCGGACTCACCCGCAGTTTTCAGTCAGCTCGTGACCACGGCCATTGTAACATGGTCGAAACGTCGAGCGAAAGGTATCTATTTTTACCTATATTTAATAGTGCGCGATAAGTCCCGATAAATATAAAAAACATGTGTTCAAATCGCGAAAGTTTAAAAATTACTACGATTGTAACTCTATGGGTATTGTATATCGATGATCATAAATAAATAATTTTATTTATGAATAAAAAAAATAAAAAAAAATTATTTTATTTATGACGTACTATCAGGCAAGTTATTTTGGTAACTCTCGTAGTCGCGATGTGACGTCTATCCTTCTAAGCTGTGGTTAGCAACATCAACTGACCTGATGTTACCTGAGTTATAAAAAAAATGGACTCGCTAGTATTTAAGTTTAATTTAAGTCAAATGTTGTTAATATTACGTCTAAGAGAAAAATATTTTTAAATGAGCAAACAAAGGCATGGACGATTTTGTCCACAGAAAAGAGAAGTAAATAGAACGGAAATGAGAAGGAAACTCTGTCGCCAGATATTGTGACAGATATGTGATTGAACATTCTTATTTATGTCAACGCGTCGAACTCCGCGTCACAGTTGCTATGGGTGCAAGTGGCTATAATAAATTTCTTACACAAATGCCTTGACAGCCGTTCTAATTTAAACAAAAATTTTTTTTTTTGTGATTTTGTTCATAGTGTAAATGTATTATTATAAAAAAAAAAAACATCAACTGACCTGGTGTGGAAGCGCCGCTGCTGTCGCCGTCCCTTGTCCGTCCGGAGGTTGGTATAGTCATAGTTCGCTTGACGGTGCGAGGTATGAAGTCCGGCTCGTCTACGGCGCCTTGCGTTGCTGCAAACGAAATATATCTTTTAAATAATGAAAAATCACATGAACATTTGACCTAGGTGGGAATCGAACCTACGCCCCACAAGCACAGAAGGTAGGTTCACTACCAACTGAGTCACCGGGGCTGTCAAATATTACACCACGCAACATTTAAAATATTTATATAAGTATGATTATTTTTATTTACATCTATTTTAGACATTCATGCTTATAATTTTTAAGTTTATTCAGTTATTTAGTTTTTATTTAGTTTAATGATTTTTCCAAAAAAGATTATCTACAAAATGTAAATCCATTATTGGATGTTAGTATATCCATAAGTTTAATGTCATTAATTTTAAGACCTGTGGATTTTGTTAAATAAATAAAATAAAATATTTAGTAAAAAAAAAATGTGAATTGAGCTACTGTCAGCGGTGTTCCGAGAAGCTACAAATAGGGTTCTTCAATAAACGAGTACACAAAATAGAAGAAAAGAGAAGAAAAGAATAGAAGAGGAGTCTTAAAAGCTCGACAACGTATCTGTGATGCCAGTGCTAGGACACAGGGCACATTCTACTTAACCAATTGTTTTTTAATTGTTAATGAATTGCCTCAAAAATTCCCCTTTTGACACTTTCGGTATAAAGTGTCAAAAGTGAAAAACCAATTGCTTTTAAATTATTAATGAATTGCCTGAAAAATTAACCTATTGACACTTTTGGTATAAAGTGTCAAAAGAAAAAATAATTGAGGCAATTCATTAACAATTGAAAAACAATTGTAGTGGTTTTTGTAGTGGTAGGACTCTTGCAGGGGTTCGCCTGGGGAAGTACCACACCTTTGCCAGTTATTCAACCGCCAAGCAGTAGTGTGCAAACACTACTGTGTTCCGGATTGAAGGGCAATGTTTCCAGCGAAATTACAGGGCACACAGAGATTTGACATCTTATATCTTGGGGTGACGAGCGCAGTGCATTGCCATCCAGGGTTTTGAACTGTTGAAGTTCAAAATTCTGAGGCGTTAAGCTGTTATGGGCAAGCGTGAAGAGCCATCAGGCGAGCGACTTCGCTCGTCTCGTCACAGTATCAAAAATAAATAAATTGGTTTAGTAGAATCGGGGCCCTGGACTTCTGTCAGCGAGAGAG
The DNA here is from genome assembly GCA_949125355.1 of Agriopis leucophaearia. Lineage (NCBI taxonomy): Eukaryota > Metazoa > Arthropoda > Insecta > Lepidoptera > Geometridae > Agriopis > Agriopis leucophaearia. The sequence goes on from OX421289.1 coordinate 5,085,465, forward strand.
AGAGAGAGAGAGTTTGGGCCCTAATCCACCATGCTGGCCCAGTGCATGGTGGTGAATGTCATGCCTTTGTACATTTGAGGTTAGACAAACCGGTTTCCTCACGATGTTTAAAAAAACTCACCAGTTGGTAACATAAGCCCGGCCTCTCTGGCCTCGTCGAATTTCTGTTCGAGTAGTGCTAACTTCTGCGCCGGTAACAGCTCTTTCTTCTTTAAGTCAGATCTCAGTCTCTCACCTGAAAGCGACAATAATTAACATTACCACAGAATACATATAAGAAACAGAAGTCCCACTAGATGGACCGACGACATTGTGAGAGTTGCGGGCATCCAGTGGATGCAGATGGCAGGATGTTGTTCAGTGTGGAGGTTAAAGGGGGAGGCCTATGTTCAGCAGTGGACGTCTTCTGGCTGATGATGATGATAAACAGTTCTCCTATTGATTTAGCGTCGTTGGGTAAAAAAAAAGTTAATCAACCAATAACTTTAGTATGAGTAATAGACATCCGAGTCAAAATAACCACTGTCAAAGGAGGGTATTTATAACACAAGATCAGTTTGATGCCTCACCTCACCATGCTGATGCTTTTAGGCTGAGTTTAGACTAACGTTATAAATGTTTTTTTTTTTTTTTATGCTTGTATTAGTTTCATTTGTATTTAGGGTTACCATATATCAAATTTGACGACATTGTGAGAGTCGCGGGCATCCAGTGGATGCAGATGGCAGGATGTCGTTCAGTGTCGAGGTTCAAGGGCCTATGTTCAGCAGTGGACTTCTTATGGCTGATGATGATGACAAGTACAGAAGATTCACTCAGCAAAATCATTTAAATTAGATTTAAACAGACAGCCCTCTGTGCCGAGGCTGTCTACAGGAAAACGAGACCGTGGAGCATGTACTACTGCATCGCAAGGCCACAGAAGACATACGATTAAGGTCGAGACTCCTTGAAGAAACTTAACAAGTCTCCAATACCAAATCACCTGGAGAAATAGGGGTAGATCAGTTTAGGCAGCGATCCAAAGCCATATTCCTCGCACATCTCTGGTGGATACGCAGCCTTATACTTTGTATACACTCACCAACATGTCTGTAAACATCGACCAACAGTTGCATTGCCGCGTCCCGCACCGCGCTGCTCGGATCTCCTACTAAGGAAGCGAGGTTCGGCACTGCCGCTCGTAGCTGCAACTCTTGCGCACCGTGTCTGGAACCAGTCAGAAAACAATATGAATATCAACAAAATGCAGTTAGTGGCGCGAGCGAATTAATAAAACTAAGAAGCGAAAACTCCATCGCAACGCGCCTTTTAGAACATACATACCAATCGAAGAAAAAAAAAGTGAGCGAAATTTGAAATTTTGAATATCACAACGGGAACCTAAAACGTAACTCCTGTGTCTATATTTACTATAGTAAATGCCCCTTTTCTGGTGTAAGCAAAGCGAGCGAAAAAAAAATGCTCGGGAGCGAAACTAAAAATATTGCACAAAACATGACTTAAGCATCAAGTATTTGATATAGTAAATGCCTGTATGCTTTTTCTTGGTCTGAGCGAACCCAGTTACAATGAGTCTAAAAGCGAATTCGCTCAATTAATGCATTTTTCATGGACAAAGAACTTAATATGACATCTACACTAATATTATAAAGAGGAAAGATTTGTACCTATTTTTGTATGTTTGTATGTTTGTAATGAATAGGCTCCGAAACTACTGAACCGATTTGAAAAATTCTTTCACTGTTGGGAAGCTACACTATCCCCGGGTGACATAGGTTATATTATATTTTGTAGCGAGGCCGAAGGCCGAGCTTACACTCGTGCGAAGCCGGGGCGGACGGCTAGTTATTTATAAAGCCCCGACAGTTCGAAAAATGCGCACTATAAAAAAGCAATATAATGATAATCCTATGCATACTGCCCGGTCATTGTAAACAATGCTTCATTAATCACTTTTTCCTTCACATACACACCACTAACTTTGATGTGAGCGATGCGAGCGAAATAATTTCTAAAGCTTATCTAAATACTCACGTGTCTAATAAAGATTGTATACACCGGAGAGCTTCTTCTCTTGTGTGCGGCGCCTTGTGCGACAGGGCCGGCGTCAGGCGGGCGAGGAGGGCGCGCGGGGGCGCAGCGCGAAACTCGCCCAAAGCAGCAAGGCAAATGCGTGCTGAGTGGCGGACCGCCTCTTTCGTGTCCGCTAGTCTGGAACAATGCAATGACATTTTATTAAGATGAAATAAAAAATGCAATCGTTTCATCTTAGATATCCGGACTTTCGGGCATAAAACTAAGTAATTATCAATAAAAAAAATTACTTCATAAAAATGTCAGAACTGGACCAAATTGAAATGGGAAAACACGGGAAGCACCAACTTTCGAAAAAAGAATCATCAAAATCGGTTCACCCAGTCGAAAGTTCTCAGGTAACAAACATAAAAAAAAACGAGTTGAGAACCTCCTCCTTTTTGGAAGTCGGTTAAAATGAAGCCGTAATTGTCAAAACGAATATTAAACAAGTAAACCATAACATTACACTTATTTATTTTAATTTAGTAATTTAACGAAACGAAAAACGCGTATAAGTCCGCGTTTGACCACCAACTCGCCTGTTGGTAAGCGACGATGTGGTCGAAGATAAAGCACGCAGACTTAGAAGATACCTATTCACTCTCGCCTTGAAAAGGCCCAGATTATATCTCTCAGGAAACAAGGAAGCCGGCAGGTTGTTCCGATCCTTGGCCGTACGGATTAGAAACGTAGAATCGAAACGTTTGGTACGTATCCAAGGAAAGTCCACAATTCATATATTCATGTTCATATGTTTTTTCCAAAATTTGGACTTTTAATCGACGAAATTACTTTTAAATCGTGCAACGAAATGGCATCGATTGATCGTAAGTTCGTTTAGCAAATAAGACACCGCCATAGGCCCATTTATAAAGGTGACATCATGATATAAACACAAATCAAGGTAATAAAGTTTAATAGCAGTCTCGCTTCAGTTAGGAACTGAACTACTAAGCTGAACCACTGAACCGTATACCGAAGATCACACATCACATCATCAGCCAATTAACGTCCACTATTGGACAAGGCCTCCCTCATAGAGAGGGGGGTGTTGTCATAATCCCCACGCTTGGCAGGTGGCTTGGGGATCTCAGTACGTTCACCGTGTACTATAAGGACGCTGCTGCCCATCCTCCGGTGGTTCTGGTCGCAGTTTTAGGACATACCCGGGTCCCATAGACTTATAAATATATCGTTAAAAATGCGAATAATCAGGGACAAACAAACCATATGCAAACAAAACAAAGGTTGTTTTTAGGGTTCCGTAGCCCGACAAGGAACCGTAAATGCGTTCTGTTCATTCGTCTGTCTGTCTGATTGTCTGAATTACACCCGTGCGAAGCCGGGGCGGGCGGCTAGTCGTTTATCAAGTCGCTTCCAACATGAACCCGGTGAACCTGATTCACTGCTCGTATTTCTTTATTTTAAAGGTGTAGAAAAAGGAAGTGGGTCAGACGAATCAAGGTCAGATTTGGTGCGATGTGGCTAACAGTATGGCTGATTGTTTTGCCACGGAATATATCCAAGTTCCTAAGAACAATGCTTGATAATGTTATACTTAGAACCTTTTAACTTCTACAATTATTAAGATAAGTGCATGAAACTTTGCAAAATGACAGTTGTAATATAGATCTCAATTTTAAAAGTATAATTTTTTTTATAATATCACTATTATACATTTTCTATACTTAAAAAAAAAGCAGCTTTTTTTTTTTTTTTTTAGGGGTGGCTCTCGTACATGTGAATTGGAGATGAAATTATTTTTCTTCTCAAAGGTGATTGATCTATTTGTAAAATTATCTTAACAAAGAGTGTTTATCAATCAGTTTTCTCTAGTTAAAACATAAAAAGTACATGCTATGTCGGGATGACACATCTCTGAAATTTGGCAAGTCCACAGACCTCCGTTTGTTCGAATTTTTCTATAACTATAAATTTCTGATCTATGACTACAAATTATATAGCTTTGCTTACGGAACCCTACCATATGCGTGTCTCGACACGCTCTTCGTCAGGTATTAATGCTTAATATCGGCTCTGCGTGATCTTTTTCTGTCTTGCCCATTCTTCTATCAGACTGCCAGACCAGCAGGGCTAGCATGCGCACCAAGAAAAATTTTGTCGACTCTTTTTATCGTGCCAAAGCGATACAGACGTATATGAAACCGTAGGCACCTTGTCGCGCGCTCGCTCGACAGGGTGACGACAAGATTTCGTCGCGGTGCGCATGCTGGGCACGAATGAGACACCGCTTTATGAACCGACATCATCTGGACCAATGAAATGGGATCAAATGGGAAGCATCAGCTTTCAAATAAAAAAAGGAATAATCATAATCGGTTCACCCAGTCAAAAGTTCTGAGGTAACAAACATTACAGACCCGTTAGCTTAGTTTGTAGTGAACCTGCCTTCTGCGCTTGGGGGCGTGGGTTCGATTCCCACCTAGGACAAACATTTGTGTTTGTTCTATGTCTGGGTGTTAATATATATTTTAGTATGTATTTAAAAATATATATGTACGTATATCAGTTTCAGCCATATTACAAGCTCTGCTTAGTTTGGGGTCAGATGACCATGTGTGCAATAATGTCCCAGATATTATAATAATTTAAAAAAACAAAAACATTCGAATTGATAACCTCCTACTTTTTGGATATCGGTTAAAAATTAAAAAAAAAGTCTAGGAGTGGTCTTCCTATGGCTGAAATGATGATGTAGTGACCTGTCAATGATGTGCGGCAGTACGTTGGGCACGAAGTGAGAGAACTCTGGGCCCATGCGCTCCGCCAGCGCCGCCACCACCTCCAGCCCGTTCTGGGCAACCTGGAACACAACAATACAAATTACTATCAACAACTAGTAGGCGCTGTCAGAGCAAATGAATGCTTGTATCTAATTTTATGTATATGTGTGTTGTGATGTCATGTGTTTGTCCTGTAGCGGGTTAAAGACGTCAAGATCTTCAAGAACAAGACTACAGATCACCTACGCAATTGAGAACCCACCGCCCATAAACCGGACAATCTCCAGAATACATGTCTACCTAACACTACACAAGACATTGGCAAGTTTGGGCAATACCACAGAAGCCAAGAAGAAAGTTTTTGTTTATTTAGTAAAGGCCTTAAACAGAAATTATAATAATAATTATATACATAATTTCGTGAAATTCTCGGGTCTAGCCCGGACATTTGGTAGGCATTGGTGGGGCCGAAACCAACACCAAGAGGCCCTGTTGAATATAAAATACAATGACTATGGAATATGACATGTATAAAAAGGAATATGAAGTATTGTACAGTATAGGATTTAAAAAAAGCTGGGCTATTGAGGTGAACAACTTGTGTATCGAATAAGAGATCTATTGGATGAGAAATGACTCCTGCCTTATCCTGTCTCATCTCAAAATTAGTTAGGCAGGTGATGACTTGCGACCCACTAAATGGGCCCCCCATAATGGCTGCCGTATCTTGGCACCGGAAGGGCAACATTGGCGTGGGTGGCTTAGGGTGTAGAGGTGTGCTGCACTTTCACTAAGAGCTACTCGCGGCGTTATGCCCTTTAACAAGTCCACCCTGGAGCTTAGGTTCTTAGCTCTTGCGGTTTCCACCCCTGGACGGCCGGTTAAGGCAAGCCAGGGGTCGGGGTCTCATTTAGCCCCATGGAATCGCGGTACGCGGTGTCGCCACTCACCATTATATATTTATAAATGTTATATCTAAAAAGTTGTGTTCCCAAACAATACTAAAATGTTTTAATGAGAGTAGATATCTGCCTACAAACTGCTACGCAGAGTTATGTATACATACCATGTAAGTTATTTACTGAGATAAAAAAATAATAATATTGAATTGAGTTTAACTTACTCATTAAAATGTTTCTTAGAACACGGATAGCGCACGGGAAAACACTTCGATACTGACTGATAGTAATCCGAGATGGTCATACACCGTGACAGACCTATTCTTAGCAACATATTATTAACCGACATCAAATAAGGAGGATTTTATGTTCGCGTTTATTTTTTATTTTTATTTATTTAAAACACATAGTACGTTACATTTTGAGTTAGTAAGTTGTCTTAAAACCTATGTTAGATTTATCCAGACAACTGGTTCTCGGTACAGTTTTTTTATTTTTTATTATTCATTTACCTTCATTTATTCATTTATTGTTGGTCCCAGTGAAAGTGCAGCACACCTCTCTACACCCTAAGCCACCCACGCCAATGCTGCCAATCGGTGACAATATGCGGCAGCCTTTATGGGGGGCCCATTCAGTGGGTGGCAAGTCATCACCTGCCTAAATATATTTTGAGATGAGACAGGATAAGGCTGATGCCGTTTCTCATCCTATAAATATGCTCTCCTTTCCACAAGTTGTTCACCTCAATAGCCCAGACTTTAAATCTTATACTGTACAATAGTTTCATATTCCATTTTATACACATTCCATAATTGTATTTTTGTATTCAACAGGGCTCTTGGTGTTGGCTTCGGCCCCACCAATGCCTATCAAATGTCCGGACTAAACCCGAGAAAGTTGCAAAATAAAGGGAAATAGTAATAATATTAAAGTTCTGAGATATAATCTGTGAATGCGCGGGCGCATCTAGAAAAGATTAAAAATAACAGAATACGGTCGCGCGCAATGAAGCGGACCGCACAGACGTAATTAGAGTGTGCATGATACATCGATGATTGTCTCACAGGCCGGATATCCTTGCGGTACGCGGTTAGTGGCCGGCCCTAGTGGCAGTTTTAGGCCTCTCGCAGGGCTCTGCCATTGGCCTAAAGACCGTTGTGGTAAGAGCTTAAACCATAACGCTGATTGAAGTTCAGGCGCAGCGTTAACGGCCGTTGAAAGTCAACAGTCTGGCTTCTTCGTGACAGATTACTCTCAATGACTGCCGCGGTGGCTCAGTTGGTAGGTAACCTACCTTCTGCGCTTGAGGGCGTGGGTACGATTCTAACCTAGGACAAACGTTCATGTGATGAACATTTGTTTTTGTCCTATTTCTGGGTGTTAATATGTATTTAAAAATATATATGTACGTATATCAGTCTCCGGCAGCCATATTACAAGCTATGCTTAGTTTGGGGTCAGAAGAGCGTGTGTGCAAAAATGTCCCAAATATTTATAAACGAAAAAAAAACACCTTATTGGTGGCTCGAAGCGGTCAGAGCGGTCATCATCGTTTCCAGTAACTGCACAGCTAAGTTCTGCGTGGTCTCTGGTTCTTTATTGACGAGCCGCTCGCATGAGTTACTCTCAATATAGACTCACCTTAAAATTCCCTCTATTAAGCCAAGCGATCAGCGCATCCTATAGTTGGGCGACCAAGACCTGACTGATCTTTGGCAGACCTGACTGATCTTTGGCTCTTTGACTTTAACTCACCTTAAAGTTCCCTCCATTGAGCCAAGCGATCATCGCATCCAGGAGATGCGCGGCCAAGTCGTGCGTGATCTCTGGCTCCTTATTGACTAGCGCGACGAGTTGGTCGCCGATTTGCTGGCGCAAGCGCAGGTCGGGTCGGACCAGGAGGGGCAGCGCCGCCTCCAGCGAGGCAGGCTGCGGGTAGTGTGACATCTGGAGGGGCAAATGTGGAGTTTTATTGGGTACTAGCTGCGCCTCGCGGTTTTACCCGCATGGTGATGAACAATTGTAATGATGGTGATGATGATGATGAAAAGTATATGTGTTAATCCAGGATATGAGCTATGAATATTCCTAAACTTAAATTTCATCTAAATCTGTCGAGCCGTTTGTGTAAAGGAGTAACAAACATTACACACTCACGCACACAAACTTTCGCATTCATAATATTAGTGTTATTAGGGTGTGAACCAAATGCTTATAATCTCTTTCCGCGTAACCAATATATTTAATGTACATCACTATAATTTTACTGTACAGTACAGGACCAGAAGATGTCCAGCAGACCCAGCAGTGGATAAATAGGGACAACCATGACGAAGAATCACCATAAATATGTTATAGGGATTATTCCCATCTGTGCCCCTGATTTGTCCTCTTGGACAAGAAAAGAAGTTCAATTTGTCCTCCTGTCATCAGCGATGGGACAGATCGACCAAAGTAAAAAAAAACAGTTTTTTAAGTATTTCCGGTTTGTCCTCCCTGCTGTTTTCTTAGGGATACAGAAAGGAATAAAACGTTTGTACTGACTCACCTTGTATCGGCAGTAACTCTCAGCTCAGATCAGAGTCCCGCTCGCAGACCGGACAGCCACTGGACCGAGTGTATACCATCTCACGTGTTCACTTCTGAATCACTACCACTGTACACCCACTATAGCTAATGTCACATAGCTTTCTATTAGCACTGATGAGCTGGAATGAGAAATAAGCAATGTTTTAGGGACAGTGTTCCGAGCAGTATTTGGTACTGAACAATCCAGCCCCACCCAATGAGATACCCGCATCATTATCAGTCAGAAGACTTCCACTGCTGAACATAGGCCTTCCCTTTAACCTCCACACTGAATGACATCCTGCCATCTGCATCCACTGGATGCCCGCGACTCACACAATATCGTCGGTCCACCTAATGGGAGGCCTACCTACGCTGCGTCTTCCGGTTCGTGGTCTCCACTCAAGAACCTTCCTTCCCCATCGGTCATCAGTACTTCGAGAGCGATGTGGCCTGCCAATTGCAACTTCAACTTGCAAATATTAATATTTATGTCAGTGACTCTGGTTCTTTGGCGAATACGAGTATCTACCTTCCGGATTTTATCAAAGAAACTCCGAGCATAGCTCTCTCCATTGCTCGTTGTGTGCCCCTGAGTTTTTCTAAAAGGCCAACAGTTAAGGACCACGTCTCAGTACATATGTCATCACTTGCAACACATTGGTTAAAGACCCTTGTCTTTAGGCACTGTGGTATCTTGGACGAGAAGATGTCACGCAATTTCCTAAACGCATGAGACACCCATGGATTGACAATTCTATGTATTAGTTAGTCATGATACATTTAAATATGAACAATAAAATGTACTAAAGGTAATTTCCCTTCTGTGTCTGATCAGAGGTTATGGCAAGTTGCAAGTCATGCCAGAAGTAATAACTATACCACAAAATAGCCCCAAAAACAGAGGATCAATAAATCTCTAAACTAAACGGGCTGCCTGTTAGCTAATAAGATAGAGAGGGCTTATATCAAATAAGCAGATTAGTGGGCAGACTACAGAGAGTTCCTAATGGGGCTGGGGGGGGGGTTAGATGATTATTTAAGGGTATATATATATATAGCAATGTTAACAGTGAAATTACTGTAAATAAACTCCAACATTCATAAACATATGAGCGATGTTGGCCAAGTGGTAGTATTTGCGCTTTACAATCTGCACCTAGTTCGATCCTCGGCCTTGCACCATTGACTTATTTATTCAATAAAAAACATTAATTCAAAATAACCATCACACTAAAATGTTTGTCTTATATTGAAATATCCGGCTTTAGGTTGGGACTTTTCAAAATTTGATATCATCATCATCAGCCAGAAGACGTCCACTGCTGAACATAGGCCTTCCCCTTTAACCTCCACACTGAACGACATCCACTGGATGCCTGCGACTCTCACAATGTAGTCAAATTTGATATATGGTAACCCTAAATACAAATGAAACAAATACAAGCATGATAAAAAAAAATAGCATTTATAACGTTAGTCTAAACTCAGCCTAAAAGCATCAGCATGGTGAGGTGAGGCATCAAACTGATCTTGTGTTATAAATACCCTCCTTTGACAGTGGTTATTTTGACTCGGATGTCTATTACTCATACTAAAGTTATTGGTTGATTAACTTTTTTTTTACCCAACGACGCTAAATCAATAGGAGGGTCTGTTTATCATCATCATCAGCCAGAAGACGTCCACTGCTGAACATAGGCCTCCCCCTTTAACCTCCACACTGAACAACATCCTGCCATCTGCATCCACTGGATGCCCGCAACTCTCACAATGTCGTTGGTCCATCTAGTGGGAGGCCTACCTACGCTGCGTCTTCCAACTCGTGGTCTCCACTCAAGAACCTTTCTTCCCCATCGGTCATCAGTTCTTCGAGGAGGGTCTATTAGAGGATGTGTATGTAAAGATTTTTTAACCAACTTCAAAAAATATCATACTTAGAAGTTTAAGTTGGAATAATTAAAATAGAGTTAATTAAGTAGTCCTAAACGATAATAAATTTCAGGTAGAGTGCCCAAAATGCTGGCCGCGTTGCCTCGCTGGATGGCGAGGCTAACTTTCTGACCCAAATATAGGCCAGCAGTAGTTTTTTTTTCCATATAGTTGGAATTAAATTACTTATTATCCTGCCTATTTTTCTATTGAACTGCCAGAGCGGGGACGAATAATCGACACCGCTTTATGGTAGATATTCTGAAAACCCGTACGAAGTGTTAGATTCCACTTTTATTATGCGAACTGCTAGCCTGCGGTATGCCCAGCCTGGATGGGTGTTCCCCTATAGTTACAATCTGGGTGTCTTCAAATCGCGAGTGAATCGGTTTCTTCTTGGCAAGCGTGCTCCATCGTAGACCGCATCTACATAACATCAGGCGAGTTGGTCAAACGCAAGCTTTAAAAAAATTATAAGTGGATGACATTAAAATCTGACTTCAAAAACATATGAAAAAACTTAATAAGTGCTTATAAATTTGAGAGTTGCCCTCGATTTCCCTGGGATCCCATCATCAGATCCTGACTTGGTGACAGTGGGACCATATGGGAAGTATACCCTACTGAACAAAATAATATTTTTTGAAAATAAGTCAACAGTTGGTGGAGAAATCGGTGAACATATGTATAAAAAAATATCATAGAATCGACCTCCTTTTTAAAGTCGGTAAAAGAAACAATCGTCAAGACAGATCTTATTATTAAAAAATCAAATAAGAATAATTCCTTCTGTTCCCGTCGATCCTGTTACGTAAATTCTTTCTATCCAATGGTTGCCTGGAAGAGATCGCTTTTAGCGATAAGGCCGCCACTTGTGGCACTAGCTCGCAACTGTTTCCTATCTGTTTGTAATTTTAAATTCTGGTGTAAATCTAACTATCCTTCTGCATAAACAAAATCTTAGATTCAAAACCACCTACTGAGTCATCAACACTCAATTAATTTCAATGTTAGGCAATAAAAAATTTAAAACTCACTTCCTCACTTCCTCAACCCATAAAAGAAAACTACATGTAGCTGACATTGACGCCAATAAGGCGAGATAACCCTCGCGAGGTCGCCATGACGTCATGACTGATAGTATGTCTGTATATTTGAGTTTGTATGTGAAAGTGCATTGTTTGTAAATAGTGTTTTTTTATAGCGAATTTGCTTGTGAAGATTATTTTATGACTTTAACAGGGACATCCATATCGGTAACTCTTGTGAAAGTAAACATCGATAAGCATGTTGACCGATTATTTTTTATTACCTATTTATGGTGTGAACCCTCAGACAATATCACACTTGATGGTGCCCTACAACCTGCACATTACACGACCTGAATGAAGCCACGGAGAGTGCCATTGCCACGGAGAGTGGGGGGGCCGATTTTTGGTCCAAAAACTTAATTTAAAAACAAACAAAAAGGTGGACAAACGCAGACTTATTGGCGTTTAAATTAACCGGCCAAGTGCGAGTCGGACTCTGTACCATTATCTATAAAAACTACAGAAAAAAACAGGTTTGTTGTATGGGAGCCCTCTTAAATATTTATTTTATTGTTTTTTAGTATATATATGTTGTTATAGTGGCAACAGAAATACATCATCTGTGAAAATTTCAACTATCACAGTTCATGAGATACAGCCTCGTGACAGACGGATAGCAGTCTTAGTAATAGGGTCCCGTTTTACCAACTGGGTACGGAACCCTAAAAACGAAAGATCGACTCGAAAGAAGAAGATTACCACATAAAAAAGCTGTGATCATAAATAGAGCAACAAAAATTAGATAAAACTTTCAAACTTTCAACTTCAAAAATAAGTTACAAGTAATTTTATTTTCATGTCAGACAGAGAGCACACTATAACAAGTTATGAGGTCAAGCCGTGCGCGCGCCATACAAATGCTATAATACTAACACATGCTTTACAGGGAAGGGACAGAGTATATACCCTCTCGATCCCCACAGAAAACTTTAAACACTATCTCAGAAATTTATCAGCCAGTATAAATTATTTTTTCAGTAAGTATGTGTAATGTACTTAATCATATCCTTGGCTAAGCCTGTTATCTATATAAATAAAAATCAATGTGTGCCTGTTCTTTATGGACTCCAAATACAGACAGACAGACGCGGAAAGCAGCTTTTGTATACTACATAGAGATGACTTAAGATGCATAGCGTTTGAGATCCCACGGCAGCATATGAACTTTAATGAAAGTGTGTGAAAAATTATGTAGGCCAACTATTATACTCCAGTATGTACATACTTTTTACTTTTTAACCGACTTCAAAAAAGGCGGAGGTTCTATGTTCCACTGTATATATTTTTTATGTATGTTCACCGATTTCTCCGCCAACTGTTGAACGAATAAAAAAAATATTTTTTTTGGTAGGGTACTTCACATATCACAGATGTTATACATACATGAACCCCTATTTCTCCTGGTCACGCTATAACTTGAGCACAGCATTACCTATTTCATTCATCTTTTTTTTAATGTTTTCGAATACTTCGTAGAAGGTACAAAAAACGGCTGGACCGATTTGGATGACATTTTGTGTTCCTTGAGCGGGTCATAGTAGGGCAGGGCCGAAGGCAGAGCTTACACCCGTGCGAAGCCGGGGCGGGTCGCTAGTGTTCAATAAATAACAAGAAAAGCCTAACTTTTACTTAACACAAACTTTAATTTTCTGACCAGTCATGATGCCCCCCCCACCCAAAAGTTACTACTTAAAGGGTAATACAGTGTAAACTCTTTATAACGAAACTCAAGGGACTGAGCATTTTTTGTCATTATAGAGAGTTATCGTTATATGGAGTGAACAAAAAAACAACCAAATCGCATGTATCAAACAAACTTTTTCGTTGACACTAATCGCTTTCCGTTTACTGGCCATGTTAACAGTTTCAAAGTAGGTTTACGACTGATAATACGATAGGTACTCAGTATGCTTGGTCGAAGACCATCACTTCCGAGAAAACAATGCGTCATACTGCACCTGTTCAAGGCTATTAAGGATAACAAAAGCTAGACCGACCTCGGATGTTTCGGAGCTTCAAAGTCTTTTGTTACCTGATAACATAACACAAACAATAATACCGATAGTAAATATTTACTGTCTAAAAATATGATCACATTTCTTCGTAATAGAGAATGGCGTATCGCTATAAAGAGTGTTTCAGTATGTGGGTTTTAACGCAAACCAACCAAGTTGGGCTCACTTCAACGTTACAGGGAGTTTATTGTTATAAAGGATAACGTTATAAAGAGTTTACACTGTATTTTATTTTACTATTTATTAAATAATTTGGCTTATGATTGACAACTCGCCTTATTAAGTGATGGTGCAGTCTACGGCCGAGCACGCTCGCCTAGTAAAGAAACCGATTCACTTGTGATTTGAACACACCCAGATTGTGACTATCAGATTGTAAATACACATATTGCACATGTGAGGCAAAAAGATTGCATAAGGCGCAGTGTGTGATGACTGTGATGTCCTCCAATCAGGCCCCTCTTTCCTACTGGGCACTTGCCCAGGGCCCCGCGATCAATAGGGGCTCCCTAGTTCCTGTTGGTCACCAAACGATTACCGATATTTATTACCGAAAAACATTTATTACGAAAAAATCAAAGGATAATGACTGACTACAATACCTACTTGCTTGCTTATTAGCTTTTGCATGCGCGCTTCTCTACTCTCCCAATTACTACTTGGGGCCCCATTATCCTAATGTGCCCAGGGCCTCCAATAGGTTAAAGACGGCCCTGCCTCCAATAACATTAGGTAAATATTTACAACTTGGATAGTGTTTATTGCATAAATATGGGATTACATAGTTATGGGATCCTTGTTTAAAATCATTTCACATCTTCATAGAGTAATGTATCAGTCTCATAAATGCCTTTTGTACAAGTAAATTTTTATTCATGACTATAAAAGTAATATTAGTCATAAAGAGAAAGTCTAGAGAAAATAAGGTAACTATACAAATGAATAATAGACATTTTACGACCAAGTTAAATGTCAAATAAACTCCTAGACTAGCAACTATGACTAAAGCTGTTAACAGTTGTACAATATTGTTTTATAGCCTATATTTAATAATGAATCACCAAAAACTATGTGAAGAAAATGAATGAATTATGCAGGTTTGTTTGTAAGCTGACTTTTCCTTCATGTTCTCACTATGTATGTCTTCATGATGTCATCGCCAGTTAGTTCAATTGAAACTACTTTATAAAATTGAGCCTTGTGAGCCTAGCATTCTGCTCAACCTTCATTTCATTTGCAAATTTTCACTTAGCATTGGAACTCCAATTCCGAAGTATTTTGAGCGCTGGACTTGCTTTCATGAGACAATCAGGTAGCTTACTCTCTTTATGTGGGTTATACATGCAAAAAATAGTAGTTTTTGTCGAGGTTTGCAAATGAGAATCTTCTATTACTTCTTGCAATAGATCTGTCATTGAGTACGATAGCAGCCGTTATGAAAGTTTTATTTATACTCAAATAGGTCAAGAATTTATTCGTGTAATGCGGAGATGCTTGATGACAAATAAAACAAAGAACAAGTAGAGTATTTCGAAGTAAATATAAACGGGAGGAGACATTACCATGTAAAGAAAACGACCTTTAGCAACACCAACTTCCTTGCACAAATTATTCACAAACTCTCACTTTTATCCGATGCTAAGATATTCACTGCCCGAAATAGAATTTTAAGATCACTTTTGAAGATTTCACTAGTTATTTTCTAGAGAATAAAAGTCTCACCGTTTTAAAATCACTTGAAAAATTCAGCGATTACGCGCATGTCCGACAAAAATTTACATCACGTGACCTGTCATGGCGTCGCGGTAACTTTTTAAAATGTAACTGGCACAGATAAAAATAATAATAAAAACGCTATTCCATACGTCATCGGACTTTTGGCGCCAACATAAAAAAATCATGTTGCATCACAGATCTGCATTATTTTCCTAAAGAATGATGGCCAAAAAGTTTATTCGAGTGTATATGTATTAATAGAAAATTATCAATTATCCAGTATTGATTGACGTTCTTGAGCATGGAAATGGTTTAATGAAATGAAGTGATACGTCTAACTTCATCAAATGTTATATTTTTATTTGTAAAACATCGCAACATTAACGGGTTAACAGCATAATTATCATTAGCTGATTAAAACAGTGCTTCATCACTAATCTTCGGTCCAAGCATTTTATTGCTCTGGCAGCTGCAATAAAATTGAAAAAAGCTGAATCAAAACCATGAATTTTAAACACTATCGCTAGGTTTTTGAACATAGGACTGTAGAAGGTATCCGATTTACTTCAGTAAACTATTAAAAGAAAGTGTTTATAGTCAGCTTTTTTACAATGTTTTTGCAGTTGTTACATCAAATAAATGCTGGGACCATGTTTAACCAGGGCATTTGACTGTGACTTTAAATAAAACTTGTGTTTGAGTTTGCTTCATTTAATATACCTTTGTAGATATTCCTGAAATAAATAAGTTTCTATATACCTACATAAAACGAAAAATAAAACTTAAAACCAAGGACGTTATAAAACCGAATGCCATTAGGTTTTATAAAGTCCTTGCTTAAAACAGCTGCAAATATTTTATATCTGACACTGGCTAAATAGTTATGATGTCTGGAGCCAGAGCCTAAAAGAAAAATAACTTTACAATCTTGTTCCGAATCACACTGATAACGCAACGTTGCCATACAAAAGCGTTCCGATTCTCTAAAATATTATTGAACCTCGTTGTTGAAGTCGGTTAAAAAGAAAATTCGGTATGTAAAGTTTTTTTTTGGTATTTTTTTTATATTTTTATTTCGTAGATTAGGTCATTATAAGAAACTAATTTCAATATTTTTGTTTTATATTCAGTAGTTATTTTATAATATTTTTTTGAAAATTTGAAACCTATGACGTCACTTTTTTGCACAAATATGTAGTTGCGTTGAGGAGCCAAGAAAAGCACGCGAGTAAAAAAAAAGAAACAAGAATTTACTTTGACACTTGACAGTGACACCTACTAATTCGTAAGTCTCTATTCAATCAAAACAAAAGTCCGCTCGTGTTGTTAGATAAAGTTTTACTTTAATAGTTGTTTTCAGTATTTTCATTCTCTAGTTTTGTTCGATTTAAAGATTCTTTAGATTTTGTTGTATAAAAGTTTTTTTTTTAATCATACGCTGCACAGTGAATCAGTCAAACACAACCAGCTTAAAATGTTTTGTACCGACTTGTAAAAATACCACATGCAACAGCCACAATAAACTATTTGTTCGCGTAAAAGAAACCGTAAAAAGGAAGTGGTGTGTGGAAGTAAATGTAGAATACAAACCCGACCAGAACTTGTTATGCTGTGAAGATCATCGTGTGACGAACAGTGTGTCAAATGTATTATATTTTTTTATTCATAAAAAGCACAGATAATAAAATGCAAAAACGTGACGTCATTTAGAGGTCAATGAAAGTCGAATGATTTCATAGTTTTTTGTTAAAATAAATGGCATCTTATCATTTTAAAAGGTCAGAGTAGAAAAATAAGGGTTTGTAACATAAAATCTCGAAATGGTTTCGGAATTGGCATAGGTTAATTTTTTTTAGCATACCGAATTGGGCGGGCACGAACCCGTGCTCCACCTAGGTTTTCCACCTGGGTGAATCTGAATCATGGACCATTAGTACAATCATGATAATTACAATTATAAAATATATCACTTGATACAGACACTTCACGTTAACTTTGACTGCGACTGTGTCTTAGTTGACGACATTTCCTCAAACCTATTAATATTATGTAATTGTATAAATCTGTATTTAGTGCATTTGCCACACAGTCGCACAAAAAGTGCGACGCCAAAATTTTCACAGGAGGAAAGAAAAAAACTTATTTGAATAGTTTTGGCACCAACGTAAAAAAACATGTCGCCTAGCAGTGTATTAGTTTCCTAAACTTGTTTTACACAAATAAACAATAATCTACCATTATTACACAATAATGGTAGATTATTGTTTATTTGTGTTCGTGAACGTGCTCGAGTGTAGAAAAATGATATAATGATCTGAATATTTTCATGATGTTTCCATAACTTCACAGAAGCCTCTAGTAAAATCTCCACCACTTTACATGACAGGGCATGACTTAGACTTGACCGTGACTTACTTTGCTTGACTCACAGATCTACTACCTATATCTGTGTATAAACAGTAATCTACAAAGAAACAAAAGAATTTCGGTAGGTTTACCTCAGAAAAAATAAATAAATGGAAGCGTTATATACCTACAGTTTCCCCTTTGGCACTTACACCCCCTCGGTCGTCCATTCGTATGGGTAAATTTTGAACAATCGTTTGCAGTTGTGTGCGCTCAATATTGAAGAGTGCGTTTGCCGAACTCATTTTCTCTAAAAGCCGTAACAGAAAATTTTCTCTTTCCCTCTTGAGAATATATAAGGTCGGGGAAAAAGTATCTTTGTATTTTATAAACAAATTCAAGACATATTTTTTTCAAGTTTAATTACATTTAATTATAATATATATGTGCCATTTTGTTCGATAACTTGTTGCCATCTTGTAGGTAGTGACATGATCCCGTTGCTATAGAAATTTTGGGACTTCTAATCAAAAAAATGCAACAAGTAGTTTTGACAGCCCTCTCTTGATGTTAATCTAACACTAGCTAAAGAATTCTGAAGAGATAGAAACAGGTGGAAATCTGATGGTGCAAGGTCAGGGCTATATGGTGGATGCATTAACACTTCCCAACCAAGCTCTCAAAATTTTTGCTGAGTGGCCAAAGATGTGTGCGGTCTGGCGTTATCATGGTGAAAGACCACACTCTTTCTGTTGATCAATTCCGGCCGTTTTTTCTTAATTTCTTGTTTGAGTCTCATATCCTGTTGGTAGTAGAGATCCGAATCGATGGTTTTGCCCGGCGGTAAAAGCTCATAATGAACGATGCCCTGCCAATCCCACCATACACACAGCATCACCTTATTACGTGTTTATCCGGGATTCGCTACAGTCTGTGGTGCTTCACTGCCCTTTGACCATGATCGTTTGCGCTTATTCTTGTCGTAGGTGATCCGTTTTTCATCACCAGTGATCAATCTTTTCAAAAATGGTTCGGTTTCGTTACGTTTCAATAGAGAATCGCAAATGAGTACACGATTCATTTGGTTTCTTTCTGTGAGCTCGTGTGGCACCCAAATATCGACTTTTTTTGTATACCCAGTTTTTTTCAAATAGGTCAAAACTGTTTTGTGGTCAATGCCCAGTCCTTCAGCTACGTCGTAACTACTAATATGCCGATCTTGGTCCACTTTTTCAGAAATGGCATCGACTTTATCCGTAACAGGGCGACCAGAGCGAGCTGCATCTTTCACTTCAAAATTCCCGGACTGAAAACGCTTGAACCAACATTGTGCTACTCTTGATGACACTGCATTAGGTCCATAAACGTCACAAATTTTATTCGCGGCTTGTGTCGCATTTTTCCCTTTTTTGTAATAAAATTTCACAATATATCGAATTTCTTCGTTAGATTCACTCATTTTATCGAACAAAAAAACAATTGAAAAATGGCGGGAAATTGATTTTTACTTTTTGTATTCCTTTTTTAAAATGTCATATTTTTAATGGTATCAAAACCAGCCAGATACAAACAGTACAACCGATGAGATTTTTACTACAACTTTATACATACAAAATACGAAAAGACTTTTTCCCCGACCTATTATGTCAGTGTGTGCAATACGTGTTTTATTTACCTCGCCCCCTTCAGCTTTAGATCCAAACTATATATTATCAAAGAGGTTTACTAATGATTTATTCAGGTATTTCTTACTAGTAGGCAGGCATGACAACAAAATTAAATACAAACACAACACAAATAAATTTGAGTAAAATCCGAAAACAGTTCAAAAATAGTAAGGATACGAGAATCTCAAAGGAAAGCACGGAGGGAAATCTAAGTCACATTCTTCGCAAGGGGCATAAATAGGCCTTTTCGTCCTACACCTCCAAATACGTTCCATGCAACGGCATTTCACCTCTTCGGAACAGCTATCATCAGAATCTGACATTTCTAATCTCTTCCTTACTGTATCTCGTCTCGGTTTGTCTACATGTCGAGTCCTTTTCTTAGGCCTAGATACACGTGGCGGTGGACCTTCATGCTGCGGTGTAGAGGAGCCTGCCGGTTGTTGAGAAAAGCAGCTAGGTGACTGGCGTGAGCTAAACTGTCCCTGACCATCATAAGGTCTGGTGGAAACTTCAGGCACTAAAGAGGGAATCGGTGACCGTTCTGGACTGTTGGTCATAGGACGTTCCTGTGTCCTTGGGCAGACATTACCAGGATACCCAGGAGACAAATTCCTTTGGAAGCTCCTGCGATTTGCATTTCCCGAGAAGTTACCGGAGGCTGGCATTGAAGATCTTCGATCAGCAGCAGGGGCGGGTCCCGCCCCAGAAATACGAGTTTCTTGCAGTCTCGATGCGTAGGGACTTTGCGATGCTGGCCCTGGAGACCTTCTATCAGGAGAAGTGGCTTGTCCCGCAGAAGGCCCAGAAATGTTAGTTTCTTGTAATCTGGACATATGAGGACTTTGCTCTTGTTTTATAGTGGCTTCTCTCATTCGACTTTCTGGTTCTCTGTAGCTGTAATCGCGAGGTATTGATTGGTTTCCCACTGTCCCGTCGCGTACGTTCTGCAGTTGACAGCAGTCAGGAGGGTTCTGAGCTATAGTGTGTAGTCTTTGTCCTGTGTGCCTGGCTTGCAGTTCCTCAACGTCATACAAAGTCCCCAACTGTTGGCTACAATCTTGCCTTGATTCCAATAAACTGGCAGGCGGTGCCGCATCGATGGGCATAGACTGCCACTGCTGGTTAGAATCTGGGCCTTGATACTGTTGCCTGGCTTGTGGTGTCCCATCGTCATGCAAAGTCAACCACTGATTCGTATTCGCAGTTTCACCACGATGGTGGACATGATTAAACTGACCTGCTAAAGGGCAGCATTTATCTCCAGCTCGTTCTCCATCCCTTATCAAGTAGGAACTCTCATTTACCTGCGCCCTCCTTGTGCCAGGTGCATCCGAGAAACTAGAACAGAGTGGCATATCTCGACTGAACTCATCGTAATCGTAGGGGCTTATTAATGGCATTAGCCTTCTTTTTTCTGATCCTTCAACGAGATCTTTCGATCTATTTTTCAGTCTATTTACTAGTTCCTCAACCATGAAAGGTATGTTTTCTATTTCTCTTTCTCTTAATGGTAATTTCCCCATGAACCTTGTGATTTCATGTCTGAGTTCATCTTCACAATCGGATAAGTTCTTCACCTTTTGCATATCGTGCACTTTCTTGGCTAGAGTATCTCTGTATCGTTTTCTGCATAGTGTTTCAAAATTATTGTCGGTTGCATAAAGAGGAAGATCTGAAAACCACTGCTCGATTTCTAATCCAATAAGAACTTCCTCCGCTTCTTCTCTCATTGTTTCATCACTGGGTTGAGGGACCTGATGAAGAGCATGCATAATTTCATCTCTATATGTATTGAAGTCCATATCTTTGGCTTCTATCCCTTGAGTTCTTTTTAAGTTATCAAAGAACTCTTGGACCTGTTTCATTAGTTTCTTTTTATACACATTAGCTTTTACGTTATCTTTGAATCTATACAGCGAGTACATAATATAAGTTTCAGCTAAATTTAGTTTGTGAATATCTTCGCATATTTTAGCAATGTCAGAACCTGCGAAGCCAATCGTTTTTCTTGGGAGGTGATTACCAACATTTTCCATAAGTTGCTGCTTATACGACGTCGGAGTAGAAGAATTATAAACCTGTTCGTTCATGTTAGCAGTTTTCTCTATAATTTGATTTTTTAATATTTGTTTGTTCTTAGTTAGTTCAGGTGATTGTGGAAGTAAGTCTAATAATTCTTCAAGTTCATCGTCCAAAATATCTTGATAATAAAATCGATTAACCATTGCATTTGGATTCATTTGCAGTTTGATCCTAGCTTTCCAGACGCCGTTGTAGATACCCTTTCTCATTGTGTCTATTAGCGCTTGTTCTTGAGGATTCGAAGTAATTATAGGTATCTGTGATACCCAGTTTTCGAGATAGTGATCATATTCATCATTCAACTCTTTAATTGTTGATGTTGGGTCTTTGGGATCTACGACACAGCAAAGGGGTCTGGGTTTATCTGGACTGCGAAGTCTTGAAGTATTTTGCTGTTTAATATTACATCTAGGAGCAGCTGCCCTATATTCTGCAGGTCGAGTATTCATTGATGAAAGAAGTGCTGCTGGTTCACTAAATCTTCTGTGTGTAGAATTTTCTATTTTAGGACCTTTCATGTTGGTCATGCTAGTGCCTCGAGGACAAGTTATGGGAATCACAGGCGTACCAGTTTCAGTGAATGCTGTCTTTCTTAGTGGTGACGGAGGAGGAGGCATAGGACAGCAACTACTGTCCATTATGATTTGCTCTTGACTTGGATCAGTCATTACGCCAAAATTTTTAGTATCTACTTCAGCAGCACAGCATTTATTTTGTTCGTTATTTGTTGGTTCATAAAAAATAGCGTAAGGACTACTTTGTTTTCTGTTTTCGTAATTTATTTCTTTTGGAGGGGAAATTTCTCCTGGACTTGGATTCGATCTCGAATCTTTTTTGCAGCATGTAGGAATAAAATTGTGATTCAGAACAGCTACAGCAGGTCTTGTCAACATTGGAACTGGTATGTTCTGTATTCTTTGCATGAGTGGAGATGCATGATCAATTGTTTCCAAGTTATCTTCTCCTACTAGTTTATTAACCCATTTGAATATCTGATATTTTAGATGCTCTAATTCATCCGCATCTGATTTTCTGTTGCTAGGATTAAATTCTAAGTACTTGTGCCTATCAACTATGTCTCCGGCTAAGTCTTGAGCTACAACTTTTTTGAATCCTTCATCAACTTCCCGTAGTCCTTGTAAGTTATCCATCCATTCATTTATTTGCTCAACTATATGTTGAGTGTAGGCATTTATATTAGTATTGATATCTTGGTCTGTAATTCCCTCAATAGAATAATCTGCAGTTTGGTTGCACGAATTTTGCACACTGTTTTGTAAAACTACAAATGTTTGTGGCATAACATCATCTGTATGTAACTCTTTCAACATATCCTTAAAATTGTAAATAAGGTTATTAACAAAATATATACCTTCATTTTCAGATATGTTAATCAAGTCTGAAAGCATAATCAGGATTTCTTCTTTGATTTTTTTATCATCACCATACCTTAGTGCGTTAAGAGAATCGATTAGTATATCGATAAGTTCAATTTCTATTTCCTTTGCTGTGCTGGGACAAATCGTCACGTGAAATTTTGTAGTGAAATCTTTCAGCTCCTGTTTGACGAATTGTTTCAACTCATTGTCTGTAGGTAGAATATAAGAAGCCACAGCCTCTTTTTTAATGTTGTTCCGTAACGTTTTGTCTAAATCTACAGCTTTCTGCCATCCTCTTCTATCTGTGGCATTAATTGAAAAAATATCTTTAATTTTCCTGACGAGGTCACTCGATATTCTATTCAAAAAACTAATTTTGTTTCTAGAGTTGATTTCAATGGGAATATCTTCGAGTATATCAAGTAGTTCAGGTTTCAAGGAGCCATACCTATCGTGACGTATTTTATTCATGATCAAACATTTAATTTTAGAAGCGACTGCATGTAGCACCTGTTCTTTCTTTACTGGCCTCCCTAAATAGTCTAGCGGCTTAACAGGGATATCGTCAAGCCATTCTTTAATGAGTTCATTTACACACTTGTCACTATTGCTTCTAGCAGGAAGTATATTCGTTCTCAAAACTTTTGTAGAACCATAACATCTGAGAAACATGTTACTTTCTTGGATTTTGGAGATCAACTCATTTGACAGTTCCCTTGTGAAATTCTTGAAATCTATATGAGAATAAAGCTGGTCTCTCACACATCTTCCTAATTTAATTTTGACTCTATCGCTACGTTCCGTTCTCATTATTCTTCGCAGTTTCTTTAGAAGGCCATTTCTAACACAGAAGTTTGCATCAACGTCAGAATGTACACTCAAATCTTTGATAACTTGAAGTATTTCTTCTTCCAGATCATCGTTTATTCGTATTTCTTCTTGAGATTTCGTTTTCCTGCAAGTTTTGACTTTCTTTTTGTTTGCTATGTCGATAGAGCTGATGCAGGTTTGTACGGATTTACGTGGTTTCATGGAGATGTCTGTTAGCTTGATCGTTTGTATGGACTTGTGTGACAGTTTGGCTGCGGGTTCAGATTCAAGGAAGTGGCTCGGAGAGTCTGGGACTTTATGGGAGTGGGAAAGCTTCGCTGAGTCTGACTGGGATAATGACGGAGACAAGGGGACTGCTACCTGAAACAAATGTCTTTTTTGTAGATTTTTATGCTGGAAAACTGCAGAGAACAGCTAGATGAGATTGATGTGAAAGAAATGTTCTTAGTCAGATGATGCACATTAATTTCACTGCCCGTAACATAGTCCTAAATTTTTTTTTGCTACAATAAATTTTGCTGCAATAGACCAACAAAGCGTGGGAAAGGGATATCGCGACCCACATGAAAATTCCACAAGAGAGAAAGAGATCGACAACAAATAAAGTCTAAATCGCTTTTTGTTATGTCAATAATGACAAATAGCTACCATGCGGTACGGGTTGAATTGTGATAATAATATTTTTTCAGTATAATTTTAAATTATTGAAAATGGGCAATAGTGCTTAAGTGCAATTATAGTGTCTTGTGCATTTAGTGATTGTGATGTAAACACAAGAATTTACCTGCAGAATTTTGAATTTCACCGGCAAATACAGTATGATCTTTCCAATGACATGATTTCATCTAAATTTTGACCAAATAATTACATAAATTGATTGCAAAATCCGATTTTACAACGGTATATTTATATCATTTTTTCATTATGTGTCTATTTCATAGGTAGAAGTAAAATTTATGATAAAATAAAGCAAAAAATATTTGGTTTGTTTACGCTCTGTTATCACTAGAGATGGATAAAATGATGACGTCATTATTATCGATATCGATTCGATATTTTTTAGCATATGTCATTAGGCAACGCGTGCATATTAATAAACATTTACATAAAATGTTGTTATTACATTTATTGCGATTAGGACTCACGCACGACGCCGATGGTTAAATTATTTAATATTTTAAAGCACGCTCACTAATATTATAAATGCAAAAGGTTAATATGAATCTAATACTAGCAGTGCCCCACGGCTTCACTCGCTACCCCATTGCTAGTACTTACATAGGACATAAAAAGGTAAGTTTTCACAAAATTTCGTAGAATATTTTTTTTTAAGTAAAATAAAAATAAAAAACCAAAAACTTGGTTATCTCAACTTTTCACATAAATTTTGAGGTTATGTAAAAAAATTGTATGTATAAAAGTTGTATAGTTGTAGATCTTTTTATTACCTACAACTTTGCCATTTAACTTTTTTTCATAGGACTTGTAGTTTTACCGGAAATCGAGATAAACCATTTTTTACCCTTAAACCTCCCCCCCCCCCTCCCACTTCCCGAACTCAGATCGCCCGTAATTTATTTTTCCTTTCATTTTTATCATATTCCCCTCCTTTTCTAATGGGTTTCATCCTACTACTATTTTTTTTCACTTTTTACCATTTTTGAAGGCTTCGACCCTGGTCAAGTAGTGAGAACGTATCAAACAGACAGATTTCGCATTTACAATACTAACATATTGATTGAAGACAACTGCGAGGTTAGTACGAGAACTTGCGAAAAGGTTATCGTTACGTAAACGTTGCTATCGTTTACGTATCGGGTTCTTCTAGGCAAGCGTGCTCCATTGTAGACCGCATCATCACTTAACATCAGGCGTGTTGGCGGTCAAACGCAAGCCTATTTACGCATAAAAAAAGTAACGATAACTATTTCGCAAGTGCTCGTACTTAAGGCCACTGGTAAGCTGGTAACATCTACATACAGTGTTAACTAGTTAAGTTGTCATAAATAATGAGCTCCATAAACATAATAATATTTACTGTATATATTTTTAGGGTTCCGTACCCAAAGGGTGTGAATGGGACCCTATTACTAAGCCTACGCTGGCTGTCTTACTGTCTGTCTGTCCGTCCTACCTTTTAATGACTGTATCTTTTGAACGTACACCCGTGCGAAGCCGGGGCGGGTCGTCAGTCTTTTAAATTTTTTAAGTATAACACCAGAGTTAAACAAGCCGCTTACATTTCTCGTTGATGGTTGTACTCTGGGCAAGGTCGTTACTTCTTTGGACGCCATCGGGATTTCAGCTGCGAAATAAAACTGCTTGTGATTGGAGAAAACAAGTCATTCACTCAATTCTCGCCAAAATTCAGTTCTTTTTATCTTGGGAGAGGGGAGAGGGGGTAAAGGATAAGCTATTATTAAGTGGCTAGTCAATGTAGCCCTAGGCCAATATAGAGTAATTGTACTGTGTTTGCCGGTTACTATACCAACTCTTAAATTCGACTGAGTTGAAATGTTCAATACTTACTTGTAGAATAAGGGGCCTTACCCCTAGCTTCACTTTTGCGAGCCAACTTTTAGTAGGTACCTGATAGGTACCTAAAATTAACCAACTCATTTAAGCTTCATCGTTTAAAAGCGTCTAACTTGAATGAACGAAAATCCGTTTTACTATGCGTGTTTGCGTGAAAATAACAAAGCTTGGCGGCTATCAAATAACTACCGCGTATCGTAGTTGATGGTACCGTTTAGACAAATAACACCTATGCGGGTCAACTTTTCGAGCTAGGGGTAAGGCCCAAGGTTCAATATAAATATATTTTTGGACCACTCTATAGATACCTACCTTGTGTCTCCATGTGAACAGAATTGATCTGAAACAAGAACAGTTCTTTTACGTTACCTAAGTAAAGTTCTAGGCAAGCATGCTCCTTCGTTAACCGCATCATCACTTAACATTTGAATTACTATAATCTCAAAAACATTCTTATAATAACCTTACGTTTAATTTTGTCTTGCTCTCTAATTAACCGAGAGAGCGAAACAAAAGCTAATGTGAGGTTAATATAAGAATGTTTCTGAGATTATGTGAGAGCGTATTCACGTAGGAAGCAGGTCACCAGCGCCGATCTACCTACGCTTATCATAACTGGGTCCGCGCAGGTCACACGCAGGTAATCGGCGCAGGCAGTCTCTATACTTTGAGCCGAACGTCGCCGACAAGTTCCAACCTGCTTCTATCAGCGCTGTTAGGATAAAGTATAGAGACTGCCTGCGCCGACTACCTGCATGTTACCTGCGCGGACAGTTCCGATAAGTGCAGGTAGATGGGCGCTGGTAACCTGCTTCCTACGTGTATACTCCTTAACCCACCAGGAGATA
The DNA here is from genome assembly GCA_949125355.1 of Agriopis leucophaearia. Lineage (NCBI taxonomy): Eukaryota > Metazoa > Arthropoda > Insecta > Lepidoptera > Geometridae > Agriopis > Agriopis leucophaearia. The sequence continues at coordinate 5,112,203 of OX421289.1, forward strand.
GAGCTGCCAAACACAAGCCTTTGTCGAATAACAAGTACGAGTAATTTCGGTGTTTCTGATTAGTGAGTGAGTGATATTTTGCTTGTATAGGAAGGTAGGTATAGATTTGATGTTGTACTCACGCTGATTATTCCAGCTAGTTGATAATTTTTCGGTGGTAGATGGTCATATCTCTCTTTGATGGGGGGACACACTGGGTGATTGTACGGCTGAAACAAAATCACATCTCATCTCACTAGAGGCCTATTCCCGCCAAGTGCGAGTCGGGCACGCGCACTGAAGGTTCAGTATCACCACATAAATTGTTACCTACTAAAGTACAAAAAAGTAGTGCAAAAAAACATCACGCCCAGGCGGTCACCCATCCAAGTACCGACCGCGCCCAACGTTTCTTAACTTCTGTGATCGTTCGTACGATGTTCTCGTGAACATAAATTGATCATCGACACGCATTTGGCCAGTAATAAAAATATAGAAGTTGGGGGTAGTTACAAAAATGTACTTACGTAAGTGGAGACGCCTCTGACACTTTCTTTAGCTCGTCTGGTAACATCTCTGAAATTGAAAAAGTTTGTACTAACTCAGTACTTTCGACTGGGTGAACCAATTTTGATGATTCTTATTTTATTTGAAAGCTGGTGCTTCCCGTGTGGTCCCATTTCAATTTAGTCCAGTTCTGATGAAGTTGGTTTTTTTATATTGATAATTATTTCACTAGTATTTAAGGTTAATTTAAGTCAAATGTTGTTAATATTACGTCTAAGAGAAAAATATTGTTAAATGAGCAAACGAAGGCATGGACGATTTTGTACATGGTGTAAATTGTATTTTATAAAAAATAAAATATAATATATACAAATTTGTTTCAACTATGGTTAGAATGGCCAGAGGGTACTTTTAATCCTGAAAAGTACGTTAATAGGAAAACAGCAGGAAACAAAATAAAATTAACAAACCTTAAATACCTCACGTCGTAGTTTCTCCCGAACAGCGATCTCTTCAACTCTATGGCTTCGTAGTCGACCTTTTTGCAGGTGTCCCGAGTGGGAGACTCATCTGGTATCTTAAATGGAAATATTTTTTTCATTTTAATGTTGTTCCACACTCTAGGATATACTATAGGGCCAGAACACAGAAAAGAGAAGTAAATAGAACGGAAATGAGAAGGAAACTCTGTCGCCAGGTATTGTGACAGATATGTGATTGAACATTCTTATTTATGTCAACGCGTCGAACTCCGCGTCACAGTTGCTAACACAGTTGCTATGGGTTTATATGGGTGCAAGGGGCTACAAAGGCTTTCTTACAAAAATGCCTTGACAGCCGTTCTAATTTAAACAAAAAAAAAACTTTTCTATGGGCCAGAATACCGTATGCAGCGATATCGCTAGTGCATTACACATGCAGTTCCATCAGCCTAGGAGGGGCTGGCTTAGGACTGCGTTGGGGTACTCCAAACAGGCTAGCACATATTTTTTTAGTGGAGTATGCTGGAGTTGATCTTAATAGCTGTACCTTCAGCCTGGCGCTACTGCCAGACTCATAGACTACCAAAGTTCTCAGCAAGGCCGATACGCAGCTTAATCATTCCATACCCTAACTAAGGCGGGCCTCGGGTCTCGTCGGAGACAGACTACTGGAAAGACGCTGGAATACCCTAGAAAATACTAGATTATTGCTAGATTGATCTAGTATTAGAGTATGTATGGGACCATACAGGAATTGATCATCATAGCTGTACCTTCGTACTGGCCAATGACGATAGAAATTATCTTTGGTACTGGCGGTAAAGTTCAGCTTGTAGACTAAGTCTTAAGCGAGATCGACGCACGCAACTTTGTCGGTCCATACCCTGTTCAAAGTCCAAGCTGCTCTGAGAACTAACTCCTCATCTGGTACTTCAATCACGCCGGTACATGCTCGAACATACTGGAGCACGCTGTAATTGATATTCATAGCTGTACCTTCGGCTTAACGCTGATTTCTGGCTCGTACACTCTCGAAGTCCTCAACGAGGCTGACACGCAGCTCCGTCGATCCAAACACTGGCCTGGGCCAGCCTCAGACCGCGTTGGGGACACCGGACTCCTGGCCTTCGAATATGCTGGCAAAACAATATTATATACACGAATACGACTTCCGTCCATCGCAGCTGATTCGACAATATGAAAATGTATGTTGCCGCTTCTCAGGAATGCGACAGACGCGCGCGGCTGTCAACTTTGCTGTATTGTCGCATCAGCCGCGCACGTAAGGGCATATTCACGTAGGAAGCAGGCTACCAGCTCCAATCTACCTGTGCTTATCGGAACTGGTCCGCATGGCGCTATACTTTGTGCCGAACCAGCACCGATAAGTGCCGAACGTCGCTGACAAGTTCCGACCTGCTCCTTCCTCGACCTTGCCAAAGCTTTCGACACGGTTTCACGGCCCATTCTTTTAAAGAAACTTGAACTTATGGGAGTGCGAGGTATCTCTCTACAGTGGTTTTCTTCCTATCTCACAAACAGGAAGCAAAGAGTCTGTGTAGATGGCATCAACAGTGACCTGGCAGAGGTAAAATTTGGAGTGCCACAAGGAAGTGTCCTGGGCCCTACGCTATTTTTAGCCTATATCAACGACCTGTGTGCACTAAACCTATGCCAAGGCCAAATTTTCACTTTCGCTGATGATACTGCGATCATTTTTTATGGTTCAAACTGGGAGTCAGTAAACCAAATTTGCCAGGAAGGCTTAATTATTGTAGGAGATTGGCTCCAAAGCAATTTACTTACTCTCAATGCCACTAAAACCAAAGTTATACCTTATAGTATCTCAGCACGTACAGCGCCAAAATTTCCTCTGACTGTGCGTATTCACAGATGCCAAAATAAATCCAATGAGAATTGTGATTGTGTTACTCTGGGGCTAGTGACCTCAATTAAATACCTAGGTGTTATAATTGACCAACATCTATCCTGGGTAATGCATATCAACACACTTTCCAGTCGTGTTAGAAAGCTCATGGTCATTTTTAAACGGCTCAGAGCTGTAGCCAGCCCAGACATAATTAAGCTCGTCTACACTTCTTTGTGCCAGTCTATTCTAGACTATTGCATAGTAGCATGGGGTGGGGCATGCAAGACTCATCTAGAAAAATTGGAACTAGCTCAGCGAGCTGTTCTTAAAGTAGCTCATAGAAAGCCACGACTTCACCCTACGAACGAGCTCTATGAAGAGCTTGGCCATCTTAGAGTTAGACAGCTTTATATTGTATCTGTAATTCTAAGGTTTCATAAAACGGCACTCCAAACACTAATTATCTCTCATAGACATATCAAATGGAAGTTGCCATCCAGACGAACTGTTTTTGGCGAAAGGTTCTATGCACGAATCGCACCCTATCTATACTCTAAAATAAACCGGCAGCTTAACATACTACAGCTCACAAGAAGACTGTGCAAAATAGCCCTAAGGAAGTGGCTGTTATACCTTAACAAAAATGAAACAGAACAAATCCTGGAAATAGTTAAATGATAATACTTTTTATTTTATATTTCAATATACCTACATAAGAAAGACAATATTAATTCTCCAAAGTAACTTATTATCAGCCTTTCATTACCATTATCAGTCTATCATGTACCCACTGAATCTAATACTAGCTATTAATAATGTTGTACCCATATAGAATAATACGCGAAACAATTCAAGAAGTACCAATAAACGAGTTACTTAAACGAATGAGTGTCCTAACATATCTACATAACGTCAAATTATCAAACTATAATATCAAAATCACCATCATCAGCCAGAAGACGTCCACTGCTGATAGGCCTCCCCCTTTAACCTCCACACGCTAACACTTACACACTTTACTAACTTACTAACACTTTAACTATAATATACACAATTTAAAATCTACTTAACATCAAATTATTAAACTATTATATACAAACTTACAATAAATAAATAAAAATTAAAGAACTTAAATTTAGAGTTTAAAATGATATTAGAAATGTTGTGGTAACATAGATGTCCGGCACTTAGTACCCTTTAAACACGTCCTTCAGACTAAGTTACTGGTCTCTGCAAAACAGGGAATCCTAGTGTAGGGGCCAGGGTTACAAGTAGAACTAAATTTACTTAAAATATTGGAAATAATTATGTGTAGATAAGTACTTGGTTTAATTCTAGTTTAGTTTGTAAGCAACATACCTTGTGGAAATGAATAAAAATTTATTATTATTATTACCTACCAAAAGTTGGCTCGCAAAAATAGAGCTAGAGGTAAGGCCCCTGCGGTTTTTTGGTTTTTACATTGATAAATTATTATTTAATCCTATCAGCGCTGGTAGAACAAAGTATAGAGACTGCCTGCGCCGACTACCTGCGTGTGACCTGCGCGGACTAGTTCTGATAAGCGCAGGTAGATTGGCGCTTGTAACCTGCTTGCTACGTGAATACGCCCATAGACACGCGTGTCAGACGCGCGCGGCTGCATGGCTCGTGCTTGTCGTCTTCATACTAACAGCTCTTCATCTGCGTATAGTTGATGAGTCGTTCGAAGACCTCGGCAGACCGCTCGGCCGACATGTTGGGGTACTTGCGGAGGGAGTCTGCGAACGAGTCAGGCTCGTAGTGGTATGTTTGACGAGGCGTGTATACCGCTGGAAAGGAGAAGCTTTTTAAATTGATGATGTAGGCTTTTATTGTTTCTGGTGCTTACAAAAATCATTATCATACATTTAAATATGTATTTAAAAATATATAATTATGTATGTATATTATTCTCTGGCAGCAATACAAGTTTTGCTTAGTTTGGGCCTTGAGGTCAGATGACTATGACCGAAAGAAGCAGTGTGGGTAGGCTTCCCACTAGATGGACCGACGACATTGTGAGAGCATCAAGTGGATGCAGATGGCTGGATGTCGTTCAGTTTGGAGGTTAAAGGGGGAGGCCAATGTCACAATATGTCTTCTTTGTCCAACTACTGGGTGTATATAGGCTTGTTTTGCTGTGCCATCTGCCTCACAGGTTTTGTGCTAATGCTGTGATGTTATGCTAATCAGTATCAAACCTATACTAGTCCGTATATTCACGGGTGATCACCAGATACCGAAATAATAATTAAAATAGAGTCGCCCATGATCACCTATCCTCGGTGATTATATTCAAAAGAGCTCCGTAAAAATCGACACCGCTCATGGTTGAAATTCCGAAAACCTGTAAGAAGCGCTTTGATTCTACTTTTATTGTGCGAACTGCTAGTCTGTGGAATGCGCTGCCAGAATGGGTGTTCCCCGGTAGTTACAATTTGGGAGCCTTCAAATCTCGATTAAATCGGTTTCTTCTAGGCAAGCGTGCTCTGTATCGTAGAGCGCATCGTCGATTAACATCGGGCGACTTTTCAGTCCGACGCAAGCCTATCACTGAAAAGAAAAAAAATGAGACCCAGATGATCAAAGCGGAATAGACCATATTATTATTATACCATGGTCAGAACTAAAAACCACTTAGCAATCTAAGTGAGAAGTGTATTGTTTACATCTGTCAGGCCAGTTCATGCCTCCTCTGTAGGACTGACTCGCCCGGGTGGGACTGGTGTTGGTCTCGCCGCTACCGAAGCCGCCCACCTCGAAGTTACCCTGACCTGCAACCATAAAAACAGAAAAAAAATGGTACTTACTTTCGTACTACATTACTATATTGGCTTGCATTTGACTATGAGCCAGGTGAACAAAGTAAAAATAATCGCATTGAAGAAACCCCTGTCCACGTATTGACAGAGTGCCCGGTGTTCGGTATGGAGTGGTTTGACATTGAGCAGGAGATTGGAAACAGGGTCATAAAAGAAAATTTGTTTAGAATAATTAATGATAAAAATATTAATTTCTTCTTATAACTTACGATAATTGAAGCCTAAGGTCTTGGCTAACTGAACAAAAAACTGTTTATTTCAAGTTGTTGCGGTAATATGACTTATTATAGGTACACAAACCTCTGCTCAACTCAGCGCGTTGTGGTGGAAATTCAGTAATCTGCACCGGCGGAGAAGTCGGATGAACGTTGCAATGCGCCATCTGGAAACGAGCAGGACGTTGCAATGTTGTGTGAATGTTGCACGGGTTGCAATGGACTAGATGATTGTTACGATTACCTATGCTACGATAAATAAAGGGGAAAATTGCTTAATTCCTAACCCTTCTCCCTAAGGACAAGGGCGTCGCCAGCACTACCACAACCCCAAAAACATTATTATAATAATCTACATTGAGCTTGTTTCGCTCTCTCCGCTAATGAGAGAGCAAGACAAAATTCAATATAAGGTATAATAAGAATGTTTTTGATGTTGTGGTAGCCGACCAGCCTTACGGCTACCTGTCATACCTAAGCGATTCTGTATGTGATACAAAAAGTTGCGCGAACGCAAGCCGTGTCTTATATTCACGTGATTTTCCGTACTGCGCTGTTTCGACCCCCGTTATGAGGTAGCAGTAAGGCCCCTCTTCAATATTGGTAACCTGATAAACGCTGGCATATCTCCCGTCGACCGCCTGAGCTCCGTGGTTCTGGACGCCGTGTCTGCTCTCCAGGCACGGCTCGGTGCTTACATTCTGCACAGGCACGACTGGCATGTACGCGCCCACCGGGACTGTTGCTGCTAAAAGTTTCAAGTAAAATTAACGCGAGGTTTTCCCACTTTTGAGCAACGCTTGTTAGGTACTACAGATGACTATAAGGCTTAGTATATTGTATTAAAGTCGCATTTAGTGGTGCAAAACCACGACGCTTACACACATTCGTGCGTTTCGCTACTTCTATTTTTGAGATTTTTCTCATATTTTTCGATACGTATAGCTCTAATGTATGTGCTGTGCTGTCGTATAGCTAAAAGTAAAATGTAATTTAGTTACCTACTTATTGGAATGAATAAAAAAACGGAGAAAAATGCAAATTTATGTTCATTTATTTTTTCTATCGTCCGAAATATCTTCACTCGTGTTTCGATCTTTACGGTTCCCTAGGTTGGTTTATATTTTTTACAAAACTAGCCAAGGAAGTAGACAAAACTGATATGACCAAAATCGCTAAACGTGGGAAAAAGGGCCTGAAAGCTGCGCTCACCGGCCAGAGCTGTCAATATTCAGCCAATATCCAGCCAAACTATAGCTGTAATGTCAATCCATAGTATAAAGAGTCAATGCCTGGCCATAATTGCGTCAATATCAAGCCACATTGGAGTCAAACCTCACCAGAAGTTCTATTATTGGGAAGCAGCGTGTACTGCCTGTTCCCGTCCAGTACTGACATGGCGAGAGTAGCGTCTGGCAGCGCGCGCACCATCGCCAGCATGCCGTCAGCCGTCTCCATGCTCACGGCAGTTCACCAAACGAACGGCATGAACTGTGAACAAAAAGTTCATTTCTCCTTGGTAGGGAGAGATTAAATGTAACAGCGACCCTTTTTTTTCGAGGGGGAATTCTTCCAAAGATACCCGGCTGTATTGGGGTGCAGCCAGGCTATGTGGGATTGTACCCACTAAAACCCCCTGGTGACCAGCCTTAGTGCTTGACACGAGGGCTCCGGGATCTCCAGAGGACCGCACCGGAGCCCTCAGCACTGCGCTACGGGTCCTTCCGAGACAACTGCGTGTTGTCTGAGCCCCTCAACTCGTGAAAACGTTGGTCACACAACGTTGTCGTTCTCTCCCTGGGCACGCTTAACTGGATGATCAGAGCCCCAACTTTGACCATCCCGAGCCTGGAGGTCCCCTTTTAGTAGCCTCTTACTACAGGCAGGGGGTATACCGGTGCCGTATTCTATTGCTCCGAAGCCAGGGCTAGTAACAGCGATCCTAGACAAAACCCTCGTCGATGTCCCTGTGGCTGCCACAATGAGTCAAGGGGAAAGGGTTCAGAGGTTGTCACTTCATTTATATACAAGTGAGCAACTTACCCTCATTCTAAGGAACCTGAGGACAGCGAGACAGATATCGGGCTTGTAACAGCACCGCCAGTCTTCTGCGTGAGATCCTGGCCTGCAACAAAGTATAGGACTATTTTGTATCGTTACCGAGGCCATTCACTGACCTCAAGGTCAAGGCCAGTCACTGACCTCAAGGTCAAGGCCACTAGAGTCCAGCAGATCCTGAGATCAAAGGATGGTGTGCCTTTGCCCTTAAGCTCAGTAACAAAGATAATTTATATCCTCATTGCTTAGTAACCATCTCTACCAGATGATCTATCTCCTGAGTCCATAGGGAACATACACTTTTACATACATGCATATAGCTTTTAATATAAAAGAAGATAAGACGAAGAAGCAGAAGATCTACAAGTTGTGGCCAAGATTCTTGTTTTTTTTATCGTTGACATGCTTTTGCACATAAGATGACTGATGATGACGATATTTGGCCTGATGATTAAAGGTGCTGAGGTCAAAGCTAGTAATGGTGATGGCTACTTACATTTCACGGATGATTTTTCATGTCATATCTAAACAATATACTATTCAGAAATAAAGAAACTGAGCCAGCTGAGGATTTATGGATATAGAGATTTGGAATTTTAAAAATACCGGATCATGACCTGTCAAAAGCGAAAAATCACATTGATGTCATTGTAAAAAGTCAAGAAGAGTCTATAAAGAAATTTTATGATTCTTATTATAAGTCTGTGGCTCAATGTCGATAATTTTTGGAAGGTGGTTTTGCAAAAAAATCTCTCATCAGTGATTGCTATAATAATTATTTATCCCTAGCTGCGCCTCTGGTTGACCACGAGGCGCAGCTAGTCTAGGCTCATCATCACGATGATGATGATAATAAGAGATAATAAAGACAATCCAAATGTTCAAGCCAATTACCAGTTGGCAGCGTACCCAGCATGCTAGCGGCATTACCATGCCGAATGACAATGCTTACGCGTTGAGCCATAACCAGCATTTTGACGCTTTATATTTTTGAAAAAATTTGAGTTCCTAATCCTCGGGAGTTAGTCCCGGTCGGTAACACAGAGTACTAAATACGGGGTTGCACCAAAGAGGTTAGAAGCATACGTTGCACAAGGGTGACAGCAAAGAGTAGGTATAGGGTGATAGCCTGGCAAGTTGCATAGATCAGGGATCAGAGCATAGATCAGAGTATATATCGGGAAAAGACAAAAAGATGACAAGACAAGAAAAGATGTGACTTCAAAAACCAATCAAAAACCGTCTTAATTTTTGTACAAAACATTTCCAAAAATCCAAAAAAATAAAATACTATGGGGTTTGATAACCAACTTTTCTATTACATGCGAGATGGTCAGCATGAGGGAATGGCTATAACTATATTGGGTAAGCTTCTCCTTTTTGGGAGTCACTAAAAATGTGTACATGATTGACTCTGAACCTTTTCCACATCTCTAATTATAGGTGCCATTCCCAGATCGACCGCGGATCTCTAGCCTATCATTTTCCCACTGCTGACATCAGCATCTCAGAGAGGATGGGCCTTCATCAACCATGTTGGCCCAGGGCATGTTGTTGAATGTCGTGCGTCGTGCATGCGTCTAACGCACGCGTCTGATGAGATTTTAAAATGTATGGCAACGTCAATCGCCAGCCGCACGCGTTTGACGCAGACCTTGGAAGCGGCGCCATACATTTGCATAGTGGGAAGACTTGTTGCATCAGCCGCGCGCGTTAGACGCGTGCGTCGGCCGCGATGCACGGTAATCTACCTTAAACTAAAGTTCGCTGCAGCGCTGAAACAGTAATTAGTCGCCTAATCAGACAGTATATTTTATAGATACACGCAGCGCTAGAACGCTTTTAGAAGCGCTAGAAAGTTTTTCCGCGACCTAAAGGTCGAAAGCGCCGTGATTTTGATGGCACTTACGCGTTTCTTTCAACGATCAAGGAATGAAGTGCGACCAGAATGCATTGAACGGAACAGTAGTGTGTGGCGTCTTCTCTATAAGTAGTAATATTAGCTCTACAACTTAACAGCCAGGTCTATGACCATGTTTTCCCAGGATCCCGCAGATCTCTCCAGCTGAAGAACCAGAAACCCATACAGTATGTAACAATCCACGAGACCAGCCAGCAGACAGAGCGAGGTTGCATGAAGATTGACAGAGAGGTAGCGACGCGGGACAGGGATAGAGAAAGATTGGGACGGAGATATTCGCGGGACCTGGATGTGCGGTATATGAGCAGCTGGAAGAATTTGAAAGAGAAACTGCTGTCAGCTTATGTAAGTTTCTTTTTTGAATTATGGCTGTGCTCTCCGGCTACGTCCATTTCATTCGCACGATTTCAACATAATTTTGAAAATAGGTATATAATCACTGAGTGAGAATAAAAAAAAACATGGGGCTTACTAGCCGATGCCCCAATACCTTTATTTATAAAATTGATTTTTATAAAATCAAATCACTTCTTCATACGACCACTCCTCAAATGACCATATCTTGAAACGACCACTTCTTGAAAATAGTGTTTAATTACAATGTATAATATTATGTCGATGTTTTTCCGATCGGTATATCGTGCCCCCGTCAGTGATCAGTGTATCGTGGACCCGGGTATGTCCTAAAACTGCGACCAGAACCACCGGAGGATGGGCAGCAGCGTCCTAATAGTACACGGTGAACGTACTGCGATCCGCAAGCCGCCTGCCAAGCGTGGGGATTATGGCAACACCCCTCTCTATGATATCTGCCTTGTCCAACAGTGGACGTTAATTGGCTGATGATGTGTGTGTGATATTATTCCGCTTGTTATTTTAATGGTGTGTATGAGATGTCTTCCTTCTTCCAGTCCTGCAACCAACAACAATGCCCGATGATCAAAGAAAGGTTCATTCAACACAACCAATCAATCCACGGAGGAAGGCGCTGCGAGACGAAATGCACTGTAAGAATTAACGTAGGGCAGTGGCGGGTCCGGGGGTTATAGGGCTAATATAATTATCAATATAAAAAACCGACTTCATAAAAATGTCAGAACTGGACCAAATTTAAATGGGACCACACGGGAAGCGCCAGCTGCCTTATTAAGGATCTTTGATCGGGATCGCGAGTGTCAAAATTTGTCTATTTCCAATTTCGTATTACGTCACCTACGAAATTGGAAATAGACAACGCTTTTTTTTGCGTCATAACCTCTTTCAAGTGTAAAAATTTTGACACTCGCGATCCCGATCAAAGATCCATAATAAGGCAGCAGCATTCAAATAAAATAAACCAACTTCAAAATTAGTAAAATGTGTCATTTCGATTCGGTGAATGAAATGAATGAACAGAAATTTGTCACGGACTCACATTAGTCATTACTTATTATTCATTCATATTCTTTATTTCATTGATACAAAAGCCACTAAAATACTAAGCTAGAGATACATATTATTTTCGTAATAGTAGACACAAAAATATTCGGCTTAAGGTAACAAAACAAATAGGTTGGTCCACAGAACCTACACTAAGCTAAGCTTGTGTTTGTTGTTATACTTACTTTAGAGTGTGTATACTTACTATTAATCCAAGTTTGACGCTTGTAAGTATTACCGTTATAACAATGAGCAATTACAAAAATTCGTAAAAAAAAACACGTTTGTTGCCCCTTTTGTTTTTAGTTTTTGACTTTTCTATTATTTCTTAGTTGATCCGCCGTAACATTACATATTCTGTGAAAATTTTAACATGGCTATCTATTTCGGTTCCAAAGATATAGCCGTTTAAAAGTAGGACGGACGGACGGACAGACAGACAGACAGACAGTGTAGGCTCAGTAATAGGGTCCCGTTTTCACCGTTTGGGTACAGAACCGTAAAAACGAAATAAAATAGGCGTAATTTTTTTCAATGGAATAACTCCGTTCTTCCAGCCAGTAGGAGCGTTCAGCACGTCTTATTTATTTTCAGGATTCCGTATATAAAACAAAAAAAGAAACCCTTTTAAGATCACTTCTTGGTCCGTCTGTCTGTCTGTCTAGACTCAAGACCCTTTTTCTTAGGAACGCATAGACGTACTCAATCAATACTCAATGAATGTTCGTGAATTGTAAATCCGTGCCTCTTCCGTGCCTTGTACGCGACACAGCTCGTGCCCGCCATGGTCTAGCTCGCATCTTTTTATGGGCATTGGCGGTCTTTATGTATTATATTTGTCTAATAACAAATAATTAAGAGAAAAAGTGGATCGTGTCTCCGTAGCATAAATTAACTGTAACAAATGTACTTATATAATTATAACGGAAATTATTACATTGTTTATTAATTTTTTTACGCATAATAACCATTAATGACGCCGAGAAGAACACATGCTGTACCACAACACTGCACGTTGTGTGTCCATGTGCTCATGCGACAACATCTCCACCTCCTACGCCGCTTTTTGCTCTAAATTTATGCCGGTGTCTCTATAACTGGACTTCTCAGGGTATGTGTGTAGTCACAACTATGTCTTTCGTTTCAGCTTGCCTCATCAAAGTCAAAAACCTGTGTCTCCATCAGAGCTGGACCTGACTTCGACCAATATTCCGATCAGAAATGCTCCGACTGTCCAATGCCTTACACTTCAAGTAATCACAGTAAATACAGCAGCTGCAACCGAAATGGTAAATATCACGACAGTTGCATCAAACCCGCTAAAGGAAATTTGAAAAACGACAAAAAATATGCATCAGGCTGCACTTCACCATTCAACAACACTTTGAAAATTAAAAGCGAATATGGCACTGCTAAAAACAGTTTTGATGAATACGTTGATACATCTTCCAATAAAAACTTGATGAGCACCAACAGAAATAATGCTAACGATTGTTGTGATGGCCTAAAAAAAGACAAATATACTAGAAATATTAAAAACTCATATGAAGCTACTGCTAATGATAAATTTGAAAAATACACTGACGCTAAATCTAGTAATAACAATGTGATAAGCAAAAATAGTAATGATGTTGCTAATGGTTGTTGCAATCTTGAACCACCTGAATATAGTGGAAATAATAATGCTAATGTTTTTATGCGACCTGAAAAATATGTAGATGGTTACACCACACCCGACATTTTGATGAATAAGACCAGTAATAATGACGCACATGGTTGTTGTGATATATCTGAAAAGCCTGGATATACAGATAATAGTATAGGATATGATACAAGTTTTAGAAATGCGTGCGCTGACCCTAATGATACTCATGCTTATACTAATGCTACGCGGTATGTAGAAGGTTGTACTTCCCCATCTAACAACAATTTTAGAAACGATAGTAACAATGTAAATGATTGCTGTGACACTCTTCAATTACCTGGCTGTACTGACAACTATGCAACTACGTATAGCAGTTCGTATATAGGTAATATTGAAGCTCCAAAATTCCCTATTATTCGAACTAGTAAAAATCGTGATGAAAATTGTAAACCTGGTACTTCAAAAAGTGGCAACGATACACAGTTTATCAACAAATCTGACCGACTAACTAACACACCGACGATGATCGATACTGGCAATACCTGTTCAATGCAAAACGATAAATTTACACCTAGTAAAAAATTATATACTGTCGATGAATCTACAGGCGGTGATTCTATCATGTCCTCACTTATGAGTATAGTTAAAAACAGAGGGAACAGCAAGACTAAATCTCCAAAAACATTTAATCATTTACCAAATAGAGGTAACGTCGATAATAGCACATCTCATCCATACAAGCTGATACCTCCATACGATATTGATAAATCAAGTAACAGTAAATCTGACAGTAAACTCTCATTAAGAAATAATAGATTAAAGTACAGAAGAAATAGCAACAGCAACCCTATTTATAAAGAAGTGAAAGATTGGATTCGAGAAGTACCTATGTATCCTGGTTTGGAGAAAGAAGCTAAAGACAAAAACAATGCCATAATTGATGAATTGGTTAAAAAATTATACAAGCTCTCAAGAGAAGCCGGGAGCCCAGAATACCATGAAAAAGTGAGTAACGAAATAGAGACATGCCTAAATAAAATACCACTTTGGTATCCTGGTCCTAAAAGAGAGCAAAGTGGATTTAAACGTAGTCTAGTTGACGACCTAACTCAAAGGCTTAAAAACTTAAACAGGAAAAATTCTGGTACTAATTATTCTAAGCAAAAACCACACAAAAGCCTCGTAACCGAAGTGCGTACATCTTTGACGTCATGCAATCAGAGTTTTATCAATCAATACCAAAGTGATCCAAAAAATGTCGAAGTCAATATTTGTATTATAGATTGGCTACAGTTAATATACTCAAAAACTAAAAATAACAATGTGTTAAAAAAACAGATATTCCTATTAGCAGATTTCATTACCTTACGCATGAACCAGTTACTGAATAAAGCAATGAGTACAAGCAATCAGAATATATTTTTAAAGACAGCTATACTCAAAATCATGAATGATTTACCTATTGTCATCGACTGCCCCATAAATAAGGACCTGAACATCCAAGATCTTGCAGAAGACTTGGCGAATCGATTACTTAGTATTCAAGCAAAATATTTCAATGTCTGTAATCATTCAATATTCCCAACAGGGTTAAAATTTAGTAATAAACATTCTTGTCATAGACAAAGAGAAATAGCGATGTGTAGCGAAATAAGAAAATGTTTAGAAGGGGCTAAAGTTGATTGTAACAATATGCTGATAGAAAAAGCAGGTGTCGTACTTAATAATTGTTATGACATACCTGATCCTGAAGGGAAACGCCATGCCAGAAGTGAAATAATGAATCTATTAGTATCTTCTACAAACCTGTCTGAAGCTCAAGCTTGGAACTTAGCTAAAGTAATAATTAAGGATGTGCGAAAAGTTTTTTATGAAAGGGAGGTATGCGCAAGCTCACAAACTTGTAGCCAACTTCAAAAATCATTTACTACATCAGTATACACATCAATAGAAGATGCCAGTTCATTAACGTATTTTCTAACTTCTACACCTAAAAAGAAACGAGTGAAAAAAGAGATACCAAAACTTAACCCACAAGAAATACAATATATAGACAATGTAGCAAACCTTATAAGAACTTGGATGAATACATTACCAGTAAATTTTAACGCTCCAGAAGAAGCAGAATTCAAAGAAACTATGATATACGATTTAGCCGGTGACATTATGGACGAGGCTAAGCTAGACCAACTAGCACCTGACCCTAAAAAGAATAAAAGAGAAGTTCAAAGATATATTGTGTGCAGATGGATATTTAAGGTTGGAGCTTTTGAATTCCAAGATGTCGATGAAAAAATTGATTTCTTTTTAAACAAGCTTCAAGAAATACCAGTTCCTACAATGACACAACCACAACATGGAAATCGACAAGCGATGGAAAATATAAAATTTTATGAGGGCTCTAAGTGGGTTGAAAATTTTGTTCCAAAAGGAACTGATGTTTTAGAAGATGAAATTTCAATCTGGATGCATGAACAACCATCCAATATATTTAACGACAATAATAAAAAATTTAGACAAGATAAGATACACGAACTTGCACAAGTTTTAGAAAACAAATCGGGAAAAAAGCGTTCACAAAAGGAAGCCTCTAAAGATATTAGCAAATGGCTAAATGAAATCGTGAGACAAGATCAAAAACGTGGGATAAGCGAATTAAGAGACACACTTAAAGATAGAATAATGAACTTACCACAAGATGCAACACTAGCCGGTATTGTAGATAATAGATCAAAAATAAGAGAGGAACATAGAAAATCAAAGATGGAAATTGCAAATTTACCAAAAACATATATGAATAACAATAAAAACAACGAATCTGGTGATCAAGAAAACACAATGGCAATCTTTATATCCAAATTTATTGAACACCACTATGATATTGACGATCCATTGGCTAGACGTGCTTTTAATAGATTACTCAACAGTCACTTACTGAGCCTAAATCTACCTACGAGAAAAGAGGTTTACGACCATTTTGAAAAGAATGAGGACATTGAAAGGTTTCCATCTGGCAAGGTAATAAGAGAATTAGAGTACATTAAGGACATATCAGATTGGCTTAAAAATATTCCAATAGACCCGTCATATAACACATTAGGGAACAGAGAGCGCATAGATTTTGTAAACAGCTTAGCATTAAGTATTCGCGAAGTCGAAGAAGACAGAGAAAATAATCCTGATGCAATGGACTATGATTTGTATATGAGTCATATAATTCTCGAACACTTGAAATTATTACCGATACCAAAAGAGTATAACGAAAACGTTCCTTTTATGATACATCAGTTATTTAATAAAATCATCGCACACAGAAAGGATGTTTCTGATACTATCAAAGCAAATGAATCAATCGACACTTCCGGAGTAAATCCTAATAATATTGGGGACTTAATCGAAGAATTTATTAGAATCAACGGCAATGATATAGCTCACGATGAAGTGAAAATGGAGGCGTGGGCTATACGACTTATAAGAGAAATAAAAAAAATTGTACCCAATACGTCCCGTCCTTCTGTGTTATCTAAAGCTCATGTTTATGACAAACTTACTGAGGTTCCAATTCCGACCGATGAAACTGTAAAGTTTTTTAATCTCGAACTAGATTATGTTAAAGAAATAGCAAATTGGATGAAAAATTTACCACTTTTGCGGATGAACGACTTAGAAAAAGACAACCTCACAACAAAAATTTGCAATTTAGCCGAAAAAATTGTTGAAAAGGATAGAAAAAGACTTAGTAATCCTAACGATAAAGGAATTGATACAGATTTTAAAGAATATGTAACAAAATGGATAGCAGAACTTTCATTAAATAAGGAACATGACATTGTTTTCCCAGTTATCATTCAACAGTTGATGAATAGAATCGAAAAAATTAAACAAAAGGGTGTTTCAACAGAATTTAACACCTGTGAAACTACTACGAATAAAAACGATAAAGTTAGAAAGAACAAAAGTGCAATATTTAAACAAAGTAAGAAAAATAAAGTGCCTAATTCAAGCTATTTGACTGATGCTATAGAAAAATGGTCTCATGCTTTACCAATAAGAGCCGAAAATGATGATGCTACAACGGACATGAAGAATGATATCTCTAGAAAAATGTTTCAAGAAGTTGGTCAGCTTAATATGATTCCTTCAGTTAATAATGACGATATCCTATACAAAGATAGGTTAGGAGACGAAATCGATAATATATTTGAAAAATTACCACAAAATAACGAGTTCCAAAATAAAAAAGAGAATTTTAAGGAAGATATTGTAAACACAATTGTAGAAATTAAAAATGAAATAAAAGATAAAGCAGCTGGTGACACATACAAACTAGATCTTGAGAAAAAAATTGATACTTCCATTCCTAATCCAGTCCCGTGTTATCAAGTCTATGACCCTGGCTTTGAAATATATAAAGATCGCTTAGCAACGGCATTTATTTTAGAAAATTTTGATCATGGAGCAGACGCCTTAAAAATGAAATATGAAACATTGCTGAGAAAAGAAATTGATAAATACTTTAATCATGCCAGAAACAGAAATTCAATACCGTTGTCTAAAGATCAACTTTACAATGAGCTATACAGTGCATTGTTTAATGTTCCGATTCCTAACGAAGCTTCTGTCATAGATGAAGTAGAAAAAGTGAAAACTCGATGTGAAATTGACGCATGGTTTGAAGAGCTACCTTTAAAAGAAGCAAATGACCTAAATGAATTACTTGACTGGGACAAAATAATGTCAACTCTAGCATCACGGGTACATGAAATTGAAACATCAGAATCAAAACCAGATAATAAGATTTTCAAAGAAATAATGAAATGGCTCGCGAAGCTGCCTTTGCAACCAGGTAACGAAAACAAAGTTGAACTATTTGCTAATACACTTCAAAAGAGATTAAAATCTACAGTAAATCAAAGAAAATGTGTTTTAGATAATTCAAAGACTAAGAGTAAAAAAGATAAAAGTAAAACTAAGACCAGAACTGTATTTAAAAAGAGCAAAGAAAATAGTCAAATAGCAGGACCCAGTAGCAGTGGTAAAATGTGGGCAACTTTACCTCAGACACACGACACTTCAGAACATAGAACTGTAAGGAAAAACGCTGCCGATGATATTTATGACATTGTACATACTTGGTGCAATGAACTACCTATAAATGCTGATCAAGAACATGCGAAAAAGTTAAAAGATGATCTCACGACTAAAATGACAGTCAAAATAAGTGAACTCAATGCTAACCCCGAAATCTTTAATGACAATGTCCTTTACGATAAATTACTAGTTGAAGAGTTAGATAGATTACTTTCAACTATTCCGACAGCCTGTGACTTTAGTAATAGTAAAGCAACTAGAATACATCAACTGACAGAAGCACTTAAATCTGTTAAACCTCACATCGTGGAAGAAAGGGCTAGTTACAAATACAAACAAGATTTGATTAACACTGTTGATAAAATTTTAGACAGACCAAAAAATGTGTGTTCTAATAAAGAAGCTTATTTAGATGCAATAAGAAACGATATTATAGATGATTTTATTCAATACAAATACAGCAATGATGACAGTGAAGATAAACAAACACACAAAATAAATTTACAAGATAATATTCCCAGATATACTACACCAGATGCTAAAAGTAACACTAACGTTAACAAGAAAGACCCAAAATACAATCCATTGTTTAAAGCAAATCAACTGATTACTGAACTATCAAAAGTTTTACCAAAGAGTAACAATATTGTAAAGAATGAAATTGAAAAAATCCGGTTAAAGAAAGAGATAGCTGATTTTTTCAATGAAATAGGTGTACCAAGTAAAGACGTTTCAAAGTTAAATTATTTAAAAGAAAGTCTAGCAATAAAGTTACAAGATATAGAAATGAATGGTTACAATCCAGAAAATGAAAACAAGATGAAACAGGAAATTTTGAGACGCCTAAAGAAAGTTGGTAAAGATAAAAATCCAACAGTTATTGATGCATTTTTAACAAAATTAAAGCAAAGTGAAATGGCTAGACGAATGCCACAAGACATAGCAAAAGAAAGCACTGAATTTACTGAACAAGAATGTGACCGCGCGTGTTATTCAAAAAATCAAAATTTTAGAAACGAACATCCTCATCCATCCTCGCAATCCACCACCTACCTACGGGTACCACATTATCAAACGGGTAATAACAAACCAGCTAATTTTGCAAAGAGATTAGTATGCCCTTCTCAAAAGCACCCTAGAATATACGAGAATAAAATTGATAATGCTGGAACAGAATATATTTCAAATGATGGCGAGGAAGAAATGCCATTACGGGATGTAGAAATGATTTCAGATCAAGAAGAAAGCTCTTCAGATGACGAAGATAGGAGGATATGTTTGTGTAAAAGAAAATATGGTAATCGTCATAAACGAAGACCTTATTGTATGGTGCCGATGCGATATTTCTGTGAGGGACGCGACGTGTTGAACTCTTTATGGTGTGGTATGCCACTACCTTTATTTTAAAGGCTATCTGATCTACCTAAAATATGCAGTTACTTTTTAGTCAAACATTCATACATTTTATAGTTATTGTCAGCAAGTACCAGCGCTACTTTAAATAAATATTGTCATTGCAACACAACGTCTTTTATTTCTGGTATTGAAACAACATTTATACTGGACAAAAACAATTACACAAAACAATAACCATTATTTAAAGAATAAATTACTAGGATAAGGACAATGCACTCCACAACACTTAAAACATCTGTTCATAGATTCATTATTATGTAAATGACACGGTTTCCGTCTTTCACTATATTTACCACATTTTGGTTTACATCTACATCTCTTTTCATCTCGGTGCATATCCTCATCGGAGAGCATGCAGAGTCTATTTCTGTCTTTTTCCCAATGTTGATTGTTACTTCGAACTTTGTCCCAGTCGTGTAGCTGAGGCATGCCAGTCTGAGGCTTCATGTGGTCCAATGATCCGAGATGCGTCACTCGTTTTTGGAAGGAACAGCTGGGACCTGCCTCGTAATCTTCTGACGAAATATGTGGGTCTGGCCTCATGTAGGAAGGTCGCGGATTTTGCAAGCATTGTATTTGTTTCGAAGGAGAAAATGGAATGGAGCTCTGAGGTGTCAGGCACAATTGACCTATAAATAAGAAAAAAGTTTCTTATCAACTCTTGTGATCTTGTGCTAACATTATTCCAGATGCCTAGATGTATTGCTATTGATTGTTATACGGCTAGTACCTCATTTATAGTAACTAAAACATGAGAGGTGTCAAGGGACACCCGGATGGAACGAAGTTCCTTTCTATGAGAGAGAGACAGACAGAGAAACACGCGCACGCCGCACGGCTATAGCAAAAAGTGTCGTTGAAACTTTTGGTCTTATTTTTTTCCGTCTAGCTCCCCCTTTCGCAACGCGCGAAAGGGAACTTCGTTCCAATAAATGAGATTATAGGTTTAGGTATTACGCTTGTAAAGTATTAGGCTAAAATCTTCGTCTTCTTATTATTGTGGGTATGTAATTAAGTATGTTCACTATGGACTCCAAAACGCCTGGACTGATGTTGACGGAAATTTTAGTGGCAGATAGCTGATGTAATAAGGAGTAATCCCCGTGGATGAAATCGTGGGACACAGCTAGGAAATAATAATTATATGGGAAGCAATATTTTTGCATTAAAACGTGGTCTGGTCCCTTACTACGTGCCTCATAAAAAGCTCAAAGTGCGACTTTGAAAACTACTTGACCTGACTTTGACTTGGGCATTATGTATTCTGTGCTTGGGCTGAAATGATGGAGAATTTTTTTGGGCGCAGAAAAATTTGATTTAAAAAAAACTGACCTTGGAAAATAAGTGGTGAGTGGGATGTTCCGCATGTCTTTGGCAGGTTGTCCTGGTGTGGTCTTGGATTCCTTTGCAAAATTTGTGCCACAGGCTCAGGGCATGGGCTGCACGGAA
Source organism: Agriopis leucophaearia (assembly GCA_949125355.1). NCBI lineage: Eukaryota > Metazoa > Arthropoda > Insecta > Lepidoptera > Geometridae > Agriopis > Agriopis leucophaearia. The sequence goes on from OX421289.1 coordinate 5,133,098, forward strand.
TGTTTGGAGTTTCTTGAGCATTACTGTGACCTGGCAGTTCTTGTGCAGGACACTGCTGGTTTGGAGAACAATGTTGGCTACTTTGACGGCCTGCTTTGATCTTTTGAGGGCTGTGCACTGACCTGCCTGAAATGGGATCGTATGGATACGGCAGAAGCGGGCTGACATTTTGTGGAAGTTTATATGGACAAGATTGACTTCCTTGATGAGATGTATTACTTTGGTCTGATATTGGGTAAGGTACCGATGAAAGGTCAGGAACCGAGCATTGAATCCCCGCTTGGACCTGGGGCAACTGTTCAGATCTACATAGCGAGGGTATAAACGATGACTGATAATCAGGAAGTGAGTACCGAGCACGGGTATGGGGACGAGATCCATACGTTCTTGTTTGTGAACCACGAAGATTTATAAATTGGATTTGAGACGGATGTGGCGTGGTTGGTCGATTTATAAAGCATGATTTTGGTGCGCCAATAACGCACGGACTATGCGATCTAGTTGATAGTGGTTTTCGGAGCTGCTGTGTCATGATATCACCAGAAATACGAAGAGCGGGAGGATATGGGCAAGGAACTTGAGGCGACTGCACAAAGCTCTCATCAACCGGATCCCATATTATATGTTCATTGACAATCACATTAGGTGACTCATCTATTTGGCTTTCGACAGCTTGCATTCGTCTGCTAGGAGTCTGCGCGCTTGAATTTATTTGAGCTAAGCACCGACTGCGCATGGGGCATATGCCAAAACTAGATCTTTTGAACTCAGTTTGGCTGTCAGCGTTTACAGGACAAGGATAAAGGGATACATCTTTAAACGAAATCCTTCGTCTTACTACAGGAGTTCTTTTTCTAATTCGCTCAAGATGATCTTGATCTTCTTTGCTTAAAGTGCTTGGTATCGAGGATACGTAACAGGAGCAGGAGTCCTTAGGTTGAATGGAATGTCTAGTAAAAGCGTTTATTCTTCGCGACTCCTCGGTGTCTCTAAGATTTTTCAAAAGTATTTCAGCAAAATCGTTAATATCTTTATCAGTAGTCAACGGAAGCTTTTTTAAAAATACATATATTTCTTTTTTAATTTTTTCGTCGTATTCTTTATCAGAAATAAGCGTTTTCATATTTTCAATGTCATGAAGTTTTGTGGCGAGAATAGATAAAATTTTCTTTGTTTGAAGTTTCTCTTGCCCAGTTTGCAACTTTAAGGGTAAACCTTTCGTCCATTTGTCAATCTCTTCTTTAATTTTTACAAGATCAACTTCATTTTTGAAAGACTCATTTTGTGGTTCCGGAATATTTTCCAAAGCATTGTACAAGTACTTGTTTAATTTTCTAGTATCTATAGGTGATGCAGGACATCTTTTTAAATGGTCATAACAAAATTCATAGATTTCATCCTCCATTTTCTTCCTTAACTTATTTATATTTTGTTCATCGTTACCAAGGTAATGCATATTTATAAAAGCATCGGCTATATTGTCTTTAAGCACTTCGAATAATGCTTGTGCTTCTGTAGATAAATCAAATGGTGGTAACGTCCTCGCAATAGTTTCACGCAGTTGCTGTTTATAAATTTGTCCTGCCTTTTCTTCTCGAATTTTTTCTCTCGCTTTTCTAACTATATCTAATAGCTCTTTTTTTAGTTTCAACTGATTTGTTTTGACATTTTCACTTGGTATATTTGCAAGTAAATTATCAACCTCATCTCCGAGCATGTCTTCGTAGAGGAAATTATCGTTGAACACCTCAGGATTCATATTCAGTTCACCAATTTTATGTATTAATTTAGTTTCTAACGGTTGTTTAATTTTTTCAGCTTCTACTTCGTCTTCACGGGTATCTGATTCCATCGGAAGATTTTTAACCCAATTCGAAATATCATCTAACAGAACATCAGCAGCTTTTCTCTTAACTAATCCATTAGGAAGTGTTGAATATTTTCTAGAGGATTTATTGAGTGTGTCTTGTAAATATTTGGACAGAATATTAATATCGTCAGTTCCATATGGATGTTGTGGTATTTTATCTAAAAATTGAGTAGTGGCATCTCGATATATTTCATCAATTCTTTTCGACGGATCTTCATCTGCTTTAATAACATCATTTAATAATGTCGTTACTAAGTTGCTTTTTGCTTCACTTAGAATATCTTTTAGATTACTTTCATCAGTTTCTGGGAGGTCTAGAGTGTTCGCCCATTGTTCTACTGCCTCTTCAACAAATTTATCAGGCTCCGGTAATCGGTCTTTTTGGGTTCCTTGAAGTGCTTCAATTAACTGATCTTCTAGATTATTTAGAACCCTCTTTTTGTTTTCTACATTTTCTAATTCAAGCGGAGTATTTTGTAAAAAGTTTTTTGTTTCATTTCTGAGCTTAAGTTCATCTTCTAATCCAATTTCATGTATATTATCTTTTAATTTGTCTTTCAGGTCTTCTAAATGTATTTCCCCGGAAGAATCCAGTCTCGACAAAGGCAGATTATTTACCCACTTATCAACATGATCATTTATTGACAACGGCTCAAAACGCTGTGAGATGTCTTGAAGAAGCTGTGAGTCTCTTAGATTATCTAATACATCCTTAGCTAATCCATCCATATAACGTTGATTTGACTTGAGTTTAGGATCCATTGGAAAATTTTGCAGATTGTTCTTAATTTCTTCAAGTAAAACTGGGTCAATATTAACATCATGGGATGAAGTATTGTCCATTATTGAAAGCAATCTGTCCCCTAGGTCTCTAATCAAATTTTCTTGAATACGCTTCTCATTAGGTTCTCTATCTTGGTATACCTGTTGCTGTTTTAGCCAGTCTGTTAAAGCTCCATTTAGATTATCTTCGATAAAATCATGATAGTCTGGAATTGAATGAGACGTCGAGTCTGTCATGCTCGAGTTATTAGGTGGTGATTTTATCTCTCTATCGCTCATTTTAAGTAGTTCTTCGTCTTTTCCACCACCTTTCCGTCTTTTCTGACCTTGCTTTGAAACGCCTCGTATTTCGTTTATCAGAGCTTGAATTCCTGAAGTGGTTGGGAAATTTTCATCTATAACAAATGTGTTAAGCCATTTAGATATCTCACTCTTTAAATATTCAATTTCTTCTTTATTTGACTGTGTGATGTTATTTCGTTGTAAATATATTTCCGTGTCTACAATATTTCTAGCTAAATCTTTAGCCATTATTTCTATGAAGTTATCATCACTTAAATTTAATGATGTATCGTACATCCACGTTTTAATTATATCGGTCAGATCTTGCAAGTATTTTATTTCAGCAGATGAAGATTTTGAAACAGGTGTTTTAGTTTTTTTTTCTTTTACAGGTGGTTCATAGTCTTTCGGAAAAAAGTAAACTTCACCATCATCGTCATCGGACTCGGTTTCTTCTTCATCCTCTTCGTCTTCCGAGTAATCTAGCAATTGTGGCTTAGGTCTTCCTCTGGGCACATCATCATCATCATCATCATCAGTGTCGAAATTTATAGCAGATAGGTCAGATTCTCTTTTGGAGATGAATTGTCCTTTTTCTTTGAAGGGGGAGAGAGTCTTAAACTTGATTGTGTCCAATTGACGTTTCAACCGTTCTGCTAATTCTTTAATAGGTTCACGTGTATCGAATGACTCCTTCTCCAAATATCGTATTATTTCACGCATTATTTTATCTTCCTTAATTTTTTTAATTCGATCATCGAGATTAGCCATAATTTCCGTAAGATTTTGAGCTAGCTCCGTGGTGTCGTTTTTTCGTTTGTTTAGTATTTCTGGGTGTTCATCGCCAGTTATATCCTTATTGAAGTCTAGAATTGTTTTATTAATTTTTCCTTTTAATACCAACTCTTCCTGAGGGCTGAGGGTTGGAGATAGTGTGCTGAGTGTTGAATCAGGAGATTTGTCGATATTAGATATTTCTTTATTTCGTTTTATTAGCTTATCGGTTATCTGTTTTGCATCATCTTCAGATACGTTAGCATTTTTTAATATGAATTTTATATGTCGTTTTGTGTCGTTATCACCAATGCCACGTACTATTTGATCAGCTAATGCATCTGTAATACTTTTTTCGATTGAATCTGGTATGTCATATTCGTCCAACATGCTACCAATTCCATCTTTAACCATTTTTTTTATTCCTGGTTTTTTAATCGAAGACCGACGGCTAACACCGATTACTGGTGGCATTCCTTTTACTTTACTAATGAGTGCAGTTGCAACGCCCGAAGCATCATGACTAGGCATTTTGGCTTCTTTTACCAAAATATTTTCGATTTCTGCTTTAATATCACTTTCTGGCGATCTATTCATCTTAGATGCTAAAAGGTCGACTATTTTTTGTATCATTTCTTTTCGTTTCCTGTTATTGATATCAAGAGGTAAATCTTTAATCAAACTAGTTATTTCATCTAAAAAAGATTTTTTGTTTTCTTCATTTAGATCACTTAGTTTCCAACGTTTACGCTGTTTTGACTCTGATTCCTTATCACCCAAAAGATCCCTTACCAGTTGACTTTTTTTCTTAGGAGACATATAAATTCCTTTTTCTGACAGAGACTCCACAAAATTCGTGATTTCTTTTTGTATAGTATGATCACCAACGTTTTTAGACTGTAATTCTTTAAGAATTTTATCAAAGTTTTGAACTAAACTTCGATTTTTATTTTTAATGTCTTCGGGTATATTTGCAGCTTTATCCAGCCAATCTTTAACGGGTTGGTCACTTTTAGTAGGAATTGTGGATTTATTTTCTTTTATCATAGGTCTCACTTCATCTAAAATATTTTTGGTTAACTGAGCTTTTTCTTTAGGACTAATTGTAATTCCTTTATCAGACAAGGAATTCAAGAAGTCTTGCATTTCTGCTTCTATTACATCATCATCAACGTTTTCAAATTTCATTTGTTGTAAATTTTTATCAAAATTATTAACAAAATTTTGATTCTTCTTCTTTATTTCTTCTGGAATGCTTGAAGCATTTTCTAACCAGTCTAGAAGTGACTGTTTGCTTACTTTACTTGGCCTTGATGCTACATTGTTCACAAGGTCTTTTGCTAATTGTTTTTTCTGATTTGGTGAAAGTGGTATGCCTTTTCCCGGGAGCGATTCTACAAACTTATTGATTTCACTTTCAATAACGCTTTTTTGAGCATTTTCTGATTTCAATTGCTGTAACTTTTTATCAAAATTTTGAGTAAAATCTTTGTATTTTGCTTTTAATTCTTCTGGAATGTTTGGAGCATTTTCTAACCAATCTGCAACTGGTTGTTTGCTCACTTTAATTGGCTTTGATAAATTTTTTGAAAGATCGTGTGATAGCTGACTTTTCTGTTTCGGAGTTAGCGGAATGCCTTTTCCCGGGAGAAAATCTAAAAACTTACTGATTTCACTCTCGATTACATCATCGTTAGCATTATCAGACTTCAATTGTTGTAACTTTTTATCAAAGTTTTGAACTAAATTTATATTTTTTGTCTTTATTTCTTCGGAAACGTTTAGCATGTTATCTAACCAGTCTGCAACTGGTTGATTACTTACATGTGCGTGTTTGCTTTTATCTGGTTTAGATTTTGCTTGATTAACGAGATCTTTGGCCAGTTGCCTATGTTGTGATGGAGTTAGTGAAATCCCTTTTCGAGGTAGTGATTGCAAAAAATCTTTGATTTCTTCTTCAATTACGTCATCTTCAGAATTTTGAGATTTCAACTGTTGCAACTTCTTATCAAAGTTTTTAACCACATTTTTGTTCTTCTTCTTCATCTCTTCGGAAACATTTGGGGCGTTTTCTAACCAATCTGTAACTGGTTGTTTGCTTACACCTGCGAGTTTGCCTCTACTTTGTTTAGGGTTTGTTTGGTTTACAAGGTCTTTAGCCAACTGACTTTGTTGTGACGGAGTAAGTGAAATCCCCTTTCGAGGTAATGATTGCAAAAAATCTTTAATTTCATCTTCAATGACGTCATCGTCAGCATTTTGATATTTCAACTGTTGCAACTTCTTATCAAAGGTTTTAACTAGATTTCTGTTTTTCTTTTTCGTTTCCTCGGAAACATTTGGGATATTTTCTAACCAATCTGTAACTGGTTGATTGCTTACATTTGCGAGTTTGATCCTGCTTGGTTTAGATTTTGTTTGGTTTACAAGGTCAGCAAGGTCTTTAGCCAACTGATTTTGTTGTGATGGAGTTAGTGAAATCCTTGTTTGAGGTAGTGATTGCAAAAACTTTTTGATTTCTTCTTCAACGACTTCATCGTCAGCATTTTCAGATTTCAGATTTTGTAACTTCCTATGATTTTTTTTATTTATATATCTGTTCTTTTTCTTCATCTCTTCGGAAACGTTTGGGGCGTTTTCTAACCAATCTGTAACTGGTTGTTTGCTTACACTTGTGAGTTTGCCTCTACTTGGTTCAGGGTTTGTTTGGTTTACAAGGTCTTTAGCCAACTCACTTTGTTGTGCCGGACTAAGTGAAATCCCTTTTCGAGGTAATGATTGCACAAAATCTTTGATTTCATCTTCAATGACGTCATCGTCAGCATTTTGGGATATCAACTGTTGCAATTTTTTATCAAAGTTTTTAACTAAATTTCTGTTTTTAGTTTTCGTTTCTTCGGAAACGTTTGGTGCGTTTTCTAACCAATCTGTAACTGGTTGAATGTTTACACTTGCGAGTTTGCTTCTACCTGGTTTATGGTTTGTTTGGTTTACAAGGTCTTTAGCCAACTGACTTTGTTGTGACGGAGTAATTGAAATCCCTTTTCGAGGTAGTGATTGCAAAAAATCTTTGATTTCTTCTTCAATGACGTCATCGTCAGCATTTTGGGATTTCAATTGTTGCAACTTCTTATCAAAGGTTTTAACCACATTTTTGTTTTTCTTTTTCGTTTCCTTGGAAACATTTGGCGCGTTTTTTAACCAATCTGTAACTGGTTGATTGCTTACACTTGCGAGTTTGCTTCTATTTGGTTTAGGGTTTGTTTGGTTTACAAGGTCTTTAGCCAACTCACTTTGTTGTGCCGGACTAAGTGAAATCTCTTTTCGAGGTAATGATTGCAAAAAATCTTTGATTTCTTCTTCAATGACGTCATCGTCAGCATTTTGAGATTTCAACTGTTGCAACTTCTTATCAAAGTTTTTAACTAAATTTCTGTTTTTCTTTTTCGTTTCCTCGGATACGTTTGGCGCGTTTTCTAACCAATCTGTAACTGGTTGAATGCCTACACTTGCGAATTTGCTTCCTTTTGGATTAGATTTTGTTTGGTTTACAAGGTCTTTAGCCAACTGACTTTTTTGTGCCGGAGTAATTGAAATCCCTTTTCGAGGTAGTGATTGCAAAAAATCTTTGATTTGTTCTTCTATTACGTCATCGTCAGCATTTTGATATTTCAACTGTTGCAACTTCTTATCAAAGGTTTTTACTAGATTTCTGTTTTTCTTTTTCGTTTCCTCGGAAACGTTTGGGATATTTTCTAACCAATCTGTAACTGGTTGATTGCTTACTTTTGAGAGTTTGATTCTGCTTGGTTTAGATTTTGTTTGATTTACAAGGTCAGCAAGGTCTTTAGCCAATTGACTTTGTTGTGTCGGAGTTAGTAAAATACCTGTTTGTGGTAGTGACTGCAAAAAGTTTTTGATTTCTTCTTCGACGACTTCATCGTCAGCATTTTCAGATTTCAATATTTGCAACTTCCTATCAAAGTTTTTAATTATATTTTGGTTCTTCTTCTTCATCTCTTCTGAAACGTTTTGGGCGTTTTCTAACCAATCTGTAACTGGTTGATTACTTACACTTGCGAGTTTACCTCTACTTGGTTTAGGGTTTGTTTGGTTTAGAAGGTCTTTAGCCAACTCACTTTGTTGTGCCGGAGTAAGTGAAATCCCTTTTCGAGGTAGTGATTGCAAAAAATCTTTCATTTCTTCTTCAATGACGTCATCGTCCGCATTTTGAGATTTCAGCTGTTGCAACTTCTTATCAAAGTTTTTAACTAAATTTCTGTTTTTCTTTTTCGTTTCCTCGGAAACGTTTGGCGCGTTTTCTAACCAATCTGTAACTGGTTGATTGCTTACACTTGCGAGTTTGCCTCTACTTGGTTTAGGGTTTGTTTGGTTTACAAGGTCTATAGCCAACTCACTTTGTTGTGCCGAAGTAAGTGGAATTCCTTTTCGAGATAGTGATTGCAAAAAAAATTTGATTTCTTCTTCAATTACGTCATCTTCAGCATTTTGAGATTTCAACTGTTGCAACTTCTTATCAAAGTATTTAACTAAATTTCTGTTTTCCTTTTTCGTTTCCTCGGAAACGTTTGGCGCGTTTTCTAACCAATCTGTAACTGGTTGATTGCTTACACTTGCGAGTTTGCCTCGGCTTGGTTTAGGGTTTGTTTGGTTTACAAGGTCTTTAGCCAACTCACTTTGTTGTACCGGAGTAAGTGAAATTCCTTTTCGAGGTAATGATTGCAAAAAATCTTTGATTTCTTCTTCAATGACGTCATCGTCAGCATTTTTATATTTCAGCTGTTGCAACTTCTTATCAAAGTTTTTAACTAAATTTCTGTTTTCCTTTTTCGTTTCCTCGGAAACGTTTGGCGCGTTTTCTAACCAATCTGTAACTGGTTGATTGCTTACACTTGCAAGTTTGCTTCTATTTGGTTTAGGGTTTGTTTGGTTTACAAGATCTTTAGCCAACTCACTTTGTTGTGCCGGACTAAGTGAAATTCCTTTTCGAGGTAGTGATTGCAAAAAATCTTTCATTTCTTCTTCAATGACGTCATCGTCAGCATTTTGAGATTTCAACTGTTGCAATTTTTTATCAAAGTTTTTAACTAAATTTCTGTTTTTCTTTTTCGTTTCCTCGGAAACGTTTGGCGCGTTTTCTAACCAATCTGTAACTGGTTGATTGCTTACACTTGCGAGTTTGCCTCTACTTGGTTTAGGGTTTGTTTGGTTTACAAGGTCTTTAGCCAACTCACTTTGTTGTGCCGGACTAAGTGAAATCTCTTTTCGAGGTAATGATTGCAAAAAATCTTTGATTTCTTCTTCAATGACGTCATCGTCAGCATTTTGAGATTTCAACTGTTGCAACTTCTTATCAAAGTTTTTAACTAAATTTCTGTTTTTCTTTTTCGTTTCCTCGGAAACGTTTGGCGCGTTTTCTAACCAATCTGTAACTAGTTGATTGCTTACACTTGTGAGTTTGCCTCTACTTGGTTCAGGGTTAGTTTGGTTTACAAGGTCTTTAGCTAACTCACTTTGTTGTGCCGGACTAAGTGAAATCCCTTTTCGAGGTAATGATTGCAAAAAATATTTGATTTCATCTTCAATGACGTCATCGTCAGCATTTTGGGATTTCAAATGTTGCAACTTCTTACCAAAGTTTTTAACCACGTTTTTGTTCTTCTTCTTCATCTCTTCGGAAACATTTGGGGTGTTTTCTAACCAATCTGTAACTGGTTGTTTGCTTACACCTGTGAGTTTGCCTCTACTTGGTTTAGGGTTTGTTTGGTTTACAAGGTCTTTAGCCAACTCACTTTGTTGTGCCGGAGTAAGTGAAATCCCTTTTCGAGGTAATGATTGCAAAAAATCTTTGATTTCTTTTTCAATGACGTCATCGTCAGCATTTTGAGATTTCAACTGTTGCAACTTCTTATCAAAATTTTTAACTAAATTTCTGTTTTTCTTTTTCATCTCTTCGGAAATATTTGTGGCGTTTTTTAACCAATCTGTAATTGGTTGATTGCTTACACTTGCGAGTGTGCTTGGATTAGATTTTGTTTGGTTTACAAGGTCCTTAGCCAACTGACTTTGTTGTGATGGAGTAAGTGATATCCCTTTTTGAGGCAGTGACTGCAAAAACTCTTTAATTTCTTCTTCAATGACTCCATCATTTGTATTTTGAGATCTCAAATATTGTAGCTTCTCATCAAAGTTTTTAATTGAATTTCTATTCTTTTTCTTCATATCTTCGGAAACGTTTGGCACCTTTTCTAACCAGTCTGTAACCGGATGGTTACTTATAGATTTCGTTTGGTTCATAAAGGTATTAGCAAGTTGACTTTGTTGTGACGGAGTAAGTGTAATCCCTTTTTCAGGAAGTGTCCCCAAAAACTTCTTGATTTCTTCATGAATGAGATCATCTTCTGCGTTTTGAGATTTCAATTGTTGTAATTTCTTATCAAAGTTTTTGACAACATTTAGATTTTTCGACTTTATTTCTTCTGGAACGTTTGGATAATTTTTTAGCCAATCTGAAACTGGATGATTAGATACCTTCCTAAACTTGCTTTTTGGCTCAGGTTTTATGTTGTATAAAAGTTTTTTTGCCAGCTCATGTTTTTCTTGACCTGTCATTGAATTAAGTACATTTTTAGCAGCTCTGATATCTTTTATAAAATTATCAGATAGTTCATATTTTTGTTCTGGAGTAAGTGGAATTTCGTCGTCAGGCAAAGAATTTAAGAACTTGCTGATTTCTATCGCCATATCAGTATCGGGAGCGTCTTCAAACATTAACTGGTTTAGTTTGCTATCAACTTTCATAGCTTTATTTCGATTCTGTTCTTTGATCTCTTCAGGAACATCTTCCATACTTTCTAGCCAATTTAAAACCAGTTGCTTGACTTTTTTAATTTTGCTTTTTTGCTGTGCTATCTTTTTTCTATTTTCTTTGCGTTGAATAATATTGTACAAGTGTTCGACAAGGTTATCGACGTGCCCACTTATTTCATTTTTGACGTTTTTATCTAATTCCGCTTCATAAGGTTTAGGAAGCATTTTCATAATTTCTGTTTTCAGCTCTTCCCGTGTCCCGTTTCTATTCACGATCGGTTCCAAGCGATTGACAAACATTTCCAAAAGTGACTCCTTAGACATAAGTTTACCTTTTTTAGTTCTTAAATCCAAATTGATACAATCAAGCCATGAGGCTATAATATCCCTTATTTCCTCCGGCTCATCTATTTCTTCTTCATCTTCAAATTCTTCGTCATCTTTATCTTCAGGAGCCAGTACAGGCAATTTGTCTAAGAAATATTTTATTTCTTCCAACGCTCTATCATCATAATTATCTCTTCCTTTCAAGCTTTTTAATTTACCGATAAGGTCTTGAGCCATTTCAAGATGTAAATCTTGATTTTCTGGAGTATTGTTGATGAAGACTGGTAGTTGGACGAGCCACGCGATGACTCGTGGTTCAATATCATCTTCAGAAACGCGTCTTTCTTCTGACGTGTCTGTGTCACTCGTATCTCTTTCTTCGAGATCCGAGGTCGCTTGGTCTTTGGTACGGAAAGGGAAAAAAGAGCGGGACCGTTTGGTCTGTAACAGAATTGATTGATATCATGGAATTGTTTTTCGATGTCACTCATTTAATTTGAATATTATGCCATTTAGTTTCGGGCCCAGATGGACTCTGATATAAAAAATAATTAAGTATTTATCACATCGTGTACAGAAAACATATAATACATTTAAAAAAATGATCACTCACGCCTGGAGGTGGTCTGCAATAAAGGGGCGCATCTGCTGTGAACAAAATACAATTTTAATGAAATATGAAACAGAGCACGCCGCCGGAGCTGTCAAAAGAAAAGAAAAGAAAAACATTGCGAATAAAAATGTTACAACCTTATTTTATTGATGATAATGATACTAATAGTAAAAAAGAAAAGTTAATCTTTACATGAGTTTCAGCTTATCTAGGTTGTGTTAAAATCTGTCGATGAGTCATCTTCTTATGGCGTCACCAGATATTTATCAAGCCTAAGTGGTACCCTTTTTCGTTTGTTGACGGGAGCGTAATATTCTAAAGATACCCAGCTGCATTCGGGTGAAACCCAGCTGCATTCGGGTGAAGCCAAGTTATGTAAAAATGCACCCACTATAACCCCTCAGTGTCCTAACTGTGTGCCAGACAGAGAGCATCAGGATCTCCATGTAGGAAAGCACCGGTACGCACCTCCTCGCACGCTGCCTGAATCTACACTCACGAAAATTTCCCCAAGCGTTTCCGCTCGACTGCGTGGGCCACACTGCGACGTTGTCTTCCCTAGGTTCGATTGAATGGGAGTTACCCAAATCTGACCCAAATCTTTTAGTCGGCTCTTACGACAGGCTGGGGATACCGAAACAGTATTCTAAGACCCCGGTTCCAGGGATACGGAGCTAGGGCGTTTAATCCCGTTACCATTACGCCGTCTTCTCCGTGCTGGACTGGCTCGCTCACGAAGCTGCTCAGCGATATACTTTGCACGATTACTCTTTTGCCAAAGTCAATCGTTGCCATCCACCGACTTAACCGTTTGGTTTCATCTGCCAGCATGAGAAACCATGCTTGACAGCGATAAATTTTGCATCACCTTAGCTACCAAGCCCTGCCGCTCCACGCTGAAAACTCCAGGGTGTACTGTGCAGTCTGCGTCCATCCATTCGTATCGATCCCGTTCAGGTACACCTCGAAACAGTCATGCCCGGTAAGCCTTTGCGTTATCCTTAGTATCGGTTTCAAATCCACTCCAAGACCTCCGTTAATGCTTAATATTTTTAACCTCATTCGTCAAAACAAGAGTTTTTGAATTGTCTATATCATTTAAATAATAAATCAAGTGTGGAACAACACTTAAAACATTAAAATAATTTCCAGTTAGTAAAAAGCTGAGGCCTAAGGGGGAGGCCTATGTTCAGCAGTGGACGTCTAATGGCTGATGATGATGATGAAAAAGCTGCCTCTCACTCAGCTTTGGGGCCTATCAATGATCTAGCTGATTAATTACTTGCAAGAATTATAGACATTTATTAACCGACTTCCAAAAAGGAGGATGTTATCAATTCGACCGTTTTTTTATAATTATTTTTTATGTTTGTTACCTCAGACCTTTTGACTGGGTGAACCGATTTTGATGATTCTTGTTTTATTTGTAAGCGGGTGCTTCCTATTTGGTCCAGTTTTGATGAAGTCGGTTTTTTATATTGATCATAAAAGACAGCTAAGAACTATACGTATCATACCAGCTTTCAATTAAAAAAAAAAAAACAATGAAATCGGTCAAACCATACGGGATATGAGAGTACGAAAAGTTCGCAACCAAACTGTACGTACTGTAGGCATCCATCTAATAAATATGTACTTGACATTAATTTTTATATTTGAAGTGTTCAATAGGGAAGTGTGCATCTCATCATCAGCCAGTAAACGTCCACTGCTGAACAAAGGCCTCCCTCTCAGAGAGGGGTGTTACCATAATCTCTACGCTTGGCAGGCAGCTTGGAGATCGCAGTACGTTCACCGTGTACTAATAGGACGCTACTGCCCATCCTCCGGTGGTTCTGGTCACAGTTTTAGGACATACCCGGGTCTACGGGTCGGGGAAGTGTGTATCATAAGGTCATAATTAGGGTAACTACTTTTATGACTGAAAAAAATAATAGTGACCTGGGGCCTTACCCCTAGCTTCACTTTCGCGAGCCAACTTTTAGTAGGTACCTGATAGGTACCTAAAATGAACCAACTCATTTAAGCTGCATCGTTTAAAAGCGTCAACTTGAATGGACGAAAATCCGTTTTACTATGCGTGTGTGCGTGAAAATAGCAAAGCTTGGCGGCTATCAAACAACTACCGCTTATCGTAGTTGATGGTACCGTTTAAACAAGTAACACCTATGCGGGTAAACTTTTCGAGCTAGGGGTAAGGCCCTAGGTCCACCGCGGGCGTAGCTTTATCCTATAAATATACAGGATGTTGTGTCAATCATCTCCGACTCACGAGGGCTATAAAATACATTTAAAGAACAGAAAATTTGAAAGTAATTTTAAATTAAATCAATTTTCTCCAGATTGTAAAAATGCTACCGCTCGGCGACCATAGCTCAATCAAGTAAACTAATAAATTTATCTTATCCAAAAGTTTGATCACGGTAATTCTACTTAAATAATTAAATTGACGACTTTTTAGATCACATGATATGTATGTACTATAATATATGTACAGAAAAAAAAGTACCTTAAATATTTATATTAATATGTATATTTTTATTATAACTTATTTTCTATATTTTTTATAATTATTATTTGATTATTTATTTAATACATTGTTTTTTTTAGACATTATGTTAATTCATTTGTTCTAATTTTATTTTTTAATTTGGTGCTTAAATAATGCATTATACATGTACATTCTTAGTACATTAGTACTAGATAATTCTTACTAATACATTTTTTTACCTTTTTACTACACTAGCTAGTATTTATTTTATCAGAAACATTAATTAATGTTACTTACCAATATAGTAAAAAACTTTTTTTTGTACCGACTTCACAAAATTAGTAAATAAAATACGCCATTAAGGTTTTCACAAAATTTTCCCAAATATCACAAATAATTTGATTTAAAAGATTTTTATGAAATTTCTATGAGGCATATTATCTGAAAGTATATCTTTCCAATTAAAAAAATATTTTCCAAATCTGTTCATATATGACGGATTACTGAAGTAACAAAAATTCAAAAACAAATTGAGAACCCCTCTTCTTTTAAAGTCAGTTAAAAATTATTATGATTCATCATCATTATCAGCCAGAGACGTTCACTACTAACCTTAGGCCTCCCCCTTAGAACTCCACACTGAACGACAGCCTGCCATCTGCATCCACTGGATGCCCGCGACTATCACAATATCGTCGGTCCATCTAGTGGTATGCCTACCTACGCTGCGTCTTCCGGTTCGTTGGCAATAATAATAATAAAAAAACAATTTAAAAACCGACTTCAACAGAACGGGACCAAATGGGAAGCACCAGCTTTCAAATAAAAAGAGAATCATGAATATCGGTTTACCCAGTCCAAAGTTCTGAGGTAACAAACATAAAAAAACAGTCGAAATGATAACCTACTTCTTTGGAAGTCGCTTAAAAAAGATTATAAAACCGTTATCAGTGATTGATTTAAGTTAAATCACGTATCGATACCCACCATCGCGGGTCATAAGCGATGAACACAACACCCTGTAACACAATAACAGAACATAACAGAATCTAAATAATAATGATTACCTTGTTCTGCGTCTGTAACGTTGAGCTCCTGAAATAGAAAGTTTAGTCAGTTATGAAAAAAAAATTTGATAGAAAACTACAAAGACCTAAAGTCACAAGTATGAAAGGCAAATAATAATATTTCTCGCAGTTTAAAAAAATAAAAACACACGTTTTAAAATCTCTAATCCTGAAGATTCTGATAATGGGACAAACTAAGTATTTAAATTATTGCATTGTCCTTGATACGAGTAAGTATGCTATGTTTCAAATCAATCCGTCGTTTTGTAAAGTGGTGAAAATCACGTTCAAAGATTCCGTTATATAAAGACATTGATAAATACCAAGCTAAGCGTGTTAAAAAAAAACAAATCATTTAATATTTCTTATATGATAAATCAATTCCAAAAATCTATTATATTGACATAATATTATATAGTTGACTTTTGACTCTATCCCCACCAAAAACTTAAACGATCTATCTGAGAAATTTATCAGCCAATTTGAATGTTTTTTTCTGTATGTGCAATGTATATTCCTCCTCTAGGCCTGTGATTTGTAATAAATGAAACATTAGGACACAGACCTATTTTTTTTTTGTAAAGTAGGCTTGCGCTTTGCCGTCAACTCGCCTGATGTTAAGTGATTATGTGGCCTACGATGGATCACGCTTGCCTAGAAGAAACCGATTCACTTTTGACTTGAAAACTCCCAGATTGTAACTATCGGGGAACACCCATTCAGGCAGCGCATTCCACATAATAGCAGTTCGCACAATAAAAGTGGAATCAAACCGCTTCGTACGAGTTTTCGGAATGTCAACCACAAAGCGGTGTCGATTTTTCGTGCCCGCTCTGGCAGTCTGATAGAAAAATGGGCAGGAAGGAATTAAACCTATTACACGATCTGAATGTTACTAGTGTGCAGTACATACATCGTCATCTATATCTTCCCCGTGATACAGTCTTCTGTGGCTGCGGTAACGACTCAAAGTTTTTGGACAAATCTGAAACGAATACAGTATCTATATGAATTTACCCATCGTAGTTCCTAAATGTTTTACCAAAATTACATAGTTCATAGTTAACCCACGTTCGAGGCATTCTGGTCGTTTTATAATAACAGTTAAACCATCTATCATATCTATCTATCATATAAGGTCGGGGAAAAAGTTTCTTCGTATTTTTTAAACAAATTCAAGACATATTTTTTTCAAGTTTAATTACATTTAATTATAATATATATGTGCCATTTTGTTCGATAACTTGTTGCCATCTAGTAGGTAGTGACATGATCCCGTTGCTGTAGAATTTTTGGGACTTCTGATCAAAAAAATGCAACAAGTAGTTTTGACAGTCCTCTCTTGATGTTAATCTAACACTACCCAAAGAATTCTGAAGAGATCGAAACAGGTGGAAATCTGAGGGTGCAAGGTCAGGGCTATATGGTGGATGCATTAACACTTCCCAACCAAGCTCTCTAAATTTTTGCTGAGTGGCCAAAGATGTGTGCGGTCTGGCGTTATCATGATGAAAGACCACACTCTTTCTGTTGATCAATTCCGGCCGTTTTTTCTCAATTTCTTGTTTGAGTCTCATCTGCTGTTGGCAGTAGAGATCCGAATCGATGGTTTTGCCCGGCGGTGAAAGCTCATAATGAACGATGCCCTGCCAATCCCACCATACACACAGCATCACCTTATTACGTGTTAATCCGGGTTTCGCTACAGTCTGTGGTGCTTCACTGCCCTTTGACCATGATCTTTTGCGCACATTCTTGTCGTAGGTGATCCATTTTTCATCACCAGTGATCAATCTTTTCAAAAACGGTTCGGTTTCGTTACGTTTCAATAGAGAATCGCAAATGAGTACACGATTCATTTGGTTTCTTTCAGTGAGCTCGTGTGGCACCCAAATATCGAGTTTTTTGTATACCCAGTTTTTTTCAAATGGGTCAAAACTGTTTTGTGGTCAATCCCCAGTTCTTCAGCTACGTCGTAACTACTAATATGCCGATCTTGGTCCACTTTTTCAGAAATGGCATCGACTTTATCCGTAACAGGGCGACCAGAGCGAGCTGCATCTTTGACATCAAAATTCCCGGACTGAAAACGCTTGAACCAACATTGTGCTACTCTTGATGACACTGCATTAGGTCCATAAACGTCACAAATTTTATTCGCGGCTTGTGTCGCATTTTTCCCTTTTTTGTTATAAAATTTCACAATATATCGAATTTGTTCGTTAGATTCACTCATTTTATCGAACAAAAAAACAATTGAAAAATGGCGGGAAATTGCTTTTTACGTTTTGTATTCCTTTTTTAAAATGTCATCTTTTTAATGGTATCAAAACCAGCCAGATACAAACAGTACAACGGATAAGATTTTTACTACAACTTTATACATACAAAATACGAAAAGACTTTTTCCCCGACCTATTATCATATATATCTACCTATCATCTCGGACGCACCCTGCGGTTTTTTAATGCTATAGATAGCAAATAAGCTGACGGGCCGCCTGATGGTAAGTGGTCATCGTCACCTATGCATACATGTAACATGGGCATCACAGATACGTTGCAGACCCTTAAAGACTCTATCAACCCCATATTATAGTATCTCGGAAATGCCGCAGAGGTGTGAGGCAAAAAAGATCGCGTAAAACGCACGTTTGTACTTTAACAACAAATGTTAAGCCACGTCGGTGGTATTATGGCTATTTGTCCTAACAACAACTGTTAAGACATATTTAAAGCATCCCGGTTTTTTCTCCTTAAACAACAAATGTTTAGTTACGTCACAAACATCTTGGTTGTTAGTACTGTAGAAACAAATGTTAAGCCACGTTGGAGGCATCCCGGTTGTTTTGTCCTTTAACAACAGCTATTGAGCCACGTCGGAGGCATCTTGTTTTTTTGGGAGTTCAGTTTGTTTACGTTATACGGGAATTACTCACGTTATATTAAGTGTGAAAACCACGTCAGTTTCCATAAAAATATACTTATATTTGAAAGGTGGTTTCATTACCGTGGTTTTTAGATGCTTGCTGACAGACAATTTGTATGGTGGTTTAAAAGTTGGGCGCATATTTACCTAAGTGGTTGGCTTTTTTGAACTATTGTTAATAATATATACAAATAAAAATAATATGCTATTATTTGGCAATCATTAAAAAAAGATTAAATAGCTCCAACTATTCTCAATAATGTGCGAGAATGGCTGGACAATTGTGGCTAATTTTTTATGATCGTAATAATCCTAATAAGTTTTTTATTGAAAAAGAAAAATTTGAAAAGTTGCTCGCAAATTCGGAATGTTTGGAAAAACCTGAAAGTGTTTTTTTATGGGGTTTTTGTATGATTTCAAGATTTGGACAGGACAACGTCTGTACACTACAAACCGTCTGTACCTGTCTGTGACCTGTCTGTACTGACCCTCAGTTAGTTCTATATAAATCTATTTATCTATCAATACTTACTCCAACAGACGACGCTGCACCGAGGCAGTGATTATTTCTTTTATTTTCAGTCGCGGTTGGTGCATCATCTGAGGGAGAGAAATCAAGTCAAAATCATATTAAATAAAACAAATTTTATTGAATAAAATACTCTACAGTTTTTTTTAGTATTTGCGCAGTTTTTTTTTTAATTTCACCTAAATAAACATAAAAAATCTTTTGTTATGTTCTTCTTAAAATAATTATTAATCAGTTTTTTTTCTGTTTATAATTTGCGAATTTTTTTCTTTTAAAATGTTGAATATGAGTGAATAAGATAACTTTAACCGGTGACCGCAGCCTTAACAATATAAATGCGTGATAAGAAAATTAAATACATTTATTTTTATGCCATCATGCTTAGTCTACAATGATTGTTTTTAGTGTTACCATTAATAAGCTCGGTGTTGTCTTCATGATCATCTTGTATGGAGCTCTGGAAATGATAATTCAAAGTCACTGCTAGCATTTGACTACTGCTGCCTTTTCTTACAGAAATGAAATGTTAGCTAGGGCGCTTTCATTGGGCGGCTTAGCAGTGCGACTGCGTAGGGTGCTGCGCTGTAAGTCTTTAGGTCTTGCTTAGCTGATCAACTATAATTGTAGAAAACCTTGTTTTTATAATATTGCCAAGCAGAGTTAGGCCAACACCGCCGTGTTCCAGATTAAAGAAAAAAAAATTGACTTCGGAAGTGTAAAATTCTGTTATATCCATTATTCTAGTCTAGGTGACGAACCCAGTGCAACATCGCACAGGAATTTGACAACCTTTCAGGAACAGTTCTCTAAAAAAATTCACGAGCGAGCATAACATCGCACTTGAAGATATTTTTCAGGTCTTCTGACTAGGCATTTGCCACAGTTCATCAGACATTAAGTGACAATGTGGTTGAAGATGGTAAGCACACCTAGCCTGGAATGTGTACTGGCTACTGTAAGGGATGCTGCCGAATAAACCGGCGCCAGATTGTCAACTTGAAGGTAGCTCGCCAGCCTAGCACTGAAAAGTGCTACCACCATGCTTGGTGGATATGCATATGGTTTCTTTATGATGTTTTTTTTCCTTCAGCGAAAACGAAAACTTATTTGTTGCAATTTGAATCCACACCCTTCGGCACGAAAGTCCAACGCGCAACTGACTGCGCTATCATTGCGTAAAAACGTCAATTGAAATATATACAGCAAATTTTACCAAAACATTTCTATATAAATATACGGCCTATGTTCAGCAGTGGACGTCTTCTGGTTGATGATGATGACGATGATAAATATACGGTCTGAATGTTATTAGTGTGCATTACGTACATTGTCATCTATATCTTCTCCGTGATACAGTTTCCTATGGCTTCGGTAACGGCTCAAAGTTTTTGGACAAACCTGAAATGAATAAAGTACATGTTTTCATATTTATCGGGACTTATCGCGCACTATTAAATATAGGTAAAAATAGATACCTTTCGCTCGACGTTTCGACCATGTTACAATGGCCGTGGTCACGAGCTGACTGAAAACTGCGGGTGAGTCCGGCGAGAAGAGCGGATATTTTGTTCTCCTACCCTCACTTGATCTTGATCTTGAAAAATTGCAGGGTTGTCACTACGACACACAACACTGACTGTATCGGTAAAAGTCCTAGTACCTACACCGCGGTTTGTACATTTGCTTACTATGGGATTCCACGACGCCGCTAACTTAAATCCATCCTCCCGGTTGAAATTGCGATGTTTTCTGATTTCAACCGCTTCACGAACCATTCTTGAAAAATAATGCCGTTCAGTGGAGAGGACCTTCGGGTCGTGGAGCTCGATCCAGTGACCGGACCCCGACTCAAGCAAATGTTCTGCTATAGCCGACTTCTGTGTCTGGCGATTTTTGACGGCTGCGATATGTTCTTTGATCCTTTCTGCTATGGTACGCTTTGTTTGACCTATGTAGGAACTACCGCAGCTACAATCAACCTTGTACACACCAGGGGTCTGAAAAGGAATAACGTCTTTCGGCGACCTCACGTGTCTCGCCAACTTTGATAAGGGGGTATACACCGTTTTGATGGAGTACTCTTTCAGCAAGCTCCCTACCTTATCCGTTACTCCTTTAACGTAAGGCATGAAAGCCGGTTGCCGCTCGACGTCAGTCCTTCTCTTGTGGCATTTGCGTCTTGCCCGACCGCGTTTAGTCACACCATAGCCATTTCTTTTAAGTACCTCCTGAACATGCCTTTTTTCAGCCCCTACATGTTCAGGGTCACAGAGGGCATCCGCTCTGTCCAACAGAGACCTGGCCACCGACTGCAGATGGCGAGGGTGATGGTGTGACGTAGCGTGTAGGTATCTGTCCGTGTGCGTAGGTTTTCTATAAACCGAGTGAGCTAACGAGCCATCGGACCTCACCATCACTTTGACATCCAGGAACGGCAAAGTTCTTTCCACCTCCAGTTCATACGTAAACTTAATGTTGGCGTGAATCGAGTTGAGATGATCCACGAACTGGTCTACTGCCTGTCTATCTCCCTTCATTACGCAGAAAACGTCGTCTACATACCTTTTCCACATTTTTATTGTAGGCGACTGTAGATTTATGGACTTCTCAATATGTTCCATCCAAATGTTAGCCAGCACCGGTGCCACTGGACTTCCCATCGCGACACCATCAATCTGGAGGTAGTATTGTCCGCCGTAAAGAAAGAAGTTCCCTTCTAGACAATTCCTTAATAAAACCATTAAGTTCTCTGGTAGGTGGTTCTCTTTCAACAAATCCCTGACAACCTCGAGACACTCCTTCACTGGAACATTGGTGAAAAGTGATTCCACGTCAAAACTCACCATGATGTCATCTGGTTCCAGACTAAGGTTCCCAACGATCTCAACAAAGTGATGAGAATTCTTCACAAAAGACGGGGTGCTACCCACCAGTGGCTGCAGCCTCGACGCTACATATTTCGCCAAGCAATAGGTGGGCGAGTCTATTTGACTCACGATAGGACGTAAGGGAATATTGCTCTTATGAACTTTCGGTAACCCATACAGTTTGGGAGGTTGTACAACCCTAGGCCTATGTAGGTTTTCGAAAATTTTGATGATTGAATTTTTTGATTTTTAATTTTTTGATATTTTTTGATTTTTTTTTTGTTTTTGATGTGTTCGAATCGCGAAAGTTTAAAAATGAATAAAGTACCTTAATAAAGGATACTATTTTACCCATCGCATCCTATCCTATACGTTTTACCAAAATCAGACCTTACTTATTTAACTTTATTCTACGTATTGGTTTCTAATAATCAAGGCATAACTTGATGTTATCTAAACAACATTTGTTAAGCCCAACGAAATTGGTTAAGCCACGTCGGAGACATCCCCGTTGTTTTCCCTATTACAACTATTAAACCACGTCGGAAGCATGGCGGTTGTTTGCCTTATAACCACAATTAAACCACGTCGGAAGCATCCCGGATTTCGACCCTTAAAACAGCTACTGTTACACGATGAATAAGTAACAAAACGTGTAGGGCGACGTACAGTAGGCTCTAAAAACCATAACCCAAGCGTTAATAGTTTGTTATATAATATCTATTAATACTTACACCAACAGATGAAGTAGTCCCAAGACAGCAATCGTTTCTTTTATTCTCAGTCTCGGTCGGTGCATTAGCTGAGGAAGAGAAGCCAGGTCAAAATCATTTTCAATCAATAATAAGTATATTAAATTATAAAAAAAAAAACACAGTCATAGGACTGCATGTCAGAAGTGAAAACTAAAGTAATGATTCACCTATTCTACCAAGAGATGGCGTGTTTTAAAATACACAGTACTGTGTTTTATGTATTCTGTATTTTTGAAATCTGATGAGTGAGCTCTACATAATGATGGTATAATATTGACCTATTTAGCAAAGTTAGCTTACTATTTTTCCCTCTTTTTAGGGTTCTGTACCCAAAGGGTAAAATGGGACCCTATTACTAAGACTCCGCTGTTCATCCGTCTGTCACTAGGATGTATCTCATGAACCGTGATAGATGATGTACTTCTGTTGCCGCTATAACAACAAATACTAAAAATCAGAATAAAATATTTAAGGGGGTTCCTATGGGTCCTAAGGGGGGTCCCGTATTACCCTTTGGGTACGGTACCCTAAAAAAATGCTCTTTTAAAATGTTTAAAAGATAGTTATGGCGGTGAGCACAACGTAAAAATATCTTAGACCATAATATGACCGTAAGAATATAAATGCGTCATAAATCCAAAACATTTCATGGTCATCATGCTTATCTAAAGTTACATTGTCTTTTACTACCTTTGATAGGCTCGGTGTTGACTTCGTGTTCGTCTTGTATGGTGCTCTGGAAATGATAATTCAAAGTCACTAAGCGTCTAACTACTGCTGCACTTTCTTACAGAAAAGAAATGTTAGTAAGGGCGCTATCACATTGGGAGGCTTAGCAGCGCGTCTGCGCAGCGCGCTGCTTGGTCACGTGGTTTGGGACAATATAATAATATAAGGCCCAACGTCGAGGCGGCTTTGCAGTGTAGAAGTGATCGTGAAAAATTTAGCTCTTCTATCATGTGCTATAGTCCTTTAAATGTAGCTTGATTGAAACGACAGCTGACGATATTTCAGGGCATGTCTTTGTAATAACGTCTGGCGAATTGCATTTACTTGAAACACAAAGATCACTGGTTTTCTGCGTCTTAAACTATTATGAACTACAAGTGCTGTACATATAAATAGTAAAAGTATATTTGAATTTTAAAATGGAACTGCATTTAGTGCGGATTATCACAATACAATAGCCATATTTTTCCATTCTATCATAACAAGGTTACGTCAACTTGACAAAAAATTTAGGGACGTGGTAAATCGATAAACGTAAAATCGATCGTTTTATTTTGCTGTGTGAATTAAATAGTTTTTTTTTTTGTTTTTTCAGAATTTCCTCTGCGTACTATCGAAATAGAAAACTCGTACAGATAATGTATAATTTTTTTGTAAACCTAGATTTCTTTTGTATATAGTATAATAATATCGAATTACTAGCAACTGTCTTAGTAAATTTTACGGAAGGAAGCATCTTTATCCAAAGACTGACTACTAGAATAGCATACTAGACTGACTATTGATTGAATAGCATTTATTATTAATCTGCAGGATTTCTCAAGTGACTCTAACGCTGATGATGATGATGACACTGATTTGGAATGTACACCATTAGATAAAACAATAGAATTATTTATATTACAAAAAAAAATTACTTGCTTTTTCTGTTTTATTTAATTATCCTAAAGTCTCATCATAATAGTACTACAACAGAAATATAGATTGGTTTAAATATATTATTCGTGCAAGACACTTCCAGTCGATAAATAAAGACACATTATTCTCGATTTGGTCCGAATTGTCCCAGCACTAATCGAATATTTTGACATACTTCATTTCAATCAACTTACATTTAATAGACTAATAGCCATGATGCGCACCGCGACAAAAGCTTGTCCTTACTTTGTCGAGAATCGACAAAATTTTGGCGCGGTGCGCATGCTAGCCCGATAGCTTCAAAACTGAATTCTCGATTTCGTGTTCCGAAAATATAATATATTTCGAAGCACAAAGTCTCAACTTTAGGAATCCAGCCCACTGCAACCCTTTTACACTGTGGCTGTGGCTCACTGATGCGTTAATTACTCAAAGTGACAAGTCACAGTTTCCGCACTTTTGTGCACTTTTGAAGTAATCTGAAAGCACCTACTGGTGCAGCACTGCAGCCGCGCTGCTAATCCGCCCGATGTGAAAGCGCCCTAATAAGCGAGTCGTACTGTTGTGTTGTCTGTTTGTTTGTGATGAAGCCTGCGATGTTCGTCGTAGCGGCTCCGGACTTTAGGACAATTCTGTAAACAATTAGACATTCAAAACTTTATGTTACACGTTATAAGATTGATTTAGGGTTACGCATATACCCTGTATCTACTAAGCCAAAAGGAGGTCATTGTACTCTTTTTTTATGCCATAGGTAGCAAACGGGCAGACGGGCTGCCTGATGGTAGGCGATCACCATCGCCTATGGATACCTGCAACACCAGAAGCATCACAGATACGTTGCCGACCCTTAAAGATTAACAGCTCTTTTAAAGAATTAAAGCTACTCCGAAATGTCGCAGGTTGGGAGCTCATTCCAGATATTGCAGGTAAGGCAAAGAGGAACGCGTAAACGTACAGTGTACGATTTCCACCGATCTATGATATGTGGATGAACTTTCAGGCGGTGGCGGCTGGTGCGATGATAAAACCGCGATGCCGGCATCAGATCGAACAGTTCTAGAGAACATTCCCCGTTGTAAATGCTGACTCGACAAAATGTATAGAACCGCTGACTTTTTTTACCGCGATTTCAGGGTTGGTCCCATAGTAAAATTTGTTCATAATTATGAGTATCACAATGACCTCCTTTCAGCTTAGTACAGGGTATATTCGTAACCCTGTAATTTTGATTTTAACCATTCGAAAAGGATGACGTAATTTTTGGATCTGTCAACTAAAATTAACAATACAGGGTGTTGTGCTGCATTATCTCTATATTGTAAGATCTCAATCAACCTATTGCTGATACTGAATTATAAAATCTGTAAGAAAATCGACTAAGTTTTAAGCAATTAATAATAACACCTATTTTTAAACCCATTACCAAATTTTTAAACAACTTTGACTGGTCAAAACTTGTAAAGTATGCTTTTATTGATTTATTTATTCACCTTAATATTCTTAATAGTTTCACATAATTAAGAACACGCAGAAGAAATAGCAGAAATTTATTTGTTAAAGCCTAATGTAACTGACGTCGATTCTGATGTACCATTCTCTAAACCAAATTTGACAGCTCTAAATTTGTTGCCAATCCTTTCTGATATATTGAAATGAAAAGAAACGCTGATAGTTTTAGTCCTGTCAATTAAGTTTAGAGAATGGTACAACATAACTGACCTCATTTCTAACTGCATAGTATTCAAACTAGAATTGTTATTTATGAAATTTTTATGTTTTTATAATAAAAATTTGATAAATATAATTAGCTTCTGGATCTAAGATTAGGATTGTAATTTTTTTCAGGTTGTTGATCTTCCTTTGAAATAAATAAGTAAAAAAAAATACAATACAATTGTAAACGTTAAGTTAAGCCTATTCTTGTCACTCAGCAAAAACCTCGCCCGATCACGCCACAAATACTTACGTCATTGTGTCGTGGTAGGTTGTGATTGGCCAACGTTCCTGATTGGCGTTCGTATATCTAGTCAGTTTTACAATAAAAAACGGATATCAAAATGAAATCATCAAATTGTCTTTAACAGGCAAAAAATATATTTAGTACTTCGAGAAATAACTGAATTGATATAATAACGTTCGAATATATAAATCAAACAGTAATAATTGCTAAAATACTTAACAATATGGAGAGAATGCAAACAACACATTGTATAAGGATGTATTTACTAACAACCGGGGCTTGATTGACCAACTGTCGTATCGTTTCTTTTATGTATCGCTTCACATCGTTCAAGTATCTGACTTCGGAATGGCCAGTATTACTTCGCCTCCCACTGATTGACGCTTTCAAATAGTTGAAGGTCTCGCTTAGCTGGTCGACTATGGGCCTAGGAGACAAAAGATAAAATCAGAAGTGGGATATTTATTTCCATTTTAACAAAAATAGCTATATAGGTGCAGCCGTTCTCAAGTGATGCACTTTCCAACGTACAACGTAAGTTTATATATATATATATATACACACACACATTCATTAGATATAGTACTAGCGACCCGCCCCGGCTTTGCACGGGTGTACATTTCATTATAATATAATTATACATATAAACCTTCCGTGAAAAATTATCTAACTGATGGTGAAAACCGCACCAAAATCCGTTGCGTGGTTTAGGAGGAGTTAGCGGATATACAGACATTTTATACCATGTCTGGCCTGGCGCACTCCACACTTTAGGTATAAAGCTACAAGTAGCCGACTTGTCAGATTTGCCGTGCCCGCTGCCGCGCGATAGACAGAGATAACATGACAAGAATTACGCGATAGACAGAGAGGCAACTTGTAGGTTAATATAGCAGTAGGTAGTTAGCGCTCGCACGTCCTGAATTGGACTTTATTGTGTGGTAGTAAGAGTCGCTACTTATTTAAATGCTCTTGCGGAGTGAATATTCTGTACTTGTAATATATGTATTCTGTGACTATGTAGAGATTGAGATGTAGAAAAGAGATAGAGGTAATAGTAGCGTTTTCCTTGCAGTCATTTTAAAATGTTTACCTGTTATCAATATTCGTATTTCTTCTATTACTTCTTTTGCGCTTCGGCTTTTCCTTCACTAAAGGTGCTTCGTTGACGATCCGCGTGTATGTCTGTATGATTTTACTGGCTTTGCTAGCTTGTTTGCTCGCGTTTTTGTGTTTTGTGTTGCGGGTCGGACGGCAAGCGAGAGAGCGCATTGAACGGGTTTTGTTCCGAGATACTGCGAAATAAACACCATACACCAATAATCAGCTCATTTATCGGAAGTAAATAATTATCAATATAAAAAACAGACTTCATAAAAATGACAGAACTGGACCAAATATGCGCTCTCTATGCCATAGCGCACTAATTAGGCACTATCGGTTTTAGACAGCGCATGCCTGATTTAGTACTGAGGTGTTCCGACAAATGTCTCTTATAATAATTTTTGTGTGAAAAGATAGATACTCACAATGTTTAGACTGAGTGTAGTTGAGAAGGCGTTGCACCAGCTCTGTAGAGGCACTCCTTCCTGCGGGGAGCGGGTACTTCCGGAGTGAATCTACGAACGAGTCCGAGGGGAAGGAAGGGGAGGGACTGTGGTAAAATGACCCTGGAGAAAAAGAAATAGAATTGTAATTGATGTATGGTTGTTTCTTATCACGGCTACCTGTTAATAAGCGATTCAGTTTAGGTGGTTGCGAAAAGTTGCGCGACCCAAAACCGTATAACGGCGCGTTAAGGTTCGCGTTCGATTTGCAAACTGCGCGTATTGATTAGAGTTAGGCGTAAGGACCCTGGACAATGAATATTAACTCTAAAACTTCTGCAAGTCGTTACCTCGACTTCTTTGCCTCCTGAATTCTGAGGAGTTGGTCTCTCCGCATCCAAAACTTCCAACTTGTTTGAAGTTACCTCTGGCTGAAAGTAGGTATAAATTAAGTACTTATTTTAACCGTGGAGCGCAGCGTGATTGGTATCAAAAGAATAGACAGAGTTCGCAATAGCACACTGCGCTCCATAACTGGTGTGTTCGACGTCAGCCAAAAGGCTGCCAGATTAAAAAGTGATTGGGTGGGACATGTGGCGCGTATGAACACCGACCGATGGGCCAGGATCGTCACACAGTGCGGGTGCCTGATGGACGACGCAGTCAAGGAAGGCCTAGGAAACGATGGCGTCACGATCTTGACTCATTCCGGAGAGGTTGGCAAGAGGTGGCGCAGGACCGAGATTTTTGGAAGGAAATGCGGGACCTCTGCCCAACAGTGGGACAGTATAGGTTAAGAAAGTAAAAAAATTAACCGTTAATACTCGCACGAAGAAAATCACGTAACCGCACGGCGGGGTCTCCCGAGACCCCATAATTCGTTTCCAAAATTTCTGATCAACTATTAATGGAAATAAATATTCAATTTAATAAAAGATAAATGTAATATTTTTTACTAAAACCTCGAAACGACAACGAAAATAAAAACTAATAGGAACTTATAAAAAACAATTCAAAATCTTTTCGAATTTAACTTTTGATGCACAATGAGGTCAATTAGATATTTTTAACCGACTTCCAAAAAGGATGAGAACAACTCCCAGTAGACGACCTCCCGTGGCTGTTGGCCCAAGTGGGCCTGCTACCAGCCCTGGCGCACTCCGGACTTTGCGGACTGAAGCTTCTGTACTTGGACTTTATGTATTCTGTGCCGCTACTGAGATACCCTGGCTAAGTGAAGATATAGTAAGAGGATACAATATAAGTCAATGAATTTATACATGATTTTATGCAAGGTGGATTTTTTGAACTAACGTGGGGCTAAAAATCCATTGTAAAGATCCATTGATGGATCTTTTTGCACCTTTATAAACTCTGAGCATAGCTCTCAGCATTGCCCGCTGTGCAATCGGCATCTTGTAGACACAAATGGCAGGCAGTAGTTTCGTGTAGTTCTAAGGGGGAGGCCTATGTTCAGGAATGGACGTCTTCTGGCTGATGATGATGAAATATCTCCATTGTTTACCTTACGGCCAGTAGTGTCGTAAATAGGGCTTTGCCAGCGGTTCCAGGCACAGGGCGCAGACTCTGGAGGAGCGCAGAAATGACCACACCAGGACCAAGTTTTGTTTTCAAGGGCGCAGTTATAGAAGCTCGCACTGGGCGCATAATAGGCTAGTTACGGCACTGCTTACGGCTACCTACTAGCGATTCTGTTTAGATGATTGCGAATCGTTGCGCGATCGAAAAGCGTATCTCGGCACGTTCACATGATTTTCCATACTGCGCTGTTTAGAGCCCGTGAGGCCCCTGAGTTTAATACTAACTTCTGCTAGGAGCCCGCCTCTGCACGGGGAACTCGGGAAGGTAAGGCGATGGAGAGGTCGGTTTGAAGCGGCAGTGGGCCAACTACAAGTTATAAACAATGTATCATACTATACAGGGCAGGTAAAAAGAACTCCTCAATTTAGAAATGTAGGGGGGGGGGGGGTACTATTTGCCAATTTGGCGGACCATATTTAGCAAAGGTTATATAGGTTATACTTGATAAAAAAAGTGATGCATCAAACCTTACCTCCATTTTAAAAGACCTATTCAACGATACCACACACAAGGGGGTGCAGCGGAAAAAATACATCCTCAATTCACATGTACCAGAGTCACTCCTAAAATTAAATATTTCTATTTATCTTTAATACTAATACTACTTACTACTACTAATAATGTTTAAAACTGTCATTGTGCAAAGTTTCATGCACATAAATTAATTACAGGAGTTAAAAAATCAGGACAGATGGACAGACGGACAGACAGATAGATAAAACGAACTTAAACGGGTTCCTTGTAGGACTACGGAACACTAATAAATTAATTACACTTCAAAAATAGATAAAAATCGTAAAAAGTGAGTATGAAATTTGAGGGTCGCCCTCGATTTCCCTGGGATCCCATCATCAGATCCTGACTTGGTGACAATGTGTGTGTGTGATGTGACAAATTGGAAGTATACCCTACTGAACAAAAGCTTTTTTAAAGCGGTCAACAGTTGGCGGAAAAATAGGTGAACATACATTTAAAAAAATACAGTGGAACAACGAACCGTCCTCCTTTTTAGAAGTCGGTTAAAAAGGAAATGGACAGAGTGGTTACCTGATAGCTACTGGCATAATGTGCGTCGCATATCTGCGCTGACGAGGTCCGTTTCGGTGGTTCGGTGCTGGTTTCCACGGAGGAAGTCTTGGTTATGGGCACTTTCTTACGGGGTTTCTGGGCTGGAACATGGCAAAATAATGCGTTTACAATTAAGACGCTTTTATTAGCTTCATCATCATCAGCCAGAGACGTCCACTGCTGACCATATGCCTCCCCCTTAGAACTCTAAACTGAACGACTGACTGCCATCTGCATCTACTGGATTGGATACCCGCGACTCTCACAATGTCGTCGGTCCATCTAGTGGGAGGCCTACCTACGCTGCGTCTTCAGGTTCGTGGTCTCCACTCAAGCACTTTTCTTCCCCATCGGTTATCGGTTCTTCGAGTCACGTGTCCTGCTTATTGCAACTTCAATTTGAAAATTTTAAAAGCTATGTCGGTGACTCTGGTTATTTGGCGGATATCAATTCCAGATTCTATCGCGCAAAGAAACTCCGAGCATAGCTCTCTCATTGCCCCCCCGTGTAACTCTTGAGTTTTCAATTGAGTCAAACGCTAGCCCATAAAAAAAAACAAGATACGTTACAGTTCCGCAGACGTGTGCCGCTCATCAAAGTGACGGCAAGTCCCGCGTCCCTCAGCCCCTGAATGATAGCCACCATGGTCTCACCACCGCCCTCCATTGTCCACTTACAAGTTTCTTGGAAGAGGAATATGCTGGAATATTATTTTTTATTAAATAACTAGCTGCGCCCCGATGAAAATCGGTGATGATGATGATGATGAAAAGTAGCCTGTGTGTTAATCCAGGACATAAGCAATGTATATTTCAAATTTCATCCAAAAAAATATCATCCAATTTCTTTAAAAAAAAGCCGTTTCTGCGTGATTGAGTAACAAATATCCATCCATCCATCCATCAATCCATCCACCCATCCATCCATCCATCCATGCATCCATCCATCCATCCACGCATCCATGCATCCATCCATCCATCTATCCATCCAAACTTTCACATAATAATATATTATATGATATGAGTGTGTATTTTTGTCCACTCACATCTCCTAAACCACTGGACGGATTTAAATGCGGTTTTCACGAATAATATATACTTAGCTATGACCAGATTGAATTATAGGCTATGTTATTTTGCGCAAGGGCCAGATTAAGTGAGGATAAAAGGGTTGAAAGTTTATATGAAAATCTATTTTTTTTAATGTGAAAAGCTAACCGTCATCTTCATCAGCCTCAGCAGCGAGTAGCAAACGTCAGGCCTGTAACAGACCTGTGGCTCACCGAGGAAAGTGGGCCTACAAGAACATTATACTAATTACCAGGGGATTTACGCCCAACTCTAAACGCGGGTCCGAATAGGTGCAGTTTGCAAAATCACGCGAACGCGAACCATAACACGCGAGCGTAAATGGCCGAGATACAGTTTGCGGTCGCGTAATTTTGCTAACTGCACCTGTTCGGGCCCGCGTCGAGTTGGGCGTGTGGCCCCAGGTATAAGGGAAACGCTCCCGAAGCCGAAACGCAAATTTGTTTCAATGTATATAATTATATATATTTATTAACCGACTTCCAAAAAGGTTTTTCCAAATATATTATTCTTAGCACATTTTTTTGGTCTATTCCACTTTGGTCTATTCCAAGTTGCTAGTCTATCGGGTTTTTATCGGATACATTTTGGAGAGTGCAGATCTGCATGATTTAATTCCCTCCTGCCCTTTTTTCTATCGAACTGCCAGAGCGGGCACGAAAAATCGACACCGCTTTGACATTCCGAAAACCCGTACGAAGCGCTTTGATTCCAATTTTAACTTTGAACTGCTAGTATGTAGAATGCGCTGCCTGAATGGGTGTTCCCCGATAGTTACAATCTGGGTGTTTTCAAGTCAAAAGTGAATCGGTTTCTTCTAGGCAAGCGTGATCCATCGTAGGCCGCATCATCGCTTAACATCAGGCGAGTTGGCGGCCAAGCGCAAGCCTAGTTTACAATTTAAAAAAATATACTTCGGTGATATCACCCAGGTGATCAAATCATTTACCCTACGATCACTCGATCATAAGCGACTCCTTAGTGTCCTTTGATCACCTGTAAAAATATTCACCTATTAGGTGACCAAAGGCGACTCCATTCATTATTATTTGGGTATCTTTTGATCACTCGTGAATAGAAATTTAAAAAATGGTTCGAATACATAACGCAAAGTATCCTAAATTTAATTTCTCTACCTTATTTTACTTCTATCTTTTGTCCAGTGAACGCATCTTTTGTCCCCGTTTTCGTAGATCGAATCCACGGCCTCATAAAGAAACTCTCCAGTCCATCCGTAAAGTTAACTTAACAAAAACATAAATAAGTACTTACATGTTAAAATAAGAATAATTTATTAAGTTAAATCGAAAAGGAAATAAATAGAGTTAAATTACAATTTAGAATTTGATCTTCATTAGAGTTTTCTTCAAGAAATTTGACAAACAAATCTGATAGACGTTTTGTTATTTTCTCGAAACGCTAAACATAAAAAAAGTTTTGGGAAAAGGAGATTAAACCTTCACCTGTGTTTCACCTAAAGCCCGTTGCAGACGACGTAGTAGGTACAGTAAGCTCGCTCGATTACTGCGCTTCGTCTGCAATGGTCTTGACTTAAGACCTATGTACGTAAACAAGTCTTGCATCAAAAATTTCCACCGCACCGTGCTTTTGTCTTTTTCCCACGCTTTTTAAAGTGTGAAGCGGCGGTGAAGCGTATGTTTATTATAAAAAAATATATTACAATAAAAAATAAAGCAGCAAATTCGTTATTTTAATGAATGTCATAAAAAAATACTCGTTTATTATAGTTATATTTTCGGCATGACATATAGTAGGTACGTACTTACCATATCTATCACAGAAAAGAGAAGGGTAAGAAGAAAAAATCTAAACGAAAAAAATCTCACTTCAGTGATATCTATTGTAGTACGTACCTTCTTAAAAGTTGTTCTTATTGATGAGTATGAGTAGTCCTTTCAAGTTAGTACCTACGTAAATCATCCGTTCTTTACTTCTTTTTATCCCAATGACGAATCTAACCTCTTTGTTCTATCCCCGTATTTTCTGACACTGACATAGTGACAACTGACAGACAAATTGGCGGGAGTCACGTTTCCCTCTAAACCGCACAAAATTTCGCAACAATCGCGGTTGTTTTGCAATCTATAGGATTGTAATCGATTGAAAATTATTTCCTCAACATTTGAAAATAATCTCAAGGTGCGATTTCGTTCTAAACCTGGGACCATATTCTGGCGCATTCGAGATTAACATGATCTCTATTAAGAAATAGTACCTACCTAATGAAGGTTTAATGTCAAAACTGATATAGGTAATTTTCATACATCTACACTAATATTATAAAGAGGAAAGATTTGTACCTATTTTTGTATGTTTGTATGTTTGTAATGAATAGGCTCCGAAACTACTGAACCGATTTGAAAAATTCTTTCACTGTTGGGAAGCTACACTATCCCCGGGTGACAGAGGCTATATTATATTTTGTAGCGAGGCCGAAGGCCGAGCTTACACTCGTGCGAAGCCGGGGCGGGGCTAGTTTTACCATATTTTACCGCCTTAATTTGTGTTTAATTCCCGTATTAAAAAAAGAAACTCATTCGCATTTTTTTCAACGGACTAGGTTAACGTTTGACCACAATCTCGTCTGATGGTAAGCGATGAGGCGGTCGAAGATGGGCCACGTTTGCCTAGTAATTAGGTACATTGCCACTTGGGCCATTGTGCTAATGTCTTTCATTTAGCTGCTTAAAATATTAGGTATTGCATTTGTCAGAGCTAAAAAAAACTTGGACTAGTCACAGAATACATATAGTAAGTACGTACAAGTACCGAGTATAAGTCGGTCCAGTTTTTTTTCTGGTTGTTCTATGACTGTCTTCATGACGTCTATTTCCCAGCTTAATACCTTCAAGACTGGTTCAGCACTGGTTCAAGACCTGTAAAGGTTTTTCGTGTAAAGGTGCTAACTGAGACAGAATAATAACAGGGGCCTTACCCCTAGCTCTATTTTTGCGAGCCAACTTTTGGTAGGTACCTGATAGGTACCTACGATTATTGCGACAACCAACTCATTTAAGCTGCACCGTTTAAAAGCGTCTAACTTGTCTCTGACTGGATGCACGGCGGTTTAAAATCTTTACTTTATCTCTGGAATCTTGGTGTGTTGTGTATATCACGCCCGGGGTACCGAGTCCTACAGATTGAATGAAAGAAAATCCGTTTTACTATGCGTGTGTGCGTGAGAATCGCAAAGCTTGGCGGCTATCAAACAACTACCACTTATAGTAGTTGATGGTACCGTTTAGACAAATAACACCTATGAGGGTCAACTTTTTGAGCTAGGGGTAAGGCCCCAGGTAGGTAAGTAGCGTGATCAACACTCAAATATTATACGTTTTGAAACATAATACAAAATAACATGACTGGGACTTGACCGTGACTCACTTGACTTTCACTGTGATCTATGACACCTATGAATTGTTTAACGATATCTTTTAAAACTTAAAATTATTGATTGATTGAAAATTCTACGTAGGTAGGTATTTAAGGTTAACACTGAAAAAAGAAATAAATATTTTCCCGCCTACATTCTACATTTCTCTGTCAAAATCATCACAATAGGCCAATGCTTGTTTTTAAAGAGGATATTATAACTTTGAATAAAATCAACAAAACAGAAAAATAAAATTAGTTCCTTGTTTACGTCTATGTATTCGGATTCAGATTCAGATTTTTATTCACCTTATAACAATGGTTCGTTATATTAGGTAGGTCAAATACATTTGTTATAGAAAATTAAATCTTAAAACTAACTATGCACTGTTACACATAAGTTAAAAAGTTCACGTTACAATATTGGTACAAATTTTAGCGTCAAAATAAAATTGATTAAAAAAATATTTAAAATATATGTCATATCGTTAGAAAAAAATATATAAAACTAGTCGACCGCCCCGGCTTCGCACGGGTGTAAGCTCGGCCTTCGGCCTCGCTACTATGACCCGCTCCAGGAACACAAAATTTCATCAAAATCGGTCCAGCCGTTTTTAGAGTATCCTATGTCCGTCTCCTGGTTCTAAGCTACCTCCCCACCAATTTTCAGCCAAATCGGTTCAGCCGTTCTTGAGTTATAAATAGTGTAACTAACACGACTTTCTTTTATAATAGGTCGGGGAAAAAGTCTTTTCGTATTTTGTATGTATAAAGTTGTAGTAAAAATCTCATCGGTTGTACTGTTTGTATCTGGCTGGTTTTGATACCATTAAAAATATGATATTTTAAAAAAGGAATACAAAAAGTAATAAGCATTTTCCCGCCATTTTTCAATTGTTTTTTTGTTTGATAAAATGAGTGAATCTAACGAAGAAATTCGATATATTGTGAAATTTTATAACAAAAAAGGGAAAAATGCGACACAAGCCGCGAATAAAATTTGTGACGTTTATGGACCTAATGCAGTGTCATCAAGAGTAGCACAATGTTGGTTCAAGCGTTTTCAGTCCGGGAATTTTGATGTCAAAGATGCAGCTCGCTCTGGTCGCCCTGTTACGGATAAAGTAGATGCCATTTCTGAAAAAGTGGACCAAGATCGTCATATTAGTAGTTACGACGTAGCTGAAGAACTGGGGATTGACCACAAAACAGTTTTGACCCATTTGAAAAAAACTGGGTATACAAAAAAACTCGATATTTGGGTGCCACACAAGCTCACTGAAAGAAACCAAATGAATCGTGTACTCATTTGCGACTCTCTATTGAAACGTAACGAAACCGAACCGTTTTTGAAAAGATCGATCACTGGTGATGAAAAATGCATCACCTACGACAAGAATGTGCGCAAACGATCATGGTCAAAGGGCAGTGAAGCACCACAGACTGTAGCGAAACCCGGATTAACACGTAATAAGGTGATGCTGTGTGTATGGTGGGATTGGCAGGGCATCGTTCATTATGAGCTTTTACCGCCGGGCAAAACCATCGATTCGGATCTCTACTGCCAACAGCAGATGAGACTCAAACAAGAAATTGAGAAAAAACGGCCGGAATTGATCAACAGAAAGAGTGTGGTCTTTCATCATGATAACGCCAGACCGCACACATCTTTGGCCACTCAGCAAAAATTTAGAGAGCTTGGTTGGGAAGTGTTAATGCATCCACCATATAGCCCTGACCTTGCACCCTCAGATTTCCACCTGTTTCGATATCTTCAGAATTCTTTGGGTAGTGTTAGATTAACATCAAGAGAGGACTGTCAAAACTACTTGTTGCATT
The DNA here is from genome assembly GCA_949125355.1 of Agriopis leucophaearia. Lineage (NCBI taxonomy): Eukaryota > Metazoa > Arthropoda > Insecta > Lepidoptera > Geometridae > Agriopis > Agriopis leucophaearia. The sequence goes on from OX421289.1 coordinate 5,169,363, forward strand.
TTTTTGATCAGAAGTCCCAAAAATTCTACAGCAACGGGATCATGTCACTACCTACAAGATGGCAACAAGTTATCGAACAAAATGGCACATATATATTATAATTAAATGTAATTAAACTTGAAAAAAATATGTCTTGAATTTGTTTAAAAAATACGAAGAAACTTTTTCCCCGACCTTATATATATAGATTTGTTGAAATATGGGTAAAGTATTAAAATTTAGTTTTAAGTTATTTTTACAGTATGTACATACAATACCTATACACAGAAACATATACACAGAATAACAGAATCTATTTATCAAGTAAAATACTGACACTGGGTAAATAGACAAAACTATTATACTTGGAACTTGGATATATAGATAAAAAAACTTTAAAAATTAACTAAAACCCGTACGTAGTGCTTTGATTCCACTTTTATTGTGCGAACTACTAGTATGTGGAATGCGCTTCCGGAATGGGTGTTCCCCGATGGTTACAATCTGGGTGTTTTCAAGTCAAAAGTGAATCGGTTTCTTCTAGGCAAGCGTGATCCATCGTAGACCGCATCGCGCTTAAGCCGATATACCATGGCCAAGAAATTTGATGAATAGGTATTTAGCAACTCTATTGCTGTCTCGCTGCGCCCTGACGAGCGAGCTATATACGTGTGCGTGACGAACAGACTGTGCGTGTGTGCGTGCCCGCCCGTGCTCCCGCACTGAATGCCTAGTTGCCTACAAATTCATTTCGCCTCACAGTCTACTCGGCTAGTTGATATCGGCGTTTGCCGAATGTCGAGTGATTTTTGTTATTTTGCGATCTGCTCATATTTTACTAACCGATTACGCCAAATAGACCAGGGTCGATAATTTTTGAAACCAAAAAAATCACAGTAGTATGAAACCCATTATTATGATAAAAATGAAAGGAAAAATAAATTACGGGCGATCTGAGTTCGGGAAGTTGGTGGGTTTAAGGGTAAAAAATGGTTCAACTCGATTTCCAGCAAAACTATAAATCCTATGGATTTATAGTTTTGCAATATAGTTTTTGAAAAGTTTAATGGCAAAGTTGTAGGTAATAAAAATATCTACAACTTTGGTCCCAATAATTTTTTCACATAACCTCAAAATTTATGTGTAAAATTCAAATAACCAAGTTTTTAGTTAAAATAATATACATACATAAATAAAAATATTAAATTCATACATACTTATAAACTTAAAGCGAGATAATAACGATACAGTAGCTACTCCAAGAAATAGTACAGTTTCACACGACGCTTGAAAACTTCCTGTGAGGGTGCTGGCTATAATGTGATGATAGTTACGGAAAGGATTACCATGTACAATTCCTGTGATAACTTTAACTATAATCTAATAATCTAAAGTAGAGGTGTTGTATGAGGACTTGAGGAGATATCCGAGACCATAGATACCTCCGTAACATACTTCACCGTTGTTATGGGTGACTTCAACGCAAAGATGGAACGCGGAATGTTGATGAGTTAAGAGTCGGGTCATATGGGTATGGACAGCGGAATTCGAGGGGCCAGTGGCTGGTTGACTTCATGGAGAAGGAGGAACTCTATTTGATGAACTCCTTCTTTCAGAAGTGACCATGCAGGAAGTAGACGTGGATGAGCCCCGATGGTTCGACCAAAAATGAGATCAACTTCATCATGACGACCAAGAAGCGAATATTCAATGTCTCCGTGATTAGCAAGGTGAAAACCGGTAGCGATCACCGTTTTGTCAGAGGCACATTGAATATCAACAAGCTTGAGAGGTCGCGTCTGGTGAAGTCCACGCTCCATTCTGGTCATACTCAAATCCAAAACTCCAAAGACTTCCAACTCGAATTGCATAATCGCTTCCAGAGCCGAAAGCGGAACTGTTCGTACTAAACAATGGGCTGGTGGAAACTGTCCAAGCAGTGTGGTCCAAGTTCTTTAAGACCCCACGCCGGAAAAGACCTCAGAAGCTCTCAGATGAAACCATTAAGCTAATGAAAGACCTGACTGAGATGAGACTGCAAACATCAGCTGATATGTCGCAATATGGCCAACTTAACAGACGAATCTCAAAATCGGTGCAACACGATCTGCGTTCCTATAATAAAAGATGTATTAGGGACGCAATCGAGTGGAACCAGGGCTGGATAGTGTTCGTAAAGAATTCGTCTATTGGGAAGAGCCAAGTGATGAAGCTGAAGATCGAGGATGGTAGTATCATTTCATCAAAGCCGAAGATTCTGAGAGAACTCGAGAGGTTTTACGGACAGTTGTACACATTGACGCGACAGCCTAATTATCGGTACAGCTCTGGACAAGAGAGCTAAACTGACCCAACACTACACTGAGGACATCCTAGACATCAGCTTGTACGAGATAAGAATGGCTCTGAAAAGCTTAAGAACAACAAGATCGCCGGGTGATGACAGAATAGCGACAGAACTACTGAGAGCGGATGGAAAACCGGTACTTTTAGTCCTCCAGAAGTTATTTAATTCCGTCATACTCGAAGGTACTACGCATGAAGCATGGACTAGTAGGGTGGTAGTGCTCTCCTTCAAAAAAGGTGATAACACCTTATTGAATAATTATAAACCCATCTCACTCCTGAGCCATGTGTACAAGTTGTTCTCCAGAGTCATTACGAACCGTCTCGAAAGCAGGTTTGATTACTTCCAGCCTCCCGAACAAGCCGGTTTCTGTAAAGGCAGGAGCACCACAGACCACATACACACGCTCCACCAGATTATACAGAAGACTGCGGAGTATAATCGGCCATTATGTCTAGCGTTTGTAGACTATGAAAAAGCCTTGGATTCAATCGAGACCTGGGCAGTATTGCAGTCCCTCCAGCGTTGTCATATCGACTATAAGTATATCGAAGTGCTGAAGTGTTTGTATAGAAACGCCAACATGTCGATCCGATTACAGGACGAGAGCACGGAACCAATCCTATTGCAGAAAGCCGTGAGACAGAGAGATGTTATTTCTCCGAAACTGTTCACGAACGCAGTGAAGGACGTTTTCAAGCTCTTGGACTGGAACGGATTCGGCATCAACATCAATGGTGAATAAATCACTCATTTTCGTTTTGCCGATGATATAGTCATCATGGCAGAGTCGCTGGAGGACCTCAATGCGATGCTCAGCGATCTCAGTAGCCTTTCTCAACAGGTGGGTCTTAAAATAAACATAGACAAGACAAAAATCATGTCCAATGTCCATGTTGTACCCGTGCCGGTAATCGTTGGGAACGATACTCTTGAAGTTGTTGACCACTACACCTCTCTTGGACAGATTGTTCATTTAGGTCAGTCCAACCAAAAACGATCAGTACCATCATTCTTGGTCCAACTTGGGCAAAGAGGTCGCCCGAAGAATCCAACTCGGATGGGCAGCGTTTGGGAAATTGCGTGACATCTCGTCCAAGATACTACAGTGCTTAAAGACAAGGGTCTTTGACCAGTGTGTTTTGCCAGTGATAACATATGGTACTGAGACGTGGTCCTTAACTGTTGGCCTTTTGGAAATACTCAGAGTCACACAATGGGCAATGGAGAGAGCTATGCTCGGAGTTTCTTTGCGCGATAAAATCCGAAACGTGAATATCCGCCAAAGAGCCAGAGTCATCGACATAGATATTCAAATTTGCAAGTTGAAGTGGCAATTGGGCAGGCCACATCGCTCGAAGTACCGATAACCGATGGGGAAGAAAGGTCCTTGAGTGGAGACCACGAACCGGAAGACGCAGCGTAGGTAGGCCTCCCACTAGATGGACCGACGACATTGTGAGAATCGCGGGCATCCAGTGGATGCAGATGACAGGATGTCGATCACTATCAGTATAGAGGTTAAAGGGGGAGGCCCATGTTCAGCAGTGGACGTCTTCTGGCTGATGATGATAAGCTATAATCTAATCACTTAGCAACGTAATAACCTAATGTATTTGAATAAAATTTTGAAAAAATAGTTCAACAAAATTAACTAATATTAAGAGAATTATTTATTTATAAATTTTTCCACTTGTTACGATCCTGATATTCCTGATACACAAGTTACAATATTTTTTTAAATTCTTTCTTTTCGTACTTAAATGTGTTATGTGCGAAAACCACGTCAGTTTCCATAGTAAAAATAAATCATGTTGTGCGTCAACAATTTTGTCCAAATCCTAACTTGCCGACCGTTGCAGTAATGTGCTAAATTCACTTCACGCACAAAACACTAACTAAAGACGAGAACCGTTACATATCGATATCGATGGACAGCACTAATGTGTCGATACAATTATCGACTACATGTCTCTTCTCTAACTGTATGCGTATTAGACCGACCCTCCCCTGACCTCGAGCCTCTGCCCGCAGAGCGCAATAAGGACAACTGCAGCTCGGATCGATTTATACCTACGAAAAGTAGACAAAATTATCGTCTCGGATTCTTCTGTTTCCTCATTCAAAAATAAGCCGATTTCATTATTTTTTTCAATTAATTGTTTAAAAAGGTTTGCTCTCGGCTTCTGTCATTTATTTTTGTTTTACAAACTCATAAATTTTGTTTGAGAGACGTCTGAACACGGAGGTAAAAATTTGATATTTTTTGGGATTTTTAAAGGCTCATATTTCTTATAGTACTTAACTTACGAGAAAAAATAAATGACACAAGCCTGGCCATAAAGGAGATAAATTTTATAAAAAAAAAATATGGCTCTAGCGGTATTATCCAGGGAGGAAACAGGAGAATAAGTTTGTATGGACTAAACGCTGCCCAAATTGAGCCTTAACATCAGGCGAGTTGGCGGTCAAACGCAAGCCTGTTTCTAAATTAAAAAAAAAAAACTCAGGAGCATTTTTTTTACATCGGACTAGGCTAACGTTTGACCACGATCTCGTCTGATGGAAAGCGATGGTGCGGTTGAAGATGGACCACTTTTGCTTAGTAATAAGGGTCATTGTGCTCACTCTACTCATCACTTTATTTATCAACTAGCTGCGCCCCGCGGTTTCACCCGCGTGGTGATGAAAATCGGTTATGATGATGATGATGAAAAGTAGCCTATGTATTAATCCAGGACACAAAAATAGCCTATGTCCGTATATAGCCTCGCAAAGTTTTATCGAGATCGGTTAAGCCGTTTAGCCGTGATTATGTAGCAAACAGACAGAGTTACTTTCGCATTTATAATAATTAGTATGGATGGATTTGACTGCCTCGGTGGCTCAGTTGGTAGTGATTCTACTTTCTGTGCTTGGGGGCGTGGGTTCGATTCCCATCTAGGACAAACATTTGTGTGATGAACATTTGTGTTTGTTCTATGTCTGGGTGTTAATATCTATTTAAGTATGTATTTAAAAATATATATGTATATCAGTCTCTGGCTGCCATATTACAAGCTTTGCTTAGTTTGGGGTCAGATGACCATGTGTGCAATAATGTCTCAGATATTTATTTATTTTATTTAAGTATGGATTAGTATGGATGGATTATAATAATGACAGTGACTAAATAGGCAAAACTATACTTGCAACATGGATATAGAGAAAAAAAAAAGAAAAAAAAAACACTTTCCCGCTTAAACTCCTTTCGTCTGACAGACGTTGTTTTTTTAAACCGTTACATTGCAACGGTCACTAACGTCTTCTGCGTGACCTCGAAGACAATAAAATACGAATCCGGCTAGTGACGAGTTGGGCTCGCGCGCTATGGTTCCGTCGCTACCTCTTATTATTTCAAATTTCATAATTATGCGAAACTATTCGGCTAAAAAAATATACAATAAAAAAAATACATGAAGTAACCAAGTAAGTATTACCTACTTACCATGTTTTTGTTAATTGTTTTCACACATTTTATTTATATAACACGGGAATTACTCACGTAACATGAGGCCGGTTTCTCCGACTATAGTTTCAACCTCATTCAGCGGTCTTTATCAAGGTGAATGCGCGCGCGCGGCTTTGTCTTTCAAAGCACATAAAAATGTCAGAGCTGGACCAAATTGATATTGCCCACACGAGAAGCACCAGCTTTCAAATAAAAAAGAATCATCAAAATCCGGTTTACCCAGTCGAAAGTTCTTAGGTACCAAACATTAAAAATAAACAGTCGAATTGATAACCTCCTCCTTTTTGGGAATCGGTTAAAAACCTCAAAAATAGAAGTAGCGAAACGCACGACTGTGTAAGCGCCGTGGGTTTGCTCCACTGAATGAATTAATACAATATAATTAAGCATTACTTTATGACTTTATGGTCACATGTAGTAACATGCTTTAGTTAAAAGTGAGAAAACCTCGCTTTAAGGTGGAACGTTTCATGTTTGGCGGGAAATTCAAATTTCAAACAGTTTTTCGTCCTTGTAGCTAGGCCGGGTCATTATTGTGAAATGGCACAGTGTTCGCGAAGATTGTTGGTTGTTCTTTACATTATCATGTACAGCTATTAATCAGTAACTCACCATATTACTTACATTTGGCAATAAACCGTTTGAAACAGCAAAAATTTGTGTATTGACAAATGTATGTAATAATGTGCATTGGAGATAAATAACTTAACGCGAGTTTGTAAAGAATAATAATCAATTTTCGCAAACATCATGATCGTTTATAATAATGACCCGGCCTAGCTACAAGAACAAAAAAAAACAGTTTCAAATTTGAATTTCCCGCCAAACGTGAAACGTATCACTTTAAGGACGGAACCTTAAAATCTACACGGATATAGGTCACCTTTATAAATGGACCAACGGTCGAATCTCATACATTGTTTTTAAAGATAAATTGACCGAATCAGACAGCGAGCGGTCGGTTCTGACAATTGCCTTCTCAACTAGTATTTAGTAGTCATAAATAAAATTATCTCACTACCTATTTACTATTTGACTTCCGTGTAATAATTATCTTGTTATGTTTTTATACGGCCACACAAAAAGGAGTATTGTGTTTTAAGATTCATCACAGATCTTTATATATCAAATTAGAAGCCGCGAAGCACATCAAATAGTATTTGCAATGGGTGGAATTGGGTGCAAATTTAACCTGCTAAATAAAACAAACGCTATTCTGAATTTGTTTCAAATAAGGGGCCGTCCATTAATCATGTGATGTTTTTTTTTTGCACTTTTAATGTCGAAGTGTTGAAGTGTTTGTACAATAACGCCACCATGTCGGTCCGAGTACAGGAGCAAAGATCGAAGGCAATTCCATTGCGAAGAGGCGTGAGACAGGGAGACGTTATTTCTCCAAAACTGTTCACTGCCGCAATGGAAGACGCCTTCAAGCTCCTGGAATGGCAAGGAATCGGCATCAACATTAACGGCGAGTACATCACTCGCCTTCGGTTTGCCGACGATATTGTGGTCATGGCAGAATCGATGGAAGATCTCAGCATTATGCTCGAAGGCCTCAATCGAGGTGGGCCTGGTTGGCCTCAATCCCAACAGGTGGGCCTTAAAATGAACATGGACAAGACGAAGGTCATGTCAAACATCCATGTTGTGCCCGCCCCAGTATCAGTTGGGAACTCCATTCTAGAAGTTGTTGACGCGTACGTCTACCTAGGACAAACAGTCCAATTGGGCAGGTCCGTCAAGGAGGTCAATCAACGAATCCAACTCGGCTGGGCAGCGTTCGGTAAACTTTGCAACGTTTTCCAACGTTTTAAAGGGGGAGACCTATGTTCTGCAGAGGACGTCTTCTGGCTGATGATGATAATAATAGTTTTTTTTTAATAATTTCATTCATGCAAAAAACACGCAGCGTGCGTGCGCGCTCCTTGAGTCGGGTAAAACAATTCAGATTTATCAGTTGCTTACAGTACAATAGATAAATTAAGTTGGGGTGAAGTGCATCAGATTTCTTTGTATTTTTTCTTAGGCCAAGGTACGTGAGACGGCCTCCGGTGGCCAAGTAGGTTAGTGTAATAATTCGCTGGTTTAAATCTACAATAGGAATCTTTAAGGCGAGGTCTTCCCACCTTTAAGCAAGGCTTAATTACTATAATGACCATAAGGCACACAGCCTCACACACACATACATACACCCACACACACAAACACACACACCCTCACACACAAATACATACACAAGTTAAAGGTGTTCTATATTAAGGAAGAGCCGATACAGCCATTTTTTTGCATAAAAATAGCTTTAAACTGCTCATCATCAGCCAGAAGACGTCCACTACTGAACATAGGCCTCCTCCTTTAACCTCCACACTGAACGACATCCTGCCATCTGCATCCACTGGATGCCTGCGACTCTCACAATGTCGTCGGTCCATCTAGTCCCAGGCCTACCTACGCTGCGTCTTCCGGGTCGTGGTCTCCACTCAAGAAGCTTTCTTCCCCTTCGGTTATCGGTTCTTCGAGTCACGTGACCTGCCTATAGCCATTTCAATTTGCAAATTTTAATAGCTATATGTGGTTGACTCTGGTTCTTCGGCGGATATCAATTCCAGATTCAATCGCGCAAATTAACTCCGAGCATAGCCCTCTTGTTGCCCGCTGTGTGACTCTTGAGTTTTCCCAAAAGACCAGTAGATAAGGACCACGTCTCAGTACCATATCATGTCATCTGCATGTTACTGAAACTGTGAACTGCATGTGAAACTAATAAAATCTAAGAATTCTCGTAAATAGGTATTACGGTAATCAATGTAAGTAGGAACATTACAATATCGATTATAACTGCGGTAGAGAATATAGGTAGGTGTTACAGTATAAAGGCACAGTTACAAAACTTAAAAAATTAAATTAAATAATTTCAAGCGTTAAGGTTATTTATCTAAGTTTTATTTTGGCGAAGGAGATCCATAAAACTAATTAATTTTTAACCGACTTCCAAAAAGGAGGACGTTCTCAATTCGACTGTATTTTCTGTGACTTGTTTATTTTTTAATGTTTGTTTCCTCAGAATTTTCGACCGATTTTAATGATTCTTTTTTAATTTGAAAGCTGATGCTTTCCGTATGGTCCCATTTCATTTTGGTCCAGTTCTGACATTTTTATGAAGTCCGTTTTTTATATTTAATCGGAACCACACGGGAAGCAACAGCTTTCAATTAAAAAAATAATCATCAAAATCGGTTTACCCAGTCGAAAGTTCTGAGGTAACAAACATTAAAAATAATACAGTCGAATTGAGACTTCCTCCTTTTGGAAATCGGTTAAAAAAAGTTTATATTTTTGATAATACATTATATTATTATATATACAGTGGAACATAGAAACTTTTTTTTTAATGATACAGGGTGACGAGACGAGCGAAGTCTCTCGCCTGATGGCTCTTCACGCTTGCCCATAACAGCTCAACGCCACTCAGAATTATGAACTTCAACAGTTCAAAACCCTGGATGGCAATGCACTGCGCTCGTCACCCCGAGATATAAGATGTCAAATCTCTGTGTGCCCGTAATTTCGCTGGAAACATTGCCCTTCAATCCAGAACACAGTAGTGTTTGCACACTACTGCTTGGCGGTTGAATAACTGGCAAAGGGGTGGTACTTCCCCAGGCGGACCCCTGCAAAAGAGTCCTACCACTACAATATATACCTCCTCCTTTTTTGAAGACAGTTGATAAAATTTTCGTTTACGTTTTTGCAATTTTCTGCAGTTGTCAGAGTACCTACCTACATACTACAGTTAATGGATTATAAACTAGATACTATGCACCATAGAATAACACCTATACCTATATTCAAATTGTATCTTCCAACGTCACGGAAACAAGTTATGTAGAACAGTAGAGTAATACTGGACCAAATACATAAAACTGCTATTATTTCTATGTAAAAATGGCTACTAACATAAAAATTTACTTCAATTTATGACTTATGGCCGTTATACGAATATCGTTACAAAAGTTATCTAAGATCCAACCGTACAATGTGCAGACGCCTTAACAACTTGAAATTCTACTTAAATCGTGACCATAATCTCACCGCCAACTTAAAAAAATATTTTAAGCCCCTAAGAAAACAATGTTTGCCACTTCTACTCTATTTTGAAGGCACTAAGGTTGAAATTGATTAAAGTGACAGTTATAGAACGCAAATAAGGTTGGACACGGTAGAGTATGCAGCTGAACCGTAGCCAACTTCAGTTCGAATCTAAATGTCATGCGCATGAGTCGCGCGCTCATCTAACGCGATATTATGGTTTAAAATATATAAAAAACACCGTTATATTTCAAAATTCAACCAGTAATATAAACTGTGCAAATAAAAGTGATATTTCAACAATAGTTTTGCAGTGAAAGCGGTTTCGTGAGCGAACTGTTATCCAAGGCCGGAACCGAAACAAATGTTGGATATAAATATTAAACAAACATGGAAGACGTATATACAATAAAAGTTAAAACAAAACCAGATACGCGCAATCTTTATCCATCTGAAAGAAGATATTCGGCGTCCACTGTGTCTGGTTTAGCATGGGTTCACATAGCATTGGCTGCAACATCATTCTTACTTGCCTGCTTAGCTATGGTCAACCCAAATTCCGAAGTCATAAACATAAGCAATTCAACTACAGAAGAAAATTTCAACGACACGACAGAATTTACAAATGGAACTGAAATTCGTGATGAAAAAAATAAAAATAGTGTCATTTTAGTGCTTGCACCGACTTTGATAACGATTTTTGGTTTGGCGACAGGAGTGGCTAGTATTCTGGCATCAGTGAGATGGTATGTCGATAGAAATATAACTTTTTTGTTCGCTATGTCTGTTCTTTCGACTCTGGTGTCCTTTGTTTCGTTTGTCCTTATAGCTGTTTGGTTTATCACTACTTCGGAATCCGACATAACAGATTTTTACAAAGATAAAGTGCCTTTCAATGATTTTATTGTCGTCAAACACACGGATGTGGTTACCAAAAATGAATCTCATTTGGTTATTTCCTTAAACAATAGCGATGAGGAGACTTCGCATACTTTCACGAAGAGAGTGCTAAGTATTAATATATTGATAGCCGCATTTTTGGAGCTGTTGTGGTCAATTTTGAGCGTCAAAATTTCCTATAAAGGCATGAAGAATACCTACAAAGAAGACAATGAACGACGAGGCAATTGCATCTCCGTCGTGACGAAAATTAAAGGTAATGACACCAGAAAAATACCACGAAACAAGCTTGTCCCACCAAAACCTGATTTAATTGAACACTACCCAAGCAAAAAGATTAAAAGAATATTCCTAGCTCAAGACGACAACGGCTTTTACTTGAAAAATCAAAATAATAAAGCTAAGAACACGGAAACGAGCTCAGAAATATACAAAGAACGGATGATGAGTTTCCTCAATCGATGTGCTTCTTTGGAAGGCATTTCGAACCCTGAACTTAATACTCCAAGCGTCAATTCTGAGCCAGCACTGAACACGATACCAGAGGCTACAATTACCGAGCTGCAGGATGCTAATCGAGAACCAGAAGTAAAAGAAAAGGAAAGCCCAACCCCTATAAGTTGGGGCGACACACCAGAGCACACAATTTACAATCAAAACACATTAAATTTGGAGAAAATTTTCAATTTAAAGATAGAAAAAGGCGAAGTTGAAGTCAAAGAGTGACGAAGGAATGTTTGAAAGATGAAACATGCGAATATTGCGAATCGAGGAAAGTGAATCAATCATTTGTGAAGTGAGTTATGTGGATTGTAAAAAGACAATAAATTTCAATTTAATTGTGTCATAAGTCAAGGTATTTGCGCATTTATTGGACTCGCCGCAATAACCATTCATTTGGTCAATTAAAAATTTAATGACATTGTTTTATACATGATTGTCACGTGCTAGCTCGTGGCTAGTTTCTTTTTTTTTGCGTCTACTACTGAAAATGTCCTTGCATAATCGGATCTAACGACCAAAAAGTTTAAACTAGCTTGACCTAGCTTACTAATGCTTTCGTTGTTCTAATTTTTTATGGTTGTAATATTCATAAAAAAAGATTTAGGCCTGGTCGATAGTAGTAGTTAAAGTAAAGGTTTTTGACAAAATATTACATAATATAAAAAAATAGTTTCAATAAAGAGTTTCTATCTGTATATATATATATATATATATATATATATATAAAGTATGCTAAATATAGTCTATGACACTCCGTATTTCCTTGAACTCTAAAATCTCTCACATCATTCGAGTTACATACATAAGGTCAATAAAGATAAATGTATTGACTTATCTACATGTCAGAAAAACATTACCGTTCTTCTGGGGCAGTCGGGAAAAAGAACTTGACTTGCAAAACTAAAGAGGGCAATGCTTACCTTTGACGTTTGACAGTTTAGAAATTCGGCGGCATCTTAGATATTTTGTCTGCATTGGAACTGCTGTAAAGTATTTTATTTAAGAACGAAATAGAAGGCGAAATTAAAAGAATAGTTAATATTGCGTGACGATAGCAAGATACTGAGTTTAGAAAGTAGAATCGAATGTCTTGCGTTTATAAAGCTATTTATATAAAAACTGAAAAGATATTTGATGCTACTGTTCAAAATGAGTTTTGTGTTTGCTTTTTTTTCTGTAGTTGGTATGTCTAGACGTTTTATACAAACTATTTTGGTTCGTACGCTTGGCATGTCTTGGCGTGGATTATGAATTACGAAAAAACTTAATTAAAAAGTAGCACCTATTTATCATTAAAGAAAATCAGCCGAAACTTGAAAAGTTTACCTTTTTAATACTATTAAACTCGTCCAAACATTTATTTGTAAAAAGCGGAATGAAAACCAGGAATTCACAACAATTTCGCTAGGTTTTTGAACGTAAGACTATATATCCTTCAATTAAATATTAAAAGAAATGGTTTTTATTCAGATCTATACAATTTTTTGCAGCTGTCAGAGCAAATAGACGAATGGCTATAGTGTATTACAGTTGCAAAAGGAAATCTCGCAAAAAAAAAAAAAACTTATTTTTTCTTTTATTTTATTTTAGGTATTTTAAGATGTCATAATCAAATAAATCAACATAAACATACTTTTCAAGTTTTGACTGATCTAAGTTGTGTGAATATTAGGCGCTAAGTTGCTACGTAATATAATTATGTATGTAAAAAACGAATACTTGTAAGTCTGATCATAGCATCGATATTCTGTTCTAATGTAATTTTGTCTGTAAATAATGTTATATACGATACTTAATGTCATCCTAGACTTTCATGAAATGTTGAGTTTTGTGTTCAACGTATGTTTTTTTTTTTTATAGGTATATCAAAGAAAAATAATACCGCAGTGCCATTTAGAATCCTTGCACTGTAGGTACTCTTAATTTCAATAGTTTTGAGATGTCATCAATACCGGGTGTAAGGTCACAAAAGATTTGTTTTTTGTTTATACTAGAACGGTTGTCAAGGCATTTTTGTAAGAAATTTGTTTTAGCCAGTTGCACCCATAGCAACTGTGACGCGGAGTTCGACGCGTTGACATAACTAAGAATGTTCAATCAAGTATCTGTCACAATACCTGGCGACAGTTTCCTTCTCATTTCCGTTCTATTTACTTCTCTTTTCTGTGTGTAAGGTACTTAAAATGTCCACAATGCTTCGAAAAATGATCCTATATCAGCTGACGCTAGGGGTCAACGAACGACCTACGCCGTGCTGCGCACACGCTTTTACGCTTACATTGCTGGTTTGCAACATTCTAAACCACAAAATCAACACTAAAACAAGTATACAGGCAAATAGTTATTTAAGTACCTATCCGATTGTTTTTAGATAAAATATTAATAGTTTCGGCTTCGAGAGCGTTTCCCCTACACCCGATATAAATAAAAATTAAATGCTGTTGGTAAGCGCATAGTTGAGAATGCCTAGACCGATTTGGATATTATTTTTAAATGTTCGTAATAGTCCGCACAAGGTTTTTAGGGTGCCAAATTGGAAAAATTACCGTAAAATGAAAGTGCGGTTCTATGCGATTTTTGTACGAATCAACTCAAATAAATTTATTGATATATGGACAGGGGCCTTACCCCTAGCTTCACTTTTGCGAGCCAACTTTTAGTAGGTACCTGATAGGTACCTAAAATTAACCAACTTATTTAAGCTGCATCGTTTAAAAGCGTCTAACTTGAATGAACGATAATCACAATCACACGTATAGTAAAACGGCTTTTAGTTCATTCAAGTTAGGTGCTTTTAAACGATGCAACTTAAATGAGTTGGTTAATTTTAGGTACCTACTAAAAGTTGGCTCGCAAAAGTGAAGCTAGGGGTAAGGCCCCAGGACGCTTGTCTGATTAGATAGCTAGTATAAAATAATTATTATTCCTAAGAAATCCATGACATTTCTGTTTTTTATCGAAATAAGTAATACTAATTTTTAAAAAAACTTAAATTTTCTAGTATAAGAGACTGATATTTTATATTTTCTATGTGATAAAGTAATAAATACACTTATGAATTCGAATTGTTGTTTTTTAATAGACCACTTTTGACAGGCTATCATTTGCATTTTCAACATGTTTTGAAGATAAAAAATTAAATAAACATAAATTTTCTATGAAATTATAAAATAATCTTGCCTCCCACTAGATGGACCGACGACATCGTGAGATTCGCGGGCATCCAGTGCGTGAGATTCGCGGGCATCCAGTGGATGCAGATGGCAGGATGTCGTTCAGTGTGGATGTCTAAGCGGGAGGCCTATGTTCAGCAGAGGACGTCTTCTGGCTGATGATGATCTTTGGAATAACATTGCCAATATTTTAAAGGAATTTCTATGATATTTTATATTTTAGCTAAGAAAAAAAATCTCCAAAAAAAAATTTTTTTTCAACTATTCATTCAGATTCAATTTCATCAAAAAATATTATTATGCTTTTTTTTTATTCCCACTTATTGTATTTTTTTTTTTAAATGTGCTCAATGCGTATTTTTTCGTAAATGGCCAGGAACCGGGCGCGTTCCGATTCACGGAACCAATGAGAAACAACATGACCCAAAAAGTTTTCTCTGTGCCGTGTTGGTTCTCATTTTAGATAATAATAATTACTAGCAGTACCCCGTTAATTTGCCTGCTATTTTCTCACCTTCCTTGATCTTTCAGGATGCAGACTAACCGACCTTTTTCATACTCCTGTCTTAGCCTCTTCACTTATCTTACCTTTTTCGGCGTTGGAACTTTTTGTGGGCTCGATCTCTTCAACGATCTTCCATTTTTTTATAGGCTTTTTCTTAGCTGCCAACTCGCCTGATGTTAAGCGATGATGCGGCCTACGATGGATCATGCTTGCCTAGAAGAAACCGATTCACTCTTTGACTTAGGGGGGATTTTGAATATTGTTTAATATCACACTATGATATTATAAATGCGATAGTAACTCTGTCTGTTTGCTACATAATCACGGCTAAACAGCTTAACCGATCTCGATAAAATTTTGCGAGGTTATAGGATGTATCATGAGGACGGACATAAGCTATTTTTTTCTGAAGTAATCGCGGACGAAGTCGCAAGTAACAGCTAGTATCCTATATGTGAAAGTTTGGATAGATGGATGTTCGTTACTCAATCACGCAGAAACGGCTGGATGGATTTGGAATATACATTGCTTATGTCCTGGATTAATACATAGGCTACTTTTTATCATCATCATCACCGATTTTCATCACCACGCGGGTGAAACCGCAGCAGGACGCAGTTAGTATATAATATATTCAAAATATTATATTGAAATAAGGAGACGCGAGAACGCATTTCATGCACATTTTGTCCCAATACTAAAACCTGGTTACAGCCTATACTTCCCAGATCTTCCTCAACGTAAACCTACCTCGCTTCCTGGGTTTTCCTTTAACTTTTTTCCGTTGCGGGGTCCACTTGGGTAGTTTTGACAGTTCTGCAGTTATTCACAGCTCAATCGGATCCATTCAGATTCACATTGCCCGTCTCAGTCAACATTCAAGATGACAGAGACGGAAAATGTAGACCAGTGGCCTTAGTACAAGCACTTACGAAAGATATCGTTACGTAAACGATAGCAAAATGTATGAAAAATTGAACAGCGCCTCTATCGGACGTGAATGGAAGCTGATTTTTTCATACATTGTGCTATCGTTTACGTAACGATAACTTTTCGTAAGTGCTCGTACTAAGGCTACTGAACGGAAACGTTGATAATACCTGCAAAGCCTAACGATCAGAAATTAAGGGTTTGCTTTCAGTTTTTTACAATCCACTAGAGTAGTCAAACCTAAAAACGTGGACCAACTTTTTATGTAACTGAGACGAGCAATTCACCTGCCTGATGGTAAGCATCACGCTTGCCTATAACAGTTCAATGCCATCTAGAATTTAGAAATTGAAACAGTTTAAAAATCTGTGCCAATTTGAAACCCCTCAGGGTCGGACTGGGCCGGAAGGGCCCGGGGCCCGAGACTGGCTAGGCTGCGCGGGCGCCTAAAGAGTAATAAAAGTTTTTTTTTTATATTATAATTCATTTATTCGGAACAAGTAAAGGAACAGGTGTACTTATATTTTACTTATTACTACTTATATTGTACTTATAACTTATTTTTGTATAATAGCTACATTCAAAAACATCAGTTTATAAATTTCATCGTTTCAATTTATTCATTGTTAAATGCTGGTTTGATTGCTAGGCCCAACCTCAGATAAGACAAAAAATGGAAATATGGAAACTGACGTGTTTTCACACATTTTTAACAGACTTCCAAAAAGGAGATTATCAAAACGACAGGTTTTCTTTTTAAATGTTTGTTACCTCAGAACTTTCGACTGGGTGAACCGATTTTGATGATTATTTTTTGATTTGCTGGTGCTTCCCATTTGGTCCCATTTCAATTTGGTCCAGTTCTGACATTTTTATGAAGTCGGTTTTTTTAATTGATAAATTATATGACACGGGAATTACTCCCGTTTGATTAAGGCAGAAGTTTGCTGGCGCGGGATCGGAGGCAGTCGCCAGAGGCAAACTCCTCAAATACGCCTGCTTGGGGTCAGCATATGCACAAATTTGTAATACAAAGCAACAAATCCGTACGCTGCGTGCGCTCCGTTTCCGACCTAGTGGACGCGTACCTTTAGAATACACGTTCACTTCTAGAGGAGATCGTACATTGACATATTCATTATTTAATAAAACGAAACTGAAGATTTTACGGCCAGTTTAGTGAACAAAAAAAAATGTTTTTTTATTTTTTTAACGCGAATATGTCCGCGTTTGACCACCAACTCGCCTGTTGGAGGGCGACGATGTGGTCGAAGATGAAGCTCGCAGACTTAGAAGATAAATATTCACTCTCGCTTTGAAAAGGCCCAAATTAAATCTCTCAGGAAAATATAAAGGAATAGCTTGCGTTTGACCGCCAACTCGGCTGATGTTAAGCGATGATGCGGTCTACGATGGAGCACGGTTGCCTAGAAGAAACCGATGAATACGGACGTATATTAACACTGTTGGTGGGATATGAAGGAGATCCTTACATGTTGGCTACGTGAGAGGTTCGTCGGTGAAGTAGGGGTGCTCGAGGCAGTCCAGGGCTGTCAACCTCTTCGCCGGGTCGAATACTAACATGTTCTGAAAACATTCAAATTAAATAATTAATATTTTTTTGAAGTTAATATTTAAGTGTTTGTTAGTTATTTTTCTATATAGGTACTTCAATCAAAAAATTACAAAGATGCCACAATGACGCGCTAATCGCGGCAATACTCAATCTGTCTGGACTCAATACGCAGCCAGATTGGATCCACAGTCACGCGATAGTTGCACAAGCCGTAACACACCGTAAGAGCCGTCAACATGGCTGACGAACCACCGTCTGACCAACGGAAGAGAAGTTCCAACTGGCGATTCAGACATAATCGCCGTCTCGCTTGCTCAACGACGGTTCACGAGTTTTGACGATGTTGTGCAAATAGAACAGACATTAGAGAACTGAGCCGTATATGTATAAATATACGGTTGGTTTTGGTACAATTTATATCGAAACAAAACTATTTTGTTTCGATATAAATTGTATACACCTGTGTTTATATAATTATGAAGCTGCAGATGTTTATTGACTATAATTTTCTACGCTTTGTGACTTCTTTGTATACTTTTTCGAGTTATAGGTAGGTATAGATGCATTTATTATTTTAAATTTTTCGTTTTTAGTTAATATTTAAGTTTATGTATATTTTTTTTATAAAGGTAGGTATAGATGCATTTATTATTTTAAGTTTTTGTTTTTAGTTAATATTTAAGTTTATGTATATTTTTTTTATAAAGGTAGGTATAGATGCATTTATTATTTTAAGTTTTCGTTTTTAGTTAATATTTAAGTTTATGTATATTTTTTTTATAAAGGTAGGTATAGATGCATTTATTATTTTAAGTTTTTGTTTTTAGTTAATATTTAAGTTTATGTATATTTTTTTTATAAAGGTAGGTATAGATGCATTTATTATTTTAAGTTTTTGTTTTTAGTTAATATTTAAGTTTATGTATATTTTTTTTATAGAGGTAGGTATAGATGCATTTATTATTTTAAGTTTTTGTTTTTAGTTAATATTTAAGTTTATGTATATTTTTTTTATAAAGGTAGGTATAGATGCATTTATTATTTTAAGTTTTTGTTTTTAGTTAATATTTAAGTTTATGTATATTTTTTTTATAAAGGTAGGTATAGATGCATTTATTATTTTAAGTTTTCGTTTTTAGTTAATATTTAAGTGTTTGTTAGTTTTTTTTATAAAGGTAGGTATAGATGCATTTATTATTTTAAGTTTTCGTTTTTAGTTAATATTTAAGTTTTTGTATATTTTTTTTATAAAGGTAGGTATAGATGCATTTATTATTTTAAGTTTTCGTTTTTAGTTAATATTTAAGTTTATGTATATTTTTTTTATAAAGGTAGGTATAGATGCATTTATTATTTTAAGTTTCGTTTTTAGTTAATATTTAAGTTTATGTATATTTTTTTATAAAGGTAGGTATAGATGCATTTATTATTTTAAGTTTTCGTTTTTAGTTAATATTTAAGTTTATGTATATTTTTTTATAAAGGTAGGTATAGATGCATTTATTATTTTAAGTTTTCGTTTTTAGTTAATATTTAAGTTTATGTATATTTTTTTATAAAGGTAGGTATAGATGCATTTATTATTTTAAGTTTTCGTTTTTAGTTAATATTTAAGTGTTTGTTAGTTTTTTTTATATAGGTAGGTATAGATGCATTTATGGTATAATTTATTATGCACAACATACAATACAGAAAATTAACGAAAACTTAAAATACTAATTAAAAACTAAAACTTAATGCATTTATTATTTTAAGTTTTCGTTTTTGGTCAATATTTAAGTATTTGATAGTTTTATTATGGAAACTGACGTGTTTTCACACATTTTATATATATATTACACGGGTGCAAAGCGAGACGCAGCTGCGCGCGCGCATTCACCTTGAATTCACCTTCGAATGCGGTTAAAACTAGTCGGAGTAACCGGCCTAATCTTACGTGAATAATTCCCGTGTAATATAAATAAAATATCCGGTTTTTTTTTCTATAGGTAGGTATAGAATAGATGCATTAATTATTTTAACTTTTAGTTATATGTATTTAAGTTTACGTTAGTTTTTTTTTAAAGTTGTGCATGGTAAAATATATCATTTAACTTTATATTTTTCACACAGCAAATTACAAAAACGATTATTTGACTCGTTAAAACATACCGAAGATGGCCAAACTCGATGGATTACCCCTCTTAGTGACGAGTCCAGTATAATGGACTCATAGCTACAAAGTTCAAGTGGTATGTATGTATGTATTATTTATATTATGTATTCGTAATTTTTTTTTTTTTTATAGACAAATACTCGTTACACTTACAGCTACGCCAAGACGTGTAACGAGTCATATTAAAAAAAATACATTAAAAATATATATAATTACAAGCTGTACCCGCGACTTCGCCCGCGATTTCTTCAGAAAAAATAGCCTATGTCCGTCCTCTTGATACATACTATTACCTCGCAAAAAAATTTCGAGATCGGTTAAGCCGTTTAGCCGTGATTATGTAGCAAACAGACAGAGTTACTTTCACATTTATAATATTAGTGTGGATTTGTAAATTCAGTATTTATTTGTATGTATGTATATTAGATGTATTATCTACACCACCAACCCTACTCCTCTTTCAGTTCATGTCCATCCAAAGGTTGCCTGGAAGAAATCACTTAAGGCGATAAGGCCGCCTATTATACTGCCGGTTTTTGTATTAATTTTAAGTTACTTTTTTTTTAATATGGTGTATAGTAGTTACAATCTAGGTGTCTTCAAATCACGAGTGAATCGCCTTCTTCTAGGCAAGCGTGCTCCATCGTAGACCGCATCATCGCTTAACATCAGGCGAGTTGGCGGTCAAACGCAAGCCTATTTATGCATAAAAAAAAGTTATATTGTATTGTAGTGTTAGCTAACTATGAAGATCTATAGTAAAAAATTAAAAAAAAAAACGACATATTAATACCTAACTACCAAATTAATCTATTAAACCGCTACCAGTGGGAATCGTCCCCAAAATGCTGGCCCCATTACCACGTTGTATGGCAATGCTCACTCTGAGCAAAGTAGAGGCCAGCATTCTGGTCACGAGTTAATAGTTGATAGTTGCAGATCTATTAAGATCCTCACCTTGATGAGATCTAGCGCGTGTGGGTGTATCTTAGGCAGGACATTGGCCAAGTTCTGCGGCTTGTAGTCTGGGAAACTGTCCAGTAGAATGGACACATTGTCTGGCCATTCGTGTCGAAGCGGCCGACCGATTAATCTGTAGGAAAAAATAACACATCAGTCATAGGACTGCACGTCAGAAGTGAAAACTTAAGTAGTAATTCACCTATTGTACAAGAGATGGCGCTGTTTTAAAATACACGGTACAGCGTGACGATGACGCGAGTTCCATGATTTTTGTTCACCCAAAAAGTACTCAACGCGTCTAAAGAAGTTTTCACTTCAATAAATTGGCAGTTGATACACAGTCATAAATAAATATCTGGGACATTATTGCACACATGGTCATCTGATCCCAAACTAAGCAAAGCTTGTAATATGGCTGCCAGAGACTGATATACATACATATATATTTTTAAATACATACATACTTAAATATATATTAACACCCAGACATAGAACAAACACAAATGTTCATCACACAAATGTTTGTCGTTGGCAGGAATCGGACCCACGCTCCCAAGCGCAGAAAGTAGGTTCACTACCAACTGAGCCACCGGGGCAGTTAAAACTATCAAGGATGATTTTAACTTTTGTCGATGGCCATAATGAACCGCTATTAACATTCTCATCTATCTTTTGTCGATGAAACTATGTACTTACTTTCAGATTGATTCTATAGAAATTTCATCAAAATCAATTTAGTATTTTGGCATTTCAATCAAAATAACTGGAACATTTTGTTACTTGGTATGCATATCATCATCATCAGCCAGAAGACGTCCACTGCTGAACATAGGCCCCCTTTAACCTCCACACTGAACGACATCCTGCCATCTGCATCCACTGGATGCCCACGACTCTCACAATGTCGTCGTCCCCCAACCGCAGCAGAGAAGATAAAGAGTTATTGTATTGTACTACCTGAAGATGCAGTGCAGCTGGTCGGAGTCAGATGCACCCGGTAGCAGCGCGGAGCGCGTGTGGAGCTGCGCCAGCACGCAGCCGCAGGACCACACGTCCACCGCTGTATTATACGACACGCCGAGAAGAACTTCTGGAGGACGATACCAGAGGGTAACAACCTGAAAAAAAAAAAGTTACTTCACGTTTTAACTTTTCTTGCAAAAGTTGCCCAGGATTCTAGATCTGTTCTCATTATTTTCACTTCAATACGTCAATTTTCATCAAACGAACCAGTTGTTTGCAATACACAGAACTTCGCCTCCAAAATCTGACTAGGGTTTTAGCTTTGTTGCTGTGATTTTGCTGCTTTACTACAATTTCCGTAGAACAAACCAGTTGACACCTAAGTATAAAAGCCTTTCCCCCAAAAACTGTCCACAGCTTTAGACGTCTTCCTATTTTGAGACTAATACCACAGAATACATAGAGTACAAGTACAGATGGTTCACTCCGCAAAAGCATTTAAATAAGCAGCGACTCTTACTACTACACAATAAAGTCCAATTCAGGACGTGCGAACGCTAACTACCTACTGCTATATTAACCTAGAAGTTGCATCTCTGTCTTTCGCGTAACTCTTGTCGCGTTATATCTGTCTATCGCGCGGCAGCGAGCACGGCAAGATCGACCAGACGACTACTTGTAGCTTCATACCTAAAGTGCGGAGTGCGCCAGGCCTGTTAATACTACAATTTTGGTAAAACAAACCAGTAGTTAACTATTTATAAAACTTCGTCATCAAAACCTGATCAGGGTTTTGGAGCTATTCCCGAAATTTTCTCTTCAATATGATTACTTTAGTAGAAGAAACTAGTTACATACCACACTAGTTAGCTTCATTTCAGTATCGTAAGTCTTGGCGAGGCCGAAGTCTGCAAGCTTGACGCGGCCGGTCGAAGTCACCAGTAAATTGTGGGGCTTCAGGTCTCGGTGGACGATTCGGTGGGAATGGAGGAAGTCTATGCCTGATAAGATGTCGTAGGACATGCTCTGAAAATTAGAAAGGAATGCTACCTTTATTAAATACAAGCTGCGCCCCGCGGTTTCGCCCACGTGGTGATGATGATGGTGATGAAAAGTAGCCTATGTGTTAATCCAGGACACAAGCAATGTATATTCCAAATTTCATCCAAATCCATCCAGCCGTTTCTGCGTGATTGAGTAACAAACATCCATCCATCCATACATGCATCCAAACTTTTACATATAATATGATATTACAATGTGATTCTGGGTTATTCAGTGCCACCCAGAATTCTGGACTTCAACAGTTCAAGCGAGTCGACTTCTTCTAGGTAACTCTATCGTAGAACGGTCAAACACAAGTGTTACTGGGCGAATGATTAGACAGTGGAAATATTCGGGGATATCATTGTCCTCATCCATATGAACAACTTTTGCAATGAAACCAACACAGATATTGTGAAAAAAATAATCTAGAGCTCAATGATCTACTCCTATCTACTGATACTAATGGTCTACTGACTATCTAACGTCGAGTAACTAGGCTACACTCACCCTGATGGTATGCTGAGGAAGCGGCCCTGGAGATCTCTTCAGGTAAGACTCGAGATCTTGGTCCACATGTTCAAAGACGAGAAATAATACCAATTGCTGCTCTCGGTCTACCGAGTGCCCTCCATGGCACACATCTAGTAATCTGGAATGAGATGTTAAAGCTTAATATTAGTAATGATCAGGAGCCATCTTTGTATTGAAGTTTGGAGGTCTACAGAACAGATGGCCGATGGGGCCGAAAGGTTCTCGAATAGAGACCACGGACTGGTAAGCGCAGCGTAGGATGTCCACCCACAAGATGGACAGACGACCTAAGAGACGGCAGGAAAACGTTGGAGGCAGGACGGATGGAAAACGTTGGAAATCGATGGGGGCTTATGTCTAGCAGTGAACATCCTATGCCAGAAATGATGATGATACTCAACTTCCTGCAATCCTATGTTGCCTTCTCAGTAGTTCTCGGCCAGATCGCCTATTCTTATTCAAGATGGGGGTGATGAGTCCTGCACTGATTTGCTTGGGGAGTATTGTACATTTCCCCATACTAAAGTCTACCAGAATCCAGCTCTTTGAAATACCGGAATGATGCACACACGTTCCAGTGGCGTAGATGGCAACAAGCAGTCAAGCTGTTGTGGTGACATCCATGATGATGCCTCATGCAAGTAGACCGTTAACTTTCGTTGACACTCCCTGAACCCTCTCGTATTCCTAGCGAAAATCCAAGTCTTTTTGTAAAAAAAGAGCGGCAAACATGCATGCGGTCCGCCTGATGGTAAGCAAAACCGCCGCCTATGGACACCTGCAACACTAGCGGTGTTGACGGTGCTTTGCCAGCCCGGAGAGGTAGTTGTAAACACACTTTTTGAAACGCTTCATGTTGAAGCTCGGCGGGAAGACCTTTGGGGGAAGGAGGTCTTGGGCGCGATATGCCTTTACACGATGATGGTGTTGCGACAGAGATCACGCGAGGTGGGTTGCGAGTGAGCAAGACCCAACTTCATTATATCGATGATCCAAAAATGTATTAAGGTCCTCTTCTTTTTACGGCCACATTGACCCCAAGAGGAAGCTGTGTACAGGGGTCTTGTAATGTACAAGGGTTGGGGCAGCGGGGGCGCGACAGTAGGTGCGACATGGTCTGCTAAAGGCGACTATTAATCAGATATATGTGGCAATTACTTACCAAAGCAAATCCTATGAGCGCTGCAAGATTTAAGATGCGTTCAGTAATAGCGAGTATATGTCTGAGTGACTGGCATTATATTAAATTTCATTTAATATAATGCCAGTCACTCAGACGTATTAAACATACCACACAAATCTCTCCAAGTACTCTAATAATAGTTATAGCAATGTAATGTCTCCAATGAATTAGTTACTAGAAACAATTAGTTGGTATTGTGAAACCCGCCATCGCCTAATGCTCTACCATCTTTTTTTTCTGAGCTAAGGGTTATGCCGAAAACCAGCCCTGCGTGACCCTTCGGGACTTCGCAGCACGGCGCTGAGCACCCCTATTGCCAAACATTGTTTTTACCTTATGTTTTCATTGTTTTTGGCAATAAAATAAATCTTATTCTTGTAAGCGCTGGCCACTCCATTCAAACTCACATACCTCACAATATTAGGGTGTCTATATGCCTCCAGCTGCCGTAGTAAGGCTATCTCTCTCAGTGTGGACAGCGGAACTCCATCCTCGGTGAGTGCCACCTTTACTTTTTTCATCGCTACGATCTGACCTCCATTGTGGAGGTCCCGGGCCTTGTATACGGTGCCGTAGGCTCCTGGAAGATGATAAAGACAATTTAGTCAAGGCTAGGCAAAATTTAATTTATTATTTATGGCACATCGTTGCATTATTTCCCAGCTATACAGCCAAACAAAAACGATGTATCAATTCTGACTATTATTTTAATAATTATCTATATTCAAATTCAAATTCAAATTATTTATTGACATAAAAACGAACATGCATTTACATTTATGTCACAAGATTAAGTAAAATTAAAATTAATACAGTGCTATTTATACAATGTCAAATATTCAAGTCACAGTAATATAAATTATTCAAAATATTTATTGAAATAAAATTAGAAAATAAAAACTAACATGCGATATAAAAATCTGACTTCATAAAAATAACAGAACTGGACCAAATTGAAATGAGACCACACAGGCAGTACTAGCTTTCAAATAAAAAAGTATCATCAAAATCGGTTCACCCAGTCGAAAGTTCTGAGGTAACAAACATTAAAAAAAAAAACAGATGAACTGAGAACTTCCTTTTATATTCAATCTCCACATGACAGAGTTCAGTATTTTTATTTATTCTCATTTGAAGAGCGATGGTGGACCGGCAGCATGTGCGCTTTACAATCTGATGGCACCGAGTTCGATCCTCGGCCCTACACCAATGACTTATTTAATACCTAAATAAATTATCTGCAGTTTCAAATGCCATCACTCAAAAACGGTGAAGGAAAATATGGTGGAAACCGGTATGTCTCCGGTACTCATTTAAGTTATAAAACACATTTACCAGGAGCCATATTTCCTTCAAACATCATCATCATTTCAGGCATAGGATGTCCACTGCTAGACATAATCCTCCCCCATTGATTTTCAGCGTTTTCCTGCCGTCTTTTAGGTCGTCTGTCCATTTTGTGGCTGGTCGTCCTGCGCTGCGCTTACCAGTCCGCAGTCTCCACTCGAGAACCTTTCGGCCCCATCGGCCATCTGTTCTGCGTGCTATGTGCCCTGCCTACTACCACTTCAACTTGTTAATCCGGTTAATTTCTTTAATACATGTGAATAGTAGCTTATGAAGTACCTATTTCTTGTATTTCTTTACAAGCTATTAAGATCCATTTTTTTACCTGATTTATGATCAATATGATGAAGTATTTTACATTGAATAACAAACTTGAAGGTACACACCTACTTATCGCAATTTAGGGCAAAGAAAAAAGGAATATGTAAAACTCAGCGTGTGATGACCTCCTCCATCCATCCTCCGGCCTCCATCTAGAAACCACAGGTGCATCTTTGGTTCACACACCTTACAGCCCAGATGGAGAACCACACCAATATGCAGTGAGCCATCGTCCTTGGCGTCCAGTTGAACCAGGACCGAATTTAGGGGAGGGCAACAGGGGCTATGGAACAGCTGATATTGTTTTGCAATTTCAGTCCCATAGTCACAGTTGGTCATAATGATGAAAACAATCCTTTCAGATTAATGGCACTCTGTCTAACGCTTTAATAGAAATAAGTATTAGACTCTTACACACCGCCTGGTAACCGTAGGTAAAGGTACCTACCACGTATTCGCCAGTAGCGTGGCGCTTACCATCAGAGAACAGTTAAGACTGTACAAACTTAACATTAGACAGCCCCGTTAGCTTAGTTGGTAGTGAACCTGCCTTCTGCGCTTGGGGGCGTGGGTTCGATTCTAGGACAAACATTTGTGTGATGAACATTTGTGTTTGTTCTATGTCTGGGTGTTAATATCTATTTAAGTATGTATTTAAGAATATAATAGGTCGGGGAAAAAGTCTTTTCGTATTTTGTATGTATAAAGTTGTAGTAAAAATCTCATCGGTTGTACTGTTTGTATCTGGCTGGTTTTGATATCATTAAAAATATGACATTTTAAAAAAGGAATTCAAAAAGTAAAAAGCAATTTCCCGCCATTTTTCAATTGTTTTTTGTTCGATAAAATGAGTGAATCTGACGAAGAAAATTCTATATATTTTGAAGTTTTATTACAAAAAAGGGAAAAATGCGACACAAGCCGCGAATAAAATTTGTGACGTTTATGGACCTAATGCAGTGTCATCAAGAGAAGCACAATGTTGGTTCAAGCGTTTTCAGTCCGGGAATTTTGATGTCAAAGATGCAGCTCGCTCTGGTCGCCCTGTTACGGATAAAGTCGATGCCATTTCTGAAAAAGGGGACCAAGATCGGCATATTAGTAGTTAAAACGTAGCTGAAGAACTGGGGATCGGCCACAAAACAGTTTTGACCCATTTGAAAAAGACTGGGCATACAAAAAAACTCGATATTTGGGTGCCACACGAGCTCACTGAAAGAAACCAAATGAATCTTGTACTCATTTACGATTCTCTATTGCAACGTAACGAAACCGAACCGTTTTTGAAAATATTGATCACTGTTGATGAAAAATGGATCACCTACGACAAGAATGTGCGCAAACGATCATGGTCAAAGGGCAGTGAAGCACCACAGACTGTAGCGAAACCTGGATTAACACGTAATAAGGTGATGCTGTGTGTATGGTGGGATTGGAAGGGCATCGTTCATTATGAGCTTTTACCGCCGGGCAAAACCATCGATTCGGATCTCTACTGCCAACAGCTGATGAAACTCAAACAAGAAATTGAGAAAAAACGGCCGGAATTGATCAACAGAAAGGGTGTGGTCTTTCATCATGATAACGCCAGACCGCACACATATTTGGTCACTCAGCAAAAATTTAGAGAGCTTGGTTGGGAAGTGTTAATGCATCCACCATATAGCCCTGACCTTACACCCTCAGATTTCTACCTGTTTCGGTCTCTTTAGAATTCTTTGGGTAGTGTTAGATTAACATCCAGAGAGGACTGTCAAAACTACTTGTTGCATTTTTTTGATCAGAAGTCCCAAAATTTCTACATCAACGGGATCATGTCACTACCTACAAGATGGCAACAAGTTATCGAACAAAATAGCACATATATATTATAATTAAATGTAATTAAACTTGAAAAAAATTTGTCTTGAATTTGTTTATAAAATACGAAGAAACTTTTTCCCCGACCTTATATGTGTATGTATATCAGTCGCTGGCTGCCATATTACAAGCTTTGCTTAGTTTGGGGTCAAATGACCATGTGTGCAATAATGTCCCAGATATTCCCAGATATTTAACATTAGAATCAGGGACAAACTGATTAAAATGAAAACAACGTAGAAACATTCTTGATAACTTTGAAAATTGCGCGAAAACAACGCTCGCCGGCACATGGAAAATCTAGGTTATTTACAACTTTATCAAACCAAAAGTACCTGTTCCAATGACATTGAGTTCCTCGTATTTCTTCGCATTTTGGAAGAGAGCACTAACATCGTTGATTGAAGACACGGCAGGTGGTGTTTGAGATGTGCTAGCTGCCGACATGTTTTTTCACCACTTGCCACTTTTAACACAAATAACAAGTTAAAACACTTCAGAATCACCCTGCGACACTAGATGCAACATTAGAAATGAATTTCACACATTATTGTTCACATAAAAGAGCTTTTTTTGTAAGAAACAAGTAAAAAACTTTAGTTTGTGCAGACTCAAAGTTTTGTCAACTTTGCAAGCATAGCAGGAGAGGGGAGCTAGAGGGACGTTGAACTCGAACCGAACACCTGCTGTGAATACTACCAAATGTAGATTACGTGCATTATAATGAAATATGGCAGGGTTTTGTATTTTTTTGTCAAAGCCGGATTATATTTACATTTATAAAAGTGCCATCTGCCGTGAAGTAGCTGAAGCGTTTAGGTAAATAGCATGATTCAATACCATGGTAAATAGCAAGTAAATATTATTAGTTTATAATCAATAAATAGATGGGGTTATAATTGACATGACACGTTATAATTAAGTTGAATACCTACCATTATGCCGTGTAACTTTCAGTAGCTAGGTCTCTATACAATCTAGTTATGTGTACTCGAAGCCGTGTACAGACAGACACCTAGCGACTAAAATATTTTATTACACCTCACTGCTTAGCGAAAACCAGTAGCGAACGTCGCGAACAAACGCGACTTACGAAATAACATTTGAAGAATTGAGGAAGGATCCGGCTTCGCACGGGTGTAAATTTTAATGTACGTGCTTACTAGGTAGGTACCTACCTATATTATAAACCTTTCATAAAAAAATATCTAACTGATGGTGAAAACCATATCAAAATCCGTTGTAGGAGTTGGCAGATATACAAACAGACTGACGCCGGAAGCGACTTCCTTATATACTAAGACTAGCCGTCCGCCCCGGCTTCGCACGAGTGTAAGCTCGGCCTTCGGCCTCGCTACAAAATATAATATAGCCTATGTCACCCGGGGATAGTGTAGCTTCCCAACAGTGAAAGAATTTTTCAAATCGGTTCAGTAGTTTCGGAGCCTATTCATTACAAACATACAAAAATAGGTACAAATCTTTCCTCTTTATAATATTAGTGTAGATGTAAAGAAAAAGAGAGAGAGAAGAAAATAGGTAGTACTTTTTTTATAGTTTTCCATAAATTGCGAATGCCAAAAAGGTTTACACAGCGGGCTCGTCCGGGATTTGAACCCGGGACCTCTCGCACCCGAAGCGAGAATCATACCCCTAGACCAACGAGCCATGTTCATGTGATTTGAATTTATGTTATGTTTTCTTATGACAATATTGTACTATATTTTACTATTGTTTATTCCATGGTTAGTGATTTTCTATTTTCTATAACCAAGGATGATTTTAACTAGCTATAACTTACATTTTCGATGAGGCTTAATTAGAAAAAATGTATTGAAAAAAAACCGAATGAGTCAAAAAATACCTACTTCATGACGGCTCCATAAAAATTTAAGATTTAACTTTAGAAGAGCTAAGAATAAGAATAACAATACGAAAAATAACTGTAAAATAATCATAAAAATTAAACATTTATATCACCAAAACTACGAGAGCCAACACCTTAAGCCCCTCAAGGCGTTTTAGAAAGTTGACGCGCGAAAGGAGAAAAAATTACCGCTACATGCCACCCTATACCCGTCTCCATCTTTCTTACGAAACTCGCGAGCTCCATCTCGCTCTTTCATATGAAATCAAGTGGGTTCGCTCTATTGACGCCAGTCTAGTGTGGACGTTACGCGCGCATGCTCGAAAAAGGGCGGCAAAATTAAATTAAGAAAATTATTTTAAAAAACAAACAATAGAAAGCATCTAAATAAAAGAAAACTCGGTGACGTTGACATTTGGACCTTTATTTTATTCTATTTTTTTTTACATAAAGTGGCCAAGGAAATGTGAGCGTGTGACACGGTGTGCTAGAAATGTGAAAGTTTTGTTAGTGAAACAGTGGGGTTTTAGCGAGAATATCCTACATTACGTAGTCAGCTGTTGGGTTACTCATTTCGTATATTGTAAGTACCTATGTGTTTCGAATGTTTTTGTACTATTATATCTTCTGTGGTGAAGGTAATATAATACTTACTTCATACTATTTTTTACTTTGAATACTAAGTACAACAAAACGATGCTATGTTCGATTCTGTTACTTTTAATGACAGTTATTTTATACGTGTAGTTTTTTATGAAAGCATACGAGTTTATTTTAATCCGTGTTATCTTTAAATGAAACCGAAATAGATAGATATCTAATCACTAAAATACTTTACCTACGAAACTGGAAAGTAGCATTTAGCAGGTAGGTAAGATAGACAATTTCGGGCTTTAGATGTTCTCTATGAAAGGATTTTACGAATGTGTTGAATTAGGGGGTAAAAAAGAGGGTTAACATTTTATAAGAAAATCTACGCGTATGAAGTCGTAGACAAAAGCTAGTCTTTTATACAAATAAAAGCGAAATACTCTCTCATTCACTGACTCATCGCAAAGTCTCGAAAACTAGATGTTTGCGAAGCTGAAATTTGGCAGCTTTTTTAAAAATAAAATAAGCGTCAACAAGCATGCGGTCCGCCTGATGGTAAGCAGGTACAGCCGCCTATGGACACCTGCAACACTAGGCGGTGTTGACGGTGCTAAAAGATAAATTTCTTATGAGGTTTGGAGTTTAAAGTCCTCTATGAAAGGATTTTGCGAAAGGGCTGTATTAAGGCGAGCAAATAGCGATTGAAAGTTTTAATGAAAGTCTCCTAGGCGTACTAAGTCGCGGGTAACAGCTAGTCTATCTGGGTGTATAAGATTTTCAAAACACTTATCACGCCTATTTACATGAAAGTTCTGAGCTCAGAATACAGAAGTTCTGAGGTAACATATATAACAAAAATATAAGAACCTCCTCTTTTTTGGAAGTCGGTTAAAAAGACTCTACCATCTCTACCATCAAAAGTATCCACCATTTTTGCTGAGAAAACAATAATTCAAAAAAATATTACTATGCAAATGTGATTAGATGCTAAATCATACAGTTATGTTTATTTCATGTTATTTAACTGGTTTCTTAACTTTCTACCGTTATATTCAAATTAGTTTGTTGAACTATTCAAAAATGTAGAAATCAATAAATTACGCATGGCTTTTGTTGAGGCAGTAATGTGCTTTTTTTTATCGGACGAAGCGATTATACAGAATTGCGCGGAAAGTGTGTACTAAATAATAGTAGGCCATCGATTACGCTCAACGTTTACTATGAGACCAACACTGAAATCGCTTTTTTATATATAAAAGTTTTTTTATGTAATGATAATTATTAATGGACCTGGGGCCTTCCCCCTAGCTTAACTTTTGCGAGCCAACTTTTAGTAGGTACCTGATAGGTACCTAAAATTAACCAACTCATTTAAGCTGCATCGTTTAAAAGCGTCTAACTTGAATGAACGAAAATACGTTTTACTATGCGTGTGTGCGTGATTATCGTTCATTCAAGTTAGACGCTTTTAAACGATGCAGCTTAAATAAGTTGGTTAATTTTAGGTACCTATCAGGTACCTACTAAAAGTTGGCTCGCAAAAGTGAAGCTAGGGGTAAGGCCCCTGTTTCTGCTTAGTTACACCCTTTCCGCGTAAACCCAGTATTGCTTGAGTGTGACTAAATATAAATTAAATCTAATATATAACTTGTAAAATCTACACACATGGCAGATATAGCCAGGTGACGCGGCGGGTGCGAACGCATCAGGCCAAAATAAGGCTTGATGTCTTATGTCAAAATCACCCTGCAGAAATGTCATTTCGGAGAGTGTGCATCGGATCTGCATGATCTAATTCCCCCCTGCCCATTTTTCTATCAGACTGCCAGAGTAGGCACGTAAATCGACACCGTTGATCATGGTTAATATTCCGAAAACCCGTACGAAGCGTTTTGATTCCAATTTCATTGTACGAACAGCTAGTCAAATTTTTTTAATTCTAATTTAAAGTAGGGTGATAAGACCTGGGGCCTTACCCCTAGCTTCACTTTTGCGAGCCAACTTTTAGTAGGTACCTGATAGGTACCTAAAATTAACCAACTCATTTAAGCTGCATCGTTTAAAAGCGTCTAACTTGAATGAACGAAAATTTACTATGCGTGTGTGCGTGAAAATAACAAAGCTTGGCGGCTATCAAATAACTACCGCTTATCGTAGTTGATGGTACCGTTTAGACAAATAACACCTATGCGGGTCAACTTTTCGAGCTAGGGGTAAGGCCGCTGCACTGACATCCCGCTTGGGGTATATTGTGCACTGCTAGTCTGTGGAATGCGCTGCCTGAATGGGTTGTTCCCGATAAATACAATCAGGGTGTCTTCAAATCAGGAGTGAATCAGTTTCTTCTAGGCAAGCGTGCTCCATCGTAGACTGCATCATTGCTTAACATCTGGCGAGTTGCCGGTCTAACACAAACCTATAAATCACAGATAACCAGACTTTTTTTGCTCATAGAGCACTTTCAAAATTTAGCTGGTTCCGGTGGACGGCCGCAGCGACATTTCTACCATATTCCCAAAACTCGACAAAAAATGTACGCCTACTTAGACCCCCGTTGATTCTCCCGTGGACTCCTGGGGGTCCACCAGGACCACTTTGGGAGCCTCTGCTATAAATGAATAAAAAAGAATAAAACAAAGTCCGGATTTTTATCCCTAACCTAGACAAACGCTATAGCTGAAACAGTAAATATTTTCCACATGACTAGGCAGTAGACACGGAGTTACTGTGCTCACATACCTCACCTACTTCTCTACCAGTGTGGATACACAGTTACTTTGATAATTGTACTGTCGATACGTTCGTTGATCCAGGAAAATATGTAATGTAATGATAATAATACCTTCCGCGGTGTTTCCGAGAAGCTACAACATGGGGTTCTGCAAAAGGCGAGTTAATAGAGTCTTAAAGGGTCGATAACTTGTGATGCCTCTGGTGTTACAAGTATCCATAGGCGACGATGACTGATTACCATCAGGCGGCCCGTCTGCTTGTTTGCCACCTATGGCATAAAAAAGAAGGAAATATTAGACAGCGCATTTACCTACTTGAGAACGGCTCGACCGATTTGCCTAATGTTTTTACTGACTTTGATAATGGAGGAGGTTCTCAATTGGCTTGGGAGGTTGCCCCAATTGACAATTGGGGTGGGTTGCAGATAACCGAAATTGCGTTTTACCCAATGCTGGATTTAGAGGTCTGTAGGCCTCGGGGAACTATGCTCGGGGTTTCTCTACGAGATCGAATAAGAAATGAGGAGATCCGTAGACGAACGAAAGTTACCTTAGTTACATAGCCCACAGGATTAGCAAGTTGAAGTGGCAGTGAGTAGGGCACATAGCACGCAGAACAGATGGCCGATGGGGTCGAAAGGTTCTCGAATGGACACCACGGATCGGTAAGCGCAGTGTAGGACGTCCATACAAGATGGACAGAAGACCTAAAAGAGACTGCAGGGAAACGCTGGATGCAGGCCGCTTCCAATCGGCCCTTTTGGAAATCGATGGGGGAGGCCTATGTCCAACAGTGGACGTCTTATGGCTGAAATGATGATGATGACGTCAAATTTGAAAAAAATATTAAGTGTAGTACCTCCAATGAAGCCTATAATAGGTATACCTTTGTGTATGAAGCAGGTTCGTTTGAAATGAAGCGCGGTGCTGAGGACTCCACTGACATACAGAGAACCGGTCCCGCGGTCACTCGGACACTGTTAAGGCGACGAACACTCGTTTTAGTTCTACAACCTCTACAATTTTTGTCGTGGTAGGACTCTTTTGCAGGGGTCCGCCTGGGAAAGTACCACACCTTTGCCAGTTATTAAACCGCCAAGCAGTAGTGTGCAAACACCACTGTGTTCCGATTGAAGGGCAATGTTTCCAGCGAAATAACAGGGCACACAGAGATTTGACATCTTATATCTCGGGGTGACGAGCGCAGTGCATTGCCATCCAGGGTTTTGAACTGTTGAAGTTCATAATTCTGAGTGGCGTTGAGCTGTTATGGGCAAGCGTGAAGAGCCATCAGGCGAGCGACTTCGCTCGTCTCGTCACTCAGTATCATAAAAAAAACGGTTCCAATTTAAGCGTACACTGCGGCTACGAGTACGAACGATTTGTACGTAATTTCACGTTGTGTGTATTTTTTTCGTAGAATGATGTAGGTAACTTATCGTAAACCGTTTGAAACAGAAAAAAATGTGTTTATTGACAAATCTAAGTACTCGATATAATAAATAAATATCTAGGACATTTTTGCACATACGGTCATCTGACCCCAAACTAAACATAGCTTGTAAAATGGCTGCCAGAGACTGATAAACTTACGTACATACGTACATGAATGTTTGCCCTAGGTGGGAATCGAACCCACTTCCCCAAGCGCAGAAGGTAGGTTCACTACCAACTGAGCCACCGGGGCAGTCAAATAATGTGCATTGGAGATAAATAGCTTTACGTGATAATGTAAAGAATAATAATCAATTTGCGCAAATATCATGTTTTTTTTTACAATAATTACCCGGCCTAGCTACAAGATCAAAAAACTGTTTCAAATTTAAATTTCCCGTACGTATGTACTTATCACCTTAAAAAATTTAATAATTATCAATTTAAAAACCGACTTCATAAAATTTTTAGAACTGGACCAAATTGAAATGGGACCACACGGGAAGCACCAGCTTTCAAATAAAAAAAAAATCATCAAAATTGGTTCATTGGTTCGAAAGTTTTGAGGTTAAAAACATTAAAAAAACAATCGAATGAGAACCTCCTCCTTTTTGGAAGTCGGTTAAAAAGTCATCAAACAGGAGACCACAGAAAATCTAAACGAAAAAATTCTCACTTCAGTGCGGGAGACCAAGGGGGGAAAGGGGAAACTGTGGGAACACTTCAATTTTTTCTGAGAGCTTCCCCTTAATATACAGCATTCTTTCCGCTGTGCTAGTAGGCGTGCTGGGCAGCACAAGTTGTGGGAATGAACTCTCGTTTACTCCCAGGCGGTAGTAACTGATTGTTACGTTTATGATTTTATCTAGGTATGTACACGAATTATATGTAGGTATTTAGGTTAGCTCTGATGGGCAGCGTTCGGGAAATTGCGTGACATCTTCTCTTCCAAGATACCACAGTACTTGAAGACAAAGGTCTTTGACCAGTGTGTGTTGTCATGACATATGGTACTGAGACGTGGTCCTTAACTGTTGGCCTTTTGGAAAAACTCAGAGTCACACAACGGGCAAAGGAGAGAGCTATGCTCGGAGTTTCTTTGCGCGATAAAATCCGAAACGTAGATATTCGCCAAAGAACCAGAGTCATCGACATAGCTATAAAAATTTGCAAGTTGAAGTGGCAATGGGCAGGCCACATCGCTCGAAGAACTGATAACCGATGGGGAAGAAAGGTTCTTGAGTGGAGACCACGAACCGGAAGACGCAGCGTGTAGGCCTCCCACTAGATGGACCGACGACATTATGAGAGTCGCGGGCATTCAGTGGATGCAGATGGCAGGATGTCGTTCAGTGTGGAGGTTAAAGGGGGAGGCCTATATTCAGCAGTGGAAATCTTCTGGCTGATGATGATTTAGGTTAAACAGGTCATATAAAATACTATAAAGGGTTACCAGTGTGTATTATGTATTCTATGTTACTGGTAATCAGTTAGCATCCTCTTGAGGGCGGCCTCAGTACATCAAAACAAACAACTTTTGTTCTACACCTTATCAAAATTCGCGAAAAAAACTGCTGCTTCATATTTGTTTTCATCACCACGGCGGCGGCGAGCTGGTTGCTACTTTTAGTTAGTTTTTAAAGCAGCGTTTTCGCCAAAACGTCTCTATTATAATATTACATCTCACTGTACTTGTTCATACATTTTTCTCAATATACCGCTAAAAACTGTTAGTACGGTACACTTACATATTTTTCACGCACACCTATAAAGTTTTACACGTATGTTATGTACTTTGATGATAAAGTGCTAGTTATAGATACAGGCCCGCATCACGTCACAATGTTTGATAAAAAGTGAAATTCTTGGGAAATGTGGTTTCACATTTATAATATTTATTATCCATAATACAAACTATCCAGAAAAAGAGTTATCTGTACGTCTGTCTGTGGCATCCAATCAAAAAACCGGCCAAGTGCGAGTCGGACTCGCGCACGAAGGGTTTAGGGGTTTAGTTTAAAAATCACGTTTGTTGTATGGGAGCCCCCCTCAAATATTAATTTTATTTTAATTTAATTATTTAGTTTTAAAGGCCTAAGGCCGAACTTACACCTGTGCGAAGCCGGGGCGGACGGCTAGTATAAAATAAAGTCGCTTTCCGCGTCTGTCTGTCCGTACGAGTATATCCGATAACTTCTCCAAAATGTGAATATATAACTAAATATTCTGTGAATATTTCAATTGTCTACCTGTTACCGTTATCAATATCGAGCAAAAACAAGCAAAAAAATCACGTTTGCTGTATGGGAGCCCCCTTAAATATTTATTTTTTTCTGCTTTTTAGTATTTGTTGTTATAGCGGCAACAAAAATAACATCATCTGTGAAAATTTCAACTGTCTAACTGTCACGGTTCATGAGATACAGCCTGGTGACAGACGGACAGCGGAGCCTTAGTAATAAGGTTCCCATTTACCCTTTGGGTACGGAACCCTAAAAAGGAGGACGGTTCTAAGTTCCAATGTAGGTATACTTTTTTATGTAAGTACTAGCCGTCCGCCCCGGCTTCGCACGAGTGTAAGCTCGGCCTTCGGCCTCGCTACAAAATATAATATAGCCTATGTCACCCGGGGATAGTGTAGCTTCCCAACAGTGAAAGAATTTTTCAAATCGGTTCAGTAGTTTCGGAGCCTATTCATTACAAACATACAAACATACAAAAATAGGTACAAATCTTTCCTCTTTATAATATTAGTGTAGATAGATATATTCATCGACGTCTCCAATAACAGTTGATCGATTTAAAAAAACTTGTTCGGTAGAATATACTTCCAATTTGGTCCCATTGTCACCAAGTCAGGATCTGATGATGGAAATCGAGGGCAACCCTCAAATTTTATAGCACTTATTACTTTTTTATATATTTTTGAAGTCTGTTTTTAATGTAATCCAATTGTTTTTCTCAGACATGTTTTATCAAGAACGATCATATTAATAGATCCTTGGTTTTAAACTTACTTTTATCATTATGAAACATAGCGTATGGCACTCAGGGATAGTGCAGCTTTACATTTGTGTTTGTTCTATGTCTGGGTGTTAATATCTATTTAAGTATGTATTTAAAAATATATATGTACGTATATCAGTCTCTGGCAGCCATATTACAAGCATTGCTTAGTTTGGGGTCAGATGACCATGTGTGCAAAAATGTCCCATATAACTATTAGTGAATTTTTTTTTTAAATCGGGTCTGTAGTTTCCGAGCTTATCTCCTACAAACAAGCTTTATTACCTTTATACTAATATTATAAAGAGGAGAGATTTGATTGTTTGTTTGCATTGAATAGGCTCCGAAACTACTGAACCGATTTGAAAAATTCTTTCAGTGTTGTGAAACTACACTATCCCCGGGTGACATAGGCTATATTATATTTTGCAGCGAGGCCGAAGGCCGAGTGCACCCGTGCGAAGCCGGGACGGTCGACTAGTAATAGATAGATTAGTTTATAGTTTAGATACAAAACGAACTTTTTTCATTACAAAACAATATATCACTCAGGGATAGTGTAGCTTAATATTAGTTTTCACACCACCTGCTCGACAATGTACAATTACATATCATGCAACCTCAACGTAAAGTAAAGCATTATCTCTTAAGGAATATAAAGTTGTATGAAACTCCCTTGGGAATAAAGTGATTTGAATTTGGAACGTAAAACTCCAAAAGTAGTAATGCCCATGTGGCATTGTAAAGAGGTTTGTTCGAAAATCGAAATGACCACCATAAGCAAAACTAAAAAAAAAATTCGTTTACAAAGAATGTGAAACAAAAGATGTTTGGTGCTGTGGTTTTCAGTGAATTTTATTTTTATTGTCTTGTAGGAGGTGTGAAAAGTAGAGTACCTATTAGTACGAGAGCTAGCAACGTCGGGAAAACAAGCATTTCAGGTAGGCTAGTTTTTAGATATGCTATCTCTCTCACTCCCCCGGACGTCATACGGGCTATCTGGCTGGTGGTAGTGGTTGCGTTCATCAGTGCGCATCCTAAATGTCCAGGTAAAATATCGATTTTTCAAATCATTTTAAGAAGTTTTTTTTTTTTTTTATTATTTTTATTGAATTTTTCGCAACATGAATCTATTATTGCCAGACATTTTTATCGTTGTTTAAATAGTGCCAGACGCTAATTTTGAATTGAAAAAAAATTTTTTTTTCAAAATATTTCAGTATGGCTGAAATTTTTATATGATGTTATTTAAGTATCTAAAAACCTAAAATTAATTTGCCAAACAATAATTCGATTGTTAAACCTTCAGCCAGACCGATCTAAAAGTGAAAAGTGATGTGGTACCATTTTGCTTGGTCTAGGAATAGTTGTCGAATAAATTACAGAGAAAGAATTAAAAACTATTGAATTAATTGTGGATTAACATAGCATTAAAATAATTATTTATTTTTGTGCAAAATTAAGGTAATAATCAATCTCAAGGATGAAAGTAAACAAAAATTATATTGAATTATCTTGATAATTATCATCATCATCATCTTCATCACTGCTGTCATTTTCATTGTCATCGTCGTCTTTTGGATTATCAACGTCTTGTAAGCTATTATCTGTAAAAGAATGAAAAATTTTATAATCTTTCGGCAAAGAAATTTATTAGTATTTTATTTTCAATTTTTACCTTTAATGATAATGTCGGCAACTAATGATGGTAACTGCTCTCCAACAAACCAGATAAAATCATATTTATCGTCATTTATGGTCCAGCCAGAAGCTTGAGGTGATAGCGATGTTGGGTGTTGTAAATGAGCATTTCTCCAAAACTTTGTTACGTAACGAATTCGTAGTAAATGCTGATACAATTCAGCTTTGCATGGTGGTAGGCTTGATGGATCAAAATTAAGTTTTTTTTTTTCAAAATTATCATCTGATTTTTTAGACCGATAAGTGTTTGAAAACAGATGAAACCGAACTTCATTGACGTTCCAAGAATCACGAGCTCCGTAAATGTCAAAATATTGATAATGATGCTCCTAATGAAAATGATATCGATTGTAGAAGTGATCAGTCCGACATGCTACCACCACCAGCAAAAAGAAGACGAACCTTTGAAGCCATTGTTCCTGAACTTGTTCCAATTTCTGCCCGATTGCAAATGTTAGAACGATTAACACCTATTGAGAACAGGATGCGACTACACACCAGCTTTTTTCCGGAAAGGTAAACTTCGACCTTTTAAACTGTTAGAGCAATCAGAAGAGTATCAATTAGCCTGTCAAAATATTATAACAGATGATGAAGAATTGCTGGATGAGACATTTAAGATCTTAGAAAAGTTTATTTGTCACATTTACGGAGCTCGTGATTCTTGGAACGTCAATGAAGTTCGGTTTCATCTGTTTTCAAACACTTATCGGTCTAAAAAATCAGATGATAATTTTGAAAAAAAAATTCATAATTTTGATCCATCAAGCCTACCACCATGCAAAGCTGAATTGTATCAGCATTTACTACGAATTCGTTACGTAACAAAGTTTTGGAGAAATGCTCATTTACAACACCCAACATCTCTATCACCTCAAGCTTCTGGCTGGACCATAAATGACGATAAATATGATTTTATCTGGTTTGTTGGAGAGCAGTTACCATCATTAGTTGCCGACATTATTATTAAAGGTAAAAATTGAAAATAAAATACTAATAAATTTCTTTGCCGAAAGATTATAAAAATTTTCATTCTTTTACAGATAATAGCTTACAAGACGTTGATAATCCAAAAGACGACGATGACAATGAAAATGACAGCAGTGATGAAGATGATGATGATGATAATTATCAAGATAATTCAATATAATTTTTGTTTACTTTCATCCTTGAGATTGATTATTACCTTAATTTTGCACAAAAATAAATAATTATTTTAATGCTATGTTAATCCACAATTAATTCAATAGTTTTTAATTCTTTCTCTGTAATTTATTCGACAACTATTCCTAGACCAAGCAAAATGGTACCACATCACTTTTCACTTTTAGATCGGTCTGGCTGAAGGTTTAACAATCGAATTATTGTTTGGCAAATTAATTTTAGGTTTTTAGATACTTAAATAACATCATATAAAAATTTCAGCCATACTGAAATATTTTGAAAAAAAAAAAAATTTTCAATTCAAAATTAGCGTCTGGCACTATTTAAACAACGATAAAAATGTCTGGCAATAATAGATTCATGTTGCGAAAAATTCAATAAAAATAATAAAAAAAAAAAAAAACTTCTTAAAATGATTTGAAAAATCGATATTTTACCTGGACATTTAGGATGCGCACTGATGAACGCAACCACTACCACCAGCCAGATAGCCCGTATGACGTCCGGGGGAGTGAGAGAGATAGCATATCTAAAAACTAGCCTACCTGAAATTCTCTCTCGAAAACGTTGCTAGCTCTTAGACTATATGGTCCTCTGGAATAAAGCCTGTCTTCGTCTTGGGCAGCTTGAACCCCTTCACTCAGGCAGGACTCTATATAACTCTACAGTCCCTCGTTACGCTCAGGGTTCAATATGCCGCCCGCGACGTAAGACACTGCTTTATTTCCTGCTTTTATTAAAGGAGAGGTAAAGTCGGGCAATTGTTTCGTGAACTGTGTGCTAAGTACATCCAATAACCATAAGTGTTTGCGAATCAATGGCCAAATTTACATGGGCGACCTGCTTTCATTCTTTCGCCAATTTTTGTACCGGTTATAGTCCAATGAGTCTTAAACTATATGTAGTCACGGACCGCTTCCGCATATCCAAATTATAAAAAACCTTATACAAACTAAATATTTAACATGTAGCCCCTTTGTTTTACTCGGGAGTTTACAAAGATATTGGACCTAACGTGGCCAATTTTGGATAGCATAAAGACAGCCAACCTAGCCTATTCACTACATTAACCACAAACAGCCTACTTTACCTGTGCGGGTCCTAGAAATGTCCTAGACCTCTTTACTAAACAAATAAATAAATCAGCGTGTCTGTACGTATCCGCGAGTAACGGTGCGGCAGGTGGGGCCGCGTGACCCACATAGTCTCGGTATGCGGAGGAACGTGCGATGATCGGACGAACTGTACACATTTATATACGTAGAGAAGTACTAGGTTACGCGGAAATGGTGTGCTAACCCGAAAGGGGTTTAAGTACCCATCATTATGAAAAACGTTTACTATGGGAACAACTCTGAAATCACGAAAAAAAAAACAGCTGTACCATACATTCGTCAAGAGCGAATAATCGTTTCCTGGGCCTTACGCCCAACTCTAAACGCGGGCCCGAATAGGTGCAATTAGCAAAATCCCGCGAATTTAGAGTTGGGCGCTAAAGCCCCGTATATTTTTAACCGACTTCAGAAAAGGAAGATATCAGGTTCATCAGAGAAAAGGTTATCAATTCGACTGTATTTTTATTTTATTTTTTTATGTGTGTTACCTCAGAACTTCCGACTGGGTGAACCGATTCTGATGATTATTTTTTATTTGAAAGCTGGTGCTTCCCGTTTCCCCTTTAGCACTTATATTTGGTTGTCCATTCGTATACATTTTAATCACATCATTTGCAGTTGTTTGTGGTCAATATTGAAGTGTGCGTTTGTAGAACTAGTAAGAATGTCAGTGTGCAATACGTATTTACTTCGCCCCATTCAGTTTATGGCAGACTTTTTCGGTACTAGCTCGTGTTTAAAGGCAGATCCAAACTATATACCTATTATCAAAGGTTTCCTCAGCAGTGGTATGTAATGTGGTTCATCGCAGGGCCCGTTGACCCCAACGGTTTTTTTTATCGTAAAATATGCAAGGCATGTTATCACCTACCGATTTAATGAGCTTGACATAGATTTTGAACGATGTCAGATGGTAAAATATCGAAGTTTGCACTAATAAAGTTTTGTGGGTAATTTTTACCCGTCCAAAGTTTAATGAATAAATAAATAGAATTAATCCGCCATAGTCCACCATATTGAATTGGTGTGACGTCATTTTATTTTAAGTATTATTCTTAGCCAACCCATTCATATTTGATACCCATATTATCATTGAGCCATTATGGCAAAAAAAGATTTTTAAATTCCCTTCACAATAGTTATCAAAAACCGACTTCATAAAAATTACAGAACTGAACCAAACTGAAATGTGACCACACAGGAAGCACCAGCTTTCAATATTAAAAAAAAAAACATCAAAATCGGTTCACCCAGTCGGAAGTTCTGAGGTATCAAACATAAAAAAAATACAGTCGAATTGATACCCTCCTCCTTTTTGTAAGTCAGTAAAAAAATTATTACGTGCCATTATTATGATTTTAAATTGCTGAAAATACTAAAAAAAAAAAAATCCCATGAGGCTATGGCCGACAATTTTCTTAAAAAAACAGCATATTTAGAATGTAAATCTACGTATGTGATTATCTATAATTACTTTATATCAGTTTTCACCCGCCACGTCACCATAATTATTTGCGTCTTTGTCTGATCAAGTCCTGGCGGGCTAACATGCGCACCGCGACAGGATTTTGTCGACTCTTTTTGTCGTGCCAAAGCGAGACAGGTGTATATAAAACCGTAGGCACCTTGTCGCGTTCTCGCTCGACAGCATTATGTCGCGGTGTGCATGTTAGCCATGCTGGATTTGTCAATAGGCCATAAAGGCCGCGGCTTAGGGGCGGCAGCGTCCTAGAGGCGGCAGATTTGAGAGGAAGTTCCAAAATTATTATTTTAGAAAGGTACATGGGGCGGCAGAAATAAAGTGGCCTAACTTGTAAAAAATATAAATCCGGCACTGGTCTGATCTAAGGCTGTAACTTGCCGTCTTCTTCGAGCAAAAGGATTTAAGGAAGGACCTTCAAGGTTTTTATCAAGTTGATCACACAATCGCTCCGTTCAAGAGCCCCCAATACAATGGCTTTGACAACGGCGTCTAGGTCACGGGACACTATTACTGGTCTAGGTATTATTTTGTTTCTTTGGCTTCTAATTTTAAAATTATGGATATATAGGTGGCTTGTATATGTGAAAAAGGTTTAAATTAAAATTATGTAGAATCAGGGTTGCCATCTCTAAAATTTGGCAACCAGGACAACACGCGTGAAAACCCCGGATTTAAGAGCCCATAACACGGACATGTTAACAGGTTTTTTAAACATACCTAGTCAATGTAAAAATCGCGGCGTGCGGGCCCAGTGCGTGTGTCGCGGGCGGCTCAAGACTTTAAATTTTTAAACCCGG
Organism: Agriopis leucophaearia; assembly: GCA_949125355.1. Taxonomy (NCBI): domain Eukaryota; kingdom Metazoa; phylum Arthropoda; class Insecta; order Lepidoptera; family Geometridae; genus Agriopis; species Agriopis leucophaearia. The sequence goes on from OX421289.1 coordinate 5,213,140, forward strand.
ACTACAAATGAAGCCCTGCCCGGACGCTCCCCGGACGCCCTCTAAACTAAAACAAATACGGGGAAACCCGGACTGATGGCAACCCTAGGTAGAATGAGAGATGATAAAAGATATACTACATTACCGTACACATTTCAATTTCTGGCTAATCAAAGCTGTGTGAAAATTAGACGTTGGGTTTTCCTCTAGACAAAAAAGTTGCGAAACTCAAATACCCGCAGTGACACAAAGCGCGTCGTAACTCGCCTTGCCTTGCAAAACCTTCTCGAAACTGTGTCAAGCTGACGCAACACACCCTCGCTGAATCACAACAAATGACACATCCGGTCAAATGATCATGGTGAAATTAATAAACGGATCCGTTGACGACAATGACGATATAACCACTTGACAGCTTACTCCGTCGCGATGAAAAAGTACCTACTACATTTTCAGCAGGATCTTTTTTGAGCGGGCCAATCTTAGGCGCGATTTTTTTTTTTTTTTTTTTTTTTTTTTTTTATTTATTTAAAACACATAGTACGATTTGAATGCATGACTTTTGTTTTCTCCAATCACAAGTGCCATACAATAACCGACTTCATCAGAACTGGACCAAATTGAAATGGGACCAAACGGGAAGCACCAGCTTTCAAATAAAAAAGAATCATCAAAATTGGTTCACCCAGTCAAAAGTTCTAAGGTAACAAAGAAAAAAAAACAGTTGAACTGATAATTTCCTCCTTTTGGAAGTCGGTTAAATAGTAAATAAAGATCAGAGTTTAGTTTAGTTTTTTCGTTTAGCTTTTTATAATATTATGGCAACTGTCAGACGTATTCTTTCAGCGGCTGCACTATAACATCGACCAAGCTTAAACCACTTACCCGTTTATAACCGATGGCTACCATTACGTGCGCCAAATAAGTAGTAACAATCAATGGACCTAACGGTTATGTTATGCTTACTATTCAGTACGCAATACTTTAAGTAGTAACTCGCCGTCTGACATACTTACCTTTGTATGGATTTGTCGCAAGACTCCATAAAGATGCTACATATCGGACTAAAGGTACACTTCCGTGCATCGCGACTGATCGCAGCCGCGCGCATCTGTCGCGCATGTCTCACGCGCGGCTGTGCGACAATACTTGCACTATAATCATTCTCAATTATTTATTTATTTATTTATATTTTTTTTATTCATCAAGGACTGGGCATGATTGAGCATGATAGATCCAATCCACCATGCAATAACATTGTAAAAAGGTAAATGAAAACATTTTCTTAAAGTAAATCGTGTAGCTAGTCTTACATTCAAAACTAGCGAAAGTCAACAAAATTCGTGATTTTCAGTTTCGTGATTTCAGCTCATAGTCATAACAAATAAACGAATAGAAATGGTGTATACGATTCTTAGTTTCCAATGAATTTACTCTACGCGATTCATGGGTGTACACTGTACAGTTGTCCGGGACAGGTCCAGTCCAAGGGCCTTACGCCCAACTCTAAACGCGAGCCCGAATAGGTGCTGTTTGCGAAATCACGCAAACCGTATCTCGACGCGCTAAGGTTCGCGTTCGCGTGATTTTGTAAACTCCACCTATTCGGGCCCGCGTTTAGAGTTGGGCGTAAGACAAAAGAGTGGCTGTTATGTTATAGACAGGCATGAATAATTTAAAAAACGCTTCTCTCTTGTAAAGTGTTAAAATATCACATCATCAGCCAATTAACGTCCACTGTTGGACAAAGGCCTCCCTCATAAAGAGGGGTGTTGCCATAATCCCCACGCTTGGCAGGTGGCTTGGGGATCGCAGTACGTTCACCGTGTACTATTAGGACGCTGCTGCCCATCCTCCGGTGGTTCTGGTCGCAGTTTTGGGACATACCCGGGTCCAAAAATTAAATAAATAAAAATATTAGAGGGTTAAATTATCATATTTTTCTAATTATAAGTAACTAAAAGAATCATAAATTAGTTTATTACGTGTGGAAAATATTTTGCATAACATTTGTATAAGAAATGGTTTTCTCTATGTAAAAGACTTCAACGCACTCTGTGTTCAAACAAAAAAGTCTTTATGAATTTAGATGAAGTAAGGCATAAAATGGTTTGAAATAAACCGGCCCAGTTGAGGGTTCTGTATCACAACAAAATATAAATACCGACCAAGTCCGAGTCGGACTAGCGCACGAATGGTTCCGTACCATTATCTATAAAAATGCCAAAAAATTCACGTTTGTTGTATGGTACGGACAGCGGAGCCTTAGTAATAGGGTCCCGTTTTACCCTTTGGGTACGCAACCCTAAAAACGGAGTGAATACCTAAATACTGAAGGAGATTAAAAACTTTTTTCTCTATTTTCAGAAACAAATGTGACAGTGACAGCCAGGAGTCACGTGACAATAGTGACAGGGACAGCGGTAGTGACATTAGTGACGTGGCACTATGTGATCGCGGACAGTGGACTTCCCGCCAAAACAAGATGGCCGTCGCAAAATGGCGGACGAGGCGCCTTGGCGCGGTGCTGTTTGCTATATTCATACAAGTTGTGAATGGTGAGTTAGATAAGAAGTTTAATTCATAAGTTTAGAAACAGCTACAATAATTCAATAGCTACATATACCTAAACTTAGGGTTGCCATCCGTTCTGATTTCCCCGGATTTGTCCTAGTTTAGAGGTCATCCGAGGAGCATCCGGACGGGGCTTCATTTTGTAGTCCGGGCTTAAAAATTTAAAGTATTGGGCCGCCCGCGACACACGCACTGTGCCCGCATGCCGCGATTTTTACACTGACATAATATGTCCTGTTGACATGTCCGGGTTCTGGGGCCTTACCCCTATAAATAGCTTCACTTTTGCGAGCCAACTTTTAGCAGGTACCTGGGCTGCGATTTTTGAATCGCTCGTAGGACTTTTTTCATGCGATGTGATCAACTTACGAATGAAATCCAGAAAAGTCGTATTTTTGAACTAGTCATATCACTCGTAACTGTACGAGTGGTTTATATCATGCGAATAGCTTTCTATCGATAGAAAGTCTGACAGATGTGAAAAAAATGGCGGATACACAGAACATATGATCATATATTTGTTTTTTGGATGAAAATTGCGATGGTTTTTTTGCAAATTACTGTATTCATTTCCGATGTTGTTTTATATTAGTGGCTTGTGAAGGTAACTCACTATTACATACTCCGCGGCACAATAACGTGCAAATGCAAAACAAGACATAAAATTAGTATTTAGTATTTTAATTCTCTTTGCTTTGTTGTCAAGAAGCGACCAACCTATTTAAACAGTTGGTCAAATGTTGGAACTATAACCATTCTACGGATAGCTGTCAGTTTGGTTACGAGAATACGACTGTAGCGCCTCTACTCAAATGTACAGATAAATTGTTCATACTGTACACAGACTACAAATAATCAACCGTTTTTTTTTTATTGACGTTTCTTTACTTTGCGGAAGTTACCGGTTTGCCGGTTATTGTACAAATCTGTAAGGTGCTGCGTGAAATGGAAAAATATTAGTGTTTTGTAAAAACACGGCAACCCAGAAGTCGAGCGATTCAAAAATACCAAAAAACTGGATCACTCGCTTTTGAAGTCACCGGTGATTAGTTGCGTATGCGAATAGAAAAAGTCCTACGAGCGATTCAAAAATCGCACTCCAGATAGGTACCTAAAATTAACCAACTCATATAAGCTGCATCGTTTAAAAGCGTCTAACTCGAATGAACGAAAATCTGTTTAACTATGCGTGTGTGCGTGAAAATAGCAAAGCTTGGCGGCTATCAAATAACTACCGCTTATCGTAGGTGATGGTACCGTTTAGACAAATAACACCTATGCGGGTCAACTTTTCGAGCTAGGGGTAAGGCCCCTGGGCTCTAAAATTCGGGGTTTTCACGCGTCTTATGCTGGTTTTCAAATTTTTGGGATGGCAACCCTAAACTTAATATTTATGGTAAAACTGTGACCAAAGAGATGGTAAAACATAGTAGGTATCAATTATTATCTGGGCACCAAACCAAAGTTAATGCAACGTATGAGCTTTATTTATTAAACCATAACTTTTATTTTATTTAATCTATCGGAGAAAATAAAAAATAATTTTCGCAGTTCAAAAAACGCTTTTTTAAACTACCACGGTTGTTCACTGCAGTTATATGATTAAATCCGTGAACATGGTGCATGTAACTGCGCCGAAATATCGGGAGCTCCTTCCACAACCTTACCACGGTAAATATCTCGTAAATAATCATATAACTGTAAGAAACGCTTTATTGCATTGTCATCGGTCCTTGATAGGTAGATACGTATGCAAAGTTCCAAATCTCTGACGTTTTTAAAGAGGTGAAAATCACGTTCAAAGATTCCGTTGCATAGAAAATACATACCAAGCTAATAAAAGCGTGTTAAAAAGTTCTTTAAAATATCCAAAACTACATGGCGAAGCCATCTTGAGCGTTTTTTTCTAAGCAATCAGTCACGCACGGGCATCCGACCGTCAAATCCGATTGTGCCTCGTCACAGGGAAACGACCGCCCGTCCGTCCTTGACGGCCGAGGTTCACTGCAGTTATATCATTTGGGTAATTTTGGCTAAATCAGTTCGCTCGTCAAAGATCCGCCTTGTTATAACCACGATGGAACGGAGAATGAACGAAAAAGTAATAGCTGTCTGAATGGGTGTTCCCCGATAATTACAATCTGGATGCACAGAAAACCTGACTTTCCTCCTGTTTGAAAAAGGAATCTGTTTTGAAAGGATGACCTTTTCCTTCCTAAATTTATGATTTTCTTCCAAAATTTAAGAAGGGAACGTCATTTTACGTTTTATAACCGATTCCTTCTTCCAAGACTCAGAAGAAAAGTAAGGATTTTTTTCAGTGTGTTTTTCAAGTTGCGAGTAAATCGGTTTCTTCTAGGCAAGCGTGGTCCACAGAAAAGAATAATTTATTTTGTTTAAAATAGAACGGCTGTCAAGGCATTTTTGTAAGAAATTTGTTGTAGCCACTTGCACCCATATAAACCCATAGCAACTGTGTTAGCAACTGCGACGCGGAGTTCGACGCGTTGACATAAATAAGAATGTTCACTCATATATCTGTCATAATACCTGGCGACAGAGTTTCGTTCTCACTGCCGTTCTATTTATTTCTCTTTTCTGAAACTCTTTTCTGTGGCGTGGTCCATCGCATCATCGCTTAACATGAGGCGAGGTAGCAGTCAAACGCAAGCCTATACTAAATTTGTAAAATTGTTTACAATGCTGGGTACTGTGGACTTCTTTCGGCTTAGGTAATACACCATTTCTGCTTAACCCTATATACATAAATACGATATATAAAACGAAATGCCATTCGCTGACTGATTCCTCACGAATCTCGAAAATGATTTGACCTACAAAGCAGAAATTTGGCAGCTAGATTCCATAATTAAAACGAAATTAAATATTATTTTGTTATGAAGAGGAGTGCAAAGCCAGAAGAGGTACTTTGTCTATCATTATAAACATTTGGGCTAAGGGGCCTACCCTGAAATCGCGAAAAGAAATAATCTGTTTCTTAGAAAAAGGTCGATTCACACTCGACGAAAAAGCAGCAGATTTTTGTTAAGGGAGTGGTCCCAATCTTAAAGCTGTTCATAATGACATTAAAGACGAGCACAAAGAGCTCCTTTCGACTTAGCATAAACAGGGTTACACAAAACGTTGGTGCTAAATCGAAAGGAGGTCATTGTACTCATAATTAAGATCAAGATTTATTATGGGAGTGACTGTGAAAACGATAAAAAATTCCTTATAAGAAAAGCTCATTCACTCGCTACAAAATGTATGGAAGAGCATATTTTTTTGGCATTTCAGGGTTAGTTCCATATAGTAAAAGTTATTTACAGTAATATAATCAATGTCCTTCTTTCGGCTGACTACCTAACCGCCCCGTTCCGTGTTATCCTGCATCCCATCAAAAACATAAATGTGAAATGAGAGCCAAGTCAATATTATGATATGATACATACTCGTATATGCCTTGGTTGTTGACTTCAACGACAAAAGAAGTGAGATCTAAATGTGAGATCTAACTTAGGATAATATATTGAAGCCTAAGGTTTGACTTGGCTAGTTCGAATATACGAATTATTTTTAAGTACCTTACGCGCTTCCGCGCGTCTAGATGCGAGACAACATAGGTACTAGTTTTTCTTAAATAATTAAATCAACATCTTTTATAATATGAATACAGTGATAATATAATTAATTCGTGAACACTTTCACTGCCCCTGAGTAACGCCGTACTTTCATTTTTTGATCTCGTTTTGTTATCGCTTTGGTATGTTAGGTATAAACCTTTAGCCAACGTGGGTACAAGGATTTAGGTTGTGTACATTAAAATAAAAAGTGGGTACAAAGGATTTAGGTTGTGTACATTAAAAAAAAACTAACTCCAGGTATATGATTATTTACGGGATATTTACCGTGGTAAGTTTGTGGAAGGAGCTCCCGATATTTCGGCGCAGTTGTACCATGTAACCGTGGCAAAAGACTAAGAAAGAGGATAGGTCGTTTTGTCTGCACCTTACTTTGAACTGAACCACCCGCCTTCTTTAGTCTTCCCGTAACCATGGTGCAGCCAAAAGACGTCCACTGCGCGCCGCTTATTATAGAGCGCCGCACTGAACGAAATCCTGCCATCTGCAACTGCATCCACTGGATGCCCGCGACTCTCACGATATTTTTCATTAGTAAAAATATTCAGTTAGAAATACCTAATCAAACATGAAAATGAATTTTACACGTGTCTTTTTTAGTGTGGTCGGATACACCGCATTTGCACTTTTCGTAATTTCACCCGCTATCCTTCAGAAACGAGGTTGTTTTCTGGAATAAAAAGTAGCCTATAAGACAATCCAGGGTATAATAGCTACGTTCAGGGTAACACACTATATATATATATATATATATATATTATATTATATATCTATACTTCTATACTAATATTATAAAGATGAAAGATTTGATTGTTTGTTTGCATTGAATAGGCTCCGAAACTACTGAACCGATTTGATAAATTCTTTCACTGTTGGGAAGCTACACTATCCCCGGGTTACATTGGCTATATTATATTTTGTAGCGAGGCCGAAGGCCGAGCTTACACCCGTGCGAAGCCGGGACGGTCGACTAGTATATTAATATTATAAATGCGAAAGTAACTCTGTCTGTTTGCTACACAATCACGGCTAAACGGCTTAACCGATCTCGTTAAAATTTTGCGAGGTAATAGTATGTATCATGAGGACGCACATAGGCTATTTTTTTTAAAGAAATCGTGGACGAAGTCGCGGGTACAGCTAGCATAAAATATATGAGTGAAGTGGGACAAACCTTCAAAGGTACGAATAACAAACTTTCTAGCTGGGCTCCGCGGTTTTTTAATAATAATTTAGAATAAGCTTGCGTGTATAAAATCATTAAAATAATTCTCGCAGTTTAATAAACTAAAAAACACGCTTTAAAATCGCTAATCCTGAAGATCCTGGTAAGGATAATGGGACAAACTATACAAATTATTGCCTTGTCATCGGTCCTTGATAAGTGTACAAAGTTTCAAACCAATCCGTCGTTATGAAACGGCTAAAAATCACGTTCAAAGATTCCGTTACATAGATACGTACCAAGCTAATAAAAGTGTTAAAAAGGGCTACCTATTATCACGAAAAACATAAACGTTTCTGTAATATCGCGGGTGAAACCACGGGCCGCTGGTAGTAGGTACTAGGTCAAAGACAAATTATTATTTATTATATTATATAGAAGAATTACTCATGAATGAAAAGGACAAAGCTATATTATAACCATCCTGCACTACATGTCCGGTTATTTGATGGCCAGTCCTGCAACTGGTGGCAGACAAATCAAGACATTTTGCTGAAAAGAACTGTGAAACCCTTAGATTTCTATCATTTATACCTGTTAATATTCCCTAGAAGTGTATTTAGTGTTTAGTGATGATAAATTGCTGTATAATCGGCTGTAAAAGCCGAGGTGATATGTATGGTTTTCTGTCTCTTGTGGACACGTTATCCCATTTTCTATAGATACCTATTCTCTGGTACTAGGTACATAAATGTACCGTCAAGTCACCGTAACGTCATGGAGCAATGACTTCACGATAACCATGACGTAAGTTACGGTATTCTGCACTTTATCGCACAGGTAATAGAGGTTAACAAGACTAGTCAATTTAACATCGAAAGAAAGTCGGAATGTGTGATGTTCCAAGAACTTTTAACGGCGTAGCTGAGATTCTGTTGATCTTTGAAAATATATTCGAAATGGGGACGGTTTTCTTACCTACAATTTTATGTTATTTTCTACAATTGCTTATTACAATTATAAGGTGGTATTTGAAATATAATATATGTATGTCTTCTTTTTGCTGAACCTACTTATTCAATTAAAAAAATGGGTTTGAAAATTTTATACGCGATAACATTTTTTCATTTACTAATTTCATTCAATCTAATAATATCCGTCTTTAGTAAAGTTATATGATTATTTACGGGATATTTACCGTGGTAAGGTTGTGGAAGGAGATCCCGATATTTCGGCGCAGTTACATGCACCGTGTTCACGGGAAGACTCTTTAGTCTTTCCATTTGTTATTTAGTAGTGTCATCAACCAGGATTACCTTGTATAAACAATCTCACTATCTCCTCCAATTATCACACTATTATCATAAATGTGAAAGTTTGGATGAATGGATGGTAGTATGGATGGATGTTTGTCTCTCAATCATGCAGAAACGGCTGAATGGATTTGGATGAAATTTGGAATATACATTGCTTATAATATATTATCAACTAGCTGCGCCCCGCGGTTTCACCCGCGTGGTGATGAAAATCGGTGATGATGATAAAAAGTAGCCTATTTGTTAATACAGGACAGGATACGCAATGTATGTTCCAAATTTCATCCAAATCCATCCAGCCGTTTCTGCGTGATTGAGTAACAAACATCCATCCATCCAAACTTTCACATATATGATATTAGTGTGATTAGTGTGAAGCGTGATTATCTCCTCCCCCACTGTTAATGACAAAATTTGCCCCAACAACCGGGGTAGCAGTAGCCATATTAAAAAAATGTTAGCATCGGCACTACACAATATCAAAAAGGGAGATGCCAAAACTGTTTAAAAAAATCTGCTGTCAATGTCACTATTTAGATTTTACTATTGAGTTATATATATAGAGGAGACGGCATATCTACAAAATACGGGTGCCTATTATACCTGCCTACAAGTCCTACAACTCAAATAAACCTAATTGCGAAAACCTTATAAATTATTACAGGGTTCCTTGTTGTACTTCGGAACCATAAAATCGTTATCGTTAGCCCACAGGTATAGAGAAAGTCTTCCTGCCTGGGGTTTTGCTCATTGTTGTGATATTACTGTACTAGGTCTGCAATACCATTATTATGTACCTGTCTACGAGATTCACTTATGTCATACCATTGTTGTACGTAATAGCACAGGTAATAGTGTGGTGTGGTGACATCTGGCGGGTTTCAATAATCTCAAAAACATTCTTTAAAACATCACAGAAAAGAGAAGTAAATAGAACGGAAATGAGAAGGAAAATATGTCGCCAAATCTGTCGTAAATAAGAATGTTCATTCTTATTTATGTCAACGCGTCGAACTCCGCGTCACAGTTGCTAACACAGTTGATATGGGTTTATATGGGTGCAAGTGGATACAACAAATTTCTTACAAAAATGCCTTGACAGCCGTTCTAATTTAAACAAAATAAAACTGTGGCTTACATTCCCTTTTGTCTTGCTCTCTCATTAGCCAAGAGAGTGAAACAATGTAAGCTTATTATAAGAATGTTTTTGAGATAATGGTAACCAACCTAGATTGAAGAAGCTGCAGGCGTATTATGAAACTTTGATCGGGATCAGTCAGTGTCAGAATTGACAGAATTTTGACACTTGAAAGGGGTTATGACGCAAAATAAAAAAAAAACAGCGTTGTCTATTTCCAATTTCATACTACGAAATTGGAAATAGACAACGTTTTTTTTTTTTTACATAATTTTGACAAGTCGCGATCCCGATCAAAGTTTCATAATACGCATGCAGTACGGACAACTGGGGCCTTTCGCCCAACTAAACGCGGCCCCGAATAGGTGCAATTTGCTAAATCACGCGAACGCGAACCTTATAACGCGCCGACAATGAGATAGGTACAGTTTGCGGCACCTATTCAAACTGCACCTATTCGGGCCCGCGTTTAGAGTTGGGTTAATCCAGTTCATAAGCAATGTATATTCTAAATTTCATTCTAATCCATCCAGCCGTTTCTGCGTCATTGAGTAACAAACATCCATCCATCCACCTATCCAAACTTTTACATATATGATATTATATAAGTGATGTGATTTAAAAAACCGACTTCAAATCTTTAATATGTACCTAATAAACACTAAAATATTTGTAGCTTAAGTCCAAAGCTCATCTCAAACCGTTATTTTATACTTGTTTTCTTTCTATTTCAGGCTACGAAGAAACTTACACGATATCCCAGCTGTCACCCAGGTCGATGTCCAACGATCAGCTGCCAGAAGACACGGTCTTCCAAACCAGCCGAACAGGCAGTCTAGCATTTAGCATAGAACCTAGCGTACTGGCAGAAGATGAACCAATCATAGAGGATATTATTAAAGAAGAAGAAAAAGACGATAAACATTACATAGTAGCCAGATCGGCTGATCCAATAGTCAGAGATTCAAGATCCATTAACATAGATGAGATCCCATCATCTAATAACGAAATTGACAATGAATTAGAAATACATAACAAAAGAAAATACTACGAAATACATCCTACGAAAACAATTGATTATTTGCACAGTAATGATGAGGTGATTCTGTCTTCGGAAGGCTTCGGAGATAGGCTAGAATTTAGGTTTCCGGGGGAAGGGAAGAGGGTTCTGTACGGGCGTGCACTGGCACCGGCGGGACCCAGAATCAAGCCTACTGTAGTGCAACCCATATTCGCGACAGCCAGCCTTAGGAATGAGGGTAGACAGAACAGTGAGATCCAAAACATTATCACTGGTATCGTTAAACTACTTAATGGTAATGTGAACGTTCAAGCTAACACGCAGTTGTTGAGGCCAGGCCGTCCTTTGGCATCGAGGATTAACAATCGAGGGCCTCCAAGGATATCTGATGTTCCACCATTACTAGATTTTGAGAAACCTATGAGCGCACCTCATGGTTTGCATCCGACAAAGACGCCGCCGCCATATCCTTTCGAAAGACCACCCGTTCATGTTAATCTACCTGAGCAAATTGTTCCACCGTTACCACCTAGACCAGCTATACATAGGCCGATGCCTCCGTGGCAAAGACCACGGCATAGGCCACCAAATAGAAGACCGAACCCTGGCTTGCCGATGTACAAGCCCAACTTCCCGATCTTGCCTGATTTCCCAGATGTTTCCGAAGAAGAAAGCCCTGAAGAAGTCACTGTGAACGAAAACGAGACTGTTCATTCGGAAAATACTATTCATCGTGAAGACGAAGTGGTTCCAACACCAGAAGTGAGCACAGTTGAAGATGAAGATATAGACACGAAAGAAACTACCACTGAAAAAACTACTACTTCTACTACTACCACTACAACTGAGGCGACTACTACTGAATCCACAACAACAACGACTTCAACAACGACTGAAAAAACGACTACCTCTACCACAGAAAAGCCAAAGACTGAAAAACCTGTTAAACCTGAAAAAGATAAAAAGAAAGAAACTCCTGTCATAGAAAAAGACAAAGGAAAAGACAAACACAAAACTGATGAAAAGACACCACAGAAAGTATCTGAAGATAAAATTTTACCTTCGAGTACTACTAAAGTGTCACAGACTACGAAAACTCCTGAGCTAAACGTTATAACAGAAGTTAAGCCTCCAGAAATTAAAGAGCCACCGATTATCAAGCAACTAGAAGAGAATATTGATGAAAATATTGCTAATAACAACACAGCAGTAGAAGTGATACAGTCTTCGATATCTGAACCTAAGCCAATATTATCATCAGATATTGTGTCTCCAACCCCAACAGAAGGTCTTGTTTCTCATGCACCTACAGTTGTAGAGTCTTCTAGTATACCGATTGAGACTTCTTCTATCAACACTCAACCATTGCCAAGTAAGTTTACTTTAACTTCTTTATCTATTCTTTTAGACTATTAGTTAGCGACATTTGTATGTTTGTACGAGTCGATACAAAAAATATTTCACTTTTAGAAAGCTACACTACACCTTAGTGGTGTCCATGTGGTGGCATATTTTTCTTCTTTTGTCCTGATAAGGGTTTGGTGACGCACGCCTTGTGCATTTGCCTGAATCAAGTATTGACATATTTTTGACTTATATGAAAATATCGTCAAACTAGTTACAGTCAAGCAAAGTAAGTCATGATCAAGTCCCAGTAAAGTAGTGGAGACTTTAATGGATGCTTCAATGGAGTTTTGGAAACAACACGAAAATATATATTTCACCTCGTTATAATCACTTGGGCGCACTCGAGCATGTTTACAAATAGTCAAACACTTGATTAGTTAACTAAGTTTACTTAATTAAGCTGATACATCTACATAAATGTATTTTTCAGCATCCCAAGGCATTCCCTACCACCCATACAGACCTCGCCCCGGTATCGTTCTCGATGACCCTGACTTCAAGCCACATGGCAGCCGCCGCAGACCAGAGGCATCTGTCATCACGGCCTTGCCAGATGCCCACCTGCCAGGGTACGGGGAGATCTTCGACGTGACTGTGTCTGCGATACAGGGGCCTGGAGAGAAAGGCGGAGCCTCGGGTGAGTCCAACTTAAGAATTCAGTAAACTACCTTATTCAGCTGCCAGGCTATGGCAAGATTTTCTGTGACCTCAGTGTTTGTCTGAAACAAGGGTGATATGGTAAGGTGGCGTGACTCTACCTACAGACGACCTTGAAGCCCATTATGTAGCTCCCAAAGGGCTCAACTGATTTTGGATGGCTCTTTTTAAAAGTTGGCTTGATCGAGAGTGTTCTTAGCTATGATTCAAGACTATCTGTTCAGTGGTTCGAGGACTATCAGCTCTTTTATCGGGTTAAAAAAAATAACAATTTTGATCTCGTAGATCATAATTCATGCATTTTTTTAAAAAGAGGGGTTTCTTTATTCGGTTGTATGTTTTATAACCGACTTCCAAAAAGGAGGAGGTTCTCAGTCAAACTGTTTTTTTTTTAATGATTGTTATCTCAGATTTTTCGACTGGGTGAACCGATTTTGATTATTTTTTAAGCTGGTGCTTCCGCTGTGGTCCCATTTCAATTTGGTCCAGTTCTGACATATTTTATGAAGACGGTTTTTTATATTGATAATTATTTTAATGTTTGTTACCTCAAAACTCCGTCATTTATAAACGGATTTGGAAAATTCTTTGAGGCTATATTTTTAAATTGGTCCCACACAAGTTTCATCAAAATAGGTTTAGTAGTTTCGTTTTAAAATCAAAAAACTAGAAAATATTATGTCATCCAAGTAAACGGACTTGCGTGTTTACTAATTTTGATGTCGACTTTTAACCGACTTCCAAAAAGAAGGAGGTTTAATTTTATGTTTGTTACCACAAAACTTTCGATTGGATGAACCGATTTTGATGATTCTGTTTTTATTTGAGACCTGATGCTTCCCGAAAAGTAAATAAGGTCCAGTTCTGACATTTTTATGGCGTTATATTTTACATTGATCATTATTCTTGTTACTTTTCCAGTGCACATCGAAAACATCAACGTCGGTGGTCCATCTGAAGATGATATCATAGTGTCAGCTTCAGGTCAGCAAGGATTTGTGTCAATAGACGGGAAAAGAACGTACTTGAACTTGTTTGACACTTCTACTGCCGCCACCAGCGTCAGGCCGACTAGAGTGCAGACACTACCCCAGAATTCTGGTGAGTAGTGAATTGAAGTATATATATACATTTTAAATTCAGAAATAGGTTTGCGTTTTTTTTATGATACTGGGTGACGAGACGAGCGAAGTCGCTCGCCTGATGGCTCTTCACGCTTGCCCATAACAGCTCAACGCCACTCAGAATTTTGAACTTCAACAGTTCGAAACCCTGGATGGCAATGCACTGCGCTCGTCACCCCGATATATAAGATGTCAAATCTCCGTGTGCCCTGTAATTTAGCTGGAAACATTGCCCTTCAATCCGGAACACAGTAGTGTTTGCACACTACTGCTTGGCGGTTGAATAACTGGCAAAGGTGTGGTACTTCCCCAGGTGGACCCCTGCAAAAGAGTCCTACCACTACAAAAAGAATTACTATTACTATATGATGAAGATAGTTGAATTGTACACTTTTTTCCAGTGCCACCGCTTGCACCATCATCAGCCCCTACGATAGGGCAGGGCGTGGGCCAGGGAGTCGCGATCCCCACTGATGACGTCCCTGTACCCCCTGTGAGGAGACCCGCTCAGCACCCCTTGCATCGTCCCCAGCAGGGGTATAGAAGACCTCAGCCTACAGTCAGGTACTTTATTACCACACTTCAAGATGTCTACGTCACATAATACATATTTGTAGAACAAGCACAGAAGATTTATTAAAATCATTCAAATAAGTAGCGACTCTGCTACTACACAATAAAGTGCAATTAAGGACGTGCGAGTGCTAACTACTACTAACTAGACCCGGGTGTGTCCTAAAACTGCGACCAGAACCACCGGAGGATGGGCAGCAGCGTCCTAACAGGACACGGTGAACGTACTGCGATCCCCAAGCCGCCTGCCAAGCGTGGGGATTATGGCGACACCCCTCTCTATGAGGGAGGCCTTGTCCAACAGTGGACGTTAATTGGCTGATGATGTATGTGATGTGAGTGCTAACTAAACTACAGCTATCAATCTAGAAGTTGCCTCTATTTCTATAGCGTAACTCTTGGCGCGTTATCACGGCAGCGGGCACGGCAAGTCCGACAAGACGACTACTTGTAGCTTCATACCTAAAGTGCAGATTACGCCAGGTCTGTCTACGTGTACAAATATTTTTTTTGACTTTTATTATGATTATTGTTTGAAGCAGCACTCACCATCAGGTGAAAAATTTGCTCGTCTCTTGCTTGATAAGTTTAAATTGTTTTTTGAACCACCTTTAATTTTTATTTTTTAACTTTTCATATTTTTTTAGTTAATCCGCCGTTACATTGCATATTCTATGAAAATTTAAACCGGCTATCGGAAAGACAGACGGACAGACAGACAGCGTAAGCTTAGTAATAGGGTCCCATTTTTACCCTTCGGGTACGAAACCCTAAAAGCAATGATAAGTAGTTATAAATTTTATAAATAGGGCAATTGCCTGTATAGAGACTACAAGAGGGAATATGTTTGACCACCTTGTACGACATGACAAATTAATGAAAACCATCATAGAGGGAAAGGTAGATTTAAAGAGAGGACCGAGAAGACCAATTCTATTATTAGATTATTATCAGACCACATAAAAGAGAAGGCAAATGTCATGTCGTACAGGGAGGTGATAACGCTGGCAGAAGACCGTCAAGCCTGGAAATTACTCCACCGACAAGAACTACGCTCTTAAATGTTAAATGAATTGCCTTTAAAACAAAATGCAAGCTAACACTACAATAATAATTAATTTATTGTTGCACGTTTGTTACAGAATTGATACCTGCATCGTTGGTGACGACTCCACTTGCGATCAAGCTCAAAATGAAAAGTGCAGAACTGAATTAGGTGAGTAACGTAAAATGTGTCGTCAAACAAACAAAATACACAAAAATCCTAACAAGTGTCTTAAGGTGATACGTTTATGTTTGGCGGGAAATTCAAATTTCAAACAGTTTTTTTGTCCTTGTAGCTAGGCCAGGTAATTATTGTGAAATGACACAGTGTTTGCGAAAATTGTTGGTTGTTCTTTACATTATCATGTACAGCTATTAATCACTAACTCACCGAATTACTTACATTTGGCAATAAACCGTTTGAAACAGCAAACATTTTTTTATTGACAAATGTATGTAATAATGTGCATTAGAGATAAATAGCTTTACCTGAGTTTGTAATGAATAATATTAAATTTTCGCAAACATTATGATTGTTTACAATAATTACCCGGCCTAGCTACAAGAACAAAAAAACTGTTTGAAATGTGAATTTCTCGCCAAAGTGAAACGTTCCACCTTAACGTGTTCTATTGCTGCTTATTTTAAGAAGCCCTGTCTGTTTTTTTGATATCTCGCAATGACAGTTTTTTTTATCTCTACGTTTTTATTATGTGTATAGATTAGCAATAGTTGATAAAATAAATTATATAAATTGACAAAGGGCACGGACCGTGGAGCTGCAAAAAAAACCGGCCAAATGCGAGTTGGACTCGCGCAGGAAGGGTTTCTTACCATTATCTATAAAAACAGCAAAAAATCACGTTGTTGTCATTATTTATTTTCAAAATGAATATATAACTAAATATTCTGTGCATATTTCAAGCGTCTACCTGTTGCCGTTATCAATATCATGCAAAAACGAGCAAATAATCACGTTTTTTGTATGGGAGCCCCCTTAAATATTTATTTTATTCTATTTGTTGTCATAGCGGCAACAGAAATACATCATCTGTGAAAATTTCAACTATCACGGTTTATTAGATACAGCCTGGTGACAAACGGACAGACAGACAGACAGACAGACGGATGGACAGCGGAGTCTTAGTAATAGGGTTCCATTTTACCCTTTGGGTCCGGAACCCTGATAAAAGACATAAATAATGATGTTACAGGTATATCAAGCTGTCAGTGCCGCCCCGGCTATGCGCGCCGCATCCACCGCGACCCATGCCGGCGAGTAGTGGCTTTACTACTTGACTTAAGAGTTGACAGGCTGTATGACAGGAAGGTGGCCTGGGATCCTAAACTGTCAGACAAGGAGTCAGACCCGTACCAGCAGCTTAGCTACGAAGCCGTTAGAGCGGTAAGTCATCATGATAATCAGCCAGAAGACGTCCACTGCTAAACATAAGCATCCCCCTTGAACCTCAACACTGAACGACATCCTGCCATCTGCATCCACTGGATGCCCACGTCTCTGAACATAGGGCTCACCCTTGAACCTCCAAACTGAACGATATCCTGCCATCTGCATCCACTGGATGTCCACGTTTCTCACAATGTCGTCGGTTCATCTAGTGGGAGGCCTACCTACACTGCGTCTTTCGGTTCGTGGTCTCCAATCAAGAAACATTCTTCCTCATCAGTTATCAGTTCTTCGAGCGATATGACCTGCCCTTTGCCACTTCAACCTGCAAATTTTAATATAATGAACCGTTTGAATGGTGAGGCAGAGACGAAATTTGATTAAACCTTCACCAATTTGGCCTGGCTTGACTAGTTCAGTTACATCAGTAAGTTATACTTTACACAACTAAGCTACAAACTGGCTTTAATTGTCCCCATTTTGGCCTGACCCAGCTCAGCCAGCTATGCTCGTCGTATCCACCGTAACCGTGCCAGCAACTAAGGCCTTTCCTACTAAGGCAGGCCAAATTGGATCAAACTAGCGTCCTAAGTCTAGCGTCATAAGTGTAAATTGGAAGTATGAATTTCTAGTGATTTGCTTATTTTTGGATAAAAAATTATGTCATATTATTTTTAGATAAACCCAATGGCAATTTAAGGCGAAGTTTCATCGAAATCGGACCATTAGTGTCTGAAAAGTCTAACTATGATAGTACCTAGTTATCTACGTTTGTATTAAAATGACCCCGGCCCCGTCTTATAAGTACTTGGTTATTTAGCTGACTTCAACCCCTTTATTGTATATTTCAGATCGACTCAGCATTTTCGATGACGCCATTCTCTGACGACTTCGTGGGCGGTTCCGTGAATATGGTCCATCGGGGAGATGAAAACAACCAAGGGGTCTTCGTAAATTACACCATACTGGTGAGTAACTACAGAAGTCAGAGCTAAGCAAGATGCGCAAAATTTCTTAACTCCATGAGGCCTGGTTCATATATGTCTGGAGCCAGTATACGGTCAGTATGTTGCCCATCATAAGATTCAATTAAAATGAAATATGAGGATCTGACCGTTTCAAGCGAGCCCAAGGAAGACAACAGTGAGGTGTGGTTTGCGCCGTTTTAAGAGAGGAGAAATGGTCCGAGCATTTCCAGGGAGTGTTTTCCCAGGCAATGTGCTAGTGGGTACTGGTGTGGTCTATGGAACATACAGCCGTTTTTTTTTTGAAAATTTTCTAACCGTTACCTAAAACAGGCTAACGTACGTATATATGTTCATGCTATATTACGTATATATGTACTATAGTGTAATTATTTTCTTATATTAAAATATGTATTTGTTCTACTTGATATTGGTTTGATAGACAAAACGTTGTTGAGCCAATATGTGACTTTGCAATAGTTACCTATCTTTTTGACACTAAATTAAACGTTTGTTTACTTAAGCAAATAACGCCACCTATTGAGGTCATCGGAACTAGTTTTTTAATCGTCTCTGTGAAAAGGTCTTTTTGTTTTCCTCACCAGATGCAAGAAACAGGGGAAACCTTGCGCTCGTCCATTGCTACCGAGATACAGAAGCATATATTGGGGGTTATCCGGAGGCGGTCCAACAACGTAGGCGCTTCCGCGCTTTGGGTGGACTCGGTTGCGGGCAGCGTACTGCCACTCCACGGTTAGTGTATTTTCAGTTGTTACTTCTAACCTTTGCGTAATCTGGCGCAAACATCAACCCCCTGCTGAAAGGGTTCCCTCACAAAGAATAAATGAATGATCATACTTTTTTTTTCGAAGCGACAACTGTTGATGTAGGCCTGGGGCCTTACCCCTAGCTTAACTTTAGCGAGACAACTTTTAGTAGGTACCTGATAGGTACCTAAAATTAACCAACTTATTTAAGCTGCATCGTTTAAAAGCGTCTAACTAGAATGAACGAAAATCCGTTTTACTATGCGTGTGATTGTGATTATCGTTCATTCAAGTTAGACGCTTTTAAACGATGCAGCTTAAATAATTTGGTTAATTTTAGGTACCTATCAGGTACCTACTAAAAGTTGGCTCGCAAAAGTGAAGCTAGGGGTAAGGCCCCTGTTCTAGAGTGAAAACCACGAATTGACAAACGTAACATGGGATGCCCTGGGATTCGATGGAGTGACGATATAAGTAAAGCAGCTGCCAGTGGCGAGAAGCGAAAAGCTGAAGATTGGGCTTATAGTGACGTGCTTTGGGTTAGCATATTATTATTTATTGGCTAATGTCCTGGAACGGACTAAGATAGGCTGATTATGACAATAGTTGAATTTATTGAAAGTTTTTTTTGTTAATGAAAATAAATGATTATTTGTTCTCAGATGTGGATGAATGTGCTTCGTCAGACCTCAACGATTGTCACCAACTGGCCACTTGCACCAATACTTGGGGAGGATTTCGGTAAGTTTAATTTTCACAAGCAATTTCAGGTGCGTTCCGAAACATTAAAAGTTTGTTTTGAGCAAAACTAAACTAGGCATGAAATGAGTCTTAATTTATAAAGATAAAAAATAGGACCATCTGAAATAGATAAATATTTTTATGGTGAATTTTCTTTTAGACCAATCAATGTTTAACCTTCTTAAAGAAATATACCGCCTGAAAGTTCGTCCACATATCATAGGTCGTTGAAAATCGCACACTGTGCGTTTTACGCGTTTCTTTTTGCCTCACACCTGCAATTTGTGAAATGAGCTCTTTCCTGCGGCATTTCCGAGTAGCTTCAGTATGGTGTTTGTTAAAAGAGCTGTTAATAGAGTATTTAAGGGTCGGCAACGTATCTGTGATGCCCGTGGTGTTGCAGGTATCCATAGACGACGGTGATTACTTACAATCAGGCGGCCCGTCTTCTCGTTTGCCACTTATGGCATGAAAAAACAAACTTGAAGTCAATTTATTATAAAATGTTTCGTTGTTTGTCCTCAGATGCACATGTCCCGACACTACTC
Organism: Agriopis leucophaearia; assembly: GCA_949125355.1. Taxonomy (NCBI): domain Eukaryota; kingdom Metazoa; phylum Arthropoda; class Insecta; order Lepidoptera; family Geometridae; genus Agriopis; species Agriopis leucophaearia. The sequence continues at coordinate 5,233,208 of OX421289.1, forward strand.
TAGACCCGCACGTGAACGAGGTCCGCGCAGGCCGCGAGTGCCGCGCGTGCGCAGCCACCCACTGCAGCGAGCGCGGCCAGTGTCGCTACTCGCACGGACAGCCCACCTGCAGGTAACAGATTCTACCCTCTTCGACTGCTCCCTTCTTTGAACACCTTCTTTTCTTGTCATTTGGTTTGGTTTCCTTATTGTTATTCATGAGTCTAGGAAATAGGGAATTTATAGATTTTCTAGGACTTGAATTTTTATTGAAGCAGAAAAATAACAGATACGGTGAAAAAAAATATTGCTGACGTAATCACCATCCAGACCCCCCCCCCCGTGCCCCATAAGTTTTAATGCCATAGGTGGTAAACAAGCAGTCGGGGCGTCTGATGGTAAGCAGTCACCGTCACCTAACACCAAAAATAAGCAAAGCAATGCCTTTTGGTGCATACATAATACTTGAATGGCTAAGTCTGCGTAAGTAAACTGAATAATAAGTCTTTGATCATATAGTTTGGATTTGCCTTACACTCCAGCTAGTACCGAAAAAAAAAACTTGAGAGGTGTCAAGGGACACCCGGATGGAACGAAGTTAGAGAGAGAGAGACAGACAGACAGAGAAACACGCGCACGCCGCACGGCTTACAACTATAGCAAAAAGTGTCGTTACAACTTTTGGTCTTAATTTTTTCCGTCTAGCCCCCTTTAGCAACGCGCGATAAGGAACTTCGTTCCAATTGCCAAAAATTTAAGGGGGCGAAGTATACACGTATTGCACTCACTGACATATTATTACTAGTTATAAGCCACAGCACACAACTGCAAACAAGACAATCAAAACACTGTTTTAAACTATCACGGTTGTTCACTAAAGTTATATGATTATTATGATTAGTCTTCCCGTGAACATGGGGCACGTAACTGCGCCGAAATATCGAGAGCTCATTCCACAACCTTACCACGGTAAATATCCCGTAAATAATCATGTAACATTAGACAATCAAAATATCATCAATACTTACACTTACAATTGAAACTGATGACGTAAACAAACAGTAAAAACTCAGTGGCGTAAACTGACAGACAAAACTGACAGTTGCAACTGATGACGTAAACAGACAGTCAAAACTAATGGCGTAAACTTACACTTACAATCGAAACGGATGTCGTAAACTGTCATGATTTATGTCAGTTTTTTAAAAGTTTGTTAACGTTTGGCGGAGGTGGCTGGTGACATGAATGCTAGCGCCTACTTGAGCCAAAAAATTTGATTTGTCATTCAACGTGGCAATGCTGCTATAGTATATTGCATGGCCACTTTTTCCTTAACCAATTTTAAACTATCACGGTTGTTCACTAAAGTTATATGATTAGTCTTCCCGTGAACATGGTGCACGTAACTGCGCCAAAATATCGGGAGCTCATTCCACAACCTTACCACGGTAAATATCCCATAAATAATCATATAACATTAGACAATCAAAATATCATCGAATGGACGACCAAGGGGCATGGGGAGTTAAGTGCTAGAAACTGTAGATATACTATTCCATTTATTTATTTTGAGTGATAATTAGTTGTACCTTGCAGCTGTACTTCAGGGTACTACGGCAGCCGGTGCGAGGTGGACGGGGAGGTGGTGGGGGTCGCAGTGGGAGCCTCCCTCGCTGCAGCACTTGTCATAGCACTTACACTCGCCGCGCTCATGTCTTGGAGGTCAGTATTTGAAGAATGAAACTGAAGGCAGTTATATTTTTGACACGTGTTTTTAGCTTGGGTATGTACTTATGGATGTATGGATGCGTGTGCGTGTGTGTGTGTGTGTGTGTGCGTATGGATGTATGTATAGTAATAATCTTTATTTGGTATAAGGAAAAAGTACACACAAATAATTGAATCCACTGGCTCCGAACTAGTAAAAAACTGTTTCAAACTAGCAAAAAATCGCAAATACAAATTGGGTTAAAATAGCACGGTCTAGAGAAGATTGGCTATCTTTGGAGGAGGCCTTTACCAGAGGAGGGGTTCTAGGAAGTGGAATAAATACTTACCTAAAATTATTCCAACAAATTGTTTTGTAAGGGACTTCCATGAAATATAAGGCTTTTTATTTATTTATATATGTTATCCTTGTTTTTGTGGTTTTTAATAAAGAGTTATTGTATTGTATATTGAAAGTTTCCCATCTGCCCCCAGTCGCAAGTGGTCCCGCGAGGCGAAGGCGGCTGGCATGGGCTCGCCGGTGTTTAGCTACATGGCTGCCAATACTGTGAAGACTCCGCCCGTCGGACAACCGCCTTACCAGGTACACACACATACACACACGCACACGTACATATCATATACACACACACACGCACACATATAAAACACATACGCACATATCACACACTCTCTCACACACACACACGCACAAACACACACACACACACACCAAACAAACAAACACGCGACGGTGATCGCCAACATCTAGCGATAGTTTGAAACCGTGATAGTTTAAAAGAAGAAATATAAAACGCTCAATACAAAATTATAAACGCCCCATTAATTAGCTGATAATCTTCAAATGGCCGAACAGTTTTTTTTAATCATAGCTAATAACTCTCGATCAAATCATTTTTCAAACAAAAAACCTAAATCAAAATGAGTTCAGGCGTAAACTACGATGCCACAGACAGACACACAGATATAAACTTCAAACTTATAACACTATTAACTATACACTGTTTGCCTTGGGGTTTAAAGACAGTGACACATATTTGTAAATCAATGGTAGTATAAATAAAATTGTTTGACAGGTCACAATGGAGGAAAGGTTGCGGTGGGCGCAGATAGCTGAGGCGATGGTGCAAGCAAATCATTATGCGGTGAGTTCAGCTATAGGACCCCTTTTCCTCGTCCAAATTTTTTTTAAAAATTTGGAAATAAAAAAAAAACAATAAAATGCGTCCGCTGAGAAAATGCATCTTACAGTTGCCATAACATTGTAAACGCTGAACAAAAACAGTAAATTCTGATCACTTACTTTTGAACGTAATATTGTGCTGGTAGCCATTATACTACAGTAAAATATTAAAAGAAAATGTTTTTTTACATTTTTTCCAATGTCGTAGTCAGGCGACGCACAAAGCGTGAGAACAAGATAGATAGATAGATAGAAAACTCTTTATTGTTCACACCAAAAATTATACACGTACATAAAAACAACTTAAAAAACTAGTGAAACAATTGGCGGCCTTATCGCTATAAGCGATCTCTTCCAGGCAACCTAACAAGAATTCAATGTTCCGCCTGAAAGTTCATCCACATATCATAGATCGGTGGAAATCGCACACTGTGCGTTTTACGCGTTCCTTTTTGCCTTACACCTGCAATATGTAGAATGAGCTTCCTTCTGCCGCATTTCCGAGTAGCTTTAATATGGGGTTCTTCAAAAGGGCTGTTAATAGTCTTTAAGGGTCGGCAACGTATCTGTGATGCCCCTGATGTTGCAGGTATCCATATGCGACGGTGATCGCTTACCATCAGGCAGCCAGTCTGCTTGTTTGCCACCTATGGCATAAAAATCTACGTACAATATTATCTATATAACTTCTATACTATATTATCCTCTATTTATCTCTTCTTCTTTTTTATTACTACCCTTCTTCTATTTTTACCATATAAGTAGGTAGGTATTTATTGTATAATTGATGTTTGTTGCAGTCGGAGGCCCAAACGATGCAGACTCGGCCGTCCTCGGCCATGTTCGGAGGATACCCGACTCTACCACCAGTGCCATTGCCGAGGTATGCTACACGGCGACCCTCCACAGCCAGGGCTTTTTATTTCATACAGTAAAATGGTAACAAGCAAAAAATTCGCCTGGTAACCATTTTGCTCCGTCAAAAGTGTAATAACTAAATTTTCTCAGTTATTTATTAAATATGTTCCTTCAATAAAAAACAGGAGTTTTGGAGGAATTTCGGTAATTTGTAGTTTTCGTTTTGTATTTTTATTGAATATAACGGCTTATAATTTATATTTATATATTAATATAAAATCTCATCATACCAACTTATTTCTTCCAATTTACAACAGTAGGTTTTCGTAAAACATTCGGAGGAAAAAATTGACAGTGGATTTTGTTAAATTACTGGATATTAAATAAACAATTTTAATATTATGGTTTATATTCGGCTTTACAATTACGGCTTTATTTTTTCGTTTTGTGCCCGACAACGCTGATACCTAAATATTTACGATGCATTTTGTAATACGCGGGCTCGAAACAGCGCAGTGCGGAAAATTACGCGAAAAAATTGCGCTCTGATATACGGTTTGCGATCGCGCAATTTTTCGCAATCAACTAAACAGAATCGCTTAAATTAGGTATCCGCAAAGCCAGATTGTGCCCATGTAATAAATTATATTAAAACCACAGACCTCGCATTTTTTGCTACGAACCTATTGAATATTCAAATAATTTTATCAAGAAGCCATTTCAGTCCTATGAGGTTTATAAAGCCGATATGTATGATTTTTTTCAGCAATGTATTAAATTAAATTATATTTTACACTAAGCCTGTTATTTTTTTGCAAATCAAAAACCTTCCCGTAATAAAAACATTAGTTTTGTTTGATAATTTATTCAGGATGGGCATGCTCGGCCATCACAACGGCACGTTGAACACAGTTGCCTCGAGGATCAACACAGCTGCTTCCCACCACAACTTATACGGTAACAACATTCATATAACTCCAATTTATTATCTGAAATTTCCATTTTATATGATCTGATGACGATCAGGAGGTGGAAAGTAGAACTCTTTAATGGTGTGAATTAACGACATCCAATCGAACGACAGCCATCTAGCAAGAAAGGCGCCAACTACATGCCGCATGCACAACATCCCATATCACCTCACCTTACCATGCGTGAGCGCATGAAACCATAATTAATATTATTTTTAAATGTTCTAGGCTACACAAACCACATGGCAACAGAATCAACGAGTTCTGAAGCATCAAGCCATGTTCAAGAGAGAGCCGACTTGCTCGTGCCGCGGCCTAAGTCCAGGGCTAGAAGTATGCATGTAAGTATAAACTAACCGTCAAAACTGATGGCGTAAATGAACAGTAAAAACTAATGGCGTAAACTTAGAATTGAAACTGATGGCTTAAACTGACTTCGAAAACTCAATTGCATAAACGGAACGTCAAAACTGATAACGTAAAATTTCACTTACAATCGAAACTGACGACGTAAAATGACAATCAAATCGCAATGGCGTAAACGTAAAGTCATAACTGATGGCGTAAACTCACACTTACAACTGAAACTGATGACTTAAACAAACAGTAAAAACCCAATGGCGTAAACTGACAGACAAAATTGACAGTTGCAACTGATGACGTAAACAGACAGTCAAAACTAATGGCGTAAACTTACACTTACAATCGAAACGGATGTCGTAAACTGTCATGATTTATGTCAGTTTTTTTAAAGTTTGTTAACGTTTGGCGGAGGTGACTGACATGAATGCTAGCGCCTACTTGGGCCAAAAAATTTGCTTTGTCATTCAACGTGGCAATGCTGCTATAGTATATTGCATGGCCACTTTTTCCTTAACCAAGGGGCTTTTAGATATTATCATTTTGTTTAGTTTCATCATCATCATCATCAGCCAGAAGACGTCCACTGCTGAACATAGGCCTCCCCCTTTAACCTCCACACTGAACGAAGATTTAATTCATTTGAAATTGTATAAAATTATGTTTTGTATGACTTTTTAGTTTTATTTGTTAACTATAATATGAGTTTCTTTTTAGAATCAAACTGGCATCTACTACGATGTCGACTACGAGAATACGCCTGAACCAATCTACGGCAGTAAGGGCATACCTCTATCCACATACACTGTTAGTAGGGGACCGCCTTTCTACAGATCTTAAGGATCTAATTTCTTAGCGTATAATTCTCACAAAAAATGGATAATAATTTATGTAAAATGCATTGTTTTTGCCAATCTTATACAGACTGATTTTTACAGAAGAAAAGTAAATATAGAAAAATAAAAATCACCACATTTTATACTTTTTACGATCCAGACTTTATGACTGTAACCTATTTTTTTGGCTATTTTGTATTAATTTTCAGTTAACTGCATATTATACTTTATTAGGTTAAAGAAACTGTTAAACAAGGTTATACAAAAAAGGTACATACTCTTCAAGTTTTTCCTGGGATGTTATGTGAGAATTACGCGCTGCTGGTATGATCTGTTTTTACAGACAAACTGATAAAAATGTAAAAAAGAGAAATAATAGGCATAAACGTTAGATCTAAAGTACCTACGATCTTTAGAAAAAAACCCCCGTTTAAATTTTTCAGGCTGTTTATAAAGATGTTCACTTGCATTATAACTGAGTCATGTTTTATTTTACGTTTAAGCAATGCCACCTGTTGTCAAATTCTATAAACAAATCGATCTAAGATAATATATATGTATATATATTATTAGATCTAGATATAGGTACATATTTCTATATTATTGTGTCAGCTCAATTGGTATACTTGTTTATTTTATATAAATTATAATCGTATATTCAGTCATAAAAGATTTATAAAATTATGTAAATTATAAATGCTTAAATATAATATTATGATAAGAAAATGTATACTATAAGACTGCTTGATATCAACGATTATACGAAAATTATACTATGTGATTTATTAACTTTTTAAATTTACATTTTATCTAGAATTTTATAAGATAGATATCTAAGATACTTGGTTAAAATATTTTATAACTTTTAGTCTAGTTAAAATTATACAATTAAAAAGTAACATAAAAAAATTGATTTGTAAATAAATATCATAAAAAACATTTTGTATAAAATATATATAAAAATAGCATTTTGTGTAAAAGATGTTTGTTAAAGGTATTACTTATATTGAACATACATACATACCAGTAATAATATATTATAATAATATAGTTCTTATACATTGGACAGAGTTGTAGTAACAATATAATATTTTATTATACATACAATCTATCTTTTATATGTAATTAAAAACTGAATTAACATGAAAAAATATTGAAGGCGGGAAGTCAACTATAATTATATTTTTTATTACTAAACTATGAAATGTATTTATGAATTATATAAATGTAGTAAATAGATTATAGTAGTAGATATATTAGCATGAACTCGCCTTCAATTCCGTTATGAAGGTTGCATTTATTTATTTTGTATAAAGATAGTCTTATAAATAAATAATAATTATAAGCCTTTGTTACTTTTTTATATTTATACTAGCGGACACGGCAGACGTCGTCCTGCCCGACCGGGTCCAATTGTATTATCAAACCCATGAACCCATTAAAATATACATAGCCGTTTAGGAGAAGTTAGGTGACAAACACACAATATATTAAGATTAGTAATGTCTCGCTGTTTAATCCGCTATCTTACGGGAACCCTTATTTTTAACATGCTTTTATTAGCTTTTTATGTATCTATGTAACGGAATCATTGAACGTGATTTTCACCCCTTTCAAAACAACTGGGGCCTTATCCCTAGCTCAAAAAGTTGACCCGCATAGGTGTTATTTGTCTAAACGGTACCATCAACTACTATAAGCGGTAGTTGTTTGATAGCCGCCAAGCTTTGCGATTCTCACGCACACACGCATAGTAAAACGGATTTTCTTTCATTCAATCTGTAGGACTCGGTACCCCGGGCGTGATATACACAACACACCAAGATTCCAGAGATAAAGTAAAGATTTTAAACCGCCGTGCATCCAGTCAGAGACAAGTTAGACGCTTTTAAACGGTGCAGCTTAAATGAGTTGGTTGTCGCAATAATCGTAGGTACCTATCAGGTACCTACCAAAAGTTGGCTCGCAAAAATAGAGCTAGGGGTAAGGCCCCTGATTGATTTGAAACTTTACACACTTTTCAAGGACTGATGACAATGCAATAATTTAAATAGATTTTCCCATTGTCCGTAATCTATAAATATGTCCTAATCTAATAGTATCTTCAGGGTAAGCGATTCTAAAGCGTGTTTTTTTAGTTTGTTAAACTACGAGAATTGTACGAAAGATACCTCCATGCCACATTTCATCCAAATCCATCCCGCCGTTATGGAGTTGTGTGGAGCAAACATACACTAACACACAAACATACAAACTTTCGCAATTAATAATATTAGAATGCCCTATATAAATGTTATATTCCTTGCACTTTTTATAGTAAAAAATATAATGTTTGAATCAGTCATAGGACTGCACATCAGAAGTGAAAACTGAAGTAGTAATTCACCTATTCTACAAGAGATGGCGCTGTTTTTGGCGAGTTGGTGGCCAAAAGTAGATCTATTCTATATATATATATTAAAAAAAAACGGTACAGCGTGACGATGACGCGAGTTCTATGATTTTTGTTCAACCAAAAGTGCTCAACGCGCCTAAAGAAGTTTTCACTTCGAAAACAATTTTCAATTAATACATTTGATTTCTCAAGGAAAGTAATCTTGAAATTAATTGTTTATTATTTATAAATATTACAGAAAATAACTAACCAAGAGCGTATATATTCATATGGTGGGGATCCGTAGCCAAAGCCTTAACATGTATGTATGTAACTGTAATCAGTCACAGTAATTTGTGGTTATAGAAAAATTCGAACTTTTAACTTAGTCAAATTTCAGAGATGTATCATCCCAACATAACATAGGTATGCTTTTTATGGTTTATTCAATCAAAAATCTACTCGGGAAACATTCTTTATTCAGATAAAATATAACGAAAATGTTTTTTTTTTCCTTTGATCTAGAACGTCTTAAATTTATTATTTTTTTGTTGCGATATCTCAAAAAGATATATTATGTAATCAGAAAATGTAATAATTTTGAATAGAGGATTTTAATATGACTTTCAAAACGTCAATTTGGGTTTCACCAACATAAACTTAACTGCGATCAGTGGTGAAACCCAAATTGACGTTTTGAACTCAATAAGCCGTTTAGTTTTGCGTTGATCGCGTTCACTTTGACGGTGAAATCGGCCCTAAATTACAAGTTTCTTTGTCTAATAGTTTAGAAATGAAGGGTGGAAGAGAAGGTCCCTCCTTCTTAGCGAAAAGAATTGGTTTCATCCCCATTTCACATACACCAGAGCTACCCTTTAAAATTATGTTTTTATACTTTTAAAATTGCAAGTTATACTAAAACTGTAATATAAAAGTACCTATAATAATAAAACTGCAAAGTTTCATCCACGTATCTTAATACTTAGCTATAGAAGTTATAGAAGGTTCTAAATAATTAGCACAGACGGACAGACAGTCGGACTTACAGAATGAACTTATGAGGGTTTCTTGTATTATTACGGAACCCAAAAAACATATAACAGCTTCATTTTTCTACACAAGTAATAAATTAGAGAAAAATGAAATAAAATAATAATTTAAAAAACTTTATTTCTCAAATAAGGTACCGAACAAAATATAGGTACAAAATCTTATAAAAATAAATATTTGAATTATAAATAACTTGTCTATATAACTTAAGAGTATTAAAAAAATATGAAATAACTTAAACGAAAATGGAACTGGCATATTTTATTAAAAATGCATTGGCCAAACGTATTTCAATTACCTTAAAATATATGTAAATTTATAAATATTATCATATATATAAAAGCATTTATCTAATAGTTACTGTTATAAAATTATTACACTGATTTGTTATTTTGTACTCATTTTGTTATAAAAATACAATCGGCCAAGGCAATCAAAACTCATAAAAAATAACCTTCACTCCTTATTACTCACAATAAGTTATTTTGTTATATTATATAATATAAATTTCCTAGATTTAAACATAATACGCATACAAATATTTAATGAATATGATCAAATGATTGAAAGTTAACTTTTAAAACGAACAAAAATGTGGAGATTTCGGTCTTATTTCCCGTTATTAAATTTAAATTATGTATATTAGCTAGCTTTTCAGGGGTCTTACCACAGACCTAAATTTTTTTTTGTTGACATCCTAAATCTATGGGCCTTACGCGGGCTCGAAACAGCGCTTTAACAACGCTACGTGAACCTACGGTTACGGTACGCAACTTTTCGCAGCCATCTAAACAAAATTGCTCAAAACAGGTAGCCGTAAGGAACGGCCCCATAATTATTCTGGTTAGGTTCACTAGATGGCGTTAATTTAATGTATGGATAATCACTATTAAGACAGAATATTCACATGCTGAAACATCGCTAATTTAACCCGATTATCCTGAATCGAATGTCCCAGGTTTAAGATCATCACGGCGGTGCCACTTTCCAATTTCAACGAAGTTTCAGGCGCCGATATACAATAATACAACCGAATCCGACAGGTTATAAGTTTTGTTAGACAGTTGCAGTAACTTGCCATCTGTGGAGTCAGCTGGAACTTTTTTCAAATCTCTGGCTCTGGAAAGCTCTCATTATTATCTGTTCCGGGTGACGGGGTAGAAGTGCAAGTTATTTTTGTCTGGTCCATGAGATCTAAAACCTAGAAACCTTAGAAAAACCTTGGTTTTCCCCAGGTATATAGATATCTCTGCAGTGGGTTTGGCCCAGGTTAAGTAGGTAGTTCTCCACTTGGTTTTCTCTAGGTTAGTTATGTAGTACTATAGAGATCTACAGCTATCATGGTAGGTAGTAAGACTATGAAGCGGCTGTTGTCATTGAATTTGTATGCATTTGACAGCTGTCAAGGTGCCCGATTCTACCGCAAAACACAGTTGTTCAGCGTGTTGTAATTGAATCTGTAGCCATATTCTGGGACGTCGTCTACGACGAGATTGTCAGAATGGTACGTCACGTACAAAGGACCGGGTGGCGTTGCTGTGGAAAGAAAATAAAATATATTTAGCGATTAAAAAATATATATATAGGCGCCGGGGCTATAGAAAAGGGCACCAATATCCTTTGCCTGTAGTAAGGGACCTCTGGGCTCAGGGGCTATATCTACCAAAAAAAAACTAGCGGGAGAGAATGACAACGTTGTGCAACCGTTATGTATCGTAGGCGGAGGAGCCTAGCCACGGATGGCTACTCAGGCTTATTGCTGGATAAATTAACTAATCACAATTGTACTTAATTTACTTGCATGTACAGTACGACACCGTTGTAAGTCGAAGTGGGCACTGTTATTATGCATTTCTCTTTATTAATAAGTATGTAGTATAACTGTATGTCATTAAAATCATAGTTTAATTGGAACACTGCAAGCAATGACGATATACCTATACACTTTTGACAGCTCATCCCCGTGATGAAAGGGAACTTTTTTTCGAGCGGGCCCATCCTAGGCGCGAATTGAATGAATGACGTTTGATTACTCCAATCACAAGCGCCATACGATACCCCCCCCCCCCCCCTTCGCGACCGACGTGGCTTACATCGTGCACAAGCAAATTATGACTCATGTGTGATCATGTGATCTTTGACTGCAAGTGACCACAAGTTTAACATTGTTGGACTACCATGTCGATCGTTCAAAGTCCAGCCCATCTAGCCTACAAAATAATCATGTCTAAGTGAAAACAGTCAAAAACGTCCGAGCGTCGTTGTAACCAAAAAGTCGGCAATGCGTAGCGTGCGTCGAGTTTTTGTTCGGACAGTTTTTAGGCACGATTGTGACTCTTGGTATTGTATCTCGATGCATCTCCAGCATGCCCGAATTCATACTAAAATTATTCAGTAAACAATCATGAATGAACCAATACAAGAGATTTATCGAAAAACTTACAAGCAACAATTTGGTTTGTAGCTGAAATTCCACAGTACTTGCTCCCTCTAAGTCCATCTGCAGTCTCTGCTTCAGGTATGAACAGGTAGTCTTCCGATTGGGCTATGCCTTGGGTTACCGGATTTACTTGGCAATCCGTGTCTAGGTACAAGTTTTTGTCATCACGGTATGCCATCTGGAAGCTAGCTGCTGTGAGCCTGCAATTGAAAGTATTTAATTAAGGAGATGTTTTGTCATCAAAATTTATAATATTTACGAAATGTCATTCATCAGTCATTGTGCGTTCTTTCTTTAAAAGATCGCACAATGACTGTTCACCGTTCAAAGTCGATCATCCAGCTTCTGTGAGGATTATAGATATATGTATGTAAAAAGTTGTTTACGATTTTTGTATTCTAACCGAAGCTGGTCCGATAGATACATTTGATTCAGGCAAAATTAATTGAACCAAATTCCAACCTTGTTATACACAGCTCTGAGGCCTTACAACGTACTCTACCCGCGGGCTTGAATACGCACAGTTTGCAAAATCATGCGAATAGAAACCTTAACGCGCCGAGACACGGTATGCAGTCGCGCAACTTTTTCAATCATCTAAACTGAATCGCTTATAAAAGATAGGCATTAGGCATATTAAATTTATAGAAAAAGAAGTAAGTTTCACAAATAATTCAAAAGCTATTTTAGAATCCAAATGTTAATACAACCTAGAAGTTTTCAATGATAATTTTAACGAAATTTATTTAGATTTTTCCGTTCCGACTATTGCTACATTCAACTAGGGTCTTAATGCATTACTTTATTGAAACATGTTAACTTAAAAGTTTCATGCACCTACATTATGTCTGGAATAAAATATTAAGTATTAATCCATAAGAAACATGATGAAAAAACATTTTAAAAAGTGTTGTCAAAAACTATTTTTTCCAAAGGCTGTATTTTTTTTATTTTATTTTTTTTTAATTCATCCGTCCATTCATTTTATTTTGGTCGAAGTATCCATGCCAATAAAAATGTCTAAAAAAATTATTGAATGACTTCTCACACCATTTTCATCTATTAACTATAATGTCCCTATTAAGTTTTCACAGGACGGGACAGAAAAGTAAGTAAGTAATAAGTAAGTAAGTAAGTAGGAATAAAATGTACGTAAATGTAAGTGCTTACTTTATACCACATACGTCAGACGTTCTCCTGAAGCAAGTAGCGTAAGCTAAGTTGGCAATATAGGGGCCAAGACCTCGGTTGTAGTTGAAGGACTCGAAAGCGCCACTTCTGTCAGGGTAGTACTGAAGACAGCCAGGAGGTGCTACAAAACAAAAATTATTTAACGACGACAAAGCTCAACATGTCTATTTGAATACCGGACACATCTCGGCGAGTGTGCACAATACCTTTATGACCACCCTTTCACTAAAAGACTAGTCAGAAAAAATATTTTTTACAAAAAAAAAAAAACGACTTCAAAACCGCAAATAGGCACTTAAAAGCGAAAAATAAATTAATATAATTATTATAAGCGTTAGCCACTCTTGTATTTGAAGTCGGTGCATTTTTAAAGACAAGCTTTTATGATCTAGCAGCTACATCATGACGAAGTTTAAAACGGGCTATCACAATTAAGACAAGCTTTTATGATCTAGCAGCTACGTCATGACGAAGTTTAAAACGGGCTATCACAATAAAATCCATGTACAAAAAAATATGTCTGTCTTATTCATTGTTGAGGAGTTCCTCCGCCGGAAGTCAACCCTGGGTGCATGAGTCATGTCATGATGGAATTTAGAACAGGCTATTATGGTTTAATCCAATTACAATATTTTGTGTCTGTACTATTCACCGTTGAGGAGTTCTCTCGCCAGAAGTTAACCCTGGGTACGGCAGCCATGTCATGACGGAGTTTAGAACAGACTATATTAAAGTTAAATCCATTTACAAAATGTCGTGTCTTTGCTGTTCGCTGTTGAGGATTTCCACTATCCACCTCCTGGCTCCATCATCAGATCAGCTCAATAGTACTAGATTATTGCATTGTTACTAAACTTACGTAAGTATGCAAAATTTCAGCTCAATCGGAAACCGGGAAGTGGGTCAAACATTGTTAGTTAGTTTTTCCTCGATTTCCTTGAGATTCCATCATCAGATCCTGACTTGATGATAATGGGACCATGTGTATACCCTTTCAAACCAAAAATATTTTTTAAATCGGTTCACAATTGGCGAAAATATCGATGAACATACACAAAAAAAAACATACAGACGAACATAGTACTTCCTCCTTTTTGGAAGTCTGTAAAAACGGAACACTACCACCCGTTCTACTACGCAACTATTTGGTTCCACAGTCATGATGCGTACTTCCAAACAATAGAACGTCTGTTTGCCGTATTCTTTGTTTCGTGAGAACTGCAATCTAGGCATCTTAAAGAGCTGAGTAAATAGATATATTCTATATTGACTTGCTACGTGGTTCATCCACGGCCACACCGTCGTTTGTCATCAGACGAGTTGGTTTGTTGGCTATATGAATTAATTAATTATCCACCAAGCCCTGACGTCATTTGTACTTCCCTAATTATGTGTTTATGGGTTTCTGTGCAAAATCTGAAAAACTTATTGACGAAAAAAATATCAAGGTGTTGAACCTCCAGACAAGGGCCTAAACAAGATCTTTAGAAATGATGCTAACTACTAATTCGGCATAAATAGCATCAGATTGTTTAGAAAGTAACCACTTGAGATCTCAACGACGTTCAGCGATGAACTACAGACTAAAAAACGACGGAGATCAAAAATTTACTCACCAATCAGGTACTCATCTCTGTCAGCAGAAGAAGGTATTAAAGGTGTTGAGGGAAGAGATGATGTGATTGCTTCCAAAAAGCCGTCCCGGTATTTTCTGTAATAAAAAAATCTTGCATTGGTTCCTCCAGCTACTCTTCTCTTTTAGTGATTTCGTAACCACAACTATGGCAAAATTTACATGATATTCTTATACGATTTATAAAACTATATTTTGCTTTATTATAATAATTATAATAATATTGAAATCAAAATAGTTTAAATTATTCGATTATTTCAAACATTCTGTATTGATATTTGAGGTTCTTAATGATAAAGCAGCTACGTTTTGTGTTTAAAATGGTCGAAGTTTATATCAAAGGTAGACTTTGATGTTGTTTAGTGATATTGGCAAATTGAAGTTAACACAACGATAATTACCTGAAACTTTCAAACTTATTAAAAAGATCTTAAATGCATAAACTTCAGCATAGACTTTGTCTATGTTAGTACTATCAAGTATCAAGAGCTTGCAGTATTTAAAAAAGGCATTGCTATTTTATTTACAACATGATACGATGTCCAAGTCTATAGATGACTTACTCATTATTTATCTTACCCGAGAGTATTAAAGCACTCTAGTTGAGTGACTTTGATCTTCCATGTTGCTTGTGGCAAGTTAGGCTGAGTATTTCGATCGGCTATCTTAAAGTTGATGCGGATGGAACGACTGTTGGTTGAAGCATTTACTCTGACGTACACTGAAACAAGTTATTTTTTTATTAAAATAATTGTTAATTTCAAAAACCGACTTAAACTAGTAAATACGCAATTTCGTTTACTTGGATGACATATTTTTTTTTAGTTATTTTGATTTAAAAACAAAACTACCGATTTTGATGATATTTATATGGGACTACCTCTGAAGTATGGCCTACCAAACAAAAGGAATCGTCAAATTCAAATTTATAATTGGAGGAGAAATTTGTCCCAGATATATATATATTGTAAAGGCCGATTCATTCGCTCTGGGTTTAATTTGACAATTTTTGCTTCAAAATGATAAGCTATTTGAACACAGAAGAAGAAGAAAAAATCGTTTAGATTTTACCCTACTTTTTTCTGTGGCTTTGAATGTAAATAAAAACAAAAGAGTAAAGTGTACAATCGAGATTTTTTTTCTCATTAAAAAGGTAAATTCTACGTTTGATAAAATATTCAACGTACAATGCTGTCCATTGTTGTCTCCGCACAATGATGGAATGAAGTCGGAGTTGGTTTGCAGGTTGGTTACTTGGAAGATATCGTTTCTGCAAGTGTATCCTGGACGCTGGGTCACGTTCTCGACTGGCTCCACCTGTTTTAGAAATTATAATTAGATTTTAAAACAACCTAACCGTTTTTTTTAAATAAAATTAGGTGCCTCTGCTCTGCTATTGAAATGAAATGAAATATTTGATTAATAGCAAAGCTACAAGTCGATTAATTATTGTTTAGCTTTTTTGCTATTTCCGGAATAAAAAACATCATAAAATATTTATCACGCTTCAGACTATAAGAACATCAAATCTCACCACCAGAGTACGCACTCTAATTTTCTAAATGGCCACCAACAATTTAGTACTCTCATTTCGTGGTGAAAATAGTCTTATTTACTTCTGGTGATAATTTTAATGAACAAAAATAAGCATTTCACCATTAGTGATCACGTTGAAGCTAGACCGCGCCACCATCACCACTAATGATCATGATCACGTTGGTCCATGAGCTTCCACTATAGGCAGTAACTACACAACTTTACTTACAAAATTTCACTAAGATTTGTTTAATCTACACTAATATTATAAAGAGGAAAGATTTGTACCTATTTTTGTATGTTTGTAATGAATAGGCTCCGAAACTACTGAACCGATTTGAAAAATTCTTTCACTGTTGGGAAGCTACACTATCCCCGGGTGACATAGGCTATATTATATTTTGTAGCGAGGCCGAAGGCCGAGCTTACACTCGTGCGAAGCCGGGGCGGACGGCTAGTCTACACTTAATATTATAAAGAGGAAAGATTTGTACCTATTTTTGTATGTTTGTATGTTTGTAATGAATAGGCTCCGAAACTACTGAACCGATTTGAAAAACTCTTTCACTGTTGGGAAGCTACACTATCCCCGGGTGACATAGGCTATATTATATTTTGTAGCGAGGCCGAAGGCCGAGCCCACACTCGCGCGAAGCCGGGGCGGACGGCTAGTCGTTTATAAAACAACGGAACATAAGAAATGAGATGATGATGATGTGATGTGAAAATGAGATTAAATCAATTTTGCATTTACTCTTGAAATGAGACGTGATAAATATCTTTTAATGTGCGTTTTCTTAAATGTATAAGTACAAAGAAACCGAATGAATTTATCTTATTTTCATCAACTTATTACATTTCGCGGTAAATAAAAAAATTACCGTTGTAGGTGGAGCAAGGTTGAAAGTTTCAAAATCAATCCTCATTTGACAAACATTGTTGTTGTTTATCTCTACGTTGTAAGAGCACTCCAGGCCAGAAGACTCCTTGCTTAGAGGCGGGTTGATGAATACAGCCACCTTGGTGTTGGTGCGGATGTCACATGCGTTCACTGAAAATTTAAAACAGCTCCATCTGTTATTCAGTATGAGAACTATTCAATATGGATGGCATTTTAAACATTCTACACGTATGTTATTCTATGTAAGTCTAATGTCAAGACATGAGTAGCGAACACTGTAAAACCCAATCTCTGAAGTGTTGGCCACGTATTTAGCAAATTCTGTTACCGTTGACGGGAAAGAAGAGGTTTGAGGAAAGTGTAATTATTTTCGATGCTGCTTCTACCCCACATTTTGAAGGGTTATGTGAAAACAATATAATTATGTATGTACAAGGTTATTTTAAATGTAGAGGCCACTTGCAGGCAACTTCCTTACTTCAAAACTTGACAACTTTTGTGCCAAGACTTTTTACAAAACTTCAAAAGAGTTTGTACCTTTGATGATTTATTTAGCTTTTTCTTGTAAGTTGAAACTTTCGCCTAGACCCGTACGTTCGGTTTAAAGAAGTTTATTTCTCAACAAGAAATTTTACAATTTCGCTTATGTGAGAAATTAATTAATTTAGTAACTAATTACTTATACTTCGACATTTTGATAAACTTAAATAAACTATATTAATACATATAATTAACATAGTACCATAACAGTGAAGATAATGATAAAAAGAAAGTAATATAATTGATAATTTAAAAAGAACCATGGCAAATAAACTACTAACTTATAGATTAACATTTATATTATTATATAATAAGACCTTTATCTTCCTTATCTTTATTGCCATTTAGAGCACAATTTTTATTTTTGTGTGGAAGAACCTAAATAAATTAATAAAGCTAACTTTTAATAATACTAAAAGAAGTACTAAACATTTATGCAGAAAGATAATATAAGTAAGGCTGTTAAGTATTTAATGTACGATGTCGGGAAGATGACAGAGAGGTTTCTTGTACATTACAAGTGGATCACAATAAAAACTGACTTTATAAATACATATATGAAAAACGTAATAAGTAGCCTATAAAATTTGAGGGTTGCCCTCGATTTCCCTAGGATCCCATCATCAGATCCTGGCTTGGTAACAATAGGACCCAATTGGAAGTATACCCTACAGAACAAAAGAAACATTTTTGAAATCGGTCAACTGTTGGCGGAGAAATCGGTGATTACATACATTAAAAAAACAGTGGAACATAGAACCGACCTCCTTTTTTGAAGCAGGTTAAAAAATAACTCTGTATTAGAAGTACAGGGTTATTAATATGTACTCACGCGAGCAGCAAGTAGCGAACACCCCGCAGAATCCGATCGCTTTGCCTCCTTGCGTGTTGCATTGGTTACGAGACAGGCACACTCCGCCTGTCGATCTGTCGTTGCTTTGGCATTGCTCGCCGTTGCCTGACGTGAAGATACTGCCCGGGGATTGCCGAGGGGCTGAGAGATAATATTTCATTTTATAATTATCAATATGAAAAACTGACTTCATAAAAATGACAGAACTGGACCAAATAGTCATGGTAAAATAATTTTCAGATCCACCGCTAGATGGCGTTGTTACTAATCTTTCGTACTAATTTAATATTCAAAATGAAATGCAATGAATAAAAAAACTTACTTCTATTCAATTCAAAAGCAGCGCCAAACTGAGCTGCGGCAAAGAGCAGAACTAATCTGCATAACGACTTCAGCGCCATCTTGAATATTTTAAATCTGTAACAATTAAAACAATAATTATTTATCAATTTAAAAAACTGACTTCATAAAAATGACAGAATTGGACTAAATTCAACTGGGCCACACGGGAAGCACCAGCTTTCAAATAAAAAAAGAATCATCAAAATTGGTTCACCTAGTCGAATGTTCTGAGGTAGTAAAAATAAATAAAAAATATATACAGTCAAATTGTGAACCTCCTCCTATTTGGAAGTCGGTTAGAGAGCGTTGGCACCAACATGAAATAAACCGGCCAAGTGCGAGTCGGGCTCGTGCACTGATGGTTCCGTACTACCACAAAATATAAGAATAATTAGGTATCAATATATACAAAACGACTTCAAAATTTGTAAAATATGCAATCTAGATTCCACAAAACGAAAACGAAAAAAGTTTTCGAAAACTATCAAACCTTGTACTAAGGCTACGGATCCGCATGATCTGATTCCCTTTTGCCCATTTTTCTATCGAACTACCAGAGCGGGCACGAAAAATCGACACCGCTTTATGGTCTATATTCCGAAACCCCATACGAAGCGCTTTGTTTCCACTTTTATTATGCGAACTGCTAGTCTGTGGAATGCGCTGCCTGAATGGGTGTTCCCCGATAGTTACAATAAGAGTGTCTTCAAATCACGAGTGAATCCGTTTCTTCTAGACAAGCGTGTTCATCGTAGACAGCAACATCGCTTAACATCAGGCGAGTTGGCGGTTAAACCCAAGCCTATTAAAAAATAGTCTGACAGA
Source organism: Agriopis leucophaearia (assembly GCA_949125355.1). Classification (NCBI taxonomy): domain Eukaryota; kingdom Metazoa; phylum Arthropoda; class Insecta; order Lepidoptera; family Geometridae; genus Agriopis; species Agriopis leucophaearia. The sequence continues at coordinate 5,252,808 of OX421289.1, forward strand.
CAAACAAACGGACAGACAGACAACGTAGGCTTATTAATAGGGTTTCGTTTAAACCCTTTAGGTACGCAAACATAAAAACTACACCCGATATTCTTCCCGGAACTTTAGCTAATTTAAATAATTCCTTCAGGGCCCTTACGCCTACCTGTTATGAGCGATTCAGTTTAGGTGATTGCGTGATTGCAAACTGCGCGTATTCGAACCGGCGGTAAGAATTAGGCGTAAGGTTATATTAACCCCTGGGGCCTTACCCCTAGCTTAACTTTTGCAAGCCAACTTTTGGTAGGTACCTAATAGGTACCTAAAATTAACCAACTCATTTAAGCTGCATCGTTTAAAAGTGTCTAACTTGAATGAACTAAAATCCGTTTTACTATGCGTGTGATTGTGATTATCGTTCATTCAAGTTAGACGCTTTTAAACGATGCAGCTTAAATAAGTTGGTTAATTTTAGGTACCTATCAGGTACCTACTAAAAGTTGGCTCGCAAAAGTGAAGCCAGGGGTAAGGCCCCTGTAGTTTAATATATTTTTCACTAAGCCTATTATTTTTAACAAATCAAACCTGTCCGAGGAAATTGAATACAATTTAAAATACATGTGATGTTTTTTGTGTGTCTAATCGAAAGTCCAACTATTCGTTACGAGAAATCAGTTAGAAGAGTAATTGACAGTCCCGTTATGATATTATTTATTAGTTTTGATAGACTAACTTCAAGATTTTTTAACAGTTCATTCAACTGAACCGGTTGGATTGACGTGGGTTGAATCTCACTTATTTTTGTATGATAGATTTTAGTTAAGGCTCTCTTTTCCGACTTTTAGCTTTTATCGTCATTCTTGTTTGTTTGTCTATTCTACTTCCATGGTTAGCTTAAAATTATATATATACTATTACTGGACCAAATTGGACCATACGGGAAGCACCAGCTTTCAAATAAAAAAAGAATCTTCAAATTCGGTTCACCCGTCGAAAGTTCTGAGATAACAAACATAAAAAAACAGTCGAATTGAGAATCTCCTCCTTCTTGGAAGTCGGTTAAAAATATGAAAAAAGCCTCAAATTAATTATCAACATAAAAAACCGACTTCATAAAAATGACTGAATTGGACCACATTGAAATGGGACCACACGGGAAGCACCAGCTTTCAATTAATAATAATAAAAAACCATCAAAATCGGTTCACCCACTCGAAAATAAAGAGGTAACAAACATTTAAAAAAAGCAGTCTAATAAAAGACCCTCCGCCTTTTTGGAAGTCGGTAAACAAAATACAAGATAGCACTTAATAACAGTTATTTTATTTTATTTTATTTGGAAAACATACAGTGATAAATAACTAAATTACTTATACATTAAATAATTAAACACCATTTAGCAGTTTCCGCATATTGAAATAAATTGTGCATAGAGACGGAGAAAATATATTAATATATTACACGTATGTCGTTATGCAATTTTAACACAAAAAAAAACAATAAACAAAAAAAAAAAAAACTAACATATACTTTTTAACATTATGGAATTCAAGATAGTTGGGGAGACACACCAAACCACCTTTTACTATGTAATATTTTTTCTGATTGAATTCGAGGATGTATTAAACAAGTCAAAGTCATATGGGCAGTTAGACTGCCCATAGAGCACTGAGGGGTCTAAAAGCAATCCAAATGCTCAAGCCCACTATCAGTTGGTAGCGTACCCAGCATGCTGGCGGCATTAACATACTGAATGGCTATGCTTATGCGTTTAACTGCATTGTTTTAACTATCTAATTAAGTCTAAAACTTTTTTCTTTTTAATTTAAAGCTTAATGTATCTAATGTTATAAAAAAATTGGCTTTTGCTTGACTGCAGTTACTCCTATATTAAACTGGGTTACGCGGAAAATGTACTAAGGGGATGTCCATGGTGCAAATCATTATCATAAAACTTTTACTAAGGGAGCGATCCAGGGAGGCCTACCTAAAAAAGTAAAAATTGCGCGACCGCAAACCGATTCTCGGCGCGTTAAGAGGCCTCTATTCGTCTGCAGCTTTCTCGCTCGCACATTTGTACATTATTGACGATATAAAATTACTGAGTGTGAATTCACAAAAAGTGACACACTCAAGTTTTGCTGACTATCATAACATTATAAACAAAAAAATGTTTCGTTTCGATATCTTTTAATTTGACGGAGTAACATGGTAACAAGAAAAAAAAACACTTGTTACCATTTCACTCCGTTTATCCATTTTAGAGTTGGGCGTAAGACAATATCGTGAAATAAATATCAGCTATTCATAACGATGACTATATAATAACAGACCCTTTCGACCAAGATAATATACCTACCTAACGTCATGTCAAAATTGCTAATATTATCACCATTTGTGCGGGATAGGAGTCTCGTATAAAAGCTGATACTTATCTACACCAAGAATGCAGAAATTCTACATTCCAGTTGTAAATAACAGTCAGTAACAGCACAAACTGTAAAAGGCAGCCTTTCAAATAAATGAAATGCTCACAAAAGATCTATACCTACCTAACCAGCGTAAAATGCAATTGCATTGCTTCGAACTGGTGTTACCATGTTTTCAGCGCCGCAGTTAAAGTTACGGCTTAGTATCTTTTGTGGAATGACAGTTACATTGATGACCTTATCACCTCTTTGGTTTGTGAAGTAAGATTTTATAGGGTTCCGTACCCAAAAGGTAAAACGGGACCCTATTACTAAGACTCCGTTGTCCGTCCGTCTGTCTCTCCGTCTGTCATCAGGCTGTATCTCGTGAACCGTGATAGTTAGACAGTTGAAATTTTCACAGATGATGTATTTCTGTTGCCGCTATAACAACAAATACTTAAAAACAAAATAAAATAAATATTTAAGGCGGCTCTCATACAACAAATGTGATTTTTGTGCTCGTTTTTGCTCGATAGTGATAACGGCAAGGTAGACGCTTGAAATATTCACAGAATATTTAGTTATATATTCACTTTAAAAGTAAATAATTAAATTAAAATAAAACTAATATTTAAGGGCAAGCAAAGTAAGTCACGGTCAAGACAAATTCATGCCCTTTTTTTGAGTGGGAAATCTTCCAAAGATATACCCGGCTGCATTGGGGTGCAGCCAGGTTATGTGGGATTGTACCTACTAACACCCCCCCCCCCTGACCAGCCTTAGTGCTTGACAAGAGGGCTCCGGGATTTACAGAGGAACGTACCGGAGGCCTCAGCACTGCGCTACGGCTCTTTATTTTTTTATTCTGTAATAGGCTTGCGTTTGGAGCACGCTTGCCAGAAGAAACCGATTCGCTCGAGATTTGAAGACACCCACATTGTAATCATCGGGGAACACCCATTCAGGCAGCGCATTCCACAAACTAGCAGTTCGCACAATAAAAGTGGAATCAAAGCGCTTCGTACGGGTTTTCGGAATATCAACCATGAAGCGGTGTCGGTTTTTCGTTCCCGCTCTGGCAGTCCGATAGTAAAATGGGGAGGAGGGAATTAGATCATGCAGATCTGACGCACACTCTCTGCAATGTATCCGATAAAAAACTGATAGACTAGCAACTTTACGCCGATGCTCAAGACTAAGAAGTTTAGTTTGAACCAGGGATAACCATGGGCTCCTCCCGAGACAACTGCGTGTTGTCTCAGCCCCTTTACTCGCCACAACGTTGGTCACACAACATTGTTCTATCCCTAGGAATTCATGCCCTAATAAATTGGTGGGAGCTTTACAAGAGACTTCTATATCACTTTAACACTCGAGCACCATAGTCATTATTCAAGTAGGTACAAATAGGTAAAAACACTTACGATCGTCAGGTCACAATTTTGACTAGAAAAGCTTAAGGTGATACGTTGCATGATAGTAGGTACATGGTTATAGCGAGAAATTCAAATTTCTAACAGTTTTTTGACTTTGTAGCTAGGCCGGGTAATTATAAATAAATAATAAATAAATAAATATCTGGGACATTATTGCACACATGGTCATCTGACCCCAAACTAAGCAAAGCTTGTAATATGGCAGCCAGAAACTGATATACATACATATATATTTTTAAATACATACTTAAATAGATATTAACACCCAGACATAGAACAAGCACAAATGTTCATCACACAAATGTTTGTCCTAGATGGGAATCGAACCCACACCCCCAAGCGCAGGAAGTAGGTTCACTACCAACTGAGCCACCGGGGAAGTCAATTCATTATTGTGAAATGACACAGTGTTTGCGCAAATGGTTGGTTGTTCTTTACATTATCATGTGCAGCTATTAATCAGTAACTCACCATATTACTTACATTTGTCAATAAACCGTTTGAAACAAAAAAATTTTTTTATTGACAAATGTATGTAATAATGTGCATTTGCAGTAGAGGTAAATAGCTTTACGTTAATTTGTAAAGAATAATAATCAATTAGCACAAACATCATGATCGTTTACAATAATTACCCGGCTTAGCTATAATAACAAAAAAACTGTTTGAAATTTGCATTTCTCGCCATACGTCAAAAGTTTCACCAGCTAAAAACATTTACCATAACATCAAAGTTAACAAGTTTTCAATGATATGTATGTATATTAAAGGCTAGGCTTTTGTAGTCACTACATCCTTGTCGTTTATATATTGATTATTATAACCATAGTATGCCTTTCCAGAAAATGTTTGATGAGATTCTTGAATCGAGTCTCATTTAGTTCTAAAACTGCTTTAGGGATTTTATTATAACATTCAACACAATTACCCATGAATGAGTTAAGGTTTTTCCGTAGCCTGAATTTAGGGATATCATAAATAATAATCCACTACTATTAGTATCAGATATAGATCTACAAAATGGAAAATAATACAATCAAGTAACATGTTTTTTCTCGCGTTGGCACCAAAAAACTGAAGTTAGAATTTCAGATACAAATTTAGGATGTGTTACATCATTTGTTAATTTTAATCTTCTCATTATTTAATTTTAATCTTCTGTGTTTTTCAAAGAACTTCTTCACAAATTGTACATTAAGGCATAAACCGTTGCTTGAGAAATGATCGTTTATTGTAGATGCGTATCTACAATATTTCATTCGCCAAAATAAAATAAAAACTTTAAAAAAAACATATCCAAGTGGATATGTCAAATGTCCAATGTCAAATTATATGACATGCAAACAAAACCTAGAATATATAGGCAATAATATTGTGCTGAATTTCATTACAACCAGCTGGTCAATATATAACTGGCCAAGAGCATGTCGAGACACGCATATGGAAGGGTTCCGCGACCAAAGCCATTTATATAATTGTAGTCTTAGTTCATAAATTGATATAGTTATGTTTTTTTTTACGAACGATGCGCTGTGGACTTAGCCAAATTTCAGAGATGTACCATCCCGACATAGCATATACTTTTTATGGTTGAAACAAACACAGAGAAAACTGATTGAGAAACATTATTTGTTAAGACCATTTTACAAAAAGGTCAATGACCTTTGAGCTAGAACGCTTTGAATTTATTACAGTTTTATCGCTGTTACTCAAAAATTCATCATCAGATAATGTTCGAAATAATTTTGAATGAAGGTTTTAAATTTGACCTATCTGTATTGTAGGTTACAAGTTTCTATGTCTTTTAGTTTAGAAATGCAGGGGAGGGTCGTTTTGCTCGATATTGATAACGGCAACAGGTAGACGCTTGAAATATTCACGGAATATTTAGTAATATATTCACTTTAAAAATTAATAATTAAATTAACACAAATATTTATGGGGGGCTCCATACAACAAACGTGATTTTTTGCCGTTTTTATATATAATGGTATGGAACCCTTCGTGTGCGAGTCCGAATCGCATTTGGCTGGTTTTATTTTTATTTATAATTATGTATGGTTAAAGTGCTCTACATAAAAATGGCCACACTTTGACCCGAAAATTTCATTAAAACATTTAAACTAACACAACTCAAAGAAGATAAAACAAAAGCCAATTATAAAATTATTATATATGATAAATAAAATGTACGTACGTGCGTCTCCCTGAGATACTCCCAGCGGAAATCGCGTAATTACTTAAGTGGACCTTATATATAGCCACAGCCTTGGCAATGACCGCAAATAGTAAAGGAGGCGACTGACGAAAGCTCTTACATGCTATTCAACTTTAATACATACACGTATTTTTCCATGTGTAAATAAAATGTTTTTATTTCCGCTGTCATTATTATTATTTTATATTTTTTGTCAATATTATCTATTTATTATTAGAAACACTTGGACCGTGGGGGCCAAGTGCTTTTGAAATTTTCAAGGATTTATCGGGGAGATCGAAAGATTCTTTGCGTGACCAAAATGCTGGCCTATATTTAGGTCAGAAAGTTAGCCTCGCCATCCAGCGAGGCAACGCGGCCAGCATTTTGGGCACTCTACCTGAAATTAATTATCATTTAGGACTACTTAATTAACACCATTATTATTGATTATTTGCAATAAAAAATATAATACATTTTATATGTATAAAATAACTGAAAATCATAATCATAAGTTTAATTAATAGAGTTGTTTTAATATTTTGTGAGATTAAAGTAATACTAGTTAATTTATTATTTATTCATTATTCTAAATACTTAAAATAATCCAAAACACTACAGTAGTGCCTTTTTTTGGCAGCTATGGGAAAATCCATCATGGACGCCTGGGAAGGAGGACCCAGGCAGTGGATTGTATTTAGACCTACAACAGTCTATGGACAGTCTAGTATTAGTGTTAGATTGTATTTTTTTTTAGTTAAAGAAATAATAAATATCTGGCACATTTTTGCACACACGGTCATCTAACCCCAAACTTAGCAACGCTTGTAATATGGTACATAATAATATTTTCAAATATATACTCAAATAGATATTAACACCCAGACTAGTTAATAAAGGCACTAAAAATATTATTATAATTATCAATACAAAAAAACGACTTCATGAAACAATTAGAACTGAACCAAAAATTGAAAGGGAACATACGGAAAGCACCAGCTTTCAAATAAGAAAAGAATCATTAAAATCGGTTCACCCAGTCGAAAGTTCTGAGGTAACAAACTTTTTTTTAAACAGTCGAACCTTCTCCTTTTTGGAAGTTGGTTAAAAATATTCATGACAAAACCCAACTGAGTCTAAAAAGTGTAATCTCCTTGCGTACATTTCTCCCAGCGGTCACGACACCGCACTTGCGCCATCTCACACATTCGACATCATCTCAGAGCTTCCGATGGAAGCTGCCGCTAACGGGCGCTAACCATTAAGAGCCCGCTCTCCGCCACAGCTATCTCGCTGGCACATTTCAATCACACTATATAATTATATATATCACTCACACTAATATCATATATGTGAAAGTTTGGATGGATGGATGTGTGGATGGATGTTTTTTTTACTCAATCACGCAGAAACGGCTGGATGGATTTGGATAAAATTTGAAATATACATTGCTTATGTCCTGGATTAACACATATGCTACTTTTAAACATCATCATCATCACCGATTTTCATCACCACGCGGGTGAAACCGCGGGGCGCAGCTAGTATCATATATGTGATAGTTTGGATGGATGTTTGTTACTCAATCACGCAGAAACGGCTTCATGGATTTGAATGAAATTTGGAACGTACATTGCTTATGTCGTGGATTGACACATAGGCTAAATTTCATCATCATTATCATCATCACTACGCGGGGCGTAGCTAGTACTTTATAATTTTTGCACATTATGAAATACACGTAAAGATCTTATATAGTAGACCAGGGTCGATAATTTTTAAAACCAAAAAAAATAATAGTAGGATGAAACCCATTAGAAAAGAAGGAGGATATTATAAAAATGAAAGGAAAAATAAATTACTCTAACTCTAATTAGTCTTAACTTTTTTTCATAGGACTTGTAGTTTTACCGGAAATCGAGTAAACCATTTTTTACCCTTAAACCCCCCCCCCCCCTTCCCGTACTCAGATCGCCCGTAATTTATTTTTCCTTTCATTTTTATAATATCCTCCTCCTTTTCTAATGGGTTTCATCCTACTATTTTTTTTTTCACTTTTTATTATTTTTAAAGGCTTCTGCCCTGGTCTATAGGTATAGGTTTAAATAATGACCCTGATTTTGCAAGCAGTAGAGTAAGTCTTTTAGGGTTTTGGTTAATTATTCTCATTTTAATTGACTTCAATAAAACCACAATTAATTGCATATTATACTAATTTTGAAGTCTGTTTTAACCAACTTCCAAAAAGAAGGAGGTTATCAATTTGACTGTTTTTTTTAAATTGTTTGTTAGCTCAGAAGTTTCGACTGGGTGAACTGATTTTGATGTTTTTTTTATTTGAATGCTGGTGCTTCCCGTGTGGTCCCATTTAATTTGGTCCAGTTCTGACATATTTATGACGACGGTTTTTTATTATGAGAATTATTTAAATTGATAATTATTGTATTTTGTTGTGGTACGGAACCCTGAGGCGCGAGCCCAACTCGCACTTGGACGTTTTTTATTATTATATTTAAATTCCCATTCCCCATTATCTAGTGATTTTGTATCTTCAAAAATGTGCTTATGAGATATCTCTGCCAGCGATCGGGTTCTTAAGCAGTCACTCGTTCATACCAACATACTAATTACTAGCTTTTGTTTGGAGTCATGCGCGTAGACATCAAAACTGTCGATACAACATATCATTATCATCATCAGCCAGAAGACTGGCCACTGCTGAACATAGGCCACCTTTAACCTTCACACTTAACGACAGCCTGCCATCTGCATCCACTGGATGCCCGCGACTCTCACAATGTCGTCGGTCCATCTAGTGGGAGGCCTACCTACGCTGCGTCTTCCGGTTCGTGGTATCAGTTGAGTGCAAGAACCTTTCTTCCCCATCGGTCATCAGTTCTTCGAGCGATGTTCCATGTTCCACTGCCACTGCAATTTGCAAATTTTAATAGATATGTCGGTGACTCTGGTTCTTTGGCGGATATCTACGTTCCGGATTCTATCGCGCAAAGAAACTCCTTGCATAGCTCTCTTCATTGCCCGTTGTATGACTTAGTTTTCCAAAAGACCAACAGTTAAGGACCACGTCTGAGTACCATATGTCATCACTGGCAACACACATCATACATCATGTCGCTCGGGGATAATAATAGTTCTGAGTGAAAGAATGAATTCTATCAGTGAAAGAATTTTTCGAATCAGATCAAGCTTCAAAGATTTCGTCCTAGGGCCTTATGGCTACCTGTTCAGTTCAGGAGATAGCGAAAAGTTGCGCGGCCGCAACCGTATCTCGGCGCGTAAGGTTCGTGTTCGCGTGATTTTGCAAACTGCGCTAATTCGAGCCCGTGAACCTAAAAAAGCATTCTGCCAAGTATAGAAGATAGCGCGCTACTATCTCATTAGTCTTGCATTAATTTTTTTCTTTTCTATCTCTACATCACATCACACTAATATTATAAACGCGAAAGTAACTCTGTATGTCTGTCTGCTTGCTACATAATCATGGCTAAACGGCTTAACCGATCTCGATAAAATTTTGCGAGGCAATGGTATGTATCATGAGGACGGACATAGGCTATTTTTTTCTAAAGAAATCGCGGACGAAGTCGCGGATACAGCTAGTATAGTATAAAATAAAGTCGCTTTCCACGTCTGTCTGTTTGTGTATCCGCTAACTCCTCCCAAACCGCGCAACGGATTTTGATGCGGTGAAAACCGCATCGAAATCCGTTTCCGTTCCGTTTCGATTTTCCGCGATAATTTTTCACGGGAGGTTTATAATTATAAGTAGGTATATAATAAAACTTACACCCGTGCGAAGTCGAGGCGGGTCGCTAGTTTAATTATAAAATCACTGTTTGCTTTTGAAAAATACGTGAGACTGAAAGATTCTTTGCGTGACCAAAATGCTGGCCTATATATTTGGGTCAGAAAGTTAGCCTCGCCATCCAGCGAGGCAACGCGGCCAGCATTTTGGGCACTCTACCTGAAATTAATTATCATTTAGGACTACTTAATTAACTCTATTTTAATTATATAAAATTAAAAATACGTTTCAGTCATTTTGGAAAGTTAATATTTTAAAATATTTAGAACAAAATATATTGTTAAAGTTATTTTTTTTGTTTTTATAATAACCACAAAGAGGGAATAAATAGTTTTTCCCATTTATACTGGTTGAAAAGTAGACAGTCAATGCTCGCTGCACCTGGTATCCAAATATGTAAATTACCAAACGGCTACCAGATTGATTATTTGTAATATGTAATCACACTAATATCATATAAGTATACGAGTATGTGAAATTTTTGATGTATGGATGGATATTTGTTACTCAATCACGCAGAAACGGCTGAATGGATTTGGAACATACATTCCTTATGTCCTGGATTAATACATAGGCTACTTTTCATCATCATCATCATCACCGATTTTCATCACCACGCGGGTGAAACCGCGGGCGCAGCTACTGTCTTATAAAACGTTTACCTTAAAGAGTCTATCACCAAAAACCAATTAAAATGTGTTCAAAATTAAAAAAGATATAAACATTTTAATTTCTCGCTGGACAGTTAGTGCCCCATATATACAAATGACGTCACTTGTACACATACACATTCCATCCATATTAACACTTGCTTCGTAAGAAAGGGACTGCATTCCTTCAGAATCACGCTTAAATATCAGAAGATTGTTATCTGATTTAAATGTTTTTTAACGAGTATACATTTTACATATAATGAAATTTTTGAATAAACCTGTTATTTTTAAGTAATCAAATACCAGGAGCCGTACCTTCACCAGTTTTAAGAAAAAGTTGCACGTCCGCAAACCCTATCTCGGCGTAATTTTTTGGGTTCTGTACTGAAAGGGTTTAAACGGGACCCAATAGGGAAGGCGTAGGCTTAGAATAACTAAGCCTACGCGCGCTGCCTGCCTGTCCGTCTGTCTGTCCGTCCGTCCGTCCGTCCGTCCGTCCGTCCGTCCGTCCGTCCGTCCGTCTGTCTGTCTGTCTGTCTGTCTGTCTGTCTGTCTGTCTGTCTGTCTGTCTGTCTGTCTGTCTGTCTGTCTGTCTGTCTGTCTGTCTGTCTATCTGTCTGTCGGACGGACGTCCGTGGTGTATCTTTAGCAAACCGTAATAGATAGCCAGTAGAAATTGTCACGGAATATTAAATGTTACTTTATGAGATGAAACAAAAAACGGCCAAGTGCGAGTCGGGCTCGCTCACTAACGGTTCCGTACCACCACAAAATACAATAATTATCAATTTAAATTATTTATTTTTAAGTGAATAATATAACTCTATATTCTGTGAATATTTCAAGCGTCTAACTAATGCCGTTATCAATATCGAGCTAAAACGAGCCAAAAATCACGTTTGTTGTATGGGAGCCCCCTTAAATATTTACTTGTTCTATTTTTTTTTGTATTTGTTGTTATAGCGGCAACAGAAATACATCATCTGTGAAAATTTTAACTGTCTAATTATCACGGTTCATGAGATACAGCCCCGTGACAGACAGATAGCCAGACGGCCGGATGGACAGCGGAGTCTTAGTATTATGGTCCCGTTTTACCCTTTGGGTACGGAACTCTAACTCCTAAATTAGTAAAATACGCAATATCGGTCACTTGAATAACAATAATATTATGTTATCCGAGTAAACGAATTTTCCAGTTATTTTAATTGAAAAAACAAATTATTGAACTGATTTTGATGAAATTTCTATGCGCCGAATCTGAATCCTTCCTATTTTAGAAAAAGCATTTTTCAAATCAGTTCATGAATGACGGAGTTCTGAGGTAACAAACATAAAAAAACATCCCTAATTGAGACCCGGAGGGCAGGGGGGCTTTCATCCTCCTTCACCACAAACAGTTTCAATGTAAGTAGGTACTTCTTGGAAATCAGTGATACCAAGCAATATTTTTGATAAATTCCGTAGAGCTATCAGACAGTTTAATATAATTTTGTCTGTTTTAATAATTATTTGCGTAAAGACTAATGGAGAAACTGGTCTCCATTGTTTAGACTCCTCAATTATTTATCTAACGGTCTTGGACAGAGTTGGAATCCTATTTTGGACATAATTTTTGAATACAATTAATTAATTGCCAAAATAGGGAAGTCTACTTTTTTGGTTATTAGAAACTTATATTGTTAATAAGCTTACTATAGGGTTACGCAGAAAGGGTGTACTAATCCGAAATGGATCCAGAGTATTATCATTATGAACATAATTCCTTTTTTGGACATAATTTTCGAATACAATTAAATAATTGCTAAAACAGGGAAGTCTACTTTTTTGGTTATTAGAAAACTTATGTTGTCTATAACTTTTATAAGCTTGCTACAGGGTTACGAGGACAGGGTACTAAACTGAAAGGGGTCCATAATAGTACCATCATTATGAACAACTTTTTTTTTACTATGGGACCAACCTTGTAATCACGAAAAAACATCACCACATCCATCGAGCTAACCACATCACATTTTGTCGTGCGTGAATGACCGTTTTCTATGGAACAGTTGATATTTTTTTCGCGATTTCAGGGTTGTTCGTAAAGTAAAAGTTGTTAATACTGATGAGTACAATGACCTCCTTTTAGCTTTATCATCATTTCAGCCATATGACGTCCACTGCTGGACATAGACCTCCCCATCGATCTCCAAACGGTCCGGTTGGAAGCTGCTTCCATCCGTTTCCTTGTGCCCTTTATTTTATTTTATTTTTTATTCTGTAACTAGTGCTGTTGCCCGCGACTTGTACGCGTAGATTTTCATATAAACTTTCAACCCTTTTTCCCTTTCGCAAAATAACATAGCTTATGGTTCAATCTGGTCATAGCTAAGCATATTTATGAAAACCGCATTTAAATCCGTCCAGTGGTTTAGGAGATGTGCGACATGTGACAAAAAAACTGTCTTTACGTCTTCCTGCTTATTTTAAAACGCCCTGTGTGTTTTTTTTACATCGTATCTCGCAATTACAGATATTTTTATCTCTACGGTTTTATTATATGCATAGATAGGCTTGCGTTTGACCGCCAACTCTCTTTTAGGTCGTCTGTCCATCTTGTGGGTGGACGTTCTACGCTTACCGGTCCGTGGTCTCCATTCGAGAGCATTTTGGCCCGTCGGCCATCTGTTCTGCGTGCTATGTGCCCTGCCACTTCAACTTGTTAATCCAGTCCTTTCCTTTCGACTTAATACAGTCTATTATGCGTAACCTTGTATTGTGGACGGTGGTACATTAGGTTTTAAATGGGCGATTATGGCTGTTTGGGTCTCTACGATTTCTTACCACTAACACAGCTCTTGCCGGAAATAATTCAGGATTCATTTTTAATACCCACGTTTAGCTTTGCCGTTGTCGGGTTATAATATATGGAAGGTCATAAAACTTTAGTAATTTCCTCAGAGGTCATCTATAGAGCAATGAACGATTTATTAAGATGGAACCAAACACTTCACTTTGTCTTCACTTTACTTTGAGTAAACAAGACGGAGCATGGAATTTACAAGTGGGTGCTTCTGCGTAGTACAAGTACCTACGTTTAGGAAAGTACATAGATACAAGAAAGATATCAAAGTATACTTCATCGTCAAGCTACCATGTTCCCACTGCTGGGATTCAGGCCTTCTCTCAGAGAAAGACGATGGGACCTAATCCGTAAATAATTATGAATATAAAAAAATTACTTCATCAAAATGACAGAACTGGACCAAATTGAAATGGGACCACACGGGAACCACCAGCTTTCAAATAAAAAAATAATCACCAAAATCGATTCACCCAGTCGAAAGTTCTGAATAAAAAAGCACCAGCTTTCAAATCAAAATTGGTTCACCCAGTCGAAAGTTCTGAGGTAACAAATATATTTAAAAAAACAGTCGAATTGAGAACTTCCTTCTTTTTGGAAGGCGGTTAAAAATATCGATTCCTGTACCAGCCTACGATAGTTTTCAGATATGAAAGCACCGAAATACATTCTGGCTCTCTGATCAAAAGGCTAGGGCCGGTGCTTTAAGGTAGGTATGTGTTGTGTATACGAGGGCATTGCACTGTTTTGTGTACTTTCCTATGTTGAAACGTACAGGTTTGTAGAAAAGTGTTGATCAACTAAGAGTGCGCGAGTCGAGATGTTGATCTAGTGCCTCGTGGTTTCACCCGCTATATCCTACAGGGACTATGAAATTTTCCGGAATAAAACAGACTTTGTAATAATAATTGGCCAAATGCGAGTCGGACTCGCGCACGAAGGGTTCCGTACCATTTACTATAAAAACGGTTTTTTTGTGTGGGAGCCCCCCTTAAATATTAATTGTATTATAATTTAATTATTTATTTTTAAATTCAGTATATAACTAAATATTCTGTGAATATTTAAAGCTTCTACCTGTTGCCGTTATCAATATCGAGCATAAACGAGCAAAAAAATCACGTTTGTTTTAAATATTTAAAATAAAATTAAAATATAATGCCCCCTTAAATATTTATTTTATTCTATTTTTTGTACCTATTTGTTGTTATAGATACAGCCTGGTGACAGACGGACGGACGGACAGCGGAGCCTTAGTAAAAGGGTCCCGTATTACACTTTGGGTACGGAACCCTAAAAATGACAGAACAGTGCCCTTAGTACAAGATTTGATAGTTTTCGAAAACTTTTTTCGTTTCCGTATTGTCCCATACATTTTAGTAAAGCACCTCTAGCGGAAACGCGGATGAACTAAAATCGGTAGTAATCGGCAGTATAGGTTGCTTCACTCAAATACGAAAAATAGTTTCGAATAGCTTTCAGCCCAGCAATGTATGCATCAAAAAGAAAACGAAAAAAGTTTTCGAAAACTATCAAATCTTGTACTAAGGGTACTGGACCAAATTGAAATGGGACCACACGGGAAGCACCAGCTTTCAAATAAAAAAGAATCATCAAAATCGGTTAACCAAGTCGAAAGTTAAGAGGTGACAAACATAAAAAAAAAATCGAATTCAGAAACCCCTCCTTATTGGAAGTCGGTTATACAGTAGCCTACGTGCTAGGAGGCTCAAATTTAATTCAATCCCGAAAGTGTTCGTCCTTGGCTACACCGTCGCTTATCATCAGGCCAGTCGGTGGTCAAAGGTAGATAAATTTTGTATGTAAAAAAAAAAACTACACTTGAACAACATTTCGAATATCCGCGATAAATAATTAAAATAATAACTAACTCAGAATATTTTTTTTAAATAAAGTTTTTTTAACTCTACTACAGTTTTTAACCTATTTCCAAAAAGGGAGGAGGTTCTCAATTCGACTGATTTTTTTAAATGATTGTTTCCTCAGAACCTTTGACTGGGTGAACCGATTTTGATGATTCTTTTTTATTTGAAAGCTTCCCGTGTAGTCCCATTTCAATTTGGTCCAGTTCTGTAATTTGTATGAAGTCGGTTTTTTATATTGATAAGTTTATTTATTATCTTTAAATACATACAATATAATTGTATTTTGTATTCAACAGGGGCCTTACCCCTAGCTTTATTGTTGAGAGCCAACTTTTGGTAGGTACCTGATAGGTACCTACGATTAGTGGCATCTCCCGTATTGGCTAATATAGCCGAAAGGTCTTTGCTCTGATTGGCTAGAACTGCGTCGGATCTGTCACCCATTTCGAAACCAACCACCTCAAGTCTGACTCCAGATGGGCTCCCGCCACAAGCTCTAGCGCTTTTAATATACACTCTAGGGGTAAGGACCACAAGACTAGGTGGAGTCGGGGTGCTCCCGCCTGAACCTCTAGCGCTTTTTATATACACTCTATGGGTAGGGACCACAAGACTAGGTGGAGTCGGGGTGCTCTGTGTCGGTTCTGTGACCCATTTCGATCCTATCCTACTCAAGTCGGGGTGCTCTGAACTGCTCTGTGTGCCAGATCTGTCACTCATTTTGGGTGTTTTCATGGTCATCAATTATCATGCTGTAAAATTCGGTGTGCATTATTGAACTGATTCAATAATGAACGGCATAATATTGTAAGACACAAAATTGCACAGCATGATAATTCGTGTACTTGTACATCAAATATAGTCTGTACATTATTGGGCGGATCTGATAATGTAGGGCATGATAATGAAAAAAAAAAAGCATGATATTCGATGTTCATGTACACCAATTTTGTTTGTCGGTAAATATTCAAGTATTTTTTTATAATTCCAAAAAGTAACATTTTGAATCGTGTAACATGGAGATAACATAAGAGGGTCAAAAGTAACGTAAAATTTTATAAAAGTAATCTTCTGGCAACATTGGTTGCGTAGGTAAGTCTATTTGACAGACGAAACAGCTGATTCCACCCACAGATATACACAACACACCAAGATTCCACAGATAAAGTAAAGATAAACCGCCGTGCATTCAGTCAGAGACAAGTTAGACGCTTTTAAACGGTGCAGCTTAAATGAGTTGGTTGTCGCAATAATCGTAGGTACCTATCAGGTACCTACCAAAAGTTTTTTTTTTTTTTTTTGTTGGTTGGGTTGGGGGTAGGGAGTTTGCTGATGCTAATGGGATACTCCAACCTACCAAAAGTTGGCTCGCAAAAATAAAGCTAGGGGTAAGGCCGGGCCTGTTGGTGTTGGCTTCGGCCCCACCAATGCCTATCAAATGTCCGGGCTAGATCCGAGACTCCCTAGAATTAAAGAGCAATAACATTAAAATTACCAAAACCTCATAATTAAAATATTGCCTCCCTGGCAAGTTCTGGGTAAGGGCCCGGGCCTAACAACTCTAAACGCGGGCCCGAATAGGTGCAATTTTCAAAATCACACGACCGCAAACCGTATCTCGGCGTGATTTTGCAAACTGCACCTATTCGGGCCCGCGTTTAGAGTAGAGCGTAAGGCCTAAGAAAAACCCACATACCCTAATAATGTTTGAACTAAAAAAACTCCTTTTTTTGAGCAGTCGTGTTAAAAAATGCCGTTGATTCATTGTTACGCGTTGCTGACATCTATGGGCGACTATCAAAATTACATTTAAACTATTTTCGCCCAAAACATCTTTTTATGCAACGTTACACGTATAAAACAGGTAATATAATAATATTACATTACGTGGTTTTAGTACGTACGTAAAGGTGGCGCTATTTTAAATTGCAAATACCTATTGCCATCTATGAACGAGTAGTAAAACTATGTACCACCATACAAACATTTCAAGTATTTACATCTACAAGCAAGTGCATTTAGCTAAGGAAAATACAAGTTAAAACTAACACTACAGAAACAGACTGCCCGTTGATGGTCTAAAGACAATCCAAATGCTCAAGCCCACTATCAGTATTTATTAATTAAGGGTAGAGATGGCACTGTCGTAAATTTAATGTCCTGCCATCTAGAAGCAAGTAGCCGTACTACTTCAAGACCTTAACCTTATTTTGGTTTCATGTTGTCGTATATAATGCACAGATGACGCTATTTATAGTTAAAATAAGAAAGCTTTATAAATGTAACATGAAAAATGAAAACTTTACCTAGCAAAAATACTAATTTATCTTACTTAAAAGTAAGTTTGTACGCAATCTTTAATTTCCATTTTTTTAATCTCCATTCAATCAATCATAATAATTTACTGAGAAATCACTTCTCAAGGTGCCAAAAGGCTATTACCGCGCCATAATCATACGGTGTTCCCAAGGGAAATAATTTTCTTGTATTAAAGATGCAACAATGCAATCTATTTCTTTCCCGCAAACACGATGTCCATCAAAATTTATGGACTAGTTATATAATTATCCCGTATAGTTAATATATCGAAAAATTGCATTTAAACTCCATAGTTTTTCAGTTTTAATGGATTTGGTAGTTTTATTTATACGCGCTGTGGCCCTAGTACGAGCACTTGCGAAAAAGTTATCGTTACGTAAACAATAGCAAAATGTATGAAAAATTCAGTTTCCTTTTACGTCCGATAGAGGCGCTGTTCAATTTTTCATACATTTGCTATCGTTTACGTAACGATAACTTTTTCGCAAGTGCTCGTACTAGGGCCTCAGTTTGCAAAATCACGCGAACGCGCGCCGAGATACGGTTTGTGGTCGCGTAATTTTGCAAACTGCACCTATTTGGGCCCACGTTTAGAGTTGGGCGTAAGGCCCTAAACCTGAAATCGCGAATAAATATCTATAGAAAACGGTATTCACACTCGACAAAATGTATGGAACAGCTGATATTTTTCCCATAGGAAAAGTTGTTTATAATGATGCGTATAATCTTCGATCAAAATAAAATGAATGGACGGGCCAGTAGATGCACATTTTTGAAGATTACAAAATGAGCGCCAGCGCTCACTTCGTTTCAGTCGGTCTCTAACCGTAGGAAGTGAAACACGAGTCTATTGTTACGCGATAACGAAACATCTGACAAAATTATGAATTCGTATGCTTTACCGAAGTGTAATACACAAATAAAACCGATATCTATTTTTTTGTAACAAATATACTGTACATTTTTATAATTAAGTAGGTGTTGAAGTACCTATATGTCCTACGGTTTTTACTGATCAAGTTCAATGGTTAGGGCCCGTCATTTCATTTTATTTTGGTCGAAGCCATTAAGTGTTTTCAAATGTATGATTGAAAATGAAAACCTTAGGTATAGCTAAAATAATACTTGACAAGTCTAACTATAATGTAAAGAACAGAGTTATTCAAATGTAGCGTAAGGGTGCAAAAGGGTGAAAAAATAAGAGAATTAAATTACCTAGAAAAGCTAAGGTCTTAGGTAAATTTATGACTTTAAAATACTTAGGATGGCAGAATACCCACATATAATTTATAGAAAACAATCGTATTTTTGTATCTCCTTTAATAATTATTATTCCGACTGAAGTACTCTAAATCCATGATATTGATAAAAAAATATTTTATTTTATTAATATATAATTTATAAAAAAACTCACCTAACGAGTGGTTAGGTGAGTTTTTTTGCATGACTTGACTTACTTTGCTTGACTCTGACTGTGACTGACTTGTTTGACTACATTTTCACCAAACATGACATTATTATTATAAGTACTTGACATTAGCAAATGCACAGGAGTACGACGCCAAATTTCTTACGGAGGATAGAATAAAATCTATCTGCCAAATTTTAGCTTCATAGGTCAAGCAGTTTTCGACATTTCGTGATGAGTAGAAGTGAAGATTAGTGTGAAATGAAGAGTGATTTCTAGACTTTTCTAGTCAAATCTAAGTCTAGACAGATCCGAGATAGGCTGAAGGCTCGACTCAACTTGTTGAAAGAAAACGTATGTCTACGAATGCATATTTTAATCCTAAATTATTACTACTCTGGATCTTTATAGAGTGGGTCGCTGTCTTTTTATATTTTTAAGCGACTTGAAAAAAGGAAGACTGTTCTATATTCCACTGTTTTTTTTAACCGACTTCCAAAAAGGAGAAGGTTATCAATTCGACTGTTTTTTTAATGTTTGTTAACTCATTGATTTCATTGAACGATTTTGATGATTATTTTTTATTTATAAGCTGGTGCTTCCCGTGTGGTTCCATTTCAATTTGGTCCAGTTCTGACATTTTTATGAAGTCGGTTTTTTTATTGATAATTATTTAAATGTATGTTCACCGATTTCTCCGCCAACTTGTTGACCGATTTCGAAAAATAAATAATATTCGGTAGGTTATACTTCCAATTCGGTCCCTTTGTCACCAAGTCAGGGTCTGATGATGGGATCCCAGGGAAATCGAGGGCAACCCTCCAATATAATAGGCACTTATTACGTTTTTCATATATTTATTGAATTCGGCTTTTATAAAACTACTCGTTGGTTTATCTATATGTTGGTTTAAAAAACTGTTTTATGGGCAACTAACTGCGCCTCGTGGTTTCACCCACGTAGATCCTTAGGTATATCATCAGCTATCTTATAGCAACCTCTTAGAACAAAAATTGTTTCTTTTGATGTACTAAAGCCACCTTAAGAGGGGGCTAACTGATTACCAGTAACCCTTTATATAAGAAGATGATCATCATCAGCCAGAAGACGTCCACTGCTGAATATAGGCCTCCCCCTTTAACCTTCATACTGAACGACATCCTGTCATCTGCATCCACTGGATGCCCGCGACTCTCACAAGGTCGTCGGCCCATCTAGCGGGACTACGCTGCGTCTTTCGGTTCGCGTTCTCCACTCATGAACCTTTCTTCCCTATCAGTTATCGGTTCTTCGTTGTATATAAGAAAAAAGATAAGTAATGATTTATATTAGATTTAACTATAATAATTTAATTACAATAATTATTAATATTAATAAATATTAATAATTATTGTAATTAGGCAAAAATATATTATAGGGGGCAAAAATATATTTCAAAATAGAGACCCAAATTATTAAATGCTCTAGCAAAATTATAGCTATTTCCAAAACAACAGGTGCTCGAACTGTGCATCGGTTATCAGAAAACACGATAGTCAGAAAAACCCACAGACTGGGTAAAGCTACTATACTACGTAGCCCAGACTTGTAGTTACGATTATTTACGATAGAAACAATTCAGTCAATTTGGCCCATACAATGTCACTTCAAAACGTTGACGAATCGCAGGCTTGGTCAGTACTGACGTGACATTCAATGTCTTCAGTGGGCGTGTCTTTACATCAGATGTTTTCATCTAATGTAGTGCCTGAACATGTTCGCCCTGCATTAAATGTCTAGTCCAAGAAAGTTTTTGGAAAAACCTCATCAAAAACGGACAAATATTTTAATGCGAGGTTTCAACAGCTCTCTAACAATCCTCCAGCAGCTCGGGAATGCAGCCGCGAATGATCCAGCACTCGCCGCTCGCAATAAGTCTGGATTTGCAGTAGAATACCTACGTCGCTGGCTTACTCAGAAACTGGACAGGACTAAAAATATCTAGATCTAGACATCAAATTGGACATGGCTTGGAATGATAGATGTGGTGACAGTTAAACACACACACACAAAGAGGTTTGGCTGAATTTTTCGAATACCTACTGACCAAGCTATATAGGCTTTTGTCCGCAGCTATGTAATGAAGTAATAGGCATGATGACTAATCTTTTTTATTATCTCATAAAAAAGCTGATCATGAATAGAGCCTATCAACGAAAACAAAATTTAAATTAGTTCAAAAATACATAAGGTATAAGTATTTTAATTACATGCTAGACAGAGAGCGCACTATAGCGAGTTATGACGTCAAGCTTCAAGCGCGGCATACAAATGCTATACTAACACACGTTTTGCGAGAGATTTATCTGATAATTAATTTTTTCAGTATGTGTAATGTATATATTCAGCGCTAAGCCTGTTATTTATAATAAATTAAACATTAGGACACATGCCTATTGAAAATGGTAACACAGGCATAGTCTTGTCCCTTATTCTTTATCTCAAATGAGATTCCTTGTCATAAACGCATGAAACCACAACATAAATATGTATATGAATAATGAACTCTGTGCCCTTAGTTTCAATGAGCATACTCGAATCATAACTCGTGCACGTTACGTTAAGTGCGTGGAATTGGCAATGTTAAGTTTGCTAACGAAATGAGGTTCGTTAAATGCTCGTTTTGAACTGTCAAATTAATGTGGAACACGGTGCTACGTGCACTGTTGTCAATTAAGTATCTTTAATTCTTAAATCGGTCAATCTTAAAATTCATATTTCAGAAATCGGTCGACGTGATTTTTGTATAGACATAGTTGACGAGGTTGCAATGATACAGGATACTATTTATCCCGGAAAATGTGCAGTTTATGGGATCATACATGTAGGTGAAACAGCGGGGTGCAGCTAGTTCAGTATTGCTTTTTGATGCCTTGCTTTGTTGCTGCGTGAAAGATTAACACACTAACCAACAAAATCTCGCATTTATAAGTATGCTTGTATAACTTGTTTTATATAAAGTACTCAAAGTCAAATCATTTACTGCACATTATGTTATGCTAAGTATATACACTTATATTAACACAATGACCCAATAAGGGTATGGCAGTTTAAGTATGGAGCGGCCCGATCTGTTTATAATGTTTTGTCGTTTAGATAATTTTCTACTGAATAATAGCACTTTTCAATTAATAAGTTTTTCAAATTCTTTGCAAAATTACTCGTCTACTTCTAGTCAAATTCTTGCCTTCCCATCCTTTCTACATTCACCGCAACATATCCCGTAAATACGGCCATGATCCCCGCATTATTGAAAATGCACATTTCTGATCTTCACGTAAACATCCCCCCTCAAGCTAGACACAATGGGAAATTACTGAATTCGTTTCTTCAATACAACAATCATCTAATACGAAAGTTTGTAAACATGATTTTTCTTAAATATTATCATTATGTTTGCAATGGAGCAGCTAAACGAATTTACAGGATAATTTGAATTTAGGTATTTTCGAGGTCAGAATAAGTATCTTCTAAGTCTGCGTGCTTCATCTTCGCTTATCAACAGGCGAGTTGGTGGTCAAACGTGGTAGTTCTTGGTTGTACACGCAATAAATAAAACCGGCCAAGTGCGAGTTGGACTCGCGCACGAAGGTTCCGTATTATTATCTATAAAAACGGCAAAAATCACGTTTGTTGTATGGGAGCCCCCCTTAAATATTAATTTTGTTTTAATTTAATTATTTATTTTTAAAGTGAATTAAAACTTACTATTCTGTAAATATTTCAAGCGTCTACCTGTTGCCGTTATCAATATCTAGCAAAAACGAGCAAAGAAAAAAAAGTTGTATGGGAGCCCCCTTAAATATTTGTTTTATTTTAATTTAATTATTTATTTTTAAAGTGAATAATATAACTCAATATTCTGTGAATATTTCAAGCGTCTACCTGTTGCTGTTATCAATATCGAGCAAAAACGAGCCCAAAAAATCACAGTGACAGATGGTCAGACAGACAGACAGACGGACAGCGGAGTCTTAGTAATAAGGTCCCGTTTTACTCTTTCGTTTTAGGCCTTTTGTTTAAGACGTACCTAATTTAGGCCTGATGTGTTCGCACCCGCCACGCCTCCTTACCATAATTATCTTCCCTTATTTGTCTGAAGACTGCGAGAAGGGTGTTAAAAAGACTCGACAAAACAGGTTATTATAACAACAAAATTAAGATTTAATAGAAGTAACAAATGAGGAGATCCGTAGACGAACTAAAGTCACCGACATAGCCCACCGGATTAGCAAGTTGAAGTGGCAGTGGGCAGGGCACATAGCACGCAGAACAGATGTCCGATGGGGCCGAAAGGTTGTCAAGTGGAGACCACGGACTGGTAATCGCAGCGTAGGACGTCCACCCACAAGATGGACAGACGACCTAAAAGAGATCGCAAGAAAACGCTGGATACCGACCGCTTCCGACCGGTCCTTTTGGAGATCGATGGGGGAGGCCTATGTCCAGCAGTGGACGTCCTTTGGCTGAAATGATGATGAGAAGTAACAATTTAAATTCAAAACGTCTGCGTGCACCCCATGTATAGAACACCTGTGCTGGTCTCATTGCGCACGTACTCATGCGACGGCACGCGTGGTATAAAATTACTGAATAATTTGCCCTAGTGTGCCTAGAATTAAAGCATGGCTCGCGGCTATACCTGCTAGCAGATCACAGAAGATTATTTTTCATTACTCATACTCGGAAAGTAGGTCTGAAGTTGCCTGAGGATTCAATCACCGACAACTCACAACTTCACTTTCAACTGACAGTGACAGTTGATAAATGACAGACACTTAAATTATAAAAAAAATAAACGAGTTCTATTTTCAATTTTCCACATAAATTTGTATTGAACCATGTTCCAACTTTTTTTTTCGCTCGGGCGCTAATAGTTCGAGATTTACTTTGGAAGTTACTTTCACCCCTAGGACTAACAATGTACTATTTAATCTCTATTAAATTAGTCTGTTACTGTCTTCGTGTAAGAATCTTATAAAATACAATATAAAATACGGAACCCTAAAAACCAACTTCATAAAAATGACAGAACTGGACCAAATGGGACCACACGGTAAGAAACACCAGTTTTCAAATAAAAAAAGAATCATCAAAATCGGTTCACCCAGTCGAAAGTTCTGAGGTAACAAACATAAAATAAAACATATAGTTGAATTGATAACCTCCTCCTTTTTGGAAGTCGGTTAAAAACTTTCTTATCCAGACACATTGTCAACAATATCTAGACATGTATAGTGTGCGATAATACAGGGCTGCCACCGCCATGGTACACAATGACTCCGTGGAGCGGAACTCACTAATTGGTACAGCCCTAGGCGTTTCGACTTTACGGATGCGCATTTTTCTCGACTAAAAATGTCGTGGAGATGCTTGGACTCGTTTTTTACCGACTTCCAAAAAGGAGGAGGTTATCATCAATTCGACTGTATTTTTTTAACCGACTTCCAAAAAGGAGAAGGTTATTAATTCGACTGTTTTTTTTTTTAAATGTTTGTTACCTCAGAACTTTTGACTGAGTGAACCGATTTTGATAAATGCTTTTTCATTTGAAAGCTGGTGCTTCCCGTGTGGTTCAATTTTAATTTGGTCTAGTTCTGACACTTTTTTATGAAGTCAGTTTTTATAATGTTTTTTTATGTTTGTCACCTCAGAACTTTCGACTGGGTGAACCAATTTAATGATTTTTTTTTATTTGAAAGCTGATGCTTCCCGTGTGGTCAATTTGGTCCAGTTCTGAAGTTTTTATGATAACGGTTATTTATATTTTAATATTTTATATAATTGTTTACAAGATCGTTCTCAATAACTCCTCCATTATTACGCATCAACACTCGAAAATACACATGTTTAGGAAAATGAACAACGAGACATGTTTTTTCACGTTGTTTTTAGGGTTCCGTACTCAAAGGGTAAAAACGGTAAACTATATATTACTATACTCTTTGCTACGCTGTCTGTCTGTCCGTTCTACCTTTAAACGGCAGTATCTTTAGAATCGTAATAGCCAGTTGAAATTTCCACAGAATATGTAATGTTACGGCGGATTAACTAATAAATAATAAAACAGTCAAAAAGTTAAAACAAAAGGGGGGTACCCCCATACAACAAACGTATTTTTGTACTTGCTCTAATGTTAAAACGGTAATACGTACAAACGTCAAACTTGGCATGATTATAGTAGGTACACATCCTGTACAACAAAAAATAATAAATAATGACCAAGGGTGAGTCGGTGATAAATTTCTGTTTATTACCAAGTTATAACTGGTAATTTTGTTACTTGGACGACCTCATCTTTTCTTTCACTGGATCCAAACGACACATTTAACTAATTTTGAAGTCTGGTTTTTTATTTTTCTGATAGCTGTACCCGCGACTTCGTCCGCGATTTCTTCAGAAAAAAATAGCCTATGTCCGTCCTCATGATACCGTTTCCGTCTGTCTTTTGCCATTGCCTCGCAAAAGTTTATCGAGATCGGTTAAGCCGTTTAACCGTGATTATGTAGCAAACAGACAGACACAGTTCTTTTCGCATTTATAATATTAGTGTGATTATTGTATTTTGTGGTGGCACGGAACCTTCAGTGCGCGAGCCCGACCCGCACTTGGCCGATTTTATTTTGATTAAAAAACACTACCCGTTCTCTTGTTTCGAAATAAAATATCGCGATGGACTCCATGCCTTTCTTAATTCTATCAAAGTTCAGTAAAGTATGTTTTTCTTGCTTAAAAAATAAATATACATATTTATAAATCCGCGACAAATATGATACATACATACACACACATTCCCACTCCACAACAATGTCTAAAAAGGGGTGAAACTTACTTATTTTAGTGCATAAAAAGTTTCAAAATTATTTTAAAAGTTTAGTTTGAAAGTTAAAAACGTATTACGAGATTGAAATCTATTGGTTGAACTTACTTGCAACGCCTATGTATCTCTTTTACTCCGTCTCATTCGTTGAAGGCAAAATAACATCTTTTTAACCGACTTCAAAAATTTCTCAAATCAGTTTTTTATGTTTGTTACCTCAGGACTCAGATGTAAAATCGCTCTAGGCGATAAGGCCGCCCATTATACTGCCGTATATTTGTTTTTGATGTTAGTTTAAGTTTCTTTTGTATTTTTCGGTATGTAATAAAGAGATATTGTATTGTATTTTTTTTACTGGGAAAATGTCCAAAAAAAAAAACAAAAAAAAAAACAAGCTGACAAAAAAAACAGTTAGACTGTCCATAGACCGATGAAGGTCTAAAAGGCAATCCAAATGCTCAAGCCCACTATCAGTTGGCTGCTGGCAGCGTACCCAGCATGCTGGTGGCATTACCACGTTGAATGGCAATGCTTATACGTTGAGCCAGATATTGTATTGTATGTATGAACCAAATTGGAAAATTATTTTTTAATTTGAAACGATATAATATTTAATATGTCCTCTCAGCTTTAATAGTGTAGCTTCCCAACAGTGAAATAATTTTTCAAATCGGTTTAGTAGGTTCGGAGCATATTCTATGCAAACAATGAAACAAACAAACAAACAATCAAATCTTTCCTCTTTATAATATATATAGTATAGATAGATAGATCTTAGTAGGTAGGATAGGTATAGATTTTAGTTTAGGGCTTTAACAATGTCTCCGGCATGTGTCGGAGAAAGAAACAAAAGGAACAAAAAAAAAGTATGTTCCTTCGTCTCCCACAACCTTGGCACCACATTGTAAACATAATTGCAGCATTATTTTGTATTTTAGTACATAACTGAGTGTATAATATAAAAGCTGGCAGAACGGCGAGTCACTCAAACGGCATTAGCAGTTAGCAGCCACCTGAGCCGGCCCGGTTACACGAAATTATTTACTGGTTAAGTTTAATCAACAGATTAACGGTTTAAAAATAAATTCAAGTCCTGTCCAAATAAACAGTTGTTTTATGACATAGCTGACTACTTAAAATCACCGGATTATTAATTTATATAACTTTTTTTTTAAATTCAGTAATAGTAATACGTTTGACCACTAACTCGCCTGATATTAAGCGCGATGCGGTCTACGATGGAGCACGCATGCCTAAAAGAAAGCGATTCACTCGATATTAATTAAAATTATTTATAGACATAAAAACTAACATGCAGTAAAATTAAAATTATTATAGCGCTCCAGACAGCGCTTATAGACAGCTCCGTTAGCTTAGTTGGTAGTAATTCTGCTTTCTGTGCTTGGGGTCGTGGGTTCGATTCCCACCTAGGACCAACATTTGTCTGATGATCATTTGTGTTTGTTCTATGTCTGGTTGTTAATATCTATTTAAGTATGTATTTAAAAATATATATGTATGTATATCAGTCTCTGGCAGCCATATTACAAGCTTTGATTAGTTTAGGGTTAGATGACCGTGTGTGCAATAATGTCCCAGATATCAATTTACTTAAAAAAAATTATACAATGTCAAATATTCAAGTAATCAAGTATTAATATAATTAGGTATATGAAATTATTTTAACCAATCCTTTTTTCTCATATAAATAGATCTACGTTTGGCCACCAACTTGCCTGATAGTAAGCGACGGTGTGGCGGAGTGGAACACGTTGATCTAAAAGAAAACTATTCACTCTAGCCTTGAAGATGCTTAGATTTTACAACAATTATAGGACAGAACTTTCTGGTTTTGACATCTAACATTGGTGTTATCAATAAATATTTGTATTTAGTTTTGTGACTTCTGATATCTCACTCGTGTTTTTGATGTTTTTTTTAATGTAAAATACTGTCTACATTTGAAAAATGTGCTTCGGTCATTTTACGACGTCAATATTTGAAAATATATACCTATATAGAGCAAATTTTTATTATAATATTTTTTAATGACCACTGTAAATGAGATATATTTTTATATATGATATATTTTTTCCCACTTATTCAGGTCATTATAAAAATTATTTATCATTATAAAAATTATTATATAGTGTGTGTCTGTGTACGTGAGTAATTCACGTGTATACTACACGTGAAAAACAACACAATTGTGTAACTTGTATTCTAAGTTATCCCCATAGCATTGTCTATCTAACTGAGGGCTAACCAGACAGTCAAATGAAGTAACCTAGATTGCAGCCCGGTTATTTGATCAGTCGGTTGTAACTTGTAATAGCAACTAACGTTCTAGCAAAATATAATTTAATTACCTAAATAATTATTATTGTAAACTAACTGTGCCCGTTTCACCCGCTATTTTAAAGGAACAGGAATTTATTTTTCCTGGATAAAAAGTTGCAAGTATAAGTATGTCTCAGATGGTTTGCCTAATTAGCTGTTTTACATAACCTGTTTTGAGAAACAGCACCGTTATGCAAGGGCGGATCCAATATTTTTTTCTTGTGCCTACAAGGGCCGCCTTTCGGGCAAAAAAATCAACAATACTACTCTGATAATTTGATTTGCTCCTAAGTATGTACTGTGATGGGATCTCCACAGTACACAAAAATACCGTCTGGAAGGGGCTCGTGCCCCCTAGCCCCCCTTAAATCCACCCTTGCCGTAATGTAAAACAGCTGAACGATGTTTAAGGGTTTTTCATAATTACTGAACTTTCATACGCAGAATTACATAAACTTTTTGCATTAATCAGTGCTGCTGGTCAATGATTAGAGGTTATGTAAAATATCGTGGGATACAACGTCAGATTGTAGATTTTAGTTCCAAATTTTGACACTCTTCTTGTATTTTAGGTATATTAAATCTAAATCCATTTATCAATCCATCCATTCGATAACGTCACCATCCCCACGTTCCTATGAAGCAACGATGGTGTGTCGGTGTAGACGCTGGGACGGACATCGTAGATCGACAATCTATAATATGTATGTAACAACTAACAATAATCAAACCTAGCTTGCACACACAAGTCTTACCTACAGTCCACAAGCATTCTGAATAAAATTGCATCTATGTAACTTGTGTAAAGTTTTATGTGTTCATAATCATCAGCCAGAAGTCGTGCACTGCTGAACTAGGCCTCTCCCTTTGACCACTGAACGACAGCTAGCCATCTGCATCCACTGGATGCCCGCGACTCTCACGATGTCGTCGGTTCGGTCCATCTAGTTTAGGCTTACCTACGCTACATCGTCTCATACCTATATATCGTACATCGTCCGGTTCATGGTCTCCACTCAAGAACATTTCTTCCCCATAGATTGTCGGTTCTTCAAGCGATATGGCCTGTCCATTGCCACTTCAACGTGTAAATTTTTATAGCTAAGTCGATGACACTGGTTCTTTTGCGAATATGCACGTTCCGGATTCTATCGCGCAAAGAAACTCCGAGCATAGCTCTCCATTGCCCGTTGTGTGACTCTACACAATACCAAAAACGGGCCAAGCGCGTGTCAGACTCGTTTTTCCATGTTGGCACCAAAACTCTCATGGTAGGTACTTCTCCATACCCTACAAAAGAGTTCTACCACTAGGTACACAAACGATTGATTAATAATGTCACGCGTCCACGGTGTAACCGGCCTCAGTAAACGCCCGCCCGAGATGGAAAAAGTTTGTGCCCGCCATATTTATTTAGGCCATTAATTAGACATAACATTAACGGAGTTTAAGAGACAGCCTTATAGTTATAACTACCTTGAATAACTAGCAGGCTGTTGAGCAGAATAAGGGGGGTAAGGGGGGTGGAGCTCAATTCAAGAAGATCCACTTTAATCTTAATTTAATTTTTTTATATAGAATAGATCTACCTTTGGCCACCATCCCGCCTGAAGGTAAACGACGGTGTAGCCGAGGATGGAACACTTTGATCTAGCTAGAAGAAATCTATTCACTCTAGCCTTGAAGATGCCTAGATTGTAGTTCTCGGGAAACAAGGAGGACGGCATGGAGTTCCATTCTTGGGCAGTACGTATCATAAAATAATGACCCAAATCGTTATGTACCAATCTTTGGAATTTGCACGAGGAAGGGATGATAGTGTGCAGTCCTGCTACTTGTCCTGTAGTAAAAGGGGGAGGGTGGAATAAGGTCATGAAGCTCTTGCGCACACTCGCCGAAATGTATCCGGTAGAGAATAGACAAGCTAACTTACGGGCGGTGCTCGAGGCTTTGTAATTTTTTTGTAACTTTTTCTAAAATAAAAAGTTAAGTGCATCTTCACGTCACATAACATAGAGCAAGGGAGCGACTTGGAGCTTCTTGATCACATTGACAACAAATCAAATCGTCTACAAAGCAAAATGCCTAAGTTTTAGAATCCTTCACTTGCTCGGTCATTAAAATTGAGCATGCGGTTAAAAATCAACTTTGCATTCTTGTTTAACAAATAACTATTATTTGTGACTTTCATCAGTGATCCAATAGTATTGCTCCCATTATGAGTACGATGTCGTCCTTTTGACGTAGGACCGTAGTTATAAATGTAACCCTGAATAAAGCTGGTACAACCACAAGGCTGTATACTGCATGTAGTACTGAAAATAAACTATTCATTAATTGAATGCCCGCGACCTTCATAATGTCGTCGGTCCACCTACGCTGCGTCTTCCGGTTCGTGGTCCCCAGTTCCCCACTCAAAAACCTTCCTTCCCCATCGGTCATCAGTTCTTCGAGCGATGTGGCCTGCCCATTGCCACTTCAACTTGCCAATTTTAATAGCTATGTCGGTGACTCTGGTTCTTTAGCGAATATCTACGTTCCGGATTTTATCGCGCAAAGAAAATCCGAGCATAGCTCTCTCCATTGCCTGTTGTGTGACTCGTGAGTTTTTCCAAAAGGCCAACAATTAAAGACAACGTCTCAGTACCATATTCATCGTAGCAGTACTTATCCAATTTTCCAAAAGCTGAAACCTTCAAGTACATACAAACTCGTCAAATACCTCTTTGTGCGTCATCTGGTAATAACAGTTTATCATAAATTCGTTCCAAGAATTCAGTGGGACTCTCGGACTAGGTAAGATGAATAAAAATTATATAAAAGACCCAGTACAGATTCAAAAAATTGTACAAATTCAGAAATAGTTCAAATACTGCGCTCTGTAATAACGAGGAAGTATACTCTCGTAGGAAATATACAAACATGCAAGCTTCATTCACTCCACATTAGAGTAGTGATGTGCAAGGAGATAAGTGGGTTTACGTTTTATCGATACTATTTGCCTTTTTTTCAGTAATCGGCTTGCGTTTGACCGCCAACTCGCCTGATGTTAAGCGATGATACAGTCTACGATGCAGCACGCTTGGCTAGAAGAAACCGATTCACTCGAGATTTGAAGACACCCAGATTGTAACTATCGGGGAACACCCATTCCGGCAGCGCATTCCACAGACTAGCAGTTCGCACAATAAAGTGGAATCAAAGCGCTTCGTGCGGGTTTCTGGAATATCAACCATGTCGACTTTCCGTGCCGTTCGTGTTTTTATAGTATTGTTCTAAAAAACGGCGAATTTGCCCGTCGCAACGGAAAAACATTAACATGCGATGAACATTTGTGTTTGTTCTATATAAGTAAAAAGAGTAAAAGAGGCTTTATTCAACCATATCCATTATTATGTTACAGGTACAGTTATTAACTATATTATTTAATGTAGTCAAAATCTTATTTTAACATTATTCTAGTCTTCGACCAAAATAAAATGAATGGACGGGCCCAGTAGAAGCGTATTTTTGAAGATTACAAAATGAGCGCCACCGCTCACTTCGTTTCAGTCGGACTTTAGCCGTAGGAAGTGAAACACGAGTCTATTGTTACGCGATAACGAAACATCTGACAAAATTATGAATTCGTATGCTTTACCGAAGTGTAAATACACAAATAAAACCGATATCTATTTTTTGTAACAAATGTACATTTTTATAATTAGGTGTTGAAGTATATGTCCGACGGTTTTGACTCGTTTTTACTGATCAAGTTCAATGGTTAGGGCCCGTCCATTCATTTTATTATGGTCGAAGATTCTGGTTAGGCAAGCGTGATCCATCGTAGGCCGCATCATCGCTTAACATCAAACAAATTGGCGGCCAAGCCTATTTTATAATAATAAAAAAAGTTAGTTATTAGTTTCATTATAATTACGCTATGTATTTCATTATTTAATTCCGTTAATTCTCATTTAATTATAGTGCATGTCATTATTTCGTACTTATGTCAATTCACTTAGTCCGGTCTGGAATTCTAGATGTCACCTCTTTGGAGTAGGCCTCCCCCAGTTTTGACCATATTTTTCTGTTTTATAACTACCCTCATCCGCTCCTTTCCATGTTTTTGCCTAAACACGTCTTTCCATCGTCTGTTTGGCATTCCTTTTTTTTTTCTCTTCTCGGTATCCATTCTATAATTTCCGTAGTTCATATGTCGTTTCTATTTAAGTATTTATTAAAAAATACTTATATATGTTTGTATATGAGTCCCTTGTAGCCATCGTACAAGCTTTGCTTAGTATGTGGTCAGAAAATAACCGCGTGTAAAAAAAGATCCGAATATTTATTTATTCATTGTTAAAATTACTCGAATAAATTTATTTATTTATTGTTAGATACTTTCAAATGAAAAGAAATACCTATCACATTCATGCAAGTTCAGCCGTTATGGAGTTGATTTCGGACAAACATACTCACTTTACACACAAACTCGCATTCATTACTATATTTTTATTTACAACTATCTCTTCACCGTGGTTTTTTCCCGTGACTTTCGAGTGTCATAAAATTCAGTCAAGGTTATGTTACTTTTTTTCATCTTCATCGATAATCTATCGACAAATTATCGACCTTTTCGCAATCCCTATTATTTTTCAGCCACTCAACCACGGGCGCGTTCAAAATGTTACCTATTCACGAAATAAATAAAAAATATAATATTTTCGCGAATGTTACTTCCATACAAACAAACACTTACTTTTTCCGAATTAAAATATGCTTTTTGGCGCGAATTTTTGGCGTTCATTTATAAAATATGCTTTTTGGCGTGAAATTTTGGCGTTCATTCATAAAATAGGGCAAATATTTTCTGCCTAATAATTAGAATAGGATCGTACGTTACTTTTGTATTTGCTTTCGTGAATTTTGTTTCAAAGCTATTGATGGATTTCGATGGATTTCGCTCATTTTAGTAAAAAGAATTTTGGTACCTCTTGCAAATTTCGTGTTACATTGAATATGTAAATAAGCTTGCACTCTATTCAGCCTTTAAATTAAAATTATATATAGATAGGAACAAAATTCAATGTACCTTCTGTTATTAGATATAAGTTTTTTTTTGAGAATATGGTAATCCAACAGAATTGGCACCCTGTAAGGCCTCGATGCATTCGCACACCCCACGCCACACCTTACCATGTCTCCTTCGTTTGTTAGGGTTCCGTACCCAAAGGGTAAAAAGGGCACTATTACTAAGACTCCGCTGTCCGTCCGTCTGTCTGTCACCAGGCTGTATCTCATGAACGGTGATAGTTAGACAGTTAAAATTTTCACAGATGATGTATGTTGTAAATATACCTACGCACAATACAACTATCGGAAAAGAGGCTGAGCACCATAGATGAAGCATTGACGTCAAATGTCAACGCCTGTTGTTTTATGTCTGTCAGTGCGTGTGAAAAATACTTAAATGTTTTTACGTTATGTTTTCACTAAATATTTATCTTCTACTTATTCCTGTCTTTAAATCGATATGTAGGATAACCTAACAATGTATTTCTGTTGCAGCTGTAACAAAAAATATGAAAAAAACAGAATAAAAAAATATTTAAAGTGGCTCCCAACAACAAACAGAACAAACATGATTTTTTTAAACGTATTTTTGTATAAGCTCTAATGTAAAAACGGTAATACGTACAAACGTCAAACTTGGCATGATTATAGTACACACTCTAAAGTATAACAATAAATAATAAATAATGGCCAAGTGCTAGTCGGTGATAAATTTCTGTTCATTAAAAGTTATACCGAGCGTCACTTGCAAAATATTAACTACTAGCCGTCCGCCCCGGCTTCGCACGAGTGTAAGCTCGGCCTTCGGCCTCGCTACAAAATATAATATAGCCTATGTCACCCGGGGATAGTGTAGCTTCCCAACAGTGAAAGAATTTTTCAAATCGGTTCAGTAGTTTCGGAGCCTATTCATTACAAACATACAAACATACAAAAATAGGTACAAATCTTTCCTCTTTATAATATTAGTGTAGTGTAGATATGACGGCGTATTTTTTTTTATTATTATTTATCTCAATTAATAAAGTATATGCTATGTATATACAACTCTGCCAAACTGCGTACCAGTTTGTAGGCAGATATTCTACTCTCATT
The DNA here is from genome assembly GCA_949125355.1 of Agriopis leucophaearia. Classification (NCBI taxonomy): domain Eukaryota; kingdom Metazoa; phylum Arthropoda; class Insecta; order Lepidoptera; family Geometridae; genus Agriopis; species Agriopis leucophaearia. Next base: position 5,287,117 of record OX421289.1, read on the forward strand.
ATACAACATTGCAGTATTAAGTAGGAACATTTTTTTAATTGTCTTTTTTTAGGCAAGTGCCTTTACTGATTAAACAAAATACATGCTAACACTAACACTACAGAAACAGGTCATCATTGGAACACTAGGAATGGGCAGTGCCAAGAGCCGCAACAAAAGAAAGAATCCGAGCAACAATTCAACACCAAAATTGAATTCAGAAAAATCGAATTACAAAAGTCACTGTTGAGCAGAACAAAGTACTCATCAACTACTAAAATTTATCTGCTAAGTCATTCTATCCAACAGCAACTTCCTCAATGCAATCTCATATCCAATTCTGGCCCTAAACTGTCCCTCGAACTCCGCTGGTAGATAATTGCAAAGTCTTGGCACTATCCACCTTCTAGTACGCGTCCCATAATAATTCCTATCTCCATAGTGCACTTTCAGTTTTGGCCTAGTCGCTCGCGGTTCATTACAATATGTTTTCATATTTTTATGTGTTATTTTTGAATTGTTCTAACAATATTAAATAGTTCACTTTAGTTTTAACTTCTTAATTGCTTGGCTATTTTGGTAGGCATTAAGTCGGACCAAATAGTTTTTGTAAATTGATAATTATTTTATTTTGTGGAGGTACGGAACCCTCAGTGTGCTAGCCTGACTCGCACTTGACCGATAATTTGATTCGAGGACGTTATACCCTACCTCAACGCGTAGGTGTAAAGGTGGGTAAGATTTTGTTTTGATTTAGTTTACCATGGTAACTTTATATAAGTTAGCCACACCTTAAAGGCAAGTTATTTACAGTTAACAATTTTATGTGTAAAGTAGGTATATTTATGTAGGTAGGAATATGTATCCGTCCAGTGGTTCTCAAATTGTTTTAAGTTATATACAGGGTGCACATAGGCTACTAAGCTAAAAGGAGGTCATTGTATTCAACATTATGATCAACTGCCCCGGTGTTGGTGGTGAATCTACCTCTGCGCTTGAAGGCGTGGGTTCGATTCCCACCTAGGACAAACATTAATGTGATGAACATATGTGTTTGTTCTATGTCTGGGTGTTTATATCTATTTAAGTATGTATTTAAAAATATATATGTACGTATATCAGTCTCTGGCAGCCATATTAATCCCCGTGTCCCCATGGTGTGTGGTCGTCCCGTGTGGTCCAATTTCAATTTGGTAAGTTCTGTCATTTTTATGAAGTCGGTTTTTTAAATTGAATTATTATACGATCTGCGGTTATTCCATACATTTTTCGATTGTGAATGATCTTTTTCTAAAATAGCTGTTTTTTTCCGCGATTTCATTGTCACTTGGCTGTTTGATTAGTTTAATAGGTCCGATTCGTGGGTATAATCCCAGAGAAAAGTTTTTTTTTTGTTTAAATTTGAATGGCTGTTTTTATATTTATCGGGACTTACCGCGCAATATTAAATATAAGTAAAAACGGAATATAGAACGAATAGGTGAGAACGTCTGTCAAGGCATTTATCTAAGAAATTTGTTGTAGCCACTTGCACCCATATAAACCCATAGCAACTGTGTTAGCAACTGCGACGTGGAGTTCGACTCGTTGACATAAATAAGGATGTTCAATCATATATCTGTCACAATACCTGGCGACAGCGTTTCCTTCTCATTTCCGTTCTATTTTTTTTTTAAATCTTTATTATTAAAAATAAATTGGGTTTTGTCATAAAATGACTATGCCACCCAGTAAAGTTACAGTAAACACGTTTATCACACAAACTCTAACAACTCCCACACGGGCACTTATAATCTACAAATAAATGATACATTTGCATCAGTATCTTGGCCTCCCTGGAGCCAGGTGAAGCCAAGACACTGTTGCAATAACCTACATTGCTACCATAGTGCGACAATGTTCTCCGCTGGACCTCGTACCGCGCACATTCCGACAACACGTCATGATGTACATCCTCCACCGACCCGCAAAAACAGCAGAGCGGTGATTCTATTTCCGTTCTATTTACTATACTCCTATGCGACCGATCTTCCCTTCAAGTTTGTTGTGGTATTTCTCACCATAGCAACGCCACACCTCTAGGCGTCCTACCTACCTTCACCCACTCAGGAAATTATATGGGAGTGGCTTCATTTACACCAGTTTTAAATATACCTATCTACTTATGATTAATATAGAATGTCGGATAAGCTGTGGGCTAGAACCACTACAAAATGTCATACGACCCTTGAAAAGCCCAGAAAAAGATGGCGGGATGAGCTTGATTCCCACGCAAAAGAATGGTCCACCATAGCACAGACCTGGGGCCTTACCCCTAGCTTCACTTTTGCGAGCCAACTTTTAGTAGGTACCTGATAGGTACCTAAAATTAACCAACTCATTTAAGCTGCATCGTTTAAAAGCGTCTAACTTGAATGAACGAAAATCCGTTTTATTATGCGTGTGTGCGTGAAAATAGAAAAGCTTGGCGGCTATCAAATAACTACCGCTTATCGTAGTTGATAGTACCGTTTAGACAAATGACACCTATGCGGGTCAACTTTTCGAGCTAAGGGAAAGGCCCCTGGAAATATTTGTGTTCGTTATAATATTTGTGGAAGTTCAAGGAAGGTTTAAACGGTAAGTAAAGGGCTGGACCGATTTGGATGAAATTTTGTGTTCCCGGAGCGGGTCATAGTAGCGAGGCCGAAGGCCGAGCTCTACACGTGCGAAGTACCTAACGGGTATCAGCTAGTAAGAGATATATAATGGAAAACAATCTTCCTGCTTTCTGGTTTCTGAGAGATTAACCCCTATATTTATGAACGCAATAAATAATAAAATAAAAAACCTTTATTTCTGAATCCTTTATTACTAGGTTTACATATTTTTTTATTTTTTTTATAATTTCCGTAATTTATATTTAATTATTTAAGAAAAAATATAACTTCTATTTCAGCGTATGATATAAATCATATACTATGCATAGTAGGTATATGATTTATATCATACGTTGAAATAGAAGTTATATTTTTTCTTACGTATTACAACTTACGTATTACGTATTACAACGTATGATATAAATCATATACTATGATCATAGTATATGATTTATATCATACGTTGAAATAGAAATTTTAATTTTGTCTTAAATAATTAAATATAAATTATAGAATTTATACATTTATTTGTTTATTTTTACATTGTTATTGATTAAGACTATAAATTACATTCCTATATATAAGGGGTAATTCAAGTATTACTTAAGCATCAAGGGGAGGGGGTGGTTGCTTTACTTATTTTTTTGTTCCGTACGCAAAGGGTAAAAACGGGCCCCTGTTACTAAGCCTACGCTCTCTGTCTGTCTGTCTGTCCGTCCTACTTTTAAATGGCTGTATTTTTCGAACTGTAATAGGTAGCCAGTTGAAATTTTCACAGAATATATAATGTTACAGCGGATTAACTAAGGAATAATAATAAAGTCAAAAATACAAATGAAAGAGGAGGTCCCCATACAAAAAACGAATTTTTGTATTTACTCTAGTGTAAAATAGTACTAGTTAAGTACAAGCGTCAAACTTGACATGATCATAGTGTACACACTCTAGTTCGCTAGTTTTTTAGGCACCTTACCCTAAGACGGTGACCTTGAGGTGAAACGTTTCACGTTTGGCGGGAAATTCCAATTTCAAACAGTTTTTTTTGTTCTTGTAGCTAGGCCGGGTAATTATTGTAAACGTAATGTTTGCGAAAATTGATTATTATTCTTTACTCGCGTAAAGTTATTTATCTCCAATGCACATTATTACATACATTTGTCAATTAACAAATTTATGCTGTTTCAAACGGTTTGTTGCCAAATGTAAGTAATATGGTGAGTAACTGATTAATAGCTGTATATGATAATGTAAAGAACGACAAACAATTTTCGCGAACACTATGCCATTTCAAAATAATTACCCGGCCTAGCTACAAGGACAGGAAAAAACTGTTTGAAATTTGAATTTCCCGCCATACGTGAAACGTTTCACCTTAATGCAGTTTTTTATCTATAGTTTTGGATAAGTCAGGATAGGTGTTTATTTCTAGGTATTTATTTAGATACTTTAGTATATTTGTACATACTATAGGTAATTTATTATAATATTTATTACTGTAGTGGTAGGACTCTTTTGCAGAGTCCGCCTGGGGAAGTACCACACCTTTGCATTCAACCGCCAAGCATTAGTGTGGAAACACTACTGTGTTCCGGATTGAAGGGCAATGTTTTCAGCGAAATTACAGGGCACACAGAGATTTGACATCTTATATCTCGGGGTGACGAGCGCAGTGCATTGCCATCCAGGGTTTTGAACTGTTGAAGTTCAAAATTCTGGGTGGCGTTGAGCTGTTATGGGCAAGCGTGAAGTGCCATCAGGCGAGCGACTTCGCTCGTCTTGTCACCCAGTATCATAAAAAAATAATTAATAATTATAATAGGTCGGGGAAAAAGTCTTTTCGTATTTTGTATGTATAAGGTTGTAGTAAAAATCTCATCCGTTGTACTGTTTGTATCTGGCTGGTTTTGATACCATTAAAAATATGACATTTTAAAAAAGGAATACAAAAAGTAAAAAGCAATTTCCCGCCATTTTTCAATTGTTTTTTTGTTTGATAAAATGAGTGAATCTAACGAAGAAATTCGATATATTGTGAAATTTTATTACAAAAAAGGGAAAACTGCGACACAAGCCGCGAAAAAAATTTGTGACGTTTATGGACCTAATGCAGTGTCATCAAGAGTAGCACAATGTTGGTTCAAGCGTTTTCAGTCCGGGAATTTTGATGTCAAAGATGCAGCTCGCTCTGGTCGCCCTGTTACGGATAAAGTAGATGCCATTTCTGAAAAAGTGGACCAAGATCGGCATATTAATACTTACGACGTAGCTGAAGAACTGGGGATTGACCACAAAACAGTTTTGACCCATTTGAAAAAAACTGGGTATACAAAAAAACTCGATATTTGGGTGCCACACAAGCTCACTGAAAGAAACCAAATGAATCGTGTACTCATTTGCGACTCTCTATTGAAACGTAACGAAACCGAACCGTTTTTGAAAAGATTGATCACTGGTGATGAAAAATGCATCACCTACGACAAGAATGTGCGCAAACGATCATGGTCAAAGGGCAGTGAAGCACCACAGACTGTAGCGAAACCCGGATTAACACGTAATAAGGTGATGCTGTGTGTATGGTGGGATTGGCAGGGCATCGTTCATTATGAGCTTTTACCGCCGGGCAAAACCATCGATTCGGATCTCTACTGCCAACAGCAGATGAGACTCAAACAAGAAATTGAGAAAAAGCGGCCGGAATTGATCAACAGAAAGAGTGTGGTCTTTCATCATGATAACGCCAGACCGCACACATCTTTGGCCACTCAGCAAAAATTTAGAGAGCTTGGTTGGGAAGTGTTAATGCATCCACCATATAGCCCTGACCTTGCACCCTCAGATTTCCACCTGTTTCGATCTCTTCAGAATTCTTTGGGTAGTGTTAGATTAACATCAAGAGAGGACTGTCAAAACTACTTGTTGCATTTTTTTGATCAGAAGTCCCAAAAATTCTACAGCAACGGGATCATGTCACTACCTACAAGATGGCAACAAGTTATCGAACAAAATGGCACATATATATTATAATTAAATGTAATTAAACTTGAAAAAAATATGTCTTGAATTTGTTTAAAAAATACGAAGAAACTTTTTCCCCGACCTTATATATACCTATAAGAAGATTACTTTTGACTTACATTAGGTACATACTACCTAACCTACATACACATTACAAGTGCATATTCAAAAATATTGTTTTCTTCTTACTTCTCTCTTCTGTGTCACATTGTAAGTTCTTTTCCCGTAGATATTATTTAGGCACCATATAGCTTGTTTTAAAAAAACACGCTACATAGCGCCAAAAAAGCTGTTTCGTTAATTTTTCATTGTAGTTTGTTTAGTCTTCTTTCTTCTGCTTAGGGTTCCATGGCTGCATTGATGAATTCGCATCGGTCGAGCCCTTATCAGTTCTCCGTCCAGTAGTATAAAGCACACGGGGCAGAAGAATGACAAGGGTTCGCACAATACGTGGTCTTTTCTTGAGTTCTTATTGGTTTTCGAGAGATGATACAAGTGACGCCATCTGCTGTCGAGTAGCGATAGCACTTTAGTTGCAGGAACGTTCGATAGATGGCGTTGTCAGAGCTTTAATTTATTACCTACTTTCGGTGGAAGAAAATGTTATTTGTTACATACATTGAATTTTGTTCTAGATTAATGGTTACATATTAGTTATGAGGCCGTGCCGTTGCATATTTTAAACGATTCAGTTTTCAGCGATTGCTACCGCAAACTATATCTCAGCGCGTTTACATTTTATTTTATTTATTAACCAACTTGCCGCCAACTTGCCTAATAATGCGATGATGCGGTCTAAGGGGTATGCGTTCGCGTGGTTTTCCGCAATCACCTAAACTGAATCGCTTACAACAAAACAAAACGCAAACCGTATCTCGGCGGTTCGCGTTCACGTGATTTTGCAAAATGCGCATATTCAGGCCCGCGTTTAGTGTTAGGCGTAAGGTGAAGACCCGTTTTTTAAGATAATGGATATACTTATTTCTGCCACTGCCTTCAACGGTCATGAGGCAATCCAAACAGTTTTTGTGTAAGCTAGGTGTTTATGTCAGTTTCGGTATAATTAGTGTTAGTTGGCTTATCTTTTGTTTAAGTTAATAAAGGCAATTGCCCTAAATATGTATAAAAACTAATACTCCAATATTTTATCCATATCTTCATCTCCTTGACAAAGGTACCTGCAACAAAAGGAATTAATGATCAATTTTAAAACATAATGGAACAAGATGGGAGACTGTGCCATTGTGAAAAGTCATCATAATTGTTTGTCAAAAAAATTCACAGCTCATAAACATAACGGTCAGAATAAAAGTTTGGTCATACTTTATTTGGAATACTTCGTTCAGATTGTAGCGAGCGCGCGGACCCGTCGAAATGCCTCAACGTCAAATTATAACAGCAAGAAAAATATGAAAAAAAAAATATAGATGTATTAAGGTCCATAGAATTCAAATATCGCATAACACTAAAACTAAGACAAAAGCGATTGCCGTTTTGTTCTCCGGGAACGGCGAAATGTCGTCATCAATTGAATTTGTTAACATTTTAAAACACACATATGTTGATTATTTTGTGTAAGTATAGCATAAACATAAATGTGGCCAGATTTCGTTGTGTATTTTTGTTCCCTCCATTTACTTTTACATCAAGGCTCAAAAAGAACAAATATGACAATCATAGTTCTTTTATTTTAATTACCTACTTTCTTAAAAATACTTAGTAATAAAATGAAGTGTGGAAAAACTTTCTAATTTTAAAATTGCTTTTTATTTAGGTAAGGTATATTTGTTTCAGTTTATAACAGTGAGATTTCGACCCGCAAAAAGTTAAAATCTTGGAGAATAGGCAAACATTAAGATTATTTTAGAGATGGGGTACTAGCGTGAACAATTGCCTCATCGATATCGATTTAGTTAAACATTGTTATTAATTAATATCAAACTTATGAATGATTTGTCTTTGCGAAAATAATATGCCTTACTTTAAAAAAAACCTGTCATGTTTTTCTATAAATTGCATAAACGTTTGATACAGCAAATGTGATACTAATTTTGATTGTTATGGCCATTAATTGGCAGGAGAGCGGTGAATGAAACTGTCATGATGACAGTATTTATCCACAGCTCTCCAGCCAACCTCAGATTTTACTCAAATAGTAATAGTGTAAAGAATTGTAGCCGAATATGTTATCACACATACTCTTAAACAGAAAAGCCATAGCATTAGTGAAGTTGCCGCACCTATTTATTGCCTTGGTTATAATTTCATAAAATTTTCTTTAAGCATCTAACTTTTCAACTAAAAGAAATCACAAACTTCCAATGTCGATAAAGCAGAGTAAGTAACAGTCGCCCTCTGGCGAGCCATGTCGGACAAGCTGTCACTGGCAGCGGCACAATTTATTAGAATAAACTCACCACTGTGCAATGACACGTGAGAGCCGGTATTTTTCATGCAACGCCTGATTGGGTACGTCGTTTGGTCTGTGGGTTTTACGGCTGCTTTGCACTGCGAAGTCAATTTCGTAGTATGTCTCCAAGTCTAACTAAGGCCTCGTTTTGGCTTCAAAATCTTGACGAAACAAATACGGAAGAAAGAAAATTTTCCGCGTATGTTTATCGTGTTTTTTTAAAGATGCGTACATTTATAACTCAGAGCTATCCGATTAAAATGAATCTTTATCAAATATCAGAATCTTACAATGGGCTTCGAGCAATGATGTTGATGGAGAGTTCAGAATGTTTTTTGCTATAAGTATAACGTCATGCCAAACCTCACAAAGACACGAAAAGTTCTTAGTTTTCATTTTGTTAAAGTTTTAGTTTGCGATAGAAGTTAGTTGCGGTATTTCTATTTCCAAAAAGTAGTAAATATCGTGGCAAACAAGCAACTGGTAAGCATAACATAAAATATTGAACTCCATCCAAAATACTAACGAATTCAACACCTCTTTAGGGTTCTACACAAAATGCTTAGCCATAAAAAGATAATGGCTATAAAAGATTTTGCATGCTGTTTGACAGATCGTAAAATGACGCTTGTTATCTCTAATACCTACGTCAGAGAAAAGAGTAATGAATACCTATTTACTTCAATTCTAGGGATCTAGAGGTTGAGGTAAAAATTCAAACTTTGTCTCTGGCCAGTGATTACAAAAAAAGCTAAAACATGTACGAATACAGCTTTTTCAATTATCTAGTAACGGGGTAATGTGAAGACATCTGGCCAGTGTGTTAAAACCATGCTAAAACATGTACGAAGACAGCTTTTTCAATTATCTAGTAACGGGATAATGTGAAGACATCTGGCCAGTGTATTAAAACCATGCTAAAACATGTACGAAGACAGCTTTTTCAATTATCTAGTAATGAGATAATGCGAAGACATCTGGCCAGTGTATTAAAACCATGCTAAAACATGTACGAAGACAACTTTTTCAATTATGTATCTAGTAACGGAATATTGTGAAGAAAAACTGTTTCATAAATTCTATAAATAAATATGAGATTATTATCGATATATCGATGTTTAATTCAGTCATAAACTTACTTAAAAGAAATCCTAAACAAGTGACCGCAGCGTTAAACGGTATCCAGTCCGGTCGATTGGCTGCTGCGGTCGATTTGGCTGGCCGCCCGTAAATCTGGTCGTTGGACGCACTCGACGGTCGGTTCGCGGATTAAAACTGAAGCTTGGGGCCTTACGCCTAACTCTAACCACAGACTCGAATACGCGCAGTTTACAAAATCACGCGAACGCGAACCTTAACGCGCCGAAATACTGTTTGCGGTCGCGCAAATTTTCGCAATCACCTAAACTGAATCGTTATTAACAGGTAGGCGTAAAGCCCCTGTTTGTTCAATTAACTTTGAGCCTGAGGTTGTGGTCAAGGCTGGCAATTTTTTATTTCAATGTCGAGTAAATTTTCAGTTTTAGTCCCTTTCCCTTTTTGTTTGACCACAAAGTCAAAAACGACGGCAAAGCTCGTTTTTTTGGTATTCATGACAGGTTAACGTAGTTATAAATTATAAGCATCTTCAGAATCAAAATGGCATTTTATGATGAGGCGAATAAAGATTTGAATAAAGATTTTTAAAGCCAATTTAAAATGACGATAGACATTATTTTTACGACGATTGGCAATAAGTTTATAGCACGTAAAGAAATTCATCAAAACGCCATCAATTTTACATTAAACATTGTGGCTCTTTACAAGTAACAAAATTAACAGTAAATTATAACAAAGACCGCACTCGTCTCCCAGAATTCACAGTATCTATTTCACTCATCATCAACATTATATTAGGATTAAAAAAAAACAGATCAGTCATAAATAATACAACTATTTAGCATTCTAATTTTATAATAACACTAGCCGCCCGCCCCGGCTTTGCACGGGTGTAAGCTCGGCCTTCGGCCTCGCTACAAAATATATTATAGCCTATGTCACCCGGGGATAGTGTAGCTTCCCAACAGTGAAAGAATTTTTATAATCGGTTCAGTAGTTTTTGAGTTATTTCGTTACAAACATACAAAAATAGGTACAAATCTTTCCTCTTTATAATATTAGTGTAGATGTAGATTTAAAGCGTTTTTAAAATGTTTCTGTTGATGTTTTGTTTTGGTAATTGTTGTCAACTACAGAAGTCACCCAGAGAGACAGAAAGAAAGAGAGAAATAATTATGTAGAGTTGCACTGTAACTTAGTTCACGAAGCTGCTTCAATTTAGCTATGTGAATTCTTAGTGACAACGGTGGACATTATTTTATAGGGAAAACTTTTTTATTTTTTTATTCAGTGATAGGGTTGCGTTTGACCGCCAACTCGGCTGGTGTTAAGCGAAGATGCGGTTTACGATGGAACACGCTTGCCTAGAAGCAACCGATACACTCGAGACTTGAAGACACCTAGATTGTAACTATCAGGGAACACCCAATCAGGCAATGCATTCCACAGACTAGCAGTTCGCACTATAAAAGTGGAATGAAAGCGCTTAGTATGGGTTTTCGGAATATCAACGGTGTTGATTTTTCGTGCCCGCTTAAGCAGCCTGATAGAAAAATGGGCAGGAGGAATTAGATCATGCAGATCCGACGCACACTCTCTGCAATGTATCCGATAAAAAACCAATAGACTATTAGCAACTTTGCACCGATGCTCAAGACGGAGCATAGTGTGAACCAGGGATTCGTTGCTGATGATGATAGTGTAATTAATACTTAATAGACCTCATTGTTAACTAGCTGCTCCTCGCTGTTTCACTCTCCGGGATTTGTTAAAAATATTATTTTTATAAATAATTTGTTTTGTCCATTCCAAATTTAAAGCAAATCTGTTCAAATCTGAAGTCTCAACAAAAACACTAATGCGTAATATTTTCGAATTTATAATAATTTTAGTTTCTTGGCAATTTCTGTTAGCTGTTATTTACTATCACTAATTTCACGTCATTCCAAGCAGCTTACAGCTTAAATTAATACAAGTGTCACTTATTAAAAATTGATTTAACGCCCTCCCCGGACCCAATAACGGGCTGTAACGGCCGCTAACGATCCCCTCGTTACGTCTTATTAATGACCTCTTATGACCTTTTTCTGTCGCCTCTAAGTACTTAAAGTAATTAATAGATGGCGATAAGTTTTGGCCTGTATTGGCGATCGTTTTTGGTAAATTAAAAAAAAATTGTTAGGTGGAAAATCTGCGCGGGTAGTTTTGGAAAATTATTATTTTTAAGAACAAGACTTTCGGAATTAAACACTGGTAAGGTCAAGGAGTAATAGTGTTCCGTGGGTAAGGTCTTGCTGGCCACATCGCTCAAAGAACTGATGACCGACGGGGAAAAAAGGTTCTTGAGTAGAGACCACGAACCGAAAGACGCAGCTAAGGTAGGCCTTCCACATGGACCGACGACAACGTGAGAGTCGCAGGCATCCAGTGGATGCAGATGGCAGGATGTCGTTCAGTGTGGAGGTTAAAGGGGGAGGCCTATGTTCAGCAGTGGACGTCTTCTGGCTGATGATGATGAAGGTCTTGCTTCTTGACATAAATGTCATACTAAAATTATTAAACTATGTCCAAGTATTGTCAATGACATTGTAATAAATAAATGCTTGGTTGGACAGAGTTTAATGCGAAACTGTAGTTGTTTGTATATTTTTCACGCAGCAACTTGGATGGATGGAAAACAAGATGTATAATTATATCAAAAACTGTACAACACAGAATGTAGCCAGTAAAACAATTCTAACATTTTAGTTTGTTTGTTTGACAAAAACGCGGCTATCAACACAAAAAAGGTTATTTTTTGTTTAAATTATAACGGCTGTAAAGTTTTTGTAAGAAATTTGTTGTAGCCAGTTGCATCCATTTAACGAAACGTCAGTCATTCGAAATCAGTTAGCAATTGTGACGCGGAGTTCGATGCGTTGACACAAATAAGAATGTTCAATCAAGGTTCTGCCATAATGCCTGGCGACATATTTTCCTTCTCATTTCCGTTCTATTTACTTCTCTTTTCTGTGGCTATCAAGAATTGCCTTGTGACAAAATACAATGGTTTGACAAGTTACATTATCCCATCCCTGACAATATTAAAAGCCCATGTGCAAATATGATAAATAGTCATTCTAAACTATAATAACGTGAACCTTGTACGTGAAACTAATGAGTAAACGTCCAAATGCTCATTAAGTCACCGAACTGACGAGGGTTCAACTATCTTTCACGAGCCATGGGAAGTCAGGACTCAGGGTGACGGGAGGTATTGATGTTTGGACAAAAATATTAATTAAACAAACGAAGCCCAGTTTCGCACGTATCTGAAAATTTTATTTTAAAACCTATGGCCTTATTTACAAATTTTGTCATGAAGCTTTACCGGAAATCTGTCAAAATTCGTAATTTATCGGGATTATAAAACGCAGAAAGAGGACTAAGGAAAGCATAGCATACGCGGGATCGCAGCCAGCGTGCTTGGTACTTTACCATACGGACAACAGCTTGTTTTAGATTTTTAGTTTAAGTTGTATTATTAAGGCTTTTTTTATTTGCTTCATTTCATATAACTTTGTACATAAAACAAATACAATGATATAAATAAATAAAAAGCATAGAAGTAGTGATAATTTGACATATATGAATTAAATATGTTACAGTAATTTTTAAACTTTCGCGATACCACGGTTTACGCGCGGTTATTTTTACCTATATTTAATAGTGCGCGATAACTCCCGATAAATACTAAAACATAAATACATGTTACATTACATTCTTTAAATGCCAAAATCGTTTTCAAAATTTAGCAAACTGCACCTATTCGGGCCCGTGTTTAGAATAGGGCGCAAAGCCCTAGTACCTACTTCGGTATTCTAAAACCACATAAGTACAAAATTCGCCTTAGAAATACAGCCCAACCATACATTCGGCTTACATTGAAGGATCGGACATGTCCGCACACTCCGCACGGACTTCACAATGGCTTGCTCTAGACAGCACTGAATTGATGGTCGTCTAGTATTCGTACATTGAAATGTATGGCACTGTCTAAATAATCGTAAAGGTAAGACACAATCATACTTTATTTGTTACTAGCGACCCGCTTTGGCTTCGCATGGGTGTATGAAAAAAAGATATAATAATTATCAATATAAAAAACCGACTTCAAAAAAGTCAAAACTGGGGCCTTACCCCTAGCTCGAAAAGTTGACCCGCATAGGTGTTATTTGTCTAAACGGTACCATCAACTACGATAAGCGGTAGTTATTTGATAGCCGCCAAGCTTTGCTATTTTCACGGACACACGCATAGTAAAACGGATTTTCATTCATTCAAGTTAGACGTTTTTAAACGATGCAGCTTAAATGAGTTAGTTAATTTTAGGTACCTATCAGGTACCTACTAAAAGTTGGCTCGCAAAAGTGAAGTTAGGGGTAAAGCCCCTGGACCAAATTGAAATGGGACCACACGGGAAGCATCAGCTTCCAAAAATATCCGGCCAAATCCGAAAGCATGTAATACCTTACTCGAGAGTCGCAGTTTAGATTAAGTAACTCGTTACTACACATAAAAATAATACATAGCTCAGGCTGAGCCAGAATCGCTTAAAACAAGTAACAACTCTAAACGCGGGCCCGAATAGGTGCAGTTTGCAAAATCACGTGACCAGAAACCGTATCACGACGCGATAAGTTTCACGTTCGGCCCGCTTTTAAAGTTGGGCGTAAGGCCCCAAAAAGTTCGCATATAAGCCAGTTTTGAGAATTTCATACATTTAGGTACGTCGTAATAAACGAATTCTACGCTACTTTATTTTTATCGACATGACACAATTACGTCAATCGCGCAGCACTAAACCTCACTACCAACCTAATAAACCCAACGCATAAAAACTGAAAAGCGCGCCAAAACCCACCTAACCTGTGTCCATCGTTCATTACAGTGTTACCAACTTACTTGTACAGTTGACCAAATGAAGGAACTAAACGTTTTCAACGAATGAATTCCGTCTGTTTCGTTCAAAAAACGACTATGGTGGCTCCCCCACACAACTGTACAGATAAATTGGTCGGAGTATATTATGGTGCAAAACAAAACCAGTTACCGTGTCACTGAATATTTTAGACGCCATTCCGTGGCGGAGATAGCAATTTGATGATACATCCCGCTCAGGGAGCGTGTTATGATGCCCTTCTATACTTATAAACTATGCATGGCAGTTGTATTGACGCGGTCTTGATTGAGTACAGCGCCATCTATGCGTTGCTGATGGAGTTGGGAGTTGTTGCTACTCGACGATAGGTGTTCTTAAATATTTACTACTGTGTTAAATTGTTATTGGACTATGCTTTGGAAAATATTAATCTATCTCAAACATCTATCAAAATGCATGAACTCAAAAAATTGTAACAATGATACTTTTGTTTTAAGCAGATTACATTGATAAATTGAGCTCAAAAGCCCCTAGCTCAAAAAGTTGACCCGCATAGGTGTTATTTGTCTAAACGGTACCATCAAGCGATACGATACGATAAGCGGTAGTTATTTGATAGCCGCGACTATCAAACCCTGGAAGAAAGCTCTGTCAATGTTCAAAAACATATTCAATAACATTCTGACAGAGATCAAAGCACAAAGATAGCTCTGTCAGAATGGGAACATTCTGACAGCGCTTTCTTTCAGGTATTTACAATAACATTGTAAAACCACCTTTACCGAGCCGAGATACGGTTTGCGGTCGCGTAACTTTTCGCAGTCACCTAAAATAGTCGTGTTAAAAAGTTTGGAAATAAAATAGAGGTTAAGTTTTTATTTAATAAAAAACTACGTAAATAATTAATGCAGGCTTGGACTTGGGTATTTTGAAACCACAGTAAACAAACGAATTCAATATTTCAAGATCTTTAGACATCGCAGTAATTAAAATGAAACAGAGGCAAGTAATGGAGAATTACTTCCGCTACTCACCGCAGCGCGGCGCTGCGCTGCTTTAATCCCATTACGGAATGCACAAAACAGCCGATAGCTTGAGAGTCGAGATGTTGAAAACAAAAACGGATGAAGAGTGCTGAAATGCTGAAAGAGCATTTTTTCATTCGCTAAAATCGTTACGAAAGAAACATGGTTTTATGAAAGACGCGGCCTTTGCCGAAAAGCTGGGACTTGAGCGTTTCGATTTTTAAAACAAAAGCGCGCTTTGTTGTGTTTTAATGGTTCTATTTTTGAATGATTTTTTTTTGTCATGTTTTTATTTTTAACAAAGCTGTCAGGTTCGATATATTTCAAAAAAAGTAAGTATGCGCATAGACGAACTTTTCTTCGTCTATGGTAAGCGTTACAAAACAAATCTACAACTCGGTCCAAGCATTTATTTGCTTTGACAGCTACAATAAAATTCAGCATTATGTCAGAAGCCGGACTAGATTGTAAAAATCTTGAAAACCGTGAATTCAATTCTTATACAACTTTTCGTAGGTGGTTGTTAAGCCCTTTTAGCAATTTTGGTCACTCTAGTTTTACTTCGTCTACTTTCGTCTTTCGTATTAAGCGTAAAATTATAAAAATATTATCATATCTAAATGGAATGTTTTATCTAGGAAACCATAAAGACCAAATCACGACTAAGGTCATTTCGCTCGATAGAAGATAATTATATAAAAAAACGACTTCATCAGAACTAGACCAAATTTCAAATAGAAAGCACCAGCTTTAAAATAAAAGAGGAGTTATCAAAATCGGTTAACCCAGTTAAAAGTTCTGCGGTAACAAAAAAAAATTTATACATATAACCTCCTCCTTTTTGGACGTCGGTTAAAAATATAAAAGTAACACTGATTTGCGCTTTTGTCTCTGTTTTTGGATCCATTGAAATACCTTTTTCCTAAATGATATCTACGATATCTGAATATACAGATTTTCATAATTATGGAGGGAACTGTAAAGGTAAATTTTACATTACAGCTATTCGAAAATTATGAGAAAAACCTC
Source organism: Agriopis leucophaearia (assembly GCA_949125355.1). Classification (NCBI taxonomy): domain Eukaryota; kingdom Metazoa; phylum Arthropoda; class Insecta; order Lepidoptera; family Geometridae; genus Agriopis; species Agriopis leucophaearia. The sequence continues at coordinate 5,303,233 of OX421289.1, forward strand.
AAAAATAGAAGTAGCGAAACGCACGACTGTGTGTAAGCGCCATGGTTTTGCTCCACTAAATGCGACTTTAATACAATATATTAAGCCTTATAGTCATCTGTAGTAACATGCGTTATAATCTTTCTTCTTTTTTCTTTTTTTTTCTATATATAAAAATAAGTCGGGTTTTCCTTCCTGACGCTATAACTCCAGAACGCACGTACCGATTTCCACGGTTTTGCATTCGTTGGAAAGGTCTCGGGCTCCGTGAGGTTTATAGCAAAGAAAATTCAGGAAAAATTTCATTAATTTTATTTCTCAAAATGGATGTAAGGAGCTTGTTATCAATATAAAAACCGATTTCATAAAATTTTCAGAACTGGACCAAATTGAAATGGGACCACACGGGAAGCACCAGCTATCAAATAAAAAAAGAATCATCAAAATCGGTTCACCCAATCAAAAGTTCTGAGGTAACAAACATATTTTAAAAAAACAGTCGAATTGATAACCTTTTTTGGAAGTCGGTTATAAAGTGGGAATACCTCGCCTTAAGCTGTAAACGGCTTTATTGTGCAAAGCTTTTGGCTTAGGCTTAGCATAAAAGTTCTGTCTAGCCTTGTAAAAAAAAGAATTTTCGAATCTAAATTCCAATCGAGGGTAGTAATAGTAAGTAGAGTGGACCATATGGCGCCCGCATTCTAAACAAGGGGGCAGAGGGTGAGATGATTGAATTATTGTTATCTGTTGCAATGAGTCATATTGAAAATGGTATAGGTGATCGTAGTAACATATTTTTAGAATGCTTTCATTACCCATAACTAGGTATGTACGACGAATCCAACTCGTCTGGGCAGCGTTCGGTAAACTTCGCAACGTCTTCTCGTCCAAAATACCTAAGTGCCGTCTTCGACCAGTGTGTATTGCCAGTGACTATACAGGCTAATATAAAAAAAAACCGAGCAGTGCAAACACAGAGCACTGCATTATACGGTAACAAACAATTCCATGGGGGTAAACACGGTCTGTCCTTTGTCCCTTTCAGTATTTCAGGTAAAATATACCAGAAGCATGTTCAGTACAGAGTAGATATTACAGTACGAAAACTTCTATGTTATAGCAGAATAATATAGTTCAAGAAATGTATACTGTTGTCGTTAAATATCGAAACAGAATTTTGTACTTCTGTCCTTCCCCCCTTAATTCGAAAAATTATTTTTTACCGGATCTCTACACCCTATAAGAATATACCTACGAAATTTCAGTTCTTTTTAACAGACTTCAAAAAAGGGAAGGTTCTATGTTCCACCGTTTATATATACTTATATTTTTTTATGTATGTTCACCGTTATCTCCGCCAACTGTTCGCGATTACAAAAATGTTTCTTTTGTTCGGTAGGGTATACTTCTAATTTGGTCCCATTGTCACTCAAGTCAGGATTTGATGATGGGATCTCAGGGAAATCGAGGGTAACCCTCAAGCTTTTAAGGCACTTATTTAACGTTTTACATAATTTTATTTTCTAAAGCTGTTCAAATATTTGCGTCTGACAATCATCATCTCATATGGATGAGCTGATGATGAAGGGTAACACTTCTCAACGGTTAGGAGTTGAAAGAAATTTCTTTCAAAACAAGTATTTGCGTCTGATAATCATCATCTCATATGGATGAGCCGATGATTAGTGATGATGAACGGTACAACTTCTTAGGGCCGATTTCACCATCAAAGTAAACGCGATCAACGCAAAACTAAACAGGTATAAAGTGGCTTATTGAGTTCAAAACGTCAATTTGGGTTTCACCAACATAAACTTAACTGCGATCAGTTTATGTTGGTGAAACCCAAATTGACGTTTTGCCAACATAAACTTAACTGCGATCAGTTTATGTTGGTGAAACCCAAATTGACGTTTTGCCAACATAAACTTAACTGCGATCAGTTTATGTTGGTGAAACCCAAATTGACGTTTTGCCAACATAAACTTAACTGCGATCAGTTTATGTTGGTGAAACCCAAATTGACGTTTTGCCAACATAAACTTAACTGCGATCAGTTTATGTTGGTGAAACCCAAATTGACGTTTTGCCAACATAAACTTAACTGCGATCAGTTTATGTTGGTGAAACCCAAATTGACGTTTTGAACTCAATAAGCCACTTTATACCAGTTTAGTTTTGCGTTGATCGCATTCACTTTGATGGTGAAATCGGCCCTTAACGGTTAGATATTTTTATTATACGTACATATGGACCGATAGTTTTATTCTTTCAGGCTATTAGAACCACATAAGTACAAAAGGCGACCAATCTTTTTTAACCTCGCTATAAAACTTGGTCAAAAATACTTATTTACCCTTCTGTCTGAATTACACTGTGACAAGCCTGCTAATTAGGACAGACCGCTAACCAGACAACCCGAGCAGTTTGTGTGTTTTAGACTTACTGTGTCGCTATACTGCGGTACAACAAAAATCTGTTTTATGTGTTCCATCATTTTATGTTGCTTGTAGGCTAGCTGTGCCAGCCAGAGTTGGGTTTTGGGCCACCGTTAAGGGTGGATAATGTCGTCTTTAGGTTTCCGTACCCAAAGTGTAAAAACGGGACCCTATTACTGAGCCTTAGCTGTCTGTCCGTCCGCTCTTTTTATTTATATATTCAGAAATAGGTTTGCGTTTGACCGACAACTCGCCTGATGTTAAGCCCGATGCGGTCTACGATGGAGCACGCTTGCCCAGAAGAAACCGATTCACTCGAGATTTGAAGACACCCAGATTGTAACCATCGAGGAACACCCATTCCGGCAGCGTCCTACCTTTATATAAGGCTGTATCTTTGGAATCGTAATAGATAGCAAGTTGAAATTTTCGCAGAATATGTCGGATTAATTAAGAAATAATAAAAATGTCAAAACGTAAAAACTAAAGGGGGCTCCCCATACAACAAACGTATTTTTTTTAAAGTATTTTTGTAATTGTTCTAATGTAAAAACGGTAACACGTACCTACAAGTGTCAAACTTGGCATGATTATAGTACACATTTTAAAGTATATCTACAAATAATAAATAATAATAGCCAAGTGTGAGTCGGTGACAAATTTCTGTTCATCAAGTTATAACTGGGTAATTTCGTTACTTGGACGACCTCATCATTCTTTCACCGAACCTCAAATGACACATTTACTAATTTTAAATTCAGTTTTTTAATTGATAATTATTGTATTTTGTGGTACGGAACCCTCAGTGCGAGAGCCCGACCCGCACTTGGCCAGTTTTATTTTTCTTCGTAGATGATTTTGGCGTCGCATAACTTTTACATTTCCCAGTGTCAAGTTAGCTATGTTTTTTTATAATGTGTGGACAACACAATGTCAATATAGATAGATACGCATTAAGGGGTGTGCACACGACCAATTTACGGCCGTGTCCGGCAAAACTGTAGTTTCCTGCGCGTTGTCGCGTGCCGGACCATAGAGTGAGCTTACCTGGCCTGGAAGTGGCCAGATCACTGTCACTGTCAAAGTCAAATCATTAATTGCACATTTTGCTAAATAAGTAACATGTTGTTTTTTTTCAATTTTGTTTGGAACGGCCCGATCTGCTTTATAATGTTTTACTTATTACGAAATTTTTAGTGAATAAAAGCACTTTATAAAAAAGATTTCAGATTTTTTTACAAAAGTATGTTCGTTTTAATCAGTCTTTAAGATATATTTTTTTATTGATAATAGTGTGCATAATTATAAATCAGTTAATTAATTCATAAATAATTATTTAATGATTACATTGCGTCCGTAGTTATATAAATAACATTTCCTTTCACTTTAAAAAAAGTCGTCTATGGAGTAAAATGTTCTTGGAACGAGCCAGTTTTTTAATTTAATTTTAAATCTTTTATTTTATTTTATGATACTGGATGACGAGACGAGCGAAGTCGCTCGCCTGATGGCTCTTCACGCTTGCCCATAACAGCTCAACGCCAATCAGAATTATGAACTTCAACAGTTCAAAACCCTGGATGGCAATGCACTGCACTCGTCACCCCGGGAAATAAGATGTCAAATCTCTGTGTGCCCTGTAATTTCGCTGGAAACATTGCCCTTCAATCCGGATTTTTTCGCGATTTCAGGGTTGCTTCCATAGTAAAAGTGGTTCATAATTATGGGTACTATGGACCCCGGCTAATATGACTTACTACGAGTACGCTCCAATTTTGTGTCAAACTACGCTCACCTCGCATTCTTCCAGAAACTTTAGATGATTGGTAGTTTGACCACACCCTGATTACAGGGGGTGACGACACCACAAATATTAGGGGCAGTCCTTTCCAATACATTTACTAGTTTCACGCGGTTTCACTCGCAATCTCGAGAAGCTTTGTCAGTGATGTCGATTTTGTTTTTTTATACTTAAGTTATTTACTTTGACAGATCTTAAATTGAAGCTGGGTTTAGCGGGATGCTAGTTAGAGCCGATAGGAGGTTATTATACTCATAATGATTGACTACTTTACCATTCAACGAAATGTGTCAAACAGCAATTTCTTTTTTTCTATTTCAGCATTAAATAAATAATTATTTGGGACATTTTTGCACACACGGTCATCTGATCTCAAACTAAGCAAAGCTTGTAATAAATGGCTGTTAGACTAGACAGATATACGCACATATATATTTTTAAATACATACTTAAATACATATTAACACCCAGGACATAGAACAAACACAAATGTTCATCACATGAATGTTTGCCCTAGATGGGAATTGAACCCAAGCCCCAAAGCGCAGAAGGCAGGTTCACTATCAAATGAACCACCGGGACAGTCCTATAATGACTGGATCGCAATGCCCTCAAATATCAAAACATGTTGTAAAGTACTAAGATAATATCGCTAGGTTTCTACAGTACATTCCCAAGAGTCTGGGTTGTAATTGACTATGGTTCCTCACCCTAATAGGGGGTTATTGGTAATTAGCTACCCTAGATGGCAGGGGTAGTGAGTGCCTCCGTTGCTAAATACTTTGTTATAAACCAGATGTATTAACCGCCTTTTAACCGACGATATAACATAACTAACTAAAGATCACCACAAAATACAATAATTATCAATTTAAATATATTTTTTTAGAGTGAATAATATAACTCAATATTCTGTGAATATTTCAAGCGTCTACCTGTTGCCGTTATCAATATCGAGCAAAAACGAGCAAAAAAAAAAATGTAATGTAAAACCGTATGACGCTTGTGATTGGCGAAGTCAAACGTCATTCATTCAATTCCCGCTTAGGATTGGCCCGCTCGAATAAGATCATGCTGAAAATTCAGTGCCTTTTCATCCCGGTGGGGTGAAGTGAGCTGTCAAGTGGTTATATCGTCATTGGCTGATAATGCTGATGACTTCGGTTGTCTGGCGCATTACATCTGTCAAGATTTCTTCAAGCATTTTGAGCACTTTGCTTGAAATTAGAGATCGTTTGAACTATCTATAGGCCTTCGATGCTTATAGCACAGTTTTTTTTTATGGTACTGGGTGACTAGACGAGCGAAGTCGCTCGCCTGATGGCTCTTCACGCTTGCCCATAACAGCTCAACGCCACTCAGCATTTTGAACTTCAACAGTTCAAAACCCTGGATGGCAATGCACTGCGTTCGATACCCCGAGATTTAAGATGTCAAATCTCTGTGTGCCCTATAATTTCGCTGGAAACATTGCCCTTCAATCCGGAACACAGTAGTGTTTGCACACTACTTGCTTGCTTGGCAAAGGTGTGGTACTTCCCCCGGCGGACCCCTGCAAAAGAGTCCTACCACTACAAAGGTCCTAAGGTCTATAGGGGAATTTGTAGGTATAACGCTTCTATTTATTTTTTCCGAGGTAACTAAACTTCCAAAAACTATACTAGAAACCACAACGCGTAGAAAATGATAGGCATAAAACGTCCACAGTTTCGTATAAAACATAGTTGTATACAATTTACATCGATTCAAAACTATTTTACCAAATCAAACCGTATACATCTACACTAATATTATAAAGAGGAAAGATTTGTACCTATTTTTGTATGTTTGTAATGAATAGGCTCCGAAACTACTGAACCGATTAGAAAAATTCTTTCACTGTTGGGAAGCTACACTATCCCCGGGTGACATAGGCTATATTATATTTTGTAGCGAGGCCGAAGGCCGAGCTTACACTCGTGCGAAGCCGGGGCGGACGGCTAGTTAATTATATATTTACGGCTCAGTTCTCTAATGCCTGTTCGATTCGCACAACATCATAACTCGTGAACCGTCGTTGAGCAAGCGAGACGGCGATTATGTCTGAATCGCAAGTGGGAACTTCTCTCCTGAGAGAATGAGACAATTTACTCTTTCTCTCCCGTTGGTCAGACGGTGGTTCGTCAGCCAAGTTGATGGCTCTTACAGTGTGTCACGGCTTGTGCAACTATCGCGTGACTGTGGATCCATTCTGGCTACGTATTGAATCCAGACAGATTGAGTTATGCCGCGTTTAGCGCGTCATTGGGATATCTTTGTATTTTTGATCGAAGTAACTAACGTAAAAGAAGAAAGTGTACATATTTGCAATAAAGAAAGAATAAAGAATAAAATATCTTACCCAAAGGCTCCACGTATTGTTAGTAAGGTAACTCGACACCACCTCGAGTGAGGCTATCGAGTTGCGTTTGAGAATCGACGCCACACGTGCACGCATCAGATCTGTGGACAAAGACGCTTGATTTTAGAACACATTTATCAATATAAAAAAAACCGACTTCATAAAAATGTCAGAACAGGGGCCTTACCCCTAGCTTCAATTTTGCGAGACAACTTTTAGTAGGTACCTGATAGGTACCTAAAATTAACCAACTCATTTAAGCTGCATCGTTTAAAAGCGTCTAACTTGAATGAACGTAAATCCATTTTACTATGCGTGTGTGCGCGAACATAGCAAAGCTTGGCGGCTATCAAATAACTACCGCTTTTCGTAGTTGATGGTACCGTTTAGACAAATAACACCTATGCGGGTCAACTTTTCGAGCTAGGGGTAAGGCCCCTGGACCAAATTGAAATGGGACCACACGGGAAGCACCAGCTTGTAAATATAAAAAAGATTCATCAAAATCGGTTTGCCCAGTCGAAAATTCTGAAGTAACAAACAAAAAAAACAGTTGTATTAAGAACCTCCTCCATTTTGGAAGTCGGTTAAAAAGAGGCCCGACAAATATTAACCACTAGCCGTCCGTCCCGGCTTTGCACGGGTGGTGTTTTTTTTTACATTCTAGTACAAATATAGATTATGTTACGGCATAATGTAGCAATCTAATAGTAAAATAATTTTAAAAATCGGTACATTGATGAAAGACTACGCTTAAATCTCAGAAATGAAATCAGGATTATTAAGATATTTGAGGATTTACCTATTATAATACTACAAAAAGGTTCTATTTGCTTTACAGCTTCTTCTAGTCTTAAATTCAACTGACAATTATCTATGGTGATGAGCATCTGTCAAAGTCAATGTTACCGTTTGAAACGTCATTACTATTGTATCTCTCAACAGTCAACAGACGTCACCACAGAACATAAATACTTTTACATTATGGTTCATATTAATATTGGATACAAATGATTATATACTCGTAATTATGGTAAATAGTCTAGCATATCATATAATTATTTTAATGCCATAGATGGTAAGCGACGGGCTACTTCCTTTACTTATAACACCAGATATTAACAGCCTATTTAAAGAACCTCAAGTTACCTAATTAAAACAATAATCATAATACATGTATAATAAGAATAAGAGGGCAGAAATAACAAACAAGGGAAGACACGCACAGAGAAAATTAGATGCTGTCATCTTGAAATCAGCATCCCACAAAAACCATAGACAAGAAAACTAAAAAAACAACAAAGCGAGCCCTGAAAAACTTTTGTCTGTAAAAATATTCATTGCGCCGTTCAAATTTGAATTTCGAACGGGGCCGTTCCATTTTTGAAATTAGAGTTTTTAATTAAAAGGGTCGCTTTCTCACGATATGATCGCGCTTTGTCGTCGTTTCGCGGGCTTCTATTTACTTTTTTTTTTCTCTCTCTGCCATAAAGCAAAAGCAAGCAAAGGTAAGGGCTCTGTAATTATGCGTATTTTTTTAAAGCTTTCGTTAGGAGCTGGTTTTTATTGTTGGCATAGTTTGACTTAAAATGTTTGCTCCAAAAAAACTAATGAAATAAATTCATTGATTTAGAGAGTTTTGTACAAAATTCATGTAATTATATTTATTTATTAATATTGGCTTGCGTTTGACCGGCATCGATCTAGTAAGCGACGATGGAGCATGCTTGCCTTTAAGAAACCGATTCACTTGCGTAGTCGCAACTTGACATAGACCAAAGACAAAGAAAACAATAGACATCGGGACGCGGTCCTTTCACTCTTTCAAGAGAAGGATATTATATAGAAGAATTACTCATGAATGAAAAGAACAAAGCTATAATATTTCCATCCTGCACTAAATGTCCGGTTATTTGATGGCCAGTCCTGCAACTGGTGGCAGAGAAATCAAGACATTTTGCTGAAAAGAACTGTGAAACCCTTAGATTTCTAACCCTTGAACCGTCGTTGAGCAAGCGCGACAGCGATTATGTCTGAATCGCAAGTAGGAACTTCGCTCTGGAGAGAAAGAGACAATTCTCTCATTCTCTTGCGTTGTTCAGACGGTGGTTCGTCAGCCAAGTTGACGTGTCTGTTACGGCTCTTACGGTATGTTACGGCTTGTGTAACTATCGCGAGACTGTGGATCCAATCTGGCTGCATATTGAGTCCAGACAGATTGAGTATTGCCGCGGTTAGCGCGTCATTGTGGTATCTTTGTATTATTTTAATCGAAGCTATCGACGGTAAGTATATAAATTTTGATAAGGTTAATTAACACAAAGTTAAACGTAATAACAACTTTGTACTACTGGTTACTAAGGTTGAACATCTTTGGTTGTGATTTCCAAAAATGATTTGCATTAAAGCGAGATTTTCCCACTTTTAAACAACGCTTTACTACAGACGACCAAAAGGTTTAATATTTATATTAGTGGAGCAAAACGTTCTAGGTTTTCTAGACGGTCTAATCTTTAACAGACTAAAAGCACATTAACCATAAAAGAATAACACAAGTCTTCCAAATTAGTCGAAAAACACATCTGGTGGTGAACAAAACGCAGCCACATGTGTGTGACGTCACACAATGACGTAACCTAAACCGTCCCCATGTGAATTTTGTAGGTAATTAAAATAACAATTCGCTAGTAACTATTAATAAATCTGTAACTACGCCGCCATGTTTGATATTGTTGCAAATTTTTGCCGCTTGGGGCCCTACTTTATTTGATTTTAAAGTTTCCTTCCTCTTTCTAATTTATACTGATGGCAGCGCTAATCTAATTCAACATGTTCGTAATGAAGATAAAGGTCATAATGCTGTGCAGTGTGCTTTTTTCAGAGGTACTTTTAGTGCTATGATAAATGTAGGTATACGATAGTTCTGCCGTAAACTCGAGCTAGTACCGTCAAAAAGTCTGCCAAAAACGGAAGGGGGCGAGGTAAACACGTATTGCACACACTGACATATTCTTAATAGTTCTACAAACGCACACTTCAATATTGAGTGGCACACAACTGCATATGATGTGATCAAAATGCATAAGAATGGACGACCGAGGGGGGTGTAAGAGCCAAAGAGAAAACTGTAGGGTATAACGCTTCCATTTATTAAATTTTTCTGAGTTTTAGTGTTAATTTTTTCATCGTGACCATGGATACAAGGTCCATCAGTCGGAATAATAAATAGATTCACAAATTAAAAGGTATTAAATAACGTCAAATATGAGACTAGTTAAATAGACGGGATGAAAAACTGTACTAAACTCGCGGAAGTATATAATATATTGTTTACGCACTCGTGCATGCACACATTGCAACTCAGGTACGTGTATTGTCATGTACATGTGTAGTGAAGGGTCGCACGAGGCGGGAACGCTTGTGATTGGCTGCATCCTGCCGCAAATTGAATGCGCGGACGTCCGTGTGTCGCTGTCGACGTTCCATATTCTAATTACAATTTCAATACTAATCAATAAATAGTAGATATAGCAAGTGAAAAAAGCTAATTAAAATCGAAGGATTAAGTTGGATCACAACACAATATATCAGCGAAGGAAAAAAATAAACGACACCGTTTTTTGGTTGACATTCTGAAAACCCGTACGAAGCGCTTTGAGTCCACTTTTATTGTGCGAAATGCCAGTATGTGGAATGCGCTGCCTGAATGGGTGTTCCCCGATAGTTACAATCAGGGTGTTTTCAAGTCAAAAGTGAATCGGTAATTTCTGGGCAAGCGTGATCCATCGCAGGCCGCGTCATTCGCTTTACATCAGGCGAGTTAGCGGCCTAGCGCAAGACAATTTTACAATAAAAAAAAAGATTCTAGAGGAGAATCCTGACCGAGTTAAAAAAACTGTATTTTTGGAACTTTTACGAACAGTGGTATGTCAGTCCCATAAGGACCCAGATGAAATTAAATTTTTCACGATTTAAGTACTCCACTTTGACCTATACTGTTAGTCAGTTATAACAAGCCACGTATGATATTCCAAGGCACAAAGGTCACGTGGCTAACACAAGCTTACGTCATCGACGGTGTGTTACCAGTAGCATGAAAACATAACCCAATCTCGTGTCCTGTGGGAGTCCGATTAAACTATGTGGTTTTGATTTAAATAATACCATGTTTTATATATTAAATTCACGTAACTTGAATTGCTTCGCTTGAGCGGACAAACAAAATGACATTGTTACGTTTCTTTTTTTATGATACTGAGTGACAAGACGAGGGAAGTCGCTCGCCTGATGGCTTTTCACGCTTGCCCATAACAGCTCAACGCCACTCAGAATTTTGAACTTCAACAGTTCAAAACCCTGGATGGCAATGCACTGCGCTCGTCACCCCGAGATATAAGATGTCAAATCTCTGTGTGCCCTGTAATTTCGCTGGAAACGTTGCCCTTCAATCCGTAAAACAGTAGTGTTTGCACACTACTGCTTGGCGGTCTATTTTATTTAAAAGAACATTAACAAATTTGTTCCCAATTTCTGTGTTTGTTGCAATGAACTGGCAACTGGACAGTGACGTATAATAAAAAAAATAACACATTAAACGACAAAGCAATTTCAAATATCGAACATTCTAATTCGAATTGGAACTCGAGTCGTTCGAAATTCGAACCCTATTCCGTTCCATAGGTCATTAGCGGACGGAAGCTGCGAGGGGAGACTGAATTGGAGAGCGAGGGAGATGGACATCATAGCGCTTTCTCTTTCACTTCTTGTAAAGATGGTTTTGTAAAATCATGGTGCAAATTATATCTAATATTCTTAACTAGTTACGCCCCACGGTTCCATCTGCAAGGACAATCAATCCGAAAAACAGTCCATAACTTTAAAACAGCACAATAGATTTTGATCAATTATAGCTAAGAATCAGCGAAGAAAAATCTCAGAACTGGTACCAAATTGAAATGGGACCACACGTGAAGCACCATCTTTCAAATAAAAAAAATATCATCAAAATCGGTTCACCCAGTCGAAAGAAAGGCGATAAAATACAGTCGAATTGAGAACCTCCCCCTTCTCGAAAGTCGATCAAAAACGCATTCCAATCAGTCCAGCCGTTTTGGAGAAAAATGACACACAAATATTCATCCTAAAACTATATGCCTTATACAAACTAAACATTTTTAACGAATTTTATCGCGTATATGTATTTTACATTATTTTAATTTCTGACTGGTCCGTGGTCATTAGTAGACTAGATGACAGATGACTATTAAAATCTCTGGACACCATGAGCGACTGCTACGTGCTAATATAAAACATTATGACTGTGACAATCGCGAAATCCTAATATATCATTATACTTATGTACTTTCATGTAAAACTATCAGAATTGTCGACGACCCCAAGCTCACTGAACCTAGGTGTTGAACCGCTCAGCATGCGCAGAGACGTTGGGTCTCTTTGAGTCTTTTATCACATTTACAACGGGGAATGTTCTGAAGAACAGTTAGATCTGATGCCGGCATCGCGGTTTTATCAACGCACCAGCCACCTGAAAGCTCATCCACATATCATAGATCTGTGGAAATCGCATACTGTGCGTGTTACGCGATCTTTTTGCTTCACGCCTGCAATTAAATGTAGCTTTACCGAGTAACTATACGTTGCAGTTCTTCAAAAGGGCTGTTAAGAGTCTTTAAAGGTCGGCAACGTATCTGTGATATTACAGATATTCATAAGCGACGGTGGTTACTTACTATCGTATGCCCGTTAGCTTGTTTTCCATTTAGTCCATAAACGCCAAATTCTAAAAGAAAGACCTAAGCCCTCCTATAACTACACCTTTAATTCTTCTGGCCAACTCTACTGCACAGTTTGTGATCGGCGGGGCTATTATGGATCTTTGATCGGGATCAGTCAGTGTCAGAATTGACAGAATTTTGACACTTGAAAGGGGTTATGACGCAAAAAAAAGCGTTGTCTATTTCCAATTTCATACTACGAAATTGGAAATAGACAACGCTTTTTTTTTTGACATAATTTGGCAAGTCGCGATCCCGATCAAAGATTCATAATACCCCTGCATGTCTTTAAGACTAAGTTTGGTCTAGCAAGCCACATTAGGGCTCATGATAGGAAAACTTTATTAGAAAATAATAATTAAGGGTCGCCGTCATCGAAATCTATAAAGAGGACTATATAAATATGGCATAAAAAAAGAAGAAAAAAAAGTAAGATACACACTTTATAATAGTTCAAAGAAACCACAATAACTTAACCATACGAAATGCAACAGTTTAATCTGAATAAAATATACAATCTTTATTCAAGAAAAAAATCTAGGCCACGACAACAAAACGCTATTTTGAATTGAAAATTTTTCTTTGAATTTCATAGTGAAGTAAGTTTGCCTGTGCTGTGGTAAACCTACATATTTTTTATATTTAAAAATATATACTCAATAAAATGTCTGTCTGTGTTAAGATATATTTACCTGTAGATTGGTTGTGTCCGCCACCATATTGACTAGACGAATGTAAGGCACATTATCATACTTGTTACAGCCGTCTCTCAGTCACGCACTCTGAGTGTCCGGCAACACATCGCAACTAATTGAGTGTATTAGCAAAAATAATTCTATTAAAATGCCTTCCTGTGTCTTTATAAACTGCACAATCTACACACGCTCTGTGAGAGACAAGAAAAATGTTTCATTTCACGCGTACGTACTGTATTTTTTATTATAACAGAAAATTAATAAAAATTGTTTTATCTTAGGCCGCTGTTGTAACTACAAAGTGTATTAGCGAGATGTGTAGATCGTCTTGTGTGTAGAGTAATAGAGATCGCAGCATAATCGACGACCAAAGCCGAATGATCATACAATAATAATTACTTAAATATAGTAAAACATCACAGAAAAGAGAAGTAAATAGAACGGAAATGAGGAGGAAACTCTGTCGCCAGGTATTGTGACAGATATATGATTGAACATTCTTATTTATGTCAACGCGCGAACTCCGCGTCACAGTTGCTATGGGTTTTCATGGGCGCAAGTGGCTACAACAATGTTAAAAAAATGCCTTGACAGCCGTTCTAATTTAAACATTTTTTTTTTTCTGTGTTGTCAACGATAAAAATAAACAAAATCAACGCTCGGAAGAAAAATTATAATGGATAATCAAAATAAAAATACAAGCAAACCCGCGCTAGTTTCAAACTTGCGCACAGATATAGAATTAAAACTCTATGGTAAGTCGGTTGGTGACGTTCGAAATTTGAAATTTAAATTCGGAACGATGTTGTCACCGATACAGGCAGCCAGTGTTGAGCCAGACAGTAATGTCATTGTAAACAGATTTTTAAGAAATGACGTTTATAAAGATTTTTTTGACATCCTTTTGCCCCACATTTGAATAGAGAATAAAGAAACGCGTAGGGACCTATTTAAAATTAGTTCAAGGGAACTGTTGAATGTGATCTGATTAAGGCGAGGTTTTTCCACTTTTAAGTAACGCTTATTACACTACGGATGACCACAAGGCGCTATACTTTTTTATGGTTTAACCATAGAGAAAACTGATTTCGAAACATTATTTGTTAACATCATTTTACAAAAAAAAAACTTGACTTGAAACTTTTGACAACTGTAATTTTTTAAAGTTTTATGCACTCTTTCACAGACTTCCAATAGGATGAGATTATCAATTCAACTGTATTTTTTTTTTATTGTTTGTTACTTCAGAACTTTCGAACTTTTCTTTTTTTGGGTGAATAGATTTTGTTGATTCTTTTTTATTTGAAATCTGGTGGTTCCCGTGTGGTCCCATTTCAATTTGGTCCAGTTGTGACATTTTTACGAAGTCGGTTTTTTATATTAATAATTATAGAAATAAGAAAGTTTTAAAATTTTCGGACGGACGGCCAGACAGACAGAACGAATTTATAAAGGTTCCTTGTCGGGCTACGGAACCCTAAAAAGGTACCCTTATACGATCACTTCTTTGTAAAACAATAAATTTGTCATAAATATGTATTACTTTATTGAAACGTGTAATGAAAGAACTTCAAGTACCTACATTATTTCTGCAATAAAATATTGAGTATTATTTACGTACATTGTGTTCGTAGAAAAAAAAAACGCTTTTTTTGACTAGACGAAATTATTGATTGTATGGCACAATAGTACAAAAGAGCAAAGATGGAACATTGTAAAAAATAAGTAGGTTATGTTATGCTGCGTTATCGCCAGCAGCCCAAAAAATGTTTAACTTAAATTAAAACATTTAAAAAAACTTCGATATCCGGTAGTAAAAATACAAAAAAATATGTTGCCAAAAAAAATACATTTCAAATAACGAACGGGAAGCGATAGCCGATAGGAAGGGCTGACCCCGACCGCGCGATAACACCGATACAAAACGCGGCAAAACTGAATTGTTACCGCCTATGGTGAGTTTAGAATATCTATTATATTATTGTAAATAGGCATTCGAATCGTGAACAGAAAATTATACATATAAATAATATTTTTTATCAATTTAAAAAACCGACTTCATAGAATCGTCAGAACTGGACCAAATTGAAATGGAACCAGAAGCCGTATTATGAATCTTTGATCGGGATCGCGAGTGTCAAAATTTTGACATGAGAGGGAGGAGAGCAAAAAAAGCGTTGTCTATTTCCAATTTCGTAATACGAAAAACAACGAAATAGACAACGCTTTTTTTTGACAAAGTTTTGACACTCGCGATCCCGTTCAAAGTTTCATAATAGCCCTGCATTTGCAGTGGCGTAGCTATCGGAGGGCTGGGCGGTGCCGTGCACCGGAGCCCTCAAGCTCTAGGCCCCTCGGGCCCTAAAACTAAAACTAGGTACATACCACATACTACTACAGGTATTTGTATGAGTTTTCTTGTGTAGCTTTGAGGTCAAAAAGAGGCCGATGATAAAGTAGCTTCGTCACTTTAAAATATTGTATTTCTATATCTTTGTATTTTTACTTGATAAAACGTAACTAGTATTTAAATAGGGCCAGTTTTTTTTTTGCACCAAGGCCTTTCTTTTTCTAACTACGCCACTGCACGGAAAGCATCAGCAAATCAAAAAAAAAAAAAAAAATCGGTTCACCCAGTCGAAAGTTCTGAGGTAACAAACATTAAAAAAAAGTCGATATGATAACATCCTCCTTTTTGGAAGTATATAGATAAGAATAGAACTACTTTTGGCCACCAACTCGCCTGATGGTAAGCGCGGTGTGGTCGAGGATGGAACACGTTGATCTAGACTAGAAGGCACTCTAGTCTTGTAGATGCCTAAATTGTAGTTCTCAAGAAACAAGGAGGATGGCAGGGAGTTCCATTTTTGGGCAGCATGTGTGTGTACGAATCTTTGGAATTTCCACGAGGAAGGGATGATAGTGTGCAGTCCTTCTACTTGTCCTGTAGTAGAAGGGTTAAAGGGTGGAAGGTCAAGGTGGGGTTAAGGGTGCCTGGAAGAGATCGCTTATAGCGATAAGGCCGCCAATTGTTTCACTAGTTTTTAAGTTGTTTTTTTTATGTTACCTACTATGTAAGTTCGTAATTTTTGGTGTGAACAATAAAGAGTTTTCTATCTATCTATCTATCTATCTAAGGTCATGAAGCGCTTGCGCACACTCGCCGAAATGTATCCGATAGAAAAAAGGCAGACAAGCTACTTTAAGGCGGTGCCTCTAGGCTCAATGCTAGTTTTAGCGAGTCCCATACAAAGAGTTCAACTATCAATTCCCGGGTCCCGGCTCCATCATCAGACCCTCGCTACCGAGTACAATGACTCCTCGAGTTCAGGTTCATTTGAGTGTATTCTTATTTTCCGTTTACTATTCATAATATAATTTTCATTTTTGTTGATGCAGATGGATGACATAACGTAAAATCCTGTGGTTTGAAATAAAATTGATAAAAAAGCAGGACTAAGTTCAATGTTAGATTATTGTAAGAATGTTTTTGAGGTTGTGGTAGCGCCGTCTGTCGTAATTAGAAAAAAAAATGCACTTTGGACACAACAGAAAAATAACAACGATTATTCGAGTTAAAATCTCTTCTATAAAAAACACATCAGTCATAGGACTGCACGTCAGTACCCTTAGTACAAGATTTGATAGTTTTCGAAAACTTTTTGCGTTTTCGTATTGTTCCATACATTTCAGCAAAGCGCCTCTAGCGGAAACGCGGAAGAACTAAAATCGGTAGTAATCGGCATTATAGGTTGCTTCACTCGAATACGAAAGAAGGTTTCGAATAGCTTTTAGCCCAGCAATGTATGGAACAAAACGAAAACGAAAAAAGTTTTCGAAAACTATCAAATCTTGTACTAAGGGTACTGAAGTGAAAACTTAAGTAGTAATTAACCTATTCTACAAGAGATGGCGCTATTTTAAAAACACGGTATTAAAAGTGCTCAACGCGCCTAAAGAAGTTTTCACTTCGACATTTCGAATTAAGAACGTGCATTCGACGCGTTATCTCGAAATAGAGATGTGTTATTAGTCGATACGAGAATATCGACAACCGCGATCCTGCTTTCGACGTATCTTCGGCCGCCGATAAACTTCGGATAAAAATCCGTTTTATCCTTTTTTGCCATTTCCGCGTACAACAGTATTTGTAATGGATTGTGGTAGGATGTGGTCTTATCGTGTTATCTCGTGGCTGGTTCGAACTCTTATCAGGGTAGAGTTTTCAATCTTTTTGATAGATTTTGTAGTTGGGTCTACGGGCAGATCGGTGTTTGTATGTATATTTGTTCAACGATCACTTGCGTATATATTATTCCTAGCTTTATGGTACTTTTTTAACCGACTTCCAAAAAGGAGGAGGTTCTCAATTCTCAATGTTTGTTACCTCAGAACATTCGACTGGGTGAACCGATTTTGATGATTCTTTTTTTATTTGAAAGCTGGTGCTTCCCGTGTGGTCTATTTCAATTTGGTCCAGTTCTGACATTTTTATGATGTCGGTTTTTTTATATTGATAATTATTGTAGCCCATCTTTCAAAGAAACCCCAAGCATAGTTCATGCTTGGGGTTTCTTTGAAAAATAGAATCAGAAATGAGATTATCCGACAGAGAACTGGAGTAACCGACATAGCTCAACCAGCAAGCTTAAGTGGCTATGGCCTGGCCATATCTGCAGAAGAACTGACAACCGTTGGGGTAGACGGGTCTAGAGTAGAGACCACGTATCGGCAGATGTAGAGTAGGGCGCCCTGCAACCAGGTTTTTTTAATGATACTGAGTGAAGAGCGACGTCGCTCGCCTGAAGGCTCTTCACGCGTGCCCATAACAGCTCAACGCCACTCAGAATGTTGAACTTCAACATTTCAAAACCCTGAATGGCAATGCACTGCGCTCGTCACCCCGAGATATAAGATGTCAAATCTCTGTATCCCTGTAATTTCGCTGGAAACATTGCCCTTCAATCCGGAACACAGTAGTGTTTGCACACTACTGCTTGGCGGTTGAACAAGTGGCAAAGGTGTGGTACTTCCCCAGGCAGATCCCTGCAAGAGTCCTACCACTACAGACAGATGGAGTGACGACATGCTACAGGCGGCTGGTGGCAAGCAAATGCGAAAAGCAAAAAAAAAGATCGTGCCTTATGGCGTTCATTAGGAGAACCCTACGTTCAGCAGTGGACGAATATCAAATTGGCTGATGGGACTAGGCGGCGTTTCTATGTTTGTATTTTTTTGACGAGATCCTTAGACGAACGAAAGTTACCGACATAGCCCACCGGATTAGCAAGTTCAAGTGGCAGTGGGCAGGGCACATAGCACGCAGAACAGATGGCCGATGGGGCCGAAAGGTTTTCGAATGGAGACCAAAGACCGGTAAGCGCAGCGTAGGACGTCCACCCACAAGATGGAGAGACGACCTAAATGAGACCGCAGGAAAAAGCTGTTTGCAGGCCGCTTCCAACCGGCCCTTTTGGAAATCGATGGGGGAGGCCTATGTCCAGCGGTGGACGTCCTATAACTGAAATAATGATGATGATATTTTTTCGACGATAACTTCCTTTAGATGTGGTCACTTATAATTTAGGTCAAAATCGGTTATTAGTTTGGTATTTAAATCAAAATAAATGAAATAAAATAAAATCTTAATAAAAAACATCCATGTACACGAAATTGTGAATAAATTTACAAATTTTGAAGTCGGTTTTTAAATTGATAATTATAGAATCTGACACTTCACTCGGTCAATTATTGTAAAGTGTGAAAGTTTGACGGATCAATACACACCCATGCACACACACCCACACCCACATAGTTACAATAATACCTACAACATTACAGGGGATGATGTTTGCCTGTTTGTACATCTGGTCAAACACAGATTATGATATTTACTGGAACGGAACTACCCTCCTTAGTAATAACCTTAATTTAATTATTTGCCAACAATGAACTCACTTTAAATAAAAAATACCACTTCTAGTTAAACGTATTTTAGATTAGTTTTTAACCGATTTCAAAAAAGGGGGTTCTCAATTCGGTTTCATTCATTTCAGTTCATTTTTAGGGTTCCTTACCCAAAGGGTAAAACGGGACCCTATTACTAAGGCTCCGCTGTCCGTCTGTCTGCTCTGTCCGACTGTCACCAGGCTGTATCTCATGAACCGTGATAGTTAGACAGTTGATATTTTCACGTATTCACACATTACATTCACAAATTTCAGTATTTTATTATAAGGTCAGACCTATTCTAATGCCATAGAAACAAATTTGTTTATATGACATTTTACAAACACAGAAAAAAAAAACTTTTAAATAAGCCTGGCCAAACCCATTCGTGGCACCTGAAAACGCATTCCATTTCAAATACGGATGGGTTTACCCAATATTGGAATATCAACGAGTCTAAAATCTAAAATATCAAAACCGTTTGTCTACAATAAGTCACAAAAAAACAAAACGTACTGGCTAAATAATCTAAATATGCCGCAACAGAAGAGAAAAAACAAACAGCCAGCTACTCAATTCGCGCCAAAATGGAGGCGCGTTCCATTTCCAAATTATTTCAAATATGGCCGCCGTAACGAGTCGAATGGACAAACAGCAATTGACCCCAATAAGCGGGCTTAATGGCACGCGGAACGCTTCAGGCGGTATCGTATCGAGTGGACGCAGTCTTTGGAGGAAAAAATGATATACTCAAACCATTATTGTCACAAGAAGTTTATCTATAATACTATTTTTGTCTATGGTTAATGTCACAAACAAATCAAATGTCAAAACAAATTTTGTCTTCCCTCCGGTTTTTAGTGACAAAATAAGATGGTTAGGTTATATTGACGAATTTTATAAGTGTATAATTTAATTTGTTCCAGACTTAATTTAATTACATTAAGTACCTGTATTTTTTTATTTTATTTTACTATGACATAATTTCAATTTATTATTATCCAATTTTTATAATTTTGTATTATTTTAACCAAATTCATAATAATTATGATTAATAATTTGACATGTCAAATGACATTTTATAAATATATATGAATATGAATTTAGAAATGACGTGAAATGGGTGCCTAATCTCACTGCTTTTTCCCAAATTGCATGTAATTATTTAGTATTTACTTTTAAATAGATAGACAAACTCATGTTTTCTTTTTTCTTATTTATATGGGTCATACAAAAAAGGTAAGCTATTGTTTTAAACTATCACTACAGTTATATGATTATTTACGGGATATTTACCGTGGTAACTCCTTCCACAACCTTACCACGGTAAATATCCCGTAAATAATCTATAGGTGTGGTTGTATAAAATATATATTTTATTGACTTGTTACATCCACAGACATTTAATACAGAAACAGACTGAACATGTTTTTTACAACTACATTCGCAAAAACAGTTATGTTTGCATCTCTCTCGATTACACAAAAATCATATATTCGTATCTCATTTTGTCGTAACGTTGCAACATAATAGAAAAAAATGAGCATGTGGTACGGTGTTCCAAGTCACCATTTTGGTAAGCATCAATATACTGACAGAAGGCTGACAGCGAAAACCACGGCTTGCACAAATTACCTAAAATAAAAGTTATTTTTACATATTTGGTTTAAAAGATACGAAAATACTATGGTGAAGTGCAATGTCCTCATGTGTTTTAATTCATCTCATAAGATGCCACCCGGTATAACGTTTCACACGTAAGTTTCGTGTGTTATAATAGAGATTATTTTGAATTGCTATTTTTTCTTGTTATTTTTCATAAACTTTACAATTTGAAGGCTTGGGAAGGTTGTGTTTCTTTCAATGTTATAAATGTACAAGTTTGGTGGGTGTAATAAAAGTTAATAAGTAGTTTTCTTTAAAAAAATATTGATTCGATCATTGTTTGGCGTTTGAGGTACTTAGACATTGTCCAGGGAACGTATTCAGTAGCCAAGAGAATGTAATACCTACTCCTTTCAGTAGTATAATTAAAATAGTATAAGTTATTTTCTTTAAAAATTCATTGTATCGATCATTGTTTTACGTTTACGGTATTAAGACATTGTCCAGGGAATTTATTTCAGAATCAGAATTCGTATTTCAGAAGTATAATTAAAATAGATGATTCAGCTTGATGAGATTATGATGACATGAACCTTTTTCATTAATTACTAGCTGATTTTCTTAAGTAATGTAAATAACGAGGTGTAATGCTTATTGGAACAACAGTTTTCAATGATCAGTCGCTATCACTATCATGAATCTCAAGTTGTACTAACTACATTATGATAACTTGCATGTAATAATTTTCAGAGCGATAACATACCAAGTGAAAAGAAAGCCACAAAAAGAGGTGTTACTGGCAAAAATGTTCTGCGGGAGCTGCAGAATACCTCATTTCCATCAAATTCAGATCCTGCAACCACATGACACATCTGGTAAATTGTTTTATACAAAAATAAATGATTTGACTTGGTCTGGTGTGTTTGAATATTAATACCCAATGGGAACATCCATAAATTCCATCACATAGAGAGGAGGGGAGGAGGGGTCGACGAAGTGTGACTGACAAGGGGTAGGGAGGGGTCGTAAATTTTGTGACATCACATTTCAGATACAATCTAATAGTATCTGTTAGCACTATTATAAAAGAATGTCCTTGAGTCCGGCCCGCGTTTTGCAAATGTTTGCGTGTAATGTATATGTAGTGTATTTTGCATCAATATTTTTGTGGCTTGTTGGTTCTGCTTGGTATTATATGTCTGTGGTTACATCAACATCAGCCATATTTGCAAGAATTGAAAATCGAACATAGCGCGACCGATCGATCTTGATATTGTTATCATAAATTATATTTTTTGATGTAGTCTCGTTGGAGATTCATTTTATGGTGATTCAATTTTGGAACGCGTATGGATATGTGAAATATTTTTTATGTTTGAAATTCATTTTTTTTTTGTAAAAAAAAAAACGATTACCTAGTATCTACGTGTGTTTGTATAGTAACAATTATCGCTTGATTGACAGAATTAGATTGATTCGCAAATATATTCAAAAGTAGGCTAAAACCATATCTGTAAATTTATTCTACATTTGTTGCGAGTTGCAAGCTACATTACATTTTGTTATAACAAAATATGTAGTTATAGTTACTAGCTGCACCCCGCGGTTTCACCCGCGTGGTGATGAAAATCGGTGATGATGATGAAAAGTTGCTATGTAATAATACAGGACATAAGCAATGTATATTCCAAATTTCATCCAAATCTATCTAGCCGTTTCGGCGTGATTGAGTAACAAACATACATCCATCCAAACTTTCACACATTTGATATTAGTGTGATTAGATTTGGTTATAACGAAATATGTAGTTATGAATAAGATATTAAGTATAATATAGATTAGTTACTCGGTATTTCAAAAGTGTACCTACACTAGATACCTACCTATCTAAATTTATAATGACAAACATTGAATCTTTTTCTTTGAATTTTGCACCTACTAGATCCATCATTCAACATCAATTTATTTGTATAATCATGGATGTAACGTACTATATTTTGTCGATGGTATAATATAATAAATAATAATCAGTGGTATTATAGTTCTTTTTAGATTGTCAGCTTACTTACTTCTAGAAACTACAGTAAATTGACAAAATATATTATGTTTTTAAGCAGTAGTTTACTGTTAGGAGACATAAAATAAAATAATTATCAATATAAAAAACCGATTTCATCATAACTGGACCAAATTGAAATGGGACCAACTGGGAAGCCGCCAAGCAGTAGTGTGCAAACACTACTGCCGACTATAGTTTCAACCGCATACGGCGGTGACCGACGGACAGACGGACAGCGGAGTCTTAGTAATAGGGTCCCGTTTTACCCTTTGGGTACGGAACCCTAAAAACCGACTTCATAAAAATGTCATAACTGTGGCAAATTGGACCACACGGGAAGCACCAGCTTTCCAATAAAAAAAGAATCACCAAAATCAATTAACCCTGTCAAAAGTTCTGTACCCTTAGTACAAGATTTGACAGTTTTCGAAAACTTTTTTCGTTTCCGTATTGTCCCATACATTTTAGTAAAGCGCCTCTAGCGGAAACGCGGATGAACTAAAATCGGTAGTAATCGGCAGTATAGGTTGCTTCACTCAAATACGAAAAATAGTTTCGAATAGCTTTCATCCCAGCAATGTATGCATCAAAACGAAAACGAAAAAAGTTTTCGAAAACTATCAAATCTTGTACTAAGGGTACTGAGGTAACAAAAATAAAAAACAGTCGAATTGATAACGTCCTTCTTTTTGGAAGTCGGTAAAAAATGGTTGTGTTTTAAAACATTACACATACCTTATATATTCTCGCACTGATATCTATTCAAAATAGACGGAATGATATCTGAAACAAACAAAAACATTTAATTAATTAAGCTGTTTTATGGTTGACTTATAAAAAACTTTTATCAGTTTACAGACATTTTTTTCATACATATTTTATCCAAAAAAACAACCTATCTTCCACTTTTTTTTTAAATTAAGGTGTCAATGTTCTTTTATAGTTTAATTTATACAGTACGACTTCTTTTGTGGCTGGAAGCATGAAGACCTATGTAGGTAGGTATATCAGTACGCTAAGCTAAGATATATTATGCACAGTATAAATATGAAATGTATTTCTAATGTATCACTTACATTGATAAACAATAATTTATCTATGAAGGCTTAGCTACACATGAGGTAAATTGTCTAGACATGAGCAGAATATTGGATATTTCCACTGTAAGCGATTACGAAAAGGATAGATACTAGTATAGAGAGCTTCTTCGTAGATAAAACTGTCAAGAGATACAATAATGCAAAAATTTGTGCATCCAAATGATTTCCCGCTCTGCTCACCTCCATCCATAGTCATGTGTGTTTAATGATAAATATGTAGGTAGAGGTACCTTTGAGACAGGTTTTTTCCGGCTAACACATTTTTAACCAACTTTCAAAAAGGAGGAGGCTCTCAATTGTTTGTTACCTCAGAAATTTCGACTGGGGAACCGATTTTGATGATTCTTTTTTTTATTTGAAAGGTGATGCTTCCCGTGTGGTCCCATTTTAATTTGGTCTAGTTCTGTTTTTTTTTTTATGAAGTCGGTTTTTTATATTGATATAACAATATCCAATACTTGCCACTACAGCTGGTCGTGGTCACTCAAATGTGTATCCATTACGACTGAACGTGGTCACTCAAGTGTGAAAAATTACTTTAAAATTAACACAAATTTCCACCGTAATTTGAATAATATTCCACTCATTTTTTAATAGAAATTCTCAAAATAATAATAAAAAAGACAGATGCTACTGCAAAAATCACTTCCGAAAACGTCCGTTACGCGTATTGTTCGGCAAACAATAAAATACACTTTTGTCCAGACACGATTGTTCCACAGCAGCTGAGTTTATTGAATGAGCGAACGAACTTTTGTTCGTTCGAGACCAGTCAAAGAGTAGGGGTCTGTTTCCATTTGACGTTTCTAAGTTCACACAATTTGCAACCTATTCACTAATAATATTAGAGTACATTTTTCGCTGTACATATTTTAAGTCAAGACAGTTTGTTGGACTCAAACAGTTTTGATCCTTTTGCGATTTGTTTTATGATCCTTTTCTCGTGGCAACGCTTTTTGTGTCGAGCAAATATGGTCTTTTCAGTTGTACTTAAGGGTGATTTTAGTGATGTTTGTATGAATAGGGAGTAAAGAATAGCAAGCTGATTTGTACTGAATTGTGTGAATGTAGGAAATTAAAGATCTTGATGCTTGGAAGTTATAATACAAACTTGTGGAGGCCAATGACCTTAGATAGGATATTTTTATCACTGTGCTAGGGTGAATAAGTTGGTTTAATGTGTTGACCACAGTAGTAACGTGCACGGTAATGTGCCTTGCATTCGTCTAGTCAATATGGTAGGGGGTTCAACTCATCTACAGGTAAAATATCTTAGGTTCATCATCATCATCATTTCAGTAATAGGACGTCCACTGCTGGACATAGGCCTCCCCCATATCTTAAGGTTGACCAAGGTTTAATCCAATTTAAGGAGTTCTTCCCCATTTTTAACCGACTTTATAAAAAGGAGGATATTCTCAACTCGACGGTTTTTTTAAATTATGTTTGTTACCTCAGAACTTTCAACTGGGTTAACCGATTTTGATGATTATTTTTTTATTTGAAAGCTGGTGATTCCAGTTTGTTCCAGTTTGGTCATTTTTATGAAGTCGTTTTTTATATAGATCATTATTTTAACTAGTTTTAATATTAGGCACTCGTAACAAATCACAGGTTTGTTCGATTCTATGATCCAAGCAGTGAACAGTGTCTAATTTTTTAACACGCTTTTATTAGCTTGATATCTATGTAATGGAATCTTTGAACGTGTCTTTCGCCTCTATCAATACGTCGGATTGATTTGAAACTTTGCACACTTATCAAAGACCGATGACAATAGCATAACTAATGTAGCGTGTTTTTTTACTATTATATTTATTTTAAATCTTCCAGCAGTTTTCTTGTGACAACTTTGCTGGTTTGACTAAATTCAGGATACTTCTCAACTTTGACACGTAGGTATAAGCGAGATTCTCAAATAATTTTTCACTTTGTACAAAGTTACCAGGAAACTCGGTAGAGCGTCTAATTACTTAACAGATACTTGATCTCCTAACACTTTACACTCGATTAACTAATTACAGAAAATCTTTGACACTTTAGATTTTAAATACAAGATGGGGGACAACTTTGAAGTAAATTCGTATTAAAATTGACAACGTAATCTACAAGTTTTTTATATTACTTCAAATTTTTTGACGCCTGAAAGCGCCTGACATTTGTAATGTTCAGTAACACAAAATTTATTACTAAATGCTTCGACCAAAATAAAATGAATGGACGGGCCCTAACCATTGAACTTGATCAGTAAAAACGAGTCAAAACCGTCGGACATATAGGTACTTCAACACCTAATTATAAAAATGTACAGTATATTTCTTACAAAAAATAGATATCGGTTTTATTTGTGTATTTACACTTCGGTAAAGCATACGAATTCATAATTTTGTCAGATGTTTCGTTATCGCGTAACAATGGACTCGTGTTTCACTTCCTACGGCTAGAGACCGACTGAAACGAAGTGAGCGCTGGCGCTCATTTTGTAATCTTCAAAAATGCGCTTCTACTGGGCCCGTCCATTCATTTTATTTTGGCCGAAGACTAAATGCACATAAAAATTAGAAAACTGCGTGTTTTTGACTTGTACTATTATGTATTCTGTACTAAAAGACCAAGAAGATTATTCGTAGACCAAATAAAAGAGAAGGCAAAAGTCATGTCGTACAGGGAGGTGAAAATACTGGCAGAAGACCTTCAAGCCTGGAAATTACTCCACCGACAAGAACTACGCTCTTAAATGTTGAATGAACGAACTAAAAGTTAGATAAACATATATTTGACATAAGAAATAAACTGGTTTTTTTTCTAATTATGTTTATTGTCTGTTTAAAGTTTTCAAACTAACCAAAACTCAGAAGATAAAGAATTCATAGATTAAAACTTGTTTAGATCAAAATCAAAATTTATTAGGGTGGCTATGCAACTTAGCTTCCAAACGACTGGTGAAACTTCACTCTACATAATAATTCGGCGACAACAGGCATTATTCACATCACATCACATTGCTGAACAAAGGCCTCCCTCTCAGAGGAGTTCCATAATCCCCACGCTTGGCAGGCGGCTTGCCGTGTACTATTAAGACGCTGCTGCCCATCCTCCGGTGGTTCTGGTCGCAGTTTTAGGACATACCCAGGCATTCTTAAACACGCAGTAAAGCATATTTGTGACCTTTTTTTAAAAATTGTTCTTTGTTAAGCCTCCTATTCTAAGCCCACTCGACACCGTCACCTAATCCCGCGATATTCTCACAAGAGCCGATCGATTCCTCAAAGTAAAGAATCCGCTTCACTGTCCTTTTCTATAGCCACTTGTAATGGATTGCCGAAAGAGCTTAGACGAATCGATTTCCGGACAAGATGGATTCCGGACAGATCTGTGATACTTGAGCTCTTCAATATAAAACGTGGTTACATTAGGATTGTCTTGGAGTATTGTACATAAATAATCATCATCAGCCAGAAGACGTCCACTGCTGAACATATGCCTCTCCCTTCAACCTCCACACTGAACAACATACTGCCATCTACTGGATGCCCGCGTCTCTCACAATGTCGTCGGTCCATCTAGTGGAAGGCCTACCTACGCTGCGTCTTCCAATTCGTGGTCTCCACTCAAGAACCTTTCTTCCCCATCGGTCATCAGTTCTTCGAGCGATGTGGCCTGCCCATTGCCACTTCAACTTGCAAATTTTAATAGCAATGTCGGTGACTCTGGTCCTTTGGCAAAAAATTATATAACTAAGTAAATAATACTAACTAAATAATATAAGTTGGTCGCAGCGCTTGTGATTGGAGATAATTTTTAATACAAAAAACCGACTTTATTAAAACGTCAGAACTAGACCAAATTAAAATGGGACCACACGGGAAGCACCAGCTTTCAAATAAAAAAAGAATGATCAAAATAGGTTCAACTAGCCGAAAGTTCTGAGGTAACAAACATATAAAAAAAACGAATTGAGAAACTCCTCCTTTTTGGAAGTCGGTTAAAACATATGATGCGGGACCATAGGTTTTCATTCGAGTGCTTAATTTTTTCGTGACAAGGATTCTGTTTTTACTAATTTGATTTTTGGAGATATTTAAATACTTAAATTAAGTCATTATACTAATTTGGAAACATAATAAACTTACCTAAATTAATAAAATAATTATAAATCAATATCTGGGACATCATTGCACACACGATCATCTGACCTCAAACTAAGCAAAGCTTGTAATAATAGCTTGTAATATAAAAGCTTGTATATGGCTATCAGAGACTGATATACTTACATATATATTTTTAAATACATACATACTTAAATAGATATTAACGCCCAGACATAGAACAAACACAAATGTTCATCACACAAAAATGTTTGTCCTAGGTGGGAATCGTACCCACGCCCCCAAGCGCGGAAGGCAGGTTCACTACCAACTAAGCTAACGGTGCTGTCAGCTATAGGTAACTACCTACTCTAAGTACGAGCTCTTAAAAAGGTACCTATTCTCTATAACGCCTCTCGGAGATTACATTCCGCTGACGCGTCAAGATTACCGACCGCTGACCAAACTATTTAAGGAAAATCGATACAGGAACAGCAATGTAAACAATGACGTTAAGAAAAGCAATGTAAACAATGACGTTAAGAACAGCAATGTAAACAATGACGCTACGCCTAACTTTTTTTATATACCTAGCTTATGTTTTATTTATTTAATACTTTATTGCAACTTACAAATTAAGTACAATGCACAAATGGAGGATTAATGCTAAACATTTTCTACCAGTCATCCACCAGGTTGAACAAATGGTATGTAAGCGTGCATGAAAAAAAAACTTATAATTTAAGAATAAAAAAACTGGTCAACCAAAGAAAATAAAGTAAAGAAGAAATCTTTTATAAGAAATAGATAACCAGATACATCATAAATAAATCTAACTTAAATTAAACCTATATCAATACACAATTATATAATTACATGATTTTACTACATATTATTATACAAAAAAAGTTATATGATTATTTACGGGATATTTACCGTGGTAAGGTTGTGGAAGGAGCTAGGAGCTGTCTTCCCGTGAACATGGTGCATGTAACTGCGCCGAAATATCGGGAGCTCCTTCCACAACCTTACCACGGTAAATATCCCGTAAATAATCATATAACTTTAGTGAACAACCGTGATAGTTTAAAACTGATTATTATACAAAACTTAAATTATACCAATATCCATATATAACTATGTAAGTATGTGTAGTTACATGTAACGGCCATTTTCCGCAACTACGCCAGTGACAGTTTACAAATTTGCCGCCAGTAGACTATTAAAATTTTGCCGCCCCTACCGATCTCAATTCAATTTTCTACAATGATGTTTGTAATTCGATTTTTCTGAATTCAAATTTGGAGTTGAACTGTTGCTCGGATTTCAAAATGGGTTCACCCAGTCGAAAGTTCTGAGGTAACAAACATTTAAGAAACAGTCCAATTGAGAACCTCTTCCTTTTTGGATTCGATTAAAAATATACCTAAAACTACAATAATTCGTAAAACATACATACATTGGTTATTTTCATGGTACTTTTGGTATGAGAGACAGTTTAGGGTTCCGTCTTTTTGCACGAGCCCGACTCGCACTTGGCCACTTTTATTCATTTTGACGCCACCTATAAGATATATTTACCTAAGTATGTATGTATTTAAAAATATATATGTATGTATATCAGTCTCTGGCAGCCATATTACAAGCTTTGCTTAGTTTGGGGTCATATGACCGTGTGTGCAAAAATGTCCCAGCTATACCTTTTGGACTACCCTGTATATATATACTAGTAGGTACCTACTATCATGATAATTGTCTTATATTACGCAAAGCAAATGTAACCGGCTGACTGATAACGCACTGGCCTTCGCTCATTGATAACAGCCGATTAAATAATGATATTATCAAAAGTCACGCACTCTCAAAACCAAAAAAAATATTCAAAATCACACTACAGTCTGGCCGCTCAGAGAATTCGTATGACACCTACAATAACATTTTAATAAACGAATGAAAACATTACCTATCTTTTAATGTTACTATACTGGGCATAGACGAAACTACGTGTTTTTTTTAATTTATAGAATAGATGTACGTTTTGCCACCAACTCGCCTGATGGTAAGCGACGTTGTGGCCGAGGATGGAACACGTTAATCTAGAAGATATCTATTCATTCTAGCGTTGAAGTTGACTAGATAGAATAGATGTAGCAGTGCCGTAACTAGCCTTTTATGCGCCTTTGAAAACAAAACTTGGTCCTGGTGTGGTCATTTCTGCGCCCCTCCAGAGTTTGCGCCCTGTGCCTGGACACCGCTGGCAAAGCCCTATTTACTGCACTGAATTGTACTTCTCAGAAAACAAGGAGGATGGCACGTTACGGGGAAAAGGTGAACGAAGCCGAAAGAATTCCATAGTAGGTACTATTCATTATTAATTAAAGCTTTTTACTATGGGACCAACCATGAAATCGCGAAAAAAAATGGTATCTGGTGTTCCATAGAAAACGGTCATTGACACTCGTCAAAATGTATGGAACAGCTGATACTTTTAGGGTTCCATACCCAATGGGTAAAACGGGACCCTATTACTAAGACTCCGCTGTCCGTCTGTCTGTCTGTCCATCTGTCACCAGGCTGTATATCATGAACCGTGATAGTTAGACAGTTCAAATTTACACAGATGATGTATTTCTGTTGCTGCTATAACAGCAAATACTAAAAAACAGAATAAAATAAATATTTAAGGGGTGCTCCCATAGAACAAACGTGATTTTTTGCTCGTTTTTGCTCGATATTGATAACGGCAACAGGTAGACGCTTGAAATGTTCACAGAATACTTAGTTATATATTCACTTTAAAAATAAATAATTTAATATTTAAGGGGGGCTCCCATACAACAAACGTGATTTTTGCCATTTTACAGATAATGGTAAAACTCTTCGTGCGCGAGTCCGACTCGCACTTGGCTGTTTTTTTTTCCGCGATTTCAAGGTTGGTTCCTTAGTAAAAGTTGTTTATAATGATGGGTTCTCTGGACCGCTATTGGCTTTGTCCTTTCCGCGTAACCCTGTATAGGATAAAAATCCTGAGGACGCACTACTGTACTTGTATTCAAAGATCTTACAATGTCGCCGTGAATTTATTAGAGCAGCCTTACAAACGCCCATTCAGTTTCAATACAATCCAATCAAACTTATGTATACAGTTGAGTAGGCGCGCCACGATCGCGTTTCCTAAGTACATCTGACAGCTTCCCGTTGAAAATGTTAGTTCT
Source organism: Agriopis leucophaearia (assembly GCA_949125355.1). Taxonomy (NCBI): domain Eukaryota; kingdom Metazoa; phylum Arthropoda; class Insecta; order Lepidoptera; family Geometridae; genus Agriopis; species Agriopis leucophaearia. The sequence continues at coordinate 5,334,337 of OX421289.1, forward strand.
CTAATTTGGCCAACTCTGCGTTAAATTGGGCATTGTACAATGGGGCGTTTTTACAAACGCCCGGATGTTGGTACTGCATCTGCTTAGTTCGGCCGATGACAAAATGTAGGGTGACTATGGTTTGGAAAAATTGTGGACACGAAGTTTTAGCTTATGATTTCTTTTATTTATTGTTTATTAAATATTAAAGTGCTGTTGCCCGCGGCTTCGTACGCGTTAATTTTCATACACACTTTCAACCCTTTTTTCCTCCCTTAATCCGGCCCTTGAGCAAAATAACATAGCCTATACTTCAATCTGGTCATAGCTAAGCATATTCGTGAAAACCGCATTTAAATCCGTTCAGTGGTTTAGGAAATGAGCGTGGACAAACAAACAGACAAAAATTCTAATAACCGTCAAAACATGTTCAGCTGCTTATTTTAAAACGCCTTGTGTTTTTTTTCGCAATTACAGTTTTTTTTATAATTTCGTTTTTGTTATATGTAGGTATAGATAGATAGATAGATAAACATTATAAGCTTAATATTATAATATACAGTTTCGTATTTTAGCTTATAATTTTTTTGTTTTTCTTGGTCGACTATACAATACAATTCTTAAGTTTAAATAATCTGAGACAAATCAGTCCCGGAATTGCGAAGATCACGAGAGCACAGTTTGGACGAATAAAACCGACAAGTGCGCGTCGGACTCGCGCACGAAGGGTTCCGTCCGTACTAGTCCGTACCATTAACTATAAAAACGGCAAAAAAAATCACGTTTGTTGTATGGGAATATTAAATATTCTTAATATTCTTAAATATTTGTTTTATTTAAATTTAATTATTTATTTTTAAAGTGAATGTATAACTAAATATTCTGTGAATATTAATATTTTAAATGTTAATCGCCGTAACAGTACCATATTCTGTATTAAAAAAAACAACTGGCTATCAATTACGGTTCGAAAGACACAGCCGATAAAAGGTAGGACGGACAGACAAAACTAGAATGACCTAAATTGCTAAAAGTAGGATAAGAGGGCCTTAAAATATCCCAGAAAAAACTCCATCATGGCCCCTCTAACAAATAAAGCCATAACATCTGCCGCGCACGTGGCCACACAATGCGTATGGGAACTCATGGGGAATTCGCGGCCCAAGGACAGATGTACAAGATTTGGGCTATTTTAAAATAAGTAATTTTGCTTGGAATCAATAAAAAACACATCAGTCATAGGACTGCACGTCAGAAATGAAAACTTTAATAATTCACCTATTCTACAAAAGATGGCGCTGTTTAAAAATACACGTGATGATGACTTCATGATTTTTGTTTACCCAAAAAGGGCTCAACGCGCCTAATGAAGTTTTCATTTCAAAAATATGTCTTGGTACGGTTGCGCTTTTGTTTTTATAATTCAGAAATAGGCTTGCGTTTGACCGCCAACTCGCCTGATGTTAAGCGCGATGCGGTCTACGATGGAGCACGCTTGCCCAGAAGAAATCGATTCACTCGAGATTTGAAGACACCCAGATTGTAACCATCGGGGAACACCCATTCCGGCAGCGAAACCTTCCTAGCCGCCCCTTCCTTGACCGCTTCCTAGCCTGATGCTTGCCAAGAAGGTACATATTCGAGAAGAAAAATGTGGAATGAGCTACTTTTCGCAGTGTTTCCGAGAAACTAAAACATTGGGTTCTTCAAATGGTTCTTCAAATGGTCGGCAACGTACCCATTTTGTTGCCTCTGGCTGCATCAATGACTTATCTATATATCTCTATCTCTTCTCTATCTCTACATAATCTACACTAATATTATAAAGAGGAAAGATTTGTACCTATTTTTGTATGTTTGTATGTTTGTAATGAATAGGCTCCGAAACTACTGAACCGATTTGAAAAATTCTTTCACTGTTGGGAAGCTACACTATCCCCGGGTGACATAGGCTATATTATATTTTGTAGCGAGGCCGAAGGCCGAGCTTACACTCGTGCAAAGCCGGGGCGGACGGCTAGTATAAAATAAAGTAGATTCCTGTGTCTATCTGTCTGTATATCCGCTAACTCTTCCCAAACCACGCAACGGATTTTGATGCGATTTTCACCATCAGCTAGATATTTTTTACGCAAGGTTTAACATAATAAAACTTAGGTAAACCCGTGCGAAGCCGGGGCGAGTCACTAGTATATACTAAAACTTATACCCGTGTGAAGCCGGGGTAAGAAGCTAGTATGAAATAAAGTTGCTTTTTCCGCTCAAAAAAATTCACAACCAATAAAACAGCAAATCGATGTTTCGGACAGTCTTGTTGTGTCACAATAAATGGTGAAATTTTAAATAAAAGTTACGCAGTGACAAGATATTTCACCAAAATTTCGGGACATAACCTAATTTCCATTGTGACAGTCGCCCTTCATAGTTGAGTTTAATTCCAAAGCAGGCATGTGGAATGTGCGGCATGACGTCACGCGGTCAAGGGTCGGGGGCTTGTATAAATTAGATATCATACCCATTGTACAAAGTGATGCGAAGTAATACGTAGTAATTTGTATTTGTGGGACTTTTGTGTTAAAGTTGACTTTTTCAGGATAAATTTAGGGTCGATTCTTTATTTTGTAGTGGTGGGACTCTTTTGCAGGGGTCCGCCTGGGAAAGTCCCTTTGCCAGTTATTCATCCGCCAGCAGTGCAAACACTACCGTGTTCCGAATTGAAGGGCAATGTTTCCAGCGAAATTACAGGGCACACAGAGATTTGACATCTTATATCTCGGGGTGACGAGCGCAGTGCATTGCCATCCAGGGTTTCGAACTGTTGAAGATCAACATTCTGAGTGTCGTTGAGCTGTTATTGGCAAGCGTGAAGAGCCATCAGGCGAGCGACTTCGCTCGGCTCGTCACCCAGTATCATAAAAAAGGCACAGAATGGAAGGTTTTCTGACAGCTGGAGGAACATAGTTCTGTAACTATCGATAGATTTTTTTCAATAAAAAAAGCAGTAATCAGAGCCCATACATCCAAATTCGGGTCATTTTTGCAAAAGCACAAAGTGCAAGGCCAGTAAAAAATATACATGTATTTGCCTTGCATTACTTTGTTAGCAAACACTAACTACGAAATAGAATAACACAAAAACAATCATGACAGACTGTGTCAGACAGACAGACATTGTCTGTCTATGAGATTAAGCAAGTTTTTTTTTGACCTATCGTCTGTGGTTTTGCAAAATCTTCAGATCCATGCTTCGTTAATTGCCAATTTGCCATATACATCACACACACACACACACACATCATCAGCCAATTGACGTCCACTGTTGGACAAGGCCTCCCTCATAGAGAGGGGTGTTGCCATAATCCCCACGCTTGGCAGGCGGCCTGGGGATCGCAGTACGTTCACCGTGTACTATTAGGACGCTGCTGCCCATATACATATCGCATTTTCATTCTCCCTTTTTTACATAGTATCCAGGTGTCTCTATAGTATTTCAATTTTGAAATGGGACAGTCGTTATTTTTTTCTTCATTTATACAATCTCTTGTTTAAAGTTGTCCTTTGTCACTGAAAAAGTTTCTTCGAGCCGTGTTGGTTTGGAACGCACCATTAGACAATAGTCAAAGTTTTGACATATACAGTGGTCTACTTGCTGGAATAATTCAGTTATATTCTTTGTATTTTTAGGATTTACTGGCGTAATGTATCAGTGTTTTCCGTGATCTATGCAATTTCGGTATCGTTTTATTGATTTTATTGCATTTGACCGCCACCTCGCCTAATGTGGTCTACGATGGAGCATGCTTGCCTCCAGAAACCGAATCACTCGCGACTTGAAGACACCCAGATTGTACCTATCGGGGAACACCCATTCAGGCAGCGCTTTTCACATAGATACAAGCAGTTTGCACAATTCGCACAAAGCGCTTTTTACGGGTTTTAAGAATAACAACCAAGGAACGGAGTCGCCATTTCAAAAAATGCTTAGTTACACAAAATAATCTAGCTTGTCATCTTCAGTGAGTAAAAGCAAGTACAAATTGCACTCCAATTTAGCATATCAAATTTTCCTGACTGTATATAGGGCAGTACCGTCTTATTATAGCTGCGTTCGTCTTATTTTAGCTATGAGAAGGCTTATTATAGCTATGTCTTGGTTTATTATAGCTATCTGGTTCATACGAACTGCTGATGAGTGGGATTCTTTGTTAGCTTTATTAGTCAGCCTTCTTTGTAAATCAGTTGGAGATAAATCTGTTTTGTCGTTTGATGAACTTGTATTTCTTTCTCTCAATTCGACTATTATGTTTTTCCTTGTATGTTTGTTACGCGATTACTCCGCCAATTATGAATTGATATCGATGATTCATTTTTTGTTTGGTAGGTAGATCATTCTTCAGAGGTAGGACTATATACATTTTATCGAAATTGATACAGCGCTTTCTGAAAAAAACAATTAAAAACAAAAAAATGTTACACTTATGACTTTTTGGTTTGTGGTTTCTTTCAGCAATAGTTTTGATGAGGACTTTCAATATCTGTTTTAACTGTCATCACAGAAACATTGCCAATCTACTTTTTTTAAGTTTGTCGATATATGTACCTTTGTGTAGTCTTGACTTCAGTATTTTTTTGTTCAAAATAATAACTTTATTAGGTTTTGTAAAAAAAGCTACGGTACCTTACCTACATGTTTTCATTCTTTCTTTTTGTCTCTTATAGAGTTTTTTTAATGCCATAGATTGCAAAAAAGTAACATGCCCCCTGATGGTAAGCGATCACCGTTGCCTATGGATACCTGCAACACCAGGAGCATCACAGATACGTTGCCAACCCTAACAGCCCTTTTGAAGAACCCCATATTAAAGCTACTCGGAAATGCCGCAGGAGGGAAGCTCATTCCACAAATTGCAGGTGTGAGGCAAAAAGTAACGCGTAAAACGCACAGAGTGTGATTTCCACCGATCTATGATATGTGGATGAACTTTCAGGCGGTGGAGGCTGGTGCGATGAGAAAACGGTGCGATTTTGTAGTGGTAGGACTCTTTGGCGGGGGTCCGTTTGCGGAAGTACCACACCTTTGCCAGTTATTCAACCGCCAAGCAGTAGTGTGAAAACACTACTGTGTTCCGGATTGAAGGGCAATGTTTCCAGCGAAATTACAGGGCACACAGAGATTTGACATCTTATATCTCGGGGTGACGAGCGCAGTGCATTGCCATCCAGGGTTTTGAACTGTTGAAGTTCAAAATTCTGAGTGGCGTTGAGCTGTTATGGGCAAGCGTGAAGAGCCATCAGGCGAACGACTTCGCTCGTCTCGTCACTCAGTACCATAAAAAAAACGCGATGCCAGCATCAGATCGAACTAGAATCATATCTTGTACATTGAAACCGGACAATGATGATGGTGATGATGTGATCTTCTCTCTGAACCTAAATCAATGCTTATTTGCCTACAAAATACTAATAACTACACTGCTGTGTTTAAGTTATTTGTTCTCAGAACGGAACCACGCAAGGTTTGTTCGTTTGATATGCGATATTTATAGAAACCGTAGTTTTGTTTAGTCTTGACTGGAGTTTCAAGTTATATTCGTTCGACATTTCTTTGTTATTAACCTAATCATTATGGCGCGATATCACTCCATTAAAAGAGCCAAAGGTAATGAGTGACTGTGTGCGTCTTTGTTTAATTTTAAACCCTTTACCAAGCGTCAAACTTGACATGATTATAGTACACACTTAAAGTAAAACAACAAATAATAAATACAGGCAAGTGCGTGTCGGTGACGAATTTCTGTTAAATTATTTCTACACTAATATTATAAAGAGGAAAGATTTGTACCTATTTTTGTATGTTTGTATGTTTGTAATGAATAGGCTCCGAAACTACTGAACCGATTTGAAAAATTCTTTCACTGTTGGGAAGCTACACTATCCCCGGGTGACATAGGCTATATTATATTTTGTAGCGAGGCCGAAGGCCGAGCTTACACTCGTGCGAAGCCGGGGCGGACGGCTATATTATATAAAAATAAACCATTTTTAGGGTTTCGTATCCAAAAAGGGTAAAACGGGACCTTATTACTGAGCCTACGCTGTCTGTTCATCCTACCTATTAACGGCTGTATCTTTGGAACCGTAATACATAGCCAGTTGTCATTTTTACAGAATATGTAATGTTACGACGGATTAACTAAGAAATAATAATACAGTCATAAAGTAAAAAATAGAGGGAGATCCCCTAACAACAAAAGTTTTAATTTTTTATTTATTTTTATTTACTCTAGTGTAAAAACGGTAATACGTACATGCGTCAAACTTTGCATGATTATACTACACACTTTAAAGGAAAACAAAAAATTATAAATAATGGCCAAGTGTGTGTCGATGACACATTTCTGTTCATTACCAAGTTATAACTGGAAAATTCTGTTACTTAGATGACCTGCCTGGGGAAGTACACCTTTGCCAGTTATTCAACCGCCAAGCAGTAGTGTGCAGACACTACTGTGTTCCGGATTGAAGGGCAATGTTTCCAGCGAAATTACAGGACACACAGAGATTTGACATCTTATATCTCGGGGTGACGAGCGCATTGCCATCCAGGGTTTTGAACTGTTGAAGTTCAAAATTCTGAGTGGCGTTGAGCTGTTATGGGCAAGCGTGAAGAGCCATCAGGCGAGCGACTTCGCTCGTCTCGTCACCCAGTATCATAAAAAAAATACCTTATTATGTCTTACACGAAATCTAAATTGGATATTTTATCTATTTTGAAGTAGGTTTTTTTAATTGATAATTATTGTATTTTATGGTGGTACAAAACCCTCAGTGCGCGCGTCCGACTCGCACTTATTACAGTATAGTCAGCCCTGGCGCACTCCCCACTTTAGGTATAAAGCTACAAGTAGTCGTCTTGTCGGACTTGCCGTGCCCGCTACCGCGCGATAGACAACGCGACAAGAGTTACGCGATAGACAGAGGCAACTTGTAGGTTAATATAGCTGTAGGTAGTTGCGCTCACACATCCTGAATTGCACTTTATTGTGTAGTAGCAAGAGTCGCTATTTATTTAATAGATTGTGCGGAGTGAATCTTCTCTACTTGTACTTTATGTATTCTGTGGTATAGTGGAAAACTGTACACAATACCTAGTCTGTACCCTTCGTACAAGATTTGATAGTTTTTCGAAAACTTTTTTCGTTTTCGTTTTGATGCATACATTGCTGGGCTGAAAGCTATTCGAAACTATTTTTCGTATTTGAGTGAAGCAACCTATACTGCCGATTACTACCGATTTTAGTTCATCCGCGTTTCCGCTAGAGGCGCTTTACTAAAATGTATGGGACAATACGGAAACGAAAAAAGTTTTCGAAAACTATCAAATCTTGTACTAAGGGTACTGAAAGGTGCAATGCAAAATATCCCATTGTGGTATGATTCTAGAGAGAGGAAATGTTAATCAAAAAATTACGTCTGGCTGGCCAGAGCGTAGTACCTACTAGTAAGTGACTCAAGAGGGAAACATGGTTGAAATATTCCTGCTCGTAACGTAACTAACGTAGATACAATAGGTAACAAAATTTCCAGTAAGTAATTTGATTTAAAGGCTAAACTACTGAACCGAATTTAAAGAAATTTCTTTGGAACCAATCTGGAAACACCTATATACCTACCTACTATCAATAAAAAAAAAAAAACCAAAATAGTTTCATAAATGACGGAGTTCTGATTTAACAAATAAAAAATAAAAGCCTCCTTATTGAAGTCGGTTTATAAGTCAACCAATAAATAATCTTGTGTATAAAAAAACACACTTATCATCATCAGCCAGAAGACGTCCACTGCTGAACATAGGCCTGCCTTGTGCATACACTGGATGCCCGCGACTCACAATGTCGTCGGTCCATCTAATGGGAGGCCTACCTACGTCTTCCGGTTCGTGGTCTCCACTCAACAACCTTTCTTCCTCATCGGTCATCAGTTCTTCGAGCGATGTGGCCTGCCCATTGCCACTTCAACTTGCAAATTTTAATAGCTATGTCGGTAACTCTGGTTCTTTGGCGAATATCCACGTTTCAGATTCTATCGCGCAAAGAAACTCCGAGCATAGCTCTCTCCATTGCCCGTTGTGTGACTCTTGAGTTTCTCCAAAAGGCCAACAGTACACGTCGCAGTACTACCATACTTAGCTGGTTCATAATTATCTTTAAATAATTAATATAACTATCTCAGGGCTAAATAGTTTTAGATTTTGGGTTACTACGCCATTAGATTTTTATCTCAAAACCGTTAACATTCAAGTTGGACATAAAATGAATGAACGCAACCCTTATCAGCGTTATATAAATAACAGAATAACAGTATTACTTGGTGTATTATCTCGGTTTTTATCATGTCACTGCGGGCGTGGAGTCCGAGTTATAATAACAATACAGTAAAATATATTGCATGAATTATTATCATTTAGGTACTAGCTGCTGCCCGCGTCTTCCTGCGCACAACTGACAATAATACAACAAACACTAAGAGCCTTACTTAAAAACGTTACTCAAGTTGATCTGTGTTTTAAAATGCTCTCTCAACTTCTCGCTGACGGCAATCGTCACACGCGTAAGCAAGACGGAGCATATTTAAGCGTATGTCAACTTGAGTAACGTTTTTAAGTAAGGCTCTAAAACGTAAGTCTAAGTAGACCTACCTACCAACTTCCACTTTAATAATGACAACTTACATACAAACTTTCATCCATTTAAACTTTTTATAGGAAGAGTTTTAAAAATCCTTCCTTAAGCTCACCTGCATTATAATTAAAGATGCCACGATTATTCGACTACTAGGTAGTAGGTACGTATTCGGTATTCGACCTATTCGGCTACATTTATTTAATATTCGGTATTCGGCTGAATACCAAATATTCACTACTACACAAAAAAAATTTACTATATCTAGTAGTCAACAATTTATGTGGTGGCACGGAACCCTCAGTGTGCGAACCCGACTCGCACTTGGCCGCTTTTATTTAAATTAGCACGTCAATTCCCGTTTCAGGGTCGTACCTACCTTATGGGCATTGTTTTTATCTGTCAGGCTAGGTAGGTATATAAGTGTTTTGTCAGTCAATCAGTAGGCATATTTATTCTATTACCTATTTAGTGATCCTGACATAAATGTTAAGTAAGAAAATGACAGAATTTGGCAAGAAAGTTATGTCTGTTATAAACGGATGTCCACAAAATATGGCAAACTCATGGTTTCCTCAGAAGCTTCAGTCTTCAAGCCCAAAAGTCACAGTAGATTATGAATGTTTAACCCATTAGGCCAAATCTATTCCAAGCCATTCCCATGGTCATTGCCACATTATTCCTGAAATAAAATCTAATAATAAAAAATAGTAAAGTTAACAAGCTCACCGTTTTCCTTCTACGAAAAGTCACACGAATCTCACACACGGCCATTGTCGCGAAACGTCAAATTTAAAAATAGAAGCGACTGAAACACGCCCTGGAATTTTTCTTTTTAATTTGGGAGGAAACGACAGGAGCGTCCTTTTTCCTTTTTGACGAGGTTAGAATTTATTTTCACGCGCGTCCGTCTTGTGTGAATTTCGGAATGAAACTGACGGAATGATTTGATTTGATTTGAATGGAGCACTGAATGACTATCAGAAATAGTTGAAGGGAGGCATCGGCTTCTGACTTGTGAGCCGCTGCAGCGCTTGCATTCCATTATTCCGTAATATCTAAAAAGTGTTACTTATAGGTATATCATTCTTATTTCAGTTTCTTTCACTAGGATCACTCAATTTACGTATGCACGCCAAACGCTTTAGCTAATGAAATTAATAATTTATGAGACGTGTAGTAGGTAGGTACCTACCTACCAAAACTTTCTGATATTAGGATGATTAGTAGGCAAGTAATAAGTATAATCTAGTCATATCGCAATAAACGAAATTAATAGATACCTACCTATACTTATAATATATGTACATCCTATAAATATGTGAATTCATTAAAACTATTTAATTAAGTAAATCCAAAATCTTGTGAACGGAGCTATAACCATGTTGAGCGATATTTATTATAGTATTGTCTTAACAAAACTGAAAACCAGGGACAACATTTTTTTTTCCATGACTTTTCACTAATAAACATAGTTCTTAAACTTAACCTCTCCTTGTTTCTTTGACGACATAATACAAATTATATAACGGTTTAACAAACTTCTATAGTTACCATTTTGTCGCTATATCACGGAGAAATAAGCGATATAGAACCGGGCGAAACCAGCTACAGCAAGTTTCTCGAAAATTCAAACAAAGGTAAAGCGCTTCAGCGTCTAAGTTATTGCTGTGTAACGCAAGTGTGCGGCGACATGCCCGCGGCTATCGACCAATGAGGCACGCGCACAGATTCAAATAGTGTTTAGACACTGGATGTCAACCTTTTAGCTTTGAACGTGTGATGTGAGATTTTTTTTATACTTGTAATCAATGATCTTCTTTAAAACACAATATAACAATTAAACATTAGCTTCACTTACTTTGTAAGCATAGTTTCTAAACTATGTTCTCTCGTCTACTTCTAGTTTTTGTATCGTTTTTTTCGTACCGATTTGTAACTTTGCAAGAATATGTAATCCGGATTGCACTGCAATTCGGTGGCTCAGTTGGTAGTGAACCTAACTTCTGTGCTTGGGGGCGTGGGTTCGATTCCCATCTAGGACAAACATTTGTGTGATGAACATTTGTGTTTGTTCTATGTCTGGGTGTTAATATCTATTTAAGTATATATTTAAACATATATATGTACGTATATCAGTCTCTGGCAGCCATATTACAAGCTTTGCTTAGTTTGGGGTCAGATGACCATGTGTGCAAAAATGTCCCAGATATTCCCAGATAATTTGGAACAATCGAGCTTATCTGATGATGGAGCTAGAAGGGTAATGTAACTCTTCAATGGTTACTAGAAAACTCCTCGAGTTTATCGAGGTAAGAGTCATTTGGTTTGTTTTAACGAGTCCGGAGTTTAAATTCGCGTTTTTTTATTATAAGTATTATAATAATAAAATATTAAGTATGTACAATAATTTATTTATCTTTTTTTTTATTAGTAAATAGGTGAAAAAATGTCAATTAAAAATACTAATTTCAAATAATTGAAGTATACCTTATTCTAATTTTATCCAGGGCGATAGGAATTGGACTGATTGATCTAACTGTATATAAAGGTGACCTACGTTACTGGGGCATACTCGTACATTCGAAGAGGAAAGTACGTAGATATGACGAGGCGGTTTGGCCTTCATGGCTTTAGCTTGCCCAGTAATAGGCCAAATAAGTGAAAAACTGATTTAGTTTTTATTATTTCAAAAATTTTCAATTTGTTGCACATTTTTCACCTTTTACAATAAAATACAGGTAAAAAATCAATTATTATTTTCCAATGAACTATACAGATTGAATGTGTGTTGCAACAGGAACAAAATACGGGCAGTAAATATTTGAACTGTTCTTGCAAATAACACTACCAACAAATAACAAACTTTTCATTTTATCTGAGTTCCTACTATGTGATTATAATTCCTTGTTATTGACCTAATAAAAATATGTAAATATAATTTTTATATAAGGTCGGGGAAAAAGTTTCTTCGTATTTTATAAACAAATTCAAGACATATTTTTTTCAAGTTTAATTACATTTAATTATAATATATATGTGCCATTTTGTTCGATAACTTGTTGCCATCTTGTAGGTAGTGACATGATCCCGTTGCTGTAGAAATTTTGGGACTTCTGATCAAAAAAATGCAACAAGTAGTTTTGACAGTCCTCTCTGGATGTTAATCTAACACTACCCAAAGAATTCTGAAGAGACCGAAACAGGTGGAAATCTGAGGGTGCAAGGTCAGGGCTATATGGTGGATGCATTAACACTTCCCAACCAAGCTCTCTCAATTGTTGCTGAGTGGCCAAAGATGTGTGCGGTCTGGCGTTATCATGATGAAATACCACGCCCTTTCTGTTGATCAATTCCGGCCGTTTTTTCTCAATTTCTTGTTTGAGTCTCATCAATTGTTGGCAGTAGAGATCCGAATCGATGGTTTTGCCCGGCGGTTAAAGCTCATAATGAACGATGCCCTTCCAATCCCACCATACACACAGCATCACCTTATTACGTGTTAATCCGGGTTTCGCTACAGTCTGTGGTGCTTCACTGCCCTTTGACCATGATCGTTTGCGCACATTCTTGTCGTAGGTGATCCATTTTTCATCACCAGTGATCAATCTTTTCAAAAACGGTTCGGTTTCGTTACGTTTTAACAGAGAATCGCAAATGAGCACACGATTCATTTGGTTTCTTTCAGTGAGCTCGTGTGGCACCCAAATATCGAGTTTTTTTTTATACCCAGACTTTTTCAAATGGGTCAAAACTGTTTTGTGGTCGATCCCTAGTTCTTCAGCTACGTCGTAACTACTAATATGCCGATCTTGCTCCACTTTTTCAGAAATGGCATCGACTTTATCCGTAACAGGGCGACCAGAGCGAGCTGCATCTTTGACATCAAAATTCCCGGACTGAAAACGCTTGAACCAACATTGTGCTACTCTTGATGACACTGCATTAGGTCCATAAACGTCACATATTTTATTCGCGGCTTGTGTCGCATTTTTCCCTTTTTTTGTAATAAAACTTCAAAATATATCGAATTTCTTCGTCAGATTCACTCATTTTATCGAACAAAAAAACAATTGAAAAATGGCGGGAAATTGCTTTTTACTTTTTGTATTCCTTTTTTAAAATGTCATATTTTTAATAATATCAAAACCAGCCAGATACAAACAGTACAACCGATGAGATTTTACTACAACTTTATACATACAAAATACGAAAAGACTTTTTCCCCGACCTATTATAACATCTCATTTTTTTTAATTGCAGAATAGGATTGAGCTTGGCCGCCAACTTGCCTGATATTAAGCGATGATGCGGCCTACGGCCTATTTATTTTATCTGAGTTCCTACTTAGTGATTATAATTCCTTGTTATTGACCTTAATACAAATATGTAAATAGGATTTTTATATAACATCTCATTTTTTTTCGATTTTCAAAATACCCGCAATATAAAAATCAAACTTAAGTCAAAACTTAAAATTCATATTTCTCAGTTTCTAGACGAAAAAAAATATGCCTACATATATTTATTATTAGTCAACCTCGATATGAAACAATATGAACCAAATCAGATATTTTTTTAGTGTTGAGTAGTGTAATTGATTTAGCATGATACTGGGGCCTTACCCCTAGATCGAAAAGTTGACCCGCATAGGTGTTATTTGTCTAAACGGTACCACCAACTACGATAAGCGGTAGTTGTTTGATAGCCGCAGCTATCAAACAACTACCGCTAACTACCGCTTATCGTAGTTGATGGTACCGTTTAGACAAATAACACCTATGCGGGTCAACGTTTCGAGCTAGGGGTAAAGCCCCTGGACCAACGTGAAATGGCACCAAAAACAAAATTGAAAGCACTAGCTTTCAAACAAAATAAGAATCATCAAAATTGGTTCATCGAGTCGAAAGTTTCAGGTAACAAACATAAAAATAAAATAACAAAAGAATCGAATTGAGAACCTTCTTCTTTTTGGAAGTATGTCGGTAAAAAGAGACAAGCGGCACTGTAAACCATCACTTACCTACTCAAACATCGCACACGCACTTACATCTACCCGGTTTTGCCGCAGCGATTTCGCCCTAGAGTGTAATTACACAGCCTTTTGCTGGCGACACTGTATTTGCATTACGAAACTGTGTTGCCAGATGCCAGTGCGAATGGTCTGTAGGCGATCTGTACGAGTTTACACTGTAGAGTTGAGAAACTTTCGTTAAGATAGAAGACTAGGTTTTATTTTTACAATAAACTATAGAATTTTTTTCATTTGTGGATAAAAAGACATGGGTAGGAACAACAGGCCTGGCACTGCCTGTGGGCTGGCAAAGCACCGTCAACACCGCTAGTGTTGCAGGTGTTCATAGGTGGCGGTTTCTGCTCACCATCAGGCGGACCGCATGCTTGTTTGCCACTCTTTTTATTTAAAAAACAATACATAATATTCTAGGTTTTTTTAAATCACAAACCGGTTCAAAATCATCATATTATTGCTGATGGTGAGCAGTTTTTTTATTAACTATATAAATAGAAAATATTAAAATAATAAAATTTAATCTTGAATCTATATTGATAGCTTATGGCACCCAGATAAAAGTATCTTAAATGGCACCAACCTTTGAGTGTACACCCTTCGGCACCTACCATTTGAATAGCAAAAAATTATTCATTTAAAACTTTTTTGATAAACTGGATGTAAAAATAAATATTATATTCTAAGATTCTAACGCTTCCCAAACAGCTGGGAAACAAATTTATTAAGTTATTGTAAATAAAAGTACCGGAATCAAATTGATACCATGTACCTATATCTTGAAACTTTCATAGCTGACATTGTCAGCAAAATTCCCATACGCGACGCGACTACCAAAATCTACCGTTTTTATCATGCCTGCTTTTGCCAATGAAGAAAGTCGTAAGTGCTATCTCACTCAGAATAAATGGAATTTTTTTTGGAGTGTTGCCGAATTTTTAAGTAAGGCAACACTCGTTTTTTTTTTAGATTTGACATCTTATATTTTGGGGTGACGAGCGCAGTGCATTGCCATCCAGGGTTTTGAACTGTTGAAGTTCAAAATTCTGAGCGGCTTTGTGCTGTTATGGGCAAGCGTGAAGAGCCATGAGGCGAGCGATTTCGCTCGTCTCGTCACTCAGTATCATAAAAAAAAACTTAATACCTACACCGAATTGATCAGTTAAAAAAATATGACTGAGGGTACCTTAATGTAAATATAGTAAATGAAATCCGACTTTTAAAACTAAATCTAAATTCAACTTTAATTTGCCTTCCAGTAAAGCGTTTTAATAATTAAATCATCATAAATAAGGAAACAACCTTAATTATTTAAACCTAACCTCAAATTTCGCGTGGCTAAGCGGGAACACATTGTTTTAAACATTTACAAGCTTATATAGGCAAAGGAGGGAGGCAATATTCAGTCAGGTAGGGCCCTATTATTGGGGTCAGGGTAAGCCTGCTAATCTTACCCCATAAACCTCGTTTCACTATATTAAAAGAAAGAGTAATACTTTTTTCTCAGTATTTTGGAGAAAATTAAATTAAAATATAATTAATGGCAGTTTAGGGTTAAATATTTTTTGTGTTTGAGTATTTTTTGTAAAATATGGAGTTCTGTAATTGGTGTTTACCTATGTTGGAATGAGAAATAATATTATTAAATCTCGTCGAGTTTTTATTTTGCCAAAAAAACCATATTCCTGTAAAATAGGCCACATAATCTTGTTTCTTTGTTTAAATTATTTCATTAATATCTTAACACTACTTCTATTTCTATTCTTCTATTTTAATCTACTTAGTAAATTCTAAATTACATTTGCAATATTTTCTACGCTTTATTCATATAATATTTTGCACATAGCAACCCAGCCTCACAATTTGAAATAAGAATTCCTCACGTAAACAGAAATATTTGGACGGCAACGCCATCACGACCCGTTAAAAGTTTTTTTTCATCAAAATTTCTTTGAAGGAAGCAACTTAAAATATTTCTGCTTGTCATCAAAGATGTCACGTGAATTTTCTCGGGGAAGTTATGCCAAGACTGTTATATGCTTTTGATGGGAATTTTGGAAGAAAATAGCATAAATATAATGGCTATGAGGTTAAAGTTAAACCTTTGTTAAAAACTGGGATTGAGCTTCCAGAATTCATCAAAAGTTCTAATTTGGAAACAGCAATTTTTGTAATCAAGATTACTTACATGATTTAATAAGTTCTCTGTTTATTTTTTTTTTGTAAAAAAAATATATGACCATGGATACTAAGTCCTTCAGTCGTAATATTAAACAAGTTCTGATAGTATTAAATAGCGACAAACAAGCCATAGTCACAGTCAGAGTCAAGCAAAGTAAGTCATAGTCAAGTCACACTCATGCCCAAGTAAAGTGGTGAAGACTTTACAATAGGCTTCTATAGAGTTTTGGAAACAACATGAAAAGACATCGCACGTCACAACTAATATAGTCTTAACTCAAAATTTTGCATTTTTGAGTTAAGTATGCCATCAAAAAGTAGATTTTTTTCTCTACAAACTGGTAAGACCGTTACATTTATACCTCCGATTATCACTGAAAGATGGCACTAAAACTCTTTTTTGACCATTCAATACGTTCATTCTTTTACCAAGTAGCACCGTCTCATCTTCGCCTAATCGGTCGCAACTCAATTATATACTTGATTTCCATAACCATATTTGTTTTTGTAAATTTAATTTTCGTAACTACCTACGTTGAGTTGAATTTAATTTGATAGCATCTACCTAAATCTTTTACGACAACATAAAATAGTACATAGGTAAATATATATACCTATTGGTAGAAACATGTAAAGTTTATGAGGTTTCTACTATTATTAATTTTGAACACACGTCGAACATAATTGTATAGTACTTTCCTATTTTTTCCATACTAGTATACATTTATTTTTATGACTAAATTCACATGCTGAGTAACGGCAAAATAGGAGAAAAAATATAAAATACCTAAGGCCAGTGTATAATCCTATTCTTTGTAAATAAATTTCATTTCATTTAAGGTGAGTATAACAATTATAATGTATTTTATTTAGTTAGTCGTAAAAGCTTTAGATATAGATGCTCCAAATTAAATTCAACTCAATGCAGTTACGAAAATTGCCAGTGGCAACTGAGTGGTCAAGTTTTAAGTGTTTTCCCATGTAAGTGGTAAGTTCGTAACTTCGGGAAGGAGTTAACTTTTTTTTACAATTTTGCTACATCGCCGTTATGGGCGGGAAAAAACTCCTTTACGTCTTACTAACCAGTGCCAACTTCCAACAACCTTGCGTCCAACTCAAACGCGGGGCCGAATAGGTGCAGCTTGAAATAGCACTCGAACGCGCTGAGATACGGTTTGCGGTCATGTGATTTTGTTTTAAGTAGGTATCTTGTTATAATCAGAATGTTTTTTTTATGATACTGGGTGAGGAGACGTGCGAAGTCGTTCGCCTGATGGCTCTTCACGCTTGCCCATAACAGCACAACGCCACTCAGAATTTTGAACTTCAACAGTTCAAAACCCTGGATGGCAATCAAGGATGGGTGTACTAGATGGCAATGCACTGCGCTCGTCACCCCGAGATATAAGATATCAATTCTCTGTGTGCCCTGTAATTTCGCTGGTAACATTGCCCTTCAATCCGGAACACAGTAGTGTTTGCACACTACTGCTTGGCGGTTAACTGGCAAATAACTGGCCTTTTAGAATAAGATTGTAGTAGGTAGATAATAATCACCAGCATGAAAACTGAAGTAAGAAGTGCGTTTATTTTATCATAAGGTATCTCCGTGGTCAACGATATTTTCTTTACCTCTCTATTTTTATATTCTGTTGTTTACTGTTTGTTGATCCTTAAATAAATTGAAAAAAAGGGGGTAGTATACAGGGCTATTTTTAATTCACCTAAAACACCCCGCAGTTATATCTGACAACTTTTATTCTACCCAGTCAACATTTTCTGCCAAAAAACGTGATATATGACGTGTTTTTTAGGGCATTTTTTTCAAATTTACGTCTTGTGGAAATAAATGACGTCAAAAATCACGTTGTTTTATCTTCTTTGTCAACACTTGCTTAAAAATGACGTCACTTACCACGTCGAAACGACGTGAACACGTGAAGCATGACGTCTGGAGTGACGTGATTCGACGTCTAAAATTCCCAAAATTCACGTCAATAATGACGTAACCTTGCTAATTGATGATTTTTTACGAAACTTCATAATTTCCGAAATAAAGTTTTAACTTTCTACCTATGTTTTTTTGTTATATGTGTTGTAGTAGGTATATTTTTCATGTATGTTGAGTCTCTTAATTATTGCTTAGGCCCTTAGCTTAGGTTATTGTCATTTAGCTTATTTTTTTTTTAACAATACACGAGGTTTAGATAAGTAAATAATTATCAATTTAAAAAACCAACTTTACAAAATTAATAAAATGCGTCAATTTCAGTTACTTTAATAACATACCATCTCAAACCAACTGTGGTTTTTTGGTGCAACATTAATTTAAAATTGTATTGTTATGTATAAAGAAAAAAAAATTAAAAAAATAATTAAAAATAAGGTTAATAAATTACAATATTATTATTGTAATTCATGTAACCAAGTTTTCTCGTTATTTTGATTTAAAAATCAAACTGCTAAACCAATATTAATGAAATTTTTAGAGGACAATCTGAAATTATTTATGCTTTTATTTGAAAACAATTATTGAAGTTGGTTCATAAATGGCGGATTTCTGAGTCAGTTAATAATGCGCGATTTACATAAGGCCCGTCAGACTAATAAAACAAATTTACTTACCACGCTAATGAAAGGTAGCTACTACTATTAGATGAACTTATAAATCAGCGAAGTTTAAATCTCAATTACATAGTAGGTAGGTATTCTAGGTATACTTAACTCTATTTAAATGGCACGCAAAATATCTACCTATTATTTTTGGGTACGGAAACAAATGATATAGTCTGGTAACACAAAATGGTAACCCTGTATACCTTGCGTTAAACCGGATGTGGAGGTAGCGTTTGTCTTTACATCACGGAATTTTGTGTACGCATCAAATTTGTATTTTTTTTACATATTACCAAATTTATTTAAAAATTTATTACAAAGAGTTTAAACTTTAATTTTGTTTGAAAAAACTGCGCCAAGGCGCCAAGGAGAAGACACCAACGCGAACCAATGGAGCACCACTCCTGGGGTCTTACGCCCAACTCTAAACGCGGGCCCGAATATGCAGTATGCAAAATCTTTTTGCGGTCGCCTGATTTTCCAAACTGAACCTATTCGGGCCTGCGTTTAGAGTCGGGTGTAAGGGCCCTGCTCTCTCTTCACCTTAATCCCCATAACCGCAGCTGCCTCATTGTACAAACCTATGTAGGTCGTACAGTAAATACAGCACAAAATAAAATTATAAACAAACAGCCACAGAGTTGAGGAGAACCGAAATATTTCGTAACAAAATACGTGTTCATTGGAGCAGTTACTAAGGTCTGTACAGTACACAATCCAATTAGTTTTTTATTTTATTTATTAAAAAATAAATTTCCGAAATTAACAGAGATAGTAATAAAAAATAACACTAAAAACCAAATAAAAGTATCCATCCACAGAAATAATTTGATTACTTATATCTATATTTTTTTTTTGGTAAAATAAATAAAATATTAAAATTATGAATGTCATCGCTCAAAAAACGGTGAAGGAAAACATCGTGAGGAAACCGGTACGTCTAAGAACCTCAAAAGTTCAAAGACATAATATGACATTCACCAACATGCTGGGCCAGCATCGTGGATTAGAGCCCATCCTTACGTAATGAGAATAAACACAGAAAAGAGAAGTAAACAGACAGAACGGAAATGAGAAGGAAACTCTGTCGCCAGGTCTTGTGACAGATATGTGATTGAACACTCTTATTTATGTCGACGTGTTGAACTCGCGAACACAGTTGCTAACAGAGTTGCAATGGGTTTATATGGGTGCAATTGGCTACAACTAATTTCTTACAAAAATGCCTTGACAGCCGTTCTAAATTAAACAAAAGAAAATCTGTGTGTATAAACATGTGGGGGGAGGATATCTATGCAAAATAACACATTGATTCGTTTGCCTGTTGTGTGGAAGAGGAACAAACAAACCGACAAACATTTATAACTTAAGAATGATTTGGAATTTACTGCTGAATTACCCATTGTACTCGTAGCTTCGAGAAAACTTGTAACATTATGTACTGACTCGCTATCCACCACAAAACCGGATGAAATGCGGATATAAAAAATGCAAAGTACTCACCGGTCTGGATGATCCGGTGGTCGGAGTAGAGAGCGAGTGTGGCCATAATTAAATATAACCTACCCGACGCCCATGGGGATGCCGTTATGGCTAGCACCCATTTAAAAAAAAGTTACCATGGGTACAGAATCCTTCATTCGGAATAATAACCACGTTTTCAAGGTTACTAAATAACTTCAATTGTCGCGGAGTGCATGCTGGCCTGGTTGGTATATATTGGGTTACGCAGAAAGGGTGTACCTCTACCTACTAAGCCGAAAAGGTTCCATAGTAGGTAGTATCATTATACACAACTTTTACTATGGAACAAACCCTGAAATCGCGAAAAAAACAGCTGTTCCTTAAAAAACGGTCGTTGACACTCGCCTAAATATGAAACGGCTGATACTTATTTGGAGATTTCAGGGTTGGTCCCTTTGTAAAAATTGTACAATGATGACTATAACATGGACCCTTTTCGCTTAGTACACCCTTTCCACGTAACTCTGTCTGTATAGTTTTAGTCGTCCTGAAAGTTATGACACAAAGAAATTGTCAATTCATCGTACAATAATAGTGAGAGAAACCATAAAACCAAAACACGCATTTAGCAGCCCTACATTAAAACCCCAGATTTGCGTACCATCTAATCTTTATTATGTAGTTAGGCTGTTTACTCTCCGGACACTGTCCTACTGCCGATAAAAACACATGGACACCCCATAAAGGCGGCCGGTTGGTCGGATCCGGCAATAACCGGTTTAGGGCTACCCCAAAATGTTTTACATAAAATTAGATAGCTTTTAGAATTAACTAACCGACCCGAATGTGCTAACGCGAGTGGTTTAATTGAAATTTTTATTATCGAGGGTTTTGTTTTGTTTTTTATCCGTGGAGTTTTGTAACCTTTGTCAGTGAATTTTCAAAAAAGTAATATACCTATGTGAGATTTTTCCCACGATTACTGCAAGTAAAAAATAAGCTGAATAGAGTTTTGAAAACTGAGAGAAAAAAATAGAAGCGTTATACCTACAGTTTCCCCTTAATTAGCACTTACACCCCCCTCGGTCGTCCATTCGTTTACATTTTGAGCACATCGTTTGCAGTTGTGTGCTTTCAATATTGAAGTGTGCGTTTTTAGAACTAGTAAGAATATGTTAGTGAGTGCAATATGTGTTTACCTCTCCCCTTCAGTTTTGTCAGACTTTATTCGGTACTAGCTTGAGTTTAAAGGCAGATCTAAACTATATATTATCAAAGTTTGGAAACAACGAGAAAATACATATTTCACTTCATTAACTAGGTACGTAATACATACACTGAAAAAAATCCTGACTCTGCTGATGAATCTTGCCTTGCGATTCCAATTCCTTCCAAAATAAGACCTTTTCTTCCCTAAACTAAGGAAGGAAAAAGGTCATGTTTTGGAAGCAATTGGTTTTGGCAGGCAAAAGCAAAACGCAGTAGAAAGTCAGGGGTTTTTATAGTGTAGATCACACACTCATGCATATTCACCAACAGGGCCTTGATTTGGCCTCCATGCCTTAGTAAATAAAGGCAAACTTTTTGAGGTAAACTTAAGCGCCGCGTTACGAACGTGTTTTTAGTTATGGAATCAGGGCCCAGTTAGTTAACAATAATCCACCATTATAAAGAGAAAAAAAAGAGCAAAAAAGACCAATAAAGAGTTTATATCTATCTTACACATGAACTCCCGAAAATACACAAGTTTAGAAAAATAATACAATGCGGCGACGTGCTTTTTTCACATTGGCGCCAAAACTCCGTTAGTTTTTTATTTTTATTTTATGTTATTATTTTGACAACCCTATTTGAGCCAGCAAACTCGGATGTTGCCATAACCACAACGCTTTGATGTCCCACCGTAATATTAAATTTTGTTTTTCACCATAACTTTCCGTACCTATTATAATTTTAACTGTAGTTTAACCTGACTTACTGTGCAAAATGGTGTAGGTATCTGAGCATATATTTTGAACTATTATCATAAAAATAAAATACCTGAAAAATTGTTGTCTTTATTAACCGACCTTAAAAAAGGAATTTGAATTCCCTAATTTTTATTTAAAAATAAAATATAATTTAAAAAAAAAGTTTGTTACCTCGGTACTTTGTCGTTTATAAACCGATTCGGACTTTTTTAAATCAATGGCATTATATATTGGTCCCATAGAAATTTTATCAAATTGGTTTTTATATCAAAATGACTGGCAAAATATAAGTGATCCAAGGATCCAAGAAACCGAATTACGTATTCACTCATTTTGTAGTTGGTTAAAGTTGATAATTATTTAATGAAAGTTTACATTTAGAATTAAAATAAAATGCACCAATAATGTAAGTTTATTGTTATAATTCATATGAAGTAAGTATAATTATTATTATAATTCAATATTTAGCCAATATTTATTATTTATTCAATTTTTTTTTTTTTTTTTTTTTTTTAATTTATTTTAGATAATAAATTAAATCTTTATCGTTGCATTTTAAATTGAATTAGTGTCTAGAACCGTCTCATCTTTCTTTCGAACTGGTGGATTTTAGTCTGTGGTAATTGATCGAAGTAATTAT
Source organism: Agriopis leucophaearia (assembly GCA_949125355.1). NCBI lineage: Eukaryota > Metazoa > Arthropoda > Insecta > Lepidoptera > Geometridae > Agriopis > Agriopis leucophaearia. The sequence continues at coordinate 5,356,897 of OX421289.1, forward strand.
TTGCTCCACCTAGTTCTTTTTATGTGATCTGTAGTTGTTCATTCATTTTAAGTATCTATAGTTCATTCCATAAGTCTCGATCTGTCATCCAATTGAATAAAAACAAACAAGTGAATTTCGGCGTTTTAATTAAAATCTTCGAGTGTTGGGCAATGCCATAGCGGAATACGAGAGGTACATAAAATAAGCCAATATAATAAGAAGTATAAATCATACAATTAGTTAGTGAGCAAATTAGTACACTATATTTGAACATAAACTGATCGAGAATAAACAAATCTCATTTAGGTACGTAACTATAGATGTGGCTCAATAAATTAGGGCTCCAATAAAACATTAACGAAGAAGTAAAATATTAATTCCGTAAAATAAAATAAAGTAAAAAATATCAACAACGGACCGCGCGACTTAGCCAACCGAAAATTAAAAAATTCGAACTGGGAACTCAACAATGTCCACTCTTCCAACCGTAATCCGAACTAATAACGACCACGCCAAGTGCCCAAGGGGTTGAAATAAAAAATAAAAACTGTTTTTTCTAAAACCCTGATCGCCAATTAGAATTTGTCAACTCATTGAAAGTTTGCCAATTTTTAATGATTCAGTCGATAATTTAAAAACATTTTAAGCATGACAATGAACCAAGCTATTGCAAAGTGCCAGTTGTTAAGAATGGTTTTAGAAATAAAATAGTTTGAGAAACGTAGGTCTAAATTTTCATAGGAAAAATATTTTTTACGCATAGTAGAAAATAATATATAATTTCGACACGTCAATCACAGCCCGGCTAGCTCAGTCGGTAGAGCATGAGACTCTTAATCTCAGGGTCGTGGGTTCGAGCCCCACGTTGGGCGCAGTATCTTTTTGTCTATACATAATAAATATTTATTATTTAGGTAATTAGATTAGACAGCTGAGCAAATAACTCAAAAACAATTAACTAACACTTAAAAACATTTCCTCAACTTCTAACGCTTTTTATCGTGATATGCAAACTTCATACATGCCGAATAAAAATAAATTTTATTGTAATACGACTTTTATATTACTTTACTTTTATAATACTTGAAATTTACCTGAAAAGCTTGAGTAATAAGTAAATCCGGATAAACCTAAGTTTACTCCATCTTCTTACATTACTGCAACACGCAAATGAAAGCAAATTATCTGTCAGTATTACGTCATTGATTTAAAGGCTATTTTACAACGTAGTATAACATAATTTGGAACCTACATTCATCGGGGGTGTAGCTCAGATGGTAGAGCGCTCGCTTAGCATGCGAGAGGTACGGGGATCGATACCCCGCACCTCCAACTCTTTTTTAGGTTGTTTTTATAGCCTATTGGTGATAAATGTTACAATTTATAGTTCACCTCATCCAATAAAACTTCGCCTTCAAACGAAACAGATTTTTATTGTAACGTGATTTTTATGACTGCAATTTAAAAGTAAAACTGTACCTAATAATAATTTATGTATTTGTGATTTTGCTACTAGACGCTAGATGACGTTTTATCACAACTTTTTACAAGGAGTAATTTTGTATTAAAATTCTTAGATAAATAAAAATATGTAATGTAATTAATTTTTTATTCACGTATTCATTTATATCTTAATTTTTTAAGTTTTTTTCATTATATATCATTATAAAACATAAATAATATAAAAAAAAATGGGTGCCGCCGGCAGCGGGGCAGGGCCCCAAACTACCGGTGGTTATTTTTTTATTACTAATAATTATTTGTATCATGTACTAAATTATATTTAGGTATTTCTATGTGAAATTTAGCTTATCCTCTCTAAACCGAAGTAGGAACTTTTGGTCCTTTCCTTACATTAAAGGTGACCTTATAATTTCTTTAAGTATACATATTTCTATCCCAAATATATACCAAAATACCTACCTAATCACCACCACACGGTCTATAAAATAAATTAACTCTTTAAAAATCAAGTTCCGCATATATTCCGCAATCTGCCCAAACGTGACAGCTCGATATCGGAAAATTTGGCGGGAAATCTGACACGTGACATTTGAAATGTCATTAGATCCATATGGCCAGTATTTTCCTGGTGGGGTGAGTTTAGTGATGTACCTAGCGTTGTCAAAAATCGACATTTCGATATAATAGATAAAATATTGTGGTGTCGTTACAGTAGTACTATAGATAAGTAATAGATGGATACACGTTGTAAACTCGTGAGAGTATAAATATTAATTATAAAATTCGCGAATTTGACAATTCGGTATGTAAAGTTTTTTTTTTGTATTTTTTATATATTTTTATTTCGTAGATTAGGTCATTATAAGAAACTAATTTCAATAGTTTTGTTTTATATTGAGTAGTTATTTTATAATATTTTTTTGAAAATTTGAAACCTATGACGTCACTTTTTTGCACAAATATGTAGTTGCGTTGAGGAGCCAAGAAAAGCACGCGAGTCAAAAAAAAAGACACTAGAATTTACTTTGACACTTGACAGTGACACCTACTAATTCGTAAGTCTCTATTCAATCAAAACAAAAGTCCATCTAGAGTTGCCATCTACTAAAAAAAATACCCCATGTCAGGCTTTTAATTTAGTCAAATTATTATCCCATTATAAGGCCTCATAGTAACATTACCTTATTTAATAATAATCTACACTTATATTAAAAAAAAACGAGGAGATTATTAAGTTTGTTTATAGAAGATACACTCCGAAACTACTTGACCGATTTAAAAAAAAACCTGTCACTGATAGAAAGCTTCACTATTCCTGAGTCCAGGAGTAGAGAGGATTACGGGGCGAATGCAGAACTGGGGCCTTACGGACAACAGCTTCGGTATGTAAAGTTTTTTTTTATATTTTATTTCGTAGATAAGGCTATTTTAAGAAACTTATTTCATTATTTTTGTTTTCTATTCAGTAGTTATTTTAAAATATTTTTTTGAAAATTGAGATATTGTGACGTAACCAGATAGCTTAAAATGTCGTTTATTTAAATATTTTATTTGTTCGATTATTAAGGTTCTGTGTTTTTTAATCTTAGGTTGAGACATCATGTTTGAATATAAATTATTAATCATACATCAAATGGCATATTAAAATATGTTTAACATTATATATCGTTGTGAGTAGCACCCATAATAAAAACAAATTAATCTGACGTGGTGAAAATTAATTCTATTAACTAGGTGCTTCCAGTAAAAACGTTCTAAATCAGATATTTATTTCCCCGAAAAAAACCTTCCTCATGATTTTTCCCTACGCTTAGGGAAAAACACCCCATATTGGCAACTCTGAAAAGAACTAGACTGTAAAACCACAGATATGAAAGAAAAATATTTTCTGTGTGACGAACAGTGTGTCAAATGTATTATATTTTTTTATTCTTAAAAAGCACAGATAATAAAATGCAAAAACGTGACGTCATTTAGAGGTCAATGAAAGTCAAATGATTTCATAGTTTTTTGTTAAAATAAATGGCATCTTATTATTTAAAAGGTCAGAGTAGAAAAATAAGGGTTTGTAACATAAAATCTCGAAATGGTTTCGGAATTGGCATAGGTTATTTTTTTTTAGCATACCGAATTATAGTGGTTTATTAATATTAATTATATTCAAAAAATTGGTCCTAAATTATATAGTTTATTGGTGTAGTTGAATAGTTAAATCTAGTTAAGAAGCACTTTGCTTTTTCACCACTAAATGGCTGAACCGATCTTGATATTTGGTCAGGAAATAATATTGTAAATAATGACGATATCCGATATTTTTAGAACGGAAACATTACAGGTAAATCCGCGGAGCACACAATATTCACACGAAAATGTAAATTAAAACATTTTTAGTAAGGTCAACTCGGCGAAGACCGGCATACTAAATTTAAAAAAATACAAATGGTCTTATTGTGGCTATTCTATAATCTTAAATCCAAATTTGGTTAAACTATATAATAATATATTTAGATGATCTGACAATAAATATGTCGAAATGACAAAGAAACTATCAGTTCAGAAAATAAAAACGATTTTTGAAAACACAGAGAAATAGACGGATTTGGCTCCCATGTCGGTTAAGACCGTCTAGTGGCAAATTTCCCTGGTTAGCGGTAGTTGGCGTAGTTATAGATACGAAGACCTGTTAGAATGAATCAGTGTACGAACGCCAGTTCCTGTAACAACTTAATATTTGTACCCTAACTCTCAGGAATAAGGTTTTATTACGCTTATTTCGCAAAATGCTGCAATTGTCGGGTAAGACCGGCTACGTTGCAGTTCCAGGGGTGCAAAACTTTGAACTTCTAGTATAGCTTCTTTTAATTTCTCTTTCGAATACTACCTTTTTTCCGTTTTTCGCGTATATTTTCCCATGGCTAAAATAAATTAAAACTAAAAATTGAAATAAATTACGCCTAGTACCCTATCGTGAGTGACTATAAGTAGTTAATTATCTCTCCCAATCAGATCAATAGAAAATCGGTCACGTGACCATAACAGCAAATCTGAGTGGTTGAAATAATCACTCACCGTCATTCACGAGAGTGTGCTCACGGTGCTGACCCTGTGACAGACGAATGAACAGACAGCAAAATTTGGTATCCTTTGAGCACGGAACTGAAAACCTACACATATGTTACACATATACTTTGATTATACAAGATACATAACATTATATTTAAAAAAAAACCGGACATATATTCTTGATTTTATAATATGTGCTACTTTGTAGAACTCTATATTTAGGACACTTTGATAATTTATATAGGTATTCTAGAAAGGCTTAACAAAACACCAAAGGTTGACGATTTCTGTAAGAGGCGAAGACCGGCATATGACATTTATTACCCTCCAAGATCTAGACGGACTTCCCCGCAACATATTTTGAGATTAGTTTTTATTTTCATCAACCATAAATTACTAAAAAACGTCTATAATACTAATGTAATTTACTAATCAAATAGATAAATTAATGAAGAATAAACTTACTTGCATAGATCTGTTGAATATGTGAGTTTTCTTTTTAAATCCTTTTTCTTGTAAGCACGTGGCACACTCCAATGCAAAGGTGCTCACCGTACTAAATTAACAACCTCATTTTTTTCCGTTCACACTATAAATACCGCTATCTATATCAATTAATAAGAACTTAAATGGTTTTATTATTCCGGTGATGGTATTGCCATCTGCGTAGTTCTGCTGAATTCGTGGTAATTCTTGTTGTACGATCTTTCCCGACAGACGGTCTTCGCCGAGTTGCTTAGTGTATTGAACTGACTTTGTATAGGTAATGGCTTCGATAGTATATAGTTTGGATCTGCCTTTAAACTCGAGATAGTACCGAAAAAAGGGCGAGAAGAAGGGAAGGGGCGAGGTAAACACATATTGCACACACTGACATATATAACGCTTGATTTATTTATTTATTGTGAGTATAATGGTCATTTAATGAACCTACCTAGGTACTAGGTACTAGGTAGGTACCTATTTAGTTTAAGACCTTTTTGGTGCCTTTTTCTAACTTCCGCGCGACAGCATTACGAAAGTAAACTTGGGTTATTTATATGGCAAAGTTATTCGGCTATTAGGCGCATTTTGATGAAAAGCTGCAATTATTTAGGCATCCTAGGCCATTCTAACAACCGAGAGCCCCAAACAATGTCATACTACATAAATCTGTCTGCGATTCCACCTTTTAAGTTATCTCGCTACCCGCCAATAGATGGCGTTGTTTCCAAATTCCGCACCGAGCGACTTGCATAGTTTCACTAAGAAGTTTGAATTTATGCCAAAACAGACATTTAGTTCGCAAAGTTTAGCTTTGGAGGCTGTAGATTAAAGCTTTGTGCAGTGTTCGGCGTTCGCGGAAGATGCCTGTTTGTTTTGATATCAAAAATGCCTGAATTTGAGTTACTTAATGCAGTGTTCTATTGTTCCTGCTATTTTCCCAAGTATTCTTTATATAATAAAGAGGATGTCTTTGGATGTGCGTTCTATCCTCTTTGCTTCAATCATCAAATATTTTAGCAAAAGACAACATAATAAAGTTTTATATTGATAAAAACCTTTTTATTGAACTGTGAAAATTTGAAAACCAGTTAACAGCTTAAGTATATGAATTTACGTAAGTACACCAGGGGCCTTACCCCTAGCTCGAAAAGTTGACCCGCATAGGTGTTATTTGTCTAAACGGTACCATCAACTACGATAAGCAGTAGTTATTTGATAGCTTTGCTATTTTCATGCACAAATGCATAGTAAAATGGATTTTCGTTCATACAAGTAAGACGCTTTTAAACGATGCAGCTTAAATGAGTTGGTGAATTTTAGGTACCTATCAGGTACCTACTAAAAGTTGGCTCGCAAAAGTGAAACTAGGGGTAAGGCCCCTGCAAAAAGCAATATTATGATCGTTTGTGTGATAACATGATTTGTAATGAGTTAGTGCATATCATTGAGCGTATGGTATGCATAGTATCAAACCTCACATCCGCTGACGCCGTAGCGGTGGTAAGTTAAAAATCTATAATAAACAGGGAAGACTGGTAGAAATATCACACTAGCTGCTCCCCGCGTGGTGATGAAAATCAGTGATGATGATGATGAAAAGTAGCCTATATGTTAATCCAGGAGATAAGCAATCTATATTCCAAATTTCATCTAAATCCATCCAGCCGTTTCTGCGTAATTGAGTAACAAACATCCATCCATCCATCCATCCAAACTTTCACATAATATGATAGTGTGATAATAAATAAAGGTATTGTTTGTGAAACTTTACGTAAGGTATATAGGTAGGTAGGTACCTAACATTTATTAGGGAAGTATGTAAATGACTAATACAAGTAAAATCCCGTAGCAACAACTAGCTAGTGTGAATGGTATTTGCGCAAATGTCAAATTCCTATCTGACAAAGCCTTATGGGGGCAACTTGACATTTTAGCAAATGTCAATCGTTATGCTATGTTGTTTTAGGGGTGTGAAAATATCATAGGGATGGGATAACCATATAGGTAAACACTATTGATTTGAAATGTAGGTACGTTACTAGTTTTTTTTAAATGTTTTCTTATTCGCGATTATTACAATACCGGTTTACCGGTTCTCCTTGGAGATTTATTAAGAATTATCAAAACGAATGTAGTGAATGTGGTGTGTGTGTGTGTGTTTGTGTGTGTGTTTCTTGTTTAATGATAGGCTTGCATTTGTCCATCGCTCCACCTGCGATGATGCGATTTAAGATGGAGCAAGTTTGCCCATAAAAAACAATTCATTTGCGACTTGAAGTCACCCAAATTTATGTATCGGATCGTAGGTATCCAAGGGCCTTACGCCCAACTCTAAACGCGGGCCCGAATAGTTGCAGTTTGCAAAATTACGCGACCGCAAACCGTATCTCGGCGCGTTAAGGTTCGTGTTATTTTGCAAACAGTGGCCCTAGTACGAGCACTTGCGAAAAATTATTCGTTCCGTAAACGATAGCAAAATGTATGAAAAATTGAACAGCGCCTCTATCGGACGTAAAATAAAACTGATTTTTTCATACATTTGCTATCGTTTACGGAACGAATACTTTTTCGCAAGTTCTCGTACTAACCCTACTGCACCTATTCGGGCCCACCTTTAATTAGAGTTGGGTGTAAGGACCCAGACCAGATTAATATATGTAATTAGTTAATTATTATTCATCATCATCATCAGCCAGAAGACGTCCACTGCTGAACATAGGCCTCCCCCTTTAACCTCCATACTGAACGACATCCTGCCATCTGCATCCACTGGATGCCCGCGACTCTTACAATGTCGTCGGTCCATCTGTGGGAGGCCTACCTACGCTGCGTCTTCCGGTTCGCGGTCTCCACTCAAGAACCTTTCTTCCCCATCGGTTAACAGTTCTTCGAGCGATGTGGCCTGCCCATTGCCACTTCAACTTGCAGATTTTAATAGCTATGTCGGTGACTCTGGTTCTTTGGCGAATATCTACGTTTCGGATTTTATCGCGCAAAGAAACTCCGAGCATAGCTCTTTCGTGGACTTCACCAGACGAGACCTCTCGAGCTTGATGTTGATATTCAATGTGCCTCTGACAATTCGGTGATCGCTACCGGTTTTCACCTTGCTGATCACGGAGACATCATTGAACATTTGCTTCTTGGTCGTCATGATAAAGTCGATCTCATTTTTGGTCGATCCATCGGGGCTCATCCACGTCCACTTTCTGGATGGTCACTTCTGGAAGAAGAAGTTCATCAAATAGGGTTCCTCCCTCTCCATGAAGTCGACCAGGCGCTGGCCCCTCGGATTCCGCTATCCATACCCATATGATCCCACTTTTAACTCATCGACATTCCGCGTGCCCACCTTTGCGTTGAAGTCACCCATAACAACGGTGAAGTATGTTTCGGAGGTATGTATGGCTTCAGAAATCTCCTCATACAACGTCTCTACTTCATCGTCAGGGTATGTCGAGGTCGGCGCATATACCTGTATGACCTTCAGCGAATAACGATCGGTTATTCTGAGTATAAGGTATGCTACCCTGCTCGACACACTATCGACCTTAACCACGTTGTTGATGAGTGACCTGCGGACGAGAAAACCTGCACCACCCTGGGACTTTCGTTCTCCTCCCCGGAAGAAGAGCATGTTACCGGAATCCAGAACTATCGTATCCTATCCCTCTCGTCGGATTTCAGATAGTCCCATGATGTCCCAACGTATTTTGCTCAATTCTTCCTCCAGCTCGATAATCTTCTCGTCAGTCCTTAACGTGCGGATATTGTGTGTTGCCAGGGCCAAATTTCGTGGGGGGTGGTAGCGGGGCAACTGCCGGAGATTTTTCGCACCCCCTGTTCCACCGTTACCTGGCCAGCTACCTTGACCAGGGATAGTGGCACTGCCGGGGACTGGGGGCCGTAAGTTTTGGTTGTCTGTCATATGGGGTTGCCATAATCCCCACGCTTGGCAGGCGGCTTTGGGATCGCAGAGCGTTTACCATGAAATTTGGAGGATGCTGCTGCCCATCCTCTGGTGGTTCTGGTCGCAGTTTTAGGACATACCCGGGTCCGATCCCAATTTAATAACTGTAATTATAATTACCGTTATTAAATTGTGAAACCTATTTTTATATTAATAAACAATATGAATCATTTTCAATCATAGAAAAGACTTGCGATACTTTTATGTTACACTAGCTTTTGCATGCGGATTTGTTCGCGTTACTAACAATACATAGCCTATAGTGATAGTGATACCGATTCTGACAATTCTAGCACTGATTAAAAGCTACACGCTTTTCATCAGTGCTAGAATTGTCAGAATCGGTTCAGTCATTTCAGAGATTACCCCTTATAAACATACAGAGTCACCAAATTTATCTCCCTACAATGTATTGAAATTAAACACAGACAGACTTTATCGCAAGTTTTTCTTTGCATTAGTTTCGTTACACATACCTACTAACATAATAAAAACAGGTAAAAATACACTAAAAATGTATCCAACAAAATCGGCTTTAAATGATTCTCTCTCTAAAAATATATTTGTCAGTACCAAATAGCACAACAAAACGAATCAATCAAACCAACTCAAAGATTAAAGATGACACCCCAGAATTCCCACAAAAGATGCCTACGTACAAAAATCTTTAAAAAACCTCGGTCTTAATCAATTGAAGTACTTACAGGTAGACGGGAGGAAAGATACAGGAGGAGGGGTACACCCCTCTTGGTCGGTAGGAGTAATTTGCTCGCAGTTTGGAGATAAGAGATGTATTATGGCTATGGCGACTTAAAAATAGCGTTAACATTATAATATGCTATATTTTTTAACGTTAACTTTATTTTATCACAGCGCACTTTATAACTTTTATCATCATCATCATCAGCCATAAGACGTCCACTGCTGAACATAGGCCTGCCCCTTTAATCTCCACACTGAACGACAACCTGCCATCTGCATCCACTGGATGCCCGCGACTCTCACGATGTCGTCGGTCCATCTAGTGGGAGGCTTACCTACGCTGCGTCTTCCGGTTCGAGGTCTCCACTCAAGAACCTATCTTCGTAATCGGTTATCGGTTCTTCGAGCGATGTGGCCTGCCCATTGCCACTTCAAAACTTTATATAAGTAGTTTTCTTTTGTTCACGTGTCTTACATTTCACACAATTTCACTGCGGCGTCTATCCCGCTTGGGCGTATATCCCGGACTTACTCTAATAGAAAAATATGGTAAGAAAATAAATAAACTGCTAGCCTGTGGAATGCGCTGCATGAATGAGTGTTCCCTGATAGTTACAACCTGGATGTCTTGAAATCACGAGTGAATCGGTTTCTTCTAGGCAAGCGTGCTCCATCGTAGACCGCATCATCGCTTAACATTAGGCGGGTTGGTGGTCAAACGCAAGCCTGTTCCTAAATAAAAAAATAAAAATAAAAAACATAACGGCACCTATCGTATGTCCAAGAACCCCAAAAGTTTAAAAAGACATTCACCAACATGCACTAAGCCAGCATGGGTGGATTAGAGTCCAGCATATTCGCAACACCCTTCTCTATGAGGGAGGCCTTGTCCAACAGTGGACGTTAATTGGCTGATGATATTCGCGGAACCGCATTCAAATGCGTCCAGTGGTTTAGGAGATGTGCGTGGTTGTCCACGCACATACAAACAGACAAAAATTCTAAAAACTGTCTTAACGTGTTCAACTGCTTATTTTAAGACGCCCTGTGTGTTTTTTTATATCTCTCAATTATTACAGATTTTTTTATCTCCACGTTTTTATTATATGTATAGACAGATGTAAAGTATGTAAACCCTCCGTGAAAATTTATCTAACTGATGGTGAAAACCGCATCAAAATCCGTTGCGTGGTTTATGAGGAGTTAGCGGATATACAGACAGACAGACGCGTAAAGTGACTTTATTTACGGAAATTACTACTTCAGAAACGGTTCACAAAATTTGTGAATAATATACTTTAATGACATCTATGGTTGATGCAATTTTGTTGAAGAATATATTTTTAGTATTTTTAAATTAGAATATGTAGTTTATATTTGTTTAAGTTGTTATAGTTCCGCTTTAATGTATCTGTTATGGTGTTTTTTAATAATAAATAATAAATTTTATACCATGTAGAGATTACTAAAATCGTTGTAGGTAAATACATACATAATGTAGTAACAAATAGTATGATTATTACTCCAATAATAAATGTATTTATTCAGTTATGGCTGTACATTGTAAATCATAATATCTTCATGACATCAAAATGAAATGAAATGAAATTTATTCACAAAAAATAGGGTTATACACTGATCTTAGGTATTTTATATGTAGTTCTCCTATTTTGCCGTTACTCAGCTTGTGAATTTAGTCATAAAAATAAATGTATAGTATGGAAAAAAAGGAAAGTAGGTATACAATTCTATGTTCGATGTGTGGTCAAAATTTATATTAGTAGATGATTAGGGGGTATGTCAAAAGAAGTAATTTGAGTTTAAAACAAAAATGTACCTATGTCAAAGTATAATAGAAATATAAGTATAAAGAATAGGATGTTAGACCTATGTTGGACCCCTCAGCACACACATAAATAAATATGTGTGTGGGTAGGTGCGTAAGAGAATGTGCATACAATATGAAGGGGGCATAAAATAGTGATGAGGTATCTACTCTTTTAATTATGTCGATAACTTTACTTGTTGATCATAGATAAATATAAATTCTGAATAAATTTTATCATATTTGATGTATGGTGAGTTGTAGTCATACACTTGCCAGTGATAGCCACAAAAACGGTATTATAAAGGTTTTAATACGTTGATAAAACGTGTGGAGGATAAAATCAACAAAACTTGTTAGTAATTTTTAAAATTTTGCGATTTGAACACATGTGTCCCGAGAAATATCGCAGAGTCGCTTGCTGCGCGATAGGTCCCGATAAATATTAAAAGAAAACTTAATATTATATACTAACTTAGTAAAAATTATGCGATATAATGATTTTTATAAGCATAAATTCTGTAAAAATGTTCCGAATAGATACTGAAAATGGCTTAATTGAATAAAAATAAATTTAAATCATTTTTAGTTAGTATTCACTAAAATTTTATTCCATTAACTGTCAGTTTGGTAATTATTTTAACGTAAAAGACATAGAAATCTGTCATCAATAAAATTGAATTTACTTTAAAAGGTTGGGATAGGGTGCGTTAAATCAATTTGTTCAAGGCGTGTCATCTCTATGTCAATTAAAAAGACGATAATTGAATAAATTTGAATGTTATTATAGAGAAATAAAATAAAAAATGCATTGTGAAGTATAATTACTAAAGCTAACTTAAATAGGATTGCCTAAAAAAACACATTATTTAATAACTAATTGCTTCCTAAACGAACAACTACTAATGTTTACTTTGGCTAACTTTATTGAATTGCTGAATTGTTATATTAATTATCAAATAAGTTTTTTTAAATATATATAAAGTAAACTACTGCCAAACCCGTACGAAGCGCTTCGATTCCACTTTTATTGTGCGTACTGCTGGTCTGTGGAATGCACTGCCTGAGTGGGTGTTCCCCGATAGTTACAATCTAGGTGTCTTCAAATCACGAGTGAATCGGCTTCTTCTAGACAAGCGTGCTCCATCGTAGACCGCATCATCGCTTAACATCAGGCGTGTTGGCGGTGAAACGCAAGCCTATTTTAATTTAAAAAAAAATATTTTCCCAATACACTAATCGTTGAACCACATCGGAAACTAGACAAGTTGTGAGAAAGTCCCAAATCTTATGACAAGTTTACAAATTTCAATTACCAAAACCGGCGAGTCCATCAAGTAGTTTAATAGCCTGAAGATTGTGGATCGCCGGTTAATCCTTGGTTAAACTCCGGTTAACGCAACGGCTGGTTAATTATTAGTTGGCAGACTAGTACGGATTAGCTATATTAGATTAAAGTGCAATCGACTGAAAAACTGTTTGGTGTAAGTGCGTGGAGAGGAACCAGTTTTTAGTTATTTACCTGAAAATGTATGTTTAAATCTTAAAATAAGCTCTATAATACGACCATATAAAAACTAACGATCTATCTCGATCAACCAGTAACGCTTCTTAATTTTTCGATAGTATCGCATTCGTACGCGGGCAGATGTGTCTACTGTCTATCAAACTATAGCGCAGTGCAATATGAATTATTTATCTATCGATAAATATGTAATATTGTCCGTCAACGAACTCAGTTTTATCGATTCCATAGGTCATCATCTTAATTTTTTTAACTACAAATATAATTTTATCGACTAATATTCAGATTTGTCAATTCATGAAATACTTTGTCTCTACAATTTTTTTTTCTTATGTTTCCTTTTCCGAATCAATATTAAATTTTGCTGATCACTAATTTTTGCAATGTTAAAATATTTTGTTTTAAATTCACGCTTGGGTGGCACCGTGCAAACTCCTTTTGAACTTTTAAAATTAATGACAATTTTAATAGGCATCTATCAACACCACAATCATCATCATCAGTTAGAAGATGTCCACAGATTAACATAAACCTTCCCCTTAGAACTCCACACTGAACGACAGCCTGCCATCTGCATCCACTGGATGCCCGCGACTCTCACGTCAGTCCATCTAGCGGGAGGCCTACCTACGCTGCGTCACTACCACAATGCTAACTACAAAAATATCAACAACAGGTAAATAGGAAAGATCCATAAATGTAAGTATCATTTGTGGTCACGGGTAGCGTTCCAACCTTACGCAGCATTCAACTAGTTAGTACATAATCACATCGGATTAGAAATGCTAAAAAACTACCTGTAACACAATCTAGATATTCATACATTCAAATTATATTTGTGGTAAATGCAAGTATTTCTATCGATAACTTAAATGACATCTATCAGTAATTTAGTAGTGTCCCAACACTACGCAGTCAGAGGTCTATCAAACCTGCAGGGCTATTATGAATCTTTGATCGGGATCGCGACTTGTCAAACTTATGTCAAAAAAAAAAGCATTGTCTATTTCCAATTTCGTAGTATGAAATTGGAAATAGACAACGCTGTTTTTTTTTTTGCATCATAACCCCTTTCAAGTGTCAAAATTCTGTCAATTCTGACACTGACTGATCCCGATCAAAGATCCATAATAGCCCCGCAGCATCCAACTAGTAGTTATCACGTCGAATCAAAGTAATTTATAAACATTATGTGTTAACAATTGTGTTGTGTAACAATTTATCGCTAATGTAAGTGACATCCATGAGTGGTGTCCAATTTTACGATGTCATATGTCTCTATCGCTCTCGTATCTAAGTTCTGTAGCATTTCTAATCAAACGTGACTTTATTTATAAGAAATGCTTTAAATACGATCTGTGACGAAAAAAAAAGTAATTTATCGACATATGTCAAAGACATATATAGTGTCAATTAGTGTCCCAACCCTATAAAGTCAGATGCATTTATCTCTCCAGTATCTAAGTTTGGTAGTAGTTATGTTATCACGTTTAATTAGAAATGCTTTAAAAATTACCAATAACAGCTTATAGTAACAGTAATTTATAAAAAAACTTTTTTTTTTTCGTTAATGTATGATGATATTTATCTCAGTAGTGTCTCAATTCTCCACAGTCGTACGTCACTATCGCTCCAGCATCCCAGTTCAGTAGCTAAAGCTATCACGTTTTATTCGGCAAGTTTTAAAAACCATTAATATCACAATCTACAGTGTTATAAATAATTGTTTATGATTTAAACCTAAAAAACACGCTAATGTAATACTGTCAAATGAAAGAAAAGAAAGAAAGAAAAATATTTATTAATGACAGAAACAATACTATATAGAATATTAATAACAGGTAAATAAAATTATGGTTTCTGTCACAAATCGGTCCCAACTCAGCATAGTGCTGGTCGTATAAAACCAGCGCTGGTCTTCCGTTGGAAGACCAGACAGAGCAACAGACAGAGTTGACAGAGCTATCAAACTGTAAGTCGCCAAATATCATACGCTGCGTCACGCATGATGTTTAGCGTCTTTCCGCTAGATGGATCTGTCAGTATTTTAAATCGATAAGACAATAAGAAGCAGGTTAAAAATCTACTTACGAGATTTGATTACATTGCTAGTTACCTAGTTAATTAGTTAGAACTAACTTACTAGTAAAGCTAATATCAAGCATTTGTTTATATTACACGGGAATTTAATATAAAGTAATATTAAGTGTGTAAAAAAATATTTTTGTCGACAAAATTTCAGTGATATCTTTTTCATCTCACCAGCATCCAAGTTCAGTAGATATATACGAAATATTGAAGATATTGATACGAAATGCTTTTAAAAAACTATAAATAACACTATCTACCGTGACATCTAAAAAAATCATTTTTTATCGATAATGTAAGTGACATGTATCAGTAATGTCCCAACCCTACGCAGTCAGACGTCTCTATCGATCCAGCATCCAGCTAGTAGTTATCACGGAGGACCGCGTTCAATGACCTTCTGACCTCTTCACCGATATAGTTTGGACTCCAGTTATTGTTTGTCAATCTGTATATTGTCTAATTGGTTACGACATGTATTTAACCGAAGGAAAGGAGAAAAAAGGAGTGCTGTTCTAAATTAAATGTATTTTTTTTAAAGTGACAACTAACTTCTTTAGGCGCGTTAAGCACTTTTTTGGTAAACAAAAATCATAGAAATCGCGGCATCGTCACGCTGTCACAGAATACATAATATACAGTACCATGTATTTTAAAACAGCGCCATCTCTTGTAGAATAGGCCAATTACTACTTAAGTTTTAACTTCTGACGTGCAGTCCTATGACTGATGTATTTTTTTATGCATATATGTCAATTACTCCGAGACGTTGAACCGATTTACTTAGTCCTTTTTAATGCCTTATGCAAAAAGTGTGAATGGGAACTATTACTAAACCTACGCTGTGTGTCTGTCACTCCGTCTGTCCTACCTTTTCACGGCTAGCTTCCGGCTTCCTTGTTTTCAGAGAGATATAATCTGAGCGTTTTCAAGGCAAGAGTGAATAGAAACATCTAGGTCTGCGTGCTTCGTCTTTGACCACATTGTTACCAACAGGCGAGTTAATAGTCAAACGTGGACATATTCGCGTTAAAAATAAATAAAAAACTTAAATTGATTCACAAATAGTGTAAGTAGGTAATTAGTGTAAAATGTTGATAATTATAATTGTATTAACTTTGGAGTCGTTTTTACTAGTTTCAAATTGAACCAAGATTTTTCGCTCTTACAATAAATTGGCGAAAAATCGTGAAGCGTGCTCCACCGTAGACAGCATCATCGCTTAACATCAGGCGAGTTGGCGGTCAAACGCAAGCATTATTTGTATTTTTTTGTAAGTATTTTGTTATGAATAATTTTTTATAAAAAAATTGAATTGAAAAAAATCCTCAGATGTTATATCTAACTTGAATTTTTTGTTAAAAAAATATGATTTAGAACGCGTCTAGCAACACTTTTCTCAATGTCTCTATTCAATATCATCATCATCAGCCAGAAGACGTCCACTGCTGAACATAGGCCTCCCCCTTTAACCTCCACACTGAACGACATCCTGCCATCTGCATCCACTGGATGCCCGCGACTCTCACAATGTCGTCGGTCCATCTAGTGGGAGGTCTACCTACGCTGCGTCTTCCGGTTTGTGGTCGCCACTCAAGAACCATTCTTCCCCATCGATTATCGGTTCTTCGAGCGATGTGGCCTGCCCATTGCCACTTCAACTTGCAAATTTTAATAGCTATGTCGGTAATTCTTTCTTTGTCTTTTGGCGAATATCTACATTCCGGATTCTATCGCGCAATGAAACTCCGAGCATAGGCCTACGTACACTGCGTCTTTCGGTTCATGGTCTTCGATCAAGAACCTTTGTGGCCTGCCCATTGCCAATTGATTGTCTCTATTAAAGCAAACGGAAACGAGTGGATGCGATTAGCGAAAGATATGATAAAGAGAGTGGCATAAACAAAGGGAGGCCTATTCCCGACAGTGGGTCTTTTTGGTTTGATGATGATGATGGAGATTAAGGCATTGTCTTCGTGTGTTCTTCATAAAAATATAACTTTGCTATTAAGTAAGTATATAACAATAATTATCAATAAAAAAAAACATAAAAGTGTCAGAACTGGACCAAATTGACCAATGAAACGATGAAATGGGACCACACGGGAAGCACCAGCAGCTTTGAAATAAAAAAAGAATCATCAAAATCGGTTCAACCAGTCGAAAGTTCTGAGGTAACAAACAAACAAAAAAAAAACAGTCGCATTGGATCCTCCTTTTTGGAAGTCGGTAAAAAAACTAAGTTAAGTAAAACGGAACGAATTCTTTACTAAAATTGCGATAGTAAGAAATACACTCAACAACATTTTCCAGCAATTATTTTTCAATGTACTTACTTATTTTTTATTTAACCATTAGGTACTTCACTCAATATTTCTGTGGCGTCTCGAGGGACTAAGATTTATGACCACACAAAGTAATCATAGAGATTGAAAAGGGAGGACAATCACAGAAATATTATACACGCAATAACTTCCGTACAACTAGGAGTGTATAACACATTATTTTATTGCCACTGACTGACAGAACGGAATTGAATGAAATATTCGATTAAAGTTAAATGATTATTTACGGGATATTTACCGTGGTAAGGTTGTGGAAGGAGCTCCCGATATTTCGGCGCAGTTACATGCACCATGTTCACGGGAAGACTGAAGAATGCGGGTGGTTGGTGAAAAAGTTCAAAGTTAGGTACAGCCAAAACGATCTACCCTCTTTCTTAGCTCCTTCCACAACCTTACCACGGTAAATATCCCGTAAATAATCATTTAACTTTAGTGAACAACCGTGATAGTTTAAAACAGTGTTTAAATATTCGATTGTTACAAAACTTATAAATGCGACTTTAATATCATAACAAACTCAAAAAAAATGCAAGTGTCTAGGTGCGTGTATAAAACAAAGTCGCTCTCATCTGTCTGGCCGTCCCTATATATGCTTAGATCTTTAAAACTACGCAACGGATTTTGATGCGGTTTTCACTATCAGTTAGATTTTTTTTACGGAAGGTTTATATACTAAAACCTATACCCATGCTATAGCCGGGGCGGGTCGCTAGTAATTTATAAATAATAAGCGTGGCTGAATAGAGGCCCTGGGGCCTTACCCCTAGCTCGAAAAGTTGACGTGCATATGTGTTATTTGTCTACCATCAACTACGATAAGCGGTAGTTATTTGATAGCCGCCAAGCTTTGCTATTTTCACGCACACACGCATAGTAAAACGGATTTCCGTTCATTCAAGTAAGACGCTTTTAAACGATGCAGCTTAAATGAGTTGGTTAATTTTAGGTACCTATCAGGTACCTACTAAAAGTTGGCTCGCAAAAGTGAAGCTAGGGGTAAGGCCCCTGTTCCCATAATAAGACAAAAGCTGTGGTTAATTTTGACCTTAATCTTCTAATTCTGATTGTATTTAGTTTTGTTACTTCACTGTTAGATTAACAAAATCTCTATTTACAAAGTGTAAATAGAGTGTGTGTGTGTTAGTGTGTTTTGAAGTGTATCTTCTGTTCAACTCATATTTTATTTATATTCTTAAATTTTTTGTTAAGGTGGACGTAGTATGACAACATCGCTAATAAGACTTTATAATAATGATATTACACAATGATAATGATATTAATGCTGAAAATAAGGATATTTCGTTTGACTATATCAACATTATTTGTGAGAAATATTTATTGACTTGAATTTCTTATCATTCCTACCAACAAATTTATTTCAGCCTTGCCACTTAACCTTTAACAATGATGTACCGGATGGAAATTACCAGATTTTTAAGCGGAAGGATTGATAGTTTGGGTTTTCGTATTAGTGTTTGCATAATTGTTTTTTTTTTTAAAGCAATTCAACAAAGCGATATAATAGAAAACTATCACTTTGTTACAAATACTGAAACACCTTTTAAACTCAAGTCATGGTGCTACCGACCATGACCCGTGATAACGCTTAAATAAAATGATTCGCAATACATTATTACAATTATATTTACCTTGGTACCTGCTATTTTACAGCTGAACGTGTCATGAATTCTTTAAGGATATTTTCCTTCGTTCAAGCCAAGCTTATAAACGATCATATTATGAAAAATTATCAAAAATTACCGATTTAATGGTTTTGATAGAAATCATACTAAGTAAATGAAATATTTATCTATAAAATGCGTTGTTAAAAATCTAGTCCCAGTTTGGGCGCCAAATTTGTCCATTGGTGCAATTTTGGCGCCCGAACTGGGACAATTTTTTAAATGAAAAGCTTTGAAATTAAAAATCGATTACGAGTAACATTTATGTAGGTTTATTCTTTTAAATGTTACATTTACAAGGTTTGCAAGTAATATTTTCAACATCGCTATCAGCCCATATCAAAACATAAGCTTTCCCAAAGCGCGCAATTCAGTCCCATATTCAGTCACTAATAATAAATAGTATGTCGGTACTCCATCGCGAACCCGTGAAGACAGTGTTTTAAGATGTCTTCTTCAACAGTATTAATATCAAGATAATAGTTCTTCTGCCATGTCCAGATTGTATGTCCTGAATAGTCCGGATAACTTCTGAAATTGGTCTGCGTATTTACAACTTAACGGGAGTGAGACCATTTGTCTCGTGCTTATAATTATTAAAAACCAGTGCTCACCTTCCAATACCAACATTAGATTCACGTCTCCATGTGTGATGAGAAAACAAACCTCATGATAGTAAAACGAGTGACTCAAAATTCGATTATCCTATCAGTTTGACATCAAGACGATCCAGTACCAACCTCCATAACCAGATCAGATTGGCGGTATCATTTAAGCTCATACCTATAAAATTCCAGCTGAATCCAAAACTTAGAAGTGATTGAATCAATTACGAGTGTTAAACCGGAAACATAACATTATGTACGTTTGGAACTTTGATTGGTGACGAAGACTAAAATCCACTCTGGGTCACTGCGCCAAAGAAATATGTACTAAATACATAAGAAAAATATATTTGTAGCAGAGAGATGAAGCTGTATTTAAAATGATACATCTGCGCTTTATTTACAAGATCCTTTGTAAATATGGCCATTTATATCAATGACTATGCATTACATTTGCTATGGTTTCATCCCTAAGCACATTTTCGCGTCTCACTTCTAATGTTCCTTGAAACTGGACATGAAAATGGCCGTACCTGCCAGATAAACTACGGCAATTTCCTTGCAATTCCACTCTCCATCCCCAAAATGATGATAAACGCATCGAAATTTCGAAATCCATTACGGGAAAGTCACAATCAATTTCGACATTAATAATTTTCATTTTGACACGGCCACAAAGGTAGCAAGACGAGAAAAGATCAAAGAAACACCATCTCTAGTGTCTAAGCTTTAAAGCTTACTTTTGTAAGCCCCTGTCGAGAGCAGAGCGGCTATTTTTACCCCCCTCTCAGCTGCAGAAATCAATAAGTACAAATTTTTGCACGTGCTTCAAATCTAGACCGTTTCACATTATAAAAAAACCTTAAGATGCTATCGAAACTTAAAACTAACTAAATACTATCTCTTACCTTTGCAGCAGCCGCCAAAGACACGAACCACAGATTAAAAAGAAGGATGAAAACCAAAAAACTGAAAATAACAAATATTTTAATATAAACCAAACAAAGTCAAAAACGCGGAAGAGTTAAACGATGGATTACTCTAGCAAAGGCGAAAATAAAATAAAAATCGAGTTGTGTCGGGAAGAAAAGGAAACGCGCGATACGTGCGCTCGGCCCAAGAAGCACTGGCTCTCTGGCGATGGTGCTCCGAGGGTGTGCTTTTATACCAGCGGCGGGTGAGGTGGGGGGAGCGGCAGCCATTTTGCGCGGTTGCCATGGTGACGAGGAGATGGCCTATTACGCGAGGGTGGCGAGATTAGGCGTAGCGTTAGCAACTAAGGAAAACGAGAAAATGTGCACTTAGTTTTTTATTTTATTTTAGATCTTATTCTATACAATATTATTTACTGAAGTAAATTTAGTTCGAGCAAAAGCAATAAAATTAGCAAGTATAATATTATATTTAAAACTATAACACCAAATGAATGGCAAAATTAAGTGTCATAATATGCGGGCTTATCGCTCAAAAGGATAAGAATGTAGGTAATTTTTTTTGCGTTCGATGCCCGTGATATTATAACACCTAAATATTATTACTCTGTTAAAATAACAATGTTACAATAAAATAAACCACGTTTGGCACCACGTTTACGTTATTGTCTGATAATAATAATTGTATGTCGTGGATTGAGATATAGGTATAATATTTCAATATTTTATAAGTTAGTCTTATTTTAGGGAGTACTTATTATAGAAATAAATTATTTTTATTATGTACTTATTTGTTCAAACCCTAAGAGTTGTTTTGCTTACTCTATCTTGCTGCGTCCGATCTCAACCCTCCGCCGACGCACACATACAAAAACACCCTCACACAAACAATTCTATCTACAAGCCTCACTAAAACAAGCCTACCGTGTTTTCCAACTACGGACACAGAGGGAGCCACTCGCTTAAACTAACTGCAATAAATCAACACAGTGTCTGAAAATGTCGATCGCGTCGCACCTCTATTGTCTCACACACAGAAGCATATCGACATATAATTTAACTGTCTCACTCTCACAGTATGGGGCTAATAAATGTATGAGCACCATCTCTCTCATGCATAGAGAGTATATACAAAATTATATAAGTTTTAAATTACTGTATAAATAATCAAACAAACCTATTTAGTGGAGATTTTATAAAAAAAAAAATTGAACCACATTTGACAGTGACAAGAAATTAGGCGGTAAAATGTCGTTCTTTTTTAATAACGCGGCTTGGGAATACTTTCCCGTACAGCCGTTTCCAAATAAAATAATTAAGTGCGCAAACACTCTTTCTACGGAGCCAGGAAAACGATATCCGTATTTCAAGCTACCGACTCCTTACTAAAATATTAAAGTGATGTTATTCCTTGATGTACTGAAAGATTTAATATTTCACCCTATGTCTTTGAGAACAAAGTGGGTTTTGCTATGGATGAGTCAATTTGTATAACGTTGTAACTTTCTGGCGATGCTGAATATTTCATTAGAATGTTTGTTTTGCTACTCGACGTTAGATAGCGCCACTTTATATATTTTAAACTAACATTATCAATTTGTACCTATTTAAGCCCAAATTGTAGTATTTCAACAGAGTATGAAAGAATGATAAATTTAATAATTACAAAACGTAAGATATAGTGCCGTTAATTAAGGATAACAGCTGTATTTGTCTCTTATCATAATTATAGTATGTCTTTACACTACCCTATTGTATTATTAAAACTAAAATTCTATCTCCATACATTCTTTCAAAATTTTAAACCAAAAAGCCACGTGCGTACTAAAAACCATAATAAATATAGTTCAGCTACTGGACACTAGATGGCTGCTCATAACTTAATCAATGGCCACTTGCATGTTAGTTTTTTTCAAGCTAATAGCAATTTACAAAATTAAATCACAAGATGTGCGACGCCATAATCCAATCAAGAGAAATAGAAGAAAAAAAATGTGTTAATTACTTTTTCTATTGCTGGGGTCGGCAAAAGATGAAATGTGGGCCAAGACGAAGCCGAGGCCAGTATAAGTCAGTCCATAAGTACTGTTTTAAACTATCACGGTTGTTCACTAAAGTTATATGATTATTTACGGGATATTTACCGTCGTAAGGTTGTGGAAGGAGCTCCCGATATTTCGGCGCAGTTACATGTACCATGTTCACGGGAAGACTGAAGAATGCGGGTGGTTGGTGAAAAAGTTCAAAGTTAGGTACAGACAAAACGATCTACCCTCTTTCTTAGTCTTTTGCTACGGTTATCACTGGAACTCGAACCTAAGTCTCGACAAAACACACTCACTGTATCACTGCGTATAGTATTTTGAACACATTTTGAACGCGGACTTTTATTTTTAAGGCAACCTAATACTGGATTCCACGCACTAGCGAGTTGAAACCACGGTACCACGGTAAACATCCCGTAAATAATTATATAACTTTAGTCCATAAGTACTCGGTTGCCGCCAAGTATTGTTAACTAGTTTTCTGAAACGTTACGATGATATTCACGAAAATATGCTCAATAAAACAATTTTTTTTAAACGGGGCAAGTGCCTTTATTAACTAAACAAAATACTAGCTAAAACTAACACTAAATAAACAGTTAGACTGTCCATAGACCGTTGAAGGTCTAAGGACGATCCAAATGCTCAAGCCCACTATCAGCTGGCAGCGTACCCAGCATGCTGGCGGCATTACCACGTTGAATGGCAATGCTTATACGTTGAGCCAGATACACGCCAGCATTTTGGTCACGCGTCGCGTTAACCAGATGCTCTGAAGATTTTTGAAAACGAGGTCAGCTCCCGGTCCCCATGGTCCTAATGTCTCGACCCCAAATGCCTCAAATATGTAACCACTGCCGAGGTTAGCATTTTTTTTTTGTTGTGTACAAATCTTTGGAATTTCCACGAGGAAGGGGTGATAGTGTGCAGTCCTTCTACTTGTCCTGTGGTAAAAGGGGGAGGGTGGAATAAGGTCATGAAGCTCTTGCGCACACTCGCCGAAATGTATCCGATAGAAAATAGACAAGCTACTTTACGGCGGTGCTTGAGGTTTTGCAATTTTTAACTGACTTCCAAAAAGGAGGAGATTCTCAATTCGACTGTTTTTATTTTTATATTTTTTTGTTTGTTACCTCAGAACTTTTGACTGGATGAACCGATTTTGATGATTATTTTTTTATTTGAATGCTGGTGCTTCCCGTGGGGTCCCATTTCAATTTGGTCCAGTTTATAGTTTTAGTTTTGAGTGTAAGTTAAAGATCACGTTGTCCAGAATAGAAATATTTTGATTTGATTTGATTCTGTTTCCATGTTTGTGCATTTGAAACCCTCGCTGTAGATAGAAGCTGCAATAATGAGAGTTTACGTCACGAACTGTAACTAATTTCAGCGTTTCAGCTCTCGTGGCAGACAGATGGCGTGAGCGCTTCATTATGTGGCATACTTACAGGTTAAACTGGACTGAGGCAGGACTGGCGCACTCCGCACTTTAGGTATGAAGCTACAAGTAGTCGTCTTGTCGGACTTGCCGTGCCCGCTGCTGCGCGATAGACAGAGATAACGCGACAAGAGTTACGCGACAGAGAGGCAACTTGCAGATTAATATAGCTGTAGGTAGTTAGCGCTCGCACGTCCTGAATTGCACTTTATTGTGTAGTAGCAAGAATCGCTACTTATTTAAATGATTTTGCGGAGTGAATCTTCTGTACTTATTATGTCTTCTGTGACTGAGGCCAGTCCTGTTTAACCGACTTCAAAAAAGGAGGACGGTTCTATGTTCCACTGTATATTTTTTAATGTATGGACACCGATTCCTCCGCCAACTGTCAAAATCTAATTGATTGATAGGGTACTTCCGATAGTTCCGATAGTTGGCAATGTTTCCAGCGAAACTACAGGGCACACAGAGATTTGACATCATCACCCCGAGATAAGATCTCGGGGTGACGAGCGCAGTGCATTGCCATCCAGGGTTTTGAACGGTTGAAGTTCAAAATTCTGAGTGGCGTTGTACTGTTATGGGCAAGCGCTTCACGCTTGCCCATAACAGTACAACGCCATCAGGCGAGTGACTTCGCTCGTCTCGTCATTCAGTATAAAATAAAGAGTTTCTATTTGGTTCCATTGTCACCAAGTCGTAGGATTCAATAATATGATTCCTGGGAAATCGAGGACTACCCTCAAATTTTATAGGCACTTATTACGTTTTTAATATATTTTTGAAGTCGGTTTTTAATGTAATCCACTTGTTTAGGGTTCCGTACTCAAGAGGTGACATCGGGACCCTATTAGCCTACGCTGTCCATCTGCCCGTCCGTCTGTCTTGCCTTTCAAAGGGTGTATTTTTCGAACCGTAATGGAATTGAATATGTACTAAAGGGTGCTTTGGTCTAGTGTTTATATTTAGTAATTATTAATAATTTACTACAGGGGCCTAACAGCTACCTTTTAACGTGGGCTCGGAACAGCGCTGAAACAGCGCAGTGCGGAAAATCACGCCAACGTAAACCTTAGCGCGCCGAGATACGGTTCGCGAATGCGCAACTTTTCGCGTCACTGAATCGCTTTTAACAGGTAGCCGAAAGGCCCGAAAGGATCTATGCGTTGCTGATGGAGTTGGGAGTTGTTGCTACTCGACGATAGGCGTTCTTAAATATTTACTACTGGGGCCTTACCCCTAGCTTCACTTTTGCGAGCCAACTTTTAGTAGGTACCTGATAAGTACCTAAAATTAACCAACTCATTTAAGCTGCATCGTTTAAAAGCGTCTAACTTGAATGAACGAAAATCCGTTTTACTATGCGTGTGTGCGTGAAAATAGCAAAGCTTGGCGGCTATCAAATAACTACCGCTTATCGTAGTTGATGGTACCGTTTAGACAAATAACACCTATGCGGGTCAACTTTTCGAGCTAGGGGTAAGGCCCCTGAACATATATTTTTTTAATTAGTTTCTTAAAATACCCTAATCTTCGAAATAAAAATATCAAAAAAGTTTTTTCAAAATAACCTAACCTAATATACGTAATAAAAATACAAAAAAAGTTCCTTCACACTTACAAACCGAATTCTCGTTCGTCCTGCGGCTGTACCCTGTGGAATGTACAAAAATGTTCATTAACGTACAACGTACAGTTTAGACACAAAACGATAACTGCAGTGTACGGGCAAACAAATTGAGCAATACATCATGAAAAACAACACAAAACAAAATGCCTACTCCAGCGTTAAACGTTTAAACACAATTCAAGTATTTTATTTTGCATACGCCGTCCTCTGCCTGTTCTTCACAATATATATTTTTATACCTTATGGCACACACGCTAACGGGCCGACTGATGGTAAGCGGTCACTGTCGCCTATAGGTATATTTTTCCGATATATACTCTGATCTATGAGGTATATGTATAATATCAGAAGCATCACAGAATAATTATTCCGGTCTGTTCCCCTGATCTATCTAATATATTTGAAAGAAAGAAAAGAAAGAAAAACATTTACAATTAGTTGGTATTACCCGCCGTCGCCTAATGCTCACCTACCATCTTTTTTTTCTGAGCAAAGGGGTATGCTGAAAACCAGCCCTGCGTGACCCTTCGGGACCTCGCAGCACGGCGCTGAGCATACCCAAACATTGTTTTTACCTTATGTACCTATTCATTGTTTTTGGCAATAAAATAAATCTTATTATTCTTATTCTTATTTATATTGCGCACAAAACACTACAACACAACATCAACATGACAAAACAGAATAAAAATAATAAAAATAACAATAATACCTACATGTTCAGTTGTTGTAGTGTCCAGTACGACAAAAAAGGGCAGTGCTCAGCTATAATGCTACAGATTTCTCTGAAGCGCTGATTTTCAGCACTGACCTTCTGAGACGCACGGGACTTCAAATAGAGTTTAAAAAACAAACATTCAAAGAATAAACACGCAAATAACATGGATAACACAGCAGAAAATATATAAAAACAAAACATAATATGTTATATAAGCACGTAGATAATATAATATGTACTTAATAATTAGTAAAATGTTACGTTATAAACCAGATAAAGTAGAGTATTATCAGTTTGGGGGCTATTCCATAAAATATAATTATCAATATTAAAAACAGACTTCATGAAAATATCAGAACTTTTTTATTATATTTTTATGGAAAATATCAGAACTTTTTTTTGTATAGGTGGCAGACAGGCCGCCTGATCGTAAGCAGTCACCGTCGCCTATGGATACTTGTAACAGCAGAAGCATCACAAATACGTTGCGACCCTTTAAGACTCTATTAACTCGCCTTTTGAAGAACCACATGTTGTAGCTTCTCGGAAACACCGCAGATGGTAGCTCATTCCACATTTTGCAGGTGTGAGGCAAGACAAATCGTGTGAATCGCACAGTATGCGATTTCCACTGGTCTATGATATGTGGATGCGCTTTCAAACGGTGGCGGCTGTGCGATGATAAAACCGCGACGCCGGCTTAGATCGAATAGTTCTTCAGAACACTCCCCATTGTAAATGCGATAAAAGATACAAAGAGAACCAACCTTTTTGCGCATGTTGAGCGGCTCTAGGTGTTCGGTGAGCTTTGGATCATCAACAATTCTTACAGCTCTACGCTGCAATGCATCAAGAGGCTCAAGTTGATACTTGGGTGCTCCATTCCAATGATGGGAGCAGTACTCCATGTGAGGTCAGACTTGCGCTTTGTAGAGCAAGAGCCTTTGAGTCGGCGTGAAGTACCGCTTCGCCTTGGTGAGCACACCAAGTTTCTTAGAAGCAAGCTTGGCCTTACTTGCGATGTGACCGCGGAACTATACATTTGCAGCAATATCAACGCCCAGAAATCACAATAATTGAAACCAAATTAAAATAGGACCACAAGGGAAGCACCAGCTACAAAATAAAAAAATAATCATCAAAACAGGTTCACCCTGTCGAAAGTTCTGAGGTAACAAACATAAAAAAACAGTCAAATTGAGAACCTCCTCCTTTTTGGAAGTCGCGACTTGAAGACCCTAGATTGTCACTATCGGGAACACCTATTACAAATAGACAAGCGATTTTTAATTTGTTAATAGCTTTTATTTCAACAGATACGTATATAGGTAAAGCACGCAGTTTTAGCTTGGAAGATCTCTCTGCACATTCATAATTTTACTTTTTTCGTCTACCCATCCAACAATTTGTTAGCGCATTTCCTCTCCTAATTGCGTTTTTTCGCGCACGGAGTAAGTTTTTTAATAACCCATACCTGCTACCTGGAGCATACGAATATGGGATTCCTGAAGCAGGCACAGAGATTCTCAAACGTTTCAAACAGCTTACACCACCTTTACAAAAATCCTAGAAAAAATACATGGAACTCTTATATTATAAAATTTTGGATTAATGTTAGCTTTGAACTTTTGGGGTTTTTATACATATCGGTTTCCTTAGACATAATTATGACATTTACCGATATGTACTGGAGCCAGCACTGTGGATTAGGGCCCATTTTGTTTTCCTGAGAAAATGTTTACGAGCAGTGGAAACATGAACATGATTCTTTATGATAGTTACATTATTTCCCATCCCATATAATAGGACATCCTTGGTTATCTATATTATAGTCTTGGTTATAAGACCAACGAAAATGTGCGACTTTTTAATGCCATGCCAATTGAATTTGATTTTAAATTCTGATCGTGACGATGGGGTGGTGAGAATCTCGTAAATTCAAAGCCAACAAAACCCAAACTCGTCGTTTTTCCGCAAAAAAAGTGTACCGCTCTACTGTTTCGGAATGTTTCTTTGACAGACAACCTGGAACTCCTGGGGTTATACAATAAACACACACACACATCATCAGCCAATTAACGTCCACTGTTGGACAAGGCCTCCCTCATCAGGTGTTGCCATAATCCCCACGCTCGGCAGGTGGCTTGCGGATCGCAGTACGTTCACCGTGTACTATTAGGACGCTGCTGCCCATCCTCCGGTGGTTCTGGTCGCAGTTTTAGGACGTACCCGGGTCCACACCTTCGACCAAAATAAAAGAATGGACGGGCCCTAACCATTGAACTTGATCAGAAAAAACGAGTCAAAACCGTCGGACATATACTTCAACACCTAATTATAAAAATGTACAGTATATATGTTACAAAAAATAGATATCGGTTTTATTTGTGTATTTACACTTCGGTAAAGCATACGAATTCATAATTTTGTCAGATGTTTCGTTATCGCGTAACAATAGACTCGTGTTTCACTTCCTACGGCTAGAGACCGACTGAAACGAAATGAGAGCTGGCGCTCATTTTGTAATCTTCAAAAATGCTCTTCTACTGGGCCCGTCCATTCATTTTATTTTGGTCGAAGGTCCACACACAATCCAATACATCACAGTTATCAAATACACCAACCCTTAACTAGCGCACCTGCCTGTAGTCAAAGGCTAAATTAGCTGGCAAAAAGCTTGACGTCCTGAGTAAGGTTAAGCGGTATTTCACACCAAGGTAGTGGCTTACTTCTAACAGAAAGAAAGAAAGATTTATTTTGTAACAACAACTTAAAATAAACATCATCATCACTATCATCATCATCATCATCACTGTAATCATCATCATCATCACTATCATCATCATCATCACTAAGATATATATAAAATTTCCATGTCACAATGTTAGTTACCGTACTCCTCCGAAACGGCTTTACCGATTTTTACCAAATTTTATATGCGTATTCAGTAGGTCTGAGAATCGGCTACTATCTATTTTCCATACCCCTTCACCGATTTTCATCACCACGCGGGTGAAACCGCGGGGCGCAGCTAGTATTATATATAATTATGGTCCTTAAATAGTGAAGTTGTGTCACAAAAATGGCCTCAACTCAGCATAATGCTGTTTATCAGACAGCGCTGATCTTCCGTTGAAGCCACTCAGTGAAGTCACGAAAGGCTCGAAATAACAGTGCAACCTAAAAATAAAAACGGTACAACAAATACAGGACGACAAATTTTATATAGAATGATATAGAACGACACATTTGACATTGACATACACTTATGAATCACGTGTATGAAGTTTCGTTATTTCGTGTCAAAATGAACCATATTACGACTTGGATAATATTATATTATTTATATGTTCTGAGTAATGCTACATCTTACCCACAGACTATTATTAGATTATTAAATCGATTATAAAAATGTAAATCGATGATCGTTTTTCAGCATTGTGTGATAATCGATTTTTCCCTCACTACCCCAGCCCTAGATGTGGTGTGACGTGACTCTAGTCTAGTATGTCAATGTCAAACAATAATAGAGTCAAACAAAGAAAAAATAATCATACTAATATTACAACGAGGAAAGATTTGTATTTATAGATTTTTGGATGTTTGTAACGAAATAACTCAAAAACTACTAAACCGATTTTAAAAATTCTTTCACTGTTGGGTAGTTACACTATTCCCGGGTGACATAGGTTATATTATATTTTGTAGCGAGTCCGAAGGCCGAGCTTATACCCGTGTGAAGCTGGGACGGTCAGCTAGTATAAAATAAACAAAAAATTACAATTTGTACCTAAACCAGCTAAACACATACTCTGTTCTTCTTGCTTATAAGACACGCGACGATACGAGCTCTCAGTTTGAGATTCTCTGACTACAGACAGAATGCCGAGTTGATTACTCGTGTGTAACTCCGTCCGCCACTCTGTTGGTTGTATTGTAAATAGTTGTTCAAAACGACTGTATCCCGTAAATGAACTGATGCAGAATGTATTTCAAAGTATTTGTAGGAAACAAAGGGGACCCTATTGCTAAGACTCCGCTGTCCGTCTGTATGTCTATCTGTCCGTCTGTCACCAGGCTGTATCTCATGAACCGTGGTAGTTAGACAGTTGAAATTTTCACAGATTATGTATTTCTGTTGCCGCTATAACAACAAATACTATAAATATTTAAGGGGGCTCCCATACAACAAACGTGATTTTTTTTGCTTGTTTTTGCTCGATATTGATAACGGCAACAGGTAGACGCTTGAAATATTCACAGAATATTTGGTTATACATACAATTTAAAAATAAATAATTAAATTATAATAACTTGTTAACAGGCACGCAATTTAACACTTCAATTTGTTAATCCGGTGTTCTTGGCCATCTAAACGATTTTTGTTCTTCTGTGTTAGCTATGATTCAGGAAAAACTGCTGTGGAGTTTTTGAAACAATACGAAAAGACGGTACTTTTCACCTCATTATATTACTCATCCGAATCATGACGCGGCGCGGAGTGCCGCGCCGCGTCATGATTCGATGAAGTTGGTGCCAAAACTCAGCTTTCAATTCCAACCTTCTTTTACATTCTTTTCAAAATACCAACTTGTCAAAATCAACATGAGTTTGTCATTTGTCAAAATTGTGTCAAAAGTAAGTAAAAGAAAAAATGTGAGGGCGAATATAATCCAATAATGTTTTTATAAAAATGTGCTTAAGAATTTGTGAATTTTGGACTTGGCGGGTTTTATTGTTTGTGATTGCAACGGTGTCAATACTAATTTCATTTCTCCTGGGACCTTTGCATACCTTGTTCTATGCCATAGGTAAGAAACAGAGATACAATTCCTATAGAGTCACAATCTCTAAGTTATTTTAGTTTTAAAATATCTTTCAATAATAAATAAATATATTTCACATAAAACATTTTTATACATTGGACATCTCTAGTGTTAATTAAGTCCTAGAGGTACAAAGAAATAATGCATAAATAAGTTTTCAAGCTCAACACTTATATAAACCATCGACAAATTGTTACATCCATGTATAAACTTATAGCTGGTGAGGTAAAAATAATTAATAGGTTATACTTCAAATATTATGTTTGCATCAATTAAGTTCACATTATTATGTAACCTTTAGGAATAGTAGTACATTTTTATGATATAATATTGGATAATTTATTTAACAAAAGCTGACTGAAGGGGGGTAGGTAAATTAAGATTAATAAAGCGCTAGGCGCAAGGAAGTGTCTAAGTGACCACAGTAAAAAAAACAGTCCCTCCTTCTTTTTGGAAGTCGGTTAAAAACGTCCGAGCGTCGTTGTACATACCTAGATATCAATTATATACTTAGTTCACAATGCCACATTTACTTCAATTTAGAAGCTCCTTCCTCAACCTTACCACGGTAAATATCCCGTAAATAATCATATAACTGTATCGAACAACCGTGATAGTTTAAAACAGTGTTAAAATTGTTTTCTTTTTAGGTCTTCGCCCGGAACTGAACGATCACTTTAAAAATGAGCCAAACTATGCCATTCTCCTTTGCTTTATTCTGGTCACACTATGGATTATCTTCATATCGAATATAATTTTGCTGTTTGCCTGCTGTTATATGAAACCTAAACTTTTGGATTGCTATGTAGTTTTAGTTATAATTAACATGATTCTTTCCTTCGGGGTCGCGACGAGGTAAGTAATGTAACGACGAAGTATAGTAACGACTATCCCGGTGGCTCAGTTGGTAGTGAACCTAACTTCTGTGCTTGGGGGCGTGGGTTCGATTCCCATCTAGGACAAACATTTGTGTGATGAACATTTGTGTTTGTTCTATGTCTGGGTTTTAATATCTATCTAAGTATGTATTTAAAAATATATATGTATGTATATCAGTCTCTGGCAGCCATATTACAAGCTTTGCTTACTTTGCTCAGATGACCATGTGTGCAATAATGTCCCAGATATTTATATAAAAAATA
Organism: Agriopis leucophaearia; assembly: GCA_949125355.1. Lineage (NCBI taxonomy): Eukaryota > Metazoa > Arthropoda > Insecta > Lepidoptera > Geometridae > Agriopis > Agriopis leucophaearia. The sequence goes on from OX421289.1 coordinate 5,389,365, forward strand.
AAATAAATGTACAGTCCGTTCATTACACAGGGTCATACCACAGTAGATATACAAAGCAGTCAGTGGCGTAGCTAGATAATCAAAGGCCCTGGTGCATAAAAACTGGAGCCCTATCGAAACTGGGTTAGGTTTTATTAAGTAAAAATATAAATACTTTAAACTTACAAAGCTTAATTATCAGCTCTTTATTGTGCTCAATGCTACTTACTCCATGTAAGTGTATGAAGGGAAAATAATAGCTAATTAAGTTTAAGGTTTGTTGGTCAGGGTCCGAGGGCCCCCTGAGTTTGAGGGCCCCGGTGCACGGCGCCGCCTAGCCCTCCGATAGCTACGCGACTGAAAGCAGAAGTATGATTTTAAATTATTACAAATTAAAACAGCTTGTTAAATTATTACAGGTACTTATTTGTAAAGGTTTAGGTTATTTATAAGTTATTATAAGTATACATTTAAAATTTATTTAAGTTGAGCTATTATGTCAGTACGTGTAGTGAAGATAAGTATCGATACGAACATCTTAGTTTTTCTATACTTATTGTCCAAACTTTTATGTATACATATGAAATAAATAAAATAAATTTAATATAAAAAACCGACTTCATAAATATGTCACAAATGGACCAAATTGAAATGGGACCACACGGGAAGCACCAGCAATCAAATCAAAAATAATTATCAAAATCGGTGCACCCAGTCGAAAGATATGAGGTAACAAACTTGAAAAAGTCGTATTGAGTACCTCTTCCTTTTTGGAAGTCGGTTAAAAAATGCACCGAATTGAGTGACGTCATCAAACGAGCGCCCCTCCCCCCGCCTGCTACGATACTTCACGGTACGTTCAGAGCAAAAGTCCCATAACATAAGTGTATATTTGTATGTATTTTTCCAGATACGTCATTCACTGCACCATTTTTGACACGAAATGTTTCGACCATTCCGCGAAGAGGTCGGGAGATGACAAAGGAAGTGCTCTGGTGCTGTTTGCGGCTGATTTACTATATTTAGTCGCCTCACTCGTCATTATATTCGTTGTCTGTAATTATAAATTGGCTATGAGATAGTTTTTGTTTCATTATACAACGAGCTCAGGCCGTGCCTTACCTTCTCAGTTCACTTAGGTGGACCACGGGCACCTTTTCGTTCACTTAGGTGGACCACGGGCACCTTTTCTTGTCTGTGGTCCACCCTGATGATAAATAACAGGAATTCAAAATATCTGTTGTCCGTGGTTCACCTCACAGAAAAGAGAAGTAAATTGAACGGAAAGGAGAAGCAAGCTCTGTCGCCAGCTATTGTGACAGATATGTGATTGAACATTCTTATTTATGTCATCGCGTGGAACTTCGCGTCACAGTTGCCAACACGGTTGGTATGGGTTTATATGGGTGCAAGTGGCTACAACGAATTTATTACAAAAATGCTTGGCAGCCGTTCTAATTTAAACAAAACAAAAATTTTCTTTTCTGTGGTTCACCTATACGAAGTTTTAGTCAGAGAAAACAAAACGGAGCACTAGGATTAAATGACCTCGACCCAGAGGTCATCAAATTTGACCCCTGGAGGTCAATGACCTGGTGTATTCAAACTATTTTGAAGTGAAAACTTCTTTAGGCGCGTTGATCACTTTTTGGGTAAACAAAAATCATGGAACTCGCGGCATCGTCACGCTGTACCGTGTAATTGAAAACAGCCCCATCTGTTATAGAATAGTGAAATACTAAAGTTTTCACTTCTGACGTACAGTCTTATGACTGATGTGTTTTTTATATTCACGGGTGATCAAAAGATACCGAAATAATAATTTGAATAGAGTCGCCTATGTTCATTACTAGGTGATTATATTCAGAGGTGATCAAAGGACATATGATCACCCAGGTGATCAAAGTGGAATAGACCATTTTAAAACAGGCTTAAATGAATTTGTTGATACCAGATACCAGGATAATAGAAACGATGTAGAGGTATTTCATTCTAGATTCACAAAAAGTGTGATCACGAGTTGCGAAGGTGAAAACGATATCAAACGAAATCGGTTAGGTAATTCTAATTCAGCTTGCAAGATTCGACCTAATAGATCAAGAGCCCGCGACGATCTGTCTTTCCTTATTTTATAAACCAGAAAGTTTCTCTGTGATGATCGTTTATACAGGTATAAACGATCCCCGACTATGAAGTTTGGATCTCGGTTGCTTTGAAAGTTAACAGGTTGCAATGGTGCATAAAATTGCATCGCGAATTCATTAATGTATAAAGCTCAATTTTTTATATTTTATTTGGAATAATATTACAAGTCGCGTTGTCCATTCTCAGAAAGTACAGTGGGAACCCCTTTGCAGACACCATTATTTATAAGTTATAATTAGAATTCATTATATTTTAAAGCTATTTTAACGAATTTGAGGTATAATTTTATGCACCTTTTTTTACCTGTTGCCTTCTAAAGCAACAGCATCGTTCTTACCAGTGGCCTTAGTACAAGCACTTGCGAAAAAGTTATCGTTACGTAAACGATAGCAAATGTATGAAAAATTCAGTTTCCTTTCACGTCCGATAGAGGCGCTATTAAATTTTAAATAAATTTTGCTATCGTTTACGTAACGATACTTTTTCGCAAGTGCTCGTACTAAGGCCACTGTATCGTGGACATAGACAGATAAACTTTCAGGTTTTATGAAATAACGAAGGTCTGATCGTCGCGGACTCTTGGACTATACACAAACAAACATTGCAAGTTAAATAAAAGCTTGTAGGAAGGCTAGAAAGTATCATTTTTAATAACTGGTTAAGTTGGCTCGGAGCCCGCTGTATTCTGCAGACGACAGTTCGATTTGCGAGCGAAGCGAAGTACAACCGCAAAGCACGGTACAACTATCTTTGCACGGCCACTGAACACGACACAATGCAAAGATTATCGTTTTTAGACTTTGAAAAGTAGAGGACTTGAGGAATATAATTTAAGAGCCGTATTACAAAATGCAGCGATTGTAGCCTGCTGGTAGAATGTGCGCTTTACTATCTGGTGACGATCGCTTCGATCATCAGCCTTGCATCAATACCTTATTTAATCTAAATATATATAAAAACAAGCTGCGCCCCGCGGTTTCACCCGCGTGGTGATGAAAATCGGTGTTGATGATGATGATAAAATGTAGCCTATGTGGTAATCCAGGATATAAGCAATGTATAATCCAAATTTCATCCAAATCCATCCAGCCGTTTCTGCATGATTGAGTAACAAACATTCATCCATCCATCCATACATCCATCCAAACTTTCACATATATGATATTTGTGTGATTAGTGTGAAGTGTGATGCTAATGTTAGTACGTGAAGATTGGGTTTTCTCTATCACCATCAACTCCAATCAACTTCCCGTTTGGATGGTAAATACCCCTTGGTCTCCAGGTGGGAGTAAGGGAGTTTGGTCGCGGTGGGTGGAAGTGGGTGGTTGTGGGTGGGAAAAATGTGAAAAAAAAAATGTCCTTTTCTAACTCAGAAGAACTTCTGGAAAGATCTCAAAATTTCTGGAACGATCTAGAAAGTTCCAAAATGTGTAAAACTGTTATTATCGATATGGAATGTTCTAGAAAGTTGTAGAAATTTTTGGAATGATCTAGAAAATTCTAAAATGAGTGCAGATTATTATAATCAATTAAGAATATTCGAGAAAATTCTAAAAAAATCTGGAATGATCTAGAAAGTTCTAAAATTAGTTAACTATTATAGTCAATTTAGAATGTTCGAGAAAGTTCTAAAAATTTCAGGAATGATCTAGAAAATTCTATCATGAGTTACCTAACTATTATAATCAATTTAGAATGTTCGAGAAAGTTCTTTTATACGTGAAATATATGAAAGTTTTTTTATACCATTAAACATGCGATGTAATTTTACCCGAGCAACGCTGGGTTTCGCTGCTAGTACTTGGATAAATTATGTGCGGTGAAGAAAAACATCGAGAAAGGAACCGGTATGACCAAGAACCTCTAAAGTTCAAAGACATGTGACATTCACCAACATGAACTGGGCCAGCATGGTGGATTATGGCCCATCCTCTCTCTGAGAGAAGGCTCGAGTCCCAACAGTAGGAACCTGATAGGATGATAATGATGACTACAAAATGCAACCGTTCAATTTAGGTATCTGAATTATGGAGCATAAAACGGAAAAAAATTAAGCAATTAAGTTAGCCAAATAGATCCAGCCTTTCTCAAGTGATGCGCGTACCAACGAACAGCATGATTTTTTATTTATAATAGACAGAAACAGCGCAGATAGTCCGCCCACTAGGTAGGCAGACGACATCGTGAGAGTCGCGGGCATCCAGTGGATGCAGATGACAGGTTGTCGTTCATTATGGTTGTCTTTCCTGTTTTCGAGGGGGAAGTTTTCCAAAGAACCCGGCTGCATTGGGGTGCAGCCAGGTTATGTGGTATTATAACCCTCCGGTGACCAGCCTTAGTGCTTGACAAGAGGGCTCCGGGATCTCCAAAGGAACGCACCGAAGCCCTCAGTACTGCGCTACGGTTCCTCCCGAGACAACTGCGTGTTGTCTCAGCCCCTCCACTCGCGACAACGTGGGTCACACAAAGTTGTCGTTCTCTCCCTGGGCACGCTTAAGTGGATGATCAGAGCCTCAACTTTGACCATCCCGAGCCCGGAGGTCCCCTTTTAGTAGCCTCTTACTAAAGGCAGGGGGTACCGGTGCTATATTCTTTTGCCTCGGCGCCAGGGCTATCTAAGGGGAAGCCTATATATTATGATCAGCAGACATCTTCTGGTTGATGATGATGAGATAGCAAGGATTCCATAGTATGAAGATATTATATACGCGCATAGGAAACTCAAAACCCCAAACAATATACGCTTCATGTAAGGTTCATATCGAAAAACGGGTGCAAACAAGGGGAACTGCCATAGTTTTGTATAAAGGACAGCCTTTAATATTGCTGCTAGGGTAAGACACTATAGCAGCAATATTCAGTCTGTCCGTTTATTTATACCAAATGTTTGTCAGTGTCCGGTCAACACCTTGGGACTTTGGTTGTTATTGCTTTTCGGTCAAATTTCACCTCTTTTTGACCACCAACGCAAAAAGAGGGGTGCTATAAATTTAACATCTGTGTGTCTGTCGTGGCATCGTAGCACAAAATACATCGTAGCTCCAAAACGGCTGAAACGATTGTAATAAATTTTTTCAGAGGTAACAAACAAAAAAAAACAACATTGAGAACTAAGGAACCTCTTCTTTTTTGAAGTCGGTTAAAAATAGGTACATAGTAACTTTGTGCTGATATTCCCATGTATATATATTAAACTAGCTGTACCCGCAACTTCATCCGCGATATCTTCAGAAGAAAATAGCCTATGTCCGTCCTCGTGATACATACCTTGGAATTTTTTATCTAGATCGGTTAAGCCGTTTAGCCGTGATTATGTAGCAAACAGACAGACAGAGTAAATTTCGCATTTATAATATTAGTGTGGATGTAGATATCAGTGTGTGACCACGGCCATTGTAATATGGTCGAAACGTCGAGCAAGAAGTACCTATTTTAACACGTTTTATTAACTTGGTTTGTATGTAGGTATGTAACGGAATCTTCGAACATGATTGTTAACTAATTCAAAACGTTGAATTAAATTGAAACTCGGCACACTTATCAAGGACCGATGACAATGCAATAATTTAAATAGTTTGTCCCATTATCCTTACCAGGATCTTCAGGATAAGTGATTTTAAAGCGTGTTTTTTAAACTTTGAGAATTTTTACTTTATTTATTTATTTACGATCAAATGCTTGCTGCGCTTACAGTGAAGCCAACGCGCACAGCAAGTCAAAATTATATAAGTAGTTATTAGTTGATTGAATAAGGCGTTACTTTGCAGAAGTCCATATCTTCAAAACTATTTTTCAGATAATTTCCAGTGTAAAAAAATATTGCGCGATAAATCCCCATAAATATTAAAACATATATATATATCAGTTTAACACATCCTTAATCCCGATAAATGTGGATAAAACCGCAGCATCTAGTAACAATAAGTCTGCAGCCAGTTTCGTATAATAACAGAGTGTAAATTCTATAGAATGGCGTGTTCTAATCGCATCGTCGACGTCTCTCAACAATAGCGCAGGAAATCGAGTTTTCCATGTCCCACCGCGAGCGAACGATGTCAGTCTGAACTTGAGACATATATGGACATTTTAAACACGCTTTTTTTTTTCGGGCAAGTACCTTTATTAACTTAACAAAATACAAGCTAACACTAACACTACGTAAACAGTTAGACTGCTCATAGACCGTTGAAGGTCTAAAGACAATCCAAATGCTCAAGCCCACTATCAGTAGCTGTTACTTCGGCAGAGCAGCACAAGCGGCGCAAATATGCTAACCTCGGCAGTGGTTACCAGTGTGTATCCATGGGTGGGTGAATTGGGGTCCCCTGTAACTGCCCACCTAATTGTATGTTAAAATAAATAAATAAATAAAAATGTTTGAGGCGTTTAGGGTCGAGACATTGGGCCTTGGGGACCGGGAGCTCATCTCATTTTCAAAAAACTTTCAGAGCGCCTGATTAATGCGACGCGTGACCAAAATGCTGGCGTGTATCTGGCTCAACGCATACGTTTTTATTAGCTTGGTAACGGAATCTTTGAACGTGATTTTCAGCCCTTTCAAAACGACGGATAGATGAAACTTTGCACACTTATCAAGGAGTGATGACAATGCAATAATTTAATTCCCCTTCCGCCCGGACCTCGGTTACGAGTTGACGTGTTCTACTACAACTCACGAGTTTTTATTTAAAAATTTATTCGTATTTTGTGATAAAAATTAAGTGAAGAAAAATAGGACTGCATAACACGCCGGGAGGTGCGCGCCAGCTACGACCAGCATTGCACTTGGACTTTGGACGGACTCCGGATACGTGAGTTCACATACGAAATCCACCTGTTGCACCTCTGTGCTGTCTCACTCTCACAACGTGCGACGCGTCTTCGAAACGCCCACCTCCTGCCGCCTCATAGCAGCCTGGTACGTGCGATAGCGATTGCTGCCCCTACAACTTTGCCTGGCAGCGGACAGCAAGTAATTTGCTATTGCGGTTGATAGGCGCAAACTGTTGGAAACTTGCTCTTGGATTTTATCGATTGTGTATTTCTTGCAACCAGAAGTACATTAAGTTACGATGCACACTCCAGACTTGGCTGGCTCGGATTCGGATCCCTCTAAGCTTAGTGACCAGGAAAGGAGGCGCCAGCGGGCAGCAAAACGTCTCCGATCGCCAGAACTAGTGGATGAGAAGTTCAAGCACTTTGAGAATAAAATCACGGAAATATTTACATCTTGGAAATCAGATATGAACACCAAGTTCGATAATTTGGACAGGCGTTTGTCAGATATTGAAAAGTCATTGGAGTTTATGTCATCAAAATTAGACGAAACAAAGCTCAAGGTTGATAGCGTGCAACAGGAATGCAAGGACAACCAAAATCGAATCGCTCTTTTGGAGGACAACATCGAGAACCTGCTTCGCAGTGCCAGAGTCTCATCGATTGAGATAAGGAATATACCGCACACCGCAGACGAAACTAAAGATGTTCTTTCCAAGTATGTACTTCAAATGAGTGAAACCGTCAAAGCCAAGATATCGTCAACCGAGATTAAGGATGTCTTCCGGATCCCTGGCAAGTCTGACACAAACAAGCCCATCATCGTTGAATTGACATCTACCATGCAGAAGAATAAAATAATTAAAGCTGTGAAGAACTATAATGCTGAAAATCGAACGAGTAAGCTAAATGCTTCACATTTAGGCATACGTGGAAAAAGCTCACCAGTATTTGTAGCTGAACACCTCACAAGTAAGGCAAACCGCCTTCATTTTCTTGCTAGAGAGCTTTCTAAGTCGGGGCAGTATAAATACTGCTGGACGTCTAACGGAAAGGTGTTCCTAAGGAAGGCAGATGGAGCCCAAATTACGTTGATCAAGAGTGAAGAGCAGATAATTTCTCTGAAAACTAAAGACTGACTATCTGTAGCCAACTTAATTTATGTTTCTATGGCAACTTTAATATCTACGATTACTATTTCGATCATTATCAACATTAATATAGCACAATCATCACAATTCCATGCATTCCCTTATCCACTTCAATCATTACACAACCAAATTACTAAAACCCATTTCCTAAAAAGTGTAAAATCAATCATGATGAAATGTGAGCTCTTTACTGATGATCTCTCGGTGGCAGAGATAACTTTTGTATCATTATGGACTACAACTTATGTTACCATTTCATTGCTCAATAATGGATAATAACCTTAATAACGAATTGGACAACATAAATATTTCAGAATCGTTCTTGTGCACACCAAAAATTTGCTCAGACACTCTTTTAGAACCAAACAACCACCTCAAAGTCCTGGCACAGAATATAAGAAGCATTAATGCTAACTTTGACAAACTATCTGTCCTTCTGGCATCCCTAAACTTTGACTGTGATTTCTTGATCTTGTCTGAATGTTGGCTGTCTTCTAATAAAATCCTCCCGCAACTCCCAAACTACAACATTACATCATCTAATCGCCTTTTTAACCAAAATGATGGTGTAGTTGTTTACTCAAAAACCTCAATATCGTGTACAGTTGAAGAGTTGCCATTTGAAGGCGCAAACTGTATACTGGTCAAGATTGCTGACCATACAGCAATATTGGCTATGTACCGACCTTGGGCCTTCAAGTGTATAAACTCATTTCTTGTTTCTCTGGAATCAACTCTAAATATGCTCAAGACGTTTAAAAATATAATTGTTGTGGGAGACATTAACATTAACATCAGTACCAGCAAAGACGACCTGAAAAGTGAACCATACCTTAATCTTGCTGCTGAACATGGTCTTTTACCAGCTCACACATTTCCAACAAGAGACAAAACCTGTTTGGACCATATATTGTTAAAAACTAAGTCCCCAGCAATGTCTTTTGTTTTACAATCAGCTGTAACTGACCATTTCCCAGTTCTATTATGCCTTTCTACTATGCCATTAAACAAGAAACGTGATCTATCACTTAAGAAAAAGACAGACATGCACAAAGCTATAGCGGTTCTGAAATCAGCTAACTTATCATCAGTTCTTGAAGCCACTGATCCAAATGTGGCAGCGGATTCACTGGTTGCAATTTTGATGAACGCCTTAGAACAATGTACTGTCTCTAGACCATCACCATGCAGGAAACGTACTACCAAACCATGGATTACACCAGGCTTACTGAGATGCATACGGCATAGGGATAGCATGCATCTCAAAGTTCGCAACCACCCTAATGATCTGAACCTTTCTAAGAGCTATCAAAGGTACAGAAACTTTTGCAACCATCTTCTCAAAAAATTAAAAATCGAGTATGAGCGCTCCGAAATTCAAAAAGCTGGCAAAAACTCCAAACAAACCTGGAAAGTCATAAAAAGATTAGCTAATATTGCTAAAACAAAGTCACCTCCCGTTGATCTCTTAAAATCTGACCCTGACCCACACGCTGCGGTTAACAAGGTGAATTCCTTTTTTGCTACTGTAGGTAAAACCTTAGCGGATAAGATCTCTAGCACTGCTAGAACTTCTAGTGACTCTTCCAACATTGTGATGCAGTCCCATTCCCGCTCATTCGTTCTGCTTGACACAAATGAAGGAGAAGTCGAAAGACTTATTCTGGGTCTAAAAAATGAATGTGCAACTGGGTGGGATGGGATTTCAAATGCGTTCCTCAAACTTGCCAAAGATCTCATTGTCCCTCCTCTAACTCACATAATTAACCTCTGTTTTAGTACAGGTACCTTCCCCAAGCCCTTTAAAATATCTATAATTCACCCAATACACAAAAATGGAGCAAGAGACGACGTCAACAACTTTAGGCCAATTTCCATCTTACCTTCATTGTCGAAAATTATCGAAAAAATATTAAATAAAAGGCTAATGTCATTCCTCGAACAAGAAAAACTATTATCTGAATCGCAATTTGGTTTCAGAGCAAATAAATCAACCGAACAAGCTGTTTCTGACCTCACTAATTATATTGTTAGTAATTTAGACAGTAAGAATAAGTGTATTGGAATCTTTTTAGATATGGCTAAAGCCTTCGATACAGTTTCTACTCCTCTTCTGTTAAAAAAACTAGAACTTATTGGTATAAGAGGAATGGCGCTTAAACTTTTTGAAGACTATTTATCTAATAGGACCCAACGTGTCAGTATAGATAACATAGTCAGTGATGATGAAACTGTTACATATGGGGTTCCGCAAGGATCCATATTGGGTCCTAGTCTCTTTTTAGTCTTTATTAATGACTTATGCTGCTACAAACCACCCCATGGTAAAATATTTACCTTTGCAGACGACACAGCGTTAGTATTTGAAGGCGAGACCTGGGAACAAGTACGTAATTATGCAGAACTTGGGCTTAGAGACGTTATAGCATGGCTTCAAACCAACTTGCTCACTCTTAATTACACCAAAAGCAAATTCATTTCTTTTAGCATCTTAGAAAAGTACAGTTCCCCCAAAAATATCTTTAAAATCCAGGCCCACTCTTGTAAGAATAACCCTAACACTAACTGCAACTGTGTTTACATTGATCAAGTCAATTCTATTAAATATCTAGGCGTGGTTATCGACGAAAAGCTCTCTTGGATGCCCCAGATTGAAGCTGTTTCATGTCGTATTAGGAAACTTGTATGGATCTTTAAGAACCTACGCCAAATTACTTCTTTTGATCTACTAAAGACTGTATAATTTTCTATATGCCAATCTGTGCTTGGGTATTGCATACCAGTATGGGGCGGCGCATGCAAAACCAAAATTATAAAACTAGAACGAGCACAGCGTTTGGTTTTGAAGGTAATGACTTTCAAGCCCTCTCGATATCCTACTCATCTTCTTTTCTCAGAGTGCAAAATTCTTACAGTGCGTCAACTTTTTATACTATACCTTGTTCTTGCCCACCACAAAATTATTAAATACGATGAACTTACACTCCCTGAACGTTCTACAAGTAATAAAAATATCTGTGCAATCCAGCGCTGTAATACAACTTTTGCCCAAAGACACTTATACTCACGCAGTTCACATATCTATAATAAAACATGTAAAATTCTTAAGTTGCATCACATGAATCGATATGAATGTAAATTTACACTCAAGAATTGGCTACTCAAACAAGACTATGAATCCACAGAACAAATTTTAATCAATCTCACTTAGATATAACAAGGGTTTTAAACTTTTCAACTTTAATTTCTAATATAAATATGTAAGATCATACCACATTCACATACATAACATCATACACACGTTCTCACATACATAACACACACCCTCACACACACCCACACATACCAATGTCATTTACACTTTACACTTCCCCCGACCCTCCTATTTACCCGATTCCTAATCATTGTGTACCAAGCATATTATATGTGCCAATAATTATTATTTTTTCTTTATTTCTCCTCACATTTAGTAATCTCATATTCTAGTATTATATAATTAGTTTTTTTTTGTCTAATAACATCATGTTATTAAATCATGATTGTATTTGTATATTGTCCGGCGGAGGGTATTGTTACGCCATAACACAGGTTAATTCCTAGCTTGGGTAACAAGGCTCTTCATCCTGGAGTATTGTTTTTGTAAAAACAAACTTTTGTAAAATTATGACCGACAACGTTTGTAGACACCAAATATATATTTTAATTTTTTTTCATTTTTTCATTTTAATTAGTTTGTCCTATTCTCCTTCCCAGGATCTTTAGGATTAGCGATTTTAAAGAGTGTTTTTTTAGTTTTTTAAACTGGGTGAATTATTTTTGTCAAGTGCTGTTATTTAATTGCATGCCAAAAAAATCTTGTTTTAATATAATTTCATATTGTTCATCTCTTCTATCTAGCTCTATCTAGCCTCTTTTATAACTATACTAGGTGTAACCGCGACTTTGTCCGTGATTTCTTAAGAAAAAAATAGCCTGTCCATCCTCATGATACATACCATTACCTCGCAAAATTTTATCGAGATTGGTTAAGCCGTTTAGCCGTGATTATGTAGAGTTACTTTCACAATTTTAATATTAATAGTATGATTTTTGTCTCAAGTCCACAGTGTACAGTCCGCGCAACAAGTTCTCGGCAGGTGAGACAATAAACGTAAACTAATTTAACTTGTGAAAGTTGCAAACACTATTCAATTATTGTATTTAATACTTAGTTAACTTAAGGCAGGACAAAATATATTTCTTTTACCGACAGAAATGGTTCTAAGTCTTCTGGATATAGGCATGTTGATTTTCAAATCAATTGGGCGTTTATACCTAATAGATAATAGCTATACATAATTAGTTATAATTAAATAATGTATATTGATGTATGATAGGTAGGTGATTACTATATCTTATTTCATATTGTAAGTAGATTTAAAAAAATCCTTTACGTTACTTTATTTTTGTCAGCGTACGTACTATTGTTTTTATCAGTGCAGAGTGAATGTTGAGTTGGTACCAGGACAAACCAACTGTGGTTTTTTGGACCGACATTAGTTAATCAATACTGTAATATGAGATTAATAAACAATAAAAAAATTAAAAAAAAAAAAATGTACCAAGATACATAAAATTTCATGAAGCTTAATTATTTTACCAACCCATTTCGCTGTACCAACCTCTAAATTAGCAATGCGTAGCTCCGGCCCAAACCCAATGGCCATCAAAATTAATAAACTACCAGTACAGTTAAAAATGTAAATAAATTTGTTAAAACCCCTCAAGACATATTGTTTGCAAATGTTACTATAGATTCATGTTATCCACTCTCGAATATACAAGGCTTCTTTACAAATTACCTTATACTACTCATAGAATTTATTCTAAAAGTATCTGAATTTGCCTTTCAAACTAATAATAAATCCATTTTAAACTCTCATTCCCTCATATTCCCATAGACAAACACTGATCTCCGATAGAACACGCTGCCGCCATCTTTGGAACCGTTTCGCGCGTAAACTGCTGTCATCTGTCTAGTTTGACAGGTCGATTTGGCGGCAAAACCGTGGAGTTGTAACCCTACCTTTATAAATGGGGTTGTAAATTGCTAAATATCAGATAAGGTTTTAAAATGTTTGTGAATAGCTTAAAATGTGGAAAATTTTGTCAAAAATAATGTTTAGAATGGGTTTTATGATTTTTAACATGAAGTTATGGCTTTAACGGCAGGTTATACCAAATTTGACGGTTTTTCAATCAATTTGAAATAGTTATATAACAATATTTGGGCCGGGAAAAAATACATGTCATAGATACATCTGTGTTTGAGATAAAACCGTGGTTCAAAGTACGATAAGATAAACTTTACTCGATAAAAAAACGAAACAAAGTCGATTTAGTAGAATGTAAGTTTTTTTTTCGTTTTATGCTCTAATGAAAGCTTGTAACAGCCTGAAAATAGCATGTACTGATAGGTAATTGTATTCTCTTTAGATAGTTTTGTGATAGTTTGTTCGTTCGTTTTTAATTGAAATTAAAAACGTAAAAAGGCCGCGAAAATTTGCGGGCACCGCGGTCAGACCCGCGCATCTGGGATAACCTGTCGTTCTTAAGTAAGTGTTCTTTATCTTAATTTATTACCCGACGAAACACATACCAATTTTTATTTTTATTTTGGTTTTAGTCTTCTTGCTTATTTAGCCAGTGTCTTGTAGTTTCGAGTACCTGTTCCTATAGTCCATAATTATTATTTTTTAAAGATCAGACATGTCAAAGTCAATTAAAGTTAGTCACGATAAAGTCCAAGTCATGTCCCAGTAAAGTGTTGGAGACTTTAATAGAGGATTGAGTTTAGGTAACAACAAAAATAAACACGGAATGTGGTTTGGAATTCCAACGTGGAATCACTAGGTATCATCCATTAGATTCTCAGAGTCAATAACTATAAATAAATAAATATCTGGCAGACATTATTGCACACATGGTCATCTGACCCCAAACTAAGCAAAGCTTGTAATATGGCTGCCAGAGACTGATATACTTACATATATATTTTTAAATGCATACTTAAATATATATTAACACCCAGACATAGAACAAACACAAATGTTCATCACACAGATGTTTGTCATAGATGGGAATCGAACCCACGCCCTCAAGCACAGAAGGCAGGATCACTACCAACTAAGCTAACGGGGCTGTCACTATGGTTATTAGACTGAAATTACACGTCCAAATTTAATAATTATTTCATTTCTATACATTGATTCAGGTTCGCTCAGGTTATCTCACATCACCAAATCAATTTCCTGGCTCGCAGACACGTCCGCTCTCAACAAAAGTCTGGTGCGGAGTGCGGCTATCAGACTCAGTTCGAAATTCAAATTTAACGGTTGACCGGAAATGCGACGTCGGGCGGTACCGGCTGCATTTGGATTCCGTTCGCTACAGTTTGTATTTAAGTGTAAGTGAACGTATTCTGGACTAGTAGTAGTAGTTAGTCTGTGTAATAGCTACCTACGGACTCCACTGGCGTGGTTATCTAAAATGACAAAATTCTATTCATCAAAACCTTTTATCAACAAAGGGTGTTCATTAAAAACTTCATGCATGCATATGCGTATGACGTCATGATAACACGTCAAAATGTCACCCGTGTCGGAAAGAGAATGTTCTCTGAAGAGAACAATTCATATGTCTGGGCTTCCGACAACACAACGCGTCGTGTTGTGTGACGGGGGAGTTACTATTGGATCTCGATTTGGATTTTTGTGGTGTTTGTCGATTTCGCTTAGTTTATAACTTGTTCTACTATCCACTTACAAAATATGGATGTTGGGTAGACTCTTACTTGTTACTTGTGTAGCGGGCGTTAATATCACCGTTCATATCACTGATTTTCATCACCACGCGAGTGAAACCGTGGGGCGCAGCTAGTGAAAAAGAGAACGAAATGTATTAACTGTGATACATTTCGAAAACACCGAGAAACTAAATCTTATGTCGGCAAAACAATGTCTGATTTAGCTTGCAACAGTTATGTATACTCAAAGCACATTACGCTTCTTTATGAAACCGCATATCATGCTAATAACATGCCTATATGTAGACTCAAATCACATGATGTCAATTCTTTATGAAACCGCATAGCATGCTAATAACATGCTGTACACAGCAATCGAAGTTACAAGAACACGGTAACAACAAGGTTCCATAATTATCAAAATAAAAAACTGACTTCATAAAAATGACAGAACTAGGCCAAATATGCGCCCTCTATCCCATAGAGCGTGCATTAATTAAGCACTATCGGTTTTAGAGAGCGCACGCCTGATTTAGTACTGAGGTGTTCCGACAGATGTCTCTTATAATATTTTTTGTGTGGAAACGACTTTAATTGTTACATTGTAAAGAAATAAAGCATAGTAGAACTGGACCAAATTGAAATGGGACCACACGGGGAGCACTAGCTTTCAAATAAAAAAATAATCATCAAAATCGTTCCACCAAGTCAAAAGTTCTGGGGTAAAAAACATAAAAATTAAAATAAACAGTCGAATTAAGAACCTCCTTCTTTTTGGAAGTATATTAAATATTAGAAAAATACCAAACGCGTAATCTTTTAAAAAAATATATACATATTTATACTTGTTCTACATAAGATTGTAGCTGGTAGCCAATATACCTACTACAGTAAAATAATAAAACGAAATGTTTTCATTTAGATTTTATCAATATTATTACAACTGTCAGACGCATTCTTTCAGCGGCCACGCCGTAGTTTATTTTTTAACCAACTTCCAAAGAAGAGACAACTGTTTTTTTTTTAAATGTTTGTTACCTCAAAACTTTCGACTGGGTGAACCGATTTTGATGATTCTTTTTTATTTGAAAGCTGGTGCATCCCGTTTGGTCCCATTTTTATGGGACCAAACGGACCATTTTTTTTTTTTTTTTGGTCTATGGGTTAGAGGGCGCATATTTGGCCTAGTTCTGACATTTTTATGAAGTCAGTTTTTTATTTTGATAATTATTGTTTGTTTATATGTTTATTGCCAGAAATAAAACATAACCATAACTTTACTTACAATTATATAGATAAATAGATTAAATAGATAGCAAACAAAATTTTCAGTGTTTCGGTTCTTGTCAAAATGATACGTCATAAATTTTATGTCGAGTTGTGATCGAGAAAGCGTAGTACCTCCCTCCGTTCACACACTTGTATCGACTTCCGTGAGATTTCACTTTTATCTCATATCAGCACTATTGTGAAACGAACACGCAGACTTAGAGTATTATATATAGATAAAGCAGCTATTACTCGGATCTAGTTTTGTAGCGATGATGGATAGGTAGACAGATCGCCTAAGATTGGCTAGGATTAGAAAAAGATTATGCTGAAAATTTTGTACCTTTTCATTATTCATACTCGGAAAGTAGAAAGTAGTCTGAAGTTGCCTGAGGAGCGGGTGAAAGTAATACATTTCAGCCCTAGGGAGAATCACTTTCAACAGACAGTGACGGTTGACAACTGACAAAAAAATACTTGTTCTATTTTCACATTTGTATTGATGTTCCATGTTCCAAATTTTTATTACTCAGAGGATTATGGTCCCGCATTTCTCGTGAATTTTCCAGTGAAAAATAAAATTCACTCATATTTTCTTTAGTCAATTCATGGTTTAATTTTTTTCCTTGTATTCCTAATGAAAAGCACAGTGTTTACCTCGGGGTTAGAGACTTATTTAGTCCCTCCAACTATTAGCGCCAACCCGTCTTGGGGACTAAATACGTTACTTTCACCCCTAGGCTAACAATTTAATATGTATGTCATCACGGGGGGTAAAGGATGAGCAGTCACGTGGTTATATCGTCATTGGTTAAGAGCCATCTCTTCCTAGCAACCTTAGGATGTAGAGCAATGATTCTTAAACTTTTTGTAGTCACAGACCACTTTCAAATTTTCAGAAATATTACGGACGCCTTGCGAAGAGTCTTTTAGAATAAGAAAACCTAGCGCTTTTTTGCAAATTACTTAATTGAACCCGGTGTTTCGCTGTAGCTGCCAGATGTGTTGCCGTAGCGCAAGCTGTAGAGCTAGGCGTAGCTACGTAGCGAGTGCTACACACGCGCTACGCGTAGACCTTTTGAAGGGACACTTTTTATATTTTAGCAGTAATTTTTCTTGCAATTTTTACTATTATGCCTTCGATTAGACAAACAAGGGAGGTATGATAAGGTGGCATGGTGGCAAACTCATCTGGTCTACATTAGGCTTGATGTCATTAGTCAAACTCACCCAACAGACGATTTTGTTGCTCTTTTTTAGGGTTCCGTACCCAAAGGGTAAAACGGGACCCTATTACTAAAGCTCCGCTGTCCGTCTGTCCGTCTGTCACCAAGCTGTATCTCATGAATCGTGATAGTAGACAGTTGAAATTTTCACATATGATGCCGCTATAAGAACAAATACTAAAAAACAGAATAAAATTAATATTTAAGGAGGCTCCCATACAACAAACGTGAGTTTTTTTGCTCATTTTTGCTCGATATTGATACAGGTAGACACTTGAAATATTCACAGAATATTATTTAGTCATATATTCAATAAAAAAATCAATAATTAAATAAAAATAAAAATGATATTTAAAGGGGGGCTCTCATAGGTACAACAAACGTGATTTTTTGGCGTTTTTATAGATAATGGTACGGAACCCTTCGTGCGCGAGTCCGACTCGCACTTGGCCACTTATTTTTGCATGTGGACTATTAGATCATTGATCACTACAAGTTTCATAGTGTGAGTGAAAAATAAGTAAACGAGTCGTAGTTTACGGCGGTATGGTGAAAAATATAGACATTTACACCCAAACGATAATTTTCATAAGGCATATTTCCCTAATTAGTATGATTTGAGGGCGGCACACTAGTTATTAGGGGTTTTCATACTAATATTTGAAGAAAAAATAAGTTTATTGATAAATGCCTGGGACCTTCATGGGACAAATTGAAATATAATTGAGAATTTCCCTCTCCTCCTTACGGCTATACCTGTTATATTGAATGACAATTAATACTTATTATGTCATCCAAGAAATCTGTTTTTATTAGTTTGGTATGTATCACAGAAAAGAGAAGTAAATAGAACGGAAAAGAGAAGGAAAATCTGTTACCAGGCATTATGACAGAACCTTGGTGAAGAGAAGAAGTGTGAAGATTGAACATTCTTATTTAGATCAACGCGTCGAACTCCGCGTCACAGTTGCTAACTGATTTCGAATAACTGGGGCCTTACCCCTAGCTTCACTTTTGCGAGCCAACTTTTAGTAGGTACCTGATAGGTACCTAAAATAAACCAACTCATTTAAGCTGCATCGTTTAAAAGCGTCTAACTTGAATGAACGAAAATCCGTTTTACTATGCGTGTGTGCGTGAAAATAGTACAGCTGGCGGCTATCAAATAACTACCGCTCATCATAGTTGATGGTACCGTTTAGACAAATATCACCTATGCGGGTCAACTCTTCGAGCTAGGGGTAAGGCCCCTGACGTTTCGTTTATATGAGTGCAACTGGCTTTCGTTTATAACAAATTTCTTACAAAAATGCCTTGACAACCGTTCTAATTTAAAAAAAAATACTTTTTTGTGGAAACTATGTATGTATATTATGTATGTTACGGAATTTTTGAACTTGATTTTCAACTTCTTCAAAACGTTGAATTAAATTGAAATTCAGCACACTTATTAAGGACCGATGACAATGCAATAATTAAAATAGTTTGTCCCATTATCCTTATCAGGATCTTTAGGATTGGAAATTTTAAAGCGTGTTTTTTAGTTTTTAAACTGCGAGAATTATTATTTAAATTCGCAGAATTGATGCCAATGACATCAATTCTGTCGTACCATTCTCTAAACTAAACTAATCTGACAGGACTAAATTTATGGGCGTTTTTTTTTCATTTCAGTGCGACAGAAAAGGAGGGCAACCATATTAGAGCTGTCAAATTTAGTTTAGAGATTGGTACATCAGAATAGATGTTATTATTATGTTAAACTAACCTCGTCTGTTTCCCTGTCTGTGACGTATCATTGTTACACCCTCGACGCGTGGTTACCCCTTATTAGATGACACAAATTGATTGGATAGCGAGGGTAGACATGTAATAAGGTCACGAAAATTGAATAATAAGACGTATGACATAATTTATTTTGTGGCAAAACTAGTATGCAAAGGTAAGAAAAACATGATATTATCTATACATATTATAAAAACATAGAGATAAAGAAATCAGTAAGTAATTGCAAGATATATAAAAAAACACAGGGCGTCTTAAAATAAGCAGCTGAATACGTCAAGACAGTTTCTAGAGTTTTTGTCTGTTTGTTTCTTTGTCCACGCACATTTCCTATACCACTGGACAGATTTAAATGCGGTTTTAACGAATATGCTTAGCTATGACCAGATTGAAGTATAGGCTATATTATTTTGCGCAAGAGCCGGATTAAGGGAGGGAAAAAGGGTTGAAACTTTATATTAAAATCTACGCGACAGCACTAGTAAGCAAATATAATAAAAACTTAACAGGACCGCACTGGGTTACACGATATTAAGCCGCAAGCGGACTGAAACGTGGTCCTTAACAGCTGGCCTTTTGGAAAAACTCAGAGTCGCACAACGGGCAATGGAGAGGGCTATGCTCGGAGTTTCTTTGCGCATAGAATCCGGAAAGTGGATATTCGCCGATGAACCAGAGTCACCAATATAGCTATTAACATTTGCAAGTTGAAGTGGCAATGAGCAGGCCAATTCGCTCGAAGAACCGATAAATTGATGGGGAAGAAAGGTTCTTGAGTGGAGACCATAAACTGGAAGACGCAGCATAGGTAGTCCCGCTAGATGGACCGACGACATTGTGAGAGTCGCGGGCATCCAGTGGATGCAGATGGTAGGATGTCGTTCAGTGTGGAGGAGTTCTAAGCCTTAGTCGTAAGGATACAGAAAATATTTTATTACTCCTAAAATTGAATTCTCTTCAGCTCAATTCAAGTTGAACCCCAACGTCCGGCTTAAAAATATGGAAAATAATAAAATAAAGCGACACTGGAGTTAAAATCTGAATACAAATAATGCTGTAAAGCGGCGTAGTAACAAATAATTGGTATTTTATACCGAGCGTCGCTTGCCGGGCGCACTCGCGTCTTGGAGATATATAGTGTGGATGTTACTACTTTTTAACCGACATCTAAAAGGAGAGTTCTCTATTCGTTTTTTTGTTTTACCTGTTGGACATAGGCATCCCCCATCGATCTCCGAAAAGTGACAGCAATGTGGTCGATGAATGGGATTTTTTCCCTTTTGTCGCCAGTAACGACGAAGCCAGTTCAGTGGCGAAAACCTAGCAATAATTAGGAAATTTATTTCCATTTCTTATGCAAAAAAAAGCAAAATGGCAGGCTGTCTGATGGTAAGCACCTTCTCCTGTGTATATCTGCAACAGAGGCAGCACAATTACGTTGGTGACCCTGCGAGACTATTAACTCGCCGTTTGAAGAACCACATGCAGCTTCTTGGAAATACCGTGGAATTAGAGCTCATTCCACTTTGACATTCATTCATTTGTTCAACAATGTGGTCGGTGTTTGGGAATTTTTTCCATTTGTCACCAGTGGAAACGAAGCCAGGGCATTGGCGATAACTGCATGGTAATATGGAGCCTCCCTTTTCCCATTTGTTGCTTGTGACCACAATGTGGTCGAAGTATGGGATTTTTTCCACTTGTCGCCAGTAACAAGGTTTTTTTTAAATAATATGCTTAAGTTTGGCCAACCACTCACCTGATGGTAACATCAGGGTAACCCGATTCACAAAACCGATTCACTTGTGATTTGAAGGCAGATTGTAACTATCGGGCAACATCTATTGGGACATGATTAATTTCATGTGGCAAGGTCTGTAAAATGTTATGCTAATATTGGGTTCAGGGGCATTACGGGTACCTGTTCTAAGCGAATATGTTTCGCAAACGCAAACGCGTGATAGGTCACGGCGCGTTAAGGTTCGCGTTCGCGTGTCCACACTGCGCTGTTTCGAGCTTATGTTAGGAGTGTAGCCGTAAGGCTCCAGCACTTTCGTATAATTTTTAACCAACTTCCAAAAAGGAGGAGGTTCTCAATGTGACTGTATTTTTTTTAAATGTTTGTTACTTCAGAACTTTCGTTGATGATTCTTATTTTATTTGAAAGCTGGTGCTTCCCGTATGGTCCCATTTCAATTTGGTCCAGTTCTGTCATTTTTATGAATTAGATTTTTTATATTGATAATAATTATCTTAGACCTTCGATTTTATTCGACTCGTCGTATCCACACAATTCCGCCATAATCTCCATATTTTTAAACCCCGCCGTTTATTCAAATGAGTCCGTCCCCCAGACAAACAGATCCTGCATCTATATAATGTCAATCTGTTTGTCCCGATGTACTTGTTGCTTTATTTCCATTGTTCGGATTATTGTTCGTTGGAGGATGGATTTGTGGGTTTGTGACTGTGATATTCTCAGTTATAGTCAGTGCAAGTTTTTTTTTGCTCTGACAGCTGCATATTAAATAATAAAAAATAAATAAATAAATATCTGGGACATTATTGCACACATGGTCATCTGACCCCAAACTAAGCAAAGCTTGTAATATGGCTGCCAGAGACTGATATACATACATATATATTTTTAAATACATACTTAAATAGATATTAACACCCAGACATAGAACAAACACAAATGTTTGTCCTAGGTGGGAATCGAATCCACGCGCAGAAGGCAGGTACACTACCAACTGAGCTAATGGGGCTGTCGGTATATCCGTGAACATACAATAAAAACGGCTG
This sequence comes from Agriopis leucophaearia, assembly GCA_949125355.1. Lineage (NCBI taxonomy): Eukaryota > Metazoa > Arthropoda > Insecta > Lepidoptera > Geometridae > Agriopis > Agriopis leucophaearia. The sequence continues at coordinate 5,411,285 of OX421289.1, forward strand.
AACAGTGGAACATAGAACCTTCGCCTTTATTGAAGTCGGTTAAAAAAGTTTGAAAGTATCTTTTGTTAGCACAACAACGTGTAGAGTTTAACGGTCCCGACGGAAACAATAAATGCAAGTTATTAAATATAACTTTCTTACTGAAGTTAGACCTTACAAAATTAACTATAAAATTAACTGTGAACTTGTTTTACGACAAGTGCAGGCTACGAAATTCACTTTGCAAGTGTTACTGACTGCATACTGATGAGACAGCCCTCATTTTTAACCGACTTCATAAAAGTAGGACGGCTCTATGTTCCACTGAATTTTTTGAATTTATTTCTTAACCGACTTCCATAAAGGAGGTTCTCAATTCGGATGTTTTTTTTTCTTTTTTTACTGACTTCCAAAAAGGAGGAGGTTATCAATTTGACTGTTTTTTGTTACCTCATAACTTTCGATTGAGTGAACCGATTTTGATGATTCTTTTTTATATGAAAGCTGGTGTGAGTCGTTTGGTCTCATTTCAATTTGGTCCAGTTCTGATGAAGTCATTTGTTTTATATATGTAATTATTTTATGTTTGTTACCTCAGAACTTTCGACTGGATGAACCGATTTTGATGATTTTTTTTTTATTTGAAAGCTGGTACTTCCCGTGTGGTGCCATTTCAATTTGGTCCAGTTCTGTCATTTTAAGTAGTCGTTTTTTATATTTGATAATTATTTTTAATGCCATACTGCTACTGATTAGACAGTTTTAATCATCATCAAAAATTCAGCCGGCAACATAGGTTAATTTTTTTATTCCATAGGTGGCAAACAAGCAGACGGGCCATCTGATGGTAAGCAGTCACCGTCGCCTATGGATACTTGTAATACCATAGACATCACATATACGTTGCTGACCCTTTAAGACTCTTTAACTCGCCTATTGAAGAACTGTTGTAGCTTCTTAGAAACACCGCGGGAGGTAGCTCATTCCACGTTACTAAAATACAGAAATTTAAGCTCAACATTCTATGCAGTCGGTCTATTCTGCAAGCTAAGTGAACGCGCAAGTGAGGTGATAAGCTAAGTGAACGTGTAGGTATATTTCTTGTTGATTACTATAGAGAAATGTCAAAATGTTGAGTGATCACCCTTGACTGTAGTCCCTTACCTTTATAATTCGATGTTTTGACTTTTGTCTGCAGAAATAAGCAAGAAAAAGTCACATTCACTTAGCCTATCACTTCACTTGCGCGTTCACTTAGCTTGCAGAATAGACCGGCTGACCGTCTGCTAAGAAAAAATCCTGCTCAGCCTCCGCTTTGCTGCTTGCTAACTTATTCATAGAAATAGCTAAAAATAAATCCAACAAACTAGGAATCCGCAATTTGTAAAGTTTGCAAAAAAGGTAGGTAACAAATTCCAAAATTCATGCCTCATTCTCCAAACTCATTCTACCCCCAGCTTCCGGGGGTAGTAAAACCCTGAAACTTTGTAAAACATTCATAAAGCCTGAAACCTGAACCTGTGATGCTGCAGTATTGATTTCAGATGAAGAGCGTCCACCAATGAGGGTACGCTTGAACGCCTACGAGAGATAAGGAAGATGTGAGAAAAACTGAGCACGGTTAGTGTGCTCAGTTTGGTTAGGAGGTGGCATTTTATATTTAACTTAAAAATCTCACTAATATCATATATATGTGAAAGTTTGGATGGATGGATGTATGGATGGATGGATGTTTGTTACTCAATAACGCAGAAACGGCTGGATGGATTTGGATGAAATTTAGAATATACATTACTTATGTCCTGGATTAACACATAGGTTACTTTCCATCATCATCATCATTATCACCGATTTTCATCACCACGCGGGTGAAACCCCGGGGCGCAGCTAGTTAGTAATAGATTGATAAATAGATAACTCTTTATTTTTCACGCAAAAAAATATTAGGTACATATGAAAAAAACAACTTAAAACTAGTGAAACAATTGGCGGCCTTATCGCAATAAGCGATCTCTTCCAGGCAACAGAGATCCTAGTAGCAGAATATTGATGGTATCATGCCACCAATATTCTGCTACTATTCGGTATTCGACCTATTCGGCAACTTTTTTAATATTCGGTATTCGGCCGAATGTTGCGTGCTATACGGCCGAATACCGAAAACCAAGTCTTCACTACAAATCTCGTAATATTACCAAATAGGCGTTTTTTAAATTGAATGTTGCCAATATGTAAAGTTTTTGCGATTAAACAGTATTTTTTTCGTAATAAAGACAATTCGTATTAGTAACACGTGGACTCGTGTTTGGATTTTGTTTATTTTATTTTTTTATTAGATAATGTTTGACATGTGGCATATTATAGTACAATAATAGGTACTCAATTGAATATTTAAATTTGTAATAATATTAATTTTGTACCCCTTGACCTTAATAAATTGATTATCATCATGATTACCGTTTTTATACTAGAGCAAATACAAAAATTCGTTATAAATAAAAAATTATATGGGGAGCCCCCTTTATTATGGAAACTGACGTGGTTTTCACTGGTGAAATTTTCGCAGAATATATAATGTTACAGCGGATTAACTAAAAAATAATAGTAAAGATAAAAAGTAAAAACTAAAGGGGGCTCATTTTATTTATATTACACGGGAATTACTCAAGTAAGATTACGTGATACGTGAGTAATTCCCGTGTGATATAAATAAAATGAGCCCCCTTTAGATACGTGCGTAATTCCCGTGTAATATAAATAAAATGAGGACCCTTTAGTTTTTACTTTTTATCTTTACTATAATTTTTTAGTTAATTCGCTGTAACATTATATATTTTGCGAAAATTTCAACTAGCTATATTATGGTTCAAAAGATACATTCATTAAAAGGTAGGACGGGCAGACAGACGGTCAGACAGACAGACAGACAGCGTAGGCTTAGTAATAGGGTCCCATTTACACCCTCTGTGTACGGAACCCTAAAAACCACTACACACATTTACAGCTACATGTTTATTTGAACATTTACTTATTTAGATTAAGACGTACTTCTAAGACGGTAATAATAATATCTTACGACCACACTCAAAGAGTAGCGATAACATGAAATCTCATTCATGTTCATGTTGAAACAAGGAAGATATCAACAGACAATGCCGCCTCCATCCTTCCGACTTCCGGTTTCTAACCACGCCTACGTTCCGCCCACCGCACTGGGCGTGGCTGAGGATGCCACTACTTCCGGCAAACTCTGCTTTCAAAACAAACTGACAGTTTGAAGGAAACATGCACAGGTAACAATGGAGGTTTGTTAACTAGCATTGCCGTGTGGTTGGTACTCTCTATCCAATTCACGGGTTTCTTCTAGGCAAGCGTGCTCCATCGTTGACCGCATCATCGCTTAACATCAGGCGAGGTGGCGGTCAAACACAAACCAATTATTTAATGTTAAACAGCATTAGGGATTTGTAATTATTATTGTTTTATATTGACGAGTCATTTATGTCCTACATCTTTTTTAGGGTTCCGTAGCCCGACTAGGAACCCTTATAAATTCGTTCTGGCCGTCCGTCTGCCTGTCTGTCTCTCTGTCTGTCTGTCTGTTTGTCTGTCACCAGGCTGTATCTCAAGAACCGTGATTGTTAGACCATGAAACTTTGCAAAATGACAGTCGTAATATAGGTCACAATTTTAAAAGTATAAAAAATATACAATATTACATTTAATATTCTTTACTGCACCTCCTCGTGTGGCTTATCATTGAAAAGGTCTTTAAAATGAAGGTAAAGTTTCATACTTCATTTTTTTATAAAGTCTATCCTTTTTTATATAAAATAGAATTACTTTTGAAACCCTGTTACATAACATGGTTTCAAACGTACCAAACGTATCCCATACACCGCCCAAATCCATGAAGACGCATTCACCGCAGTACCACCGGAAGGGTGTTGATCGCCGACGCTGCTAAACGTGCCTGATGCTGCCGACCATTGCGACATCACCGAGACACGAGGCACCTCCGCATATCACGAGGTGCGTACTCAGCACTTGCTAGTCTACCACAAAGATACCAAAGTGCATCACTTCGTGTTCAATTGTTCAAACATCGAACTTTCGTCACCTAACTTAATTGTAAATTTGTATTAATTAAATTCATTTGCAAGTTGAAGTGGCAATGGGCAGGCCACATCGCTCGAAGAACCGATAACCGATGGGGAAGAAAGGTTCTTGAGTGGAGACCACGAACCGGAACACGCAGCGTGGGTAGGCCTCCCACTAGATGGACCGACGACATTGTGAGAGTCGCGGGCATCCAGTGGATGCAGATGGCAGGTTGTCGTTCAGTGTGGAGGTTAAGGGGAAGGCCTATGTTCAGCAGTGGACGTCTTGTGGCTGATGATGATTATTAAATTAATTGTTAATGTAAACTCTTGTTTTTTTTACAACTTCTGACTGTAGCCTTCGCAATTCACCAACTCGCCTGATGGTACACAACGGTGTGGCCAAAAAAGGAACATTTTGAAGAAGAAATCTCCCCTAGCCCCTAGAACCCTAGCTTTGATGATGCCTAGATTGAAGTTCTCAGAAACAAAGTGGACGGCAGTGAGTCCATTCTTGGGCAGTACGTATTATAAATGACAACTCAAATCGTTGTGTAAGAATCTATAGAATTTCCACGAGGAAGGGGTGGTAGTGTGCAGTCCTTTTACTTGTCCTTTAGTAAAAGGTAGAGGTTGGAATATGGTCATGAAGCTCTTGCGCACCTCGCCGAAATGAATCCGATAGAAAATAGACAGATAAGCGCTATTTACTTTTGGGTACTTTACGGAGGTGTTCTAGGCTTTGAAATTTATTGGCGACTAGTTTGCTATCACCAATCAGCCTCAGATAACATCAGGTAGCGTCAAATCTTCCTCAGTCCGTTCGCCCACTGCTGAGGGTCGTGATGCTCACAAATAGAGGACCTATTTGTGTGTAGTAGATGGCGGTAAATCTGCTTCCATCTTTGACGGTCCCCAGCCTGGTTTATCGCCTGAGAGCATTACATGCCCAGCTTTTTTAACCCTCTGTCGGTCCATATTGTTGGCCTGCAATCCCTGAGTCTTTTTCTTTCAATTTTATTGGTACTTTAAGTCTTGCAGGTTGTCAGAAGGCTTTTGGGCAATTAAATGTTTTTGAGGTTGTGGTATGGTAAATAAATAAATATTCGGGCCATTTTTGCACACACGATCATCTGACCCCGAACTAAGCAAAGCTTGTAATATGGCTGCCAGAGACTGATATACGTACATATATATTTTTAAATACATACTTAAATAGATTTTAACACCCAGACTTAGAACAAACACAAATGTTCATCACATATATGTTTACCCAAGCAGAAGGTAGGTTCACTACCAACTGAGCCACCGGAACTGTCATTTATTCTTTACATAACAATAAATGATTTACTTACTTTTTAATTCCTCTCCTGGTCACTTTTCCACATTCCGGACCGATTGTTGCATTTCTGATCAAGACTTTAGCAAAACTCCGCGACTTTAGAACGCCCAATCGATACAGACGTTGGTCAATAAAAGTCTTCGCCGATACCGAATAAAATATTAACTTCTCAACCCCTCACCCTAGCTGGAACCGCGGGTGAAGTCGTAAACATACCCCTAATGTGGCCCGACGTGGCCCAACGTTCTACGATCTAGAGTTATGGCAGACCTCGGATGGGGCTTACCTTGAGCCTTGTACTTAGAAGCGAGCATGTAACGTGTCTATATTATTATATTATAGGGTTACGCGGAAAGGGTAAGGTTTTCTTCTTAGGGTTCCGTACTCAAAGGGTTAAAACGGGTCCTACTGAGTCTACGATCTCTGTCTGTCTGTCCGTCCGTCCTTCTTTTTTTTTTATTATAAAATAGGCTTGCGCTTGGCCGCCAACTCGCCTGATGTTAAGCGATGATGCAGCTTACGATGGATCACGCTTGCCTAGAAGAAACCGATGCACTCTTGACTTGAAGACACCCAGATTATAACTATCGGGGAACACCCATTCAGGCAGCCTACCGTCCTACCTTTTAACGGCTGTATCTTTGGAACCGTAATAGGATAAGTAATTGAAATTTTCACAGAATATAAAATGTTACGGCGGATTAACTAAGAAATAATAAAAAAGTCAAAAAGTACAACAAAACTGGGGTCCACGTAAAACAAACGTATTTTTTTTACGTATTTTTGTATTTGCTCTGATGTAAAAACGGTGATACGTACAAACGTCAAACTTGGCATGATTATAGTACACACTCTAAAGCATAACAACAAATAATAAATAATGGCCAAGTGTGTGTCGGTGACAAATTTCTGTTCATTACCAAGTTATAACTGGTTTTTTTTTTACATGGACGACCTTTCACCGAATCCAAATGACACATTTTACTAATTTTAAAGTCGGTTTTTTTAATTCATAATTATTGTATTTTGTGGTGGTACGGAATCCTCAGGGCGTGAGCCTGACTCGCACTTGGCTAGTTTGTTATGAATGACATACGATATTGGCCTCAGACGGCCTCGACGGCTTGACTGGACTGGTTGGCGAACGCAGAGGGCGTTAGGCCTATCTTGTTTTTGGTTTTGGTATTAGCTGTGAGAAACAAATTTGTAAATAATATATGATATGCAAAAAATACTTCGATATGGGCCGATAATCGCCCTTTCGGCGGTAGGCCTAAATCCAGCAGTGGACTAAAAAACTAAGTACAGTGGACTAATTAAATGGCTGATTATTCTATGCTATGCATGGGACCAAACAACCCTGACATCGCGAAAAATTCTGATCCCTTTACTTATAGAAGCGAAATGCAAAAAGAGCTGCTTTCTGTTTACACCTTTTAGGTGCGAATAAAAACCCCGCAAAATTAAATTATCTTAGGTTTTCTCACAAAGAAAATAAAATCTACAAAAGCCGTACCTTTGAGTTCGTTAAAAAACAGTAAAAACCAATCGTCTTCAGTAAATTAAATTATATAAAAATAAAAACATTGAGCGTACTTAGATTGTCCTTAACCACATGGGGCCGGAACTTCGCCAATAAATAAAAAAAGTTTCAATTGCATGGAACTTTCCTGTACTTTCTTGTTACTCAAGTTGTACAGATGATTCCTTTCTGTCGTATACAGGTTTACGCATATAGACTTTGATAAGACGAAAGGAGGTCATTGTACTCATCATTATGGACAACTTTCACTATTGGACCAGCCCTCAAATCCCAAAAAATTTATCAGCTTTTCCATAGAAAACGGTCATCAACACTCGACAAAATGTATGGGACAGCAGATTTTTTTGCGATCTCTGTGTTGGTCCCATATTTAAAAAAAACACATCAGTCATAGGACTGCACGTCAGAAGTGAAAACTTAAGTAAGTAGTAATTCACCTATTCTACAAAAGATGGCGCTGTTTTAAAATACACGGTACAGGGTGACGATGCGCGAGTTCCATGATTTTTGTTTACCCAAAAAGTGCTCAAAACGCCTAAAAACATAATAAAACAATGTTGAATACAATTACCTTCTTTCGGCTTAATAGAGTCTATATGCGTAACCCTGTAGTGTAGACTAGGTCTTTTTAACCAACTTAAAAAAATAAATATGTACCCATAGAAATTCCATAAAAATATGTTCAGTAGTTTGGTTTTTAAAATCAAAATAAGTGGATTATTTTTTATTCATGTAACCGAAATTGCGTATTTACCAATGTTAAAGTCGGTTTTTTAAGTTGATATTTATTATCATTATTTTGTAACGGGGGAGATAAACCTTCTAAAGATACATAGTGTTTTTTGATACGTGGTGTGTAAGCGACGATGTGGTCGAAGATGAAGCACGCAGACTTAGAAGATACCTATTCACTTTTGCCCCAAGAGAATGTAATACTCCTTCGGAGCTCTTGCCTTGAAAAATCCCTGATTATATCTCTCAGGAAACAAGGAAGCCGGGAGGTTGTTCCAATCCTTGGCCGTACGGATTAGAAACGTAGAATCGAAACGTTTGGGTATGAAGCTACTACGTATCCAAGGAAAGTACGTAAGTACGTAAGTACGTACGTAAGTAATCACAATGTTTGCACTAATACCACCGAAATGGGCCGTTTTCCTACTTGTCCTTTCTACTACAGGACAAGTAGGAAAACGGCCCATTAACGTTGGCTATGAAAATAGGATTACACCTACTAAAATCTCCTCGGCAGCCTGCCTCTGTGCCAGACGGAGGGCAGCCGGGATCTCCAAAGGAACGCACCGACTGCACGTAGCCTGAGACGACCCATAAGAAACGCATGAAACTATTTTAATATTTCTTGTTTTTTTGTTTTTATTTCACTGTCACAAAATAACTTTTCAGATTTCCGATTTCCTTAGTTTATCTGTTATGGTTTTAAACAATTTTTATTATTATAAATAAATAATAATTATAATAAAGTATGATATTTTTTTAAATTGCGAACGGAATTGCGACACACAGCTAGTATAATAATTATGTTCCCGTAAAGATTGAAAACTGCCTGAAAGAGCTTTGTGAAATGATTGCCCAAGTGACTCCGTATATTATTTCATTTCAGTAATTCGTTAGCTCCCTGGCCGCTATAAAGTGCATGTAATACTGTAAAAGCTTCGCTATACCACGCTGTACCAGGCTGTATCTACGATTAATAATATATCTAAGTCTGCAGTGGGCTAGAGATGCGACGTGGTCCGATAGTTTTATTTTATTCGGCATATATTAATGAAGGTCAACTGAAGTCTTCTTTTGCCGTCAATAAAAATTTGGTTAAATACCTCCACCAAGTTTAAGAAAATTATGTAAAACTACATTGAAATAGAATACTTTTAACGGCTTTTGTCGCGGGTATTTAACATTATTGTAATAACTGACGTGTCGAAAACTTTGCGTCTGTCTTATCATAGGAAACTAGATGACGGAATTCTAGATAATATTATGTTACGTTTATGTTTTTTTTTTGCATTTCTTTAGGTGATATTTTTTCCCATTTCCTTATATATATTTTTATTTCATATTCGTTAACATTTTATTTAAAAAAAACTCTTTTATTTATATAATTTAAATATTAGTGTATTTAAAATATATAAAAATGGGAAAATAAATATTAGTTTTGAAAAATTAAACCCGAAATAAAAAATTAAATATCTAAACACCTAAGGATAAAATAAATATTAAAGATGACTTTATTATACTGACAAAGGGTCATAAGTGGAGTTGGTCTATGAGTCTAAATTTATGGCGATATAATACGGGCAATTTATGGCCGGTGATCCGGCGTAAACATCACTGCCCCACCCTACCGTGAACTGTAGGCAATAAAATGCAGGGACCTGTATTATTAACCAGTTCCGTCTGAAGCTAACGGAAATGCAACGTTTACGGCCAGTTAATATTTTTGATTTGTTTCGTATAGCCAGCCCATAACATATTAACTCAAGATTAAAAGTTTCAGTAGTCAATTATTGACCATTTGGGATGGGTTACCGAGGAAGCTTTTACAACATAACAACTACACGATATGGACATTTGTTCACGAACCGTACTTACATTTTATCAGAATAAAAATATCCTACATTATCCGGCCCTCTGACTATCTTTATTGACACTGGCAAATGCACATCAGTAGGTACATTTGCCTTTTTAGCCAACAAATTTTAGTCTCAATTTTAAACAAAGAAATAGGTTAACATCAGGCGAGTTGGCGGTCAAACGCGAGCGTTTTTTTTTTATGATACTGAGTGACGAGACGAGCGAAGACGCTCGCCTGATGGCTCTTCACGCTTGCCCATAACAGCTCAACACCACTCAGAATTTTGAACTTCAACAGTTCAAAACCCTGGATGGCAATGCACTGCGCGCGTCACCTCGAGATAAAAAAAATGTTATAAAAAAAACACCTATTTCTAATATGAAAAAAATGGTTTTATTTACAATCTAATTACTGTTTCATTTTCTCGCAATTAAAGTGAAAAGCCTTGTGTATACTCGGGCTGATAAACCTCTCGACTAAAATTAACTTATTTTACTGCTTATACAATATACTATTTTAGTATTGCATTATCTTCTAGAGCTTTTTAATAGTTCATATTGTCTACAGTTTGCTTTGACGATTGTTTTAATATTTAATTTGTTTAGCAAGAAAAAATGCCTGTTAATGCACATAAAATAAAGTTATTATCTACGCCATACTTAAGCTTCGGTCACACGAAGCGAATACTTGCTGCAAGTGCGATTGCTTCGAGCAAACTCGCTTGGTATGACAAACTTCTATTCGCAGCTGCGACTAGCTTCGATCACACGAAGCGAATACTTGCTGTGAGTGCATACGCTGCGAGCAAACTCGCTTCGTGCAAAAGCGGCTTCGACCAAAACAAAATGAATGGACGGGCCCTAACCATTGAACTTGATCAGTAAAAACGAGTCAAAACCGTCGGACATATATTAAACACCTAATTATAAAAATGTACAGTATATTTATGTTACAAAAAATAGATATCGGTTTTATTTGTGTATTTACACTTCGGTAAAGCATACGAATTCATAATTTTGTCAGATGTTTCGTTATCGCGTAACAATAGACTCGTGTTTCACTTCCTACGGCTAGAGACCGACTGAAACGAAGTGAGCGCTGGCGCTCATTTTGTAATATTCAAAAATGCGCTTCTACTGGGCCCGTCTATTCATTTTATTTTGGTCGAAGTACAGCGGTATATATTATCTTATAGCCACAGAAGGTTCACTCCGCAAAAGCATTTAAATAAGTAGCGACTCTTACTACCACACACACATCATCAGCCAATTAACGTCCACTGTTGGACAAGGCCTCCCTCATAGAGGGGTGTTGCCATGATCCCCACGCTTGGCAGGCGGCTTGGGGATCGCAGTACGTTCACCGTGTACTATTAGGACGCTGCTGCCCATCCTTCGGTGGTTCTGGTCGCAGTTTTAGGACATACCCGGGTCTACCACTACTACCACACAATAAAGTGCAATTCAGGACGTGCGAGCGCTAACTACCTACTGCTATTAGAAGTTGCATCTCTGACTTTCGTATAACTCTTGTCGCGTTATCTATCGCGCGGCAGCGGGCACGGCAAGTCCGACAAGACGACTACTTGTAGCTTCATACCTACAGTGCGGAATGCGCCAGGCCTGCCGTAACAGACATACTGACCACGGATCACGAACCGCCGAAAGAGATATTTTTTTATTTCCCTCCTGCTGGTCAGACAGCAGTCCGTGGTCCGTGGTACGTATGTCTGTTAAGGCTTTTACAGAAAGAATTAAGATTAAAGTTATGTTCGAATCAAATTCACTAATACTGAAATATGTTTTAGATATCTATCGTTTCGGATATATTGGACAAATTCAATTTAAACTACAGTCTGGTTTTTTTCACGAGATAAAAAACCCTTTGCGTCACGACGCCCCGCCATAAGACACCACGTTCGAACTCTAGTTTCATTTCTTGCCACCTTTGTTGCCCAGGTGTAATGAGATTGATTGAGATGATAATGAGATTTTTACAGCAATGTAAGGGAATGAAAAGGTGCTTTACTGAAACCTAACAATTATTTAAGCCTGCTTTTCTCACTTTAGGCACTTTTTTAATTCTAAGTAGTTTAATTTTGTCTAAAACTGTTTTTAACTATCACGGTTGTTCACTAAAGTTATATGATTATTTACGGGATATTTACCGTGGTAAGATTGTGGAAGGAGCCACCAATATCCCGTAAATAATCATATAACTTTAGTTTATCTACTTCATATAACATAAAAAAATATTCCGTGAAATTTCAACTGGCTATCTGGGACATTTTTGCACACACGGTCATCTGACCCCAAACTAAGCAAAGCTTGTAATATGGCTGCCAGAGACTGATATACGTACATATATATTTTTAAATACACACTTAAATAGATATTAACACCCAAATAATAAATCTATTTCGATTCGAAAGATACAGCCGTGAAAAGGTAGGACGAACAGACGGACGGATGGACGGACAGACAGATAGACAGACAGACAGCGTTGCTACCTTAACTTACCAGGTAATTATTGATTAAATCTACGCTAAATACATATTTTACCTTAATATAGGCACTTTTGATCATAAGAAATAATATTTTATTTTGTTAGTACACCAGGATACATATAGAAAATTAAATATTTATCAAAGCATCACAATAATTCAATACGAAAACCACCCTAAGAACTTAAGCCTCCCCTATTAGAGTAGTGATGTGTACTTTCCAGCATCGATATCGATAATGCTGTAATTAGTGCTGTAAATAGACGATGTTATGACGGCGAGACGGCACTTTCGTCGGACTATTAGGGTAGGGATGGGGGAAAATTTGAATTATTAGAGTTGATCGATATTTTTTAAAACTGCGGTGGGTCAAAGAATCTGGTGGTATACTTATAACGATTGTTTTGCTTAATTACTTTTTTTTGCTACTTAATCATCAGATAACAAGAAATTCCTACACCCACTTAACATTAGTGAATGTTTGAATTTACTAAATGCTAAGTCTACAAGACCTCTGACTAATAACGAAATTTAAAAAACTACTTGACGTAGGTATGTCAAATTTGAAAAGCAGTTTTCTTATAAGTATTTAGATTTAGTAAAAAGGTGGCAACTCGCAGTCAGCTTTAGGGCCTGTCAAGGTTGGAGGCTGATAGGAAAGCGACCATAGACTAGCGGCGTCGGGGCGTATACCTGATGATAAGACAATTCAACAATTTTACAACTGGCAGGATTCGAACCTGTACAGATCCTTAAAATTTAAATTGTAAATTTAATGTTATTTATTAATATTAAACCAATCCTTAAGTTTTTCTACAAACAGATCTAAGCTACAAAAATGCTGTGATATCGATATATTTTATCGATTCTACCTCATCACTAGACTGTAGCAATGCTATAATTTTCGTACAAAATACAGCACTTACCTCGGCGGATACTTTCGATACTAACCGCTTACCGGCATTTGCGTATAGGGTGTTCACTGTTACAAAAAAATTAGGTAATAATTTTGAAAAGTTTATTTACAATTAAAAAAAACTGGTAATACTGTACGCGAACTCAATATTAGATACATTCGGTCCGCGTTAAGAGACATTCTAACAGATGTAGTATATTCAGAAAATATTAATAAAAATATTTTTAATACTTCGCTGTAGTATTTCCGCAAGCAGCTATCTAGACACATATAAACTTGCATTTAAATTTAGCTAAATTGATCAGTTTTTTTTCCGAGAACGATATTTATTTTGGTTTTTACAATTCACAGTGGATGGGGGACCGCCTGGTAATGTTGTCTTTTTGCACTACTGTTTGTAATTTATTAGTTAAAAAATTATGTGGAGGTACGGAACCCTCAGTGCGCAACCCAAGTTGCACTTCGCCGGTTTTATAGTAGAGATAAAAAAAGTCTACGGATATTGATAATAATTATATTTGATTCGATATTCTCTGCCGAAATATAACTAATAGTTTTTTTTTATTCCCACTCAGGGTTTTTCCGCAAAATGTGCAAAAGGCATAAGCTCCTGCTGAATCAAGGACTCAAATAGACTACTTTTTGCAAAGCAAACGAACACATAAAAAAATGAATCAAAAAATACTTTAAAAACCAAGCTTTTCGTATTCGTCTCAGCAAATTCTTTCATGGTGGTACCTAACCGGTAGATAAGGAAATTTAATCCGCCATCTTGGGGCATCTGCCATATTGAATTTAGTGTGACGTCATTTTAGTTTTCTCAGCAAACCCTTTCATTTGATAGATATATCATGGGGGTGCAAAAAATAACTGGTTCGCCATCTTTGATAGTTCGCCATATTGGATTTAAAATATCCTCTTTTTACCATGCATTGTTATCTAAACTAAATTAAACGAATATCAATGAGTAAATAATACGCAATAAAATGAATATGAATGAATGAAAAATTGTAGTTCAATCGGTCGGGTTCTGCTTTAAAATTCAGTTGCCAGTTTTTTTTTATGATACAGGGTTTTACGAGACGAGCGAAGTCGCTCGCCTGATGGCTCTTCACGCTTGCCTATAACAGCACAAAACCACTCAGAATTTTGAACTTCAACAGTTTAAAACCCTGGATGGCAATGCACTGCGCTCGTCACCCCGAGATATAAGATGTCAAATCTCTGTGTGCCCTGTAATTTCGCTGGAAACATTGCCCTTTAATCCGGAACACAGTAGTGTTTGCACACTACTGCTTGGCGGTTGAATAACTGGCAAAGGAAAAAATTTGACGCAAACTAACATGGCAACTTAAATAAAAGTTTGTAGAAACAGACGCATAAATAATTTGCAAAAAAACATCCCCCTATACAATAATGAGCAAGCACGTACACTCAGATGTATATTTAAATGTGATACTCAGCTTCCAGCCAGAAAATATATTCACCTGAGCGAGAAATATACGTATATAATACAGACACGTTTACACAGACAGCATTTTGTATAGTTCGGCGGGGAAAACACAAAACGTCGTAAGTTGTTTTTGTTCTTTTTTGAAATGTCGAGACGGTCATTTGTGGGAACGGTACTAAATGCAGGGTCTGGAAGGGAAAGTTTTCTGTCTGGAGTTAGATAAGACACGTTGAAAGTCACAGACTAGTTAGAACCATAATGACCTAATGTTTAAGTTGTTATTTTGCAAAAAAATAAAAATTCAAATAATAACGAACCTATTTGCTTGCTTGTTTTTCTTTCCTTAATCTCTGTTTTAAAAAACTAGATAGCAAAAATATTGGGAAAAGGCAAATTTCATCATCACCATCATCATCAGCCAGAAGACGTCCACTGCGGACCATAGGCCTCCCCCTTTAACCTCCACACTGAACGACATCCTGCCATCTGCATCCACTGGATGCCCGCGACTCTCACAATATCGTCGGTCCATCTAGTGGGAGGCCTAGTTACCTACGCTGCGAAGACGCGTAGGTAACTGGTAAGTGGAGAACACGAACCGGTCTTCCGGTTCGTGGTCTCCATTCAAGAACCTTTCTTCCCCATCGGTCATCAGTTCTTCGAGCGATTTAAAAATGTTTTATTTATAATAATATAAGTCTAAAAAATGTATGAATACATTATGGTAAAAGTTAGTCGTTTACATCTCGCCGCTCACAATACAAAAGTGACCATAATACTAGCAGCATTACTACGTTAGATTGGAAATAAAAATAAATAACTACTAGGTAGGTTTTCATATCGACCAGTCGAGTTGTTTATCCAGACTTGTTGGTTTGAAGCGGGATGAAAATACGTGATAAGAATATTTAGTTCGGCTACAGTATGGTATCGGGGAGAGTAGGGTAAAATTGCATGTTTTTTTGCTGCAATAGTTTCTACCAATCCCAGAGACTCCACTGGACAGGCCACCTGCTGGGAATGGGAGAGAATCTCAATATAAAGAAGGGGTATATTTTTTGCCGACTTCCAAAAAGGAGGTTATCAATTCAACATTTTTTTATGTTTGTTACCTCAGATCTTTCGACTGGGTGAACCGATTTTGATGATTATTTTTTATTTATTTATTTATTTATGGACAAATGCTTACTGCGCTAACAGCGAAGCCAACACGCACAGCAAGCCAACATTAAATAATTGTTTTCTGCTACGCAGAACAGATTACGTTATGTGACAATACTACAATCAATTAAGTGTACAAAATATATTAGGTATATCATTTAACATTAGGTATGGTCACTTAAGAAAATTACACATACGTCCATCATAATGTTAAATTTAGTGTTAAAAATATCCACATCTGGACACTGATCAATCAGATCGTTAAGCAGATTAATGGCGCGAGTTGTAGGAGCATACCGAGCAGTGTCGGTGTGCACGCGCGGGGTCTGGAACAGTTTCCGCACGCAGCATGCGCGCGAGTGCCGCACCCGGTCTGGCACAGCTAGTGAGCAGCGAGCCAATGCTCGAGAGTTATCGATCTGCCCATTGAGCAGTTGATAGTAGTGCATCAATAACGAGCACTTACGCCTCAGTTCTAGCGTATTGATGCCCACCATACCAACGACGAACAGAGACGGATACAAAAAAGGATAATATCCATATAGTTTTTTATATAGGTAGCGAGCAAATTTTCTTTGTACCCGCTCCAACATGAGCGTATAGTTCTTTTCATGCGGGTCCCAAACTACAGCATTATATTCGAGCTTACTACGAACAAATAAATAAAACAGTGTAATTATAGCGTTCCTGTCTTGAAATCTAGTGGTTTGCCGCATGACGAAACCGAGAGATTTGAATGCTCTTTTACAGATGTCCATAATATGCTGATTAAATGTTAGTTCCACATCTAAGGTCACCCCCAGGTCTCGAATTTCTGTGACGCGCTCCAGACTGACACCAGACATGTGATAATCGTAGGATATGGGACTCCGCGATCGGGTAAATGAGATAACTTTACACTTCGAACTATTAAATTCCAAGTGATTTATCTCTCCCCACTTCACCACGCTATCGATGTCCCTCTGCAGCGCCTCACAGTCATCCATATTACTAATACCTAAATAAAGCTTCAGATCATCAGCAAACATCAGGCATTCAGCCGCTCTGACAACCTCAGGCAAGTCGTTTACCATAATTATAAACTGGGTTGGACCCAGCGTGCTGCCTTGACTTACCCCAGAACAGGTCGGATAAGGAGTAGATCGAATCCAGAGAGTTGTACATACTGTATACGATCACAGAAATAGTTCGCAAATAACTCTAGCAGCTTAGGCGTAAATCCAATAGTGGCAAACTTCTTTAAAAGGACACCGTTGTCGACGCGGTCAAAGGCTTTTTTAAAGTCGAAATAGGCTGCATCTACTTGTTTCCTTCGATCCATCTCTGTTACCGCGTAGTCAACAAAGTTTATCTGATTTGTGGTTGTAGACTTGCCAGTTCTAAAACCATGCTGACTCTCGCTTAGCTGTGTTTGGACCTGCCTAGTAATATGGCGATTCAGTATCGATTCAAAGACTTTGCCGGGAGCCGAAAGAACAGCTATAGGTCTATAGTTCTCTACCTTTGATCTAGAACCATCCTTAGGTATCGGGGTTACTCGAGAGATTTTCCATATGCTCGGATATGTAGCTGTAGTTAGGGACAAATTGTATATGTAAAGAAGCGGTGTTATAAGAGCTGATACGCAGTCCTTTAAAATAAATGGTGGGATCCCATCAGGTCCAGCAGACGAATGAGTTTTTAAACGACGAATTGCTATTGAAATATCGGTCGGGTACACAGCATCTATTGCAACCCGTGAAGAACATAGCGAATTTGCCGCTTCGCGCTCAGCGGTAGCTGCTGATAGTTCACGGCTATGTGGCTGAAATACCGTACTAAAATAGGTTGCAAACGCATTCGCTGCATCTGATTCGGATAAAATTTGTCCATTATATTCGAATTCGTTACAAGATAGTCTAGAACCTTGTTGGTCTTTTACGAATGTCCAAAAACTTTTAGGGTCCCTTTTTATATTTGCCTCTGTGCGTCGAATGTAACTACTGTAAGCATGATCGATAAGTTCTTTTGCTTGCTGTCTATAGAATTTGAATAATTCGCGATTAAAATTTAAGTTATATTGCTTATAATTCCTATGGTGGAAATGTTTATTTTTCAAAGTACGTATTATTTCAGGCGTAAACCAAATTGGATAATGGTATTTCAAATTTTGATGTCTAACTTTTTTTATAGGGACATTCCGGTCGCAGCATTGACTCAATTTATCATAAAATAATTTAACGGCTTCGTTTACATCCGTAACAAAAAATATGTCGTCCCATTTTAGGGAATCCATTTCTGCGTATAATGTTAGAAAATCAGCCTTACGGAAATTCCACTCAAACGGTGGATCACCGTCGGCCGGTTGCGGCAGTGGAGCGCCCGCTCGCAGTTCCCACGGCCGTTCGGCGCGTGCGCATAGTACGCTCACTTCCAGCGGAGGGTGGTACGGGTCAATCCTGACCACCGGCTCCGTGTCACCGCTAACCTTAATATACTCATCGCTCTGATTGCTCAGTACCAGATCCAACATATTACCAAATTCGTTATGGATTGCATTATGTTGGTTCAGTTTACAATATTCCAGTAAGTAATTATAATGCATAATAACATTTTGGCTGCAAGAGTTCAAATTAAAATCGCCTATCAATAAGAAATCAGATTTTGGGTATTTAGCTACAAGATTCTCTATAACAGCGAACGTATTTATATATTTAGCATCACCTGAGTTAGGTGCAATATAAACTACACAACAAATAATTTTCTTGAATCTAAGCGATACTATAGCGATCAATACCTCTACGTCACTATCGTAGCCGTCAACGTCTACAACCTGTGTCACAGCATACTGATCACGCACCGCGAGTAACACTCCGCCCCAGCCAGCATCCACAGTGCGGTTTCCGCGCTGCACAGTACGGTCCCGGCGTAGCACAGTGAACCCCGGGGGAAATACCTCCGCGTCGCTTACACTGCTAATAAGAAAAGTTTCAGTAAACACGAATATATCTGCCGATGCTGCCAAGATAGCTGTTTTACACTCGTCAAGTTTCGTACGCAGTCCTCTAACGTTTTGATAAAATAGCGTATATGTCTTGAACGGGTTATTTTTTTTACGCCGCTTGCTTCTGGTTTCGAAACCCACTCCGCCATGGCTTGATATGGACGTCTTCTGCCCAATGCTCGGGTTTCGTATATTCTTCAAAATTTTTAGCTGGTACAGTTAACTTGAAAGAAGCATAGTCACCACGCGATTTCAATGCCTCCGCCGAGCAATTGTCACTGGCACAAATGGTTCGAAGGTGGGCCATAACTTGTTCGGCAGTAGTACCGATCTGGACGAAGTATAAATGCAGATATGCTTTACGCTCAGCAGCTGATATCGCACATACAGCCGAACCCGGGGCAGCTGTTCCTCGCGTTACATTGCTCGGAGGACGGCGAGATCGCCGATGCGAGACTTCGACCCAATCAGCATTGTTGTTGTTGTTTGTGACATTCAATTGCGTATGATTCATCACTGGCTGCGCTGCAACAGGTGCTACTTGAACCGTTATCGCTGGCGGAGGAGCCGTCGCTGTAGTCGGGGTAGTGGGGTACTGTGGATCGATGACGCATTCGACTCGGGAGCGCGGTCGCATGCACTAGCGTTGGAAAGAGCTGGTGATACATTGCGTGCGCTCGTACCTTTTGTTTTGCGAATATCCACAGTGAGCGCAGAGGTAGCCCGCAGTTTAGCTTCACGCACTGGCCGTTTGGCAAATTGTACGGTGGCGGGTTTATCGGCCGATTTACCCTCTTCCAACTCGATCGTCATTGCACTCGTGACTTCTTGCTCGCCGAAAAATTTCTTTAGAAGCACATTTTGATCCAATACAAGTTTCTCCAGTGAAATTATTCTCTTTTGCATAGAAAGCACAGTTTTAGTGAGTTCACGGATACTAATATCGTCAGGTTTGTCCGACATTTCTTATTTATTTTACCACAAATACACGGAGCAAAACAAAACACTACCGACCTCGGCTAGGGGTGAGGGATTTGTTGGTTTGAAAGCTGGTGCTTCCTGTTTGGTCCCATTTTAAAAAGTCATTTCCACACAAAAAATATTATAAGAGATATCTGTCGGAACACCTCAGTATTAAATCAGGCATGCGCTCTCTAAAGCGGATAGAGCCTAATTAATGTACGCGCTATGGGATAGAGGGCGCTTATTTGGTCCAGTTCTGTCATTTTTATGAAGTCAGTTTTTAATTATATTTATATTACACATGAATTACCCACGTAAGATTAGGCCGGATATTCCGACTAATAATTGAATTTTCCGACCGTCGCCGTTTAGATAGAGCTGGAAAGATAGAGTTAGACTTGCAGCATCTGGCGAGAGACCTTTAGGTCTCGAAGTGTTTCTTGCTTGATCGATGGCGTTTTCTTGTGTCGGAGCTCAAGACCTACCCGGTTCTT
This sequence comes from Agriopis leucophaearia, assembly GCA_949125355.1. NCBI lineage: Eukaryota > Metazoa > Arthropoda > Insecta > Lepidoptera > Geometridae > Agriopis > Agriopis leucophaearia. Next base: position 5,431,312 of record OX421289.1, read on the forward strand.
TGCCTCAACAAAATACGAAACGGAACCGAATTATTGTTTTGACAACAAAAATGGGATAAACAAACAGTTTTTCTCATTTATACTGGTCATTTAAAGAACATATTAAAACAAATATTTGTTATAAATATTTTTAAATATTAACCTCGTAAAATGACCGAAGCATTCATTTTATATCCAAAAAACATCAAAAGGCAGATCGCTACACCTGGTATTCTGACCTAAAATAATCATATAACTGTAGCGAATTAAAAAAAAAACATCCAGAATTACCCTACTGTCCTCAAACATTTTTTTACCCTAATCTATAACCGATGTCCTCGCGGGAGATAAATGTTAAGGATTGCTTGTTTTTGATGAAATTATATCATTTCTCATCGGACCAAGACACCGGCTGAGCCGAATTAGGGGCCCACAGACAATTCTCCGACAGTACCACAGAATAAATAGGTACAGAAATCCGGCTCCATACAACGAGCATTAACAGGCGCACGCACACAACAATTTCGTGCGAAGTCGAAGAAATAAATAATTTTGATGTTGTCTATATAATCAGTATTTTTTTTCATGAAAAGAGTAAGGGATGCTCTTGACCAATAAAAAACAATACATATCACATAATCGCTATATTTTTCATAGACACATAAATCCTAGAAACAAAATATACTATAACAAAAAAATAATACAATTTTCGTTTTATATCGTTTGCACTAAGGTGGACCTACAAAATTTAAAAATCTTAGATTAAAAAATAAGATAGCCATGATGGATAATTAAGTTAGGGCAGAGAGAGATAATAATCCCTTTGATTACTCAGCAAGCGAAAATAGAAGAAAAAATCTTGGCGGAAGCAAACCAGTTGGATCGAACGCGGACGCGATTATAAAAAACATTAAAATTACAATATTATATTAGTTCAGTCATTATATACATTTGGAAATGCAATTGAACGGAGAAAGCTAAATTTTTTATGATACACTCCCAATATTTATGTTTTTTTTCGATCGATATCACAATAACGATAGGTGAAACATTTATAGGACCTTAAATTTAGATAAAGCAACAGAAAAGCGTTGCATAAAAAGTCGTATCTCAACGGAGAACCGACTTATTATGAAAAACTGAATTTAATTTAACCCTTTTTCAAGATGGCGGAAATTCCACAAGCAAATTTTGGTTGATAATTTTAAGCTAAACTTTTCTAGGCGGCCCTCCACGTAATATCAAAAATTTAGCTTTCTCGGTTCACTTGCATTTCTACCCCGTTTTTCCGACGTAATGATTGGACTATATCGTATTACGAAATAGTAAATTGTTTACCAAGGGAAGAAAGCTATCGTAAAACTGTTTCTATGGAGGTAAAAAACACACAATTATTTGTAAATGGGTACCTAAAATCTCTTAGTAAACATTCGTGGTTCATTGTTATATTTGATTTTGACCAGTATAATATATATGGGTATTTATGATTGTATGTTTTTCAAATTATTTTTCATTATATGTTTTGAACCCCCATTGATAAGTGGCATTTTCAATCGACGATTTGGTGATACGAAATCTTTTCGGACGTAAGGAAAGTATCAAGTCATTTAAAGTAGTAAGTCATTTTGAATTCGTTATTTAAAGTTTTGTCATACGTTACATGAGGTTTACAATAATAATTTAATGATTCTTTTTCTCCACCATCACGGGTCTTGGCCAATTAACACCGCGCTTTATTTCGACTAAATAACGTAATTCAACCAGAATGCGTATATCGTAATGTTCCTAGTAAATTTAATTCTAATATCCTATCAATTAGGCACTCAATCAGTGCATCCTAAAAACTTCTAAGTATTTGTGATCAGTTTTCTTTTTCACCTACATAATCATTTATTCTAAATATGTCGGTCTTGTCAAATATATCGCTGTCCCGTTTATGCGTTCCTTTCGTCACTGATTTCTTAGCTTCTTCCACTGCTTTGAAGTACACATCTTTTATGTTTCTTTCATCCTTGTCATTATATGCCTGTTCTGCATTATTTTCAAAATAAACGTTATCTATTTTTCTAGGGTAATTTAGATTGTTTGTGTAAATTTTATTTTTGGAAGTCACTTCATTTTTATGAAAAAAATTACTCAATCTCCGGTGCTTGTGTTTTTTATTCTTTTGTGTCTTTTTGTGTTTGACTTTTTCTTTCGTTTTATCGTTTATTTTGAGTACTTTTTGGTTTCTATTTAGTACTTTTGCGTGATGACATTTGGCTTTTTTAGGATTTGAATAGCTTAATAATTTGTGTGCCATTTCTGTGGCGGCTTTGTTTATTTCTGCAGTTGTTTTGAGGGCTTCTTTGTAGGCAGGTCCAATTTTGGATTTGTATTTCTTATACAGGTGTTTGAAATTTTTGTATTGTTTTTCCAGGTGTTGCGCTGTGTCGTCGATTGTTTCTGCCACACTGTGACCCAGGTCTGCGACCACGTCTCTTCTGAATCGAGAGCCTCGTTTGAAATACTGGAACAGTTTTTTTAAATTAGGGCTGGTGCAGGGCTACGTTACTTAACACGGTTGATCAAGGCATATAATATTAGCTTCGTACGGCTTTCCCTACGGTGCCTTTACTTTAAATACAAATACGGTGTAAACTATATATAGCGGCACTTAAGGGACTGTGTATTTTATGGCGTTATAAAGATTTGTCGTTAAATGGGGAGAAGAAAAATCAATATTATTTTTAATTATAATGTATTTACTAGTAAAGTATAAATAGTAATAACAACAAAAAACTCTTATTGGGTATAGTCTAATAAGAATAATATGACAACGTATAGACAATGCATAACATGGACTTAGCAGAGGTAATTACTACAAACACAAGAACGATTTTTTTAGAATTATCGGTACGTACGATGCCGACAGTTGAGCTAAATACAAGGATTTAGAAAGTACTATTTATTGCCTTATAATGACGTATTTTTTCGTTATTTAGAGTGGGTGTGATGCTACATAGGGTGTATCATTGTATGGATAACAAATCAAAGTCAAGTAATTTTGACTTTTAGGGAGTTTAACATAGGTTTTCTAAAATGGGGCACGCTTGCCCATGAGGTGCCCATTCACTCTTGTCTTGAAGAGACCCAGGTTGTAATTTATAGGGGACACTGAGGCAGGGAGCGCATTCATTCCAATGCAGTTCGTATTAAGAAGGAATTTTAGAAACGGACTTACCAAAGTTCACAACGTAAGGATGGAATGACCGGCTCGATAACCTTTGGCGGAAATTGGTTGACGTTTGTCGTTAAATCGAGTTTACACTGTAGGTAATTTTTTTTTCAGTACTCTTATATACTAACCTGATCGACACGAACATGTGTGTGCAATAAAACTTACTTTGTTGTCGTCTATGGAGGAGAGTTGCCGTTGAAGAAAGTGCATTTGATTCTCTAGGTAGTTCTTGACTCCAGTCATAACGCTCTGAAAAAAAAATACCGGGTGTAGGCGAAATGATCCCGAAACTGTTACTGTCTCTGTAGTAACAATCTGGGTGTCTTCAAATCACGAATGAATCGGTTTCTTCTAGGCAAGCGTGCTCCATCGTAGACAGCATCATCGCTTAACATCAGTTAAATTGGCGGTCAACGCAAGCCTATAAATACATTAAAAACACTGAAGACTGGTGATAGTGCTGGTAAATGCTGATACGATACCACTTATTTTTTAATGTTCGTAATGTAATGCAAATAAAATATCAATTGACGCTAGATGTCAACCAACGACCTGCGCATACGCTTGTACGCTTTACATTGCTGGTTTGCAAAATTATAAATTTATCCCATATTCCTTATTGTACTCGAAGCGACGCAGAAGTGGAATTACACTAGAGATTCATCAGAAACAGTTTTGAAGATGGACTTCCGCAAAATAACGCCTGATTCAATCAACTAATCTACACTAATATTATAAATGCGCAAGTAACTCTGTCCGTCTGTCTGTTTGCTACATAATCACAGCTAAACGGCATAACCGATGTCGATAAAATTTTGCGAGGTAATAGTTATCATGCGGACGGAAATAGGCAATTTTTTTCTGAAGAAATCACGGACGAAGTTGCTGGTACAGCTAGTAACTAATAATTGCTTATGATCGATGATACTTTGTCATCTTCTGTCATCTCTTCATATTCCCGTATCAGATTTTGTACAGCGTGCAGCGTTCCGAGACAGTCGGTCTTAGAGTCTGTGTTCTCCCTCTCGTTTGGCTGCTGAAGATCTTGCTCCGTTGGTAAATCTGAAATGACATTCATCATTATCATCGACGGCTTTGTGCAACGCAAAATGGAAACCTGTGTGTGGTTACTTTGGAGCCAATTTGGAGGCCTTCGTGGGTCGTTTGTGTAGCGTGAGTGATCTAATCTCGATCAAGTCTATACTTGCCCCCTACCTATTCCTTGTCTCCCTATATAATTATGTAGGGTAGTCTACATTTGAGTGTCAAGCGCCCTCAACAAACCTTCCTGGGACAACGCCAAAAACTTAAATGTCATCACACATTACGTCGGAGATTGGCGAGTCCCTCCATTTTTTATGCCATAGGTGGAAAACAAGCTGACGGGTCACCTGAAGGTAAGCAATCACCGTCGCCTATGGATATCTGTAGCACCAGGGGCATCACATATACGTTTCCGACTATATATTTTCAATTCAAAATTTGGGTAAAGTCGACCAGGTTTGGTTGAAATACGTACTTACCCAGTTTATTAGAAAAGTCCAGGCCGTAATGGTCGACATCGTTCTTGTCTCTGTAAAAGGTTTCCGGATTGGAGTCTTCTTCTTCGGAAGACGTCAGCCACTCTAAAAAGCTGTGCAGGTCAGGAGGTAACCCTGTTGGATAGTAAGATTTAGAAAGACCGCATCATCCATAGCCTTAGTCCACTGCTAGAGCTCTACCAATGCACGCCATAAGCTCAGCCAGAAGTATAACGCCACTTCATCGAGACTCAGGGAATCCTACGCTACATTTGCCGGTTCGTGGTTTCTAGTCTAGAACACGTCTACCCCAATGGTTATTGGTTCTGCAACAGATATGACCAGCTCAATGCCACTTCAGCTTATAATACGCCAGTGACTATGCTTCTATGGCGAATAACTTTGTTCCAAAATCGGTCCCTCAGAGAGACGCCAGGCATAGCTTTCTCCATAGCTCGATGAACTTGTCCACGTTTTAGCACCATAAATATGACAGTAAAAGCATATAGATGGTGATGGTGAATCCAAAAACTGTGAGAGTGTAAGAAAAAAACTCTACGTGTAGCTTTGATGTGAAAGAGACTTAGAAGGATTAGGAAAAACTTCTGCATGCTTATATCGTGCACCGGTATAAAACTTTGTTCATCTCTTTTAGTTATATCTAATCGTGACAAATATAGAATGTGGATACATCTGCTGTTTTTTGTTTGAGCAATGGTGGCCGAGCGATAGCAAGGTTCGTTTTACAGTCAGATGGCACCTCGTTTGGTCCTTGGCTCTTCACCAATGAATAATGTAGTAAAGGTAAACATCGTTTAAAAACCGGTATATTTAAGAACCTTTTTGTAGTGGTAGGACTCTTTTGCAGGGGAGTACCACACTTTTGCCAGTTATTCAACCGCCAAGTGTGCAAACACTGCTGTGTTCCGGATTGAAAGGCAATGTTTCCAACGAAATTACAGGGCACACAGAGATTTGACATCTTATATCTCAGGGTGACGAGCGCAGTGCATTGCCATCCAGGGTTTTGAACTGTTGAAGTTCAAAATTCTGAGTGGCGTTGAGCTGTTATGGACAAGCGTGAAGAGCCATCAGGCGAGTGACTTCGCTCGTCTCGTCACCCAGTATCATAAAAAAAACCTCTAAGGTTCAAAGACATATGATATTAACCAACTTGCACTGGGCCATATTGGTGGCCCACCCTCTTTCACTCTCTCTCTCTATCTAAGAAAAGACCTGTATCCTAGCAGTGGGAATATGATAGGTTTATACTGAGGATATGAAATGCTATTTTCAGCGATCACCCGATAGCCATATTTATATTGCTATCGGGTGATTTTATATTTAAGCCATTCCAAGCCTAATATTTCCATTCCAGCAGTAAATGATAAACGCGCCTTACTGCGGCATGTCCTCTCCTGAACCTGGTAGTCCACCAGTTCTGTCATCAGGCGGACCAGCTGCTGCATGAGGGACGTTGCTGCCTGACCCTCTTTGTTATCATCTCTCACTAAAAGAACACGGGATTATTTTGAGAAGGGTATATCAGCTATTTTAACGCTGTAAACACGGGCTGCTATAAAAAATGAGCATAGAAATGATCTGCGCTTTGAATAAAGCATATTGTTGTAACGCATTTTGGGATTGTAGCCGTCGGGATCGAGATTATTATATAACTTACCATCAATATGTTTTGTTTCATGTACGGCTTTGACAGTTTCTTTGCACACTTCCTTCATTCGTGCAGTCAACGCAGCTAAATCTAATTTCCCTGTATTTTCATCATCCTTAAATAAAGTTATAAATAAATAAATATCTGGGACATTATTGCACACACTGTCATCTGACCCCAAACTAAGCAAAGCTTGTAATATAGCCGCCAGAGACTGATATACGTACCATATATTTTTAAATACAGTTATTTATTGATATTGTTTAACACAAAACTATGTCAATGAAAAAGAAATGTAAAATTAAAATGAAACGAAACTATGATACAATAATAATAAATTAGAATCAATTTACTAATATCGATTATAGTTGAACTTTTTTATAACACTTTGACTTAGGTACTTACGTCTGGATTGTAATTAATATTTCTTTTGACTTGCTTAGATCTACAAATAATAATAACGATTTGGAATTTAACATATTTAATCAATTTATAAAATAAAAGATAGACATTATGGATTGGAATACTAAAGTAGGTACATATGCAGATTGATTATATAAAAATAAATTACAAACTATGACAAAGCGGCTTACACCCAGGGCTTATAATCATGAATTGAGTGTAAGTCGTTTTATCATAGTTCATAACGGATCCTGCCACGAGTTTTGATGAAATTATTCCATAATATAACATCCGTTAGTGACGTCTGACGAAAAATCGCCATCATATCTTAATTCATGGAAAAAAAATATTTGAGATATTAATTTGTTTTTGTTATGTTTCATTTGTTTTGAATAAGAAACTAACTTCGTGGCAGTACGTAAAATTTTTAATACCACCCCTAGAGGACATCCGTTCTCTCAACTAACTCTCCTAACTCCTTTTATATAAGAGTTTGCACTACTTAAAAATAATACTTTTAACGACTTACCCATCTTTCTTCTCTTTCCCTTTCACCGCTTTTTTAGAATTGCTCGAATAAAACCTGTCTGTAATCTTTTTCACCTTATCCTGTATCCACGTGTTAGGTTTCTTTACCAAATCATTTTTTTCAACAGAATGTTTATCCCTTATGTTGTTTTCTATAGGGTCAGCGTTGATGCCGTATTCTTCGTCGTATAAATCATTCCAGAATATCAGGTTGCTGTCATCGATAGCTTGACGTTTTACCACTCGATTCTTTGTCTCATTCGATATTGCGTCTCCATTTTTTACCGATTTTGTACTCTCATGGACTGATCGTGTGGAGTTATCAATGAGTACTTCTGAGAAATTATAAAAAATATCAAACAAGCTATGTAATGAAAATAATTAATAACACGAAATTTTTACTCGCTGATTTTTTCAACACTCCAATGGCTATTTATAGTAAACTACTATTTTATAGTATTGTTATATATTTTTAAGATTTTTTCAACATATTTTTAATAATGACAAAAATTATTACACAAAAATTTGCCTGAATTCTATTATATCTCATAATATCATTTTTATATTAGTATTCGTATACTCGAAACAATGCAAGGATCATATTATAAGAGAATCCTATTCAGAAGATTGTTGTTTCATGGTTCATGTATAATATTGTATTTCACCGTAACCGATTTTAACGATAAAGTATTCTACGACTGCTTTAGAACTTTTTATATTCATAGTTACTAAGGTAAGTGTATGAAACCACATATAAAATTATTAATTAACAGTTTTGGTGTGGATCTCAATTTAAAAATAATATATCAATAAAAAAAAAAAAAAAATTGGGGTTGCTTTGGTACGTGAAAAATAGGGAAGACAGTTTTTGTTTGCTATTCCGGGGTTCTTATGAGGCTAAAAATTAGAATAGATCTTTTAAAATAAAGATAATGTTTCATAGATCACTTTTTTATCACGTTTATCGTTTGCAAAATATGGCCCACCAAAGTGGCAAAATTAGAAGTTCTAAAAAAACGAAATCCTCTCGCGAGTTTTGATGAAGTATTAGACGTTCTACCTCAAATTTCATTGACCTATTCGTAAAATGATCTCAAGAACGTCTTCCAAGAGGTTTTCTCGTTGGTTAAACCATATAAATTATGTATAAATGTTATGTATCATCCCACATTTTTGAAATTTGGCTATGTACACTGAGATTATTTCGTTAGAATTTTTCGATTTCTGGACTATGAATGTGGCTATAATTATACGGCTTTGGCTATGGAACTCTACCATATACACGCACACTTACACGCTCTGTTAGTTATTTCTTTTGCCTCTCCCTTACCTGTGGTTGCAGGTGCTGTGACAATCTGATTGCCTTCATCTTCCGATTTCAAGTTATCTTCTGCCTTTTCAGTGTGATTAGCAATTTCAACTGACAGTAGAACCCTGGATCTATGCCCAATATTTTCTATCATATCAGAATCATATGCAGGATATGCTAACTGAGACTCAGATACTCCAGATTCGTTACTGTGTTTTTTAATTATTGCCTTGTGTTGTCTAAAAGTAATATGTATTGTATTTAGTTTTTTATTCTTGTTGGGAGTGATAAAGATTAGGAAGGTAATGTAGGGTTTTGGGTTAAACTTAAAATATTTCACAAGGAATTTATTTTACATTTCTGTTAGCTTACAGTTATTTACACAACTGAGTGATGCGACAAGTATGCAAGTGGACACTCTGGTCTCTTTCTCTATAATTAATTCTTTAATTTCTTTTCTTTTTTGTTATTTTATTCTTTGTATTAGTGTTAAATTAGCTGTGAGGTTATAAGAAGCAAATCATAAGTAGTTTTTAAAAGTAGTGCTTCTAAAATGGTTCTGAAAAAAATTCTGCTTTGAGTTTAAAAATAGTTTTTATTTACTTATCCATAAAAATATGTAAAAGATATATTATATAAGAGATACATAAGAGATATATTATAACCTACCTTGGAATAACCTTTGACTTATTTTTAGCAGCAATTTCTATTTCATCCAACGCACCAAACCATTTCGATAAGAGCATAAAGAAGTTACTTAAAGAAGATTCACTTTCTTTTGAATTACTGTTTGCAGTTTTCTCTTGTGTCATTTTATGTTTTGCCCCAGATTTATTTCTACTTGTTTTTATTTCAATATTTGTATTGTTATTAAATTTTGTTTGACCAACTTCCAAATAATCAATACCTCTTTCATTTGCATAACCGTCAGTCAATTTACTGTCCGATAAAATTTCAGTGTCTATTTTGTGTTTATTTAGCTCTCTTTCTTTCTCAGCGTCTATATTTAATTCAAATTTGCTCGTTTCAATTGTATCTGCAACATTATTAGCATTGACCAACTCAGCAGCTTTTAGCGTTCTTTTCTTGAATGTAATACTATTGGAATCACAACCTTTAACAGTCTTTCCTTTGGTGGTGATAGGTAAGTTTAAATCAGTAACATGAATATGGGTTGTTAGTTCAGGTACTGCGTATGGGATTGCGTGTGGATCTACAATATCCAAGATTTTCACGTGCTTGTTTAGTATTTCTTTAAGCTTGACACCAACGTCATCGATGGGACGAATTGAGTCTTTTGGGTTCGGTTGAATTTCTATTCTGATGCCTTCGGATAAATCTCTGCCTGTGAGCAAAATTAATCAAAATATTAAAAGCATTATTGATGTTTTCTAATGATTATTGACTTTCTCGATTCATCCTTGGTTTTATTTACAACTAGCTGCGCCTCGCGGTTGTGATGAAAATCGGTGATGATGATGATCACAAGTAGCCTGTGTGTTAATCCAGGACATAAGCAATGTATATTCTAAATATCATCCAGCCGTTTCTGCGTGATTGAGTAACAAACATCCATCAATGCATCCAAACTTTCACATATAATATGATATTAGTGTGATTAGTGTGAAGTGCGATAACAGAAAAAAATTATGTATAGAAAAAACTGATTGAATCGTAACTTATTATCTATCTAGTTTATTTTTATTTCGGTACTTTTAAAACTTCTATTGTTAATAGTCATTCCAATAGAAATCAATACGATACAATTTACACGGGACTCTCTAAATTAAAGACATATGTGGTTTCTCTAGGTGATATGACATAGGTGTCCTTTAATATCAACAATCCTTAAAAATAAAGAGACAATAATTTCAATATTACCTCTCTTTAGTTTTTCAAATAGATTACTTTTTTTTAATCCACGCTTGATACCGCTCTTTAATCGTTTCATAGATATCCCTACTTTCCTACTTCCCAACGTATGTTCCTTATCAGTTGGCTTTTTCTCTGGAGTTGAATCTTTCTTTTCACTCAACACACCATAATCACTGTAAGCTTGAGCCAATTCGACCAATCTCTCGTACCCATTATCTAAATAGTCTTCAACGTATTCAACATCAGTTTTTAAAAGTTCTATATTATCAGATTTTGGTGCAAAATCTCGGTTGTTGACGGGAATCTCAACCTTATTTTCTGGGTCCTGGCTTTTTATTGTCATCTGGGTTAGCTCGTCTGGATAGAGCGGCATAGGACCTTTCCAGTTTGGGTTATGTACGCCTAATGGAAAGTGTTTTATTTCAGCTTCTTTTACTTCGGTATCATACTGATAGTCCTGAAACTTATAATTATTTATACTAATTACAAAAAAAAAATTATTATCGTCTATTTTTCTTCTGCATAGTAAACCTTAAAGTCTGGAACAACACTTCAATATAAAATTACTTTTAAATTAGCAAAAAGCGTCTTTTTCAGTTAGATTTGGGGCCCGTAACGGTTCTAGCTGAATAATTACTTGGACTAGCAAATATTATAAAAGGAACCACTAACGCTTAGAATGGATTGCAAAGACAGTTTAAGGAATTTGGAGGCCGACAAGAAATCGACCATATTTTAGTGGTTAGGCAAATCAGTGCATTTACTTGGATCTTTGCGCAGGTTCAAATTCCGTCAGTCATATTTCTTTTATTATTGTATATAACATTACAAAACTGTTTTTTTTGTCTTATAAACTCTGAATTATACTGCCGCCTAGTATACTGCCGGTTTCTGTATAAATTTTGAGTAACTTTTTTTTAATATGGTGTATAATAAAGTGATATTGCATTGTATTACAGACGCCTATTTCATAAGTGTGCTTTATACAGGATTACGCAGAAATAGTATACTGAGCCGAAAGGATGTCATTATACTCATCAATAAGGACAAGTTTTAATAGGGAGCCGACCTAAATTGCGAGAAAAAGCTGTTCCATACATTTTGTTGAATGTGTAATTACATTTTTCCTATGTAAAAGCTGTTTTTATTCGATTTCTGTGTTACCTTAGAGTATATAGTAAAACTTATAGTAATGAGTACAACAACCTCGTTTCGGCTCAGTACACCCTTTCTGCGTAACTCTGTACTTTGCATCTTTGCTAAACATGAGTCTTGTAGTGGATAACATTGAAATAAATAGGAAATGTAATTAATTTTAAGAGCTGTCGATTTTATTGAATAATTAAAATAAAATAAATATGTTGTGATCAGTTAGATATTCAGACACCTCGATAATCTCGGTTGTTAGACAATATTTTCTATTTAATTCATGTTAGACCACTTTCCACTTTATTACTTTCATCTCAATAGCTGGCTGCTGCAGTAACGCGCTATTAATTTATCCTCACATTTCTCTTCTTCCTATCATTCTCTTTATCATCATCATCATGTCCTTCTTTATAGTCAGCCAACACTTCTTTAAGATCCTCGTAAACGACACCATCTTCAGCCTTCATGTTGGCTTGTAGTAGTTTGCGTAGGTTCGGTCTGTCATTAAAAGCTGTCGTCGGTTTGCTCGTAGGTTTTTTTACCGCTGGGTTGCTGCAATAACGCCGTAGCTGGTAATTAAATGTTATTATGTATAGAAATTGAAGAAAAACTGGCACTATATTCTTCAAATTCGAATTGATATGAACTTCTATACTTACACTAAAGTAGAAATGCTAAGTAGTATATCGTAGCCATTTGTTGAAGTCCTCTCATTTTTCTTTTCCACTCCAACGGAATCTTCAAAAAAATCATTTTCAAAAACATTAACCGAATGTTTTATATCTTTACTGAAAATTTTTGGAGCTTCTTTTGGATTAAAAAACGCTTTAGCTGTTGTTTGTTCATCTTTATCTAAAACTTTACCAGTTCCTCTATCGTTATTATTTTGATTATCCTGAATTCTTTGATTCTGATAATATTTTGGGTCATTACCTTTTTGATTGTCATCTGGTCTTTGGTTCTGCTCGTAATCTTTTAGCAGATCATCATCTTTGACAACAATAACTTCTTCGTTGACAGGGAGTTTGAATTTATTGTTATTATTCTTATCAAACAACACGCCTAATTCTAAGCGATCTGCGAGTAAATCAGGTAGTTTTTTATCTATAAACTGATCTAAAAGCTCGTCAAGTCTTTGAGTATTTTTGTAAAATGGGTGAGCAAGTTGTTTCTCGTGTGATTTTGAATCTTTTGGTGAATGAGAGCATTTAGGTACAATACGACTAGGCTTATATTGAATCATTACTTTGTTCTTTTCTATAATAAAACCTTCATCTGTGAAGTTTCCAAACCTTTTGTTTCTAGTACTTGTATTATCTTTGTCATTTGGTTTTTTATTTGATGTCATATTAATTGTGCTTTTAGTAATAAGTTTTCCATTGTTTATTTTAGATTGAATTCCCGGTTCCCTTCTTTTGAAATTAAAAAATCTTCCTGGATGAAAATTAGCGGATCTTTTCAATCTATCAGAGTCAATGCTGTTGTCAAGGTTGTCTTTACTGTTAATGTCCATGTTACTGTTGATGTCGTAATTGTTGTTGAAGTCAAAGTTGCTGTTGATGTCAAAATTACTGAAGTCAAAGTTGTTGGTGGTGGCGTACGCATTGTTGTTCAGACTTTTCCTTAAGTTGCGGATGGCAGCGTCGGTTTGAACAAGTTTTTTGTAAAAATCTGTAGTAAATAAATATTATATTACAAAAACTGTGTTTCTTTACGACAAACCAAAGAAGACCAAACTTGAAGGGTTTATTAGTAGGTGATTTAACTATTAAAGAGTTCTACTATCCATCTCTTAGCTGTCAGACCCTCGTCACCAAGTTTGCATTATGGTAAGCAGTCACCGTCGCCTATGGATACTTGTAACACCAAAGGCATCATCACAACTACACTGCCAACCCTTTAAGAATCTAATAACTCGCCTATTGAAGAACCCCATGTTTTAGCTTCTCGGAAACACCGCGGAAGGTAGTTCATTCCACATTTGTAGGTGTGAGGCAAGAAAGATCGCGTGAATCGAACGGTGTGCGATTTCCACTGATCTATGATATGTGGATGAACTTTCAGGCGGTGGCAGCTATATAGTGCGATAGTACGACCGCGATGCCGGCATCAGATAAAACAGTTTTTCAGAACATTCTCCGTTGTAAATGCGATAAAAGATACAGATAAATCTAACGTCTCTACGCATGTTGAGCAAGTGTATTATAATATGGTAATCGTTAAAACAAACCTAATGGGCCGAAACTCGAAAGGTTTACTAATAACCATTGAAGAGTTCCAATATCCAGCCCTGCAGTATCCTGGCTCTTTCATCAGAACAGTTTTATGATACAAAATTGTTTGTATTGCCATCAGGATTTCACATACTTTCAAAGTTTCAAATCGATAGTCAAAAGCCTTGGAGTGACCTGCAAACTCCGGCTATAGGGAAAACCACTTTAGTCCTGGTGCCGGGGCAATGTATCTCCAGCAGGCCTAGCACGGGCCCTACCGTTTTCTAGCATTCTAGCATTTTCGCGTCTTCACGCGGATAAAAACGGTAAAAAGATAATTTGTCCACGGCCCGTGCAAGGCCTGCTGTCTGTGGTGAGTCACTCGTATTTCCTGTCTGTAGTAAAGCCTACACATATAAACGCGTAATTGCGATGGCAACTCTTAAATCAGTCATGGCGCGCTGTGCAGCCCAGGAACATTCGACGCTCAAAATATTCCTGGGTTGCACCGCGCGGCAACCCAGGAATGTTTTGAGCGTCGCTGTAACGCGTTTAATTCAGCGTTGTGTCAGCCTTAAAAACCAGCTAAGAGAGGACCTCCGGGCTTGGGGTGGTCGAAGGTGGGACTCTAACCACCTACTTAAGCAGGCCCTGGGAGAGGACGACAACGTTGTCTGACCAACGCTTTGATAATAAATATATAGTTTGGATGTCTTTAAACTCGAGCTAGTAACGAAAAAAGTCTGCCAAAAACTGAAGGAGGCGAGGTAAATACATATTGCACACACTGACATATTCTTACTAGTTCTACAAACGCACACTTAAATATTGAGCGCACACAACTGCAAACTATGTGATCAAAATGTATACGAATGAACGACCGAGGAGGGGGTGTAAATGCCAAAGAGGAAACAGTAGGTATAACGCTTCCATTTATTTATTTTTTCTGAGGACCAACTTTGTCGAAGACAGGGGATTCTATTTAACATGCAGTTGTCTTCTGAGGAGCTGTTGCGGATCTCGGGGCTCGTATTGACAAGCACTAAGGTCACTGGGTGAGATTTTACTTGGTATATCCCACATAACCTGGCTGCACCCCAATACAGCCAAAAGAAGGAAAATAAAGATTGGAAGATTGGATTTGGAAGATTTTCCTTTAAACAAAAAAAAAACTGGCCCACACTTTTTTTTATTTATTTTTTCACTCACTTCCTACAAACTCACCTCTCAGTCGATCGCTGTGTTGAATGTCACTTAATTTGTCCGAGTCCAATATTTTCGACAACTCGTTTTCAGATTCGACCAAACTGCTCTGTGAACAATGAAAACAATTTTTTTTTTCAATATAAATGTAGCGACGGAAGCGTACGATTACGAATTTTATGTTTAGTCAAATAAGGTGTTGAAATTGTTTCCGCTATTTTTGTGCAATAAGAATTATTCGCCAGTTTCTGATATAAATATAATATAGTAAATAATGAACGCGCCATTAGCCCAAAGTGGGGTCGTTCCGTGGCCATTTTGTATATTAACCCTTCAGTGTAAAATATACCGCATCTTTAATGTAACAGTACGTGAACTTAGCAAAAACTGTATAATTATATCATAGCCCACTAAAATAGGCCACCAATTACTTCACCAAAGGTCTAAACCTTAAAGTCTAATTTTCGTTGAAACGTGTTCGTAACACATCAAACACCATATTTGAGAATAGCAAATTTACTTAATACCCAATTATCCATACCCATATGACCTCACTCTTAACTCATCGACATTCCGCGTGCCCACCTTTGCGTTGAAGTCACCCATAACAACGGTGAAGAATATTTCGGAGGTATGCATGGCTTCAGATATCTCCTCACACAACGCCAGTATAACAATTGTATGACAGGGACACGCGACTATAAGTCAGTCCTTCTCGACTCACATTTGACATATAACATTGAGTTTATTCCTCAATTAGTGCTGTTGCCCGCGACTTCGTACGCCTAGATTTTCGTATAAACTTTCAACCCTTTTTCCTCCCTTAATACGGCCCCTTTTCAAAATAACAGAGCCTGTAGTTCAATTTGGTTATAGGTTAGCATATTCGCGAAAACCGTCCAGTGGTTTAGATGTGCAAGTACAATTAAACAGACAAAAATTCTAAAAACTTTCTTAACGTGTTCAGCGGCTTATTTTAAGAAGCCTTGTTTTTTAACCGCCTTCCAAAAAGGAGGAGGTTCTCAATTCAACCTCAGAACTTTCGACTGGGTGAACCGATTTTGATGTTTTTTTTTTTAATTTGAAATCTGGTGCTTACCTTGTGGTCATATTTCAATTTAGTCCACTTCTGTAATTTTTATGAAGTCGGTTTTTTTATATTAATAATTATTTTACACCCGATTAACATAATTGACAGACTATGGTCATAAGGAGCCACAGAAAAAAAGTTTTATTTAGAACGGCTGTCAAGGCATTTATGTAAGAAATTTGTTGTAGCCACTTGCACCCATATAAACCCATAGCAACTGTGTTAACAACTGTGACTGCCCCGGTGGCTCAGTTGGTAGTGAACCTAACTTCTGTGCTTGGGGGCGTGGGTTCGATTCCCATCTAGGACAAACATTTGTGTGATGAACATTTGTGTTTGTTCTATGCCTGGGTGATAATATCTATCTAAGTATGTATTTAAAAATATATATGTATGTATATCAGTCTCTGGTCTCATATTACAAGCTTTGCTTAGTTTGGGGTCAGATGACCATGTGTGCAATAATGTCCCAGATATTTATATTTATTTAACTATGACGCGGAGTTCGCCGCGTTGACATAAATAAGAATGTTCAATCACATATCTGTCACAATACCTGGCGACAGATTTTCCTTCTTATATCCGTTCTATTTACTTCTCTTTTCAATAAACAAACGGAAAACAATTCTAAAAAAAACTGTCTTAACTTGTTCAGCTGCTTATTTTAAGCTCTGTTTTTTTATATCTCGCAAGAAGCGATTAATATAATGGACAGATTATAGTCATAAGCAGTACATTTGATGTATATAGGTCGTCAAGACAACGGCCTATCAGTTTCTTACAAGCTTAGCTACTGCATTCAATATCCATGTTACGCCAAAAGAACTTGCTTTATTTACCGCGCCCAGGTGGTGCGGCGACAACTCGACTTATTTCACTGTTTTTCAGCTAAATTGTTTACTAATGAACCACGTTTTAACGTTACGGTCCACTTTGCAATTAAGAAGCTGCGAGGTGTTTTAATTTGGTGTTGGTTACAAATATTTTCTACTATCATACCTTATATTCTTTGTTATCTTGAGAAACGAAGTATTTTAACCACAGAAAAAAAAAACGGCTGTCATTTTTGTAAGAAATTCGTTGTTGCCAGTTGCATCCATATAAGTAAACGAAACGTCATTCGAAATCAGTTAGCAACTGTTGATCCAAATAAGAATGTTCAATCAAGGTTCTGTCATAATGCCTGGTGACAGATTTTTCTTCTCATGACCGTTCTATTTACTTCTGTTTTCTGTGATTTTAACCCTTTCTTATAAATTTTACTAATTGCTTTATTTGTTACTAGCCGTCCGCCCCGGCTTCGCACGAGTGTAAGCTCGGCCTTCGGCCTCGCTACAATATATAATATAGCCTATGTCACCCGGGGATAGTGTAGCTTCCCAAGAGTGAAAGAATTTTTCAAATCGGTTCAGTAGTTTCGGAGCCTATTCATTACAAACATACAAACATACAAACATACAAAAATAGGTACAAATCTTTCCTCTTTATAATATTAGTGTAGATAAATGTTAACTGCGCAGATTTTATTTTTTTAAATCTTAAGTTGTTTAAGGTTTTCGCTATAAACTTTTCTTCTTTTCTCTTAACAAGATTTTAGCGTTGCATGTTTTGTACATTTGCCAGTGTCACGTTTTGAGAAATTTTTGAAAAAACTTAAATATAGTCAAACTAGTCAGTGTCAATCAAAGGAAGTCACGGTCAAGTCCAAGTCATGCCGTAGTATAAAGTGTCCACCGCTACACTACAACTAGGACTCTAGTTTTTTCACGTTAGAGCAAAAAAAAAAGTTACTGCAAATAACAGAATTTTGTGAGGAACTCAAATTTTAACAGATTTTAATATTTGCTAGCATTGTCAAAAAAGCAATAATCGCAAATTAGAGGTTAACATCCGACAGTTCGTTTTCGATTACTGCCACCTGTCACTGGTGGCGCTAGTGTCTTTACCTATTTTAATTCGTCATTTTGTTTTGCTACCCGTTGCATTGCTATTTCTACCTCAAAAGTCATGCCAGTAAAATACTTGATAACAATCTTCTTTCAAATAAAAATAGTCTAAATCTAAACGAGACTACAACCCCAAGACAGAAAAAAACTAGCTTTGACGACTTTTCAGACTTTCCCAACAAGGGCAACAAAAGGATTTTTTCGCAACAAATAAAAACAAAACGACAGGACGAAGCAATAATCAAGAACCCTCAAAAGACATTTCAAAGTTACCGTTTGGTTTAATACATCAACGGACAAAAGCATAGGGGGACAATAGACGCTGCAGCTAAACAATGCAATGCAAACGCATAAAAACGTACTCAATGAAAGGGTTTCGTACTTTCGTTTATATGTGCAGCGATAGAAATGTACCAGCCATAGAAACGTATTGGACGGTCATCAAAACTCGCCTAAGCACATGTACCTTAGTGGTTTTTGAATGCCATTATATACTTTTTTGTATACTTTTCTTACTAAATGATAAATAAAATTTAAAAAAAAAACCGGCCAGCTTTCAATTAAAAAAAGAATCATCAAAATCGGTTCACCCAGTCAAAAGTTCTGAGGTAACAAACATAAAAATAAAATAATAATAAAACAGTCGAATTGAGAACGTCTTCCTTTTTGAAAGTCGGTTAAAAAGGGCAGCAAAGTCGTCAAACTTCAAGCCTGATTTAGGCCAGATGTGTTCATATCCGCAACGCCACCTTACCATCCCTTGTTTGTCTAATCTGAGGTGTACACCGTCACACAAAAAAATTGATGCAGGTAACAAACATTTTTTTATTTTATTTTTCCCGGAATCATTCTTACGGGTGCTGGCTTTCAAATAAGTTAAAAACAAACAGGGTAACCGCTATATTTTTTGTTTCAAGAGAACTGATTGAAAAATATGTGTCCCGTCGCAACAAGTCTCAGGCTTTACGACAAACACTCTCTCGATTTATGGCTGCCATTGAATTAGGGGAACAGAAGGCGCTACTTGAAATCTCTTCATCTACTCATTAACAGTCTTTCATGTTCGCACTGCTGGGACATGGAAAAAATTAATGCCGCATCGCGGAAGATCAATGGGCCAAAACGACATCAAAGTGGACACCACGCGGTAAAAGGCCCCTCGAAAACGCCTTTAGGCAGGCCCAAAAATATTTCGGGACAAGCTCGACTTGCAGTGGGTGCAATGGCTGGACCACAAAAGCTCTCGGCCGTGAGAAATGGAACAAGGGAAGGCAGGCGGAAGTCTTTAAGCGGAAATCATAATTAAAATATTATTTGTATAAAAAACGTATGTTCGTTAATATCTATCCTTTCAGGGTCACCCCCATAGTAAAAGTTGTTCATAATGACTAGTATAATGACCTCCTTTAGAAGCTTAGCACACCCTTTCTGCGTAACCCTGTAATTTTATTATGTACCAGCGACCCGCCCCGGCTTCGCACGGGTGTTAGCTCGGTCTTCGGCCTTGCTACTATGACCCGCTCCAGGAACACAACATTTCATCCAAATCGGTCCAGCCGTTTTAAAAGTATTCTATGTTCGCGTGAAAGCGTAACAAACTTACTTACATTCACATTTATAATCCACATCCACACTTCCACACTAATATTATTAATGCAAAAGTAACTCTGTCTGTCTGTTTGCTACATAATCACGCCTAAACGGCTTAACCGATTTCGATAAAATTTTACGAGGTAATAGTATGTATCATGAGGACGGACATAGGCTATTTTTTCTGAAGAAATCGCGGGTACAGCTATATATAGTAAAAGTAGGATTGTTTAATTCTAACATAGCTTTATCTATTTCACTTACATCTGTGACACCGCCCTTTACCTTTGGGTGCAATAAGTCAGTATGGGTTATTTATTGTCCTGTAGGATTTCTTACAAGATATTGTTTTGGCAACATCAAGCCACCTGGAGGCGTCATATTATAAGCCCATCATCATCTACTATCATCTTGAAAAAGATCGGTCCCACCGACCATCTAAATAGGCAGGTTGAATGATTTTTTTATTGGCTCATAAAAAATATGACCTAGCATTACAACTAGCAAAGCAACAATTTTTTTAGTGGTATGGGCGGCAAACAAGCAGACGGGCCGCCTGATGGTAAGCAGTCACCGTCGCCTATGGATACTTGTAACACCAGAGGCATCACAAATACGTTGCCGACCCTTTAAGACTCTATGAATTCGCCTTTTGAAGAACCCCATGTTGTAGCTTCTCGGAAACACCGCGGAAGGTAGCTCATTCCACATTTTGCAGGTGTGAGGCAAGAAAGATCGTGTGAATCGCACAGTATGCAGAATGTATGTATATTACTCTTTTTTACTCTGTTATGTTCGATCGAGACGAGCAACCGGTTTCGGAGCCAGTCAGTTTCCGTTATTTTGTTGATCGTTCTGTCATCTAATTCTATTCTCCCGTCTGACTTTTTTTTATGATACTGAGTGACGAGACGAGCGAAGTCGCTCGCCTGATGGCTCTTCCGCTTCCCCATAACAGCTCAACGCCACTTAGAATTTTGAACTTCAACAGTTCAAAACCCTGAATGGCAATGCACTGCGCTCGTCACCCCGAGATATTTATTTATTTATATATATAAGATGTCAAATCTCTGAGTGCCCTGTAATTTCGCTGGAAACATTGCCCTTCAATCCGGAACACAGTAGTGTTTGCACACTACTGCTTGGCGGTTGAATAACTGGCAAAGTTGTGGTACTTCCCCAGGCGGACCCCTGCAAAGAGTCCTACCACTACAAAACCAACCAACCAAGTATTCTATAATAAAAACTTAAGGTGAGGTTTTCCCTTTTTTAAGCAACGCTTATGTTACTACAGATAAATATAAGGCTTAATATAAGGCTTAAGGCTTAGGGCCTTACTTAAAAACGTTACTCAAGTTGCCATACGCTTAAATATGCTCTGTCTTGTTTTCGCATGTGAGGATTGCCTTGAGCGAGAAGTTGAGAGAGCATATTAAAACTTAGATCAACTTGAGTAACGTTTTTAAGTAAGGCCCTTAATGTATTATATTAAAAACACATTTAGTGAATCCGCTCACACACAGTCGTGCGTTTCACTACTTCTATTTTTGAGGTTTTTCTCATATTTTTCGAAAAGTATAGCTGTGATGTAAAATGTACCTTTACGGTTCCCTCCACAGTTATAAAATCTTAAGATAATCGTAGAAATCATTTAGTAAATAGGTATTTGAATGAATCCAAAAAAAATAAACAGGGGGAAAAGCTAAATTAAGTGTTACTCTCATATATCGTGTTCCGGTCTTTACAGTCTCCTAGATAAAAATATATAAAATTTTGATATTACACCATTTTTATAATTTTAAGGTCACCATCATGAAAGTAGAAAAAATAAATGACCAAATTTGCTAAAAGTTGGAAAAGCGAGCCTTAAACTTATAACTCTCTTCTTTCTGCATTGAAGGTTAAAAACTACTTCCGTTTGACTTGCTAAGTGTTCTATGATGAAACTAAACTCCACCATCGTTTTCCCTCTTCATTAAGCACGCCCCTTATTGAGTGCTTAATTTAAAATAATTTAAAACCGATCCCCCTCTAGCCCTCGCACCTGAGTAAAGTAATTAAGACTCTACTTATTTATGTACTTTACGATTTACTACCACTTCATGGGAGAGCTGCGTATCTCCTATTACCCGACGACGCAAACCCAAAAAGAGTGTATTGTGTTTAATACACAATCGTTTATTTATGTGTTTATTTGTAGTGGCAGGACTCTTTCAGGGCTCTGTCTGGGGAAGTACCACACCTTTGCCAGTTATTCAACCGCCAAGCAGTAGTGTGCAAACACTACTGTGTCCCGGATTGAAGGGCAATGTTTCCAGCGAAATTACAGGGCACACAGAGATTTGACATCTTATATCTCGGGGTGACGAGCCCAGTGCATTGCCATCCAGGGTTTTGAACTGTTGAAGTTCAAAATTTTGAGTGGCGTTGAGCTGTTATGGGCAAGCGTGAAGAGCCATCAGGCGAGCGACTTCGCTCAGTATCATTAAAAAAAACAGGATTACGCATATAGACTTTATTAAGCTGAAAGGAGCCCACTGTACTCTTTATTATTAACAACTTTTACTATAAAACCTAACCTGAAATCAAAAAGACTAATATGAAAAAAATAATATACAAAAGTCGAATGAGCTACCTTTCGCGGTGTTTCCGAGAAGCTGCAAACATGGGGTTCTTCAAAAAAGATTTAATTTATTCATACTGGATTACATTTCTACGCAAAATATAATTTATTTAAAGATGTTTTTATAATTTAATTTAAATAATTATTAATATACAAACAATAATATATTTAAAACGAATAAAAATATACATTTAAATAACCAAGCTGTAGCTTTTCTACTAATAATTATATCATTACATTACCATACAAAGTTTCGAACCGATACAAAAATTCAAAGTGGGTTAAAATCCACTTCCAATATTTAATTACATTGTTAATAAACTAACAATGTAATTTATCGTTTTTTTTTTGAATACATTTCAGAGAGTGTGCATCGGATCTGCATAACCTAATTCCTTCCTAGCCATTGTTCTATCCGACTGCCAGAGCGGCACAAAAAATCGACACCGCTTTATTGTTTATATTCCGAAAAGCAGTACGAAGCGCTTTGATTCCCCTTTTATTGTGCGAACTGCTAGTGTGGTATACGCTGCCTGAATAAGTGTTCCCCGATAGTTACAATCTGGGTGTCTTCAAATCACGAGTGAATCTGTTTCTTCTAGGCAAGCGTGCTGCATCGCGGACCGCATCATCGCTTAAAATCAGGTGATTTGGCGATCAAACGCAAGCCTATTTTTATTTTATTTTATTTATTTATTGCATTTACTAAATAAAATAAAGTTACAAGAGTCTTACAAAATTTAAAAAATTCGACACAGTTGTCGTTTTTTTACTTTTTAACAAACAAACCAATCAATAAACATATTTTCACATTAGTGTTGTTAGTATAGCTAACCTTGTATACATTATACAGGATGCCACACCCCAGCGACGCAGTGCGCCCACAAATCATACGCGAGACTCCTTTAAGACGGTTTCTTAGTCTGCGATCCTCTAGACGGAGCCCTAAGTGATTTGTGGGCACCAACGCGACACCAACTTTTTGTTTTTTGCTATCATTTTGACTGGGATTGATTTATTGTCAAGATTTTTTTAAACTAACAACACAAAATCAAAAGAAGGGTATTGTAGTTACAGTCCAGCCGCTGAGAGAAAGCAAATAACAGTTGCAATAACAATGTGTAAATAAGAAATATGAAAACATTTTATTTTAACATTTTACTGTAGTTTAATGGCTACGCAGCTTCATTAAAGCACTAAGTAGCTACACCAAAAGCGCTACGCAGCTACACCAAAAATGCTACGCAGCTACACCGAATTTGCTACGCAGCTACACAAAAGCACTACGCAGTTTCATTAAAAGCACTACGCAGCTACACCAAAAATGCTACGCAGCTACACCAAAATCGCTACGCAGCTACACAAAAGCGCTACGCAGCTATACCAAAAGCGCCACGCAGCTACAACAAAAGTGCTATGCAACTTCATTAAAAGCACTACGCAACTACGCCAAACTGCTATCAAGTCCGCTTCATTAAAAGCACTACGTAGCTACACCGAAAGCGCTACGCAGCTAAATCAAAAGCGCTACGCAGCTACAACAAAAGTGCTATGCAACTTCACTAAAAGCACTACGCAACTAAGCCAAACTGCTATCAAGCAACATCACACTACCCACATTCATTAAAAGCATTACACATGAGTTTCAGTGTACTAGCTGAAAAAGAATCTCTAAGGAACAGAAGCAAATCTTTTCCAAAAGTGTATCTACGAAGAAAGTGTATCTCTGGGGAATAAACCAAACACTCCATTGCCACTAGTTACGTAAATTCAAAAGTTACACTGTCATTCTATCAATTTGTCAATCTGTTATTTTCATGACTATATGTTATTAAACATATTCTGATTAAATTCATCAAAGATATCGTATGCATCATCCGGACTGCGATCAAATAATATCTTTCTGAAAACGTACGGAAAGGGTGAAAACTATGGAATAAAAAGGTGAACTAAAAGTCAACGTTTCAAAGATGACAATTAGTATCTTGTACTGGGAACACCTTCAAATATACGAATAATGCTCCAGTGGCAAAAAAATATCATAAAAAGCAGTTTCATCACAAAGCAAAACTTACCTATACCTAGGTACCATAGACGAAGAGCTAGCGACATGAAAAAGAATATAGTAAGAAAAAATTATTACTAGGCTCGTCATCAGCTAGAATACGTCCCCTGCTGAAAATACGTCTCCTTAGTTGCTCTCACCTAATGTTTTTTCACAATTTCAGGTTTGGTCCCGTAGTAAAAGATGTTTGTGATGATTAGTACATACATTACATACCCTTCAGTATTGCCACACCTTTTTATAACACGTTGTATGTCACTGTTTTAAACTATCACGGTTTTTCACTAAAGTTATATGATTATTTCCCGTAGTTTCCCGTAGTCTTCCCGTGAACATGGTGCATGTAACTGTGCCAAAATATCGGGAGCTCCTTCCACAACCTTACCACGGTATATATCTCGTAAATAATCATATAACTTTACGTTGTATATCCTTAAAAAAAACGGGTCATAAATGACGTTGTTCTGAGGTATCAAACATAAAAAAATAATTGAAAATACCCCTTTTTGAAGTCGTTAAAAAAATACCCTCATTGACTGTAAATAACACAAAATTGTACGCCACTAGCTCCCAGCCTAATCCGTGAAAGGACAAAGCCGGCCGTCATCTGACCAGACAATGCACGCCCGCGGCTTCGCCCAGATTAAAATACTCGCAAACAGCGAAACACGGGGGAAATGAGAGATTACTACATAATATATACCTAGTACCCAACACTGTCTAGATGCACTAGGTAGAAATTTTACTAACTTTACCTTTGATTCACTTGTTATGTAACTAAGATTGGAATTCTTAACGAAAACTAATATAATATTTTTAATTGATTTCAAAAAAGGCTCTATGTTCCACTGTTTTTTTTAATGTATGTTATTTATATACACAGATATTTCCGCAGACTGTTGACCGATAAAAAAAAAACTTTTACTAAGTAGAGTATATTTCCAATTTGGCCCCATTGTCACCAGGTCAGGATCTGATGATGGGATCCCATGGAAATCGAGGGCAACCCTCAAATTTTATGGGCACTCATTACGTTTTTCATATATTTTTGAAGTCGGTTTTTAATATAATCCACTTGTTACTATATCATAATTAGTACTGCATTAAGTAAAATTATTACTTCTAAAAACAAGCTTTTTTTCTTATTCATCCCAAACACTTTGATACCTATATCATGATAGTGTATAAGAAAAATTTTGTTCGCCATCTCGGGGTGTCTACCATATTTAATTTATTGTGACGGCATTTTATTTTTAACCGACTTCCAAATAGGAGGAAGTTCTCAATTGGATTGTTTTATTTTAAATGTTTGTTACCTCAGAACTTTCGAATGGGTGAACTGATTTTGATGATTCTTTTTTTATTTGAAAGCTAGTACTTTCCGTGTGGTTTCATTTCAATTTGGTCCAGCTCTGTCATTTTTATGAAGTCGGTTTTTATATTGATAATTATTCGTATTCTTAACAAACCCTCTCATTTCATACTCATGTCATGGGCACAAATAATAACTGGTCCGCCATTAGACTTAGAATGACGTCTTTTAACTAACTATGCATTGTTATCAAAACTAGACATGTATAAAAAAATTAGCTCAATTTTTTGGGGATAACTGTTTTAAAACTCAGATGCAAGATGAAAGCTGTAGAAGAAATCTATTTACCCTAGCCTTGAAGATGCCTATTTGTCCAGTAATTTCAATAAATTATTTACAATTATAAGGAATAATTTTATGAAGCCAAGTTTCCAAGGAACCCAATAAGCATTGGCCGACCCAAAACTTAGCGAATTAAAACTTAACACATCTCAATATAATATGGGAGTGTAGTTAAGGGGCGGCTGCTTCTAAATTGTACAATATTTTATGAGTTTCTTTGTTGTTTCTACATGAATCTCTAGTGTATTTTTCCTTTAATTTCGTATCAAATAAAATAAGAAATAATGGATATTTTTTTCATTTTATGGAAATTTGTTACTTAAATTTATTGTTTTTTATTTGTTTGTAATAT
This sequence comes from Agriopis leucophaearia, assembly GCA_949125355.1. NCBI lineage: Eukaryota > Metazoa > Arthropoda > Insecta > Lepidoptera > Geometridae > Agriopis > Agriopis leucophaearia. The sequence continues at coordinate 5,457,702 of OX421289.1, forward strand.
AGTAATTCAACACTTTAACTGAACAGCATATCTATTCTGCAAGCTAAGTGAACACGCAAGTGAAGTGATAAGCTAAGTGAATATGTTTTTTTCTTGCGTATTTTTGCAGATAAATGTCAAAACATCGAATTATAAGGGTAAGGGACTACAGTCAAGAGTGATCAATCGACATTTTGACATTTCACTATAGTAATCGACAAGAATAATACACGTTCACTTAGCTTATCACCTCACTTGCGCGTTCACTTAGCTTGCAGAATAGACCGGCAGTAAACTTATCACACCAACATAGAAAAGGTTAGATGGCTTTTTTTACTGTACTATTAAAATGTAGCCCATAAATATAGCTGAGTAATGAAAACAAAATGAAAATCTGAGTAACTTATAATCATTTTAATATCATGCTTGACAGAGAGCGCGAAACAGCAAATTATGACGTCACTTCTCTATACGTTATATTCTGACAAGTATGGCGCTTGAGGCCTGACGTAATTTTTTTATATGTGGGCAAGGGTGTTCCATAAAACAAAAGGGATTTTCTCTACCAAAAACTTTAAATACTTATTTACCAGAAAATTGATAACCGATTTAAATTATTTTTTCAATAATGATATTATATTTACTTAAATTCTTCTTCAAAGCTGGTTTCAACCCCTATTATTCATAGATTTTTTGAACAACCACTCCCATTTAAATTTAAAGAAACTCTTCCATCTCTGAACTGGGTCCATGTATTTATTTGCTCTTAAAGCTGCAAATTTTAATGCCATAAGTGGCAAACAAGCAGACGGGCCGCTTGATGGTAAACAATCACCGTCGCCTATGGATACCTGCAACACCAGGGGCATCACAGATACGTTGCCGCCCCTAAAGATTCTATTAACAGCCCTCATAAAATGTAAGAAGCTAAATTAAAACCACAAATTCTGATCATTCATCTGTTACCGTTATCCTTTGGTGAAATATTAAATAAAAAATGTTTATTCACCTTCTGACAATGTTATTGCAGCTGTCATGGCAAATAAGCAAATGGAAATGGTTTAAGTAGAATATTAGAGGATGAATTTTTCTATAAATATATACAAATTTAATTTCCTACGTGCAGACCCCCCCTTAACAAGCTTCAAGCCAAATTTAACACCTCATTACTAACATGTGACGTCTAACTTAAGTTTCCCTAAATCAGCTTTCATCTCTCTCGCACAGTACGCGTTAGAGCGTGACGCAGCATCATAAATCATGTCCCTTCTCGCTCGCACGTCACGCGTTAGAGCGAGGCATAACACCAATTAGAAACTCGAAGTAAGTTAAGGTTTTGGCAGTCTGTAGAAATGTATGACCGTTTATGTTTCCTTGATTTTGCTTTGTTCTCACATTTGACTTTGAAAGCAGAGCTATGCTCGGAGTTTCTTTACGCGATAAAATTCGGAACATAGATATTCGCCAAAGAAACAGGGTCACCGACATAGCTATTAAAATCTGCAAGTTGGAGTGGCAATGGGCAGGCCACATCGCTCGAAGAACTGATAACCGATGGGGAAGAAAGGTTCTTGAGTGGAGACCGCGAACCGGAAGACGCAGCGTAGGTAGGTCTCCCACTATATAGACCGACAACATTGTGAGAGTCGCGGGCATCCAGTGGATGCAGATGGCAGGATGTCGTTCAGTGTGGAGGTTAAAGGGGGAGGCCTATGTTCAGCAGCGGACGTTTTCTGGCTGATGATGATGATGATGAGTGTTATTAGCCGACTTTAAAAAGAATGGGTATAGTAATTGATACTACATTATCAATATAAAAAAACCGACTTCGTTAAAATGACAGAACTGGACCAAATTGAAATGGAACCACACGCGAAGCACCAGCTTTGAAATAAAAAAAAGAGTCGTCAATATCGGTTCGCCCAGTCATAACAAACATAAAAAATTGCAGTTGAATTGAGAAACTCCTCCTTTTTGGAAGTCGGTTAAAAAGGCAGACCGAAGATAATTGAGTGGACGCGACACAAAGCAACATAGTCTTTTCCGCCTGGAGAAGTACCACACCTTTGCCAGTTATTCAACCACCAAGCAGTAGTATGCAAACACTACTGTGTTCCGGATTGAAGGGCAATGTTTCCAACGATATTACAGGGCACGCAGAGATTTGACATCTCATATCTTGGGGTGACGAGCGCAGTGCATTGCCATCCAGGGTTTTGAACTGTTGAAGTTCAAAATTCTGAGTGGCGTTGAGCTGTTATGGGCAAGCGTGAAGAGCTATCAGGCGAGCGACTTCACTCGTCTCGAGTATCATAAAAAAAAAATGGATATCCTTACGACGCGACGCTTCTGTCATATTGTCTACCTACCAAGCGGTACATTAGCTGTATATAATTATAAATTTAATTACGGAACCCAAATAATAGGTCGGGGAAAAAGTCTTTTCGTATTTTGTATGTATAAGGTTGTAGTAAAAATCTCATCCGTTGTACTGTTTGTATCTGGCTGGTTTTGATACCATTAAAAATATGACATTTTAAAAAAGGAATACAAAAAGTAAAAAGCAATTTCCCGCCATTTTTCAATTGTTTTTTTGTTTGATAAAATGAGTGAATCTAACGAAGAAATTCGATATATTGTGAAATTTTATTACAAAAAAGAGAAAACTGCGACACAAGCCGCGAAAAAAATTTGTGACGTTTATGGACCTAATGCAGTGTCATCAAGAGTAGCACAATGTTGGTTCAAGCGTTTTCAGTCCGGGAATTTTGATGTCAAAGATGCAGCTCGCTCTGGTCGCCCTGTTACGGATAAAGTAGATGCCATTTCTGAAAAAGTGGACCAAGATCGGCATATTAATAGTTACGACGTAGCTGAAGAACTGGGGATTGACCACAAAACAGTTTTGACCCATTTGAAAAAAACTGGGTATACAAAAAAACTCGATATTTGGGTGCCACACAAGCTCACTGAAAGAAACCAAATGAATCGTGTACTCATTTGCGACTCTCTATTGAAACGTAACGAAACCGAACCGTTTTTGAAAAGATTGATCACTGGTGATGAAAAATGGATCACCTACGACAAGAATGTGCGCAAACGATCATGGTCAAAGGGCAGTGAAGTACCACAGACTGTAGCGAAACCCGGATTAACACGTAATAAGGTGATGCTGTGTGTATGGTGGGATTGGCAGGGCATCGTTCATTATGAGCTTTTACCGCCGGGCAAAACCATCGATTCGGATCTCTACTGCCAACAGCAGATGAGACTCAAACAAGAAATTGAGAAAAAACGGCCGGAATTGATCAACAGAAAGAGTGTGGTCTTTCATCATGATAACGCCAGACCGCACACATCTTTGGACACTCAGCAAAAATTTAGAGAGCTTGGTTGGGAAGTGTTAATGCATCCACCATATAGCCCTGACCTTGCACCCCCAGATTTCCACCTGTTTCGATCTCTTCAGAATTCTTTGGGTAGTGTTAGATTAACATCAAGAGAGGACTGTCAAAACTACTTGTTGCATTTTTTTGATCAGAAGTCCCAAAAATTCTACAGCAACGGGATCATGTCACTACCTACAAGATGGCAACAAGTTATCGAACAAAATGGCACATATATATTATAATTAAATGTAATTAAACTTGAAAAAAATATGTCTTGAATTTGTTTAAAAAATACGAAGAAACTTTTTCCCCGACCTATATTTACTGCAATATTATTGTCAAATAATTTATTAATCGTCATCCTGCCCGGTAAGAGTAGCGCTTCATTAAATATGATATTTTAAATAAATCTTTCATCAAAAAACGCCTAACATCCAGTTTTCTTTGCTTTTTTCGCCAAAAAATGTGACAAGGCCCTTAACGACTTAAAAGCAGTCTAAGCACTTACCATATCGTTGCCTTGAAAACTGCCCAAATCCGGTTCATCATCTTTTTTGAAAATATTTTGCCACTGTTTCCTAAAACAAAGTAATTTTTAATGACACCGTATTTCACAATTTTTTATTTGTTTCCTCTTGGGAAGACTTCGGCGTCGCAAGTTTCATGCATTTGCCAGTGTTAAGTATTAAAGTGTAACGTTTCACGTTTGTCGGGAAAATCTAATTTCAAACAGTTTTTTTGTCCTTGTAGCTAGGCCAGGTTTTTTTTTATAATAATAAAAAAATATTTCGATAAAAGAGCACATACAAATTAATAACAGACACACAATATGAAGAACCCAAAAGATGTTTTCGGTGGGCCCCAAACTAGGCCAATTATTGTGAAATGACACAGTGTTTTCGAAATTTTTTGGTTGTTCTTTACATTATCATGTATGTATACCTATTAATCAGTAACTCACCATATTACTTGCATTGGTCAATAAACCGTTTGAAAAGCTAAGATTTGTTTATTGACAAATGTATGTCATCATCATCATTATCATCAGCCAGAAGACGTCCACTGCTGAACATAGGCCTCCCCCTTTAACCTCCACACTGAACGACGTCCTGCCATCTGCATCCACTGGATGCCCGCGACTCTCACAATGTCGTCGGTCCATCTAGTGGGAGGCCTACCTACGCTGCGTCTTCCGGTTCGCGGTCTCCACTCAAGAACCTTTCTTCCCCATCGGTTAACAGTTCTTCGAGCGATGTGGCCTGCCCACTTCAACTTGCAGATTTTAATAGCTATGTCGGTGACTCTGGTTCTTTGGCGAATATCTACGTTTCGGATTTTATCGCGCAAAGAAACTCCGAGCATAGCTCTCTCCATTGCCCGTTGTGTGACTCTGAGTTTTTCCAAAAGGCCAACAGTTAAGGACCACGTCTCAGTACCATATGTCATCACTGGCAACACACACACAAATGTATGTAAGTATGTGCATTAGAGATAAATAGCTTTACGTGAGTTTGTAACGAATAATAAATCAATTTTCGCAAACATCATAATCGTTTACCAATAATTACCCGGCCTAGCTACAAGAACCAAGAAATGGTTTTAATTTTGAATTTCCCGCCATAAGTGAAACGTATCACCTTAAACATTATCAAGTTTTACTTCATAGCATCAAACAAGTCATAGTCACAGTCAGAGTCAAGCAAAGTCACAGCCAAATCTAAGTCATGCCCTAGTAAAATGGTGGAGACTACTAGTCTAAGAGTATTGGAAATATCATGAAATGACATGTTATGTTTCGTCTTGTTATATCAATTCACACGTTTGAGCACTCACGAAAACTTAAAAGAAAAAAATTATTTATGAAAAATATTGTTATTAGCATAAACATAGGCCTACGTACATGCGTAAAGAGGGTAAAAAGATCGAAAAAGGCTAATTATTTAATAATAATAAGCATTAAAAAGAATTTCTGAAAACTCTATTAGCGAGAGCGAAGGCAGAGCCTTAGCGCAAAAACTCGCGGGAATTTAGACAAATAAATTAAAAAGCTGAATTTCAAATATATATTAGAAAAAAACTTACTTTGTTCCAAAACTCCACTTTCCAAGACTACCGATCTTTCGTTTCAGCCTCTCACTTTCCGTTTTTTGACTTGTGATCTAGAAAGACACAAAATCGTTGATTTTCATCAAAAAATAGCAAACACACTTACGATGATAATAATAATACATTATTTTTTTTCTTAACCTATACTGTCCCACTGCTGGGCAAAGGTCTCCCCCATTTCCTTCCATAAATCTCGGTCCTCCGCCGCCTCTTGCAAACCTCTCCGGAATGAGTCAAGATCGTCACGCCAGCGTTTCCTAGGCCTTCCTTGACTGCGTCGTCCATCAGGCACCCACTGTGTGACGATCCTGGCCCATCGGTCGGGGGGGTCATTTTCTGATAATACATTAAATGACGTAAAAAGAAAAAAAAATATTCGCTGCACGCTTCACTCCAATCGCACGACCAAATGCTTCCGAAGAGTTTTCAGTTGAGTATGCCGCAATTTGACATTGTTGTGTTGACATCTGACGTGCTACTGTCAAGGTGACGGATATCGAACTGAGTTATGAGACGTACTAGTTGGAGCGTTGATTCAACTTAAGACAGACCATAGACACGTACAGTAGGTGAACTAGTGGTTAATATATCTATGTTGATAAACTTCTGTGACCTTGACCTAAGTGGACTACAATGACCTAAAATGAATAATGACTTAAGTGGACTACAATAACCTAAGTTGACTATTATGACCTAAGTAAAAATGACATAAGTTGACTACTATGACTTAAGATGACTTAAATGATCTAAGTGGACTACAATGATCTAAGTTGATTACTATGACCTAAGGTGACTACAATGACCTAAGTTGACTACTATGACCTAAGTTGACTACAATGACCTAAGTGGACTACTATGATCTAAGTCGACTACTATGACCTAAGTTGACTACAGTGACCTAAGTTCACAGCAATGATCTACCTTGTCTGAGTGCAGCCGTCGTTCAGTACTGGTCGTGCAGGGGATGCTCTTGTAGACGAGCATGATGGCAGTGCTCACAGAGACAACCAGCAGAAGAATGATACAGGCTATGCAAGCGTAGTCCGTGCTGATAAATTTCTTGAGCCTGAAAAAGTATAAAAATGACGTGAGTCCCAAAATTAGCAGGTCGATACATGTTGGATACGGCTGGATGGATTTGGATAAGATTTTGAATATACATTGCTTATGTCCTGGATTAACACATTGGCTACTTTTCATCATCATCGCCGATTTTCATCACCACGCGGGTGAAACCGCTGGGCGCAGCTAGTCTATCCTATATTCTATCCTATTCTATATGGGATCCTTTGTTATGAATGTAAAAAAAAACTTACGCACAAGAGACACAAGAGCAAGTATCTTCGGCCTTCGACTTTTTAGCTTCTGTATCCCCCTAAAACATGAACATCTCATTAAGATTTCGCTCAAATGTGTAGAAAATAATACGGAAAAGATAAGCCTCAGAACAGATAAACAAGGGAGGAAGAAGGAAGGGAGGGAGGAGGGGACAACAGATAAATAAGATGGTGTGGCGGGTGCGAACGCATCCGGTTTGATGCATTTAGACGAACTCACTCTGCAAACGATCTTGCCGCCCTTTTTAACACGCATTTATTAGCTTGGTATGTATATATGTATGTATGTTTGTATATATGTATGTATGTATTTATTAATGTATGTATGTAACGGAATCTTTGAACTAGATTTTCAACAACTTCAAAACGTTGAATTAAATAGAAATTTTGCACACTTGTGAAGGACCGATGACCAGTGGCGTAGCTATGCCGGGCTAGGCGGTGCCGTGCACCGGGGCCCTGATCAGCAAACCTCAAACTGAACTTGCAAAATTGTTACCTTTTATACACATACATGTAGTAAGTAGCTTTGAGCACAATAAACAGCTGATGATAAAGTAGCTTTGTACCTTTAAATTATTTATACTTTTACTTGATAAATCCTAATCCAGTTTAGGTAAGGCCCCATTTTTTTGCACCGGGGCCTTTGGTTACCTAGTTACCCCACTGCCGATGACAATGCAATAATTTAAATAGTTTGTCTCCGCCTTTTTTGAGGTCAGATAAAAATATACTTGTTTGAGTATAACTGATTAGTATGTAAATGCCACTTACCCAAAACCACCAGCTTTCGCGTTTTTCATTTTGAAATGGCTGAAATAAGTGAAAAAACATTAAACATTATTTGGTTTTAAAATATAATTTTTGCCCGACTGCCTAAGGAGGAGAGTTATGTTGTTAGAGTATTTGTTAGTACGATATATTCCAATATAACCGCCGCTGTCAGCTAAACGCCTTGACCGATTTTGACGAATAAGGTATATTAGATTCCTCATTACGCTTTTAGTGTCATAAACTATATATAGTACTAGCTGCGCCCCGCGGTTTCACCCGCATGGTGATGATGTTGATGAAAATTAGCCTATGTGTTAATCCAGGACATAAGCAATATATATTCCAAATTTCATCCAAATCCATCCAGCCGTTTCTGCGTAATTGAGTAACAAACATCCATCCATACATCCATCCATCCAAACTTTCACATATATGATATTAGTGGGAAGTGGGATGATAATAATATAAGAACATCCCACACAAAACTTTTTATTTGTCTCTTCTCGTTGTCCCCCACTTTTTGGCTCCAATGGTGGACATAAAAAAAGTTGCAATGCCCCCATTGGAGCTCAACGCCATTAAATATGTTCTACTGTCCCCTAATGTTGGACAGTGGGTACAAACTACAAACAACAACCCGATAGAGGCAATCATCTATAAAAACCAAAAAATCTACAAAAACTATCTGGGTGTCTTCAAATCTCGAGTGAATCGGTTTCTTCTGGGCGTGCTCCATCGTAGACCGCATCGCGCTTAACATCAGGCGAGTTGACGGTCAAACGCAAGCCTATTATCGAATAATAAATAAAAAACATGATGATGAAAAAAAACACTATGATTAATTTTACAATGGAAAATTAGGTACTTTAAATTACTTGGGGACAAGGTATTACGCTTAGTAACGAATGCTGCCACCGTCAAAACCAAAAGGTAAAGTCGCACCGTCCAAAGCAAAAGGTAAAGTCCAAGGGGTTGTATCTTCAATAGACAAACTTTTGCCAGTACACACACATACATATTGGAATAGTGTGAGTTGCGGATCTTTATGTGCAACCAAATTAAAATTAAAACCCAATACATAGGGAAGATAAAATGTAGGGTATTAATGTCTATATTTACCATATAAAAGAAAAAACATTCTCTATTTATAGCTACACCTTATCTGTATTTTATCATCATAATGTTTTATAGTTAATAGCTGCATTCATTTATTAAGTCTGTAAAATAATTTTACTGTATGCCAAATTTTTTTCATTGTGCTGGCAATTTTGTATTTATTACATTCGAAAAGGAGTTGGGGCGCCAACGTGGTAAATATTATGTCGGCTCGTTGAATTATTTTCCTAAACTTGTGTATTTTCGAGTGTTAATGTGTTTTAAATGATTAATTATTATTCATTAAGTGCTCGTAAACGTGCTCGAGAGTGGACAAGTGATATAACGACGTGAAACGTCTTTTCGTGTTGTTTCCAAAACTCCATAGGAGCCTCTTGTAAAGTCTCCGCCACTTTACAGGGGCATGAGTTTGACTTGACTGTGACTTACTTAGCTTGACTCTAACCGTGACTATGACTTGTTTGACGCTTTTAATATTATGTAAACATGTTTAATATTACGACTAAAGGACATTGAATCCACGGTCATGAAAATTTTAACAAAACAAAAAAAAACAAAAAACGTCATTCGAAAAATTTCGTCTGTTATTTTTCTTTCGTTTCAAATTTCGATATTTCGGAATCGTGATATTCTTCTTGAATATAATAATATGTTAAAGCGATTGTGATTTGGATATTGGACCATAGTTGTTCGCTGGAGATTACTCGCGACAACGACCTGAGCTGTGTTTATTTCTGGATATTGGACAAATTGTCAACAACATTATAATGCAAACAAAAATCACATTATTATGTCAACGTTTTATATTTGCGTTAAAAGGTACGTGGTAGTGAAAAATAGAGAGTTTGGTGAAGATGAAAGAACGAAATCTTTGCAAAGGAAAATGCGCATATTAAAAAATAAATAATCTTATCTAATATTTATATTTTCATTTCTAGAATTTAAGAAACCTTCGTTATTTCAAGATCCCTTCACGAGGCGATGGTCTTAACCCGGGTTTATTTTTATATAACATTTATGAATTAAGAATTTCCTTAAAAAACATGTTTTTCGTTCCAAATAAAATATTCGCTTTCATATCCCATCGCTAAGTGATAATATTAATAAAAATAAGTAATACATAATTGAAATAATAATTAGTAAAGTTTGGCTAACAATAGTTGAGACTGAATTTAACTCATAAAATCAGTCTCAACTTTCGTTAGCCAAACTACTTAGTCAAACTGGTTCTTTGAACTAACAATAGATTTTGAAATTTCGCGCTACTAATTTTCCTCAATATTCCGTGCGGAATAAGCAGCGCTAGTGGTATCGGTGAATTTCAAACTTTTTTTATAGAATGATACCCTTCTTCTCTCGTTAGAGAGTAGTATATTCCTTGGTAAAGTCAAAGTGAGCTCCCCCGAGCCTCGCTTGTCCATGCGCTCTCGCTAGCGCCTCTGCCGGATGGTATGCCAAACTCGCTAGCTGATTGGTCGCAACGACCGATCAGCGAGCCGCCTCAACAACATCCGGTACCAGCGTTATACCAGTGATGGTGCCACTTCCATCACTAGTCCACCAAAACTAGTGGCGCTTAACTAAATATTTTATGTTTAAACAAACTTAATTTTAATTTGAATTTAACTAAATAATCTCATCCATAAAAACTATGCGCCGGAAGTTCCGATAGAATGTCGAAACTGTCAGCCATCTACTGCCATCTGTCATTGTCAGTTCTGTTTCTTGCTACTCTAAAAATATCGACGCTCCTACATATATGTATGTATATCAGTCTCTGGCAGTCATATTACAAGCTTTGCTTAGTTTGGGGTCAGATGACCGTGTGTGAAATAATATCTCGGATATTTATTTATTATTAAAATTATTCGGCAAGCCTTTGCTTTTTAAGTAATCAATCTGTCGTTCTATGTGGAGTTCTAAGCGGAAGGCCTATGTTCAGCAGTGGACGTCTTCTTGTTGTAATGATGATAATGAAATGTCAGTCCAATATTGTGACAATGATTATTACCAGTGTGTGTTGGCTCGTACAGCCGTCGAACTGTGCGTTTCTCGCTTCTTGTTGCCTAGTCGTATAAGGTTCATTTTTCGGATGATCAGAACTGCTGGAGACTGTTTGCTGAAGAAAAGCGTCACAAAAAATCGATTTAAATATACATGGATTTCGAGTCTCATAAATAAACTAGATCCACCCTCAAGATGGACAGACGACCTAAAAGAGACCGCAGGGAAACGTTGGATGCAGGCCTCTTTTAACCGGCCTTTTTAGAGATCGATGGGGGAGGCCTATGTCAAGCAGTGGACATCCTATGGCTGAAATGATGATGATATAAACTAGTATAAAATACTATGAATTGTATATCAACAATACTACGCCATCTAGCTAGATAACGCAAAACCTCGAGTATTGCCTCGAGAAAAAAAATGTTGTCAACTCAAATCCAAGTTTTACCCCTGCGCGAAACAGTGACAAAAATATGAGATCTACATCACTGCTGTCATAAGCCCAAGAGCGGTATCTCAGCCTAGGTGTATTTCGAGATAATCGAGTTTTTGTGAAAGTTGACTTTTGGTTACCCTAATGATAAATCTTTTAAATTATTTTCACTTATGTGCCTATATTAGGACCAATATATTTCTTAAATATATGTTTAAAAATCCCAACATTATTGTTTTTGTGTTTTTTATCAGATACCGTCGTTTCGTTTAGAATTAATAATTTTTAAACATGAGTTTTTAAAGAAAAAAAAATATATTTTTGTGTTTTATTTCAATGTTCCAATGTAGATACGGTTATTTTGCTTACTCCATCTGGTGCGAAATTTTGTAAGCTATCAGATACGCGAAAAAACAGAAATCTTATTTTTTTTTTGAGTTACTGCTCTTGGGCTTAGGATGGCAGATCTACAGGAAGAGATACAAACGAGTCGGCGTAAATAACGAAATGACGACAAATGCTAAAACCTCCGAATTACTCAAGAACTATTTTAATTTTAAATAAAATTAATTTACATTAGGTTACATTTTACAAATGATAATTAGAATATGAAAAACAGAATTTTCAAGAATTTCTGTGCTTTCGTGTTTTAGAAGGCCTGTTTTCGCCGAATTATTCTAATCATGTTTCTAAAATTACATTTAACTTATATATATACTCCACTATTTATAACCAAAATATGAATTTGTTACTGTTTGCCATAACCACGTAAATTGATGCAACGCACCCAAGTTGAAGACATATCAACTCTTAACCTTTAAAAACGTTTTATTGTACTCCTTGTAAATTTTTTTTTACTATGGGACCAGTTCTGAATTCGCAAAAAAAACTGCTGTTTCTTACAAAAAGTTCATTGCCACTCGTAAAAAGAAATGTATGGAACAGCTGATTTTTTCCCGCGAAAATGAAAGGTTTGTTAGTAGCCATTGAAAAGTTACACTATTGAACTTTTGTTTCCATCATCATATCCAAATGTTTGTAATTTTATCCAAATTATATCAAGTGTGTAAAGGAAACGCTCGGTAGGTACAAAGTTTGAAATCTATACGTCACTTTTTTTTTTACTGGGCAAGTGCCTTTATTAACTAAAGAAAATACAAGCTAACACTAAAAAAGAAACAGTTAGACTGTACATAGACTGTTGAAGGTCTAAAGACAATCCAAATGCTCAAGCCCACTATCAGTTGGCGGCGTACCCAGCATGCTGGCGGCATTACCACGTTGAATGGCAATGCTTATACGTTGAGCCAGATACACGCCAGCATTTTGGTCACGCGTCGCGTTAACCAGGCGCTCGGAAAGATTTTTGAAAATGAGGTGAGATCCATTACAAGTAGGTAAAAAAATCGACTTCCATGATTTGCTTATATACTTATTTACTTACTAGTGATGTTTATAAAAGCGTGTTCGTTGAAATACAATACTTACACGTCCCGATTTTGATCTCGATCCAGAGTAATGCTTTCTCTTTCTATCGTGATTTTTCTCTTTCAGTAAGTTTGTCTTTTCAGGGTCTCTGTAATCGAAAATCGCTAGATATTAATATATTTTCCAGCAGAGGTTTTATTTTTTAGGAATATGCTTGTCTTTGACCGCCAACTCGCCTGATGGTTAAGCTAAGGGTAGCTACGGTTAAGGTGGTACGTTTCATTTTTGGCAGGAAATTCAAATTTCAAACAGTTTGTTTTGTCCTTGTAGCCACGCCAGGTAGTTATTGTGAAAGGACACAGAGTTTGCGAAAATTGTTGGTCGTTCTTTACATTATCATGTAAGTACAGCTATTAATCAGTTACTCACCATATTACTTAAATTTGGCAATAAACCGCGACCAGCTAGCGCGTGGTCAGTTCGTGACCAAGGCCATTGTAACATGGTCGAAACGTCGAGAGAAAGGTATCTATTTTTACCTATATTTAATAGTGCGCGATAAGTCCCGATAAATATTAAAACAAACCGTTTGAAACAGCAAACATTTGTTTATTGACAAATGTATGTAATAATGTGCATTGCAGATAAATAACTTTACGCGAGTTTGTAAAAAATAATAATCAATTTTCGCAAACATCATGATCGTTTACAATAATTACCCGGCCTAGGTACAACAAAAAAAAACTGTTTGTAATTTGAATTTCTTACCAAACGTGAAACGTTTCACCTTAAAAACGCTACAGTACAGACTCGTCATACTACAGACGCAAATTTTACTATGGGGCAAAATCGTAATAATAGAGTTGGCTAAAAAATAACTAAAACGATCTGTGAAAACTATTGAATTAAAGTTTATGAATTTTGTGTAGAACTACCTCTAAATATTTCTCTACACAATATAAAAAGAATCACGTAAATCGGTTTATAAATAACGGAGTAATGTGCGTATATACATTTAAAAATAACTGGACAAGAGCGTGTCGAGACACGCATATGGCAGAGTTCCGTAACCAAAGCCATATAATTGTAGTCATAGTTCAGAAAATTGTGGTTATAGAAAAATTCGAACAAACGAAGCTCTGTGGACCCAAATTTCAGAGACGTATCTTCCCAAGATAGGATATAGGCACTTTTTATGGTTGAACCATAAAGAAAACTGATTGAGAAACATTCTTTGTTAAGATCATTTTACAAAAAGGTCAATGAGCTTTTAGCTAGATCGCCTTGAATTTATTACAGTTTTATTGCTGTTACTCAAAAATTCATAATCAGATAATGTTTAAAATAATTTTGAATAAAGGTTTTAAATACTAACTATCCGTATTGTAAGTTACAAGTTTCTATGTCTTATAGTTTGGAAATGCAGGGAGGGATGCGGGCCATATTTCGTAAGGTATGGACTGTATAAAAAAGTGATGTATCAAACCTTACATTCATTTTAAAAGACCTTTTCAACGATACCATACAAGAATAGGCGTAGTGAAAAAAAAACATCCCCATTTCACATGTACCAGAACCACTCCTAAAATGCAATATTATACCTATATTTTCTATACTTTCGTAACTAAGATCTATATTACAACTGTCATTATGCAAAGTTTCATGCAATTATCTTAATATTTATAAAAGTTTTAAAAAAAACAGCCGAACGGACACACAGACAGACAGACGGACGGTCAGAAAAAATTAATAAGGGTTTCTTGTCGGGATACGGAACCTTAAAAACGGACATCTCACGAAGTTACAATGATTTAAAAATCTAATGAAATCTAGCAAGGAAGTAGGCTGCATCATGAGGACCTATAATTTTAACTTTATACCGTTTGTCCTTCTGCATCATGTCTTTGAATATCTTTAGCATCGGCGATTGAGTTTCCTTGTCCGATCTTTTTCCATGACTGCAATAACATAATTTTATTATCAACTACACTCAGTTGGTTGTCAAAAAGCTTGGTATCCTATCGAAGGTGCGTCGGTACTTCACGTCGGAACAGTTGCTTACACTGTACCAATCACAAGTTCGGTCGTGCATGGAGTACTGCTCTCACCTTTGGGATGGATCAGCTAAGTACCAGCTCGGAGCGTTGGGGTCTATTGAGAAGCGTGCCAAGAGGATCATCAGCAACGAAGCCCTAGTTCAGACTAAGCTTCTTAGTCTTGAGCATCGGCGTAAAGTTGCTAGTCTATCGGTTTTTTATCGGATACATTTCGGAGACTGTGCATTGGATCTACATGATCTAATTCCCTCCTGCCCATTTTTCTATCGAACTTCCACAGCGGGCACAAAAAATCGACACTGCCTTATGGTTGATATTCTGAAAACCCGTACGAAGCGCTTTGGTTCCACTTATATTTTGCGAACTGCCACTCTGTGGAATGCGCTGCCTGAATGGGTGTTCTCTAGTTATCCAACTTCGCTGGTATTCCTCGGTAGTTACAATCTGGGTGTCTTTAAATTACGAGTGAATCGGTTTCTTCTACGCAAGCGTGCTCCATCGTAGACCGCATCATCGTTTAACATCCGGCGAGTTGGTCGGTCGGTCAAACGCAAGCCTATCTACACTAATATTATAAAGAGGAAAGATTTGTACCTATTTTTGTATGTTTGTAATGAATAGGCTCCGAAACTACTGAACCGATTTGAAAAATTCTTTCACTGTTGGGAAGCTACACCATCCCCGGGTGACATAGGCTATATTATATTTTGTAGCGAGGCCGAAGGCCGAGCTTACACTCGTGCGAAGCCGGGGCGGACGGCTAGTTCCAAATAAATACATAAAAACTTACATCAGCACCACGCAAAATATACAATCAGCAGCAGCAGAACACAACACATACCTTAACCAGTAATATATTATGGGAAACTAAGGTAGGTAGGTAAGGTATAACCAATGACTGTTTCATAAAGGGGGTTGACTGTTTTCCCACTACTTATTTACTTACATCAATGGGTATAACACATCCATTTTTCTGAGGTTAGACCCAAGGCCTATGTTAATCAATGGGATAAACCCTAAAATCGCGTAAATTCAACAGTTCAATAAAAAATAAAACGTAATTAAAGTAGCAGAGAATATGTAGTGTCTTCTAAAAAGAATTTGAACATACCACTGTATACCTATTTACTTACGTCAACGCTGTATACCTATCAATCTTAAACTCAGTGACCCATCCAAATACTGACTGGTGCTCATTGGTTGTTCTAGTCACTCAGCACATAAGCATAGCATAAACGTATAGGTAAATAGAAACAGCACAATTCAGAGCTAAGTTATTTCTGATTGTGTTTTTGAGGGAATACTTCAAAATTCTCACCTTTTATGGCTTAATCCCATAATACTTTTGCCATTTGGAAAAAGATTAAATGTTTTCGTAAAGTTTTGACGTATTTTGACAATTCTTTTCTGAAGAAGCCTTTGCTTATAGGTAGATTGTGTTTTTACGAAAAGAGGTTTTAAGGGCCGTTCAAGTATTACGTAAGCAGATTTATTACAATTATTTACCCCCCCCCTCCTCCCCCTAGTCAGCAAAAGTAAGCAAAGCTCTTACTCCCCCCTCCCATGCTTACGTAAACATTGGTAGGTATATGCATTTTTTACTGCTGGCGTAATCATCATCTGGACCCCCCCCACCCCCCCATATTATCAAAAATAAGCAGACCATAGAAATCTATAGTGTTTACTTAATACTTGAATGGTCCTTTAGTTAAAAATAATCTATTTATGAAAATAGACGATGGGGCTGGCTCTATGAATAATAACAGAGCAATATTTTGAGGACTGGCTGATTGAATCTAAATGTTGATGGCACCAGTTATAAGTATGTAATAATATTTATATCTACTTTTGAACCCCGATTCAGCCCGGCTTGCCATTACCAGCTGTCTAGGGGGTGGAAACCGCAAGAGCTAAAAACCTTAAAAGTGCAGCACACTTCCCGACACTCTAAGCCACCCACCCACGCCAATATCCTTCAAGCCACTAGGATCTACTGACTCGATCCACCAGTGGATTGAATACCTTTCTGAAGTTCACTGCGGTCCTTCTATAAGGCAACTTTAAAGGGGGCCCCATTTAATGGGTGGCAAGTCTCACCCGCCAAAATATCTTGAAATGAGGCATAATTGGCAAGTGCCGCGCCTCACACCACAGAAGTAGCCCAGTTTTTTTTCCTATTTCTGCACAATAGTATTCCATTTATATACACATTCCATAATTATATTTTTGTATGCAATAGGGCCTCTTGGTATTAGCTTCGACTCCACCAATACCTACAAAATGTCCAATGTCCATTTATTTCAAACTAGCTGCGCCCCGCGGTTTCACCCGCGTGGTGGTGAAAATTAATGATGATGATGATGAAAAGTAGCCTATGTGTTAATCCAGGACATAAGCAATGTACAATCCAAATGTCATCCAAATCCATCCAGCCGTTTCTGCGTGACTGAGTAACAAACATCCATCCATCCATCCAAACCTTTACATATATGATATTGGTATGATTATTCACGGGTATAATTAAGTTCACACCCGTGAATTAAATAACATTCCAATAGTAAAAAAATAAATAAAAAAAAACGATATGTTAATACCTAACTACTAAACTAATCTATTAAACCGCTACCAGTGGGAATCGTCCCCAAAATGCTGGCCCCATTACCACGTTGTATGGCAATGCTCACTCTTTGAGCGAAGTAGAGGCCAGCATTCTGGTCACGAGTTGCATCAACCAGACGTGATGATAAATATTTGAAAATTTTTTTGGCTCCTGATCCCCACGGGCCCATGGTTTCGACCCCAAAAGGCTCAAAAATGTACCCACTGTCCAAGGTACTATATTTGCGCCTTTTGAGGTCTTCTGCGAAATCAGCCGCAATTGAATATGAATTAAATTATACCTATTAACTTTAAATTGAAATTATAGGTACTATAAAAATCGAATAATACGAAATATATATATATATTATAAATATATATATATATATATATATATATATATATATATATATATATATATATAAATACTATACGAAATCAGCCGCAATTCAATATGAATTAAATTATACCTATTAACTTTAAATTGAAATTATAGGTACTATAAAAACTATAATATGCTCACGTGACTCGGTGAAGTTCTCTTTTAATTGATGAAAGGCCCAAAACGGGGGCAAATAGAAATTGAAAATGTATAATATGTGAGAGTCTACGCGTATGAAGTCACAGGCAAAAAATATCCGTAAAAAATGTGATGCCCCTCGATATACCACTATCGATAGCCTGGCAATTACACAAATTCACACTAATATTATAGATGCGAAAGTTTGTGAGTGTGTGAGTGTGTATGTTTATTACTCCTTCACGCAGAAATGGCTTGATGGATTTCGATGAAATTTTGAATATATATAGCTTATGTCCTGGGGCCTTACCCCTAGCTTAACTTTTGCGAGCCAACTTTTAGTAGGTACCTGATAGGTACCTAAAATTAACCAACTCATTTAAGCTGCATCGTTTAAAAGCGTCTAACTTGAATGAACGAAAATCCGTTTTACTATGCGTCTGTGCGTGATTATCGTTCATTCAAGTTAGACGCTTTTAAACGATGCATCTTAAATAAGTTGGTTAATTTTAGGTACCTATCAGGTACCTACCAAAAGTTGGCTCGCAAAAATAGAGCTAGGGGTAAGGCCCCTGGATTAACACATAGGATACATTTTATTATAATCAACTTCACCATTTTTCATCATGCGGGTGAAACCGCGGGGCGCAGCTAGTATCGATATAAATGAATATTTATAAAACTATCGATAGTACGGAATTTATTATACTTATTAATTGATAGATCAATTGAACACTGTACTTTGTTATTACTTTTATATTGACGTGTACTTGATCTGCTGTTCGTTCGTTTGCTGAGAAGCTTACGAAAAATATTGTTTAAAAAAGCTTGTTATTTTTTAAAATTAATAACGTTTAATACAATGTTATTGCATCTGTCAGCGCAAATAGATACTTGGCCTGCTGGTGACAGCGACGATAGCAGCTTATATTTTACGTCATGCAATTTTACCGCAATACCTTTAAAAGGTAGTAAAATATATGTTTAACATTCACTCGGTACGGGGTGCTTCATTTTTGAGTTATGATAGCATATAAACTTATTGGGGAAAACACTTATATTCAACTGTACCGTAATAAATGTCGACCAGAAAATATTTTACTTCTTTGACCGAGCTGGTACCTTTAAGTAGGCGATAGGTAGCTGGCAGTGGATTGATGCATCATCATCATAATAATTATCAGCCAGAAGACGTCCACTGCTGAACATATGCCTCCCCCTTTAACCTTTACACTGAACGACAGCCTGCCATCTGCATCCACTGGATGCATGCGACTCTCACAATGCCGTCTGTCCATCTAGTAGGAGGCCTACCTACGCTGCGTCTTCCGATTCGTGGTCTCCACTCAAGAACCTTTATTCCCCATGGATTATCGATTCTTCGAGCGATGTGGCCTGTCCATTTCCACTTCTGCTTGCAAATTTTAATAGCTAGTCGGTGATTCTGGTTCTTTGGCGATATCGGATACTATTACGCAAAGAAACTCTGACCATAAAGATCTTTCCATTGCCCGTTGTGTGACTCTCGAGTTTTTCCAAAAGGCCAACAGTTAAGGACCACGTCTCAGTACCATATGTCTTCACTGGCAACACACAACTTGTTAAAGACCCTAGTAAGTTTTGGTGCCAACGTTGGTTTTAGAATTTTTGCAACATTTAAGGTAGAGATGAACAAAAAATAAAACTCATCAGTCATAGGACTGCACGTCAGAAGTCAAAACTTAAGGAGTAATTCACCTATTCTACAAGAGATGGCGCTGTTTTAAAATACAGCGTGACGATGACGCGAGTTCATTATTTTTGTTCACTCAAAAAGTACTCAACTTCAAAAACTTTTGGCTTTGTACCGACAGTTAAAGAGTCTCAGTACAAAATAACTTCGCTGTTCAGACCGGTTATATCACCATGAACCTTAAAATCCAGTAAAAAAAACCCTGTGAAAGTAAGAAAAATCCTTTATTAGGGTAAACATCCACATTTGTCGATACATCGTCATTAAGGCGGGGTGAGCCGTACCGCGGGACCCTAAAACGCGCCCTGCGGGACCCTGTGCCTTCATAAACTTGTTTACCCTACTTTACTATGACCTGCGGTGTTATTGAAATAAACGTAGCAAGGGTTCTGTACAAAATACTAAATTGGTTACCAAGGGATGAAATCAATCTGTTTCACTTCCCGCATAACTATATTTCTGCTTATAATATAAGGTCGGGGAAAAAGTTTCTTCGTATTTTATTAACAAATTCAAGACATATTTTTTTCAAGTTTAATTACATTCAATTATAATATATATGTGCCATTTTGTTCGATAACTTGTTGCCATCTTGTAGGTAGTGACATGATCCCGTTGCTGTAGAAATTTTGGGACTTCTGATAAAAAAAATGCAACAAGTAGTTTTGACAGTCCTCTCTGGATGTTAATCTAACACTACCCAAAGAATTCTGAAGAGATCGAAACAGGTGGAAATCTGAGGGTGCAAGGTCAGGACTATATGGTGGATGCAT
The DNA here is from genome assembly GCA_949125355.1 of Agriopis leucophaearia. Classification (NCBI taxonomy): domain Eukaryota; kingdom Metazoa; phylum Arthropoda; class Insecta; order Lepidoptera; family Geometridae; genus Agriopis; species Agriopis leucophaearia. The sequence goes on from OX421289.1 coordinate 5,477,948, forward strand.
TAACACTTCCCAACCAAGCTCTCTCAATTGTTGATGAGAGGCCAAAGATGTGTGCGGTCTGGCGTTATCATGATGAAAGACCACGCCCTTTCTGTTAATCAATTCCGGCCGTTTTTTCTCAATTTCTTGTTTGAGTCTCATCAGCTGTTGGCAGTAGAGATCCGAATCGATGGTTTTGCCCGGCGGTAAAAGCTTATAATGAACGATGCCCTTCCAATCCCGTCATACACACAGCATCACCTTATTACGTGTTAATCCGGGTTTCGCTACAGTTTGTGGTGCTTCACTGCCCTTTGACCACGATCGTTTGCGCATATTCTTGTCGTAGGTGATCCATTTTTCATCACCAGTGATCAATCTTTTCAAAAGCGGTTCGGTTTCGTTACGTTTCAACAGAGAATCGCAAATGAGTACACGATTCATTTGGTTTCTTTCAGTGAGCTCGTGTGGCATCCAAATATCGAGTTTTTTTGTATAACCAGACTTTTTCAAATAGGTCAAAACTGTTTTGTGGTCGATCCTTAGTTCTCCAGCTACGTCGTAACTACTAATATGCCGATCTTGGTCCACTTTTTCAGAAATGGCATCAACTTTATCCGTAACAGGGCGACCAGAGCGAGCTGCATCTTTGACATCAAAATTCCCGGACTGAGAACGCTTGAACCACCATTGTGCTACTCTTGATGCCACTGCATTAGGTCCATAAACGTCACATATTTTATTCGCGGCTTGTGTCGCATTTTTCCCTTTTTTGTAATAAAACTTCAAAATATATCGAATTTCTTCGTTAGATTCACTCATTTTATCGGACAAAAAAACAATTGAAAAATGGCGGGAAATTGCTTTTTACTTTTTGTATTCCTTTTTTAAAATGTCATATTTTTAATGGTATCAAAACCAGCCAGATACAAACAGTACAACCGATGAGATTTTACTACAACTTTATACATACAAAATACGAAAAGACTTTTTCCCCGACCTATTATGTGCCTGTATTTCGAGTGTCTATATTTCGAGCTTGAAATAGATCGTATTACGGAGTTAAATAATCATTTTTTTTAAATTTTGAATGAAAGGAAAATAAAATTATAAATTTTACTGGCAATATACCCTAATCGTGTAAGTCAAAGATAAAACCAATGGTAGGTTTCCCAGAAGGCTCTTGATATTTGTTTCCATAAAATTGCGATAGATGGCGTTGACGAAAATGGATATGAAGATTTTGCAAAACCACAGACAAAGAATTGATTAATCTTCTCATAGACAGATATATATTGTCTATATCTATCTGTCTGTCAACACTGTCTGTCATGCTTGTTTTTGTGTTTTTTATTTTGTAGTATTTCCGCTGTTAGAGCAAACAAAACTTGAACCGATTTTTATGGTGAAATAGCTATCTTTTCCCGTTTTCTTCGCACGGAACCCAAATGACAGGTCCGCATGGCAACCCTTGATCTCGCCGGATCGAGTGACGTCTGTAATTTATGACTTACTGTCACTCACATATTAACTGTCAGGGTTGACACGCATGACAATTTTGAACATGAAGAAACCATTGAAATGTATGTAATACATCCAACGTAGTAAATACATTTCTATGGAAAAAACATTGTAGGTACTTGGTTTTGGCGCCAACTTAAAAACGTCTTCTCATTTTATTATTTTCCGTGAGCAATGTAGACGTAATGCAACTCACTGCGTCTCTATGAAGGATGCAGATGTAATACGTGACTCTCCACATCCCCGTGAACGATATAGACGTAATGCGTGACTTTCCGCGTTTCCGTGAACGGTGCAAACGTAATGCGTGACTTTCACGTCTCCGTGAACGATGCAGATGTAATGCGTGACTTTCACGTCTCCGTGAACGATGCAGACTAATGCGTGACTCTCCGCGTCTCCGTGAACGATGTAGATGCGGGGCGTCTTGCGACGCGTGGGCTTCCATTACAGAGACACGAGTTTAAACATATGGCCATGTATGAGAGCATTAACTTAAAGCATTTGGCGTTGCCCAAGTTGCAAGCCTAAGAAATCAACGTAGACATAGGTGTGTACCTACGGCACCCACATTAAATAAATATTATTTTAAACTTTGTGCCAACCCTACCCCTCTGGTGTTTGCGCGGCTCACCTCAGCCGTTTAACCTCCTTCTTTATTTATCAGACTCGTGGCTGCGACGTTTACATTCTACACCCGTACTACCCTGTACGGGGGTGAGGGGGGAACAAAATTGATGCTGAAGAAAAAAGAAAAACTAACATTTTAACAAAAAACATGCATTTTTTCCTATAACATAACAATCAGGTAAACTGGAAATTGAGGACAAAATCTCAGAGCACATTATAATTATTTTATACAGAGTATTCCAAAAAATTACATCTAAATGAAAAATGTATATTCCAAATATCAAAGGCTCCACAAAAAAACACAAAAACATGCATGTTCTGATGTTCTGCGACCTTCTTTTAGTTTACGAGTTTGAGTTGTTATTTTTATTTTCTTAGAACTTTAAATAAGTCCAACTTTTTGGAGTTTCATCTTACTGTTGTATGCTATAACATGGTCGTTATCGATTGAAGTATACTAACCTTGGGCCTTACCCCTAGTTTGAAAAGTTGACCCGCATAGGTGTTATTTGTCTAAACGGTACCATCAACTACGATAAGCGGTAGTTATTTGATAGCCGCCAAGCTTTGCTATTTTCACGCACACACGCATAGTAAAACTGATTTTCGTTCATTCAAGTTAGACGCTTTTAAACGATGCAGCGTAAATGAGTTGGTTAATTTTAGGTACCTATCAGGTACCTACTAAAAGTTGGCTCGCAAAAGTGAAGCTAGGGGTAAGGCCCCTTGGCACAGAAAACGAACGTCGGAACAAAATTGACTTCTTTAGAAAAAGGTGAGCCCACAAAGCAGCTGTGATGTGATGAGTGAAAGACACGGAAAAGAGAAGAAAACTCTTTCGCCAGGTATTGTGACAGATATGTGATTGTACATTCTTATTTATGTCAACGCGTCGAACTCGGCGTCACAGTTGCTAACACAGTTGCTATGGGTTTATATGGGTTTATTTAAGTGGCTACAACAAATTTCTTACAAAAATGCCTTGACAGCTGTTGTCTTGTCTGGTGTTTTTTTTTGTCTAATTTTTGTTTGGGGCTTTAGTCGCTATGCGATTATGCCAGCCCCATTTTACAAAGCAACTAACACAATTAATAGGGACCAAAGTCCCTAAGCTGATCTAATACGACCAAGACCATGACATACAAGGCCCTCGCCGCATCACACGTGGGTGCGGACAGGATACCTTGAAACATGAGATCTGCATGATTTAATTCCCTCTAGCCCATTTTTCTATCGGACTGCCAGAGCGGGCACGAAAAATCGATACCGCTTTATGGTTGACATTCCGAAAACCCGTACGAAGCGCTTTGATTCCACTTTTATTGTGCGAACTGCTAGTCTGTGGAATGCGCTGCCTGAATGGGTGTTCCCTGATAGTTACAATCTGGGTGTCTTCAAGTCAAAAGTGAATCGGTTTCTTCTAGGCAAGCGTAATACATCGTAGGCCGCATCATCCCTTAACATCAGGAGTTGTCGGCAAAGCGCAAGCCTATATATTTTTTAATCCAACACATATATTCTCTCATAAACTCGATCCGTCCGCAGTCGACCAGAAAGTGGGAAGCATCTTACTTAAGGAAGCGTTTACCCAGGTCTTTGTGCATGTTTGAATTCTGGATTATTTGATTCTTTGATCTGGATTCTGATTTATTATTGGAAGAAATTTGTTGTAGCCAGTTGCACCCATATAAACGAAACGTCAGTCATTCGAAATCAGTTAGGAACTGTGACGCGGAGTTCGACGCGTTGATCTAAATAAGAATGTTCAATCAAGTATCTGTGACAATGCCTGGCGACAGATTTTCCTTTTCATTTCCGTTCTATTTACTTGTCTTTTCTGTGGCCTAGACCGTCATTTTGCTAGCATTACGGAGTATTACAGCATCTCACGGATTCAATTACATACGGGGTGTTGTACTCGGGAATCCAATAAGGCGGTGATCCCCCAGTGTACCTTGGACTCGTAAAATCGGTTTACACTGAGGGTGAATTTGTTACTAGTGTGTTGCAAGCTTTAGGACATAGCGTTTTTTTAAATATATTTATTAATTAAATAATAGGTTTGCGCTTGGCTGCCGACTCGCCTGATGTTAAGTGATGATGTGGTCTACGAAGGAGCACGCTTGTCTAAAAGAAACCAATTCACTCTTGATTTGAAGACACCCAGATTGTAACTATCGAGGAACACACATTAGGCAACGGATTCCACAGACTATCAATTTGCACAATAAAATGGTTTCAAACAGCTAAAAATAAAAATAAACTTAATATTTTTTTCAATCGCGAATAAGTCCGCGTTTGACCACCAACTCGCCTGTTGGTAAGAGGGATGATGTGGTCGGAGATGAAACACGCAGACTTAGAAAATACCTATTGATCACGGTTGCCTGGAAGAGATTGCTTTAAGCGATAAAGCCGCCTGTTAAAAGCCTAGATAATTACTTTAGTTTATAATGTTATCTTTGTTTTTGTGGTTTTTAATAAAGAGTTATTGTATTGTATTGATTGATTTAAGCGGGACATTAGCCCTTTTTCAACAATGTTCCCTGTTTAAGATGAAAAGGGCGCAGAGTGGTTCCCACATTAAAAAAGACATAACAGGTACTTAAAGACATGTAAATAAAAGTTCGACTCCCATAGAAGGTAATGAAGTCAAATGTTCAAAGACGTAATATCGTCTTTGGACTTTTGAGGTTTTTGGACATGCCGGTTCCCTCACGGTATTATGGGATGACGGAGACAAAGAAAAACCCTTTTTTTATATTGAGATATCGAAAAAAATCGTTGTATTCTAACCGACTTCAAAAAAGGAGGTGATTCTATGTTCCACTGTTTTTTTAAATGTATGTTCATCGATTTTTCCTCCAATTAACAATTGATTTTAAAGATTCCTTTTTGTTAAGTAGGCCATACTTTAGAAGTGGTCCCGTATAAATTTCATCTAAATCAGTTTGGCTTTTAAATCAAAATAACTAAAAAAAAATGTCATTCAAGTAAACGAAATTTTGCAGTCGGTTTAAAAACTGATAATTATTCTATCTACACCGCGAATGTCGACACAATATTTGCTTTATGCTATTTGCAATAGATAATGCCTATTTGATTTATTTTTATTCTCGTTTAGTGATTTTTTTATCTTTAACAATGCTTAATAATAATAATGCTTACACCTCTCTACACCCTAAGCCGATGTTGCCCCTCCGGTGCCAAGATACGGCAGCCTTTATGGGGGGCCCATTCAGTGGGTGGCAAGTCATCACCTGCCTAAATATATTTTGAGATGGGACAGGATAAGGCAGGTGCAGTTTCTCATTCTATAGATCTGTTATTCCATCCACAGACCGCAGACTTTTCGCAAGCTCGCTACCGCTTGTTACGTGTGGCAAGCGACAGCGAGTATCGATAGGTAACGAGTGAGACAACTCGGCGCTTTTACGGCTGTTGGTTTTTCACGTGTCATCCATAGTGGAAACGGCGATAATCGGTGTCTTCAATACAGTACTTTAGTGTCTTTATTTAACTAAACTCCTGTCCTTTTTAACCAACTTCAAAAAAGGGGGACGGTTCTATATTCCTTTATGTATGTTCACTGATTTCTTCGCCATCTGTTAAACGATTTCTAAAAAAAATATTTTGTTCGATAGGATATACTTCCAATTTGGTCTCATTGTCAGGATCTGATGATGGGATCCCAGGGAAATCAAGGGAACCCTCTCTAACACAGTAATACCTGGGCATTGCTCAGGTACTATAATGTGTTAGAGACTGTAGAAGTTTCTAACTTAATATTTAGTGCACCCAAAATATCCTCAATACCGATAAATTTAAGTTCGTTTAGTCAGGTCAGTATTACTTATTTTTAACCTATTGATATTGTACTTACTAATATTATATTCTTTATATATTTTACTAGCAACTCGTCCCGGCTTCGCTTAATAAAACTATATATAAACCTTAAAAAAATATATATCTAACTGATGGTGAAAACCGCATCAAAATCCGTTGGGTGGTTTAGGATTTAGCGGATATACAGATAGACAGACGCGGGAAGGGACTTTATTTTATACTATGTAGAGAATATATATAGAAGATTGTCATGTGGAATAAAAAGAATTGTTTTAAAGTTGAATAGAAAGGGGTTGCAAACGGTACATTTGCAATGTAAAGTGTTTGTGATGGAAAGATCCCTATAAAATCATGACAATTATGTTGGTTAAAACGTTGCCTGGATATGAATCAGTCCAGAACCATCGGACTCCTGGAGTACAAGGGTCCTCTTGTGGAAGCTAAATGAGTCTACTGAACTATCTTGTGCTAAGGGAATATGGAAAATAAACTAATGCAAATATTTGAGGTTGCAATGCATTTACTCTCTTAAATTGCCTAATACAAATTGTTATAAAGTAACTAAAATCCAGAAAAGGCTCATGGCGGTTAGTTAAGGGAAAGCTGGCACACTACTGTGGCTCAGCATCAAAAATTGGGAAAATACTAAGTGAAAATGAAGGTGATAATAAAAAGGTGGTTATCTGTTGAAATCCTGCAAGGTGGCTTCACAGGAAGATCTCCACTTGAAACTGGAACACTCTTGGAGTTCTGCGTTCCTGATGCATGATCAGGTCTTCATTTCCAGGAAATAAGAAAATTTATTCGAGCGCGTGGCGTGCCCGTACATGTTGATGAAAAATCAATCCGATGTTGTGCTCGTGTTGGTTTCGAGCCGGAAATCTGATTCCAACGTTTCCACAAGGAAACTGCAGTATTTTTCTTCAAGTCATCTTGTTAAATTTCGATGCAAATTAAAAATTGTGATTCACACGAAATAGCCCGTAGTGCGGCCTCTGTGCGAATGTCATTTCCCAAAATGGTGTCCTGCACCTCCTTTCTCTTTCTTGTTTACGGAAGCATTGTTTGAGTGCGAGCGAGTCGACACATATGATGATCCGACGTTCAACAGATAACAAATATTATATTGTATTTAGATATTCGATTAATTCTAAATTATTTTAATATTTGTTTACAATTCCAAAATCAATTCCTGATTGTAAATCTAAGTACATTGTTTTGTTTATAATCTGAAAATAATGACATTCTACCATCTTAAAATGGTTCCTAGCCTTTTTGTTAGAGCAATGTCCCCAGCGCCAATTGCTGCCAGGAATTAAATATTTATGTTATATGACAAGATAGAGAAAAAGAAATTATGTTGAGAAGATAAGAAATAGAGAAAAGATTGGCATTTATTTCATTACTGCTACACCCCGCGGTTTTACCCGCGTGGTGACGATGATGATGATGAAAAGTAGGCTGTGTTAATCCAGGACATAAACAATGTATATTACAAATTTCATCCAAATCCATCCAGCCATTTCTGCGTTATTGAGTAACAAACATCCATCCATCCATCCATCCATACATCCATCCATCCAAACTTTCACATATATGACATTATAGTGTGATCAGTGTGATTAAATCGACCAATACTCGCCGTCGTGACTACAATAGAAGTCATGTCATGTAGGATCAAGGCAATGGTTACTGCTAACTATGTCATTACAGTCGGATATCCTCGGTTCCTATAACAACACGTAGGCGTCGGAAAATGGAGACCAAAGAGCGGCCAAAAAATATTTTTATAATACTTAGATGTACCTATCTAGCTATCTGCTGTGCCATGCTGTTATAAATACCCGGCCAAGTGGCGTTTTTTTTTTAATCGCTAATAAGTCCGCGTTTGACCTCCAACTCGCCTGTTGGAAAGCGACGATGTGGTCGACGATGAAGCACGCACACTTAGAAGATACCTATTCACTCTTGCCAGATTATAAGGGAAGGAAAAAGGAAGCCAGCAGGTTGTTCCTAACCTTGTCCGGACTAGAAACGTAGAATCGAATCGAAACGTTTGGTACTTATCCAAGGAAAAGCCACGATGTATGGGTGGTAATGGGCCGTTTTCCTAATTGTTCTGTAGTAGAAAGGGGATGGTAGGATAAAGTCCATACCATTACCACAATGTATCCTTTAAAAAAAATATACTGTACGGCGGTGTTCTAGACTGAGAAATTTGTTGTTTTACTTTAGAGTGTGTTACATAATAATCAGCATGCCAAGAGAGATATTTCATTCTAAATGTGCACTTCCCACCACCACACTACGCATACAAAATACTACAAAAATACGGTGGTGGGGCGCGCACATTTAGAATGAAAGATCTCTACATACCTATTACCATTTTTACATTAGAACAAATACGAAAATACGTTCAAAATAAAGTTTGTTGTATCGGTCTGTATCTGTTTGCTTTGTGAAAAGTATATGGACTTATTAGTCTGAATTAAAATATTGAATTGAATTAAAGTTATATTAGTTGACCCGATAAACGTTGTCTTGTCCAAATTCCATAAAACAGCACTGTCAGTTTTTCTCAAATTTTCCCATTTTGCGGGCAAATTTTCCTATTGTATTTTTCTTCAAAACCACCACTGTATTAAAGGAAAAAAAAAAACAAAAAAAATCTAAACGGTCAAGCCGTTTTTGAGTTTTATTTCTTTCAAACCACCTCTGTATTTATGCGAACAAGTAAAAATATTCAAATTGGTCAAGCCGTTTTTGAGTTTTTTTTTTCTTCCAAAGCTTACTTCATAGCATTTAGGCGAATAAATAAAAAATATTCAAATTGGTCAAGATGTTTTACTTGTTCTTTTTATAATAACCTACGCATACTCGTATTTATTATAATAATTAGAATAGAGTTAATTAAGTAGTCCTAAATGATAATAAATTTCAGGTAGAGTGCCCAAAATGCTGGCCGCGTTGCCTCGCTGAATGGCGAGGCTAACTTTCTGACCCAAATAGAGGTCAGCATTTTGGTCACGCAAAGAAACTTTCAGTCTCCCCGACAAATCCTTAAAAATGTTTTTGAGTTCTAGCGAGACTAACGAACAGCAATTGATTTTAATAAATATAGATACAGTCATGTTTTCCGGAAATAAATACATTGAATATTATTTTATGCCTTAGGTGGCAACAAGCAGACGGGCGCCTGATGGTAAGCATTATATGGATACATTGACTTGACCGTGAGTACTTTGCTTGACTCTAATTGTAACTATGACTTTTTTGACGATATTTATTAAACCAGATAACATTTTAATACTTATTTGATACTAGCTGCGCCCCGCGATTTCACCTGCGTGGTGATGAAAATCAGTGATGATGGTGATGATTAAACGTAGCATATGTGTTAATCCAGGACATAAGTAATGTATATTCCAAATTTCATCCAAATCCATCCAGCCGTTTCTGCGTGATTGAGTAATAAACATCCATCCATCCATCCAAACTTTCACATTTATGATGTGGATTGGCGGGATTGGCAATTGCACAAAAAGTGCGGCGCCAAAATCCTCACAGAGAAAAGAATAAAAGTGAACACGTAATAACACGTTTGTTGTCTGCAGCTGCGTCGCTTCACGTCGCGTGGCGTGGCGTCGTGTGGCGTCTGCGGACGTGCAATCCGTATCTCTGTCACGGTCTGTCACTCTAATAGTGCAGAGAACGGAACAAACAAACCTGCACTACGAGATGAACGCAAACTGGACCCTCAATCTGTATGAAACCGCATAACATGCCGTTAACGCGTTAAAACAAGGTAACACGGTTATAAAAATGTAACATGGTTATAACACCGTATATTGTTGATCTGGTAGTTGGCGCTGATGGCGTAAAAATAACACGGTAGTCATGGTTCTAAATCACACGATAGAAATGTTTATAAATAACACGTTAACCATGGTTTCAAATAACACGGTAGCAATGGTTACAAATAACACAACCATGGTTGTGTCAAACGAGTCATTATGGTTGGATACTACAATCTATTGACAAAAGCGTACATAACGCGCGAACTTGCTCCACGTTATTTTGACCATTTAAAACGCGCGTTATAAAACTCATCGCGTTAGCAAAATTGAAATTTCCAATTCCACGCGGATAATAGAACGCGGAGAGTTTATGTGGGCAAGGACACAGAGTTCATTCTCCAATTATATTTGCAAGTTATGACGTCACGCATTTTGGCAAGGAATCTCATGTAAGATAGAGAATAAAGACCTTGCAGTACGCAGGGTTACACAAAACGGTAATACACCGAAAGAAGGTCATTTTTCTCATCATTTCCAACTACTTTTAAGATGGGACTAGCCCCGAAATTGCAGAAAAAAAGTCTTATATTTCATACATTTTTTAATAACATTTTTCTATGTAAAAGCAAAAGCATGTAAAAAATGTGTTGCGATTCTAAGGTTTACTTCTAAAAGTTTTCATCATTATGGATGAAGTAAAATGATCTACTTTTCGCGTAGTTTTTGAAATTTTATTAGTTTTTTTTAAATGTTGACGCACTCTTGCATTGTTTCATCCAAAGCGCATTGAAAGTCTAAACGCGATGTTTTTTAATCGCGCATGAGCACTCGCGATCCATTCCGATGAATTACCGGTAAATACTGTGAAAACTCACGGTTACACCCATTAAGGGGGGTAGAAAGGGGACTAAAATATACATTAACGGTGTTTTTGGCTCCGGCATGTCGAGATATTAAAATAATTTTAGCTAACTCTGACACAAAAAACGATTCGTGAATATGGTTTTTTTTACAGTATGATTATCATGTATTTTTAGGGTTCCGTACCCAAAGGGTAAAACTGGACCCTATTACTAAGGCTCCGCTGTCCGTCTGTCCGTATCTCATGAACTGTGATAGTTAGACAGTTGAAATTTTCACAGATGATGTATTTCTTTTGTCGCTATAACAACAAATACTAAAAAACAGAATAAAATAAATATTTAAGGGGGCTCCCATACAACTAACGTGATTTTTTTGCTCGTTTTTTTAGATAATGGCACGGAACCCTTCGTGCGCGAGTCCGGCTCACACTTGGCCAGTTGTTTTAACACGTTTTTCCAAGCTTTTATTTAACTTGTTAGCATGGTACAAATCTTTCAATTGAATTTTAATTTATCTCCAACTGATTGAACTGAAATTTTGCACACATTATTAAGTTTTAATGACAATGCATGGTTAGCTAAATCACGTCATTCTAAATCAAATATGGCGGACTCCCAAAGATGGTGGACCAGTTATTTTTATGCACCCATGATATGGGTAACAAATGAAAATGAAAGGCTATGCTGAGAAGAATGCGAAAACTACAAGGACGTCACACTAAATTAAAATTGCAAAAACTTATTGTTCAAAGAAATTCGGTTTTAATAATATATAAATTATCTAATATCACTGTTTCATTTCCTCGCAATTATAATTATCAATATAAAAAACCGACTTCTTAAAAATGTCAGAACTGGACCAAATTGAAATGTGACACGGGTAGCACCGGCGTTCAAATAAAAAAAGAATCATCAAAATCAGTTCACCTGGTCGAAAGTTCTGAAGTAACGAACATAAAAAAGTACCTACAGTCGAGTTGATAACCTCCTCCTTTTTGAAAGTCGGTTAAAAATTAAAAGCCGAGTATTCATCTCGTGCATATAACTTCGACTTAAATGTCGCCATCGGGTCGGGCTTGGTTCGAGCTGATAAACGTCTCTTTCTGACTTGTTTTATGTACTCATTGTACAATCTATTTTTTTTTATAATACCCTTGCATTAGTTCGCCAACTCACCTGATGTTAAGCGATGATGGAGCACGGTAGCCTAGAACAAACTGATTCACTCTTGATTTGAAGACACCCTGATTGAAACACCTGAAACGTGCAATGCCTACCCGCTATAGCCGCGCCGAAGTCTTACGCAGCATTGCACTGTTTGTTTTTCACCTCTAGATATATCACAGTTAGCCATCAACAACACAGTTATCCGTAATGAGAATCCGAAGTAAACATCTGTCATCTCGCAGATTATAATATTATTCCGCATCGGTCCACGGGGATCTCCCCACGCTTGCGGAATAACTAATCTTCTTTGTTCTATTTAAGAACATTATCTTTGGATATAAGATTATCGGTAATTCTATTATTTTAACGGGGTAACGTGGTTTCTTATTTTGTGACATTTCAAGCATCAATGTTCGTTCGTTTATTTGCCCTGACAGGTACAACAAGTAAAGTAAAGTAAAGCTTAGTAAAGACGCAAAAAATGTCGTCTACCGCCGAACTCGGCGAGCTAACTTCCATCAAAAGCATCGAACTGTATGGTGGACATAACCATAATTGATGAAACGCAATATTTCCACCGATGTTATGTGGATGAGTAATTCATCACATAACATAGATCGGTGGAAATCGCACACTGCGTTTTATGCGTTCCTTTTGGCCCTACACCTCTAATTTGTGGAATAAGCGGCATTTCCAAGTAGTTTCAATATGGGGTTCTTCAAACGGGCTGTTAATAGAGTTATAAGGGTCGACAACGTATCTGTGATGTCCCTAGTGTTGCAGGTATCCAAAGGCGACGGTGATTGCTTACAATCAGGCGGCCCGTTTGCTTGTTTGCCACCTATGACATAAAAAACGCAACCCAAGTTGACCACATAATTATAAACTCTAAAGGAAATATTTTCTTTTAAAATTTTACTGTAGTATATTGGCTACCACCCAATCTTAAAGCCTATACAGACGTGTGAACTTGGTTGACGAACCGCCGTCTGACTAATGGGAGTAGGGTTACCATATCTCAGGATTTGTCCTGAGATTTCAGGATTTTTCGACTCTTCTCAGGATTCCGGCCGGATTTAGCTAATCTAGTGATAGCTCAGGATTTTCAATAAAACACAGGTTACATTTTAAAGATCTCTCTTATTAGACTACTAAAAATAATTTTCTTTTGGTAACGATTGAACAGTTCAAATAAATACTTATTTATCAAAGTGAAACAAACTAAAAATACTCTTCTTTTGGTAACAATTGCAGTTGCAGTTAAAATCAGTTGCAGTTAAAAGTAGAAAATCTCAGGACTTTTCCATGGAAATCAGGCCTTTTCTCTGGACTTTTGATTTTTTCATCTGGTAACCCTAAATGGGAGAGAATGAGAAAATACCAGTGAGGTATAATAATAGAGATGTTACAGGCAAACAACACTGCTTTAAAAACGAACTAAAAGCAGCATATCTATTCTGTTTCTATAAAAATACGTTACTTACGTGTGAAATGAAATATTTTTCTTGTCTCTCACAGTGCGTATGTGGTTAATAAAGACACAGAAAGGCATTTTATTACAATTATTTTTGCTGTAATATGTTGTCATACACTCCGAGTGCGTGACTGAGAGACGACTGTAACAAGTGCGGTAATGTACCTTGCATTAGTCTAGACAATATGGTGGCGGGCACAACCTGTCTACAGGCAAAAATATCTTAAGAAAATACTCTTTCTCTCCCGTTGGTCAAGCGTCGGTTCGTCAGCCAAGTTGAATGTCTGTTGCGGCTATTACATTCAAAAAGCTAGTAAAACTGGTCAGAATTTACTGTTTTCGTTTAGTTCTTTACAATGCTATTGCAACTGTCAGATGCATTCTTTCGTGGTTGATGTTCCGGAAACCCGTACCAAGTGTTGTTATGAAAACCGACGTGGTTTACACATCATCATCATCAGCCAGAAGACGTCCACTGCTGAACATCGGGCTCCCCCTTTAACCTCCACACTTAACGATATCCTGCCATCTGCATCCACTGAATGCCCGCGACTCTCACAATGTCGTCGGTCCATCTAGTGGGAGGCCTACCTACACTGCGTCTTCCAATTCGTGGTCTCCACTCAAGAACCTTTCTTCCCCATCGGTCATCAGTCCTTCGAGTGATGTGGTCTGCCCATTGCCACTTCAACTTGCTAATTTTAATAGCAAACTCTGGTTTCTAGGCGAATATCTACGTTCCTGATTTTATCGCGCAAAGAAACTCCGAGCATAGGTATCTCCATTGCTCTTTGTGTGCCTCTGAGTTTTTCTAAAAGGCCAACAGTTAAGGACCACGTACTCAGTACCATTATGTCATCACTGGCAACACACACTGGTTAAAGACCCTTGTCTTTATAGGCACTGTATCTTGGACGACAAGATGTCACGCAATTTCCTGAACGCTGCCCATCCGAGTTGGATTCTTCGTGCGACCTCTTTGCCTAAGTTGGACTTGGTTTACGAAAGCCAAGTAATAAAGTTTGGTAAGTTTGGTCCAAGCCCAAGTTCATGGCTTGTCCAAGCAACGCCATGTGCTGCGGTCTTGGGCTAGTCGAGTTCATCAGTTTAGGCGATTGAACGTGAATCTAAATGCACCGAGATACGGTTTGCGGTCGCGCAACTTTTCTCATCACCTAAACAGAATCGCTGAAAACAGGTAGCCGTAAGGGCCTAGGTTGCACCTGCTACCTCGACTACGTCATTGCTATATGCCATCTTACCGAAATCGGGAAATCGAAAACTATGACAAGTGTAATTTTGTAGCTATGCTACCAATGCTACGAATTATTTATCTGTGCTACGCTACTACGAGACGCTGCTACGGCTGCAAGATGCCTGCATAAGGCTTTAACTTTTCTACAGGCAAATAATCATTATTGGTTTGAATAGAACACTTAAATACCTTATTCATATAAAAGATTACATCAGGTTTCGATTATGCTATGGCACTAGGGTACACTGGGCTCTAGACCCTTGTTGTGGGAACATCTTTTTGAATTTTTGTATGTTTGTAACGAATTAACTCTAAAACTACAGGACCGATTTTAAAAGTTCTTTCACCATTAGAATGCTACATTATCCCTGAGTAACATAAGCTTTATTTATTACTAGAATGTAGAAAAAAAAATCCAGCCCTGCGAAATTACTTTTTTAAATGTTGTGTTTGGTATTCTATCTAAAAAAAACTCCTAAAAGTGTGTTGGAAATAGTTATATAGATATCATAAAATAAAGTCGCTTTCCGCGTCGTCTGTCTGTATATCCACTTAGTCCTCTTAAACCACGCAACGGATTTTGATGCGGTTTTCATCATCAGTTAGATAATTTTTCACGGAAGGTTTATATAATATTATATAATACTAGCCGCCCGTCCAGGCTTCGCACGGGTCATCATCATCAGCCAGAAGTCGTCCACTGCTGATAGGCCTCCCCCTTTAACCTCCACACTGAACGACAACCTGCCATCTTCATCCACTGAATGCCCGCGACTCTCACAACACAATGTCGTCGGTCCATCTAGCTACGCTGCGTCTTCCAATTCGTGGTCTCCACTCAAGAACCTTTCTTCCCTTATTATTATTGTTAAAAACTCTTAACGCTACCTATCGGCGAGTAGCTGAAGCTTTTTTGCTTACATTTTTATGGAAAACATGCGACATACACATTACGGAAACATAATTAAATCTTTAAAAAAAAGATATGGTTTTATTTTCTTTAAAATGTCTGCCCTTAAATGTGAAAAAGTACAAATATAATAAATATAATACAAAATAATCAGTAACACAAATTCTATTGTTACTTGCGACATCTAGCAGATAGGAACGGAACATGATGAATGTCTACAGCTTGGTCTAACTCCATCCTTGAGAAAGAGAACCATTTCATTCACTAAGTGTGGATGAAATTCATACTAATCAGTATTATAGATGGCGCTAAAATAAACTAAAAATTTGTTTTGACTATTATTTTAAGTTTTTGATTTGATGGGTTGATGGGAACCGCTTGGGCGTGATGTCTTTTTGTAATAGGTATGTATGTATTTTGTGGTGGTGTGGAACCCTCAGTACGCGAGTCCGACTCGCACTTGGCCGGTTTATTTATTGAGGTCGTAGTTACTATTTACCTTGTATATTTCGGCGAAATATATACTTTGTTATTTATTATTTCGCTGGTGTATTTACAGTTAAAGTATCAAATAAGTTTGTGATGATGGTGGTTTGTGATTTAGAATAAACCTTTTTAAAATAACGCTTTTATTCGTTTTAAAGGGTTTTTTGGCGCTATCGTGTAGGTAAAACACGTTGCCTCATTGTTTTCTTTTCAGTGGCAGTTTAACACATTTGCCGCCTTTATATAGGCTATTTAAATTTTGCCGCCCCTACCGACCTCTACAATTCAATATCCTAGTTCACAATCATGCGAGTACACGAATTGCAGAAAAAAATATCTATTGGTGTAATTATTGTTTTCGTGAACCTAATAATCTTTAGGGGCCTTACTTAAACACGTTACTCAAGTTGACATACGCTTAAATATGCTCCGTCTTGTTTTCGCGTGTGACGATTGCCGTCAGCGAGAAGTTAAGAGAGCATTTTAAAGCATAGATCAACTTGAGTAACGTTTTTAAGTATGCCAAAGTATATAAATATGAATCGTTTAATTTCTGTAAAACATAAATAAAATGGCATTTCCGAATAGCTTTAATATGGGGTTCTTCAAAAGGGCTGTCAATAGAGTCTTTAAGGGTCGGCAACGTATATGTGATGCCTCTGGTGTTGCAGGTATCCATAGGGTACGGTGATCGCTTACCATCAGGCGGCCCGTCTGCTTGTTTGCCACCTACGGCATTTAAAAAATCGCATTTTTCAAATCGGTACCTACACCTATAAGTAGCTATGGCTTTTGTGTAACTGTTTATCTCATACCTATCTAACACAGGTTAATTATCAACCAGCTGTTTGTTTTCCATGTAAAATAAAATAAATGGAGTATTTAACTGGGGCCTTACCCCTAGCTCGAAAAGTTGACCCGCATAGGTGTTATTTGTCTAAACGGTACCATCAACTACGATAAGCGGTAGTTATTTGATATCCGCCAAGCTTTGTTATTTTCACGCACACACGCATAGTAAAACGGATTTTCGTTCATTCAAGTTAGACGCTTTTAAACGATGCAGTTTAAATGAGTTGGTTAATTTTAGGTACCTATCAGGTACCTACTAAAAGTTGGCTCGCAAAAGTGAAGCTAGGGGTAAGGCCCCAGGTTAATTAACAACCAGCTGTTTGTTTTCCATGTAAAATAAAATAAATGGAGTATTAAACTGTATTGAGTACCCTTTCCTTTTTTGAAGGCGGTTAAAAACAGTCAAAAGTTTCATCATAAGTAAATGGAGGTTGAAATCTACGCGAACGAAGTCACAGGAAATGACTAGTTAATAAATAAAATTTACCTATCTCTGTTTATAAATTACCTACTTACCTATACTTACAAGCAACCCCTCTTGTGTTGAACTAGGTAAATTCTTTTAAACAATTCATAGATAACATTATTTTCCTTTAAAAGAAATTCTTAAATTCTTTTGCATGCTAATGGCAAAATTAACACAGTAGTAATACAAGGTTGTAAGGAAAGGGTATATAATCTAAGCTGTAAGGGGTTCGGTATACTCTTTTTTTATTGGCTTAGCATTTGACCGCCAACTCATCTGTTGTTAAGCGATGATGCGGTCTACAATGGAGCACGCTTGCCTAGAAGAAACCAAATCACTCTTGATTTGAAGACGCCCAGATTGTAACTACAGGGGGACACCCATTCAGGCCACGCATCCCACAGACTAGCAGTTCGGACAATAAATGCGGATTTTGTGAATATCAACCATAAAGCGGTGTCAAATTTTCGTCCCCATACTGGCAGTTCGATAGAAAAACGTAACTGTATAAAAATACGGTTAGTTTTGGTAAAATCGTTTTGTTTCGATATAAATTGCATACAGCTATGTTTATATATGAAACTACTTAGTGCGGACGTTGTAGTTGTAGCGCCATTTCCCAAACTGGTTGAAAGAAAGAAAGAAAGAAAAGAAAGAAAAATATTTATTAATGACAGAAACAATACTATATAGAATATTAAATACAGGAAAATAAAATTATAGTTTCTGTCACAAATCGGTCCCAACTCAGCATAGTGCTGGTATAAAACCAGCGCTGGTCTTCCGTTGGAACCGACAGGTGACGTCACGCACGTCGTGAAATAGCAGGTGTGCTCAACTCTCTAATACTAATATGGTAGTGATATAAAACTAGCTAACTAAACATAAAAGAAGAAAATTATTTAAAACTATTTACTTATATTTAAAACTAAACATAAAACATATATTTACATATTATTAATTACATATTATTAATTACTTATATTTAAAACTAAACATAAAACATATTACATAAATACTAACAAAATTGTGTAGGTAAATAAACTAGATGCAGGATGGAATTAGAACTTTGAAATATAGAAAATTAATTAAAAGTTTAAAGTTTAAATTGCACTGGTGTCGTTCCTTAAGAGCTCTTCGCTTTTTTGATGTTTATACAAAAAATCTCTTAGTTTTGCTTTAAAACCGTACATACTCTGCAGATTCCTTATCGGCGGCGGGATGTTGTTCCAACACTTGGTTGCAGCATAGCGGAAGCTGCCTCTGAAGGCAGCTGAGCTATGCTGCTCTGTTATGAGCTGCGTTGAACATTGCCGGGCCATGTGGGATCTTGACTTCCACGATAACTTATCATATAAATATCCCGGTTGCTTGTGTTTTATGACACCGAAAAGAAGACACGCCAAGTGGAGTTTACGCCGATGCCGCATCTTCAAAAGGGAGTACTTATTTAAGAAAGGCGTCACATGTGACCTCCACGGAATGTCAAAGCAAAAACGAGCACAGGCGTTCTGGACTCTTTGTATTAATTTCTCCGTTTTAGCTAGAAGTCTGGGGCCGAAAACTGTATCCATGTAATTTAATTTCGACAGTATCAGAGACTCAGCAAGCTGTATGCGTAGTTTGATCCCCAAAAAAGGCTTCATACTGTACAGCACTTTGAGTCGATAAAAACAGTCACGCACACAATTACCAACATGTTTCTCGTAACGGAGACCGCAGTCCATGTTCAGACCCAAGTTACGTGCCTCATACACTCGCTCAATGGGTTCACCCATAAGCAAGACACTACTAGATAGACACTGGTTGCAATGACTTCCGTCTATTGGAGATAAGGCCTTCTCATCAAATGGTTAGATTACATTAGTATTTTACAAATATACATAAATTATAATTTATACTCAAAACAGTTATTATAATTGTAAGTAATTTGATTTTCATTTAATCTATTTTTTTATCGGGCAAGTGCCTTTATTGACTAAACAAAATACAAGCTTACACTAACACTACACAGACAGTTAGACTGCTCATAGACCTTCAATGGTCTATGGAAAAAATTAATTAAATGAATTAATTTAAATTGTAAATAATTTTAATTAATTACAATTATTTACAATGTATTACAACATTTATTACATGTTATACAATGTGTATTAAATTAACATTAATTTATAGCTAAATATATAGATATTTTATTTCTTTTTACAATTTTGGCACGGAACCCAAAAAGAGAAACGTCTAATTTCTAAATACCCATAATTCAGTTGCTATTATCTTAATTAAGTAAGTAAAATGCAAAATAGTGCATTTAACCACATATATAAACTCAATAAATAGTATTCTTTTCAGTATAGTTATCACTGAAACTGAAAGACGAGCAACATGAAGACTATTTTCGTAAGTAAAATACTTTTTTACATCTTCCTGGGACTGTACAGGCTGGAGCTGCCGTGACTAAGGCTGGAAACCTCTAACAGCACAAATATAAGACTTTAAGACATAATGTGTTATGTTTGTGCTGTTTGGGTCGAGACCTTAGTACCGTGGGGGCCGGCCGCACACGATTTGTACAGGAACTTGGCCAAACGTTTGGTAGAGGCGACAGGTGACTGGAATGCTGGCGCCTACTTTGGCAAAAAAATTGCAATCCAGCGTGGCAATGCTGCCAGCATTTTGGCCAATTTTCCCTCCACCGAGGGGCTTTTAGATTAGTTATTTTTTATGAAGTATAGATTAATTATTTTAAGTTTTTAGTTTATATAATATAAGTTTTCGTTAGTTTCTTGTTATTTAAGTTGTGCATAAGTAATAATATTTCATTCCTGATCGGTTTATGAGACCGATTTGGAATGTTTTTTTTTTACTTCAGATCTCCTTTATTATAAACATTAAAAAAGATGAGATTCTCCTTTTTTACGGTTAAGTCGGTTAACTCCTACTAAAACCTGGCGTTCTGACCGAAATTGCGTATTTTATACTAATTTTGTGAAGTCGGTTTTAATTTGTTATTTTGTTTTTAGTTGGTATGTTTGGCGATCGCCACTTTAGCGGTGAGCTGTAATGGATACTGTTGCGGATGTGGATCTCCTTCAGGCAGTTCTGGACAGGGAGGTGACGGATCTGATAAAAATTCTGATGGTTCGGGAAATGATGACGGATCCCAAACTCCTGGAACAACATCGGGAGATAATTCAGGTTCAAGTTTTTGAGATTCGTTGGATTAGTCTTCTCAAGCACTTTCTGAATGATAAATTCAATATGGTTGACGCCCCAAGATAGCGGACAAAATGTTCTTATCTACCATCATGATATGGGTATCATTGAAAGGCTTTGCTGAAAAGAATATGAAAAAGCTTGTATTTGAAAAGTATTTTTTTAATGTATGTAAGTTTACTTGTTTAAGCTTATTATTTTTTTACAGATTCCAAGTCTAATGCCGATGCGAGTGCAAGTGGCAAGGAACCGGCGACTTTATCGAATACTTCCAGCGACAAAGATGGAACAGCTAGTTTATCAGCTTCATCGGCAAAGGAAGGGACAGCCAATTCTAGCAGCGGCAGCGAGACAGCCAACTCCCAACAATAGCAATAGATATATGGACTGTAGCCCGTAACAGCAATAATATTTTCATAGATTTTGAACCAAAATAAAAATTTCTGTATTTTCAATAGCTCGTCTATTTAAATTTTAATTGTTTGAAAAAAAAAAACACATCAGTCATAGGACTTCACGTCAGAAGTGAAAACTTAAGTAGTTATTCACCTATTCTACAAGAGATGGCGCTGTTTTAAAATACATGGTACAGCGTGACTATGTCTCGAGTTGCTAAAGAAATTTTCACTTAATTATATAAAAATTAAAATTTCTTTATATATACCTATGTGTGTTCACCGATTTCTCCGCCAACTATTGCACGATATAAAAAAAATTGTTCGGTATCCGCCCAATTTGGTCCCATTGTCACCAAGTCACGATCTGATGATGGGATCTCAGGGAAATCGAGGGCAACCCTCCAATTTTATAGGCACTTATTACGTTTTGCATATATTTTTGATGTCGTTTTTTAATGTGATTCACTTGTTCTTGTTTAAAAACAAAAAATATTAATAAAAACACTATTTAAAAAAAAAAAAAAATCTGCTGTGAGGACTTTGGCGTCGCACTCCTGTGCATATTACAGTGTCAAGTATTGAGATATTTTCAAGTTCTATATTAATAGGTACATATTAAGGTGATACGTTTCATGTTTGACGGGAAATTCAAATTTCAAACAGTTTTTTGTCCTTGTAGCTGCTTGGCGGTTGAATAACTGGCAAAGGTGTGGTACTTCCCCAGGCGGACCCCTGCAAAAGAGTCCTACCAATACAGTACTTCCCCAGGCGGACCCCTGCAAAAGAGTCCTACCACTACAAAAAGTCTAGTCTGTTGATCCGATTGCTACCAAACTTCACAGGATCACTCGCTGGCCTATTCTGAAGATTGCCTGAAAATTTCATCAAAATCAGACCAAACGTTTCCGAATCTATAGGGAACATACATACCTAAATACATACACACATCGCCTTTTATATACATGGTTACTGGTAATCAGTTAGCATCCTCTTCAATGCGTCAAAACAAACAACTTTTGTTCGACGCCTTATCAAAATTCGTGGGAAAAGATCTGCAGTTTCATAAACATTTTGCCGGGAGTGAATGATTTTTTTGTATGGATCTAACTCTGTATATAGAAGATAGAGATATATAGATTAACAGGTTATTTACCGTGGTAAAGTTTTGGATTGAGCTTCCGATATTTCGGCGCAGTTACACGCACCATGTTCACGGGAAGACTCACCCGCACACAGACAAACAAGGGGCAAACAATACAACCCCTTGAGATATGCCTTAGTACAATTTTATTCTGCGTTTTTGGAAGATCAAGTGAGGGTATAAGAAGTAAATATCCGCACTTTTCGCCGGATTTTCCCGCAGTCTTCTGTCAGCTCGTGACCACGGACGGCGGCCAATGCAACATGGTCAAAACGCTGAACAAGAGGTTTATTACCTAAACAATGTGAAAGTACTTACGATAAGTCCTGATAGATAAATAAAAACATTATCATCATCATCAGCCAGAAGATGTCCACTGCTGAACATAGGCCCTTTAATCTTCACACCGAACGACATACTGCCTGCCATCTGCATCCACTGGATGCCCGCGACTCTCGCAATGTCGTCGGTCCATCTAGTGGGAGGCCTACCTACGCTGCGTCTTCCGGTTCGCGGTCTCCATTCAAGAACCTTTCGTCCCCATTGGTTATCTGTTCTTCGAGCGATGTGGCCTGCCCATTGCCACTTCAACTTGCAGATTTTAATAGCTATGTCAGTGACTCTGGTTCTTTGGCGAATATCTACGTTTCGGATTTTATCGCGCAAAGAAACTCCGAGCATAGCTCCCTCCATTGCCCTTTATGCAACTCTGAGTTTTTCCAAAAGGCAACAGTTAAGGAACACGTCTCAGTACCATAATATGTCATCACTGGCAACACACACTGGTCAAAGATATTTGTCTTTAGGCACAGTGGTAACTTGGACGAGAAGATGAAATAAAAACATACATACCTACATATACCTACATAAACACCAACAGTACACATATTAAATATTACAAAATATAGCACTTTTTGTAAATAATGCAGTTCGTATGATATTGGCAAAAATTTGAAGATAACGGCAAGCTAAGTATATAGTTTCTGTTACAGTTAGATGATTAAAATAACGGTATATATTTATATAACGAGTTTTTTTACGGAGATATTCCGTTAATAATCATGTGCCTGTAGCGAACAATCGTGATAGCTTAGAGAAAAAGTTAAAAGAAGGACGAGGCCGGAAACAATGTCGATGCCCTAGAATCAGCCCGGGGCGTCTAATCCTTAGATTAAATTCTTTATTACTGCGTAGATAGCTTCAATCAATGCATTTTCCAGGAAATTATGTTATTTCCAATTATTGTTATTATTTTTGAACGGTGATAGAGTATTCTATGAAATAATAAATCATTCATTCATAAGTTTTAGGTTTAAAAGATAATGGATTAGTCAAAGATATGCCCCGGATAACGTTATAGGATAAGAAAAAAAAAAACTAAAATTCTGCTGACGTTTTAGTGGAATGGCCCCGTTATGTTTTAAGAAAATACCTAAATAAATAAAAACACATCAGTCATAGGACTGGACGTCAGAACAGAAGTGAAAACTTAAGTAGTAAGTCACCTATTCTACAAGAGATGGCAATGTTTTAAATTACACGGTACAGCGTGACGATGACGCGAGCTCCATGATTTTTGTTCACGCAAAAGTGCTCAAAAAGAAGTGCGCCTAAAGAAGTTTTCACTTCAAAAAATGTACCTAAGCTGTGGTGATGGTGATGGGGACGGTGTCAACTATGGCGTGACTATGAAATGCTGTCTAAAAACATGTTTTTTTTTTTTTTAAATCTTTATTTTAGAAAGTTGTCGTTGCCGACAATGGCATTCTAATAAATAGCAAACTATACAATATGTAACTAAATTTAAATAAGAAATGAAACTAATATTATATGAGAACATACCTTAAAGTCTACTTAGCTTATACAGTAACCTGGCTCTATCCGATAATGGATAAGCCAGGATACTTTCACATACATTCTCCAACCTTCCAAGGATCGATGTGAAGGGTTCCCCGAAAGGCCCCGTTCCGCACACACTCCATCAAGACGTGGTAAGTGTCCTCTACGACTCCACAGTCGGGACAGTTGGGAGATGGAACTTTGCGCATTAAAAATGCGAATTTTTTTGTTGTAGTGTGTCCGGAACGCAGCCTAAGAGCGGAAACCATGTCACATCTACTTAACTCATCATTATCTGTCCAAGGTTTTCTTGGTGGGTGCGGTTCAATGGTTTTATACCAGATTCCCTTCTCCTTGGGACGTTGGTCAAAATATTCGCTCCACAGTTTATAACATCGCTTTCTGACTAGGTAGACACAATCTGCGTAGTATGGAGGAACTTCAAACAATACTCCTTCATTACATGCTTGCTTAGCCAAAATATCAACTTTGTCTTTGTCTCCAACGTTGCAATGGGACGGTATCCACTGGAGTACTACAGACTTAGAATCACTTTTTAACTCTAAAATAAGTTTAAGCACAGAGTAGGCTGTCGTTGTGCCTCGGATTGCTGAGGTACAGCGAGCCAAATGTTGAAGAGAGCTTCGTGAATCGGTAAATATAACAAACTTGTCATAGCTTATTGATTTTATATATGCCAAAGCTTCACAAATAGCTATGAGTTCTGCGTTCATAATGAAATGTTGTCTTTAATTTTGAATTTCATAGCTACGCCTAATTCTGAGTCTAAAAATGCAGCTCCTATCAACACTCCATCCTTAGAACCGTCTGTATATAATTTATAATGTTGGTTATAATGTTGTTCTATATATTCTTCACTCAAGTTTTTAATATCTGATGGATTATAATGTCGTTTAGCAATGGTAATGTTGTTTATATTAGTATTTATAACTGGCGTCAGATCTATACTTCCTACCCAAGTGTTCATAGCAAACGTATCCAGTTTTTGACTGGAATGGATGTTAAGCCCATGTGAAATAGCTAACCGCTTAAATATTAACTAGGTTACTGGAAAATTGAATCAGAATTGTTATGATGGTGAAGAGAGCTCAGGAATAGCATAGCATAGCAATCTAAAAAAAACATAGCAGACATACTAAAAGATAGGCAAATAAAAATTTGACTCTGATAGTCAGTCGAGAATGAAATGAAGCAGCTTTGGAGTACTACTTCCAGCAGCACAACGTATACCTATAGGTTATAAAACGCAGATTACCTAAAAACCTGCAGTCTTCCCGCCGAGTTTCAATATGAAGCATTTCTAAAGGGTGTCTACATCAACCTCTCCGGGCTGGCAAAGCACCGTCAACACCGCTAGTGTTACAGGTGTCCATAGGCGGCGGTTTTGCTCACCATCAGGCGGACCGCATGCTTGTTTGCCGACCTTTTTATTTTAAAAAAAACGGCCGATTTTGGCGATCATGTATTTAATAACTATATGATACCCCATGTTACCAAAAATAATAGTTTACAAAACACTTCATTACATTCCCGAGCGACTGTTGGAGTCGAACCCTCATTTAGCCATGTTATAGTATACCTGTAATGCATGCCCCCAAAGAGGGCACCACTCCTACGCACCTTTGTTATATTGGCGTGTTAAAATTTGCTATTCTAAATGTAAATATTTTAGCAATACTAGATGGAAACTTACAAGTTGTTAATAAATAAAATTTACCTATCTCTGTTTATAAATTAATTACCTATACAAGCAACCCCTCTAATGTTAAATTAGGTAAATTCTTTCATTCCTTCATTTATTCACAGATATAATTATTTTCCTTTAAAAGAAATTCTTAAATTCTTTTGCATGCTAATAGCAAAATTAACACACTAGTAATACAAGGTTGTAAGGCAAGGGTATAATTATAAGATAAGCTGTATGGGGTTCGGTATACTCTTTTTTGGGTTCCGTATATATTTTATTGGCTTGCCTTTGACCACCAACTCATTTGATGTTGAGCGATGATGCGGTCTACAATGGAGCACGCTTGTCTAGAAGAAACCAATTCACTCTTGGTTTGAAAACACCCAGATTATAACTATACCGGGAACACCCATGCAGGCAACGCATGCCACAGACTAGCAGTTCGCACAATAAAAGTGGAATCAATGCGCTTTGTACGGGTTTTCGGAATATCAACCATACAGCGGTGTCGATTTTTAGTCCCCACACTGGCAGTTCTATATAAAAATGGGCAGGAGGGAAATAGATCATGCAGATCCTATGCACATTCCAAGTCTACGAAATATATCCGATAAAAAACCGATAGACTAGCAACTTTACGCCGATGCTCACGATTAAGTAACTGAGTCTGAACTAGGTCTAAGCAACATTGTGAAAAGCGGAATAAAAACTTTCACTGAAGTGTATTGGGTACCTACTGTAGTGAAGCAAACGACTCTGGCTGAGACTACCACCAGGCCAGACCTACCTAGCCGGAACCTGGTCTGCCACACCCCAGTTACTAGGAAGAGGAGCAGTTGAGGACTAGTTATCCTAAATATGACTATAAAAATATTCATTTCACAGACCACACGTTTAATAAATTTACAGTTCCTAAAAAATACGACCACTACACGGAGATTTGAGAATTTTAGTTCACACACGCGTAGCAAGAAACCAAATGTAAAAATAAAGCTAAAATAACACTTTCCCAATATTTGCGTTTAAACAAACTGGACAGATGGACATTTTATTTATATTACACGGGAATTACTCACGTAAGATTAGGCCGGTTACTCCGACTATAGTCACAGACTAGTGGACAGTTGGAGTTGAAGGAAGAAGATAATCTTCAAGAATGGACCCCTCAGGGGGTCGGTTGGCGGTGCAACGCCGGCCAAGCAAGACTCGTTCCTGCATGGGAAGCAAAGGTTTAGGAAGGACATTTCAAGGTTTTTTTTATCAAGTTCATCACACGACCGCTCCGTTCAAGAGCCTCCAATATAATCATTTATACTCTGATCTATGAATATAATCGCGTCGAGGGAGTATTACATTCTCTGGGATCGCGTCTAATTATTATTTTGCTTCTTTTCTTTAAAATTATGGAAATCTACAAAGTAGTAGTAGTGGTCTGTAAATGTTAATAAGGTTTAAATTATAATTAAAATAAGGTAGAATGAGAGATGATGATGATAAGATATATACTATCACACTAATATCATATATGTGAAAGTTTGGATGGATGGATGGTTGTATGGATGGATAGATGTTTGTTACTCAATCACGCAGAAACGGCTGGATGGATTTGGATGAAATTTGTATTATACATTGCTTATATCCTGGATTAACACATAGGCTCTTTTTCATCATCATCATCATCACCGATTTTCATCACCACGCGGGTGAAACCGCGGGGCGCAGCTAGTACTACATAATAGTCAACCAATCAGTCAGTCCGACAGTCTAATCGTATTCTCTTTCTTTTCTATGAAAGAGGAAAGATCTTTTTTCTGCACTTCAATAAATTAAAAATTCTTTATTTCATAATAAAAATAACTTTAATCTAATCTCACTGCGTTGTAGCGCTATTTCCCAAACTGGTTGCATTGACTTCCGACTGTTGGATTAGGCCTTCTCATCAAATGGTTAGGTTACATTAGTATCTTACAAAAATACTTATATTTTAATCTATACTCAAATTAATTATTTATTTATTTATCCATTCTTTACAACTATTTTTACAGGTTAATTTAATCCTAATACAATAGTGTAGTTTAAGTCAACATTTTATGAAATTATTACAATAAAAAACTTAATTACTTAGTCAATAGTTAAATTATAATTACATGCATTACAAAAAAATTAAATTAGATTATTAAATTATTATGTCAGCAAAGTAGTCAATAATTTATTTATTTATTTACTTATATAGAACTATAACGTCTTTTTAAATTCTACTATTGGACATACAAACAGGTCTATTTCCTTTGCAACTTGATTTAGCGCTTGAAACATCCGAATCAATGGGCTCTTAGCCAGCAAGTTAGTCCTACCGCGGGGGACCGAAAACAAGTGTGGCCTCCGCCGGCGCTACGTACCCGTCCGGTACGCACAACTGCATCGTACACAATAATTCCGGATTTATCACAAGGCCTCGGAATACTCTTAGCATATAATAAGCTAGCGCCCAATCTCTTCTTACTTCCAATTTATTATATCCAACTATGCCCAGCACGAATAGGGTTGGATACATCAGAGGATAGAATGGGTAAACTCCATATAGCCTTAAGAACAAGAGGCTTTACCCCTAGCTTCACTTTTGCAAGCCAACTTTTAGTAGGTACCTAAAATGAACCAACTCATTTAAGCTGCATCGTTTAAAAGCGTCTAACTTGAATGCACGAAAATCCGTTTCAGTCGTTCCGTTTACTATGCGTGTGTGCGTGAAAATAGCAAAGCTTGGCGGCTATCAAACAACTACCGCTTATCATAGTTGATGGTACCGTTTAGACAATAAACACCTATGCGGGTCAACTTTTCGAGCTAGGGGTAAACCCCCTTGTGTACTTATTCTGTATCCGTTCTAACATTAAAGTGTAAATGTATTATAATTGTAAGTAATTTGATTTTCATTTAATAACATTTACAAATTAATATTATTGCTATAATATATATTTTATGCTTTTTTACAATTTGGGCACGGAACACAAAAAGAGAAACTTCTAATTATAAATACTTATTATTCAGTTGCTTCATAATATTATCTTAATTAAGTAAAATGCAAAATAGTGCATTTAACCACATATATAAACTCAATAAATAGTATTCTTTTCAGTATAGTTTTCACTGAAACTGAAAGACGAGCAACATGAAGACTATTTTCGTAAGTAAAGTACTTTTTTACATCTTCCTGGGACAATTGTACAGGCTGGAGCTGCCGTGACTAAGGCTGAAAACCTCTAACGGCACAAATATAGATTTTAAGACAGAATGTGTTATGTTTGTGCCGTTTGGGGTCGAGACCTTAGTACCGTGGGGGCCGGCCGCACATGATTTGTACAGGAACTTGGCCAAACGTTTGGTGGAGGCGACAGGTGACCGGATTGCTGGCGCCTACTTTGGCCAAAATATTAGCATTAAAAAAACCTGGCGTTCTGATCGAAATTGCTTATTTTATACTCATTTTGTGAAGTCGATTTTAATTTGCTATTTTGTTTTTAGTTGGTATGTTTGGCGATCGCCACTTTAGCGGTGAGCTGTAATGGAAACTGTTGCGGATGTGGATCTCCTTCAAAAGGTTCTGGGCAAGGAGGTTACGGATCTGATCAAAATTCTGACGGCTCGGGAAATTATGACGGATCCCAAACTCCTGGAACAACATCGGGTGATAATTCAGGTTCAAGTTTTATAAGTTGTTGAAGCCACGGGACGCTATGCTTTTTAAATGTTATACACATAGGTTTCAGGGTTTAGGGTGAGGTATTATTTCAATACCCAAGTCATGTAAACTAAGGTATTGAAATAATATCCGGTTTTAAGAACCAACAGAATCTTACCACTAGGCTAGCCTTGTGTCACAGGAATCGTCGGCCTCAAAGTCATACAACGTGTAACTAAAGGTTTTGGTAATACTGAAGGATATGTATGTACTCATCATTACCAAAAAAAATCAATGGCACCAAACCAGAAATCACGATAAGTTAATTATTATTTTACTTATCTAATCAAGAGGCCATCGCCCGGAGCGACCAGAGACAAGAGAGTAAGGCCCTTCATAGACAACGCTACGCAAATCTTTGATACTCAACAATTTTAGTCGCCAAGCGACTACCGCCATACAATTCCATTGAGGTTCGTGCACGAGACGCGACTCAATGTATGGCGGTAGTAGCTTGGAGACTAAAATCGTCGAGTATCGAAGATTTGCGTGGCGTTGTGTATGAAGGGCCTTAGCGGACCCGGAAACACATCGTTACCTTTTTAACGGGCCATAGAGAAATAGTAATATATAATACTACTAGCTATGCCCCGCGGTTTCAACCGCGTCGATTACTCCTATATATATATCATCAGCTATCTGCCAGTGAAAATCCCATCAAAATTGTTTCTTTTGATTTTGCTACAGTCTTACGTTGAAAAACCTAGCGATCAGAACTCGTGGTTTCCATTTAGCTTTTACAAGTTTTTGTTCTATTTGCCCTGTTAGATTGTTCGCGGTATGTGTGAGACAAATCTTGCAATTGAATTTTAGACGGTCGTTTTTTTATCGATCGGTAATTTTATCCTCAACCGATTGAGCTGAAATTTGTCGGTGACAATGCAATGTTCTGGTATCATAGAGCTAGCCTGATGATGGAGACAGAAGGTGGCCGTAGGAAGTCCTAAAAGAAGCGACGTAAGCCCGTCGAGTTTGGATTCGCTGGATTTGTCTTCCCAAGCACTTTGATACTAGATCATAAATTCTATATGGTTGACGCCCCAAGATAGCGGACAAAATGTTCTTATTTACGATCATGGTATGGGTATCAAATGAAAGGGTTTGCTGAAAAGTATACCAAAAAGCTTGTTTTTGAAAAATATTTTTCAAATTTATGTAAGTATACTTGTTTAAGCTTATTAAACATTTTTACAGATTCCAAGTCTAATGCCGATGCGAGTGCAAGTGGCAAGGAACCGGCGACTTTATCAAATACTTCCAGCGACAAAGATGGAACAGCTAGTTTATCAGCTTCATCAGCAAAGGAAGGGACAGCCAATTCTAGCAGCGGCAGCGAGACAGCCAACTCCCAACAATAGCAATAGATATAATAATATGGACTGCAGCCCGCAACAGAAATAGCTTGTCTTTTTACTTAATTGTTTGAAATTGTTCACTTCAATAATTGCAATCCTATTTAACAGACGAAAAAAGAGGACGGTTCTATGTTACACTGTATATAATATATTTTATGTATGTTCACCGATTTCAACGCTAACTGTTCACTGATAAAAAAAAAAAAACTTTTGTTCAGTAGGGTATACTTCCAATTTAGTCCCATTTTCATTAAGTCAGGATCTGATAATGGGATCCCAAGGAAATCGAGGGCAACCCTCAAATTTTATAGCTCTTATTACGTTTTTCATATATTTTTGAAGTCTGGTTTAAAATCAATCAAAATAAATAAAAACACCATTTTAAACTTACACGATTTTTTTTTCTTTCTGTTGTGAGGAGTTTGGCGTCGCACTCCTGTGCATTTTACAGTGTCAAGTATTGAGATATTTTCAAATTCTATATCTATACTTCTATATCTATATCTATACTAATATTATAATAAGGAAAGGTTTGATTGTTTGTTTGTTTGCATTGAATAGGCTCCGAAACTACTGAACCAATTTGGAAAATTCTTTCACTGTTGGGAAGCTACACTATCTCCGGGTGACATAGGCTATAATATATTTAGTAGCGAAGCCGAAGGCTGAGCTTACACCCGTGCGAAGCCAGGGCGGATACATTAATCATGATTATATTTATTATCATGATATAATTATATTAATATATCGTGTAACAAGTCAAAGTCACAGTCAGACTAAAGCAAAGTAAGGTATTAGTGAGGAAAATTTTCTGTAGGATTCATTTAGAATGTGCATCGGAGCTACACAACCTTATCCTACCATCCCCTTTCTACTACAGGACAAGTAGGAAAACGGCCCATTACCACCCATACATTGTGGACTTTTCTTGGATACGTACCAAACGTTTCGATTCTACGTTTCTAATCCGTACGGCCAAGGATTGGAACAACCTGCCGGCTTCCTTGTTTCCTGAGAGATATAATCTGGACCTTTTCAAGGCAAGAGTGAATAGGTATCTTCTAAGCCTGCGTGCTTCATCTTCGACCA
The DNA here is from genome assembly GCA_949125355.1 of Agriopis leucophaearia. Classification (NCBI taxonomy): domain Eukaryota; kingdom Metazoa; phylum Arthropoda; class Insecta; order Lepidoptera; family Geometridae; genus Agriopis; species Agriopis leucophaearia. Next base: position 5,509,676 of record OX421289.1, read on the forward strand.
CATCGTCGTTTTTAAAAAATAAACACCAAAATCTAATTTATATTACTCCGATTGCTACCAAACTTTACAAGATCACTCGCTGGGCTATTCTGAAGTACAAGACATACACGGGAAGCACCAGCTTTCAAATAAAAAAATAATCATCAAAATCGGTTCACCCAGTCGCAAGTTCTAAGGTAACGAGAATAAAAAAAACTTTCGAATTGAGAACCTCCTCCTTTTTGGAAGTCGTTTTAAAATTTAAATTTAATTTCCCTGGGATCCCATCATCAGATCCTGACTTGGTGACAATGGGACCAAATTGGAAGTACCCTACCGAATAAAATATTTTTTTTAACAGTTGTCAACAGTTGGCGGAGAAATCGGTGAAAAAACTCGTATGTAAAAAAAAATACAGTGGAACATAGAACCGTCATCCGATTTGGTCGGTTAAAAATGATAAAAACATGGCAATAGAGGAGATAAGTTTTATTTTTAAATATATAGCTCTAGCGGTATTATATAGGGAGAGAAGAAAACACGGGAATACGTTCACTATTTTATTCGCTTGCAATATCCACAACACCCGATAATATAAAAATTAAATGGCAACACCTAAATAGGTAACTATGCTAATCATGGCAATACTGAGGGTATCTCAGAGGATATCGGGTACTGAGGGTACTGAGGGGGTAATCTGGGGGTACCAAAGTTCAACTCGCGGCTTTGCAATACAGTGTTGTAGAATCTATTTTTAATGCTTTAATTACAAAGATTATCAGTTTAAAATCAAAAGGTAGCAACAAATGATACAGATAGTATCATTTATCAGATCTAATTTCGATTGCTATCAGTCTTATCATATTGACAGGAAAAATGCCTACTACGAGCTGCTTTATCTGTTGTTTTATTATAATCGGAAAGCTACTGAACATTCTTATAAAATTTCCACCGAATTTTGCGAAAATAACATATATAATACTTCGACCAAAATAAAATGAATGGACGGGAACATTGAACCATTGAACTTGATCAGTAAAAACGAGTCAAAACCGTCGGACATATATATCTATACTTCAACACCTAATGTTAAAAATGTACAGTATATTTGTTACAAAAAATAGATATCGGTTTTATTTGTGTATTTACACTTCGGTAAAGCATACGAATTCATAATTTTGTCAGATGTTTCGTTATCGCGTAACAATAGACTCGTGTTTCACTTCCTACGGCTAGAGAAGGACTGAAACGAAGTGAGCGCTGGCCCCCTCATTTTGTAATCTTCAAAAATGCGCTTCTATTGGGCCCGTCTATTAATTTAATTTTGGTCGAAGATAGAATAGCATATTTTTGACACGCCAATTTAACAAAGGTGCGCGGAGTGGCGCCTCATTGGGAAAAGGCATTACAGGTTTACTAATAATATGGATAAATGAGGCTCGACTCCTCGTGTCTGTATGTATGTGTATCTTTGTGTAGGTCTGTGGCAACATACGATAGGTACCAAACAGGAACCGATTTTGATTTAATTATTTTTGATTTTAAAAGTGATTTGATCGAGAGCGATAAATTCTGTTCTGCCATTTAGATTATCAGCTCTTTTATATGGGGTTAAAATACTCGTTACTTGTATATAAAACAGCGCCCACGCTTGTCTCGTGAAAGGCTCGAGTGATGGAGTATCTAGTACTATTTTAGAGGCTAGAACATAGGCCTTCGCCATTAACCTCCACACTGAACAACAGCCTGCCACCTGCATCCCGTCCGTGACTCTCACAATGTCGTCGGTCCATCTAGTGGGAGGTTCGTGATCTCCACTCAAGAACATTTCTTCACCACCAGTTATCAGTTTTTCAAGTGATATGTCCTGCCCATTGCCACTTCAACTTGCAAATTTTAATAGCTAAGTATGTCGGTGAGTCTGGTTCTTTGGCGAATATCCAGTTCACAATTTTACTTAAAAATTTAAAATAGACTACGCTCCGTATTTTGTTTAGTCGATTGTAAGGCAAGGTGTTTCTGGTCGGGTCGGGTGCTGAAGTGAATGGATTGTGACCTCAAAGTACCTACGCGCTAATAGTTGCGGTGGCTAGCAAAAAATAGTGATTTGATTGTATCTTTTAATGACGCATTGATGGATATCATTGTTTTTTATCATTATCAACAATTTTATCAGTGAGGTCTATTTAATTTTTCTATAATTTTTCAACATTCTCGGGTTTAGCCCGGACATTTGATAGGCATTGGTGGGGCCGAAGCCAACACCAAGAGGCCCTGTTGAATACAAAAATACAATTATGGAATGTGTATAAAATGGAATATGAAACTATTTTACAGTATAAGATTTTAAAAAATGTGGCTATTGAGGTGAACAACATGTGGATAGGAGATCTATAAGATTAGAAACAGCACCTGCCTTATCTCAACATATATTTAGGCAAGTGATGACTTGCCCCATAAAGGCTGCCGCATATTGGGCACCAGAAGGGCAACATTGGCGTGATTGGCTTAGGGTGTCAAGAGGTGTTCTGTACTTTCACTAAGAGGTTTCACTAAGAGGCGTTATACCCTTTAATACTTCATAACACTTCCACCCTGGAGCTTTGGTTCTTAGCTCTTGCCGTTTCCACCCCCAGACGGCCCCGGCCGGTTAATGCAAGCCAGGAGTCGGGTCTCAGTTAGCCCCATAGAATCGGTTATAATTGTTATTATTGGTATGTTTTGTGTAATTATTCCCGTATTAAAATGGTGGTGTTCAAGAACAAGCAACCATCCAATATCCAGTGATTTAAATACATAATGAGTTCCGGTTGCCCACAACAGGGGTTCCCAAACTTAAAAGTATCACGCTTCCCTACTGCTTAAAATGAATATGCCCACGCCTCCCCTCGGCTTGGTCAGGTCACTTGTTTTTTATTTTGTACACGTTTCGCAAGGCGCCTGCAGCGCGGGGAGTGAGGTGCGTGCTGTACATGTCTTCACGCCTCCCTAGTGGGGCGCGCCCCCCACTTTAAAAATCTACTTATACGGGGACGATACGGGACAAATTCCTTGACGTGGACCGCACAAATTAGGCCCACAGGCCTAATCGACTTCAGTCGCAATCTAACTGGCGTTTGTGATATCACGTGAAGTACTTGTCAACATTTTGTTTGAACCAAGCCATATTTAATGGGTGCAATGTTTGGATGTCACGCGTCTTGCCCCTTTTTGAACAGACATTGTTTTTCTTGTTTAACTTTTACCAGACTTATTTGCCCATATCTAGAGGTACTTAGTAGGTATCACTTGCGCTTCCTGTCATGTGCGTTGTAAATATCATATATTTCTTTATCAATTACAATTAGGTATGATCTAAGTAGTTGATCAATTCCGCTTAAAACTATCATGTTTTGGTTCCGTAGATAACAGGAAACGATGAATATGAAAAGATGAAAGTTAGATACGTTCCTTTCATCCGAGGACCTGCAAGGTGTGGGATGTCCTTCCCCTGAAGGTCTGGTTCAACGTGGATCGTTTTAAACCCTTCTACAAACACCTTTCCTGGCTGGCCCAGTATTGACAACATCACACCTGGTGTTGTCAATACTGGGTCAATAGTCAAGTGTAAGTAAATAAATATAATATAGCAAATGGGTATTTTTATACGAATTTACAATTTTCTAAGATTATGCGTGTCTTGACACGCTCTTGGCCAGTTATTCAAGAACTAAACATGTTAAGATGCATTTTACGGATCGCCATATATTTAAACTGCCCCCGTAGCTTAGTTGGTAGTAAACCTACCTTCTGCACTTGGGGGCGTGGGTTCATGTGATGAACATTTTGATGTGATGTTTGCTATATGTCTGGGTGTTAATATCTATTTAAGTATATATTTAAAAATATATATGTACATATATCAATCTTTGGCAGCCATATTTCAAGCTTTGCTTAGTTGGGGGTCAGATGAGCGTGTGTGCAAAAAAAAAGTCCCAGATTTTATTTAAAAAAAACATTTAAGTTCCGTTGAAACTCTTTGGTCACGGAACCATAAAAAGCTCATAAAAGTTATATCGGTCAATACCTATATTTAAGTACGTAAATAAAATATTTCTTTGTACCTATGTAAACAACTTCGAAGAAGATTAAGTAAGTATACAGTCCTTGTAACGATAACGGGGAATCACAACAAAAAATACTCTTCTAAAATGTATCTATTACTATGAATTAATTTTGCCGCCAGCATGCTGGGTACGCTGCCAACTGATAGTGGGCTTGAGCATTTGGATTGTCTTTAGACCTCAACGGTCTATGGACAGTTCTGTTTATTTAGTGTTAGTTTTAGCTAGTATTTTGTTTAGTTAATAAAGGCACTTGCCCCCTATTAAAATTTAAAGGATTAATCAAATCATTTCAGTGAAACTTTTCCCAGATTATATTTTTCTTGCAAAATTGTAGAAAACATATTCTGATAACATTTTAAATAGTTGTGTTCGCAAGTTTTTTTTTTTTTTTTTTTTTTATAAGTTGCTCTCATGATAGTCCGGACAATCTAGCCTAATGTTAGGCTAATAAGTAATTTAATTCTAATTTAAAATTATCATATGCTATTTTACTGACATAAAATAATTATCAATATAAAAAACAGACAGAGAAATTTCAGAAATGGACCAAATTGAAATGGGACCACACGGGAAGCACCAGCTTTCAAATAAAAAAGATCCATCAAAATCGGTTCACTCAGTCGAATTCGGAGGTAACAAACATAAAAAATGGCGAATTGTAAACCTTTTTGGAAGTCAGTTAAAAATATGTTGTCATTCGAAGATTCAGCATTTTATCGGGGGGTTATAATTTTTTTTTTTTTTTCAATTTGGTCAAGTTCTGATATTTATATGAAGTCTGTTTTTTATATTGATAATTATTTTATTTCTAGTGTACGCAATAAAGAGTTTTTATCTATCTATAAGCAAACAAAAACAATGCACTTTTGTGGCCACCGCCATGTAGGTGCACTTCATAAAAACAATAGCTTCAGGACAGTAGGTCGCAGTGGCCTGAATAACAACTGAGCTAATTTGTACAGGGTTACTATTAATTTACTTAGTTAAAATCATTTTTTATGACACAGGATAAATTTTTTTGAAGTGAAAACTTCTTTGGGCGCTTTGAGTACTTTTTGGTTGAACAAAAATCATGGAACTCGCGTCATCGCCACCAAACCCTGTACTGTGTATTTTAAAACAGCGCCATCTCTTGTAGAATAGGTGAATTACTACTTAAGTTTTCACATCTGACGTGCAGTCCATGACTGATGTTTTTTTATTCATGACCTTGGCTATAGTGTCCTTGAGTCGTACTCTGCAAACAAAATGTAGATTTTTTCGTAATATTAAAAGACATTCGAAGACGAACGATAATTAATTGTACCATGGATGTAACGTGTCGATGATTGTACTAATAACTGGGGTGAACGAGACGCGGGGTTGTAGCGCGGCGCGGGCCAGTTTCAGGTGAAGTATTTTTTTTAATGATTGTTAAGTACCTCAGAACTTTCAACTGGGTGAACCAATTTTGATGATTATTTTTTTATTTGAAAGTTTGTGCTTCCCGTGTGGTCCCATTTCAATGTGGTCCAGTTCTGACATCATTATGAAGTCGGTTTTTTAAATTGATAATTATGTTCGAAAAAGAATAAAACAATAAATTACTAGCCTCATAATTTTCATGAGCTCAGTGGCGTAGCTATCGGAGGGCTAGGTGGAGCCGTGCACCGGGTCTCTCAAGCTTGACCCTCGGACCCTGACCAGCAAACCTCAAACTGAACTAGCGAATTTTTCCCCTTCATTAACATGCATGTAGTAAGTAGCTTTGAACACAATTAAGAGCTGATGATAAAGTAGCTTCGTACTTTTAAAGTATTTATATTTTTACTTGATAAAATCTAACCCAGTTTATATAGGGCTCCACTTTTCTGCACCAGGACCTTTGGTTACCCAGCTACGACGCTGCATGAGCTTGACGTATGCAAAATTTGCGCACACCAAAGAAGTAACCCTGTATCAGTCAAGTAATAAAGTTTATTTCTGTCAGCAAAAAGTGACGATTACAGACTACTGTTGATAAGGAACCCTAAATAATTATCTGTATATTTATACCTCATTCGCACAATCATACAATAATCTTTACTTTATCTCTAAATCTATCGTTCTGTTTAATATATAAATTATTTAGCTGCCGAATTACAATATCAGTGTAGATCCACTAGCTTGCTAGTGTAAATATAGTGCTAAATATATACAAAAGTTCTTTATAGGCGTCTTCATGGGCGCTATTGGTAAGTACTTACAACTTATCTACACTAATATTATAAAGAGGAAAGATTTGTACCTATTTTTGTATGTTTGTAATGAATAGGCTCCGAAACTACTGATCCGATTTGAAAAATTCTTTCACTGTTGGGAAGCTACACTATCCCCGGGTGACATAGGCTATATTATATTTTGTAGCGAGGCCGAAGGCCGAGCTTACACTCGTGCGAAGCCGGGGCGGACGGCTAGTATACAATATAGCACAGAAAAATATTTAAATTAGAACGGCGTAAAGGCATTTTTGTAAGAAATTTGTTGTAGCCACTCGCTCCCATATAAACCCATAGCAACTATGTTAGCAACTGTGTCGCGGAGTTCGACGCGTTGACATAAATAAGAACGTTCAATCTCACATATCTGTCACAATACCTGGTGACAGTTTCCATCTCATTTTCACTCTGTTTACCTACTTCTCTTTTTGGTGCAATGTACTAGTTTAAGACGATCTTACACTCAAAAAGACTACAGATATATTTTTAAAGAAAATGTATACTTACATCTAAAAGCAGCAAAAAATATGTCTTAATCCTGATTATATTTCTGAGTGGACCATTAATTTCTAAACACGTTTTCGATAGATTTTCTCGATTGAAAAAAAACATGAAATAACCTCGATAAGCGAAATAAATAAGCTCGATATTTACCGAAACGCATACAATTTTATTTGGAATATTTACTAACAAATCTTGACAAAATTTACAAAAATTATGTAAAATATTGTAGTAAACAATCATAATTTTTATTAATTGATTTAAAAAAAACGAACTGTTCATTAATTCGAGAAACGCTTCCATATAATACCTATATCTAAACACAATATAATACCAATAACCATAAGCCATTTACCTTATAATTTTCATTTTAGTGGTTTACTATTTTTCGAACCAGCAATGGAAAGCGTACAAAGCTAGGGGTCAATGCACCGCGTTGGTATAAAAGCGACCTTTTATATAAAATCCAAAACTATAAAAATGCATGCAATTTTGTAAGTTTTATGATACACTGCATAATAATAGCGTAAAGACCTTGTCTGTGCACACAGTCTTAGAAACTTTTCGTGATGTTTTCACCGATACACATTCGCATACCGATAAAAAAAAAATATACCCTTTTCAAATATATTTTTTTGGAATTATACTCTTTTCAAATATTTTTTTGGTAGTCATCACTTACGAGTATGAGGCCTCATTTAATTGCTAGTTTTGAATAAAATCTACGCAAATTAAGGTTCTAATCCTAAAAATAATATCCTAATAATCGTAACAAAACACATCAGTCATAGGACTGCACGTCAGAAGTGAAAACTTAAGTAGTGATTCAACCTATTCCACAAGAGAATCTAACGTGAGATTAGAGGGTTTGGAGGGGGTCGAGCCATATCTGATGAAATCTCACCAAGTGGAGAGAGGGGATCGAAAAATCACCAAAATCACCTCCCGTAATTAATGGACACCTTACCCATACTATTTAGAGAAGGACATTACACCATAATATTTGGAATTATACTATACTTACCTATATTAAAATCAAAATATACTAATTTAATAGACAGCTGCCCGCAGGCATCATTCCCAAAATGCTGATTGCATTGCTGCTTTGGATTGAAACAGTATTGCAAATTGTACTACTGCTACGTTGCGCATGGTATCGCCAGCATTTTGGTCACGGGAAGCTTCGACCAGACGTGTAAATAATTTTTTTAAATTCATTTTGTTAAATTTTTTATCCTTGTAATCAATGACGAAATCTGTGGATTTACAATGACTCGTCATTAGAACGAATGCTGTTATCTGTATTAGATATACACTCATTTGATTAACCTACGCCTAATTTGGTTTTCATTTCCTTATTGAATATAATTATCAATATAAAAAACCGACTTCATAAAAATGACAGAACTGGACCAAATTGAAATGGGACCACACGGCAAGCACCAGCTTTCAAATAAAAAAAGAGTCATCAAAATCAGTATACCCAGTCGACAGTTATGAGGTAACAAACATTAAAAAAAAATGAATTGAGAACCTCCACCTTTTTGGGAAGTCGGTTAAAATATAACAAAATGAACTAGTACACAGCACGACGCTCTATAACGATGTTTTATAAAACGTTAATAAAACGACGGCATTATAACGTATATTTATGGTAAACTCTCAAATATTAACTAATTTGTTAATTATATAACAAACAAACATACATACATACAACGTACATACTGTGCATGTTGCCAGTGATGACGTAATGGTACTGAGACGTGGTCCTTAACTGTTGGCCTTTTGGAAAAACTCAGAGTCACACAACGGGCAATGGAGAGAGTATGCTCGGAGTTTCTTTGCGTGATAGAATCCGAAACGTGGATATTCGCTAAAGAACCAGAGTCACCGACATAGCTATTAAAATTTGCAAGTTGAAGTGGCAATGGGCAGGCCATATCACTCGAAGAACTGATAACCGATGGAAGAAAGGTTCTTGAGTGGAGACCGTGAACCGGAAGACGCAGCGTAGGTAGGACTCCCACTAGATGGACCGACGACATTGTGAGAGTCGCGGGCATCCAGTGGATGCAGATGGCAGGATGTCGTTCAGAGCAGTGGACGCCTTCTGGTTGATGATGAAAATGACGAATAACAAAATACTTGCTGCTCTAATATTATAATGTATTTGTGTTACTTTTTTATCATAACTTTAAAGTAGTAGGTATGTTATACAAAGACTGCTAATCCACAGCTTGAGAAAGCTAAATTAATTAATCCATTTTCAAGAACTGATAAGTGACGTAGTTTTGTTTACAAACATCTCTTTTAATACTTAAGATACAAATTGCAGATTTTTTTTAACTTAACTTGATTTTTTAATATCAAAATATCCTTATTACCTTCATTTATAGTCACATTTGCTCAATTTCTGGTATAAATTTTAATCCCAGAAGCATTAATAAAATCAAGAAAATTCGCTGTTCCAAACATTTCGTTGAGAGCGTTTCATTTAGTGTTTTAAACAGTTGGTTTTTAGGGTTCCGTACTCAAAGGGTGTAAACAGGACCCAATAAGCCTACACTATCTGTCTGTCTGTCTGTCTATCTGTCTGTCTGTCCACCCGCACTACCTTTTAACGGCTGTATCTTTCGAACCGTAATAGATATCCAGTTCAAATTTTCACAGAATATGTATTGTTACGGCGGATTAACTAAGAAATAATAATAAAGTCAAAAAAAAACTAAAGGGGGTATACAATAGCATACAAGTTTGTCAGCAGAGTGAGTTCGACTAAATGCATCGAGCCTTATTTAGGCCTGGGGCCTTACCTCTAGCTTCACTTTTGCGAGCCAACTTTTAGTAGGTACCTGATAGATACCTAAAATTAACCAACTCATTTAAACTGCATCGTTTAAAAGCGTCTAACTTGAATGAACGAAAATCTGTTTTACTATGCGTGTGTGCGTGAAAATAACAAAGCTTGGCGGATATCAAATAACTACCGCTTATCAAATAACTACCGCGTAGTTGATGGTACCGTTTAGACAAATAACACCTATGCGGGTCAACTTTTCGAGCTAGGGGTAAGGCCCCCCCCGTGGCCGATGCGTTCGCATCCACCACGCCGTCATATCTTTTTTTTAATGATACTGACGAGATGAGCGAAGTCGTTCGCCTGATGGCTCTTCACGCTTGCCCATAACAGCTCAACGCACCTCCCAACAAATCCATCGATTATCGGATCTGAGCTTCTACACAACAACGTAAATAAATCTATTAGTTACTTACTAATTACGAATTGATTAAAAGGATTAATCAAATCACTTAAATGGAATTCAGTACTGATAAAAAAAAATGCAAAAACATTTTATCATTCTACCTAAACACGAGTTTAGAAAAATAATTTTGATAAAGATACCTCTACCTATAGACTAACGTAGCATATCCACTTTGATTTTAAAACTATTAGATTAGATTATAATTAATCTAAAATTGTATTTCGATGTGCGTGACGTCACCTCTCGGTTCCAACGGAAGACCAGCGCTGGATTTATACGACCACCACTATGCTGAGTTGGGACCAATTTATGACAGTAACTATAATATTATTTTCCTGTTTTTAATACTTTATATAATATTGTTTCTGTCATTCATAAATATTTTTCTTTCTTTCTTTCTTTATTTATTTATTTATTTCTTTCTTACTTTCTATCTTTCTTTCTTTCTTTCTATTAGAAAATCGTAGAAAAATCGACATTATATTAATAGATAAACAATCATGATTATAGATGGCGTTAACATTATTTGCGTTGATTTTATGGATTTTACATCGAAATTATGTTAAGTAATTTTTGATACTTTACAAAAATAAAAGTAAAGTTTTTTTTTTTTTTTATTAGTTGAAATTTTCACAGAATATGTAATGTTACAGTTGATTAATTAATTAACTAAGAAATAAAAGTAACGTCAAAAGTAAGGTACCCTTAGTTATTACTTTCAAATAATTCAAATTCAAATAATTTATTTATCTAATAATAATATCCAAATTGTTACAAATTAATAAAATTGAATTAAACTAAGTATTTCAACTTTTAGCTGTGGGCCCCAAACTAGGCCGAGCCTGTATTTTGGGGTCCCTTGATTTCCCAGAGACATTTAAGCAATTCGTTCAACCCTGTGTAAAAGATCTGCCATTTATTATACATACATAGATTATAGTAGAAACTAACTGATTTATTAAATTATATTATAGTAGATATTTGAAGAGGGAAAAGGAGTGTGGAGGGGGGGGGGAGAGAAAACACCTCATTTTAAAAACTGCCTCAATTGAGATGGTCAAATAACTTCTCAGTTTCTTCGTAGGATCGAGTGAGAAGCCACTTGCCAACGGTTTTTCTGACTTGAAACGTGTTGCAGTCTGCTATATCGAGTATGCCTGCGATTTTGTTATAGATAAAAGTATGCGAGTATTTTGGCATGCGACCTGCGAACGCGGTTTTTACTCTCGGCAACGGTAAAATATGAAGTTGTTTCCGCTTGGTCTTGTCCTGCAGAGGTCTTAGACGGTGAGCACTAGTTACAGCCTGTATTATAAAAAGATGCCTAACACGCAAGAGCTCGACGTCTCTGTAAAGACTGTTCGTCGAATATAGTCGCGGCTTCTTTAGCATCACCTTCAACACTGATCTTTGAGCTATTTCTAGTTCCTTAAACGCAGTCTTTGCCGCACTACCCCATACTCCTATGCAGTATTGTAGGACAGACTGGCACAGTGCCACGTATATAAGTTTGCGCGTCTTAAGATCAGCGCCTCGACGGAGCTGCTTCATCAAGTAAATGAATTTCCTTACTTTCTTGGATAACACAGAGATATGATTGTAAAAGTTTAGGTTTTGGTCAACCATTATTCCCAAGTACTTAGTGGATGCCACTCTCTCTATGCTCTCACAGGAGCATTGCCTGGATAGCGAGTTTGACACTGAAAAAGCACATCTAGTACTGTGAATTTTAATTCTGTCAATGGTAGGAAGAGTTGCTCGAGTAATGTGGAATGGGATGAAGTTTGTTTTTTTGACATTTAGCGACAACAGGTTTGCGTCCAACCATTCCGCTATCCTGGATATACCCTCTTGAGCAGCGTCAAAAGCCTCATTCCAATTTGAGCCGTCGAAGATAGCAACAGTATCATCAGCGTAGCACATCAAAGTGGCGCTTCGTAATTCAAGGTTTAAGATGTCGTTCATGTACATGATAAATAGTGTTGGAGCCAAAATGCTACCTTGTGGGACTCCATATTCATTTACTAACTCTCCACTCGTCAGATCCCCAACTCTAGTTTTCTGACGCCTGTCAGTGTGGAACCATTTCAGGACGTTGCCGCGGATGCCAAACCCTTCTAGCTTCTTTAAAAGCAGCTGAGTTGAGATGGAATCAAACGCTTTGGCGAGGTCAAGGAATATTCCGACGCATCGCCTGCCAGAGTCAAGATTCCCAGCTATGGTTTCGGTTAAGAGTCTAACTGCGTCTTCCGTAGACTTTCCTTTTCTGAAGCCGAATTGATTGGTCGATAAGAGAGAGTTTTTTTCGAGGTATTGTACTAATCTTTTATTCACTACCTTTTCTAGAATTTTGGAGAATATACATAGTAAAGATATGGGTCTGTAATTGTCTGGAGCATTCTTGACTCCACTCTTATGTATGGGGATAATCAGAGCCATCTTCCAACATTCAGGAAAAACACCACTTTCAATGCTGAGGTTGCATATATATGTAAGGGGGTTTAAGATGACATACCTGATATGTTTAATTAGACGCGGTCCTATACCGTCTATGCCCGGTGCACCATCTGGTTTGATCTCGGATATGATTTTATCTATCTCGCAGGGGTCCGTCGAAGTTACAAAGAAAGAGTTGAGGGGATATTTACTCTGTCTGAATTGAGAACATAGGGTGTCCTGCGATACTTTCAACTTGTTAAAGATCCGAGATGCCAACTGCGCTCCTGCTGTCGCAAAATGTTTATTACAGATGTTTAGAGATTCCTCCTGGCTGGTATCAACACCTAGGAGTTCTTGCGCGTTATTTTGCTTTCCTTGGATATGACATATATCTTTAACTGCCTTCCAAAACTGTTTTGGATTATGTTTGTTATCTTGTAGCAAGGTTTTCTCGTAGTTATCCTTGAGTCTGTGTAGGAGATCATTGCAAAAATTTCTGTAGCGAAGGTATGTCCTCTTATAGTTTATGTTGTTGGGACATTTTCTTACTTGTTGATGCAGTCTATCTCTGTGTCTCATGCACCTTATGAGGCCTGGAGTGATCCACGGTTTCAGTTGTGTTTTAGACCTACTTAGTTTTGATTCCTTCGTGTGGCGTTTTATGGATTCAGTCAAAATACTATTAAATATTTTCACGGATTCGTTAACATCTGAATGCGCATATACTTCGGACCAGTCCTCCAGACGAAGTTCCTTTAGCACTGCTTCGAAGTCAATTTTACGTACATCGCCGGGCTTTTTTGGCTTCTTAGGAACTTCTGAGTTTACACCAGCCATGACAAGATTGTGGTCTGTTAACGAACATTTACAGTTTATTCCAGTGCTTTGGCCCTCTGTTTTAATGAAGATATGGTCTAAGCATGAGTTCAGTCTCGTAGGGCTGGTGATAGCAGGAAGAAAACCATACTCCGCCATAAGACATTCGTATTTTGCGGTGTTACTGCCCAAAGTGTTATCCAGTAAGTTTACGTTGATATCTCCTGTGACGATCATATGTTTCGTCTCTTTATGTGTGTCTAGGATTTTGTCCAAGGACTCCAGGAAGTTTTCAATATCAGGAAATGATGGAGATCGATAGATGCCCACTAAGGTGAACGATTTGTCGATCTCCAGTGTTAGACAGTTTGCATCTCTGAATTCAGGTTCCACGACGTTAGCTGACCTTGTATCTTTTAAATATATTGTAACTCCACCGTTTTTATTAATGACTTTGCTTGTGTTGTATGCATTATAGCCTGCCAATTGACATATCGGTGTGTGTTCTTGTAGCCAGCATTCTGTCATGATAATTGCGTCAAAATCTACGTTCAAGCGGCTTAAAACTACCAGAAAGTGTGAAAAATTACAGTGTAAACTTCTTATGTTGCAGGTGAGAATTTTAAAGTTATATGGCGTGATTATTTGCTTACAACTTTCTAACGTATCGATAGTGTGACTATCAATTCTCAGAGATTCGTCTATATCGGCTTGTAGGTCAGTACTATCCATAATGTTTATTGTATAAAAATGAGATTGGAGTGTATTTAATTTGATTTTTTGTCACTTCAGGGGTATTTTGGTTGTTTGTTTGTTGGTAGCTAAAATTCTTTACAGCAGTGAGACTACTAGTTGTTATGATTTTGATAATACTATTGGTTATGTGTCTACGTGAACAATATTTCAAGAACCGTGAGGAGTGAGGTGTTTCCAGAGTAGCGAGGTAAGTTATTATGTTTGGGTTGGGAGGAGGTGATCGGCGGTATAGTAAGAAATAAATAAACATAGCTATTATATAAATCAAGATATGAAGGTACACGTTAGTAAAATTGTTTTCAAATATAATGATATCTAAACTGTTTGACGGATAGTTTTTATATTGCGGCCCCTGTTCCTTTGAGCTTGTCCAGGTCTGCTTGGCTTCGAATACAGATCGCCGATCTGCCTTCTTCACTTCGAACGTAAATGTTTCCGTTTGAGATCCAACAAAATTTGTATTTGTTTTCTCTTGCAGTGATTCTTGCGTCGCGAAACAACATGCGATTTTGTTTAGTAAGGTGTTCATTAATGAAGATCTTATTTGGCGGGCCAGACAAGCCGAGGTCATTTGTAGTAATGTTACGTCTGGATTTCGTGGCTTTAATTATTTCTTCCTTTTTCGATCTCCGTAACAGTTTGACAATCACTGGCCGAGCAAAGGCGGACTCCGCGTTGGTTTGTGCTGGTTTACGTGGGCCGGCACGACTGACCCAGTCGATTTCGTTCTCCGACAGGTCAACACCGAGTTTTGCGCAAGTTGTTAAAGTAGTGTGCACTAAACTTTCGTTCGGGCATTCTGTAATGCCCATGATTTCTATTTCATTTCTCAGCGATGCCTGAGATTGGGAGTTCATTTGGTCTTGCATCAACGCGATTTTCTCATTTAATGAATCAATTGTCGAACATTTTTCTTGAGTGATTTTTAACCTGCTCTCAAAATCATCCAGTCGGCCAGCCAAGTTTTCCAAACCTTCGTCCAGACGTTTCAAATAAGATTTGATTTCTGCCATATCGCTACGCAAAAAGCGAAGCTCGGCTGCAATACTCGGTGCATTTAGTAACTCGTCGTCCGTGCTGTCAAACGCCGGAATGGCGCTAGCTATGCGTTTGAGTGTACGCAGGCCTCCAATTTCACTTCCAGTCCTCGCGGTTTCGCCGGCGCCGCGGGCGGCTTCGGACGTACAGACCGTGTTGCGAACCGGAGTGTTTGAGTTATCTCCTTTAGGTATTTTTGCGTAGCACGCTGGACAGAGCCATTTCTGGGTTTTTGCTTTGTCGGCTGGGGAAACGCCCACGCAAGCGTAGTGATATTTATCCTTACAAACATCGCAACAAAGTTGACGGGTCGTTGAAAGGGCTTTCTGACATGCCGCGCAAGCTGAATTCATCATAGACTCTTGTTTATTACTGGATTATTAGTAATCAGTTGTTAGATGTGTGAATTTGAGCCGTGCGTATGATTACAACGACCATTCAAACAGTGAAATTATCAATAAGAATGGGATGGCGTTATGCTCAGTGCGGTGTGTGCAACAAGGATGGCTGCGGAGCTTGACAGCAATAACGGCTCAGTACAATTTCAAAATGTCCGGATCAAAAAAACGCTTTATGTTATCTTACTTGGTGCTTGTTTCGGTGTGTATCAGTGTTTTCATATTCCTTGCCTTCAGCGCTTTATTTTGATACTAGTCACAGATGCGAAAAATAAGATTTACTAGTTGTTTTTAATTTTATAAAAATAGTAAGTTATAGTACGTGTGTTTCTTGCCAACCCAGGGTTGCCAGTACTTTAGGTACAACAAACGTTTTTTTTTTACGAATTTTTGCATTTTCTCTAGTATAAAAGGTAATACGTACATACAAGCGTGGTACGATTATAGTACTTACACACTCTATACTAAAACAACAAATAATAAAAACTGGTCAAGTGTGTGTCGGTGACAAATATCTATTCATTACCGGTTCCCGTACGATCGCCGAAGTTAAGCAACGTCAGGCGCGGTCGGCCTGGTCATGATGTCTCTTTGTATAAATAACTATTTGTACCTTAGTAATTAACAATTTATGTGCTGGTACGAAACCTAGTACGGATGGTACCGACTTTGACTTTGTGACCCCACTTTGCCGATTTATTATTAACTATTCATTTTTCTAGGCCTGTTTTAAATAATATTCTAAATTGTTCCAGGAGTCATTCTACTCGTGGCTTCGCTAGCCCTGGTTCAGGGCAGGCCCGAAGCCGCCGAGCTATCTGAAAGGGTACTATGGGAAACCCACGCAGACTGCGAAAACACCCCATTACCCCACTGGCTGATCGAACATGAATGGGATTGCACAAAGTTCTACTACTGTGAGTGGGGAAGGAAGAGAATCGAGCCAACAGACTGTGCGCCTGGCACACAGTTCTCTTTTGCGAAACAGGTATAAGTGTTAGCAGTTTTTGAAATGCACTACCGTTTGACCACAACTCACCTGATGGTAAGCGATGTGGTCTAAGATGGGGCACTCTTGCTCATGAGGTGCCTATTCACTCTTGTCTTGAAGAGACCCAAGTTGTAATTTATAACACCGGGGCAGGGAGCGCATTATGAGGTGATGTTTTACATCCCTATTAAAACAGATTATTCACGAGCATCAATAATATTTAAAAAAAGTTTGTTGGATCTTAGTTGGTTGTTTGGTTGGTTTACTTAGCAAAACTGCTAGCCATTTTATCAAATTATGTGCAGTCAGAATAACAGAATAAATGAATTCCCTGACTTGGGCAAAAATTGCGTTTACAAGTAGTCGATGATAATGTAGCTGACCAATAATAGTTGCCGGGTTTTATGCTGACCATTTAATTAATTATCCTTTAACAATTGAGTTATAAATCTTATAATTATATCATCTTTGTCCAGGTGTGCGTTATGCCATCATTAGCAGGGTGCACTCTGCCTAATGTACCACCTACCGAAGGAGACGCGGCCCCAACTGACGCACCCACCGTAGCCCCAACTGCAGCTCCAACCGCATCCCCAACCACGCCCCCTGCAACAACAACCACCCAAGCACCTACAACAACAACTACCCAGGCCCCTACAACTACCCAGGCTCCTACTACCACCACAACTACCCAGGCTCCTTCAACTACTCAAGTCCCTACAACTACCACAACTACCCAGGCCCCTACCACCACCACGACTACCCAGGCCCCTTCTACTACTCAAGTACCTACAACTACCACAACTACCCAGGCTCCTACAACTACCCAGGCTCCTTCAACTACTCAAGTCCCTACAACTACCACAACTACCCAGGCCCCTTCAACTACTCAAGTCTCTACAACCACCACAAGTACCCAGGCCCCTAACCCAGCCCCAACAGCTGCCCCCACAGCTGCCCCTACATCTGCTCCCACAGCCAGCCCTGACGAACCCTGCGAAGAGTTCCTCTCCAACGGCTGCCCTGCTAACTTCGAGATCCATCAACTGCTGCCTCATGAGTCAGAGTGCAACAAGTTTTACTACTGCGTCTTCGGAGAGAAGGTCGAGAGGACCTGCGCCCCTGGTACTTACTTCAACCCTGAGATCCAGGTAAATGTTTTACACGCTTTTATTAGCTGAACTTGTTCTTCACTAAGTAAATAAATCTTGGAAGTCGCTTTTAATATACTTCTAATTGTTGTATCCATCAGCGCCGGCCGTAGCCTTCGATCAGGGTAGAGAGTTATTGTATAACGGTGCGTTTTATTTCTGAAAACTACGGACGACACAGTCGACACACAGGACGACGACACAGGATAGGTCGACGTACAGGAGTCGATAATTTTTCCAGAATAAAAAGTAGTACAAAAATGTGATACTATCAAACTATTCTGATGAAGGAGCCAGGAGGTGATTGGTGTGACCGCGACTCTCGCGATGTCGTCGGTCCATCTAGCGGAAGGCCTACCTATGCAGCCTCTTCTGGTTCGTGGTCTCCACTCAAGAACCTCTCTTCCCCATCGGTTGTCGGTTCTTCGAGCGATGTGGCCTGCCCATTGCCACTTCAACTTGCAAATTGTAGTAGCGAAGTCGGTGACTCTGGTTCTTTGGCGAATATCCACGTTCTGGACTCTATCGCGCAAAGAAATTCTGAGCATAGCATGGAGAGATCGCCGCTAAATTAAATAGGACCACACGGAAAGCATTCAAACAAAAAATGAATCATCAAAATCGGTTCACCCAGTCGAAAGTTCTGAGGTAACAAACAATAAAAAAAAAACAGTCGAATTGAGGAATTGAGAACCTCCTCCTTTTTAAAAGTCGGTAAAAAAACTGCGACTTCGATTTAGTATTGTGTACAGGATTTTCCGAAAGATAAGTTGGATTAACACTAATATTTATCAGTAATTCATTGTAGATTACATGCGTAATAATTCCAGTACAAAATGATAAAATTGCAAAAAAATCTTAGAAAACAAATCGTGATTGATCCATAGATTTTTAAAGTCTATAGTCTGGCTGGACGATGCTATACTTACGTGAACAAAGCCGCTGACTTCTCTTGCTCAAATGAGCATGCCAATACTGCCCACTTTGCAAGTACCTACTGCATTTGTTATAAGGATATAACAAAATGCAGTAGGTACTTGCAAAATGGCGGTTTCGAGAAAAACGTGGAAAACATATTTTTTTGGATAGGTATATAATCAACATGTCTTTGTTTTAAAACTATTTAAGTGTGTCTAAAGAATAAAATCAAAATTATTTTTTGTGCATAGATAATCCCCTTGGAATACCATTTCTAAAAGTGACCCAAAAATGTCAATTACTGCAAGTGGAATTCGTAGGGCAGAATATTGCTGGTAGGTAATGAGGCCACTAAAGAGGATAGGGAGAGATAAGGTCAATGACTAAAATAAATAAATATCTGGGACATTATTGCACACATGGTCATCTGACCCCAAACTAAGCAAAACTTGTAATATGGCTGCCAGAGACTGATATACGTACATATATATTTTTAAATACATACTTAAATAGATATTAACACCCAGACATAGAACAAACACAAATGATTATCACACAAATGTTTGTCCTAGATGGGAATCGAACCCACTATGATGGGACTATGGGGCTATTTATCTAGAAGGAATTTTAAAGTCTGAATTTTTGTCTCCAGGTTTGCGACTGGCCCCAGAATGTAGAGTGTGCTGGATCCGGCGGCAGCGGCAGTGGCAGTGAAACGACACGTAAGTGAATATTGTGAAGTGATATTAGCAAGATCAGTGGTTGCATTTACAGTGTGACCCGGCCATTGATATGTTTATAAACACATGGGAGTCACAATCCCTAATGGCGGCTCCACATTAGTGCCGTGAATTCACGCGCGAATTCACGGCATGAATTCACGGAACAAGTCGTGCCCTCCACATTCACGGGATGCTCACAGTCGTTCGTGAAACCCGCCGCGAAATGGACGTAGAAGCTGCTGCTGCAGCAATAACTTTGTTTGCTGTGGCAACATATTACTATTTAGACGTCCAAAACAAGAAAGTTATTAAAAAGCGTTGGAAAAAAGAAGATGGTGGATGACATCCGTACGCCTTTATAGTCCGGAGTAAACAAGAAGTAAACTGGCGCTGGGCCGTGAATGTGGATGTGTACGCGTGAACGCCGCGCGAAGGGGGCGCGAACCCTTTGTCACGGGACAAAATACCGACTCTGATCGGGTTACGCCTGTTCCCCGATCAGAGTCGGTATTTTGTCCCGCGACGTGAACCCCGCGATAACCCTCCACATTCACGTTCACGCTTGTTTTCGGAGCTTCACGGCACTAATGTGGAGCCGCCATAAGTGAAAACAATGAAAAACGTCCGAGCGTCGTTGCGCATTTACCTAGACAACAATTATACAATTATAATATCACTTTATTATACACCATATCAAAAAACATAAAAACAAAGTAACTTAAAATTAATACAAAAACCGGCAGTATAATAGGCGGCCTTATCGCCTTAAGCGAGCCTTCCAGGCTTCTTTTACAAACTTTTAACTTTCTTCTTTCAAAATTATATAGTTCACAATGCCACATTTACTTCAATTTAGACGTTATGTCGCTTGCATAGTGTTCAACGTCGCTTGTCCGATGGGACATCGATATTTAAAATCTTTTTCCTATTCAAATCCAAAGACCTCGCATTTTTAGTATTGAATTTGAGTTTTGATGACTTTATTTTTCGTGTGACTTGAGAATTTGCCTCATTATCAGCTCAATTTTTAACCCGACATCTCTATAATTTTTCTTAGCATCTCCTGGCAGCGGTGGCAGCGGCGGCGGCGGCGGCGGAGGCAGCGGTGGTGGTGGTGAGACCCTTCCCAACGGCTGCCCAGCTGACTCCAGCATCCACCAACTCCTACCCCACGAAGCCGACTGCGGAAAGTTCTACTACTGCGTCTATGGTCAGCTAGTGGAGAGAGACTGCGCCCCTGGCCTGCACTTCAATCCTACCATCCAGGTAAGATTCGGTATCATCTTCAATTTAACAATTTTCACGCCACCACCTTTCCCGGTCCTGTGACATTCTCGTTGACTACTTTCCTGCTTAAAGATGTCGTCCAATCAGTGAGCTGGTGGATTGCTCGGTGGTCGCTTTCCGTTCCCCGGCCACCATTCTGTGACTGCTTTGAATGCTTTTATATATATGCGAAATTAACTCTGTCAAAGCCCCACCTTCGACCATCCCGAGCACAGGTATCCCTTTTTAGTAACCTCTTAGAACAGGAGAACGGCGGGAGATACCGGTGTTTTATATTATTGCCAAATGATGATAAATAATGACCCAGTCAGTACATATATTTTACAATGAACTACTTTTTTTGACAAAAAATATTATTATTTTCTATTATCATGTCTCTAATGAAAAGTCTGACTTTGCAGGTTTGCGACTGGCCGGCTAATGCTGGGTGTGAAAATAGCGGAGGTAGCTGCACCGGTTGTCCCGGAGGCGGTGATGGAGAAAATGGTAGCGAAAGCGAAGAAAACGGCGGTGGAAACGGAGATAACGGTGGTGGGAACGGAGAAAATGGTGGCGAAAGCGAAGAAAACGGCGGTGGAAGCGAAGATAACGGTGGTGGGAACGGAGAAAATGGTGGCGAAAGCGAAGAAAACGACGGTGGAAGCGGTGAGAATAGTGGTGAAAGCAGTGAGAATGGTGGTGAAAGCGGTGAGAATGGTGGTGAAAGCGGTGAGAATGGAGGTGGAAGTGGAGATAATGGTAGCGGAAACGGTGAGAACAGCGATGAAAGTGGTGAAAACGGAAGTGGAAGCGGAGAAAATGGTGGTGGCTGTGATAACGAAACCGCCAATGAAAGATGCAAAAGCAATTGCAACATCGCACCTTTCGCTCACGATGATTGCGACAAGTACTGGCGCTGCCAAGGAGATCAGGCTGTCCTAGTCGTCTGCTCAGAAGGTCTTCATTTCAACCCTAGCACGTTCACCTGCGACTTCGCCTGTTACGCTGGATGCGTCAGAGAAACTGTGCAGACCACTAGCGACAGATACGGAGTAAAAGTATACCTTCCCTGGGGCCAGATTAACAATGAGGCCCAGAAACTCATCGAGTTGAGTAAAAAACCTATGCACCATTAGTTAATTTTAACATCAATACGGTATGTTGACATTGGATTTGATGCGCTCTTGGTTTGAAAGGGAAAGGCATACATAAATACTTATTAGATAGGAACTTATCATATTGTTACTTTATATGGTTATTGATACTTATAAGTTACTGTATATTGTTACTTATAAGTAACTGTATATTGTTACTTTTATTCTACTATATTGTTATTGTTTAGGTCTAGTTTTGTTAGACTATTGTTAGAAAAGTACTATTTTAAATATAATATCATAATATCTGAGATAAATGTAGAAAAACCAAAATAAAAACTGTCAATTATTATTAGTCCTCTAAACTAAAATTTGCATAAATTAAAGCTATTTTAGTTTCTTATTTTTTAATATTAGGTTTTTATTTACCTACCTAATATATCTACCTATCGTATTCAAATTGTTTGCAATAATAGCTTAAAGTAAGCATACTAAGCGAACCTCTAACTAATAGCATATCATTGAAAAATTTGATATACCGTATCCTAGAATAAGGTACTATATTGTAAAAAAAACTTGGCAAAGTTTACGCCATTTTTTTATATATAAAAATATGCTATATCAAACTACACTTTATGGAAAAATAAAATTTATTGACATAAATAAACATGATAGAGCAAATTTAATTCGCTTCTTATTTTGCAGTCCTAATTAATTATAATATAATATAAATAAATTATACCAATAGGTACCTACATCGATTGACAATTGTGTTGTACTAAGAACTAACATTATTTTTAGTATAAAAGTAGCACAAAAGCGTAGCCAGGTACATGAAGGGGGAGAATTAGCCCCCCTCCAGCAGGGTTCACCTGCCCCAGGATATATAATAAAAAAATTGCGTTGCAAGTTATACAGCTGCTCCATGCTTTCCAGAAACATTTCACATGCATTATTTTCCCTTGCCTGCAGTTTTTAAAAGGCTGGATAAAATTTTGTTTGTATTAAAATCTGGGGCTTTACGGATACCTCTTAAAGCGGGCTCAAAACAACGCAGTGCAGAAAATCACGCGAACGTGAAACTTAACGCGCCGATATACGGTTTGCGGTCGCGCAACTTTACGTATCACCTAAACTGAATCGCTTATAACAGGTAAGCCTCCTGAGCTAAAAACTTCTGAACACATAGTTGGTAGTACTTTGAAGGTCAGTGAACAAATAAACAACCTAGATTATCTGCCCAGATTAATAAATATTACTATACACATAGAAACATAATTATAATAAAAAAAAACCGACTGCACACAAGTGGATCACAAAAACCGACTTTAAAAATATATGCAAAACGTAATAATTGTCTATAAAAGAGTTGCCCTCGATTGCCCTGGGATCCCATCATCAGATCCTGACTTAGTGACGATGGCGCCAAATTGGAAGTATACCGAACACAAGATATTTCTTTGAAATCGGTCACCAGTTGGCGGAGAAATCGGTGAACATAGAAAAAAAACTACAGTGGAACATTCTCCTTTTTTTGAGTATAAAATACGCAATTTTGGTTACATGGATGACCGCGGGGCCCAGATAGTCAGTTCATAAAATTACGGAGTCCAGCACTGCAGGCCTAGCACAGGCCGTGGAAAAATTGTCTTTCCACCGTTTTTATCCGCGCGTAGTTGCGACAGAGCTAGAATATGGATATGTTTGTCTCTTTCTAGCGCGATTAAAACGGTGGAAAGACAATCTGTCCACGGCCCGTGCTAGGCCTGCTGAGGGAACAAGAAAAGCAAACGACTTCAAAAAGAAGAGGGATCTCAATTCTGTTTTTTTTTGTTACCTTAAAACTCCGTCATTTATAAATCGATTGGGAAAATTATGTAAATATGAATGGCGCAAGTTCAAACCCTGACGATAGTTAAATTTTTGAATTGTCTATAATATTTGTATAACACTCCCGTATAATAAACATAAAGCTAAGAATGGAAGATCTCGTTTTCAGACTATCAAAATGGAATGTGAAGAATATATATAACTATCTACTAATGATATTGAGTAGATTATTTTATTTAAAATAAACGTCATTATTGGCTATCGGCAACACTGTTAGCTTCAAGTACCTGAAAACAAATAAAATTAATTCATATAAGCTATATTTTATAACAGATCAAAATTCAAATAACAGAAGAGAATACAAATAACACTTAATGCAAAAAAAACCAGAGTCTTCATGCTCGGGGTTAATTTTTTTCAATAATTATTGTAGTTAATAACCAGATAACAAATAAAACAAATTCATATAAGCTATATTTTATAACAGTACAAAATTCAAATAACACTTAATGCAAAAAAAACCCAGAGTCTTCATGCTCGGGGTTAATTTTTTTCAATAATTATTGTAGTTAATAACCAGATAACAAATAAAATAAATTCATATAAGCAATATTTTATAACAGTACAAAATTCAAATAACAGAAAAGAATGCAAATAACACTTAATGCAAAAAAAAACAGTCTTCATGCTCGGGGTTAATTTTTTTCAATAATTAGTAAAGTTAATAACCAGATAACAAATAAAATAAATTCATATAAGCAATATTTTATAACAGTACAAAATTCTAATAACAGAAGAGAATGCAAATAACACTTAATGCAAAAAAACCCAGAGTCTTCATGCTCGGGGTAAATTTTTTTCAATAATTATTACAGTTAATAACCAGATATCAAATAAAATAAATTCATATAAGCTATATTTTATAACAATAGAAAATTAATATAACAATAGTGAATGCAAATAACACTCTTTATGCAAAAATTTAACCCCTAAGCCCTTATGCTCTGGGGATGAAAAAAAACAATAAATTTTATAGTTCTGGAGAACAAATAAAATAAATTCATATAAGCTATATTTTATAACAGTACAAAATTCAAATAACAGCAGAGAATGCAAATAATACTATGAGGTTTTGCAAAAATGTAACCCCAGGGATCATATTTATTGAAACAATTATAATAGTTCAATAATTATCAATATAAAAAACTGACTTCATAAAAAATGACAGAACTGGACCATGGGACCACACGGGAAGCACCAGCTTTCAAATAAAAAAAGAATCATCAAAATCAGTTCACCCAGTCGAAAGTTCTGAGGAAACAAACGTTTTTTTTTTAAATAAAATCGAATGAAAACCTCCTCCTTTTTGGAAGTCGGTTAAAAAGTAGATAAAATAAATTCAGATAAGCTAGATTTTATAACAGTACGAAATGCACATAACAGCAGATAATGTAAACACCACTCCGAGTAATTGCAAAAAAAATTCTATGTAAGTATATATTATACTAGCTGACCCGACAAACGTTGTCCTGTCAAAATTTCAGCAAATTTGACATTTTACAAATTTAACAAAAAAAAATTAAACCACTTCAGTAATTATGCGAACAAAACAAAAACTATTAGAGCCATTATCGAGTTTTTGCGCGACTAGCGCAAGGCAATTGATGTATATATATATATATATACCTATATTGCAAAACCTTTTCGGTATTACTCGTACCTACTAAAAATTAAACCCGGCTTAGAAACGTGTTTGTAATGTTTAGAATAAAATTAACACAAATTCGCATGTCACCGATCGAGAAGGAATGGTATAAAGTAAGTTTTTTTTATTGCGAATAAGTCCGCGTTTGACGACCAACTCGTCTGTTGGTATTCGACGATGAAGCACGCAGACTTAGAAGATACCTATTCACTCTGGCCTTGAAAAGGCCCAGATTATATCTCTCAGGAAACAAGGAAACCGGCAGGTTGTTCCAATCCTTGGCCGTACGGATTAGAAACGTAGAATCGAAACGTTTGGTACGTATCCAAGGAAAGTCCACAATGTTATAGGCGGTAATGGGCCGTCTTCCTACTTGTCCTGTAGTAGAGGGGATGGTAGGATAAGGTCGTGGAGCTCCGATGCACATATTATGTAAGAATCTTACCCTTTTAACCTTCTTCCCGTACATAGAGGTAAATGTGACAGAGACGTGAGACGGCTTCCCTGTTCGAGCATCGAACACGCGACAGCTGTCAAATGGCGGGCAGTAGAGGTGAAGCGAGATAGCGCTATCAGCGTGAGAGGGGTTCTCTACTCGGTGAAGGCCTAGGGCATCTGGAATCAAATCAAAAGTTTATTTTATTATGGAAACTGACATGGTTTTCACACATTTTATTTATATTAAACGGGAATAACTCACGTAAGATTAGGCCGGATACTCTGACTATAGTTTCAACCGCATACGGCGGTCTTTATCAAGGTGAATGCGCGCGCGCGGCTGCGTCAGTGCAAAGCGAGACTCAGCCGCGCGCGTCTAAAGTTTATTTTTATTTAATACTAGCTACACCCCGCGTGGTGATGAATATCGGTGACGATGATGATGATGATGATGAAAAGTACCCTGTGTTAACACACCATATCCAAGACATAAGAAATGTATATTCCAAATTTCATCCAAATCTATCCAGCCGTTTCTGCATGATTGAGTAACAAACATCCATCCATCCATCCATCCAAACTTTCACATATATGATTCTAACTGCGCCTAGCGGTTTCTCCCGCGAGGTGATGAAAATCGGTGATGATGATGTAGCAAAGTAGCCTGTGTGTTGTTTCAGGACATAAGCAATGTATATTCCAAATGTTTTCCAAATCCATCCAGCCGTTTCTGCGTGATTGAGTAACAGACATACATCCATCCAAACTTTCACATATAATTATGATATTAGTGTGATTAATATTTGTAGAGAATATATATAGCACTCGGTATTATTGCAAAATTTAACCCTAGAGCCTTCTTGCTCTGGGGTTAAAATTTGCAATCGATCGATTGCAATCGATCAGTTTATCAGATCCGACATGCTTTATTGAAGTGACCATATAAATTAATCCCATCCCACCTTATTTTATCGAAAAAAAGTCCAAAACACGACTGAGAACTGAGGATAGGGATTGACAGCCCCGTTAGCTTAGTTGGTAGTGAACCTGCCATCTACGCTTGGGGGCGTGGGTTCGATTCCCAAATAGAACAAACATTTGTGATGAACATTTGTGTTTGTTCTATGTCTGGGTGTTAATATATATTTAAGTATGTATTTAAAATATATATGTATGTATATCAGTCTCTGGCAGTCAGCTAGCTCTGGCAGTTTGGGGTCAGATGACCATGTGTGCAATAATGTCCCAGATATTTATTTATTATAAGGGAGAGGTAATGTCTTTAAATATGAAACCCATGGATTCGTGGTCACAGTTCAGAAATTGATGATTATAAAACTTTTGAACGAACGAAATTCTGAGGTCTTAGCCAAATTTCATCCGCTGTAACATATACTAAGATAATACTAATGAAATTATGAAAAAATTACGGATTTAATGGGTTTTTTTTTACATAATTTTTATTGTAAGGCTGCCCCTAATTTGACTGCCCCGGTGGCTCAATTGGTAGTGAACCTACTTTCTGTGCTTGGGGGCGTGGGTTCGATTCCCATCTAGGACAAACATTTGTGTGATGAACATTTGTGTTTGTTCTATGTCTGGGTGTTAATATCTATTTAAGTATGTATTTAAAAATATATATGTACGTATATCAGTCTCTGGCAGCCATATTACAAGCTTTGCTTAGTTTGGGGTCAGATGACCATGTGTGCAATAATGTCCCAGATATTTATTTATTTAGATATTTATTGTTGATGTTGTGAGATAATAAGAAATACTACTATTTTGGAAATATTCTTTGTTAAGATCATTTTACGAAAAGGTCAATGATATTATTATATTGTTTACAGACCTATGAACTGTAAACAATTCAAGACCTAGAACGTCTTGAATTGTTTACAGTTCTATCGCTAACTGGGCAAATATGGCGGTCAAAAGACTAGCAAGACTATTATTTAACACTAGCGACCTGTCCCGGCTTCGCACGGGTGTAAGTTTTATTATATACTAGAGCTGTTGCCCGCGGCTTTCATAATAAACTTTCACCCCTTTTATCCTCACTTAATCCGGCCCTTGCGCAAAATAACATAGCCTATACTTCAATCTTGTCATAGTTAAGCATATTCGTGAAAACCGAATTGATTTAGGAGATGTGCGTGGACAAACAAACAGACCAAAATTCTTAACTGTCTTAACGGGTTCAGCTGCTTATATTAGGACGCCCTGTGAGTTTTTTTTTATATCTTTTATCTCTACGTTTTTATTATATGTATAGATAGATATAGATAGATACTCGTAGATATAGATGTATAGATATAAACCTTCCGTGAAAAATTATCAAAATTATGTAACTAATTACGAAAACCGCATTAAAATCCGTTGCGTGGTTTAGGAGGGGTTAGCGGATATACAGACAGACACGCGGAAAACGATTTTACTTTATACTAGCTGCATCCTACGGTTTCACCCCTGTGGTCTCTTTCGTGTCGATTTTTCGCTCCTTATTTTACTTTTAAATTAAGTTTTTGGACCAAAATTCCGCCACTCCAATGGCACTCTCCGTGGCTTCATTCAGGTCGTCCTGTGTGCAGGCTGTAGGGCACGCTGCACACTCCATCAAGTGTGACATTGTCTGAGGGTTCACAGCACAAAGACATTCGGTATCAGAGCTTTCTATATAACCCCACTTTGCCATGTTATCCCGACTTCGGCCCACTTGAGACCGAAGTCGGTTCAGGGTTTTCCAAGTTCTCCAAGTGAGAGACCCGTGTGGTGATGAAAATAGGTGATGATGATGATGAAAAGTAACCTATGTGTTAATCCAGGACATAAGCAATGTATATTCCAAATTTCATCCAAATCCATCCAGCCGTTTCTGCGTGATTGAGTAACAAACAGCCATCCATCCAAAATTTCACAAAATTAGGTATATTATACTACTGGCTGCACCCCGCGGTTTCACCTGCGTGGTGATGATGGTGATGAAAAGTAGCCTATCTGTTAATGCAGGACATAAGCAATGTATATTCCAAATTTCATTCAAATCCATCCAGCCGTTTCTGCGTGATTGAGTAACATCCATCCATCCATCCATCCATCCAAACTTTCACATATATGATTCTAACTGCGCCTAGCGGTTTCTCCCGCGAGGTGATGAAAATGGGTGATGATGATGATGATGAAAAGTAGCCTGTGTGTTGTTTCAGGACATAAGCAATGTATATTCCAAATATTTTCCAAATCCATCCAGCCGTTTCTGCGTGATTGAGTAACAAACATACATCTATCCAAACTTTCACATATAATTATGATATTAGTGTGATTAATATTTTAGAGAATATATATAGCACTCGGTATTATTGCAAAAATTTAACCCTAGAGCCTTCTTGCTCTGGGGTTAAAATTTGCAATCGATCGATTGCAATCGATCAGTTTATCAGATCCGACATGCTTTATTGAAGTGACCATATAAATTAATCCCATCCCACCTTATTTTATAAGGCAAACTTTCACATATATGATATTAATATGATTAGTGGAGTTTTTTTTTTTTTTATAAGATGAAAAATCCCATCGGGCACATGGCTCGTCTAATAATAAATGATTTTAACAAAGCAAAGTATATCACCCACCGTTTATATAACACACATCATTTAACTCCAGCCTTGTTCTGCCGATCTCTTCCATCTCACACGACTCGATTTCATCATTTCCACCATCGCCGTTTTCTTTTCCACCGTTTTTCTGGCATCCGCCATTCGCACAGTGGGTGTCCAAGTCTTCGCTTTCGGAGCAACACCTTCGAACTGGCTTCGTACTTTTTAGTACTTTTCTTACTTCCGGTTCTACGTTTTCTGGCCAATCGTATCTGTAAAGTTAAGAAATACTGTATTTAGTCAAAATATATAAATAACTAGCGTCCTGCCCTGGTTTCGCAGGGGTGTAAGTTTTATTATATAAATAAACTTTCCGTGAAATTGTTTCTAACTGATGGTGAAATCACAAAAAAAAGCCGCCGCAAAAATCAGTTGTGTGGTTTAGAAGGAGTTAGCGGATATACAGAAAAGCAAATTTATTTTATACTAGTGCTTTTACCCGCGAATTCATAAGCGTAGATTTTCATATAAACTTTCAATCCTTCTTTCCTCCCTTAATCCGACCCTTGCGCAAAACAACATAGCCTTCAATCTGGTCATAGCTTAGCACATTCTTGAACACACATCACACATCATCAGCCAATTAACGTCCACTGTTGGACAAGGCCTCCCTCATAGAGAGGGGTGTTGCCATAATCCCCACGCTTGGCAGGCGGCTTGGGGATCGCAGTACGTTCACCGTGTACTATTAGGACGCTGCTGCCCATCCTCCGGTGGTTCTGGTCGCAATTTTAGGACATACCCGGGTCCGGGTCCGGGTCCAGGGGGTTTATACATTCTTGAACACCGCGTTTAAATCCATCCAATGGTTTAGGAGATGTGCGTGGATAAACAAACAGACAAACATTCTAAAAACTGTCTTAATGTGTTCAACTGCTTACATTTAAACGCTCTATATTTTTTGGCTTTTAAACTCATTGTTTTTTTTATTGTTATCTCGCGATTACAGTTTTTTTTATCTCTACGTTTTTATTATATGTATAGATATAGATAAAAATATTAAACTATATAGACAACATTTTATTTACAGGGCTAGGTACCTACTGGTACTCAGCATCCTTTTAAAGGCTCAGTACATCAAAATAAGCAACTTTTGTTCTACGACTTTTTCGTAATTCGCAATAAAAAACTGCTGTACCATACAAAAAAAACATCCACTCCCGACAAAATATATGAAACAGCAGTTTGCTTTTTTGCCTTCGCTTTGGGGTACAACGCGAGACGCAATCGGGTACGCGCTTTCACCTTGAACAAGACCGCCGAATGCGGTTGGAACTATAGTCGGAGTAACCGGCTTAATAATCATCATCAGCCAGAAGACGTCCACTGCTGAACATAGGCCTTCCCCTTTAACCTCCACACTGAACGTCAGCCTGCCATCTGCATCCGCGGAATGCCCGTGACTATCACAATGTCGCCGGTCCATCTAGTCGGCCTACCTACGCTGCGTCTTCCGGTTCGTGGTCTCTACTCAAGAACCTTTCTTCCCCATCTATTATCGGTTCTTCGAGCGATGTGGCCTGCCCATTGCCACTTCAACTTGCAAATTTTAATAGCTTAATCATGTGCGAGTAATTCCCATGTCATAAAAATAAAATGTGTGAAAAACACGTCAGTTTCCATAATATACGAGACTAGTATATAAATAGATTATACTATCATAGTTAGATTCAACACATACGACTACATTACACACTACACATCTTTATAAATTGATATCTTCGTAAAAACAACTGATGCAAGATTCATTATCAATTTATCCACATTCATGTATAATACCTATCAGCTATCTGGAATAATATTTACTTAGTTAATATCCCGAGAATAGATGAGCTATTTGCTCTTTAAACAGGGTTACGCATATTACCCGTCCTGAGCCGAAAGGACGTTATTTTACTTATCATTATGAACAACCATGAAATCGCGAGAAAAAACAGCTGTTCCATACATTTTGTCGAGTGTCAATGGTCGATTTCTATGGGAACGCCTTTTTTCGCGATTTCAGGGTTGTTCCCATAGTGAAAGAGTATAATGACCTCTTTTCGGCTTAATACAGGGTAAATGCGTAACCCTGTAGTCATCATAAAGCAAAGAAATAGGGTATCAGTTATTCTTCTCATATATAACAGGCGATGTGTGTATGTATATAATATGTATGTATGTTCCCCATGGACACCAAAATGGCGGGACCTTTTTTGACTGGACTTTCACTGGCAGATAGCTGATGATATAAGGAGTGATCCAGGCTGACGAAGCTATTACAACGGAAGAGCGGCTTTGTGGTGAGCCGTCGGTGAGTGGCGACACCGCGTACCCCAATTCCTTGTGGCTAAAAAAGACCCTGACCCCTGCCTTGCCTGAACCTGCCGTCTGGGGGAAGAGCTAAGAACCTAAGCTCCAGGGTGGAAGGTGCTTCATCGCACATCCCTGAGATGCCACCCGGTCACCTTGTACCGGGTCGGGTACTCATCCCTCCAACTTCCCTGGGAGCAGTGTCCCCCAGAGCCCAGCTCCGGCAAAGAGTCTGATACCGTCTCGATGCCGGCATCCCTACCTCCACAACAACGCTAAGTGGCAGAAGACCCGAGATGATGCACATCCCTCGACACCCTAAGCCACATACGCCCAATATTGCTGTTTCCTTCGGCGCTAATATAGGGCAGCCTTCATAGAGCCCCATTTAGTGAGTGGCAAGTCCTACTTAAAATGCGACAGAATAAGAAGGCTGGTGCTGTTTTTCATCCTATAGATCTGTTCATTTACTAGTTGTTCACCTCAATAGCCTAGTTTATTTATAACCCCATAGCGCCAATAGTCATCTACACTAATATTATAAAGAGGAAAGATTTGTACCTATTTTTGTATGTTTGTAATGAATAGGCTCCGAAACTACTGAACCGATTTGAAAAATTCTTTCACTGTTGGGAAGCTACACTATCCCCGGGTGACATAGGCTATATTATATTTTGTAGCGAGGCCGAAGGCCGAGCTTACACTCGTGCGAAGCCGGGGCGGACGGCTAGTAATTTATAATTGTAAACTTACATCACTCAAATTACTATAAGTATATATTTTCGACTTTATCGGTTCTACGTTCTACTGTTTATATATTTTTGATGTATGTTCACCATTTCTCCGCCAATTATGAATTGATTTTGATGATTCTTTTTTTGTTTGGTAGGCCATACTTCAGAGGTGGTTCCATATAAATTTCATCAAAATCTTATGAGTAGTTAGGGTTTTAAATCAAAATAACTGAAAAAAATATGCCAACCAAGTAAACGAAATTGCGTATTTACTCATTTTGAAGTGAGTTTTTAACGTGATCCACTTGTTTACAATGTTATTATTATTATATATCAGAGCCAATAAGTGCTTGGATCCAGTTTAGTAGTGGATACAACCATATGGTGAATCAAATGAAAACCTAAACCTGTCTTAGATACTTGACCACTGTTTTTTTGCTTTGAAATACCTGTCCTTACAACATCCTGCTATAATCCGAGATCCGACGCGAGTAAATCTAAAGTACTAGGCGAAGTTATCTGACTTTTAACTCTGATTCTCTGAGTTAACGTTAAAAGTTGTTTGTTAAGATAAAGAGATAAAGATAATTATACTTAAACGTTCAGAACTCAGAACAGGCAAACAAGGTAGATATGGTAAGGACCTTGGCGGGTGCAAACGCATCGGGCCTGATGTGAGTTTCTACTTTTAGTCAAATCACCCTACAGACGACTTTTTTTTTCGAGGGGTTGCAGCCAGGTTATGTTGGATTATACCCACTAAAACCCCCGGTGACCAGCCTTAGTGCTCGACAAGAGGGCTCCGGGATCTCCAGAGGAACGCACCGGAGCCCTCAGCACTGCGCTACGGTTTCTCCAGAGACAACTGCGTGTTGTCTCAGCTCCTCCACTCGCGACAACGTTGTCGTTCTCTTCCTGTGCACTGGATGGTCAGATCCCCAACTTTGACCATCCCAAGCCCGGAGGTCCTCTTTTAGTAGCCTCTTACTACCGGCAGGGGGTACGTAGATATTAGCTGGACACAGAAAGTATCCAACATCACCTACTCCAGAGCATCAGCAAGAGCCGTGAATTACTGCAGACCCTCAAGAAAAGTAAAGATGGGTCCTTGGCAACGTTTTACGACACGAAAAATACAAGTTAATTGTGGTGGACAAATTTAAAGGCAAACGACGCGCTGGAAGTTAAAGTCGTGGTTATGGAAAATCTGGGAATGAATCAGCATAGCCAACATCGAACAACTATTAAGCTTGGCACAAGATAGAGAGAAGTACTTTTATTGTGCGACCTGCTAGTCTGTGGAATGCGCTGCCAGAATGGGTCTTCCCCGGTAGTTACAATCCAGGTGTCTTCAAATCACGAGTGAATCGGTTCCTTCTAGGCAAGCGTGCTCCATCGTAGACCGCATCATCGCTTAACTACAGGCGAGTTGGCGGTCAAACGCAAGCGTATTCCTAAATAAATAAAAAATTGCTGAGCTGAAGGCTAACCTCCAGAAGTAGAGAGATTGTTAGATATAAGATATAAGTAGATCTGTGGGAGAGACACTTGAAGGTGTAGTTCCGTATGGTTCCGTAATTTAGTTAGAGTAGCGGGTAAAACCGCGGGCGTAGGTATGTTTACACTAATGAATCTAAATTCCAGTAGGTACAAAACAGACCAGTTAACAGATTTGATAACACAAAATAAAGTATCCATTCGCATTGATAATATCATTAACCAGTTCAATCCAGAACTGTACGATGTATTAATATAAATGCTCAATAATAATTACACGTTTAGAGCAATTGGCATGATTAAAACGATCATAAAATTTATAGATTTTCTTAACATAAAATTCCTTCGTAAAATACACTGGCGATAAGAAGATTATATTGAGTCTACATTTGCTATGGAATGTTTTTTCAAATTATGATTAAGATGGGCAGAAAATGATGCGGTTCTGTGACAAGACATGGATCCGATTTGTATAAGACCATAGAAGAACAAAACGTTCCTTTTACGTTAGTTGGGTACAGTGCCGTAAGTAGCCTTTTATGCACCCGGTGCGAGCTTCTATAACTGCGCCCTTGAAAACCAAACTTGGTCCAGGTGGTCATTTGTGCGCCTCTGCAGAGTCTGCGCCCTGTGTCTGGGCACCGCTGGCATAGCCCTATTTACGGCACTGGTTGGGTAATAATAGGCCTATGCCAACTATCTATATTTATAGGGTTATGCGGAAAGGGTGTAGGTACTTACTAAGCCAAAAGGGGTCCGTATTATGAACAACTTTTACTATGAAACCAAACCTAAAATCGCGAAAAAAACAGCTGTTCCTTTCATTTTCCCGAGTGAGAATGACCGTTTTATTTATTTCAGAATTGCTCCCATGATGTATAAAAATCAAAATATAACTCACTCATTCATTCATTCATTCACTCACTCAGTCACTCACTGACTTATAATGAAATCTCGAAAAGTACTGGACCTACGAGGCAGAGATTTGGGAGGCAGATTTCGAATGGGGTGATTTTGATTTTATAAAGATCTTTATTTATCATAATTAATTAAATTCTAACAATACAGACACGGTCTTATGTAGATAACAGACAAATATATTGACTACTTAGGCTACATACACCTCTAACAGTCATTTAATAACTAAAAGTTAAATAATTTTGTTACATTGTAAAACGTGATGGTTAATAAAGTATGGGTATATATTACATACAACTAAAGATATGATGCACAATTATGAGTCTTTTGTACCAGACTCATTTTTAAACAATTTTGATGCTATTAAACATTTTATATATTAAAACATAAAAGTACAGTTAATATCAACGCAATACCCAAGTGTTTAGGTACTAAGATATGTTTATTTTATTTTTATTATATTTTATGTATAATATTGTTTATTGATGCTCATATTACTAAGGAATTATTATAACTGGATTTGCTAGCAACTACCTACCCTCATATTCATTGCACATAATGTTAATTGTTAAAACTCGTCACTCTGCGCTGAGTCATCGCAGTCGCCGAGCACATAGTGATGGGGTAAACGGTATCTACTGTATGTATCGACATACGGAAGTTCAGATAATCGTGTTTTGCCTATTTTAGAAATCAATTGATTTCTGTGATTAATATTAGTATGTTTATAAAATTTGATTGTTTGTTTGATTATAAATTTTTTTATGGTCGGAAATTTTATCTTGTTATGTAATTTTTTGAGATTATTGTAGAATTTAGTATTAAATGAAATTTTTAAAGCCTTATTTTGCAAAACTTGTAATTTGCTATAGTTTGATTGACAGGTGCTACTCCATACCGGTGCAGCGTATGTAAAAGAGGGTCTTATTAACGCAGTATACATTTTTAGTTTAGTTTTCGAACTCAGGTTACACTTTCTATTCATGATAGAGCTAAGTGCACCAAACGCTTTAATGCCTTTTAGTTTAACGTGTTCAATATGTGTAGTCCAATTTAACTTAGTGTCTAAGTCAACACCGAGGTACTTAACAGATTTAGACCATGGTATGTGGTGTTCATTGATGATTAATGTTCGAGTAGGAGGTTTACGTTTTCTCGAAAACATTATGGCCTCCGTCTTCGACTCATTCAATTTCAGCTTCCATTTTTTGAAGTAATTGGCAAGTAAGTCAATCGATAATTGAAGCCTGCTAATAATTAAGTCTTCGTCATTAGACGATGTATATGAGGCAGTATCGTCGGCAAAACAGGCAAGACTGGTACGTGGCTGTTTGGGAATATCATTTAAGTAACCTAAAAATAATATTGACGCTACGACTGAGCCCTGGGGTACACCAGCGGGGACGTAAAAAGCTTTGGAAGAAGTGTTACCAATATGAACTTTAAATTTGCGCTCAAATAGATATGATTGTATAAGTTTTATTAAGTTTACAGGTACTCCGCATAGTAAAAGCTTATGAAATAGGCCTTCATGCCAAACGGTGTCGAAGGCTTTTTCGATGTCTAGTAGAAACATCCCCGAGGATTGTTTTATGTTTAAGTTATGAGAAATATGTTCACTAACACGTGCCAGTTGCTGAGTAGTCGAGTGAGACTGACGAAAACCGAACTGTTCGTTGATGAATCGGCCGTCGAGATAGTACAACAACTGTTCATAGATAACACGCTCAAATAATTTAGCAAGTGTCGGTAGTAAACTGATAGGACGATAATTTACAGCTATTTTATGGTCTTTACCAGGTTTAGGGAGTGCAATTACTTTGGCTGACTTCCAGGCTGTAGGAAAGTAGTGGAGTTTTAAGCATGCGTTGAAAATTTTAGTTACTAGAACTATACCTTTTTGTGGGAGATTCTTTAAAAGAATGTTTTGGATATTATCGTCGCCGGGTGCTTTCCGGTTT
Source organism: Agriopis leucophaearia (assembly GCA_949125355.1). Lineage (NCBI taxonomy): Eukaryota > Metazoa > Arthropoda > Insecta > Lepidoptera > Geometridae > Agriopis > Agriopis leucophaearia. Next base: position 5,546,382 of record OX421289.1, read on the forward strand.
TTAAGACGACGAATGTGTTTAACGATCTCTCTAGGACGAACTAGCTGGGTTTGGCAAGGTATGTCAGGAGACGTATTTATAGAAAGCAAAAGGGCCTAATTAAGAGACTCAAAAGGGAGTTGAATGTTTATATGAAAACCTACGCGTACGAAGACGCGGGCAAGTAGTAATAGTAATATTATATTAGTAATATTATATTATTAGTATTATTATATTAGTAGTAGTAATATTATAAATGCTAGCTTTTCTGCCTCCCCTTCAAGCAGCATCAGAACAACCGATCGGCGTATTTTTTTAGTATAGAGACAGTTTGAAGGCCAACTTAACTTTTATCCCGGAAAATTTTACGGTTTCGATGTCCACGGGAGTTAACTGCTGGGTGCAACAAGTACAAAATTAAATCAGATGTGTTTATTTTTTAGTTTGCTTCTTTGTTTGTTCCTCTTTCATATAGGATCAGACTGCGGATCGATGTGATATTTTGAGGGCCAGTAATTTACGTAATTAGAATACTTATCGGATATTGTTTCAATGCCTCAGTTTAGATGACTTTGGTATTGAAATTGTAACCAGGGTATAACCTACCATATGGAGTACACTGTCCTGTGTCATTGTTCTTAGCGTAAGGTTAAAATGTAATTGTACTGGAAAATAAACATATTTGTATTTTGTTCTTTTTATCCCGGAATAATGTACGGTTCCTGAAGAAATGTTCACACAGGTGAAACATACAGGAGCTAGATATAAACACTAATATTATAAATGCGAAAGCGTTTTTGTTTTTTAGTTAGTTTGTTTGATTCTCTTTCACATGGCAACAGAGCACACGATTGAAGCGTTTTTTTTTTATTAAGGCAGTTGGAAAGCCAGTGTATACATTTTACAGCCAGAGTAGACAGTATAATTGTTATCCCGGAAAAAATTACGGTTCCAGCAGGCGTAGCACAGGCTATAGACAAATTATCTTTCCACCGTTCTTGTAAACACACGCGTAGACGCGACAATGCTAGAATATGGATACGAGTGACTATTTCGCGGGATAAAAACGGTACAAAGTCTATCAGTTCACGGCCCGTGCTAGGTCTGTTTAGGGAATATCCTTGAGTATAAAAACTGCTAGCACAAAATGTAAACAAAGCCTCATACTGCTGTCGAATGCCTGTTCGTTTGACTCATAAGCCGGGATCCAGCAACACAGCACGTGGTTTTAACCCTTATAGGGCTGAAAAGGGGGTAATTTATGTAAAAAATATTGATATCTCACCTCACTTCCTCTAAACTTCCGCCGAGCATCTTCATAAAGCAATGGGAGTCGGCGTGGTCGTGGATAGCGGATGCGTGTCCGGCGCCCCAGCATAAAATCATGATGTTGAAAGCCCCGTTTCCCGCATCTACTAAGTTACGAGTGTACCTGGAAGGGTGGAAAAAGGGGTCAGCTTATTAAAAGTGTAAAAAGGAATAAAATGTATGTAATAAAAATATAGCAAGAATCAGAAACCAAATTGTTTATAATCATTTACGCGTAAACCGAGGAGTCCGCCTGGGGAAGTACCACACCTTTGCCAGTTATTCAACCGCCAAGCAGTAGTGTGCAAACACTACTGTGTTCCGGATTGAAGGGCAATGTTTCCAGCGAAATTACAGGGCACACAGAGATTTGACATCTTATATCTCGGGGTGACGGGCGCAGTGCATTGCCATCCAGGGTTTTGAACTGTTGAAGTTCAAAATTCTGAGTGATGTTGAGCTGTTATGGGCAAGCGTGAAGAGCCATCAGGCGAGCGACTTCGCTCGTCTCGTCACCCAGTACATAATAAGTAAACATTTCGCAAATGGAAACAGCAAAGATTTCATACTTATACTTCGATATATCATCATCATCATCAGCCAGAAGACGTCCACTGCTGAAAATAGGCCTCCCCCTTTAACCTCCACACTGAACGACATCCTGCCTTCTGCATTCACTGGATGCCCGCGACTATCACGATGTCGTCGGTCCATCTAGTGGGAGGCCTACCTACGCTGCGTCTTCCGGTTCGCGGTCTCCACTCAAAAACCTTTCTTCCCCATCGGTTATCAGATCTTCGAGCGATGTGGCCTGCCCATAGCCACTTCAACTTGCAGATTTTAATAGCTATGTCGGTGACTCTGGTTGTTTGACGATATATATTATTATTATATATATTTAGAATAACAATCAATTTTCGCAAACATCATGATCGTTTACAATAATTACCCGGCCTAGCTACAAGAACAAAAAAACTGTTTGAAATTTGAATTTCGCGCCAAACGTGAAATGTTTCACCTTAAAGATCTTTATCATTCTTAGAACAATAAAAAAATAGAGACAAATAAACATCATAAATATTTTTTTTTTTAAATCAACCCTTTTATGTATAGTATTGACTTATGTCTAATTCTCTACCAAACAGGATTTTAAAATTACCTACCACAGAACATAAAACAGATACATGTTTAATGTCATTAAGATACAGATTATAAATACTTATTTATTCAGGTTCAACTCATTGTAAGCCAACAAGATAACATTTTGCTATAGCAACAAACTTAAGTTAAATTTATCGGTTCTCACGCGAACAAATATTATGCCAAGTTATCTTAAGAGTTTAATGGGTGAGTAACCGTTGTTTTTTCTGCACTAAAACGATCGCCTCCCGTGGAAAATTTTAAGTTCATTATTTGGCCGACTCTAAAAATAAGTTGGTCTAGTCTTTGGATGCAACGTATTTAATGGTGTTCCGTTTTAGGAGCCCCGGAACAAAACCCGATAAATAAATTTTCTGTAATTTTACAAAATACACAAAATAATGATTTACGGAATCGATACAAAATAAGTGTATTTGTCGGGATTGGATCCGGCTGCCTATCTTTAGAGCCTTATTTTGTGCGTTTTAACGAGATTTGCAGCCATCTGAGTGATGTATGAGTACTATAAATAAATAATCATTTTTATTCCCAAGTACAGACTCGTACAAATCACATAATAATAATAATAGAAACCATTATCATCATCAGCCAGAAGTCGTCCACTGCTGAACATAGGCCTCCCCCTTTAACCTCCACACTGAACGACAACCTGTCATCTGCATCCACTGAATGCCCGCGACTCTCACAACAGAATGTCGTCGGTCCATCTAGCTACGCTGCGTCTTCCGGTTCGCGGTCTCCACTCAAGAACCTTTCTTCCCCATCGGTTATCAGTTCTTCGAGCGATGTGGCCTGCCCATTGCCACTAATAGAAACTATGACTAACAGAAAATTATTAAAAGAAAAATCGAGCATAAAGTTGATTTATCGGCTTTTGTTTCAGAGCTCATTTGTTTTAAAAACTTTTGTTTGTTATTATTTTACTGGTGATATCAACTACTTAGTAGTTAAACGGTAATAAAAATACCACACATGAAACGATAATAATTATTTTTAGATAAATAAACCGGCGAATCGGGCTCGCGCACCGAGGGTTCCGTACCACCACAAAATACAATAAAACCAGCCAAGTGCGAGTCGGACTCGCGCACTTCGGGTCCCGTACCATTATCTATAAAAACGGCAAAATAAACGTTTTTGTATTTTTTTTTGCCCCCCCTTAAATATTAATTTTATTATTTATTTTTAAAGTCAATATATAACTAAATATTCTGTGAATATTTCAAGCGTCTAACTGTTGCTGTTATCAATATCGAGCAAAAAATCACGTTTGTGGTATTGTAGCCCCCTTAAATATTTATTTTATTATATTTTTTAGTATTTGTTGTTATAGCGGCCACGTAAATACATCATCTGTGAAAATTCAACTGCCCGTCACGGTTCATAAGAAACAGCCTGGTGACAGACGGACGGACAGCGGAGCCTTAGTAATAGGGTCCCGTTTTACCCTTTGGGTACGAAACCTTAAAAAGTAGTGCAAAAAACAACGTCACGCCCAGGTGGTCACCAATCCAAGTACCGTCCGCGCCTGATGAAAGATATATAGGTAATTGAGATAAAATATCTATAGAGTCACAATCCTGCCAAAAATATGTCCGAACCAAAACTCAGCGCTCACTACGCATTGCGCCGACTTTTTAGTTAGTTATAAGACAACAGCGATCCGACTACAACGCCGCGCGATGCCAGTGCTATGATGCCCTAGCGGACAAGCGACGTTGAACACTATACAAGCGACATAACGTCTAAATTAAAGTAAATGTGGCATTGTGAACTATATAATTGATGTCTAGGTATGCACAACGACGCTCGGACGTTTTTTGACTGTTTTCACTTAAAGATTGCGACTCTATAGTTATTATATCTCCTATAAAGACCATTACACACTTACAAACTTTACCTCTTTCTGATATTAGTGTAGATATATACCTTCCGTGAAAAATTCTCTAGTAAAAATTGCATTAAAATCAGTTGCGTGGTTTAGAAGTTAGCGGATATACAGACAGACAGACGTGGAAGCGACTTTATTTTATACTAGCTAATGCCCGCGACTTTGTACGCGTAGCGCAAAGTAATTAGTGGGCGGACGATTAGACTGACATAGCCAAATTTAAATGTTACACTACCGAACACGAAAGGAACTTTAAATAGGCGCAAATCCATCGGATTATTTATATCTACTGAATATTTTATAGATAATACCTACACTTATGACATTATTGTAGATTTTTTTGCTCTACATTTTAATGCGGATTGTCATACTATCGTCATAGTATGATTTTAGTCTAGTTTTAATCTGACTCGATACTGGTATCCCGACATGGCCATAGTTTCAAATATATTTCAAGCAAATAATTATATTACTTTCACTGGTTAAATACGTTGGAAGTGTGGAGCCATGGAGCCAATAAGGAAAAAAAAATGGTATAAGTCAAGCGAAATGTCATGCATAACAAACGTCATTATTGAATTTTTAGTAAATAGTAAGTAGGAAGTATGGAGCGGTATCTATAATTAATCGGTGTTATTTAACATTACTCCGCGTAAAGACTGCCAATCAATGATGTCTAAATATTTTTTGCCCGCCTTCTGCGCCTCGACCCTTCCAACAACTAAACCGCTTTCGTTCACCACCATAACATCCAAAATAGCTGCTAATCATAGATCAGTATCAGATTAGATGCCGCGAGTTCACCTACTTTGCGTGTCTGTTATTGGTCTTAAGTTTGATCCTGGCAAAAAATGTATTCATTCTAATCTCTGTCGACTTGGTACATTAGCACGTCAGAAGTCAATACAAAAATCAACGTACTTTAAATTACTCCATAATAAACTGTAAAACCTCTTCAAAAGCAGTTGGCTATCCTGACAATAACAAACACAAAAAAAAAACTATTTGGTGCAGTCGATCGGAAGTTATGCGGGTACATACGTTTCGGCGATTCGTTTTTATTTACATATAGATTATATGGCAACAGCCGCTTCAGTCTTCCTACCTACCATGTCTGCGAGTAGAAGTCTATCATTACGACAACATTACTATAAAATAAGCTAGATGGCGTTATAACTAATTATAAAAAAATATTGATTTTTTACTATTTATTATCATAAATTAATATGGCCTATGTTTCAATGAGGTATTTTTTAAGCATATTCGTGGAAACTGCTTTGAAATCCTTCTAGTAGTTTAAAAGATGTGCGTGGACAAACAAACAAACTGACAGCCGTCAGATTTGTAGTTCCATAGTTTGAAAATAGATTGCGTTCTAAAACGATGTTTCGCGTTTTTTTTTTTAAATTTGCTTAAATTTTACGAATAATATTATTAAAAATGTGATAAAGTATTCAATAATTCCTAAAATAATGAGTGTAAATGGATCGTAGTTTCACAAATATGAAAAGTGCGTCTATTATAGGTAAATACGACACTTTACCTGAATCACGCAAACGGCATTATTTTTGCAAGTTAAACCGATATCAGGTATTGCTTCTACTTAGTTAGAAGTCATGTGTGAAGGTATTTGATCTACACATTTATAATATGTAGAGAAGAGATAGAGATTAGGTACATAAGAAATCAAGAAAAAAAAACGCATTTTTTTTTAAAAAATTGCTTGCAAAACTGGAAGACAAGCTATTAAGTAATACTACAGATATATTTTTTCTCTTTTCTGTGTAGCTAACAGACGTGTAGATATTATCTGTGTATATGGTTGACGGACTGCCGTCCATCCAACGAGAGAGAAAAAGTGAAAATAACATATTTCCTCCACTTTCTCTCCCGTATGTCAGACGGCGGTTTAGGTAAACCAAATCTACTGTCAGCACTTTTATAAAAACTCACCGGAAACGGTCGAATTTGGCGTACTTCCGCCAGTCTTTAGGATCGGATTTATACCCCGCCATCAGTTTCTGAACATCCTGTACGTTGACGTGGTCGTGAGAGAACACCCTGTGCAGCTCTTCCACTAGCTTCTCCAGTCCAGTGATTTCTCTAAACAAATGTGAAATTTTAACTTATTATTGTTTTTTTAAATTAAAAACTTCTTTAGGCGCGTTGAGTTAGTACCTTTTGAGTGAACAAAAATCATGGAACTCGCGGCATCGTCACCGAACGCTGTACCGTGTATTTTAAAACAGCGCCATCTCTTGCAGAATAGGTGAATTAGTACCTAAGTTTTCACTTCTGACGTGCAGTCCTATGACTGATGTGTTTTTTTTATCACAGAGTGAAAAGTACCATCATTGTGAGCTACACTTATCATTATCAGTCATCATATTCCCACTGCTGGGACACAGGAGTCTCTCTCAGAGAGAGGGATGGGCCCTTCCACCATGCTGGCCCAGTGCATGTGGATGAATGTCATTGTCTTTGAACTTTTAAAGTTCTTGGACATACTTAAATAAATCTGGGACATTATTGCACACGCAGTCATCTGACCCCAAACTAAGCAAAGCTTGTAATATGGCTGCCAGATACTGATATACATACATAATTATATATTTTTAAATACATGCTTAATTTTTTTTATGCTTAGGTAGGCTTGCGTTTGGCCGACAACTCACCTGATGTTAAGCGATGATGCGGTCTACGATGGAGCACGCTTACCTAGAAGAAGCCGATCCACGTGATTTGAAGACACCTAGATTGTAACTATCGGGGAACACCCATTCAGACAGCGCATTCCACAGACCAGCAGTACGCACAATAAAAGTTGAATCAAAGCGCTTCGTACGGGTTTTCGGAATATCAACCATAAAGCGGAATCGATTTTTTAAATAGATTTAAAATATTTGTTTTTAAATAGATATTAACACCCAGACATGGAACAAACAAATGTTTATCACACAAATGTGTGTCCTAGGTGGGAATCAAACCCCCCAAGCGCAGTACCAATAGTACAAGATTTGATAGTTATCGAAAACTTTTTTCGTTTTCGTTTTATTCCATACATTGCTGGGCTAAAAGCTATTCGAAACCTTCTTTCGTATTCGAGTGAAGCAACCTATACTGCCGATTACTACCGATTTTAGTTCTTCCGCGTTTCCGCTAGAGGCGCTTTGCTGAAATGTATGGAACAATACGAAAACGAAAAAAGTTTTCGAAAACTATCAAATCTTGTACTAAGGGTACAGAAGGCAGGTTCACTACCAACTAAGCTAACGGGCTGTCATACTGGTTTTATCACAATGCTTTCCTTCACCGTTGTTAAGCGATGGCATCGAAAATGCACATAATTTTTTTAAGTACTAAATATAACTAATTGGTGCAGCGGGGCTATTATGGATATTTGATCGGGATCAGTCAGTGTCAGAATTGACAGAATTTTGACACTTGAAAGGGGTTATAGCGCAAAAAAAAACAGCGTTGTCTATTTCCAATTTCATACTACGAAATTGGAAATAGACAACGCTTTTTTTACATAATTTTGACAAGTCGCGATCCCGATCAAAGATTCATAATAGCCCTGCAGATTCAACGATCGAACCGCCATCAGATTGTAAAGCACGCCACCTTACCGCCCGGCCACCATCACCGAAGTGACTATATTCATCATGCCAACGTAAAACCAACCGTGCTATTTTGGTGCAATTGTATTGTTATGTATTAAGAAAATGAAGAACGAAAAAGATTACTAAAAAAAAAGCGAATCACAATTTTTTTATTAAGGTGAAACGTTTCACTTTGGCTGGAAATTCAAATTTCAAACAGTTTTTTTGTTCTTGTAGCTAGGCCGAGTAATTATTGTAAACGATAATGATGTTCGCGAAATACATATGTCAATAAACAAATCTTTGCTGTTTCAAACGGTTTATTGCCAAATGTAAGTAATATGGTGAGTAACTGATTAATAGCTGTACATGATAATGTAAAGAACGACCAACAATTTTCGCGAACACAATGCCATTTCATAATAATTACCCGGCAAGGCTAGCTACAAGGACAAAAAAACTGTTTAAAATTTCATTTTCCTGCCAAAGTGAAACGTTTCACCTTAATATGTTTTATTTTGGCGTTAGAGATCAAAAACAACTAATATTTCAAATTCTATAAAAATATGAACACGGATATAAATTTAAGTATATCGCAATGTTATTCTTAAGATAATGCCCTATCGGTTTTTTTTTTAATTATGGTTTTCACACATTTTATTTATATTACAAAGGAATTAAGCCGGTTACTCCGACCAGCTATAAGTTACTAATCTTACGTAAGTAATTCCCATGTAAAAAATTAAAATGGATTTTTTATACCTAATTAACGAATTTTTATTATAAAATAGCGACCCACTCCGGCTTCGCATCGGGTGCAAACTCGGCCTTCGGCCTCGCTTCTATGACCCGCTCCAGGAAAGCAAAATTGCATCGAAATCGGTCCAGCTGTTTATAATGTAAGAACCTTCTACGAAGTATTAGAAAACATTTAAAAAAATGATGAATGAAATCGGTAAAGCCGTTTTCAAGTTATAGCGTGACCAGGAGAAATAGGGGTTAATTTTTATGTATATAGACTAGCGACCCGCCCCGGCTTCGCACGGGTGTAAGCTCGGCCTTCGGCCTCACTACTATAACCCGCTTCTGGTACACAAAATTTCATTCAAATCGGTCCAGTTCAGTCCAAGCGGTTTGTAAACTGCACCTATTCGGGCCCGCGTTTAGAGTTGGGCGCAAGGCCCCAGTATAAAATTTTGTTGTGGAAATAATAGTAAACATCCTGGTTTGGACCCGGGTATGTCCTAAAACTACGACCAGAACCACCGGAGGATGGGCAGCAGCGTCCTAATAGTACACGGTGAACGTACTGCGATCCCCAAGCCGCCTGCCAAGCGTGGTGATTATGGCGACACCCCTCTCTATGAGGGAGGCCTTGTCCAACAGTAGACGTTAATTGGCTGATGATGTGTGTATGTATCCTGGTTTAGCACATGGGCTACTTTTTATTCCGGATAATAATGATACGATAGTTTTCAGAAATGAAACGCGCCGAAAGACAATAATTTTGCTCTACCCTGACTATATCGCTGGGCATCTTTATTTTTCTGATCTGAGACTACATCAGAAAAGAGAAGTAAATAGAACGGAAATGAGAAAAAAAATATCTGTCGCCAGGTATTATGACAGAACCTTGATTGAACATTCTTATTTAGATCAACGCGTCGAATTCTGCGTCGCAGTTGCTAACTGATTTCGAATGGCTGACGTTTTGTTTACATGGGTGCAACTGCCTACAATAAATTTCTTACAAAGATACCTTGACAGCCGTTCTAATAAAATAAAATAAACTTTGAGTTTACCACGAAAAAAATCTCACTTCAGTGACTTTACCTGTCTATTTTGATGGGTCGCTCGATGGTCAAGGATTCCATGTCTGTGCATTGTGACACCTTCACTTTGCAATTTGCGTTGTCCACATCCATTGTTAATCTGTGGCAAAAATATTATGTTTGTAATTTTATATGTTTACTAGCTGCGCTCCGCGGTTTCACCCGCGTGGTGATAAAAAATTGTGATGATGATGGTGATGAAAAATACTTTACGATATATTGTCATACCTACCATATATACATAAAAAATACACTAGAAATTCATCAGAAAAACAGTTTTTTTATTAAAAAAATCATTGAAATCGGTTGAACCGTTTTGAAAGACTGTGACCACACCAAAGATTTTTTTTAGAACTGCAGTCTAGACATACTTGTAAGAAATTTGTTGTAGCCAGTTGCACCCATATAAACGAAACGTCAGTCATTCGAAATCAGTTAGCAACTGTGACGCGGAGTTCTACGCGTTGATCTAAATAAGAATGTTCAATCAAGGTTCTGTCATAATGCCTGGCGACAGATTTTCCTTCTCATTTCCATTCTGTGTCAAACACCGTGACACGAGATTTATTATATATATACTTATAGACACTGGATATCCATGCTGCACTACCTGCTGCCCGTGACTCCGTACGCGTACTTTCATAATTATCTTTAAACCCGTATTCGCCCCATAAAGGAATAAGGAATAATAACCTGCCTTATTTGAACTTCAAAGTAACAAAACTTTTAACACAACATTCAAACCCAAATTCCGTCTCTTCTTTAGTCCTTCTTCTGAGTTCTTCCGTTCTTTTTTTTACTTTCACGTCTGGCTTGTGACATTTAAAAATTTACACGCAAACAAACGTAATTGCATTTTGGCGCCAGTGTGAAAAAAAGTCAATCATAGCACTGCTCGTCAGTAGTGAAAACTTAACTGGTAATTCACCTATTCTACAAGAGACGGCGCTGTTTTAAAATACATGGTACAGCGTGCTCACCCAAAAGTGTTCAACGCACCTAAAGAAGTTTACACTTCAAAACGTCGCCATATTTCTGCCCTACTAATTCCACTGTCATTTTTGGGTCACTTTTTGAAGAACTAGTATCCCAAGGGGATAATCTATGCACAAAAAATTAATTTTGATCTTGGTTCTTTAGATACACTTAAAAAGTTATAAAACATAGACGTGTTGTTTATATATCCAAAAAATAAGTTTTCCGCATTTTTCTCGACACCGCCATTTGCAAGTACTGCATTTGTTATAAGGAGGGCAGATTTGTAGTCGTACAATTTTTCAATACGTGAATTATTATTGTTCATTAAGTCTTGAACGTGCTCTAGTGTGGATAGTTATAGGTATAATGAGGTAAAACGTGTACTTTCGTGTTGTTTCCAATACCCTGCCCTATATGCCTGTTGCAAGTTACCACTTTACTAAGTCATGACTTGGATTTGACCGTGATATAGGTACTTTGCTTGACTCAGACTATGACTTGTATGATGATCAATAAAAATTTAACCCTCTTAATATGTACTTGACACTGGCACATGAACAAGACGTGAAACGTCATGAGAAAAGATTAAAAACCTTATAGAAAGGTACTGTACCATAGAGAGTATCTTCCTAGAGATACTTTGCTACCTAATTAGCTAGCGCCATCTATAAAAAGATTCTAGTTAGTTACCAACATATACAAGTACATACTTTTTATTCTAGAACTAGTGACCCGCCCCGGCTTCGTACGGGCGTAATTTAGAAAAAAGATGTGAAAAATGTGAACGTAACAATTTAAATTTATTTTTCGAGGACTTTGTTGCTAAATATTGTCTTTTTCTACTTACATAATAAAAACTTAGGTTTCATATAGGTATAAACCTTCCGTGAAAAATTATCTAACTGATGGTGAAAACCGCATCAAAATCCGTTGCGTGGTTTAGGAGTTAGCGGATATACAGACAGACGCGGAGAGCGACTTCATTTTCATTTTATACTAGCTGACCCGCAACTTCGTAGAGTTCGGCCTCGCTACTATGACCCGCTCCAGGGACACAACATTTCATCCAAATCGGTCCAGCCGTTTACTCCCCATTTAAACCTTCCCTGAACTTCCGCAAATATTTCAAGATCAAAATTAGCCAAAACGGTCCAGCCATTCGCGATTTTTGGCAAAACAAACAACATCAATAATAGATTTTTATATAGACTACTAGTCGTCCGTCCCGGCTTCGCACGGGTGTAAGCTCGGCCCTCGGCCTCGCTACAAAATGTAATATAGCCTATGACACCCGGGGATAGTGTAGCTTCCCAACAGTGAAAGAATTTTTCAAATCGGTTCAGTAGTTTCGGAGCCTATTCAATGCAAACAAACAAACAAACAATCAAATCTTTCCTCTTTATAATATTAGTATAGAAGTATAGATGTAAAGATGACAATTATACGTTCTGAATAGTAGGTGAGTAAAACTGCAAGGCACAGCTAGTTTATAAATATCACCTATCTAAAGCTTTTAGTGGTAAACGTTGACACGTAATAGATATCTACACTTATTGACAGATAATTAGGTAAATACTGACATTTATCATTCAATAGTTGAGAATTTAGAGATAACTGTTTGAACTCGAGTCAGTATTTACCAGAAACTTACTTCTTTCGGAAGATATTTCTCGACTTTGTGAGAAAAATAACGGCTCACACTTTTCACTCAAAACGTACAACAAACGAAAGTTTAAAACAATTACTTTGTGACACTTCACTTTTTATGGCAGATTAAAGCCGTATCTCAACTTTAAAAATGTCGAAGTAACGTGCAACCTTCTTCGTGCGTGTTCGGAGATCGAATGACAGTTATTTTTCCCGCGACTTTTATTTTGACAGATGCTGGTTGACTTTTTAATTCGCAACGCGGCCTGAGTTCTAAGTAGGTTCGACGTCGTCTCCCGCGCATCGACTGAGAGTATTGGCCCTTCTATCGCAATGCTCCAATAAGGTCCTACAGATAGGATTCTTGTTTTTCATTTCTCATTCAAAGTGACCCATTGTGTGTAGGTATCCAATTAATTACAAGCAAAATATTATTTATTTTCTGGGAATGTAAAAAATGTGTAAATAAATGTAACTATGTTTCTAATTAGTAATGTGCCATGTAAAACATGGAAAAAGCAATCTCTAATGAAAAATTTAATTGTCCTGGCTGTTAACAATGCATAACTTTTTTTTTTAAGCGCGTACCTAGCTTAACCTTCGGTGTGATCGTCACCTCGCCATATGTTAAGCGATGATGCAGTCTACGATGGAGCACGCTTGCCTAGAAGAAACCGATTCACGCGCGACTTGAAGACGCCCAGATTGTACCCATCGGGCCCCGATGGAGGGCCCCAATCGATCGGGGGACACTCATTTAGGCAGCGCATTCCAGTCCAGCTGTTCGCACAGTATAAGTAGAATCAAAGCGATTCATAAAGATTTTCAAAATATCAACCATGAATTGCCTTTTCGTGGCCGCCCTAGTGGGTTATCATAATCTCAAAAACATTCTTATAATAACCTTAAATTGACTTTTGTCTTATTCGCTCCTAGTGAGCGAAGAGAGATGAGTGAGACAACAGATTTTATAAGAATGTTTTTGAGACTATGGTAACCTGGCCGTCCGATAAAGAAACGGGCAGGAGATAATTAGATCATGCAAATCCGATACGCACTCCCCAAAATGTTTCCGATAAAAAAGCGATAGACTAGCAACTTTGCAAAGATGCTCAAGGCTAAAGAAGCTTAGTCTGAAATAGAGATTCGTTGCTGATGAGCTTCTTGGCACGTTTTTCAATGAACTACAATGTCCGAAGCTTATTTATCCCAAACGTACCTACTTGGCTTATCCCAAAGGTGAGAGCAGTACCTATTACCCCTGCGAATGATGTCGTTCCGGCTGGCGTGTCGCTCAATACGACCAGCGCTTCTCGAGAAAGAGAAACCATGGTGACAAAGCTGGTCAACTGCAGTACCACACTGACAACGGTGGGCCTCACAGCACCTTGCACCCAAGCGTAAGCTGACAGCTAGACGAAATGCGGTTGGGTCTAAAATACTATCTACCTGTGTTAAAAGAGGGCATGGCTTGCAACTTGTAATTTAACATGATTGTTTTCTTTTAATAGCATATTTCGAGGACCTATCCAAGGTGTCTCACATTTCTATATCAGGGTCCATCGGGCCTCGATGTACTGGAACTCCAAAATCCAAGCTTGTTGCTCCTGCAGGCTATTTAATAGCAAATCACTGCAGGCTTTATACTACAACTCTTTTTTTGTTGACGGGGGGAAATCTTCTAGTGTATCCTAAACTGTGGAACAATACTTCAATATAAAGTTATAGATTTTAGGGTTCCGTACCCAAAGGGTGTAAATGGGACCCTATTACTACGCCTACACTGTCTGACAGTCTGTCCTACCTATTAACGGCTGTATCTTTGGAACCGTAATAGATAGCCAGTTGAAATTTCCACAGAATATGTAATGTTACGGCTGATTAACTAAGAAATAATGATAAAGTCAATAAGTAAAAACTAAATACAACCAACAAACATAGTTTTTTTTAACGTAATTATTTTTGTATTTGTTCTAATGTAAAAAGGGTAACAGGTACAAGCGTCAAACTTGGCATGATTATACTATACACTCTTGATACACTCTAAAGTATAAAAACAAATAAATAATGGCGAGTCGGTGACAAATTTCTATTCCACCGATTCTCGCACGATCACCGAAGGTATGTACCTAATTGGATGGGTGACCGCCTGGGCGTTGATGGGACGTTGTCTTATTACACAACGTTTTATACTTTAGTAGGTAACAAGTTATGTGATGGTACGGATTATGGACCCCTCAATGCGCGACAGTGCCGTAACTAGCCTTTTATGCACCCGGTGTGAGATTCTATAACTGCGACCATGAAAATAAAACTTGGTCCTGGTGAGGTCATTTCTGCGCCCCTCCAGAGTCTGCGCCCTGTGCCTGGGCACCGCTGGCACAGCCCTATTTACGGCACTGATGCGCGAGCCCGACTTGTCGGCCGGTTGTATTTTATTGTATATTTTAGTGTAAAACGCTGCTAGCTTTCCAATAAATAAATAAATATTTCTACCGTAGAACAGTTTCTACAATTACTCATCTCACTACTTTATTACGTATACCTATTATTATTATTATAGATTCGTTGTGCTACTTGAATTTATCAAGTATAAGATAAGAGTTATTATAAGATAATTATTAATGTTTACAAAATATCTGAAGATGACATGACGTAAGCAGACATATATCTTTTTACGACTGACGTTGTAAGGAGATAACTGGACAAATAAATATACTTAGCTGTCAAAATATTATCCTACATTGTGCCAAGTTATCCCTTTAAGTGGACAAATGATGGAACTAAACATTTAACCGACTTCAAAAGTTCTTAATCATCGTCAGCCAGAAAACGTCCATTGCTGAACATAAGCCTCCCCCTTTAACCTCCACACTGAACGAAATCCTGCCATCTGCATCCACTGGATGCCCGCGACTCTCTAAATATCAAGACGTCCACTGCTGAACATAGGCCTCCCCCTTTAACATCCACACTGAACGAAATCCTGCCATCTGCATCCACTGGATGCCCGCGACTCTCTAAATATCAAGACGTCCACTGCTGAACATAGGCCTCCCCCTTTAACATCCACACTGAACGACATCCTGCCATCTGCATCCACTGGATGCCCGCGACTCTCACAATACGGCTCTCACAAGTTCTCAATGCGGGCGTTTTAATTGTATTTTTGTTTATCACACTAATATCATATATGTGTTTATAAACCAATTTGGAAAATTCTTTTAATTTTTAATTGAAAGGATATATTTTCAGATTGGTCCCATATAAATTGCATCAAAATCGGTTCAGTAGTTTGGTTTATAATTCAAAATAACTGGGAAAATATGTCATTCGAGTAAACGAAATTACCTATTTTGAAGTCGGCTTTTTAAATTGATAATTTAACTATCGATTTCGACGATTCATCATCATCATCATTTTAAGCCATAGGACGTCCATTGCTGGGCATTTCGACGATTGTTTAGTTGCAACCGAGGTATAAGGTTGCCTGGAAGAGATCGCTTATAGCGATAAGGCCGCCGATTGTTTCACTTGTTTTTAAGTTGTTTTATGTTACTATGTGTGTCATTTTTGGTGTGAACAATAAAGAGTTATCTATCTATCTCTCTATAATGCTATTATGCTCGGAACAGCCCAGGGGCCTTACCCCTAGCTCGAAAAGTTGACCCGCATAGGTGTTATTTGTCTAAACGGTACCATCAACTACGATAAGCGGTAGTTATTTGATAGCCGCCAAGCTTTGCTATTTTCACGCACACACGCATAGTAAAACGGATTTTCGTTCATTCAAGTTAGAAGCTTTTAAACGATGCAGCTTAAATGAGTTGGTTATATTTAGGTACCTACTAAAAGTTGGCTCGCAAAAGTGAAGCTAGGGGTAAGGCCCCAGGTACTTTACGGCTAACTCTAACTGCGGGCTCCAATTAGCGCAGTTTGCAAAATCACGCAAACGCGAACCTTAACGCACCGAGATACGGTTTCTAGTCGCGCAACTTTTCGCCATCACCTAAACAGAATCGCTTATAACAAGGAGCCATAAGGCCCAGTTGTGTCACTATGGTGTTTTTCACACTAATGTTATGAACGGCGAATTTGCTCTGCTCTGACGCGCTCTGTCACGACTCCTGAACGCACCCTAGTTTAGTCCAGAAAAAACGATAATGGCTCCGCAACTAATGATAAGTTGGGTTGGACGTACTGACCTAGATAACAAGAAACAGATAACGTAAAAACCCATAAAATAATTATGACGATCACACCCACAAAATATATAGGTATGAATAAAAATCATAATTTATTTCATTTCACGGGTTTCACTAGCCCGGACATTTGGTGGGCATTGGTGGAGCCGAAGCCAACACCAAGAGGCCCTTTTGAATATAAAAAATACAATTATGGAATATGTATAAAAAGGAATATGAAACTATTGTACAGATAGGATTTAAAAAAACTGGGCTATTGAGGTGAACAACTTGTGGATGGAATAACAGAAAAAAATCATAATTATTATTATAGCGTCAATTACGCTGAAATTTAATGTTTCTCTCGTGAAAAATAATCAAATTGAAATACGTGACACAATAAGCATTGGACTGATAGTACGTTTTTTATCTACACTATATACATCTACACCAATGTTTGAAAAGGGAAAGATTTGTATTTTTGGATGTTTGTAACGAATTACAATTGACCCGGGTATGTCGTAAAACTGCGACCAGAACCACCGGAGGATGGGCAGCAGCGTCCTATTAGTACACGGTGAACGTACTGCGATCCCCAAGCCGCCTGCCAAGCGTAGGGATTATGGCAACACCCCTCTGAGAGGGAGGCCTTTGTTCAGCAGTGGACATTGATGGTGGATAATGTGTAACGAATTAAGGTGAAACGTTTCACTTTGGCGGGAAATTCAAATTTCAAACAGTTTTTTTGTTCTTGTAGCTAGGCCGAGTAGTTATTCTAAACGATAATGATGTTCGCGAAAATTTATTATTATTCTTTACAAACTCGCGTAAAGTTATTTATCTCCAATGCATATTATTACATACATTTGTCAATAAACAAATTTATGCTGTTTCAAACGGTTTAATGTCAAATGTAAGTAATATGGTGAGTAACTGATTAATAGCTGTACATGATAATGTAAAGAACGACCAACAATTTTCGCGAACACTATGCAATTTCACAATAGTTACCCGGCCTAGCTACAAGGACAAAAAAACTGTTTAAAATTTGATTTTCCCTCCAAAGTGAAACGTTTCACCTTAATTCAAAAACTACTGGACCGATTTAAAAAAAATCTTTCATTATTAGAATGCTAGGATCGTCTCTCACAATGTCGTCAGTCCATCTAGAAGGCCTTCCATTGTGAGAGACGCGGGCATCCAGTGGATGCAGATGGTAGGATGTCGTTAAGTGTGGAGGTTAAAGGGGGAGGCCTATGTTCAGCAGTGGACGTCTTCTGGCTGATGATGATGACACCAAGTGCAGCTCGGTATGCATTAGACTGTTTTTGGATGGGTGACCGCAGGTGGCCTTTACAACTGTCGTTGAAGATAGTTAAGGGCCAGAATAGGTACCAGGGGCCTTACCCCTAGCTCGAAAAGTTGACCCGCATAGGTGTTATTTGTCTAAACGGTACCATCAACTACGATAGGCGGTAGTTATTTGATAGCCGCCAAGCTTTGTTATTTTCACGCACAAACGCATAGTAAAACGGAATTTCGTTCATTCAAGTTAGACGCTTTTAAACAATGCAGCTTAAATGAGTTGGTTAATTTTAGGTACCTATCAGGTACCTACTAAAAGTTGGCTCGCAAAAGTGAAGCTAGGGGTAAGGCCCCAGGTGCAGCAAGCTCACGCATTTCATATTTGTTTAAGGTGTAAAATGTCTATCTAATTTTGAAAAATGTGTTGCAGTCATTTTATGACGTTAATATTATTTCAAAATATTGAGAAAAAAATGCTTTTACAATTTTTTATAATGACTACAATAAAATGGGAAAAACTGTACACTTATTCAATTTTTTGTGATCATAAAATATAATAAAACAAAAAAAAAATAAAATTTGTTCCCAATATTTTGAAATGTGGACTTCTTCTTCGAAAGTAGATAGATTTTTTTTGGGCGATAGCGGTGCGCTATAATTCTGGCCTAAGTTATTTAACCTCCTAGAAAAATAATCCGAAATTAAAAAAATAACACGAGTTGATTACTCGGCCTTTACGAACTTATATGTATGTATACCTATTGACAAATCAAAAACCTTACGCATATAAAACCTTGTTTACGGATGTAAGAACGTTCATTAAAAATACATCGCAATTTTACTGTAACGCTTTCCAAAAACTAAATAACTTAAAAACACCAGCTCAGAAACGACTTTTCTCCCGCCAAAATGCCTGCACTTACGCCCTTCTGCCAATAAACGAGATCATTTGTAAAAGTGGTATACCATTTTTAAACCAGAACAATTTCCTAGTTACGCCAAAAAGTCGTATCCTAACGCGTTTTCGCTATACGTTTACGTCGTTTTACCACCAAGCTAGAACTCGGCAAAAGTAGTATACTATTTCTTGGCTGACATTTGGAAAAGGTCGTAAGTAAGTTATTGCGGTAGTCAGATATATCGTTTTTCTTTTGACAAGGAAACGTGAGTGAGATAAGTGATTCTACTTGCGTACCAAAATATAGGTGAGCAGGGTTTTATACGATGTCTGAATATCTTTAGGTATTTAGCTAAAGGTATCCGCAAGTATCCTTTATGTATAGTGTTGCATTATAATTAGGAATTATATGGTGTTAAAAGTGGCAGGCGCTAATTTCTTGAGCTGGGGCCTTACCCCTAGCTTCACTTTCGCGATCCAACTTTTAGTAGGTACCTGATAGGTACCTAAAATGAACCAACTCATTTAAGCTGCATCGTTTAAAAGCGTCTAACTTGAATGGACGAAAATCCGTTTTACTATGCGTGTGTGCGTGAAAATAGCAAAGCTTGGCGGCTATCAAACAACTACCGCTTATCATAGTTGATGGTACCGTTTAAACAAGTAACACCTATGCGGGTCAACTTTTCGAGCTAGGGGTAAGGCCCCTGTCCCTATTATAAATAACATCGACAATTTTAGAAATTTTCGGGCATAAAACTGAAAAATAACGCTGTAATCGTCAAGACGAATATAAAAAAGTAACCATAACATTAATATTGTAATGTATTTTTATTTTTTATTTTCAATGGCTATATTAATAACATTATTTTTACTTTGGATACTATGCTTGAGGCTATGTGACGATCCTCATATCCAAGAAAATGTAATACCATCGACAAAAATCCATCCTTGGTAATACCTACTTCTAAGGAGACCTCATATATTACGTTTTGGCCACGAAGAAAATAATCATTGATTTAAAAAAAAAAAAAAAGTCATCATCATCAACAACCAGAAGACGTCCACTGCTGAACAAAGGCCTCCCCTTTTCACCTCCACACTGAACGACATCCCGCCATCTGCATCCACTGGATGCCCGCGACTCTCACAATGTCGTCGGTCCATCTAGTGGGAGGCCTACCTACGCTGCGCCTTCCGGTTCGCGGTCTCCACTCTAGAACCTTTCTCCCCATCGGTTATCAGTTCTTCGAGCGATTTTTGTAATAATAAAGAATTAAAAAATATGATATAACATAGCCTATGTTTCAATCTGTTCACAGCTAAGAATATTCGTGAAAAGCGCATTTAAATCCGTCCAGTGGTTTAGGAGATGTGTGTGGACAAACAAACAAACATACGAAAATTCTAAAAACTATCCTAACGTGTTCAGCTGCCCTTCCCTATTTCAAGACGCCCTGCGTGTTTTTTTTTTTGTTATCTCGCAATTACAGATTTTTATATCTCCACGTTTTTATTATATGTATAGATAACCGGCCAAGTGCGAGTCGGACTCGCGCACAAAGGGTTCCATACCATTTATCAAGGGTTTATCTATAAAAAATGGCAAAAAAATCACGTTTGTTGTATGGGAGCCCCCCTTAAATATTAATTTTATTTTAATTATTTATTTTTAAAGTAAATATATAACTAAATATTCTGTGAATATTTCAAGCGTCTACCTGTTGCCGTTATCAATATCGAGCAAAAAAATCAAGTTTGTTGTATGGGAGCCCCTCTTAAATATTTGTTTTATTTTTAAAGTGAATAGGTATATAACTAAATAATAGGTCGGGGAAAAAGTCTTTTCGTATTTTGTATGTATAAAGTTGTAGTAAAAATCTTATCCGTTGTACTGTTTGTATCTGGCTGGTTTTGATACCATTAAAAATATGACATTTTAAAAAAGGAATACAAAACGTAAAAAGCAATTTCCCGCCATTTTTCAATTGTTTTTTTGTTCGATAAAATGAGTGAATCTAACGAACAAATTCGATATATTGTGAAATTTTATAACAAAAAAGGGAAAAATGCGACACACGCCGCGAATAAAATTTGTGACGTTTATGGACCTAATGCAGTGTCATCAAGAGTAGCACAATGTTGGTTCAAGCGTTTTCAGTCCGGGAATTTTGATGTCAAAGATGCAGCTCGCTCTGGTCGCCCTGTTACGGATAAAGTCGATGCCATTTCTGAAAAAGTGGACCAAGATCGGCATATTAGTAGTTACGACGTAGCTGAAGAACTGGGGATTGACCACAAAACAGTTTTGACCCATTTGAAAAAAACTGGGTATACAAAAAACTCGATATTTGGGTGCCACACGAGCTCACTGAAAGAAACCAAATGAATCGTGTACTCATTTGCGATTCTCTATTGAAACGTAACGAAACCGAACCGTTTTTGAAAAGATTGATCACTGGTGATGAAAAATGGATCACCTACGACAAGAATGTGCGCAAAAGATCATGGTCAAAGGGCAGTGAAGCACCACAGACTGTAGCGAAACCCGGATTAACACGTAATAAGGTGATGCTGTGTGTATGGTGGGATTGGCAGGGCATCGTTCATTATGAGCTTTTACCGCTGGGCAAAACCATCGATTCGGATCTCTACTGCCAACAGCAGATGAGACTCAAACAAGAAATTGAGAAAAAACGGCCGGAATTGATCAACAGAAAGAGTGTGGTCTTTCATCATGATAACGCCAGACCGCACACATCTTTGGCCACTCAGCAAAAATTTAGAGAGCTTGGTTGGGAAGTGTTAATGCATCCACCATATAGCCCAGACCTTGCACCCTCAGATTTCCACCTGTTTCGATCTCTTCAGAATTCTTTGGGTAGTGTTAGATTAACATCAAGAGAGGACTGTCAAAACTACTTGTTGCATTTTTTTGATCAGAAGTCCCAAAAATTCTACAGCAACGGGATCATGTCACTACCTACAAGATGGCAACAAGTTATCGAACAAAATGGCACATATATATTATAATTAAATGTAATTAAACTTGAAAAAAATATGTCTTGAATTTGTTTAAAAAATACGAAGAAACTTTTTCCCCGACCTTATATCCTGTGATTATTTCAAGCGTCTACCTGTTGCCGTTATCTATATAATAATAATATCTATATAAATACTACCTAAAATAATTACAAGCGCAATAATCAACCACGGGGACTAGGTATATAATATTAATGTAATAATTTTTGTAGCCCTTAGCAGGCCTGGCGCACTCCGCACTTTGGGTATGAAGCTATAAGTAGCCGTCTGGTCGGACTTGCCGTGCCTACTGCCGCGCGATAGACAGAGATAACGCGACAAGAGTTACGCGATAGACAGAGAGGCAACTTCTAGGTTAATATAGCTGTAGGTAGTTAGCGCTCGCACGTCCTGAATTGAACTTTATTGTCAAGTAACAAGAGTCGCTACTTATTTCAATGATTTTGCGGAGTGAATCATCTGTACTTGTACTATATGTATTCAGTGGCGATAGACAGAGAGGCAATTTCTAGGTTAATATAGCTGTAGGTAGTTAGCGCTCGCACGTCCTGAATTGCACTTTATTGTGTAGTAACAAGAGTCGCTACTTATTTAAATGATTTTGCGGAGTGAATCTTCGGTACTTGTTCTATGTGTATTCTGTGGCAATAGATAGAGAGGCAATTTCTAGGTTAATATAGCTGTAGGTAGTTAGCGCTCGCACGTCCTGAATTGAACTTTATTGTCTAGTAACAAGAGTCGCTACTTATTTAAATGATTTTGCGGGATGTATCTTCTGTACTTGTACTATGTGTATTCTGTGGCGATAGACAGAGAGGCAACTTCTAGGTTAATATAGCTGTAGGTAGTTAGCGCTCGCACGTCCTGAATTGCACTTTATTGTGTAGTAACAAGAGTCGCTACTTATTTAAATGATTTTGCGGAGTGAATCTTCGGTACTTGTTCTATGTGTATTCTGTGGCAATAGATAGAGAGGCAATTTCTAGGTTAATATAGCTGTAGGTAGTTAGCGCTCGCACGTCCTGAATTGAACTTTATTGTCTAGTAACAAGAGTCGCTACTTATTTAAATGATTTTGCGGGGTGTATCTTCTGTACTTGTACTATGTGTATTCTGTGGCGATAGACAGAGAGGCAACTTCTAGGTTAATATAGCTGTAGGTAGTTAGCGCTCGCACATCCTGAATTGCACTTTATTGTGTAGTAACAAGAGTCGCTACTTATTTAAATGATTTTGCGGAGTGAATCTTCGGTACTTGTTCTATGTGTATTCTGTGGCAATAGATAGAGAGGCAATTTCTAGGTTAATATAGCTGTAGGTAGTTAGCGCTCGCACGTCCTGAATTGCACTTTATTGTGTAGTAGCAAGAGTCGCTACTTATTTAAATGATTTTGAGGAGTGAATCTTCTGTACTTGTATATGGATTCTGTTCCCTAAGCCAATAAAAAGACGAAATAATTACAATCTAAATTTATTAATCAATCATCATCATCATCACTATCCATCGTCTTGAGTTTCTCTTCTAACTCTTTAGCCGGGTTGAATACGCCCCCCGTCTGTGTGTTACAGATGTAGCATCGAGCAGATTTCTTGTAGTGATCTAGCGCGCATTTCTCACAGAAATAATGCTTGCATCTGTGAACAAAAGTACAAAAATTTATGATCTTTGTTTGATAGAAAGGGGGCGTAAATCACTGTATTTTTTTTTTTTTTTTTTTTTTTTTCAAACTATCACGTTTGTTCACCACAGTTATATGATTATTTACGGGATATTTACCGTGGTAAGGTTGTGGAAGGTTATCCCGATATTTCGGCGCAGTTACATGCACCATGTTCATGGGAAGACAAAATCGGGGGCTCCTACCACAACCTTACCACGGTAAATATCCCGTAAATAATCATATAACTGTAGGGGGCGTTAATGTCTATATTACTGTCCTGGAGAAGTAATGGAGTTCATATTAGACCATTTTTTTACCGATTTCATAAAAAGGAGTGGGTTCTCAGTTAGTTTTTTTTATGTTTATTACCTCAGAACTCCGTCATTTATGAACCGATTAGGAAAATCTTTTTTTTATTAAAAAGGATATACTTTCAGATGGGTCCCAAGAATTTCATCAAAATCGGGTCAGTACTTTGGCTTATATCAAAATATGTAACTGGGAAATTCGTATTTTTAACCGACATCCAAAAAGGAAGAGATTATCAATTCGACTGTTTTTTTAAAATGTTTGTTACCTCAGAACTTTTGACTGAGTGAACCGATTTTGATGTTTCTTTTTTTATTTGAAAGCTGGTGCTTCTTGTGTGGTTCCATTTCAATTTGGTCCAGTTCTGACAGTTTTATGAAGTCGGTTTTTTTATAATTATTGTCATATGTACCTATATGTTATTTTTGGTGTGATCAATAAAGATCTATCTATCAATCACTGGGCCAGCATGGTAGATTAGAACCCATCCTCTATCTCTAAGGTCTGTGCCCACCAGTGGGAAAATGATGCAGATTGATGATGATGATGACGATGCTACGCCAAATAAGTAAGCATGTGTTTTGTCTAGTGTGAATGTGTGAGTAAGAATGGTTGTTCTCAATGTAACAGCTGATTTCTTTTTTGGTATTTCAGGGTTGGTCCCATAGTAAAAGCTGTACATAATAAAAATAAATAATAAATTAAATATCTGGGACATTACTGCACACATGGTCATCTGACCCCAAACTAAGCAAAGCTTGTAATATGGCAGCCAGAGACTGATATACGTACATATATATTTTTAAATACATACTTAGATATTAACACCCAGACATAGAACAAACACAAATGTTCATCACACAAACGTTTGTCGTAGGTGGGAATCGAACCCACGCCCCAAGCGCAGAAGGCAGGATCACTACCAACTAAGCTAACGGGGCTGTCTAATGATGAATAACGTTTTTATAGATAACTAGCTACGCCCTGTGGTTTCACCCGCGTGGTAATGAAAATCGGTGACGATGATGATGAAAAATAGGCTATGTGTTAATCCAGGACATGAGCAATGTATATTCCAAATTTCATCCAAATCCATCCAGCCGTTTCTGCGTGATTGAGTTACAAACATCCATCCATACATCCATCCATCCAAACTTTCACGTATATGATACTAGCGACCCGCCCCGGCTTCGCACGAGTGCAATAATATAAAGTTAAATGATTATTTACGGGATATTTACCGTGGTAAGGTTGTGGAAGGAGCTCCCGATATTTCGGCGCAGTTACATGCATGTCAGTCTTCCCGTGAACATGGTGCATGTAACTGCGCCGAAATATCGGGAGCTCCTTCCACAACCTTACCACGGTAAATATCCCGTAAATAATCATTTAACTTTAGTGAACAACCGTGATAGTTTAAAACAGTGCAATAATATACTACGGAATGTCTTTATATACAACGCCCCCCGGCCAGTACCACCGTAACCGCTATGTCCCTGCATTTTAAATCTGTAATATCTTCGAAAATATTCATTTAAATTACATGCTGTAAAGGGCCATATTAATCTGTATTAAATGCACAATGAATTTAAGGTACTTAATTGGATAAGGGTTAATGCTTTGCTTAAAATCACTTCGTAAATAAGCCATTATTTCTCGTAAAAAGTAAAGGATAAAAAATTGTTATTGTGGGTTATCTCTAAGAGATAGACATATACCATCGCGGACTTTTTTGTAGACCTTTTTAAGGTGTACAATACTGTAGTAAATTATTTTGATCTATCTCGTAGGGTTCAGCCAGCGTTTGCAATGTAAGCTCAAAAAATGTGTTTATTTAGGACAGGGGTCTCCAAACTTTGAAGCCTTGGGGCCGTAATATTTTTTCGGTATGTTGCAAGGGCCGTAACAATTTTAATTTTTCTGTCCACCTAAGCAAACATCGGTTTTTATTGCATTTCAATTACTATTGATTGTGTATTGTGACACGTAACTACATCTAGTGTCGAGTAGTGATACTATGTACGGTTCTAGGTACTGTCTATTTCAGCTACAGTCTTCAGCTCTTGTGAGGAAAATGTTTGGAATTGTCTGAATTTCTAAGACCAGTCATATCAGTTGTTAATTTTATCAGATCCACAGGGCTGAATCACCGAGAATTCCGCGAGTTTCAGATCCTGTCGCGGGCCGGATTGATGGCAGTGGTGGGCCGGATTTGGCCCGCGGGCCGTAGTTTGGAGACCCCTGATTTAGGACATCACATTAGAAACCTCTAAAATGATCAGTGTTTCTTTACTATATTATGTATGTATTATACATATAAACATTCCTCTTGAATCACTCTATCTATTAAAAAAACCGCATCAAAATCCGTTGCTTAGTTTTAAAGATCTAGGCATATATAGGGACAGACAGCGGGCGGGACTTATTTTTATACTATTTTTATTTTATTTTATTTTTATATAATTAGGTACAACAATAATCAGCAAACTATAAACTTAAAAACAATTAGGTTTAGAAGAAACATTATAAATTTGCTAACCTAAACATTGTACACAGCATTGTTAAGAAATAATGTTTTACATACAACGTCAATTACTTCAATATTTGTACTAAGTGATTTTTAAAGTGAAAC
This sequence comes from Agriopis leucophaearia, assembly GCA_949125355.1. Classification (NCBI taxonomy): domain Eukaryota; kingdom Metazoa; phylum Arthropoda; class Insecta; order Lepidoptera; family Geometridae; genus Agriopis; species Agriopis leucophaearia. Next base: position 5,572,811 of record OX421289.1, read on the forward strand.
AAATTCATATGAAAAATATCGAGTTCATCACATACGTTAGTGGATAATAAATCATTATATAACTGGCACATACGATGGACTATGGATACTATGTACTATGTAGTGATTGTAAACATAACTTACTTGGTGACGACAGGTGTTTTGAAAGTGCCTCTGCATATGAAACATTTGAAGGGCAAGTCCTCGTCGCTGTGTATCTCGTAGTCAGAGTCTCCCTCGTTAGTTCTGCTGGTGTTGCCCTCGTCGCGCTCCAGCTGCCACCCATGTTTGTAGTCCGACCGGTCGTGGAGGAATTTACACGAATCTGGGGAACATTTATAACATTGAAAACAGACATATGATGAATCCCATAATAATAATTAAGGCACGGCCCGCATTGTCAGGTTCCTCACTCTGCAGGTACCACCGGTAGATTGAGCCCGGCCCCGCTGCCGGCGGCGCTCTAGTATTTAAGTTTTTTTAAAATATTATTTATGTTTTTATAATTATACTAGTCGACCGCCCCGGCTTCGCACGGGTGTAAGCTCGGCCTTCGGCCTCGCTACTATGACCCGCTCCAGGAACACAAAATTTCATCAAAATCGGTCCAGCCGTTTTTAGAGTATCCTATGTCCGTCTCCTGGTTCTAAGCTACCTCCCCACCAATTTTCAGCCAAATCGGTTCAGCCGTTCTTGAGTTATAAATAGTGTAACTAACACGACATTCTTTTATATATATAGATTTAATGTAAAAACCTCAAAAATTAAGAAAATAAATGAATATGTGAATAATAACTCTCAATATAAAAAACCGACTTCATAAAAATGTCAGAACTGGACTAAACTAAAATGAGACCAACACGGGAAGTACCAGCTTTCAAATAAAAGAATCATCAAAATCGGTTCACCCAGTCGTCGAAAGTTCTGAGGTAACAAACAGCCCCGTTAACTTAGTTGGTAGTGAACCTACCTTCTGTGCTTGGGGGTGTGGGTTCGATTCCCATCTAGGACAAACATTCATGTGATGAACATTTGTGTTTGTTCTATGTCTGGGTGTTAATATATATTTAAGTATGTATTTAAAAATATATATGTACGTATATCAGTCTTTGGTAGTCATATTACAAGCTTTGCTTAGTTTGGGGTCAGATGACCGTGTGTGCAATAAATGTCCCAGATATTTATTTTATTTACTTATTTATCAATATAAAAAAACCACCTTGATATAAATTTCAGAACTGGACCAAACTAAAATGGGACCACACGGGAAGCACCAGCTTTTAATAAAAAAAAGAATCATCAAAATCGGTTCACCCAGTCGAAAGTTCTGCCGTCATTTTTTTTAAACAGTCGAATTGATAACCTCCTCCTTTTTGGAAGTCGGTTAAAAAGTAGACAAATGTGAGTCGGGCTCGCGAACTGAGGGTTCCCATACCACCACATATTGTTATTTACTAAAGTAAAAAAAAAAGATATCACGCCCAGGCGGTTACCCATCCAAGTACGGACCGCTCCCGACGTTGCTAACTTCGGTTATCGTACGAGAACCGGTGGTAAACAGACCAGGGGCCTTACCCCTAGCTTCACTTTTGCGAGCCAACTTTTAGTAGGTACCTGATAGGTACCTAAAATTAACCAACTCATTTAAGCTGCATCGTTTAAAAGCGTCTAACTTGAAAGAACGAAAATCCGTTTTACTATGCGTGTGTGTGTGAAAATAGCAAAGCTTGGCGGCTATCAAATAACTACCGCTTATCGTAGTTGATGGTACCGTTTAGACAAATAACACCTATGCGGGTCAACTTTTCGAGCTAGGGGTAAGGCCCCTGTGTATTGGTCACCGACTCGCACTTGGCCAGCATTTATTATTTGTTGTTTTACTTTAGTGTATATTATAAACATGCCAAGTTTGACGCTTGTAAGTATTACCGTTTTAACACTTTAAAAAAAAAAAAAAACTGTTGGCTGGCTTGCGTTTGACCGCCAACTCGCCTGATGTTAAGCGCGATGCGGACTATGATGGAGCACGCTTGCTCAGAAGAAATAACCCGTTTTAACACTTGAGCAAACACAAAAATATGTTTAAGAAAACTTTTATTGTATGGCCCCTTTAGTTTTTATTTTTTTAATTTATTATTTCTTAGTTAATCCACCATAACGTTACACATTCAATGAAAATTTCAACTGGCTACGGACGGACAGACGGTCAGACAGACAGCGTAGGCTTAGTTATAGGACCGGACCCTATAACTAGTGCAGTGCAGGACTTATGCCTTGATCACACGTACCGAGCAAACGGGGACACTAGGCCTAGTAGGTAGAACAGGAGCCGAGCTACTGTCTCGCCGCTGTTTGGCGGAGCGCTCGGCGCTATGTTTATACGTACCGAGTATTCGGCCGAGACCACTGTCTCGCCCGTTTGCTCGGTACGTGTGATCAAGGCATTACCGCCCCTATCTTGAATAAGAATTACCTCCAAAACCACAAAATCCAGTTTCTTTATAATCTTTACAAATATCAGGTTGGTAGTCCCATCTGAAAAAAAAAACATGATTTGATTTGTTTTTGAAGTGAAAATTTCTTTAGGCGTGTTGAGCACTTTTTCGGTGTACAAAACTCGTGGAACTCACGTCATCGTCACCCTGTACCGTGTATTTTGAAACAGCGCCATCTCTTGTTTAATAGGTGAATAACTACTTAAGTTTTCACTTCTGACGTGCAGTCCTATGACTGATGTGTTTTTTAAAAGAGGTTTTGCATCATTATTATATAGTCTGAGAGCCCACGACACTAAACCTAGTTCGATAAGACTACCAGATATATGTAATTAGTAACGTCATTAATGGGGGAACATGAAATGGCGATGATGTTTGCAAGATTTGGAACCACTGTTTAGAAAATGCAGCAGTGGTTTTTCTAACAGAAAAATTGATAATCTTTCAGATGAGCCTTGGTTTTTTGAGGAGATTGATTATACCAGATACCTAGGTAGGAGGCGTCGCTTATCATGCTGCTGCCACTGATAAGGCCAACCAGGGAGGGGGGGGGGGGGCTTGCAGCACTGCATTATCGAATACTCCTACCTCTCCCCAGTTTCGAGGAACAAACGAAACTTGGGAGTCTTATACTAGAAATCGTTTATTCGAATCGTGCATTGCAGCATCGCCATTTCGTGTTCCCCATTAATGACGAGACTAATTATACATATATATCATCTGGTAGTCTTATCTAACTAAGTTTAGTGTCGTGGGCTCTTAGACTAATTGTATAAGTCTTCATACCTGACGGTAGCTCTCAAGTTGGCGGGGGCTCGTATTGGTCCCTTCCTCACGAGGCCGGAGCTCGCGTTCCCAGCCGCCGTGTCTTTCTTTTTGTAGTACTGTGCATAGTTGTTGATGCCTCGATACACCTGCAATGTCATGAAGTATACCTGATTACTTAGTGAATCATACGCTGGTTTTAGATTAGTGAAATCATTAATCTCCTTATTCTTTATTCATCATCGTCCAGAAGACGTCCACTGCTGAACATAGGCCTCCACCTATAACCTCCACACTGACTTATAAGGCCAATAAAGATTTCTATTCTATTATATTCTATTCACTGAATGACATCCTGCCATCCACTGGATGCCCGCGACTCTCACAATGTCGTCGGTCCATCTAGTGGCAGGCCTACCTACGCTGCGTCTTCCGGTTCGTGGTTTCCACTCAACACCTTAATAACCTTTCTTCCCCATCGGTTATCATTTCTATCTATATTTACCTATTTTATCTATTTTATCTATCTGTTTTTACCTATATATATAAGGTTGGGGAAAAAGTTTCTTCGTATTTTATAAACAAATTCAAGACATATTTTTTTCAAGTTTAATTACATTTAATTATAATATATATGTGCCATTTTGTTTGATAACTTGTTGCCATCTTGTAGGTAGTGACATGATCCCGTTGCTGTAGAAATTTTGGGACTTCTGATCAAAAAAGTGCAACAAGTAGTTTTGACAGTCCTCTCTGGATGTTAATCTAACACTACCCAAAGAATTCTGAAGAGACCGAAACAGGTAGAAATCTGAGGGTGCAAGGTCAGGGCTATATGGTGGATGCATTAACACTTCCCAACCAAGCTCTCTCAATTGTTGCTGAGTGGCCAAAGATGTGTGTGGTCTGGCGTTATCATGATGAAAGACCACGCCCTTTCTGTTGATCAATTCCGGCCGTTTTTTCTCAATTTCTTGTTTAAGTCTCATCAGCTGTTGGCAGTAGAGATCCGAATCCATGGTTTTGCCCGGCGGTAAAAGCTCATAATGAACGATGCCCTTCCAATCCCACCATACACACAACATCACCTTATTACGTGTTAATCCGGGTTTCGCTACAGTCTGTGGTGCTTCACTGCCCTTTGACCATGATCGTTTGCGCACATTCTTGTCGTAGGTGATCCATTTTTCATCACCAGTGATCAATCTTTTCAAAAACGGTTCGGTTTCGGTACGTTTTAACGGAGAATCGCAAATGAGCACACGATTCATTTGGTTTCTTTCAGTGAGCTCGTGTGGCACCCAAATATTGTATTTTTTTATACCCAGACTTTTTCAAATGGGTCAAAACTGTTTTGTGGTCGATCCCCAGTTCTTCAGCTACGTCGTAACTACTAATATGCCGATCTTGCTCCACTTTTTCAGAAATGGCATCGACTTTATCCGTAACAAGGCAACCAGAGCGAGCTGCATCTTTGACATCAAAATTCCCGGACTGAAAACGCTTGAACCAACATTGTGCTACTCTTGATGACACTGCATTAGGTCCATAAACGTCACATATTTTATTCGCGGCTTGTGTCGCATTTTTCCCTTTTTTGTAATAAAACTTCAAAATATATCGAATTTCTTCGTCAGATTCACTCATTTTATCGAACAAAAAACAATTGAAAAATGGCGGGAAATTGCTTTTTACTTTTTGCATTCCTTTTTTAAAATGTCATATTTTTAATGATATCAAAACCAGCCAGATACAAACAGTACAACCAATGAGATTTTACTACAACTTTATACATACAAAATACGAAAAGACTTTTTCCCCGACCTATTATAATACTAGCTGTAACGACTTAGTCCGCGATTTCTTAAAAAAAGCCTATGTCTGTCCTCATGATACATCATACTATAACCTCGTAAAATTTTATCGAGATCAGTTAAGCCGTGTAGCGTGATTATGTAGCAAACAGACAGATGGACAAAGTTACTCTCGCATTTATAATACTAGTGTGGATTGCGCGATAAGTCTCGATAAACATTAAAACAACTCTATGCCTAACTCTCTCTCTCTTATTATAATTCTGTACCTTATCGTCAGCCATTCCTTCCATCTCTTGGTTGATTTTCTGTGCCTTCTCAAAGATGGTCTGTGCATCTTTGTCCCACTCTGTGTCCAACTCGTACGTAGCCGTCGCATTCTCGCGCTGCTGCTGCACCGAGAGTGTTATACGAGACTGGCTCTGGAAAATACAATACAAATAATTATCATGTTCGTCCCAATATCCAGCTATACGGTTTCAAGGTTATCTTGATATTCAGTATTCAGCTAACCGTTTCATCACTTTTTTTTAATTTATTGTTTCGTTGTTGTGTTGAGGATCCAAAAACTCATAAGTCCCTCCCTCAGTATGTGGTCACAGCCACCCCACAGGGGGATGCCTTGTACAAGGGCTTGTTCATCGGGGGTACGATAGTAGGTGTGACATGGTCTGCACCAAGAAAAGAAAAAAAAATTTTTGTTGAACGGCTGTCAAGGCATTTGTATAAGAAATTTGTTGTAGCCACTTGCACCCATATAAACCCATAGCAACTGCAGCATAGCAACTTAGAATCCCAGACATATGGCAGGCCTACTCCATGTAGAATGTATGTTAGTTATTAAAAAGTAATACCTTCTCATCATCACTGCTTTTGTCACAGTTTTTATCAATCTCCGCCTTTTGTTTCTTCGGGCCAGAAGTAGACTGTATATTTGGGTTATTCTTCTGCGGTCTTTTGATCGGCAACACTACCGTCTGGTCTTCTGAATCAGAGCTGTGTTTTTCTGGAATTGAACTGTCATGTGATATGATTCAAATGTCAATAGTATACACTTCATTAACACTAGCATTTTTTTGCTGCTCCATCGTAGACCACATCATTGCTTTACATCAGGCGAGGAGCAGGTCAAAAGCAAGCCTGTAATCTTTTTTAAATAATTTTTTTTTAATAATCGTACTATAATGTAGTAAATGTGAAAGTATAGCTTTATCATTATTTCTTTTTCGAACAGCTGAGCTCTTGTAATGAACTTTGGCAGGGACATGCATCGTAAGGAACGGCAAAGGATACTAGTAAGTCCAGAAAATAATAAAAATACAGAAATTACTGCTAAAACATTAAACATAACCTCAAAATGTATAGTCTTAGTACTTATTCAAAACAAATTGTTATGATGACTAAAACGTCCTACCTAAGGCTCGAGTCCGTTAACAGCGACAGGCGACAATCGACTCTACTAGTTCCCATACATTTTCTTTTAATTTGTATCATGATACATTCAGATAGGTACCGCGACACAGAGTACTTTTTAATATAGAAAAACCACTACTGAGTGCGCTCTCACTTGTCGCCGTTAAATGTAAACTATTACCTACCTTCTGAGCTAGAGGTTTTACGTTTCCTACCGCCCTTGTTCCTGATATTTCGCCTTTTAAATGTTGTGGGAATTTTAACTTCTTCATCAGACATTCTTAGCTGTGTTTTTGTTGCGAGTTCTACACTTTAAACTTTGATTGTGTAATAATAAAAATTATATATAAGATACTATTCTTGAACTATCTATACAATAATAGATCAGAGTGTAACATACAATACAAACAAAACAAATACAAGTAATACAAACAAAATACAATACACAATACAAGCTTTCATCACTTTCACGTTCCAAGTAATATTGACATAATTGACATTTGAGAGTGACGATAGCTATTTTTCAAGAATACTTTTTTAGTTATGGCATTGCACAATTCATACATTTAGCCGGCATCAGTAGATTCTTATCTTTAGCATGTCATTGTACTTTCGGGTGATAATCTCACTGTCGTACTTGCCAACATATAAGTTTATCTGATGTCGTTGATGAGGTCCAATAATGCTACTTTTTTTACTGAGCCTCTGTAACCTAGAGTATGACATGTCTGCTCATATTTAGTTAGTTACCTACGTGTATTTTGTATACCTACTTAGTTCTTAATAGCGAAGTTGGCATCGTTAGCTTTATTCTCAAGTTCCTTGCCCTAAAATAAGGTATATACTATACTAAGTTCCTTGCTCTTAAAAAAAAAAATTGTTAGGCTCATATATTATCCTATTCTGCTAAGGCTGTCTAAATAAAATTTTCTTTTTGAAATGAAAACATAATTTTAATCAACAATAATTTACTGAAGAAAACCCGTAGAGACCAAAAAATATTTTATTTATATTATCAATTACACACAATATTAATATTTCGTGGCCAAAAACATTACAAAAATTATCAATCTTTAGAAAAACTTTTATTTTTTCGTTGCGTCCCAAACGTCGTAACTTTATTAAAATATAGGAACTTTATTTGTATCTTACGTTAATCTTAAATACTATATAAAGGCAGTCTTTAATATACAATATAAAATAAATAACATTTTATGTAAATAAAATTATCCGGTCTCGTTTGTTTAACGTGTTTGACCAATAGATGGCACTATCACGGGTTACAACCAAAATCAAAAACATAAGGCAAGCCAAGGTCTATTCTGGGACATTTCACGTGAAGCGGACAGGGAAAAAAAAGTGAGGTTCTGAAAATCGACCACATTCGGCCCATTTGTACTTCTAGTAGGTATGAATGTGTACGCAAATATTTTTTTTTGTATAGTCTATATTTACCAAGTTATAGGTTTCAAAAGAATTGTCGTTGATTGGTACTACAATTTTTCGAAAGTAATTTTCGAACATAACAAATCTACTATAAAATATTTTACATAGCGATACATATTAAAAATATACTGTTCTTTTTGACAGTAAAAAAAAATTAAAAAATTAAAAAAAAAAAATGGCCAAAACCGGAAGTAAACTTTTCAAACCAGAATTACAGTCACTTCGACCAATTTTTTTTAATTTTTTTTTCTTTCAAAATATAGCTTAAGTAATAATGAAAGTACACTAGAAAATTTAAAATGGGATCTCTATTAGTTTAGGAGATACGTTGAATAATATACACCCGCGTCGCAAGGGGCGTCATATGTAGCACTTGCTTAGATCGGTTGGTGTGCGTCAAATAAAATGGCTTGTATAAATTACTGTGATAAAATAGTTCAAACATAATAAAACAACATTGGTACAACACAAGAACTGTTTATTTTGTAATTTTAACAATTTTACAATGGGAATCTATGGCAGAACTGGTCCTCTTTACAAGAAGGCCTGTGGTTGTTGGAATGAAGCTGTGAAACTTTTTGGTTCCTGAAATGGTGACCGTAGACGCAAACCGGGGTTCCAAAAAAATTCTCTGACGCTCTATATCATCTTTAGAACAGAAATAAATGGCAGTTTGTTTTAAAGATGATTTTGCCCATTCATATAATCGCATTGGTGTTATAATTGCTTTACTTGGAGGTAACTGTAAACTTGCACGCGCAGCTAAACGTTTCAGATTCCCCCCTAGACCATCGCATGGCCCCTTTCCGTGAGATGTTGCATGAAAATGCAACTCTGCATCTGCATTAAAATCTTCTTTGTAATAAAACAGATTCACAAAGTTAAATCTATTTTTAAAATGTTGGGAAGCCCCGTCAGTTATGTATATAATTTTTGATCCAACTATCGATTTTTCTAAAAGATGCTTGTGTAGTAGCTTTTGGAAAGCATAAAAGGTGGCTGTGTCATGCTTCAGGTCGTCAGAAATCATAACAATGCTTCCGTGTTTTACTTCATTACCGTCTCTGTAGTAAAAAACTGACGTTAGAAGCGTTGCCTGTGCATTATTCCAATGAAAGGATTGAGCAGCATCTTGGACAATAAAACTATAGTTTTCTGCAAAATCACATTGTACGAGAATTTGACCTTCATCGATAGTCTCCTTAAGAGTTTTAAAATAAACCGCCTGTTGCTCTGCAATGTAAGCATGAGGTTTCAAAAGGTCCAAAGCGTCACATAACTCATCTACAAAACTATCGGAAGATAAAAGTCGAGTAGATATCGTGTAGCGGTCTGTGCCATCCCATTTTTCAAACTGCACTTCTGTGACTTGATTGTTATCAAATTGTATTTTTAAATGCTCTCGAATTGCACTTAATCCTGGACAAGAATTACAGCGTTCATTTGGCGGTGTCTTAGTAGTCATTAAATGACACGTCAGTGTTGGATTGGGACACATCATCTGGCGAAGGCAATCCTTATAAGATGAAAGTTGCATAGCAGACCCAGCTGTAAGATTAGCAATGTCTCCTCCATTCAACATCAATTTCACGTTTTGATGGTAAGTACAAACACATACCATATGTGTTCCGGAGTCGCCTGCGAGGATACATTGTTTGGGTCTTAGTGTAAAAAACTTTGTTAAGCCTACCTTGATGTTAGGGTATTCATCTTTAAACCTCTGATAAAGTTCGTCAATGTTACAGAGAAGGAGCTGTTTCTGTATGTGCGTTCTTTTTCCATCGTCTAATTTAACAGATATAAAATCTTTTTTACCAGGCATTATGCGGCTAATGTCTTCTCGTAGATAAAAATCTTTAACCAAGTTCTGCGTCTCGGCTGGTAGTTTACGACCACCGCGTGGGTTCGGAGAGGATAAGATACCGAACTGATTGACAAGTTGTTTTGCTTTTCTTGCTTGTCGCCTGGACGTTCCAAATTCTTCTGCAAGTTTATTTTCACTCCATGACGAGGGTGCTATTGTTAATATCATAGTCTTCAAAGAAGTAGAAGTAGAAGGATGATTGAATTTCTCTTTTAGCTGCTTTAAAATTTCTTCGTTTTCTATGGATGTGTCGGTTTGGGTGGAAAAATGTTTAAACTTATCTTCGGGAATAAACGGTTCATCTTCAATGTTTTGCGAAGGTTCACTAGATGTTTGACTGCATTGCACAATGTCTTCATTAGCTACTGGAGGAGATTCAGTCAAAAGTCGTTTCCTGCAGGAGGCACATACGTAAAGATCTTGTGAAAAACTCCACTTTTGAGCTAAACATTTAGATATTTTCCTTAAATTTTTAAATTTTCGATGAAGTACCAAGTGAAATGGGTTAAAACATCGATCACCGTACGGCGCCATTAATAATAACAACTGTCACAGATTAAAACGTGCACAAGTCGCTGAGAGGTTAAAGCAACACTAAAGTTTAAGTTACGAAACCGCTAGGCGTCATATTTCTATCTCTTTCTTGTAGATAGGTTTGACCGTTTGACTCTATCTGAGACAAAAAAGTACTACACGTTACTAACAGATGGCGCTATTAGTCACGTTTCGCAAATAATAAAACTTTTCTACTGCTCCAAAAACGTTTTTTCTTTATAATATATTACTAACTTATATTTGTATTATGTAGTTATATTTATATTTTATTATATTAATAAAACTTATTTCATATCATTAAATGAGGTTAAATATACGCTAAAACGATATAAAATATTAATAAAGTTGCAATATCGCGCAAACTGCTCAACCTTGCAAGCGCTACATATGACGCCCCTTGCGACGCGGGTGTATATTATTCAACGTATCTCCTAAACTAATAGAGATCCCATTTTAAATTTTCTAGTGTACTTTCATTATCATTTAAGCTATATTTTGAAAGAAAAAAAAAAGAAAAAAAATTGGTCGAAGTGACTGTAATTCTGGTTTGAAAAGTTTACTTCCGGTTTTGGCCATTAATTTTTTTTTAATTTTTGATTTTTTTTTTACTGTCAAAAAGAACAGTATATTTTTAATATGTATCGCTATGTAAAATATTTTATAGTAGATTTGTTATATTCGAAAAATTACTTTCGAAAAATTGTAGTACCAATCAACGACAATTCTTTTGAAACCTATAACTTGGTAAATATACACTATACAAAAAAAATATTTTGCGTACACATTCATACCTACTAGAAGTACAAATGGGCCGAATGTGGTCGATTTTCAGAACCTCACTTTTTTTTCCCTGTCCGCTTCACGTGAAATGTCCCTTCTGTGAATCCTTATTCAAATTTTCTTTTTGCCGTGCATCCGCTGTCTGTGATCAGATTACATTCCTGTAAAAAGACAATAAATCACATTAATTTATGGTCCCTATTTTATTTTTTACTAAATCTTAAAAAGCGGTCTTAAAACAAACTACTTAAAATGGATGTTAACGTCTAGTATAAATTTTACGAGTCATTTGAAAATTCACAATTGCACGACTGTACGTAGGTATTTTTTACACTATGGCAAATAAAAAATACTTCATAATAAAGTTTTTTTTATGGGGACCCCTTTAGTTTTCGTAACATTACAATACATTATTCTCTGAAAATGTCAACTATCTATTACGGATCGAAAGATACAGCCGTTAAATAAAAGGTAGGACGGACAGATAGCATAGGCTTATTAACAGGGTCCCGTTTCACCGTTTGTGTACGGAACACTAAAAATGACCCATCCACAAACGAACAGGGCCCCGAATCTACTAAACCAATTGTTTTTCAATTGTTTATGAATTGCCTCAATTTTTTCACTTGACTCTTTATCTATGCCAAAACTGTCAAAAGGGCAATTTTTGAGAAAATTCATTAACAATTCAAAAACAATTGGTTTAGTAGAATCGGGCCCCTGGGGCCTTACCCCTAGCTTCACTTTTGCGAGCCAACTTTTAGTAGGTACCTGATAGGTACCTAAAATTAACCAACTCATTTAAGCTGCATCGTTTAAAAGCGTCTAACTTGAATGAACGAAAATCCGTTTTACTATGCGTGTGTGCGTGAAAATAGCAAAGCTTAGCGGCTATCAAATAACTACCGCTTATCGTAGTTGATGGTACCGTTTAGACAAAAAACACCTATGCGGGTCAACTTTTCGAGCTAGGGGTAAGGCACCTGGTAGCGCAGTGGATTGTATGAGACTATTAGTATTGTTTTTAATTGCTTTCTTACATATCTGGGTTCAGAATCAGGTAGGGGTAGATATTCGTGATTTATTTAAGGAAGGGACCCTTCCTTAAATATTGCATGGTTGAGAATCACAACCACAAACCTCTTAGATATAGATCTGTGATCACAACCTTGTATAGATCTGATAAAACCAGTAAGAAAAGGTATGGTTAACTTACCATATTCTTCGCACTGTATTCCTTTCCAGCATCACAATAGAACTGCATGCCTCTTCCAGCAGCGCACACATAGTAGGAATCACAACGCTCCGGGTCCGGCACCATCTTGCTGACGCCATCTTTACACAGGTTTGAGGTAACTGTGTCGATGTCGTGCGGGATTGTTGTTGGTAGCTCTGTTGTTGACGGCTCTGCGTTGTTGCTTCGACGGAGTGTGCACCCACCTTCGGCGATTGGTAGACATTCCTGAAAGACGTTTATGTGTACATTAATTTTAACTATTCTAAAGAAGATTATTTCTTAATTTTTAAAACACCAAGTTGAAGCTCGGCGGGAAGACCTTCGGGGGAAGGATATTCTATACCTTGCAGGTTCGCGGAAAAGGACCGGAAAATCGGACGGTGTAGGATTTACAGTTTTGCAAGATGTGGAAAAAAGCTTTTTGGCGGTGTCAGGATATGCGGTAGAGGAAATCTGACACGGCAAGAAGAGTTATCTATCTATCTTTCCCGAAAAACAGGCGGTAAAAACGCAGAAGGAAAAATAGGGGTCTATTTTTAAGTAGTAAATAGTAACTAAGAAGCTCACCTTCGTATCTGGATCAAATTCATAGTTATTAGGGCAGTATTGTGGGAATGCCACTCCACCCATACACAAATAGTACTCGGTACAACTGTTTGGGCTAGGCACATTTCCGAAGTCAAGCCAGCCGCACACATGCGCAGTTGTTGTTGGCTCTGTTGTTGGTGGTTCTGTTGTTGGTAGCTCCGTCGTTGTTGTCTCAGCAATGTCTACTTTAGATTTGTCTTCTGTTACTGTGGATCCTAAGGTGCAACCTCCTTCTGCTATTTGAACGCATCCCTGCGAAAAAGAAAAAAATATACTTGTACATAACATTGATGTACTCCGTACGCCAGTGTGGTTACAGCTTTCCTGCACAATGAGCGCGAGTAGGGCTGGCCATGCCAGCCCATCACGTACTCATAACATTCACCCCCTGGTGAATTAACGCATTGGTAAAGCTCCGTTTACCAATGCTACCTGCGCGGTCGTTATTGAACCAAGCGGTCTCGCGTACGTAGTGATAAAAAACCGAAAGGTTTGACCTTATATCCTTGGTAAATGGGCTGGTCGTTCGCACCTTTAATAATAAACTGAATTAACTCAAAAAATGGGGTTGTGAAAATTTTATCATAAAACTAATTAATTACGTGAAAAGAACAGGAACAGTCTAACAGGCTTTCCATTCGGAGCCATATAAGCGAGTACCTACCGTCCGTCTCTTTTTGACTAACCCGTCGGTCCAATCAAATTTCACCAAACGAGACGAATCAGTGTTAAGCCGGCAGTGATCAGAGTGATAGAATTAATCCTAAATGCATAACATGCAATAATTCTTTCTTAGTAATAAACTGCACTATCTCTGATAGTCTAATATTTTGATATTTATTTTTAGTAATAAACTGCATTAAATCTTAAAGTAAATATAAAAAACAGGTTTTTTTTCAATAATAAACTGTATTAATAGGTCTTGTGTCATGTAACATGTCAAATACTAGCCTGCATTTTTTTATCAAGAAAAGGTGTAAGTCGCTCATATATTTTTTAAACCTTTGTATTTTAAAAAGGATACATAATATTTTGTTATTTATAAATGTTTTTAGAAAGAATATTCTATTGACAATACTCTAAATACATTTACATTTCTGTAAAATGCCCACATTTTTTAATGTTAACCAAAACATAGGTGGCGCCAAACATGTAAAACTTTGAATGCAATTTCCCAAAAATCATGATTTTTGAGTTAATTCAGTTTATTATTAAAGGTGCGGTTTGTTAAGGGCCCCAATTGCGTCTATACCCTTGCGTCGTTACATCTTCCATCTTCTACTTCCTGATCTTTATCATCAGATCAATTCAATGTAAAATTATTGTCGTGTCATTCGAATTACCTAAACTTGTCAAGTTTCAAATCGATACGGCAAATTAAAAGTAGGTTAAAAATTTACTTCCAAAATTTGATTACATAGTTCGTTAGCTTACAAGTGAAGCCTACAAAAGCGTATTAAAATGTGTAAACAAACCTGCGAAGCTGCACTGAACTCGAATCCTTCTCCGCAGAACTGGGGTATAGCCAGCCCAGCAGTACAGAGGAAGTACTTATCACACATGTAAGGGTGAGCCACGTTGCCCAGGGTACCTGAAATCAATTGAACACCATTGAATTGCTTGTAACACAGGTTTCCTAGAACAGCTGCTGACGAGACACCTACAGAAAAATACTATCAAAGAAAAATTGTTTCAGCGACATAATTGTTTAATACTTAGTTTTATAGTGGTAAGATAAGGGTCTTTAACCAGTGTGTGCGTGTTGCCAGTGATGGCATATGGTACAGAGTCATTGGTCCTTAACTGGTGGCCTTTTGTGAAAATTCAAAATCACACAGCGGGCAATGGAAAGAACTATGCTCGGAGCCTCATTGCGCGATAGAATCCAGAACGAAAATATTTGCCGAAGAATCACAATTACAGTAATAGCTGCTAGGATTTACAAGTTGAAGTCGCAATGGGCAGATCACATAGCTCGTAGAACCGATAACCGAAAGGCAGAAAGGTTCTTGAGTGGAGACTTAAACCAGAAGATGTAGTGTAGGTAGGACTTCCACTAGGTGGACCGATGACTTCGTGAAATTCACAGGCATCCAGTGGATGCAGAGTGCAGGCTGTTGTTCAGCTTGGCGTTCTAAGGTCTATGTTCAGCAATGGACGTCTTCTGGCTGATCATTATGATTTGCAGTAGTAGGGCTGTTATGCAGTATCACACTGTTGCTAGGTATTCAATCGCCGAGCAGTAGTACTGCATACATTATTGTTTCAGATAAGGGCAATTTGTCCAGAAAAATTACTGGGCTTAAAGAGATTTAACATCCAACACCTCATCATGAGCACAATGCATTGCTGCCCTGGATTTTGAACTGTTGAAGCTAGTTTTTAATAGCTAAATTCCTAGTGGCACTGAATTGTTAAACTCTATTATGCATATATACTTACAACATTCGTCAATCACTCACCGAATGGGCACAAATTCAATTCGGTTGTCATTTCGACATCCTTTCGGGCCGTTGTTGGTATCTCCGGGTCGAACACAACCGTTGTCGGCACCTCCGTTGTTTGGATCGGCACGTGTTCTTTATAAGTGGTTGTTTCCTGTTTTGTTGCTTGTGTCTTTGTGCAGCCACCTTCAGCTATCGGCACGCATGTCTGGAAGCGTTGAAAATATAATGTTTATAATGACGCTGTATTTGGTCAAAGCATTATTCTATTCTATACCAAATTTATATGAAGTGTGCCGGTGAAGATTTAACATCTAATCTCTCAGGGTGACTAACGCAGTCTTTGTCACGCAAGGTTTTGAACTGAAGTTCAACATTCTGGATGGAACTAATATGGGCAAGCTTCTGAACTATTTATTACCATCAAGCGAGCGACTTGCACGACTCGTAGTAAAGAGACGTGCAAGCCGCTCGCTAATACAATTAATATTTATCATGGTAAAAAAAAAACACTTTCATGTGACTCATTGCAACAAACCAAATTCGAGGGCTTTACTGGTAGCCATTGCAGAATTCCAATATCCGCCTCCTGGTTTCATCATCAGATCAGTTCAATGGTACCAAATTATGGTATTGTCAGCTAGATTTCATTATTACAATATAGGAGTGTTAAAGTCTAGGGCTAGTAGGTTTTAACTATTTTAACGTGCAACGTGCTCCATCTTCGACTGCATCATCACTTTCCATCAGGTAATATTGCGTTCAAAAATTAACCTTATCTTATATTAAAAATAATATGTATTATACTTGCAATTTTTCAAATGAATACAACAATTAGAAATTGGTGAAAATAGATTTGTTTACATTGTTAGAAAACTACAAATGAAGCAAATATAAATAATCATGTTAATCTATGTTTGCTTATTAATTTCTTGCCTTTGAATCAGTGTCAAATTCATAATAGTCCGGACAGTATTGTAGGAACGCCATGCCACCCACACATAAATAATATTCGCTACAGCTGTCGGGATTGGCTACATTTCCGAACTCTCCTAATGCACATATCGGGGCAGCGGTTGTTGTTGGTGGCTCTGTTGTTGATGGCTCTGTTGTTGGTGGCTCAGTGTCGTCGTTAGATTTATCTTCTGTGACTGTGACGATGTTTTCTGTTGTTGTTACAGATCCTAAGGTGCAACCTCCTGCTGCTATTTCGATGCAATCCTGTGTAATAACACAGTTCAGTTAATACACGTTCATCAGACGTTTCCAGGTGAGGCAGTACCTAGGTACCTAAAGTTAATAATAATCACATAAAAACTTATATCCTAGCATTAAAACTTTCTTTTATTTTTAGCATACGAGTGTTCGAGCAAAATTTTGACATAGTTTCATTTATTTTACACAAAAATCCTATTTGTAAATTGCCAAAAATTTTGCAACACATTTTATTTATTAAACTCTGTGAATACAACGAATATGAACGGAGGAAAGGAAAACCACCATTATTATTATGAAGTGCAGTACATTTCATAACAAGACTTAGCTGACTTAGGCACCCCGGGCATAATGCCAGGCAGGCCCGCTGACCATGACTACTACCTACGCCCAGGAGGAAGGCCCATAGAGAGTAATGTTTTCCTAGGATGGCAACTCAAAATTTTATGTTATAATGTAAAATAATTATCAATACAAAAAACCGATTTCATAAAAATGACATAACTGGACCAAATTGAAATGGGACCATACGGGAAGCACCAGCTTTCAAATAAAAAAAGAATCATCAAAATCGGTTCACTCAGTCGAAAGTTCTGAGGTAACAACCATAAAAAAAATTGTTATACTACTTTTATACATTTAAGATATCATCATCATCGTCATCATTACAGTCTGTCTTGTTTCCCACTGCTAGGACTCAAGCTTTCTCTTAAAAATATTCAGTGAAATAAAAAATGGTGATGATATTATTGCTCTTTTTTAAATGTATTTTCTGTTATCTTTTCATGTTTTATCAAGTCGATGTTGTGGAAAATAAAGCACCGTGTTACTACCTTAATTAAACTAAGTGATTATTAAATGTTACCCTTCACTTACCCTTAAAACTGTATCAAATTCGTAATTATCAGGACAGAATTGTGGGAACGCCATTCCACCCACACACAAGTAGTATTCAGCACAACTTTCAGGATTTGGTACGTTTCCGAACTGCCCTATCGCACATAGCGGGGCTGCTGTTGTTACTTGAGCTTCTGTTATCGTTACAATGCTTTCTGTCGTTGTAGCAATGCTTTCTGTTGTCGTAGCAATGCTTTCTGTTGTCGTAGCCGCGTCTTCGGTAGTCGTCACCGTATCTTGAGTTGTTGTTACAGCGTTTTCAGTTGTGGTAGAAGCGCTAGTTGTCGTAGATTTGGGGAATGTGCAACCTCCTTCAGATATTAGCACACAGGTCTGAAATAACAAATATTACGTTTTAATAACTAGGCTGTAGATACCCCCACACTGTCAACCTCTAGGTCACCCTCACATCACCCTCGTAATGATGACCATGCGGCGAGCGGGAAGTTATATAATATTTATCAATATAAAAAAACCGACTTCATCAGCACTGGCCCAAATTGCAATGGGACCAAATGGGAAGCACCAGCTTCAAATAAAAAAAAAATCATCAAAATCAGTTGTCCCAGTCAAAAGATCTGAGGTAACAAACACAAAAAAAACTGTCGAATTGATAACCTCCTCCTTTTTGGAAGTCGTTTAAAAATTACACTGCCCTGGCCCAGGATACAAACAAGTGGAAGAGATGGGAAGTCCTTTGTCCAGCAGTGGGATAAAATAGGTTAGCTAAATAAATGTTACATTTGAGCAATAAAATTATGTCAGAAATAACATCAGTGTAACGTCAGAAATTAATATTATTACTACATTATTATTTTACTTTATTAAAACATTAAATTGTTACAGTAGATGTGCCTCGCATACCGATGTTATTCCAGTTTTAATGCATTATCCAGGTTAAAACTGTCTACTATCACTGCATTTATAATACAAGGTTACGCATATACCCTGTGCTAAGTCGAAAGGAGGTCATTGTACTCATCATTATGTTTTTTTTTACTATGGGACCAAAACAGAAGTCGCGAAAAAAAACCTGCAGGTACTTATAGTACTCACGTTAACAATAAAATCATATTCGTAGTCTTCAGGGCAGAATTGTGGGATAGCTACGCCTCCCATACAGATGTAGTATCCATCACATCTTTCGGGATTTGGCACATTTCCAAACACACTTGATGGACAAATGGTTGTTGTATCAACGGCTTCTGTTGTCGTAGCAACGGTTAGCGTTGTTGTATCAACGGTCTCTGTTGTTGTAGCAATGGCTGGTGTTGTTGTGTCAACGGCTTCTGATGTCGTAGCAACGGTTGGTGTTGTTGTATCAACGGCCTCTGTTGTTGTAGCAATTGCTGGTGTTGTTGTGTCAACGGTTGGTGTTGTTGTACCAACGGCCTCTGTTGTTGTAACAACGGCTTCTGTAGTCTTGTCAACAATTTCTGTTGTAGTAGCAACGGTTGGTGTTGTATCAACGATTTCTGCTGTCGTAGCATCGGCTGGTGTCGTTGTAACACTTGACGTTGTCGTTACTAGACTCTCTGTTGTCGCAGAACCACTCTCAGTTATTTCATGTGACTCTGTTGTTGATACATTCTCAGTTGTGGTTGTCTGACTATTCTCGGTAGTCCTATCAGTGGTAGAAGGTTGTAAAATTGTTACAGTTGATTCGGTGTTACTGTCTGTATTGGGACCCAAAGTGCAGCCACCTTCTGCTATTTCTACACATATCTGTAAATTAATGAAACACAGTTAATAATTAATGGCCTGAATAGTAACCAGCAAGGAAAAAATATTAAATGAGCTTATTATAAAGAACTATACTTACACCCTGTGCAGAGTTGAACTCAAAACTGTCAGGACAGAATTGGGGGAAAGCCATTCCATTGACACACATGTAATAGTTAGTACAACTTTCAGGGTCAGCCACATTTGAAATCACTCCTGGTGGACACAGTGGAGCAACAGTTGTAGCCTGATTATCTTCTGTTGTTATAGCTACACTGTCTGTGGTTGTGGCAGCAATATCTATTGTCGTAGCAACAGTCGGCGTTATTGTATCAACAGCTTCTGTTGTTGTAGCAACGGTTGGCCTTATTGTAGCAACACTTGGTAATGTAGTTTCTACACCCTCAGTTATTTCATGGGGCTCGGTTGAAGACACATTCTCAGTAGTGCTTTCAGTTTCTGTGTTGCTATTTCCAATTGTTGATGCAATGGTAATTGTTGTAGCTCGAGTAGTTGTAGCGGCGCTGGTTGTTTCAGTAGCTTCAATTGTGCTTGTGTTTGGTCCAAGTGTGCAACCTCCTTCAGCTATCACAACGCATCTCTGAAAATTTGTATAGAATATTAAATTATCCAATATTAATCTTAGCCACACTGTCTGAACTGTTAGTTTAATTCATTTCACGAGTCGAATCTAGGCCTAATTAGCGGGACAAAAATTACTTAACTGTGGAGGCTACATTTAACAGTAGAAAATAGTGATTTAAATTCAACTCACTTGTTCCTCATCATTGTATTCGAATCCATCTGGACAGTACTGAGGTATGGAAATACCACCAGCGCACATGAAGTACCCATCACATCGGTCAGGGTTTGGTATATTCATAAACAGGCCTAAAGGACATAATGAAGCTTCGGTTGTTGGCTCAACTGTAGTAATACTTTCTGTGGTTGCTTCACTTGCTGTGACTGCAGTGTTTTCTGTGTTTGCAACGCTTATTGTGGTTGCAATTATTTCTGTAGATGTAACACTATCTGTTACAGTTGCAGAGGTCTCTGTTACAGAGCTATCAGTAATAGTCTGTGAAGTTGATTCGGTGTTGCTATCTGTACTGGGTCCTAAAGTGCAACCTCCTTCGGCTATCTCCACGCATATCTGTATATTTTGAAAACAAGATAAATATATGCAACAAAAACAAAACAAATCTCAATAAGATTTTAGCATTTCAAGGAACTTACACCCCGTGCTGAGTCAAACTCAAAACTGTCAGGACAGGATTGAGGTAAAGCCATTCCATTGATGCACATGAAGTAGTTTGTGCAGCTGTCAGGATCGGCTACATTGGTGATAACTCCTGGAGGACACAGTGGAGCTAGAGTTGTAGCCTGGTCAGCTTCTGTTGTTGTGGCAATGTTTTCCGTCGTGGTGACTTCTGTTGTTGTAGCATCTTGCGAGATCGTGGACACATCTTGTGTTATTGTTGGAGTAAGCTCGGTGGTAGTTACTACATTTTCTGTTGTAGTAGTAAGAGTCTCTGTTGTGGTAACAACATTATCAGTCGTTGTTGACTGTGATGCTGTTGTTGTAGTTGTTTGTCCATTTTCTGTAGAGCTTCCATCAGTGGTAGTAGGTTGTAAAGTTGTCACAGTTGATTCAGTATTACTATCTGTACTGGGGCCCAAAGTACAACCTCCTTCGCTTATTACTGTACATATCTGTGAATTAATTACACATGGTTTGTTAATAAATAAACGACAAAATATATATGTTGTTTTTAAATAAAACAACTTGGACTTATTTGGAAAGATAACTTACTCCAAGTGCAGGGTCGAACTCAAAAGTATCAGGACAGGATTGAGGGAAAGCCATTCCATTAATGCACATGAAGTAGTTTGTGCAACTATCAGGATCGGCTACATTCGCGATAACTCCTGGAGGACACAGTGGAGCTAGAGTTGTAGCCTGGCCATCTTCTGTTGTTGTAGCAATGCCCTGTGTGGTTAAAGCAACAACTTGCGTTGTTGTAGCAACCTCTCCAGTCGTTGTACCTTCTGTTGTTGAAACAATGCCCTCTGTGGTTGAGACAACTGATTGTGTTGTTGTGGCAATATTTTCCGTTGTAGTTACTTCTGTTGTTGTAGCATCTTGTGGGGTCATGGACACATCTTGTGTTGTTGTTGGAATAACCTCTGTGATAGTTACTACATTTTCTATTGTAGTAGTAAGACTATCTGTTGTGGTATCAACATTATCAGTCATTGTTGACTGTGATGCTGTTGTTGACTGGTCATTTTCTGTAGAGCTTTCGTCAGTGGTAGTAGGTTGTGAGGTTGTCACAGTAGTTTCGGTGTTGCTGTCTGAACTGGGGCCCAAACTGCAACCCCCTTCAGCTATCTCTATACATATCTGGAAAAAAATACATGGTTAATTCAATAAATTAATGACTAAAATAATTTTAGCATTTTGTTATAAAACTTGGACTTATTTGGAAAGATAACTTACTCCAATTGCAGGGTCGAACTCAAATGTATCAGGACATGATTGAGGGAAAGCCATTCCATTGACGCACATAAAGTAGTTTGTGCAACTATCAGGATCGGCCACATTTGCAATAACTCCTGGCGGACATAGTGGGGCAACAGTTGTAGGTTGGTTATCTTGTGTCGTTGCAGCAATGCCCTGTGTAGTTGAAGCAACGGCTTGCGTTGTTGTACCATCATCTTCTGTCATTATGCCATCTGTTGTTGAAGCAATGTCTTGTGTGGTTGAAACAACTGATTGTGTTGTGGTGGCAATATCTTCCATCGTGATGGCTTCTGTTATTGTAGCATCTTGCGTTGCTGTGGATACATATTGTGTTGTTAAAGCACTCTCTGTTGTAGTAACCACATTTTCTGATGTTGTGAGAAGGCTATCTGTTGTGGTATCAATATTATCAGTCGTTGTCGATTGTAATGTTGTTGTTGTAGTGATCTGACCATATTCTTCTGTAGTGATATGGTCAGTGGTAGTAGGTTGTGAGGTTGTCATTGTTGATTCAGTATTACTGTCTGTACTGTTTCCCAAAGTGCAACCCCCTTCGGCAACTTTTACGCACATCTGTGTATGAATAAAGCATAATTTGTTTAATAAATTAACAATAAAAGTCACATTTTTTTTAAGTCAACATAAACTTATTAGGGAAGATATCTTACTCCAAGTGCAGGGTCGAACTCAAAAGTATCAGGACAAGATTGAGGGAATGCCATTCCATTGACGCACATGAAGTAGTTTGTACAACTATCAGGATCGGCAACATTCGCGATAACTCCTGGAGGACACAGTGGAGCTAGAGTTGAAGCATGGTCGTCTTCTGTTGTTATAGCAATGCCCTCTGTGGTTGAAGTAACAACTTGCGTTGTTGTAGCAATATCTTCTGTCGTTGTACCTTCTGTTGTCGAAACAATGACCTGTGTAGTTGAAACAACTGTTTGTGTCGTTGTGGCAATATTTTCCGTCGTGGTGACTTCTGTTGTTGTAGCATCTTGCGAGGTCGTGGACACATCTTGTGTTGTTGTTGGAATAACCTCTGTGGTAGTTATTACATTTTCTGTTGTAGTAGTAAGACTCTCTGTTGTGGTATCAACATTATCAGTCGTTGTTGACTCTGATGCTATTGATGTAGTTGTCTGTCCATTTTCTGTAGAGATTTCGTCAATGGTAGTAGGTTGCGAGGTTGTCACAGTTGTTTCGGTGCTGCTATCTGTACTGGGCCCCAAACTGCAACCCCCTTCGGCTATCTCTATACATATCTGTGAATAAAAAGCACATGGTTAATTCAATAAATTTATGACCAAAATAACTTTAGCATTTTATTTTATATACATGTATGTTATAATATATGGTATATTATAAGACTTGGACTTATTTGGAAAGAAAACTTACTCCAAGTGCAGGGTTGAACTCAAATGTATCAGGACAATATTGAGGGAAAGCCATTCCATTAATGCACATGAAGTAGTTTGTGCAACTATCAGGGTCGGCTACATTTGCGATAACTCCTGGAGGGCACAGTGGAGCTAGAGTTGTAGCCTGGCCATCTTCTGTTGTTGTAGCAATACCCTGTGTGGTTGAAGCAACAACTTGCGTTGTTGTAGCAACATCTTTTGTCGTTGTACCTTCTGTTGTCGAAACAATGCCCTGTGTAGTTGAAACAACTGATTGTGTTGTTGTGGCAATATTTTCCGTCGTGGTGATTTCTGTTGTTGTAGCATCTTGCGCGGTCGTGGACACATCTTGTGTTGTTGTTGGAATAACCTCTGTGGTAGTTACTACATTTTCTGTAGTAGTAGTAGGACTCTCTGTTGTGGTATCAACATTATCAGTCGTTGTTGACTGTGATGCTATTGTTGTAGTTGTCTGTCCATTTTCTGTAGAGCTTTTGTCAGTGGTAGTAGATTGTGAGGTTGTCACAGTTGATTCAGTGTTGCTATCTGTACTGGGCCCCAAACTGCAACCCCCTTCGGCTATCTCTATACATATCTTTGAAAAAAAAACACATGGTTAATTCAATATATTGATGACCAAATTATTTTTTGCATTTTTTAATGAGACTTGGACTTATTTGGAAAGAAAACTTACTCCAAGTGCAGGGTCGAACTCAAAAGTATCAGGACAAGATTGAGGGAATGCCATTCCATTGACGCACATGAAGTAGTTTGTGCAACTTTCAGGATCGGCAACATTCGCGATAACTCCTGGAGGACACAGTGGAGCTAGAGTTGTAGCATGGCCGTCTTCTGTTGTTATAGCAATGCCTTCTGTGGTTGAAGTAACAACTTGCGTTGTTGTAGAGATATTTTCTGTCGTACTTTCTGTTGTTGAAACAATACCATGTGTGGTTGAAACAACTGTTTGTGTTGTTGTGTCAATATTTTCCGTTGTAGTGACTTCTGTTGTTGTAGCATCTTGCGAGGTCGTGGACACATCTTGTGTTGTTGTTGGAATAACTTCTGTAGTAATTACTACATTTTCTGTTGTAGTTGTAAGACTCTCTGTTGTGGTATCAACATTATCAGTCGTTGTTGACTGTGATGCTATTATTGTAGTTGTCTGTCCATTTTCTGTAGAGATTTCGTCAATGGTAGTAGGTAGTGAGGTTGTCACAGTTGTTTCGGTGCTGCTATCTGTACTGGGACCCAAACTGCAACCCCCTTCGGCTATCTCTATACATATCTGTGAAAAAAAGTACATGGTTAATTCAATAAATTAATGACCAAAATAATTTTAGCATTTTGGTTAATTTATAAACATGTATGTTTTAATATATGGTATATAATAAGACTTGGACTTATTTGGAAAGATAACTTACTCCAAGTGCAGGGTTGAACTCAAATGTATCAGGACAGGATTGAGAGAAAGCCATTCCATTAATGCACATGAAGTAGTTTGTGCAACTATCAGGGTCGGCTACATTCGCGATAATTCCTGGAGGGCACAGTGGAGCAAGAGTTGTAGCCTGGCCATCTTCTGTTGTTGTAGCAATGCCCTGTGTGGTTGAAGCAACAACTTGCGTTGTTGTAGCAATATCTTCTGTCGTTGTACCTTCTGTTGTCAAAACAATGATCTGTGTAGTTGAAACAACTGATTGTGTTGTTGTGGCAATATTTTCCGTCGTGGTGATTTCTGTTGTTGTAGCATCTTGCGCGGTCGTGGACACATCTTGTGTTGTTGTTGGAATAACCTCTGTGGTAGTTACTACATTTTCTGTAGTAGTAGTAGTAAGACTCTCTGTTGTGGTATCAACATTATCAGTCGTTGTTGTCTGTATTGCTGTTGTTGTAGTTGTTTGTCCATTTTCTGTAGAGCTTTTGTCAGTGGTAGTAGGTTGTGAGTTTGTCACAGTTGATTCAGTGTTGCTGTCTGTACTGGGCCCTAAACTGCAACCCCCTTCGGCTATCTCTATACATATCTATGGAAAAAATACACATGGTTAATTCAATAAATTAAAGACCAAAATAATTTTAGCATTTTTTATAAGGCTTGAAATTATTTGGAAAGATAACTTACTCCAAGTGCAGGGTCGAACTCAAAAGTATCAGGACAAGATTGAGGGAATGCCATTCCATTGACGCACATGAAGTAGTTTGTGCAACTATCAGGATCGGCCACATTCGCGATAACTCCTGGCGGACATAGTGGGGCAACAGTTGTAGGTTGGTTATCTTCTGTTGTTGTAGCAATGCCCTGTGTAGTTGAAGCAACAGCTTGCGTTGTTGTATCAACACCTTCCGTCATTATAATATCTGTTGTTGAAGCAATGCCTTGTGTGGTTGAAGTAACAGTTTGTGTTGTTGTGGGAATATCTTCCGTCGTAGTGACTTCTGTTATTGTAGCATCTTGCGTTGTTGTGGATACATATTGTGTTGTTAAAGAACTCTCTGTTGTAGTAACCACATTTTCTGTTGTTGTGAGAAGGCTCTCTGTTGTGGTATCAATATTATCAGTCGTTGTCGATTGTATTGCTGTTGTCGTAGTGGTCTGAGCATTTTCTGTAGTGCTAAGATCAGTGGTGGTAGGTTGTGCGGTTGTTCCAGTTGATTCGGTGTTGCTATCTGTACTGGGCCCCAAAGTGCAACCACCTTCGGCTATTTCTACACACATCTGTGAATTAATAATACAAAGTTAGTTTAATAAATTAACAACAAAAAAAATGGACGATATTTGTTATGGCGACTTGGACTTATTTAGAAAGATAACTTACTCCTTGTGTAGGATCGAACTCAAAAGTATCAGGGCAGGATTGAGGGAAAGCCATTCCATTAACGCACATGAAGTAGTTTGTGCAACTATCAGGATCAGCCACATTACTAATTACTCCTGGCGGACATAGTGGGGCAATAGTTGTAGCCTGGTTGTCTTCTGTTGTTGTAACAATGCCTTGCGTGGTTGAAGCAATAACTTGCGTTGTTGTAGCAACATCTTCAGTTGTTGTGCCTTCAGTTGTAGTAGCATCTTGCGTTGTCGTGGATACAGCTTGTGTTGTTGTTGAAGTAGCGTCTATAGTAGTAGCCACATACTCTGTTGTAGTAGTTAGACCTTCTGTTGTGCTATCAATATTATCAGTTGTTGTTGATTGTGAATCTGTCGTTGTAGTGGTCTGGTCATTTCCGGTTGTGACTCCGTCAGTAGTAATGGATTGAATAGTGGTAGTCGGCTGTGAGGTTGTCACAGTTGATTCAGTGTTACTGTCTGTACTGGGCCCCAAAGTACAACCTCCTTCGGCTATATCAACACATATCTGTGAATTAATAAGACATGATTAGTAACATAAATAAACGATAATAAATATGCACCTAATTTGTTAGACGTATTAGATTCATTTGGAAAGATTACTTACTCCAAGTGCAGGGTCGAACTCAAAAGTATCAGGACAAGATTGAGGGAAAGCCATTCCATTGACACACATGAAGTAGTTTGTGCAACTATCAGGATCGGCCACATTCGCGATAACTCCCGGCGGGCACAGTGGAGCTAAAGTTGTAGCCTGGTTATTTTCTGTTGTTGTAGCAATGCCCTGTGTTGTTGTAACAACACCTTCTGTTGTGATAGAAATTGCCTCAGTGGTCGTAACGGCAACATCTGTTGTTGATGCAATATTTTCAGTCGTTTGAACAACTGTTGTCGATGTTTCAGTTTCTCCCTGTGTGGTTGTTGTTACAACTGTTGGTGTTGATGTTGGCGTTTCAGTGACACTCTCAGTATTTGTTACGGTCGTTGGTGTGGTAGTTGGGTTGTCAGTTGATAAATCGTTAGCGGTTGTTTCTACATTAGTAGTTGACGTTTCTGTTGACGTATCGGTTGATGGAGCCACTATAGTGGTCGTTTCTGCTATACTTGCTGTGGTGAAGTATTGAGTGGTAGAAACTGAATCTGCTGTTGTCAAGGTTGTTTGACCGAGAGTGCATCCACCTTCTGCGATGACAATACATATCTAGAAAGAAATGATTAAATTCTGTGAGTCAGGGCTATTACCACAGAGTAAGAAAATCAACTGATAACTATGATTTATGTGTCACACACATACATACAAAGTAGCATTTATACAGGGTCGTACAAATGGAAACGTATCTCAAGTCCTTGCCAGGGCTCTAATTCCATAATTATTCCTTAGGAAATAAAGGTCAACTTTTTGAGGTTAACTTAACGCGCCGCGTTACGAGCGCGTTTGTAGTTATGGAATCAGGGCCCAGGTGCGGTGTACAAATGTAATGTTAGTTTTGTTCAAGTAAAAGAAATTATGTATGTTACAATATTTGTCAAAGTCAAGCGACTTTAAAAAAAAACAATTCAATTACTACCTACAATAGAAGTACCTATGTTTTTTTTTCCTAGTTCTTAGTTTCGATCTCTTGTCAATTTATTTAGTCTACATTACATAATATCAGAAAATTTTGATTAATAAGAAATTCTGAAATTTCGTAGTAGAATTTTTTACATTTTAATACTTCATTATCTCACAGACATATAAATGTCTGTGCATTATCTGATATATTTTTTGGAACTTTTTTGTATACAGGGTTACACATCAATACCCTGAAAGGAGGTCATTGTATTCATCATTATGAAAACTTTGACAATGATCAACACTGAAATCACGAAAAAAAATCTGCTGTTCCATAGATAACTGTCATTGACACTCGTCAAAATGTCAAACAGCTTGCAGCTGTTTTATTCGCGATTCTCCGTAGGAGTATTACATTCTCTTGGTTCGCGATTTCAGAGTTGGTCCCATAGATTTACGTAGCAAAAAAAAAATTATAGGTCTGTGGTTGGCCCTACATTAAAAGTTGTTCATATTGATGAATACAATGAACTCCTTTCGGCATAGTACAGACCCTGTGCGTAACCCTGTGTATGATAATAGGAGCCATTCAAATTACACTTATTTTGTATGAGAGCAGCTTTATTGTAGCGCCATGTTTTGTGAGTAGTGAAACATTCAACAAAAGATCGCTCTAAGCGGTAAACAAAATCATCTTGATGAAACCAGTAAGTCCAAGAACTTTCAAAAAAAAAGAAAAGTTCAAAGACATCATGAAATTCATCAAAATGCACTGGGCCAGCATGGTGGATAAGGGCCCATCTCTCGCTGAGAGAAGCCCTGTGTCTCAGCAGTGGGAATTATGATAGGCAGCTAATGATGACGATATTGGATAAAATCAACTTTCCAGAACTGTTTACGTTGTGAGTTAGCTATTTACAAGTGAAATTAATATAAGAATGTTAAGATAGTTTAATGATAGATAATACAGATCACTTACTGATATATCAGGGTCAAATTCATATCCTTCAGGGCAGGACTGAGGAATCGCCATTCCATTGATGCAGATGAAGTAGCCATCACAACTGTCAGGGTCGGGCACATTCGTGATCTCTCCTGGAGGGCACAGTGGTGCTACTGTTGTAGGTTGTGTTGCTTCTGTCGTAGATGCCAAGGTTTCGGTTGTTATCATGCTTTCTGTGGTTGATACCTCACTCTCAGTTGATAAAGGATCTGCTCCTGTTGTTGAACCCACGCTATCTGTGGTTGGCATCACACTTTCCGAAGTTGACACCACATTTTCTGTTGTTGAACCTAAAGATTGAGTAGTCGTTTCTGTGATTTCAGTGGTTGTATAAGAATCTTCTCCGCCTCCATCTCCTTCATCTGTGGTTTCAGTAGTTGTATGGACACTTTCAGTGGTTGTTTCAGTGCTTACAGAGGTCTGTTCAGTATTATCTGTTGTAGTTTCTACGCCAGCAGTTGTAGTTTCAAAACCTGGTGTTGATGTTCCAAAAGCTGTTGTAGTTGATTCATAACTAATAGTGGTTGTTTCAAACCCTACTGTAGTCGTTTCAAAGTCTGGAGTTGTCGTTTCAATACTTGCAGTTGTCATTTCAGCACCAACAGTGGTTGGTTCAGAGCCTGCAGTAGTTGTTTCGAAGCCTGCAGTGGTCGTTT
This sequence comes from Agriopis leucophaearia, assembly GCA_949125355.1. Classification (NCBI taxonomy): domain Eukaryota; kingdom Metazoa; phylum Arthropoda; class Insecta; order Lepidoptera; family Geometridae; genus Agriopis; species Agriopis leucophaearia. The sequence continues at coordinate 5,602,005 of OX421289.1, forward strand.
CAAGACTTGCAGTAGATGTTTCAAAGCCCGCAGTTGTTGTATCAAGACCTGCAGTAGTCATTTCAGAAACCACTGTTGTCGTTTCCATACCTGCAGTTGTCGTTTCAAGACCAGAAGTAGTCGTTTCAAAACCTTCTGTAGTCGTTTCATACTTTGGAGTTGTCGTTTCAAAACCTGCAGTTGTCGTTACTAAAGTGGTAGTAGTAGTTATTATACCTGCAGTTGTCGTTTCTAAACCAGCTGTTGTCGTTTTGAAATCTTCTGTCGTCGTTTCAAGACCTGCAGTAGATGTTTCAAAACCCACAGTTGTCGTATCGAGACCTGTAGTTGTCGTTTCAAAAGCAGTAGTAGTAGTTACTATACCTGCAGTTGTCGTTTCAAAACCTTCTGTAGTAGTTTCATACCTTGGAGTGGTCGTTTCAAAGCCAGTAGTGGTAATTTCATAACCAGCAGTAGTTGTTTCAATACCATCAGTTGTTGTTTCAAACCCTGCTGTAGTAGTTTCAGGACCTGCAGTAGTCGTTCCAAAACCTGATGTAGTTGTTTCAAAACCTGCAGTAGTCGTTTCAAATCCTGCTGTAGTTGTTTCAAAGCCCGCTGTTGTCGTTTCAAAGGTTAAAGTGGTCGTTTCAAGACTTTCAGTAGTTGTTTCAGAGCCCACAGTAGTTGTTTCAAGACCTGCAGTAGTCAATTCAGAGACCCCAGTTGTCGTTTCAATACCTGCAGCAGTTGTCGTTTCAATGCCTGCAGTTGTCGTTTCAAGACCTAAAGTAGTCGATTCAAAACCTGCTGTAGTTGCTTCAATACCTGCAGTTGTCGTATCAAAACCGGATGTTGTCGTTTTGAAACCATCTGTAGTTGTTTCGTATCTTAAAGTTGTTGTTTCAAAGCCCGCCGTTGTCGTTTCGAAGGCTGTGGTGGTCATATCAAAACCAGCTGTAGTTGTTTCAACACTAGCAGTTGTTGTTTCAAAATCTGCTGTCGTGGTTTCTATATCTGCAGTAGTCGTTTCAAGACCTGCTGTAGTTGTTTCAAAGCCTGCTGTTGTCGTTTCGAACGCTGTAGTGGTCGTTTCAAGACCTGCAGTAGTTGTTTCAGAGCCTGCAGTAGTCGTTTCCAAGTCGGCTGTAGTTGTTTCAAAGCCTGATGTTGTCGTTTCGAAGGCTGTAGTGGTCGTTTCAAGACCTGCAGTAGTTGTTTCAGAGCCCGCAGTAGTTGTTTCAAGACCAGCAGTTGTTGTTTCAAACCCTGCTATGGTCGTTTCAGGTCCTGCAGTTGTCGTTCCAAAACCTGATGTAGTTGTTTCAAAACCTGCAGTAGTCGTTTCAAATCCTGCTGTAGTTGTTTCAAAGCCAGCTGTTGTTGTTCCAAAGGCTAAAGTTGTCGTTTCAAGACCTTCAGTAGTTGTTTCAGAACCCAAAGTAGTTGTTTCAAGACCTGCAGTAGTCATTTCAGAGACCCCAGTTGTCGTTTCAATACCTGCAGCAGTTGTCGTTTCAATCCCTGCAGTTGTCGTTTCAAGACCTAAAGTAGTCGATTCAAATCCTACTGTAGTTGCTTCAGTACCTGCAGTTGTCGTTTCGAAAGTGGTAGTAGTAGTTTCTATACCCGCAGTTGTATTAAAACCTGATGTTGTCGTTTCGATACCATCTGTAGTTGTTTCGTACCTTAGAGTTGTTGTTTCAAAGCCTGCAGTAGTTGTTTCAAAGCCCGCCGTTGTCGTTTCAAAGGCTGCAGTTGTCGTATCAAGACCTACAGTAGTCGTTTGAAGACCTGCAGTAGTTGTTTCAGAGACCGCAGTAGTCGTTTCGAGACCAGCAGTAGTCGTTTCAAAACCTGCAGTAGTTGTTTCAAAGCCCACCGTTGTCGTTTCGAAGCCTGTAGTGGTCATATCAAGACCAGCTGTGGTAGTTTCTATATTTGCAGTAGTTGTTTCAAGACCTACAGTAGTTGTTCCAAAACCTGATGTAGTTGTTTCAAAGCCTGCCGTTGTCGTTTCGAAGGCTGTAGTGGTCGTTTCAAGACCTGCAGTAGTTGTTTCAGACCCCGCTGTAGTCGTTTCAAGACCTGCAGTAGTTGTTTCAGAGCCCGTTGTAGTCGTATCAAGATCTGCAGTGGTCGTTTCAAAACCTGCAGTAGTTGTTTTAAAGCCCGCTGTTGTCGTTTCGAAGCCTATAGTTGTCGTTTCAATACCCACAGTAGTTGTTTCAGAGCCCGCTGTAGTTGTTTCAGACCCCACTGTAGTCGTTTCATGACCCATAGTAGTTGTTTCAAAGCCTGCAGTTGTCGTTGCGAAGGCTGTAGTGGTCGTTTCAAGACCTGCAGTAGTTGTTTCAGAGTCCACTGTAGTCGTTTCAAGACCTGCAGTAGTCGTTTCAAACTCGGCAGTAGTTGTTTCAAAACCTGCAGTTGTCGTTTCGAAAGCGGTAGTTGTCGTTTCTATAGCTGCAGTAGTTGTTTCAAAGCCGGACGTTGTTGTTTCGAAACCTGTAGTGGTCATATCAAGACCAGCTGTAGTTGTTTCAGCACTAGCAGTTGTTGTTTCAAAACCTGCTGTAGTAGTTTCTATTTCTGCAGTAGTCGTTTCAAGACTTACAGTAGTCGTTTCAATACCCGTTGTAGTTGTTTCAAAGCCCGCCGTTGATGTTTCAAAGCCAGCTGTTGTAGTTTCAATGCCTGCAGTTGTCGTTGCAGCATCTACAGTTGTTGTTTCAGCTCCTGCAGTAGTTGTTTCAACTCCTGCAGTAGTTGTTTCAGCTCCTGCAGTAGTTGTTTCAGCTCCTGCAGTGGATGTTTCAGCTCCTGTAGTTGTTATTTCAGCTCCTGCAGTCGTTGTTTCAGCTCCTGCAGTCGTTGTTTCAAAACTTACAGTAGTTGTTTCAAAGCCCTGAGTTGTGAGCTCATTTTCAGTGGTGATCTGTTGCGAAGTGGTAGGGATGTAACTTTCTGTGGTGTAAATTGGTGTTGCGGTTCCGAGCGTGCAGCCACCTTCAGCTATCGGCACACAAGCCTGAAACAGGTTTTAAAGTGTGTTTAGACATGATTCGACTAGGTAGTGACATTTTCAATTTTGATGAAGTGTAATCATTCATGTGATGAAGATAACTACATTTGTTGACACTAAGCTCCAAACCCTTAACGCAAATTTGCTAGTCAGATTTTATTGGACAGATTTCGGAGAGTGTGCATCGGATCTGCATGATTTAACTCTTGCCTGCCCTTTTATCATCGGACGACCAAGGCTGCTAAACAAGCGACATCAACATGGTTGACATTACAAAAACCCCCGAATGATAGCTACTGCACTCAATACTTCTTTTTGTTAACCACCTAGGCAGTGGGATGCACTGTATTATATACCCCGATAGATATAATCTGGGTGTCTTCATGTCGCAAGGGTATTTATTTCTTCTAGATGAGCATATTCCATTGTAGACTAGATAGCTTGCTCATTTAACTTTTTAACCGACATCCAAAAAAGAGGAGGTTATCAATTCGACTGTATATTTATATTTTTTATGTTTGTTACCTCAGAACTTTCGACTGGGTGAACTGATTTTGATGATTCTTTTTTTATTTGAAAGCTGGTGCTTCCTATTTGGTACCATTTCAATTTGGAGTTCTGATGAAGTCGGTTTTTTATATTGATAATTATTAAGTTTAATGTGTGTATCTGTGTACGATTAAAAAAACTGTTAAAACCTGATCAAAAAAGGTTCAAGTATCCTGCACTTACAGGCATACAATTTGTAAATTTAATAGTTGCTCTACCATGCTTTATTATTTACTTACTTAAATTAACCCATCCGAATATTATATAAACAAGCGGTACCCGCGGTTTCACTCGTTATCCTACAGAGATTGTAATCTTTCCCGGGCTGATAAATATTCTATGTATTAATAAAAGGTGCAAGCAACCTCCGTACCAGATTTAATCCTTTTCATCCTGCTGTTAAGCTGCTAAGGAGTTGAGTGCGGTTTTAAAAGACACAAACTTTCGCAAAACCTAATTAATTGGAACAAATATTTATTTTACTACCAGCGGTTTTTACTATTCTGGTAAGGAATCCTAAAAATCAACTCACCCACGACACTGGATCGAACTCGAATCCTTCAATACACCAAAACTGCAATTCTATGCCCCCAAAGCACATATAGAATGAATTGCAATACTCTGGATGTGGTATATTCCCTGGAAAAATAAAGAAAGAGAAAATTTTGAAAATGTTAATTGTTTTTATATCTTAGCCGAGAAGTCGTGAAAAGAGAATAATAAACTTTTTTAAAACAAGCTTTTTCGTATTCTTCTCCGCAAACCCTTTCATTTGATACCCATATCATGATGGTAGATAAGAACATTTTGTCCGCTATCTTGGGGCGTCCGCCATATTGAATGTATCATCTATGACCAAAGAAGAATCTATGCTTGGGAAGACAAATCCAACGAATCCAAACTCGACGGGGTTACGTAGTTTCATTTAGGAGTTATTATGGTCACCTTCTGTATCCATCATCAAATCAGCTCGATGGTACCATAACATTGCATTGTCACCGAACTTACATAAGTATGCCAACTTCACCTCAGAATTTTAGACCAGTTATCGGTCTAAAATTCGGCTCAAAATTTGTCCCACACATACCACGAACGTAAATACTAACAGGGCAAATTAAATAAAAACTTTTATTAATAAAATAATATTATAAATTTTAAAAAACGTAGGCCATATTTAATTTAGGTGACGTCATTAAATTTTTACCACGCTTTTATTAGCTTGGTGTATATCTATGTAACGGAATCTTTGAACGTGATTTTCACCTCTTTAAAAACGTTGGATTAATTTGAAATTTAGCATACTTATCAAGGACCGATGACAATGCAATAAAGCATCTTTTTTTTTAGTTTTATAAACTGCGAGAATTATTCGTATTCTTATCAGGAAACTCTATCATTTGATACCCATATTATGCGTGTGCGCAAAAAGTAACTGATCCGCCAGCTTTTGGGAGTCCGTATTGTATTTAGAAGGACGTTATTTAGTTAACCATACATTGTCATCCAAACTGAACGTGTCCAAAGTCCAAAGACATGTGACATTCACCAACATACACTGTGGGCCAGCATGGTGAATTAGAGCCCAACCTCCCTCTCTGAGAGGAAGGTCTGTATCCCAGCAATGGGAACATGACAAGCTGATAGTAATGATGATATATCTTTGACTCTGATTTACAATTAAAATTGGAAATGGAGAATACCTATCATATCTGGAGGACATATCTGAGCCACTGTAGTTGTTTCTATCTGTTCTGTGCTTGTTTGAATACTCTCTGTTGTTGTGGCTTCAGTTGTTAGAATTTCTGTTGTTGTTGGCTGTGTTGTAGGTGCCCCTGTTGTTGTTAGTCCCTCCGTCGTAGTAGGTGGCTGAGAAGTTGGCATCTCTGTTGTTGTTGTCTCGTGTGTAGTTGTTGTAGGCACTACCGTTGTTGGTAGCTCTGTGGTTGTCACAGATTCTGTTGTTATTGGCACTACTGTTGTTTCAGGTACCATTGTTGGTAGCTCTGTTGTAGTTGGACTACTTGTTGTTACATATTCTGTAGTTGTTGGTACAACTGTTGTTTCAGGTACCGTTGTTGGTAGCTCTGTTGTAGTTGGTCTACTTGTTGTTACATATTCTGTCGTTGTTGGTACTACTGTTGTTTCAGGTACCGTTGTTGGTAGCTCTGTTGTAGATGGTCTACTTGTTGTCACATATTCTGTCGTTGTTGGTACTACTGTTGTTTCAGGTACCGTTGTTGGTAGCTCTGTTGTAGATGGTCTACTTGTTGTCACATATTCTGTCGTTGTTGGTACTACTGTAGTTTCAGGTACCGTTGTTGGTAGCTCTGTTGTTACAGATTCTGTCGTCGTTAGTACTTCTGTTGTTTCAGGTACGGTTGTTGGTACCTCTGTTGTTGTCGTAGGTGCCTGTGTTGTTGTTGTAGATAGTGTTGTAGGCACTTCTGTAATGGTTGTTGTTACAGCATCAGTAGTAGTAGGTGCTTCTGTTGTTGGAGTGACTGTTGTTGGTGGCTGCGTGACTGGCAGCTCCGTTGTAGATGTGATTGGAGTTGTTGTTGGCTGGGTTGGAGGTTGTGTTGTTAAATCGCAGTTGACGAGATTAGGCCAGTTGCAAATCTGAAATTATTGAAAAATCTAAGTTGATTGTTTGATTTAAATATTTATTTCGATAAGACGAAACTATTCATCATTAATACTGACGTTGTGTTCTTCATAGACTTAAATAACAACAAATGACAGTAATATTTTAGTGTTATCTACTTAATTTAGTAATCAATAATGCAAAGATTATAAAAATGTGAAGATGCTGTTTTACGATCAGGGGCCTTACCCCTAGCTCGAAAAGTTGACCCGCATAGGTGTTATTTGACTAAACGGTGCCATCAACTACGATAAGCGGTAGTTATTTGATAGCCGCCAAGCTTCGCTATTTTCACGCACACACGCATAGTAAAACGGATTTTCGTTCATTCAAGTTAGACGCTTTTAAACGATGCAGCTTAAATGAGTTGGTTAATTTTAGGTACCTATCAGGTACCTACTAAAAGTTGGCTCGCAAAAGTGAAGCTAGGGGTAAGGCCCCTGGTCTGTACAAGGTAAACCGTGAAAATCTAAAAGAATGAATGCGACCGAATTTATTGCAGCGAACGTTATACACTGCACGTTCGTTTGCCATTGCTATTTTGTTCATACACAACCGATTGCCTTGTTGCTCGCAACATACAGACATTCGGCGAGCACTACCGCACAAGACCGAATTTTTGCATTCGCGTGCGTTCGCTTTCTCCGATACTTTTAGACGAAAACGTCACGCTAATTTGAAAGAACCTTAATGTGTTAAATGTTGTAATCCATATTCTAAGCTAACTAAGCTTACATTATGGATTAACAAATACTTTGACACTAAATTTCATTTAATTTAATTCAGAAATTATGTTTTACTACAGAATACATAACAAGTGCAGAAGGTTCTCACTCTGCAAAATCATTTAAATAAGTAGCGACTCTTGCTACTACACAATAAAGTGCAATTCAGGACGTGCTAGCGCTAACTACCTACAGCTGTATTAACCTAGATGTTGCCTCTCTGTCTATCGCGTAACTCTTGTCGCGTTATCTCTGTCTATCGCGCGGTAGCGGGCACGGCAAGTCCGACAAGACGACTACTTGTAGCTTCATACCTAAAGTGTGGAGTGCACCAGGCCTGGTTTTACGTTGACACAACTAACAATTACAAAATTTCACATGCGTACCTGATTTGCAAAATCAAAGAGTGTCCCTGGGGCACAGGCTCTCTCGACTTTTTCACCAAAATTACATTGATAGTACTTCGCACAGTCACTTGAATGAGGTAAAAGATGGTGAATGTGAAAGTCTTTTGGACAACCATTAGGCAGATATATTATTTCTGTTGTTGTTGGCTGGGTTGTTGTTGACTGGGTGGTTGTTGATGGCGTTGTTGTTGAGGTCGTAGTTGTGCTTGTAGTAGCTCCTGGATGACATGTAGCCATGAAAGGCCAGTTGCACACCTAAAAATAACGACGTAAATAGATTTCTCTATCATTAATTATATTTACAAAAAGAAATGCCGTCGCGGAAGGCAATACAATAATTTGGTACCATCAAACTGATCTAATGAGGATCTGGAGTGTTTTTTTTAATGATTTTGAGTGACGAAACGAGCGAAGTCGCTCGCCTGATGGCACTTCACGCTTGCCCATAACAGCTCAACGCCACTCAGAATTTTGAACTTCAACAGTTCAAAACCCTGGATGGCAATGCACTGCGCTCGTCACCCCGAGATATAAGATGTCAAATCTCTGTGTGCCCTGTAATTTCACTGGAAACATTGCCCTTCAATCCGGAACACAGTAGTGTTTGCACACTACTGATTGGCGGTTGAATAGCTGGCGGACCCCTGCAAAAGAGTCCTACCACTACAACACAGAACACAGGGGATAGCGGAATTTCAATTATGGTTCAGTAATAGTTTACCCTTTGGGTACAGATCCATAAAAAAACATGTTAAGTATACAAATTTTTATCAAGTAGAGAAGTTAATATTATTTGATGTCGACCAAGGAAGATTTCTCAAAATGCAAAGTTACAAAATAATACTGGAAATTACCTGCAAATTGACATCAAATATCAACCCATTCCTACATTCCTTCAGAACTTTATCACCATTACCACATTGATAGAATTTGGAACAATCCGTCTCATGTGGTAGCATCCAATGTATATTGGGATCGCCTGGACAGCCATTTGGTAAAAACTCTGGTGTTGATGGCTGTGTTGTTGATGAAGTCGTTGTTGATGTAGTCGTTGTTGATGGTAATGTTGTTGGTGAAGGAGCTGTTGTGCCTTGGTGACATTGCACCATTAATGCGAAGTTGCAACTCTGTAAATATTAAAGTTTATTTTATTTAAGACCATCGATAAGCGCTTAGGGTTGGATCTATTCTGCATGGGCATTGTGGCAGTTGGGCAGCTGTTGAGTAAGGAATTCTTTGTTTAAGCCTACAGTTGCTTACACTGTACCAAGCACAAGTTCGGTCATGCATGGATCAGCTAAGTACCAGCTCGGTGCGTTGCAGTCTATTGAGAAGCATGCCAAGAGGCTCATCAACAACGAAGACCTAGTTCAGACTAAGTTACTTAGTCTTGAGCATCGGCGTAAAGTTGCTAGTCTATCGGTTTTTTATCGGATACATTTCGGAGAGTGTGCATCGGATCTGCATGATCTAATTCACTCCTGCACATTTTGCTATCGGACTGCCACGAGAGTGGAGAGTGGAGAGAGTGGGCACGAAAAATCGTCATCGCTTTATGGTTGATATTCCGAAGACCCGAACGAAGTGCTTTGATTCCACTTTTATAGTGCATACTGCTAGTCTGTGGAATGCGCTACCTGAATGGGTGTTCCCCGGTAGATAAAATCTGGGTGTCTTCAAATCACGAACAGTGCCGTAACCAGCCTTTTATGCGCCCGGTGCGAGCTTCTATAACTGCGCCCTTGAAAACAAAACTTGGTCCTGGTGTGGTCATTTCTGCGCCCCTCCAGAGTCTGCGCCCTGTGCCTGGGCACCGCTGGCACAGCCCTATTTACGGCACTGATCACGAGTGAATCGGTTTCTTCTAGGCAAGCGTGCTCCGTCGTAGACCGCATCATCGCTTAACATGAGGCGAATTGACGGTCAAACGCAGGCCTTTAAAAAAACTATGTAATTTTTTACCGACTTCAAATAAAGAGTAGGGGTTCTCAATGTTTGTTAATTACCTCAGTAGACTCAGTATATAATTTAGAATATGGAAAATACTGTTTTTTGAAAGGATATCCTTTCAGATTGGTCCCATAGAAATTTTATGAAAATCCGTTCATTAGTTAAGTTTTTAAGCAAAATAACTAAAAATATGTCAAGTAAACAAAATTGCGTCTTTACTAATTTTCAACCTACTTCCAAAAAGGAGGAGGGTATCAATTCGAGTGGTTTTTTTAATGTTTGTTTCCTCAGAACTTTTGACTGGGTAAACCGATTTTGATGATTCTTTTTTTTATTTTAAAGCTGGTGCTTCCTATTTGGTCCAGTTCTGATAAAGTCGTTTTTTTTATATTGATAATTATTATGCCGGTTTTTTTATTGATAATTATGAATTGTCTTCCCGAAAGACCGAAATAATAAAAAATAAAAATACAACCGAACTGACAAAATTTGTTAAAAATTCAAAAGCCAGCGGACGTATCGTACAAGGGAAGGCTGCTAACAAGGCTGTCATGCTAACCCTATGTCAAAACTTGGCAAACGAACTCGTAACATCGACTTATACATATATACTTTTGAGTTTTTTTGAGGTTCTTGGACATACCGGTTTCCCCACGATGTCTACCTTCACCTAATTACCTTCACCTTATTAATTTTGACCACACATCCAACATAGAATTGTATACTTTCCATTTTTCCATACTATACATTTATTTTTATGACTAAATTCACAAGCTGAGTAACGGCAAAATAGGAGAACTACATATAAAATACCTAAGACCAGTGTATAACCCTATTTTTGTGAATAAATTTCATTTCATTTCACCATTTTGAGAGTTGCACATCATTTATTTAATTTAAGTCATCATCATCAGCTATAAGACGTCCACTGCTGAACATAGGCCTCCCGCTTTAACCTCCACACTGAACGACATCCTGCCATCTGCATCCACTGGATGCCTGCGACTCACAATGTCGTCGGTCCATCTAGTGGGAGGCATACCTACGCTACGTCTTCCGTTAATTTAAGTACCTGCTACTAAGTCATTGGTGCAAACCGGGTGCCGTCGTTTTGTAAAGCGCACAATGCACGTGCTACCGCTCGGCCAGCATTGGCTTTTGCATCACACAGACTCCCACCAACTCCTGAGCACTTCGACTGAACTAAAAAGCCAGCTGTATGGCCATATAAAACGTACCTGCAACTTCTCATCAAAGAGCGTCCCCTCTCCACATCTTGAAAGTATCCGCTGCCCATTGCTGCATGAGTAGAACTGCTGACAGTCTGTCTCGTGCGGCAGCAGGAGATGGACGTGGAAATCGGTCGGGCAACCGTTGGGTAGGTACTGGGCCGATGAAGACGCGATGAAGAGGAGGAGTATTGCTTTGTACATGTCTGTGAATGAGAAGCATGATTCAATTTTTGTGTATTTTATAGCGAACGCATGTTTACAAACTAAAACTACGACCAGAACCACCAGCGGATGGGCAGCAACATCCTATTAGTACACGGTGAACGTACGTATGAAGAAGGCTATGCTCGGAGTTTCTCTACTAGATCGAATCAGAAATGAGGAGATCCGTAGACGAACGAAAGTCACCGACATAGCCCACCGATTAGCAAGTTAAAGTGGCAGTGGGCAGGGTACATAGCACGCAGAACAGATAGCCGATGGGGCTGAAAGGTTCTCGAATGGATACCATGGACCGGTAAGCACAGCGTGGGACGTCCACCCACAAGATGGACAGAAGACCTAAAAGAGGCCGCAGGGAAACGACGGATGCAGGCCGCTTCCAACCGGCCCTTTTGGATGTCGGTTTAGGGTGGCCTATACCTATTTATGTTCTAAAAATTTACTTTATTATTAAAATACCTGCATGCATGTCAGGATTTCCACCACGTGCGCCCTTGGCGTTCAAACTTTGCAATACCTATAAATTAGCATAATTACCTTAACTAACATGATTAAGACTCCATTATTCTTTAAAAATACCGTATAATTTAGTATCTCAAATCGTATTTATTTAACTAGCTACGCCTGCTTTCATAGTTTTTACATGGTTTTGCAACATCTACATTTTCCGACTAAGTTAGACACTGAAGTTTTCAGAGAGCAACGTACTTTTAAGTCAGTCTTATGAACCATTTTTAACCGGCTATTTGACGAGCCATTATGAACAATTTACACCCAGGTGGTTTGGGCGTGAAGGATGCATGTATACAGGTAGGTATCTATATACTTGCCTAAATTTGACCATCTGTCAGTCTATTGGTTTATTAGTCAAAGTAAATCGTAAAATTGCCTTCTAACAAAAGACGTTCTATTAAAAAAGTCTGTGCTATTACAAAAAATATGTATTTTTAACTGAAATAGTTTTAAGCACTTGTGCAGTTCTAACTTTAAAAATTAATGATATCGTTACAAGGTTACTTTGTTGAATTCTGATGAAGTGTCAAATTGAATTGAATTTAAGCTTTTGAATTGGCCCTACTTTATCTCTATTTTACTAACAAGTAAAAAAGAAATCTGTTTTTAACGTCTTTCAAAAAGGCCTCCTCCTTTTTGAAAGACGTTAAAAACAGATTTCTTTTTCTCTTTTTTCTCAATTCGACTGTTCATGATCATCAAAATCGGTTCACCGAGTCAAAAGTTCTGAAGTAAGAAACACACAAAAAACAATACAGTCGAATTGATAACCTCCTCCTTTTTGTAAGTCGGTTAATAAACAGGGATAAAAGCTTCAGTTTTTGAGACACATTTGTACACACCATCACTTATGACAATATTCTGACAAATAAAATGATTTTGATTTGATTTGTGTTACTTTAATATATTTTTTCAAACGAGCGAATTAAGTTATTCGATTTTCGGTATTTATGGTTTACTAGATAAAACATTCAATTTTGATATGACACCATTTTTAATCAACGAAAAAGGAGAACGGTTCTATGTTTCACTGTTTTTTTTTAATGTATGTTCACCGATTTCTCCGCCAACTGTTGACCAATTTCAAAAATGTATCTTTTGTTCGGTAGGGTATAAACTTCCAATTTGGTCTCATTGTCACTAAGTTAGGATCTGGTTATGGGATCCCAGGGAAATCTAGGACAACTCTCAAATTATATAGGCACTTATTACGATTTTCATATATGTATAACTATAACAAGAATGACCAAAATTGCTACTCGTATAAGTGAGAAAAAAAGGTCTAAAACTTACTCCAAGAAATTATCTATTGTCACTTCCATACACTTCAAAATCCAATGCACATATGACACTATAATATCTATTTTACACTATCAAGTAAAAATAATTTCTATTTATAGCTTAGCTTTGGGCTCCTTTTCATAGACGATTTTACATCAACTTTAATATCCAAACAATGGATACATAGTTATATCTTAGCTTATATCAGAATCTATGTATCTCTAATTAATTATCGAAAAATCTACATTGTACCGGTAAGTTATTTTTCAGTGGCACGCACTGGGACGGAAAAACGCTGCGTTTTTTTAAACTGACTTAAAAAACTGAATGGAATTGGAAAGAATGGAACAAATTGGCTTCAAATTATGATATGGGACAGATGCCGGCTCGAATCGTGGCAGCTGTAACTCAGTTTTTACCTACAGTTATATGATTATTTACGGAATATTTACCGTGGTAAGGTTGTGGAAGGAACTCCCGATATCCCGATAGGTATAGGTTTTACTTAGTACAGCTGCTTTCGATTTACCTACTAAACACCAATGTGATTTCTTTCATTTTAAATATTATTTCATAAAATTCTTGTATCTACAACTGACAAATTTTGGTGGGCATTGGTGGAGCCAAAGCCAACACCAAGAGGCCCTGTTGAAAAATGTTATTACTATTATTTAATGTAAAACGTAGGTTACAAAATTAAAATGTTTTATAAGTTTTGGAAATAAATGTAAGTACATATTGTATTGTAATAAGAAGATTGTCGACACCGCTTTATGGTTGACATTCCGAAAACCCGTACGAAGCGCTTTGATTCCACTTTTATTATGCGAACTGCTAGTCTGTGGAATACGCTGCCTGAATGGGTGTTCCCCGATAGTTACAATCTGGATGTCTTCAAGTCACGAGTGAATCGCTTAACATCAGGCGAGTTGGCGGCCAAGCGCAAGCCAATTTATCAATAAAAAAAAATTTATACTCCCCCCCCCCCCCCCCAACTTCCAAAACTCACAGCGTTCCTAAACGCGGTAAAAACGCGCACTTGTCACGTTTACGAAACAACATATGAAAATTCGCAGAACCGTTATATCAGATATGACTTAAATTGACATACGTAATGCAATTTACTGATTATAATCACTAGCAAAATGAGTAATGTACATTACAGATTGACTTCTGATCGGTAGAAAGAGATATCTATATTTTTGTTAAACTACTTGATTTTAAGATAAGGCTCGATTTGGAAAGCTCTGGAAGACCAGGGGCATTAAGCCCAGCTCTAAATGCGGGCCCGAGTAGGTGCAGTTTGCAAAACCAAGCTAACGCGAATCTTAACGCGCTGAGATACGGTTTGCGGTAACGTGATTTGAAAACTGCACCTATTCGGGCCCGCGTTGAGTTGGGAGAGTTGGGCGTAAGGCCCCTGAGCTGTTTAGCTGCTTGTTGGCTAGTTTAGGGTCTCTATAAAATTCAAATTTAAGAAAATTAAATTTGTTTATTTAGATAAAAACGATATGATCATTTACCTCACATAATAACACAGGAAAATAAAGTAGGTACTTAATAATAATGATAAAAAATTAAGAAACTACAATTGCATTAAAAAAAAACAGGTTTGTAATCCATAGGTATACTATGTCAAACAAATGGATCACGTTAAAAACCGACTTCAAAAATATATATGAACATGTGGAACATAGAACCGGTTAATGAAATATTAAAGAGATCGCTTATAGCGATAAGGCCGCCAATTTTTATGTTTTTATGTCATTTTTGGTGTGAACAATAAAGTTATCTATCTATCTACTATTTTCTTAATGTCAAATCAAAATCACTATGTAAATTCAAATTATTAAAAAAAATTATTGAGAATAAAAACGGACAAATTCCACTAACATTTATCTCACATACTGTTAAACTAAAATAGATTTCCTAGTAAAAATAGGAATAATATTAAATTTTTTGGATGACGCAGCTTAGGTATATAGGCCTCCCCTAGATGGACCAACGACATATAAATAGTGAAAGTAGCGGCCATCCAGTGGATGCAGATGGCAGGATGTCGGTCAGTGTATGTTCAGCATTGGATGTCTTGTGGCTGACGATATGATGAATTTTCTAACAGTCCAAATCACTATCAGGTTTTTAGCCCCTATCCCATTGCTCGATTTGGTTCACGGAATTTATGTCAAAAAAGTTGACATTACAGTTTCAGTTTTCAAAGAGGCGTCAGAAGCGTTTCCAAACCATACTGGTTTGGTTTGCCTCTTTGAAAACTGCACAGAAAAGAGAAGTAAATAGAACGGAAATGAGACTCAATCAGTCCCCGGAACGGGGAACTCAGACGGAAGGAAACTATGTCGCCACGTATTGTGACAGATATGTGATTGAACATTCCTATTTATGTCAACGCGTCGAACTCCGCGTCACAGTTGCTATAGGTTTATATGGGTGCAAGTGGCTACAACAAATTTCTTACAAAAATGCCTTGACAGCCGTTCTAATTTAAACAAAAAAAATATTTTCTGTGCTCAGTAGGTATAGACGTATCTTATTACTTGTATTATTTTCGTAAACTTATATTATTTCGAGTGTAAGCATGGTGATATAACGCGGTGAAACGTATTTTTTGTGGTATTTCCAAGAGTCCAATTAGTGTGCATCATGTTTTTGTGAAGTGAAAACTTTTAGGCGCGTTAAGTAAGCACTTTTTGGGTGGACAAAAATCATGGAAACACGTCATCGTCACGCTTTCACAGAATACATAACACTGTGCATATTTTAAAAAAGCGCCATCTCTCGTATAGCTAGGTGAATTACTACTTAAGTTTTCATTTCTGACGTGACTGTTTATTTTTATAGTTTTTTTTAAATATTAGAATAATTATTACTCTGAGCTTAAAGTACATTTTGTTTATTTAACTTTAGTTATTAAAGGCACTCGCCAGTAAAAAAATGCATTTGTATAGGAAAATGCGGGAAGAATAGATACCACGGGTAAAACTGCAAGTCGCAGCTAGAGTTTGAGTAAATATGTAATCCTAATCACGAAAATCAAAATACATATAATCTTATAATAATATTATATTAACAAAGCACATGTACTTTGCAATATACGTCTATCGTAAGGTTAATCGGTTAAGGTTAGGATCACGATAGCTTATCTAATATGTAAGTAAAAAAATAACAACAACGCATTTAAAAAAATCAAATTTAGATTTAAAACAATAGACTGACAGATGTCAAACGTGATGAGATGTCATATTTTGACACTTCCTCTAAATTCAACAACGTAACCTTGTAACGATATCATTTATTTTTCATAGTAAGAAATACACAATTGCTTAACTTTTTTCAGTTAAAAATACATATTTATTGTGATATTGACAAAAGAAGGCAGAGCAGTAGAAGCGGCGCAAATATTTGAAGCGTTTAGGGTTGAGAAATTGGGCCCTTAGAGACCGAAATATCACCTCATTTTCAAAAATCTTTCAGATGGGACGCGTGACCTAAATGCTGGTGTGTTTCTGACTCAACGCATAAGCATTGTCATTCAGTGTGGTAATATCGCCAGCATGCTGGGTTTTGTATTGTCTTTAGACCTTCAACGGTCTATACGCAGTCAACTGTTTTTGTAGTGTTAGCTTGTGTTTTGTTTAGTTAATATAGGCACTTGCCGTTTGAAAAAAGAATTAAATTTTACGATTTATTTTGACATATAAACAATAGACTGACAGATGTCAAATGTGATGTAATTTCTAATTATATAAATGACTAGCCGCCCGTCTCGGCTTTGCACGGGTGAAGATTAAAAAAATACATTTTAGTAATAAATATAGCCTATGTTACTCAGGGATACTGTAACATTCTAATGGTTAAGATTTTTCTAAATCGGTCCAGTAGTTTTTGAGTTAATTTGTTACAAACATACAAAAATCCAACAATACGAATCTTTCCTCTTTATAATATTAGTGTAGATTTTATTAGTCATAAAAAATAACTGATCCTACATCTTTGCGAGTCCGCCATATTGGATTCAGAATGACGTCACTTAGCTAACCATACATTGTCATCCAAACTAAACGTGTATGCAAAATCAATCGATTGGGGATTTTAAAATTCAGTTGCAAGATATGAATTATAACAAGCAAAGCAAGTAAAATAAAATCATGTATAAAATTAGCAAAAAAAAGTACTTAGACATCGTGAAGAACTTTCCGAACTTTTTATCCCGCAAATGCGAAAAATCTGGGAATATAGCTAGTTTTAGATAAACAAGTTTTTTTTTTCGTTACAAAATATACTTGCGCTTGGCCGCCAACTCGCCTGATGTTAAGCGATGATGCGGTCTACGATGGATCACGCTTACCTAGAAGAAACCAATTCTAGATTCATTCATTCAGATTATCTGGGACATTATTGCACACACGGTCATCTGACCCCAAACTAAGCAAAGCTTGTAATATGGCAGCCAGAGACTGATATACATAAATATATATTTTTAAACACATACTTAAATAGATATTAACACCCAGACATAGAACAAACACAAATGTTCATCACACAAATGTTTGTCCTAGATGGGAATCGAACCCACGCCCCATTATAACTACCAGGGAACACCCATTCAGGCAGCGCATTCCACAGACTAGCAGTTCGCACAATAAAAGTGGAATCAAAGCGCTTCGTACGGGTGTCTTCGTTTTCTTCGTCTTAAGGTGTCTTTAAAGTACGAGTGAATCGGTTTCTTCTTGGCAAGCGTGCTCCATCATAGACCGCATCCAAGTTGGCGATCAAATGCAAGCCTATTACTAAATTTAAAACAAACTAAAGGGCTTCGAAATATCAGTCCAATACCTACCTTCCATTCTACCATTTAAGTAGGTATATTATATACCTATATATTTTTAATTTCCTAATCTTTTGCTGGATTTTGTCTCTTTCTATTGCTTATCTACTACCGTCATTCGAATTTCTTAGAATTTGAATATTATCGATATTAATTAGGGATAGGGCGATGGTACAATGTGGGGCCGAAATAAGGCCGAAAATGCTGTAACTTGGGCCGGAATGCCGAAACATTTATGGAACTTGAATGTATTATTCTCGTTCAGTGGCCTTAGTACGGCACTTGCGAAAAAGTTATCGTTATGTAAACGATAGCAAAATGTATGAAAAATTCAGTTTACTTTCACGTCCGATAGAGGCACTGTTCAATTTTTCATACATTTTGCTATCGTTTAAGGAACGTTAATTTTTTCGCAAGTGCTCGTACTAAGGCCACTGCACAGTGAACGTAACAAGGCTGGAGCCGGGTACGTCCTCAAACTGCG
This sequence comes from Agriopis leucophaearia, assembly GCA_949125355.1. Lineage (NCBI taxonomy): Eukaryota > Metazoa > Arthropoda > Insecta > Lepidoptera > Geometridae > Agriopis > Agriopis leucophaearia. The sequence continues at coordinate 5,619,862 of OX421289.1, forward strand.
AGCAGAACCATCAGAGGATAGGCAGCAGAATTCTATTAGTACATGTAGTAGTAGTCTTTTGCAGGGGTCCGCCTGGGGAAGTACCACACCTTTGCCAGTTATTCAACCGCCAAGCAGTAGTGTGCAAACATTACTGTGTTCCGGATTGAAGGGCAATGTTTCCAGCGAAATTACAAGGCACACAGAGTTTTGACATCTTATAATATCGGGGTGAGCCATCAGGCGAGCGACATCGCTCGTCTCGTCACCCAGTATCATAAAAAAAAAAACAAAAAAAAAAACGGTGACGTACTGCGATCCCCATGCTGCGATCCCCATGTCACCTGAGAAACGTGGGAATTACGGCAACACCCTTCTCTAATAGAGAGGCGATTGTTCAGCAGTGGATGGTTACTGGCTGATGATGTGATGTGAAAAAAATTATGCTTGCATATGGTGGATATTATGGTGGATTTAGAACCCATCATCTCTCTGACAGAAGGCCTGACTCGCAGCAGTGGAGAGTTCAAATGATGGTACGGTTGGTGCCAATGGGTACTGTTTGGTCCATCTCTAATGTTCTCATAAACTTCTTAGAAACCAAATGTTAGGATAATTTGGACTATGCACAAATAGATCATTCCGTTCATATAATATACTGTTAAAAAAACATGGTAGCCAAAAAAGACATGGTATTTTTTTTATTATTATTTATGAATAGTCTTGCGTTTGACCGCCAACTCGCCTGATGTTATGTGATGATGCGGTCTACGATGGAGCACGCTTGCCTATATAGAAGAAACTGATTCACTCGTGATTTTTAACTACCGGGGAACACCCACTCAGGCAGCGCATTCCACAGACCAGCAGTTCGCAAAATAAACGTGAAATCAAAACGCATCGTACCGGTTTTCGGAATATCAACCATAAAGCGGTGTCAATTTTTGGTGCCCGCTCTAGCAATCCGATAGAAAAATGGACAAGAGGGAATCAGATCATGCAGATCTGATGCACACTTTCCGAAATGTATCCGATAAAAAACTGATAGACTAGCAACTTTACGCCGATGCTCAAGTCTGACTAGAGATTCGTTGTTGATGAGCCTGAAAAAAAATATACTTTTGTCTTATCTTGACATGATCATATTATTATGTAAATGTATTACATCTCTTCTCTTCTTAGTCTATATCTATCTATATCTATACATATAATAAAAACGTAGAGATTTCTAACCCAAAAATATTATTACGAGATAAAAGATTTTTTTGACGGTAAAATTTAGAAAATTATAATTACAAAATAAATATCGATCTATAAATAGTTAAGAAAGTAGCGCCATAAGTTTTGTATGATCTCGTATATAATTAAGTAACCTATCACACTAGGTATGTTATTTTTTGGTAAAATTACTTCTGTCTGTGGTGTGGTTTTGTGACCAGCCTCTACATAAGTCATTGCTGCACCCTTTATGCAGGGTATACAAACTTAGATTCTAGAAGAAGAAAGTGTAAATTTGCAATAAGAATAAAGAATGAATTTTACTGTAATATTTTAACAGATAAATAGAGTAGTTCCATTTCATGGCTTTTTAATCAAGGTATACATACAAATACACGCGAAATAAGAAATAACTAGCCAAGAGCGTGTCAAGACAAGCATATGTCAGGGTTCCGTGGCCAAAGCCATATACTTGCATACTTGCATACTTGCATTTACATCATTTCGTCATAGAAAAATTCGAACGAGCGAAGCTGGACAGTCAAATTTCAGAGATGTATCATCCCGACATGACATGATATACTTTTTATGGTTTAGACAAAAAGAATACTTCAAAACATGCTCTGCACTGTGGTCACATTATCTTTTTGATTTGAAAACTGTTGACGGTGTTTTTACTGTTATGCTTCTATCAATACTTCACACAGGGCGACATAAAATAAGCAGCTGGACATGTTAAGGCAGATTTTAGAATTTTTGTTTGTTTGTTCACGCACGTCGCCTAAACCCCTGGAAGAAAATGCGGACGGATTTAAATGCGGTTTTCACGAATATGCTTAGCTATGACCAGATTGAAGTATAGGCTATGTTATTTTGCGCAAGGGCCGGATTAAGGGAAGAAAAGAGGATTGAAGGTTTATAGGAAACTCTACGCGTACGAAGTCGCGGGCAAAAAAACTAGTATAAAATAAAATCGCTTTCCGCGTCTGTCTGTCTGTATACCCGCTAACTCTTCCTGAACCACGCAACGGATTTTGATGGGGTTTTCATAATCAGTTAGATAATTTTTCACAGAAGCTTTTTTTTTTAAAGGGCTATATATATAACAAAACTAGCACTCGTGCGCGAAGCTGGGGCGGGTCACTAGTGTTATATAAAAGTGGATCACATTAAAACCGACATCAAAATCAGTAAATATGTACGCATTTTCGTTTACTTGATTGAATATATTTTTCCAGTAATATTGATTTAAAAACCAAACTACTAAACCGATTTTGATGTAATTTTTATGAGACTACCTGAAGTATGGCCTACCAAAAAAAAACATCAAAATAAATTCATTATTGGCGGAGAAAACGGTAAACATACATACCTAAAAATTAAATAAAAAAGACAGTGGAACATAGAACCTCCGCGTTTTTTGATGTCGGTTAAAAACTTACAGATCTGCATGCAATGAAAATGATGATGAAAAGTAGTGTATATATGTGTTAATCCAGGACATAAGAAATGTATATTTCAAATTTCATCCAAATCCATCCAGCCGTTTCTGCGTGATTGAGTAACAAACATCCATCCATCCAAACTTTTACATATATGATACTAGCTGCGCCCCGCGGTTTCACCCGCGTGGTGATGATAATCAGTGATGATGATGATGATGATGATAAAAGTAACCTATGTATTAATTCAGGACATTAGCAATGTATATTCCAAATTTCATCCAAATCCATCCAGCCGTTTCTGCGTGATTGAGTAACAAACATCTATCCATCCATCCATACATCCATCCATCCATTCAACCATCCAAACTTTCACACGTATGATATTAGTGTGATTAACGGATACTACTTTTGAAGCTTTTTGATTGTTAAATTGTGCGCCATTTTGAAATATAAAAATGAAACGTAATTTGTGTGAAACCAAACGAATTTAAAAATAAAGAATTTTTCGGTTTACCAGCACTGACCTAGCAGGCGCGGCTTAACCTTCAGGAATTAGCAAGAAAAACTCTATCAAAAGCCGATAATCTTATGGGTTGTGGTCTACGCGCGCTTGTAGGCTAAACACCGACCAGAGAAAATACCTTGGTTTTTATGAAAACACGATATACTAAAGTCTTAGAATTTTTATGACAGGATAATAGACATTGTTATACATATAAATTGAACTAAAATTAGGTAGTTAAGTCGAGCTTGAAGTAGATTACGTTATAATATGTAGAATATATGCACGTGTCATCCACGCATTTTAATCTATGTATATAAAAATCAATTGATGTTTGTTTCGCTAAAACTCGAGAATGGCTTGACCGATTTGGCTAATTTTGATCTTGAAATATTTGTGGAAGTTTAGGGAAGGTTTAAGCGGTAAGTATATGGATGGACCGCTTTGGATGACATTTCGTGTTCCTGGAGCGGGTCATAGGGTTTCCAACACCGTTTGGCAGTTAGAGCCAGTAACACCATAAATGTAATTTTTATAAATAAATGATTTTGATTTGATTTTTTGATAGGAGCTAGGCCGAAAGCCGAGCTCTATGCGTACGAAGTAATGGGTATCAGCTAATAACTTATAAAATATTTTGACGAACTATTAGTCTCGCCGATGTCCCAGGTTTGATTCCAGGGGCATTAATTTTGAATCACTTGTAGGAGTTTTTCTATTCGCAGACGAAAATAATCACCGGTTATTTCAAATACGAGTGGTTTGGTATTTTTGAATAACTCGAATTCTGGGTTGCCGTAGTTCTGTCAGACTTTCTATCGATCACTCGTAGAGTTACGAGTGATATGACTTGTTCAAAAATACGACTCTTGGGATTTCGTTCGCAAGTAAATCACATCGCATGAAAAAAGTCCTACCAGCGATTCAAAAATAGTGCCCCAGGTTGAATGTCGAGCTCACGTAATTTCTATACGGCATAGAAAAGGAATGTTTGTCATAAATTTACGCCAGCAGTTTTGGGTGTGCGGTTTAGTCTGGGTAATCCGTATAGTGCACGATTACCCTTGGTCGACATGCTTTAATACGCTTCCTTAAAATAAAGATTTAGTTAATTCAAGATTAATTCGACGATGTACTGTCCAGTTACAAAGAAACATGTCGTGTGATGTGATCTAATAAATTTTTAATAACATGTTGAAATGCATTTTAATCTGTATCTGTTAGTTTTCTTTTTTTGTTCTAAAAATGTGTAATTTTTGGTGTGAATATTCCACTGACATCCAATAAGGTAGGTTGTTATCAACACTGTTACGTTCGGAACTTTGCACGAAAGCTAGGGTTGAGATATTGGGTCCTTGGGAAATGAGACCTCTTTTTAGGATTCGACTGTCTGTTTTTTTTTTTTTGATACGCAATTACTCCATCAGTCAAAATTTTAATTGATTTTGATGATTCCTTTTTTGTTTGGTAGGTCGTATTTCAGTGGCCTTATTACGAGAGCTTGCGAAAAAGTTATCGTTACGTAAACGATAGCAAAATGTATGAAAAATTCAGTTTCCATTCATGTCCGATAGAGGCGCTGTTCAATTTTTCATACATTTTGCTATCTTTTACGTAACAATAACTTTTTCGCAAGTGCTCGTACTAAGGCCGCAGAAGTGGTGCCATATACATTTTATCAAATAAATTAGGCGCTTTTTGAAAAAATCGTCAAAAATAACACAGATGACGTTTTGGTTTATGGTTCCCTTCAGCAAAAGGTTTGATAAGGACTTTCAAATCTTTGTGTTAACTGTAGGTATTTTTTTTTACTTTTTAGTTAGAATTTGCACATATTGGTGGTCTTGAAGAGGTTTTTTTTCATCTAAAAATTTACTTTATATTCGTTTTATTTCGTTTGTATTTAATATATATATATTAATCTATAATAGAAGATACAACGTTTTGTAATTTGTTTTGTATGAAATCTGTTTCTATGTATGTATGTTCCCTATGGACTCCAAAACGGTTGGACCGATTTTGACAGGACTTTCATTGTCCATCTGACGATGATAATATGGAGTAATCTACGCGTGGAGTGCAGCTTGTTATAAAATAAAACTCTATCTTCCTATATGGACAAAATATAGTCTTATTTTTTTTTTTTGTAATTCTCCCGTTCTTTTTATATATATTTTCAAAAAAAATTAAATATACGAGCGAGGTCTCCGTGAACTGGGACTTTTGTCAAGAAACTGACGAGTTTTTCAAATTTTATTTTATTTATTTAACATGTTTACAATATAGAAATAATACGACTACAAAAAAAGTCACAATACAGAAATTATGCGTCTACAAAAAAAGTCACAAATTCAGTAGGTTATCTTTTGGAAACATTCCTTCCGTAATTATTTCTTGAAAATAAACCTAAAATGTTTGATAGTTTAACAATTAACTGATAAAAGATAACTATTCTTGTTAATCAGCCAGTTAACCTTCTGGTTTACAAGTTTAGATAATCGGTCGATTTCTGGTTAAAAATTAATAATATCAGATAACGTAAGATAAAAAAGACAAATTACTGAAGTAGTTTATTGATGTAATATTAAAAAGGTTTTAACTATTTTAGTGAAGTGACGTTTGTGTTTTTTTTTTCGTTCTAAGTTTTCGTACTAAAGAGGTAAAGAGTTTGGGCGCCAATGAGATTTTTTTTTATCTCAGCGCGTTAAGGTTCGCGTTCGCGTGATTTTTTGAGTGAACTGTTCTAGCTGAGTAGTTACAGCAAGAATTATAGATGTCATCATCAACGATTGATTTGATTGCAAAGACAGCTCAAGAATTTGTAGGCCGACAGGAAGACACTATTGTCTTCCTGTCGGCCTGTCCTACCTGTCCTCCTTCCTGTCCTACGACTGTAGCCTATTGTATTATTATGTATTCTGTGCCGTAGCTTAGTGGATAGACCGCTCGTACCTATATCTAGCCGATAGCGCCGAATCGAATACGACCGTATTTTTTTTAGAAATGTCTATTATTTTTATCTCAGAATAAAATATGGAAGTGTTATACCCCCAGTGTCCCCTTTCCCGCCTTAGTCGTTCATTTGCAACACTGCAAACGAGATGATCAAAATGTCATATTTTGATCATCTGTGTGCTGCTCAATATTGAAGTGTGCGTTTGTAGAACGAGTAAGAATATGTCAGTGTATTAAATACGTGTTAACCTCGCCCCCTTCAGTTCATGGCCGACTTTTTTGGTACTAGACCAGGGTAGAAGCCTTCAAAAATGGTAAAAAGATAAAAAAAATAGTAGTAGGATGAAACCCATTAGAAAAGGAGGGGATAATATATGATAAAAATGAAAGGAAAAATAAATTACAGGCGATCTGAGTTCGGGAAGGTGGGGGGGGTTAAGGGTAAAAAATGGTTTATCTCGATTTCCGGTAAAACTACAAGTCGTATGAAAAAAAGTTTAATGGCGAAGTTGTAGGTAATAAAAAGATCTACAACTTTTATATTGACAATTTTTTTACATAACCTCAAAATTTATGTGAAAAATTCAAAAAACCAAGTTTTTGGTTTTTTATTTTTATTTTTTTCAAATTAATTTTTTTTCTACGAAATTTGGTGAAAGCTTTCCTTTTTATGACCCAAATACACTGTAATTTATTTGATTTAAAATATTTATTTTTTCACCTTATTTTGACTTAATATCAAAAAAGCACCCTAATTTTCAATCGAAAATTCTCGTGTCAAAATATTAGCTTTTTTTAAAAAGTCGGTGTGCTTTTTATTCGTTGAAATCTCTACTTTCTAATGGTTAAAAAAAAATACATTACAATAGTAAATGTTCTCAGAAAATGCAAAAAATCTAATTCTCCTTTATAATGGATTTCATCATACTACTATTATTTTTGGTTTCAAAAATTTTCTACCCTGGTCTATACTAGCTCGAGTTTAAGGCAAATCCAAACTATATAAGCTGGATGGATATTAATAATCATCTATACTAATATTATAAAGAGGAAAGATTTGTACCTATTTTTGTATGTTTGTATGTTTGTAATGAATAGGCTCCGAAACTACTGAACCGATTTGAAAAATTCTTTCACTGTTGGGAAGCTACACTATCCCCGGGTGACATAGGCTATATTATATTTTGTAGCGAGGCCGAAGGCCGAGCTTACAATCGTGCGAAGCCGGGGCGGACGGCTAGTATTATATATTTTGAATGGATCAGCTAAGTACCAGCTCGGGGCATTGGACTCAATTGAGACGCGTGCCAAGAGGCTCATCAGGATTGAAGCCCTAGTTCAGACTAAGCTTCTTAGTCTCGAGCATCGGCGCAAAGTTGCTAGTCTATCGGTTTTTTATCGGATACATTTTGGAGAGTGTGCATCAGATCTGCATGATTTAATACCATCCTGCCCTTTTTTCTATCGGACTGCCAGAGCGGGCACGAAAAATCGACACCGCTTTATGGTTGACATTCCGAAAACCCGTACGAAGCGCTTTGATTCCACTTTTATTGTGCGAACTGCTAGTATGGGGAATACGCTGCCCGAATGGGTGTTCCCAGATAGTAACAATCTGGGTGTTTTCAAGTCAAAAGTGAATCGGTTTCTTCTAGGCAAGCGTGATCCATCGTAGGCCGCATCATCGCTTAACATCAGGCGAGTTGGCGGCCAAGCGCAAGTCTATAACAATTTAAAAAAAAATATTAAACTATCACGGTTGTTCACTACAGTTATATGATTTTATTTGCGGGATATTTACCGTGGTAAGGTAGTGGAAGGAGCTCCCGATATTTCGGCGCAGTTACATGCACCATTTTCACGGGAAGACCCGGGTCTTCCCGTGAACCGTGGAGCTCCTTCCACAACCTTACCACGGTAAATATCCCGTAAATAATCATATAACTGTAATACTTAATTGATCAAAGACTTTAATAGTAAATATTTTCGTCATAATCACATTGTTTTTATTATAACGCATTAAAATACATAACGACTTAAAAAATCTGTATTGGCGATAAACGGATATCTTATCTAAATCCAATTAGCTCCGTAATGTAGATGGAAAGATTATCTATTTATTGATATAATATCGCAGGGTATTAGCAAATACTAAACATACTTGAGAAGTAGGTACCTACGTTCACAAATTACCAATTTAGCATCGCCTAGTTTTGACAGTTAGTAATTTGTAAACTATGTATACGTTGACAAAAAAGTCAAAACGAAACGATTTATCTCTTGTACAATTTGTACATGGCAAATGCTCCAGTCGCGCGAAGTCAAAAGCCCCAATAGAGAAAAAAAGGAAATAACATTTCTGTCAAATTTCAGAGTAAAAAAAGTTGGCCATCACGGGACGCCCGGCAGGTATGAAACATGACGGTGTGCATGACGGCTTAGAGCACTGAAGTGAGATTTTTTTTCGTTTTTAGAGCGTCATGTCGTTTGTCGTCACAGCATAAGAGTCGGTTTTACTGCCAAGGCGCGCCAATAGATGTTTCACATCATAATTCAAAAATATATGTAACTAGATGCGCCCGAGATTTCACCCGCGTTATATACTTCCTTGAAGCAACCTCCTTGGTAGTGGTAGCAACCTTTTTTGACTTAGCACTTTTTTTGAGATGGCTATTTCTTTTTCTTCTACGATGTAATAATTATGTCAATGTATTAACTTCAATCTTCGATTAAAAAAAAAAACAAAGACTAATTCAAATGTAATATTATTATACCTATGCAAGAAAAGCCATAAATAAAAGCCATTAGGCCTTACAACGTCCTTGGTAATTATGAAAGAAACACAGACTAGGTAAAAAAAGCTAAGAAATTTACATGTAATATGTCAATGTACAGCAATGACGTTTCCAAAAAGTAAATTCAAAGACAATGTTATGTCATTTACCTACATGCACTAGACCAGTGGCCCTAGTACGAGCACTTGCAAAAAAGTATTCGTTCCGTGAACGATAGCAAAATGTATGAAAAATTGAACAGCGTCTCTATCGGACGTAAAAGGAAACTGAATTTTTCCTACATTTGCTATTGTTTACGGAACGAATACTTTTTCGCAAGTTCTCGTACTAGCCCCACAGCATGCTTGATTAGGGACCATTTCGATTTTAGTATCCTTATATAAGTATCAGGTATTAGCACGCAGTTTTATTGCTATAACCAATAATTATAATTATATTGATGGTTATAAACTCAAAATTTAATTGTCATCACTATAAGTTTAAAATAATTTTGAATAAAGTTTTTTTTATAAGATCTATCAGCAACATAGAAGTTTCTATATCTAATAGCTTAGAAATGCAGGGGACCAACTTTTTGCCACTTTGGCGGGCCATAATTATTTCGTAAAGTATACACACTTGGTAATAAAGTACTGTATGAAACCTAACATTCATTTTAAAAGACCTAATCAGTGATAAGTATCCAAAGAGTTTGGGAAGACATACGTCATTGTATCCCACAAACGAATAAAATGCAGATAACAAAATTAAAAGTAAAAATCCTATTTCACATGTATGTGAAAATCAGAGCTAAAAAGCATAACAATCAAAAAAATATTTTATTACTTCTCTAAACTAAAACTGTAATGTCATATCACGAGTGAATCAGTTTCAATCGTGCTCCATCGTAGACTGCATCATCGCTTAAAATCAGGCAAGGTTATAAAAAAACAGTTTTGAAAAGGATCGGCTTTTATTGGGCGTTATTTTAGTAAGCAACCTCCAAAAATGTCCAATATCAAGGCTGGTAGTGGGCGGTGACTTTTTTATCATCGCCCTATCTCTCGATCTAAGATCTGAGATAGCGTATCGAGTTTTTTTTTTAATACTGCCAAATTAATTATAATTCAGATACAAATCGGCTAATGGAAGATTATAGCGTGATTATGAACTCCGATCATGTTAAAATAACGCGAATAACGTAAATTGTAACCTGAGGTGGCAAGTGGCAAGCCCTAATGTCAGAACTGTCATGTCACCAAGTCTTACTGATTGTAAATAATCTTATTTATTGTATCAGTTTTTTCTTCTCTCCATCTATTTTTTGAGCATTTTACCCTAGATGTTTATATCATCTAATATTGAAATTAAATTTATTAGTGGACTATCAATAAATGAACAGATTCCTCTAAATAAACTAAAATTCCCGAAAAAAATATATAAATATATGTGGTCTTATAGTTTAATCAATTTATTGGCAAGAAATAATGATAACTTTTTTGACGAATTTCTGAATCTTTGAGTGTATTTCCTTTTTAACGGTAGGTACAATAAGAAATTTGAGATCAACTGAAGAAAAAAAAAGTTTATAAAGTAATAAAAAAATAGATTAACTATCGCAAATAAAATATATCGCGTCTAAGTAACCGTAATTGCGTATTTACTCATTTTGAAGTCGGTTTTTTAAATTGATAATTATAAGAATTCTAGTTATAGTAAAACAGTTTAAACTATCATCACGGTTGTTCACTAAAGTTATATGATTATTTACGGGATATTTACCGTGGTAAGGGTGTGGAAGGAGCTCCCGATATTTCATCTTCCCGTGAACATGGTGCATGTAACTGCGCCGAAATATCGGGAGTTCCTTCCACGGAACCTTACCACGGTAAATATCCCGTAAATAATCATATTACTCTAGTTATAGTTCTTATAGTTCAACGTACTTACTCTGCTGGCACAGCCACCCAAAGTGGGTCTACGACAACACAATAACCCCTGCGGTCATCGTCATGCACTGCGACTTCGCAACAATATCTAGGCCGGCTGACAGGCCTGCAGGAACTCCAAGATACGCCTTCTTGATATTAGATCCTTCGCCATTCTCAGCAGGCTTTCTGGTCCATGATATCAGGCTCATCAGCTCCTTAATCTCCACGTTTTTCCAAACTCTCCAACTCCCGTTTTCTATTTGTACTGAACCAAGAATCTTTTTGAATCAACGTCACGCTGTACCGTGTATTTTAAAACAGCGCCATCTCTTGTAGAATTGGTGAATTACTACTTAAGTTTTCACTTCTTACGTGCAGTCCTATGCAAGGACGTTTTTCGTCTGAGGTCCTATTACTGATGTGTTTTTTTTTTAGAGATGAGAATAACAAAAAAAAAACAATGTATACTCACGTCTCACTGATATATTTAAGTTAATTAAAGTCTCGTTAAAAATTTCGTTAATCTAACGCCAAAGTAAGAAAATATCTTATATGGTGAAACGTTTCACTTTGGCGGGAAAATCAAATTTCAAACAGTTTATTTGTCCTTGTAGCTAGGCCGGGTAATTATTGTGAAATGACACAGTGTTTGCGAAAATTGTTGGTTGTTCTTTACATTATCATATACAGCTATTAATCAGTTACTCAACATATTACTTACATTTGACAATAAACCGTTTGAAACAGCATAAATTTGTTTATTGACAAATGTATGTAATAATGTGCATTGGAGATAAATAACTTTACTCGAGATTGTAAAGAATAATATCTAATAAATTTTCTCGAACATCATTATCGTTTACAATAATTACTCGGCCTAGCTACAAGAACAAAAAAACTGTTTGAAATTTGAATTTCCCGCCAAAGTGAAACGTTTCACTTTAAATTTAGCAAATAACGGCATGGACGTTATTTTATAAATGTATTTACAAAAAAAGCAGAATCTTTCGCATAATTTTCCTGTCCACCCCTAAGAGTTTAGTTCAACGTACTACTTGCAAAATCGTGAATGGCTACCTTAGTTAACGGAATCAAAGAGTGTTGGGCTCCGGCGTGTGCTAGTTAAAGTTACACCACGTTCTAATTACGCTACGATACGGACCAGGTTGCGCTACGCTAATTAGTATGCCACCGGGCTTATTATGGATGTCCGTTTGTGATTCGGATTGTAATCACTGCTAGTTAAGCTACGCTGCAGACTATTATATCTACGTGACAAGCCAATTGCGCTACGTCACATACTACGCTTACTACGCTTGGGGCTAGTTGAGCTACTCTACGAGTTAATACAGCTAAGCTGTAAGTACGCAGCAGTGAGCTTCACTACGGGTTGGTAAAGCTATGCTACGGAATAAATAAAAACGAGGTAAATTCGTAGTACTTTGCTACATGTTATTAGTACCTACGCTACGGTTTAGTTGCGCTACGCTACAGATCAGTGTAGCTATGCCGCGCATTAGATGAACTACGTCACAGGTTAGTTGAAATAGTTAATGATTACCTGTACGTGAAGTTCTATCATAATTATACGAGGGATTTGTCCGAAGAGATTAGCTTAATAAGTTTATGCTACGGTTTAGTTGAGCTACGCTACGGGTTAATTGCGTTACGCCACGGGCTAGATGAAATACGCTACGGCTTAGTTAAGCTATTGCTACGGGTTAGTTGCGCTACGCAATAGGTTAGTGTACCTATGCCGCGCATTAATTGAACTACGTCACAGGTTAGTACAAATATTGAACTATGCTACGGGTTAGTTGAGCTACGCTACGGGTTAATTGCGTTACGCCACGGGGTAAATGAGCTACGCTACGGCTTAGTTAAGCTATTGCTACGGGTTAGTTGCGCTACGCTATAGATTAGTGTAGCTACGCCGCGTATTGGTTGAACTACGTCACAGGTTAGTTGAAATATTGAACTATGCTACGGGTTAGTTGAGATACGCTACGGATTAATTTCGTTACGCCACGGGCTAGATGAACTACGCTACGGCTTGGTTAAGCTATATTGCTACGGGTTAGTTGCGCTACGCTACAGATTAGTGTAGCTACGCTGCGCATTGGTTGAACTACGTCACAGGTTAGTTGAAATATTGAACTATGCTACGGGTTAGTTGAGCTACGCTACGGGTTAATTGCGTTACGCCACGGGCTAGATGAGCTACGCTACGGCTTAGTTAAGCTATTGCTATGGGTTAATTGCGCTACGCGTTAAGAGCTAGTGAGCTATGCTATATACGTGGTTGGGCTTCGGTACGTGTGCTTCACTGTGTGTTTGTAAATAAGTCATGGACCAGCGGGTAATAGTTACTTGGTGAATGATTCTTTGATTAGAAGCATTTCGGTAACTGCTACGAAAACTGGTAATGTTAAGCAATAAACTGATATTTTAAAATATCAAATGGACTATCATAACAACCATCACTATCCGCATATCGTGTGAACTGCTGGATAGGATCCAGTGACCATGCTGGCCATGTGGATGTTTGTAAATGTCATGTCTTTGAACTTTTGTGGTTCTTGGACATACCGGATTTCCTTAACCGTTCTTGAGCGATTACATCTGGTACGAGAGCTAGCAACGTCGGGAAAACAAGCATTTCAGGTAGGCCAGTTTTTAGATATGCTAACTCTCTCTCTCCCGGACGTCATACGAGCTATCTGGCTGGCGGTAGTGGTTGCGTTCATCAGTGCGCATCCTACCTATACAGGTAAAATATTGATTTTTCAAATCATTTTAAGAAGTTTTTTTTAATTACTTATTATTTTTATTGAACTTTTTACAACATGAATCTATTTTGCCATACATTTTTATTGTTGTTTAAACTGTGCCAGACGCTAATTATGTTTTTTTCTTCTTCTAAATATTTCAGTATGGCTGAAATTTTTATATGATGTTATTTAAGTATCTAAAAACCTAAAATTAATTTGCCAAACAATAATTCGATTGTTAAACCTTCAGCCAGACCGATTTAAAAGTGAAAAGTGATGTGGTATCATTTTGCTTGGTCGAGAAATAGTTGTCGAATAAATTACAGAGAAAAAATTAAAAACTATTGAATGAATGTGTGAATTAATAAAGTATCATAATAATTATTTATTGTTGTACAAAATTAAGATAATGATCAATCTCAGGTATGAAAATAAACAAAAATTATATTTTTAATCCATTATAGGTGGAATGAGAGTTGAGGGTGATGATGAGAAAAGACATACTTCATTCTCCATCGAATAAAATTATATAAATACAAATTGGTTTAACGTAGATTAAGCACTTGATAAAATAGATGCAATGATATATCTACATGACTATTGTATGAATCATTTATTCTGCAAACCACTTAAGTAAAACATAATTCATAATTATTATCGCTACCTATTACCTAATTTAATTAGATTTATTAATGCGAAACATTGCCTATAACAAGGTGTCGGCGTAGATCAAGGCGTAACAAAGGAGCCGACGAAGCGTAGATTGTATATAAATTGATGTTTATAAATTAATGCAATCAGTTTTAATGTCCTAGTAAAGGAGACCAAAAAAGTTGGATTTTTATTTATATTTTTAACCGACTTTCAAAAAGGAGGTTATCACTTCGACTATTTTTTTATATGTTTGTTACCGCAGAACTTTTGACTGGGTAAACCAATTGGGTATTCTTTTTTTATTTGAAAGCTGGTGCTTCCCATTTGGTCCTATTTCTATTTGGCCCAGGGGCCTTACCCCTAGCTCGAAAAGTTGACCCGCATAGGTGTTATTTATCTAAACGGTACCATCAACTACGATAAGCGGCAGTTATTTGATAGCCGCCAAGCTTTGCTATTTTCACGCACACACGCATAGTAAAACGGATTTTCGTTCATTCAAGTTAGACGCTTTTAAACGATGCAGCTTAAATGAGTTGGTTAATTTTAGGTACTTATCAGGTACCTATTAAAAGTTGGCTCGCAAAAGTGAAGCTAGGGGTAAGGCCCCAGTTCTGATAAAGTCGTTTTTTTTTATAGAGAATTATATTACGTACAAATCACACATAATTATTATTACAAATGTCCATTTATCTGTATTTGTTATGCTTATAAATGTTTCTCTCAATCTGTCTGTATGTTTGGTAGCTATATATTTTAGCCTTTGTCTCTAAATTTGTCTGTTTCTTTGTTATCTTTTTTAACGTTTTCTCTCAATATTCCTTTAGTTGTTTTTTTATCTCTAAATATATCTGTTTATCATTTAAATTTATCTGTCAACCAGGGGCCTTACCCCTAGCTTCACTTTTGCGAGCCAACTTTTAGTAGGTACCTCATAGGTACCTAAAATTAACCAACTCATTTAAACTGCATCGTTTAAAAGCGTCTAACTTGAATGAACGAAAATCCGTTTTACTACCCGTGTGTGCGTGAAAATAGCAAAGCTTGGCGGCTATCAAATAACTACTGCTTATCATAGTTGATGGTACCGTTTAGACAAATAACACCTATGCGGGTCAACTTTTCGAGCTAGGGGTAAGGCCCCTGACTTTATGTTATTAGATCTTTAAATTAGTCTGATTTTTGTCGTATTTTTAAGTATGTTTTTTATCCTTTTTACTGGCCTGACCTCTATGAAATTTTGCATATAAGTAGTGTGCATCTATCAATAACAAGTACGTTAATTACTATTGTATAATATTTTTTATTACATAGCATATTAGAAGTACATTTCATCTCAAGACCACGTGCAAAATAAAAACTCAGAAACTACTAACTATTGACAGCCCGTTAGCTTAGTTGGTAGTGAATCTGCCTTCTGCGCTTGGGGGCGTGGGTTCGATTCCCACCTAGGACAAACATTTGTGTGATAAACATTTGTTTGTTCTATGTCTGGGTGTTAATATCTATTTAAGTATGTGTTTAAAAATATATATTTATGTATATCAGTCTCTGGCAGCCATATTACAAGCTTTGCTTAGTTTGGGTTCAGATGACCATGTGTGCAATAATGTCTCAGCTATTTATTTATTTTAAAAGTTAATGTTCAGTAAAAACTGTTACTAAAGATAAAAACTATCGTTTCGTAAAATTATTTGCCAATTTCGGCCTTGTTGTGGATATATTAATGTACTTATTTATCAAAGATACACTAATACTAGATTATAACATCGATCAAATTATGTCATAAAAACTAATTCCATTTTAAAATTCGTTGAAAACGAATTATTGATATTTGGAAAACAATACTTGACCAGAGGCCCTTTTTTTTGTTTTGACAAATATAACTAAACTCAATTTATTAATAGTAAAAAACTCTACTTTGTTTAAACTAAGTCTCTACTTTGTTTAAACTAAAAGTCTACTTTGTTCAAACTAAAAGTCTACTTTGTTCAAACTAAATATCTACTTTGTTCAAACTAAACCTCTTGTTTGCTTGAACTATGTAATTTATACTGTAAGGCAGCTGAATTTAAATAATAACTCAATTTTAATTGAAATATTGTCAACTCAGTTTTCTTGATGAGATTTTCACTGCTCCGAATGGCTCAAAATAATTTTTTTTTGCAATTGCGGCCAGGCCCGGATCTTTGGAGGGGACGCCAAATTCCAATTTTTTTTAAATTATTAATCTCTAATGCTAGATGTGAGGGACGCCAGTGTCATGTTTTTGCTTCTGCTCGGAAAAATCGTAGATCCAGATTTGCAACGTAGGTATCAACAATAATTAACTTATTTTAAAACTGTACCGGTTATGTCGGTAACTTTCGTTCATCTACGGATCTCCTCATTTCTGATTCGATCTCGCAGAGAAACTTCGAGCATAGCCCTCTCCATAGCTTGTTCTGCGACTATGAGCTTGCTTATGAGGCCCATACTACAACTTAGGAGATATGACAGTAGAAAAGCTAATACACTATTATACATAGATCCTGGGACCTTATGGCTACCTCCGCGGAAAATCACGCGAACGTAAATCTTAACGCGCTGGGTTACGGTTTGCGTACGCGCAACTTTTCGCAATCACCTAAACAGGATCGCTTAAAACAGGTAGCCATAAGACCCCTGATCAACTAAAACACTAAATAAATATCACGTGCATAAAATCATAATGTTATCTTTTCTTTTATGACCTTAAAAATAGATATTTATTATCGTCGCGTGGCGAGCCAATAATACACATTTACTATGCATACAGATATAAATTATTAATTGGTGAACTATATACAATTATCACACGTCACAAAGTTAAAAATGTACATTACTAGTAAGTACCAATGCTTAGTTATGTTACAAAATAGTTCGTATATAAGTACCTTTTATTTTATATCAAAATACTCTTTGAAAGAGTGAATCTAGGCTTTTTGATCACCAACATAGGTATATTTATAATTATGATCTAACTTGCAAAATGATGATAAAAAGACCACTTACCGATAATTTATATATCCAGATTCCCGTGGAGGTTCCTATTATTTCACAAACTATTCACAAAAATTGGCACAGCATTAAAAACACACGGAAATGCTTGACAGCTCCCTCACAAATATCAATTGATTTGCCATTTTTGATAACATGATAACGAATTATACATGTGTTGTAATTAATATACTACACGTTGATAATGAAATGAAGTCATTTTAGTCTTCTGGGAAGTCTCCTATGCCCTCCTGTTCTAAGAAAAATATGCTGACCGTTGACGTCACCATTTCACTGCGCCAGAAGTTTGTAGCAATGATGAGCAGTGGCCTCAGTACGAGCACTTGCGAAAAAGTTATCGTTACGTAAACGATAGCAAAATATATGAAAAATTGAACGGCGCCTCTATCGGACGTAAAAGGAAACTGATTTTTTCATACATTTGCTATCGTTTACGTTACGATAACTTTTTCGCAAGTTGTCGTACTAAAGCCACTGGTGTTCTTTTTTTTAATCCATAATGGATTGCGTTTGACCGCCAACTCGCCTGACGTGGTCTACGATGGAGCACGCTTGCCTAGAAGTAACCGATTCACTTGCGATTTGAAGACGAGCAGATTGTAATTATCGGGGAACATTCATTCAGGCAGCGCATTCCACAGTTCGCACAATAAAAGTGGAATTAAAGCGCTTCGTACGGATTTCCGGAATATCAACCGTAAAGTGGTGTCGATTACACCACACACATGTTACATACATGTTATACATGTTATTTAAGGTCTGCATGCATACATATATCGCAATAAATAAATTGAGTATTGAGTATTGATTTTTCAGAGTGGGCACGGAAAATCGACGTCTCTTTATGGTTTGACGCTAAGGTTATCAGACAGAATAAGTTCACTGCTGAACATAGGCCTTCCCCTTAGATCTCTACACTATGACATCCAGCCATCTGCATCCACTGGATGCCCGCGACTCAACAAGTCGTCGATCCATCTAGTGGGAGGCCTACCTACGCTGAGTCTTCCGGTTCGTGGTCTCCATTCAAGAACCTTTCTTCCCCTTCGGTTATCTCTTCGAGCGATGTGGCCTGCCCATTGCCACTTCAACTTGCAAATTTTAATAGCTATGTCGGTGAATCTGGTTCTTTGGTGAATATCTACGTTCCGGATTTTATCGCGCAAAGAAACTCCGCGCATAGCTGCCTCCATTGCCCGTTGTGCGACTCTGAGTTTTTCCGAAAGGCCAGTAGTTAAGGACCACGTCTCAGTATCTCAGTTCTGAGCTCAGTACCATATTATGTCATCACTGGTTCATATATGGCAACACACTGGTAGCTTTAAATAAAACTAAGTATATATTTTTCTAAATGTTCGTTTATTAAAACACTGCAACAATGTTCTTATTCATTTGTCTACTAATTACATTAAAGTGACTATTAGGCAATTAATTTTACAATCCTAATAAAAATGGCACTACAAAAAACACTTTATAAGGCGCAGTAATGTTTTTGACACAAGAAATAAGTAGGTTTTACTCCATTTCAAATATTTGAGAAGGTTTTTACTCGACTCACGTGACACAATTGCGGAGACCTTTAAAAGTGTCGGATGGAAATTTTTACCCATAAAAAAATATCTAAAAAAAGGAATTTTACTATTATACTTTACTTTTTTTGGGTTATTATAGTTCATATTTAGGTCGCTTAGGGGTGTTAAATAAGTCGAAAGGTTATATTGGGTTGTATTGGTTGGGCATATTGGGTTGTTTGAACTTAGCCATTTTTATGAGACATTTTACTGTCATTATTGGCATTATGTAAATAGAAACCCTAATATGACTGGCTATCAACGCCTAAGATACAAAATTTTTGAAGATAATAAGTCACCGAATAAGAATTCTCACTCGTTGATTTTTTTATCCACATATATCATAGCGTTATATTATATTTTAATGAATACCCCAAATGCTTACCACAATTTTGTAAGTACTTTATTTGACAATTTTGTGTCAAACTTAAAAGATATTTTCTTGATTACTTTCGATTCAACTTAGGTAAATTTTTTATCAGATCGTTAAAAAATACTTTCTACTGATCCTTATTCAACTTATTTTTTTTACCCAATCGTTAAAAATACTAAGATCCTTCCGATTCAACTTACAATTTTTTACCCGATCGTAAAAAAATACTAAGTTCCTTCTTATTTAACTTACAATTTTGATCCGATCGTTAAAAATACTAAGATCATTCCGATTCAACTTACAATTTTGACCCGATCGTTAAAAATACTAAGATCATTCCGATTCAACTTACAATTTTTGACCCGATCGTAAAAAAATACTAAGTTCCTTCTTATTCAACTTAATTTTTTTTATCCGATCGTTAAAAATACTAAGATCTTTCTGATTCAACTTACAATTTTTTACCCGATCGTAAAAAAATACTAAGATATTTCCGATTCAACTTACATTTTTTTACCCGATCGTAAAAAAATACTAAGTTCCTTCTTATTCAACTTACAATTTTTACCCGATCGTAAAAAATACTAAGGTCGTTTCAATTTCACTCACAATTAAAATCGTTTAGTAAACTAACTAGTGAGATCTGTAATTTTTTTTTTTGTCTTTAATGTTTTGTTTTGATGTTTTTATAAATAAATAATTATCTATTTAAAAAACGCTCATACAAATGGTTTGCTATCGCCAAACCAACAGGCGCTCGAACTAAGATATTCATATATTATTGGACCTGGGCCCTTACGCCCAACTCTAAACGCGGGCCTGAATAGGTGCAGTTTGCAAAATCACGCTAACGTGAACCATAACGCGCCGAGATACGGTTTGCGGTCGCGTGATTTTGCTATCTGCACCTATTAGGGCCCGCGTTTAGAGTTGGGCGTAAGGTCCCTGGTTAAAAACGATTGAGCCAAAGTTAACTAAATGTTTGTGGGGACACTTCGAAAGCTTCCTTTACACAATAAATTAAACAAGAACTTGTAAGCTTGCTGATTACATGTTTTTAATACCTTTACATATTTTTTTACATAAAATTGGGAACAGCGCTATAAATATATTTGCCCGTTTTTAATAACATAATTTTAAACAGTTGATTCACAAAACGAGTTTAGTTTTCATTTCTGAACGATTTGTTATTTTCGATTCTAATATCTACATTAAAATTTCTATCTAGAGTTGTATTGTGGATATGTTTATTTTTGTAAAATTTTGATACGCTCTAAATAAAAATCGCTCAGATATAAAAAAGCTAGACAAATTTTGATCAGCTTATCAGATTCAATCAGTGGTACAATAAGGTAACCATAGAAAAGTTTTTTTTTTGTTTAAATCAAAACGGCTGTCAAGGCATTTTTGTAAGACATTTGTTGTAGCCACTTGCACCCATTTAAACCCATAGCAACTGTGACGCGGAGTTCGACGCGTTGGCATAAATAAGACCAATCACATATCTGTCACAATACCTAGCAACAGAGTTTCCTTCTCATTTCCGTTCTAAATAAGAATGTTCAATCACATATCTGTCACAATACGTGGCGACAGTTTCCTTCTCATTTCCGTTCTATTTACTTCTATTTTCTGAGGTGGTAACCATACTTGGTGGCAACTGAGCGTCTAATATCACACAATGTTGACCTACCAAAAATTTATAAATTAGGTTTACTTTTTATAGTATGATTATTTACGGGATATTTACCGTGGTAAGGTTGTGGAAGCTCCCGATATTTCGGCGCAGTTACATGCACCATGTTCATGGGAAGACTGAACAACCGTGATAGTTTAAAACAGTGTGTCAGGTTTACTTTTTTGTTTTATTTTGTTTTTTTGACTAGTTTCACATAATCAAAGGACGCCTTTTCGGACATTTGCATTAAAAAAAACAAGTTTTTTAAAGGGCATGTTTAAGTCTTTTGTTACTAAGTAGATACGTGAAATTGGTAAAATAACAAGATAAAAACTATTCATATTTTGTAAAGTCATTATGATTATTTACGGGATATTTACCGTGGTAAGGTTGTGGAAGAAGCTCCCTATGTAGTGCATGTAACTGCACCAAAATATCGGGAGCTCCTTCCACAACCTTACCACGGTAAATATCCCTTAAATAATCCTATAACTTTAGTGAATAACCGTGATAGTTTAAAAGTGTTTTATTCATGTGGAGTCAAAATTGTGTGATAATTAGGCGGTAAGTTCAGCTCTTAATGTAACAAAGCAAATTTTGGTATACATCTTTTATGTATATAAAACATATTTCTAGCCAATTCAATTATTTATTACAGTCATCGAGATACAATACTTATAGTCACATACTCTGAGTGAAAACAGTCAAAAAACGTCCGAGCGTCGTTGTACATACCTAGTCATCAATTATATAGTTCACAATGCCACATTTACTTCAATTTAGACGTTATGTCGCTTGCATAGTGTTAAATGTCGCTTGTCCGATAGGGCATCGTAGCACTGGCATCGCGCGGCGTTGTAGTCGGCTCGAGGTTGCCTTACAACTAACCAAAAAGTCTGCGTAATGCGTAGCCTGCGCCGAGTTTTGGTTCAGATTTTTTATTGTCATGATTGTGAATTTATAGGTATTGTATCTCGATGCTCACAGTGCAAGTATGATCTGCTGTGAAAATTATACAATTATAAAGTTATTCCAACGCCACATACCTATTGGCTCTATTTATTAAATAAATACAGGGCCAGATTAATCCTATCGGGGCCCTTAGGCAATGCACTTCTCGGGACCCCTTTTCGATAAAATACTTCCACATTCAACCAAATACCGTTAGATGGCGCTTTTTAAAATATTATTTTTTTTAAATTTTAAATTAAAATAAAATTAAAATATGTAAATAATGGGGAATGTCACGTATTCAACTTTTTTTTTCTTGGTGCGTGGCCTGCATCGGCTAGGCCCCCGTGGGTCCCTAGTCGGTGCGGGGCCCCTAGGCAGTTGCCTAATCCGCCTTATGGATAATCCGGCCCTGAATAAATATTGTAGTTATTATGGCGTTTTAACCCCTGACAATGACAATCCTACAGCAATGATTTAGACTCACAGAATAAGGAGTAGTAGCATAAAAAGAATCCTTCACGTGATTTACAAAGCGTACAAGGCCACCTGCAAATAATATGTAGCTTTTGGAGCCTTTTTAGAGGTCATGTTCTAATCCCTAGTATATAATAACTATTATCAATATAAAAAACCAACTTCATAAAAATTTCAGAACAGGTCCAAATTAAAATGGGACCATACGGGAAGCGCCAGCTTTCAAATAAATAAATAATCATCAAAATCGGTTCACTCAGCCGAATGTTATGAGGTAACAAAGAAATATATATATATAGTCGAATTGAGAACCTCCTTCTTTTTGCAAGTCGGTTAAAAATAGTGTACAACCCTGCAATTCGCCGTCCCGTCAAAAATATATCTGTTTCGTTCTGGTAAAAATAATTTTGTCATATGAGTAAAAAAAGTAACATGTTTAATTAGTTTATGCTAAATTAGCATTACTTCCATGCTACTAATGCTTATTCTATGGTTGACTGGTCAAAATCCAACGGTACAAATAACAAATAGTAGAAGAAAGATCTTGTTCAAACAGGGACAATGTAAAGCCGTGGGGTTAGGAGTCGGATGGGCCATGCCAAAGTAGATTGAACCAGTTGGTGGCCAAACGTATATCTATTATTCTATATAATACAGATATATTTTAATATTTTTTTATATTAGTCTGTATCATCCCACTGCAGGGCAAGGGCCTCTCTTCCCTCCTTCCATTTGTATCTGTTTTGGGCAATTTGGGTCCAGTCTTTCAAGTAGGAGTCCAGTTCATCCCTCCATCTCCGTCTGTGCCGTCCGGGAGATCATTTGCCATCCTGTGGACGCCACCGTGTTGTGGTTTTGGCCCAACGATCCTCCGACATTCGACTGACATGATATTTTTAATGTATTTTTTTAAACCTATTATTTTACTACACAAATTCATTCAAATCGCACGGAAGCGCAGAGTTCACCTTGCTAACTCACGTATCGCGTTGAAAACGAAAAATATTTCTAATAAATCCTTAGCTAAAAAGCATTTTTAATTTTATTATTGTCTCATTACTAATTAAAGAAAAAGTTTAGTAATTTGCAAAGAATAAAAGTTTTCAAAGTGGTGTTAGGATATATCTAGAATATTCTTCAGATACAGGATCTGAGCTGTCAATGGATGGCTCGAAAGGCTGAATGTATGGCTACGACTAAGGGTTTCTGGCATGCTACAGGGCTGCGCGCATGCCATCGCACTTCGTACACTTATTTTGTAAGTTAATACCTTCCATGCATCGAATGCCTTATTCTAGCCTTTATTTCAATTCCTTTAAGTTGTCAATTGCCAATTGCATCTTATTTGTTTAATAGTTTATCTCCCTCGTTGCATTTTTTAAACAGTGCTTTGTATATACAAAAACATTGTTTGCTTTTGCCAAAACTTTAGTTCTAATAAAACGAAGCCAAGAATATGAATATTTTTTTTATATGATCAAAAAGTCCCTCAACTTTATAATTTCCAATGCAGAAAAGATTATTTGCGATACATGTGCTAGCATTCTTAAAAATACTAACAGCTATCGTTGTTTAAAATTATTGGCATATTTGCGGCGAATTAGCTGCGCTCCTATAAAACGGTGACTTAACTTTAAAGTAAAGCAAAATGCATTAATCACGCAACAAAAAAACAATAAATAGAAAACAGGTACTTTTAAAAATACTAATTAAAAACACATTTATGTTTGAGCTAAATATGTGAAGCTAAAATTACACAATAGCAACATCGTAGCCAACGTTGCAATGTGGCAACATTGTGGCATGCTACGTAAATGGTGTGATATATAAGGTCGGGGAAAAAGTTTCTTCGTATTTTATAAACAAATTCAAGACATATTTTTTTCAAGTTTAATTACATTTAATTATAATATATATGTACCATTTTGTTCGATAACTTGTTGCCATCTTTTAGGTAGTGACATGACCCCGTTGCTGTAGAAATTTTGGGAATTCTGATCAATAAAATGCAACAAGTAGTTTTGACAGTCCTCTCTTGATGTTAATCTAACACTACCCAAAGAATTCTGAAGAGATCGAAACAGGTGGAAATCTGAGGGTGCAAGGTCAGGGCTATGTGGTGGATGCATTAACACTTCCTAACCAAGCTCTCTAAATTTTTGCTGAGTGGCCAAAGATGTGTGCGGTCTGGCGTTATCATGATGAAAGACCACACTCTTTATGTTGATCAATTCCGGCCGTTTTTTCTCAATTTCTTGTTTGAGTCTCATCTGCTGTTGGCAGTAGAGATCCGAATCTATGGTTTTGCCCGGCGGTAAATGCTCATAATGAACGATGCCCTTCCAATCCCATCATACACACAGCATCACCTTATTACGTATTAATCTGGGTTTCGCTACAGTCTGTGGTGCTTCACTGCCCTTTGACCATGATCGTTTGCGCACATTCTTGTCGTAGGTGATCCATTTTGCATCACCAGTGATCAATCTTTTCAAAAACGGTTCGGTTTCTTTACGTTTCAATAGAGAATCGCAAATGAGTACACGATTCATTTGGTTTCTTTCAGTGAGCTGGTGTGGCACCCAAATATCGAGTTTTTTTGTATACCCAGTTATTTTCAAATGGGTCAAAACTGTTTTGTGGTCAATCCCCAGGTCTTCAGCTACGTCGTAACTACTAATATGCCGATCTTGGTCCACTTTTTCAGAAATGGCATCGACTTTATCCGTAACAGGGCGACCAGAGCGAGCTGCATCTTTGACATCAAAATTCCCGGACTGAAAAAGCTTGAACCAACATTGTGCTACTCTTGATGACACTGCATTAGGTCCATAAACGTCACAAATTTTATTCGTGGCTTGTGTCGCATTTTTCAGTTTTTTGTAATAAAATTTCACAATATATCGAATTTCTTCGTTAGATTCACTCATTTTATCGAACAAAAAAACAATTGAAAAATGGCGGGAAATTGCTTTTTACTTTTTATATTCCTTTTTTAAAATGTCATATTTTTAATGGTATCAAAACCAGCCAGATATAAACAGTACAACCCATGAGATTTTTACTACAACTTTATACATACAAAATACGAAAAGACTTTTTCCCCGACCTATTATTACGTAAATGTTGAGACATGCTTCGTAAATTCTGTGTATGGAACGTAGTTATTGTGGCATGCTACGTAAATATTAGAGCAACTACATGACAAAAAGGCATACTTAAAAATGGTGCGGCATACTATGTAAATTATGTGGCATGCTAGATAAATGCTGTTCCAATTTACGTAAATGTTGTTATAAATTACGTAAATGTTGTGGCATGCTATTTAAATTTTGTAGCATGCTACATGACAAAAAAGGCACTTACACAAATGTAGTTATTATGAGCGTTAAAATAAAGTCAAAATACTATTATCGTGTTTAATGGAAGTAACAAAATGTTGCTACCATGTCGAAGCACTAAATATAAAAAGGAATGTATACTTTATATCAATGACACTAATGATCTAATTCCTGGCCTTACACTAATGGACTTATGTAGATAGTATGCCACAACACTAAATAATGTTGCCTCGTTGTAAAGAAATAAAAGTTTGTAAAATTAAGCTTTCTATACAAGTTTTAGTTGCTTTTTTGCTGCGTGCCCGTTGCATATTAACCTTTTTATACACAATCATACATTTCCTACATGGTCTTATTGACCCCTGGAAACTATTGAGAAGATTTTTTACAGAAATTAGGGGTCAGAATACCCTACTTACAAATTTAGGTTTTAACCCTAATTTAATTACAATCGTAACTGTGAGGTCGATGAAACCCTAATATGTGCATAATTTAGGGATTTCTAATACTTAATTTACACAATTTAGGGACTGAATCTTTTAATTTACACAGATTAGCTGTTTAGGGGGCGGCCATTAATTACGTGAGGTGTTTATGGTGATTTTTCTATCCCCTCTCCCCCCTTAGTGAGATGTCGTGAGATTTGGCTTGACCCCCTCCCCTACCCCCTAATCTCACGTGAGATTTATAAAAATGAATATTTTATTGTATTTTATATATAATGTATTAGTATGTAATAAGTTGTAAGTATAAGATTTAACGATATTTTAGTGGAGAAAATATTTATAAACATGTTTTAGCTAATTTAGCCCAGTTTTTTTGCAATTTTACAGTATTTCTTGCGGGAAAAAATATTACGTGATATTTGCCGAGACCCCGCACGACCCCCTCTTTCCCCCACGTGAGATTGAGCGAGATTCGGCTTGAACCCCTCCCCCCTAAACGCCTCACGTAATCAATGGATGCCCTATTACAAGACCCGATTTACATAATTTAGCTGTTGAAATCTACAATTTACACAAATAAAAAGTCATCTACAAACCCTAACTAACACATCTTAGTGCTCAAACTTCAATTTATACAAATTTGCGGTAAACAAAACCCTAATTTATATAACTTAGAGACTGAAGCTCCAACTTATGGAAATAAAACCTCAATTTATGCAACTTCTATAAGTACTGAAACCTCCAATTTGCACAAATAACAAGCTATTTATAACATAATACACATTACAGGTTTATAAAACGTTAATTTACATAAATTAGGGGGTGATACTTCTAGTATGAAATCCGGCTGCAGAATTAGTGCGGTCATCGAGCTTTTGCCAGGACCCGGGTATGTCCTAAAACTGCGACCAGAACCACCGGAGGATGGGCAGCAGCGTCCTAATATTACACGGTGAATGTACTGCGATCCCCAAGCTGCCTGCCAAGCGTGGGGATTATGGCAACACCCCTCTCTATGAGGGAGGCCTTGTCCAACAGTGGACGTCAATTGGCTAAAGATGTGATGTGATATCAACCAGGGCGCCAATCAAAATGTGGCCGCTAGTATTTTTAATTAAATTATTGTTAATTAATTTATGGGAAAAAATTCATTCACTTGGTCTTTAAATAAAATATCGTCCACTTCACGGCAATATATATCTAAATAAAACACGTAGATATATATCTACCAGGGTGTCAGTCAAAATGTGGCCGCTAGTATTTTTAATTAAATTATTGTTAATTAATTTATATTCTCCTAATCATAATATGCATAAAAATGTGGTTTTAAGCAAAAACTCGATGACCGCATTAATTCTGCAGCCGGGACTTAGACTATTCTAATTTACGGAAACTAAGGTAATAAACATAAACCCCCAAATTATACATTTCGGGTCTACAAAACCCAATTTTCAAACCTTACGGGTGCGGTGACCGTTGTATGCTAATATCTATAGTAGTTGGGTTTGAATGGCCCCACCTTGTTGAGGCCGAGATATTTGGCCTGCTCGTCTGATAGCTCTGTAAGATGTGCATCGAAGGTTGGTAGATGGAGTGAAGCGACGTATTCGTCCATTTTTTTCGGCAAGAGGTATACGTCCGCCTGACAAATAAAGTTAAATTAGTTGTTGTTTTTTACTTAACACTAGCTAAATAGACGAGATGTCTGAGGCCAAAACTTAAGAGAAAAGAATGGTAAGAAGACAGATTTCTTGCCTTCACGCTCGCGCAGTCAACATAATAATTTATAATACTATATTGTTATTTTAGATCCAAATTCATCCGTAGCTTCAAAACAGGTTGGTCAATCTGCCCTATAGCAGTAGCACTATGTTACCTTATATTCACCAGTAGCCACAACAGAGGTTGGCCAATCTGCCCTCTATCGGTAGGACCATGTTACCTTATATTTCCAGTAGCCACAACAAAGGTTGGCCATTCTGCCCTGTATCAGTAGCACTATGTTACCTAATACTCACCAGTAGCCACAACACAGGTTGGCCATTCTGCCCTGTATCAGTAGCACTATGTTACCTTATATTCACCAGTGACCACAACACAGGTTGGCCAATCTGCCCCCTATCAGTAGCACTGTTATTTTATATTTGCCAGTAACAGTATGTTACTTCATATTTGCCAGTAGCACAATATTACCTTATATTCACTCGTAGTCACTGCCCAGGTTGGCCAATCTGCCCTCCATCAGTAGCACTATGTTACCTTATATTCCCTGTAGTAGCAACGCAGGTTGCCCAATCTGCCCTCTGTCAGTACCATTATGTTACCTTATATTGAGCAGTAGCCACAACACAGATTGTCCAATCTGCCCTCTATCAGTAGCACTATGTTACCTTATATCGATGCTGTGGTGCGTTATACAGTTCAATCAGAGCCAGAGCCTGCGTGGCAGCCGTCACTGACACCACAAACGAGGGAAGAGACGAGCAGCACAGGTTGGCCAGTCTGCCCTCCGCCAGCAGCACCATGCGCTTGCCGGTGGGCCAGATGATGTGGTCCACCTGTGGAGACGGTCGAAACTTTTTTAACCATATACTCACTTCTAATTTCTGTTGGGAGATATGGAATTAAAATCATCCCATGAATTTAACTGTTCAAGTGGAGATACGAGTAATTATGAATAAGGATATTTTCTTTTGATTTCTTCATCTATAGTTTGATTGAGCATTATGCCACAAACAAGTGTTTTAGTACTAGCTCAAGAGAATTAAATGCCAGAACAACATCATCTATATTTAGCTAGGATTACACTAAATAAAAATAAAATAAATAAATATCTGGGACATTTTGCACACATGGTCATCTGACCCCAAACTAAGCAAAGCTTATAATATGGCTGCCAGAGACTGATATACGTACATATATATTTTAAAACACATACTTAAATAGATATTAACACCCAGATATAGAACAAACACAAATAGGGGAACCTAGATGGGAATCGAACCCACTGTCAATTAATACAAAAATATAGCTTACAGGACAACATACACGTTACGTCAACAGGACACCCATTAGAGATAAATACCATCAAACATGACATCAACTAGACACAACACCCTCTAACGTGAGATTGACTAACATGGCATGGACAAGAGACGACACCATTTATCACTACACCAACTAGAGATCAAACATAACATGGACAAGAGAAATCACCGTCTAACATGAAATCGATCAGAGATAAATACTTAAATAGATAGTAACACCCAGAACAGAACAAACACAAATGTTCATCACACAAATGTTTGACCTAGGTGGGAATCGAACCCACGTCCCCAAGCGCAGAAGGCAGGTACACTACCAACTGAGCTAACGGGGCTGTCAAATAACGCCGTTTAACGTACCACTGACTAAAATAATCGCGGAGTAGAGACAACACCATCTAACATGACACCAAAAAGATTAGGCTGCCATGACATCATGACACGTCTGTCTAACATAACATCAATAAGACAACACTGTCTAACATGACATCGACTAGAGACAACGCCGTCTAACATGACATCAATAAGACACAACAGCGTCTAACGTGACACCAATTGGCACCAATTAGACACAACACAGTCTAATATGACCAACTTGCATCAATTAGACACAACGCCGTCTAACATGACATCGAAGAGACAACACCATCTAACATGACATCAATTAGACACAACGCCGTCTAACATGACACCAATTAGACACAACACCGTCTAACATGGATTAGACTATGGAATACGCATACTTGTGGTCTCACCTGGCTCCGTACCCGTTCCCACAACAAGTCGGGCGTCCTTAGCGATTGTACGTCGATCTCTGTGTTGCTGTGTCCCATGTTACAGACACAGCAGCCGTTCTTCATGCGCTCCATGTGGTCCCGTGTGACTACACTCTTGTTTCCCGTGGCCGTGATCACTATGTCCACTTGTCTGATTACCTAGGAGGGAATAATTACTTTAAAGCTTTCGTTATTTGAATAATATGATATGATTACAGAAAAGTTTTTCTTTTTTTGTTTAAATTAGAACGGCTGTCAACTTGACAGCCGTTCTAATTTAAACAAACAGTGAACCTTGACAGTGTCAAGGCATTTTTGTAAGAAAATAGCTGTAGCCACTTGCACCCATATAAACCCATAGCAACTGTGTTAGCAACTGTGACGCGGAGTTCGGCGCGTTGACATAAATAAGAATGTTCAATCACATATCTGTCACAATACCTGGCGACAGAGTTTCCTTCTCATTGCCGTTCTATTTACTTCTCTTTTCTGTGGATATGATAATAGTTTATTGTCTATGTCTATCAGGACTTATCGCGCATTATTATTATTTAGGTAAAATAAGTTAGAAGTGCAGATGTTATGTTTTTCTATATTTAATTGATCTTTAAAGAACGCAGGGTTGTCACTAAGAGACACAACACTGACTCTATCGGTCTTAGCATAATGTGTAATTTATTACACATATGGTCTTAGTATTTAAACCATGTAATTGCTTATTACGGGTTTCTACGACGCCCGCTAAGTTAAAACGATCTTCCCGGCGGAAATAATAATAATGCGCTATAAGTCCCGATAGATAATTAAAAAAAGTTCTCAGAAGCCCAGTCTGCCTTCCATGAAACCCAAGCTGCTGGGCTTCACGAAACTCACGCTGGATTTTATGAAACGAAGACTAGGCTTCATGAAAACTAGACTGGGCTTCATTAAACTCAGACTGGACTTAATGAAAGCTAGACAGGGCTTCATGAAACCCATACTGCTCTTCATAAAAGTTAGATTGGGCTTCATGAAAATGAAACTATGCTTCATAAAAGCTAGAATGGGCTTCATGAAAGTCAGACTGGGCTTCACGAAATTCGGACTAGGCTTTATAAAATCCAGACTAAACAATACAAAAGTCAGACTGGGCTTCATGAAACTCAGACTGGGTTTTATGAAAGCAAATTCCATTACCAAAAAGTTTACGCAATAAAGATGTAGTGCAGCAGAGAAGCAATGGCCAATTGGACAGAATCCCTTACCTCGTTTAATTTGACTACTCTAAATCCGTCCATGGCGGCTTGTAACGCGCATATTGGGTCTATTTCTGTTACGTACACCTGCAAGGAAGAAATTATTATTTCTATTCTTATTTATTAGTAGATATACCATTCGCACCGTGGAAGAAACGCGTCCTTTTTAACCGACTTAAAAAAGTAAAAAAAAAAGATTGAGAGAATGGGCCCTAATCCACCAGTGCATGTGGGTGAATGTCATATGTCTTTAAACTTTTATGGTTCTTGGACATCGGTTTCCTCACAATGTTTTCGTTGTTGAGCGATGGTATCGAACTGCACATAATTTATTCATAAATAAAGTGATATTGTAGGTATTGTTTTTTTTAATGTAAACTTGTTAGAAACATTTTTGTGGACGACAACTATCGCGTGACTGTGGATCCAATCTGGCTGCGTATTGAGTCCAGCCAGATTGAGTATTGCCGCGATTAGCGCGTCATTGTGGCATCTTTACAAACACTACTGTGTTCCGGATTGAAGGGCAATGTTTCCAGCGAAATTACAGGGCACACAGAGATTTGACATCTTATATCTCGGGGTGACGAGCGCAGTGCATTGCCATCCAGGGTTTTGAACTGTTGAAGTTCCAAATTCTGAGTGGCGTTGAGCTGTGGGCAAGCGTGAAGAGCCATCAGGCGAGCGACTTCGCTCGTCTCGTCACCCAGTATCAATAGCGATAAGGCCGCCAATTGTTTCACTAGTTTTTTAAGTTGTTTTTATGTGCGTGTATAATTTTTGGTGTGAACAATAAAGAGTTATCTGGGCCATTATTTTATTTAGGGTACTAATATTGGTCCTCATCGAACAAAACCGATTTTTTCAAAAAAAATTGGTAAATACAAAAATAAAACAGCTATTAGTAGCTACCAATTAAAATACCTGTACCAGAAAAACATATGAATTAATGTTAAATACTATATTTATTTGCAAATTACGGTAACTTAGTTGTTTTTTTAAGCAACGCAGTTGTTTTCCCCATAAAAATTGGATGTCCCTCTGTGCGAGTCACTTGACATAAACTTAAATTGCTTTAAAAATGTTCACGACGTCAATATTTTTGAAAGTTTTAAGTAATACGTAATTGTTTGAACTTTACTAGAAAGCCAATAGGTATGATTTTACCACAACAGTTTAATAATAATAAAATATTTCTCGCCGTGTCCCCGTTGCAAAGCAAAATGGCGCGTACCCAGTGTTACCATAGGAAAGTGAACCTTAAATAAAGCTTTTAGACATCTTTACTCCCAATATCCTTTGATCGGCCATGAATTTGATATTGGCGCGCGGGAGGGTGGCGGGGCGGTGGAACTGACAAAGCTAGTAGGCATGTCGATTCTTCCTGAAAAAAATCGATTTTCGAATCGATTCGAATCGAAGTCCACTGAATCGATTCTCGATTAAATCGGCCCCTGGAAGATCGATCTTCGATTAATCGATTCGATTTTTCAAAAAAATAAGTTATTTTCTTAAACCGATTCGATCTTCTATTTGGTTAGATTCTCGAGGACAAATGTATGCCTACTATTCAATTTAAAAAGATTTTTATTTTAATTTGCAGCAGAATAGATCGAATCGATATAGAAAACGATTTTTAAATTGAATAAGTATTAATTGCAAGAACAATTACTAGTTTTCGGTGAAACAAAAATATCGATCAAGATACAAAATATATATACTTAAATATACATAATGCATACCTCCTCGTTTTTGGAAGTCGGTTAAAAATTATATTACGATTTAATGATAGAGAAGTTAATAATTAAATGGTCACCTGCTGGAAACATGCTTTAGCTCACTTTTTTACTTATAAATACAGAGCAAATAGATCACAAAACAAATGTAATGTACACTGTTCATAGAACACCATAAAGTATAATAAAATTGTTATACATTCCGGATACGTTTGTTTTTGGGCTTATAACTTGGTATGCTAAAGCCATTGAGGCCATACTGCCTCGTCTTACGTAGTTTAGCACAGAAGTGGGATTTTTTTAGGTTAGATTCCCTTCATTTTTTTGTGTATTTTAGTCATTCTGCCCCAATAAAGTGGTAGAAACTTTACTAGGGGCATCTATGGAGTTTTGGAAACAACATGGAAATTCACGTTCACAAATACTTCGAATAAAATCCACCATTATTATTTCACATTAACAGTCAAAATACAAAAATTAAAATAATACAACATGTTTTCTTCGCGTTGGTGCCATAACTCTCATTACAACAAAGTATATAATAGAATATTCTAGGTTATTAAGGATTTTTATTCGCGATTCTGATGGTGACAGTTGTCAACCTGTTCGCGCGCTTAGCGATGATAATGTTACTTCTAACATAACTACCGTAATAAGCCGCGCAATTTGCGCATACTATAGTTCGCACAGACTGCTTGACTATTGTTCGATAATTAAACTTTTACAGCATATAGATACTTTAACGATCTAGAAAACCGATTCCATAGATAATCCCGTGAAATATTATCGATTCTATGTGGAATGCACTGCATTTCTACGATCTATCTTAGCATCTCAATATCAACATCGTGAATCGGTCCGATTCTCAGGGTTCGAGAATCGATCTGGTGAATCGATCCACTCTGTCAGATCGATCTAAAAATCGATTTTCTGACATCAAAAAATCGATTTTCCGATTAATCGATTAAAGATCGACATGCCTAAAAGCTAGTCGCTCGAGAGTCACCGTTCGGGGCGCGTGTGTTTATTGTGCGACCACTGAGTTACCGGCGACGGACGGTGAGTTTCCTAGATATTATTAATTTTATTCAATGCAAAATATGTAATAATTAGTCAATATTATGGATGCATCATAATTGATTTAGTATATGTGTCCATTTAAGTACCAAGTTTGAATACGTTTAAGTTTTACAACTGCGTTACCACTACACTGCGTTACTACCAGAAGTAACGCAGTTGTAACTTTGGTAACACAGTGGTTTTCCTTATGCTTTTCACACATTTTATGGCAGAAATATTACATTTAAGTATTGTTTTGTTATAGAATAATAACATCGAAAAAAATGGCCTTAACATCGGCTGAAAAACAACGGCGTTATAGGCAAAAAATAAAAGAAAATGTAGTAAAAAATGCTGAAGCCAAAAAAAAAAAAACTGGAAAGCTATCATGCTACAAAAAAACTCGTAAAAGACATGACAGAGAGGGAATATAGATCTGCTAAACGCAAATAGAAGATTGCAAACAAGAAACGTCGAGAACGTCAAAAAGCAGCACAGGCCATTTTGGTTGAAACCCTAGTTTCCACAAAACGTTCAAATATGAAATTGCAAGAGCAAATAAATGGATAAACTAAAAAAGAAGTGTAAAGTTATGGAGAAAGATGTTTCTTACGAACCGTATGAAAGTATTTTGGAGATAGTTCCGAAGCCCAAAATAATTAAGAAGGGAAAACTAGTGTACTACGAATTTAATGCGCCATTAAACATTTTTGAAAAATGAGACTAAACATTTTTGAAAAATGAGACAACATTTTTGAAAAATATTTCTACTAAAAAGTTGATGTTTCAAAGTTTTTTTTACATATGTTTAAGAAGAGTTTTGTTAATTTTTGTTTAATTTTGAAGACTATAATTGTTTTCTCATGTTTATATTAGTTTAAACTTGACGAAAGTACCGAATACTGTGATTAAGATACCACTGTGTTACTTTTTGTCCCTCTTTTTCTGGTAGCATTTTGTGCCATAAAGCTAATTATTAAATAAGGACTTTAAATTTAATGATAAATCCATTATTTAACTTGTTTGTAGCTATTCCTTATGCCATCAGCATAAAATAATTACTATTTATTCCTATTTTCGAAATGTCATTCATTTTAGTTTAATGTTTGGTAACACAGTGTAAAACTTAGTTATAAAAGAAATCATTAGACTGAGATTATTTGTGATTTAACTTTATAATATTATCCTATTACTGTTGTTAGTTTATATGTGATATGTTTCCGAACTGCACTAAATGTTCTAAACAATAAAACTTAATTTTGTAAGAAAGTAACGCAGTTGTTATTTTTCCTCATAATTTCATGAACAAACGTCAATAAATATAAGACTTAGCAAGAAAACATCACTGCCAATGTATATAATGTTTACTATAGATAATAGTGAACATGAATAGACATTAAACGGTACAAAATACTTAAAAAAAATAAACAAAAAAAAAACTGCGAACGTAGTCTAAATTGGTCCCTAAATAAAATAATGGCCCATCTATCTATCTATCTATCATAAAAAAAAACTTTCTAATTTTTTGATCGAAAGACGATTATTTAAGACTTACCACACAGCCCAGTCCTTTGAGCGCTTGACAGCACCCCTTCCCGACTTCCCCGTAACCACACACTACAGCCTGCTTCCCT
The DNA here is from genome assembly GCA_949125355.1 of Agriopis leucophaearia. Classification (NCBI taxonomy): domain Eukaryota; kingdom Metazoa; phylum Arthropoda; class Insecta; order Lepidoptera; family Geometridae; genus Agriopis; species Agriopis leucophaearia. The sequence goes on from OX421289.1 coordinate 5,655,451, forward strand.
CCAAACATCAGGTCTGTACTGCGTTTGAGTGCGTCTATTATACTTTCACTGAAAACATGAGAGATGGCGCTGTTTTAAAATACACGGTACAGCGTGACGGTGCCGCGAGTTCCATGATTTTTGTTCACCTAAAAAGTGCTCCACGCATCTAAAGAAGTTTTCACTTAAAAAACATAATAACTAGACAGAACATGTTCAATATGTACATGTGCTTCACGACTTATGCCATTACGACTTACCGACAAGAGTATAGATTGTCGAACTTCGTTTTAGTGACTGAATCGTTTACATTCATCGCAGGAACGCACAGCTTGCCCGCCTTGCTCAGCTGGTAGAGACGATGAACGCCTGTCACGCTCTCTTCCACTATGCCTGTTACATACAAAGAGACAAACAATAAATTAATATAGTTTAAACAAGAATAATTCTGCCCTACTAATTCCACTTGCAGTAATCGACATTTTTGTGTCACTTTTTTGCAGAAATGGTATCGCAAGGGGATAATCTATGCACAAAAAAATTAGTTTGATCTTGTTTTTTAGATACACTTACATAGTTATAAAACATAGACATGTTTATATATCCTAAAAACGCGTTTCCCGCGTTTTTCTCGAAACCGCTATTTTGCAAGTACTGCATTTGTTATAAGGAGGGCAGAATTATCAATATAAAAAACCGAATTCATAAAAATAGCAGAACTGGACCAAATTCTCTTATTTTGTTTTATTTTAATAAAAAATTTGGCATTCTAAAAGTATTAGGGATATCCTTGCCCATTGCTGTGTATTATTATCCACGGGAGGGCGCTGTTACCGTTGGTTAAAACCTTGTCACGTCATGGTATTATTGTTTAATAGTCACGGTAAAATATGTTTTATTTTCACCGCTAGATGGCGTTGTTATTAATTTTGCCATTGTTAAAACTGGTTCAATAATCTTTGGTAATAACTTTTACCACCACCACTAGAGAGCGTTGGCGATTTCGATGAATACTAAACTTATTGTAAAAAAAATAAACATAGTAGAAATGGACCAAATTTGAATAAGGACCACACGGGATGCACCAGCTTTCAATTAAAAAAAGAATCATCAAAATCGGTTCACCCAGCCGAAAGTTCTGAGGTAAGAAACATAAAAAAACAAATCTGGGACATTATTGCACACACGGTCATCTGACCCCAAAATAAACAAAGCTTGTAATATGGCTGCTAGAAAATGATATACATACATATATATTTTTAGATACATACTTAAATAAATATTAACACCCAGACAGAACAAACACAAATGTTCATCACATGAATGTTTGTCCTAGCCAAGCCAAGCGCAGAAGGCAGGTACACTACAAACTGAGCTAACGGGGCGGCTAAATAAAAAAAAACAGTCTAATTGAGAACCTCCTCCTTTTTGGAAGTCGGTTTAGAACAGGCTTAGATGACTCGTTGAAACAAATCAAAGGATACGCGGAAACGGTGTCATCATTTCCTATCATCTCTGAGAGAAGGCCCTAATCTACGATACTGTGCTGGCTCAGTACATGTTAGTGAATGTCTTATGTTGACACAATGTTTTCCTCCACCGGATGATCGAACCGGGAGCCATCAGATTCTAAAGTGCACATTCTACCACTCGGCCACCATCGCTAACTTAGTCAGTATAGTTTGGTCTTACTATAAATATTGCCATCGCCGTGTTTAAAGATGACCGTGGGTATTTCTTCGGCATTAAATGAGTAGCATCCCTTCTGTTTTCTACTATTATATTGATTATCCAGCAATAGTCACAAGTAGACGAAAGTCGCTCCGAAACGACTCATAGATGGCGTTATTATAACTTGGACAAACAATACCTTTGATGTGTTTGAAAGCATGCGGGTGTTTCTTCAGCATGAGATGCGTGGCGTCCCCACCATCGTCCAGTATCACGTTGGGCGCCCAACTGGCATTCGGGGCGCAGCATTGGTCTATGCACCACCAAAACGCTTCCTCGCTCTCGCCACGCCACGCAAATATCGCGTAACCTGGTGGAAATAGAAGAACCAGTTACAAAACAAAAACAGAGTGTTTGGGGCTGATTTATTGAACGTCATCATCGCGCCCAACACTCCCAGCAGTCTCCCAAGGGCGTCACCAGCCCATGGCCCAGGAGGGGCAAGTTAATATTAAACAGGATGAGAAAAATATGAATTGTAGGCACAATCTTGGAAGTTGTATTGTACTATACCTACTTATACCTAGTGATAGTGAATTTATTCAAGTATTGACGTGCGGGATTTATCGGCAAAGCAAGGCAATTGCACGGCCTTAGGACTTTGATTTCTTTGCAGTTGGCTACATTTTTTTAATCTCTAGGGTGAGCAGCTGCCCCTCATTGCCCCTGGCGACGCCCTTGAGCAGATCTATTGTACCCATGGTACAAGAGTGACAGAAACAAGCCTACCAGCGTGTGCCAAAGCAGCGGCCACTTCATTCTGCGTACTGTAGATATTGCAAGCAGCCCAGCGCACTGTCGCGCCCAGTGCTGCCAGCGTTTCTATCAGAACTGCCGTTTGAGCATTGATGTGTGTGCATCCAACAATCTGAAAAACACATTTTCTTATATGAATCATCAACTTAACTGTGGAAAGATTCTTGAGCGTACGATACTAAGTACGCTACTCTTCCTTGTATCTAAAAACCGGCGAACTGGACTCCCACCCAAAAGAAAGAATATAGCATTTTAAATTTAAAAAAAACATATGTAAACATATGTACTATTAAAAATTGGTTAAAAGGCCGGTGTGGCATGGTATGGCCACCCACTTGAAGGTAAGTGGCCTAAGGCACTGCCATCTTTTATGCCAGATAGGTCAGAAAGCCGCCAGAAATCTTATCTACAAATATTTGGTTTGTTGGAAATCTCACGCCGCGATTCACACGATCTTTCTTGCCTCACACCTGCAAAATGTGGAATGAGTTCCCACGGTATTTCAAAGAAGGTACAACATGGGATTCTTAGAGTCTTAAAAGGTCGGCAACGTATTTATGTGTTACAGATATCCATAGGCGGTGAATGCTTCCCATCAGGCAGCCTATCTGCTTTTTTGCTTTGCCACCTATGGCATAAAAGTGCACAAGATCAAAGTAAGTTGAGTCTAACCAAATTATGAAAAAACTACGGAACTAATCAACTATTTCACTGGTTTACCTTGGCATCTTTCAGGGGTTTATCTTCTTTAGCCCGAGCTCTTAAAGCAATAATTCCTGGCATCTCCTGCTCAGCGATTTCGATCTCGCGCCTTCCAAACGCATGTTGCTCGATGTTCCTCACGCAGTAAGGGGGGTTCACCTGTCCTGCTGCAATGGCTTTCTCGTGAGGCTGGACACCCTCCTCTTCATCTGAAGATGACCCTGAAGATTTGGAACGTAAGCTCTAATAGAACTGTTATTAGTGGAGTATGTACAGACACCCAACTAATCAGTAGAGTTGGACAAAATATAAGAACCTCCGCCAGAAAGGACATCCATGATTTATTTGTGGAAATCGCACACTGTGTAATTTATCCCATTTTTATATTTTTTGCCTTACAGCTCTGAAATTCAAAATAAGCTCCCACCCTTCCATGGTGTTTCCGAGAAGCTACAACACGAGGTTCTTCTGAGAAGAATAAATATATTCTTAAAAGATGGGCAGCAAATTTGTGATGCCTCTGGTTACAGGAATCCATGGTGTAGACACAAGATAAGAATTCAGCGCATCTGCTTGTTTGCCACCTAAGCCTCTTAGAAAAAAACACATGGGGAACTCTTGTTCAATAATTAGGTGATGGTTGTCTACGAGTTAGTTGGGCAGTCTGTAGGAATGACTTTTGCTAGATGTATTTTATTGAGGAGGAAAAATTTCTGAAATATATAAATGTACGTCATCCAAAGGATAGATGTTCAGATTAGTTTGCATGTTTCTTAAGCCTTGAGTACTTTCTTTTGGTGGTTGGCTACATGATTAAGTGACTCATCACTTCGCGAAGGTCATTTTATTGTTATCTTTAAGATGGTAGGTAAATAAGGGCGGGATTCGGGATGAAGGAAACAAGATTCTTTTACTCATTATTGTGAACAACTTTTACCATGGGATGAATCCTAAAATCGCAAAATATAAAATCAGCTGTTACATATTGCATCGTGTGTCAATGACTTTATTCTGTACATCAGCTGTTGTTTCAGGATTTTAGGGTGGGTTTCAAGATAATATTTATTCGTAATGATAAGTACAACAACCCCCCTTCGGCACCATTCTTTGATCTCTCGATTTCAGGGTTGGTCCCATGGCAAAAGTTCTTAAAAATGATGAGTAGGTAATATGAGCCCCTATCGGCTTAGGATACCCTTTCCGAATAACCCGGTAAAAACAGTGTCGGTTGACAATTTGTTCATACGTTTTATATGGGGAAGAAACTTACAAAAATCACTTTTGCCCGACACAATAGAATGTCGTTTCTTCAGTGTATTATAAGCCTCTGCTTCTTTCACAGTTATTGGTGAACTGGAACAGTCCCCATTCTTCTTTACTACTTCTTCTAGGTTGGATTTTCCACTCTTATCTGCTGTTTGATACTTCTTTCTTTCTTCTTCATCGTTATTCTTATTCATTCCAGTGTGGTTTCCGCTATTCTTGTCAGTTTCCGTGTGGATTTCAATCTTTTTCTTTGCTTTATCAGTCTGAATGTAACCACTGTTCTTCTTTAGAATCCCCGTAGACATTTATATATGGGTATATATATAATATGGTAAGTATATTGTCAGTCCTAGTTTTGGAATATTTGGTATTTTATTTTATTATTATTTTTATTTGACTATTTGGTGATATAGTGATATCAGTCTTTGCTGGTCGAAAAATTAATTGTTTGTTATTTTTATGTGTTCCGGAAATATAAAGTCAATTTGGAAAGCTTTCTTTAGTTAGTTGACACTTGGAAGTGAGGAGAGAAAGAGATACGGGAGAGATTGACACCGCATTATGACGTATGCAGCATGATAGTCTGTTCAGATAGTGAGTGGACTTGGATTATGATTTAATGGACAAATATCTCAATAAATATCACGCAAATTCACTCAACATAACGACACGATGATAGGTCAGCTCATGATAGCTGAGTTTGATATTTTCAGATGGCAGATGCGAATTGCCATTTAAAATTCGCTCTAATTCTCCTTTTGGCCAAGGCCACTCCCTCTTTGAACAGACTCTAGTTGTCGCCTTTCCGCTAGATGGCTCTGTCAAATCGCACGCGTGCGCACTTCGGAGTGAGGAGAGATGACACCGCGTTATGTATACAGCCAGTGAGATGTAATATAATAGAGACGTTATATGCGAACAACACTGCTTTAAAAACTAACTAAAAGTGGCTACCGGCTCGCCGCCGTCGTGGTGATCGGCTGAATTCGTCTTAGGTCGTCAATTATGCTGCGATCTTCTATCACTCTCTCACACAAGACGATCTACACATCTCAGTCATATACTTCGTAGTGACAACAGCCTCGTAGCGACAGCTTCGTAGTGACAAGTCAAAGAATATAAATTATTTTTCTGTATTAACATAAAAATACAGTAACTACGCGTGAAATTAAACATTTTTCTTGTCTCTCACATAGCGTGTGTAGTTTGTGCAGTTTATAAAGACACAGGAAGGCATTTATTACAATTATTTTTGCTAAAACACTTAATTAGCTGCGATGTGTTGCTGGACACTCGGAGTGCGTGACTGCGAGACGGCTGTAACGAGTATGATACAGTGCCTTGCATTCGTCTAGTCAATATGGTGGCAGGCGCAACCTATCTACAGGTAAAAATATCTTAGTATACAACATGATAGTTATCGCCTTTCCCGCTAGATGGCTCTGTCAGTATAATTCATTCCATTGAAGGATTCTACTTTCTACCTTCTGACCTTCATCAGATCAGCTGGATGGTGCCAAATTATTGTATTATCATTATTAATAACATATACTTATTACATGCAAAGTTTCAAATCAATAGATACGACAATTAGAAGTAAGTAGGATAAAAATCGACTTCCAATTACGACGTAACGAACGGAAAATAAGACGTAACGACTTCGTTACGGTTATAACGAATGATTTGCCAATATGCGTAATCGATTCGCGTAATCGAGTATGGTTAATCGATTTTCCGAGGGTATTGTTTTACAAATACAATAGATTTACTGATTTGATGGTGAATTCTTAGATTCCTGCAATATGATATACCTACAACAATATTTTATTGAGACCACAAAGAGATACTGTACGTATAAAGCAGTAAAGAACAGAAACAATAGCTGGGGCCTTACCCCTAGCTTCACTTTTGCGAGCCAACTTTTAGTAGGTACCTGATAGGTACCTAAAATTAACCAACTCATTTAAGCTGCATCGTTTAAAAGCGTCTAACTTGAATGAACGAAAATCCTTTTTACTATGCGTGTGTGCGTGAAAATAACAAAGCTTGGCGGCTATCAAATAACTACCGCTTATCGTAGTTGATGGTACCGTTTAGACAAATAACACCTATGCGGGTCAACTTTTCGAGCTAGGGGTAAGGCCCAAGGTTGTGGAAGGAGCTTCGGATATACAAAAAAAAACATATTACTTCAAAGTGAAGAACCGTGATAATTTAAAACAGTGTTTAATACCAGCTTCGTACAAAAATAATTGGGTGCTTTTTAGGTTTCCGTACCTAAAGAGTAAAACGGGAACCTACTTCTGACTGCGCTTAATGACTCCGCTGTCCGTCTGTCCGTCCGTCACCAGGCTGTACCTCATGAACCGTGATAGTTAGACAGTTTAAATTTTCACAGACAAAGTATTACTGTTGCTGCTATAACAACAAATACTAAAAAACAGAATAAAATAAATATTGAAGGGGGCTCCCATACAACAAAACGTGATTATTTTGCCACTTTTATAGATAAAGGTACGGAACCCTTCGTGCGCGAGTCCGACTCGCACTTGGCCGGGTTTTTTTACTGCGAGAATTATTTATTTGATATGTGGCCTTAGTACGAGCACTTGAAAAAATGTAGTAATTGTGAAAGAATGTATGAAAAATTAACAGCACCTCTAGCGGACGTGAAAGGAAACTGAATTTTTCATACATTTGCTATCGTTTACGTAACGATAACTTTTTCGCAAGTTCTCGTACTAAGGCCACTGAGGTCAAGTCAAATTAAATGGAAAACAAAAACTGTGACACTGAAAGTAGAATAAACACACAAGTATCGCTAACACTTGACACAGCACGACTGGGTGTTGTATTCGTTTAGGGTTGACATCCGTCCGAGTTTCCCCGGATTTGTCCTATTTTAGAGGGCATCCGGAGAGCGTCCGGGTGCGGCTTCATTTGTAGTACGGGCTTAAAAATTTAAAGTCTTGGGCCGCCCACGACACACGCACTGTGCCCGCACGCCGCGATTTTTACACTATATTTAAATACTAATATTATAAAGAGGAAAGATTTGATTGTTTGTTTGTTTGCATTGAATAGGCTCCGAAACTACTCAACCAATTTAAAAATTCTTTCACTGTTGGGAAGCTACACTATCCCCGGGTGACATAGGCTATATTATATTTTGTAGCGAGGCCGAAGGCCGAGCTTACATCCGTGCGAAGCCGGGGTGGACGGCTAGTTTAAAAATAAAATAAAAAAACCTGTTGACATGTCCGGGTTCTGGACTCTGAAATCCGGGTTTTCACGCGTTTTGTCCTGGTTGCCAATTTTTAGAGATGGCAACCCTATTCATTGCATAACAACGTCCGTGCATTCAGCAGGCGTTGGGGTCGGGTGACCATTCAGGCATCCAATGCACAGCGATAGAGGTATGCAGAGACTATAAATATAGCTATAACTATTCATACAAAAGTTATAGACGATTTTTTGACATACGTCATCATCATCATCGTCATCATCAGCCAGAAGACTTCCACTGCTGAACATAGGCCTCTCCTTTTAACCTCCACACTGAACGACATCCTGCCATCTGCAACTATTGGATGCTCGCAACTCTCACAATTTCGTAATATTACTTATGATATACCTACATAATATATTTTGACTGCCCCGGTGGCTCAGTTGGTGAAACTACCTTCTGTGCTTGGGGGCGCGGGTTCGATTCCCACCTAGGACAAACATTCATGTGATGAACATTTGTATTTGTTCTAGTATGTCTGGGTGTTAATATCTATTTTAAAATATAGTACATAAAATATTATTGCCACGCTAAAAACTAGCTATGAACACTTTTTGATAGGCAAGTTATCATAGGCATATTTGTTTAAGTATAAATACCTATTATTCGATAAAAAATACGTCTCATCTGGTTATCAGATCGGTGAAGATCGATCTTCACCGGCTCTTAGACTATCACTACTCCTACCATAACTGATACTAATATTGATAGTCATAATAATTATTAGCCATAAAAACCGGCCAAGTGCGAGTCGGGCTTGCGCACTGAGGGTTCCGTACCAACATCGTTTTCTTCTGTTTAAATTAGAACAGCTGTCAAGGTATTTTTGTAAGAAATTTGTTATAGCCATTTGCATTACTTATAAATGAAACGTCAGTCATTCGAAATCAGTTAGCAACACTGAAGTTGGAAATTTTTCGTGTTAGCAACTGTGTTCGATGCGTTGACACAAATAAGAATGTTTAATCAAGGTTCTGTCATAATGCCTGGTAACAGATTTTCCTTCTCATTTCCTTTCTATATACTTCTCGTTTCTGTGGTTTTGGCGGTGCTTTGTAGTTTAAATATCGTACACCCTTTTTGAAACGCTACATGCGGGAAGCACGGAAGCTCGGCGGGAAGACCTTTGGGGGACGGACATTCCACACCTAGCAGGTCCGCGAGAGAAAGGAGCGGAAAATCGGACGGACCATATCTCCATAGTTTATCTGATCTGATGCGGTGACCTTTATAAAGTGATTAGAGCATATAGGTATTGCAATCGCTCAGTCGCACATTCAATACTAGGCAAAACGTGATCAAAGGTCCGCTGTTAACTAGGTCTGGGTTGGAATCAATTAACGCATATGCTGCATTCTACATTCTAGTACCTTGTCTACACGTGTACCAGGGTTACGCGGAAATGTTGTCTTGCCGTTCGGCAGCCGTATTATGAATCTTTGATCGGGTTCGCGAGTGTCAAAGTTTTGTCCAAAAAAAGCGTTGTCTATTTCCAATTTCGTAGTACGAAATTGGAAACAGACAACGCTTTTTTGCGTTGTAACCCCTTTCAAGTGTCAAAATTTTGACACTCGCGATCCCGATCAAAGATTCATAATGCGGCTGCGGCTCCCATTATGAACTCAACCCAGAGGCTGCGTCCGATCTGAATGGTTTGGCATCTCTTCTTCTCTATCTCTACATAGTATAAAATGAAGTCGCTTTCTGCATCTGTCCGTCTGTATCACGAAAATTCTCATTTCAGTGGTCTGTATAAATTAATAAAATAAAAAATAAAAAAGCCTTTTATTTCTTCCAGAGAATGCTAGTTTACAAAGTTGATTTGTTATATTAGTATCGCAAAAATATATTAGTTTAATGTTTAATAGTTAGTAGTTTCAGAGTTTTGGATACGTTAGTACTTTGTAATGTAGTAAAATTATTCTGTAAGAACCCCTCTACAGGTAAAGGCTTTTGTTTTCTTTGGATTGCGCTATATCCAGTTTGGAACCGCTATGCGTTTAATTTCATCCTGCCATCTGTTGCAAGGTCTTCCTTTCTTTCTTTTGTGGTCTGTATAATATCCGCTAACTCCTCCTAAACTACGCAACGGATTTTGATGCGGTTTTCACAATCAGTTATATAATTTTTCACGGAAGGTTTATATATATAATCACAGAATACATAAAGTACAAGTACAGAAGGTTCACTCCGCAAAAACATTTAAATAAGTAGCGACTCTTACTACCACACAATAAAGTTCAATTCAGGATGTGCGAGCGCTAACTACCAACTGCTATATTAACCTAGAAGTTGCCTCTCTGTCTTTTGCATAAATCTTGTAGCGTTATCTCTGTCTATCGCGCGGCAGCGGGCACGGCAAGTCCGACAAGACGACTACTTGTAGCCTCATACCTAAAGTGCGGAGTGCGCCAGGCCTGATATAACTAGCGGACCCGGCAGACGTCGTCCTGCCCGGTAAAAGCAGCGCCACATTAAATATATTTTAAATTTAATATTACCAATATTTCCCCCTTGTCTACGACCATGGCGACGTGGCATTGTAGCCTTACTTGTGATGGTTCTAATTGGGTTTTCAAACCATCCAGGTACCCATTGAAATATACACACAAAATTGTATCCAAATCGGTCCAGTTTGGTGACATACCGACAGCAGCGCCACCTACCGGGTCCTATTGTTTTTTTAAACCATCCAAGAAACTATTGCAATATACACACAAAATTTCATCCAAATCGGTCCAGCCGTTTAGGAGGATTTAGATTACAAACGCTCGTACAGAAAAATATATTTATATATTAAGATTAGCCGACCGTCCCGGCTTCGCACGGGTGTTTAGTAACCTCGGCCTTCGGCCTCGTTACAAAATATAATATAGCCTATGTCACCCGGGGATAGTGTAGCTTTCCAATAGTGAAAGAATTTTTCAAATCGGTTCCGTAGTTTCGGAACCTATTCAATGCAAACAAAAAAACAATCAAATCTTTCCTCTTTATAATATTATTAGTATATATAAAACCCGTGCGTTGCCTAGTAGAGAATTAATTTTGTTTTGTGTTTTGTTTGAATTGAAGTTTGAAGCTAAATTTATCTTAACTCCTTAGCTAAGGGTAAGTTTAAAATAAAGGTCAAGGTTCCTTAGGTTATTTCTGGAATCGCCTACACTTTGACGTCACGATAAATATAGCATATTTAGACGTCATAAGAAATCCTTATTGCTATAACCTTCTGAATTTCAATAACACGGTTAAGACCTACCTAATAGTGAATAATAGGCATAACGTAAATACGTACGTGGTTATATGGAGCACATTTTGTAATTCTGGACATTCTGGATTCCAACAGCATTATTACATTTTACGCAGTGTTTGGGACCTCCTCTCCAACTTTTAGCAATTTTGATCAAGTTTTTTTTTTTTTTTTTTTAATTGACGGATTTAAATGCGGTTTTCACGAATATGCTCAGCTATGACCAGATTGAAGTATAGGCTGTTATTTTGCGCAAGGGCTGGAATAAGGGAGGAAAAAAGGGTTGAAAGTTTATATTAAAATCTACGCGTACAAAGTCGCGGGCAAAAGAACTAGTTAGTACAATATATTAAGTCTTATGGTCATCTGTAGTAATAAGCGTTGCTTGAAAGTGGGAAAACGTCGCCTTAAGCGATTATCGTCAATATGGAACTATATTTAATGTTTCGATCGTAACTCGCTCCATCGCACATACACGAAATTTTCGGAAAAATGCTGTGAGAAAGGAAATAACCGGCCAAATGCGAGTCGGACTCGCGCACGAAGGGTTCCGTACCATTGTCTATAAAAATGGCAAAAAATCACGTTTGTTGTATGGGACACCACCTGAAATATTTGTTTTATTTTTAAAGTGAATATATAACTCCAATGATGACCTGTTTCTGTAGTGTTAGTGTTAGCATGTATTTTGTTCAATTAGTAAAGGCACTTGCCTTAAAATAAAAATAAAATAAAAAACGTTCCTACTCAATACTGCAATGTTGTAATGAGAGTAGATATCTGCCTACAAACTGGTACGCAGTTTGGCAGAGTTGTATATACATAGCATGTACTTTATACACTGAGATAAATAATAAAAAAAAAAAAAAAAAAACTGATTATTTCAAACGTCTACCTGGTGCCGTTATCAATATCGAGCAAAAACGAGCAAAATAATCAAGTTTGTTGTATGGGAGCCCCTTAAATATTCATTTTATTCTGTTTTTTAGTATTTGTTGTTATAGCGGCAACAGAAATACATCATCTGTGAAAAGTTCAAATGTCTAACTATCAACGGTTCATGAGATACAGCCTGGTGACAAACGGACAGACGAACAGACAGTGGTCTTAGTAATAGGGTCCGTTTTACCCTTTGGCTACGGAACCTTAATAACGATTGGAGAACCCCCTCCTTTTTTGAAGTCGGTAAAACTGACTTGTTTTATGCACTCGTACAATCTGCTATTTATGCCCTGTAACTTCACCGGTTAAGTTTTTTTTTTTTGTATGATACTGGGTGACGAGACGAGCGAAGTCGCTCGCCTGATGGTTCTTCACGCTAGCCCATAAAAGCTCAACGCCACTCAGAATTTGAACTTCAACAGTTCAAAACCCTGGATGGCAATGCACTGCGCTCGTCACCCCAAGATATAAGATGTCAAATCTCTGTGTGCCCTGTAATTTCGCTGGAAACATTGCCCTTCAATCCGGAACACAGTAGCGTTTGTGTGCAAAGGGCCACAATGTGCAAAGACTAAAGCCCCAAACAAAAATTAGAATAAAAAAAAAAACTACGAAAACAAAAGTGGAAACATTGTCCTTCAATCCAGACAGTAGTTTAAACACACTCATTACCTTGCTAGTTAGTGTGTCCATATATTCGTTAATTTAGTCCGTACTTCCTGTGACCTAATTCTCGGTAGCCACGTTCTATTGCTATGCAACTTTGTTTGTTCTGTGCAAAGCATATTATACAATGCAATGCAATGCTAACATTCGGGGTAATTAAGGTAGCTGAACCACAACAAATAACTGGCCAAGAGCGTGTCGAGACACGCATATGGTAGGGTTCCGTAACCAAAGCCATATAATTGTAGTCATAGTTCAGAAATTGATAGTTATAGAAAAATTCGAACGAACGAAGCTCTGTGGACTTAGCCAAATTTATAAAAAAGTTATGTATGAAACCTTACCTTCATTTTAAAAGACCTTTTCAACGATACCCCACTCGAGCAGGTGGAGTGAAAAAAAAAACATCCCCATTTCACATGTACCAGAGCCACCCCTAAAATGTAATATTACATATTTTTTATACTCTTAAAATTGAGATCTATATTACATCCCTCATTATGCAAAGTTTCATGCACTCATCTTAATAATAATAGAAGTTAGAAGGTTCTGAAAAATTCGGACAGACAGACGGACAGACGGACAGACAGACGGACAGACGAACAGACGGACAGACAGACTGACAGAACAAATTTATAAGGGTTCCTTGTCGACCTATGGAACCCTAAAAACATCAAAAAGCTAGTGCTTGCCGACCTGCCTCTTAAAATCATACCGCCCCTACAAAACCTGGGCAAGCCAATGAAATCAGGGGTCTGCCAAAAACAGAAGGTGGTCTACAGTCTGGCTAAACTGGTTTTTAACCGACTTCCAAAAAGGAGGAGGTTCTCAATTCGACTGTATTTCTTTTATGTTTGTTACCTCAGAACTTTTGACTGGATGAACCGATACTGATGACTCTTTATTTGAAAGCTGTTGCTTCCCGTGTGGTCCCCATTTCAATTTGGTCCAGTTCTGAGATTTTTATGAAGTCGGTTTTTTTATATTGATATCTAATTATTATACTTCTAATGCAGAGGGCGTTTGAGTATAAATGCAGTTTGAGCTCACTTACACCGGTATATATACATATGTACAAAAATAAGAACTTTACGAGCCTGGGAAGTGCAAAAGTTTTTTCTGAAACACTTAACTTCTGTGTTCTTAAAAGGCCTTCCCCATTAAAAACGAAACGTATATATATATATACGTAAATACTTTTTCATTACACATACTCGGAAAGTAGATCTGAAGTTGCCTGAGGAGCGGGTTGAAAGCAATACATTTCAGCCCTAGGGAGAATCACTTTCAACTGACAGTAACAGTTGACAAATGACAGACACTCAAATTATTAAAAAATTTGTTATATTTTCACATTTGTATTGAACTATCTGGTTTATTATAGATCTTTGATCGGGATCGCGAGTGTCAAAATTTTGACACTTGAAAGGGGTTATGACGCAAAAAAAAAGCGTTGTCTATTTCCAATTTCGTAGGTGATGAGGTGATGTAATAATAATGTTCCAACTTTTTTTTTATCTTCAGAGGATTATGGTCCCGCACTTCTCGTGCATTTGCCAGTGTCAGTTCATGTCAACTGTTTATTTTGAACCTCGTTCTCTTGCATCACAAAACAATCAAATTTAATCCTGACCGTCCTAACCTACGTTTAGCCAAATCTAAAATATGTGAAACTGTGTCATGTTTCACTACATTTGCGAGAAACCAGCCTTATTATCGCAAAGCTTACCTTTATAACAAACTTAATAAAATTTTAAACTTTTACCCCATGACACGCTATTCTTGCAAAATAACGCTAACGCCAAATTTAGCTTAGGTATATGATTAAGTTTGTATTTTTGCCTAAGACTTACCAATATGTTATATTACCATTGTTATTTGTTTGGCACCGGCGGAGGGCCCTGGTATGCCATTACACAGGGTATACCTAGTTTGGGTACCAAGGTCATCCTACCAGGATTGTCAATTAGGACATTTAGTTGCATGCTTTATATGGTGATAAAATGATGTTTGTGTATGCTCAATAAATTATTCTTATTCTTATTCTTATGTTTTTATTTTTAGTTTCCTTGTATTCGTAATGAAAAGCACAGTGTTAAACTTGGGGTTAAAGAGTTACTTTATAACACATACAATGTACTATTCCTACTTGCACACTTGGTTAAGCAAAAGCCAAGGCCAATAATAGCAACTTTTTACGAGGCTAGCCTTTTTCTGAAACTTCCGGTTACAGCACTGAATCTGCACAGCTGGCTTGCTGGGCCTCAAATGGTGACCTTTCACGGAGTCACATGACTCGAGCACTGTATTGATCACGTGCTATTCACGGGTCATTATCATTTCTGTCGACAAATAATAATTTAAGCACTGTTTTGAACTATCACGGTTGTTCACTACAGTTATATGATTATTGACGGGATATTTACCGTGGTAAGGTTGTGGAAGGAGCTCCCGATATTTCGGCGCAGTTACATGCACCATGTTCACGGGAACATGGTGCATGGTACGGTCGACGCGATAAAATCACGTAGATGTTCGCCAAAGAACCAGAGTCACCGACATAGCTATTCAAATTTGCAAGTTGAAGTGGCAATGGGCAGGCCACATCGCTCGAAGAACTGATGACCGATGAGGAAGAAAGGTTTTTGAGTGGAGACCACGAACCGGAAGTCGCAGCGTAGGTAGGCCTCCTCGCACTAGATGGGCCGACGACATTGTGAGAGTCGTGGGCATCCAGTGGATGCAAATGGCAGGATGTCGTTCAGTGTGGAGGTTAAAGGGGGAGGCCTATGTTCAACAGTGGTCGTCTTCTGGCTGATGATGATGATGACTTGCAGTGTTATTCTTTGGTTATTC
This sequence comes from Agriopis leucophaearia, assembly GCA_949125355.1. Lineage (NCBI taxonomy): Eukaryota > Metazoa > Arthropoda > Insecta > Lepidoptera > Geometridae > Agriopis > Agriopis leucophaearia. The sequence goes on from OX421289.1 coordinate 5,670,882, forward strand.
TAAGATAATGTCACATCGGTTTTTCTTTTTTATTTCTCACTCATTGATTTATTATCTTTAAAAATATGTGATTTTTTTTATTTATGATACTGGGTGACGAGACGAGCGAAGTCGCTCGCCTGATGGCTCTTCACGCTTGCCCATAACAGCTCAACGCCACTCAGAATTTTGAACTTCAACAGTTCAAAACCCTTGATGGCAATGCACCGCGCTCGTCACCCCGAGATATAAGATGTCAAATATCTGTGTGCCCTGTAATTTCGCTGGAAACATTGCCCTTCAATCCGGAACATAGTAGTGTTCGCACACTACTGCTTGGCGGTTGAATTACTGGCAAAGCTGTGGTACTTCCCCAGGCGGACCCCTGCAAAAGAGTCCTACCACTATAAAAACAAAAAAATATGTGAAAAATGTGTGTAAAAATAAAATATGTGAAGCGTTACTGACCGTTCAACGCAGTTATTTTATAATTGCGTAAATTATTATTTGATTTGACATGTGAAATAACATTTAACTAATAAATATGGAGTGCCGACCCTGAGCTAGAGCGAGAAGAGCAGTCGCTCCAGGCGCCAGATGGCAAGGGGCGCCAAAATACCAAATACTAATATAACCAGCCAAGTGCGAGTTGGACTCGCGCATGAAGGGTTCCGAACCATTATATATAAAAACAGCAAAAAAATCACGTTTGTTGTATGGGATGTATACCCTTAAATATCAATTTTATTTTAATTTAACTATTTATTTTTAAAGTGAATATTTAGCTAAATAATCTGTGAATATTTCAAGCGTCTACCTGTTGCCGTTATCAATATCGAGCAAAAAATCACGTTTCTTGTATGGGAGCCCCCTTAAATAATTATTTTATTCTGTTTTTTAGTATTTGTTGTTATAGCGGCAACAGAAATACATCATCTGTAAAAATTTCAACTGTCTAACTATCACGGTTCATGAGATAGCCCGGTGACAGACGGACAGAAGGACAGCGGAACCTTAGTAATAGGGTCCCGTTTTACCCTTTAGGTACGGAACCCTAAAAACGAGCGAAAAATACAAAATTTGCTAGCGCCTCGCGCCTCGGGGCCGACGCGGCGTGGCAAGCTGCATACCTACTTGTGTTGTTCGAAGACAGCATAAAATGTCGATGTGGAAATATGTACCTATATTAGATTCTGGGTCAGCACATGGATTACTTTTTAACCCGGAATCGATTCATAAATATATAGTTTTCATAATAGCGCCGAAAGATAATCTTGTACCCTGATCAAAGACTAAGGCACTGTAAATATTATGTATGTACTATTATTTAATCTGTGCTAAAGAACGTCGAAACTTCAGAAGCTCAACATATCGACCGATTAGTAAGCACATAACATGTAAAAACTATATCACCAATTAATCAAATTACGGATTAGATATTATCGGGAATTACGGCTTCACTTCTGGGAAATCGAAACGGAATCCGTAAACAATTCACAGAAATCGATTATCGATTTTAACACAACACTACTATCACATCCAACCACTTTGCTATCACCGCACAGTTTGCAAAGGTCACAGAAAAAAAAGAAAATTATAAATTACGATGTTCCCTGTTTTCGAATCCAGATCACAGCACACAACCTCCTTGCATAACACCGCACTGCCGCAAACAAAACAAAAATACTTTTCACTCTTCACTAGCACATCATTATTTGCACGATCAACCTATTTTCTAAACGAAACTGACAGTCACAAAAAATAAAATAAAGAAAACCTTTTTTTATGCACCATACGGTTTGCGTATTATGCCAGTTTCCAGTTAAAATATAAAATACGTTGTGCCTGTATAAAGTGCGCGAAAACTGTGACCGGTCGGTTGCCAAGAGAGTGTTGGGGCTAGGCAAGTATGGAGATGAATTGTACAAGCAAACATTTTAATGCAGTTTGTTGATTTAAAACATTTTTTAATCTTAACTGACATTATCTTGCCTCGTGTCAACGTTGCCATATTCTTTCTTGATAGCGTGTAATACGTTTTTATGTTTGCGTGTAATATTTACATACATACATAATTACAGGATTAAATTTATTTATTGAGACATAAACGAATTACACGGTTACATTTATCTTACATATTATAATTAAAATTAATCTGTTCAGTTTAATTTAGATTGATTACAGTTAGGGATTTATTTGCCAGTTATTCAACCGCCAAGCAGTAGTGTGTAAACACTTCTGTATTCCGGATTGAAGGGCAATGTTTCCAGCATAATTACAGGGCACACAGAGATTTAACATCTTATATCTCGGGGTGACGAGCGCAGTGCATCCAGGGTTTTGAACTGTTGAAGTTCAAAATTCTGAGTGGCGTTGAGCTGTTATAGGCAAGCGTGAAGAGCCATCAGGCGAGCGACTTCGCTCGTCTCGTCACTCAGTATATCATAAAAAAAACATATTTGATTGATAATTTGATTTAATTAATAGCAATTAAATATATAGAGGAAACAATTATATAAATGTCAAATGTTAATTAGTAAAATTAATTTCTAACAGTTAAATTAACCAGTCACCTCTTAAACGCACTCTCACATTTTTTTACGAAAAGAATAATGAAAACTGGATTTTCGGGAGGAAACAATTATATAAATATCAAATGTTAATTAGTAAAATTAATTTCTAACAGTTAAATTAACCAGTCACCTCTTAAACACCCTCTCACATTTTTTTACGAAAAGAATAATGTAAACTGGATTTTCGGCGTTCTGATTCTATCAAACAGTAATATCTATAGAAAACTAAATATCTGTAATAAATAAACCTGTATTTTTTATTGAAAAAAAAAACGGGTTAACATTTTATTTATTTATTTTAACATACAATTATTTGGGCAGTTACAGGGGACCCCAATACACCCACCCATGGATATAAGCATACAGTTTTTAATAATATTTTACTACCTTAACTTTTACTTAAATAAACCTTTTATATCTACACTAATATTATAAAGAGGAAAGATTTGTACCTATTTTTGTATGTTTGTATGTTTGTAATGAATAGGCTCCGAAACTACTGAACCGATTTGAAAAATTCTTTCACTGTTGGGAAGCTACACTATCCCCGGGTGACATAGGCTATATTATATTTTGTAGCGAGGCCGAAGGCCGAGCTTACACTCGTGCGAAGCCGGGGCGGACGGCTAGTTATTTATATTTTGGAAAAACTCAACATATCTTATGATCCTTACTCGATCTTACTTATAATCTCTATCACAAAAGTAGTTTTTCCTAAAACTCTCGGAGATAATGTTTGAGAGTAGATTTCGTTTTTACATTAGAGTAAATACGTAAAAAAAAACTACGTTTGTTGGTTGTATTTAGTTTTTGACTTTATTATTATTTCTTAGTTAATCCACCGTAACATTACATATTCTGTGAAATTTTGAACTGGCTGTCTATTACGGTTCAAAAGATACAGCCGTTAAAAGGTAGGACATACGGATAGACGGACAGAGACAACGTAGACTCAGCAATAGGGGCCCGTTTTTACCTTTTGGGTACGAAACCCTAAAACCGACTTCTTGTAAAGTGACTGAAATTCAATAAAAGATATTCATCCCCTAATAATATCATTAAAATTTACTCCATAATAAAGTTCATAAAATTAATGATTATCAATATAAAAAAACCGACTTCATAAAAATGTCAGAACTGGACCAAATTGAAATGGGACCACACGGAGAGCACCAGCATTCAAATAATAAAAGAATCATCAAAATCGTTTCACCCAGTCGAAAGTTCTGAGGTAACAAACATAAAAAAAAAACAGTCGAATTGAGAATCTTCTTTGTGCAAGTTGGTTAAAAAGGGATTCATCTGTTTCATTTTTTTTTAGAAGTGGCATTTTTAAATGGGCCAACCCTCGAAATATAACTTAGGGTTTACCAATAAATTTTTATTTACACTTTATCTGATGGTTAGTTCTTTTTAACCGACTTTTTTTAGGGTTCAGTACCCAAAGGGTAAAACGGGACCCTATTACTAAGGCTCCGTTGTCCGTCCGTCTGTCTGTCACCAGGCTGTATATCTTGAACCGTGACAGTTAGACAATTGAAATTTTCACAGATGATGTATTTCCGTTGCCGCTATAACAACAAATACTAAAAATTAGAATAAAATATATATTTAAAGGGGCTACGATACAAAAAACGTGATTTTTTTGCTCGATATTGATAACGGCGACAGGTAGACGCTTGAAATATTCACAGCATATTTAGTTATATATTGACTTTAAAGATAAATTATTACATTAAAATAAAATTAATATTTAAGGGGGGGGGGCTCCCATACAAAAAACGTGATTTTTTTGTCGTTTTTATAGAAATGGTACGGAACTCTACGTGCGCGAATCCGACTCGCACTTAGCCGGTCATTTTTTACTCTGATGACTTTATAATGTCATCCGAGGAACCATAACTGCATATTTTACGAATTTTTTACCGAATTCAAAAAAGAAGGAGGTTCTATGTTCAACGGTTTTTTTTTAATGTATAGTTATTTATGTATGTTCACCGATTTCTCCGCCAATTATGAATTGATTTTGATGATTTTTGTTTGGTAGACCATACTTCAGAGGTGGTCCCATATAAATTTCATCACAATCGGTTTAGTAGTTAGGTTGACTGCTGAACATAGGCCTCCCCTTTATCCTCCACACTGAACGACATCCTGCCATCTGCATCCACTGGATGCCCGCGACTCTCACGATGTCGTCGGTCCATCTAGTGGGAGGCCTACCTACGCTGCGTCTTCCGGTTCGTGGTCTCCACTCAAGAACCTTTCTTCCCCATCGGTCATCAGTTAATTTAAGTAATTTAATACACAAGTTCTTATTATCATAACCGGAACGTTAACTGCGGATATTCTGAAACAAAGTCTTATTAAATTAAATAAAAGAATCATCAAAATCGGTTCACAATATGCGGACATGTATTATCACGTAACAAACTCACAAAAAACAGTTGAATAGAGAACTTCCTTTTTTGAAGTCGGTTAAAAAGCAGCACTGGTCCAGTCCTTATGAAGTAATCACACTAATATCATATTATATTATGTAAAAGTTTGGATGGATGGATAGATGGATGTTTGTTACTCAATCACGCAAAAACGGCTGGATGGATTTGATGAAATTTGGAATATACATAGCTTATTTCCTGGAATAACACATAGGCTACTTTTCATCATCATCATCATCACCGATTTTCATCACTACGCGGGTGAAACTGCGGGGCGCAGCTAGTTATACACCTTTCTATTCAACAATCATTTGCGTTATAATTTTTTTAACAAGACAATATTTTTTACAGAATTCCTGAGGTATTATTTATATTTATTTTATACGAGATATATATATATATATTATAAACAAGCTTCATCCACCTTCATCATCATCATCATCATCGACAGAAGAATAAGCCTCCTCCCGTTTTAGCAAGCCATCCTTGCTTTTAAAAACGTGACATTTAATTTATTTCACAATCAGGAAAAAAGCATATTGTTGGCTTTGTTTTCAAACAAATACAAAGTTAAATCAGGATAAAACGAACCGGCCAAGTGCGAGTCCCACACCACCACATAAATTGTTAACTACTAAAGTACAAAAAAGGAGAGCAAAAATACATCACGCCCAGGCGGTCACCCATCCAAGAACCGACCGCACTCAACGTTGCTTAACTTCGGTGAACAAAAATTTGTCACCAACTCACACTTCGCCAGTATTTATTATTTGTTGTATTAATTTAATGTGATGAATGTGAAAAACTCAAACCGACTGAGAAACCGTGTGATAAGAAGCAAAACTAAGGTTATAGTCATAACGTGCAAAATTAGAAGGCTTAAATGGCGATGGGCAGGGCATATGGTAAGAGGAAAAGACAAATGGAGCAAAATTGTGACACAATGGTATCCTAGAGAAGGTAAAAAGAAAAAAGGTAGACCGCAAAAAAGATGGGATGACGCCATAAGGCAAGTGGCAGGCGTCACATGGAACAGAGTGGCTCAAGAAAGGTATTTATTTTTAATTTTTAGGGAAACTTACAGCCTAATAGTATAAACTTAAGAAAAGATATTTTGGTGACTGGGCCAATTACAAGTTTCCGCCTATGAGTGGAAAAGGTTGGAGGAGGCCTTTGTCGACCGGCAAACAGATCTACAGAAAATAAGTAAGACTCAAATAAGAGACTAGATTAAGGTTTACATGAAATTTAAGAATACTTTGTATTTTAATCATATAACTATAACATGGATCAGAATAAAAGGCTATTATTATTCCACTTTATTTCATAAACTTCTCGGGTCTAGCCCGGACATTTGGTGGGCATTGGTGGAGCCGAAGCCAACACCAAGAGGCCCTGTTGAATATAAAATACATGCAACTATGAAATATGTATAAAAAGCTATATGAAACTATTGTACAGTATAGGATTAAAATAAACAGGGCTATTGAAGTGAACAACTTGTGGATGAGATAAGAGATCTATTGAAGGAGAAACGGCTTCTGCCTTATCCTGTGTCATCTCAAAATTAGTTAGGCAGGTGATGACTTGCCACCCACTATATGGACACCCCATAAAGGCTGCCGTATCTTGGCACCGGAAGGGTAATTATTATTATTTAATTTAAAGTGTGTACTATAATATACTATAACATACACACTATATATAGGACCCGGGTATGTCCTAAAACTGCGACCAGAACCACCGAAAGATGGGCAGCAGCGTCCTAATAGTACACGGTGAACGTACTGCGATCCCCAAGCCGCCTGCCAAGCGTGGGGATCATGGCAACACCCCTCTCTATGAGGGAGGCCTTTGTCCAACAGTGGACGTTAATTGGCTGATGATGTGTGTGTGTGTGTACTATAATCATGCCAAGTTTGACGCTTGTACGTATCAGCGTTTTTACACTAGAGCAAATACAAAAACTTGACAGGTGTCAAGGGACACCCGGATGGAACGAAGTTCTTTTCTATGAGAGAGAGAGAGAGAGATAGAGACAGACAGAGAAACACGCGCACGCCGCACGGCTTACAACTATAGCAAAAAGTGTCGTTACAACTTTTGGTCTTAATTTTTTCCGTCTAGCCCCCTTTCGCAACGCGCGAAAGGGAACTTCGTCCCAAAAAAAGTTTTAAAAAAGTTTGTTGTATACCCCTGTAGAAATTACTTTTTGACTTAATTATTATTTCTTAGTTAATCCGCCGTAACATGATATATTCTGCCCCCGTGGCTCAGTTGGTAGTGAACCTACTTTCTGCGCTTGGGGGCGTGGGTTCGATTCCCATCTAGGACAAGCATTTTGTATGATGAACATTTGCGTTTTGTTCGGGTGTAAATATCTATTTAAGTATGTATTTAAAATATATTTATGTATGTACCTATATCAGTCTCTGGCAACCATATTACAAGCTTTGCTTAGTTTGGGGTCAGATGACCGTGTGTGCAATAATGTCCCAGATATTTATTTATTCTGTGAAATTTCAACTGTGTATCTATTACTGTTCTAAAGATACAGCTGTTAAAAGGTAGGACAGATGGACAGACAGCGTGGGCTTAGTATAGTTCCGTTCCGTCCTTTCTTTCCTCCTTTGGGTACGAAAACCTAATAACCGGCCAAGTGCGAGTCGGACTCGTGCACGAAGGGTTCCGTACCATTATCTATAAAAACGGCAAAAAATCACGTTTGTTGTATGGGAGCCCCCCTTAAATATTTATTTTATTCTGCTCTTTAGTATATACTAGCGACCCGCCCCGGCTTCGCACGGGTATATTTTTTATTATATATATAAACCTTCCGTAAAAAAATATCCAACTGATAGTGAAAACCGCATCAAAATCCGTTGCGTAGTTTTAAAGATCTAAGCATATATAGGGACAGACAGAGGGAAGCGACTTTGTTTTATACTATGTAGTGATTGTGTTATAGCGGCAACAGAAATACATCATCTGTGAAAATTTCAACTGTCTAACTATCACGGTTCATGAGATACAGCTTGGTGACAGACGTACAGACAGACAGACGGACGTACAGCGGAGTCTTAGTAATAGGGTCCCGTTTTACCCTTTGGGTACGGAACCCTAAAAACGTGTTAAAAATCTGACAGTTGGCACCTTCTACCACAGACTATGTAAACGGAAATCAGATTACAAATTTGTCTCCTAGTCAGCTCGGATTTCAAGACGCAAATACAAAATCTCATGAGAGTGTCACCGCAATGGAAAATTTAATGGGTATAATTATAGGGCTGAACGAGCACCCTTTATTTCATTACTGTGTAATTTACTTAGGGTGGGTTACACCATCTTACTTTAGCTTTAACAAACATAGACAATTCAGTTATGGTACCAGTTAGGCAAAAAAACACATCCGTCATAGCACTGCACGTCAGATGTGAAAGCTTAAGTAGTAATTCACCTTAGAATTAATTCACCTATTCTACAAGAGATGGCGCTGTTTTAAAATACACGGTACAGCGTGACGATGGTGCGAGTTCCATGATTTTTTTTCACCCAAAAATTCACCACGCGCCTAAAAAAGTTTTCACTCAAAAAATTGTTGCACCATCTGACAATGAGGAAGATATAAATGAAAATAAATCGCATTTTTTTGTCCTAAATAAAACTTTAGGTAATTATAATAATAACTGTGATAAAATTATGCCGATATCTTGTAAAGTGTTTTTTTTTTTTAAATCAATAAATTTTGGATCGCTCTAAAACTTACCGATCGTCCGAGAAACCGTCGTGACGTCACACCGCCGGGTCGCAGGCGGCGGGTGCGCATGGTAGGCCGTAGTTTAGTAAGTGAGAGGGGTGCGCGCGAACAATTTTGTTTTCATTAGGTATATTATATCATAGTCTTTATTTTTGTACAGTGTACACATTCTTTCGTTCGTAGTCTAGAACCGTGCTATTAAACCAGGATAATCACGTGGGCAAGTAAATAATATACCGAAAGTCGATCTTCTTATGGTTGCGGATTTTTTCACAAATCACGCAAGTAGAGCAGTTATTTTTATTTTTTGATATTCAAATTTTGATGGAACCGCACTGATAACTTAGTTAAATTACGAGTTTACTTTTTGTCGACAAATTTTGTAACGTTTGACAGCATTTCTTTCATTCCAGTCAACACAACAAGCAGCTATTATTACGAGCTTTCTATTTCTTGCTATATAGGTACCTCATCGTACTCCATTCCTGGGGCCTTACCCCTAGCTTCACTTTTGCGAGCCAACTTTTAGTAGGTACCTGATAGGTACCTAAAATTAACCAACTCATTTAAGCCGATATACCATGGCCAAGAAATTTGATGAATAGGTATTTAGCAACTCTATTGCTGTCTCGCTGCGCCCTGACGAGCGAGCTATATACGTGTGCGTGACGAACAGACTGTGCGTGTGTGCGTGCCCGCCCGTGCTCCCGCACTGAATGCCTAGTTGCCTACAAATTCATTTCGCCTCGCAGTCTACTCGGCTAGTTGATATCGGCGTTTGCCGAATGTCGAGTGATTTTTGTTATTTTGCGATCTGCTCATATTTTACCAACCGACTACGCCAAATAGACCAGGGTCGATAATTTTTGAAACCAAAAAAAATCACAGTAGTATGAAACCCATTATTATGATAAAAATGAAAGGAAAAATAAATTACGGGCGATCTGAGTTCGGGAAGTTGGTGGGTTTAAGGGTAAAAAATGGTTCAACTCGATTTCCAGCAAAACTATAAATCCTATGGATTTATAGTTTTGCAATATAGTTTTTGAAAAGTTTAATGGCAAAGTTGTAGGTAATAAAAATATCTACAACTTTGGTCCCAATAATTTTTTCACATAACCTCAAAATTTATGTGAAAAATTCAAATAACCAAGTTTTTAGTTAAAATAATATACATACATAAATAAAAATATTAAATTCATACATACTTATAAACTTAAAGCGAGATAATAACGATACAGTAGCTACTCCAAGAAATAGTACAGTTTCACACGACGCTTGAAAACTTCCTGTGAGGGTGCTGGTCTATAATGTGATGATAGTTACGGAAAGGATTACCATGTACAATTCCTGTGATAACTTTAACTATAATCTAATAATCTAAAGTAGAGGTGTTGTATGAGGACTTGAGGAGATATCCGAGACCATAGATACCTCCGTAACATACTTCACCGTTGTTATGGGTGACTTCAACGCAAAGATGGAACGCGGAATGTTGATGAGTTAAGAGTCGGGTCATATGGGTATGGACAGCGGAATTCGAGGGGCCAGTGGCTGGTTGACTTCATAGAGAAGGAGGAACTCTATTTGATGAACTCCTTCTTTCAGAAGTGACCATGCAGGAAGTAGACGTGGATGAGCCCCGATGGTTCGACCAAAAATGAGATCAACTTCATCATGACGACCAAGAAGCGAATATTCAATGTCTCCGTGATTAGCAAGGTGAAAACCGGTAGCGATCACCGTTTTGTCAGAGGCACATTGAATATCAACAAGCTTGAGAGGTCGCGTCTGGTGAAGTCCACGCTCCATTCTGGTCATACTCAAATCCAAAACTCCAAAGACTTCCAACTCGAATTGCATAATCGCTTCCAGAGCCTAAAGCGGAACTGTTCGTACTAAACAATGGGCTGGTGGAAACTGTCCAAGCAGTGTGGTCCAAGTTCTTTAAGACCCCACGCCGGAAAAGACCTCAGAAGCTCTCAGATGAAACCATTAAGCTAATGAAAGACCTGACTGAGATGAGACTGCAAACATCAGCTGATATGTCGCAATATGGCCAACTTAACAGACGAATCTCAAAATCGGTGCGACACGATCTGCGTTCCTATAATAAAAGATGTATTAGGGACGCAATCGAGTGGAACCAGGGCTGGATAGTGTTCGCAAAGAATTCGTCTATTGGGAAGAGCCAAGTGATGAAGCTGAAGATCGAGGATGGTAGTATCATTTCATCAAAGCCGAAGATTCTGAGAGAACTCGAGAGGTTTTACGGACAGTTGTACACATTGACGCGACAGCCTAATTATCGGTACAGCTCTGGACAAGAGAGCTAAACTGACCCAACACTACACTGAGGACATCCTAAACATCAGCTTGTACGAGATAAGAATGGCTCTGAAAAGCTTAAGAACAACAAGATCGCCGGGTGATGACAGAATAACGACAGAACTACTGAGAGCGGATGGAAAACCGGTACTTTTAGTCCTCCAGAAGTTATTTAATTCCGTCATACTCGAAGGTACTACGCATGAAGCATGGACTAGTAGGGTGGTAGTGCTCTCCTTCAAAAAAGGTGATAACACCTTATTGAATAATTATAAACCCATCTCACTCCTGAGCCATGTGTACAAGTTGTTCTCCAGAGTCATGACGAACCGTCTCGAAAGCAGGTTTGATTACTTCCAGCCTCCCGAACAAGCCGGTTTCTGTAAAGGCAGGAGCACCACAGACCACATACACACGCTCCACCAGATTATACAGAAGACTGCGGAGTATAATCGGCCATTATGTCTAGCGTTTGTAGACTATGAAAAAGCCTTGGATTCAATCGAGACCTGGGCAGTATTGCAGTCCCTCCAGTGTTTTCATATCGACTATAAGTATATCGAAGTGCTGAAGTGTTTGTATAGAAACGCCAACATGTCGATCCGATTACAGGACGAGAGCACGGAACCAATCCTATTGCAGAAAGCCGTGAGACAGAGAGATGTTATTTCTCCGAAACTGTTCACGAACGCAGTGAAGGACGTTTTCAAGCTCTTGGACTGGAACGGATTCGGCATCAACATCAATGGTGAATAAATCACTCATTTTCATTTTGCCGATGATATAGTCATCATGGCAGAGTCGCTGGAGGACCTCAATGCGATGCTCAGCGATCTCAGTAGCCTTTCTCAACAGGTGGGTCTTAAAATAAACATAGACAAGACAAAAATCATGTCCAATGTCCATGTTGTACCCGTGCCGGTAATCGTTGGGAACGATACTCTTGAAGTTGTTGACCATTACACCTCTCTTGGACAGATTGTTCATTTAGGTCAGTCCAACCAAAAACGATCAGTACCATCATTCTTGGTCCAACTTGGGCAAAGAGGTCACCCGAAGAATCCAACTCGGATGGGCAGCGTTTGGGAAATTGCGTGACATCTCGTCCAAGATACTACAGTGCTTAAAGACAAGGGTCTTTGACCAGTGTGTTTTGCCAGTGATAACATATGGTACTGAGACGTGGTCCTTAACTGTTGGCCTTTTGGAAATACTCAGAGTCACACAATGGGCAATGGAGAGAGCTATGCTCGGAGTTTCTTTGCGCGATAAAATCCGAAACGTGAATATCCGCCAAAGAGCCAGGTCATCGACATAGATATTCAAATTTGCAAGTTGAAGTGGCAATTGGGCAGGCCACATCGCTCGAAGTACCGATAACCGATGGGGAAGAAAGGTCCTTGAGTGGAGACCACGAACCGGAAGACGCAGCGTAGGTAGGCCTCCCACTAGATGGACCGACGACATTGTGAGAGTCGCGGGCATCCAGTGGATGCAGATGACAGGATGTCGATCACTATCAGTATAGAGGTTAAAGGGGGAGGCCCATGTTCAGCGGTGGACGTCTTCTGGCTGATGATGATAAGCTATAATCTTATCACTTAGCAACGTAATAACCTAATGTATTTGAATAAAATTTTGAAAAAATTGTTCAACAAAATTAACTAATATTAAGAGAATTATTTATTTATAAATTTTTCCACTTGTTACGATCCTGATATTCCTGATACACAAGTTACAATATTTTTTTTAATTCTTTCTTTTCGTACTTAAATGTGTTATGTGCAAAAACCACGTCAGTTTCCATAGTAAAAATAAATCATGTTGTGCGTCAACAATTTTGTCCAAATCCTAACTTGCCGACCATTGCAGTAATGTGCTAAATTCACTTCACGCACAAAACACTAACTAAAGACGAGAACCGTTACATATCGATATCGATGGACAGCACTAATGTGTCGATACAATTATCGACTACATGTCTCTTCTCTAACTGTATACGTATTAGACCGACCCTCCCCTGACCTCGAGCCTCTGCCCGCAGAGCGCAATAAGGACAACTGCAGCTCGGATCGATTTATACCTACGAAAAGTAGACAAAATTATCATCTCGGATTCTTCTGTTTCCTCATTCAAAAATAGGCCGATTTCATTATTTTTTTCAATTAATTGTTTAAAAAGGTTTGCTCTCGGCTTCTGTCATTTATTTTTGTTTTACAAACTCATAAATTTTGTTTGAGAGACGTCTGAACACGGAGGTAAAAATTTGATATTTTTTGGGATTTTTAAAGGCTCATATTTCTTATAGTACTTAACTTACGAGAAAAAATAAATGACACAAGCCTGGCCATAAAGGAGATAAATTTTATAAAAAAAAAATATGGCTCTAGCGGTATTATCCAGGGAGGAAACAGGAGAATAAGTTTGTATGGACTAAACGCTGCCCAAATTGAGCCTTAAGCTGCATCGTTTAAAAGCGTCTAATTTGAATGAACGAAAATCCGTTTTACTATGCGTGTGTGCGTGAAAATAGCAAAGCTTGGCGGCTATCAAATAACTACCGCTTTTCGTAGTTGATGGTACCGTTTAGACAAATAACACCTATGCGGGTCAACTTTTCGAGCTAGGGGTAAGGCCCCTGCACCTTTTACTAAACCTTTAAAAGCATAAGTACCGATATAGTACTCACTTTCAAATGATCTTCGCAACAATAGTATGACTTGTTTTGTGCTGAATGCGAATTTGTGCTACACGTTGAAGCAGTAATACAATAGATTTTCGTCAAAGATACAAAACTTATCTAAGTTAATCAAATAAAATAAAATAAAAGTAACTACCTTGAATGCTGTAAGCAAAAAATCGAAATTGCTATTTCTATTTCCTTAAATCGATTTAACCTCGACCTTTGCTTTTATAACTGTAGGCACCTGAAAAATTGCTCGCTGGGTTTCGTACACGAACATTTACAATTCACACGGTGTCCTACAGACCCGTTATAATAAACTGGGGGTCTGGCAGACCCCTAATCATAAACTTTGATGGGTTTTCTCGTACCTCTGGATAAAGGTTCATTGAATTTACACACATATACTTACTTACCACAGTGATACCACACTGCCTAAAGACAAAGGTCTGCGACCAGTGTGTGTTGCCAGTGATGACATATGGTACTGAGACGTTGTCCTTAACTGTTGGCCTTTTGGAAAAACTCAGAGTCACACAACGGGCAATGGAGAGAGCTATGCTTGGAGTTTCTTTGCGCGATAGAATTCGGAACGTGGATATTCGGCAAAAAACCAGAGTCACCGACATAGCTATTAAAATTTGCAAGTTGAAGTGGCAATGGGCAGGCCACATCGCTCGAAGAACCGACAACCGATGGGGAAGAAAGGTTCTTCAGTGGAGACCACGAACCGGAACACGCAGCGTAGGTAGGCCTCCCACTAGATAGACCGACGACATTGTGAGAGTCGCGGGCATCCGGTGGATGCAGATGGCAGGATTCAGTGTGGAGGTTAATGGGGGAGGCCTATGATGTCTTCTGGTTGTTGATGATATGACTATGATTTCAAAACGTCTTTGCTGTAAATAATCGTAATATGAGCACCGACGCAGTGAGTAAGAAATGAATTCTAGGTTAATGAGTTAGTATGAAGCATAATTCTATTTATAGCTATTCATTTAGCACGTGGTGATTTCTCAACGTTAATATCGATCGTCCTTCAATAGGTTACGTATTTACGTCGTGGAGCCCAAAGATCTTTATTGAGTTGGAACCCGTGCGCACGTAAATTTCTATAAAAGCCTAGGGCTCTTATTCACTAACTACAAACACGCTTACAACGCGGCGCGTTATGTTAATCTCAAAAAATTTGGCCTCTATTTCCTAGGCAATAAGGGCAAACTTTTTGAGTTTAACGTGTCGCATTTTTGTGCCTACTGTGACGTCTGACGTCACGAGAGCAAGTTAGTTGTAATTTAACTCTATTCACTGCCAACTGCTTCCAGAGTGTTAACCGTTTATTATTATACATTATTATTACAAGCTTTTAAGTTTGTAAGTTGTTTGTTTGTTTGATCAAATCTTGCAAGCTGAATTAGAACAATCTTCGTAACCGATTTTGCTGAAATTATGCCAACACCGTTAACTCTGGTAACAATACATTTAAATATTTTTTTCAAAATGGCCGCTAAAATTGAAATTACAATAAAAATTAATAGCATCATTTAAATACAGTTTACTCTTAAACCCGTAACAGACGTATCGAACTTGGCTGACGAACCGCCGTCTGACCAACGGGAGAGAAAGATTGAGAATATAATCCCCCTCTCTTTTTCTCGTTGGTTGACATGGTTGACCTCAGCCATGTTGACGTGTCCTGTTACGGGTCTTAGAGTTTTTTTGTATTAACGTCTGACGTGCCAAAACGATGATATCGAACTGAATTATGTTGGAACATTAAATAAATAAATATATCTGGGACATTATTGCACACAATATGGTCATCTGACAAGCAAAGCTTGTAATATGGCTGCCAGAGACTGATATTTTTAAATACATACTTAAATAGATATTAACACCCAGCCATAGAACCAACACAAATGTTCATTACACACATGTTTGTCCTATAAATCGAACCCACACCCCCAAGCGCAGAAGGCAGGTACACTACCAACTGAGCTAACGGGGCTGGCATTGATCCAACTGAAGATCCCAGAGACGCAAAATAGGTGATCTCGCGGTGTCTATCTGATAAAAGGCTGCAGTGTACCCACAGACTTTGTGAATGAATGACATGAGCAAGGACTTACGTCGGCACAAATGGCTGACCCAGAATGGTCATACAAATTACAATATGGCTTCGGTATCTTATATATCTGTCGTTCGTTAGAGCTCTCTGCAACGCCGGCCGTAGCCTTTCATCAGGGTTAAAGCGAGAATAGTTTTCAGTGTGTTTCAATTCTGAAAATTCTCGTACAGGAATCGATTCCGGGATATAAAGTACTAGCTGCGCCCCGCGATTTCACCCGCGTGGTGATGAAAATCGGTGATGATGATGATGATGAAAAGTGGTATATGTGTTAATGTTCTCAATATAAAATGTCTACGGTAAATAAAGTACATAATACATGACGGTAATCAATCTCGGAATTTTTAAGTACAGAGCGACACGGATTATCATGAATGCGGTCAATAGTGGAACTCATCATCATCATCATCAGCCAGAAGACGTCCACTACTGAACATAGGCCTCCCCCTTTAACCTCCATACTGAACGACATCCTGCCATCTGCATCCACTGAATGCCCGCGACTCTCACGATGTCGTCGGTCCATATAGTGGGAGGCCTACCAACGCTGCGTCTTCCGGTTCGCGGTCTCCACTCAAGAACCTTTCTTCCCCATCGGTTATCAGTTCTTCGAACGATGTGGCCTGGCCATTGCCACTTCAACTTGCAGATTTCAATAGCTATGTCGGTGACTCTGGTTCTTTGGCGAATATCTACGTTCCAAATTTTATCACGCAAAGAAACTCCGAGCATAGCTCTCTCCATTGTCCGTTGTGTGACTCTGAGTTTTTCCAAAAGGAAAACGTCTAAAGTTAAGGACCACGTCTCAGTACCATATATCTTATCAATGGCAACACACACCTGGGGCCTTACCGCTAGCTTCACTTTTGCGAGCCAACTTTTAGTAGGTACCTGATAGGTACCTAAAATTAACCAATCATTTAAGCTGCATCGTTTAAAAGCGTCTAACTTGAATGAACGAAAATCCGTTTTACTATGCGTGTGTGCATGAAAATAACAAATCTTGGCGGCTATCAAATAACTACCGTTTATCGTAGTTGATGGTACCGTTTAGACAAATAACACCTATGCGGGTCAACGTTTCGAGCTAGGGGTAAGGCCCCTGGTCAAAGACCTTTGTCTTTAGGCACTGTGGTAACTAGGTTTTGTACTTTATTTTAAGTATAAATCGAAAAATTAAAATCAGTTAGGCACCTAAAAGAGCTGATAATCTTCAAACGGCTCTTATTTGCTTGCGCATTATTAGTCTGTTTATAGATGTCACTGCAAATTTCTTAGTGTGCTGTGCGTGAATAAACCGGTCTACCTACTGAACGGATTCTTTTCTTTCTTCTTCTTATCCTTTCACATATGAAAAGCTATACTCAAAGTCAAAGTCAAATCATTTATTGCACATTATGTTATGCTAAGTATATAGTTAACACATATATTAACGCAAAATTTCGTTCGTTTTCGTCGTACTCTACCTCTGAGTGACTGATCCGCGTGATGGCGCGGGCAAAAGTAGATCGTTATAAGCTGTGTCGCACTGTAGAAAGCTTTGTTTACGCGGCCTACATAGCTGAAGTACCCCCATTTCATGAAAAACAAATCCGACGAGGAAAATAAACTGATTAGCAAAATATTCTTGAGCTAGCTAGCTGCGAGATTTTCCAATTTTCTCGCTTTTATCCGTGATAAAAAGTATTTATTACGAGCTTTTATAGTAGGTATGGGTCCAATCTTGCAAATTAATTTTAAAATTGCCCAACGCAATGAATTTCCCCAACCGATTGAGCTGAAATTTTGCATACAGGATTTGTTTGCATTATGCGCATAGGTACCTATAGTCAGGCCTGGCGCACTCCGCACTTTAGGTATGAAGCTACAAGTAGTCGACAGGTCGGACTCCCGCTGCCGCGCGATAGACAGAGATAACGCGACAAGAGTTACGCGAAAGACAGAGGCAACTTGTAGGTTAATATAGCAGAAGGTAGTTACTTCCGCACGTCCTGAATTGGACTTTATTGTGTGTTAATAAGAGTCGCTACTTATTTAAATGCTCTTGCGGAGTGAATCTTCTGTACTAATTGTACTATAGGTATTCTGTGCTATAGTTGACAAAATAAATTGTATAATAAAGTTGACAAGGCCACGGCACCCCAGAGTGCGTGGAGCTGCTAAGAAAAATAATAATTATCAATATATAATACCGACTTTCATAAACATTTCAGAACTGGGGCCTTACCCCTAGCTTCACTTTTGCGAGCCAACTTTTAGTAGGTACCTGATAGGTACCTAAAATTAACCAACTCATTTAAGCTGCATCGTTTAAAAGCGTCTAACTTGAATGGACGTAAATCTGTTTTACTATGCGTATGTGCGTGAAAATAGCAAAGCTTGGCGGCTATCAAATAACTACCGCTTTTCGTAGTTGGTGGTACTGTTTAGACAAATAACACCTATGCGGGTCAACTTTTTGAGCTAGGGGTAAGGCACCTGGACCAAATTGAAAAGGGACCACACGGTAATCACCAGCTTTCAAATTAAAAAATAATCATCAAAATCTGTTCACCCAGTCAAAAGTTCTGAGGTAACAAACATAAAAAAATTAAGTCGAATTGAGAACCTCCTTCTTTTATTCTACAAGAGATGGCGCTGTTTTAAAATATACGGTACAGCGTGACGATGACGCGAGTTTCATGATTTTTGCTCAATCAAAAAGTGCTCAACGCGCCTAAAGAAGTTATCAGTTAAAAATTATAAATGAAGCGCGTGATGAATTAGTATTTTTTGTGTGCGGGTAGTGCGAGCCTGAAACAGTGCCGTAAGTAGGGCTGTGCCAGCGGTGCCCAGGCACAGGGCGCAGACTCTGGAGGGGCTCACAAATGACCACACCAGGACCAAGTTTTGTTTTCAAGGGCGCAGTTATAGAAGCTCGCACAGGGCGCATAAAAGGCTAGTTACGACACTGGCCTGAATTAATTTTGAATATTAATAAAATAAGAAGCCATCTCCACGCTATCCTACCCGCTGCAGTACCGATTCACCTGCATACAATTGATTGGTCAAACGGCCTCCATGATATTCGCTCGGAACCGTAAAATTACAAATATAAAACTATGCAGATTATTAATACCTACCTATATTAAAACTTATTTACTAAAAATATTAGAGCTGCAGAAAGGAAGCTGTAGAATGGAGAACATAATTAATTAATTATCAATATAAAACACGGACTTCATAAAAATGTCAGACCAAGAATGGGAGCACACGGGAAGCACCAGCTTTCAAATAAAAAAAGAATCATCAAAATCGGCTCACCCAGTCCAAAGTTCTGAGGTAACAAACATTAAAAAAAACTCCTTTCCGAGAACCTTCTTTTTGGAAGTCGGTTAAAAATATTACCCACCTTCTGCTGTCGGGTATATAAGGCGCCGGTGTCGTGATTCGGATCTCGGCGACGGTCCAAGCCGAGGCTCGTACCCCCGAGGTGCCCTTGCGCTTGTCGCCCAAAATCTAAACCATGTTGGCCCAACGCCCTCTGCGTTCACCAACTAGTCCGGTCAAGCTGTAGAGGCCGCAAGGCCAACAGCAATAAGTCACATTAGAAAAAAAAAAAAAAAAAAAAAGATTCGGATCGAATATGCTAAGATGGATATTCCTATAGTGTAAAGAATTAGTCTCAAAACGCGAAATCTTTCAACAAACACTGTGCTAAACCAAACCTTATTTACTTATACATAGGTACATTTCTCCTCAAAAATATCTTTTACACTGCCAACTTATTTATACAATCGGCCAAATGACTAAACATTTTCAAGAGAGGCTATCAGTTATGTTCAGGCGATGCGATGGTGGGTCCCCCACTAAACTTCACTACTTATGTTGGTCGCTCCAGTAAAAGAAATGTCGATATAGTAATCCTTGCTTATAGGATTTGTTACCCGATCCCTTGTAAATAACAACGCGTTCGTTTTTAGGGTTCCGTAGCCCGACCAGAAACCCTTATAAATTCGTTCTGTCCGTCCGTCTGTCTGTCTGTCCTTCGGACCGTCACTCCGATTTTTTTAAAACCTTGTAACTTCTATACTTAATTATTAAGATAAGTGCATGAAACTTTGCAAAATTACAGTTGTAATATAGATCTCAATTTTTAAAGTATAAAAAGCATATAATATTACATTTTAGGGGTGGCTTTGGTACATGTGAAATGGGGATGAGTTTTTTTCACTGTTCCTCCTCGTGTGGGGTATCGTAGAAAAGTTCTTTTATCGTCGTCGTCGTAGAAAAGGTCTTATATCGAAAAGGTCGTCTATGGTCTGGTTTTGTGACAAGGGGCCTTACCCCTAGCTCGAAAAGTTGACCCGCATAGGTGTTATTTGTCTAAACTTACCTACCATCGGTACCATTACTTACGGTACCATCAACTACGATAAGCGGTAGTTATTTGATAGCCGCCAAGCTTTGCTATCTTCAAGCACACACGCATAGTAAAACGGAGTTTCGTTCATTCAAGTTAGACGCTTTTAAACGATGCAGCTTAAATGAGTTGGTTAATTTTGGGTACCTACTAAAAGTTGGCTCGCAAAAGTGAAGCTAGGGGTAAGGCCCCTGCCACTACATAAGTCATTGCTGCACCCTTTATGCAGGGTATATAAACTTGGCTTCTATAAGAAGAAAGTGTATATTTGCAATAAGATTATAGAATTTCTGAACTATGACTACAATTATTATTATATGGCTTTGGTTACGGAACCCTACCATATGTGTGTCTCGACACGCTCTTGGCCAGTTATTTTTTCGACGTTTTGAAGGATTCTTCAAGGTTTTTTCTATCCGCTCAGAGGATTTTGGTTGCACGCGTCTTACGCTTTTGCTAGTGTCAAGTAGGTAGTATACCTACCTACCTATTGAAATACTGTTTAGTGTGTTTTGAGAATTTGTGTTTGTTCTATGATCTCCGGATGTTTATTTATTTATTTATTAGTATACCTAGCCATCTTTATTTACCCCACTCTTCCATTACCCTAATCCATTCCTATTTCATTGCTCATGTTTACTCATCCCATTTCATCGAGATATTGGGCTACAAAGATATCCAAGGACAAAATAGATTTTATTTATTCTGGTAACATTTACGTCGAAAGATTTGCGTATGCTAAGTAGAATATTTCACTGTTTACCATACCTAATGCTTGTAGCAAATGGAGCATTATAAGTTAGTACCTACTTAGAAAGGCAATGCTGAAATTACCATACTAAGTATATACCTAATTAAGCCGCTACTCAGTCAATATTCTATCTACAGAGTACAGACGCAGTTTGTGAAGGTACATCTCAAATAGTTTTAAGGGCATCAAAAGTGCCTGCTCTAAAAAACCAGGCACTTTATCACTCTAAATTGCTATGAAAAATATGTCAGGCAATGAAAATGTTTTAAAACGATTGAAATCGATTTGGCCTTTTTTATAGTGTCAACAAAATAAGACAGGGATGCCCTAGCACAAACCGCTAACTAGTAAATTCGTGAAGTTCTGTGTTTGTAAGAAAACTTTTTCGATAGTGGTTTGTGCCAGGTGAAAATAATAAACACTCACCAGTATAAGAAGTGGAGCTATACGAATCCGCCGAAGACGCTGAGAGCGATCTGCTTCTATATCTTGCTGATTTTTTCAGAGCCCCTGATTTCCCGCGTTGGCCCTCAAATTTTCCCGCCGTGCCAATGGGGCCCTCGGTGTTACCCCCTCGGACTTGCCCTGGGTCAGTCACTGGACTATCACTGGGCACATTCGCTGCGGCAACACTCTCTTTCCTTGATGACGAATGCGAATGATTTGGCTCACCAACACCATGGCCCTCCGACATTTTAGAAAAATATTTTATGTATGTATTTTTTTTTAATTTCTTTGGAATAGTGCCGACGTCCTATCACTCAACTCGATTATTAATTATTGTTTTAAATCAAAAGTCGATAAAATTACGTCACAACAATAAAAAAGATAAATGTCAGTAAATAAAAACAGACCAAACAACCGCAGAGACGATTTTTATTAAATGCGCGATATTGAAGGTAATTTCACGAACTGTAATAATTTGTTAGGGTCTTGATGATGTTTTTCATAGTATCATAGGCATTAGTAGCAAATTAAATGGGAAAATAGAACTGAAAAGTAGAAATATATCAGAATTTCCACCCGCACTAATTCGAGCACCCCTCACCCATCGCTTCACCCCCGAAACTGAAATGTCATTTTTTCGATCGGCTTTTCTAACATTTCCACTAGGGATGTAAAAACCGATAAATCATCGTGGATGTTAATACCAGTTACGGCGTCTTACGGCATATATAAATTAAATTGACCGGTTTTTTTTACCATTATTATCGTGCGATATGTAATAGCTAGGCAATAATGTACGACACAGATAATGTACGACATAATATTATACAGCATAATAATTGGTGTACATGTACATCGAATATCATGCTGTACAATCCATGTCTCAGAAAAATTTAATAAATGGAAGCGTTATATCTACTGTTTCCCCTCTGGCATTTTCACCCCCCAATGTAACGCTCATAGTTGTACTACCTGTGTAGTTGTAGTGTAGTTGTATCCAGGCGTAGTAGGTAGTCAAGAAAACAACAAGAAGGTTAACAAGATTACTATAATACAGAAAAGATAAAGAAGGTAGTTATAAAAAGTATGAAATGAAATAAAGTAGAACGGGTCGGGGTGAGTTACATTCATGTATCGAAAGGCGTTACGCGACTATGGAGACACACTGGCCTTGGATTTCCGAAACAGCGTACACGTAGCGAGGTATGTCACGGAGCGAGATCGGACCACAGGCAGTGCTGCGGTATAGAATCGACCCCAAGCAGCCGGATGTAGTAGCTAGTGCAGTCGTGCAGTGAGCGCAAGTCGTGCGGGTGAACCCCAATGCGGGGAAAACACGAGACACAGATTTAATCATACTTATAAAGAGCAGTAATAGTATTGAAAATGCAGTAACGGCCGACGCGTATTTAGATAGGCGGCAAAATTATGTGCGTGCGGTCTCGGCCGAAATCCAGCGGTTTTATCATTTGCAGTTGAGTGCGCTCAATATTGAAGTGTGCGTTTGTAGAATACTAGTAAGAATATGTCAGTGTGCGCAATACGTGTTACCTCGCCCCCTTCAGTTTTTGGCATACTTTTTTCGGTACCAGCTTGAGTTTAAAGGCAGATCCAAACTATATATCATCAAAGATCCATGTCGTACAATACTGGCTGTCAATCATCGGCTCGTGTCTATAAAATACGGCAAAGAAAGCACAGCCATTATTGTACAGCCAATAATCCATGTACTTGGGAAAAGTTCACGTTTTATCGGGCTGTACATTGTTATGCCATATTTTATCATGTTGTGCAATACGGGCCGTGTTTTATCGAAACGGACCAAGAATGTACGGCCGATAATGTACACCATGCTACAAAATACTTTCAATTATTACCCAGCATGCAGACGGTAATAGCACGCTGAATGGCAATACTAAACTTATACGTTGAGCTAGATAATATGCGTCAGCAATGTGGTCACGTGTGACATTACCAAGTCGGGCTAGCATGCGCACCGTGGCACTCTGATGAATTCACCCTTGCAAAAAAATATTAAAATATGTGATAGATCCAGCGAGAAGAGACCCATAATAAAAATAAAATCTCATAGAACGGCATTAAAATAGAAATAATATTTCTATGTTAACGATGTTTTGTTTATGTCAGGCCCCTCACAACGAATCAAAATCAAAGCAAGATTATTGTTAGTTATGTCTTCTATTATAAAAAAAAAAAAAATTACGAAATAAATAAATGACAACTTTATAGATTTTGAAGTTGGCAGTCAAAACAATTAAAAAACCGGTAAATGTTCGATGTACCAACATTAACGGTTTTCGCATCACTAATATCGCCAATATGGAAGTGAAACGTATGACAACCGCTTCGCGACTAAACAATTAAAAAATAAATAAGCTACAAGTTAATTAGAAGTCTATTTTTGGTGAGTAAATGTGCATTTTATTATTTTCTAAACATTTGGGCCACAATTTCCTGGCGGCATCGTTAACATTTATCCTAATATTTTTCATTTCAAACCTCCAAAAAATTAGTCATCGCCGTGTTTTACCGGTGGCATGAAGTTTTTTTCCTTATTTCTTGACTTTATCAAATGAGATGTCATCCAGAAGAGTCTTGAATAAAACACGTCGAATGTATAACTCAAGATCTCATTTACATTTTGTGCTGATTTATTCGTAAAAGTGTTTTTTTAGGTCGTGAAAACCGTACGTCCATTCAAGTCGTCAAATTTTTGTAACTGTATCTTGGCGATTGTTTTGAATTGCTAGTCTTTATTTGCGCGTCTTATTTTTTGTTAAGATATTGTGATTTGTGTCGTAGTTATTTACTATACGTTATTATCAAGACTGTGTTTGCCACTATCAGTGTTGTCTTTGTTTCTGATTATGGGTAACTGATATAAACAAGATCTGTTTGCGCAATGTTTACCCGACTCTTTATTCTGGTCAGCGGATAGGAAACGGGGCACATTAAGAAAACTAAGCCAAATCATATATGCAAGATTTACAACTCGGTCCTTTTACAGGAAGGCTTTCCGGGTTGTCATAAGGGCAACCACTCGTAAGTTACCTACACATCAGTAAAGTGAAACCATTTTTATTTTTTTTAGTTATGAAATGGGCTAGCTTTTTACCACAACTCACCTGATGGTAAGCGACGATGCGGTCTTTTCTTGCGTTTAGGACGGATGTGCCAAGTACCAGCTCGAAGCTCTTGAATCGCCTTTGCCAGTTATTCAACCGCCAAGTAGTAGTGTGCAAACACTACTGTGTTCTGGATTGAAGGGCAATGTTTCCAGCGAAATTACAGGGCGCGCAGAGATTTGACATCTTATATCTCGGGGTGACGAGCGCAGTGCATTGCCATCCAGGGTTTTGAACTGTTGAAGTTCAAAATTCTGAGTGGCATTGAGCTGTTATGGGCAAACGTGAAGAGCCATTAGGCGTGCGACTTCGCTCGTCTCGTCACTCAGTATCATAAAAAAAAAAAAACTATCATTGTTTAGAAAGTATTACGCAGAACAGAATTTCTTTACTTTATTTACCTAGTTTATGTTACAAATATGTCAAGGGTCAAGTAAAATGAATAGGTATGTTAAACGATTATACAACAAAATGACATCATTGTTACATTGGGAGAAACCCAAACAATAGACCAATCTTTTGTGTGTGTGATAACTAAACTCCGTCCAAGCAAAAAAAATAAGCAAATACAAAATTGAAACAAAAAGTTTCATACAGTTTTTCCGAACACTAACTCTCAATTCCATTCAATTCAAAAACATCACCCAAAGTTTATAAATAAATAAATAAATATGTGGGACATTTTGCACACACGGTCATCTGACCCCGAACTAAGCAAAGCTTGTAATATGGCTGCCAGAGACTGATATACGTACATATATAATTTTTAATACATACTTAAATAGTATACTTAAAAAATCTATTATATATAACACACACAAATGTTCATCACATAAAGGTTTGCCTTAGGTTGGGAATCGAACACACGCCCCAAGCGCAGAAGGTAGATTCAATACCAACTGAGCCAACGGGGCAGTCTATTCTCTGTTTAGTCGCCCTGAGATGAGATGAGATCACGCAAATCCAAAGCATCCGATAAAAAACTGTTGGGCTAGCAAATTTACGCCGATGGGACATCGCGAGAGTCATGGGCTTCCAGTGGATGCAGATGGCAGGTTGAGTGTGGAGGTTAAGGAGGGAGGCCTATGTTCAGCAGTGGACGTCTTCTGGCTGTTGAAGATGATGTTGATGAAGACTAATGTGTTATTGTTTCTCTTCCAGTGTCATAGTATCATGTCGGGGCGAGGGCGAGGGTACACGGGGAGGCACCACACGCGCCCCGGTTCCGAAGACGACGGCATCCGCACGCTGCAGGATCTGAGTCCACGAGCTACAGGTACCTTCTTTTCTGCTACTGTTTTTACATAGATCACTCCTTATACAAAATTGGAGCCACAAACAGCCCTCTGTGCCGAGGCTGTCTACAGGAAAATGAGACCATGGAAAATTTACTGCATTGCAAGGCCACAGAAGACATACGATTATGGTCAAAACTCCTTGAAGAAACTCAGCAACAAGTCTCCAATACTACCACAACACCTGGCGGAATAGGAGTGGAACAGTTTAGGCAGCGACCCAAAGCCGTGCTCCGTTATCTTACGGAGGCTGTCAGGGGCAAATGCACAATACACGCCAAGCGAGATGTCAGTGCAGGTCTTATCACCCCCACTTTAAATTTGAATTAGATCACTCCATAATAATTCTTGTTCGAGATGAGGGCAATAAGTCCGTGACTTGCCCGTTGCACAACTACGTGACACTACTGTGCCATGGGGAACTGATGTTCCCTTAAGCACTACCTGTTGTGCCAAAGGGCAATATTATTATCCCAATGACCACAAGCAAACAATGCCAGCAGTGCCAAGGGGAACTAATATTCCCCTGTTGTGCCAAAGAGGAGTTTGTCCTGCACTGATGTCCCACTTGGGGAGTATTATGCTATTCACCAGCATCTACTCGAGCCAACCCAACTTGAAATATCGAAGCGAGGCTCTGGAGCGTTGGCACAGTTGCTCCAGTGGGGTAGATAGAAGTATGCATGATGATGATAAGCTAATAAAGCAAAGCTAATAACTTTAAGTTTTTGAATTGATATAATTTTTTAATTTGATTTTTTTAATTTTAATGATATTTATATAAGTTTTGTAATTATTTTTTTTTTTTTTTTATTTATTTATCATTTAATAAGAAAATTATACAGTAAAGGATATAATGGCATTTTAAAACCACTAAGGTTTAATAGTAATGCCATATGGAGTTTAAGTCTACGTCTACTATAAAAATAATGTTAATATCTAAGTACACAACTGGCAGCGAGCGAGGCGATTACATCAGGTTGTCAAGAAAGTAAGATTTTAATTTAGTTTTTATATTATATGAAGTAATGTTTTTACATAAATCTATTGTTGTTTTCGTCACCTATGGACATTGGTCTGAAATAAATTATTATTCAAAGCAGTCTAGCTGTTTAGTAGAGTGGTCACGTGGATGAAAAAGACAATGATGCCTCATGCAACCCGGTAGCGATTCTAGTTTCTTCTGTGGCTCCACAATTTCAGCGCACATGCTCTACAGTTTCGTTCTCCTTCATGCAGCGACACGACACAGTGGACTGTCCGTGGCTCCCAGTTTATACAAGTAATTATTCAAGTTGCAATGACCGGTTATAAGGCCTACTGGTATAATATACTTTGCTAAAAACATGTTGCCAAAATTGTTTATATGTCTATTGGGGGTTGCTCCCCCTCAATAGACATATAGACAATTTACTGTATATAGTCTTAAAGACAATCTATGTTCAATCAACACCTGCCGGGGTGCTTTTTTTTTGCTGAGACTTTATCGTATCAAAGCGAGACAGACGTTTATGAATCCGTAGTTCTCGCTCGACAAAGTTACGAAAAGATTTTGTCGCGGTGCGCATGCTAGCCAATTTATTAATTTATTTTATTCGGAAAACGTCCAGCGATACATAACTAATTTACAAATAATTTGGATATCTTAGCACTATTAACACGTTTCCACATATAATGCTGAACTGGATGCAATAATCAAAATGTAAAACAATTCTATAAAATAATAGCTGCATTAAAAACAGTCTCTCCTTTCACAGACTCGAGGGAGCGCGAGAAGAGAGACGTGGACACGGAGAAGGGGAGAGAAGAAGACAGAAAGAGAGAAGAGGACAGAAAGAGGGAAGAGGAGGAGGATCTCGGGATAATGGAGAATTTGGAGTCGATATCTGCTGAAGATGACGCGGTGCTCAAAGAGTTACTGTTTGTTGATGAGCAATTCCAGCCGTTGCTAGTTCTGGTAAGTTTGTACTTTGAACTGTTAAGCCTGTTAAGCGAAAAAAATGGCGTATCAGGCCAATGCCAAAAACATTTAATTATGTCTATATTTTTTTTGTAATTTTTAATGATGTACGATTTAGATTTTTCATATTATTTTAGCTCTGGCCTAAAAACGTTGTGTGAATTGTAGTTTGTAAGATTTTATTTTTTTCTTACACTTACACTAGTAATAAGCACTGAGTAAACTGACTTGCCTCATAATATGACGAACATGTTATATTGGGTAACTAGCGACCCGCCCCGGCTTCGCACGGGTGCAATGCTGAATACATTGCGAGTGCAATGCTTTTTTGGCTCTGAAACACAGTGAAAACTAGCTCGGAGCCAATGGGTTCGAATTTACTTTGTGCATATTATTATTGTGTCAATTTTTTTTTTTTTGTAAATATACTACAGAATGTCTTTATATACAACGCCCCCCGGCCGGTACCACCGTAACCGCTATGTCCCTGCATTTTAAATCTGTAATATCTTTGAAAATATTCATTTAAATTACATGCTGTAAAGGGCTATATTGATCTATATTAAATGCAGATTGTATTTAAGTTATTTAATTGGATAAGGATTAATGCTGTATTGCTTAAAATCGCTTCGTAAATAAGCCAGGATAAAAGATGGTTATTGGTTATAGTATATATAAAAGATGGTTATCCCTAAGAGATAGACATATAACCATCGCGGACTTTTTTGTAGACCTTTTTAAGGTGTACAATACTGTAGTACAGGGGTCTCCAAACTACGGCCCGCGGGCTAAATCCGGCCCGCCACTGCCATCAATCCGGCCCGCGACAGGAATTGAAACTCGCGGAATTGTCGGTGATTCAGCCCTGTGGATCTGATAAAATTAACAACTGATATGACTGGTTTTAGAAATTCAGACAATTCCAAACATTTCCCGCACAAGGACTGAAGACTGTAGCTGAAATAGATAGTACATAGAACCGTACATAGTATCACTACTCGACACTAGATGTAGTTACGTGTCACAATACACAATCAATAGTAATTGAAATGCAATAAAAGCCTATGTTTGCTTAGGTGAGCAGAAAATTAAAATTGTTACGGCCCTTGCAACATACCGAAAAAAGTATTATGGCCCCAAGGCTTCAAAGTTTGGAGACCCCTGCTGTAGTACATTATTTTGATCTATCTCGTAGGGTTCAGCCAGCGTTTGCAATGTAAGCGCAAATAAATGTGTTTATTTACGACAACACATTAGAAACCTCTAAAATGATCAGTGTTTCTCTACTATGCATGTATTATACATAAAAACTGTCATCTTGAATCACTCTATTAAAAAAAATGCATCAAATTCCGTTGCGTAGTTTTAAAGATCTAAGCATACATAGAGAAGGAAGTGACTTTGTTTTATACTATGTAATGATAAAGAATCTGAATTGAATGTACTGATGGACTGTTTTTGATGTGTTTCCAGTTGGAGCAGTTCTCCCCATCAGAAGATGGTATACAGTTTAATCGAAAACTCCGGCATTTTGAAACGACTATCACCAACATGTGTCCGGACGAAAACAGATTACAGTAAGTAAAAAAAAACGGCCAAGTGCAAGTCGAACTCTCGCACGAAAGGTTCCGTACAATTATCTATAAAAACTGCAAAAAATAACTCACGTTTGTTGTATGGGAGCCCTTAGATATTTGTTTTATTTTAAATAATTATTTTTAAAGTGAATATATATCTAAATATTCTGTAAATATTTCAAGCGTCTACCTGTTGCTGTTATCAATATCGAGCAAAAAAATCACGTTAGTTGTATGGGAACCCCCTTAAATATTTATTTTATTCTGTTTTTTTAGTATTTGTTGTTATACAAAAATACATCATCTGTGAAAATTTCAACTGTCTAACTATCACAGTTCATGAGATACAACCTGGTGACAGACAGAGCCTTAGTAATAGGGTCCCGTTTTACCCTTTGGGTACGGAATCCTAAAAACAGTGGATCATAGAACTGTTTTTTTTTATCGCTTAAACAGAAGTGCAAAAAGACAACATCACTAACCCTCAATTCCGTTCTGCAGACAAGCATACATTAAAAAACAGTGGAACATAGAACTGTCCTCCTTTTTTGAAGTCGGTTGAAAAGTAGTGCAAAAACTAACCCTCAATTTCGTTGTGCAGGCAAGCATTCGCAACATTCCGTGCTGCAGCCCTACTGTCGCCAGTAACTGCCCGCAAGCTGGCCGGAGTGGGTGCCTCGTTTACGCGCCAACAACGACAGCAGCTACTGAGGACAGCGCTACTCAACGTCATCATGCAAGGGACATACGCGAGTAAGTTAAGATAGATAAATAGGCATGATGACATTCGAAAAAAAAAAACTAAGATCCTACAATGACGCGCTAATCGCAGCAATACTCAATCCAGCCCGACTCAGTACGAATACAGAATGGATCCACAGTCACGTGATAGTTGCACACACCGTAAGAGCCGTCAACTTGGCTGACGAACCACCGTCTGACCAACGGGAGAGAACGAAAAGATTGTCTCTTTCTCTCGGGAGAGAAGTTCCCACTTGCGCCGTCTCGCCGTCTGCTCATCGAGCGACGGTACACGAGTTTTGACGATGTTGTGCAAATCGAACGGACATTAGAGAACTGAGCCGTAAATGTATAAATATACGGTTGGTTTTAGTAAAATTGTTTTGTTTCATTATAAATTGTATACAGCTATGTTATTATATGAAACTGCGGTCGTTCCTTGACTATAATTTTCCACGCGTTGTGACTTCTAGTGTATACTTTTTCTAAGATGATGACTTATAATTTTTTATTACATCTATACTAATATTGCCCCGGTGGCTCAGTTGGTAGTGAACCTAACTTCTGTGCTTGGGGGCGTGGGTTCGATTCCCATCTAGGACAAACATTTGTGTGATGAACATTTGTGTTTGTTCTATGTCTGGGTGTTAATATCTATTTAAGTATGTATTTAAAAATATATATGTACGTATATCAGTCTCTGGCAGCCATATTACAAGCTTTGCTTAGTTTGGGGTCAGATGACCGTGTGTGCAAAAATGTCCCAGAAAAAAAAAAAAAAAAAAAAAAAATTATAAAGAGGAAAGATTGATTGTTTGTTTGTTTGCATTGAATAGGCTCCGAAACTAAAGAACCGATTTGAAAAATTCTTTCACTGTTGGGAAGCTACACTATCCCCGGGTGACATAGGCTATATTATATTTTGTGGCGAAGCCGAAGGCCGAGCTTACACCCGTGCGAAGCCGGGGCGGTCGACTAGTCTAAATAATATCAATATAAAAAAAAAACGTGTGGCACTCTGGGACTGCCGCGGTAAAGCTATTGCATAGCATTTTTTATCAACTTATGCAATTATAATTATTTATTTACTTGTAACAAATAAAATTATGTAGGTTTTACAACTCTATGTATGTCGTTCTTTTATCAAACATATTTTACAACGCCATTTGTATTTTTACCAAAGAACACCCAGTATATTTCCATAAAAGAAGTCAAGTTATTACCCGGCAGAAAAGAGCCAAGTTCACTAACCTATTGTATCAACCTCCTGTCAGAAAAAACTTGTACGAAAAAAATGTATATAATATGTCCATATACATTTATAACAAACTACCAAATGAAATAAAATTATTAGACAGTATCAAATTTAAAAAATCATTAACGGAGTGGCTACTTAAGCATTGTTTTTATAGTATTAAGGAATTTGTCGATTTTTTTAATCTACACTAATATTATAAAGAGGAAAGATTTGTACCTATTTTTGTATGTTTGTATGTTTGTAATGAATAGGCTCCGAAACTACTGAACCGATTTGAAAAATTCTTTCACTGTTGGGAAGCTACACTATCCCCGGGTGACATAGGCTATATTATATTTTGTAGCGAGGCCGAAGGCCGAGCTTACACTCGTGCGAAGCCGGGGCGGACGGCTAGTATAATATAATTTAATAATAATAATACCTGATTTAATATAATAATATACCTAATTTAATATAATAATACCTCTTAAAATGTATAATTTATTTAGTTTAAGAATATTTGCACGTCTGCTTGCAGACTGAATACTATGACACATATTTGCTGCAAGGTAATTAGAGGTGCAGTTGACTCAGTCAATCTGCACGACTTACTGTGCACGCTATTCGTCCCTGACGGACACGGGGTTCCTACCAGCAGACGCGGTCGGCGGAATAACTTGTTTCACGTAGATAACAACCGCACAGTGGCGCGCTCAATGTCACCTCTTATTCGCGCCCGCCGCCACTTCAATGCACTCCTTGCCGCCAACACTGATTTTGACATTTTTTGTGACAACTGGAATATTGTAAAGACAACTTTTTTGACATATTCCGAGAATCAAATTGACCAATGGGATAGGGGCAAAAAAGTCGATAATGATTTGGACTGTTAGACTTAATTTTATTTTTATTTGACATATAGAAAATTGTTTTATACTATTATTTTGACAATTAGGAAACTGTATTGATTATTGTTTTAGTTGCCATTTAGATTATAACCCGACATTATTTGCATGCAATTGTAGTTTATGAATCTATTATTTTACTGTATTATTGTGTGAGGTAAATGTAACTGATTATATCGTTTTTATCTCAATAAATAAATAAATAAATAAAAAAATGACACCAAAAATAATTTTAAGACCTCTTTATTATAATGTATTCTAGCAAATAAATGTTTTGATTTGACATCTAGCGGTGAGAGGTCGGAGTGGGGGGTGTCAGGTTATTTTCGTTACGGAATTTCTGGATTCGGTCTCCACGCTCAAGGCCCGCAATAGAAGCTATGCAATAGCTTAAAGACAGACTTCATAAAAAAAAACAAGAACAATAATATAAATAAATATGTTGTATGTAAAAAGTAATTAAATGTTTCAGAATTGGACATTCTAGAACGAGCTAATCCACTCTTCCTCATAAATGCTGCGAATCTCATGGGCGACTATTTTGCGGGTGAGTACTTTTTGTTTATTTAATAACTAGTTGCGCCCCGCGGTTTCACCCGCGTGGTCATGAAAATCGGTGATAATGATGATGAAAAGCAGCCTCTGTGTTAATTCAGGACATTACATCATTATCATCAGCCAATTAACGTCCACTGTTGGACAAGGCCTCCCTCATAGAGAGGGGTGTTGCCATAATCTCCACGCTTGGCAGGCGGTTTGGGGATCGCAGGACGTTCACCGTGTACTATTAGGACGCTGCTGCCCATCCTCCGGTGGTTCTGGTTGTAGTTTTAGGACATACCCGGGTCCAATTCAGGACATAAGCAATGTATATTCCAAATTTCATCCAAATCCATCCAGCCGTTTCTGCGTGATTGGGTAACAAACATCCATACATCCAAACTTTCACATATATGATACTAGCGACCCGCCCCGGCTTCGCACAGGTGTTAGCTTGGCCCTTCGGCCTCGCTACTATGACCCGCCACAAAATTTCATCCAAATCGGTCCAGCCGTTTTTAAAGTTGCCTATGTTCTATAAATAATAAATAAATTTATTTATTTGTTACCAAAATTTGCATCTTATGCTATCTTATTACTGGAGTATAATCTACCTCTGTGCCAAATTTCATCCAGATCCGTTCAGCCATTCTGGCATGATTGAGTAACAAACATCCATCCATCCAAACTTTTACATTTATAATTAGTGGGATTAGTGTGATATGCTTACGTTTGACCGCCAACTCGCCTGATGTTAAGCGATGATGCGGTCTACGAAGGAGCACGCTTGCCTAAAAGAAAACGATTCACTCGTGATTTGAAGATACTTACCTACCAATAAGATTCAATAAGTAAATTAAATATTATTAGCATCTACAAGGTAATCAGTGATAACAAGACTGCCTCGGTGGCTCAGTTGGTAGTGAACCTGCCTTCTGCGCTTGGGGGCGTGGGTTCGATTCCCACCTAAGGCAGACATAAATGTGATGAATATTTGTGTGTTCTATGTCTGGGTGTTAATATATCTATTTAAGTATGTATTTAAAAATATATATGTATGTATATTTGTCTCCGGCAGCCATATTACAAGCTTTGCTTAGTTCTGGATCAGATGTCCGTGTATTAAAAAAAAACAGACAATAATTCGCCACCAATTACTTGAGCAAATTTATGATAACTCTTGTTTGGCGGGAAATTCAAATTTCAAACAGTTTTTTTGTTCTTGTAGCTAGGCCAGGTAATTATTGTGAAATGGCACAGTGTTTGCGAAAATTGTTGGTTGTTCTTTATATTATCATGTACAGCTATTAATCAGATACTGACCATATTACTTACATTTGGCAATAAACCGTTTGAAACAGCAAAAATTTGTTTATTGACAAATGTATGTAATAATGTGCATTGGAGATAATTTTACGTGAGTTTGTAAAGAATAATAATAAATTTTCGCAAACATCATGATCGTTTACAATAATTACCCGGTCTAGCTACAAGAGCAAAAAAACTGTTTGAAATTTGAATTTCCCGCCAAACGTGAAACGTTTCACCTTAAAAGACCGCAAAACAAGATTAAAATTATATATTAAAATAAAACTATTACCTAGGTAAATTAACATGCGCTAAAAGCTCAAAGCGATCTCTTCCAGGCAACCATGGACATGCAATGATCGAGGCCTTAAAAAGTTAAGATCTATGGTGGTTGAGCGGTAGAATGTGCGCTTTACAATATGACGGCACCCGGTTCGATCCTCGACCATTCACTAATCACGTACTTAAATTATGTGCAGTTACAATGTCATCGGTCAACAACAGTGTAGGAAGACATGTTTATCCAGTGAGGTGTAATATAATAGAGACGTTATAAGCGAACAACACTGCTTTAAAACTAACTAAAAGTGGCAACCGGAGGTCACCCGGTCATGATCAGTGTTCAAACCGGGATGGAGAGATAGGGTCAAAACTATCATCAGCCAGAAGACGTCCACTGCTGAACATAGGCCTCCCCCTTTAACATCCACACTGAACGACAACCTGCCATCTGCATCCACTGGATGCCCGCGACTCGTCCATCTAGGGATCCATCTGGGAGGCCTACCTACGCTGCGTCTTCCGGTTCGCGGTCTCCACTCAAGAACCTTTCTACCCCATCGATTATTATCAGTTCTTCGAGCAATGTGGCCTGCCCATTGCCACTTCAACTTGCAAATTTTAATAGCTATGTCGCTGACTCTGGATCTTTCTTACTATCAGGCAAATGTCCTAATCTCACGCCTTTTTTTTACCGACTTCCAAAAAGGAAAATGTTCTCAATTTGTTTGTTTTTTAAATATTTGTTACCTCAGAACTTTCGACTGGGTGAACCGAAAATTTTGATGGTTCTTTTTTTATTCGAAAGCTAGTGCTTCCCGTGTAGTTCCATTTCAGTTTGGTCCAGTAATGTAATTTTTATGAAGTCGGCTTTTTATATTGATAATTATAATATTTTCAGAGGCTCGTCTTTGCAACGGTAACAAGGTGCACATCCTGGCAGCTCCGCTAGTGCACTACATGAAGGCGCTGCTTGCCAGTGACGATATACGAGCGCACAGGAGTTTGGCCACACAGGTAAACCTTTTTGAACTGACTGCAAAAAAGGAGGGTTATCAATTTGATGGGGTTATTTTTTTGTTACCTCAGAACGTCATATATAAACTGATTTGGATTTTATTTTTGTATAGATTAAGATATTATATTTTAAAACACTGTTATTTATTTCCTTTTTTTTTTATAAATCTGTCATTATTTTATTCAGTTCATAATATGAAAACGTAATAACAAAAATTAGTCAAAAAAAAAAATGTTGTTTTTTTTAATCCAATCTATAGACTAAAGTAACTAAATAAATACCTAACTAAATTAAATCTAAATTAAACTGAATACTACTTATGACCCTTTGATAATATATAGTTTGGATCTGTCTTTAAACTCGAGCTAGTACCGAAACAAGTCTGCCAAAAACAGAAGGGGGCGAGGTAAACTCGTATTGCACACACTGACATATTCTTACTAGTTCTACAAATGCACACAACTACAAACGATGTGCTCAAAATGTATACGAATGGACGACCGAGGGGGGGTGTAAGTGCTTAAGGGGAAACCATAGGTATAACGCTTCCATTTATTGTTTTTTTCTGAGTTATGACCTTTCCAAAAGTATAAATAAAAAACTGCATTAAGATTACTGTCTTCGGGTAAGGTACCCAAAAAGGTTTTTTTATATAAATATTAATCAGCTGGACCCAACTGGCGTAGGGTTACCCTTGACCGAACACAATGGAAAGAATTAAAGGAGGCTTTTGCTGAAAGGCACACTGAGATCAGGGACATTCTATAAATCTTATCTCAGTTCAAAGGGCTGTATAATAATAATATAAATAGTAACACTTCAGATTGGTCCCATAGTAATTTCATCAAAACCGGTTCAGTAGTTTTAAATTAAAATAATTGGAAAAATATGTCATACAAGTAAACGATATTGCGTATTTACTCATTTTGAAGTCGGTTTTTTCACATCACACATCATCAGCCAATTAACGTCCACTGTTGGACAAGGCCTCCCTCATAGAGAGGGGTGTTGCCATAATCCCCTCGCTTGGCAGGCGGCTTGGGGATCGCAGTACGTTCACCGTGTACTATTAGGATGCTGCTCCATCCTCCGGTGGTTCTGGTCGCAGTTTTAGGACATACCCGGTTATTTTAATAGATTTTTTGTATTTTGAGGTGGTACGGAAACCTCAGTGCGCGAGCCCGACTCGCACTTGGCTGGTTTTATTTAAATTGATAATTATTTAACTGTGTGTTAAGTTTAACGTATATATCTGTGTCTGATGCCACTGATGTATCTCACAAGCGGCAGCATGACCGGTATAGGTAAACTTTGGAAACTTTTTTTGAAATTTGTTCTAGATCCAACATCCGTATAGCTTTGCTTAGGTTGGGGTCAGATGACCGTGTGTGCAAAAATGTCCCAGATATTTATTTATTTATTATATGTTTCTATATCAATACAATCTACCTGTCATTTCCAGCTGATGCAGAACGGTCGAGAGCTCCTCTCCGTGCTCTCCCAGGAGTTAGAAGACCTGTCCATCGCCATCCGCCTCAGGATCTTGTCTCCACCACCCTGCGGTATCATCTGGCTACTTCTCAGCTCAGATATGTGTCTGAACAAGTTCCTACCATTGCCGAACTCCTTGCAACAGTTCTACGCTTCTCACTTGAAGTTGACCGCTGACGATAGTTATAGCGAAGTCAGGTAACTAAAGATCTTATTGCCTCAGAATATAAGATCTAGTATTGTATGGCTGCTGCTCAGCTCAGATGTGTCTGAACAAGTTCCTACCGTTGCCAAAGTCCTTGCAACAGTTCTACGCTGCTCACTTGAAGTTGACCGCTGACGATAGTTCTAGCGAAGTCAGGTAACTAAAGACCTTATTGCCTCAGAATATAAGATCTTGTATCATCTGGCTGCTGCTCAACTGCAAAGAACCAGTCACCGACAAAGCTGTACAAATTTGCAAGTTGAAGTGGCAATGGGCAAGCCACATCGCTCGAAGAACCGATGGGTAAGAAAAGTTTGTGAATGGAGACCGCGAACCGGAAGCCCATCATAAGGGCCTACCTATGCTGTGTCTTCTAATCTTATCTATCATAGTAAAAGTTGTCAATGATGGGTACTATGGACCCCATTCGACAAAGTACACCCTTTCCGCGTGACCCAGTATAAAAAATTTGTATTTCTTCCCCAGTTACGGTTCGTGGAAGAAAAGCCCCGAGAAGGACGAAAAATCCGACACAACGGAGAAAATGAGCCACAACCTTTCCAACGTGAGTCTAAACCACGATGACGATGCGAAACCCAAACTGAGACCCATTTTGGGGGCCGGAGCAGCTCTAATGAGACAGGATCACACCTCCGTCAGTCAGGATAATTTTGACACGTGGAATAGCCAATCTAAAAGTAATCTGACAAAGAGATATGACTTGAATTCGTGGAGGCAGGAGGAGGAAAAAAAGGAGGAGCCGGTTTTTGATCCGACTGTACTGCCACCGACGACCATCCCTCCAAACTTTACTGACTTCCCACCGCCACGGTTCAACCAGAACTATCAGGTAATTCAAAAATCATACTAATATCGAAGTTTAAGTAATAATGACTAGACTTCGTCACATTTTGATATGACTAAAAAAAGCCAATCTGTGCTGCCAACTATTCCACCAAACTTTACTGACTTCCCACCGCCACGGTTCAACCAGAACTATCAGGTAATTCAAAAATCATACTAATATCGAAGTTTAAACAATAATGACTAGACTTCGTTGAAATTTGATATGACTAAAAAAGAAAAGCCAGTCTATGCTGCCACTGACAACCGTCTAACCAAACTTTACTGACTACACACCACCAAGTTTCAACCAGAACTATCAGGTAATTAAATAATCATACTAATATCGAAGTTTATATAATAATGACTAGACTTCGTTGAAATTTGATATGACTAAAAAAGAAAAGCCAGTCTATGCTGCCACTGACAACCGTCTAACCAAACTTTACTGACTACACACCACCAAGTTTCAACCAGAACTATCAGGTAATTAAATAATCATACTAATATCGAAGTTTATATAATAATGACTAGACTTCGTTGAACTTTGATATGACTAAAAAAGAAAAGCCAGTCTATGCTGCCACTGACAACCGTCTAACCAAACTTTACTGACTACACACCACCAAGTTTCAACCAGAACTATCAGGTAATTAAATAATCATACTAATATCGAAGTTTATATAATAATGACTAGACTTCGTCAAACTTTGATATGACTAAAAAAAGCCAATCTGTGCTGCCAACTATTCCACCAAACTTTACTGACTTCCCACCACTATGGTTCAACCAAAACTATCAGGTAATTAAAAAATCATACTAATATCGAAGTTTAAACAATAATGACTAGACTTCATTAAACACTGATATGACTAAAAAAGAAAAGCAAGTCTGTGCTGCCACTGACAACCGTCCCACCACCTTCGACCACCACGGTTTAACCAGAAAACGATCAGAAAATTCAAACTTCACAATAATATTGAAGTTTAAATAAAGATGACTAGACCTCGTTAAACAATGATAACACTCGAAAAAAGCCTGTCTGTACTTCCACTGACGGCCGGCCCACCAAACTACTGATTTCCCACGACTTCACATGTGCTTTCCAGCTTAAGTGTAACTTTTTTGCTTTTGGGTAAAAAAAAAATTTTTCTTGTCAGGAAAACTTCAACAATTACTTACAACAAGGCGACGGAACTTACATACAAAACCAGTATAACTACCCAGAATACTATGACCGTCCCGAACGATCCGTGTCCGAGTCTGAACGGAACGTGGAACAAACGTTCGTACCTGACCGCTCAGACAAAGCCGAACGGGTCAACAACGAAGTCCAAAAAGCAAGCAGTCGCAAGCCAATAGAAAACTGGAGGAAAGAGAAGGGAGAAGTAAAAGAGGACTCGAACAAGAAAAATTGGACCCGACAGCGTTCAAGGGACAATTTGAGCAGTGAAGAAGAAAAAGATAAGCGCTCACTGTCAAAAAGTTCAAGGGACTCTCGTTCCGTTAATAGGGTTGCTAGACGTAACAG
Organism: Agriopis leucophaearia; assembly: GCA_949125355.1. NCBI lineage: Eukaryota > Metazoa > Arthropoda > Insecta > Lepidoptera > Geometridae > Agriopis > Agriopis leucophaearia. The sequence goes on from OX421289.1 coordinate 5,710,447, forward strand.
TGGGGAAGTGTCCGAGTCTGGCAACTCAGGGAAATCTCCCCCAAGGAGGCACGTCTCAGATGTCCCGAGGAACCATAAATATTGGGATCATGACGATAGATGTGACAAAGATTACAACAGTTAGTTATAATTATGGCGTTTTGGCGGTAGGTGGCGCTTAAATGAATCGTGGAAATGTGATTAAATTTTAGTTTAAATATAATTTTTGCATATAAGTTGTGATGAAATTTTGAATAAAGTGGCAACATATGAATTTTGAAATGAAATTGCCATGTTGAATCAAATTTTATCGTATTTTAGTCTAAAATTATTGTTGATATATTACAATTTAAAACAACGCCACCTATCGTTCAAAACTATAAGGACTATGTATTTCATGCTCGAAATCTTGATAAGTGATAAATTTAGAGTTATAGTTAAATTTGTAAAGTGCTAAAAATAATGCATTTTAGCCACCCTAGAGTACATATTGCATAAATTAAAAAGTGATGGCGAAATCAAAATAGAGAACTGGTAAAATATACTAGTATAGGCTAATTAATTTATAGAAAATAGACTTAAAGTTAGAGATAATTTTCATGATTTGTCTAATTTGGCTCCATCATGGCAAATAGTAAAATCTATGTAATTTTGACCGTATAAATCAATAAATTTATTATTTAATCAAATACTGCAATAGACTGATTATTTTTATTGTTTTTATAAAAAAAAGCTGACCATAACAACAGAATACATAATACACACGAAAGTTCACACCGCAAAGAAATTTAAATAAATAAGGATTCTATCTACGAGGCAATAAAGTAGCAATTCAACTCGCACAGCGCTGGGTACCGCCTGCCATTCTCCTAGAGAGCCGGTCGCGTCACGTGTAACGTTAGGGTTGTCTTCTTGATATTTACATAGAATACTTATTAGTATTTACTTACCAGCTGCCCCGGTGGCTCAGTTGGTAGTGAACCTACTTTCTGTGCTTGGGGGCGTGGGTTCGATTCCCATCTAGGACAAACATTTGTGTGATGAACATTTGTGTTCTATGTCTGTGTGTTAATATCTATTTAAGTATGTATGTATATGAGTCTCTGGCAGCCATATTACAAGCTTTGCTTAGTTTGGGGTCAGATGACCATGTGTGCAATAATGTCCCAGATATTTATTTATGACCTATGTAGTACCTAACCTACATGTGTATTACTTATTCTCCTATAATTGGAATGACATTTAACCTGCACAAAAAAAACTAACGCTTATTCTGAGTTTGTTTCAAATAACAATCGTGCAAGAGTAAAAATTTCAAAATCATCATCCCAATGCATGTTTAGATAAAAACTTATGGTGACCTCATTTGGGAGCAGTGCCGTAACTAGCCTTTTATGCGCCCGGTGCGAGATTCTATAACTGCGCCCTTGAAAACAAAACTTGGTCCTGGTGTGGTCATTTCTGCGCCCCTCCAGAGTCTGCGCCCTGTGCCTGGGCACCGCTAGCACAGCCCTATTAACGGCTGTTTGTGAGCTCTAATTTACAGATTCTGTTGAATATAATCGGTCAAAAAGAAACATACCCAATCCTGTTCTTTAATAATATAATACATTTTCGTTATAATTTCTTTAATGCAAATAAAACAAACTGGACTACGCGCTATCAGTTAGCCTTACGGCTAGCTCTTAACCCGGGCTCGAATTAGCGCTGTTAGTAAAATCACGCGAAAGTGAACCTTAACGCGCCGAGATACGGTTTGCGGCAATTTTTCTCATCACCTAAACAGAACCGCTTAAAACAGTTACCCGTAAGAACCCAGATCACGATCTCACTCATTTATTAGCTACGAATAAATATTCCTTAGACACACAAAAACACAGATCTTTATCCGGATAGATTCCGTAATTCATCATCAGCCGGACCCAGAAAATCCACTGCTGAACAAAACTGCCTCCTCGTTTAAACTCCACACTGAACGACAGCCTGCCATCTGCATCCACTGAATGCCCGCTACTCACGATGTCCTCGGTCCATAGTGGGAGGCCTAATTACACTGCGTTTCCACTCAAGAACCTTTCTTCCTCATCGGTTATCAGTTTTTCGAGCGAGGTGGCCTGCCCGTTGTCACTTCAACTTGCAAATTTTTATTGCTGTCGGTGACTCTGGTTTTTTGGGGAACATCGACGTCACCCATTACGGATTCCGTTATCAAAGTGGAGGGTGAAAAGACCTGCACTGGCATCCCGCTTGGGGTGTGCTTTTCCAGCAAGCAACCTACACAAAGTAAAGTACTTAAAAAGTTTTCACTGCCAGTCTACACAAACCAACCGAGCTCCTTAAAATAACGGAGCACGAGAGTCGCTGACAACTGTTCTACCGCTATTTCACCAGGTGCTGTGTATTGGCGACCCGACCCAATCTTCCCAACTTTAATCGTATGTTTTCATAAATCACGAGATTTATAAAAACGTTTACTATGACACCACGAGAACAATTTAGAACAAGTGTTAGGACTTAGGAGGAATAAATAAATATGTATAATAACACACAGATAAACATGTTAAACGTACACACACAATGTATGCGCCGGAGTTAAAAAGAGTTTTCCTTATTTATTTATTTATTTATTTATTTATGATATACGTTAAACATTTAATTTGTTTGCTAACACCAAAAAACCTCGCCGAGGTTTATCTTGGAATTAGGTTCTCAGCTTTTATACATAGAAGAAACACAATTTACTTAAAGTTATCTTTACACAGTGAATAAAAAATTAAAGTAAACAATCTAGGTACATACTCGAATATCGGAAAGAACCGAGCGAGTGCCGAGTGCATGCTCGTCGGTCTCTTCGGATGGCTTCGGCTTGCTGCGTAAACTACACTCGGCCGTCACTCGTTCCGACCAGAATATACATGATGCTCCGAATCATCGCAATTCATTAAGATAATACTTTTGCAGAACTCTTTTGATATTGACTGGTGTTATTTTGCTACAAATTTCGCGTGGTAAATTATTTATTAGATAAGGGATTAAATATTGTGATGTACGTTTCCCATAAAAGTTTTTGAATGTAGGTATAACGAGTTTTTTGTTAGTCATGCTTCTTGTAATAACTGGATATTTTTTGTCATGTTGGATTTCAGATCTAAAGAATTGTTCATTTAATATGCAATAATCTATCTTATCTTGAATTGGGAGTACCTCACAATATTTAAAAAGTCCCATCGGATTGTTTTTATATTTTTGTTTAATTTTACGTGGTACGATCAGTTTAAGCAATCTATACTGTAGATTATAAATTTGTTCTACATAAGTTTTGAAAGTTCGACCGTAGCTACTCAGCCCGTAGGACACTATGCTTTCCACCAGGGCTCTGTACATGGTGAGTAGGACAGGGAACGGCACACGGCTTTTGATAATGTAGAAGTTCGCCAGTATCGCTCTAAGCTTGTTACACACTTTGTTTACATGCTTAGCCCAGTTAAACCTATCGTCTATGACAAGACCTAGGTAGGTTTGTTCGTGCACTTGCTGTAGTTGCATACAATCTTTGGGGCACATTTTAGTGACATTATCTGTATTATGTAAGCAGTCATGGCTGTGTGCGAGAATTTCAACCTCCTTAGAGCAGTGATTGTGACTAGAGCTTATATGTAGCATCTTTGTTTTGTCCGAATTCAATACCAGCCCTGAGTCATGAGACCACTTACAAATCGCTGTGAAGTCAGCTTGGAGTTGATGTTGTGCTTTGGAGATATCTCGGTCAGCGGCTATCAAACAAGTGTCATCAGCAAACTGATACATGGTGCAATGCTTGATTATTTTGTTCATATCATTAACATACGCCAAGTAGTGTAACGGGCCCAGCACAGAGCCCTGCGCTGTCCCCTCTGTGACGGATACAGGGTCGCTAAGGTCCGTTCCTACCCTCACTTGATAGCTCCGTCCGTCCAGGTAGTCTTTACACCAGTTTAAGAGAGCACCTCTTACACCACTATTGTCCAGCTTTTGAATCAATAAGTCATGCCTCAGCGTATCAAATGCCTTACTATAGTCAATAAAGACTATTAATACGTGTTTCCTATCATTAAGACATGAGTTTATATCATCAGTGAAACGAGACAAAAGCTGTGTCGTGCTCTTTTTTGGTCCTTGCGGTGTCTTAATAAAGATCTGTGCCCAAAAATATTTTACATTTTTAGAACAAAATAATATAACTTTAAATAATAAATTTTGCTTCGTGCATGATAATTTATATCTATTATAGTATAATTCATATTATTAGTATATACAATGGTGTATATGTATAAAATATGGCTTACACAAATAGTCGTGTTCAAATTGATTTTTGTTGTACTTATATATTTTTATTTTAAAATTAACATATATTTTGCTCAATAAAGAAACAACCACCTAACTATACATAATACTAGCATTGCATGCTCAACTATTGATCATCCCCACAATACATAATAGTAGCATTGCATGCTCAACTATTGAGCACATCGCCACAATACATTATAGTAGCATTGCATGCTCAACTATTGATCATCGCTACAATACATAATAGTAGCATTGCATGCTCAACTATTGAGCATATCGCCACAATACATTATAGTAGCATTGCATGCTCAACTATTGATCATCCCCACAATACATAATAGTAGCATTGCATGCTCAACTATTGAGCACATCGCCACAATACATTATAGTAGCATTGCATGCTCAACTATTGATCATCGCCACAATACATAATAGTAGCATTGCATGCTCAACTATTGAGCATATCTCCACAATACATTATAGTAGCATTGCAGCTCAACTATTGATCATCGCCACAATACATAATAGTAGCATTGCATGCTCAACTATTGAGCATATCTCCACAATACATTATAGTAGCATTGCATGCTCAACTATTGATCATCGCCACAATACATAATAGTAGCATTGCATGCTCAACTATTGAGCATATCTCCACAATACATTATAGTAGCATTGCAGCTCAACTATTTAGCATCGCCACAATACATAATAGTAGCATTGCATGCTCAACTATTGAGCACATCGCCACAATACATTATAGTAGCATCGTATGATCAACAATTGAACATAGCCACAATACATAATAGTAGCATTGCATGCTCAACTATTGAGCACATCTCCACAATACATTATAGTAGCATCGTATGCTGAACTATTGAACATCGCCACAATATATAATAGTAGCATTGCATGCTCAACTATTGAGCACATCTCCACAATACATTATAGTAGCATCGTATGCTGAACTATTGAACATCGCCACAATATATAATAGTAGCATTGCATGCTCAACTATTGAGCACATCTCCACAATACATTATAGTAGCATCGTATGCTGAACTATTGAACATCGCCACAATATAATAGGTCGGGGAAAAAGTCTTTTCGTATTTTGTATGTATAAGGTTGTAGTAAAAATCTCATCCGTTGTACTGTTTGTATCTGGCTGGTTTTGATACCATTAAAAATATGACATTTTAAAAAAGGAATACAAAAAGTAAAAAGCAATTTCCCGCCATTTTTCAATTGTTTTTTTGTTTGATAAAATGAGTGAATCTAACGAAGAAATTCGATATATTGTGAAATTTTATTACAAAAAAGGGAAAACTGCGACACAAGCCGCGAAAAAAATTTGTGACGTTTATGGACCTAATGCAGTGTCATCAAGAGTAGCACAATGTTGGTTCAAGCGTTTTCAGTCCGGGAATTTTGATGTCAAAGATGCAGCTCGCTCTGGTCGCCCTGTTACGGATAAAGTAGATGCCATTTCTGAAAAAGTGGACCAAGATCGGCATATTAATAGTTACGACGTAGCTGAAGAACTGGGGATTGACCACAAAACAGTTTTGACCCATTTGAAAAAAACTGGGTATACAAAAAAACTCGATATTTGGGTGCCACACAAGCTCACTGAAAGAAACCAAATGAATCGTGTACTCATTTGCGACTCTCTATTGAAACGTGACGAAACCGAACCGTTTTTGAAAAGATTGATCACTGGTGATGAAAAATGGATCACCTACGACAAGAATGTGCGCAAACGATCATGGTCAAAGGGCAGTGAAGCACCACAGACTGTAGCGAAACCCGGATTAACACGTAATAAGGTGATGCTGTGTGTATGGTGGGATTGGCAGGGCATCGTTCATTATGAGCTTTTACCGCCGGGCAAGACCATCGATTCGGATCTCTACTGCCAACAGCAGATGAGACTCAAACAAGAAATTAAGAAAAAACGGCCGGAATTGATCAACAGAAAGAGTGTGGTCTTTCATCATGATAACGCCAGACCGCACACATCTTTGGCCACTCAGCAAAAATTTAGAGAGCTTGGTTGGGAAGTGTTAATGCATCCACCATATAGCCCTGACCTTGCACCCTCAGATTTCCACCTGTTTCGATCTCTTCAGAATTCTTTGGGTAGTGTTAGATTAACATCAAGAGAGGACTGTCAAAACTACTTGTTGCATTTTTTTGATCAGAAGTCCCAAAATTTCTACAGCAACGGGATCATGTCACTACCTACAAGATGGCAACAAGTTATCGAACAAAATGGCACATATATATTATAATTAAATGTAATTAAACTTGAAAAAAATATGTCTTGAATTTGTTTAAAAAATACGAAGAAACTTTTTCCCCGACCTTATATAATAGTAGCATTGCATGCTCAACTATTTTCCGATATTTTTGAGCAATGCTTGATGACAATTTGTTATCATTTGTTTATTTGACAAACTGCTGAAATAGAAAAATAGTCTCAATTTTCCCTACAATTATTGCTAATATTTCTATAAAATGATTCTCCGTTTGGATGCACTTTTATATTAGAATAATAAAACATGTTTTTCTTGTACTTACCTACATATTTTCAATATGGTAGTCTATAAATATGAATTATTTATGTTATATAATTTAAAAATACATTCTTCTTCATAATTATTAAATAATAATCATAAGATTTTCCATAATTCTAATGTATGTGTATAAGTCGAAAGCATAATATTTGCAAGTAAAATTTACAAAGAATATTTTCATAATAGGTAATGTGTTTGTCTTAAATTTGTAAAATTGTGTGTATTTTGTAAAATTATGCTATAGGAATGTCTGTTTTTATCGTATTTTGGTACATTGACTGGTACAAAAACTGAAAATTATGAGAATTTAATCATAAGATTGCTTACAATATAATAAACTAGACGACCGTCCCGGCTTCGCACGAGTGTAAGCTCGGCCTTCGGCTTCGCTACAAAATATAATATAGCCTATGTCACCCGGGGATAGTGTAGCTTCCCAACAGTAAAAGAATTTTTCAAATCGGTTCAGTAGTTTCAGAGCCTATTCAATGCAAACAAACAAACAATCAAATCTTTCCTCTTTATAATATTAGTATAAACAATTAAAGTTGGTTGCGTAAAATCAGTCGAGTACCCCATTATTGTGGCGTCGATTTCGCTGTACTATTCTTTAATCTGAATGCTGTCAAATTATCTTCGTCCCTTTTCATTTCAATATGCGAGAAGATGGCAACAATAGGCTTGTGTCCAAATTTTTATTTATATCTCATAATAAAAGCTGATGACATATGGTACTGAGACGTGGTCCTTAACTGTTGGCCTTTTGGAAAACTTATACAAGGGGCAATGGAGAGAGCTATGCTCGGAGTTTCTTTGCGCGATAGAATCCGGAACGTAGATATTTGCCCAAGAACCTGAGTCACCGACATAGCTATTAAAATTTGCAAGTTGAAGTGACAATGGGCAGGCCACATCGCTCGAAGAACCGACAACCGATGGGGAAGAAAGGTTCTTGAGTGGAGACCACGAACCGGAAGACGCAGCGTAGGTAGACCTCCCACTATATGGACCGACGACATTGTGCGAGTCGCGGGCATTCAGTGGATGCAGATGGCAGGATGTCGTTCTGTGTGGAGGTTAAAGGGGGAGGCCTATGTCCGGCAGTGGACGTCTTCTGGCTGATGATGATAAATAAGTCAACGAAAATCAAATTTAAATTTGTTCTAAAATAAACAAGTTATATAACTATGTATTTAATTTCATGCTAGACAGAGAGCGCACTTTAGCACGTGATGACGTCAAGCCGTGCGCGCGCCATACAAATGCTACAGTTTTGCGAGAAAGGGACAGCATCCACTCTCTATCGCCATCAAAACCTTTAACCGGTCTTATATCAGAGATTTATTAGGCAATTTATTTTATTTTTGCAGTATGTGTGAGGTATTTAGTTATATCGTTCGCTAAGCCTGTTATACATTTTTTTTATTAATAGGCTTGCGTTTAACCGCCAACACGCCATTATTTGTAATAAAGAAACATTAAGGACACAAGGCTATTTTAAAGCTCTCTCATCTAGTTTGGTAATGGACGGGTTTCTGACAGCTCTACAAACATCGTTCTGCAACTATCGATAGATGGCGCTGAGATGGGTTTTTTTTGTTCTATGAAACCTACAATACAAGGAAGAGGAGACATTTTATAACACGGCACAAGTACTTTGATAGCAAACAATAACCACAAAATACTATACTACGAAATAAAATAACACATAAACTAGCTGTCAGACAGATATTGTCTGTCTATGAGAATTAGCAAGTTTTTTTTATCGATTTTTCTTCGTCTGTGGTTTTGCAAAATTTTCAGCTCCGTCTTATCAACGCCATCTAACGCATTTTTATGAACTTTTTATTTATTTAAATTGCCTTGTGAAAAACTTCCCATTAGTTTCGACGTCAATATTAAATATGTAAATTACTTGCCTCTATTAATTAATGAATTTTTAGATATAATGAAATCTAGACAATGCGTATCTATGTAGCTAAATGAAATATGTAGATTTTTTAAGACTTCTCAGCACTTAGGAAATGTTTCGTTTATTCATTATTTTTCTTGTGGTTGTATTGTAAATGTTGGATGTGTTGGAGATCTGAATTTTGAGATAGTCTAAGACCCGATTAAAAATGACCTTCACCCATTTGTTCAGTCGGTTTATTTTTAAATCAAATTTAGTATGTTAAAATATACATCGCGACTGGGTTGGCTAGAAAATTCCTGGGGCCTTACCCCTAGCTCTATTTTTGCGAGCCAACTTTTGGTAGGTACCTGATAGGTACCTAAAATTAACCAACTTATTTAAGCTGCATCGTTTAAAAGCGTCTAACTTGAATAAACGATAATCACAATCACACGCATAGTAAAACGGATTTTAGTTCATTCAAGTTAGACGCTTTTAAACGATGCTGCTTAAATAAGTTGGTTAATTTTAGGTACCTATCAGGACCTACCAAAAGTTGGCTCGCAAAAATAGAGCTAGGGGTAAGGCCCCTGGCCTGGCTATATAAGCCTATATAGAATATGCAAACTGGGTTGGCAGGTATAAACAATTATGTTGATACAAGCTATTTTAATTTATTTGTTTATTGAATAAATATTATATCAAAATAAGCGTTATTTCATTGCGAACACGATGCAATAAGGTTGTTTGCAAAAATTCTGATGAAATTTTAATGCTAATGAAAACAGATCCGAGCTCAGTATCCCGTGCAATAGAAGAGGACGCATAATCAATGGCGCAGCACGGGCGTGAACAATGGGCCGTTGGAACTTTAAACTCCCACCCGCCCCACTGGCGTAAACAATGGGCCGTTGGGACTTTAAATTCCCACCCGTCCCACTGGCGTGAACAATTAGCCGTTGGGACTTTAAATTCCCACCCGCCCCACTGGCGTAAGCAATGGACCGTTGGGACTTTAAATTCCCACCCGTGTTGTGAATAATGGGACAGCTGGGAATTTAAATTCCCATCTACCCCTATTGATGGGGCAGTTGGGAATATTTCATACCTTGTACTTCGCAGTTCGTCCATTGTTATTCTATCGAGCATGCATCAAGAACCGTCTGGTTCAAGAAACAAGCTTTAGTATGTTCTGTGTTTATCTGTGCTTTGGCGAGAAGATGACAATGAAATACTTTTTAAGATAGATCAGTTTACATAAATACTAGCGACCCGCCCGGCTTCGCACGGGTGTAAGTTTTATAATATTATTATGTATAAATCATCCGTGAAAAATTATCTAATCGATGGTGAAAACTGCACTGAAATCCGTTGCGTGGTTAAGGGAAGTTATTAGCGGATATACAGACAGACAGACGCGGAAAGCGACTTTATTTTATACTCTGTAGAGATAGAGAAGAGGTGATATACATACTACCGTCTATTACACTTAAATAATTAATTCTCAAAGTTCAATCTCCAAAAGTAAGGAACAAATGGTTTTGTGAACCATTTGGTACCTAAATACGTTATTTTTCTGTAAAAATAATGTTTTCTCAAAATGGCGTCAAGTGACGCGGTTTTAATTTAAAAATTATGTTTAAAAGTCAATAAAATTGGAATTTAATTTCTTTACGTCGTTTTATTTCTTTAGGTAAGTTAGGTACCTACAACATTATCTTAAAATTTGACGCTAAGGACCGATTTCACGATCAAAGTGAACGCGATCAACGCAAAACTAAACTGGTATAACTGGTTTCACCAACATAAACTTAACTGCGATCAGTTTATGTTGGTGAAACCCAAATTGACGTTTTGAACTCAATAAGCCACTTTATACCAGTTTAGTTTTGCGTTGATCGCGTTCACTTTGATGGTGAAATCGGCCCTAAGACCTTAGGTTACTATTGTGTGGTTGGCCCTGATGCCATAACTAAAACACGCACGTAACAAGGCGTTTTAAGTTAACCTCAAAAAAAATGGCCTATATTTCTTAGGAAATAAAGAAAATTGCTGGTGCTTCCCATTTGGTCCAGACCAGGGGCCTTACGCCTAACTCTAACCGCGGGTTCGGATACGCCCAGTTTGTAAAATCACGCGAACGCAAACCTTATCGCGTCGAGATACGGTTTGCAGTAGCGCAACTTTTCGCAATTACCTAAACTGAATCGTTTTTAACAGGTATGCGTAAGGCCCCAGTTCTGAAATTTTTATGAAGTCGGTTTTTTACAGTTTTTTTTTGTTTAAAATAGAACGGCTGTCAAGGAATTTTTTTAAGACATTTGTTGTAGCCACTTGCACCCATATAAACCCATAGCAACTGTGACGCGGAGTTCGACGCGTTGTCGTAAATAAGAATGTTCAATCATATATCTGTCATTATACCTGGCGACAGAGTTTCCTTTTCATTTCCGTTCTATTTACTTTTCTGTGTTTTTTGTTTTTTTCTGTGGTTTTTTATATTGATAATTATTGTGTTGTGTTTTGTTCAAAAATGGGATACATTTTGCTTGACCCGATTTTAATTATTTTTACTTCCAAGTGGCGTGGGTTTATATATTTTTAGAGTGTACCTACTATGTCTGTTTGTGCGTTTCTATACCTAATTACCATGTATGTAGCTATGTATTCTGTGTCCGCACCGCTTGAGCAAAAACGAACACTATTATGTCCAATGACCACAACCCAAGATAATGTAATACTCCCACAACGCAAAGTGGCGTTGACCCCCAGTGGACACTTTTGTGTCCGCGTGAGATTGCATGATTCATCACTTCGGAAGTTCCAAGTTGTCAACTATCGTTCTTTCCTTCATTTACTTATTGAAAAAGGCTATGTCTGTCTCATCTAGCTAAACCAAACGTTATGGCTAGTCTATGGATTTAAGCCCCACGACGAGAAATAAAAAAGTAAAATCACATTGTTCGTGCCCGTGTTCGTAACAGGTTGTTCGTCTCGCGTGTTGTGTTATTTTGATAATTTTTGTGTAAACAAAATGGAAAAAGGTGAGTGTATTATGTTATTTCGTTGCATTATGTCATTAGCTAGGCTGGTTTGTGTTTATTTCCCTAAAATAAGCGAGTTTTTCCGTCAAAAATTCGGTAATTTTTCCAATGCATGGCCGGCATGGCTGGAACCTTGAAATTCACCATCACATTTTGGCATAATTTTGGAGTTAGATGTTAGAACTGAGTCCTAATAATGAATAGACCGTCCTTCTAAATGAGTAGTACATCCATAGAATTGAAAAATAGATCAAAATATGACTAGATAAAAAAAAAACATTCTTCGAGTTACGTGTCCGCCATTTTGATTGAGTTGTTGAGTGCCAGCTGGTTTGGCCGACTAGTGCGTGCGTATATAAGGCTCGATTCACACCGGAGTTGCCGGATAAAATAACGCCTTGTAAGCTTTGAAAAAAAAAAGATCTTTTTTTATTGTACTTAATATGTTTGTATGCGTGTTACTATTGCCACCGCTTGACAGGCTGATTGATAGCTGGCTTTTTGTTTTTTTGTATTATATTTTTTTATATTAGATAGGCCTAGACTACTTGACAGATTTTAATGTGCGAGATGTCGATAAGCTATATTGTTCGCGACGTACAAGACCTGTATATGGCTATATAAGATTTAGTCTTTAGACCTTGGAATAAATACCTAGGTACTTACTCTAAGCTTTAGACCTCAATGTAATTATAGAATAGGCGTTTTGTAGTACTTATAGACATTTTATAGGATAAGCATTTCTATTTAATTTTAGGATAACTTTAAGTTTTTTTTTTTTATATATAACCTATGCTGTCCCACTCCTGGGCAAAGGTCTCCCCCATCTCTTTCCAGACAGTGCGATCACCCGTCAAATTTGGCCACTGGGTTTGGAACGCATCGAGGTCATCGCGCCATCGTTTTCTTGGCCTGACTTGGCTCCTTCGTCCGTTTTCAGGCACCCACTGTGTGATCCTCTGGGCCCTTAAGATAACTTAAGATAATCAACAAAAAACGGTCCGTGGTGTTTTCGGTGTTAACTGTAAAGGTCCCACGGAGTGAGATGCAGGAATGCAGGTAGAAAATAAGACAATGGGACAGGGAGCGAAAGAGAAAGCGGCGCTTGACCGGTTCCCTCTTGCGCTCGTAACGCAACAAGTTTTTCGGCCAACTGCGCCGCCACAAAACTTGCGTGCCTGATGGAGAGGGTCACACCGAGTCTGAAGTTTCTGCCATCCATACATCATCCATGTACACCACACAGTACATATTTTTAGATGCGCCAGCGTTTATCCCCAGTGTTTCTGTTGTGTTGGGGTAGTGATTCGACATTGTTTTTAGGGTTCCGTACCCAAAGGGTAAAACGGGAACGTCTGTCCGTCTCTCCGTCTGTTCGTCTGTCACCAGGCTGTATCTCATGGACCGTGATAATTAGATAGTTGAAATTTCCACAGATAATGTAGTTATTTCTGTTGCCGCTATAACAACAAATACTAAAATACAGAATAAAATAAATATTTAAGGGGGCTCCCATACAACAAACGTGTTTTTTGCTCGATGTTGATAACGGCAACAGATAGACACTTGAAATATTCAAAGAATATTTAATTATATCTTCACTTTAAAAATAAATAATTAAATTCAAATAAAACAAATATTTAAGGGGGGCTCCCATACAACAAACGTGATTTTTGCCGTTTTTTTTTAGATACGGTACCCTTCGTGCACGAGTCCGACTCGCACTTGGCCAGTTATTTTAATTTTGTTTGTTTTCTATTCAGAAATGGATCAGCTGCATAGTGGTCGTGGCCACGGCAGAGGGCGGGGCCGGGCTCAAGCCGCTCAAATTAGTAGCACCTCGAGGCGAGGACGGGCTCACCAATCACCGGATTTTTCAGAGTAACTATTTAAAGATGATTTATGCTATGCTGTGACGGGCACGAGCCGTGACCTGTACGAGGCGTGGACGAGGCACAGTTTTAACACTTCACGAACATTTTATATGTTGCAGTTTATTCAAATTCAATCAATTTATTTCAGTTGGTGGGTTTCACCTTTTGCTGTTTCATGGTCCAGCAGGCCTAGCACGGGCTGTGGAAAGACAATTTTACCACGCCCGTGCTAGGCCTGCAGATAAATAACTAAAATAAAACAAATATTTCACTGTCCAAGCTGTCCTGCTGTGGAATGAGATGCCTGCTTCTATTAAGCAGGCCAAATCTCTTCCTATTTTTAAGAACCTTGTCTACTAAAACTATCTTTCTTTATAAATGGTATGTATGTATGTATTAGTAAGTACATAAATAATTGTAAATTCAGTATTTATTTGTATGTAAGTATGTATATTAGACGTATTTATCTACACCACCAACCCTACTTCTCTTTCAGTTTATGTCCATCCAAAGGTTGCCTGGAAGAAGTCGCTTAAGGCGATAAGGCCGCCTATTATACTGCCGGTTTTTGTATTAATTTTAAATTACTTTTTTTATATGGTGTATAATAAAGTGATATTGCATATTTAAGGGTCCCATACAACATACATGTTTTATTTTTGCTGTTTTTATAGATAATGGTACAGAACCCTTCGTGCTCGAGTCTGTCTCGCACTTGGCCGGTTTCTATTTATATTTGTTCTATGTAACATGTTGAATTTTATTTTATATTATTTTAGATCTTTTGCCGATGAATTCAAAAAAGGACGAGGGGCGAAGGCGTCAAATAGAAAGCGGTCACGCCAAACAACGCCCACAAAAACAGCTGAGGCTCTAGTCAAGTTGGAGGAGTCACAAATCTCAAGGTTTCTCCTCCCCAAGTCGCCAGATTGTAAGCAAAAAAGGTTTGAATGCTATTTATTCCTTTGAAACCGACTTCAAAAAAAGAGGGGGTTCTCAATTCGTTTTTTTTATACAATGTTGGTCACCTCAGAACTCCGTCATTTATGAACCATTTTTTTTTTTTATTGTAATGAAATACTTGATTGGTGCCAAAGAAATTTCGTTAAAATCGGTTCAGTAGTTTGGCTTTTCAATTCAATTAACTAGACAATTTTGTGTTGTGTTATTTGGATCGTAGAAAAGAGAAGTAAATGGAATGAAAATGAGAAGGAAAATCTCTCGCCAGGCATTATGAGTGAATCTGATTGAACATTCTTATTTAGATCAACGCGTCGAACTCCGCGTCACAGTTGCTATGGGTGTTTATTTGGGTGCAAGTGGCTACCACAATTTTTTACAAGTTGCTTTGCCAGCCGTTCTAATTTGAACAAAAAAATTTGTGGATGACAATAATTATGATCATCCAAGTAATCAATTTTATAAAAAAATTGGGAAGTTGGGTTTTTAAATTGTTAATTTTGTGTGTACATTTAACTTTTACTACATTTCGTGTAATTTTTCAGAAAAGTACCATTGCTGCCTCTAATTCAGTGTCCGGTGCTCCCAAATGAAACGGCACTGAAAGTTGAACCCGCGCAAGCCGAGCCACCTGGTAATAAACTATTAATTTTAAGTATTTATTAACCACACCTCTGCCAGTTATTCAACCGCCAAGCAGTAGTGTGCAAACACTACTATGTTCCGGATTGAAGGGCCATGTTTCCAGCGAAATTACAGGGCACAAAGATTTGGCATCGTATATCTCGGGGTGACGAGCGCAGTGCATTATAATCCAGGGTTTTGAACTGTTGAAGTTCAAAATTCTGAGTGGCATTGAGCTGTTATGGGCAAGCGTGAAGAGCCATCAGGCGAGCGGCTTCGCTCAACTCGTCATTCTGTATATTTTTTTAATGATATAAAAAAAAAACTGACGCAAACAGACCGGTGTTATAAGTTAAGCTGATCTTTTTGTTTGAAAGGTGACTTAATGGGCGGTTTTCTGACAGCTTTAGGAACATAGTTCTGCAACCATCGATAGATGGCGCTGTGAGACATGTTTTTTTTTGCATTTGTTCAATGACACCTACAATACAAGGAATAGGTTAAATTTTATAACACGGCTTTGAAAGGCACACTTATGTAAGAATAAGTTTATTCAGTGATTTTTGTTTTAATAAAGATCTTTATTTATCATAATTAATTAAATTCTAACAATACAGACACAGTCTTATGTAATTATATGTCGCAAAACATCCACATCTGCACAGGTTCCTGCACTTCCACTGCTACTTTGTTTGACGAAGCAGATATTCCCGTCTGGCAGGACGAGTTGAAAGTTGAAGTTGACAACTTCTCTCCTTGTGAGTAAAATTACCAAATAGACCATGACATTATAAACGGACACAGGTTCTAACTACTATTTTCTCATTTTCAGCGTCCAAAGTTGGATGGCAAGACGAGGTGAAAGTTGAAGTTGACAACTTCTCTCCTTGTGAGTAAAATTACCAAATAGACAATGACATTATAAACGGACACAGGATCTTACTACTATTTTCTCATTTTCAGCGTCCAAAGTTGGCTGGCAAGACGAGGTGAAAGTTGAAGTTGACAACTTCTCTCCTTGTGAGTAAAATTACCAAATAGACCATGACATTATAAACGGACACAGGATCTTACTATTATTTTCTCATTTTCAGCGTCCAAAGTTGAAGATGTGGCGTCCAGCAGCATCCACCAAGATCCTAGGTCCAAGCTATGGGGTTAGTTTTCAACATTCAATTAAATATCTGGGACATTTTTTTGCATAATTAAAACAAAAAGTTTCATACAGTTTTTCAGAACACTAACTCTCAATTCCATTCAATTCAAAAACATCACCCAAAGTTTATAAATAAATAAATATGTGGGACATTTTGCACACACGGTCATCTGACCCCGAACTAAGCAAAGCTTGTAATATGGCTGCCAGAGACTGATATACGTACATATATAATTTTAAATACATACTTAAATAGATATTAACACCCAGATATAGAACAAACACAAATGTTCATCACACAAATGCTTGTCCTAGATGGGAATCGAACCCCTCCCCAAGAACCAAGCACAGAAGTTAGGTTCACTACCAACTGAGCTGACCGGGGCAGTCAAAAAATAACCTTAAAAAATTAAAAAAAGTTATAAATTATAACCTTTGATATGGATCTGTTCGCGGATATGTGAGTCACCTCAAGTGACCTTTGACTTTGTATGTTTGCTGTCTGTGTTTTGTATTAATTTGAGTGTTCTTGATTAGTATATACAATGGGCCTGCCATGTAGCTTAATTATAAAAGTCCCAAAAAAATACCTCTAATTTTTATTTATTTTTGTAATTTTTTATTGTTTTCTTTCTCTTTTATTTTAGAACGCCTCGCCTTCGAAAATGATGAAACAGAGACTACGATCGGGGAATTAGAAAGTAATACCGAAACGCACCCTGGAAGTGATATCGACGAGGACGATGAGGACGTCGGTATTACTCGTGGGCGTACTGCCGATATACACCATAATCTTATCAACGGGCAGAATCCGGAATTAGTGTTGGAGCGCTTGGAACATCATGAGGACAAAGCTATCCGAGAGCTTGCCAGTGAAGAAATGCTGCGATTTGAGTGGTCCAACGATCCCAACGTCTTCACTGGTCAGCGAGAGGAATTCATTGGCCCGGCTGGTCCCACATTCTCCACCGATGGGTTGTCCCCGTTGGAGGTGTTCATGGAAATTTGGGACGTTTTCATCATAGATTTGATTGTCAAAGAAACAAATAGGTATGCCTTTCAAAATAAAGATAAAGGTTGGAAAAATGTGACAAGTGCCGATATTTGGGTATTCTTAGCAGTAATGATGCTGCAAAGCATTGTCCAAATACCGGTAGAGAAGGAGTACTGGTATTCCTGCCTGCCGTATTTACAAATGAGCAAATTTAAGGACATAATGACATACGCTCGATTCTTAGCAATAAAGAGATGTCTGCATTTCGTAGATAACACTACACTGCCACAAATTAGACATAAAAGCGTTACAAAAAATCAAAAAATATTGCCCATCTTGGACCACTTAAATAACAAGTTTTCCTCATTATACTTACCTGAGCAGAACATTGCCATTGACGAGTCGCTCCTTCTCTGGAAGGGTCGACTGTCCTTTGCACAAATGATCGCGACAAAAGCTGCTCGGGTAGGCATAAAGAGCTACGAACTGTGTGAATCTCGCACCGGGTATTTGTGGCGAATGCTGGTGAACACAGGCAAAGAGGAAGAACGCGCAGAGTCGCAAAAAAACGAACCAGAGGGGGCTACGTCCAAAATAGTGTATGGCCTTATTCGTCCTCTTTTAAATAAAGGCCATACACTTGTGATGGACAGTTTTTATAATTCCCCATTGTTGTCGCGGATGTTAAAACATAAAAAAACGGACACAATGGGGACATTGAGGGTAAACAGAGAATTTGTACCAGATAGTCTGCGTGGTAAGTCCAAAACCAACACACGTGCAGGTGAGATTTTGGTCAGCCAAACGCATGACCTGTCGATAGTCACGTTGCATGATGCTAACTTGGTTTCCTTCATATCGACTTACCACAAATCGGATGTCGTCGGCGGTATTGAGAAATACGGTAAGTACAAACCTCAAGTGGTACTGGACTACAACCTTTCCATGGGGGGCATCGACAAGAAAGACCAGATGCTACAGGCATTCCCTGTGGAAAGGATACGCAATACTATCTGGTATAAAAAACTATTTCGCCGACTCCTAAACATTTCCATACATAACGCATTCGTTATGTATAATGTGGGAAAGAACAAAAATCAACGGTTCTTCAGAGTAGCGTTAACAGAGGAGATTCTAAAAAAAATTAGACCACCAAATCCTAAGCTGGAGCTCCAGCAAAAACTGTCAGGTCACTACCCTATGAAGAACACAAGTGGAAGGGCTCGATGCCAATGGTGCTCTAAGAGACAAGTACTTTCTCGCACGGCATACAAATGCGATACGTGTGGTAAGAATCTGTGCGTTATAGGTTGTTTCAGGGAGTACCATATTTCCCTGAATCAATGAGTATTGGGGGGGGGGGGAGGGGTTATATTTTCTTTATAAAACCTTTCACCCTTACAATCTGGGTGTTTTCAAGTCAAAAGTGAATCGGTTTCTTCTGGGCAAGCGTGATCCATCGTAGGCAGCATTATCGCTTAACATCAGGCGAGTTGGCAGCCAAGCGCAAGCCTATTTTACAATTTAAAAAAAAAACAGGAACCGTTGAATTTTGAATTTTCCCGCATTACCAAATTTCAGTCAAATCTGGTCATTCGTTATATTCGAATTTTTACGACTACCTCCATAGATTTCATCCAAATCCGTTTTTTGCTTCACCTATCACCTACCAGTATGTCAGTGCAGTGTTATATTACAAGATTTCATCAAAATCCGTTCAGCTATGACTTGCGCATTTTTTAAGCAGAAATATACTGACAAACACACAAACTTGCACAAAGCACTGATACCAGTACTTCTCCCGTTTTCACTTCTATCCATCTTTTAGCTGCCTTCGTATCAAATTTTAGCCAAATCCGTTCAGTCGTTACCTTCGAATTTATGGGACTACCTTCCGAATTTCATAAATATTAGTTTGGCCGTTGATGCAATTGATGTTGGATTGGACCACTCTATATGCCAAGCTTAATCAAAATTCGTTCAGTCGTTACTTGCGCAATTTTTTTAAATAGTTTTTAAATATAAATTTGGTAAAACTGATTATGCCGGAAAAAAAATTGGTCGGAAAAGTTTTGGTGTGAATCGTGTCTTAGTTTTTTTTTTTTACTTGTGATTATCCAATAAAATCATAGAAAAGAAAGAAAATTCGTGATTGACGTCGGCTGTCAAGGAGAACGGTTGCTTTGGCGTTAATTTTAAATTGGAAAATATCTTATTTATAGTGTTAGATGTTTATTTGTGTAATATTTTGTGTAAAATATTAGTTATTATCATATGTAGATAAAGTTTTCATCGTTTATTGGTAAGTTTTTGTAAATATTAGTTTTTTTCTAATTCGTCTCTCAGTTGTCATTTGTTTTAGTGACGATTTCTACTTTTTTGCATGGAAACCGACGAGGGGGGTGGTTGGCTCCCCGATAATTATTGAATTCGCGAGTACTTATTTGACTTTCCTAGTACCTTACTTGATTCTCAACGATGCCAACTTCACTATGACGGAAAGGGGAAGAGGAAACGCGATGGCAGGTGGTAGGCGGGAGCGAGGCTGGGCATTCTGGTCTGAGCAGCGGTGCAGTAAGCACCTTCAATATTGTACATTGTTACTCTGCCCTAATGTACATAGATTTAAAGTGTTAAGAATCATTAAAGTACAAGTGTATAAATATACGGTATAAGAGTGTATGTCCAGAGTCTGAAATAAAACGATGTCTACCCAAAAAAAAAGGAGTATTCTTACACATTATATATAAAAACAGCAAAAAATCACGTTTGTTGTATGGGAGCACCCCTTAAATATTTATTTTTAAAGTGAATATATAACTAAATATTCTCTGAATATTTCAAGCGTCAACCTGTTAACGTTATCAATATCGAGCAAAAAAATCACGTTTTTTGTATGGCCCCCTTAATTATTTATTTTATTGTTTTTTAGTATTTGTTGTTATAGCGGCAACAGAAATACATCGTCTGTGAAAATTTCAACCGTCTAATTATCACGGTTCATGAGATACAGCCTGGTGACAGACGGACAGCAGAGCCTTAGTAACAGGGTCCCGTTTTACCCTTTGGCTGCGGAACCCTAAAAGTGTCTCGTGTTCAGCTGCTTATTTTAAGACGCCCTGTATGTTTTTTTTTTTGATATCTCGCAATTACAGTTTTCTTTATCTCTACGTTTTTTTTATATGTATTAGAAGATGGGTTCAAAAGTAGATTGTCATGTAAGTACCACAGATCCTTGGGCCCTTGCTTCTATGGGAAGTGGTAACACCATGTAGGTGAATTTTTGTGCCTAGGTATAATGCGTACAAGGGGAAATGAAACTAAAAGAAATACACTTAATAAAATATTTATTTATACTGGTCAAAAAGGTACAAGTGCGTGCCATATAAATAAATCTAGGCAAAGAAAATAATTATAATAATTAAAATATAATAAGTTAAACCATTCAACGTGGTAATGTCGCTAGATTTTTAGGTACCCGAAGACGGTGACCTTAATGCAGTTTTTTATCTATTGTTTATAGATGAATAAATTAAATTTACCAACTATAATATCATTTTCTTTTGATAGATACGCAGATCCTATCTAAACTAGTCGTTTTACTTAATAACTAATTCAATTCTTTATATATCTAGCAAATAACTTTACAGTTTTGGTCAGAATATATAATTATAGATAGATAGAAACTCTTTATTGTGTACACAAGAAATAAAAATTACAAACAGATAGAAAACACGAGCTAGTGCCACAAGTGGCGGCCTTATCGCTAAAAGCGATCTCTTCCAGGCAACCATTGGATAGAAAGAATTTACGTAACAGGATCGACGGGCGATGCTAAAACACTTTTAATGATACTATAAATATTACCAAATGATATATCATCATCAGCCAGAAGACGTCCACTGCTGAACATAGGCCTCCCCCTGTAACCTCCACACAGAACGACATCCTGCCATCTGCATCCACTGGATGCCCGCGACTTTCACAATGTCGTCGGTCCATCTAGTGGGAGGCCTACCTACGCTGCGTCTTCCGGTTCGTGGTCTCCACTCAAGAACCTTTCTTCCCCATCGGCTATCAGTTTTTCGAGCGATATGACCTGCCCATTGCCACTTCAACTTGCAGATTTTAATAGCTATGTCGATGACTCTGGTTCTTCGGCGAATATCTATGTTCCGAATTTTATCGCGTAAAGAAACTCCGAGCATAGCTGTCTCCATTGACCGTTGTGCGACTCTGAGTTTTTCCAAAAGGCCAACAGTTAAGGACCACGTCTCAGTACCATACGTCATATGTCACTGGCAACACACTGGTCAAAGACCTTTATCTATAGGCACTGTGGTGTGTGGTGCAAATGATATTTTGTAGTGGTAGTACCTACTCTTTTGCAGGGGTCCGCCTGGGGAAGTACCACACCTTTGCCAGTTATTCAACCGCCAAGCAGTAGTGTGCAAACACTACTATGTTCCGGATTGAAGGGCAATGTTTCCAGCGAAATTACAGGGCACAGAGATTTGACATCTTATATCTCGGGGTGACGAGCGCAGTGCATTGCCATCCAGGGTTTTGAACTGTTGAAGTTCAAAATTCTGAGTGGCGTTGAACTGTTATGGGTAAGCGTGAAGAGCCATCAGGCGAGCGACTTCGCTCGACTCGTCACCCAGTATCATAAAAAAATAATTGTATAATATATGACGAAGGACCCGGACACTCAGGATTTTTAGAGACGGTGACGTCAGCTAAGCTGACATCACCATCCCCATCACCCGCCTCACTCATTGCAAAATAATGAACACCGAAATTATGTACTCACAATTTTATTCTTAGCACTACAATTTATTTTATTTAACACGATTAAAAAACACCTTAAATCTATGATTAATTATTAAAAACAGTACTCACGACTTCTCTTTACAAAAATCAGCCACTGAATGCCTCTTCGTGGCGACCCGCCATTGTAAGAAAAACATGGCGGCAACGCCGTGAAGTTAGAACACAAATTCACAACCGAATAGGAATTAACTTCATTCACAGAGGTAATAGTTATTGGTTAATTCGTTTTATAAATTTAAACGCTTATTTTTAAACTATTTTCTTATTTTTACGTAGTTTTTACATTGACATAAAGCGCCACGCACGGACGTTTTCAGAAACTTAAATAATTTGCTTTAAAAATGAATCATCAAATAAAATAGTTTTAATTCAGATGCGTGTCGCTTATAAATCAATAAATGAATTTAGGACACGATAATCCATTATTAAACTGTAATTTAGATTAGTAAATATGGTTTACTGTTAAAACAACAACAAACCATAACTTCAGTTTTTCACAGATCAAAAGACATTTGACATTGAATGGAATAAACAGACCGAGTATGGAAATCAAATCTTAAAACTATTTAACACATAATTATGCGCGATAATTAACTTAAAATCATTATAATCGCGTCAGGCGTCGACACGGCCATTCTGCGAGACGATGTGTGCGTGCTCTGCACCAGTCGCGATTCTGCAAATGAAAATTATTTTCTCTGAGCTAGGTATCCGTCCACCGGTACACTAACTGACAACTTGTTTGTTGGTACTGCTTTTGTTTTAATATCAAGTAACAGAACGGTTGTCATGTAGTCCGATTATGATAACAGATTCCAACAATCAAGTTATCAGTCCATATTTTTTTGTACCATAAGAATCTTAATCATAACATGTTAAGAAGGCATTTTCAATCTTGTGAATAGTGAAGTAATAATAAATATTAACGTTCATAGTAAGTAAAATGTTATTTGCTGTACATGGGAAAGTGAGCGAAGATATTTATTGAAGTGCTTGTAATGCTCCACGCATACTCACACATTTTATTTTTAGTTATGTCAATGCAAATGCTCCACGCATACTTGCATTATATGATTTCTCGTGGACAGGAAAGTTGCTGTGGTGCTGAGCGGTCTCGTACGCCGTGGTCCACAGGGGCTCTAAGGAAAAAGGACTAGGTCGATGCTAGGGCCTGGGTCTTAGCATTATGACCGTGGTCCCTAGAGGCTCTAAAACAAATAGAATAGAAATAATGTCACTTCGTCGATAGCTTATTCTGGTTTGATGCTGTGGTGCTGAGCGGTCTCGTACGCCGTGGTCCACAGGGGCTCTGAAGGATTTGGAAAGGACGATGCTGTGGCCTAGGCCTTATTTCTTATGACCGTGGTCCACAGAGGCTCTGAAAACTTTGTTTATACTCGTAGTGTTGATGATAAATGCTCACATGTGAATGTTGCTGTGGTGCTGAGCGGTCTCGTACGCCGTGGTCCACAGGGGCTCTAAAGGATTTGGAAAGGATGATGCTGTGGCCTAGGCCTTATTTCTTATGACCGTGGTCCACAGAGGCTCTGAAAACTTTGTACTCGTAGTGTTGATGATAAATGCTCACATATGAATGTTGCTGTGGTGCTGAGCGGTCTCGTACGCCGTGGTCCACAGGGGCTCTAAAGGATTTGAGAAGGACGATGCTGTGGCCTAGGCCTTATTTCTTATGACCGTGGTCCACAGAGGCTCTGAAAACAATGTAGGTAAGGAAACGGGATACGGATTTGTACAGTCTTACTAATTTGTAGACTTTAGTTAACTTGTCAACAAAGACAGGCCAACAAATGATGTACTCGTATTTCATGTTGTTGCGCAATTAGTATGAAAGTAACGGTAGAAAGACGAAACTCACCATTGCTTAGGGGTCTAGCCACCGAGCAGTTTAAGATGTGGATGGCAGTGGCTCCTCCGACACAGCGATGAGCTGAGACCGGGTTGTAGCTTGTTGTTCAACGGGGTCAGCCAAGCTCATGGATGAGTCATCAGCCGGTCTGGGTACTAGTTGTAGTTCAGAGTCCTTGTTGTTCGTCGACACGGTTTCCTGCTCGCCCGGTTGTGGCGCTCGACGTAGCTGGTCATGCGCAACTTTTCGTGGGCGACCCCTTCCGGTTACACGTTTTACCGTGTACCGATCATTGTCCAAGATTCTGTGTATTTCGTACGGCTCGCTGTATTTCAGGTCTAGAGACGTCTGGTTACGGGGATTATTTTTAATGAGTACATAGTCGCCTCGCTGAAACGGTCGTAATTTGGCCTTTCTCATGTCAAATCGCTGCTTGTCGTATTGAGCTGCGTCAGCCATTTTTTGGTGCACATGTTGGTCAAGTATGTCAAAGTCTATGCACTCGTTATCAATATTCACTAACCTCAGTAGTTCTGGCGGTACACTATGTTGGCGCCGTGTCAGTAGAGTGAGCGGTGCAACTCCAGTTACTCTGTGTGGGGTGCAATTGAATGCGAGCTGTAGAGCGTCCAGCGCTGACTGCCACTCCTCAGTTTCATAATTCTTGATCATAGTGAGTGCGTTTTTCAAGGTGCTCATTACCCTCTCAACTTGTCCGTTCGCTCGGCTTACTCCTGGCGCTATGGAATGTATGTTGATTCCGAATCGATCAGTATAGACTTTGAACTCACCGAGAAATTCACGGCCTCCATCAACCACGATCTGCACAGGAGTACCAAACAGGTGCACAACACGTTTCAGAGCTGCGACTGTACTGCCTGGGCTTTTGTCATTAGAGTAGCTAAGCAGTATGTATTTAGTGAACGCATCAATAGTGACGATTACATACTCATCTTGTCCCTCAGCGTTTCTCGTACCCAGCTTGCCTGTGACATCCATATGGACCACCTGGAACGCTGCAGTGGGCTTTTGGATTGGATGGAGCTGCGCTTGTATGGCGCCTGACGGCCCCTTCGAGGTTCTACATACCACACAGTTGTCTACAAATCTCCTGACGGCTGTACTCATTTTGTCGAACCAATACGTTTCTCTCAGCTTTTGTAAGGTTTTTTCCCATCCCGGGTGTTGCAGGGCGACGTGAAATGAGTTTATCAAGCTCCACTGAAATGACTTGGGAACTACAACTGGTTTATGTATTCCGAGTATAGAATCCACGAGCGTTCTCTTAAGCACACCTTCCTCTAATACGTAGCCATCCATTGCACTGTCAACAGTAATGCTGTCTATCACGGGGCGCAGAACATCGTCGCGGCGCTGCTCGATCTGCAGCCACTCCGTGTCTCGAGTCATAATGTTGACAGCCATTTCGTTAGACGGATTTCTACTAAAAAAATCTGCGTGCTGTAGTCGCTCACCTTTTCTGTACTCTACCTCAAACTCGTAGTTTTGCAGAAAGGCCCACCACCGGTGGATTCGAGGAAGGAGGTCCTTTTTATTTTTGGATGCCTTCAAAGCATTACAGTCAGTTATTACCTTAAATTTTCGGCCATACAGGTAATGCCGGAAGTGTTTTACTGCCCTTACTACTGCCAGAGTCTCGAGCTCGTACGAGTGGTAGCGGCTCTCTGCATCAGTGGTGCGCTGACTCATGTATGCGACTGGATGCTGGCGGCCGCCGACGGTCTGCACAAGTACTCCGCCGTAGCCAATGCTACTGGCATCAGTGTAGAGCTCGATTGGTGCGTCTTCCTGAAAAAGCATAAGGGTAGGCGCAGTAGACAAATGTTTGACAACATGATTCCGGGCCTCGTCATGTCTTTCGTTCCATTCCCATTTCGTATCGTTCTTAGTTAATTCATAAAGAGGAACCATCAACCGCGAGAAATCGGGAATGAAACGTCTGAAATAACCTGCCAGGCCGTTAAACTGCCTGACTTGTTTGACGTTTTTCGGGATTGGTGCCTTCGTTAAAGCCTCCACTTTTCTTGGGCTAGGACTGACTTGTCCGTTGGCAATGATATTACCCAGGTACTCTATGGAGCGTTTAAAGAAGGCAGTTTTATCCACATTGATCGAAAACCCTGCCTCATGGAGCGCAATTAATATGCGTTCGATATGGGATAAGCCCTCAGCGAATTCTTTACATTTAGACAAGACATCGTCCACATAAACCTGACAGACTTGATCTGCTGAGCACAAAAGGTGCGCCAGAGCCCTATTGATGCAACGCTGGTAAACTGACACTGCATTGCCAAGTCCGAAAGGCATAGTCAAATATTCATATAAGCCGTCGGGGGTGACAAACGCGGTTTTCTCTATTGAACTCTCCGAAATTGGGATCTGATGGAAGCCCGCTGCCATATCGATTGTTGTGAAGAAATGCCCCCCTGCCAATTGATCTATTTGATCCGAAATAATTGGTAACGGATAATGGTCTCTCAGAGTGTTCCTATTCAATTCGCGATAGTCCACACACATGCGATCCATTCCATTTTTCTTTTTGACCAATATGATTGGGCTGGAAAAAGGCGATTTACTCTCGCGGATGATATTATGTTCGAGCAACTCACTAACGATGTCGCGAACCTTCTCCCGTTCGACCGGGCTTAACCGATACGGTCTGCGTTCGACACATTTGTTATTATCTTTTAAACGTATCTCTAGCTCACCTGTATTAACCCGAGAGCGAGGGTAGCCATGGATGAACAAGTGTTCGAACTTGTTGAGCAATATCTTTAACTCATTGATTTGGTCATCGCTAGTCAAGTCACAATCTAGAACATCAAATTTTTCGCTTTGTGATCGCACGTGATAAACGCCCGGTTGATGAACCAATGTCGCACCCCGAGAGTTCACTAAAACACTTAAATTTGTGTTTTCTATGAGATTCATGCCTATTAGAATGTCATAACCCACTTCGTAGTCCGGCACTACGTGAAACTCGAGTTCAACCCTTAAACCATCGATGTTACAAACAGTTGTCAGTGTCGAAAGCGAGACTACCGTAAATTGACCTAGCCCCTTCAAATAACTTACTCTATCAATTCTTTTTCCGGGCAGTTTCGTAGCTAGGGACTCGCGTATGACAGAACATTCAGCGCCACTATCGAAGATCGCGAGTATCTTCAGATTACCAACTACCAGTGGCATTGAATTTAGTTTTGACGAGCCTACACAATTAACATTGGAAACTACTGCACGTTCTCGCTTATAGCACGTGTCATAAGAGTGACCCGTCCTTGAACAGAACGTACATGTCAGTTTACCCGCATTTTGAGGTGCATTTTTATAGTCCTGTTGACGCGGCTGAGGTACACCAGTTTTGTCACGATGACGGCAGTCGCGCGTGTCGTGGTTCGATCTTTTACAAATTTGGCAAAAAACCGCAGTCTTATCAAACCGCATTCGCTTGGGACCCTGTTGAACACCCGATGTACTAGATTGAGGGCGCTTAACACTTCGGACAGAAGTTGCCACCGAAATAAGTTCTGGCACTGATGTAGCACGGGCATTCAACAGTTCGATCCTCAGTCGCTCATCTCCTATACAACCAATAACTGCCTCGACCGCGTCAGCATTTGATAACTTATCTTTAGTTATACGTCTCCACAGTACCCAAGCTTGCGACAAGAACTGCGCGATATCCTTTGAATTATCATAATTATGTTCTCTGAAACGCGCAATATCCCGGGAATATCTATTCTCCGGTTCAAAAGTCGTAATCAAAACATCACGCAGTTCCTCCCACGTGGATGTGGACACAAGCCAATTGTCGACCCACAACTTGGCGCGACCTTTAAGCAAACTACCAGCTTTCATTCTAACCTCATAATCGCTCAAGTTGTAAGTTTTCATGGCCGTAGTCACATGTTGACACCATTCTCTAACCCCCATATTGGTATCCGGATCGTATGACGGTAAAAACACGTCTTTTGCCTTAACTTTAGGCTTATCGGGCTGTGACGTCATACGATCAGACACGTGTTTCATCATTTGCATCATCTGAGTGAAAAAATCCGCTGGTACTCCATTAACAGAAGTGTTCACATGTTCGTTATGAAAGTCAGATGGACGGGCTGAAGTGGGTGCTGATCCCACTTCTGATGACGAAGGACCCGGACACTCAGGATTTTTAGAGACGGTGACGTCAGCTAAGCTGACATCACCATCCCCATCACCCGCCTCACTCATTGCAAAATAATGAACACCGAAATTATGTACTCACAATTTTATTCTTAGCACTACAATTTATTTTATTTAACACGATTAAAAAACACCTTAAATCTATGATTAATTATTAAAAACAGTACTCACGACTTCTCTTTACAAAAATCAGCCACTGAATGCCTCTTCGTGGCGACCCGCCATTGTAAGAAAAACATGGCGGCAACGCCGTGAAGTTAGAACACAAATTCACAACCGAATAGGAATTAACTTCATTCACAGAGGTAATAGTTATTGGTTAATTCGTTTTATAAATTTAAACGCTTATTTTTAAACTATTTTCTTATTTTTACGTAGTTTTTACATTGACATAAAGCGCCACGCACGGACGTTTTCAGAAACTTAAATAATTTGCTTTAAAAATGAATCATCAAATAAAATAGTTTTAATTCAGATGCGTGTCGCTTATAAATCAATAAATGAATTTAGGACACGATAATCCATTATTAAACTGTAATTTAGATTAGTAAATATGGTTTACTGTTAAAACAACAACAAACCATAACTTCAGTTTTTCACAGATCAAAAGACATTTGACATTGAATGGAATAAACAGACCGAGTATGGAAATCAAATCTTAAAACTATTTAACACATAATTATGCGCGATAATTAACTTAAAATCATTATAATCGCGTCAGGCGTCGACATATATATAAATAAATATTCTTATAAAATAAATATTATAAACACTCACAATGATAGAACAACGAACAAACAACAACGAACATGAATCAGGAACAACAGGTATGTCCAAAACTATCTTCCAGCAGAAACGAACAGTTCTAGACTTGAGAAAGATAAAAATATTTTACTCCAGCCTTGTTGGCTTGTCTAATGGAAACTGGTAGGGAATTCCATAAACGTATGGCTTTCACGGAAAAGGCATCTACCTATTATGATCGAACAATAAAGTTTATATAATTACATTCTCGGGTCTAGCCCGGACATTTGGTAGGCATTGGTGGAGCCGAAGCCAACACCAAGAGGCCCTGTTGAATATATAATACATGCAACTATGAAATATGTATAAAAAAGAATATGAAACTATTGTACAGTATAAGATTAAAAAAGCCTGGGCAGATTGGGCCTAAAGCAAAATCTTCAATCTTTGATTAGATTTTCACAGTAGTAAATCATGTCCAAAATCGAAAAAAAAACTACGTTAGGAAATTTCAATATATAAGTAAAGGTCGACCCTGACGAAAGCATTGTAGGATAAAATTTTCTCGATAGAAAACCATCACAAAGTTACCTCTAATTTTCAACATTTTTGGTTTGCATTCTGTTTTGGTACATATTATTGAACAATAAATTATGTAAATATTATCACTCATGTATAACCTAGAGCTGACCCTAGCAATTTTTAAAAATATTGTCTATTCTATAAGCTATGAGAGTAGAAAGCACTTGGCGCTTACAACATTTTTAATCCGCGCAATACGCTGTCTTTCGTCTCGCGTGACACAAGCTTGAGGCATCGGTTTGTTGCACCGATCAGTTACCATCGCTCTGTTGAGACGGGTAGTCCATGTCAGTTCAGACGTCGAGTACGCAAGCTTGGTTCCGCGCGTCGTCGCGCCGCCCGTGTTTGTTATCCGTACATGCGCTGAGTGTGGCGAGATGCGCGGTGGAAATCAGAATTTATCCTGCCATTAGGCCCGCTCTTAAGGTGAACAACTTGTGGATGGAATAACAGATCTATAGAATGAGAAACGGCAGATGCCTTATCCTGTCTCATCTCAAAATATATTTAACAGGTGATGACTTGCCACTCACTGAATGGGCCCCCCATAATGGCCGTATCTTTGCACCGGAAGGGCAACATTGGCGTGGGTGGCTTAGGGTGTAGAGAGGTGTGCTGCACTTTCACTAAGAGCTACTCGCGGCGTTATGCCCTTTAACACTTTATTATTATTATTATAGGTAGGCGTCAGGTAGCTCTCAATCGACGTACGGCTTTCGCACGTCAGACGTACAGTTTGTAGAATATAAGTCTATGGGAGGGAAAAGAGATTTTGTTTTCTGTATCAGCCGTTCTACTTCCTTAGCGTTAATGATACTCAGGTTCCGTTCGCTAGATAGTAAAGAAAAATGTTTTTTTTTAGTATGCCTATTCAATAAATACCATACAACATACTCATCTTCTACCACAGTTAAATAAGATACGATTCGGTAGTAGGTGTGGCCTTTGTTGAGCGGGTTTATGTAGCAATTGTTTTGGCCATTTACCTTTAATAAAAACTTACTATTTGTCCAGCAAGTCATAACTGTTCCTTCTACAACCGCAACATCTTTGCTTGGCCCATTCACTCCAAGCACGTCATAATAATTTCCATTCGTTTCTAGGTCATTAAATGGCCAAGGCTTATGATATGTTGTACACCACATACTGCGAATATCCTTTCGAAACCTGATTGCTGGACAAAAGTCTATTTCGTCTTCGGAAGGTGTAACTGGTTTGTTATCCATAAAGCCGCTGTAACGAGGGTTACTCACTAAAGAGTCTTCTTGAATCTTGAAATCTTTACTTTTTTCTTTCGCAATCATTACCCACGGGCTCAATTTATCCAAGAGTTCTCGCACTCTCACCCAATCATCTTCGACCCAATTAGGTCCAGGAGATTGTCCTGAAACTACAAGTGAGTTTTGAATAAAAGAAAACAACAAAAGTAGTTTTCCCAATAATGTTATTTTGTTTTGTGTTGAAGAAGACCAGAATTAGTCTTTTCAGGATTTGCTTCTATATCTCTGCATAAAACGTATGTATAATAAGTATTTATGTCTATCTATATACTATACATGGGTATATCAAAGGCGATGTGTTTATGTATGTATGGTCCCTATGGACTCGAAACGACTGGACCGATTTTGATGAAATTTTCTGTCTACCCTGTCTAATGGTCTAGCATCTAGAGGCACTCTGCGGGTGTGGCGATACGAGGCCTTGGCAGTCAGTGTGCTTTTCTTCTGATGATTCTTCGATCTGCGCGAATGCTGTGACAAATAAGTTGCGTCAGGCTATGGAGTACCTACTACTTATAGTCCTTACTGTGACGTACCACTGTCTGGCAAAGCTCGCTTATGGTTTATAAGGCCTCAGGCGCGGAAACACGCAAACATGAGACATACCTAGCCTGGGTCGATGCTCGACACCGTAAAGCGAACGATTAACATCAGAAGTAAAAACGTTTAACAAGGCAGCCAAGTCTTTCAATAAAGTTTTACAGAGGGTTCGCTTGGACCACATTAGTAGAATAGGGAACAAACTGGCTTTGTACCCTGCTGGTAGTAAAGCGTTTTGGACCAAAGCGAAATTCTGCCACCCCTCACTACCTCAAACTGGGTGTTTTCAAGTCAAAAGTGAATCGGTTTCTTCTAGACAAGCGTGATCCATCGAAGGCCGCATCATCGCTTAACATCAGGCGAGTTGGCGGCCAAGCGCAAGCTTATTTTACAATAAAAAAAAAACCTCCACTGCCGAAACTCGATGGGACGCTGGCTCACACCGCTAAAGAGAAAGCAAACTTGTTTGCTTCTCAGTGTAGGGGAGTCTTCACGTCTTGATACTGGTAGCTCGATACCAATAACCTTAATTACCTGGCTCCACAACATGTCTGATATTCGCATTCGCCAAACGGAGGTTCGTACAACGCTTCACAATCTTGATGTGAACAAAGCCGGTGGCCCGGTTGGTATTCCAGCCATAGTTTTAAAGACATGTGTGCCTGAATTGTCTCCTATACTGACACGCCTCTTTCATCTCTCGCTTGAGACTGGTCAAGTGCCGAAGTCGTGAAAGCTTGCAAACCTGCAACTTGCGCCCAAAAAAGGTAGTCGTGCCGACCCTGCCAACCACAGGCCATCAATGTCTATCACGGCGCGTCCATACTCTGCAAGACTATGGAACGTGTCCTCAACAACGGCTCCTGAAGCTATTCACAGAATCTGACATAACGGTCTTATAAGCAAGGTTTCCTCGTTAGCCATTTCCGCTGGTTTCATTGCGTAGATAACGTACTTCCCGAGGAATAGATAGATCTATTCGAGTTGTCATTGATGGTTGCTCGTCCGATCGAATGGCAATTAATGCCGATGTTCCCCAGGGGTCGGTGCTCTCTGCAACGCTCTTTCTGCTACACATCAACTGATTATAGCCATAACAGACGCATCGAACCACGAACCGCCGCGCCGTCTGACCAACGGGAGAGAAAGAGTGAGAACATTATTTCCCTCTCTCTTTTTCTCTCGTTGGTTAAGGTGGTTGACGTCAGCCACTCTAGCCCTTTTTTTCTAATGGACTTATTGCTGTTGGCCTTGCGGCCTCTACAGCTTGACCGGACTAGTTGGTGAACGCAGAAGGCGTTGGGCCAACATGGTTTAGATTTTGGGCGACAAGCGCAAGGGCACCTCGGAAGTACGAGCCTCGGCTTGGACTGTCGCTGGGAGTGGGGATCAGACTTGCCCTGGCACCCCAGAAGGGGTGTGTCCTGGAGCCGTAGTAGGTTGTTGAACTGAATGATTATTTGGTGAGAATCTAACCGATCTTCTAACAGATCCTCCACTCTAGCCCGTCTGTTACGGCTATTAAATTGGTCCAACGTCATGACTTCAACCTACTTTAAGATTCTTTTAGGGTTCCGTACCCAAACGGTAAAACGGGACCCTATTACTTAAGCTCCGCTGTCCTTCCGTCTGTCACCAGGCTATATCTCATGAACTGTGATAGTTACACAGTTGAAATTTTCACAGATAATGTATTTATATTGCTGCTATAACAACAAATATTAAAAAACAGAATAAAATCAATATTTAAGGTTGCTCCGATACAACAAACGTGATTTTTTTGCTCGTTTTTGTTCGATATTGATAACGGCAACAGGTTAACGTTTTAAATATTCAGAGAATATTTAGTTATATATTCACTTTCAAAATAAATATTTAAGGGGTGCTCCCATGTAACAAACGTGATTTTTTGCCATTTTTATAGTTAATGGTACGGAACCGTTCGTGCGCGAGTCCCACTTCGCACTTGGCCGGTTATTATAGATAATGGTACGGAACCCTTCTTGCGCCAGTCCGACTCGCACTTGGCCGGTTATTAAATGTTGAAACACTGCAAGCGAGTTGTGGTGTGGGTGGAGTGAGTGGTATAGGTACCTATTAGTAAAGTTTGCTTACCGTTTGCAGCCAGAAGAATCAGTATAGTGATAATATTATATATCATCGTTGAATACTTTGATTATAATTAATGTATGGGAGTGTGGTCCAGTATCGGGATGCGTCCCCCTGGACCTTTCCATATATTATTGATGGCGAAGGTTAAATAAAACTCTCATTACGATTAATTAGCTATCAGAACACGGTAAAAGTATGTGAGGAGAAAACTTCTCTTTTTGATTCGATATCTGTCTGTTAGTGTTGCCACTCCCAGATCACTAAAAGTGACGTTCGGTTTCCGAACGCCACACCACCCCCCTACGGAGAAGGAGAATCCGTAGAAAAAGAGGAAGTTAGAGGTCGAATGGTTTAGAAAAATGGACTCTACGACCGGATCGGGTGGTATACTGTGGTTTAGGAGAGGCAGGAGTTGGTGCAGGTTGCTCAGGTGAAGGAAGAAGGACTTGAGCAGGTTTATGTTGCACGAGCGTAGGCACAGAAAGACTTGGTGGTGTAGAAGTCGAATGTTCCACGAACGCAGGCTTGACCCTATCGATGCTGACATTAGTCTGCTTGCCTTTTACCTCTATAGACAATGTCTTTCCGTCATCGGATCTTGAAATAATCTTATGAGGGCCGGTATATGGTGGCTGCAGTGAACGCCGCACGGTATTATCTCTGAGCATCACGTGCGAAGCGGTGTCAAGCTCCTTGAAAACAAAAGGAGACAGCTTGGTGTGATGGGATGCAGGTGTCGGCCGTAATTTGGACATGTGATGTCGCAATTTGACTACGAAATCCGTTGGATCCTCATAGCCGGCAGGTGCAGGAGGTACGAGCAGTTCTCCTGGAAGCCTTAATGTTTCGCCATAGAGCAACTCCGCTGCTGTTGCCTGTAAGTCTTCCTTAAATGTTGATCGCATTCCCAACAAAACCAGAGGCAAGGCGCTCAACCACGAGTTATCATGGCACATCAGGGAGGCCTTTAATTGCCTGTGCAGGCGCTCTACGAGGCCATTGGCGCAAGGGTGGTAACTGGTTGTGCGGATACGTTTGGTACCACACATGTCGGTGAGGCGTCTAAATAGGTCGGATTCAAATTGACGTCCCTGATCTGTAGTGATTACGGCAGGGACTCCGAAACGGGAAATCCAGCCAGCCACAAAGGTACTAGCCACTTCCTCCGCGGTTATTCCACTCATAGGCCACGCTTCGGGCCACCTAGTGTAGCGGTCAATGGCAGTCAGGCAGTACAGGTACCCAGCACATGATGGCATTGGTCCGATAATGTCAATGTGGACATTGGCAAGCCGAGATGTAGGGCTGGAGAAATGTCCTAGAGGAGCATGCGTGTGGCGCGTCACCTTGCTTCGTTGGCAAGCCACACATGTTTGACACCAATGGCGGCAATCTTTGGCTATACCTGGCCAAACGAAACGGTCGGAGACTAGCCGGATGGTAGCTCGGGAACCGGGATGGCTTAAGTTGTGCAGTTGAGCAAAAAATTTTTTCCGCATAGGTTCCGGGACAAATGGTCGCGGCCGTCCAGTGGATGTGTCACAGACCAATGTAGTGTTAGTGCCAGGGACGACGACGTTCTCTAATTTAAGAGAGGAATTGGCATCATTAAGATACGTCTTCATTTCGTCGTCTCGTTCTTGGCAAGAAGAAAGAGCCGAGTGGTCGGCTTCGAAACTGATAGCTTCGATGCGAGACATGGTGTCGGCCACTGTGTTGTCTACCCCCTTTACGTGAACAATGTCCGTCGTAAATTGGGAGATGAAAGAAAGTTGGTTCAGCTGGACCGGTGGAAGCTTCTCACGACGTTGTGAGAATGCGTAGATTATCGGTTTATGGTCTGTGTGAACTGTTACGTGCTGAGCTGCCAGGATATGGCGATAATGCTGCACACTCTCATATATCGCGAGAAGCTCTCGGTAATATGCCGGCCATTGGGACTGCCGGGTGTTCAGCTTTTTGCTGAAGAAACCCAGAGGTTCCCAAGAGTCACCAACTTTTTGTTGGAGGCAGGCACCGATGTGAGAATTTGAAGCATCAGTAAACAGACCAAGCTCAGCATTTGGCAAAGGATGGGCTAAAAGAGCAGCAGACGACAAGCTGTCTTTGCAGGCTTTGAAACATTCCTCGAGCTCAGGCGTCCAGGTGACCGGCGCGGAACCTTTGCCTTGGGAGGCCACGATTGCGTTGACTAGCGGTGCTTGCAATTCTGCAGCATTACGCAAAAATCGACGATAATAGTTGACCATACCAAGAAATCGGCGGAGTCCCTGCACGGTCTTGGGAAGAGGAAAATCTTTAAGAGCCTGAATGCGCTCAGTTGGTGGTTGGATCCCGTTAGCAGAAATGAAATAGCCAAGGAAAGTCACCTCAGGGACACCAAATACGCATTTTGCTGGATTTATAACAATTCCGTAGTCTTCAAGTCGCTTGAAGAGAATGCGGAGGTGTTCAGCATGCCGAGAGGCGTCAGGTGAATATACCAATATGTCGTCGACGTAAGGGAAACAAAAATCTAACCCTTGGACGACTTCGTCAATAAATCTTTGAAAAGTTTGGCCTGCATTACGCAGACCAAAAGTCATATAGTTGAATTCATACAGGCCAAAGGGTGTGGCGATGGCCGTCTTGCAAATGTCGGCGGGCGCAACAGGAATTTGTTGGTAAGCCTTCACAAAATCGATTTTACTAAAAATCGTACAGCCGGCAATGTTGTGAGTGACGTCACCAATATGGCGGACCGGATATCGGTCGGGGATAGTGCGCGAGTTCAAAGCGCGATAGTCGCCGCAGGGTCGCCAGGTGCCATCACGTTTAGGCACCATATGCAAGGGAGAGGCCCACGGACTGTTAGAAGGCCTCGCTGTTCCACACTGGACCATGTCGTCAAAAACCTTTTTAGCTTCTTGAAGCTTCTGAGGTGCTAATCGCCTAGGACGACAGAAAACAGGAGCGCCTTCAGTAGTCAGTATGTGGTGGACTGTGCTATGCTTTGGCTCTCGTATAAGTCCCGGTGGCATAGTGATTGACGGAAATTCCGTAAGAAGTGCACTATATTCGGATGGTGGAGCTGAAACCACTTTAATGCTAGTCTGACCTAAAGTTGCGACGGCGGCCACACAAGACAAACCGGTGCTACTATCGACCAGTCTTTTGTTGGCACAGTCTGGCAATAGCCGATAGTGAGCCAAAAAGTCTGAGCCTATGATGGCGGTGTTGACATCCGCGATGATGAAGTTCCATTGAAGCGCACGTCGCAGGCCTAAATTCAAAGTCAGTTGTAAATTACCAAAAGTGCTAATCTCACTACCATTGGCAGCAGCCAGTGTATAGTTAGATTGCGTTGGCCGGTTCGCTAACCATTTGTATGGATAACAGGAGAGATCTGAGCCTGTATCAACCAAAAAACGGCGCTTAGTTACGCTTTCGGTGACAAATAATCGGCGACTCTCCGGTAAGCAGTCAGTCATCGCCGCTAAAGACTGCTGTTCGCGTTTCCCGACGGCGGTGGAGTCCAGGTGCATGGCTTAACACATTTGACGGCGTTAGTACCGAACTTCCTATGGTAGAAACACATTTTGGCTTTGCCAGGGGTTTGCGAGCGTTCTCGTTGGTTTGAACGACCACGTGACCTGTCCCTGCCGCGGTCTGCAGTAATTGCAGCGAGCTGGCGCGTGAGATCATCAAGACGCCGTGTGATGTCATCAAGTGATGAAGACGAGGGAGCAGGAGCGCTTGCTGAGAAAACAGCCGATGGTTTAGACACAGACATTCCAGGAGAAACTTCCAAAATCTTGTCCGCCAACTCTGCGACTTTGCCTAATGATAGCTCAGACTGCGCGGCCAGAATTGCCTGAAGATGTTGGGGCAGGCGGCGCATCCAAAGCTGACGAAGTAAATTTTCGTCCGTCAAATTATTCCCAGCCAAAGACCTAAGATGACGTAAAAACTGAGAAGGGCGGCGGTCACCCAGTTCCTCATCACTAACAAGCTGCCGGACACGTTGCTCTTCGGATGTAGATAACCTACGAATGAGCTCTGCTTTGAGCCTACCATATTTGTCTTGAGGTGGCGGTTGCAGAATAATGTCCTCGACTTCGCCTATAATCCGGGTATCCAGCTGAGCAACAACATAATTAAACTTTGTCTGGTCCACGGAGATACCTGAAATTGTAAACTGTGCCTCCACCTGTGCAAACCAAATAGCAGGTCGGTCAGGCCAGAAAGGAGGAAGCTTTACGGTTACCCTACAGATTGAGGGTGGCGGAGAGGAGAGTGAGTCAGCAGTGGCAGCAGGAGGTGTATCTGTGACAATGGCAGAAGTGCTAGGGTTCAATAGCGCCTTATATTTTTGCAATTCTGCGGCTAAGATTGCATTCTGTTCTTGCAGCAATGTGTTTTCCTCACATACGGATTGCATGTTAGATTCCATGTTTAATATGAAACAAACAATATGAAATATTATACAAAACCGTTCACTGTTAGTATAAAATTATACCATGTACAAGTTTCGCCTTAAATGGAAAACCTTCACCTTAAATGTTATAAAATATTGTTAATACTTAAATTAAAATGTTATTTGAAACCAGAAATATGTTATACCAAGATATGTTAACGTTTAAGAAAGCATTCACCATTGGAAAATTAAATGTTAATTCACCGCAGTACAAAATTTTGTTATTGTTGCTATGCAACTGCAGAATAATACTGGTGAAAACACACAAATATACATTAGAATAAAACACAAAAACAGTTAAAAGGCAAGACATACACAATACCAAATATATATGAGCAAAACTAAGTTTTGTTAAGATTCAGCGGGCAACTATAAAACAAAATTTGTTCCAAAATGACAAATATAGGTACATGCAAATGGATTAGTTTGAGCAATGCTTTCCACACTGGTAATGTATCTAAATACTGCATACAGTTAGTCTTTGATGCTGTAGTAGTGGGCACTTAACAATTACAACAGGAAATCTTGAGCGATGAAGGCCTTTAGATATTTAGTAACTATGTTAGTATTTGTCCTTTAAGTGAGTAATTAGCACCATAACCAAGTTAGTTTAGTACGATAGGTCCATGACACCAAACTGTAGCACTAGACACTTTAACTTCAACTTGTTAGTAGCTCCCGGCATGCAGTGCAGGTTATAATTTAGCCAAAAGGTTGTGAAAGATAGGTTATGTCGATTGTTCGGCAAGTAAAGCTGGCTGCGTTGAAAACTAGCCAGATGATAAGTAGATTCGCCAGATCTTCATGTTATAAGCGCAGGAGTCGCATTAGATGGTCACTTCATTGTAGAAGTGACGAGACGGGGTCACCATTTATGGGAGTTGTGGTCCAGTATCGGGATGCGTCCCCCTGGACCTTTCCATATATTATTGATGGCGAAGGTTAAATAAAACTCTCATTACGATTAATTAGCTATCAGAACACGGTAAAAGTATGTGAGGAGAAAACTTCTCTTTTTGATTCGATATCTGTCTGTTAGTGTTGCCACTCCCAGATCACTAAAAGTGACGTTCGGTTTCCGAACGCCACAAATGTTTTAGATGAAAATAATAGCTGTCAGTGACTGGCTTGATGCGCCATGCGACGTTGCGGACAGTTTTTATACTAAACTGACACACCGTTAACGCTTTGATTTTAATGACAAATTTCATAAACATCCGGACTTAGTCCAATGAATGTTACGTGGAAGTAACCAGTATAGGCTTAGTACGAGCACTTGCGAAAAAGTTATCGTTACGTAAACGACGATGGCTACGGAAGCTTAAAAACATCTAATGCGCGAGTCAAATAGCAGCACGCCATATTCTGAGTCTTAAGCGGTATAGTGAAAAAAAATATATGAAAAATGGAGACATTTGAAAACTAACGATAATTGTACTAAAACATATCTCCCTTGTTTGTTTGATCTGCAGTGCGAGTACCGTTTTTATCAAATGACAAATTTGAGAGTTAAAACGACAAATTCAAATTTAATAATGTCATTTAATTCGAACTCACTAAAAGCGGCAGTACAAGTACCGTTTTTATCGATTGACAAATTTGACAGTTAAAACGTCAAAGTCAAATTTTAAAATGGCATTTAATCCGAACTCACTAAAATCGGCAGTGCGAGTACCGTTTTTATCGATTGACAAATTTGAGAGTTAAAACGACAAATTCAAATTTAATAATGTCATTTAATCCGAACTCACTAAA
This sequence comes from Agriopis leucophaearia, assembly GCA_949125355.1. Lineage (NCBI taxonomy): Eukaryota > Metazoa > Arthropoda > Insecta > Lepidoptera > Geometridae > Agriopis > Agriopis leucophaearia. The sequence continues at coordinate 5,750,249 of OX421289.1, forward strand.
AGCGGCAGTACAAGTACCGTTTTTATCGATTGACAAATTTGACAGTTAAAACGTCAAATTCAAATTAAAAAATGGCATTTAATCCGCTGGGCTATTATGGATCTTTGATCGAGATCGCGAGTGTCAAAATTATGTCCAAAAAATAATAAGCGTTGTCGCTTTTTTTTGCGTCATAACCCCTTTCAAATGTCAAAATTCTGACACTCGCGATCCCGATCAAAGATCCATAATACGGCTGCCGAACTCAATCGATTCTATACATTGCATGACATCTTATCGAATTTGTCGATTTAACTGTCAAATTTGTCGATCGATAAAGAACGGTACTTGCACTGTAAAGCTTGATACTGATGTTTTGGAAAATTGACACTATGTATAAGTACAGTTTACGGAGAACGGGGAAATATTCACAACAGTTTTGAAAAATAGTCGTCCATACAAGATGGGAACCAAAACAACTCGTGATGTAAAAATAAAGGCGAAAGAAAAGCATAAGTGGCGCCCTCATAAAAAAATATAACAGGTATATTAAAATATAACTAAATAAAAATTTGACACCTTCAGATTCTAGAGAAGGTAATTATTTTTGAACTAGGTAAGGTACTGATAACCGATGAATGGGGAAGAAAGGTTCTTGAGTGGAGACCGCGAACCGGAAGATGCAGCGTAGGTAGGCCTCCCACTAGATGGACCGACAACATTGTGAGAGTCGCGGGCATCCAGTGGATGCAGATGGCAGGATGTCGTTCCGTGTGGAGGTTAAAGAGGGAGGCCTATGTTCAGCAGTGGACGTCTTCTGGCTGATGATGATGATGAGGTCTCTATGACGCTCGAGTAAATCCCCATTTAGCGATGCTACCAAAAGGCCTCTGTAGCCAGACCAAAAATCCACAAAAAAAGTAGATTTAATAAAATTACGTTCCATTTCATTATCTGGTTTTATTTCTTTAGATACAATAACAGCTATTTTTACAATTATTCAAAAGCTAATTAACCTAATCTTCTTATTTGTTATTCAAGGAACATCGAAATAATTTTGTAAATGCATAAAGGTTTAGTTACACAAAGGCGATATCGGGCGGTATTTTAGCATGCTACACTATGTGACGTGTGTCACTTGGTAACTTACAGGGGCCCTTATTCCGCACGGTCAAACGCGCGATATCGTGGCCACGTTAAGTTTACCTCAAAAAGTTGGCCTCTATTGGTTAAGAAATAAAGTTCTACTTTTGGAGGTAAACTAACGCGCCACGATAGAGCGCGTTCGGCCCGTGCAGAATAAAGGCCTTAGGCCCTGATTCCATAACTAAAACACCCACGTAAGTTACCTGATCTACACTAATATTATAAAGAGGAAAGATTTGTACCTATTTTTGTATGTTTGTATGTTTGTAATGAATAGGCTCCGAAACTACTGAACCGATTTGAAAAATTCTTTCACTGTTGGGAAGCTACACTATCCCCGGGTGACATAGGCTATATTATATTTTGTAGCGAGGCCGAAGGCCGAGCTTACACTCGTGCGAAGCTGGGGCGGACGGCTAGTCTATTATAAAAATATGTTAGTCATAATCATTTTGTACTGGACCTACAAAGCCGTTTTATAGCTGCATAATTGTAAAATAATATTATAATGTATTTAATTGACGTACCTAATAACATTGCGACAATGTCAAGAAGCAGAAATAAAGAATTGAATTGAATAACCTCAAAAAATTTGGCCTACGTTCCTTAGGAAATAAAGGCAAAATATTTGAGGTTAACTTAACGCGCCGCGTTATGAGCGTGTTTGTTGTTATACATTCAGGGCCCTGTAAGCAGGAATATAATACGGCGTTATGTCAATAACGTTATAATATCATTGCGTTATGTGGATAATGCTGTATGCTATATTTACAATCACAACAGAAAATGTAAAATATCATCAAATAATATATTTTTCGTAAAGATCATGGCACAATCACGTAAAAACCAGACTCCAAGACATTACTCAGAGCTCCTGGGGCCTTACCCCTAGCTTCACTTTTGTGAGCCAACTTTTAGTAGGTACCTGATAGGTACCTAAAATTAACCAACTCATTTAAGCTGCATCGTTTAAAAGCGTCTAACTTGAATGAACCAAAATCCGTTTTACTATGCGAGTGTGCGTGAAAATAACAAAGCTTGGCGGCTATCAAATAACTACCGCTTATCGTAGTTGATGGTACCGTTTAGACAAATAACACCTATGCGGGTCAACTTTTCGAGCTAGGGGTAAGGCCCCTGGTAACTGCGACGCGTGAACAAAATGCTGGCGTGTATCTGGCTCAACGTATAAGCATTGCCATTCAACGTGGTAATGCCGCCAGCATGCTGGGTACGCTGGCAATTGATAGTGGGTTTGAGCATTTGGAATGTTTTTAGACCTTTAAATTTATGGACAGACAACTGTTTTTGTAGTGTTAGCTTGTATTTTTTAGTTAGTAAAGGCGATAGTAATTTATACCTAAACAAATTTTTTTATGTAGCACATTTTTAGCTATTTTATTATGGACCACTAGCTGCGCCCCGCGGTCTGTGATGAAAATCGATGATGATGATGATAATGAAAAGTAGCCTATGTATTAATCCAGGACATAAGCAATGTATATTCCAAATTTCATCCAAATCCATCCAACCGTTTCAGCGTTATTGAGTAACAAACATCCATCTATCCATCCATCCAAACTTTCACATAACTATATGATATTAGTGTGATTTATCATACATTAAAAAAAATCATAAAACTACCGACCTAAACTTAAACTTTAATATCTAAATAAAAATTAGGCTATTAATTAAAAAGTAATTATTGGATATTTGTCATCCATTGGCAATCTATATTTCATGAGCTGTGGACTATTAATATTCATAGTTAAGGCCCTCTTTTCCCACTTTTAGCAATTTTGGTCATTCTAGTTTATTTAGTTTACTTCCATGGTTGGCTTAAAATGTATGGTGTGGTAAATTACACGTTTTATATTCATCTTGACATTATGCCCTTTATGCCCTAAAATCCAAATACCTAAAATATTACGATGCATTTTGTAATACGTTCAATACCGGATTTAGAGGCCTTGGGGCAACAAAGGAGTGGAGGCTCCTGGTTTACTAATCTGTTTTTACGAAGTCTCTATTTTTTATTTTTATTACAAAATAGGCTTGCGCTTGGCCGCCAACTCGCCTGATGTTAAGCGACGATGCCGCCTACGGTGGATCACGCCTGCCTAGAAGAAACCGATTCACTCTTGACTTGAAGACACCCAGATTGTAACTATCTTGTTTTATGATGCTGGGTGACGAGACGAGCGGAGTCGCTCGCCTGATGGCTCTTCACGCTTGCCCATAACAACACAACGCCACTCAGAATTTTGAACTTCAACAGTTCAAAACCCTGGACGGCAATGCACTGCGCTCGTCACCCCGAGATATAAGATGTCAAATCTGTGTGTGCCCTGTAATTTCGCTGGAAACATGGCATTTCGCTGCCCTTCAATCCGGAACACAGGATCCGGATCCTATTGTGGAAGGGGGGGGGGAGCTCTTTTGCCCTCCCCTAAATCCGGCCCTGAATATTTTAACTCTCTTAATATGTTTTTAGTGTACCTACTTTTGTTTCGGACCCAATATCCATAGTTTGAAATAACTTTGGCTGTTGTAGCAGTACGTACGCCATATAGCATGTTAGAAAGCCACATGATGTTGCGTTGATGTAAATCAGGCATTATACCAAATTTTCTTATAACATACATTTTACATTGACATTTCACTTAAATTTAAGTACATCCAGATAATTATCGTAAATAATTATATCTAATTAGTGCGCTTTTTATTATAACTAAAGTTTTTTATTATAATTAGTTTATTTTATTTAATACTACTGCCATACCATAGACATAGAGCAAAGACACAAAGTTTACACACCACTGGTAGGTACATAAATACCACTTGTACCACTTGGACCCGGGTATGTCCTAAAACTGCGTCCAGAACCACCGGATGGGCAGCAGCATCCTAATAGTACACGGTGAACGTACTGCGATCCACAAGCCGCCTGCCAAGCGTGGGGATTATGGCAACACCCCTCTCTATGAGGGAGGCCTTGTCCAGCAGTGGACGTTAATTGGCTGATGTGTGATGTGTGTACATAAATACCAGTTTATCTACTAATTTATAGCATCACATAAGAACAAATTAAACAACCCACAGAACCCTAAAAACCATGAAGTACCTATCAGATATTGGAGAAAAGAAGTTTACAAGCTAGTACTGAGATATGACTTATGAGGCAAGATAAGGGCTGTAATCCCTGAGTTACTCCGCGGGCAAGAACTTTCTAATTAATATGATGAAAGAGTGAAAATTATCTAAATGTCTATTTGGCATGGCGTAACATGGGTTTCGGCTCGAAGCTAGCCACACATCTTAACACTCAAAGCATTAATTACACTTTAAATCACATAGAGTCACTATACTTTAAAACTTAAACCAAGCAAGCCCAGATTTACCTTCTAGGCCAAAAAAGCCAGGGACAAGTCCTAGTTGCTTAGAAAAGTTTGCCTTTAAGGTGCCAAATCTGCAACCAATTTTCATACAAATTTGGAGAAAACTTCCCAAACTTCTTCGACATACAAAGCATTTACACTTCACATAGTTTCACTTCACTAAAATGTAAACTAGGCAAGCCCAGATTCACCCTTAGGCCTAAATGGCGAGGGACTAAAAGTCCAAAGACACTCAAAACATTTACACGTAACAAATAAATCACACAGTGGAACTTCACTTAGATTTAAACCAGGAAAGCCCAGATTTACCCTTAAGCCAAAACAGCCGTGGACTAGAAGTCCTAGTTGCTTAGAAAAGTTTGCCTTTAAGGTGGCAAATCAGCAACAAATTTTGGATCTATCTTGCCACACTTCTTGACACCAAAGCATTTACACGTAACAAATAAATCACGCAGTTGAACTTCACTTAGATTTAAACCAGCCAAGCCCAAATTTACCCTTGGGCCGGAATGGCCGGAGACTAGAAGTCCTAGTAACTATAAAAAATCCTTTAAGTTGGTAATCTGCAATAAATTTTCACCCAAACTTGGGGTCTAACTTGCCAAAGTTCTCGACACTCAAAGCATTTACACTTCACATAGTGTCACTCCTCTAAAACGTGAGTTCTACTGCAGCGCGCCGGGGACGGGTTGCATGCATGAGTTCTACTGCAGCACACAGGTGACGAATGCGTGAGTTCTACTGCAGCACGCAGGTGACATTGTGCGTAAGTTCTACTGCAGCACGCAGGTGACGGGGTGCGTAAGTTCTACTGCAGCGCGCAGGTGACGTTGTGCGTAAGTTCTACTGCAGCACACAGGTTGACGTTGTGCGTGAGTTCTACTGCAGCACGCAGGTGACGGGGTGCGTAAGTTCTACCGCAGCACACAGGTTGACGTTGTGCGTGAGTTCTACTGCAGCACGCAGGTGACAGGGTGTGTGAGCAGATAGTTAAGGAGCACGGGCGTGCCGGCCGCCACCTCCAGGTTCATTGTGTCCAGCTGCAACCAACACAACATTATATGTACAGTGCAAAACATTACTGGACTGGCAGGGAATATAATTTTTTTAAGGACTAAGGCCTGATTTGACTTTTTATATATTAGAGATATATATTTATTTTTGAACAAATTTTAATTTTGTTTTCGTTGACGGGCTCTAATAATGATCAGCTTTTTTATGAGATATTAGAAAAAAATAGGGCACAAGCCTCGAGATACATATAGAGGTCACAATCTTGCCAAAAAAAATTACGATCCAAAACTCGGCGCAGATTGAGCAGGCTTTTTGGTTAGTTTTAAGACAACCGCGATTCGACTACAACGCCGCGCGATGCCAGTGCTACGATGCCCTATCGGACAAGCAACGTTGAACACTATACAAGCGACATAACGTCTAAATTAAAGCAAATGTGGCATTGTGAACTATATACTTAATGTCTAGGTACGTCTTTGATAATATATAGTTTGGATCTGCCTTTAAACTCAAACTAGTACCGAAAAAAGTTTTACCAAAAACTGAAGGGGGCGAGGTAAACACGAATTGGACACACTGACATATTCTTACTAGTTCTACAAACGCACACTTCAATATTGAGCGCACACAACTGCAAACGATGTGGTCAAAATGTATACGAATGGACGAACGAGGGGGGGTGTAAAAGCTAAAGGGGAAACTGTAGGTATAATGGCCCAACGCCCTCTGCGTTCACCAACTAGTCCGGTCAAGCTGTAGAGGCCGCAATGCCAACACCAAAAAGACACATCATAAAAAAAGACGTGTGGCACTCGGGGACTGCCCCGGTAAAGCTATTGCATAGCATTTTTTATCAACTTATGCAATTATAATTATTTATTTACTTGTAACAAATAAAATTATGTAGGTTTTACAACTCTATGTATGTCGTTCTTTTATCAAACATATTTTACAACGCCATCTAGCGGTGAGAGGTCGGAGTGGGGGTGTCAGGTTATTTTCGTTACGGAATTTCTGGATTCGGTCTCCACGCTCAAGGCCCGCGATAGAAGCTATGCAATAGCTTAAAAATTATGTATAACGCTTCCATTTATTTATTTATTATGAGAGTCAGTATGTACAACGACACCAGGGGCCTTACCCCTAGCTTCACTTTTGCGAGCCAACTTTTAGTAGGTACCTGATGGGTACCTAAAATTAACCAACTCATTTAAGCTGCATCGTTTAAAAGCGTCTAACTTTAATGAACGAAAATCCGTTTTACTATGAGAGTGTGCGTGAAACTAACAAAGCTTGGCGGCTATCAAATAACTACCGCTTATCGTAGTTGATGGTACCGTTTAGACAAATAACACCTATGCGGGTCAACTTTTCGAGCTAGGGGTAAGGCCCCAGAACGTTTTTTTGACTGTTTTCACTAATAGATTGTGACTACAGGTATTATATCTCGATGGACACAAGCCTATTGTAAAATCCCACAGCTAGTTTATTATTTAACTTTGAAGAACTTACTTCTTCTTCCACCCCCGTTGATGAAGACACCGACATCTTGTTAGTTTCCAGTAGCAAATCAGTTGATGTATTGTCCTCCGGGACCTTGTCTACAAACACCTGGAATGCAGAACATTAATATAGAGTGGCAAGTAGGTGGGCCACATCGTCTATTATAAGGTCAATCTAGGTGTCTTCAAATCACGAGTGAATCGGCTTCTTCTGGGCAAGTGTGCTCCATCGTAGACCGCATTGAGTTGGCGGTTTAACGCAAGACTATTTATGCATAAAAATAAAATAAAAAATAGGTACGCTCATGACAATGACTCATCATCATCATCATCAGCCAGAAGACGTCCACTGCTGAACATAGACATCCCCCTTTAACCTCCACGCTGAACGACATCCTGCCATCTGCATCCACTGGATGCCCGCGACTCTCGCGATGTCGTCGGTCCATCTAGTGGGAAGCCTACCTACGCTGCGTCTTCCGATTCTCTTCTTTGGTCTCCACTCAAGAACCTTTCTTCCCCATCGGTTATCAGTTCTCCGAGAGATGTAGCCTGCCCATTGCCACTTCACCTTGCAAATTTTAATAGCAATGTCGGTGACTCTGGTTCTTTGGCTATCTTACGTTTCGTATTTCATCGCGCAAAGAAATATAGCATAACAATGACTATACCTACGAGTATGTAATCAATCTGGGCCTACTAATGTCTTCCGAGGTTGCCACTGCAGAAGAGATTGACAGGAGACTTAAATTGTCCTTCTCACAGACAGAATAAATCCTTCTGAGGGGAGCGCAGGAGTGGCGCGCGTCCTCATAAACAAATAATTATCAATATAAAAAACCGACTTCATAGAAATTTCGGAACTGGACCAAATTGAAATGGGACCACACGGGAAGCACCAGCTTTCAAATAAAAAAAGAATCATCAAAATCCGTTCACCTAGTCGAAAGCTGGAAGCTGAAACAGAACCGAATTGAGAACCTCCACCTTTTTGGAAGTTGGTTAATAAACCAGCCAAGTGCGAGTCGGATTCGCGCACTGAGGGTTCCGTTCCACCACAAAATACAATAATTATTATCAATTAAAAAATCCGACTACAAAATTAGTAAAATGTGGCATTTCGATTCGGTGAAAGAAATGTGGTCGTCCAAGTTACGAAATTCCCAGTTATAACTTGGTAATGAAAAGAAATTTGTAACCGACTCACACTTGGCCATCATTTGTTGTTCCATCAGCAAATACACCCATATCATCAGTAAACACACTTTATGTCATCAGTAAATGCACTTGTTCCATCAGCAAGTACACCCATGTCATCAGTAAACACACTTTATATCATCAGTAAATACACTCGTATCATCAGGAAATGCACTTGTTCCATCAGCAAATACACCCATGTCATCAGTAGATACACCCATGTCATCAGTAGGTAAATACACTCGTGTCATCAGTAAATTACACTCGTGTCATCAGTAAATGCACTAGTGTCATCAGTAAATACACCCATTTCATCAGTAAACACACTTATGTCATCAGTAAACACACCCATGTCGTCAGTAAATACACCCATGTCGTCAGTAAACATTTAGGTCATTAAAATTTGCTTTATCATCAGTGATAAACCCACCTCATCATCATCATCATCATCGCTGTTGTCAACCGGCGGAGGTTGCATGGCCTGCGCTACGTAGTACAAGTACTCGCTGTCGTCTTCAGAGCTATTGTCCTCTTCATCTTCGTCGCATTCGAAATAACGACTCTGGCGAGTAAACAAAGACTCATACAATATCACTTTATAATACACCATATAAAAAAAGTTACTTAAAATTAATACAAAAAACGACAGTATAATAGGCGGCCTTATCGCCCTAAGCCTACGATTAAGAAATAATTAATCATCATCATAATTTCAGTCTATCATGTTCCCACTGCTGGGAAACAGGCCTTCACAGAGAGGTTTTTTTCTCTCACAGAGAGGTTTTTTTTATGATACTGACATCGTAGCACCAGCATCGCGTGGCGTTGTAGTCGGATCGCGGTTGTTATAACTAATCAAAAAGTCTGCGCAATTCGTAGCGTGCGCCGAGTTTTGGTTCGGTCGTTTTTGTGGCACGATTGTGACTATAGGTATTGTATCTCGATGGCATTAGATGCCTTTTTTTTTATATATAATTCATAGTAAACTCAAGGCTCATTTCATGAATTTTGTACTGCTTTTGTGTGATCTGAGTTAATATCAAACACAAATCACCATCGCTTACCATCAGGCGAACCGTCAGCTTTTTTGCCAGTTGCCACCTATGGCACAGAATACGTCATAGCAAAGGCCATACAAAAAATCCAAAGCTGACTCGAATAGTTCCTGAGTATGCTAAAGCCAATAAGGCTATACCGCCAAGCCTTCCGTATTTTATTGTCAGTATGCCCGTGCAAAGTAGTGGAGACTTTGGAGTTTTGAAATCGGCAAGTTTTACTTCTTTAAATTACTTGCTCGACTATTCGAGCACATTCACAAGCAATACATAATAATCCAAAACATTAACACTCGAAAATACGCAAGTTTAATACCTTGTAATTGTAACCTCATTATTATTCCGACTGAAAGACTCTGTATCTATAGTCATAAAAAAAGTCATGTGACAGGCCTGTCATATCAGTGTCATGTCAATGTCATGCCACCCAATTTAATTTATTTCTGTCATGTCAAATAAAATTGACAAAATATTTTTGTGATTTCTACGTACTAAATTAAATCGCATTTAATGCCATCACAATAAAACGAATAAAACCCAGCTGCGATGAGAAACGATCCGCGATAACGAGTTCCTATGATTCATCGCTTGAAAACCCCGACAAAACAAACCAAACCAAGTGCCAATGTGTGTCGCGTTCCAAAAACCCTTGGTTGTTTTCATCACGTTATTTATTTATTTCTGAACAATGGCTGCAGCTTTGGCGAACGATTCTCCAAAATATAAGAACAGCTTGATTTGCTGCAGCCCCAGGAGCGTAGAAGTTGCATCTCTCACCGAGTCTTCTTCCACATCGGGCTGTGTTTCAGCCGACGACAGCTACGACGCGAATTTCATTCCCAAGTCAATCGCAAATAAGAAGTTAAAAATACACAACTCCGCAACAAAGGACGATATTGAAAAAGCAATAAATCAGTGCAAGGAACTAGTTTTAAGCAGTCCGCAGTGTTCAGAAGAGCGAAAATGGTTGGTACGTTATTTGGTTGAACTGAGGTTACGGTTGCAAGATTTAAATGATAATGACGGCCAGAATAGAGTTAAAGTTTGCATAAAGGGGCATCACTTCGAGCAGCAGACAAGTCCTTCTAACCGAAAACAGTACTGTGATCACTGCAGTGGAGTAATTTGGAGTATTGTACAAAGCTCATACGTTTGTACCGATTGTGAGTACATATGCCACTACAAATGTGTAGATCATATTTGCAGGGTGTGCGCTCATGTTGTGATGACCGAAAATGGTCAATTTGAGATGGAAATATGCCCCGAGAAAGGGCTCGCTAGTCAAGATTACAAATGCGCCGAATGCCACACTGCTCTAACCTTCAAAGATACGTGGAATGAACCGAGACTTTGTGACTATACGGGGCTTTACTTCTGCGCTACATGCCACTGGAACGACTTGTCAGCGATACCAGCTAGAGTTGTGCATAACTGGGACTGGGATAAGCGTTATGTGTCGCGATTAGCTTATCAAATGTTGCAGTTGTCGTGGACTAGGCCTTACATAGACGTGGAGAACATAAACGCACGACTATTCAACTTCATAGCTGAATTGGACTGGGTGCATAAGATGCGGAGAGATCTGCAGTGGATGCGACGTTACCTATGCTCGTGTGCTGAGGGGAGCAACCTGCTGTCTCCCCTATTCATCCAACTAGGAGATGTCAACAAAAAATACAGTATGTCTCACTTGCAAGCAATAAATGATGGTTCATTAGAGAACCAGTTGACGGAACTAACGGAAGTATGTCGCGCACACATCACGAGTTGCTCGCTTTGCTCCGGGAAAGGTTACTTATGTGAAATCTGTGGCAACAATGAGATTCTATACCCGTTCGATAGCGGAGCGTTGTTGTGTGAGAAATGTAACTCCATGTACCATAGAAGTTGTTGGCTACGTAAAGGCGAGAAGTGTCTTAAATGTGTCCGCTTGGACGAGCGAAAAAAGTCTACAGTACCCATCGACACGGACTCGCAATTAGAGTATGATATAGATAAATTCGTTGACTAACTTTATTTTTATACCTTGATGTTTATTTCTAACCTACATGTTAATAAAATGTAAATTTTGAGAGAAACTTAACTTTTTTTAGTTTTTCTACATTGTGCTCTATTGAATTTTGTCATATGCTAAATATACAAAGTGTTTGTAGAAATAACTTGAAAAGTTACATTAATTATGCAATAGGAAGTTTTTAGGATTTCGACCAACAGTGCATGATTATTCATACGTGCCAACTTCTCCCCTCCACACCACTTTTTACTTTAAATATTTTCCCATCATACTATAATCTGGATTTATCTGGCGGCAAAGCCTAAGGGGGATTACTGAAGGCTGTTTTGACCCATATTAGTTTTAAGCGAATTAAGATTATTTAAAGTATTTTGAAGGACAGGAAACAAGTATGCCTTTTAATGGCCTAAGCTATCACCCCCTCAGCTTTGCACCCAGCACAAACACTTTGTATAAATAGGCATAATTAATATGCCATTTTTATATTATTCAAATAATGAATTTATACGTATATATCACATATATACGAATATTTTATGTAGGTATGTATAACACATTCAAACTAACAAAATTAGTAATGAATAAAAATATAATGCCTAGTATACATGAGAGCAATATTGCTCAGACTTGTGAATGCAATGTTGCGAATGCTTTCACAAACTCATGAATAATTTCTCCTTCATGCAAAAAAGGTTGACCCATAATAATTATGGGAATAGTAATTTTATGTAAAGATAACTATTTCCAGATCAAAGTATCTATAAGTTTTTATATGTTTTGGTGTAGAAAACCTGTAATTTTCTTCACAAAATAGTGACATGTTCGACCTATTCTCCCAAAAGTACTCCAGATTAGTTAAACTAGTGGGAGTTTGCCAGTTATTCAACCGCCAAGCAGTAGTGTGCAGACACTACTGTGTTCCGAATTGAAGGGCAATGTTTCCAGCGAAATTACAAGGCACGTAGGCACGTGACGAGCGCAGTGCATTGCCATCCAGGGTTTTGAACTGTTAAAGTTCAAAATTCTGGGTGGCGTTGAGTTGTTATGGGCAAGCGTGAAGAGCCATCAGGCGAGCGACTTTGCTCGTCTCGTCACTCAATATCATAAAAAAAATGTTTTTTGTCCCATTGGTAAATTTTAACTGTGTATATTTTTTATACAATAAAAGTTATTATGATTCTGATTTTAATTTATTTTTTTATACAATAAAAGTTATTATGACTCTGATTTTTTAGTTATTTTTAATTTTTTTTTTTTATTGCGAATAATTCCGCGTTTGATCACTACCTTGCCTGTTGGTACGTTTATAAATTTCATCTTTTAATTCAGTATTTTATACGCAGTTGAACTACTGGGACAAAAAACTCCCAAAAGTTTAATGGTTGAACTAATCGGGTGTACTAGTGGGAATGAGGCATTATGTTCAACTAGTTAAAACAGTTTGGACAATCCTAGTCCAATTGTTTCAACTTTTTTAACTGTTGAACAGTTCGGAAAGATAATGTTTCCTTTGTTTTTCGTCTAATTAAATTAAACACAGTTATATACTCAACGTTTTTACTAATAGACTTCAAAAAAGGAGGAGGTTCCATGTTCCAATGGACCTACAAAATGACAAATGAAATGCTTTTTATGTTTTATTTAAAAGTTAGATTATATACAAATTTGTTTTCCAATATTATGTGTTTGTTGCAATGAAGTGGCAACTGGAAAGTGGGGTAGGTAATAGAGATGTATCACTCCTGGAGTGCCAGACCCCTGGAGGGCTTTACGGCTACCTATTAACGCGGCCTCGAAACACGCGAACGAGAACTTTAATGCACCGAGACGAGCCAAGTCAGACCTTAGGCTTCAATATATTACATTATATTTTATTATTATTTGGTCAAGTTCTGATGAAGTCTGTTTTTATATTGATAATTATATTGGATCATGTATATACCCAGAACGCCGAAAAGATACCCTATTAACTATTATATAATTTAGTTAAAAATTTAGGGCATGTATATAAGAGCCTATTTATTATGTTTATTTGAAGTTAAACTGTAGAATATGCCGAAATTGCTGAAAGTTTAATGTCAGTATAGTTAGAAAAAAATTAAGCTTATCTCTTGGTTCGTGAAGCTAAAAAGAAAATGTACCAAAAAATTTGTAAATTGGTGCTATAACTTTTAATTAACAAGTTGTTTAAACAAGCTTTAATCTATATTTAAATGTAATAGTAAAAACTTAAATGTAGTAGCTTAGCAGTTTAATCATGTAAGTAATGCCTAAGAACAATAAAAATAGAACATATTAATAAAATAAACAAAAAAGGGGTTTTCAATTCCACACGTTCCTAAGTTTGTTTTTATACTTAACTAGCGACCCGCCCGGCTTCGCATGGGTGTAAGTTTTATTATATATATAGGTATAAACCTCTGTGAAAAGTTATCTAACTGATGGTGAAAACCGCATCAAAATTAGGGACAGACAGAGGGAAGCGACTTTGTGTTATACTATGTAGTGATAACTAGCGACCCGCCCCGGCTTCGCACGGGTGTAAGTTTTATTATATATATATATATATATATATATATATATATATATAAACTATCTAAATAATGGTGAAAACTGCATTAAAATCCGTTGCGTCGTTCAGGAGGAGTTGCGGATAATATATATACAAACGGAAAGCGACTTTATTTTATACTATGTGGAGAAGAGATATATATTTTTATGTAGAATGATCAGACGTTAAACCATATATTTTTTTTAATAATTCACAGTCAAATAATTTGAATGATTGAATACAAAATAATTCTGAATAAGTATAAATAAAAACCGACTAAAAATTTGTACGCGCTTTAGCAAAATTATTGCTTTTGCCAAATCAACAGGCGCTCTAACAAAATAGAGCTGGTTCAAAAACTACTAAGCCAAAGTTGAAATGAAGTTATTGTAGGACCATCTGGTGAACTTCCACTACATAATATAAAAGAAATCACGTAAAAGGGTTTAGGTACAAATGTCTGAGTAAATGGTGTAGGTTGCCTGTTTTAAGCGATTCTGCGAAAAGTTGCGCGACCGCAAATCGTATCTCGGCGTGTTAAGGATCACGTTCGTATGATTTTCCGCGCTGCGCTGTTTTAGCCCGCGTTAAGAGGTAAGCCGTAAGGTCCAAGTGGGTAACCATAATCTCTAAAACATTCTTAAATTGACTTATGATTTGCTCTCTTATTAACCGAGTGAGCGAGACAAAATTCAATGTAAGATTAGATATTATAAGAATGTTTTCGAGATTATGGTAACCCAACTGGTAAATAGACCGGTATACAACTTTTAAAAAGGAGGGGAGGCCCCTCTTTCCCACAGCGCAATCTGGGAAATTACTGGGACTCGCGGTCGATAAGGGCCCCCTAGTTTCTGCCAGATCACCAAACGACAACCAATATTTATTACCAAAAAACATAGGTATTTATTTCGAAAAAAAAAACCAAGGACAATGACCGACTACAATACCTACTTGCTTATTAGCTTGTGCATGCGCGAAGCTACTCTACTCTCGCGAAAAATAGTGCTCTGTCAAGGTCATATCGTTAAAGACGGACCTGTTCAACTTCATGGGTAAAATGTAGGTATATTGTTTCTAGAATCGCACTTACCTGGCAGTCTAGACAGCGGCAGGACTCGCGGTAAGAACAAGTCGTCAGCAGGGATTTCTCCAACTGTCGCAGTTGTTGAAGTTGGCAGTTCCCAAGCTTCTTCTTACGACGGGATAGAGAGGAGAGGAATGCTAGCAGCGGTATGCGGCTATGGCGTTTTGGTGTAGGACTGGGAACAAAATCAGTAATGCTTTAAATACGCTGAGCTATGTCGGTGACTGTTTCTCTGGTGAATCACTTTCTTAGGGAAACGCCGAGTGGAGCTCTATCCATGGCACATTGAGCGACTATTAAATTGCGGACTGCTCCCACTGTAAGTGTCCACGTTTCAGCTCCGTTATGCCTGTTGCAGACCATGCGAAGTACAAGTAGCTATTAGGTACCTACTAAACATCATCTGGTGGATTCAGCTCTGGATCTACGATTTTTCCGAGCAAGGGCAAAAACTTGACATTGGCGCTCCCCCCTCACCTCTAGTCATAAAGATTAACGATTTGAAAAAAAAATGGCGCCCCCTTCAGTTGCCGCCGGGGCACGTGCCCCTGTCTCGCCCCCGTCCCTCTACCCTGTCCCTCAAGTTCCGAGCCAGGGTGGATTACCATAATCTCAAAAACATTATTTTATTAACCTTACATTGAAATTTGTCTCGTTCTCTCGGCTAATGAGAGAGCAAGACAAAAGTCAATGTAAGGTTATTATAAAATTATAAGAATCTTTTCGAGATTATGGTAACCCACCTGCATCATTTTTCTTAGTGCTAGTGGCACTAGAAGTGCTTTGTAGCACTCGCCTGGTCCTTGCGCAAGTGAAGCTTCGTTTCTCTGCCCTATTCGCGCGACGGCCAATACGCATCGTTCGTCTCGTTCGAACTCGCATGCGAGTTGTGTGCGTCACCGCGCGAGTTGCTATTTACGTTTGAGCTCCTACTTGTATGAAAGCTACTTCGCATGGTCATGGGCCAGCTTATGTATACATAGCTGTCCCGTTGCAGACCTTGCGCAAGTGCTTGTGCGAGTACTTGCACCGGCGTTCAAACGTAAATAACTACTCGGGTGGCGACGTGCACAACTCGCGTATAATTACATACTCGCACGGGTGTTGGAACAATGCGCAGTGAGTGGACGTCGTGTGAGTCAGGCAGGGGTGCGGAAGGTGTAGTGCTGAATCAAGAGTTCACATGCGCAAGGGCCAGTGCAAGTGCTACTAAGCACTTCCACTGTAACTTGCACAAAGTGTTGTAGCTCGTTGCAGACGATGCGTGCGTAGTACTCACGTGAGTTTACGGCGCATGGTCTGCACTTTGCAACGTGCTAAACAAAACTTGCCATTTTTGGCTAGTGTAAAATATCTGGATAGTTAGTACACTGAGAATTATGTTAAAAAGCCTTACTTGTCAACAGTGTTGAGTGTCGCCGGCGCCATGTCCTCACAAAGCGCGGTCTCGCTCGGCCGTCTCTTGCTACGTTTTTTAACGTTGCTGTCTTTTTCTTCTGGCACTGTACAACATAATCACAATAGATACATTTAAAAATAACTTTCAGTAAATATCGGCATGTTTTTTTTAATGACTGATAGATGCGTTTGACTACCATAATCTCGAAAACATTATTATAATAACCTTCATTGAATTTTGTCTCGCTCTTTCGGCTAATCAGAGAACAAGACAAAATTCAATGTAAAGTTATTATAAGAATCTCGAAAACATTATTATAATAACCTTACATTGAATTCTGTCTCGCTCACTCGGCTAATGAGAGAGCTAGACAAAATTCAATGTAAGGTTACTATAAGAATCTCGAAAACATTCTTATAAGAAAACTTATAAGAATGTTTTCGAGATTATGGTAACCCACCTGAGCCGTTACAGTAGTTTCCACTGATATAGTTGTCCACCTGCCGCTCCTTGTCCCACATGGTCGACGGGTTTTGATAGATCGTCTCAGTAGACGTGTTACCGTTCTCTGCGTCGTATTGCGACTCTGGCTGCTGAAGTACCTTCGAAAATACAAATAGAAATTTTATTTCTCCATTTAAAATAGTGCTACAGTCTTCGTTTGGCAAAAGGAAATGTTTAGTTCCATCATTTGGCCTACTCCCCGCTCTACAGGAAAGTTAGAGGTAGATTACCTGGTAATGAGCTCTTGTCCCAAGGAAAAATACAGCCCCTGAACCTGTAGCAGCCATTTTTTTATCTGTAACCAAAATAAATACAGGCATTTTTTAACTGTAACAAAATAAATAGAGTATTTTTAAACGGTAACAAAATAAATACAGGCATTTTTTTTACTGTAACAAAATATATACAGGTATTGTTTAACTGTAACAAAATAAATACAGTCATTTTTTATCTGCAACAAAATAAATACATGTATTTTTTTAACTGGAACAAAATAAAATACAGGCATTTTTTATCTGTAACAAAATAAATACCTACTTTGTATTTGAAAATGTGGTTCTAATCATTTTAGATATCATTGCATAGCTCCCTTTTATGATTGCATTATGTAAACACCTTTAAATTTAGTTCATTTGCATTGTTTACATTTAAATTTAATTCGAAAAAGTTCGCAATGTCAATTTATTGTGATTGTCAGTTTTCGTGGCACTGCACCACACATTGCATCACAGTTTTTTATTTTATTAATAAGAATGTCTAAATAAGAATAAGAATGTTCAATCAAGGTTCTGTCACAATACCTGGCGACAGATTTTCTTCTCATTTCCGTTCTATTTACCTACCTACTTCTCTTTTCTGTGTATTGCATTGCATGCATCGTTCCCACGGAACACTATTACTGATCGTTCCCTAGATTGCACTCGTGTAAACAGACCTTTAATTTGACGTTATTTCAGCAATGTTTTTATATTTATATAATAAACAATGAAAACTCATTGATATTATACCAAGTAGGTAGATATACGAATACGTTAAAGCAAAATTAAAGGTGCCAATAACAAGACGCACAATTTGGTAGAAACCTATAATGAAAATAAAAACTATTTTTAGGTAGGTTGTACGTACCTGCGTACACACGGTCGTCGGGTCGCAAAATATTACGTATTTTCACCACAACAATACATTAATTGCAATTTTAATCCAAGTATGTCAAGTGATAATTGTAGAAAATTATAATTTCATTTATTCGTGTACTTATTGCTTGATTGCAGCAAGGAATTTTGACAAAGCGATTAATTATTTGACGCTGTTTTGACTTGCGCAGTTCCGTCCTAACTTTGGGGTTGTCATGCTAAGAAAAAACTACCCTTGACAAGGTAATGTAACGACGTAGGTCCTGTTCACAGAAAAGAGAAGTAAATAGAACGGAAATGAGAAGGAAACTCTGTCGCCAGGTATTGTGACAGTGATTGATTGAACATTCTTATTTATGTCAACGCGTCGAACTCCGTGTCACAGTTTCTAACACAGTTGCTTTGGGTTTATATGGGTGCCAGTGGCTACACCGAATTTCTTACAAAAATGCCTTGACAGCCGTTCTAGTTTAAACAAAAATATTTTTTTTTTCTGTGGTCCTGTTAGTGTTCATTGCACCATCTTAGTTTACTCTTACGTATACCTTACTTACGTATAAAATAATAGGTAAGTTGATATCTACCAGCGTTAGAGTTTACTTACTTTCTCTTTATATCTATACTAGCCGTCCGCCCCGGCTTCGCACGGGTGTAAGCTCGGCCTTCGGCCTCGCTACAAAATATAATATAGCCTATGTCACCCGGGGATAGTGTAGCTTCCCAACAGTGAAAGAATTTTTCAAATCGGTTCAGTAGTTTCGGAGCCTATTCATTACAAACATACAAAAATAGGTACAAATCTTTCCTCTTTATAATATTAGTGTAGTTAGATTATATTGTAGTTTTTTACTAACCTCTGTGTAACCAATGAAGTCAAAAGCGGTCTGCGGTAGATGTCGTACAACGTCAACAAGTTTAGTTAAAAACACCATTTTATAATATAATTATTATACAGGTATATTATATCTATAGGTCGGGGAAAAAGTTTCTTCGTATTTTTTAAACAAATTCAAGACATATTTTTTTCAAGTTTAATTACATTTAATTATAATATATATGTGCCATTTTGTTCGATAACTTGTTGCCATCTTGTAGGTAGTGACATGATCCCGTTGCTGTAGAAATTTTGGGACTTCTGATCAAAAAAATGCAACAAGTAGTTTTGACAGTCCTCTCTTGATGTTAATCTAACACTACCCAAAGAATTCTGAAGAGATCGAAACAGGTGGAAATCTGAGGGTGCAAGGTCAGGGCTATATGGTGGATGCATTAACACTTCCCAACCAAGCTCTCTAAATTTTTGCTGAGTGGCCAAAGATGTGTGCGGTCTGGCGTTATCATGATGAAAGACCACACTCTTTCTGTTGATCAATTCCGGCCGTTTTTTCTCAATTTCTTGTTTGAGTCTCATCTGCTGTTGGCAGTAGAGATCCGAATCGATGGTTTTGCCCGGCGGTAAAAGCTCATAATGAACGATGCCCTGCCAATCCCACCATACACACAGCATCACCTTATTACGTGTTAATCCGGGTTTCGCTACAGTCTGTGGTGCTTCACTGCCCTTTGACCATGATCGTTTGCGCACATTCTTGTCGTAGGTGATCCATTTTTCATCACCAGTGATCAATCTTTTCAAAAACGGTTCGGTTTCGTCACGTTTCAATAGAGAGTCGCAAATGAGTACACGATTCATTTGGTTTCTTTCAGTGAGCTTGTGTGGCACCCAAATATCGAGTTTTTTTTGTATACCCAGTTTTTTTCAAATGGGTCAAAACTGTTTTGTGGTCAATCCCCAGTTCTTCAGCTACGTCGTAACTATTAATATGCCGATCTTGGTCCACTTTTTCAGAAATGGCATCGACTTTATCCGTAACAGGGCGACCAGAGCGAGCTGCATCTTTGACATCAAAATTCCCGGACTGAAAACGCTTGAACCAACATTGTGCTACTCTTGATGACACTGCATTAGGTCCATAAACGTCACAAAATTTTTTCGCGGCTTGTGTCGCAGTTTTCCCTTTTTTGTAATAAAATTTCACAATATATCGAATTTCTTCGTTAGATTCACTCATTTTATCAAACAAAAAAACAATTGAAAAATGGCGGGAAATTGCTTTTTACTTTTTGTATTCCTTTTTTAAAATGTCATATTTTTAATGGTATCAAAACCAGCCAGATACAAACAGTACAACGGATGAGATTTTTACTACAACCTTATACATACAAAATACGAAAAGACTTTTTCCCCGACCTATTATATCATAATGAAATTTAAAACATTTGAAACACTTTTTGACGTTGTTATTATTTATTTAACTATTCATATTTAGTAATTTTAAGTTAATTAACTAATATAAAAAAATAAAGTTAATTAAATAAATAATCATGTCAAGTTTGACGCTTGTACGATGTTTGTCCGTAATGTATGTACCTACCTATTACCGTTTTTACACTAAATCAAAAACAAAACGTTTAATTATATGTTTTATTATATTATACGTTTACTTTTGGGACCCCCTTATTTTTTTTTACTTTTTTTATTTGATTCGCCGTACCTAATATTACTACATATTTTGTGAAAATTTTAACTAGCTCTTTATTACGATTCAAAAGATACAGCAGTTACAAGGTAGGATAGAGAGACAAATAGACTGCGGCTATTTGTCTCTGCGGTATGCGGCTGTTGTAATACGGTCCCTTTGCCATCTTTTCGAATATAGATTAGAATGTGTTATTATTAGAATGTACCTAAGTATCAAATTTTTCACTATTGCACGCTCCGCCTTCTACCTCCTGTATGAATCCTTTCCACCCTAAGGTTGTCTGGAAGAGATCTCTCTTAGCGATAAGGCCGCCGATTGTATCGCTAGTTTTTTTAAGCTGCTTTATCGTGTATTAGGTACAAGAAATGATAAGGTCGTCCATGAAACGGAATTACCAGTTGTAACTTGGTAAAGAACAGAAATTTGTCACCGTCTCACCATCATCATCAATTCAGCCATAATAGGACGTCCACTGCTGGACATAGGCCTACCCCATCGATTTCCAAAAGGGCCGCTTGGAAGCGGCCTGCATCCAGCGTTTTCCTGCGGTCTCTTAGGTCATCTGTCCATCTTGTGGGTGGACGTCCCACGCTGCGCTTACCGGTCCGTGGTCTCCATTCGGGAACCTTTCGGCCCCATCGGTCATCTGTTCTGCGTGCTATGTGCCCTGCCCACTGCCACTTCAAGTTGTTAATCCGGTGGGCTATGTCGGTAACTTTCGTTCGTCTACGGATCTCCTTAATTCTGATTTCATTTCACCGACTCTCACTTGGCCATTATTTGTTGATATATTTTTACTGAGTGTATTCTATCATGCCAAGTTTAACGCTTGTACGTATACCGTTTTTACGAGTACATAAAAGTAATTACAAAAATAAGTAAAAAAATATAAAAAATGGGTTTGTGTTTTAACTTTTTGACTTTTTATTATTTCTTAGTTAATCCGCTATAACATTACATACATCATTATTCATTACATCTGTGAAAATTTCAACTGACTATCTATTACGGTTCGAAGGATACAGCCGCTTAAAGATAGGACGGACGGACAGACAGCGTAGCTCAGTAATAGGGTCCCGGTTTTACCCTTTTTGTACGAAACCCAAAAAGAAGGTCTAATCAGCTACTGACGTGTTGATGAGACCGTGGCCTCTCTTAGCATTTTCTTGACATATTTGACATTATTTATTTTTACCATAATATGATTGCTTAAAGGCTTCAGCATATCTGATGGCGAGGAAATAGACCAGCTCCTCGCCACGACTGGTTTACGCAGTAGCTACGGACCTCCCGAAACAACTATTTAAAACGGCGCATTCATGTTGAATGACATGAACAATTTCATTTGCGCGATGCAGGATTCAAACTTCAATCATTTTTCAATTAAAAATAGAGGTACCTCAACTATAATTTCTTAAAAATTTGTAGTTAGAATTTTATCAAATATAGCCACAATTTTTTTCTGCTTGTAAAACCCTAAATGTTTTGAGTAATAATGGATTCTTTTTTCAAAACGTTTCATACGATGAAATCACTAGTGCGAAAGAGAAAGGTGAATTATTTTCCCGCCATTACACAGAGCATGTGCAACTCTGCTGTGTTGTACAAATTTCTATCAATAGTTCTCTACCCACGTACGCTGTGACCCCGATGACTAGTCAATATTCTGATCAGAGTGAGAAAGAATATTGGTCATTCGAGGTGCGTGTGACAGAGATCAATATACTTTACTAAAAATCATGCAATTCAAGTCAAATTATTTAAATAAAATAAATAGTTTGCTATGAAATTATAATAGTACGAGTTTGCAATACAATCTCGTAGTAGCAGAAAAATTTGGCAATCTTATTACGTGGTAGTAATTAGTAGATATTTACAAAATGAATGGTAGAATATAGTAGAAATTTCATATTCCTTGAGTTAACAAAAAAATATTTTTTAGAAAATGGCGGAGAGGTGTATTTTGTTTCAAAAGTAGACTATATCTCAAGTAAATCGTGTTATTTTAGTGTTGATTTGTCGTTTTCAAGTGAATAAACAACAAATTTCCTTTGCCTCGATTGTTGCCACCTATTTAAAGTAAGTAGATTGTTGCAATATAATTAAAATCAATCGAAAATAGAAACACCAAAATCTTTCGGTGTTGCAATGAAATCGACATTTTGATTTGTCAGCTGTTTATACTTTTTGTTGTGGTTTTCATTAGCTATTTCTCTAAAAATTAGTCGAGATACAGATAAAACTCCATTAATAATTAATGGGGTTCTTTCACCACTAGATATAACATAACCTTAAATCCCTATGGTTGGTACCTATTCGATAATTTCAATTCAGGGACGACCATAATATTTTTCTAATTCTATTTCTTGCACTCGCGTCTATAGCTCTTCCTAATTAACCGTAACAAAAAGTATTCTACGTCCGTCCTCATAATGTGCATTACCTCGCCAAATTTAATCCAAATCAGTTCATCAAGAAAAGTCTTAGGACAAAGGGACACTTTGGTCCAATGCCGACTAGCTTGGGGTGCATTGTGCATTTGCCCCTACCAGTCTATACTACACAAACCAGCCGAGCTCCTTAAAATAACGGAGCACGGCTTTGGGTCGCTCACTAAACTGTTCTACTCCTATTTCGCCAGATCTTGTAGTACTGGAGACTTGTTGAGTTTCTTCGGACCTAAATTGTAGGTCTTCTGTGGCTTTGCAGTGCAGTAGAAAATTAATGTTCTTGTACATAGTGATTATATTTAACACAGTAGTACATAGTAGTGCAGTAGTCGCCCAAGCCAAGATACTACAGTGCCTAAAGACCAGGGTCTTTGACCAGTGTGTGTTGCCAGTGATCACATATTATGTTACTGAGACGTGGTCCTTCATTGTTGGCCTTTTAGAAAAACTCAGTCACACAACGAGCAATGGAGAGCTATGATCGGAGTTTCTTTGCGCGATAGAATCTAAAATGTGGATATTCGTTAATAACCAGTCATTGACATAGCTATTAAAATTTGCAAGTTGAAGTGGCAATGGGCAGGCCACATCGCTCGAAGAACTGATAACCAATGGGGAAGAAAGTTCTTGAGTGGAGACTACGAACAGGAAGACGCAGCGTAGGTAGACTTCCCACTAGATGGACCGACGACATTGTGAGAGTCGCGGGCATCCAGTGGATGCAGATGGCAGGATGTCGTTGAGTGTGGAGGTTAAAGGGGGAGGCGTATGTTCTGCAGTGGACATCTGGCTGATGATGATGAGTACATGCTCCATGGTCTTGTTTTCCTTTAGACAGCCTCCGCACAGAGCCTCCTCTGCGGCTCCAATTCTGTATGATAGTTTAGCTCACAGTGACCTGTGATGAACTCTATATTTGAATTTTTTATTTATTTAATACATGTAATAAGTACTTTAAATTTCATCTTGGTGAGTTGTCTTATAGACAACTGGTTCTTGGGAATTAGACGGAGGTCTGAACTCTGACCTGGTTAACTTGAGTAGTTTGTAAGCTCATTTATCTATCGATGGGTAGAAAGGCGTGTGGCAGCAGACCTAGCAGCAGCCTATGGACTGACTTCTTATCCTGCGAGAAAAAGACAAACATATTATCTATGTTCTTTTTTAGGGTTCCGTACCCAAAGGGTAAAAAGGGACCCCTATTACCAAGGCTCCGCTGTCCGTCTGTCACCAGGCTGTATCTCATGAACCGTGATAGACAGGTGAAATTTTCACAGATGATGTATTTATGTTGCCGCTATAACAACAATATTTAAGGGGGCTCCCATACAACAAACATGTTTTTTTTGCTTGTTTTTGCTCGATATTGATAACTGCAACAGCAGGCCTAGCACGGGCCGTGGAAAATTGTCTTTCCACCATTTTTATCCGCGCGTAGAAGCGACAGAGCTAGAATATGGATACGTTTGTCTCTTTCTAGCGGGATAAAAACGGTGGAAAGACAATCTGTTCACGGCCCGTGCTAGGCCTGCAGGTAGACACTTGAAATATTCACATAATATTTAGGTATATTTTGACCCGGGTATGTTCTAAAACTGCGAACAGAACCACCGGAGGATGAGCAGCAGCATCCTATTAGTACACGGTGAACATACTGCGATCCCCAAGCTGCCTGCCAAGCGTGGGGGTTATGGCATCACCCCTCTGAGAGGAAGGCCTTTGTTCAGCAGTGGACATTGATGGCTGATAATGTGTGTGATATCTTCACTTAAAAAATAAATTATTAAATTGAAATAAAACAAATATTTAAGGGTGGCTCCCATACAACAAACGTGACTATATTGCCGTTTTTTTTTAAGATAATGGTACGGAACCCTTTGTGCGCGAGTCCGACTCGCACTTCGCCAGTCATAAATTTCTTGTTCCGTCGATATTTTCTCTCACACATGCCGGAGACATTGTTAGACCAAACATATTGCATAGCAGTATATTCTTATTCTTTCTTTTTATTAAATAGGTACTAGTGTTGTTGCCCGCGACTTCGTACGCGTAGATCTTCATATAAACTTTCAACCCTTGCTCCCTTAATCCGGCCCTTGCACAAAATAACATAGCCTATACTTCAATCTGGTCATAGCTAAGCATATTCGTGAAAACCGCATTTAAATCCGTCCAGTGGTTTAGGAGATGTGCGTGGACAAACAAACAGACAAAAATTCCAAAAACTGTCTTAACGTGTTCAGCTGCTTATTTTAAGACGCCCTGTGTGTGTTTTTTTATGTCTCGCAATTACAGTTTTTTTTATCTCTACCTTTTTATTATATGTTTAGATAGAAGATTAAAATCACTTGTTTGTTTATTTCAGATCTAAATCATGTCAGACGAAGAAACACAAATATTACACACGGAGGACGGACAAATGCTGACTGCAGAGTATAAAGATGGTAAATAATACTAATTTAATATAACCTGAAACATTATCTGTCCAAATATAAGTTGGTCTCTCTCACTGAAGGGGTCCGTACCACCATATAAATTTGAATCTTTATTTTATTTTATCATTAGGCACTCATAACAAGTCACAGGACATAATATACAGATATATTAACACGCTAATAATTTTGCTCGATCCCATGACCCCAAAACAATGAGCACACAACATGGCCTAAAAGGATACAATTGTAATTTTCATTTCTTTTACATTAGCTTCTACTAAATCTAATCACTAAGTACATACAAAAAAGTTGTATAATAAGTCAACATCACACCCAGGCGCTCACCCAGTTCAGTTCATATATCTTATAATAAGTCATAATTATTATGCATATTAATAATATTAATGTGTAATCTCATACATAGTTGTAATATTTTTAGCTATATTACAGGTCAGCTTCAAATTGTGGAGGTTGCAGCATTTGATAAAGGAGTAAGTATTCAATACAAATTATGAAAAAAACCGGCTAAGTGCGAGTCGGGCTCGTGTACTGTGGGTTCCTTACCACCACATAAACTGTTAATTACCAAAGTCTGTCTGTCTCTGACGTTTTTCTCGTGTGCATTCTCGACTGGCATTAAACTGTGCACTGCCATATCCGCGAGTGAACTGCCGAATGTAAAAAATGTTCCCTGCCCCGCTGGCTGAACCATACGAGATAGATAAAAATAATATACTACAGTATTGTACACCTTAAAAAGGTACGCGATGGTATATGTCTATCTCTTAGGGATAACCCATAATAACCATTTTTTATCCTTTACTTTTTACGAGAAATAATGGCTTATTTACGAAGCGATTTTAAGTAATACAGCATTAACCCTTATCCAATTAAGTACCTTAAATACATTGTGTATTTAATATAGATCAATATGGCCCTTTACAGCATGTAATTTATATGAATATTTTAGTAGATATTGCAGATTTAAAATGCAAGGACATAGCGGTTGCGGCGGTACCGGCCGGGGGGCGTTGTATATAAAAACATTCTGTAGTATATTTAGTATCAGCATTGCACCCGTGCGAAGCCGGGGCGGGTCGCTAGTAATGTATATTAGTGTATTTTAATAGCTATTTCTATTGTTACAGAGATATGTTCAAGTAATGGATAACGAAAAAGGCGTTATGAGTTTGGACCTGCTCTCTCTGATCAAGTAAGTCGAGTGAGAACCTCCTCTGTCCATTGTTTTTCGTTGGTTGAAATGATGCACATTAATTGGTATAAATCACAGCAAATAAAGGTAAGATCGAAGGTAGAGATTAAGGTTGCCTGGAAGAGATCGCTTATAGCGATAAGGCCGCCAATTGTTTCACTAGTTTTTTAAGTTGTTTTTTATGTACTTTTGTAATTTTTGGTGTGAACAATAAAGAGTTTTCTATCTTTTTCTATCTATAAAGGGTGGATTACACCATCTTACTTTCATCATCATTATTTCAGCCATAGGACGTCCACTGCTGGACATAGGCCTCTCCCAGCGACTTCCAAAAGAGCCGGAAGCGGCCTCCATCCAGCGTTTTCCTGCAGTCTCTTAGATCGTCTGTCTATCTTGTGGGTGGACGTTCTACGCTGCGCTTACCGGTCCGTGGTCTCCATTCGAGAACTTTTCGGCCCCATCGGCCATCTGTGCTATGTGCCCTGCCCACTGCCACCTTTTTGTTACACGTTGTATACATATCCAGTAACACAAACAGTGCAAGTTAAAAAAAATAAACCTCCAGCGGCGAGCATTGTCGCACTATGACAACAATGTAGGTTAATGCAACAGTGTCTTGGATTCACCTAGCTGGAGCTAGGCTTGGCCTCCCTGGAGGGAGGCCAAGATGCTGATACAAATGTACCTTTTATTTATAAACTAGCTGCGCCCCACGGTTTCACCCGCGTGGTGATGAAAATCGGTGATGATGATGGTGATGAAAAGTAGCCTATGTGTTAATCTGGGACATAAATAATTTATATTCCAAATTTCATCCAAATCCATCCAGCCGTTTCTGCGTGATTGAGTAACAAACATCCATCCGTCCATCCATCCATCCAAACTTTCACATATTGTGATATTAGTGTGATTATATGTGCCCGTGTGGGATTTGTCAGTGTGATAAATGTGTTTACTTTAGCTTTACGGGTGGCTTTATAGTCATTTTAGAACAAAACCCCATTTTTACTTTACTAATATTATAAAGAGGAAAGATTGTTTGTTTGTTTGCATTGAATAGGCTCTGAAAGTAATGAACCAATTTGAAAAATTCTTTCACTATTGAAAAGCTACACTATCCCCGGGTGACATAGGCTATATTATATTTTGTAGCGAGGCCGAAGGCCGAGCTTACACCCGTGCGAAGCCGGGACGGTCTGTGTTTTATAAGTTGTGCATAATAAATTATTTCACCTTTTTGTAAATCTAAACTTCCAGATCGGAAGGAAATGCAACTTACCAGCTGGTGAGCACTTCAACAGGAGAAGATGGTGATGATACTTATGTCCTCGCAGAACAGGAACTAGAATCTGAAGGTAACGTCTGAAGGTGACTAATTAAACGAAACGGAACATATAGTTATTTTTATTAATTTGTGTAGTGGTAGGACTCTTGCACGGGTCTGCCTGGGGAAGTACCACACCTTTGCCAGTTATTCAACCGCCAAGCAGTGGTGTGCAAACACTACTGTGTACTGGATTGAAGGGCAATGTTTCCAGCGAAATGACAGGGCACACAGAGATTTGACATCTTATATCTCGGGGTGACGAGCGCAGTGCATTGCCATCCAGGGTTTTGAACTGTTGAAGTTCAAAATTCTGAGTGGCGTTGAGCTGTTATGGGCAAGCGTGAAGAGCCATCAGGCAAACGACTTCGATCGTCTCGTCACCCAGTATCATAAAAAATAAAAAACTAGTGCTGTTGCCTGTGACTTCGTACGCGTAGATTTTCATATAAGCTTTTAACCCATTTTTCCCTACCTTAATCCGGCCCTTGCGTAAAATAACATAGCCTCTTCAACTTGGTCATAGCTAAGCATCTTCGTGAAAACCGCATTTAAATCCGTCCAGTAGTTTATTTATTTATTTATAGACAAATACTCGTCACACTTACAGCTGTAAGTGTGACGAGACATACATTAAAAAATTACAATAAAAATACATTTAAATAAACTATTATACACACACACACACACATCATCAGCCAATTAACGTCCACTGTTGGACAAGGCCTCCCTCATAGAGAGGGGTGTTGCCATAAACCCCACTCTTGGCAGGCGGCTTGGGGATCGCAGTACGTTCACCGTGTACTATTAGGACGCTGTTACCCATCCTCCGGTGGTTCTGGTCGCAGTTTTAGGACATACCCGGGTCCACCAACTAATATACAATCATGTCAATTCAATATTATGTAAATTAAGTCAAAGTTCATAAAAATTAGAAACATTCAATGAGAACACAAAAATTACTAAAAACTTACAATTAATTATTTTAGGAGATGTACGTGGACAAACAAACAGACTAAAATTCTAAAAACTGTCTTAACATGTTCAGCTGCTTATTTTAAGACACCCTGTGTTTTTTTTGATATCTTGCAATTACAGATTTTTTTTATCTGTACTTTTATTATTATATGCATAGAAGATAGATTAAAATCACTATCACACATTATTATTTATAATATTAGTGAGATTTATCTAAGGTTGCCTGGAAGAGATCGCCTATAACGATAAGGCCGCCAATTGTTTCACTAGTTTTAAGTTGTTTTTGTCATATGTATGTAATTTGTGGTGAGAACAATAAAGAGTTATCTATCTATCTCATATATTCCAGATAATGAAAACCAGGACTCGTATGTGATAGTAAATGCTGAAGAAGAAGGCCGCGACCCGCTCGTGTATTTACAGTCCACGCTACAGCAGATAAACACGCAGCAGAGCTTCAAAAACGACACTAGTAAGGTACCTGTCACTTTGACACCTGTCATATTAACAGAGCTCAAGAAACTACACTTAAAAGATATCTATCACTTTGACACCTGTCATATTAACAGAGCTCCAGAGACTACACTAAAAAGGTATCTATTACTTTGACACCTATCACATTAACACAGCTCCAGAAACTACACTAAAAAGGTACCTGTCACTTTGACACCTATCATATTAACAGAGCTCAAGAAGCTACACTAATACGATATCTATCACTTTGCACCTGTCATATTAACAGACTTCCAGAAACTACACTTAAAAACGTACCTGTCACTTTGACATCAATCATATTAACAGCTCTAGACACTACACTAAAAAGGTATTTGTCACTTTGACATCTACCATATTAATAGAGCTCTAGAAACTACACTAAAAAGGTACCTGTCACTTTAAGACCTATCACGACCCCTCCTCTTGCCAGAGTTTGTGACGTTTTAAATAGGCATGTGTACTAATGTTTAATTTATTACAATTAACAGGTTTAGCGATGAATATAACTAAATAAATAAATAAAGTAAATATTTATTTCTGAAACGTTTCTACATTATCCCATCTGCGGAGGTAAACATTAAATTGTCTTAACATATTATGTTTAATTGACATAACAGCGGGCCCCAAACTCGACTAGGCCGGTATTTTGGTGACCCGTGAAGTGGATTTGCCTATATATGATTTAGCACGCGCGCTTAGAAGGGTTAACTTAATAGTAGTGAGTAAATTAAAATTAAAAATCAAATTAAAGTTAAAATCAAAATTAAAATCTAAATCCTAATTAAAAGCAAAACAATATTAAAATAGGTGAACATAAATTAAATTGTATTACAAAGGAGTTAGAGAAGTCTCACATATTGTTATTGGACTTCCAGACCAGTGTGTATGAGAGTGTGTGTGTGTGTGTGCGTGTGTGGGTGTGCAGGTGGTACGAGGATGGGATGAGTAAAGTGAGCTAAGTATTGTTATCGTAAAATACATTACACATACTGAAAAAATAAATTGAATTAGCTGATACATCTCTGAGATACGAGCGTTTAAAGTTTTAGGATGGGATAGATAAGGGATGCTTTATCCCTTTCTCGCAAAGCGCGTGTTAGTATAGCATTTGTATGACGCGCCTGAGGCTTGACGTCATAGCTCAGTATAGTGCGCTCTCTGTCTAGCATGAAATTAAAATACTTATAACTTATTTATTTTTGAACTAATTTAAATTTTGTTTCCGTTGATAGGCTCTATTGATGATCACCTTTTTTATGAGGTAATAAAAAATATATTGGCATCATGCCCATTCAACAACCTATGGAAGTATCTCTGATTAAGTTCTGGAAAAAAAAGATGTGCCATGATAACATTGTTGTACCTTTTTGGTTTCAGAAGAAACTGTTGACTCCTGAACAAATCTTGGAAAAGGCGAAAGCACTCCAAAAGGCAAAGTAAGTGGTTTATAATTAATTAATCTTCTATACTGTACACTTCTGTGTTTATAGCTCATTATATCTTTTAATCCATTGGATTTCAATTAATGTATATCATTAATTACACGTAGTCGCGCGTAATCTATTTTTTGTAATCCGATGGAACCGCGCCACCAAGATACAGGCCTCGCCTAGTTTGGGGCCCATTTGTATATCACTGACTATGTATATCTATGTATTAACAGAATCTTCAATACAATACATTTAAAACCGACTTCAAAAATATATGAAAAATGTAGTAAGTGCCTATAAAATTTGAGGGTTGCCTTCAATTTCCCTGGGATCCCATCATCAGATCCTGACTTGGTGACAATGGGACCAAAATGGTAGTATACCCTACCGAACAAAAGAAAAATCTGCCCCGTAATATAGTAATCGTATTACTGATTTTACGCCTTTTTGTAGTGGTAGGACTCTTGCAGGGCTCCGCCTGGGGAAGTACCACACCTTTGCCAGTTATTCAACCGCCAAACAGTAGTGTGCAAACACTACTGTGTTCCGGATTGAAGGGCAATGTTTCCAGCGAAATGACAGGGCACACAGAGATTTGACATCTTATATCTCGGGGTGACGAGCGCAGTGCATTGCCATCCAGGGTTTTGAACTGTTGAAGTTCAAAATTCTGAGTGACGTTGATCAGGCGAGCGACTTTGCTCGTCTCGAAAATCGAATTAAAAAAAAACATTTCTCCGTTTCTTATATCTGTTATTTTCAGCGCCCTGAGAGTAAACACAGCGAGACCGGGTCGCAAGCGCAAGTCGTCACCGGAGCCCATAGAGTTGCTCAGCCTGCTCTCCTCGCCGGGGTTCAAGCTGTACTTGTACAGCTGTAAACAGTGCAGCTTCAAATGTAACGCTATCAAGGAAATGTCCAAGCACAAGGTGAGCTTATGTGTGATATGGGGTCATCCATAAATTACGTCACACGGTAGGGGGGGGTTATTCACCGGAATGTGATAAAATAAAAGTCATATAACATTTCATCACTTTCCCGAGCGACTAGGGGTCTTCCATAAATGACGTCACATGTTAATATACGTATATATATATATGTTTGTTCTATGTCTGGGTGTTAATATCTATTTAAGTATGTATTTAAAAATATATATGTATCGTTCGCGCAAAACTTTATGAGCCCTCTGAAGTTAGGCCCAGTGGCTGCGCAGTACGCATATTATAGGTATCCGAGGGACTTTACAGGGCGTCGGGGAGGCCTCGCGCCTAACTTCAGAGGGCTCATAAAGTTTTGCGCGAACGATACGTATATCAGTCTCTGGCAGCCATATTACAAGCTCTGCTTAGTTTGGGGTCAGATGACCATGTGTGCAATGATGTCCCACATATTTATTTATTTATTATTTATTTAATATATCACCGGAATGTGACATAGTGTGACAAGGGGCAGGGGGGTCAAAAGCTTTGTGACGTCACATGTTAAAATTGAAAATCCATAACCCGAAATACATGTGATCAAAAAACTTTAATAATTTACAAACTTGATCTATCTAATCTAACTAATATTATAACGAGGAAAGGTTTGATTGTTTCTTTGTTTGTATGTGTGTTTGTTTGCATTGAATAGGCTCCGAAACTACTGAACCGATTTGAAAAATTCTTTCACTGTTGGGAAGCTACACTATCCCCGGGTGACATAGGCTATATTATATTTTGTAGCGAGGCCAAGGCCGAGCTTACACCCGTGCGAAGCCGGGACGGACGGCTAGTTTATTAATAATTTAGCACTCTCGCTATGAGATTAACAGTTAACTTCTAGAGCGGCGTTGTAATGAAAGTGAAACTCTAAAATATATATTAAAAAAGTTTTTTCTTTTTTAAATACATGCATAAATTTGAAAAATGTGTGACGTCACATCAGGGGGAGGGGGTTCTGAAAATGTGACAACCTGTGACATCCACTCAAGAACCTTTCTTCCCCATCGGTTGTCATCTTCGGGCGATGTGGCCTGCCCATTGCTACTTCAACATGCAGATTTTAATAGCTATGTCGGTGACTCTGGTTCTTTGGTGAATATCTACGTTTCGGATTTTATCGCGTAAACGATAGCAAAATGTATGAAAAATTGTACAGCGCCTCTATTGGACGTGAAAGGAAACTGAATTTTACAGTACTCAATTCGACAGTTTTTTTTTGTGTTTCCTCATAACTTTCTACTGGGTGAACCGATTTAGATAATTCTTTATTTTTTTTTAAAGGTGGTGCTTTCCGTGTGGTTCCATTTCAATTTGGTCAAGTTCTGTCATTTTTATGAAGTCGTTTTTTAAATATTTTTTTTATCATTTGATTGCTTTATGTCAATGTAATAAACAATTTAAGATGGTTCCGTATAATCAGTCAAATACTTATTGTGAGTGTTTGTATTTCAGGCGACAGAGCACATGGCGGGGCGCGCGCGCGGCGGCTCGGGACGAAGCGCCGGCGCTACCCTGCAGTGTGCACGCTGCCCCTACAGAGCGTCGGGTCACACGCAGGTCAGCTCATGGGCTTAAAAGTACTGCTTACCATCAGGCAGCCCGTCTGCTTGTTGCCACCTATTGCATTAAAAAACCGGCCAAGTGCGAGTCGGACTCGAGCCTCCCTTAAATATTTGTTTTATTTTAACTTAATTATTAATTGTTAAAGTGATTGCCATTATTATTCACGTTCAAAAAAATCACGTTTGTTGTATGGTAGCCCCCCTTAAATATTGATTTTATTTTTCTTTCAATATTTGTTGTTATAGCGGCAACAGAAATACATGATCTGTGAAAATTTCAACTGTCTAACTGTCAAGTTTCGTGAGATACAGCCTGGTGACAGACGGACAGCGGAGTCTTAGTAATAGGGTCCCGTTTTACTCTTTGGGTACGGAACCCTAAAAATCATGTCTCATATAAGCAGCGTTGCAGTCCAAAGTAGGTGCTTAGATGAATGAAAAGTTTGTTATTTCCCATGACAGACAGACAGACGGACAGCGAAGATAGCCTTGCTCGTTTCCAACAACTCAAAAACTCAACATTCAACTCAAAAACTCGGCATTTTGTTTTCAGTTGGTGAAGCATGTCAGTGAATCACATTTTGCTGGCGCAGATGGAGAAAACGGTAATTACAGTTCGGTCGCTAAGAGAATACGTCTGACAAATGCAATAAAATTGCAAAAAATCTGTATGAAAATATTTTCTTTAAATATTTCACTGTAATACATTGGCTACAAGCTCCAATCTTAAGTTTTTTTTTTTTTTTTTTTTTTTTTTTTTTTTAACGCGAATAAGTCCGCGTTTGACCACCAACTCGCCTGTTGGTAAGCGACGATGTGGTCGAAGATGAAGCACGCAGACTTAGAAGATACCTATTCACACACAGTTGCCATAACATTGTAAGAAACTCAACGAAAACAGAAAATTCATTATGCGAACCAAAGATTTCATACTTATACTAGGTACGTCTAATCTTAGATGCGAACTTTTTTGATGATTCGAAATTAATAACCTACCCTCAGATTTATGTAGAAACATTACTCCATATAAAATGAAGAGGCCTCTATTCGTCTGCAGCTTTCTCGCTCGCACATTTTTACATTATTGACGATATAAAATTACTGAGTGTGGTTAAAGGGTTTTACCTACGGATTTAGACAACACACTTCAACACGCAAACCAGTTAGAACTACCAAAGTCTCGTCTATAAATGCACTCGTCTGGTACTTTGGTTATGGCTGTAAATATTTACAACAAGCTATCCGGTGACATAAAAAATATAGAAAATAATGTTAGCTTTGTACGCAATCTAAAGCAGTTTCTAAACGGGAAAGCTTACTATTCAATAGCTGAATATTTAAATGAAAATATCAATTAAAAAGTTTTATGTATCCGTCCTCCTCACTGCTACTGTGCTGTGCCCGACAGGGTCCATATGAACCATGTACTAATTTAAATGTTTTATTTACCACCTTTGTACTATTATGGAAGCAATAAATAATCTGAATCTGAATCTAGTGTGATTATTTCATATAATACGTTTAATATTTTTTATTTATTAAAAGTTTTTTTTTTAAATAAGCTTATAATAATAATTATTATTGACGTGTGACATATTGGTGTAAATAAATAAATATGAACTATTTCCCCCCAGTGGAGCTGGTGCTGGACTCGGAGGAGGTGTCGGACGCAGACGTGCTGGTGTGCGGCGCGTGCGGGTTCGAGTCCAGTGAGAAGACCCTGTTCAGACGTCACATCGAGAGCGCGCACGGAGTTAACGTCACGCTCACGCCCGCTGTCATGTCAGTATATATACACTCACATCTGGGTTTTTTTTTTTTTTTTTTTTTTTTTATACTATTAGTACGAGATCCGGCTGCATGATTACTTCGGTCATCGAGTTTTAGCTTAAAACCAAATTTTTACGCATATTTATGATTAGGAGAATATATATCAACCAGGGTGCCAATCAAAATGTGGCCGCTAGTATTTTTACTAAATTATTGATAATTAATTTCAATGAGGGGTGATCAAAGAGCTGGCGCTTACCTTGGCCAAAGAATAAGTTTGGCCATTCAACGTAGTAATGTCGCTAGCTTTTTAGGTACCCTACCCGAAGACAGTGACCTTAATGCAGTTTTTTACCTGTAGTTTATAGTTTTGGATAGGTATTCAGTTTAATTTAGGTATTTATTTAGCTACTTTATTATTTAAGTTTTAGTTAATATTTAAGTTTATGTTAATTTTCTGTTTTTTAAGTTACCTTTGTTTCAATAAATATATTGTAAAAAAAAAAAATGGGAAAAAAAAAATCACCTGGTTTTAAAATATCGTCTACTTCACGGCAATATATATAAACACTGAAAACTCACGGCCGCACCTCTTCGCAGCCAGGTGTGTAAACAGGTAAGATTTTGGTACAGTTTTACGATCATAACTGGTATTTATCATTTATATATCAAATTAAAGCAATTTTTTTTCTTATATTGCTGTGAAGTAGCTATATTGTATACTAGCCGTCCGCCCAGGCTTCGCACGAGTGTAAGCTCGGCCTTCGGCCTCGCTACAAAATATAATATAGCCTATGTCACCCGGGGATAGTGTAGCTTCCCAACATTGAAAGAATTTTTCAAATCGGTTCAGTAGTTTCGGAGCCTATTCATTACAAACCTACAAAAATAGGTACAAATCTTTCCTCTTTATAATATTAGTGTAGATTGTTGCAAGTTATTTTCCCATAAATTAATTAACAATAATTTAATTAAAAATACTAGCGGCCACATTTTGATTGGCACCCTGGTTGATATATATTCTCCTAATCATAAATATGCGTAAAAATTTGGTTTTAAGCAAAAACTCGATGACCGAAGTAATCCTGCAGCCGGATCTTAGACTATATGTAGTGATAGTGATAATATCACAAACCACGGCCACCATTAATTTTACAATTTAAATAATAATTAAATTACAAAAATGTAATCAACCGACCTATAGCTTTGCTACGAATAAATATTTAATTTCACTCCACGTTGCCCATTGTCAGTCACTACAGTTGCACCTATTCGGGCCCGCGTTTAGAGTTTGGAGTAAGGCCCCTGGTAGTCTATTAGTCAGCTCGAACGTTCACAGGCCCAAATCTGACTGAGCTTATGTTTGTCGATGCTGGAGTAAATATATTATGTATTATTTCAGAACTTTGGAAGACGATGTATCGCCAGCGAACGACGATTGATACCAGAATGCGGCAGAAACTAAGGAACTACCAATCAAGTCTTTCTATCTGTGTAAGCTATCCATTATGCAAGGTTTTACACGGTCTATTCTTCGACCAAAATGAAATGAATTGACGGGCCCAGTAGAAGCGCATTTTTGAAGATTACAAAATGAGCGCCAGCGCTCACTTCGTTTCAGTCGGTCTCTAGCCGTAAGAAATGAAACACGAGTCTATTGTTACGCGATAACGAAACATCTGACAAAATTATGAATTCGTATGCTTTACCGAAGTGTAAATACACAAATAAAACCGATATCTATTTTTTGTAACATATATACAGTACATTTTTATAATTAGGTGTTGAAGTATATGTCCGACGGTTTTGACTCGTTTTTACTGATCAAGTTCAATGGTTAGGGCCCGTCCATTCATTTTATTTTGGTCGAAGGGTCTATTGCGATAAATGTCTTTTCTAAATAGTTATAATTTTAAAACACTGTTTTAAACTATCACCGTTGTTCACTAAAGTTATATGATTATTTACAGGATATTTAGTGAGTGTTTCTCGAGACTTAGGTTCGATTTCGAGTTCCAGTGATAACCGTAGCAAAATACTAAGAAAGAGGGTAGATCGTTTTGTCTGCACCTAACTTTGAAATGTTCGACCAACTACCCTCATTCTTCAGTCTTCCCGTGAACATGGTGCATGTAACTGCGCCTAAATATCGGGAGCTTCTACAACCTTACCACGGTAAATATCACGTAAATAATCATATAACTTTAGTTTTTTTTTTTAATGTGTATCAATCAAGTCTGTCAAAATTTTTTTTTTAAAGTGGAAACTTCTTTAGGTGCGTTGAGCAATTTTTTCGCGTCATCGTCACCAAACGCTGTACCGAGTATTTTAAAACAGCGCCATCTCTTGAAGAATCACAGAAAAGAATATTTTTTTGTTTAAATTAGAACGGCTGTCAAGGCATTTTTGTTGTAGCCACTTGCACCCATATGTAAAAACTGTAACGCGGAGTTCGACGCGTTGACATAAATGAGAATGAACATTCTTATTTAATTCATGAATAAGAACATTTATATGTCACAATACCTGGCGACAGATATTCTTTCTCATTTCCGTTCTGTTTACTTAACTCACATCGTCACGCTGTACCGTGTATTTTAAAACAGCGCCATCTCTTGTAGAATAGGTGAATTACTACTTAAGTTTTCACTTCTGACGTGCAGTCCTATGACTGATGTGTTAATTTTTTTTATGTATACCAATCGATCTAATATTTTCAGCATTACGAAATGTTTAAATTAGTCTATTGAGATGACTGATGTTGAAATAGCTAAAACCAATAGCTTTTATGAAGAACTAGTCGACCGCCCTTTCGCACGGGTGTAAGCTCGGCCTTCGGCCTCGCTACTATGACCCGCTCCAGGAACACAAAATTTCATCAAAATCGGTCCAGCCGTTTTTTAGAGTACCCTATGTCCGTCTCCTGGTTCTAAGCTACCTCCCCACCAATTTTCAGCCAAATCGGTTCAGCCGTTCTTGAGTTATAAATAGTGTAACTAACACGGCTTTCTTTTATATATATAGGTTTAAGTAAATATATGTTTATTGAAAAAATAATTTTAATAGGTTATTATGGTTCTGATACATGAGCGTTCAAACTTTTTGGTAGAGAAAACTCTGTCCGTTTCACATATAACAAAAAATTACGTCACGCCTCTGTGCGCCATACTTGTCAGAATATAATGTATATGGCGTACAGAGAAGTGACGTCATAATTTGCTGTTTCTCGCTCTCTGTCTAGCATGATATTAAATGCTTATAAGTTGATTATTTTTGATCAGATTTTAATTTTATTTTCATTAATCAGCTATATTTATAGGCTACATTTTAATAGCACAATAAAAAACAGTATTTTAGCCTATTATTCTCTGCCAACGGCGTTGACTATCTCGAAAGTAATTATATCGATCGCGCCAAAACATGGCCTGGATGTTTTTATGAGACTGCAGCATTTATAAATAATGTATCGAATGTAAATAATTATTTTATTTTTCTAAAACTGAACTGTTACCCTTAGTACAAGATTTGACAGTTTTCGAAAACTTTTTTCGTTTTCGTATTGTTCCATACATTTTAGTAAAGCGCCTCCAGCGGAAACGCGGAGGAACGAAAGTCGGTAGTAATCGACAGTATAGGTTGCTTCACTCAAATACGAAAAAAGGTTTCAAATAGCTTTCAGCCCAGCAATGTATTAAACAAAACGAAAAAAGTTTTCGAAAACTATCAAATCTTGTACTAAGGGTACTGGGGCTTTACGGCTACCATAAGCGATTCAGCTTAGATGATTGTGAAAAGTTGCGCGACCGCAAACCGTATCTCGGCGCGTTTAGGTTCGCGTTCGCGTGATTTTGCAAACTGCGCTAATTCGAGCCCGCGGTGAGAGTTAGCTGTGTATATTTCTGTCAGAATCGTTTCATTTTAAGTTGTTGTAAAAAGTGAAGTGAAATTTATGTTGAAATATAGTATACAGTGGTACCAAATTTGTAGTTTTATTGACCACCGATGCAAACAGAGGGGTGTTATAATTTGAACGTGTCTCCAGAACTGCTAAACCGCTTTTGATCAAGTTTTTTAATTATTTGAAAGGTGGCAGGATCTGTGTTCTTAGCTAGGACTCATGAAGATCTGTTCAGCTTTTCGTAGATTATATGGATAGGTCCTATTTAAAACCTTCATTCAAAATTATTTCGAACATTATCTGATAATGAGTTTTTGAGTAACAGCGATAAAACTGTAATAAATTCAAGGCGTTCTAACTCGAAAGGTCATTGACCTTTTTGTAAAATGGTCTTAACGATTTTTTTTTCTCAATCAGTTTTATCTATGGTCAAAACATATAAAGTATATGCTATGTCGGGATGGTACATCTTTGAAATTTAGCTAAGTCCACAGTACGTTCGAATTTTTCTATAACTATAAATTTCTGAACTATGACTACAATTATATGGCTTTGGTTATGGAACCCTACCATGATATGCGTGTCTCGACACGCTCTTGGCCAGTATTTTTTTCTTTTTAACCTTCTTCAAAAAGGAGGATATCTATTAGACTATTTTTTTATGTTTGTTACCTCAGAACTTTCGACTCTGATGATTCTTTTTTTATTTTAAAGCTGGTGCTTCCCGTGTGGTCCCATTTCAATTGGGTCCAGATCTGACATTTATGAAGTCTGTTTTTTAATATTGATAACTAGCCGCACGCCCCGGCTCCGCACGAGTGTAAGCTCGGCTTCCGGCCTCGCTACAAAATGTAATATAGCCTATGTCACCCAGGGATAGTGTAGCTTCCCAACAGTGAAAGAATTGTTCAAATCGGTTCAGTAGTTTCGGAGCCTATTCAATGCAAACAAACAATCAAATCTTTCCTCTTTATAATATTAGCATAGATTATTTTCTAGAGCTGTCAGAAAATTTCCTATTATTTCCAAGTACCGTCAAAATTTTCACCAAAACTTCTATGTATTCTGTAGTCGCCATGGTATCAAAAGCTCTTGCAATTTCGCGCCAATCCGTTAAATTTAATTTCAATATTTTCGCCTAGTTTGTACTAAGCAAGAAAAACAAAAAGAGAAGTGCTAAATAAAATCCTTTTTCCTTAAAATACGATTTTAATTCAGATATCAATCCATACATAATAATAAAATAGTACAATACAATGTTAATTCAAAATACATACAGACTACCTACACTAGCTATATCCCTCGGGTTCTCTCATTGTTATTTAGGGGCAATTGAAGTACGACATGCATGCACTAAAGGGGGGGTGGGGTTCTTTGAATTGATATTTGATGACATGGGGGACCGGGAGTGTCTGGATGATTACGTCAGCAATATTTGCATCTTGAATAAATATTAAATGGGCATAAAAAAAATATAATCTATAAATCTACTCATGAATAACAGAAAAGAAACCAGCCGTCTTAGCATGGGCCGTGGAAAAATTGTCTTTCCACCGTTTTTATCGGTGCGTAGACGCAACGAAGCTAGAATACAGCCCCGATACCTCAGTTCGTAGTGTACCTGCCTTCTGTGCTTGGGGGCGTGGGTTCGATTCCCACCTAGGACAAACGTTTGTGTGATGAAAATTTGTGTTTGTTCTATGTCTGGGTGTTAATATCTATTTAAGTATGTATTTAAAAATATATTATATGCATGTATATCAGTCTCTGGCAGCCATACTACAAGCTATGCTTAGTTAATTGGGGTCAGATGACCGTGTGTGCAACAATGTCTCAGATATTTATTTAATACGGAAAGACAATCTGTCCACGGCCCGTACTAGGCCTGCAGAAAAAGTTTAAAGGGGGAGGGGGGACTATAGGGGATTAAATCAGCTGTTTCATAAGAAAAAGTTCATTGTTCTGCAACAAAATGGAACAGCTGATATTTCTTATATTCAGGTTGGGAAGCTCTTTGAATGAGTGCTTCTCCTCCCACATACTTTCCTGGTGGGGGGGGGGGATCTACACCCTCCTGCTCGTACCGAAGCCCTTGACGACGAGTGCTCCAGATGTTCCACATCACTTTGGTTTTGGACTTGTTCATCCGAGGCCAACATATATATTTTTTTATTTTATTGCAGAATAGGCTTGCGCTGGTCGCCAACTCGCCTGATGTTAAGCGATGATGCGGTCTACGGTGGATCACGCTTGCCTAGAAGAAACCGACTCACTATTGACTTGAAGACACCCAGATTGTAACTATCAGGGAACACCCATTCAGGCAGCGCATTCCACAAACTAGCAGTTCGCACAATAAAAGTGGAATCAAAACGCTTCGTACGGGTTTTCGGAATGTCAACCATAAAGCGGTGTCGATTTTTCGTGCCCGCCCTGGCAGTTCGATAGAAAAAAGGGCAGGAGGGAATTAAATCATACAGATCAGGGCCCCGATTCTACTTGACCAATTGTTTTTGAATTGTTAATGTTTTTTTTTTTTTAATTGCTCTTTTGACACCTTTGGTATAGATAAAGTGACAAAAGTAAAAAACAAAATTGTTTTTAAATTGTTAATGAATTGCCTCAAAATGTATTTTTTTTATACTCTTTGTATAGATATAGTGTAAAAAGTAAAAAAATTGAGGCAATTCATTAACAATTGAAAAAACAATTGGTTTAGTAGAATCGGGGCCCAGGTGCACACTCTCCAAAATGTAACCGATAAAAAACCGATAGACTAGCAACTTTGCGCCGATGCTCAAGACTAAGCAGCTTATTCTGAACTAGGATGTATGTATATCAGTCTCTGGCAGCCATATTACAAGCTTTGCTTAGTTTGGGGTCAGATCACAGAAAAGCGAAGTGAATAGAACGGAAATGAGAAGAAAACTCTGTCGCCAGGTATTGTGACAGATATGTGATTGAACATTCTTATTTGTGTCAACGCGTCGAACTCCGCGTTACAGTTGCTAACACAGTTGCTATAGGTTTATATGGATGCAAGTGGCTACAACAAATTTGTTACAAAAATGCTTTGACAGCCGTTCTATTTTAAACAAAAAATATTTTCTTTTCTGTGGGTCAGATGACCATGTGTGCAATAATGTCCCAGAGATATTTAGATATATACTCTTATGTATATTAGGATACGCGTAAATGGGGTCCAATGATGAGTGTATCATTATGAACAACTTACTATGGGACCAACCCTGAAATACCGAAAATTTATATCAGTTGTTCCATTGAAAACGGTCATTCACACTCCAAATGTATGGACCGTTTTTTTCGGTATTTCCTAAAGCTATTTTGCACGTGATGTTGTCTTGACCATGGATACAAAGTCCTTCGGTCGCAATATTAATCGTCGCTTACCAACAGGCGAGTTGGTGGTCAAACGCGGACGTATTCGCGTAAAAAAAAAGTTTACGTAATCTTAAATGGCGTCAAACAAGTCAGAGTCAAGCAAAGTAAGTCACAGTCAAGTCGAACTCATGCCCAAGTAAAGTGGTGGAGGCTTTACTATAGGCTTCAATGGATAATAAATAAATAAATAATATAAATATCTGGGACATTATTGCACACATGGTCATCTGACCCCAAACTAAGCAAAGCTTGTAATATGGCAGCCAGACACTGATATACATACATATATATTTTTAAATACATACTTAAATATATATTAACACCCAGACATAGAACAAACACAAATGTTCATCACACAAATGTTTGTCCTAGATGGGAATCGAACCCACGCCCCCAAGCACAGAAAGTAGGATCACTACCAACTGAGCCACCGAGGCAGTCATGGAGTCAATGGAGTTTTGGAAACAACATGAAAAGACATGTTTCACTTCGTTATATCACTTGCCTACACTCGAGCACGTTCACGAGCCCTTAATAAATAATAATCCACCATTATTACACATTAACACTCGAAAATACACAAGTTTAGGAAAATAACACAACGTTCCAACATGTTTTTTTTTTGGCGCCAAAACTCGATAGCAGGTGAAGATGAGAGGAGTTGCCAGTTGATAGTATTTTCCTTATGACTAAGGGCATTTCCTTTCGAGCTGTCCTTTCCCGCCCTCATCGTATTCCTGCGAGGATATCCACATCTGCTGGAATGAGCCAATTGAAGCCAGGATCGAGCCTCCTGGAATAAAAGAAGAATACATTTAGTTCTCTTCTCCAGATACCACAGTGCCAAGACAAAGGTCTTTGACTAGTATGTGTTGCCAGTGATGACATATGGTACTGAGACGTGGTCCTTGACTGTTGGCCTTTTGGAGAAACTCAGAGTGACACAACGGGCAATGGAGAGAACTATGCTCGGAGTTTCATTGCGCGATAGAAACCGAATCGTGGATATTCGCCAAAGAACCAGTCACCGACATAGCTATTAAAAAAGTTGGTGTCAATGGGCAGGCCACATTGCTCGAATAACCGATAACAGATGGGGAAGAAAGGTTCTTGAGTGGAGACCGCGAACCGGAAGACGCAGCGTAGGTAGGCCTCCCACTAGATGGACTGACGACATTGTGAGAGTCGCGGGCATCCAGTGGATGCAGATGGCAGTATGTCGTTCAGTGTGGAGGTTAAAGGAGGGGGCCTATGTTCAGCAGTGGACGTCTTCTGGTTGATAATGGTGATAATCTGAGCCTCTTTTAATGCAAGAGTGAATAAGTTTCTTCTAAGTCTGCGTGCTTCATCTTCGACTACATCGTCGCTTACCAACAGGCGAGTTGGTGGTCAAACGCGGACTTATTGGCGATACAAAAACACATCAGTCATAGGACTGCACGTCAGAAGTGAACACACACACTGTGGCTTTAGTAAGAGCGACACTTGTACTACTGACCTATCCAGGCTGCGAACCGCCTCTCTTGCATGGAGGGTGCTGCGTGGCTCTTCAGCCGGTGTGAGGAGGGTGCTCGGG
Source organism: Agriopis leucophaearia (assembly GCA_949125355.1). Classification (NCBI taxonomy): domain Eukaryota; kingdom Metazoa; phylum Arthropoda; class Insecta; order Lepidoptera; family Geometridae; genus Agriopis; species Agriopis leucophaearia. The sequence goes on from OX421289.1 coordinate 5,794,284, forward strand.
ATGCCAGCTCTTTGTTGAGCCGCTCGGGCCACCCAGCGGTGCAGGACACTCCGCCGCACACTACTACTGAACCCCAGAGAGCGGGGCGCGCGTCCGCGTCGCACGCTGACGCCGCTGCGCACACTGCAATTGTACATAATTATCAATATTAAAAAACCGACTTCATAAAAATGTCAGAACTGGACCAAATTCTAGGACCTTCTTTTTGGAAGTCGGTTAAAAATGGTTTAAGGACACCTTGAGCACCTTTCACCGATATGGCTCGTGTTCGAACTTATAATCGTCAAAATATGATGGTGTTGCAGGACTAATTCTAAATTCAGACACTTAACTTATAGACACCGGTTTCATAGACACTTGTCTCCCAGACATTTGACTTATAGACACTTGTCTCCCAGACATTTGACTTATAGACACTTGTCTCCCAGACATTTTACTTATAGACACTTGTCTCCCAGACATTTTACTTATATACCTGTCTCCCAGACACTACTCATAGACACCCGTCTCTCAGACACCTGACTCATAGACACCCGACATCCAGACACCTGCATCATAGATCCCATCTCTCAGACACTTGTCTCCCAAACACTTGACTCATATACACTTGTCTCTAAGACACCTGTGAAAACATTACCTAAATGCGGGGCTCCGAGGGAATGTTCGAAGAGGCACTCGGTCAGTTTGAACCGCTCAGGGCCGAAGTCCTGATGGTAACCGCCGGGGAACTCGTAGTGAACGCCCGGCACCGCAGCCGCTACGCGCTCGTCGTATTGACTCTCTGATACCTAAAGATTGAAAATCAGTTATAAGGGACACGGTGCAAGTAAATAACCTGCGCAACTTGGATGCACCGTGGGCAAGACGCATTTATCATTATCAATCTGTCATGTTCCCACTGCTGGGACACAGGCCTTCTTTCAGAGAGAGGATGGGCCCTAATCCACCATGCTGGCCCAGTGTATGGTGGTGAATGTCATGACTTTTTTTTATCGCTAAGAAGTCCGCGTTTCAACTCGCCTGTTGGTAAGCGACAATGTGGTCGAAGATGAAGCACGCAGACTTAGAAGATACCTATTCGCTCTGGCCTTGAAATGGCCCAGATTTTATATCTCAGGAAACAAGGAAGCCGGCAGGTGGTTCCAATCCTTGGCCGTACGGATTAGAAACGAAGAATTAAAACGTTTGGTACGGAGGAAGTAAGTAGTGTCTTTGAACTTTTGAGGTTTTTGGACATACCAGTTTCTCGCGATCTTTTCTTTCATCGTTTTTGATCGATCGAAACTGCAGACTGTGGATATATCCAGCAATCCAAGTAAAGAAATATTTGGGTTGGAGTTTTCCTCCAACCACTAAACTTCAAAATATTTTGCAAAAAGTTTATCTTTTTAACCGACTTCCAAAAAATAAGAGGTTATAAATTCGACTGTTTTTTTTTGTGTTTCTTACTTCATAACTGGGTGAACCGATTTTGATGATTCTTTTTTATATGAAAGCTGGTGCTTCCCATTTGGTCCCATTTCAATTGGACTGTTTTATTTGAACTTTTTTGTTTGTTACGTGGTAACTTTCGACTGGGTGAACCGATTTTGATTTTTTTTTGTTTGAAAGCTGGTGCTTCCCGTGTGGTCCCATTTTAATTTGGTCCAGTCCTGACATTATTATAGTATAAGTATAAGTAATTTTTTTATATTGATAATTATGATTAATGAGGTAATAAAAAAATAGGACATACGCTTATTGTACTGAGGCATATCTCCGTTGTTCATCTGATCTGATGTTCTGACACTAGGACTACAGCACTGCTTACCTGTGCGACACAGTGACAGAAGTCCTCGAGCTGCCGTTTGAGCATGTACTGCTGCCAGGAAGCCGTCAGCCCCGCCGGGAGGGTCTTCAGTGTGTAGCGGGCGCGTTCTCTTTCGCGAATTACTTCTTTACTCTGAAACGAGAGATTATTTCACATAATTCTGGCAGTTTCAAAAACTAAAATAATTACAGTGAAAACCTTTTACTGCGACATCGTTTAGAACAACATGCCGGTTATAATAACCTATCGATTTGTTTTGTACTTGCACGATACACATTAAACATCACTGGTTGTTACGACTATCGGTTTTTACGATTGAATATGAGCAGTCCCTTCGATGTCGTTATAACATATTTTGACTGTATCAATGTTAATAACCAACTTCATAATAATGTCAGAACTGGACCAAATTGAAATGGGACCAAATGGGAATCCCGAAAAGGAGGAGGTTAACAATTCATATTTTTTTATGTTAGTTACTAGCTTTCTACTGGGTGAACCGATTTTGATGTTTATTATTTTATTTGAAAGGTGGTGCTTCCCTTTTTTTTTTCCCATTTTAATTTCGTCCAGTTCTATAACAAAAATTATTATAAGAAACATCTGTCGGAACACCTCAGTACTAAATCAGACATGCGCTCACTAAAACCGTTAGTGCCTAATTAATGCACGCCCTTTGAGATAGAGGGCGTATATTTGGTAAAGTTCTGACATTTTTATGAAGCCTGTTTTTTATACAGTTACTGCGACGCGCCTCGGCTTCGCACGGGTGTAAGCTCGACCTTTGGCCTCGCTACTATGAACCGTTCCAGGATCACAAAATTTCATCAAAATCGCCGTTTTTAGAGTATCGTATGTCCGTCTCCTGGTTCTAAGCTACCTCCCCACCAATTTTCAGCCAAATCGGTTCAGCCGTTCTTGAGTTATAAATAGTGTAACTAACACGACTTTCTTTTATATATATATATAGAAGATATGATTATTGACGGAATATTTACCGTGGTAAGGTTGTGGAAGGAGCTCCCGATATTTCGACGCAGACGGAGTCTTCCCGTGAACATGGTGCATGTAACTGCGCCGAAATATCGGGAGCTCCTTCCACAACCTTACCACGGTAAATATCCCATCAATAATCATATAACTGTAGTGAACAACCGTGATAGTTTAAAACAGTTTTTTATAGATATAGATGCAGAGTATCCTTATCAAACAATGTGGTCGCAAGGGTCTCCCCTAGGGCTCCATGGGCTCACCTGTATGCTGTATATGGGGAGCATCTGGATGTGTTGCTGGTGAAGCAACAGCTTCGCTTGTGACGCGAGGTGGTCTCCACCGACGGGAGACCGAGCTGCAGCGCTCACCAGGGCATATCTGGAAGAGAACTTTTACTTTAACATGGATGCTACACGGTTAGAAAGGATGTACTAAGCCAAAAGATGTTTAGTATTCTGTACTTTTATACCTAAGCTGTGTTTTTTCAACTAATATTTATACCTATTTGTGGAAACTTGTAATTGGCCTTAAGCAACCTACTCTCTCTTTTTATCTTCCTTGGTTAGCTGTAAGTTTTCCTAAAATTTTAAAAATAAAAAATATAATAAAAGTGGTCTACAAGGGAGTAGGGGTTGGGGGGTGGGGGGTTTATACTCATTATTATAAACAACTTTTACTATGGGACCAACCTCAAAAACGCGAAAAAAAATCATTTATTGAATAAATAGGTCTACGTTTGGCCACTAACTAATCTGATGGAAAGCGATGTTGTAGCCGAAGATGGAGCACGTAGACCTAGAAGATACTTATGTATTCTGGCCTTGCAGATATAGGTTATCGTTTTCAGCGGGGCCGGATTATCCGTAAGGAGGACTAGGCAACTGCCTAGGGGGCCCGCGGAGGCCTAGTCGATGTGGGCCACGCACCAAGAAAAAAAAACATTTCATTCGTGACATTCCCCATTATTTACATCTGATATTGTGGCCAGGAAAAAAAGGTTTTGCTTACTGTAAAAAGCGCCATAAAAGCGTATTTGGTTGAATGTGGAAGTATTCAATTGAAGCTTATTGAATAGGGGCCCCGATAGGGTTAATCCGACCCTGGTTTTCAGGACACAAGGACAGTGGCAAAGCATTCCAGTCCCTAGTGGTTTGCATTAAGATTGTATGAAGGAATTAGATCATGCAGATTTGATGCACAATCTCCAAAATATATTTACCCATCTATAACAGGCACAGCGGAAGTCTGACTGGCCCCAGCGTCCACCACCAGCGCCGTGGACTTCCCATTAGCGAACGCAGCGAGAACAGCATTCTTCACCAAGAAGAACGCCGGAGCGTTGTACTTCTCGAACAGAAGCTCGGCAAGTTTTTCACGCGCAGGTCGCGCGGTCCAGACGGCTTCGGTGAACAGTGCTGGGTGATGTTCTGACGGGGAACGAATTACCTGTACAGAGATACGATTTTTAAGAGGGGGTCAGGGATTCGTATTATTTTTTAAATTGACAATTATTGTATTTTGTGGTGATACGGAACCCTCAGTGCGCGAGCCTGGCTCGCACTAGGCCTATTTTTACTGAACAATTTGATATGGTAACCCAAGTCATAATCAGCCTTAGTCCACTGCTGGATATAGGCCTCGCCCGAGGCACTCTACTAAGCCTGATCTTCGACTTTTCTCTTCCAGCCACTGCTAGTTACATATATACTTCAATTCAAGAGCGATAGAGTTCGAGCTGGCATGGCTTCGCAAATTAACGACACCTGATTTGATCCTCAGCCTTGTACCAATGACTTATTTAGTCATGGTATATTCGGCAAAGAACCAGAGTCACCGACATAGCTGCCAAGATTTGCAAGTTGAAGTGGCAATGGGCAGGCCACATCGCTCAAACTACTGATAACCGGATAAGAAAGGTTATTGAGTAGTGACCACAAACCAGAAAACGCTGCGTAAGTAGGACTGATGACATCATGACTGCATCCAGTGGATGCAGATGGGAGGCTAACGTTCAGTGTTAAGGGGGAGGCCTATGTTCTGCAATGGACGTCTTCTGATAGATGATGACGATGAAAGAAATAAACTTGTCACCTTAGCGTAGCAGTAGTCGAGCATTTTCTCAAACAAGTCCCAGTTTTCGATCTGACCATCCTTCATGTATGTCTGTGCCTCCATGTTGGGCCGGGGGACGTGCAGCTCTGTCACATCGATGTAGTGCCGGAGGTCACCCCCTGCCTTTGAAGCTGGAAATAACATTGGATACCTAATTTATACACAACTTTGGAATACCAAAACTCAAATGTTTAAAGTTTTTTTTTTGTTTGTTTTGCAGCTCCATTCGCCATTCCATCCCGCGTTTTCTGCTCAAGTTCCGCATCCGTCCATTCCACTCCGATACTGTAATCTACTTTACTTCGATCCCTTTCCTTTTCAGTCCCGTATCCATCCTGTAATCCTTTTCCTAATTCCTTCTACTCCTCACCTACCTTTTCCACTTTTGTTCCTAGTTTGTTCATTTATGAAATCCATTCTACTCCTCTCCCATCGTTTCTGTTCCAGATGCACATTCCTTCCGAAATCCACTCCCGTCTCATCTCTTACTCCATTCCCGCATTGCCCCGTAATTCACTTTACTCAATCCTTCCATTTTAGTCCAGCATTTGTTTCGCTCAGACTTTCCTCCTGACCCATTCCCATCTCATCTCCGTTGCATGTTAATGCCTGTATTGTACCCGTCGGACAGATCGGACCGCGCTGATTTGAGCAACTACTTACTACTCTATGGTTACCATAGGCACAGAAGGCGGCTTATAGTTATTATGTAGCTGAATTTGGCACTATCCATCCGATGTGTTCGATGCGAATATGTGTATGGTATGCCACTTTTAGTGACATAGATATTGAATTCAAAACTGGGACTTATGCACATCTGCCTATGCTACTTGTCTCGGATGATACTATAAATAAGTACTCTATATTAGCAGAAGAAGACTTTAAGGCGGGAAGGCGAGTTACAAATTCTAAGTAACCGTGGATCTTCGAAAACCTAACCCTAACACAGACCCAAAAATATTTAAATTTCTATTAAAAACTTACCGCTTTGAGTGACATTGCCATCGGGGAGCTTTTCTTCTGCCTCTGGGATGTGAGTAGCAGGCCCAACGCCGATAACTGCGGGAATATCCGCCTTCGGGGTGTCTTCCTGAGCGTAGCCGACCCGAATCGAATGATGCCCTGGGTCGAACACAAGCGCGCCTATCTCATCGCCACCATACAGCATCCCGTTTGGGGCGCTCATTTTGTTAAAACACAGACACTTTCAAGTGAAAAATTTCAGTATTTCTTCTATTTTATTTTCTACTGTTTTTTTCCGAGCGCTTGTTTTGTTGTTCTAATGAATGAACAAATGAACGAATGACCATTGTAGTAGTGCTATAAGCATAGATAACCGAAAAACTAAAGCTTGTCATTCATGCTGCGACATATAGAGTGTACCAATATTATTGTTTTACCGGTTTTTTTTTATTCTAATGCTTTGTGACACCACCGCAGCCGCGAGAGCAACGCGGGTTTTGGCGCCAACGTGAAATAAACATATCGCTTCATTGTATTGTTTTCCTAGACTTGCGTTATTTCGAGTGTGTATTTTAATGATGAATACTGTTGCTAAAGGTTCTTGAACTTGCACGAGTGTTACGTAAATCATTGTCTTTTCGTGATTTTTTACTAAACCTCCACAGAAGACTCTAGTTAAGTCCCTACCACTTTACTTAGGGCAAGATTTGGACTTGACCGTGACTTGCTTTGCTTGACTTTGAATGTGAATTGTTTAACGTAATTTAATACTATGTAAACCTGATTATTATTTTGACTGAAGCACTCTGTATAATATGGTCACAAATCAAATAAAAAAAACAAAGGAACACACGAAGACAAGTCTAAGTTGTTATTGTCATTTGTCACTAGTCAGTAGTCACCTACCTAGCACATCTTGCATACTTCACACTATTTGATTTGAATTTGAAAATAAAACCGCTATCAATCTATCTATCAACAAGAAAATTGAAAAATCAAAGCAAAGCAAAAATACTGTGATTTGATTTATTGTATTTTAAATAAGAAATAATAATATAGTGAAAATGTCTGCCGTTTCAGTGACTTCAAGCAAACGAGAGGTAAAGTTGTTTAGGATTTATATTGTTGTTGTGGTTGTGTATTGTTTGTATTTATCTGACTCCTAATTTGATGCAGAAGGTTATCCTAAATAATGTGAATGGGTAATTGAAACTCCGGTAGATGGATTGAGTACGTGCGCTTTATTAGAGCGCCAGCGAATGACTGTTCAATGTCGGTGCGCTTCATTACGATGTTTATATTATATTAATAACAATCTGTGATGTAGTGGGACTCACAGGCCCTACAGTTGCATCTACCTATGAATAGTTTTCTGCAAATTATTAAGTTCTAGAAACCTCGCATGTCTTACATGCATTTCCTACTGCTTATCTCACAAAGTGCTTTCGATAACGCAAAATGCAAGCTATATAATAGACATAAGCAGTTTATTACCCATTGACTGTTGAAAGTCCAAATCCTTATGCTCAAGTTTATTGCTAGTTTACTTCGTAGGTAGCTTGCTGACGGCATCACCTCGTTAATTGGCAATGCTTGTAATTTAATAAATAAAATTAAAAGTATCTCGTCTGTTTTTAAATCAGAAAATTCATCTAAGCATAAATAAGTCTTGATTGCTTGTCCTAAAACAACAATCGTTAACCATAGTCTCAAAAGCTCGCGCAGAAGGATATAAGTAAATGAATAAAATAAAAACTCATGATAACATGAAATTAAAAAATAAAACGCTTATGAACATTTTAAATTATAAAAATTTATTACAGTAGTTTCATTAATACAACACTATTAAATACTGGGAGGTGCCAGATTATTGAAAGGCAAACATTGCATAATTATGTAATATGTAGGCAGTGGTGGATTTGCCCTAAGGCCCTGTAGGCCCAGGCCTAGGGCGGCCAGACATTAAGGGAGGCAAATCGTGACAAAAAAATCATTGATGATAAGAAGAAATAACTCGAAAGTACCTAAATTACTATATGGTACTATATAATACTTACTATATCGCTTGGGGCCTAGGGTGGCCAAGACTGCAAATCCGCCACTGAATGTAGGTAGTATGTATTTAGTTATATGATTATTTACGGGAACCGTGGTAAGGTTGTGGAAGGAGCTCCCGATATTTACCACAGTAAATATCCCGTAAATATTAATATAACTATAGTGAACAACCGTGATAGTTTAAAACAGTATGTATTTACATATTAAGTAGGTACAAATTTCTTTGATGGAAAGAGTGTCGAACTGGCATAGTGGCTGAGGAAAGAGGAAGGGGCGGACGGAAAGAGTGGGGGTCGTGAGAGTAGTGCCGGACTTCTGAATGTGCCGATGCACTGAAGTGCCAGATTAGTGATATTCTGCTGTTTATGTTAACATGCTACACTTTTGACGACAACTCAGCTAGGTGATCTTGTATTGGTTAGGGACCATTCAAGTATTACGTAAGCACTATAGCGAGGGGGGGGGGGTTCTATGCTTTGCTTCTTTTTGAAAACATGGTGGGTGAGGGGGTCTAGATGGTGATTATGTCAGCAGTAATTTTTTTTTTTCCACATTATGGCACTGCCACTCATGAATCAATAAAAAAATGAGGGGCGGGGGGACTAAGAGCTTTGCTTACTCTTGCTGACAAGGGGGGGGGGGGGTTAATGTAATAAATCTGCTTATGTAATACTTGAACGACCCCTTAAGAATGTATTATTTCATATTTTACAGCAAGGAACCCAAGAGCTGCAAAAAGAGCTGGAAGCTATCCGGGCTATGAACACAACTCTCCGAACATACCTGGAATACATTCAGGTCTTCAAACATAACCTATCGGATATGAACAAAAGCTGCAAACAGCTGAGTAAAGTTAACTCTCAGTGGATCAATGTTGTTGGCAAGAGATGATGGTTAATAAATGGTCGATTTAATGTTATGACTTTTACTCAAAGATCTTAAAAGTAAAGATATAAAATCGACACCGCTTTATGGTTGACATGCTGAAAATCCATACAAAGCGCTTTGATTCCACTTTAATGTGCGAACCGCTAGTCTGGAATGCGCTGCCTGAATGGGTGTTCCCTGATAGTTACAATCTGGGTGTCTGGGTTTTTTCTAGGCAAGAGTGATCCATCCTAGGCCGCATCATTGCTTAACATCAGGCGAGTTGGTGGCAAGCCTATTATATAAAAAAACCAATATGCTTTTCTGATACGCGTTCTCATACGTTTAATACTAGTGCCAAATGGTAAGGTCACATCAATCGAAGAACCGATAAACGATGTAGGCGAAAGCATCTTTAGTGAAACCATGAACCGGAAGACGCAGCATAGGTGGACCTCCCTACGCTCCCACTAGATGGACCGACGAGATCGTAAGATAAATAAAGAAATATCTGGGACATTTTGGCACTCATGGTCATCTGACCCCAAACTAAGCAAAGTTTGTACTATGGCTGCCAGTGACTGATATACGTGTATATATATTTTTAAATACATACTTAAATAGATATTAACACCCAGACAGAACAAACACAAATGTTCATCAGATGAATGTTTGTTCTAGGTGGGAATAGAACCCACGCCTCCAAGTAGGTTGGTAGGTTTACAACTAACTGAGCCACCGGGGCAGTCAATTTGCAGGCTTCCAGTGGATGCAGATGGCAGGCTGTCGTTCAGTGTGGTGTTCTAAGGGGAAGGCCTATGTTCAGCAGTGTACGTCTTCTGGGTGATGACGATCAGACTAAGGTTTCATATTTATTCTGGATTATGTTGATAGATTGGGAAAATGAAATACAGGTTTTATAGAGAAAAAAGTACTTATTACAGAAACAAGGATATCATTGATTCAAATTATGTGTAAAAAGCATTAAAAAGGGAACTGCAGTGTATCAGAAAACAGAATTTCAACTAATCAAAATAATCTACAGTCAAAACCTTTTACTGCGACATCGTTTAGAACAACATGCCGGTTATAATAACCTATCGATTTGTTTGTACTTGCATGATACACATTAAACATCACCGGTTGTTAGGGCTATCGGTTATTACGACTGAATATGAGCAGTCCCTTCGATGTCGTTATACATTTGACAGATTTTGACTATATATGAAATAAAAATAAAAATATGTTATATGATAATTTACTTACTTATATGAATCATAAACCTATCTGTTTGAATTAATTATCATTTATAAAAACCAACATCAAAATTAGTAAATGCAGTAATTTCGTTTACTTTTATCACATATTTATTCCAGGTACGTATTTTGATTTAATAAAGAAATTACTTAACCGATTTTGATGAAATTTCTATGGAAACAATCTAAAAAAAAAAACGGTGTATAAATGATGGAGTTCAGAGGCAACAAACATTTAAAAAAAAACAATTGAATTGAGAACCCATCCTTTTTTGAAGTTGGTTAACAAAGGGTTTATATTAAAGGTTAACAAGTCATTACGGCGGTATCGCCACGTCACTATGGGCGTATTAGTTAAGTACGCAAGCACTGGCTTCTCTTTAAATATTTACTAGCAGCGCCCCGCGGTTCCACCCGCTATCCTACAGAAACTGTATTTATCCAGAATAAAAAGTAGCCCATGTGTTAATCCAGGATATAAGCTACCTATCAAATATGATCCAAATACGTTTAGCTGTTATGGAGTCGAATGCTGACACACACAAACAAACTTGTTCATAATGTTAGTGTGATTTATTTAGTATTAAGAGGTTGCTCTCCAATTTCTGACGCTGTAGGTTCTGGTGCAGCGGTAGTCCTTGTTGTTTTCTCTGGAAATAAGAAATATTGCTTAAAATAACAAACAAAAATGTTGCACTTAGATCTACATCCCACACCTTTGATTATTTATCCGAAAACTGACTAACACAAGAGTATTTCGAGTTGTCAAACGAAAACACGTACATACTGACCTATGACACAGACAAATTACTGTGGAATGTCACACAATAGCCGGTACATACTGACATTACTGACCTATGACACAGACAGAGTACTGTGTAGTGCACGGAAGCACGTACATACTGACCTATGACACAGTACTGGGGAATGTCACACAATAGCCTGTACATACTGACCTATGACACAGACAGAGTACTGTGTAGTGTCGCACGGTAGCCCGTACATACTGACCTATGACACAGACAGAGTACTGTGTAGTGTCGCACGGTAGCTCGTACATACTGACCTATGACACAGACAGAGTACTGTGTAGTGTCGCACGGTAGCTCGTACATACTGACCTATGACACAGACAGAGTACTGTGTAGTGTCGCACGGTAGCTCGTACATACTGACCTATGACACAGACAGAGTACTGTGTAGTGTCGCACGGTAGCTCGTACATACTGACCTATGACACAGACAGAGTACTGTGTAGTGTCGCACGGTAGCTCGTACATACTGACCTATGACACAGACAGAGTACTGTGTAGTGTCGCACGGTAGCTCGTACATACTGACCTATGACACAGACAGAGTACGGTGTAGTGTCGCACGGTAGCTCGTACATACTGACCTATGACACAGACAGAGTACTGTGTAGTGTCGCACGGTAGCTCGTACATACTGACCTATGACACAGACAGAGTACTGTGTAGTGTCGCACGGTAGCGCGTACATACTGACCTATGACACAGACAGAGTACTGTGTAGTGTCGCACGGTAGCGCGTACATACTGACCTATGACACAGACAGAGTACTGTGTAGTGTCGCACGGTAGCCCGTACATACTGACCTATGACACAGACAGAGTACTGTGTAGTGTCGCACGGTAGCTCGTACATACTGACCTATGACACAGACAGAGTACTGTGTAGTGTCGCACGGTAGCTCGTACATACTGACCTATGACACAGACAGAGTACGGTGTAGTGTCGCACGGTAGCCCGTACATACTGACCTATGACACAGACAGAGTACTGTGTAGTGTCGCACGGTAGCTCGTACATACTGACCTATGACACAGACAGAGTACGGTGTAGTGTCGCACGGTAGCGCGTACATACTGACCTATGACACAGACAGAGTACTGTGTAGTGTCGCACGGTAGCTCGTACATACTGACCTATGACACAGACAGAGTACTGTGTAGTTTCGCACGGTAGCCCGTACATACTGACCTATGACACAGACAGAGTACTGTGTAGTGTCGCACGGTAGCTCGTACATACTGACCTATGACACAGACAGAGTACTGTGTAGTGTCGCACGGTAGCGCGTACATACTGACCTATGACACAGACAGAGTACTGTGTAGTTTCGCACGGTAGCCCGTACATACTGACCTATGACACAGACAGAGTACTGTGTAGTGTCGCACGGTAGCTCGTACATACTGACCTATGACACAGACAGAGTACTGTGTAGTGTCGCACGGTAGCGCGTACATACTGACCTATGACACAGACAGAGTACTGTGTAGTTTCGCACGGTAGCCCGTACATACTGACCTATGACACAGACAGAGTACTGTGTAGTGTCGCACGGTAGCTCGTACATACTGACCTATGACACAGACAGAGTACTGTGTAGTGTCGCACGGTAGCCCGTACATACTGACCTATGACACAGACAGAGTACTGTGTAGTGTCGCACGGTAGCGCGTACATACTGACCTATGACACAGACAGAGTACTGTGTAGTGTCGCACGGTAGCTCGTACATACTGACCTATGACACAGACAGAGTACTGTGTAGTGTCGCACGGTAGCTCGTACATACTGACCTATGACACAGACAGAGTACTGTGTAGTGTCGCACGGTAGCGCGTACATACTGACCTATGACACAGACAGAGTACTGTGTAGTGTCGCACGGTAGCGCGTACATACTGACCTATGACACAGACAGAGTACTGTGTAGTGTCGCACGGTAGCGCGTACATACTGACCTATGACACAGACAGAGTACTGTGTAGTGTCGCACGGTAGCGCGTACATACTGACCTATGACACAGACAGAGTACTGTGTAGTGTCGCACGGTAGCGCGTACATACTGACCTATGACACAGACAGAGTACTGTGTAGTGTCGCACGGTAGCTCGTACATACTGACCTATGACACAGACAGAGTACTGTGTAGTGTCGCACGGTAGCCCGTACATACTGACCTATGACACAGACAGAGTACTGTGTAGTGTCGCACGGTAGCCCGTACACCAGTCCGTTGAGATGATCCAGTCGGTCGAGGTTCAAGCACGGACTGTCCATACTAAATTCATCGTCAAGCCACGGTGGTACCTGTCAATAAAAAAAAACAAAGTAGGTGAAACGTAGTTTGCCTCGAACAGTGACCTCACGAACAAAATAAAGATGATTTGATAGCTAGTATTACATTAAGACAAAGGTATTTGACCAGTGTGTGTTGCCAGTGATGACATATTGTACTGAGACGTGGTCTGTTGGCCTTTTGGAAAAACTCAGAGTCACACAACGGGCAATGGAGAGAGCTATGCTCGGAGTTTCTTTACGCGATAAAATTCGGAACATAGGTATTCGCCAAAGAACCAGAGTCACCGACATAGCTATTAAAATCTGCAAGTTGAAGTGGCAATGGGCACTTGGGCAGGCCACATCGCTCGAATAACTGATAACCGATGGGGAGAAAGGTTCTTGAGTGGAAACCGCGAACCGGAAAACGCAGCGTAGGTAGGCCTCCCACTAGATGGACCGACGACATTGTGAGAGTCGCGGGCATCCAGTGGATGCAGATGGCAGGATGTCGTTCAGTGTGGAGGTTAAAGGGGGAGGCCTATGTTCAGCAGTAGACGTCTTCTGGCTGATGATGATTAAATTAAACTGGGGGCTTTACGGATACTTGTTTTAAGCGATTCTGTTTAGGTGATGAGAAAAGTTGCGGGCCGCAAACCGTATCTCGGCGCGTGTTCGGGTAATTTTCCACACTGCACTGTTTCAGTGCTAATTCAATCCCGCGTAAGCCGCAAGGTTTAAAAGTACCGAGACACAGTTAATGAAAACTTGTGGGACAGTCTCGAAGCTTCGAACTAGAACTATGACATAGAGACATCGGGAATGAAATAAAGATTTCACTATAATTACCAATAAAAAAAACCCGTCAAAATTAGTAAGGGCTTGAACAAAATTATCACAAAAAAAAACGCGGGTGATGAAAAACGGTGATGATGATAACAATGAAAAGTAGACTATGTGTTAATCCTGGACATAAGCAATGTATATTCCAAATCCATCCAGCCGTTTCTGCGTTATTGAGTAACAAACATCCATCCAGCCATACATCCATCCATCCAAACTTTCACATATATGATATTAGTGAGATTATGCCGTTGGGTCTCTGTGTCTTTTATCGCATCGCACAACGGATAATGTTCTGAAAATTTTTCTGACACTAGCGTTGCCAATTCAGCCTGTATTATCTTGCTTACTACATTAATTTTAGTGAATGACACGTACCTATTTGTCGGAGGCCTTCAGGAGGCCTAATAGTTCTGAACACTAGGATTGATAATTCAGCCTTTACTATCTTGTCTACTACATGTTCTAGCGATTTATCTACATATTCGTCGGAGGCCTTTGGGAGGCCTAATTTTTCTGACACTAGCGTTGTCAATTCAGCCTGTATTATCTTGCTTACTACATTAATTTTAGTGAATGACACGTATTTGTCGGAGGCCTTCAGGAGGCCTAATAGTTCTGAACACTAGGATTGGCAATGCGGCCTATGCTAATTGGCTTATTTTTCTAGTGATTGGAACACATACTTGTCGGAGGCCTCCCGGAGGCCTAACATGACATTTGGATCGACCGCTTAGTCTTTATAAACTGATTTAAATATTTTTCAGAGGCCTTCGGGAGGCATAAAGCAGTTTTAATTTCAATGCGATAATAAAAAAGTTGGTCCTGACTAACTTTTATATTATCGCTAGAATGGAGCCTCATAGACCCAAAAATAATGTTATTCATGTTGTTAAAATCGTCTATGGTACGGAGTTTAATTTAAAACTTTTGTATTACGGAATAAAGAACGGAATCTAACGAACTATGACCGGGTGTGTGAGTGAGAACTCTGTATTAACGTATAGCGTCGTCTCGTGCTTTCCTAATAAAGCGGAAACGTTTTCACGTCCATGGTACGGTCGAAAGTAAGAATGTTTTACGCTCGAAACGTTATGTTCTCGCAGCAATGTTATTTTGTGTAACGTGTATGGTAGGCCCCCTGTTCGATCTGATGCTGGCGTCGCGGTTTTATCGTCGCACCAGCCGCCACCGCTTGAAAGTTCATCCAGAAAAAAGATGGTGGAATGTTGGTGCTCCTCCAACTTTTTGAATCGTTATATCTCAGAAACAGTGCCTCTTAGGAAAAAAAGTATTTCGACATTTTTTATAGATAATTATCTGATCTACAATTTTTGTCTGGACTAATTTTATTATAAAACGGCCGTTTTGCTGAAAATCGCGAAACCCTGTTTTTGTGACCTTTGACCCCGGGTAATCCAACTAATTAGTAAATAATTTTTCCAGGATCGATGAGGATTTATTAGATTTAATTTATGATGGTGTTTTAAACAATCCTATCAACTTTGAGCTTGGTGCGAATTATTGTACCCTCGGATGTCTAAATTGACGGGACTATTAATATATATGTATGTATATCAGTCTCTGGCAGCCGTATTACAAGCTTTGCTTAGTTTGGGGTCAGATGACCATGTGTGCAATAATGTCCTAGATATTTATTTATTATTCAATATCAAATAAATTACTCATAAAAAGAAACAATACAATATCACAGCAATATAGTTCCTACTTAATTCGTGCGCCATCTATCCGTCAATAGACGTAACTAAATTTAAAAACTTACGTAAAGTCCCGCTGAGTCCACAACAGTCTTGACGTCGTGAATTCTCTTCCCACTGATGGGATTATACCAGCCGTAGGAAACAGCATCGGTGGCGACATCTTTTGTCATGTTTAGGCGGCCAGAGATCCAAACATGGTTTACAGCTGAAATCAAAATTAGCCTTCAGATCTGACATGGGTAGAATGGTAAGGAGAAGATATGGTAAGCTGGCGTGGCGGGTGCGAACGCATCAGAACCAGGCCTGGCGCACTCCGCACTTTAGGTATGAAGCTACAAGTAGTCGTCTTGTCGGACTTGCCGTGCCCGCTGCCGCGCGATAGACAGAGATAACGCGATAGACAGAGAGGCATACTGTAGGTAGTTAGCGCTCGCACGTCCTGAATTGCATCTCCAACCGTGCGAAGCCCGGACGGGCGGCTAGTAATTTATAATTATCAATTTAAAAACCGACTTCATAATTAGTATTGGATGATATTATATTTTTTTCTAGTTATTTTGATTTAAAAAAAACTACTAAACCGTTTTTGATGAAATTTCTATCGGGCCAATCTTTAAGTATACCTATCATAAAAAAAACGGTTTATAAAATGATAGAGTTCTGAGGTAGAAAACATAAAAAAAAGGAATTAAGAACTCCCTCCTCTTTGAAGTCAGTTAAAAAAGAGCAAAAAGTTGTGGTAAGTTGTAACATAGCGGTGTTTTTTCTTTTCCCTCGGAGACGATTTTAGCGTATAACGATCTGTGCATTTGGCAGTGTCAAGTATTTAATTCGAGTGGCAGAAAGAAAGAAATAACATTGAAGGTATGGACTATGTATCAAGATTAAAAAAACATGCCTTTCGACCAACAGATGGCGCTGAAACAAAGATAATAATAACCACTTGATTGCGCATGAGTCATAATGTGCTTATGCACGATGTAAGCCACGTCAGTCGCGGTAGTATGCCCCCCCCCCCATACTATCTACCGCTACAACTACCGCTTGAAAAAGATCCAGATGAAAATCCCCGTAATTTTTATTTTTAAAGAATGAGCTGTCATATGTCACTGCCTTGTCACTGTCAAGTGGTTAGATCGTGATTGCGCTGAAAAACTCACGTTCCTCCTTATTTTCTCCCATAACCAACAGCAACTGTATCAATACTTCTTTACTCTCCAGGGATGCCAGTGTCCCGTTCATTTTGAGACAGTTTTCGTACGCGTGTTGCCAGTATAGTAGTTGTCGGACCAGCACGTAGTAGAAGAGTTCGTCGCTTGGGGGCGCCGATGACGTCCGAAGTATGGGGGGGCCTGCAAAATTATCTATAAGTTTTATTAGTTAGGCCCTCTTTCCAATTTTTGACAGTTTTGGTCATTCTAGATTTAGTTACTATTTTTCTATCGGAGTGCCAGAGTGGGTACGAAAATCCACACAGCTTTATGGTTGATATTCCGAAAACGTGTACGAAGCGCTTTGACTCCACTTTTATTATGCAAACTGCTAGTCTGTGGAATGCGCTACTTGAACGGGTGTTCCCAGGTAGTTACAATATGGGGTGTCTAAAAATCACGAATGAATCGGTTTCTTCTAGGCAAGCGTGCTCCACCGTAGACCGCAACATCGCTTAACATGAAACGAGTTGGCGCTCAAACGCAAGCCTATTTAATATAAAAAAAAATATCTACTTGCATCCATGTGAGCTATAGCTTCCACACACATATCCCCATATGCCCATATACACACGACATATGTATGTATCCTTAGCCTATGTTTTAATCCAGAGTATAAGCTACCTCCATACCAAATTTCATTTAAATTGTTCAGCCGATACGGATTTGAGTGCGGTCACCCACACTTTCATATTTATCTATATCTATAGGTAATTCTATACTAATAACTCGAAAACGACAACCGATTTTAAAAATTCTTTCACTGTTGGGAAGCTACACTATCCCCGGGTGACATAGGCTATATTATACTTTGTAGCGAGCCCGAAGGCCGAGCTTACACCCGTGCGAAGCCGGGGCGGGTGACTAGTACCTAATATTCTCTTAAAAGAAACAATAAAATATTGCAGGGCGTCATAAAGCCGGTTTCGTCGAGGTAGCTTACCTTGGTAGCATATGAACTGCATTTTCCTATCGCATCGTGCCTCCATAAAGATAGGCGGGTGTGACGCGTGCCGGTCCAGCTGGAGGCAGCCACTTTGCTTTATGGACGACCTGTCCCTGCCACAACCATCAGTGTTAAATACCTGTCTAAGGTAAGCCAGAGGTATATAGGGTTGCCAGAATTCAGGAACACAGCTCTAATAGTCTGCCCCACACAGCTCTACCCAATCAGCAAGGTTACGTCATTACTGACGTGAATTTTGGGAATTTTAGACGTCGAAAAAATTAGAATTTTTGTAGTCATTCCAGACGTCATGCTTCACGGTTTCACGTCGTTTCGACGTGGTATGCGACGTCATTTTTAAGCAAGTTTTGACAAAGAAGGTAAAACAACGTGATTTTAGACGCGGCTTTATGACGCTGAAACAGCTCTAGAAGACCGACCCTCACCGCACTATCAGGCCAGCCTTGACAGTGGTTACATATTTGAGGAGTTTGGGGTCAAGACATTGGGCCCTTGGAGACTGGGAGCTCACCTCATTTTCAAAAATCTTTCAGAGCGTCTGGTTGATGCGACGTGTGACCAAAATGCTGGCGTGTATATGGCTCAACGCATAAGCATTGTGGTAATGCCGTCAGCATGCTGTGTACGCTGCCAACTGATAGTGGGCTTGAGCATTTGGATTGTCTTTGGACCTTCAACGGTCTATGAGCAGTCTGTTTTTATAGTGTTAGTTTTAGCTTGTATTTTGTTTAGTTCAGAAAGACACATGCCCTTTTTAACCGACTTCCATAAAGGACGTTATTAATTCGACTAATTTTTAAATGTTCGTTACCTCAGAACTATCGACTGGTTGAACCGATTTTGATGATTCTTTTTTATTTGAAAGTTAATGCTTCCCGTTTGGTCCCATTTCAATTTGGTCCAGTTCTACTATGTATTTTTTTTTTACAATGTTACAATAAAAAAGTAATTTCCACACAAAAAATATTATAAGAGACATCTGTCGGAACACCTCAATACTAAATCAGACATGCGCTCTCTAAAACCGATAGTGCCTAATTAATGCACGCGCTATGGGACAGAGGGCGCATATTTGGTCCAGTTCTAACATTTTTATGAAGGCGGTTTTTAGAGTTCTGAACCCAAAGGGTAAAACGGAACCCTATTACTAAGGCTCAACTGTCCATCCGTCCGTCTGTCACCAGGCTGTATCTCATGAACCGTGATAGTTAGAGTTGAAATTTTCACAGGTGATGAATTCTGTTGCCGCTATAACAAAAAATACTAAAAACAGAATAAATATTTAAGGGGGGCTCCCATACAACAAACGTGTTTTTTTGCCGTTTTTATCGATAATGGTACGGAAACCTTCGTGTGCGAGTCTGACTCGCACTTGGCCGATTATTTATATTGATAATTATAAAAATTACAACACATCATCATTATTACATAGGAAATGCACACCTATTATACACTGTCTTCTATGTTTCTTACCTCATTGGAGGCCACAGATCTGGTGACGTGTCAGAGTAAATTGGAGTCTGGAATATGCTGGTCCCGGTGTCGATCCAGCTCCACTTCCCCAGGGTACCTTTGGCTCCTACCCACGCGTTCTCTATGCCTTAAACAGACACAAGTATTATTATTAAATATAATTATCAATATAAAAACTGACTTCATCAGAACTGGACCAAATTGGACCACACGGGAAGCACCAGCTTTCATATAAAAAATAATCATCAAAATCAGTTTACCCAGTCGAAAGTTCTGAGGTAACAAACATAAAAAAAGTCTAATTGATAACCTCCTCCTTTTTGGAAGGCGGTTAAAAAACACTTTCGTCAATCATCATCATCAGCCAGAAGACGTCCACTGCTGAACATAGGTCTCCCTCTTTAACCTCCACACTGAACGACATCCTGCCATCTGCATTCACGAAAAAGTGTATATATTTTTATCCATATATTTTATAATCTTATATATTAGTGTATTATCGTAATTTAAGTATTAGTGTGTATCACTATTTAGTATGTATTATTATTAGAATTTACCACACTAATCAATATTGCACGCCCCGCCTTCTACCTCTTTTATGAATCCTCTCCATCCTTAGGTTGCCTGGAAGAGATCGCTCTCTTAGCGATAAGGCCGCAGATTTTTGCACTAGTTTTTAAGCTGTTTTGTCGTGTCTTGTGTATTTAATTTGTAGTGTGAACAATTAAAGAGTTTATCAGATAAACTCTTTATTGTTCACTCTACAAATACCTAGATAGATAGATAGAAATAGATTCTATCTATCTATCCCACTGCTGGGATACTGGGGCCTTACCCCTAGCTTCACTTTTGCGAGCCAACTTTTAGCAGGTACCTGATAGGTACCTAAAATTAACCAACTCATTTAAGCTGCATCGTTTAAAAGCGTCTAACTTGAATGAACGAAAATCCGTTTTACTATGCGAGTGTGCGTGAAAATAACAAAGCTTGGCGGCTATCAAATAACTACCGCTTATCGTAGTTGATGTTACCGTTTAGACAAATAACACCTATGCGGGTCAACTTTTCGAGCTAGGGGTAAGGCCCCAGGCTTTCTCTCAAAGAGGGTGGGCTCTAATCCATCACGCTGGCCCAGAGTATGTTGGTGAATGTCATAAATCTTTGAACTTTACCGGCTTCCTCACAAGTTTTTCCTTCACCATTTATGGGCGATGACATAGAAACTGCACATAATTATTTAAGTATTAAATAAGTGATTGGTGCAGAAGGTATATTAAATAAATTAGCAATATAAAAAACAGACTTCATAAAAAGGACAAATATGGACCAAATTGAAATAGGACAACACGAAAAGCACCAGCTTTCAAATAAAAAAAGAATCATCGAAATCGGTTCACCCAGTCGAAAGTTCTAAGGTAACAAACATTAAAAATTCAAATAAACGAATTGAGAACCTACTCCTTTTTGGAAGTCGGTTAAAAGTAATAGTAACTCCTTACTTGGTCTAGTCTTCAGCATCGCCATCCCAATTTTTTTCAGGCATTTCATTGTGGCTATATTCGCTAACCTAGAACCAGCAAAATCATTAAAGGTGTGCTCTCTGAAAGAATGAATCTGAAAGGCGAGTGCCGTCATATTGTAAAGCATAGGCATGGGCGTCGCCAGCCCATGGCCTAGAGGGGGGGAGGGCAAGTTAATATTATGCAGGATGAATTGTAGGTACAGTCAAGAGCAGTCAGAGTTTCTTTGCAGTTGGCTACATTTTTTTAATCTCTAGGGGGGGCAGCTGCCCCCCCCCCCCCCCCCCCCCCCCCCCTTGGCGACGCCCTCGAGCATAGGTACATGAACCACTGCACGATGAAATTAGATACGAAAAAAAGTTAAATCATCAAATTAATGAAATCTCAAGCCTAGGGAGTTCTTACGCCATATCTCGAAGTAGGCAGTACGCAGCCGCTTGTTTCCACTCCATTCGTCCGTCGAACACCCTGTAGAGTCCAGTCCGGCACCGCACAGTCTTCAGCTCGACTACCCTCACTGCTTGTTTAGATTCTGGACACCGAAAGTTAACCGGTTTTAACCACACTAGATAGGGTCAGAGGTTCGAAGTAGTTAACACCATTGAGATGTAATATAATAGAGACGTTTTAGGCGAACAACACTGCTTTTAAAACTAACTAAAAGTGGCAACCGGTTCGCCACCGCCGTGGTGATCGGCTGAATTCGGCTTTGGTCGTCAATGCTGCGATCTCTATCACTCTTTCACACAAGACGATCTACACATCTCGCTCATATACTTCATAGTGACAACCACAGAAAAGAGAAGGGTATAGAACGGAAGAGAGATGGAACATTTGTTACGAGGCATACGAGTGAACATTAGTATGCACGTCAACGCGTCAAACTCCGCATCGCAGTTGCTAACTGAATTCTAATTCGTATGCTTTGAAATAATACTAATCTTGACGAATTACTGCATTCCTTCCTATATAGTTACCTATATTTTGACGTATCGTTTGCATGTGTTCAACTGGCTACAACGGATTTCTTACAAAAATGCCTTGACAGCCATTCTAATCTAAACGAAAAAATTCTCACTTCAGTGGTGACAACAGCCGCCTACTACGCGTGAAATGAAACATTTTTCTTGTCTCTCACAGAGCGTGCGTAGTTTGTGCAGTTTATAAAGACACAGGAAGGCATTTTATTACAATTATTCATACGATCATTCATATGATCAGTAGATATACGTCAGATGTAAAAAATATGAAATGTCAATAAAAAGTATTTTTAGTGAGTAAAACTTATTACAATTTAATTCTAGAAATTCTTAATAATAGGACAGATAATAGCTAGAAATTATTGTAAATTTTTATATACTTTGGATAAACTCTATAATGTCCTGATAAATTATACAAAACGTGATACATTTTAGATATCTTTAAAAATTCTACAAATCTTGTTAAATTCTAGAAAACTTGATAAATTCTAGAAATCTCGATAAATTCTAGAAATCTCGATAAATTCTAGAAATCTCGATAAATTCTAGAAATCTTGATAAATTCTAGAAATCTTGATAGATTCTGGATAGCTTGATAAATTATAGAAATGTCAATAAATTCTAGAAATCATGTTAAATTCTTGAAATCTTGATAAATTCTAGATAAAATTTTGCCAAGGACATGGTTACTTGCCTCTCTCGCAGACGAAAGCCCGTTCCAGCGCGCAAGGCAAGTCCAGGAACACTGGCTTGTCATGTTGCACTCGCTCCAGCGCCACGCAGTCCGCCCCACTGTCCGGCACTGGCACCAGAGTACGGTTTAGCCACTGGAACAAATAACTAATCTATAATCTACCGGGGGTATCTCCGGACGACAGATATATTCAAGGATATCATTGTAATCATCATTAGAAATAACTATAATACTGACAAGTAATCTACAGGTTTCCCTACGAGATCGAATCAGAAATGAAGAGATCCGTAGACGAACAAAAGTTACCGACATAGCCCACCGGATTAGCAAGTTGAAGTGGCAGTGGGCAGGGCACATAGGACGAAGAAGAGATGGCTCATGGGGCCGACTGGTTCTCGAATGGAGACCGCGGACCGGTAAGCGCAGCGTAGGACGTCCATCCACAAGATGGACAGACGACCTAAAAGAGACCGCAGGAAAACGCTGGATGCAGGCCGCTTCCAACCGGTCCTTTTGGAAATCGATGGGGGAGGCCTATGTCCAGCAGTGGACGTCCTATGATGCTGAAATGATGATGATGATGATGAATCTACCTAACATAGAGCCAAATAAATATATTTGTAACTTTTACTTTTAAAGTCGCGAAAAAATGTGTCGTTCCATATACCTAAAGCTACCATGCTACCCACCACAGTATAGGTATTGCCACACCTAGTTTGGTGGCTAATACTGGCTATGGCTGCATATTTAATGTACGTACTGTATTCAAATGCGATAAAAATGATTTTAACCGACTTCCAAAACGGAGGCAGTTCTCAATTCAACTGTTTTTTTTGTTACCTCTGAACTTTCGACTGGGTGAACCGATTTTAATGATTATTTTTTTATTTGAAAGCTGGTGATTTCCGTTTGGTCTATATTCAATTTGATTCAGTTCTGATATTTTTATAAAGGCGGTTTTTTGTATTGATAATTATAATAAAACTTGATGATATTTTCTTGACACTGGCAAATACACAAGACACGCGACGCCAAAATCGTCTCAAGAAGAAATAAAATAAAAAATCTTACCACAGGATACCTCCTGCTAGTGTCGCCATCTTCGCTCGGTAGCACATCCAGAGCGGTTCGTCTTAATTCGACCCCCTGGGCCCATCGGTACCCCGCGGGGTCTTCAGCAGAGTTTCTTCTGGCCCCCACCCAGATAGAATCAATGGCTGTAACAAAGGTGATAACTTTTGGAGTCATTATACCGAGTGGAAGGGAAACGCCCCCGAAGCCAAAACTCGATTATTATGGTGAAACGTTTCACATTGGCGGGAAAATCAAATTTCAAACAGTTTATTTGTCCTTGTAGCTAGGCCGGGTAATTATTGTGAAACGGCATTGTGTTCGCGAAAACTGTTGGTCGTTCTTTACATTACTTACATTTGGCAATAAACCGTTTGAAACATAAATTTGTTTATTGACAAATGTATGTAATAATGTGCATTGGAGATAAATAACTTTACGCGAGTTTGTAAAGAATAATAATCAATTTTCGCGAACATCATGATCGTTTACAATAATTACCTAGCCTAGCTACAAGAACAAAAAAAAAAAACTGTTTGAAATTTGAATTTCCCGCCAAAGTGAAACATTTCACCTTACACGCTACACGCCTGAGTCACAGATTATCAAGCCTGATAAATGTCATGTAAAGAAATACGTACCAAATTGCGACTCGGAGAGCGCTTCCGCCATAAACTCTGCCTTCTCTTTGGTGTCCAGCACAGCTAGAGTGCCGTTGTGATGGCCCCTGTACCAAGCAAAACGGTTTGACCTGCGTTTAGTTCGTAGACGGCAGTCGCCCGTTAGACCAACTCTTAACTAACCTAACTAAATGCAAGGCAAACCAACAAGACAAGGCGCGGACGCTGATGCTCTCTTTTAAACCATAGATGGCACCACCAACGTTTAGATTGGTTGCAAAAAGACAATAAATTCTGATTGATTGCTTGATTTTCAAACGGAAGATCACCATTCATTCGCTGTTTACAATGTAAATTGAAACTATCAGTGGCCCTAGTACGAGCACTTGCGAAAAAGTATTCGTTCCGTAAACGATAGCAAAATGTATGAAAAATTGAACAGCGTCTCTATCGAACGTAGAGGGAAACTGAATTTTTCATACATTTGCTATCGTTTACGGAACGAATACTTTTTCGCAAGGTCTCGTACTAGCCCCACAGAGCTAAAAAATTATAATAATTGGCCTGAGTGAGGACATAATGATATTAATAATAAAAAACTATGATAATCTGTTGCAATAATATACCTACTAAATATAAAATTCGGTAAGTAATTGATTGAATCAAGCAGTTTTTGTGGAAGATCATCTTCAATAAAAATAATTATCAATATAAAAACCGACTTCATAAAAATGACAGAACTGGACCAAATATGCGCCCTCTATCCCATAGCGCGTGCATTAATTAGGCACTATCAGTTTTAGAGAGCACATGTCTGATTTAGTACTCACAGTGTTCCAACAGATGTCTCTTATAATAATTTTTGTGTGGAAATTACTTTTGATTTGTTACATTGTAAAAAAATAAAACAGTAGAAATGGACCAAATTGAATTGAGACAAAACAGGAAGCACCCGCTTTCAAATAAAACAAAAGTCATCAAAATTGGAATAAAACCAGTCGAAAGTTTTGAGGTAAGTAACAAACATTAAAAAAAACTGTCGAAATGATAACCTCCTTTTTGGAAGTCAGTTAAAAACTGTTGTGAATCTTCTCTAGAAATTCTTCTAAAAGCTGTAACAGACGTAAGGTCATAGCACACATATCAACTCGGAAACGGATCGTAACCGTATCAACTCGAGCCGTTCAGTATTCTTTGTATGTAACTCCCTACTGCAAAGCACACTTATCGGAATCGTAACGTAAACGACTCGTCTTGGGACAAGCTCACATCAACCAACGGTCCCCGCGCTTACGGTTCGTCGTCCACGCGCTTACGGCTCGTCGTCCACGCGCTTACGGCTCGTCGTCCACGCGCTTACGGCTCGTCGTCCACGCGCTTACGGCACGTCGTCCACGCGCTTACGCCTCTCCGTGCCGCGCTTGCGTCTCTTCGTCCATAGCCCAGTCAAGAAAGGCGATACGGTTACGATCCCTTTCCGAGTTGATATGTGTGCTATGACCTGTATGGACCACGATCCACGCACCGCCGTCGAAAGAGAAAATTTTCTCTTTCCCTCCTGTTGGTCAGACGGCGGTGCGTGGTACGTGGTCTGTACGTCTGTTACGGCTTTAAGAAACTGTTTTTAATAAAGATACATACCCGCATAAAATCTTAGCGTTTTCCCAAGTAACAGCGAGATTCTGCACCAGATATTCTTTATTGCTGAAAATGTAGGACTCCCAGCGGTCCGAAAAGGATGCAGGCACTTTAAAAAACATGTAAACAAAGTAATTTCAACCAAACAATTCAATATAATTATATCTAAGTACAAAAAACAAAACATTTCTAGCACTTTGAAATGATCATTTAAAAAAAAAACATTTCATAAATTATCCATGGCAAACTGTTTAATTTATTACGTAGTTTTATTGGCGTCAACGTGGAAAAAACATGTCGGCTCGTTGTATTATTTTCCTGAACTTGTGTATTTTTGAGTGTTGATGTTAATAATAATATTAATAAATAATAATCCACCATTATTGGTGGATTATTATTTATTAAGGGCTCGTGAACGTGCTCGAGTGTAGGTAAGTGATATAACGAGGTGAAACATGTCTTTTCATGTTGTTTCCTTTTTTTTTTTTTTCTAATGTGACTTATTGCTGTTGGCCTTGCGGCCTCTACAGCTTGACCGGACTAGTTGGTGAACGCAGAGGGCGTTGGGCCAACATGGTTTAGATTTTGGGCGACAAGCGCAAGGGCACCTCGGAGGTACGAGCCTCGGCTTGGACCGTCGCCGGGAGTGGGAGATTAGACTTGCCCTGGCACCCCAGAAGGGGTGTGCCCTGTGGCCCTAGTAGGTTGTTGAACTGAATGATTATTTGGAGAGAATCTAACCGATCTTCTAACAGATCCTGGGGGTCTCCGATCCCGCCGGCGGGATCGTTGTGTGTGTGTGTGCCTGTGGTAACCGGCGCCTATACCAAAAACTGAATATTTCCTGTTGCCAGGAGTAGTCGGATCGGACGAGCCCAACGCCGCCGAGGTGACGACGGCGATGGGGTCGTCCGGGTCGCCTAAGATATTTCTGGGGCGTCTACGGAGGGGTGGAGTGTTTGTCGTGTCTGTCGAGTAGTTCGAGGCCTGGACTACGAGAGGGTTGGGATGGTGGGGCGCCGCTTCAAAGTAGCGGCGGGAAGTGTGCTTCATATATTGAAGAATGGACGGGAGTTCGAGATCGCAGTGCAAATCGGCGTTTCGCATGTACCAGCTAGCGCCGACCGCTCTGCGTATGAAACGGTTTTGGATGACCTGAAGCTTGTCCAGGTCAACGCGGGATGCGTGGGCGAACGCCACGGAGGCATAAGTCATGACGGGACGGATGCAAGTTTTGTAAATTGTCAGCTTATTCCTAAGTGACAATTTACTACGCTCGCCAAGGATGGGGCTGAGACGGCCTAGGAAGAAAGCCGCTCGGTTGCGGACTATCTGGATATGTTTTGAGAAAGTGAGGCGACGATCGAGGGTCACGCCGAGATATTTGGTGGAGTGTGTCCAAGGGATGGGCTTCCCGTGAAGCGTGATGGGTTTAGCGGGGGGATTTTTGGATGGGTGGAAGTACATTGCTGCACTTTTGTCAGGATTGACCGTGATGGCCCACTTCTTGAACCAGTCACCTAGGTGAGTGAGGGCTCGTTGAAGGTGGGCCCGCTGGATGATCTTGTTCCACCCTCTGGTGTAGAGGGCGGTGTCGTCAGCGAAGAGAGCTATGTTCACGTTGGGAGATCGGGGAATATCGCTTGTGAAAATCGTGAAGAGAACAGGTGCCATGACGGAGCCTTGAGGGACACCGCCACCAATGGAGTGAGGTGAGGAGCGAACTCCCTCGACGCGATAGCGAAAGCTTCGAGCCGTGAGGTAGTCTTGTATGATGAGTACAAGACGGTCTGGCATTCCGAATTGATATAGCTTGTATATCAACCCGTTATGCCAGACTTTGTCGAACGCTTTTGCGACGTCGAGGAAGACCGCAACTGTGCCCTGATAGATGGGCTTGTGGGTGAAGCCGTGGGATGGTTTCTTATTGAAACCTTCAAGGATGTACTCCGTGATGCGGTGCACTTGTTGGACGCAGGAGTGTTTGGCTCTAAAGCCAAACTGCTCGTCGGGGAGGAGGTTGTTGTC
Source organism: Agriopis leucophaearia (assembly GCA_949125355.1). Lineage (NCBI taxonomy): Eukaryota > Metazoa > Arthropoda > Insecta > Lepidoptera > Geometridae > Agriopis > Agriopis leucophaearia. The sequence goes on from OX421289.1 coordinate 5,822,200, forward strand.
CCTGATGTGGGACCAGATGCGCTTCAGAAGGATGCGCTCATAAATCTTCCCCAGAGTACTGAGGAGACTAATGGGACGGTAGCTGGAGGGCTCAGAAGCCTTTTTACCTGGTTTGTGAATGCCGATTACGTCGGCAGACTTCCAGGCATCGGGAAAGATAGAATTGTTGATGGCCGCATTGAAGATGCTGACTAGAAGGTACACAAGCGAGACTGAGAAGTGCTTGAGCACTTTATTTGAGATGCCATCGGCACCAGGGGCTTTCCTGACTTGGAGGCCCTTGATGATCGACTCGACCTCAGAAGCCGTGACTGGCTCGAGGGTATCAACGGGCGGGGTGGAGGATTTGTGTTCGACTTCGCTGTCCACCGCTTCGCGGTGGGCAGGGTCGACCTGAGCTAAAGAGGGGCAGCATTGCTGCTCGAGGCTTTCGGCCAGACATTCGGCCTTTTCCTCGTCTTCGAAAGCGGGGGGGAGATCAGGTCGGGTGAGGGGGGGCATGGCAGTCACGGTGTCAGATTTCAGAGATCTAGCCAACCGCCAGTATGCCTGGTGGGTTGGCTGAATCCCTGAAAGTAGGTCATCCCACCTCTGATTACGGAGCTCACTGATGCGGTTTTTTACGGCACGCTCGTAATACCGCAGAGCGGCTCTGTTATCTTCGGTGCGATACCAGTCAAAGGCCCTAGCGGCAGCGTGTTTCGCTCTCAGAAGCTCCTTCACGTCCTCCGGCAGGACCCAGCGTTGGTCTTCCTCGGCTGGGACCTGCTTGGAGGATGTACCTATAGCGGTGCGAAGATGGCTAGTGAGAGCGTCGATTGAGGTGGTGACGTCGTCAGGGGTCACGATGTCGTCGGGGATTTTGTCCAAGTCTGGAGAATTGATCGCCTTTAGGGCTTCGCCTAATTGCTTCCAATTCACCACGGTCTTGGTTTCAGGAGGTCTGTCAGTCGGGTCGGGGCCTAGTCGCATAAGGACGGGTCGGTGGTCAGATTCGAGTTCGTGTAGCACCTCTAACGAGCGTAAACGAAGTGTTACGCCTTTAAGAAGTGCTATGTCGAGTACATCAGGTCTTAGGTCCAGGTTGGAGGGAAAGATTGTCGGGGTGCTGGGAGGGAGGATATCAAAGTTGAGTTCGTCAGAGAGGGAGTTCAGGAGGTTACCCTTCACATTGGACACGTTGCATCCCCACATGAGGTGCTTGCTGTTGAAATCGCCAGCCAGAATGACGGCGCTTCCTAGAGACAGGAGGGCCTCGAGGTCGCTCCTGTGGAGGGTCTTGTTACCGGAGAGGTAACAAGATACAAGTGTGATGGACTGATGACCGGTCATCGAGAGACGGCAACAGGACGCTTCCATAGCTATGAGGGGAGGAGTAGGGATAGGAATGCAGTGAAGAGACCTTTTGTAATAGATAAGAGTCCCGCCTTTCATGGCGGTAGTCCTATCATTACGTACCAGCAAGTAGTTTGCGATCCTAGGATCCCTCTTGCTTGGTTTTAGAAAAGTCTCGTTCACAAGCATAACATCGACCTGATGGGTCGAGAGGAATTGGTGAATCAGGGGGCGTTGGTCCCTTGATTCTGTGGAGAGGCCGTTGGCATTGAACCATGCCAACGATAAAGAACGAGGTCTCAGTCTTTTAGGTGTACTATCCATGATAGTTACCAGAATTAAGACGAGGGGACAGACGCTTGATTGAATCAAGAAGAGTGGAGTGCTCTGCCAGGACGTCGAAGACGTCGGTGATGTCAGCATTCCGAATTTTGCGGGCTACCAGCCGTACTTCCTCACAGTCTAGGGTCGTGGCAATTTCTACCAGGAAGGCGAGGTCCGACTTTAGACCAGAATGGCCTGAAGAGGGAGGGGCCGAATGGGGCGCGAGAGAGGGACGGACTTTGTTCTGGACGCGAGCAGATGTGGTGGCCGGAGTTGCAGTGGGCGGCTGGGAGGCCTGAGGGGCATGCAGGGGCTTGGTCCATGCATTGGTTGACGGTGCAGGGGCGTCCACGTATTTGGGAGCCTGCGTGACGGGGAGTTTCGACTTAGAGCCGGCTCCTTTGGAGTGAGAAAGCTGGTGGGGACGAGGGGTTTTGCCCTGCCCCTTTGCGGCCCTCGGGGCCTTGGGGCAACCACGATAGTTCGCGGTGTGTCCCGTGGTCCCGCAGAGCACACAACTGGGCGGGGTTTGGTCGCCCTTTTCCCGCGAGCATTCGGAAGTGCTGTGCTCGCCGGCGCACTTGACGCAGCGAGGAGCAGCATGACAGAAGCGGGCAGCATGCCCGTAGAGCTGGCAGCGGTGGCACTGCCCGGGAACACCTTTGCGGTGCGGGGTCTCGACCTTGAGGCCGGAGAGGCTAAGAACCGCCTTCAGATTGAAGATGGTTTTCCCCTCTGGTGTTTTGTCTAAGATGACCAACACGAGGTCAAGAGGGGTTTTGGCCCTACCGCGGTACATGCGGTGGACCTCTCGGGCGGGGAAACCCTGGTCCTTGAGATCTTCGCGGATCGAATCCACGGGGATCTCTTTGGGAAGGCCGCGTATGACGACGCGGAGGACCTTTTCTTCCTCAAGCGGGTGGTTGTGGAAGGCTAGGCTCTCTTCCCGGAGGACTCTGGTCAGGAGACGGTAGTTGTCAGAGGTGGTAACCCTGATGCTAATTCCGTCACTGACGGATTTTGCGACGAACTTTATGTCATTGTCGGACATAATCTGGGAGACGCGCTCCCAGTCTTCTCTTCGTCGTAAGACAAGAGGAGGGGGGGGTTTGGAGGATGTTGTCGCGGGCGTTGGAGGAGCGGCGGCAGCATCGGTGGGAGGCATAGCTCCAGAAGATGGGCACTGGGCCTTGGACGGAGGAGGGGGGGATGCAGAAGAAGCAGGGCGCTTCTTGCCCTTGCCAACGACTGTGAAGCCGTCGTTGCAAGCGGTGTCCATCTCCTCTTGCGGAGGGATGGGATCGAGAGAGGCCGTGACCTTGAGTGAGGCGCGCGAGTGGCTCCTCTGGTAGGATTTCTCCCGAGGGGCTACAGAGCGCGAGCGCGACCGAATGCGCCTGGGAGAGCGCGAGCGAGAGCGGCTCGTTGAGGGAGCCCGGGACTTGGGAGCAGAGGCTGGGCCTTTAAAGGAAGGCGTCAGCTTGGCCGCCGCGGTGCGGTCATGCCCAGGCTTGGGCTTGGGTGGAGCCTTACGGGTAAGGGAGGAGGACGGGGAGGGGGAGGCTTTGGAAGCTTTCCCGGTAAAAAAGGAGGCCGCGAACGTCGCTGGGGAGCGGAGAAAGTTCTCCGCGTCTGCCGGATTGGCAATAAGCTGAGCCAGGAAGGGGCCTGAGAACGCTTCGAGGGCGGTCTCGAGATCCTTCCTGGTCGCCATATTAGCGGAAGGCTTAATTAAACAAAGTTAAAAAACAGAGTCAAAACAAAGTCAATATTGGGTTGGGGGGAAGGGTCCCCCCAACAGGCTAAGGTGAATGTAGTCTCCCTACTGGGGCAGGGAGCTGAGTACCGGGTGAGTGAGTAACAACAATGTGAGATGAGTACACGAAAAACACGAAAAAACAAGTGAGTGATAACGTGAGGTGAGTACCTGGTAACCACGAAAACGGCAACGGCTGGAGCGAACTAAACAATGAACTAACACGCACGCGCACTATTCACCCAACACACGCGGCGGCACAACGAGGGTGGCCAGATGGTATGGCCACCTGTCAACGACTGCTCGCCCGCGTCAGCGGCGATGCAGGGTCAGCCGGGTGAAGTCTCCTGAGAGAAGCTTAACCCGATCAGCGACTGAGGACGCAAGACGAGCGGTCGGTCAACGTGACGGACAAGCACAGTTTCAACACTACACAAAACACTGACGTGAAAGACAGAACCGCGCGGGGGCAGGGCCTCCGGCGGCAACTGAGAGGTGGGGTAGCAGCGAGCGGAGGGCGGACAAGACGTCCGTACGGCGCGGCGATGCGAGCGGAACTGTGATGTTGTTTCCAAAACTCCATAGAAGCCTATTGTAAAGCCTCCGCCACTTTACTGGGGCATGAGTTTGACTTGACTGTGACCTACTTTGCTTGACTCTGATTGTGACTATGACTTGTTTGACGCTAATTAAGATTAGTGCCGTGATTCAAAATAAAGACATGGTCCAAAGGCCCCTGTAGCCAGACCAAAAACCCAACCAAAAATAATAATTGGTGTACATATTTATTTAAAAAAACATGACCTTGGATACAAAAGCCTTCAGTCGTAATATTAAACAAGACATAATTAGATAGAATTAAAGACGCTAAACAAGTCACAGTCAGAGTCAAGCAAAGTAAATCACGGTCAAGACAAACTCATGCCTCAGTAAAGTGGTTGAGGCTTTACAATAGGCCTCTATGGAGTTTTGGAAACAACACGAAAATGTATCTTTTGCCTAGTTATGTCATTTTTCCACACGAGCACCATTATTACACAAAGAACACTCAATAATACACAAGTTTAAAAATAATACGAGCCGATTTTTTTTCATGTTGGCGCCAAAACTCCTGTCTAAATGTTTATTAAATCAAGAATGCTTATTTTTTAAAACTAATTCTAAAACTTAATAAACAAACCTCTATACTGCTCATGGTAACTGGCAGCGCACAATCCGTAAATAAACAGCATTAACTTTTTGAAAATCGAATGCATTATCCCGCGTTCCGTCTGAGACTGGCCGTCTAGAAACTTTGACGCAAAGAGGAAACAAAATGGCGGCCGTAATTTTGTTTACAAAAATGGAAACAGCTAAGTAACATTGAATGGAGTTATTTTAAATTCTAAGTTATAATATTTTGAAAACATTTCTGTAAGATATGAGTCATGTGAAATATCCAGGTTCTTGGGAAAGCTATTCATATCTATTCTGACTAATTCTTACATAAGGCCGAGAAACCATTGGAGCTGGGGCTTTACGGCTACCTGTTTTTAACTGACTTCCAAAAAGGAGGAGGTACTCAAATAAACTGTTTAAAATATTTTTTTACTTCTGGGCCCCGATTCTACTAAACCAATTATTTTTCAATTGTTAATGAATTGCCTCAATTTTTTTAGTTTTGTTTGACACTATCTATACGACACCTTTGCCAGTTTTTCATCCGCCAAGCAGTAGTGTGCATACACTACTGTGTTCCGGATTGAAGGGCAATGTTTACAGGGCACACAGAGCCACGAAATTACAGGGCACACAGAGATTTGACATCTTATATCTCGGGGTGACGAGCGCAGTGCATTGCCATCCAGGGTTTTGAACTGTTGAAGTTCAAAATTCTGAGTGGCGTTGAGCTGTTATGGGCAAGCGTGAAGAGCCATCAGGCGAGCGACTTCGCTCGTCTCGTCGCCCAGTATCATTAAAAAAAATGTCAAACGGGCAATTTTTGTGGCAATTAATTAACAATTTAAATACAATTGGTTTAGTCGAATCGGGGCCCTGAACTTTCGACTGGGTGAATCGATTTTGATGATTCTTTATTTATTTGAAAGCTGATACTTCCCGTGTGGTCCCATTACAATTTGGTCCAGTTCTGTCATTTTTATGAAGTAGATTTTTAAGCTATTGCATAGCTTCTATAGCGGGCCTTGAGCGTGGAGACCGAATCCAGAAATTCCGTAACGAAAATAACCTAACATCCCCCACTCCGACCGGCACAGCGGTGATACTTTGACTTGGCCTCTCACTGTTAGATGGCGTTGTAAAATATGTTTGATAAAAGAACGACATACATAGAGTTGTAAAACCTACATAATTTTATTTGTTACAAGTAAATAAATAATTATAATTGCATAAGTTGATAAAAAATACTATGCAATAGCTTTACCGCGGCAGTCCCCGAGTGCCACACGTCTTTTTATATTGTTGCACTACTTTTTGTATTTTGTGGTGGTAAGGAACCCTCTGTGCGTGAGCACAACGGGCAACGGAGAGAGGCATCTCTCCATTGCCCGTTGTGTGACTCTGAGTATTTTCATAAGGACCACGTCTCTGTATCATTGCTATCACTGGAAACACACACTGGTTAAATACTCTTGTCTTGTGGTACTGTGGTGGTGTCAGATAAACTACCTACCTACGTCAAAATATTGTAGATTCATTTTTTGTAATTTGAGCAAAAAATACCCTAATTTTTCAACTGCGAAGGCAGAAAAGGATCGGCTTTTGCAAGACTAACACATTCTTTTTAGAGAAATTAATTTCTGTATTAAGAAACAGTATAAAAAATTAAATACATTTATCTCACATAGATAATTATATCAAACAATTTTTTTTTATGATACTGGGTGACGAGACGAGCGAAGTCGCTCGCCAGATGGCTCTTCACGCTTGCCCATAACAGCTCAACGCCATCTAATGTCATAGACTAAACTGCAAGGACAAAATTGTAAATTTCAGACATAATAATATGTCATAAACTGATTTGAGATTTGTTTGTGTATAGGTCGCGTCATGTAAAAAGAACGCTGGAAGAAAGTAGCGGGGGTGTCTTTGCGCATGGGTACACTTGCGCACAAAAGTACTAGGCCTATTGTTTTAAATAATTATTAATTAGCCTTTTGCTCGCAGCGTATTGGTTATTGCTAGGTACATGGCATAATATATTAGATAGAATAATAATAAATAGAATTAAAACATGTTTTATTCAGTGTAAAATGTTTAATATTTATTAATAAAAGCTTGTAAAAATTTAAGTAATGTTGAAACTTCTTCCATTAAGTCGTCTTGGGGCCTTACCCCTAGCTCGAAAAGTTGACCCGCATAGGTGTTATTTGTCTAAACGGTACCATCAACTACGATAAGCGGTAGTTAATTGATAGCCGCCAAGCTTTGCTATTTTCACACACACACGCATAGTAAAACGGATTTTCGTTCATTCAAGTGAGACGCTTTTAAACGATGCAGCTTAAATGAGTTGGTTAATTTTAGGTACCTATCAGGTACCTACTAAAAGTTGGCTCGCAAAAGTGAAGCTAGGGGTAAGGCCCCAGGTGACATGAAATGGTGTTAGTGCTAAAGGTTGCCATTTCATTTTCGTCACTCCATCATCATTTGAGTCATCCTTTACGCGAATTATGAACGTTTCGGTCAATTAAGTTATATGGGCAGTGTGACATGGGATATCGTACGGGATATTCATGGGCAAACCTGTTTAGGGTATGTTATACCCTGCCTCATTTTTGACGTATTTTTAAATGTAATTTTTCCACTTATTAATTTTTACTGTTTTATTAGTTTTTTTGTATTATCTGTTGTTCTTTTTTTATGATTTACTATATTTGTTGTCTTTCGTTCTTTTAGTTGAGTTTTTTGTTATATTATTTTCAGTTTTTGGTCAAAATGGATATTGAAAGACAAGAAAAGCGAATCCGTGCCATGTTAGAGGAAGAACTAAGTGATTATTCTGATGAATCCAGTTCAGAAGGAGAAACCGATCACTGTAGTGAGCACAAAGTGAATTATGAGACAGAAGAAGAGCCCCGTTGTAGAAAAACCAAGCATTCCTGCAATGCTTGTGCCAAGCCCATATGTACCTATACATCATCTAATCATCACCATCATCATCATCAGCCAATCAACGTCCACTGTTGGACAAGGCCTCCCTCATAGAGAGGGGTGTTGCCATAATCCCCACGGTTGGCAGGCGGCTTGGGGATAGCAGTATGTTCACCGTGTACTATTAGGACGCTGCTGCCCATCCTCCGGTGGTTCTGGTCGCAGTTTTAGGACAACATATGTATGGAGCACGCAAAATTTGTTTGCGAAAATTGTGCTGATCTCGACAGTAGTCTTTAGTCTTGTTTTTAGTAAAAAAAAATGCAAATAAGTTTATTAACGAAAGGAACCTCAATATCTTTCGGTATTAAGTTGATTTACATTCCAATGAATAATATTTTCGCTAAATTGTTGATTTTTGTAAACCTCTAAACTTTTGTTCCTATAATTATAGAGTATAAGAAAAACATTAATATATAATAATTATTTCATAATTAAAAACTTATTTCATTGAATTCTATTAAATAATTTATTATTATACATAATGAGATCAACACAATTAAGAAAATAATAATAAGAACTGGGGCCTTACCCCTAGCTCGAAAAGTTGACTCGCATAGGTGTTATTTGTCTAAACGGTACTATCAACTACGATAAGCTGTAGTTATTTGATATCCGCCAAGCTTTGGTATTTTCACGCACGAACGCATAGTAAAACGGATTTTCGTTCATTCAAGTTAGATGCTTTTAAACGATGCGGCTTAAATGAGTTGGTTAATTTTAGGTACCTATCAGGTACCTACTAAAAGTTGGCTCGCAAAAGTGAAGCTAGGGGTAAGGCCCCTGTATTATGGTACATCAAATTATGGGTATGTCGTACCCTGCCACATTCTTGATGTAACTTTTTTTCACCTCATGCTCGCCGATGGTAACTAAGTTAGGTATTCAGTTTATTTATAACAATGATTTTCAATTTAGTTACAATTACATCTTCACTTTCTATAAGGCGAGGTGGTGGACAACGTGGACCTATTCTATAAAAAAGTTTACTAAATCTTGCATAACCTCATCCAAGTTTACAATAAAAAATAATTCTGACGGCCATTTGTTTCAATATAACCGTTTCCCCGCGTCGGAGAACTGGCCGGTTTATGGCGTTATTAAAATTATTTTATACCGAACTCCTTGCTTAAGACCAAACAGGCCAATACAAAAAAAATGTATTGGCCTGCTAGCTGGACCTAGTGTCCATCTTTAAAGCAGCGTCCTAATAGGCTATTGCTGGTGGCTTGAACAATAAAATTGTCATCACAGTTTTCGTACGAATTTACGCGATAATACTGGTAGGTTAACCAGTATTATCGCGAAATCGTAATTCGCGTTAAAATAGCCTTGATAAATGACTATTTTAACCGACTTCCAAAAAGGAGGAGGTTCTCAAAACGTTTTTTTTTTTAATAAATGTTTGTCACCTCAGTACTTTCTAATTCTAATTATTTGACTTCAAATTACTAGATTTAAATTAAAAAAAAAACACGTTTGTTGTATGGGAGCCCCATTAAATATTTGTTTTATTCTAATGTAATTTTTTTTTTTAAAGTTTATATATAACTAAATATTTTGTGAATATTTAAAGCGTCTACCAGTTGCCGTTATCAATATCGAGCAAACAATCACGTTTGTTATATTATGGGAGCCCCCTTAATTTTTTATTCTATTTTTTTGTATTTATTGTTATAGCTGCAAAAGAAATACATCATCTGTGAAAATTTCAACTGTCTAACTATCACGGTTCATGAGATACTGCCTGGTGACAGACGGACAGCGAAGTCTTAGTAATAGGGTCCCGTTTTACCCTTTGGGTATAAAATCCTAAAAACAATGTGCGCTTCATAATCTGACGGTACCCGGTTCGATCCCCGGCCCTGCACTAAAAATTTATTTTGTACTTTTATAAATACTCTTAGGTATATACATATATATATATATAAAAACTATGTGCAGTTTCGATGTCATCACTCAATAATGATGAAGAATACATCTTCTCGCCCAAGACACCACAGTGCCTAAAGACAAGGGTCTTTGACTAGTGTGTGTTGCCAGTGATGACATTTATGGTACTGAGACGTGGTCCTTAACTGTTGGCCTTTTGGAAAACTCATACAACGGGCAAAGGAGAGAGCTATGCTCGGAGTTTCTTTGCGCGATAGAATCCGGAACGTAAATATTCGCCAAAGAACCAGAGTCACAGATATAGCTATTAAAATTTGCAAGTTGAAGTGGCAATGGGCAGGCCACATCGCTCGAAGAACTGATAACAGATGGGGAAGAAAGGTTCTTGAGTGGAGACCACGAACCGGAAATCGCAGCGTAGGTAGGCCTCCCACTAGATGGACCGACGACATTATTAGAGTCGTGGGCATCCAGTGGATGCAGATGGCAGGATGTCGTTCAGTGTGGAGGTTGAAGGGGGAGGTCTATGTTCAGCAGTGGATGTCTTCTGGCCGATGATGATGAATACATCGTGAGGAAAGGAGGATCTATAGGTCAAATACATGATATTATGACATTCACCAACATGCACCGCGGCTCACCAGGCCTTATCGCTAAAAGCGATCTCTTCCAGGCAACCATTGGATAGAAAGAATTTACGTAACAGGATTATAATAAGTGTTCGTAAACAATTCGTTTCTGTATTTTAATAATTGATTGGAATATATGTATTGTTCAATAAGAGCCAATTCTTTGGGCAGTTCAACTCATAAGTCATGTCGTATGTGGTTTTTAAACCTTTTTTCAAGTCAAAAGCAAAGTTAAAGTCCAATCTAAGACAATCCTAACGCTCCGTGACTCGTAAAGTGGTTAATTACAAAAATAGCCAAAGTTAGGAGCGCGATATGAATACCGCGGGACAAAGGTACTGTGGAGTGGCGCTTGCGCTAGAATTAATTATTTAAATAACCTTTTTTTAAATATATTTTTTATGGTACTGAGTGGACGTGACGAGCGAAGCCGCTCGCCTGATGGCTCTTCACGCTTGCCCATAACAGCTCAACGCCACTCAGAATGTTGAACTTCAACAGTTCAATACCCTGGATGACAATGCGCTGCGCTCGTCACCCCGAGATATAAGATGTCAAATCTCTGTGTGCCCTGTAATTTCGCTGGAAACATTGCCCTTCAATCCGGAACACAGTAGTGTTTGCACACTACTGCTTGGCGGTTGAATAACTTGCAAAGGTGTGGTACTTCCCCAAGCGGACTCTGCAAGAGTTCTACCACTAGGTACAGAATTTTAATTTTGTACATTTTTTTATCGCTACCTATTCTGCGTTTGACCACCAACTCGCCTGTTGGTAGGCGACGATGTGGTCGAAGATAAAGCACGCAGACTTAGAAGATACCTATTCACTCTTGCCTTGATATTTGACCTTGAATTGAATTGAAGTTTTTTTGTCCTTGTAGCTTGACCTGATAATTATTTTAAAATATCACGATATTTTACAAAAATTGATGATAATTTTTTACATTATCATTCAAAGCATGAATTATTTGTTTATTAAGTTTTCAAGTTACTTTATAAACTAAACAAAATATAATACTAACACTACAAAAACAGTTAGACCGTTGAAGGTCTAAAGATGCAATCCAAATGCTTAAGCCCACTATGAGTTGGCAGTGTACCCAGCATGCTTGAGGCATTACCACGCTGAATGGCTATGCTTATGCGTTGAGCCAGTAACACGCCTGCATTTTGGTCACGCGGCGTAACCAGGCGCTCTAAAAGATTTTATTGTTCATGTAAGTAATAAGGTGCGTTTGTGATAAATAGCTTTACATGATAATGTAAAGAATAATCATAAAATTTCTCAAACATCGTGATCATTTACATTAATTGCCCGGCTTAGCTACAGGGACAAAAAAATTGTTTAAAAATCTAACTTCCCGTCATAGGTGAATCGAATCATCGCAATGAGGTTGACGTATAAGAAAATGATGGAGCCGGTTTGTGACAAAAAAAACCAATTGAACTTCGTATCCTGTTTTTTTTTTGTAACAATTAAACGATGTATATGTCAAATCACAGAATGGATAAAAATATTGAAGCGAAACAGAGGAAGACAAAACACACGTTGGGAAGTAGTGGTTACACAAATACTTGGAAAAGAGTGGATGAGGGTAGCAGGGGACCAAATTTTGTATTTGACCCATGTAAGAATAATTTCTTTTCATCATGTCACATTGGAACGTTTTGATTTAAAATGAAACACCTCTTATCGTTACAGGCCACTTTACGTCTTAACTTTCTAATTTAATACTTCTAAACAAAATACACAGGGCAATCAGTGGGGTTGGTACGAGAACTTGCGAAAAAGTATTCGTTCCGTAAACGATAGCAAAATTATGAAAAATACAGTTTCCTTTTACGTCCGATAGAGGCGCTGTTAAATTGTTCATACATTTTGCTATCGTTTACGGAACGAATACTTTTTCGCAAGTGCTCGTACTAAGGGCCACAGTGTGCGGTAATGAGAAGTGAAACATGAAAAAATAATATAAAGAAAGTGTGAAGAATTGATCCTTTTACTCGACAAACCGTGCGAAGTCAAAAACAAAAAGAAAAAAGCTCACCTGTCATCTCCATTCTTTTCCTGTCCTACTAGCTCCTCCCACCTGTAAACTCTACAATAAAAGCCGACGATCAGTGGCGGCGGGCCCATTCGTACCCGACCGCGCTGCTAACCGCTGGTTACACCCCGGTCAACATACCGCTTGTAGTGGAACTTGCCCTGGTGAGTCGGACCTTTATGTTATCTGTATTTTTATTTTTTAAACTAGCTGAACGACAGACTAAACCTATCAAAATAAAAAATAAACTTACAAAATTCCATAGAAAAAAGACGTTTATAGATTTTTCTGAATATTATTTTTACGGAATTTAAAAAAAAAAACTTTTCATAAAAACCTACTTTAGGTATAACAAAATAAAGCCTAATTGTACCAGCCGTTCTTAAGTGATGCTGATGCGCTATCCAACGAACAGGATTTCATTTTTAACCGACGAAAAAAGAGGACGGTGCTATGTTCCAATATTTTTTTTTAAATGTATGTTCACCGATTTCTCCGCCAACTAATGATTAAAAAAAAAAACGGTAATATACTTCCAATTTGGTCCAATTATTACCAAGTCAGGATCTAATGATGCTATGGGATCCCAGGGAAATCGAGGGCAACACTCAAATTTTATAACCACTTACGTTTTTCATATATTTTTGAATTCGGTTTTTATTGTAACACCAAAACACCAAAAAAAACGAAGTTTATTGCCTTCACTAAAACTTTTGTTTCCCTACCACCTGTTAACCTAAACATTCACTATTGCTCCAATTTTTCTCAATCTTCATCTCCCTCTTCATGTATCCCTATAGATCGTGTCAATAATATAAGGTATCTGGGCGTAATCATTGATGGCAATCTTTCCTACAAGCATCATATAATAAACGTGGCTTCCCGCACACGCAAACTGATATACGTCATGAAGAACCTCAGAGACTGTACCCCCATGCCTCACTTGAGGCAAATTTACTTTGCGTTGTGCCAACCAATAATACAGTACTGTGTTCTTGTCTGGGGTAGTGCTGGACAAAGCATATTCATGACAGCGGAGAGAGCTCAAAGAGCATTGATTAAGGTCATTCTACGCAAACCTTTTCGCTTTTCCACTGACTTAATTTACAGCGAGTTCAAAGTGTTGCGAGTTCGACAACTCTTTCTATACTGTGCCGCTCAAAAAACTCGCAAAAGTTTAAAAACGTATCCAGACTACGATATTCTAAAAAATAAGCGTGCCTTCTGGTGTAAACTCCCGCTCCAAGAGCTAGTTCATTGATTGCTAAACGTTGTCCTGCCTACTCTCTCCCGTGTGTTTATAACAACATATGTAGAAAAGTCTGCCGGGACCCCGATCTTACTATATCTGCCTTCAAAAGAAACGTCAGAGACTGGCTGCTAAGGGTGTCCTATGAGGAGACCGAGGGCATTATCCATAGCTTATACAGTGAGTAGCAGTTTTTTAAATAGAAGTTTTCCTTTCCTTTTTCCTTTTCCCTTAACCGTGAGTTGCCATACACAGAAAAATATTGTTTTTAGAAAAATTTGTACGATCTTTTATTATCTTGTATTTTATTTTAACGTTTATTTAGTCGTTATTTTTGGAAATTTTTCGTTGCTTTAAAAATATTTTTTACACAGAATAAACCCTTAGTAAACTCCGCACTTGAGCCCCAAGATTCAAGCCTCTTGTTTAGATTGGGGCTCTCCGATTATCCTTTATATACATATATATACTAAGAATCTAACCACCCTGTGTTAACTTTTTAAGTTGTTTACCAAAAATGTGATATGCATTCTTTGTATATTGTATACTGTTATTTTTCTGTGAAACAAATTATCTTATCTTATTGTGATCCCCTTGCATTTAAGTTATTACAACAAACATAAAATATGAACTAAAATAAAATCCTAAAGCTTACATACTTATAAATAAACTAGCCGTCCGCCCCGGCTTCGCACGAGTGTAAGCTCGGCCTTCGGCCTCGCTACAAAATATAATATAGCCTATGTCACCCGGGGATAGTGTAGCTTCTCAACAGTGAAAGAATTTTTCAAATCGGTTCAGTAGTTTCGGAGCCTATTCATTACAAACATACAAACATACAAAAATAGGTACAAATCTTTCCTCTTTATAATATTAGTGTAGATATACAGAAAATATTAAAAAAATATACATAAATTATAGATATTGCGACGAATAATATAAGGGTATACAAGCTGCGCTCCGCGGTTCCATCCGCGGAGATTAGTGCTAAAGCTAACTGCCAGTGAAAGTCCCGTCAAAAGCGGTTCAGCCGATTCGGAGTCCATTAGGAAACATACATGTACACATCGTTTTTATATATTATACCTATAGATAACGAGGTGGCGCCTTTTACCCAAATTGACTAAGCTTGGCGGAGGGTAGAGATGGTAGGAGATGGTAGGAAGGAAATGGCCTTTGAACAGCAGTGGTAAGAGACAGGCTGACAAAAAATAGATACAAAAAAATCCTATTGCAATTTTTTAGGATTTTTGGAAAGTTTTAAATGATTAAACTCGTTGAAACTTAATTATAGTTAAGTAACTGAAGTTACTGTAGTGGTAGGACTCTTTTGCAGGGGTCCACCTGGGGAAGTGCCACACCTTTGCCAGTTATACAACCGCCAAGCAGTAGTGTGCAAACACTACTGTGTTCCGGATTGAAGGGCAATGTTTCCAGCAAAATTACAGGGCACACAGAGATTTGACATCTTATATCTCGGGGTGACGAGCGCAGTGCATTGCCATGCAGGGTTTTGAACTTCAACAGTTCAAAGAGTGGCGTTGAGCTGTTATGTGCAAGCGTGAAGAGCCATCAGGCGAGCGACTTCGCTCGTCTCGACACCCAGTATCATAAAAAAAAAACAAACGAATTTAATCAGGGAGGTTTTTAATTCGACTGTCATATTTGAGTTTGTCTTCGCCAATTGTGGACGAATTTTTTACCGACGAAAAAGACGGTTCTATGTTCTTAACCGACGATAAAGGTGGTTCTATATTTTTTTTTATTCACCGATTTCTCTGCCAACTGTTGACCGATTTAAAAAATAAAACTTTTGTTCGGTAGGGTGTACTTCCAGTTTGGTCCCATTGGCACCAAGTGAGCATCTGATGATCTCAGAGAAATCGAGAGCAACCCTCAAATTTTATAGGCACTTCATTACGTTTTTCATACACTTTTGAAGTCAGTTTTTAATGTAATACGCTTGTAATGTTTTTTTTAAATTAAATGAGCTGTTCTCGAGGGTAGTTCTATTTACATTTAAAAAACACATCTAATGGTCAAAAATTAGGTGAAGAATACTATGTAACTTCCCGTGAACAGTACACAGTGTTTATTTAGTAGATAAGTTCTTATTAGCTTAACCGGAATGCTAACCGGACATTCTCAAACAAAGCCTTAATGTTGTTGAAACTGATTTTAAACTGAACTTTTTTATTTTCTTGCTTTTTTATAAATTTAAAAAGTAAGTAATAATTTTGTTTCATTTACATTTCTGTGGCCAATAGCTTAAATAAAGGAATGCCGGAGTGAGTACTGAAGAGGAAGAATCAGTCCCTAGTTCTAATTCTAATTAAAATGTGGGCGAAATTACTACAATTAAGACCAAGCTATGTAATAACAAACAAAATAACTCAAGATCGTCCTGTCACTGTGACATTGACATCTCCGCTGGTGATTCTAGCGTTTGTTTTGTGAAGGGAACAAAAGTGACAATATATAAAAAACCGACTTCATAAAAATGTCAAAACTGGACTAAATTGAACTGGGAACACGGAAAGCACCGGCTATCAAATAAAAAAAGAATCATCAAAATCGTTTTACCCAGTCGAAAGTTCTGAGGTAACAAAAAAATACAGTAGAATTGGGGACCTCCTCCTTTTTGGAAGTCCGTTAAAAAGACTCGAAAATAAATTTCTCGATCTCTTCCTTCATAATAAAACGGATTCATCCCGTTTGGTAAGTATCCCATTTGGTAAACCTTATAATTATCAACTTAGAAAACTGACTTCAAAATTAATAAATATGCAATTGCGTCTACCTTAATAGGTGACCTATTTTTTCCAGTTTTTTTATTTAAAAACCAAATTACTAAAGCGATTTAGATGAAATTTATATGGGAATAATCTGAAAGTAGGTATATCCTTTAAATAAAAAACATAATAGGTCGGGGAAAAAGTCTTTTCGTATTTTGTATGTATGAAGTTGTAGTAAAAATCTCATCGGTTGTACTGTTTGTATCTGGCTGGTTTTGATACCATTAAAAATATGACATTTGAAAAGAGGAATACAAAAAGTAAAAAGCAATTTCCCGCCATTTTTCAATTGTTTTTTTGTTCGATAAAATGAGTGAATCTAACGAAGAAATTCGATATATTGTGAAATTTTATTACAAAAAACTGAAAAATGCGACACAAGCCGCGAATAAAATTTGTGACATTTATGGACCTAATGCAGTGTCATCAAGAGTAGCACAATGTTGGTTCAAGCATTTTCAGTCCAGGAATTTTGATGTCAAAGATGCAGCTCGCTCTGGTCGCCCTGTTACGGATAAAGTCGATGCCATTTCTGAAAAAGTGGACCAAGATCGGCATATTAGTAGTTACGACGTAGCTGAAGACCTGGGGATTGACCACAAAACAGTTTTGACCCATTTGAAAATAACTGGGTATACAAAAAAACTCGATATTTGGGTGCCACACCAGCTCACTGAAAGAAACCAAATGAATCGTGTACTCATTTGCGATTCTCTATTGAAACGTAAAGAAACCGAACCGTTTTTGAAAAGATTAATCACTGGTGATGCAAAATGGATCACCTACGACAAGAATGTGCGCAAACGATCATGGTCAAAGGGCAGTGAAGCACCACAGACTGTAGCGAAACCCAGATTAACACGTAATAAGGTGATGCTGTGTGTATGATGGGATTGGAAGGGCATCGTTCATTATGAGCATTTACCGCCGGGCAAAACCATCGATTCGGATCTCTACTGCCAACAGCAGATGAGACTCAAACAAGAAATTGAGATAAAACGACCGGAATTGATCAACATAAAGAGTGTGGTCTTTCATCATGATAACGCCAGACCGCACACATCTTTGGCCACTCAGCAAAAATTTAGAGAGCTTGGTTAGGAAGTGTTAATGCATCCACCACATAGCCCTGACCTTGCACCCTCAGATTTCCACCTGTTTCGATCTCTTCAGAATTCTTTGGGTAGTGTTAGATTAACATCAAGAGAGGACTGTCAAAACTACTTGTTGCATTTTATTGATCAGAATTCCCAAAATTTCTACAGCAACGGGGTCATGTCACTACCTAAAAGATGGCAACAAGTTATCGAACAAAATGGTACATATATATTATAATTAAATGTAATTAAACTTGAAAAAAATATGTCTTGAATTTGTTTATAAAATACGAAGAAACTTTTTCCCCGACCTTATATTTTCCAAATCGGTTTATAAAATGACGGAGCCATCCATATGCGTAATAAATACTTACACATATGACGGAGCTCTGAGGTAACAAACATAAAAAAAATAATGTGAAACCCCCCCCCCCCCCGTACACCCTTTTTGAAGTCAGTTAAAAATTACTATAAATGTTTGCAATCATAATCATCATCATTTCAGCCATAGGACGTCCACTGCTGGACATAGACTGATCTCCCATGGATTTCCAAAATGGCCGGTTGGAAGCGGCCTGCATCCAGCGTTTCTCTGCGGTCTCTTTTAGGTCGTCTGTCCATCTTGTCCTACGTAGCACTTTCCGATCCGATGTTTGCAATGTTATTCTACAAATGCCCAATCGTTTATTAATTTATTTAATACTTTATTGTACATTTATAAATTAAGTACATATGCACAAATTAAGGACTCAATACTAAACATTTTCTAGCAGTCATCCACTAGGTTGGAACAAATTTTAATCCTACTTAGCGAACTTTACCTTTTAAAATGTTAAAAATGTGCGTCTGGTGGCTGGTGAGCGCAGACTTAAAAGGACAGGCAGACAGCGTAGGCTTAGTAATAGGGTCCTGTTGACACCCATTGGACCAGGGGTGGATTTGATACCTTGGCTGTCCTATATAGGCCTCTATAAGTTTTCCGCCTCCCTACTTCCTGTGAAACACGATCCCGGGAACAATTAAACCGGGCAAACCTTGCCCTAGTTGACTAATATTTTTAATCACTTATCCATTTTAAAAAGAGTTCATTTATATATTTCTAAAAATCTAAATACCCAAAGGAGTAATTTTGCTAAGTTGCTTCTATAGGTACTAAGTAATTCTAATCCATTTATTTCAGTGTTTAAGGTGATACGTTTCATGTTTGGCGGGTAATTCAAATTTCAAACAGTTTTTTTTTGTTCTTGAAGCTAGGCCGGGTAATTATTGTAAACGATCATGATGTTTGCGAAAATTGATTATTATTCTTAACAACCTCGCGTTAAAGTTATTTATCTCTAATGCACATTATTACATACATTTGTCAATAAACAAATTTTTGCTGTTTCAAACGGTTTATTGCCAACTGTAATATGGCGAGTTACTTATATACTGTACATGATAATGTAAAGTACAATCAACAATTTTCGCAAACACTGTACCATTTCAAAATAATTATCCGGCGTAGCTACAAGGACAAAAATACTGTTTGAAATTTGAATTACCCGCCAAACATGAAACGTATCACCTTAACGGAGTTTTTCTTTAACTACACATTATAAATCAGAAATGTGAATAACTGTTTGTCCTGTCTGTTTGTTATATTTTATGACAAAAGCTTCACTATAAGGTATAAGAGCCTTAACACACGTCAACATGGCTGACGTCAACCACCTTAACCAACGATAGAAAAAGAGAGGGCAATTATATTCTCACTCTTTCTCTCCCGTTTGTCAGACGGCGGTTCGTCAGCCAAGTTTGATACGTCTATTAAGGCTATAACCAACTTTAAAAATAACAAGTGGATCACAATAAAAACAGACTTAAAAAATATAAAGTTAAATGATTATTTACGGGATATTTACCGTGGTAAGGTTGTGGAAGGAGCTCCTTCCACAACCTTACCACGGTAAATATCACGGTAATAGTGAACAACCGTGATAGTTTAAAACAGTGTTTAAAAAATATAATAGTAAATAATAACGTAATAAGTACATATAAAATTGGAGGGTTGCCCTCAATTTCCCTGGGATCCCATCATCAGATCCTGACTTGGTGACAATGGGACCAAATTGGATGTAAACACCACCAAACAAAAGGTTTTTTGTTAAATCGGTCGACACTTGTCGTAGAAATCGATGAACATACATTAAAAAAAAAAAACAGTGGAACATAGAATCATCCTTCTTTTTCGAAATCGGTTAAAAACACGGATGTCGATTTTAATCTACCGATTTGAAGCTTTGCAAATAAATAATTATGTAGGTACTTAATCCGGATGACAAAACAGTAAATTGGTACCATCGAACTGGTCTGAGGATGGAGGCAGGAGGTAAATAGAAGAACTCTTCAATGGCTAGTAGATTTTGGTTTTATTTAGTTTGTTTTAATGAGTCGCATACAATGACTGTTTCAAACAGGGGGAAGACGCGTGACATCCAAACATTGTACCCATTAAATATGGCTCGGTTCAAACAAAATGTTGACAAGTACTTCACGTGCTATGACAAACGCCAGTTCGATTGTGACTGAAGTCAATAATTTGTGCTGTCCACGTCATGGAGTTCGTCCCGTATCTTCCCACTCACAGACCTACTACCTATAGATTTTCAATGAGCGTGGCTAGCTCAGTGCCTCTCGCTTCAACAAGGTGTGTTGCCACATTAAAATTATTTGCTTTAAGTTAGGGTAATTTACATACTAGACGGGTAGTGAATCTCTTCAATGAGTAATTTTGGAAACTTTGGAAAATCTTGTGAGATGGAAGGATATCTGAAAAATACTTATGAACAAAAGAAATTAATATTAAGATCCAAATCCATCCGTTTAAAGGTAAGACAGCTTTAAACGGCTGTATCTTTCGCGCCGTAATATCGTCAGTTGAAACTTACACAGAATATGTAATGTTACGACGGATTAACTAAGAAATATAATTAAGTCAAAACTAAAGAGGGTACACATCCACACATACAACAAACGTTTTTGTTAAGGTATTTTTGTATTTGCTCTGGTGTAAAAACCAAACGGTACGTAACGGTAATCGGTACAAGCGTCAAACTTGGCGGATCATAGTGCACACCCTAAAGTAAAACAACAAATAATAAATACTGGCTGCGTGCGAGTCGGTCACACATTTCTGTTTCCCACAAGTTAAGCAACGTCGGGCGCGGTTGATACTTGGATGGATGACAGCCTGGGTGTGATGTTGTGTATTTGCACTACTTTTTGTATTTTGTGACGGTACAGAACCCTCAGTGCACGAGCCCGACTCGCACTTGGCCAGTTTATTTATTTTCATGGATGGAATTATGGATAACATCCCAATTAATGAGATACTTAGATAAAACTCTTTATTATTTACAGTACTCATATCACACACGATAAATCAGACTTCAAAAAAAGATTATTTTGTTTTATTTGAACAAAATCACGTTGATGATGATTTATGATGATATATTTTCTTTGATTTAAGTACATTTAAGTGTGTTTATTATGAAAGACTACGCTTAAATCTCAGAAATGAAACCAGGATTATTAAGATATTTGAGGATTTATTATAATATCACAATAATGTCCTATTTGCTATACAGCTCGATATCAAGTGCCAGTCTTAAATTCAACTGACAATTACCTATTGGTGACGAGTATCTGTCAAAGTCAATGTTACCGTTTGAAACGTCATTACTATTGTATCTGTCAACAGTCAACAGATGCTCGTCACCACAGCGTATAAATACTTTTACATTATGGTTCATATTATTATTAGATACAAATGATTATATACTAGTAATAGTCTTACAGCTCGGCCATCCTCAAAAAAAATGCGTCCTCGCACTTTTGACGTTATTAAGACTCAACATAGAAATAAAAATAAATCTCAATAAAACATTAATTATCGGAATAAAAAATACATAGAAAAGTCAAATGAGAAATAGAAATAATA
This sequence comes from Agriopis leucophaearia, assembly GCA_949125355.1. Classification (NCBI taxonomy): domain Eukaryota; kingdom Metazoa; phylum Arthropoda; class Insecta; order Lepidoptera; family Geometridae; genus Agriopis; species Agriopis leucophaearia. The sequence goes on from OX421289.1 coordinate 5,843,459, forward strand.
CCTAATTCATAATGTTGTAATTACGTATGAAAAATTAATATTATCTGGTAATAGTATAATCAGTAATAACTATAAATGTATTTTTCACAGTCTGCCACGATCTGCAATCATCTGTGCGATACCAATCATTGATACCATTCACATTCTGCACTGATTGCTCGTAACCCGCGCTCCTGATATCCCCACCATATTTTCTTGCACAGTCTGCCACGATCTGCAATCATCTGTGCGATACCAATCATTGATACCATTCACATTCTGCACTGATTGCTCGTAACCCGCGCTCCTGATATCCCCACCATATTTTCTTGCACAGTCTGCCACGATCTGCAATCATCTGTGCGATACCAATCATTGATACCATTCACATTCTGCACTGATTGCTCGTAACCCGCGCTCCTGATATCCCCACCATATTTTTTTTTTTTTTTTTTTTTCTTTCACAATCTTTGCTCTGCTCTCGGTAAGATCTCTAATCTAGTTCGCATTCTCAGTTTTTCATAGTCTGCTATAACCTACGATCATCTGTGCGGCATTGTTTACCCAATACCATTCGCTTTCTGCACTGATCACTCATAGCCTATGCTCGTAATCCGCACGCTGGCCACATCGCTCGCTGTCGACATGCTGACTACGTCGCCTGCTGTCATCACTTAGGTGACGCATCTGGCGGAGTGCTGGCATCTTCGCCAAACTCCACTGTCGTATCACACTGAAATGCATACATTTTCTCCGGCAGATTACATTCAAAATTAAACAGTCAAACAACTACTCCGTAATAAACTGCTAACTTTCATATAATTCAATGCAATATTTGAGCTTACTCAATTGGGCAAATATAATATTTTTTTATCATTAATTCGATGACTACTGACTCTCAGCCGTCGAGTGGGACACAGTGATTGCGTAAACTCGTCAAACATAGTTCATAGTAGTAGCACAGTCAGTCAAATTAGGGAGTAAAAACTGTTTTTCTGATGAATTCCTAGTGTAATTTCGCTTCTACTATTCAATCAACTACTACTACTATTTTTATTTCAATCAACTAACTAAAGTAGATACTCATAGAATAGAATGTACATATTCGAATCTTGGCACACATAGCCAGTCTTCATTCAGCGTGCCTAATCGTGCACACAGTCATGACCAAATTCATTATTGATCAAACATAATCCAATCGTTGAACACATGGCTAAATTCATCATAATATAACATACATTATAGGCATGATGACTAATAATGTTTTATTACCTCATAAAACAAAATCTGATTATCAATAGAGCCTATCAACGAAAACAAAATTTAAATTAGTTCAAAAATAAATAAGTTATAAGTATTTTAATTTCATGCCAACCAGCGAGCGCACTATAGCGAGCTATGACGTCAAGCCTCAGGCTCGGCATACAAATCGGCATCCCCTTTCTATCTCCACCTTAAACTTTAAACGCTCATATCTCAGAGATTTATCAGTCAATCATTATTTTTTTTCAGTATGTTTAATCTATTTAGTCATATTCATCACTAAGCCTGTTATATGTAATAAATTAAACATTAGGACACATGCCTATTCAATCTTGGCACACATGGCCAATTCCATAATAGAACCTACATAGTCCAATCATGGCAAACATGGCCACTCAGTAACATTTATGCACTTAGCCTCGAAGATCTCAAAGTCACATAAAAATCATTGTTAGAATACCCGCAGAAACGTAGATATGAACTTCAAACAATCGTCTTGATATCGTACTATCGTTAGAAAACTATATTTTGGAAACTATTAGAAACTCGATTTTATTGTCATACTCTTCTTTGCAAGGTATCGTTAAATATATGTCTTTAAAAATGAAGGTATGGTTTCATAGATCACTTTCTTATCCAGTGTATCTTTTGCGAAATATGGCCCGCCAAGTGGCATAAAGATAGTCTACTGCCTTTTTTTGCATTTCTTAACTTTTATACATAGAAACTTAATTTACAACTAGCCATACTGATAGATCATATTAATACGGAACCCTAAAAACGATCACTCAAAATTTGTCTTTTACATTTTTATTACAACTTTTCTAGTTATAGCCATAATTCTGTATTACATCTCGTTCTAGCTCTATCGTCATTGAACTTTTCGCAATGATCCTGTCGAATGATGTCGAATGATGATAAAATGATCTTTACGAAGTCTTTTTTTGTTTTTACCTAGTTTTTTTTTTCTTCACTCAACCATAAAAAAAATACATGTAATGTCGGGATGATAATAATTATATGAAACACTCGTATATTATCATCCGTTATCATCGCCAACAGTGGCGAATACTTCATTCATTCATCAATCGAAATGAACTGGCTGGAATCCTACCATATGCATGTCTTGACACGCTCTTGGCCAGTTATTGTTTGATGTTGTAATGAACTACTCAACAAACTTGTTCATAGAACAAACATAAATTTGAATACTATTTATGCCACGTGTATCACTGTTTATAATAAACAACTGTCATCCCTAATAGAGCTTTCATACGGAATATGCCGGAATAAAATTTAAGACCTTGTTAATCGAAAAACGCTTTTATTGTTTAAAAGACTTTTTATGTTACCCTAAAATGCAAATTTAATTATTATTCAAATTCTATTTTTACTGACATCTCATATCATATCGTATCCTATCGTATACTATCGTATCCTTTCGTATCGTATCGTTTCGTAACGTATCGTATCTTATCGTGTCGTATCGTATCGTATCATATCTTATCGTGTCGTATCGTATCATACCATATAATATCGTATCCTATCCCATCGTATCCTATCTTATCGTATCATATCGTATCCTATCGTATCGTATCATATCGTATCTTATAGTACCGTACCATACCATATCATATCATATCACATCACACCATATCATACCATATCATATCATATCATCTCATCACATTTCATTGCATTTAGATGAAATAATGTTCATAAAAATATTATAATACCTATCATATCGTATCGTATCCTATCGTATCGTATCGTATAGTATAATATCGTACCATACCATACCATATCATATCAGACCATATCATATCATCTCATATCATTTCATCTCATCTCATGCCATTGCATTTAGATGAAATAATGTTCATAAAAATATTATATTACCTATAGTATTTGGCTGGTAATCTTCATACATACCTACATAGCGCTAATAATTTTATTGTTTCGTTTAAGACAGTGTTTCGTAAATAATTTATTTGATATAAAATTATATTTATTTTTATACGTTCATTTGCCACCTCAATGGCACTCTCCGTGGCCTCATACTTTTAAGCACACTTGGCCTAGTACAGCGTACATAGGCACATAGCACAATGGATCGGTTTCTACATGTATCATACATAAATTTTATTTCTTTCAAAAAATTCAACGAATAGCCGAATATTAAATATATTTAATTTCTCAAAGTGAAGATAGCTCAAAGTGGCGATTACTTCATTTATCTAGCAATCGATGTAAACAGAGATAATAATATGATTTGCTGGCTGGCGATTTATTACTTCCAATAAATCAAAACATTTTTTTTTTTAGTCCGAGACCGAATGAACTACCGGCCACTGTCAATAATGAATGCTATTGATGATATTGTATACATAACTATCGGTGTTATCAGATTACTTGGAACTACCGGTTCCAGAAAGACTATTGGTTTCATAAAAGCATCGGTTCCATAAAAACTTTTGGTGCTATCAAACCGTTGGCGCTACCAACTATTTAAGCTATAAAATTATTGGTGCTATCAAAACTATTATTACATTACTCAAAATGTTACAACTTCTGGTGTCGCTCATAGCAAATTCAGGGTTATAGAAAATGTCAGAACTACTGGTAATCACGTTATAATTATGTGGTGCACACGCTTTGTGATCTGTTTCTAAGACACCACCTTCAAACTAGTATGTTTGTACCAGTGTGATGCACGCGTGGGTTCGAATCCCATCCTCGTCGCCATTTGTTGTGGGCGCGCCGAGGGTGTAAATAATAACACATCTACTAGCGACCAAGTAGTGTATTCGACTGACTCATCGCTGCGCCGGACACAGCCGAGCGCGCACAAGTACTTACAACTAACACTACTTTACCCGAAAACTACTTAAAGATGAATGGTCATGATTCATACTACTGACAGGTAACTCAACTATAATACCGAATAGGCAACTAATAATATGAAGTTTGTTTTTGTAGAGGTTTGACAGCTATAACTATAGTATCTTACAATATCATTATAAGCACTTTAGATAAACTAACTGTGCCTATGCAATTTATGCAATACTGCAAGTGTGATAGAACACACAAGAGTTTACTAAATCCTCATCTACCTGAGCGACCTTTTAGCAATTTAATTTTGTATATTCATGATTATTTTGGAGAATCTACACATTGTGAGCACTAACTTAAGATTCTGTTTCAAATGAAGATATAATATTTCAAAATAGATTTTTGCACATTTACTTTCGGCTCATTTATTATTTTCCAATCTACAAAAAAAACTACCCTCAAACACATCATGAAAGTTATTTTCCATACTACCTACATATTTGACCTTTTTTTTTAAAACACGTATGAAATCATTAAGTTTTTTCGTTTACATATTTGAACGACGTATAACGCCATCTACTAACGTTCGACATGACTTTGTACCTCTTTTTTTAATAGCACGCGACGCGTGATCTTCACCAAGATTATGACATGAGTTTTCACTTCTACATTTTCTAATCCAATCTTGAATTAGTGGCAATAATGTCAGTGATAAGTATATCACGTCTAGCATAATGAAAAACAGAAACAAACACACCTGGCTATTAGGCTGTGAGTCTTCTTACTCACATCCGCGGCTGGCTCACGACAAGATCTTGCGCAGCTGCTACTCCGCTCACGGTTGGAACTCTCCATGAAGCTGCAACCCCGCTTACGGCGGCCAATTCCGTTGTGGCTGGCTACAGCTGGTCGATTCTCGTGCATGCGTCTGCGACTCAATCTTCTACTGCGATGACGAGAAAGTACACACCGCTCTCGCGAACGACTAGTCCTGCCGCTTGGCCTCGAAGTTTTCGGCGAAGTGACCATGGGTGATCAATACCTTTTCTCTCGTTTGATGTGCTCTTCGTCTGCTTTCTACTCTCGCGATGCACGCGATCTTGATTGTGAGGTGACATCAAGGGTTCTACAAATGAGTGACTGCGGCCGAGGTGGCATCATGCAGCTTATACTTCTAGTTATACTTCTGTAGCGTGTACGATATTAATTCTCCATAACAAAGTCGGTGCACAAGAATATTCGTAGAAATTTCGTAAATTGTGGGCTTGCGCGTTCAATCCCACTTCTGAGATGAAAGACTACGCTTAAATCTCAGAAATGAAACCAGGATTATTAAGATATTTGAGGATTTATTATAATATCACAATAATGTCCTATTTGCTATACAGCTCGATATCAAGTGCCAGTCTTAAATTCAACTGACAATTACCTATTGGTGACGAGTATCTGTCAAAGTCAATGTTACCGTTTGAAACGTCATTACTATTGTATCTGTCAACAGTCAACAGATGCTCGTCACCACAGCGTATAAATACTTTTACATTATGGTTCATATTATTATTAGATACAAATGATTATATACTAGTAATAGTCTTACAATTAGACCCTGAGCAGCTGCAGTTGCTCAAAAATATAATTTTTCCCTTTCTGATATTGGATTCGGCATTGAAATGACTGGAACAAATTCTACTATGTTTTCCTGGCACCCAATTTTCACAACCAGTAGCACTGATCCATTTTATTCGTAAGCCAGGATCAGTTGGAAACCTGCAGAACGAATAATTTATGTTAATTGTGGTGGGTAATTTCATTTATAAACTGGCAACATTGATTGTTATTCTTCTCAGTTAATATTTTGATAAAACTCATAGGAAATACCACAAATCGACCAAAAAACGGACTAATTATGAATAAAATATTTACGCATTGATATCCTGAATTTATTTAGGTGATCATTACAAGCTCTATATGTTTACTTACGTGTGAAATGATATTTCATCGTTTTTTCTCTCACTGCGGTACTTGCAGCCCAAAATGATACAACCAACCATTGTAAATGTTTGTTTTACAATTATTTCTAAGACGAAACACGCATTTATCACATAAAATCACCAAAAAAATGCAATAAACAATATTCAGACCCGTTTTGTTTGTCGCAGAACCGTCAGATTTTGACATTTCTGATCCAAAAAACAGGCCACGCCGATAAGGACAAAAAAGTTTTGTTATGTCCTTTTTGTACTTGTGCTGAGCCATATCAATTTGTCTCTTTCACTTGCTTTCACTGAAATATATTGCCGGGCCCTGTTCCCACTGTTTCCTTACATCAATGGTCGCATACGCATAATTTATTACGCCAGAAAATGATGCGGGTAAAACAGCGAGGCGATGCTAGTATTAGATAATGAACGGTTCAATAAATTTGATATTTATTTAGTCTTCCTACGTTTCTTTTTCGACAAAAATTAGCATAATTAATAAATAAGTTAAAGGTGAAATTTACTTGACAGCTCGAAATATAATGCCAGCAAAATAGTTCTCCCTCGTGGTTAAGTCCTACCGTCACTAGTTGGTAGTACTTTTTAGCCGACTTCCAAAAAAGAGGAGGTACTCAATTTGACTGCTTTTTTTTTGTTACCTCAGAACTTTCGACTGGGTGAACCAATTTCGATGATTCTTTTATTATTTGAAAGCTGGTGCTTCCCGTGTGACCCATTTTAATTTGGTCTAGGGGCCTTACCCCTAGCTTCACTTTTGCGAGCCAACTTTTAGTAGGTACCTGATAGGTACCTAAAATTAACCAACTCATTTAAGCTGCATCGTTTAAAAGCGTCTAACTTGAACGAAAATCCGTTTTACTATGCGTGTGTGCGTGAAAATAGCAAAGCTTGGCGGCTATCAAATAACTACCGCTTATCGTAGTTGATGGTACCGTTTAGACAAATAACACCTATGCGGGTCAACTTTTCGAGCTAGGGGTAAGGCCCCAGTTCTGTCATTTTTATGAAGTCGGTTTTTTATATTGATAATTACTCTTTCTTCTTGAGAGGATTTTAGCGTCGCACGTCTAAAGTTAAACCATAAGAAGTATATACTATGTCGGGATGATACATCTCTAAAATTTGGCTAAGTCCACAGAGCTTCGTTCGCTCGAATTTTTCTATACCGTACCATATGCGTGTCTCGATACGCTCTTGATCAGTTATTTTCGTAGTAGGTCGGTAGGTAAATATCAGTTCTGAGTAACCTCAGTTTGGACCCAGACTCCACAGGTAGCTCGTTAAACGTTAACTCGTTCAAAGTTCTAACTCGAAACAACTTTTGTTTAGAAGATTTAAATTGACTTAATAATGTCGCCACCGTTTTAAACTTTAATTTTTATGGTAATTACCTGCTGGTTGTTATTTTTGGACCGTTTTAATTGAGTTTAAATAATTTTAATTTAGGTACATTTGCTATGATTTCTAAATATGTACCTATACTTTTCTTATTTTATTTAATAAATATGTATAAATATAAATAAATGAACCGAAAAAAAGAGTTAAAATATTTACTTAATTAACTTAAAGATAAGATTAATAATAAACATGGCTAAAAGATAGTTTTTATTCTGGGTTAGTTCAGGAACATGCGACTACTATTGATCCTGATATTATCGATTCGTGTAAGACAATTATTTTCATCCCGGAAAATCTAATGATTTCCGTGAGATAGTTAAAAATAGTTAAGTTAAAAACTTAGGTAATATTTCAAAATAGAACAAATTCTTGTTTTAATATTTTTATTATGACCACAAATTATGGGATAAACAGTTTTACAATTTATTCTGGATATTATAAAAAAAATATTAGAACCAATTTTTTTTCTAAATATTTTGATATATTATTAACGTCCCTAAATGACCGAAGCAAATTTTGCAAAAGTAGACACAGTCATAAAATTATTAACCGACTTCAAAAAAGGAGGAGGTTCTATGTTCCACTGATTTTTTTATGGATGTTCACCTATTGCTCCGCCAATAATGAATTGATTTTGATGATTCCTTTTTTCTTTGGTAGGCCATACTTCAGAGGTAGTCCCATATAAATTTCATCAATATCAGTTTAGTAGTTTGGTTTCTAAATCAAAATAACTGAAAAAATATGTCATCCAAGTAAACGAAATTGCGTATTTACATATTTTGAAGTCGGTTTATTTTTATTTTTTATTATGGTTATAAATAATAGAATAAACAATTTTACAATCTATTCAGGTTATTATAAAAAAAAAAAAAAATTGTTTTAAATATTTTTATATATTAACGTCGCAAAATGACCGAACCACATTTTTCAAAAGTAGAAAAGTATTCTGGCCCACGTCCCACAAAACATTCGAACACAAAACCCTGTTTATTCGTGACACTGGTATACTGTAGAGCACTCCAGTCGAAGCCACGCCACGCAAAAATAAAGCAAATTAGATTGCTTATGGTATTACAAGACTCTTTTAGCTCGTAAGGGGTTCGAACTTCGAACCAGAATCCGCAGGCGACGGAGACTGCATACGGCAAGGGCAGACAACATTACACCAATGACTGTGTCAAAAAGGGATACAGTCAAATACCCTATTGGCGTTGTTCTAAGCTAGTTGACCCAGCTGATTTATGCGGTGTATACTTTTTTTTTTATAAAAAGAGCGGCAAACAAGCCTGCGGTCCGCCTGATGGTAAGCAAAACCGCCGCCTATGGACACCTGCAACACTAGCGGTGTTGACGGTGTTTTGGCAGCCCGGAGAGGTAGTTGTAGACACCCTTATTGAAATGCTTCATGTTGAAGCTCGGCGAGAAGACTTGGGGGGAGGATATTCCACACCTTGCAGGTCCACGGAATAAAGGAGCGGAAAAATCGAACGGTGTGCGATTTCCAGCTTTGCAAAATGTGGGGGTGAGCTTTTTGACAGTGTCGGGATGTGCGGTAGTGGAAGTCTGACGCAGGAATAAGATCAAAAAGCTCTTCAGAGCATTCCCCGAAAAACAAGTGATAAAAAATGCAAAGGGAACCCACGTTTCTTCGCAGGCTTACTGGATCCAGCTTGTTAGTATTTTTACTTTTATAATAGGCTTGCGTTTGGCCAACTGGACTGCGGACTAACATGGAGCACGCTTGGCAAAAAGAAACCGATTCACTCGTGATTTGAAGACACCCAGTTCACATATTACCAAGATAAAAAGTATCATGCCAGTAAAAGGTCACCTTTTAGGACCTTTTAGGTCACATCCCAGGAAATATTTAAAAGCTTTTGTTCGGAACTCCATGAACAAATAGGGGTACGTCAGTTTTTATTTTATCAAAGTGAAAAAGGAAACAAGATTTCATTTGAAACCCCTTTCAATGGGAAATCACGCCGAATCATTTGGTCTCTTTGGTTTTCTAGCACGCTTTTATTAGCTCACTTTTAACTAACTAATGAACCGTTTAAACAAATCTTTGAAGTCAACTTTTAGGGTTCCGTACCCAAAGGGTAAAACGGGACCCTATTACTAAGGCTCCGCTGTCCGTCTGTCTGCCAGTCTGTCTGTCCGTCCATCCGTCCGTCTGACACCAGGCTGTATCTCATGAACCGTGATAGTTAGACAGTTGAAATTTTCACAGATAAATTATTTCTGTTGCCGCTATAACAACAAATCCAAAAAGTAGTATTAAATAAATATTTAAGGGGGCTCCCATACAACAAACGCGATTTTTTTGCTCGTTTTTGTTCGATATTGATAACGGATAGAGGTAGACGCTTGAAATATTCACAGAATATTTAGTTATACTACATTCACTTTAAAAATAAATACATAATTAAATTAAAATTAAATTAATATTTAAGGGGAGCTCCTATACAACAAACGTGTTTTTTTGCAGTTTTTATAGATAATGTTACGGAATCCTTCGTGCGCGAGTCCGACTCGCACTTGGCCTGTTATTAACCTATTTAATCCGATAAAAGAATATGCCCAGGGCCGTCTTTGACCTATTGGAGACCCTAGGCACAATAGGATAATGGAGAGAGTAGAGTACCTTCGCGCATGCAAAAGCGCGAAGTTACTCTACTGTCGCCCGAAAATAGTGCTAAATAAGTACATAATAGGGTAATAGTCCATCGTAGACCGCATCATCGATTAAAATCAGGCGAGTTGGCTAATAAGCAAGTAGGCATTATATCGCAGTCTGTCATTATGCTGTAGTTTTTTCGAAATAAATATGTTTTTCGTTAATAGGTAAATATCGGTTATCTTTTGGTGATCTGACAGAAACCAGGGGGCTATCGATCGCGGGGCCCAGGGCAAGTGCCCCGAGTGCCCAGTGGGAAAGAGGGGCCTTAATATGCCTGTGACCTAATGTTTAATTTATTACAAACTAGCTGACTCGACAGACGCTGTGCTGGCTTACATTGTCGTAAAGTTTTCTAAAAAAAAAGTTTAGAAAACTTAAAAAAAAAGACGAATAAAATCGGTGAAGTCGTTCACAAGTTAAATAGGACCAAGGTAAATAGGGATTAATTTATATATATATATATATATATATATATAAAACAGGCTTAGCAATGGATATAATTAAACACATAACACATACAGAAAAAAAATGGCTGATACATTTTTGAGATATATTAACGTTTAAAGTTTTTGGTGGGCATACCATAGAGAGCGGATGCCCTGCCCCTCTCCCGCGAAGCGTATGTTAGTATAGTACTTATAATATATTATAAATATTATAAAAAGGAAAGATTTGTACCTATTTTTGTATGTTTGTATGTTTGTAACGAAATAACTCAAAAACTACTGAACCGATTATAAAAATTCTTTCACTGTTGGGAAGCTACACTATCCCCGGGTGACATAGGCTATAATATATTTTGTAGCGAGGCCGAAGGCCGAGCTTACACCCGTGCAAAGCCGGGGCGGGCGGCTAGTATATTATATGCGCAAGGATAGACGTCAAGTGCACTCTCTGTCTAGCATAAAATTAAAATACTTATAACTTATTTATTTTTGAACAAATTTTAATTTTGTTTCCTATCTATTTATGATCAGCGTTTTATAAAAAATTATCAATATAAAAACCGATTTCATAAAAATTACAGAACTGGACCAAATTGAAAGGATTGGTTTTACGGAATTCTTTTTTTATTTGAAAGCTGGTGCTTCCAGTGTGGTCCCACACACGGGAGGCACCAGCTTACAAATAAAAAACGAATCATCATCACCCACAAAATCGGTTCACCCAGTCGAAAGTTCTGAGGTAACAATCATAAAAAAACAGTCGAATTGAGACCTCCTCCTTTTTGGAAGTCGGTAAAAAAATAAGAATACATGTATATTAATTGTCATATCGATATCAAATGTATCGATTTCATTACTATTTCAAAAAAGGTAATGAGTCACAGAGATTGCAGAAGTAGTTTATAGTACACAATTCGTTTTACTGAACCAGATGAAATAAAATAAAAAACTGTTTAAAAATAACCTGCAAGACAATTACAGCCAGAATTAACATTTTACATCGCACTTAACGGTTTATTGCACCCTTACATACGGTAGAGCGTATTTAACGCGCCCAATTCTTAACGAAGCAGTTAACTGTTAATTAAGGGATTAAGTTAAAATTTCAGATTGTTTCTAAAGATTGGTACTATTTTTGGGTGCCCGTGGGAGTACGTATGTGTTACTGATTTCTGGATGTCTTTGGATTGTATATTTTTCGAAAAATATGCGAGAAACCTCAAAAATAGAAGCAGCGAAACGTACGACTGTGTGTTAGCGCAATGGTTTTGCTCCACTATAAATGCGACTTTAATCCTATATTATTAAGCCCACAGAAAAGCAAAACGAGAAGTAAATAGAATGGAAATGAGAAGGAAACTCTGTCGCCAGGTATTGTGACCGATATATGATTGAACATTCTTATTTATGTCAACGCGTCGAACTCCGCGTCACTAACTGATTTCGAATGACTGACGTTTCGTTTATATGGGTGCAACTGGCTACAACAAATTTCTTACAAAAATGCCTTGACAGCCGTAATTCTAATTTAAACAAAATAAAACTTTTCGGTGATTAAGCCTTATGATTCATCTGCAGTAAAAAAACGTTGCTTAAAAGTGGTGAAACTACGCCGTAACTTAAATTGAAAAATACTTAATAATTTGTCAATAGAAAGATGAATGTTCAACCAGTGACTTAATTTTCTATGAAAGTCTTTCCATTATTGTGCTCACAACAAAACAGTAGGCTCAAAAGCATATAACCCTTCGTTACTTTGCCAACAAAATATTGGCTAAAGAAAAAAATAAAAGAGATTGACAAAAGAGGTTAGCGTTCTTCTCAAACTCAATAGTAAACATTCAATATAAACAGTAAGGAGTTTTTGATATATTTAAACTTAGACAAGAGTCGTGTAAATCTATAAACAAAAGTATTCCTTATTTTTGTTTATTGAAGATTCGTTTTAGAGAAAATTAACGATGTGATTAGCATTTTTGCTGACATAATATTTACGGTTTAATGGTTTTACGCGATCTCTCTTTTTTATAGTACAGAGTTACGAGACGAGCGAAGTCGCTCGCGTGATGGCTCTTCACGCTTGCCCATAACAGCTCAACGCCACTCAGAATTTTGAACTTCAACAGTTCAAAACCCTGGATGGTAATGCACTGCGCTCGTTACCCCGAGATATGTTAAGATGTCAAATCTCTGTGTGCTCTGTAATTTCGCTGGAATCATTGACCTTCAATCCAGTAGTGTTTACAAACTATTGCTTGGCAGTTGAATAACTGGCAAAAGTGTGATACTTCCCCAGGCGGATACTGCAAAAGAGTCCTCTAAATTTGAAGGCCTACTTTTATTAAAATAGGCAAAACTTAATAAAAAGATTGGTATTATTTAAACACCTAAGTATTATGCATGCGTTTTAATATGTGTTTTATCTTTATAAGTTAATGTTTAATCACTTACTAGGCTGTTACTCTAAAAATATGCAACTAAGACAATTTTTTATCCGAAGTTTATCAACCAAACGTGAAATCGCAAAAAAAACTGCTGTTCCATATATAGGTACATTTATGATCGTTTTCTACGGAACAGCTGATATTTTTTTCGCGAGTTCAGAGTTACTCCCATAGTGAAAGTTGTTAATAATGATAGGTACTATGAACCGCTTTCGGCTTAGTACAACCTTTCCGCGTAAACCAGTAGATAATATATGAATATGACTTGGGACTGTACCGTCACCTGTAGGGTTAGTACGAGAACTTGCGAAAAAGTTATCGTTACGTAAACGATAGCAAGTGTATGAAAAATTCAGTATCCTCTCACGTCCGATAGAGGCGCTGTTCAATTTTTCATACACTTTGCTATCGTTTACGTAACGATAACTTTTTCGCAAGTGCTCGTACTAAGGCCACTGTTAAGCGATTCAGCTTAGGTGACTGCGGAAAATCACACGATCGTGAACCTTAACGCGCGAAGATATGGTTTGCAGTCGCTCAACTTTTCGCAGCCACCTAAATTGAATCACTTAAAACAGGTAGTTCGGTACGGTACGATTCCTGAGCTTAGCTATCTCTTAGTTTGGTTTAGAAAAGTGTGTTGTACACTTAAGTAGACATAGACATCACACTAATAACACTAATATCATATATGTGAAAGTTTGGATGGATGGATGGATGTATGGATGGATGTATGTGTGGATGTTTGTTACTCAATAACGCAGAAACGGCAGAATGGATTTGGATGAAATTTGGAATATACATTACTTATGTCCTGGATTAACACATAGGCTACTTTTCATCATCATCATCATCAATTTTCATCACTACGCGGGTGAAATCGCGGGGCTCAGCTAGTAGACATATAATTATTGATAATTATAGGAATTACAAGTCAGGCATATAAAATAATAACTGTAGTAGGTAATCTTGAGGATAAACGTCAAATTTCAACAACTTCGCATCCGCCTACCCAACGTTTAAGCTCCCTTACTGTTACGTCAACTTCTGATGTCATCACAATCAAAACGGCGGGCCCATGCATTGTGGTCCCATTTTAGATTTCTATTTTGGCGAGATCGTATCATGGAATTAATTTGTAAAGGATTGTACTTAAGGCTGCTTTGTTGTACTTGGAAGGGTAACTCTTGTCCTTTGGGGCTAAGAATGGGGGTAGTTTTCAAGGAATGAGTAGATGATATGAGCGGGAAAGATGGCGGGAAATTATGGTGTTTTTAAATTTATTATCTGTTTACTGAAGAACGGAAAGGAAAAAGGAGATTGTGTTTATCGTGTAGGTATTTATGTTTCCACTTATTCAAACGGTCTTATTTTTTTATTTTTTTTTATTTCTTGATAGGCTTGGTTTGATTGCCACTTCGCCCTGTTATTAAGCGATAATACGGTCTGCGATGGAGCACGAAATATATCTTTTTAAGGCAGTATTGGCAAGCGCGGGCCGAGGCCGTGGCCCAGATGGCTACAGCTTGAACTACAAGGACACCATCTAGAAATATATTTTTTGTGAATAAAAAAAATGTAGCTGTACATTTTGACGAATATTTTTCAAAAACTTAATAATATTTAAACACTTGACACTGGCAAATGCACAACACGTCTGATGCCACATTGCTCTCAGAAGAACAAGAAAAAACATTGGGAATTAAACTTAATTAATATGCATAACCCGCAAATAAGTATCTAATAATAATTCCCATTAGATTCCATGAAGTCTTACAGCGGAGGGTAATTATTATCTCTCAAACTTCACATCTTGCACGTACCTAGTTACAGTGCTGCCAACCGTGAAAATAATATGCGACGCGTTCAGCGTTCGCGCCTTTGAGTTGGCACCACTGTCGGTGTATTATTCAAAATTGGAACGTGAGGAAGTTTAGTTGTATTTTGAATGCAAAAGTTGGCTTTATGGACTGTGGAGAACTTACTACACGACCAACGTCGATTAAAAAAGGTATTCACAAAAGTTAAGGGTTTGTTTCAGAATTTGCTATTTATTTATTTAACCATCACATGAGATAAGATAACTCTTTATTAAAATACCACACAAACAAGGAAAATATACATAACAATGAAAATATTATCTAGATTTTTAATAGGTGGCCTTATTGCTTAAAGCGATCTCTTCCAGACAACCAGGCACATAAATTATGTGGAAGATAAAACTTTCGGTTACATCACATTGCGAATCAAAATCCTTTTAAACCGACGTCAAAAAAGGAGGGACTTAAAGTACAGTAGTAAAGGACGACTTTATCATTCTTTCACCGAATCCAAATGACACTTTTTACTAATTTTGAAGGCGGTTTTTTTTATTGATATTTATTGTATTTTGTGGTGGTACGGAACCCTAAGTGAGCGAGCCCTACTTGCACTTGGTCGGTTTATTTATGATTGTGAAACGCAAGTACAGTGTTTATTTAATAGATAACTCTTATAAGTAATTTTTAAAATTTCGCGATTTGAACACGTGTTTTTATATTTTTAATTATTTACATGTTTTTACCTATATTTAATACTAGCCGTCCGCCCCGGCTTCGCACGAGTGTAAGCTCGGCCTTCGGCCTCGCTACAAAATATAATATAGTCTATGTCACCCGGGGATAGTGTAGCTTCCCAACAGTGAAAGAATTTTTCAAATCGGTTCAGTAGTTTCGGAGCCTATTCATTACAAACATACAAAAATAGGTACAAATCTTTCCTCTTTATAATATTAGTGTAGATTGCGCGATAAGTCCCGATAAATATAAAAACATAAGTTCTTATAAGCTTAATCGGAATGCTAACCGGAAATTATAAAACAAAGCCTTAAAAAGTCAGCTGAAGCTAAATGCGTCGTCTCGTTTTAACTTGTGATATTTTTCATTAGAAAAATGTTTACAATACAATAATTAAATAATAATAGAATAAATAAATTGCCTCATAAAAAACCTGATCATAAATAGAGCTCATCAACGAAATAAAAAAAAAAAATTGTTCAAAAAAAAATAAAAAAAAAAATAAAAAAAAAACTTTATTTGAACAAAGTACATGGCTGTGAAGTTAGTAAATTTATATACTATATTTAGTGTTAGTAGGTACTTAGGCATAACTTCAGATATTGAACCCTGATTCTCACACTAGGGGAGTCCTGTGTTGTGAGATTCAGTGCCTTCCATCTTACATTAGGTTATAATAGTAAGTAGACATTACATAAATAAAAAGGCTAATTCTAAATGTATGGTTAAGGTAGGAATACATGTAGGTAGTATCTAAAAACAAGGTTCTGAATAGACAGGATATTAAAACGGGGGTAGGTACAATAATCTCAAAGTATCTGATTTATCTTTACTTACTTTGGTTGGATGAATCTCTGTGTGAGTATATGAGCGCGTGTGTGTACAAGTGTAGTGTAATGTAAGGGGCATCTCGGCGTAGCATAGGCCTCTAATGAGTTGAGCTCGCAGAGGTGCCCACATATGAGAGAGTGCATGTTTGTGTAAGTAAATGTATGTGTGTAAGTGTACGTCTGCGAGTAATTTAATGTTTTTGTGAGCAACTAATTATAATGTACTTATTGGTTCTAAAACGTTCCCGGGACCTGAGTCTTCGCCAGCCGACTGGGTGTCCATGATCAATTGATCACAGAGAATAGATTAATTTGAGGGGAGTAAGGCTTCCATTTGCAGAAATGATCTCTAAATTAATATGAACCAGTTGAATTCGTCTTAGAGGTCAAACTAGCTGACGGAGAAACAGGCCCCTTCTAATCATTTGGTGATTATAAGTAAGTTCTCTGTTGCATTCCGGTCCAAGGAAGACAACCAAGATACGACTTGCCGTTTACAGACAAATCGTGATGTTTGGAGTATACTGAGGGACCTATCAATATGCTTGTATAGGAGCGGGCCCTTGAAGTAGTAAGATCGTTGGGCAAATGAGGTCCTAGTACGAGGAATCGTCCAGACATTGCGTCGCACAGGTCTTGTAGATGAAGAAACAGTTGTATTCATTGCTGTCCTATGGAATCGCAAAGTCACTGCTAAAATATAAAGCTTGCGAACTGTGAGGTATTTTGTCTCGTTGTAAAGTTGGACTGTGGGATATAAATATGGCTTTTTATAAGCAACTTTTAGAATGAACCGCTGCGCACGTTCTATTTTCATAAGATTAGTTTTACTTGCAGATCCCCAACACACTATGCAATAGTTAAGTATGGATTGGCACAGAGCTTGGTAAACAATTCTGAGAGTTTTAGGATCAGCCACGGAACCCATCTTGTTAAAAATGTGGGACATTTTACGTAGTCGAACACACAGGTTGTTTATTTGACATTCCCAGTTTAACCGATGATCAATTGCAACGCCCAGGTATTTTATAGTGTTAACACGCTCTAGCTCCGGGCAGGTACACGGCTGATTACAGTGAGCTACACATGTGTGAAGTTTCAGGTTTACAGTGCTTGAATACGTTCTCTGGGAGATGCAAAAGGTTACGTACTTAGTTTTAGTCGTATTTAGAGTTAACAAGTTATTTTGCAGCCAGTGAGCTACCTTAGATAGTCCTTGCTGAGCCCTATCCGCAACCTCTTTCCAGTTTTTGCCATGAAAAACTAGAGCTGTGTCATCAGCGAAGGTGAACAATTTTGCCTGATTGACCTTGAGCTGACAGAGGTCGTTAATGTATACCAAGAACAGGGTAGGCCCAAGGACACTGCCTTGAGGGACACCGAAGGAGACAGAGGCATAGTCACTGTGAAGATTTGATAAGCGAACCCTTTGTTTCCGATCGCATAGGTATGAACGAAACCAGTCTAGTGTTTTGCCACGTATACCATGAAGTTCCAGCTTGCGCAGTAGAATTGGCCAAGACACTGTGTCAAATGCCTTGGCCATATCGAGGAATACACCTATGCACTTTTGACTCCGATCCAGGCTGTCAGTCACATGATCAACCAGGGCCAGTACTGCGTCTTCAGTTGATTTTTTAGCTCGAAACCCATATTGGTTGGGGGACAGTATATTGTTGCTTTCTAGGAAACCCAAGAGTCGTTTGTTTACAATTTTTTCTAGAATTTTAGATATAGATGGCAGCAATGAAATTGGACGATAGTTTGATACTAAAGATTTGTTTCCTGACTTGAAAATTGGACAGATATCTGCAGATTTAAAGCAACTAGGAACCACCCCTTGCGACATGCTTAAATTGCATATGTGGGCAATTGGAGATGCCAAAATATGACTAGTACGTTTGAGTAGTTCGTTGCTAATATTGTCACTGCCCGGGGCTGATGCAAATTTTAGACCTGAAATGATTTTAATGATTTCGCATTCGTCTGTAGGTGTTAGAAAGAGTGAGTTGGCTGGGGAGTTATCGACTGATATGGAGTTTGTTAATTTCGGCTCTGTCGTATTTAATTGCGAAAGGATATTTTGTGCAAGATTATGCCCAACTGTTGAGAAGAAATCGTTGACAGCGTTCAATGAGTCAGAAGGGTTGGATTTTATATTTAGGAGATCACTGGAGTCTGATTTGGATGGTTTTATGTTACATATATTTTTAACTGTGTTCCAGAGCTTTTTACTGTTGTCTTTGTGGGCTGCTATTAGATCGGAGTTATAATTGTTCTTTTCTGTTTTTAGCAGAAGGTTACAGTGGTTACGAAGTCTTTTGTACCTATCTTGTATTGCCTGATCATCAGGATATTTTTTAGCCTTGAGATGTAGAGAGTCTCTTCGCCTAGCACAATTTATTAGCTTGGGTGTCATCCAAGGCTTAGTAATTACATCAGAGCACTTAACTTTCTTTTGCACTGTATTGTTCTGTACTGCAAGACAAATATTGTAGATTAAAAATTCAGAAGCTAGTGTGACATCGTTTTCGCGATAGAGGCTCTCCCACTCAATGGTCTGTAAACTGGCAATCACTTTATCATAGTCAGTTTTTGTGGATAGTTTGGGTTTAGAAGAGGTCTTTGGAGTAGAGGTTCCAATCCCAATCAAAACAGTATCATGGTCCGTAATACCAGAGTTACATACTACAACACAGGCAGCTCTTTTGGATCGGATTAGGGCATGATCTAGACAGTTACCGAGCCGCGTTGGCAGAACATGGCCTGGAATAAATCCATGTGAGGTGGTAAGCTCAAGGTAGTCAGCAGCTTTGGGATCGTTATTGTCAGGTTTTATGTCTATGTTCAGATCCCCAGTTATTATACACGAGTCACTAGAGATACTCGATACAATAGTTTCAAGAGATGTCATAAAGTTTGTGATGTTAGTCTTTGATGGAGAACGATATATTGCTACCACAGTTAGTTCGGAACCTAGTGTCAGTACTAAGCAGCTGGCGTCATTAAACGGAGGTTCTTTAATTTCAACTTTAAGTCCAGATCTGTAAAATATCATCAGGCCATCATTTTGGTTTCTGAATGTCTTAGATGAATGGTACTCATAGTTAGGGAGGTTAAAAGTTTGGGTAACATTTTTGCCCCAGCATTCCGTAAAAATTATAATTTTTGGAATAAATTTAAGTCGGGATAGGTATAAAACAAATTTGTCAAAATTTTGACGTACACTTCTAATATTTTGCACAATTACAGTAGTCTGATTCAAGTAGTCACCCAGTTTTGATTTACATTCTTCAGCCGAGTTCGCATTAAAATTGTCTATAAATGTTGTGTCATCAATGCTATTTATAAGATCTCTATTGTTACTCATTATGGTATATCAAAGTGAAAATTCATACTAACACAGGAATCCCTGTGTGTATGATACGCGATGGGTGGGCTCAGGCAGTGATGACAGGTGATCAATATACAATTTATGTGCGAAGAACTGATTGTTAGGTGAATTTTTCTCAGTATATACTCGGAGTTGTTGATGGGGTAGGTAAATACATAGATAAACATTTATAAGTATTTTGATTTCATGCTAGACAAATCACTATAGCAAGTTATGACGTCAAGCCTTGCACGCGCCATACACATGCTTTGTGGGAAAGGGATAGAATAGCCCCTCTCAATCTTTACCAAAAACTTTAAATGGTTATATCTCAGAAATTTATCAGCCAATTTAAATGATTTTTTCAGTATGTGTAATGTATTTATGTAATTATATTCTTCGCTAATCCTGTTTTTTGTAATAAATGAAACATCATTCAACTAGCCCATTAAAACAACACTTTATTGACGCGACATAAAGACATTATAAGGATAATACATTAAATATATGCATGAGGTGGTCTTATCGGTAAAAGCGATGACTTCCAGACAATCGTCGAATAAATAGACAAAACACGGATGACATAACACTTTAAAGAATCTTAGCGCTTACTATCAGGCGAATGACTTACTTGTCGCTTCACTATTCGGGGCTCTATAAAAAATCACAATGTTTTAATAACATATGTTGACAGTTTTGCCATTCACAAATTGGCGAAATCCGTCATCACAAAAAATCGTCATGACATTTTTAATAGCTTTACCATAGCAAATCTGTCAAAATTCGTAATTTATCGATGTTAAACCGAAAAGTCCAGAGATTGAAAAACCGTTAAAAAAATAAACTGCTACATAATTTCGTAGCAGCTCGTAGCGCGTAGCCGTAGCAGCGTAGCCAGTGCTACGAGGCTACGAGGGTGCTACGCAATAGAAATTGTAGGCGTTTATTGTTTCCACCTTCAAATCAACTGGTTAGGGATGGGCCATGGGACGTTATAAATTTTAATGATGTCGATAAAATATTTATCGATACGTTATATTAATTAAATACTAATTTCTTAGGTTTTCGCGATTATTACACAATGAAATTAAAACTCAAATTTTTGCTAAGGAGAACTGGTATAATATAATAACAAGGAAGCTACGTGAGGCTATTAAAATTAAAGAACATCAAAAATTTTATAGAGAGGACAATTGGATACCTCCTTGGAATCGAGTTATTAAAATAATAAAATGTCAATCCCGGCGCAGAACGGAACCTCTAGAAACTGTGAGCGACTACTTCGTATATTTTAGGGAACGTTTTGATCAAAAGTCATTGGTGATACTTGTAAATAATTTAATAACATTTCTATAGACATCTGTTTTTTTAATGATACTGGGTGACGAGACGAGCGAAGTCGCTCGCCTGAAGGCTCTTCACGCTTGCTCATAACAGCTTAACGTCACTCAGAATTTTAAACTTCAACAGTTCGAAACCCTGTATGGCAATGCTCTGCGCTCGTCACCCCGAGATATAAGATGTCAAATCTCTGTGTGCCCTGTAATTTCACTGGAAACATTGCCCTTCAATCCGGAACACAGTAGTCTGCACACTACTGCTTGGCGGTTGAATAACTGTTTATCTAGTCTATCTGTAACTATGAACACTGCTAAGTTTTCCAATGTATTCCTGACGATAAAATCCATTTAAAATTTTGATTATAGACAGTTGTTGGTTTTTGAAATTAAGATTGTAACTGGTATCCGATATACTACAGTGAAGTATTAAAAGAAAATGTTTTTTTTTTTTTTTTTTTTAATGTTATCCCAGCCAATCAGCCGTATTCAAGAACGGCCGGACTATAGTATGATTTATCGTGGTTGAAAGCACATCACTAGTGTACCTGTTGAACTGTAATTTTTCACTCGCTAACGGCTGGTGAATCTAAAAATACGGGAATAGGAAGCAGATTGACTCTGTGATGAGATAATCATACCTTCCTTCCACCTCCATTATATAACAATAGTTATTTACTGTATTAGGCTGCAAAGTTGTTATTTGCCTGGCATTGAATCTAAAGTAAGCGATGGATGAAATTGTCACGAGACGATAATACACTTTGCATTCGAGTGGAACACAATGTTTCACGTAACCTTAGCAAAAAATATTTTATTTCAAGTTTTTTTTGGCGTCTCACGTCTTGTGCTTTTGCCAGTGTGAAGTAGCATTAAAATTTTCAGCATTAAATATTGACAAACAAGTCATAGCCACAGTCAAGTAAAGTATCGGCCAAGTCCAAGTTATGCCCTAGTTGAAGTGGATTCAGATTGCAGGATGTCGTTCAGTATGGAGTTCTAAGGGGGAGGCCTACGTTCAGCAGTGAACGTCTTCTGGCTGATGATGATGCTATCAATTCAATTCAATTCTTTATTTATGCCTCTAGACATTGTCGCAATGTTCGGTACGTTAATTAAATACATTATAATATTATTTTACAATTATGCAGCTATACAACGGATTTGTAGGTCCAGTACAAAATGATTAATAACTAAAATATTTTTACAAATAATCAGGTAAGTTGCAGCTGTATAGGGGCTTTGTCAGATATTATAACTAAGACTACGGACAACGTGAACCGAATGAGCAGAGTCAAATTATAGCCAGGCTTTTTTATCGCTGACGTATTGATTGCACATTGATTGTTAGTAAAGAAAAAACTAACACAAAATGCTTACTATAAGTAAGCATTTTGTGTTAGTTTTTTCTTTACTAACCTTTTGAATTGATGCTCGTTTAGTGCTATCAAAATCAGTTTTGGCGGAGAGAAGCGCATTAAAATAGTAGCAAATTGAAAATAAGTCAATTTTTTTACATAGATAAACAGTATTATTCGTAAAAACCATAGATTAAACGCAAGTGCAAGTAGATTAAAAAAAACAGGTATCGTTTTTAAGATTAGTTTTTTTAGTTAACCTATACTGTCCCACTTCAACTTGCAGATTTTAATAGCTATGTCGGTGACTCTGCTTCTTTGGCGAATATCTTCGTCTGCAATCTGCAAGTTGAAGTGGCAATGGGCAGGCCACATCGCTCGAAGAACTGTTAACCGATGGGGAAGATAGGCTCTTGAGTGGAGACCGCGAACCGGAAGACGCAGCGTAGGTAGGCCTCCCACTAGATGGACCGACGACATTGTGAGAGTCGCGGGCATCCAGTGGATGCAGATGGCAGGATGTTGTTTATTGTGGAAGTTAAAGAGGGAGGCCTATTTTCAGCAGTGGACGTCTTCTGGCTGATGATGATACTGTCTCACTGTTGGGGAAAAGTCTCGGTCAGTTATAGCCTTAAAATTTAATCGACTTTTTAAAGTAGAACCGCAAGTGCGGCCTTAAATATTGAAATACAATTAAGTTTGTTTAATAAATTACTTGCTTACCGTTGTTTTTCTATCGGACTGCCAGAGCGGGCACGAAAAATTGACACCGCTAAATGATTGATATTCCGAAAGCCCGTACGAAGCGCTTTGATTCCACTTTTATTGTGCGAACTACTAGTCTGTGGAATGCGCCGCCGGACTGGGTGTTCCCCGATAGTTACAATCTGGGTGTCTTCAAATCTCGAGTGAATCGGTTTCTTCTGGGCAAGCGTGCTCCATCGTAGACCGCATCGTCGCTTAACATCAGGCGAGTTGGCGGTCAAACGCAAGCCTATTACAGAATTAAAAAAAAGTAATTTGCCACTCCAATTTATTAGTTATGCGCCCCGTGATTTGCCACGTGGATCACTCTTTATATCATCAGCTATCTG
This sequence comes from Agriopis leucophaearia, assembly GCA_949125355.1. Lineage (NCBI taxonomy): Eukaryota > Metazoa > Arthropoda > Insecta > Lepidoptera > Geometridae > Agriopis > Agriopis leucophaearia. The sequence continues at coordinate 5,867,051 of OX421289.1, forward strand.
CCAGTGAATGTCCTGTCAAAATCGGTCTATCCATTTTGGAATCAATAGGGAAACACACCAAATTTCACATAGGAAGAAGAAGAAAACTAGCTGAACCAACAGACGTTGACTTGTGGTCAAAAAAGTATTTCCGTGATTTCCTAATTTTCTAATTTTCCGGGAAAAGTTTCCAATTTTTCTTTTCCTTAAAACCATCCCATCCCGACAATATAATAATATACTTTAGTCAATTTATCAATATAATAAACTGAATTCATATAAATGTCAGAACTGGACCAAATTGAAATGGGACCAGCGCAGGTATAAATATATACTGGGTAATCTTCACATTTGCGTTAGTGCAATATCTACCCTAGATGTCAAAAACGCGGTTGAAAGTCAAGTAAGACAGTTCCTAAAGGAAATTGTCCAATTTTACTTGATCACAGACGTTGACCTTTGTACCTTCACCTAGTAATTTCAGGCGCAATTTAACTAAATCAAAGAGGCAACCCAGCGCACAATTTTGATTAGCCTAAAACTTGAAAGTATCAAGTATAGTATTAATTTACTTTTGACGTGAATGCATCTTTATTGGGGAGGCAATACAAAACACGTATGATAACAAAATCGGCGGACACAATTTGACGCTGCAGCTACATATCTTTTATCTACATTCAAAATTTAATTACACCACTTAATAGCTAAAGAATCAAAGAATTCGTTACGTTGAGTGAAACGTACTGCATTGCAAGGCCACATAAGACATACGATTAAGGTCGAGACTCCTTGAAGAAACTCAACAACAACTAGTCTCCAATACCACAACACAGGCGAAATAGAGGTAGAACAGTTCAGGCAGCGACCCAGAGCCGTGCTCCGTTATCTTAAGGAGCTCGGCTGGTTTGTGTAGGCTGTCAGGGGCAAAAGCACAATACACACCAAGTGGGATGTCAAATTAGAGAAATACTAGCTGAAGTACCCGTGTCCACGATACAGCCATACATATTTTTTTTGTTTTTTAGTCACCTTAGTTTCAAACATTCAAAAAAAACAATTTGTCTAAAAATGTGCAACATGAATTGTAAAAAACGGAAAACCTCCTTTTTTACTTTTACTTAAACACACGCTTTGCGAGAACACACATCACATCATCAGCCAATTAACGTCCACTGTTGGACAAAGGCCTCCCTCATAGAGAGGGTGTTGCCATAATCCCCACGCTTGGCAGGCGGCTTGGGGATCGCAGTACGTTCACCGTGTACTATTAGGACGCTGCTGCCCATCCTTCGGTGGTTCTGGTCGCAGTTTTAGGACATACCCGGGTCCAAAGGGATAGAACATACCGTCTCAATACTCACAAAAAAAGCACTTATATCTCAGAAATTTATCAACCAATTTATATTATTTTTCCAGTAGCCATGTGAAATGTATTTATTTAATTATTCGCTAACCCTATTATATGTAATAAATTAAACACCAATCAGCTATCATCATCATCATCATCAGCCAGAAGACGTCCACTGCTGAACATAGGCCTCCCCCTTTAACCTCCACACTGAACGACATCCTGCCATCTGCATCCACTGGATGCCCGCGACTCTCACAATGTCGTCGGTCCATCTATTGGAAGGCTTACCTACGCTGCGTCTTCCGGTTCGCGGTCTCCACTCAAGAACCTTTCTTCCCCATCGGTTAACAGTTCTTCGAGCGATGTGGCCTGCCCATTGCCACTTAAACTTGCAGATTTTAATAGCTATGTCGGTGACTCTGGTTCTTTGGCGAATATCTACGTTTCGGATTTTATCGCGCAAAGAAACTCCGAGCATAGCTCTCTCCATTTCCCGTTGTGTGACTCTGAGTTTTTCCAAAAGGCCAACAATCATCACTGGCAACACACACTGGTCAAATACCTTTGTCTTCAGGCACTGTGGTATCTTGGACGAGAAGATGTCACGCAATTTCCCGAACGCTGCACATCCGAGTTGGATTCTTCGGGCGACCTCTTTGCCTAAGTTGGACTTACCTAACTGAACAATCTATCCAAGATAGGTGTAATGGTCAACAACTTCGAGAGTATCGTTCTCAACGATTACCGGTACGGGTAAAACATGGACATTGGACATGACTTTTGTCTTGTCCAATGTTCATTTTAAGACCCACCTGTTGGGAAAGGCGACTAAGGTCGCTGAGCATTGTATTAAGGTCCTCCAACGACTCTGCCATGATGACTATATCGTCGGCAAAATGAAGGTGAGTGATGTATTCGCCATTGATGTTGATGCCAAATCCGTTCCAGTCCAAGAGCTTGAAAACGTCCTCCAATGCGTTAGTCAACAGTTTCGGAGAGATAACATCTCCCTGTCTCACGCCTTTCTGCAATTGGATTGGCTCCGTGCTCTCGTCCTGTAATCGGCTCGACATGGTGGCGTTTCTATACAAACACTTCAGCACTTCGATATACCTATAGTCGATATGACAACGCTGGAGGGACTGCAACACTGCCCAGGTCTCGATTGAATCGAAGGCTCAGAAAAATCAGCTATAGTCTATTCGAAATTAGTATTTACGCACGTAAATATTTGTACCTATTACTTTCACATAATTTACGGTTTTCATTCACTTTTTCATAGATAGCACACCAAAAATTACATAGGTACATAATAATGATAAAAACAACTTAAAACTGGTGAAACAATTGGCGGCCTTATCGCTATAAGCGATCTCTTCTAGGCAACCTTAATTCACCTTAACATACATTTGTTTGCTTCTCGTAGTTCTACTACTGATCCATAGCGGAACGGTAGTAACATGTGCGCTACATAATCTAACGGCATCCAGTTCGATCCTCGGCACTGCACCAATGACTTATTTAGTACATACTTAAATAAAAAATCATGTGCAGTTTTCGATGCCATAGCTCAAAAAACGGAAAATGATAAAATGTAGAGAATTCATAGGCAATGTCACCATAATACCAAAATTCATCTGAGTGGTTAATTTTAACTGCCGTTAATTTTGCACGCGTCTAGTGTTTTGTCAACACCGCTGACTGTGTGGTCTCTTAAATATTGTTGTTTTAGCTGAGAAAATATGGCGTTTAGGAGGTAATTAGCAAGTTTTGAAACTAGTACCTATTTTATCTTCTCCCTTACTTTTGATGGCAAAATTGCCGTAACGTCCTAAAGGGCAAGTAGCCAAGTAAAGAAAACGGTATAATATTTGTTTGTTTTCCCTATTACTAGGGCCTTACGCGCATAAACCGTTGAAGGTCTAAAGACAATCCAAATGTTCAAGCGCACTATCATTTGGCAGCGTACCCAGCATGCTGGCGGCATTACCACGCTGAATGGCAATGCTTATGCATTGAGCCAGAAACACGCCAGCATTTTGGTCACGCGTCGCAGCCTTCTTTTGTTTAACAATTTATTTCGGATTTAAATCAGGGGCCTACGCCTTACGTCTACCTGTTATAAACGATTCAGTTTAGGCGATTGCGAAAAGTTACGGAAACCGTTAATCGGCGCGTTAAGGCTCGCGTTCGCGTGATTTTGCAAATTGCGCGTATTCAAGCCCGCGGTTAGAGTTAGGCCGGCCTCTGGGTAGGCTAATGCTTTTAAGACCATATCGGTTCATCTTATTTTACTGACATAATTAAGTAGGCCCCAGTAAGGTAATAGATATTTTCACAGAGATTTTTTTTTTCTCTTCTGTAGAGATTTTATGCAGTTTTAGAAACAACACAATAGGACACAACAGAATGTGTGTGGTGGCGTGCTTCCAGCTAATATCATCATCATCATAAGCCAGAAGACGTCCACTGCTGAACATAAGCCTCCCCCTTTAACCTCCACACAGAACGACATCCTGCCATCTGCCCTACTGGATGCCTGCGACTCTCACAATGTCGTCGGTCCATCTAGTGGGAGACCTACCAACGCTGCGTCTTCCGGTTCGTGGTCTCCACTCAAGACCCTTTCTTCCCAATCAGTCATCAGTTCTTCGAGCGACGTGGCCTGCCCATTGCCACTTCAACTTGCAGTTTTTATTAGCTATGACTCTGGTTCTGGATTTTATCACGCAAAGCCAATATAAGCACTGGCTTTTGCTTCTGTTCTTGACACGTTTATGTTGAATCTATTGTTTTTAATGTCCTTGATTGTAAAACACAACTGTAGCTCCAAAAAAGTCAAGCAAACTTATTCAATAAAGATTGCTTAACAAATCTGATATTGATTTCTACGTATCTTATCTGTAAACTACGTTTAAATATGAATCAAAGGATTGTTTTTTAATTGAGGTGCTGATACCGCGATATTGTTAGACACTTGATCTATTTTCGTATTAGTTTGACATTTTGTTTAGTTGGAAAGCGTGGGAGAATGAAAATTGCCACACGACACTCGAGCACGTTCACTTAAAGTAAATAAAAATCCACCATTAATGAACATTAAACTCGAGAAGCCAACATAGCTATTAGAATTTTCAAGTTGAAGTGGCAATGGGCAGGCCACACGAAGAACCTATAACCGATGGAGAAGAAAGGTTCTTGAGTGGAGACACCGAACCGGAAGATGCAGCGTAGGTAGGCCTCCGACTATATAGATGGACCGACGACATTGTGAGAGTCGTCCCCCCGCTAAGCCCATCACGCTTCACGGGAAGCCCATCCCTTGGACACACTCTACCAAATATCTTAGCGTGACCCTCAATCGTCGCCTCTCTTTCTCAGAACATATCCAGATAGTCCGCAACGGAGCGGCTTTCTTCCCAGGCCGTCTCAGCCCCATCCTTGGCGAGCGTAGTAAATTGTCACTTAGGAATAAGCTGACAATTTACAAAACTTGCATCCGTCCCGTCATGACTTATGCTTCCGTGGCGTTCGCCCACGCATCCCGCATCGACCTGGACAAGCTTCAGGTCATCCAAAACCGTTTCATACGCAGAGTAGTCGGCGCTAGCTGGTACATGCGAAACGCCGATTTGCACTGCGTTCTCGAACTCCCGTCCATTCTTCAATATATGAAGCACACTTCCCACCGCTACTTTGACGCAGCGCCCCACCATCCCAACCCTCTTGTAGTCCAGGCCTCGAACTACTCGACAGACACGACAAACACTCCACCCCTCCGAAGACGCCCCAGTAATATATTAGGCGACCCGGACGACCCCATCGCCGTCGTCACCTCGGCGGCGCTGGGTTCGTCCGATCCGACTGCTCCTGGCAACAGGAAATATTCAGTTTTTGGTACAGGCGCCGGTTACCAAAGGCACACACACACACAACGATCCCGCCGGCGGGATCGAAGACCCCCAGGATCTGTTAGAAGATCGGTTAGATTCTCTCCAAATAATCATTCAGTTCAACAACTTACTAGGGTATATCCCACACCGTCCGATTTTTTCGCTCCTAAATTCCGTGGACCTGCAAGTTGTTGAATGTCTTTCCCCCAAAGGTCTTTCCGTCGAGCTTCAACATTAAGCGTTTCAAAAAGGGTGTCTACAACTAGCTCTAAGGGCTGGCAAAGCACCGTCAACACCGCTAGTGTTGCAGGTGTCTAAAGGTGGCGGTTTCTGCTTACCATCAGGCAGACCGCAAGCCTGTTTGCCCCTCTTTTTATATGAAAAAAAAGAAGGAAAATATTTATAATAAGTCGAATGAGTTTTTCACATTGGTGTCAAAACTCCTTGTTTTCTGTTACAGATTCAAAATGCGTGTAACACCGGCCATGTTGGTGCTGGCGGCCGCCATCTTGTCGTGCCGTGCGCAGGCGCAGTATCCGCGCCCGCGCCGCCCCGAGCGCTTCGACACGGCGGAGCAAATCTCCAACTATCTGAAGGAGCTGCAGGAATACTATTCTGTGCATGGCAGAGGAAGGTATGTATGCACAAGATAAAGCATAAATAATTGGCCAAGACCGTGACGAGACACGCATATGGTAGGGTTCCGTAATTGTAGTCAAAGTTCAGATATTGATTGGTATCTATAGATTCGAACGAACGAAGCTTCGCTAAATTTTGGACAGCCAAATTTCAGATATGTATCATCCCGACATAGCATAATATAAGTATACTTTTTTTGATTTAACCATAGAGAAAACTGATTAAGAAACATTCGTTGTTAAGATCATTTTACATAAAGGTCAATGACCTTTGAGCTAGAACGCCTTGAATTTATGTATTACAGTTTTATCGCTGTTACTCAAAAAGTCATACCTAATCAGATAATATTCGAAATAATTTTGAAATGACCTATCCGTATTGTAAGATACAAGTTTCTATTTCTTATAGTTTGGAAGAGCAGGGGACCAACCTTATGCCACTGTAGCGGGCCATACTTCTTAAAGGATAGACTTTATAAAAAAGTTATGTATGAAACCTTACCTTCTTTACATTTTAAAAGCCCTTTTCAACGATACCCCACACGACGAAGTGCAGATTTTTTTTTTTTAATCCACATTTCACGTATTCTAGAGCCATCCCTAAAATGCAATATTATATATATTTTTTACTTTTCTAATTGAGATCTTTATTACAACTGTCATTTTTAAAAGCTTCATGCACTTATTTACTACATTTATAGAAGTTAGACGGTTAAAAAAAAACATACCTACGGTCGGACGGACGGACAGAACGAATTTATATGGGGTCCTTGTCGGGCTACGGAACCCTAAAAACGAATACCCAACTACGAAAAATTTAATAAAAACAATAAGATACATATTTTTACTTTCTTTACTGGGGCTTACGCTTAACTCTAACCGCGGGCTCGAATACGCGTAGTTTACAAAATCATGCGAACGCGTTCCGAGATACGGTTTGAGGTCGCGCAACTTTTCGCAATCGTTTATAACAGGTAGGTACGCGTAAGGCCCCTTTACTATAAGATATAGACAATCTTAGTAAGGAATGAATACGTAATAAGACAGCAAATATAATAACAATGATAATAGTAAGTTTTAAACTTTCGCGATTTGAACACATGTTTTAATATTTATCGGGACTTATCGCGCAATCTATACTAATATTATAAAGAGGAAAGACTTGATTGTTTGTTTGTATTAAATATAGGTAAAAATAGATACCTTTCGCTCGACGTTTCGACCATGTTACTTCGACCGAAATAAAATGAATTGACGGGCCCAGTAGAAGCCCATTTTTGGAGATTACAAAATGAGCGCCAGCGCTCACTTCGTTTCAGTCGGTCTCTAGCCGTAGGAAGTGAAACACGAGTCTATTGTTACGCGATAACGAAACATCTGACAAAATTATGAATTCGTATGCTTTACCAAAGTGTAAATACACAAATAAAACCGATATCTATTTTTGTAACATATATACTGTACATTTTTATAATTAGGTGTTGAAGTATATGTCCGACGGTTTTGACTCGTTTTGACTGATCAAGATCAATGGTTATGGCCCGTCCATTCATTTTATTCGAAGCCATGTTGCAATGACCGTGGTCACGAGCTGACACTTAAATGACACTTTTTAATATTGCGCGGTAAGTCCCGATATATATGTGCAAAAATAATGACAACAGGAACAAAAATAGTATTGAAATAATTATGTAAATAAGTAATCAACACCAATAAATATTATGTTAATGAATATGTGTACCTTGGCAAATGATATCAATTCGAAGATGCTACCGCCAAACCCGTCAAAGAAACCGATTAGAGACAAAAAATGACGCCACACTGCCATCCTTGCTCTATGGTTGTCAAAACAACCATAAACCCACAGACTAGGTACTTATAGCTACTACGTAGCAAGCTGTGGTAGCAAGTCTTTGCATAAACCAAGCTTGGCATAAACCATAACCATTTATGTCAAACTTGGGCAATAACAAAACAGTTAGTAAAGAAAAGAAGGAAAAGGGCGTCGAGAAAAAAAAAAAAATGAATTTCCCGACATAGGTGAAATGTTTCCTTCATAAAAGTTACTACGTTAGCGACATCTGTAAACAAATTATAGATGTTTATAGTCAACCACTTCCCATAGACGCAGCAGTTCGCAGACAAGTTTTTTGGTATTTCAATGCAAAAATCATAGGTGGCGCTAAACTAAACTTTATTCTTTTCAGATACGGCAAGAGACAAATGCACATAGCCGATGCTTCAGTCATCTTTCGAGAGAGCCCTTTCTTCGAGAACAATCTAAAAGACGACGCCATTTTCAAAACATTCGGATATAAGTAAAAATATTGTATTCTAAACATTCCTTATTATTGATGGATTTAATTTACACAGCTCAATAAAATTTTGATTCTGCAAAACATCTTGAAACCTAAACTAAGTAGGTAAGAGTCGGCACTTGTTTTGTGAAATAATAATTAAGTGATACCCATCGATTTAAATGTACTACGTACGAATTCGTTGGTGATACCAAATAATTATTACTTACCTACATTATTATTTATTACTTACCAAAATAATCGAATTAACTAAGTAGAGTGCTTTACATGAAAGAAGTCTCACGGCGAACAGCGGAACAAAATGTCCATGTTGTACTTAGTAAAGTTTTTTTTTATTGCTTAGAAAGTAACACCTTTAAAATAATATTGGAACGAAGTTCCTTATCGCGCGTTGTGTGGGGCTAGACGGAAAAAAAGTCTTACGAAAAGTTGTGACGACACTTTTTGCTATAGTATTGTAAGCTGTGCGGCGTCGCATGTTTCTCTGTCTGTCTCTCTCTCTTATAGAAAGGAACTTCGTTCCATCCGGGTGTCCCTTGACACCTCTCAAGTTTTTTTTTTACTAAGTATTCGTTCCACAGAAAAAAAATATTTGTATTCGGTCGGACACTAGGACAAAGCCTGTCTCGTGAAGCCTTTAAACAAATGAACAATAATGATATAACAAAGTATATTCTACGAAAATACGACAAAAGCTCACAAATAAAAAAGAAGAAAAAAAAACTAGGTTAACAAAATAAAAAAACATTCACACACACATCATCAGCCAATTAACGTCCACTGTTGGACAAGGCCTCCCTCATAGAGAAGGGTGTTGCCATAATCCCCACGCTTGGCAGGCAGCTTGGGGATCGCAGTATGTTCATCGTGTACTATTAGGACGCTGCTGCCCATTCTCCGGTGGTTCATACATGTATATATTTAAAACAAAGTCGGGTTTGTTCGAACACTTATAAAGAACTCGAGAACGGCTGGACCGATTTTCATGGTTGTCATGTTATTACTGTGTTTGGACATCATCATCAGCCAGAAGACGCCTACTGCAGAACTAGGCCTCCCTCTTTAATCTCCACACTGTACGACATCCTGCCATCTGCATCCACTGGATGCCTACCTACGCTGCGTCTTCCGGTTCGCGGTCTCCACTCTTTACACTATTCACAGAACCTTTCTTCCCCATCGGTTATCAGTTATTCGAGCGATGTGGCCTGCCCATTGCCACTTTAAATTGCAAATTTTAATAGCAATGTCGGTGTTTGGACGCTAGTGAGATTTTTAGTAATTTGCCATCGTTAAAGAGTTAAAATGCCTAAAGTTGTTAAAAGCGCTGCTCGTGAAATGATACTGATAGCATAGACAAACTACCATAAGTTTGTCTATGCTATCAGTATAAATTCTCTATCATTTATTTCTGATAGTGATTGGTACGCGATGACAGCGCCGCGTCAACTTCAACCATGAAAAGCACTTTTCTCGTCATATACATGGTCTTATCACTTCTAATCAAAAATGCTATAAATAGTTCTGAGGCTGGGAAAAGAATTATTTGTAGTATTTATTTTTGTTTTCTTATATGCGGATTTGTTTATTTAATATTAATGTTAAGTATTATTGTTAAAGTAAATGTAGGTAATAAAATAAATACCGTAGTGTTTATTCTAAAATACACTATTATTCCATGGCTACTGTATTTCATTTAAATAACAAAAATGATCTGTGTATTATTTTATATCAGGGGCCTTACGTTCAACTCTAAACGCGGCCCGAATAGGTGCAGTTTACAAAATCATGCAACCGCAAACCGTATATCGTCGCGAAAAGGTTCGCGCCTCAACGCGCTGAGATACGGTTTGAAGTCACGTGATTTTGCAAACTGCACCTATTCGGGCCCGGAGGTAATAAAATTACAGTTGGGAAGGAATATAAGTGGATGACACAAAAAATCGACTTCAAAAAGATATGAAAAACGTAATAAATGCCTATAACATTTGTGGGTTGCCCTCGATTTCCCTGGGATCCCATCATCAGATCCTGACTTGGTGATAATGGGACCAAATTGAAAGTATACCGAACGAAAGATTTTTTTAAATCGGTCAACAGTGTTCCCAATATATATAAAAAAAACAGTGGAACATAGAACCGTCTTCCTTTTTTAAGTCGGTAAAAAATGGGAGAACTATTTGGTTAATTGTAGTGCGCGTAAAGTCATGAAACTAAAATTCTTAAAATAATTATCAATATACAAAAACCGACTTCATAAAAATGTCAGAACTGGGGCCTTACCCCTAGCTCAAAAAGTTGACCCGCATAGGTGTTATTTGTCTAAACGGTACCATCAACTACGATAAGCGGTAGTTGTTTGATAGCCGCCAAGCTTTGCGATTTTCACGCACACACGCATAGTATAAAACGGATTTTCTTTCATTCAATCTGTAGGACTCTGTACCCCGGGCGTGATATACACAACACACCAAGATACCACAGATAAAGTAAAGATTTTAAACCGCCGTTCATCCAGTCAGAGACAAGTTAGACGCTTTTAAACGATGCAGCTTAAATGAGTTGGTTGTCGCAATAAATGTAGGTACCTATCAGGTACCTACTAAAAGTTGGCTCGCGAAAGTAAAGCTAGGGGTAAGGCCCCTGGACCAAATTGGAATGGGACCACACGGGAAGCACGAGCTTTCAAATAAAAAAAGAATCATCAGAATCTGTTTGCAGTCGAACTATTAACATATACATAAAAAAAAAACGAATTAAGAACTTCCTCCTTTTTGGAAGTCGGTTAATAAGGTGCAGCTACATCAGCTGTCTACTCAATCACCATACACGAATCCATACTCTCATGAGAAACACCCGCGAAGCACAAAGACCGCCAATGTAGAATCTTCTCGTCTTTTCTTTGTTTGTAGATATACCGTAGAATGCACCTTTGCCAGTTATTCAACCGCCAAGCAGTAGTGTGCAGGCTACTGTGGTCCGGATTGAAGGGCAATGTTTCCAGCGAAATTACAGGGCACACAGAGATTTGACATCTTATATCACGGGGTGACGAGCGCAGTGCATTGCCATCCAGGGTTTTGAACTGTTGAAGTTCAAAATTCTGAGTGGCGTTGAGCTGTTATGGGCAAGCGTGAAGAGCCATCAGGCGAACGACTTCGCTCGTCTCGTCACCCAGTATCATAAAAAAATGAACCATAGAAACAACTTTTCTCGTCGAAAGTTTCGTCGCAATGGATAATGTCTCGAACAGCGTATTCAGTTGGACTTCTGCAGCCAATATTTTGCGGCAACTATCATCAGAACGTTCGACGGATAAGCGTTTGGGCCGGAGTTGTCCAACTTATCCAATTCTATTGCCACCACTTTCATAAAGTTTTTTCCGAAAGACGCCGCGTTCACAATTATTCGATAAGAAAATAAAAAGGACGCAGATTACGTACAGTTGTTTACACATCATGGTAGATATATATAGTTTTTTCAAAAACGCTGGTGATTAAAGTTAACAGTTTTTTTTCATGTAGAAATAAACTTTTGTGGTTTGCTTGTATATTGATCAGGCGAAACACTATTGGAGAGTGCCACATATGCTAGTTGTGGTTATTATATGTATAAGGTAAAGTAGCTATCGTAAGTTGTACCGATAATGAGGAAAATGTTGTTCCGGTAAATTCGTCTTTATGCAGTACAGTATACGTTTCACTCGCAAAAACCAGCGTTATCATCCGGCCATAGTTGGAATGACGAAAAAGTACTCGTATTTTATGTAAAATACTAAACACGTTTCTGAGACCGGAGACATAGGTATTAAGTAGAGGTATAGGTAGGTATTATATGGTATATACATGCATAGGATTCAAAAAAGTTGTGTGTGCTCTAGTTTCTACCTAAAAATGGTATAAACATCATGATGACATAATTATCGGTACTATATCTGGGGCATAAATAAATATCTGGGACATTTGTGTGATGAACATTTGTGTTTGTTCTATGTCTGGGTGTTAATATCTATTTAAGTGTGTATTTAAAAATATATATGTATGTATATCAGTCTCTGGCTGCCATATTACAAGCTTTGCTTAGTTTTGGGTCAGATGACCATGTATGCAATAATGTCCCAGATATTTTATTTATTTTTGCACACATGGTCATCTGACCGCAAACGAAGCAAAGTTTGTAATATGGCTGCCAGAGACTTATATACGAACATATATATTTTTAAATACATACTAACACCCAAACATAGAACTAACTCAAATGTTCATCACATGTTGTCCTAGGTTCTCGTAGTAGTCGATTGAAATCGTAAAAAAAATTGCAAATAAGTAAGCAATATTTAGTGAGAAGGAAAACTTACAGGATAATATAATTATCATAACTCCAATAGCATGCCTGTATTTGTGTCCTGTTTTACATATAAAATTTATATAAAAACCGGCAGTATAATAAATCGGTATTGTTTTAATATGCTTGCGTTTGACCGCCAACTCACCTGTTGTTAACCGATGATGCGGTCTACGATGGAGCACGTTTGCCTAGAAGAAACCGATTCATTCGTGAATTGAAGACACCCAGATTGTAACTATCGGGGGATTGTAACCCATTTAGTATACCCTTTCCGCGTAGCCTTGGGGCCTTACGCCCAACTCTAAACGCGGGCCCGAATAGGTGCAGTTTGCAAAATCACGCAACCGCAAACCGTATATCGTCGCGAAAAGATTCGCGTACGCGTGATTTTGCAAACCGCACCTATTCGGGCCCGCGTTTAGAGTTGGGCGTAAGGCCCAGGGGCCTTACCCCTAGCTCTATTTTTGCGAGCCAACTTTTGGTAGGTACCTGATAGGTACCTAAAATTAACCAACTTATTTAAGCTGCATCGTTTAAAAGCGTCTAACTTGAATGAACTAAAATCCGTTTTACTATGCGTGTGATTGTGATTATCGTTCATTCAAGTTAGACGCTTTTGAACGATGCAGCTTAAATAAGTTGGTTAGTTTTAGGTAGGTACCTATCAGGTACCTACCAAAAGTTGGCTCGCAAAAATAGAGCTAGGGGTAAGGCCCCTGTATACGAAAGAACAGTTCTGTAAGTATTTTATTACAAAATCAACTATATCACTGTTACATAAGGTTAAGAGTCAAAAAGCGCTCGTAAATAGAAATGGAATTGATTACAAACAGGCTGCGCGCGCATCTTGACAAGCGCGGCGTCGTCACAGGAAAGGTTCTTTTTCATAGGCAGAACGGAATAGGTAGTATCGGATACTTTATACTCATACTAGTAATATCTCATTTGAAGTGTTTTTGAAACTACTTAGTACCGATCGATTGAACATGATTTTAGAGAGTCATCGGAATTTTGGCGCTAACGTGACAATTTTACTCATTATTTTACAAGGTATACATACCATTCAAATTTGTATTGGTGTTATTCCCAATCAGCAAGGTTACGCAAGGTTTGCTCCAGACGTCATGCTTCACGTGTTCACGTCGTTTCGACGTGGTATGTGACATCATTTTTAAGCAAGTGTTGATAAACCGTGATATTTGACGTCATTTATTTCCACAAGACGTAAATTTGAAGAAAAAAAAAGCCTTAAAACTCACGTCATATATCACGTTTTTTGGCAGAAAATATTGACTGGGTTTGTGTAAATGATGGGTTATTGACCATTCGTGGTCCCTACGTAAAGTTGTGTAAGTCGACAATACGATTTTCGTTTGTTAATTGTTTTGTGAATGGAATAGTTTTTTTTTCCTTTGTATTGTAATGATAAAATCGTTTGGAAGAAAAGATTTCCTGAACAGCTCTCGTAGAAAAAAAATAGCTAATTACAGTTTTTTTTTACAAATCTGGGACAGGGACATTTTTGCACACACGGTCATCTGACCCCAAACTAAGCAATGCTTGTAATATGGCTGCCAGAGACTGATATACATACATATATATTTTTAAATACATACTTAAATAGATATTTACACCCAGACATAGAACAAACACAAATGTTCATCACATAAATGTTTGTCCTAGGTGGGAAATGGTTGGACTTTCATTTGCCCTCGAACGACAACACGATTTAACATGTTGTTAAAAACAGCTTAATTATAATAAAATCTCAACAATGACATTGACAGACGAGAAAAAATATTTTTAACCGCCATGCTTTCTTAATATTATTATCATAATTTTATTAGGTTAGTTGTATTTTTTTTCTTCAATGCTTTACGTTTTTATAGCTGTTTGTTTTCCGTAAAAAATGAGTGAATAAATAATGTAAACTGTTGTCCTATTATTATAGTGCTTTATCGGAGTATTTGTAATAAATTATTAACAAATAGCAAAATGGATCTTATCTATCAGGTACTACATAGACTCTATGGCATAGATTATACCTACGCAGATTTTTTTATATTCAAAATTATTTATTATTTGAAGGTTAAATTAATCGTAAAAATTTAAAAAATCTTTAACAAATATTTCATGTTTTTTAATTATTTTTCAAATTTTTTCGTTTCGGAAAAAAATTGCACCTGGTACGTAAATGGTCCGAGTATGGATATTTGACATGTAAAATACTTATCGCTTTCTTGCAAATTATTAATTATAAAATAGAAATATGTATAGAATGCCTTACGTATTTTACAAATCAAATATTTACGTACATCACCCACATATTGGTTTAATCCTAATTTTAGTTTATTTTGTAAGCAACATACCTTGTGGAAATGAATAAAAAATTATTATTTTATATATATCTATATATATAAAATAATAATTTTGTTTCTTACTGAAGTCAATTAGGTTCTTTACATGAACGGGTTTTACTCGACCGCGTAGGTATTTTAGGTTTGTACTTAGTATGATGAAAAAAGTTTTTTTGGTTTATTTATTGCACAATGTACTATATATATATATAGATATATATAGATATCTATATATATATATATATAGATATATATAGATATCTATATATATATATATATCTATATATAGATATAGATATATATATATCAACAGTACATTGTGCAATAAATAAACCAAAAAAACTTTTTTCATCATACTAAGTACAAACCTAAAATACCTACGCGGTCGAGTAAAACCCGTTCATGTAAAGAACCTAATTGACTTCAGTAAGAAACAAGACAGACTGCGTTATTTACGATAAAAAAACTATATTTTTTGAGAAATTCAACTGAAATACTATATCCTTATCTACTGAAATATTATTTTGTAGAGAAATATTTTGACTCGACCTTATTGGTGTTTTATTGCGTCTTGGTTTTAAAACCTCTTTGGATGAAAAACTCCTTTTCTAATTTTCTAAGAGTGGTTTAAAGTGTAAATACGAAGTTTCTGGGACAGTTTGTAGCATTTTTTTAGGTAAGTGATACTTAAATTATCTTCATATAATAAGGTATTTTACTGTTTTTTATGAAACCGCCTCAAATATTCTATAATATTAAAATGAAGCAATCTTATGATTTAATCCTCATAATTTTCAGTGTGTATTATAAATGGACATTCAAATTATTGTACTACCGCGTAAATGTTCCTATTGTCTTTTATGGGGGCCACGTGACTTTAGTGACGTCACAAGCAAGCAAACAAATTGTCACATTCATTAGTATGAAACAACGCAAAACAAAATATGTTGAGAAAATTATAACAGATGATCAAGCAGCAGTGGCCCTAGTACGAGCACTTGCGAAAAAGTATTCGTTCCGTAAACGATAGCAAAATGTATGAAAAATTGAACAGCGCCTCTATCGGACATAAAGGGAAACTGAATTTTCATAGATTTGCTATCGTTTACAGAACGAATACTTTTTCGCAAGTTCTCGTACTAGCCCCACAAAGCAAAACAAAATATGTTGAGAAAATTACAACATATTACCAAGCAGCAGTACATGTGACAGTGGTTCCGTAGATATTGAATTTTATTTTTAACTGATTGTGCCTGACTGTGACTGACTGACTGAAGGAAGAAAACGCATTTTTTACTCTTCGAGAAATGTCGTGAATGTAAAGCACTGAAAATTTCACTTTCTTCACACTTCACAAAAATGTCAGAACTGGACTAAATTAAATGTCACAATTTCCGTCAGCGAGAAGCTGTGGCGAGAAGTTAACGAAAGTGACTGCCCCGGTGGCTCAGTTGGTAGCGAACCTAACTTCTGTGCTTGGGGGCGTGGGTTCGATTCCCATCTAGGACAAACATTTATGTGATGAACATTTGTGTTTGTTCTATGTCTGGGTGTTAATATCTATTTAAGTATTTAAAAATGTATATGTACGTATATCAGTCTCTGACAGCCATATTACAAGCTTTGCTTGGTTTGGGGTCAGATGACCGTGTGTGCAAAAACGTCCGCAATATTTATTTATTTATATAGCCAATGTTGTGAGAAATCTACAGGGTTACTGTTTATTGTAGGCAAAAAATATTACGCAGGCGCGGATCCACCGTTATGGGCACGATGGGCATGCCCACAACCCTAATACGTGACTTGTGTCGCCCCACAGCTTTACCTGCGTGAAACTACGATACACTGTACAAAATCTTGGTCAGGCCGTCATTGTATCGTATATTTTGGTTTTTCAATTTATTATTTTCATGTTTCGTATTGGTATCATTGTTCTGTTTATTTAAACAGAACAGTGATACCAATCTTTCGTTCTTTCGTTGTTATTATGCTTATTTTATATAATTGCTTATGTACGATATGTGTGTACGCGCACACGTATCGAGCGTGACGTCACTTGCCGGGCCCAACAGAATACCAGCGCTGGTTGTAGGTATACAACCAGCAACATGCTGAGTTGGGGTCGGTTTTTATGACAATGTACCTGTTTACTTACTTCTATATTAATATTTTTTGTTTTATTGTTTTTTCATTATCACAAAATAAACTTTTCTGATTTCTGATTTTCTGATAAACATTTCTTTTGTAAGAATGCTTATATCGATCAAGCACGAGCAAGGTTCATACGCTGACTCGCACTTGCCCGATTTTCAGGTGCCTGTGACCACAACCTTTTTGAAGGGCTGGATCCGCGTCTGATATTACGTGATATTTGCTGAGACCCCCCACGAGCCGCTCTCGCCCATTAGAGATTGGGTGAGATTCCCCCTGAAACGTCTCACGTAATTAATGGATGCCCCCTAATCAGTTAGCATCCTCAGGTACATCATTGTATTGCCAAAACGCGGGCGCCTCGCTGTATTATTCTTTGGTATGGTTGCAGATGGCGCCGGCAAAGTTCGGGTTGTTCAAGGGGCGAAGTCGTGAGCACCCGGAGCCCCCTTCAACAGAGAATCTGCTGGTGGACAGCTGCTCTGACCTAGGTTTGTATACAGGGTTAATTTTAATATAAGTACCAAAAATCTTTTTGTTTTCCAATCTTCGATAAAAAAAATTACCAAGATGCCACAATGACGCACTAATCGCAGCAATACTCTATCTGTGGGGCTAGAACGAGAACTTGCGAAAAAGTATTCGTTCCGTAAACGATAGCAAATGTATGAAAAATTCAGTTTCCCTTTACGTCCAATAGAGGCGCTGTTAAATTTTTCATACATTTTGCTATCGTTTACGGAACGAATACTTTTTCGCAAGTGCTCGTACTAGGGCTACTGGCTCGACTCAATACGCATCCAGATTGGATCCACAGTCACGCGATAGTTGTCACAAGTAACACACCTTAAGAGCCGTCAACTTGGCTGAAGAACCACCGTCTGATCAATGGGAGAGAAAGAAAAAAAAATCTCTTTCTCTCGCGAGAGAAGTTCCCACTTGCAATTCAGACATAATCGCAGTTTCGCTTGCTCAACGATGGTTCACGAGTTTTGACGATGTTGTGAAAATCGAACAGTCATTAGAGAACTGAGCCGTAAATGTATAAAGATACGGTTGGTTTTGGTTAAACAGTTTTCTTTCGATATAAATTGTATACAGCTATGTTTATATATGAAACTGCGGACGTTTATTGACTATAATTTTCTACGGGTTTTGACTTCTATGTATAATTTTTCGAAGGTTCCAATCTTCAGTTCTGCTTGCTAACGAAAAAGAAAAAACGCTAAAAAGAAAAGTGACAGATAATCTTTAAAAAAAAGAACTACACATTAGTGGCCAAAGATTTTCACCAAAGAGGTTTGTATTTAAATTAGCCGTCAATAAAAATAGTTTCAAGAAAAAAAAAAAATTATTTATTCTGTGGTTAAAAAAATTCGGAAGAACCACGGAAAAGAGAAGGAACATTTGTTACCAGGCGTGAACATTATTATTGACAGCCCTTCCAATCTAAACGAAAAAATTCTCACTTCAGTGGGAAGAACCTATGTAGCTCAAAATTGCCCGTATTAATTGTAAAGTTCTTGGTTCTTGTCTAGCGATTGGTTCCACATCACAACATTCTGTATAGGTGCTGTTTTCGCCAGGATAAGTGAAGTTGCGTCCGAGCTTGACTCGTGCGCAACTTCAATTCAACTCATTGGTTCTGTTACATTGAGCGTGAATAACGATGCTGTATTTTTAATAATTTTAGCTTTTTTTTGTTTGTTTATTGTGATCTGTATTTTGAAATGTGCGGGGATATGAGCGCCATCTTAAACCAACTGTGGTTTAACATAAAATTATAAATTGTATTGTAAAGTATTAAGAAAAAATTAAAAGAAAAAACTCCTTTCTCATCACGATTTGCGCCGTTTCATTCGAGCCTTCTCCTCACAATACTTTTATTATTTTGTTGTCAGTGGTGTACCCTGCGTCTCCGTTGCCGTCAACGAGCAAGGGTCTGTTTGAGGACCAGACAGGCTTCCAGGAGTTCTCCATGCTGTACTTGGACAGCGATGATGAGGTACTCCTCCACAGACACCTTCGTGAACTATGCATTTATGTGATGTTTATGTACACGACGCTCGGACGTTTTTTGACTGTTTTATTGTGACTCTATAGGTCCCGAGTCCAGCACTGCAGATTCTCAGCTATAACAGACTTGGCAAGTTACTGACAGTCACTGAGAAAGCGTAGAGTTAAAGAGTCTACGCCAAGTCTACGCCGTAGACGCTTTCGTTAGTGAGTGTTCAGGGGCCTTACCCCTAGCTTCACTTTCGCGAGCCAACTTTTAGTAGGTACCTGATAGGTACCTAAAATGAACCAACTCATTTAAGCTGCGTCATTTAAAAGCGTCTAACTTGAATGGATGAAAATCCGTTTTACTATGCGTGTGTGCGTGAAAATAGCAAAGCTTGGCGGCTATCAAACAACTACCGCTTATCATAGTTGATAGTACCGTTTAAACAAGTAACACCTATGCGGGTCAACTTTTCGAGCTAGAGGTAAGGCCCCAGGTCTTACGATGTAGACAGACCTCTCTGACTTCACGAGCTAATCCTCATATTATATAAACAATATGTGGCGAGCATTTTACAATTACATTTCGACATTTTCTAGGGTACTTAACAAACGCAAAATAGTTTATTTAATTTCGACAACCATTTCAATGACATACATTTCTACGAACTACATTTTACTGGCAAATATTGAGGTTTTTTTTTAAATAATCTAATCCAATTTCAGGAAGAGTCAGAAAAGCAGCCGGATCGACTGTCTAGTGCATCCAAGGTTGATGATGTTCAAGTGAGAATTTTAAAATATACAACATAGTTGCATAGACAACGACCACATACAGAGATGGCTCATTCTTAGCGCAGAGAATTTCTTTGGCAATTCAACGCGGGAATGCAGCCAGTGTGCTTGTTACTTTACCACACGGACATCATGTTTTTGATTATTAGTTTAAGTGTATTATTTAAGGCTTTTTTACCGACTTCCAAAGAAGAGGTTTTCAATTCGAATGTGTTTTAATGTTTGTTGCTTCAGAACTTTCGACTGGGTGAACCGATTTTGATGATTCTTTTTTATTTGAAAGCTGCAGGCCTAGCACGGGCCGTGGAATCTATCCACCGTTTTTATCCACGCGTAGACGCGACAGAGCTGGAATATGGATACGTTCGTCTGTTTCTAGCGGGATAAAAACGGTGGAAAGACAATCTGTCCACGGCCCATGCTAGGCCTGCTGGTGCTTCCCATGTAGTCCATTTAAATTTGGTCTAGTTCTGGCATTTTTACGAAGTAATTTTTTGATAATAATTTTTTGTTTGCTCCATTTCATAAAACTGATTAAATAATACATAGTTACATAAATACGCAATGCTTATTCATCAAATATACATTGGCCAAGTGGGAGTAGGACTGGCGCACCGAGGGTTTCACACACAATAAAAAATGTTTTCTTTCATTCGCTTCGGGATCTTTAGCGCGGCTAGCTCGCACTGGTGTTTATTAAATCTGATGCAAAAAGAGAGGTGTTTAAAGTTAAACATAATATGTGTCTTTGTGTCTATGTATCTGTGTGTTTGTCTCTGGAATCGTAGCTCCCAAACGGCTGAACAAATTTTGATTTAATATTTTTTGTTTGAAAGGTGACTTGATCGAGAGTGTTTTGAGTGAGAGTGTGTGTTCTGTGATACAAGAAAATGTGTTCTACGTATGAAATCATCAGATCTTTTACTGGGAATTTACAGTATTCGGCCGGATAGGTCTAGCACCTATCCGTCGACCGGATGGTATTTAGGGTGCCGGATAGGCTGGATACCGGAGATTTACCGGATATCCATTTCATCTCTAGTTATTACCATAAAACATGTACGAAATTTGTGAAAACTGCAGTTTCCATAATAAATCAATGTTCCACAGATAAACTATAAACCCCTTCCCTCTACAAACGCCACATCCACCACAACACTCCAAGGCAGCTCCGACCAAGATTACGACGACCAAGACATCGACTTCCAACAACAATTATACCAGATTCACAAGAACGACTTTCAGTCGTACGAACTCGTTTCACCGGACGACGCGACATCTATTGATGCGAACTCGCTGCAGTTCGATCAAACGTCAATCGCTAGTGAAGATGTCAAATATTGCGGAGCTAGTAAGAAACAAAAGAGGAATAAGGTTGGTTCTTGATTCGAATGTATTTTGAGACAATTGCATAAGAGTGTGATGCCAAAATCCTCGCAGAGGAAAGAATAATTAACAGTAGCTTTATCTGGGCCCTTATTCCGCAAAAGCGCGTTATCGTGGCCACGGTAAGTTTCCCTCAAAAAGTTGGCCTCTATTGCTTAGGAAATAAAGTTCAACTTTTGGAGGTAAACTTACCGCGCCACGATAGAGCGCGTTTGGCCCGTGCAGAATAAAGGCCCTGACAACATTTCATCAAACTTGATAATAATTTTATACTTGACAGCGGCAAATGCACAAGAAGTGCAACACCAAAACCCCCTCAGAGGAAAGAATAAAAATAACGCCTAGTTCAAATCAATCAATAAGATGACATAATATAACAGTGGCCTTAGTACGAACACTTGCGAAAAAGTTATCGTAACGTAAACGATAGTAAAATATATTTAAAAAAAAGTTTCCTCCCACGTCCGATAGAGGCGCTGTTCATTTTTCATACATTTTGCTATCGTTTACGTAACGATAACTTTATCGCAAGTGCTCGTACTAGGGCCACAGAATGTTTGTGTTTGACTTAATTTGATTTACCTTTGTTTTTACTCTATTTGTGATTATTGAAATCATTCCATTCCATTCCACTCCATTTCATATTATATTTTTTTCTACGTAGTTGAAAGAAAATTACTATATCTGAACTCTCAAAAAGGAAATTTAAAAATGAAGGTATATTTTAAATTATTTTCTTGATCTACTTTTTACAGGCGAAAGAGGAGCAAAAGCTACAAGAGCAGCACAATGACTGCGTGATGTGGCAAGCCAGTAACAAAGAGGTCTTGCAGGTAACTGTCGTACCTACATTCAATTATATCATCATCATCATCAGTCATAAAACGTCCACTGCTGAACATAGGCCTCCCCCTTTAACCTCCACACTGAACGACAACCAGCCATCTGCATCCACTGGATGCCCGCGACTCTTACGATGTCGTAGGTCCATCTAGTGGGAGGCCTACCTACGCTGCTTCTTCCGGTTCGTGGTCTCCACTCAAGAACCTTTCTTCTCCATCGGTTATCGGTTTTTCGAGCGATGTGACCTGCCCATTGCCACCTCAACTTGCAAATTTTAATAGCTATGTCGCTGACTTTGGTTCTTTGTCGAACATTCAATTATATGCATGATCCGAAATAACAAGGTTAGGCATTCTGGTAGCAGACACTTATCTACCTCATTGTCCAGTTGCCACTTTTTAGGGTTCCGTACTCAAAAGGTAAAAACGGGACCCTATTTCTAAAACCTACGCTATCTGTCTGTCTCTCTGTCCGTCCTACCTTTAAACGGCTGTTTGCAGTTAAAATCGCTCAGTGAGCTATGCTTGGGGTTTCGTGGAAAGATTTGGAGATGAGATGATCCAGCAGAGAACTAGAGGAACCGACATAGCTCAAATGATTATCAAGCTGGCAATGGGCTGGCCATATCTGTAGAAGGCCATAACTGTAGGGGTAGACGGGTTCTAGAGTGGAGACCGCGTACCGGCAGACGTAGAGTAGGGCACCCTGAAGCCAGGTGTAGTGACGACCTGCTACAGGCGGCTGGTGGCAAATGGATGCAAAAACCAGAAGATAGTGCCTTGTGGCGTTCTTTAGGAGAAGTCTACGTCCAGCAATGGACTAAAATCAAGCAGGCTGATGTTGATGAATAAATTGGAAATAAGAAAAATAAACAATGTTTTAAAAATAATTGTTCCATCTTTTGTTTGTGGTCGTGTATATAACTAACTAGCTGCGCCCCGAGATTTCACCCGCGTGGTGATGAAAATAGGTGATGATGATGATGAAAAATAGCGTATGTGTACAAGACATAAGCAATGTATATTCCAAATTTCATCCAAATCCATACAGCCGTTTCTGCGTGATTGAGTAACAAACATCCATCCAGCCATTATAATATTAGTGGGATTATCTCAGGTCCAATTTCTTTCCCAACAGCATCTCCTTAGCCGCTCCGGCACGTTAGACGAGCAGATCAAGTGGGAAGCGATCGCAACAGCCCGCGGCCTGTGTACACTAACAGCGACATGCGCGTGCGGCGACTGCAGCAAGGGACATGCGCCGACGGCGGTCACGGATGGAGACGCTGGCATGGGCGCGGCACCACTCCTCGGTGCTGTCAGTGTAGGCTGCGCAGTCATGTGAAGAGATATGATTTACAAATTTGGCTCAAATCAGTTTAATTAATAAATCGCATAAATCACAACTCAAAACTTGGTTCGAATAGGTTTCGTAAAAAAACTATTGGCGTATGGACCAATTCAATCAATTCGAGGAATCAAGCATTCGTGGGAACGGTTTAATATAGGTATATGGTTTATTATTGATGCTGGCATGGGCACTGCGTCACTCCTTGGTGCTGTCAGTGGGCTGTCATGTGAAGAGTTATATTTTACAAATTTGGCTCAGATTTAATTTGTACATCTCACAAGTCACAACTCAAATCTTGGTTCAAATAGGTATTGTTAAAACAAACTTTTGGCTTACAGACCATTCGAAGAATCTTGCATTTGGGGAAACGGTTTAGTATATTGATGATGACATAGAGGGCGCGCTGCTATTTCGTTCTGTCAGTGTGAGCTACGATGTCATGTCAAGAGATAGGATTTACAAATTTGGCTCAAATTCTATTAGTAAATCGTCACAACTCAAATCTTGGTTCGAATACCTAGGTTTCGCAAATAAAGGCAATATGGAAAATTACAAACATAAAATATTAATCTCAATAGGTTTAGATATCTGGAAAGGATGGCCTTTCCAGATATCCAAACCAGTTAATTCTATGGGACTTTATCCCACCAAAAATGTTTGGCTCCCTCACCAGTTCTTTAATCTCTTGGTTTTTCGGTTCCTCCAACAGACGTATTACGCTACGCTTAAGCAGCCATAAAAAAATCTAAACACCACGCGTTCTCCAACCACACAACACATCACAACAAAACACAACACAACATAAAATAAAAACATGTAAAAAAACTACAGTTATATGAGAAAAAATCATTTTTTTTTATAAACCTTTCAGAGCGCCTGGTTAATGCGACGCGTGACCAAAATGATGGCTTGTATCTGGCTCAACGCATAAGCATGGCCATTCAGCGTGGTAATGCCATCAGCATGATGGGCGCGCTGCTAACTGATAGTGGGCTTGAGGATTTAGATTGTCTTTAGACCTTCAACAGTCTATGGGCAGTTTAACTGTTTTTGTAGTGTTTAGGCTAGTATTTTGTTTAATTAATAAAGGCACTTCCTAAAAGATCATTTACTGGGGCCTTACCCCTAGCTTAACTTTTGCGAGCCAACTTTTAGTAGGTACCTGATAGGTACCTAAAATTAACCAACTCATTTAAGCTGCATCGTTTAAAACCGTCTAACTTGAATGAACTAAAATCCGTTTTACTATGCGTGTGATTGTGATTATCGTTCATTTGAATGAACGATAATCACAATCACAGACGCTTTTACGCATAGACGCTTTTAAACGATGCAGCTTAAATAAGTTGGTTAATTTTAGGTACCTGATAGGTACCTACTAAAAGTTGGCTCGCAAAAGTTAAGCTAGGGGTAAGGCCCCTGTAATAAGTTGGTAATAAGGTTGTATATAGGACCACAAATTTAAGATGTACCTCCTGATATTTCGGCGCAGTTACATGCACCGTGTTCAAGGGAAGACTCAAAAACAATGTAAAAAAAGTCACATAAAATTAATTTTGACATAATTAAGTACTTAAGATTAATTGCACATAATTATTGACCTGTCTAATTGTATAATATGTGAAATAAATATTGAAACAGTATAGTGTCTTGTAGTCAAGAATTTTCTAGTCGATTTAGGAGCACTTACTGCCATGAATGTCTATAAAGTGCAGGCGCTGAAAGAATGCGTCTAACAGTTGCAAAACCTTGTAAAAAGCTGAACGAAAACAGCAAATTACGATTACTTTTACTAGCTTTTTGAACGACTGTAGCTGGTAGCCAATATATCTAAACACTCCCGATAATACAGACTGGTGATAGTGCTGTGATTGCTGAAATAATACCATAAAAATATATGTTCTTTTTTGTTTGTTTGCTGCTCCACGGACTTCGGGGTCTGTGCCCTTTGTCAACTTAATAAAATTTATTTTGACAACTATTTCTAATCTATACATATAATAAAAACGTAGACATAAAAAATCTGTAATTGCTAGAAATAAAAAAAAACTCACACAGGGTGTCTTAAAATAAGCAGCTGAACACGTTAAGACAGTTTTTGGAAATTTTGTCTGCTTGTTTGTTTGTCCACGCACATCTCGCACACCACTGGACGGATTTAAATGTGATTTTCAGGAATATGCTTAGCTATGACCAGATTGAAGTATAGGCTATGTTATTTTGCGAAAGGGCCGGGTTAAGGGAGGAAAATAGGGTTGAAATTTTATATGAAAATCTACGAATACCAAACGCGGGTAACAGCGCTCGTATAACATGAAACTAATGATTTTACAAGAGGAATATACAAGTTATAAAAATCTTATTACTATGTTGCGTGTATACGTCGAACAGTCCAGCTTCCGCAAGCAGCACCCCGTTCATGAGTTGACGTATGTGCCAGCCTCCTCCTCAACCATATCTGAGGGAAGAGGGCGACCTGACACACGACACCGCCGCAAGAGTGCTCTGGGTATACAAACAATACTTAAAGCTATGCTACTCTATTACATTATACATACAATGCTTAATACTATATACGTTAACTCTGGTCTTCGCCTCAGGGTCTTCAACATATTTTTTTTTTGTATTGCGCAATGTAATGCAAATAAAATATCAGTTGAGGTCGACGAACGACCTGCGCCGTGGACGCTTGAATGCTTTACATTGCTGGTTTGCAAAATTCTAAACCACAGTTGTAGTGGTAGGACTCTTTTGCAGGGGTCCGCCTGGGGAAGTACCACACATTTGCCAGTTATTCAACCGCCAAGCAGTAGTGTGCAAACACTACTGTGTTTCGGATTGAAGGGCAATGTTTCCAGCGAAATTACAGGGCACACAGAGATTTGACATCTTATATCTCGGGGTGAGGAGCGCAGTGCATTGCCATCCAGGGTTTTGAACTGTTGAAGTTCAAAATTCTGAGTGGCGTTGTGTTGTTATGGGCAAGCGTGAAGAGCCATCAGGCGAGCGATTTCGCTCGTCTTGTCACCCAGTATCTAAAAAAAAAAAAACATGTATTCGACAAATGGTTCTTGGCATTCAATTGTGTAAATATAGTATAGTTATACCGTTTCAGATTCAAGTCCCTTACACCCGGTATACGACAGTATAATATTAAATGAAAATGTTTTCATTCAATTTTTATAATGTTATTGAAGCTGTCGGACGCATTTTCGCGGCACTGTAGTTACATTATAAACACTTAAACTTGTCGTAATCTAGATGATTATGTATCTACAGATGAGGACTACGTTTGTGGCGTTTGTAAAAGAGGGAAGCATGAAGCCTCAAAGAGAGTAGAAAAGCCGGTTCTAGCTTCATAATGTTCTCATTTTCCTCCCACCACGAACGTAGTTCCCGTCTATTGTAGTAGGTAATGTGTAACTTTAGTAGCCAATCTTCTAAAGCGGTACGGCTCTACCTTTTAAGACTGATGAGTAAGTAAGCTACGACCAGAGAGATCTAATTGAGAATGAAGTTTTTTACGATTTTTATAATGTAAACATTTCCTAACAATTTTTTAAATGTTTTATATCTGCAAGTACTGAAAACGCTCGCGAAAACAGCCCACAACGCGTTGCGGGTTTGTCAACGCAAGGTTCGATGTTTAGGTCAGTTTTAGGGTTCCATACCATAAGGGTGTAAACGACACCCTATTAATAAGCCTACGCT
This sequence comes from Agriopis leucophaearia, assembly GCA_949125355.1. Taxonomy (NCBI): domain Eukaryota; kingdom Metazoa; phylum Arthropoda; class Insecta; order Lepidoptera; family Geometridae; genus Agriopis; species Agriopis leucophaearia. The sequence goes on from OX421289.1 coordinate 5,894,171, forward strand.
ATCCGTCCTACCTTTTAACGGCTGAATCTTTCGAATCGTTTAAAAGACGGACGACGAACAGACAAACAGCATAGGCTTAGTAATAGGGTCCAATTTACACCCTTTGTGTACGGAATCTCAAAAACTCGTACTAGTCTGTTCGAATATCATGGAGGCCTATATTATCTATAGGTCTGTGAGACTAAGACACGAATTTTGCTTTGTTGTCTTTACCACAACGCGTTTTTTTAAAGAAATCATGACGCGTGAGGGCCTTACGCCCAACTCTAAACGCAGGCTCGAATAGGTGCAGTTTGCAAAATCATGCTACCGCAAACCGTATCTCGGCGCGTTAAGATTCCCGTCTGCATCCGTCTCGTTCGTACATATTCACATTACTGAAGATATAAAATCAGTGAGTGTGAATATCCAAAAACTGAAAAAAAAACATGTTTTGGTGTCTATCGGGACATAAAAAAAAGATATTAACAATTTGATATATTTAAATTTGACGGAGTAATATGGTAACAAGTGTTTTTTTTTTTTGGGTAGTAGGTATCATGCTTATTACCATATTACTCCGTCAAATTTCAATATATCAAATTGACAGTTTTTTTGTTCTTAATGTTACGATAGACACCAAAACATGTTTTTTTCAATTTTTGGAAATTCACACTGATTCCTATTCGTGCCCGCGTTTAGAGTTGGGCGTAAGGCCCATGTTTTTCGCTAAAGCGGGGTCTTTGAGGCTATCATTATAACCATTGATTTTTTACAAAACTATTTGATTAACTATACCGTAGTGTGATTTTTTTGTTAGAAAGATTTCTTGTAACTCGGAGTGTATTTGATTGACACACATTAATTTGGTAAATTACAAACTGAATTAACATTATATACTTGTCGAAATATAAATGATACCTGTAATAATAATTTTGTTACCTAAGTTTTTTAAATCTTTTATTTATTCGGATGGATCAAAGATGCAAGAGGTAAGCTTGTTGACAAAACGTGTTTCGATATAATTATATTCGGTCAAATGAAATTTTGGTAAATTGACAATTTGTAGTAATTTTACTTGTAAGATATTTTTCGTGTAATACATTCATATAGAGACCTTTTTTATGTGATTCGATTTGATGTAGAAGTCATTAAACAAATATGTTTTTTTGTAATTAAATTAAGTTGACATAAAACAATTTTCTGTTGTAAATTTCGATGTACTTAATAAATAAAATAAAATCCTTGTTTTTTTATTCATTTATGTGATATATAATGTTTCAGGCTAGAGAAATATGATACAAAAACATTATATATGTATTTTTGACTTTTACTTAACACTTAATAGTGTATTAGTGTACCTAACACTTTGTAAATGTTATATTTATAAATGTCGAACTAAACAACCACAGTCGGAAATCAAAATAATAGGTCGGGGGAAAAAGTCTTTTCGTATTTTGTATGTATAAAGTTGTAGTAAAACCTCATCGGTTGTACTGTTTGTATCAAAACCATTGATACCATTAAAAATATGACATTTTAAAAAAGGAATACAAAAAGTAAAAAGCAATTTCCCGCCATTTTTCAATTATTTTTTGTTCGATAAAATGAGTGAATCTGACAAAGAAATTCGATATATTTTGAAGTTTTATTACAAAAAAGGGAAAAATGCGACACAAGCCGCGAATAAAATATATATGTGACGTTTATGGACCTAGTGCAGTGTCAATACTTTGCAGTTTAATAAGCCTAGTTATATATGGTTTTGAATTTAGTTAGTAATTTATATTATGTACATAATTGTCACCTCTAGCATTATTATTTTCCTGTGTCCATTATTATTATCCATTATGCGCCTATATATATTAGGTGCGTAGTAGTTATTTGTCGTTTTGCGGAAAATGATAATATTTATAGGTTATTTCGGCCTTCAGAAGAGCCTCTCCACTCTGGTGGAATTTGTGAAGGCGTGAGCAAGGCACGATGCGGACATCAATATAAAAAACTGACCAAGAGCGTGTCAAGACACGCATAGGGTTCCGTAACAACAGACAGACGGACGGACAGACAGACAGACGGACGGACAGAACAAATTTATAAGGGTTCCTTGTCGGGCTATGGAACCCTAATAAAAAAAACACATTAAATTATTTGAGAACTAAGATAGAAGCAGAAATAAACGGAACTGGGCGGAGCGGACCCGCAAAAGTAATAAAATAATCTGGCCAAGTGCAAGTCGGGCTTGCGCACTGAGGGTTAATTGTTCATGATGGGAATTATAAATTTTTAAAGTGAATAATATAACTCAGTAATTTGTGAATATTTCAAGCGTGTACCTGTTGTAGCTATCAATATCCAGCAAAAACAAGCAAGTCAGACAGACGGACGGTCAGCGGAGTCTTAGTAATAGGGTCGTTTTGACGGATCCCTCAAAATAGTTTGTATTTTATTTTATCTATGTTCTTCTATATATCTATATAATAGATGAAATAAATGTGTAGATCAAATACCGTCACAAGTGACTTCTAACTAAGTAGAAGCAATACCTGATATTGGTTTCACTTGCAAAAAAATTTGTTTGCGTGATTCCGGTAAAGTGTCGTATTTACCAATAGTAGAAGCACTTTTGACATTTGTTGACCAAGGAACTGTTCGACTCATTATTTTAGTAATTATTATCGAAATATTGAATATTGATTTCCTGTGTCCAATTATCCATTATGTGCGTATAATTAATGAGTCATAAGGGTATAATATTAGATTCGTAGTTTTGCGGAAAATAATAAAACATATTTGGGCCTTTAGTAGAGCTTCTCTACTCTAGTGGCATTCGTGAAGGCGTGAGCACAGCGCGATGTGGACATAAATATAAAAGAAGAACACATGTATTTGAAAACTGAGATAGAAGCAGGAATACACTTGGAGCTGGGAAGAGCTGACCCGCAAAAGGTTTTTTTTTTTTATATATACAATAGATCTACGTTTGGCCACCAAAACGCCTGATGGTAAGCGACGGTGTGGCCAAGGATGGAACACGTTGATCTCTATCACGTGAAATCTATTCACTGTAGCCTTGAAGATGCCCAGATTGTAGTTGTCAGGAAACAAGGAGGACGGCAGGGAGTTCCATTCTTGAGCAGTACGTATCATAAACGACGACCCAAATTGTTTTTTTTAATGAGTTAATAGGCTTGCTTGTTACCGCCAACTCGCCTGGTGTTAAGCGATGATGCGGTCTACGATGGAGCACGCTTGCCTAAAAGAAACCGATTCACTCGAATGAATGTATGAATCTTTGGAATTTACACGAGGAAGGGGTGGTAATGTGCAGTCCTTCTACTTGTCCTGTACTAAAACGGGCAGGGTGCATGGAATAAGGTCATGAGGCTCACACTCGCTGAAATGTATCCGATAGAAAATAGACAGACAAGTTATTACTTTACGGCGGTGCTCGAGGCTGTATACTATGCAGAGGTCGGCAACCAAGCCCATGTCCGATCGTGTATGGAATACTGTGGTCATCTTTGGGACGGTTCAGCCAAATACCAGCTCGAAGCTCTTGAATCGGTAGACCGGCGTGCTGCTCGACTTATAGGCGATGAGAAGTTAGTGGCTAAGAAACTTCTCAGTCTTGAACACCGCCGTAAAGTAGCGAGTCTGTCAATTTTCTATAGGATTCATTTCGGAGAATGTGCATCGGAGCTACATGACCTTATCCTACCATACCCTTTCTACTACAGGACAAGTAGGGAAACGGCCCATTACCACCCATACATTGTGGACTTTCCTTGGATACGTACCAAACGTTTCGATTCTACGTTTCTAATCCGTACGGCCAAGGATTGGAACAACCTGCCGGCTTCCTTGTTTCCTGAGAGATATAATTTGGGCCTTTTCAAGGCGAGAGTGAATAGGTATCTTCTAAGTCTGCAGGCGAGTTGGTGGTCAAACGTGGAATAATTCGCGTTAAAAAAAAAAACTAAGGCTTTTAAGGATAATCTTGTACCTATACTTAGTACAAGTATTGCATAGGCCAGTGTTTTACAACCTGTGGGTCGCGACCCTCTGGGGGGTCGCCAAACCTCTATAAGGGGGTCGCAGGGGTCACGCAGCCTTGGCAAAAGGATAAAAAAAGTAAAAATATATTTTTATTAAGAAAAATGAAAATAAGGTTGTACGCATTTGATATGTGTAATATAATAAAATACAGATTATAAACTGTGGAGGGTCGGGTTTTTTTTTAAGGGTCGCGTCGTTATAAAGGTTTAAATACATAGGCATAGACTTTTCTCAAATAAAGCGAAAATTTTCACGTATTTTTTTTTAATAATTATTTTTGGGTAATTTTCATAAGTCATCATAAAATAGAAAACGTCTGCAATTATTACAGAACTTTTGGAAATTTTCCTTTTTTACCGACTTCCAAATAAGAGGAGGTTATTAATTTGACTGTTTGAGCCGCCCGCACCGGCTTCGCACGGGTGTAAGCTCGGTCTGCGGCCTCAACAGTGAAATATTTTTTTAAATCGGTTCAGTAGTTTTTGATTTATTTCGTTACAAAATCGTTTCGTTTAATTCCCTCCTGCCCTTTTTTCTATCGGACTGCCAGAGCGGGCACGAAAAATCGAGACCGCTTTATGGTTGACATTCCGAAAACCCGTACGAAGCGCTTTGATTTCACTTTTATTGTGCGAACTGCTAGTTTGTGGAATGCACTGCCTGAATGGGTATTCCCTGATAGTTACAATCTGGGTGTCTTCAAGTCAAGAGTGAATCGGTTTCTTCTAAGCAAGCGTGATCCACCGTAGGCCGCATCATCGCTTAACATCAGGCGAGTTGGCGGCCAAGCGCAAACCTATTCTACAATAAAAAAAACCTCATCCTCTTTATAATATTATTAATATAAATAAATATATATTAAAGATAATATTGTAAATAAATTATACAAGTATACATTAACATATTACATCATGGAAATTGAAAACCGGCCAAGTGCGAGTCCGACTCGCGCACGAAGGGTTCCGTACCATTATCTATAAAAACGGCAAAAAAATCACGCTTGTTATACGGGAGCCCCCCTTAAATAATAACTTTATTATAATATAATTATTTATTTTTAAAATGAATATATAACTATACAATCTGTGAATATTTCAAGCGTCTACCTCGTGCCGTTATCGAAATAGAGCAAAAACGAGCAAAAAAAATCACGTTTGTTGTATGAGATCCACCTTTTTTATATATATTTTATTCTGTTTTTTAGTATTTGTTGTTATAGCGACAAAAGAATCGACTACATTATCTGTGAAAATTTCAACTGTGTAACTACCATGGTTCATGAGATACAGCCAGATGACAGACGGACAGACGGACAGCGGAGCCTTAGTAATAGGGTCCCGTCTTACCCTTTGGGTACGGAAACCTGAAAAGAAATTGTCATCTTAGTCAAAGAAGATTGCCGTCGCTGCCAAGGAGATTACATTCCAATGTTTTCAACTTTCACTAGCAGGGGCCTTACCCCTAGCTCGAAAAGTTGACCCGCATAGGTGTTATTTGTCTAAACGGTACCATCAACTACGATAAGCGGTAGTTATTTGATAGCCGCCATGCTTTATTTTCACGCACACACGCATAGTAAAACGGATTTTCGTTCATTCAAGTTAGACGCTTTTAAACGATGCAGCTTAAATGAGTTGGTACCTATCAGGTACCTACTAAAATTTGGCTCGCAAAAGTGAAGCTAGGGGTAAGGCCCCAGATATCTGATGTTATAAGAAGTACCATCGGCTAATTTTATCCCGGATATAACGCGTGAAACCGCGGGGTGCAGCCAGTTATATATATAAAAACGCGAAATACCACAATCATTCATATCTATTTGTTAATTTTCAGACAGCATCACTGCGCCTTTAAAGAAGAGAAGGCCATATTGAAGCAGCCAACATGAAGACATTATGTTTGTTTATGGCGATGTTGCTTGCAACGTTTATACATATCGTTGTCGCGGCGCCAGCACAACATAATGACGAAACGCTCTCCGAAATAGATAATGAAATAGCCAACCTTCCTGGTTACGATGAACGTAAAGCAATCGTAAAACGAAATGCTTTTGCTCGTGCTATAGTTCATTCTTTTCGCAGGAACTCTAGTGACAAGGATTCTATGCCGCCAGTTGCTATGGCCATAATCATACCGTTGGTAGTTTTATGTTCATGCCTGAAATGTTATTACTTTTGCAGTAAATGCCATACCAATACGCCCTCTAGTGACAATTAGTGTGCTTAAGGCATAGAGATACAATACCTATAATGTCACAATCTCTAAGTGAAAAGATAAAAAACGTCCGAGCGTCGTTGTACATACCTAGACATCAATTATATAGTTCACAATGCCACATTTACTTAAATTTAGACGTTATGTCGCTTGCGTAGTGTTTAAAGTCGTATGTCCGCTATGTCATTGTAGCACTGGCATCGCGCGGCGTTGTAGTTGGATCGTAGTTGCCTTATAATACAACTAACCAAAAAGTCAGCGCAGTGCGTAGCGTGCGCAGAGTTTTGGTTCGGACATTTTTTGGCACGATTGTGACTCTATTGGTATTGTATCTCGATGGCGTAAGGGCCAGAATGCCGAGTGCAGCGATTTCGCTCCCGCATTTAATATTCTTTTAGATTTAAAATTACTGCGTGTACTTTTGAAAAATGTGCTTTAGTCATTTTATTATCATTTTAGCCTATCATGTTCCCATTGCTGGGACACAGGCCTTCTCCCAGATTATCTTTTTCTTATATTTGATTTGATAGAGTAGGTCGAACAATTTACATTGTCATGTTATACTTAAATTAAGCACACTACCTCAGTTATATTACATTATATGTAACATGCAAGTAGGTATAGATACCTTAAGGTGATACGTTTCACGTATGGCGAGAAATTCAAATTTGAAATAGTTTTTTTGTTCTTGTAGCTAGGCTGGGTAATTATTGTAAACGATCATGACGTTTGCGCAAATTGATTATTATTATTTACATTATCATGTAAAGTTATTTATCTCTAATGCACATTATTACTTACATTTGTCAATAAACACATTTTTGCTGTTTCAAACAAGGACAAAAAGCTACAAGGACAAAAAAAATTTCAAATTTGAATTTCTCGCCATATGTGAAACGTATCACTTTAAAAACATTTAGATTAAATTAAGTTTACAATTTTTATGACTATTACAGGAGGAAAATAAATGTCCAACAATCAAATTCCATATGTCAACAAATAATTATGTTAATTGATTTTTAGTTTAAGTTTATTAATTAAGGCTTTTTTGTGTTTGCTTCATTTAACATACCTTTGTACATACCCGTATTTCTGAAATAAATAAGTTTTCAATCTACCATAACCTTAAAACATAATTATGCATATTTTTTTTATTTAATTAGTTTCTTTATCTTTCAAGAATTCGTCAAAGGTATAGTAGGCCCTTACTAACAACAATTTACTTAGAGCTAATTTGAAAAGGTTAATGCCATCCTCAACCCATATATTTCTTGGAATTTTATTATTAATTACTAGCAGCATTCTAAAGACACTTGTTTGATTTTTATTTGGCCGGCACTTTCAGGTTTACTTATGCCAAAAATTTATGAAATCGGAATGATGTCCTTTCTGTTCAGCAAAGTTAAGGAACGTCAAGCGAGGTCGGTATTGTGACGGTCCAGAATGGGGTCCGTTACATTTCACAACATTTAAACTGTAGTTTACAACTAAGTTATTCAATTAAAATTGATATATGTTTGATTGGCTGTGTCCATATTAATTTTATCAATGAAAAGCTAAAGGAATTCTATATTAATAAATTAATAATAGTTTTATACTGTTTTATAGATTCCTTGTGAACAGGCGGTAGAAAAATATCTCTCCTTACTATATTAAGAAGAACTAAGGCTGCCTTTTTGTTCCAATTCAATGAATAGAACTACTAAATTATTAGTTGAATTAAGTATAATAAAAGAATGGGAATACCTTGTACAATTCACTTAACGACTAAGTCACTATCCGTTTAGAAGTTGGTTTGTAGTGAGTATTATCTGAAGTATGTGGAAGCAGTTCCGTTGGACCATGATTCTGCAGTGGCCGCTTTGGACTGTGGACATCGGGCTGGATTTCATGAAGCTATGGGGATGCAGACTGAACAGGGTCGATGACCTGAAATTGTAACAAAATCACCTATTAAATAAGGGTAGCTACATAACACAACATAATGGGACACAAGAAACCTTAAATGGTTGTTTATACACTAGGCATGGGTTATGTGAGCTTGCAGCTTACAGGTTGTGGAACGCTAGAAGTAAAACATTATCTTATGTAAAAAATTTGTTGAGTTATGTTTGACAAATTTGATACTGTTTTAAATAACTATTGACTTTTGTTGTTTCGCTAAGAATTTGTAGGAGTGAAGAGACTTCACTTCTTTACTTTATACTGTTAGAAAACTAAATGGTTTATTATAAGAAATATTGTGTCGATTCTGTACAGTATTGGTGATCATTCACAGTTATGTATTATCTTCAGTCCAATGTTATTTTATAGCTTAAACTGATAGATAAAGGTAAGTGAGTTGCCTTTCCTTGACATATGATTATTGGTTAATAACACCTGTGTGTTATTACTTGGTTTAAGTATTAGTAAATATAATTTTAGGATAAAAATTACCTTTGTGTTGAAAAGTAGCTTAGGTTGTTTGAACACAGGTTCATGTCAGGCATCCTTATAGTTGAGTTAAGATGCGAACTTCGGATCAGATATCATCAGATTAATGGGATGCTACAGAATCCTGAAATTGAGAAGAAGTCACCGTTACAACATGTCTACACTACTAACCCAGGTCTACATAGATTAGTAAGACATAAAGGACGTTTGTATGCGGTTTGTGCAGCTGCTGGAAATGAGCAGAGAGGCTGGACAGCTTGCTCTCGACTTAGCTCGGGGAATCGTTGCTTTGAAATGTAATTTGCTTCTAAAATTTTAGTTACAATAACAGGACTTTGACAAATGTTTTACTCCTATGATTAGAGATTGTATAGAATGAAGGGAGATAGGGTAGGACATTATATTTAGACAGGGATCTCAAAGAAATATGTAAAGCAGTTTTAGTTTGTTTACAAAATGATAACCTACAAAATTTTATACGATGGTTTCCTTTACTATAAAAATAAATAATTAAATAAGTTACATACCTTAATTGATAATAGTTCCAAAGATTTACAACAATTTAACTTGATAATTATTTAGTTTTGTTTATTCAGTTGCAAAATCTTGATGCACAGGCTACTTAGAATGACAGACAAAATGGCGAAGCGGTGGAGGGGCCACTGTGTCGGAAGTATTGAAGCTGACAATGTTTACAAAATCCGGCTCTCTGATTGGTCGAAATGTTTCAATACTATTGGAACTTTTGATACTTCTGATAGTTTCAATAGTTCCGATACTTTTGTGACAAAGCCGCTTGTTGTAGCATTATGAACCTTAAAGACGAAGGGTATATAAGGGGGTAGCAGAGACGCGGAGCATGCATTCTGCATTGAGTCGTGACCCTGTCGTGTTGTCCAATATATTTTAGAGTCTTTTGCGTTTATTTGTGAATTTAAAGGTGAAGCTCTGCCCGACTTAACACAAATTTCCATTATGTCACAGAGTTTTATTAAATTCTTTTTGCTTAGAAGTTTTTCAGTAATTTAAACTCAGTTCGAGGTGTGAACGAAATTCCGTGTTGCTACGTGGAAGTTGGCCTCGTACTTTTGAGAATTAGATTCTTTTTCTTATGGGTAAAGGTAGTTTGATAAAAAATTTCTTACAAGTAAAAGTAGCTTCTTAAGGGTTTCTTACGCGTTGGGTAAACTCATTTAGTCATTTAAATGACTTGTATTTGAAATATTGGACAATTGCGATTCATTTCAACATGGTTTGAAATAATGGACTGCCTTCGCTGAACCTCACTGTGACCACTTACGAAGGCCGTTCATCTCCTCTCCGCGATAGTTAGGACTTGGGAACTTTGAGACGATCCCAAGGTCGATTTTAGCCGCTTAAATGAGGCATCGATTCAGTCTCCAGGTTGTGTGATTGACTGTGGTTTGGATGGGGGTACGGACCTCTGGAATCACCTTAACAGGTTGTGATACTATATCCTAGCGGGACTGGTTAGCCGTAGGCTAGTCTCCGTCCGCCTACATGCTTTCACATGATCTGTCCTTACGTTAGGAGGGTCAATAAGCTCTATCCCCAAGGGAGGTCCGTTCTGTTTTAAGAAGCCTCCCGGAACTTCGGTTCCTTTGAGCTTACCTGTAGGGCTGTAGGTAGTGACTATAGGTTCGTGGACTAGTCACCCATGTCAGGTCCTTACAGTTTAGTCAGAGTTCTGCACTCGGGCAATTAGCAACCCGTATAACTCTGTTGTTAGGGAAGGGGTGGTTTTTTTTTATTGTGTCTAGTTAATTCAGAACTCGTTTGTTCTTTGTTTGAGTTATGGTGTATCTCCAGAATAGTTGAGGGTACCAGGTGTAGGTTTTTTGAGGTTGATCTCGGGGATCTGATATCTTCAAAGTATGCGAGGGTACCAGATCGTCAAGACATAGGGAAACCTAGGGACTTGTAGGGGTTTTTCTTTCAGCTTGTTCCTGTTTTAACTTATTGGAGATAATCCAGTAAAAGGTGTTGAACTAGATTATTAGATTTGCTAGTTGGGATTTTAAAGTTATATTCATAATTAAATAATTGGTCATTTATAGCCATTTGTAAACTACAGTGTAGTCGTCAAATATAGATCGAAATTTATATGTGACTGATACTGTTGGTTATCTTGTAGAATTAAATGAGATTCTGTCTAAAGAGACTTAGTGAAGGTTGCTTAGACGAGCAATTCACTTCTAGTCTCTAACTAAGTCTAAAGCTAATTTCATAATTTTGTGAAGGTAGATGAAGAATTTCTATTTACCTTAAAACTGTAAGACAGTCAGAAAACCCAACTAGTATCTAATGGTTTAATGATTATTCAGGTTTTGGTAACTCCTGAAATTATTTGATTTATAAAAATCATAATTTTTCTTAGAAAATGAGGAATTTGTAAAGGAGATTGACATGTATTATTGTTTGCATATAATTGAATTATTGGAAATTCAGGGACGGCCAGGTCTAACATGATCTTAAGAGAAATATAGTTCTCAGTTTTAACATCAAAGAAATTACTAAATGAACCTCTTCAAATTGAAAGTTAATATGACGGACTTTCTTCTACATCACACATTATTCGGGTTCCATAGAAGGTACCTAAGCTAAGTATAGCTGAATCGTACATGGAGCGGTTGTCTCTGGGTTACCCCTTGGTTATGGAAAACTTAAAGGGCGCCTTTACATTGTTACTGATTTAGTAATACTGGCTTGTTCAATATAAACTCTCTTAAAGGAAGTCCTGATTGAGATGGCCAATTTGAAGAGCTAACGGGAAGGTTACTTTACTACTTACCTTTTACACTAAAATCATGTTACACTTGAATGTCTAGATTGAGTATTCAGTAATTTAACCTGAAAACTGCATTCTATTTGCTAAATTTGTAATAAAGCGCGGCAGTTTCTTTGCCAGTTCTTCTGCTAGCGTATAGGGTTTACGAACATGGTGGTAAATTTTGCATTAGCACAGAGCACCTTCTTAGGGTCTGTGCAAAGATTTGATAAAGTTTGCAGTCGCATAAGAATAAGATAACATTATTCTGACTGTTTTATGAGACGGGAGGACAAACCGTCGGGTAGTCGTTGTTCACCAAGCGGAGCGGTGGAGGGGCTCCGTTTTCCAAGTCTCAACTAAAAAACATTAATTTATTATACTGAACCCTAAGTACAAACTATAAAATCACCTTTGTTGGTAGTTTTCCAAGTCTCAACTAAAAAACATCAATTTATTATACTAAAGTCTAAATACAAACTATAAAATCACCTTTGTTGGTAGTTTTCCAAGTCTCAACTAAAAACATTAATTTATTATACTGAACTCTAAGTACAAACTATAAAATCATCTTTGTCGGTAGTTTTCCAAGTCTCAACCAAAAAACATTAATTTATTAAACTGAAATCTAAATATTAACTATAAATTCACCTTGCAGTGCTTCTTCAATGATTTGCTTAATATCTACACTCAAATAACACAAGTAATCAACGCTCAGTCTCCTTTCAATATTTTCCTCTCAACTTCACCTAGGTAGATTTTTATAACATTTTTAGGTCTTAAATAAGTCGTCAGTAGTATAACACGTTAGGATAAGAAACCAAATACAGAGTACCTAGGTTGGAATTATGATTCTCTAAATTATGGTTAGGTTAAACTTTAACTATGTAACAAGTAGGTTGTAAAATGAAGGTTTAGTATGTATGTTTGATAAGTAACCTAGGAAACGGTTATTAGAGAGTTTCAAGTTGTGATCAAGCTTGTATTGATTCCTAAATAAAGGTAATACGAATACCTTATTGAATTTTACTAGATGAACACTTAGGCAGATATAGAAATAACTGAAATTAAACTTTAGTAAGGCGGTTAATGATGTTAGGTTCAAGAGAAAATAATAATAATAGGGTTCAGCTTTAGGTTTAGTATAAAACTAATAATTGAACTATATTGGAAGGTAGAAGTAGGAATATTTGAGTTAGGACACACCCAAACCTCTATCCAGGGTTGCAGCGGATCTACAACGTCGGGTTCTCTAACCACTTGATCACATGGCCATAATATAAGTTACATTTATAATATAGTACAGGTTGAGTTAGGAATTAGATAAGGTACTGATATAGCTAAGGAAGTCTTAAATACTAGAACTTATAAGGTACAGGTTTTATCTGCAGGGAGGTATTTCAATTATAAATCATCATAGAGAATTCTAGAAGTTACCTTTTAATATTTTTGATAGGGTTAAATTTAATATCTAATATTTAGGTTTAGCTATTAACGTTTCCTTCTTTACCTAGGCTTTCTTACTAACCTTAGTTTACTATAATTCTTATCATAAAATAATATATTCATAAACTATTAAAATTCATAAACCTCTAGGGCTAGGTTAATATAGTAAGCTAGGTTAGTATTCGGTTTAAATTAGTGATTAGGATCATTATATCTTCATCAACCTTTAACTACGAGCTAGGATATTAGAGTTATTTAGAGTAAGTTAGTAAGTTAGTCAAGGTTAGGAGGGCGAACGTTACAATATGGTTATGCCGTGCACCAGGATTAGCTCCAGGGTTTGGGATTGATTAGAATGTAGATGGTTCTTTTGAGTGAGTCGTTAGAGCGTTACAGTCACTGGTGAGCTAGGAGATACGATGAAATATAGATAATAAGGTTCGAGAAAGTCTAACAAAAGTAAGGTAGTTAAAGGTAAAGGTAGTTATCAGGCTAAATTAGGAGTATTTTACCCAACTATTCAGAAGGAAAGGTTATTGTTTAATGCACAGGTATATATAGCATATGATCTAATAACATTCAGTTGTCTAAGTAGATTCGAACTATCTGTTAGAGGAATTATGGGAAATTGTATCAAGTTACAAGCCTATACCTGCCTAGTGTCTTGACAAATGAAAGCGGAACTAAGGAGGTGTTTATTTCTTTAAGCATAAATTAAGATTAGACTAGTAGCGGGTTTTTGTGAAGATTTTCAAAGCAGCAGAGAAGCAGGTAGGAGACATTTTGAGCAGATTCCAGGCATTTTGTAGAAAAATATATCTGAAATCAACAAATTGTGTTATGTGATGACTTCCTTTGAACCATATAGGAGATTATGAGTATAAAACCAGGGCTAGCTAAGTCATATTAATAGGTACCTAAACATTAAGTGCTAGAAATATACATACCAGGTTGCTTGAGTTCTTTATCATTATCCCAACGTTAGGATAGGAAATCTTTCTTAATTTGGGTAGAGTTTTCAAGGTTACTATGTAAGTTTGGATTGGTCAAATTAGGTTGACACAACGATTTAAGTATGCCTGAAAAGGGAGAAATTGGAAAATTATAACTCGGCAGTAACTAAATTCTGATACATTATATTAAATCATACTTTGAAGAAAATTATTTTTGTTATTTTTGAGGTTAATGAAGTAAGTATACTAATTTTCTCTTAATACAAATAAAATCAATTAGAAATGTAGAATATAACTTGAGTTTTTGTTTTTACAAGATTCTATAACTTTAAAACAGCAAAAGAATTTCTAGGGTAGTTTGAGCTCAAAGGTCAAGGTTTAGGTCAAAGGTTCAAGGTTATTTGAAATTAAATGTTTGTAATCTTCATAAAAGCGTCCAGTAAACTGTTTACAGTAGGATATTAGAATCAGGAATCAGGTGGTATTTTTATTTTGAGTTAGTAAAATTCAGTGAAAGATTGAATTTAGCTTAAAAATAAAGTCAACAAAGTGTTTATACACATATACTTACGGTTAGTAGAAAGGTTAAATGGAATTTCAGATTTGTATGGGGTGTATGCTTGCACTGTGGGTTGAATTTAGTTGTGGTAGCATTTGCAAAATGTTTTATTGCGTTTTACAGGGTTAAAAACTTTCTTTGCAATATAATTTAGAGAAATGAACTCGGGAAATAACAAACTCATAACAGTATGACTACTAGAGCCACAGGTGGGAATCTTTGGAACTAAAAATAATAGTTGCCATGACATAGGAAATATTAATTTTACCATCCAATTGACAAATACGCTAATCTTACTGTTGTTTAGTGAAAATGAATAGATTCGGGGAACTTGGTTTGTAGTATTTTAGACTGACTATTTATTTATTTACAAATTATTACATTAAATTATTTTACAATGGTTATCTGCATAATTTCTTCGGGAAGTCACGGAAAGGGGTTTGGTCTTTAAGGCTTTAGCTTGCCCAGAGTAGAGTGAATGTGGGATAATGAACAAAAAAAAATATTTGTTTTGTTTACTTGTCAAATATAGGAATAGACCAGACCACAGATAAAATAAAGTCTTCAAATATATTGAAGTAAACACGTGAACATGTAACACATTGTGTTTAGGCCCACGTTAAACACACTTAACACGCGGTAAGGAAGAGAAAATATTTTTTAAATAATTCTATGTCCGTATAATCTTACTATAGTAATATTTACATTTCGGCGGGGAGTCAATTTAGGTTAAATATTATTACTCTTAGTTGTGTGTTAGAAGCAAATAAAAATAAAACTTAGGTCAATTATAATTGTAAATCGATTAATTATTTGTAGTTCAGAGACTCATTCTAAATTAAGGCAGGAAAGTACAGATTCAAGGAAATCTTTTCTTTGAATCTGTACAATTTGTTGTCGTGAGAACGGAAACGAATGAGGTTTTAACGGGTGTCATAGTTTATTGTAGGTAACTTTGTAACTATATTCTGTTGAAAACTTGTTAGTTCGTTTAATCATTAATTACATACTAAAATTTTAAAATTAGACTACACTATAGACGTATTAATTGTTATTGTTAGATTATCGTAATCAATTGGACTTCAAACTTTATAGTAGCTGTATTTTATTTTTAAGGTTAAGAGTTTTATTTCTGGGTAAAAGCAGTGAAAAGGTAATATAAAACTATCATATATCTGGTTGAAGAAATTGGGTATCCAAGGTCACGAAAGAGGAAATAATAGATTGAATGACGTATTCATTTCGTGATATGATTTCGAACGAAAAGTTTTGTTCAAAAACGTAGTAGGTAGTAGAACAAAACGTTTTGTTGTAGGTTTGTTATCGGTTATTGTTTCAAGTTGTATTATTATAGGATAAAATTACTTTGTCTTTATAAAATTTGTTAATAGGAAAAATACGGGGAAGATAAAACCATTTTCTGACTTAACGGATTTGATGAACTGTAGGGTTGATTGATATGGAAAGTTTTACCTTTGTAGTGAAGGCTCTTGCCGAATGAAAAAAAAAAAACGATTTATGATTAGTATTGACACATGTAGGTTTGTTACATCATGTCACTTGTCAACGGTTATCGATGTCAAGAGAATAAAAATAATGATATCGGAGCTGACAACGGAGTGTATAAACAATTGCTAGATACGTAGATTAGATGTAATTCGGCAACTGCTGGAAGCGACGACTGGCCTAATGCGTTCTATGTTCGGAGTTGGAGAATGGGTCGTGGGTTCGAATCCCGTCAACGACATATGTTCTTTTTGTGCGTTTAATTTATGTTTTAGTTTGAAAGCAGAAATAGGTTAAGAAAGAAATATTGAGCTTGTAGTAAGATTAGTATGGATGATATTTAAATTTTATAAATACCCAAAAATGTTAAAGTTATAGTAAAACGCTTTATATTCTAGAGCAGTGAATGTATTCTAGTTATTACGACATAGAGAAATCTTAGGCGGTAATTAGTGAGAAAAAAAAGAGGAGAACACGTTTTTCATACAGGATGAATTAACATTAGGTAATTAAAAGGGCTTGTATACAGTGTGAACTAAGTATGTGAAACATAGTTGAACAGGATTACATTCAAATAAGGTAAAAAGGGGTGATATTTTCCGGCGAGTCAAATTGAATTTATTTAATGAAAAAAAAAAGGGTATATGATTGGTAAGATTAGAAAAAAAAAATACTTTTATAATTTCATAGCATATAAGGCGATGTATGTTTGTTCTCCGAGTATTCTAGGACGGCTGAACCAAATCCGATGAAATTCGTTCTACAAATTATTTGATGTTGAGGGCGTTTTGAAATTAGAATTGGTACATATGAGGTTATCATTAAGGTTGCAGTAAGGGAATAGCTCATTGTCATAAGTGCAACTAGCTATTGCAAAACGTAGTTTTATTGAATTTGTTTGTTGAGGTATTGTTTGTATTTATGTTAAATTCAGGCTTAATAGAGTTGGCTTTGTAAGATTTTATAGCAAATAGGCAAAATGAATTGTCAAACAGTACAGGTGGGTAATGCGTTTTAGAAGTTATTTTGTATACTTGAAAGGGGTAATTATGTGATCAAAGATTATAATGAAGTGGTGTTTATGTATAATATTGTAAGATTTTAGCTATTTCGGATTGGCTAAACCAAATTCGATGGGATTTTCGCTAATCTATATCTGGTGATTTAGGGAAATAAATTAGATTATAAATTAATTTAAATCACTTCTATGTTTACATCATCATCATCATCGAATAAAATTAATTATTTTTGTGTGATTTATGCCAGTGAATCTATAGGGTGAATCAAGTATTTGCAAAAGATTTTAAATTTTTATAGATTGGGGTTTGGTTAAAATTAAATCATAGATCACCTTATAGTTAATAACATTTATTTATAAAAATCAATCGATATTCATTAGACTCGTTAAAGCTTGAGAACGGCTGGGCCGATTTAGCTGATTTTGGTTTTGAAATGTTTGTCATCAATGGTTTAAACGGTGAGTGAGCGGCTGAACTAATTTTGATGAAGTTTGAGTTTCAGGAGCGGGTCTTGGTGGCGAGGCCTATGACCGGGCTTACATTTGTGCGAGATCGGAGCGCGTCACTAGATATATAAAAAAAAAAAAAACACTTTATACAGTTTTAAATCAGATTTCAGGATGCTTGAAAGTTGTCGTAACTTTGGATCTTTTCTTAGATTTATGAAAAATATTAACTTTGTATAGGTATAAATATTATAAGGTTGCCATTTGAATTGTGATTTAGGTCCTGTTTTAACAGTATGTTTTCCTTTTCCTTTTGTATATTGTTTAACCTAAGATTTTATGTTAAATCGTTTAAATATTAGACTTCTAGGTATACTAATAATATTTGTAAATGGTGTCTAACCTATCATTTTGGGAATTGGTTGACTGATGTTTTGACTCTTGGGGCTTTATTTAGTGTTAAATTTTCTACGATTAAGATTAGAATATCCCGTCCATTCATAATGTTAATATCTAATATAAATATTAGAACTTTTAATATGTAATTGAAAGAAAAAATGAGAAAAGAAAAATGAAAAAAAAATATATATATAAAAAAAAAAAATATACATGACTTGAAAAAAAAAAATACAAAGGGAAATAAAAAAAAAAATTATAATACAGCGAAAAAAAAAAAAAAGAAAGAAAAAAATATATATGTTTAACACAGAAAAAAAAAAAAAAAAAAAAAAAATATGAAAAAAAAAAAACTAAAAAAAAAAAAGGAAATTATTTGAGTAAATTCATCTTTGACTTTTTGCGAGTCTGATTGTAATTCTCTAGAATGTGTTGAATTGTACTTTGAATATTAGTAATTTTGTCCAAGAAAAAACATAACCTCTTTGTGAGAGTTATTTACGAACTAAAATCACTTTATGTTAATCTATTCATTGTTGGATTACTATTGAGGCGGCATTGGTTTTTATGTTCAAATTATTGTGACTTTGATAATAAATTGAGATCGCTTCAGCCAAAATTAAGAGGGTTTATAGTTAACAAGAGAAAAGTAAATTAAAGACACTTTTGGATTTTGGGGTTATGTCAGATATAAAGCTTTATCATTCTTACAATGTAAATAGAGATTGAGTCTAATTGTTTCGTTCCTCATCTAGAAGATAGTGTAGATATCCTAAGTTCTGTGAAAGACCGCGACAGGGGTAATGGAAAGAGAATGACAGTTTTAGCTTTTAATGAAAGAAAGGAGGTCTTGAATGTAGAAAAAGAGAGAAATGAAAGGAACAGAGTGTGTGAAGGCTTTATAGGGTACAAGAGGGACTTAGGATATTGACATTGTCGAGATGGGAGCGAGCTGTCAAAGTTTGAGTTTCAACAAACACAACTACAAATTAGATCTTTCCGAAGGAGAAAAATTGGAGTTAGGGTTAGTCTATCATATCATCAACAGGCGTTGATTTCGGAAGGATCTAAATACTCTACAATGTACGAACATTCCGAACTAATACACTACACAAGCACCAAGGTAAATAAATTGTATTTTAATCATTGGATTTTAGGTGGAATATAGCGGCTATACAGAATTTTTCCTTTTTTAACATTGGATCGGCCTTGAATTTGAAAGGGATACGTGACTTTTGCTTTTCAGTGGATGAGAGAATATTCACAAAGAAGAGTAGGGTTGCGTAGATTTATTAGAAATGAGTTTGACTCACAACCAAACTTTCTTTGCAGATGATAGGAGGTACTGGGAAAGGGGGGAATTTTCTTTATAGATAATATATTATCAAGCCTAAAAGTCTGAGATTAATTGATGATTATTTTGCGTTGGTTTAAATACACTTACATATTGTGTTAGGGCTACACACACATTCGATTACACATAATTATTATTGTTGAAAAGCAGATTTTGATAGTATTAATTTTGCACTTGCAGTTTAAAGAAGTTGGGTTAGAGAATGTTGTGAATTAAAGTAGGTTTTGGAAAATTTACTCCGATTAAGAAATTAGCATCTTTGCAAATTTTAAGGCAGGCTGTGACGGTCCAGAATGGGGTCCGTTACATTTCACAACATTTAAACTGTAGTTTACAACTAAGTTATTCAATTAAAATTGATATATGTTTGATTGGCTGTGTCCATATTAATTTTATCAATGAAAAGCTAAAGGAATTCTATATTAATAAATTAATAATAGTTTTATACTGTTTTATAGATTCCTTGTGAACAGGCGGTAGAAAAATATCTCTCCTTACTATATTAAGAAGAACTAAGGCTGCCTTTTTGTTCCAATTCAATGAATAGAACTACTAAATTATTAGTTGAATTAAGTATAATAAAAGAATGGGAATACCTTGTACAATTCACTTAACGACTAAGTCACTATCCGTTTAGAAGTTGGTTTGTAGTGAGTATTATCTGAAGTATGTGGAAGCAGTTCCGTTGGACCATGATTCTGCAGTGGCCGCTTTGGACTGTGGACATCGGGCTGGATTTCATGAAGCTATGGGGATGCAGACTGAACAGGGTCGATGACCTGAAATTGTAACAAAATCACCTATTAAATAAGGGTAGCTACATAACACAACATAATGGGACACAAGAAACCTTAAATGGTTGTTTATACACTAGGCATGGGTTATGTGAGCTTGCAGCTTACAGGTTGTGGAACGCTAGAAGTAAAACATTATCTTATGTAAAAAATTTGTTGAGTTATGTTTGACAAATTTGATACTGTTTTAAATAACTATTGACTTTTGTTGTTTCGCTAAGAATTTGTAGGAGTGAAGAGACTTCACTTCTTTACTTTATACTGTTAGAAAACTAAATGGTTTATTATAAGAAATATTGTGTCGATTCTGTACAGTATTGGTGATCATTCACAGTTATGTATTATCTTCAGTCCAATGTTATTTTATAGCTTAAACTGATAGATAAAGGTAAGTGAGTTGCCTTTCCTTGACATATGATTATTGGTTAATAACACCTGTGTGTTATTACTTGGTTTAAGTATTAGTAAATATAATTTTAGGATAAAAATTACCTTTGTGTTGAAAAGTAGCTTAGGTTGTTTGAACACAGGTTCATGTCAGGCATCCTTATAGTTGAGTTAAGATGCGAACTTCGGATCAGATATCATCAGATTAATGGGATGCTACAGAATCCTGAAATTGAGAAGAAGTCACCGTTACAACATGTCTACACTACTAACCCAGGTCTACATAGATTAGTAAGACATAAAGGACGTTTGTATGCGGTTTGTGCAGCTGCTGGAAATGAGCAGAGAGGCTGGACAGCTTGCTCTCGACTTAGCTCGGGGAATCGTTGCTTTGAAATGTAATTTGCTTCTAAAATTTTAGTTACAATAACAGGACTTTGACAAATGTTTTACTCCTATGATTAGAGATTGTATAGAATGAAGGGAGATAGGGTAGGACATTATATTTAGACAGGGATCTCAAAGAAATATGTAAAGCAGTTTTAGTTTGTTTACAAAATGATAACCTACAAAATTTTATACGATGGTTTCCTTTACTATAAAAATAAATAATTAAATAAGTTACATACCTTAATTGATAATAGTTCCAAAGATTTACAACAATTTAACTTGATAATTATTTAGTTTTGTTTATTCAGTTGCAAAATCTTGATGCACAGGCTACTTAGAATGACAGACAAAATGGCGAAGCGGTGGAGGGGCCACTGTGTCGGAAGTATTGAAGCTGACAATGTTTACAAAATCCGGCTCTCTGATTGGTCGAAATGTTTCAATACTATTGGAACTTTTGATACTTCTGATAGTTTCAATAGTTCCGATACTTTTGTGACAAAGCCGCTTGTTGTAGCATTATGAACCTTAAAGACGAAGGGTATATAAGGGGGTAGCAGAGACGCGGAGCATGCATTCTGCATTGAGTCGTGACCCTGTCGTGTTGTCCAATATATTTTAGAGTCTTTTGCGTTTATTTGTGAATTTAAAGGTGAAGCTCTGCCCGACTTAACACAAATTTCCATTATGTCACAGAGTTTTATTAAATTCTTTTTGCTTAGAAGTTTTTCAGTAATTTAAACTCAGTTCGAGGTGTGAACGAAATTCCGTGTTGCTACGTGGAAGTTGGCCTCGTACTTTTGAGAATTAGATTCTTTTTCTTATGGGTAAAGGTAGTTTGATAAAAAATTTCTTACAAGTAAAAGTAGCTTCTTAAGGGTTTCTTACGCGTTGGGTAAACTCATTTAGTCATTTAAATGACTTGTATTTGAAATATTGGACAATTGCGATTCATTTCAACATGGTTTGAAATAATGGACTGCCTTCGCTGAACCTCACTGTGACCACTTACGAAGGCCGTTCATCTCCTCTCCGCGATAGTTAGGACTTGGGAACTTTGAGACGATCCCAAGGTCGATTTTAGCCGCTTAAATGAGGCATCGATTCAGTCTCCAGGTTGTGTGATTGACTGTGGTTTGGATGGGGGTACGGACCTCTGGAATCACCTTAACAGGTTGTGATACTATATCCTAGCGGGACTGGTTAGCCGTAGGCTAGTCTCCGTCCGCCTACATGCTTTCACATGATCTGTCCTTACGTTAGGAGGGTCAATAAGCTCTATCCCCAAGGGAGGTCCGTTCTGTTTTAAGAAGCCTCCCGGAACTTCGGTTCCTTTGAGCTTACCTGTAGGGCTGTAGGTAGTGACTATAGGTTCGTGGACTAGTCACCCATGTCAGGTCCTTACAGTTTAGTCAGAGTTCTGCACTCGGGCAATTAGCAACCCGTATAACTCTGTTGTTAGGGAAGGGGTGGTTTTTTTTTATTGTGTCTAGTTAATTCAGAACTCGTTTGTTCTTTGTTTGAGTTATGGTGTATCTCCAGAATAGTTGAGGGTACCAGGTGTAGGTTTTTTGAGGTTGATCTCGGGGATCTGATATCTTCAAAGTATGCGAGGGTACCAGATCGTCAAGACATAGGGAAACCTAGGGACTTGTAGGGGTTTTTCTTTCAGCTTGTTCCTGTTTTAACTTATTGGAGATAATCCAGTAAAAGGTGTTGAACTAGATTATTAGATTTGCTAGTTGGGATTTTAAAGTTATATTCATAATTAAATAATTGGTCATTTATAGCCATTTGTAAACTACAGTGTAGTCGTCAAATATAGATCGAAATTTATATGTGACTGATACTGTTGGTTATCTTGTAGAATTAAATGAGATTCTGTCTAAAGAGACTTAGTGAAGGTTGCTTAGACGAGCAATTCACTTCTAGTCTCTAACTAAGTCTAAAGCTAATTTCATAATTTTGTGAAGGTAGATGAAGAATTTCTATTTACCTTAAAACTGTAAGACAGTCAGAAAACCCAACTAGTATCTAATGGTTTAATGATTATTCAGGTTTTGGTAACTCCTGAAATTATTTGATTTATAAAAATCATAATTTTTCTTAGAAAATGAGGAATTTGTAAAGGAGATTGACATGTATTATTGTTTGCATATAATTGAATTATTGGAAATTCAGGGACGGCCAGGTCTAACATGATCTTAAGAGAAATATAGTTCTCAGTTTTAACATCAAAGAAATTACTAAATGAACCTCTTCAAATTGAAAGTTAATATGACGGACTTTCTTCTACATCACACATTATTCGGGTTCCATAGAAGGTACCTAAGCTAAGTATAGCTGAATCGTACATGGAGCGGTTGTCTCTGGGTTACCCCTTGGTTATGGAAAACTTAAAGGGCGCCTTTACATTGTTACTGATTTAGTAATACTGGCTTGTTCAATATAAACTCTCTTAAAGGAAGTCCTGATTGAGATGGCCAATTTGAAGAGCTAACGGGAAGGTTACTTTACTACTTACCTTTTACACTAAAATCATGTTACACTTGAATGTCTAGATTGAGTATTCAGTAATTTAACCTGAAAACTGCATTCTATTTGCTAAATTTGTAATAAAGCGCGGCAGTTTCTTTGCCAGTTCTTCTGCTAGCGTATAGGGTTTACGAACATGGTGGTAAATTTTGCATTAGCACAGAGCACCTTCTTAGGGTCTGTGCAAAGATTTGATAAAGTTTGCAGTCGCATAAGAATAAGATAACATTATTCTGACTGTTTTATGAGACGGGAGGACAAACCGTCGGGTAGTCGTTGTTCACCAAGCGGAGCGGTGGAGGGGCTCCGTTTTCCAAGTCTCAACTAAAAAACATTAATTTATTATACTGAACCCTAAGTACAAACTATAAAATCACCTTTGTTGGTAGTTTTCCAAGTCTCAACTAAAAAACATCAATTTATTATACTAAAGTCTAAATACAAACTATAAAATCACCTTTGTTGGTAGTTTTCCAAGTCTCAACTAAAAACATTAATTTATTATACTGAACTCTAAGTACAAACTATAAAATCATCTTTGTCGGTAGTTTTCCAAGTCTCAACCAAAAAACATTAATTTATTAAACTGAAATCTAAATATTAACTATAAATTCACCTTGCAGTGCTTCTTCAATGATTTGCTTAATATCTACACTCAAATAACACAAGTAATCAACGCTCAGTCTCCTTTCAATATTTTCCTCTCAACTTCACCTAGGTAGATTTTTATAACATTTTTAGGTCTTAAATAAGTCGTCAGTAGTATAACACGTTAGGATAAGAAACCAAATACAGAGTACCTAGGTTGGAATTATGATTCTCTAAATTATGGTTAGGTTAAACTTTAACTATGTAACAAGTAGGTTGTAAAATGAAGGTTTAGTATGTATGTTTGATAAGTAACCTAGGAAACGGTTATTAGAGAGTTTCAAGTTGTGATCAAGCTTGTATTGATTCCTAAATAAAGGTAATACGAATACCTTATTGAATTTTACTAGATGAACACTTAGGCAGATATAGAAATAACTGAAATTAAACTTTAGTAAGGCGGTTAATGATGTTAGGTTCAAGAGAAAATAATAATAATAGGGTTCAGCTTTAGGTTTAGTATAAAACTAATAATTGAACTATATTGGAAGGTAGAAGTAGGAATATTTGAGTTAGGACACACCCAAACCTCTATCCAGGGTTGCAGCGGATCTACAACGTCGGGTTCTCTAACCACTTGATCACATGGCCATAATATAAGTTACATTTATAATATAGTACAGGTTGAGTTAGGAATTAGATAAGGTACTGATATAGCTAAGGAAGTCTTAAATACTAGAACTTATAAGGTACAGGTTTTATCTGCAGGGAGGTATTTCAATTATAAATCATCATAGAGAATTCTAGAAGTTACCTTTTAATATTTTTGATAGGGTTAAATTTAATATCTAATATTTAGGTTTAGCTATTAACGTTTCCTTCTTTACCTAGGCTTTCTTACTAACCTTAGTTTACTATAATTCTTATCATAAAATAATATATTCATAAACTATTAAAATTCATAAACCTCTAGGGCTAGGTTAATATAGTAAGCTAGGTTAGTATTCGGTTTAAATTAGTGATTAGGATCATTATATCTTCATCAACCTTTAACTACGAGCTAGGATATTAGAGTTATTTAGAGTAAGTTAGTAAGTTAGTTAGGTTAGCGAGGGCGAGCGTTACAGTATACTTGGATGGGTGACCGCCTAGGCGCCCTGGGCATGACGTTCTCTTATTACCGACTTCCAAAAAGGAGGAGGTATGTTCGTCTGTATGTTTCTTTTTTGTGTATGTTCATCGATATTTTCGCCAAATATGAACCGATTTAAAAATAATTTTTTAGTTCGAAAGGGTATAGGTACTCCCGAGGCGGTCTCATTATCATCAAATCAGGATCTGATGATGGAATCTCCAGGAAATCGAGGAAAAACTATCTAAAAATGTCTGGTAATACCAAAAAATACACTTTATTATATGATGAATTTAGATCGGTATTTTACACACCTTTAGTACCGTTTACAGTGCGACAAATTTATCTGCTTAGTTGAATGCTGGAGCCACCATCGTAGTTTCTGAACAAAACTAATAGTCTGTCTTGGAATATTTTAGTTTTATCATTTGCCCAACTGCGCAAATAAGTTGGTCAGGCCGTACCTGCCAAAGCCACGGTAACCCAAACTTCATAATGGTCCATCGTTCTTACCTGTGTTGGAAGCATGCGCTGACAAACTTTCAGCTTTTATAAAATAACGAAGGTCTGGGGTTCACGGGCTCTTGCTCTATTAGCATAATGTGCAATAAATCATTTGACTTTGATTTTGACAATCGGTTTAGCAAATACCTATAAGAAAATAATTATATTTCTTTAATTTCGACATAACTAAGTTAATAAAATAGTGGATACGCTTATCAGCGCACCAATTTCCTGTTTTTAGTTTTGATGTTAACCTATTCTCATTAGTCATGGTTTTATTTAGCTTATTGGTTTTCTGGGAATCTATGTATAACTAGACAAAACCCGACCTGACTCGGCCTCTTTACTCCTGTGGAATTTTATGCGTAGAAGGAGGCGGTTCTAAGCAGACATCGATTTTAAAAGCTGGCAGATGGTGGCTGTGTTGAAATAGAAGGGCAGATAATACACCTTCTACTGGATCTAAGCGAAACGGAGCTGTGAAGTAAGGTCAATATAATTATAAATATTTAAATATATTTTTTATCGGGCAAGTGCCTTTATTAACAAATTAAAATACAAGCTTACACTAACACTACATAAACAATTAGACTGCCCATAGACCGTTGAAGGTCTAAAGATAATCCAAATGCTCAAGCCCACTATCAGTTAGCAGCGTACCCAGCATGCTAGCGGCATTACCACGTTGAATGGCAATGCTTATGGGTTGAGCCAGATACACGCCAGCATTTTGGTTACGCGTCGCGTTAACCACGCGCTCTGAAAGATTTTTGAAAATGTGGTGAGCTCCCGGTCCCCAAGGGCCCAATGTCTCGACCCTAAACATCTCAAATATTATGTAACCACTCGCGAGGTTAGCATATTTGCGCCGCTTGTGCTGCTCTGCCGAATCACCCCTTCTGGGGTGCCAGGGCAAGTCTGATCCCCCACTCCCGGTGACGGTCGAAGCCGAGGCTCGTACCTCCGAGGTGCCCTTGCGCTTGTCGCCCAAAATCTAAATCATGTTGGCCCAACGCCTTTGCGTTCACCAACTAGTCCGGTCAAAAAAGTTATATGATTATTTACGGGATATTTACCGTGGTAAGGATGTGGAAGGAGCTCCCGATAGGAGCTCATATAACTTTAGTGAACAACCGTGATAGTTTAAAACAGTGTTTAGTCCGGTCAAGCTGTGGAGGCCGCAAGGCTAACAGCAAAAAGTCACATTAGAAAAAAAAAGCTTTGCGGAATTGGCAGCTGCACCAGCCCTACCCTGTGTCTCAGGAAGATGTTATGGCGTCAAAGTATCGACCCAAGTCGCGTCCTATACAAGGGGCTGCCCCAACTTCCAGGGAACAATTGTCATACCGTCAGGCCTCCTTCCGTCTTCACGACCGCTCGGTTCGAGCATATTTAAATTAACTCATGGGTCTAGCTCGGAAATTTGACAGGCATTGGTGGGACCGAAGCCAATACCAAGAGGCCCTGTTGAGTATCACATCACACACACATCATCAGCCAATTAACGTCCACTGTTGGACAAGGCCTCCCTCGTAGAGAGGGAGGCCTTGCCATAATCCCCACGCTTGGCAGGCGGCTTGGGGATCGCAGTACGTTCACCGTGTACTATTAGGACGCTGCTGCCCATCCTCCGGTGGTTCTGGTCGCAGTTTTAGGACATACCCGGGTCTGTTGAGTATAAAATACAATAATTATGGGATGCGTGTGAATGGGAATTATTAAACTATTGTACAGTATGGGATTGACAAAACTAGGCTATTGTAATGATCCCGTGAGTGAGGGTAGAAGAAAAAAATACCCGCTCTTCTCGCGTGACTCGTTCGCAGTTTTCAGTCAGCTCGTGACCACGGCCATTGTAACAAATTAATGTCGAAACTTTGAGCGAAATGTAACTATTTTTAACAGACTTAAAAAAAGGCGGAGGTTCTATGTTTTTAGGGTTCCGTAACCAAAGGGTAAAACGGAACCCTATTACTAAGGCTCCGCTGTCCGTCTGTCCGTCCGTCTGTCACCAGGCTGTGTCTCATGAACCGTGATAGTTAGACAGTTAAAATTTTCACAGATGATGTATTTCTATTGCCGCTATAACAACAAATACTAAAAAACAGAATAAAATAAATATTTAAGGGGGCTCCCATACAGCAAACGTAATTTTTTTTGCTCGTTTTTGCTCGATATTGATAACGGCAAAGTAGACGCTTGAAATATTCACAGAATATTTAGTTATTACACTTTAAAAATAAGTAATGAAATTAAAATAAAATAAATATTTAAGAGGTGCTCCAATACCACAAACGTGATTTTTTGCTATTTTTATAGATAATGGTACGGAACCCTTCGTGCGCCGACTCGCACTTGGCCGGTTATTTGTTACATTATCTCATGAACTGTGCGCTAAACTATATACTGTAAATGACAAACTCTATCGGCAATAAGTACTCTTGATAACGAATTCCTTTATTTTTTTAAAGATTCATAAATCTATACCTACTAATATTATAAAGAGGAAAGATTTGTATTTTTGGATGTTTGTAACGAAATAACTCAAAAACTATTGAACTGATTGAAAAAATTCTTTCACTTTTGGGAATCTACACTATCCCCGGGTGACATAGGCTATATTATATTTTGTGGCGAGGCCGAAGGCCGAGCTTACACCCGTGCGAAGCGGGGCGGGTGGCTAGTTAGATTATAAAAATGCATTTTTATAATTTTAATTTTTAACATAATAACAGATATATCTGTTTTCTGGCTCTCTTATAAAAGTTAGATACACGCTACCGGGAACTTTTTTGTTGATCTATTCCAGAAGTAAATTTTTAATATGAAAACTGACATGGTTTTCACACATTTCATTTATATTACACGGGAATTACTCACGTAAGATTAGGCCGGATACTCCGACTATAGTTTCAACCGCATTCGGCGGTCTTTATATGCGGCGTCTATCTTTGCACAATAAAAGTAAATTTTTGTTAAACATTGGATTTATGTAGGTAATCTACAACCTTTAGGTCATCGTACGCCGATAAAGAAGCCAATCAGCTTCTTTCTCTCCATGTTTTACTAATACGGTTATTCAGTATATAAAAATAACTTATATTATTATAAAACATAGCCTATGTTACTGAAGGATATCAACTCAAGGAAACTAAAAATAAAAACATTAATTGACAATAATGCGCGTGAAGTGCGGGACCATAATCCTAAAAAAAAAAGAGAAAGAGAAAAAAAAGTTGGAACATGGTTCAATACAAATGTAAAAATAGAACTAGTTTTTTATTTTTTTTATTTGAGTGTCTGTCAGTTGTCACTGTCAGTTGAAAGTGATTCTCCCGAGGGCTGAAATGTATTACTTTCAACCCGCACCTCAGGCAACTCCAGACCTACTTTCCGAGTATGAGTAATGAAAAATACATTTAAATACCTAGGTTAAACATCATTTTCAGATAGGTATATTTTTTGGTTATTTTCAGACTACTTCGCTTCACCTCGGATAAAAAGACCATAGCGGCCAACATGAAGACATTAAGTGTGTTTATGGCGATGTTGCTTGCAACGTTTATACATACCGTTGTCGGGACACCAACAGATTATCGTGACGAAATTCTTTCCAAATTAGCTACTAATGAGGTAGTTCGAGATATGATGAGGGAAAGGAATAAACAATTCAGGTATCAAGAAGCAGTCAAGAAAAGAAATGATGAGACATTACGAGATATGATGAGAAAAAACAATGAAGAAGCAGAATCTGAATACAGATCTAAGACGTTAAGGGTACTCATTTTCGTGCCGATAGCTATTCTTCTTTTGTGCTTAAAACTGGCATGGTGTTGCAACAATTGCAAGTCCGACACGACTACTTCAGTACCGGAAGCGAACCGAAAGGTCACTGGAGCCTAGCTCGCAACCCAAAATAAATAGGTACAGAAGTTTGGCTTTTATTTAATTCATCATCATAATCAGCCTATGCTAGTCCACTGCTAGACATAGGCCTCTCCGCACGTCACTTAGCCCGATCTTCGGCTTTTCTCTTCTGTCTTTAATTACTAACAGCAAAACTCGGCGTTGCTCGGGTAAAATACATCGCATGTTTAATGGTGTAAAAAAACTTTCATATATTTCACGTATAAAAGAACTTTCTCGAACATTCTAAATGGATTATAATAGTTTGCACTCATTTTAGAACTTTCTAGATCATTCCAGAACTTTCTCAAACATTCTAAATCGATAATAGCAGTTTGCACTCATTTTGGAACTTCCTAGATCATTCCAGAAATTTTTAGAACTTTCTAGAACATTCCAGATCGATAATAACAGTATAACACATTTTGGAACTTTCTAGATCATTCCAGAAATTTTGAGATCTTTTTGGTGGTGACAGAGAAAATCCTGAGAAAAACTAACATTAGCATTTTATACATATTATATTTAGATTTATTACAAACCACTTAAAATAACAATCATAGACATAATTACAGATTAGCAATTTAGAAAAGTTGTGCCAATGGGCCCCAAACTAGGCAAAGCCTGCATCTTGGACGCCCTATAGCCAGTTAACAGCCTACTGTTAATGCTTGTTTGTACACAATCGCATTAACACGCTTCGGCTGACCTTGATTTTAAGGCCCTCTATTCCCACTTTTAGCAATTTTGGTCGTTCTAGTTTTTTTTTTACTGCTTCCATGGTAAACCTAAAATTATAAATATTATAAGTCATGTCAACATTGAATGTATTGTCGTAGGAAATCGTAAAGACCGAAACAAAAAAGGACATTTTGCTCGATAGAAAAAAAAAAGACGTGTGGCACTCGGGGACTGCCGCAGTAAAGCTATTGCATAGCATTTTTTATCAACTTGTGCAATTATAATTATTAATTTACTTGTAACAAATAAAATTATGTAGGTTTTACAACTCTATGTATGTCGTTCATTTATCAAACATATTTTACAACGCCATCTAGCGGTGAGAGGTCGGAGTGGGGGGTGTCAGGTTATTTTCGTTACGGAATTTCTGGATTCGGTCTCCACGCTCAAGGCCCGCGATAGAAGCTATGCAATAGCTTAAAAAGTAACACTGATTTGAGCTTTTCTCACTGTTTTTTTTTATTCATTCAAATACCTATTTACTAAATGATTTCTACGATACCTTAAGGTGAAACGTTTTACTTTGGCGGGAAATTCAAATTTCAAACAGATTTTTTTGTTTTTGTAGCTAGGCCGAGTAATTATTGTAAACGATAATGATGTTCGCGAAAATTGATTTTTATTATTTACATACTCGCGTAAAGTTATTTATCTCCAATGCACATTATTACATACATTTGTCAATAAACAAATTTATGCTGTTTCAAACGGTTTATTGTCAAATGTAAGTAATATGGTGAGTAACTGATTAATAGCTGTACATGATAATGTAAAAAACGACCAACAATTTTCGCGAACACTATGTCATTTCACAATAATTACACGGCCTATCTGCAAGGACAAAAAAACTGTTTGAAATTTAATTTTCCCGCCAAAGTGAAACGTTTCACCTTAATTTACACATTTTTAAATTACGGAGGGAACCGGTTCATTTTACATTACAGCCGCTTGTATAAAAATAAAAGGTTCTTCAGTCAGGAGTACTTATTGCAGATAGAGTTTGCTGTTTACAGTTTATAGTTTAATTGTACAGTTCATGAGATAATGTAAAATTAAAATTACACGACCATAATAATTCTCGCCTTCATAGTAGAGTGAATACAATAAATTACCTCTTTATTAATACCATAAAAATATTTTACAAGAAAAATACATTAAATATGACGTCCACTGCTGAACATAGGCCTCCCCCATCAATTTCCAAAGGGACCGGTTGGAAGCGGCCTGCATCCAGCGTTTCCTGCGGCCTCTTTTAGGTCGTCTGTCCATCTTGTGTGTGACGTCCTACGCTGCGCTTATCGAACAAAAGAAAACATAATCAACCATAAAAATTGCTCTAAAAGTTTATAAAAATAATGCCCAATTTCCCAATCGTATCTATGTTCCTACTTATATCTTTTAAAATGTTGAAAATGTGCGAAAAAGATTACTCTGGCTGGTGATCGCTGTTCAGTTAAAAGTTAACTTCGAAAGAAGTCTATATTACGAGTTTATTATATGGGTTTCGTAAGGTAGTATGCGTGGGTTCAAATAAACAGATATAGATAGATAGATAGAATATCTTTATTGAGTACACCAGAAATAAAAATTACAAACAGATAGAAAACACCTACGAGCTAGTGCCACAAGTGGCGGCCTTATCACTAAAAGCGATCTCTTCCAGGCAACCTTAACCTTTAACCATAACCTTTAGATATACGGGAGTGAACAAGCGTGACAGCTTAAAACAGCGGTTCACAATTATTTTATTTCTTATCTAACAATTGTTTTCAGTTTTTTGTAGGAGCACAATAGCGTTGTCTATAAATAAAATACATTTGAATATCTAGGTTCAATACTATTTTTAACCGACTTCCAAAAAGGAGGAAGTTATCTATTATTATTTTTTATTTATAATGTTTGTTACCTCTGGGCCCCGATTCTACTAAACCAATTGTTTTTCAATTGTTAATGAGTTGCCTCAATTTTTTTACTTTTTACACTTTATCTATACAAAAAGTGTAAAAAAATACATTTTGAGGCAATTTATTAACAGTTTCAAAACAATTTTGTTTTTCACTTTTGACACTTTATCTATGCAAAAACTGTCAAAAGGGCAATTTTTGAGAAAATTCATGAACAATTCAAAAACAATTGGTTTAGTAGAATCGGGCCCCAGAACTTACGACTGGGTGAACCGATTTGATGATTATTTTTTATTTGAAAGCTGGTGCTTCCCGTTTGGTCCCATTTCAATTTGGTCCAGTTCTACTATGTTTTATTTTTTCACAATATAACAGTTTAAAGTCATTCCACACAAAAATTATTATAAGAGACATCTGTCGGAAACTCGGAACACTTCAGTACTTAATCAGGCATGCGCTCTCTAAACCGATAGTGCCTAATTAATGCATACGCTTTGGGATAGACGGCGCATATTTGGTCCAGGGGCCCCTAGCTTCACTTTTGCGAGCCAACTTTTAGTAGGTACCTGATAGGTACCTAAAATTAACCAACTCATTTAAGCTGCATCGTTTAAAAGCGTCTAACTTGAATGAACGAAAATCCGTTTTACTATGCGTGTGTGCGTGAAAATAGCAAAGCTTGGCGGCTATCAAATAACAACCGCTTATCGTAGTTGATGGTACCGTTTAGACAAATAACACCTATGCGGGTCAACTTTTCGAGCTAGGGGTAAGGCCCCTGGTCCAACATTTTTATGAAGTCTGTTTTTAGTATTGATAATTATCATATGTATTCTTTGGTTATTTGCAGACTAATTCGCTTCACCTCGAGTAAAAAGATCATAGCAGCCATCATGCAGACATTAAGTGTGTTTATGGCGATGTTGCTTGCAACGTTTATACATACCGTTGTCGCGGCACCAACACAACATAATGACGAAACGCTCTACAAAATAGATAATGACAAAGCCAACCTTCCTGGTTACGATGAACGTAAAGCAATCGTAAAACGAGAAATTAATGAAAAAGTACACTCCGGAAATGGATCTTCAAATGATCTTGAGTTGGTATTGGCACTCCTTGCCTTGCCGTTGATTCTTCTTTGTTGTTACTTTAGTCTGCAAATGGATTGCGACAATTCCGAATCTGATAAGACTACTAATACCGGAAGCCAACGGAGGGTCACTCGAGCCTAGCTTGGTACAGAAAACCTTCTGTACCTACTTATTTTGTGACTTCGGCTGACCTTAATTTTAAGGCCCTCTTTTCCTACTTTTAGCAATTTTGGTTATTCAAATTTTTGTTTGTCAACTTCCATGGTTAACTTAAAATTATAAAAATTATGTCATGACAAAATTGAATGTTTTATGTAGGAAATCGTAAAGACCAAAACACGATTACACGTATTTTTAGAATGATATAACTGTTTTCAATTATGTTTTTCTTATCATCGTGTTTATATTGCATTCTCAGATTTAACTCTTCAATATTGATGTTACTATATTTCTTTCCGTGATGACCTGTAATCGGCTTTTTTATAATTTAAGTATATCAGGGGCCTTACCCCTAGCTTCACTTTTGCGAGCCAACTTTTAGTAGGTACCTGATAGGTACCTAAAAATAACCAACTCATTTAAGCTGCATCGTTTAAAAGCGTCTAACTTGAATGAACGAAAATCCGTTTTACTATGCGTGTGTGCGTGAAAATAGCAAAGCTTGGCGGCTATCAAACAACTACCGCTTATCGTAGTTGACCGCTTATTGGTACCGTTTAGACAAATAACACCTATGCTGGTCAACTTTTCGAGCTAGGGCCCCTGTAAGACATTTGTTACCAAGCTGTTGGTTTTCCTGAGAAAATATGTGTATAATCACGGTAGGGGCAAGTTGAAGCTTACACCTCAGACAAAAATATTACCATAATGACCAACCTACAATGTTGTGTCATTTGCTGTATTTTATATTTGTGTGCGTGTTTGAAAGTAGCGCTAATCAGACCTACCTCTTTTGCACATTTTCAAAATTTTTAATGATATAAAATTGACTAAGTAGGAAATTTCAAAGTAATTGGGTATTTTTTGAATGACATTACAAAGATTATAAAGCAATTGTCGTGTTAATATTTTATAGAATGGCGGCGAAGATCGAAGAAACTCCAAAACACACTTTTTTAAATCTCTTCCGCCAAAACAAATAAAAATAAATAAAAATGAATATCTGGGACATTATTGCACAAATGGTCATCTGACCCCAAACTAAGCAAAGCTTGTAATATGGCTACCAGAGACTGACATACATACATTTCATACATACATATTTTTAAATACATACTTAAATAGATATTAACACCCAGACATAGAACAAACACAAATGTTCATCACACAAATGTTTGTCCTAGGTGGGAATCGAACCCGCGCCGCCAAGCGCAGAAGGCAGGTACACTACAACTGAGCTAATGAGGCCCTCACCAACGTAATAATTGCTCTAAAACTTTTTTATAAATAATTCCCAATTTCCCAATCGTATTTTTTATTGCCACTTATCGACTGTTTATCTTTTAGAACTTCGAAAATGTGCGATAAATATTACCTACTCTGACTTGAGCGCGGAAGTCAGAAGTCAACTTTGAAAGGGGTCAATGTTACAAGTTTATTATAGGATGTGTTCTCATAAACAGATATTCCGACTGTAACGGGTTAGAACAATTTTTCTATGTAACCAAAGACAAAGAAAACAATAGACATCGGGACGCGGTCTTTTCATTCTTTCAAGAGAAGGTTATTATATAGAAGAATTACTCATGAATGAAAAGGAGAAAGCTATATTACTTCCATCCTGCACTATATATCCGGTTATTTGATGGCCAGTCCTGCAACTGGTGACAGACAAATCAAGACATTTTGCTGAAAAGAACTGTGAAACCCTTAGATTTCTATCATTTGTGACTTTGTTGATATTCCCTAGTGTATTTAGTGTTTAGTGATGATAAATTGCTGTATAATCGGCTGTAAAAGCCGAGGTGATATATATGGTTTTCTGTTTCATGTGGACACGTTATCCCATATTCTATAGATACTTATTCTCTCACAGACTAGGTATAGCTACTACGTAGCCCAGACTTGTAGTTACGATTATTTTCAATGGAAAAAATTCAGTTAAATACCTGAGGAGCGGGGTGAGGGGTTACTAAACGCTAATTTTCCCATTCGTCAGTTCAAAATGTAAACAAAGTATAGTGATGGCGTACCTACGGTATTGGTCGGAAATGACGTGAGGTTCAGTGGAATCAGTGGCGCGTGTTTTTTATATCAGTAGTAATGTCAACTGATGAAGTGTCTGAACATGTTCGCCCTACATTAAATGTGTAGTTATAGAAAGTCTTTGTATTCTCTGTATGTAACCGTGTATGAAGTGTATACAATAAAGGGTTTATCTGCTTATGTATTTGTTGGTTATTATATTATCATTTATCATTAGTTTATTACGGACGTGATCTATTCTCACTCTCTTACAATCAAAGAGTAGGCAAGACATGGAGTTGTATTTTTTGATTGCCTAATATATTGGAGCTTCTCAGAAGTTTACGGTAATTAAGAACGCGTAGACGGTAAAAGTTATCTTTCACTAAACCGACCATTATTTTTAGGGTTTCTTACAAGCAACCCTTACACGTTCGTTCTGTCCGTCCGTCTGTCTTAATTTATCAAAACCTTGTAACTTCTATAGTAATTAAAAGCCAAAAAGATGTCTTTTTTTTCTGCTATAGGTCGCAAGCAAGCAGATGGGCAACCTGATGGTAATCTATCACCGTCGCCTATGGATACTTGCAACACCAGGGGCATCGCAGATACGTCAGTCAGACTATCGGACTGTCAGTCAGACCTTCACTCAGAATAATAAAAAGTTTTACAAGGTATTAGGTATAACATCAAACAAGTCATAGTCACAATCAGAGTTAAGCAAAGTACGTCACGGTTAAGTCTTAAGTCATGCCCTAGTAAAGGCGGCGAATATACTAGAAGCTTTTTTAAATTGGAGTTGGTGGAGCACGTTTAAAAACACTTATTAACTAATAATCAACCAAAAAATACTCAAGTAAAAGTTTTTTTTTTTAAACCGGGATGTTTTTTTCACGTTGGTACCAAAACTTTCTTTAAAATATATGAATTTTATTTTAAGGTGAAACGATTCACTTTGGCGGGAAAATCAAATTTCAAACTGTTTTTTTGTCCTTGTAGCTAGGCCGGGTAATTATTGTGAAATGGCATAGTGTTCGCGAAAATTGTTGGTCGTTCTTTACATTATCATGTGCAGCTATTAATCAGTTACTTTACATATTACTTACATTTGGCAATAAACCGTTTGAAACAGCATAAATTTGTTTATTGACAAATGTATGTAATAATGGCATTGGAGATAAATAACTTTACGTGAGTTTGTAAAGAATAATAATCAATTTTCGCGAACATCATGATCGTTTACAATAATTACTCGGCCTAGCTACAAGAACAAAAAAAAAACTGTTTGAAATTTGAATTTCCCGCCAATCGTGAAACGTTTCACCTTAATGGTCAAAGATTACGCTCTAAGATGACTTTCACGGAGTTATTATTATTACTTATTAAAAAACACTTATAACATAACAGACACACTAAAGAGGTGTTATAAGAACTTAAACAAATATAAACTATTCTACTTGAAAATACCAAGAATATATTCTATAAAAAAATGCGTCAATCATCAGATATTTTTTTGTTAAATCTGAAAACTTCTTTAGCTTTGAGCACTTTTTGGGTGAACAAAAATAATGGAACTCGCGTCACGCTGTATTGTGTATTTTAAAACAGCGCCATCTCTTGTAGAATAGGTGAATTACTACCTACTTAAGTTTTCACTTCTGACGTGCAGTCCTATGGCTGATGTGATTTTTTTGCGTCAACCATAATTGCTGATGCTGAAAGTATACTTTTTACAAATTATGTGAAGTTGTAGGTACTTATCTACGTTAGAATTGAGAATTTCACAACTGTAGGGTTATTTCTCATCGATGTATGATTTGATTGGTAAAAGCCCACTCTTCTTACTTATATTCTCTTTGCCCACTCTGTGATAGAGCGTTGAAGTGTCAAGACATGGATCAAGTAAGTAAATTTTGTCGGATTTTATTAAAACCTTACACAACGGGTTAGTAAAATAACTTAAAACCTGACACCATGGATTTTGTGCTGACAAATCCCAACTGGTTTTTAACCGACTCCCAAAAATGAGGAGGTTATCAATTCAACTGTTTTTTTTAATAATGTTTGTTACCTCAGATCTTTCGACTGGGGTTTTTTTTTATGATACTGGGTGACGAGACGAGCGAATTCGCTCGCCTGATGGCTCTTCACGCTTGCCCATAACAGCTCAACGCCGCTCAGAATTTTGAACTTCAAGAGTTCAAAACCCTGGATGGCAATGCACTGCGCTCGTCACCCCGAGATATAAGATGTCAAATCTCTGAGTGCCTGGAAACATTGCCCTTCAATCCGGAACACAGTAGTGTTTGCACACTACTGCTTGGCGGTTGAATAACTGGCAAAGGTGTGGTACTTCCCCAGGCGGACCCCTGCAAAAGAGCCCTACCTAAAAAAACGATTGGTGAACCGATTTTGATGATTCTTTTTTTATTTGAAAGCTGGTGCTTCCCGTGTGGTCCAAATTTGTTCCAGTTCTGACAATTCTGTCGGTACAGACGATCGATTTTTTTAAATAGATTATTAATGTAGAAATATAATTAACTAGCGACCCACCCCGACTTCGCACGGGTATAATTTGGAAAAGTGGTTAAAAATGTAAACGTAAGCCATGTAAATTAATTTTTCGGTGACTTGGTTGCAAAATATTGTTTTATCTACTTACATGGAAAAAGGTAGTTAGATTGCATGGCTTGGTGGGGGCCAGAAATATTTTAGGCGTTTGACAGCCAACTCGCGCGATGATGCAGTCTACGATGGAGCACGCTTGCCTAGAAGAAACCGATTCACTCGTGATTTGAAGACACCCAGATTGTAACTATCGGGAATACCCGTTCAGGCAGTGCATTTCACAGACTAGCAGTTCGCACAACAGTGGAATCAAAGTGCTTCGTACGGGTTTTCGGAATGTCATCCATAGAGCGGTGTCGATTTTTCGTGCCCGCTCTGGCAGTCCGATAGAAAAAAGGGCAGGAGGGATTTAAATCATGCAGATCTGATGCACACTCTCCAAAATGTATCCGATAAAAAACCATAGGACTAGCAATCTTGCGCCGATGCTCAAGACTAAGAAGCTTAGTCTGAACTAGGGCTTCGTTGCAGATGAGCCTCTTGGCACGCTTCTTAATTGACATCAAGGCCCCAAGCTGGTATTTAGCTGATCCATCCCAAACTATCGGGAACACCCGTTCAGGTAGTGCATTCCACTGTTCCACAGACTAGCAGTTCGTAAAATAATAACAGTGGAATCAAAGCGCTTAGTATGGAATTTCGGAATATCAACCATAAAATGGTGTCAATTTTTCGCTCCCATTCTGGCAGTCCGATAGAAAAAAGGGCAGGAGGGAATTAAATCATGCAGATTCTATGCACTCTCCGAAATGTATCCGATAAAAAACCGATAGACTACCAACTTTGTTCTGATGCTCAAGACTAAGAAGCTTAGTCAGAACTAGGGATTCATTGCTGATGAGTCTCTTGGCACGTTTCTCAATAGACCCCAACGCCCTAAGCTGGTAATAAGCCGATCCAATTAAACCTATCGGTGAGCTTATAACACCCCTCTTTTGGCGTCGGGGGT
The DNA here is from genome assembly GCA_949125355.1 of Agriopis leucophaearia. Lineage (NCBI taxonomy): Eukaryota > Metazoa > Arthropoda > Insecta > Lepidoptera > Geometridae > Agriopis > Agriopis leucophaearia. Next base: position 5,933,059 of record OX421289.1, read on the forward strand.
TAAAATCTGTTAACAGGTGTCTGTACCACTATCATGGTTTGCTATCAGGCGAGAGATACCTCATCACGCACTTAGTTGTTTAAAAAAGTGAGAATATAATAATAAGCAAAGTTTTATCTCACGAACGAGTTTGTTATCATAACCTTTGACATATGATATCGAAAAGCATTCCAAGTCCAAGTAAAACAATCTTCATCGATGCCGTGAAACAAGAATAATTAACAACGGGCTGGATAGAAATAACGTGGTGAATAACGGGGTATAACGATGATTCGTAATAACAACGGGTTGAATGGTATTAACGGAGTGAATACTTATAACAGGGTACATAATTTACATATGAATAACGGGATGAATAGGAATTACCAATGGGGTGAAAGGAAATAAAAAGGTACCTACATATAAATACCGAGGTGAATAGAAGTAACAACTGGTGAATAGAAATTATAAGATAATGGAAATACCAGGTGAATATTAATAGTAGGTTAAATATAAATTATGAGGTTAATAGAAATAACGGGGTGAATAAACAAAACCGGTTGGAAGCGTTTTCCTGTGGTCTCTTTTAGGTTGTCTGTCCATCTTGTGGGTGGACGTCCTACGCTGCGCTTACTGGTCCGTGGTTTCCATTCAAGAACCTTTCGACCCCATCGGCCATATGTTCTGCGTGCTATGTGCCCTGCCCACTGCCACTTTAACTTGCCAATCCGGTGGGCTATGTCGGTAACTTTCGTTCGTCTACAGATCTCCTAAATTCAACTTTATGGCTATAGAGTCGTACAACTTTTCGCATTACCTAAACAGAATCGCTTAAAACAGGTAGCCACACGGCCACAAGGCCCCAGGTGTACCATTTACGAAATATAATCGGCCTAAAATACCGTTAAAACTTGTGAATTCCATTTTTTTTTATAAGCTTTTGGGATGGATGAGCAAAGTACCAGCTCGGGGCGTTGCAGTCTATTGAGAAGCGTGCCAAGAGGCTCATCAGCAACGAAGCCCTAGTTCAGACTAAATTACTCAGTCTTGAGCATCGGCGTGAAGTTGCTAGTCTATCAGTTTTTTATCGGATACATTTCGGAGAGTGTGCATCGGATCTGCATGATCTAATTTCCTCCTGCCCATTTTTCTATCGGACTGCCAGAGTGGGTACGAAAAATCGACACCGCTTTATGGTTGATATTCCGAAAACTCGTACAAAGCGCTTTGATTCCACTTTTATTGTGCGAACTGCTAGTCTGGTGAATGCTCTACCAGAATGGGTGTTCCCCGGTAGTTACAATCTAGGTGCCTTCAAATCACGAGTGAATCTGTTTCTTCTAGACAAGCGTGCTCTATATAGGAACGCATCACCGCTTAACATCAGGCGAGATGGCGGTCACACGAAGATACGAGTATTATGCTAGCGTCAATGTTCATTTTACCATGGTGTTGTTTTCAGGTGAACATCCCACCGTTCAAGCTAAACAATGGGGTTGAAATACCAGCGCTGGGCTATGGTACGTGGTTGGGCATCAGTGATCGAGTAAGTGAAGCAAAAAGTCCACAAATCCCTTCGTTGCCCCTTCGTTCGTCGTAGTAGGTACAGTCTTACTAGTAAGTGGTAAAACGGGTAATTTTTTGCCCATGTTGTACTATTTATTACGTACCTATTCAGTAACATGGGTAAATTTTTAGGGTTCCGTACTCAAAAGGTAGAAACGGGACCCTGTTACTAAGCCTACGCTGTCTGTCTGTCCGTCTGTCTGTCCATATATATTCACTGTCTGTGGCCACCACCACTCCAATCTATCCGCTGCATCCTAAAAATCCTTACGAAAAATAATAATCATCATCATAATCATCAGCCAGAAGACGTCCACTGCTGAAAATAGGCCTCCCCCTACGACATCCTGCCATCTGCATCCACTGGATGACCGCGACTCTCACAATGTCGTTGGTCCATCTAGTGGGAGACCTACCTACGCTGTGTCTTCCGGTTCGTGGTCTCCAGTCGAGAACCTTTCTTCCCCATCGGTTATCGGTTTGAGCGATGTGTCCTTCCCATTGCCACTTCAACTTGCAAATTTTAATAGCTATGTCTGTAAATAATAATTATTGTTTTTTTTTCAGACTGCGAACAGTGGCGAGGAAGTATATTCAGTAAGTTGAAGAATATTATTAATACGTGTATGCAGAAAACAATAAACTACATCTTATGCATTTGGTAGTGTCAAGATAGAATTTGGATAGAAATATTTTCGAGTTTTACTATATAGACGTTGATTCTGATGTACCATTCTCTAAACTAAAGTAAATTTGACAGCACTTAATTTGTTGCCATCTTTTTCTGACACATTGAAATGAAAAGAAACGCTGATAGTTTTTGTCCTGTCAAATTAGTTTAGTTTAGAGAATAGTACAACAGAATTCACCTGATCAAACAAATCATAGGCACAGGCAGAGTCAAGCAACGTAAATCGGTCAAGGGGAAGTTTTCTGATAGCTCTAGGAACATAATAGGTCGGGGAAAAAGTCTTTTCGTATTTTGTATGTATAAGGTTGTAGTAAAAATCTCATCCGTTGTACTGTTTGTATCTGGCTGGTTTTGATACCATTAAAAATATGACATTTTAAAAAAGGAATACAAAAAGTAAAAAGCAATTTCCCGCCATTTTTCAATTGTTTTTTTGTTTGATAAAATGAGTGAATCTAACGAAGAAATTCGATATATTGTGAAATTTTATTACAAAAAAGGGAAAACTGCGACACAAGCCGCGAAAAAAATTTGTGACGTTTATGGACCTAATGCAGTGTCATCAAGAGTAGCACAATGTTGGTTCAAGCGTTTTCAGTCCGGGAATTTTGATGTCAAAGATGCAGCTCGCTCTGGTCGCCCTGTTACGGATAAAGTAGATGCCATTTCTGAAAAAGTGGACCAAGATCGGCATATTAATAGTTACGACGTAGCTGAAGAACTGGGGATTGACCACAAAACAGTTTTGACCCATTTGAAAAAAACTGGGTATACAAAAAAACTCGATATTTGGGTGCCACACAAGCTCACTGAAAGAAACCAAATGAATCGTGTACTCATTTGCGACTCTCTATTGAAACGTAAAGAAACCGAACCGTTTTTGAAAAGATTGATCACTGGTGATGAAAAATGGATCACCTACGACAAGAATGTGCGCAAACGATCATGGTCAAAGGGCAGTGAAGCACCACAGACTGTAGCGAAACCCGGATTAACACGTAATAAGGTGATGCTGTGTGTATGGTGGGATTGGCAGGGCATCGTTCATTATGAGCTTTTACCGCCGGGCAAAACCATCGATTCGTATCTCTACTGCCAACAGCAGATGAGACTCAAACAAGAAATTGAGAAAAAACGGCCGGAATTGATCAACAGAAAGAGTGTGGTCTTTCATCATGATAACGCCAGACCGCACACATCTTTGGCCACTCAGCAAAAATTTAGAGAGCTTGGTTGGGAAGTGTTAATGCATCCACCATATAGCCCTGACCTTGCACCCTCAGATTTCCACCTGTTTCGATCTCTTCAGAATTCTTTGGGTAGTGTTAGATTAACATCAAGAGAGGACTGTCAAAACTACTTGTTGCATTTTTTTTATCAGAAGTCCCAAAAATTCTACAGCAACGGGATCATGTCACTACCTACAAGATGGCAACAAGTTATCGAACAAAATGGCACATATATATTATAATTAAATGTAATTAAACTTGAAAAAAATATGTCTTGAATTTGTTTAAAAAATACGAAGAAACTTTTTCCCCGACCTTATATTTCTGCAACCATCGATAGATGGTGCTGTGAGACATGATTCTCATATTTTTTTGCATTTGTTCAATGAAACCTATAATACAAGGAATTGGAAACATTTTATAACACGGCTATAGGCAAGGCACACTTATGTACCTACTAATTTGGATGAAATTTTGTATTTAGATTAGGTTATAAATACCGAGTCACCCACGCCTATTTGCCACGCCATTGCCTATAGTCATGCAATAGAAAAATATCGTTATGACGTAATATCTGGCTTTTCTGTGTAGTAAAACTCAATGCCTTAATATCTGGCTTTTCTGTGTAGTAAAACTCAATGTACAAGTTTTAGTCAGTTTTAATATTTGATAATTTGTTTGAATTAAAATGAAGATTTTAGTGAACATTTATTTTGTTTATTTCTTTACATATAAACAGCTTATATTACATAAGCATATATAGGAGAAGATAGGACAATCGTGGTCAGCGGGAAATGGTGGTCAAAGATGTTTTTTTTTTAAGTTTAATTACTACCAAAGTATTATTCCCAAATTAGAAATATTATTTCAGACTTATAGTTAAGTATAACAGCAGTTACAATAAAGCCTACTTAATTAACTTCTTTTTTTTACTATTGATTCTTGCTTGACCGCCATTACCCCCTGTTCCTTTAATCATTTATATCTTCAAAAATGTTGAAATGCGCGTGCAAAATATAGGGCGCAAGAAGCATGGGATCTTAGATTAAAAATACAAAATTTTTGGTTTCAGTTCGATTTTGACATCACAGACCTGTCGAAAATGGTAGACGCTCTATCGTATGCTATCGACATCGGATATAGACATATTGATACAGCGCACTTCTACCGCATCGAGCCCGAGGTAGGAGAGGTCATCAACCGCAAAATACGGGAAGGAGTCGTTACGAGGAGCGACCTCTTTGTTACAACTAAGGTAAGGATGATGTTGACCTCAACCACATAACAGCGACATCTATACAACGACCGTGGAACTATTCACGGCGCCATCGACATGCACGATAGCCAATCAGAAACTGAAATCTGCATCGCGCAAACGAAGTTTTAAGATTTGTCCAGTACAAGTTCTAAAGACACTATCGGACAGCTACACAGCTCACAGTTGTCTCCAGGGCCAGGTGTGACTTAGCCCAGTAAGAGTTTGGAGCCAATTTCATATCACCACAACACCAATTCTGTGCTAAAACACCAAGGCTTTATAGTGAAGTAGGCCGCCATTATGACGGAAAATCCGACATTAGCACACATAAGCGTACCCATGGGCCGATGGTACAGATGGTATATTAAGAATTTTCCCTGAGTCAAATAAAAGGTACAGCTTAGAAAAGTGTAATAATTCATTTCATCATCCTGCACTGACGTCCCGCTTGGTATGTCTTGTGCCGCCAGCATCAACTACCAGAGCCATCCTTAAAATATCGGAACGAAGCTCTGGGGTGCTATCACAATCGCTCCAGTGGCCTAGTTAGGAGAGTAGATGATAAAAAAGTCGTCAGCTGTTAATGGTGACATGGAAGATGATGCTGCTGCTTCACGCAACCTAGTAGCGATTCTAGTTTCTTCCGTGGCTTGCAATGCCATAGCAGCTCTATTTGAAATACAAAAACAATTATTTAAATAAGTTTAACTCTTACGTTTCAGGTGTGGCAGCATTTCCATCGACCAGCTGATGTGGAAGTCTCCCTTCGAGCTTCTTTAAGAAGGCTGAAGCTGGACTACGTAGACCTGGTGCTAATGCACTGGCCCATGTCTATTTCAGTTAGTTTTGTGTCGAATTACATACTGCTTACCTGTTTACACGCTTTATTATTAATTTACTAATTGACCATGTAACTAAATCATGAAAATCGATTTAGGTAGGTATATGATCTGAAAGAAAATACGATAATTTGGTACCATTGAACTGATGTGATAATGAAGACAGGAAGTGGAAAGTTGAACTCTTTACTGGCGTGAATGATACTGACTGACAGAACCATCTAACGGAAAGACGCCAAACATTACGGCGCTTGATGTTTAGCGGGAGATTTCCGCTAGATGGCGCTGTTTTTTTGCAATTTAACGAGTTACATTAGCGTTTTTTTAGTTTTTTTAATAAATTTATTTATTTATTTTCTTTAGCAAGAAGGCGAGGACGAAAAGATCGACTATTTAGAAACGTGGCGCGGGTTCGAAGCCCTGTTGGCCAAAGGTTTGACCAAGGCTGTAGGCGTGTCCAACTTCAATGTGGAGCAGATGACTAGGCTGTTGGCACACTGCAAGGTACCACCAGCTACCAACCAAGTCGAGGTGAGTTTGATTATGTTAGAAAATATGTTTCTTTTAAGTCGTGTCTCCTGCGCCAAAAATCTAACAAAACAATTGACCTACCAAAACAATGTTTTGTTATCATCCGTCGGTTGTCAACAGGGTGATCCTCTCGGTCCCGCCATTTTCAGCCTAGCTATTCACCCAATTAGTCAACGTCTCCAGTCCAAACTTAATGTTTGGTACTTGGATGACGAAACCTTAGGAGGTGACGTAGACACTGTTCTAAGTGATTTACAAATTCTCATAGACAAATTTCGTCTCATTAGTTTGGTACTTAATTTTTCAAAATTCAAACTTTTTGTTTGCGATTCGTCCGAATAAAGATTCGGTTATTAAAAAATTCAATGATTTAGCTCTCAATATAAAATCATTAGACAGGCGTTCTCTCCGATTCCTGGGTTCACCGATATTAGATGAGTCTTTCTCACCTTTTCTAAAGTCTAAAGACAATCCAAATGCTGAAGCCCGCTATCAGTTAGCAGCGTACCCAGCATACTGGTGGCATTACCACGCTGAATAGCAATGCTTATCCATGCCTTGAGCCAGAAACACGCCCAAAAAAATTTGGTTAGATAAGAAAAGCACTTGCCCCATACTTATTTTTTTTAAATTGCCTTTTAACCGACTTCCAAAAAAGAGGTTATCAATTCGTCAGTTTTATTTATTTTTTATGTTTGTTACCTCTGAACTTTTGACTGGGTAAACCGATGTTGATGATTCTTTTTTATTTGAAAGCTGGTGCTTCCCGTGTGGTTCCATTTCAATTTGGTCCAGTTCTGTCATTTTTATGCAGTTGGTTTTTTATATTGATAACTTTCATATAAATATTTCTAAAAACTCTTCAGATAAACCTAAACCTCGGTCAATCAGAGCTGGTGAACCTCTGTCAAGCGCACAACGTGGTTGTAGTGGCGTACTCTCCCTTCGGCACCATGATACCGTCCCGAGCAGCGCCAAGCAGTCCTGAACCGAAGTTGAACAACCCGACGATGTTGGCCATCGCCAAGAAACATGGCAAGACTGTGTCTCAAGTTGCTTTGAGGCATTTGGTAAGTGTTTTGGTGGTGCCATACCCAAAATGATGTTTTTGTGGTTTCGTACCAAAAAAGTGTTTTTTGTGGTATCATACGTCCCAAAAGTTTCTTTTTTTGGTTTCGTACCCAAAAGAGTGTCCAAAAAGGAGGAGATACTCAATTCGACTGTTTTTTTTTTTTTTTGTTACCTCAGAACTTTCGACTGGGTGAACCGATTTTGATGATTCTTTTTTTATTTGAAAGCTAGTGCTTCCCGTGTGGTCCCATTTCATTTTGGACCAGTTCTGTCATTTTTATAAAGTCGGCATAATAAATATTGATAATTATTAATAATAACAATTACTCTTTTCAGTATCAACGAGGTATAGTGAGCATACCAAAAACAGTGACCAATTCACGCGTGTTGGAGAACGCGTCCATTTTCGACTTCAACTTGGACGCGAACGATATTGCTAAGATATCTGCATTTGACATAGGTAAGTAATAAGAACTGTTCGATCTGATGCTGGCATCGCGGTTTTATCATCGCACCAGCCTCCACCGCCTGAAAGTTCATCCACATATCCTAGATCGGTGGAAATCGCACACTGTGCGTTTTACACGATCTTTTTTTGCCTCATACCTGCAATTTGTGGAATTGTGTCATTTCCGAGTAATTATAATATGGGGTTCTTCAAAAGGGCTGTTAATAGATTCTTCAAGAATCGCCAACGTATCTGTGATGCCTCTGGTGTTGCAGGTATCCATAGGAAACGGTGATTGCTTATGATCAGGCAGCCCGTCAACTTGTTTGCCGCATAATGGCATAAAAAATACTTTTCATTTCTCATAGTTGGATAGTACGCTTGAAGTTACCTGATCAGAGGGATGAAAACAGTACGTTTCGTCCCTGGGAAACAATTTTCTCTGCTGTAAAAATTTAAAAACTACACAAGCTATTTCCCAACTTTTATACGTTACTTTAAATCACAGCGTAAAATAAAATAAAAAAGTTAAATATATATTATTGTTTATTTTGTTTGAATGAAATATTTTTTATTTAATTTATTAGCTTATTCCTCATAATTTGAAATCAAAAGCAGATTGTTTACCTCGGTCGAAAGACTTATAAGGCAGTCGAACTATTGTCACCCTCGCGTGTACGCGTATACGCGTATGTGCCAAACCTCGTGCCTAAATTAGGTCCCTTTCAACCCTTGTATAACAATCTACTATTCCACGCATGTTAGTAAAGTGCATCGCACCGACGATCTTTCGATCGCACGTCGTATCAAACACAATAAGGAATTAGATAAGATTCGTTCAAAAAACAGTTTAAAAGATAAACTTCCTTAAAGTAACGCCTGATTCAATCAAATGTTTGTATATTTTTTTCAGGTTACCGTACAGTCCGTCCTATTTTCTGGCAACACTACACGAACTATCCCTTCGATATAGTCGAGGAGAAGATGGATGAGATTCCCTTGGGACATCGGAAGTGGAAAAACGGAGCCAACTTGGACATGGATTAACTTGGAGATTTTTTTACCGATTTTGGAGATCAGAACTGATTGTTTTAAATTTTATTTTTGTACTCCGACTGGGAATGGGGGCAGCATTTTGGGAACAATTCCTACTTAATTAGTTGGGAGGTATTAATTTGCCGTTTTATTTATATAAAAAAAAAAAAATTACGAAGCTGGAATGTTATTTAGATTATACAAATAAAGTCTAGTAAAAAAAAATTACAATACATACAATTTAATGACAAAGTTGAGCACTATTACTTTATAGTTGGCTTACGGTACATAAAGAGATGAATGTATTTATTTGTATAAAGTTATTTTTTTATGATACTGGGCGACGCCGACGAGACGAGCGAAGTTGCTCGCCTGATGGCTCTTCACGCTTGCCCATAACAGCTCAACGCCACTCAGAATTTTGAACTTCAACAGTTCAAAACCCTGGATGGCAATGCACTGCGCTCGTCACCTCGAGATATGAGATGTCAAATCTCTGTGTACCCTGTAATTTAAAATGGAAATGTAAATTAGAATGGTAAAAATAAAGTAATGTTGAAGTAAATACATTAGATCGTATTTTATTTTACTTGAAACGTGACTACAAATCCTGGCGTCGCCAGGATTTTATTCAGCAGGCCTAGCATGGGCCGTGGACAGATTGTCTTTCCACCGTTTTTATCCCGCTAGAAAGAGACAAACGTATCCGTATTCTAGCTCTGTCGCGTCTACACGAGGATAAAAACGGTGGAAAGACAATTTTTCCACGGCCCATGCTAGACCTGCAGGGGGGGAAGGGCCACTGGTGGGCAAGCCGAGTGGCCGAGGCTCAGTCTGCGGCAGCACTAACAGTCACTGCCATGTCGCTATAGCTGCATTTTTCATTTTGAGTACAGTGACCTCCTGTGGGCTTAATATCACCATTTCGTGTACCCTGTAAAAATATATGTATGCATCAAAATATTATAAAAGAGCCGATTCATCGAATGATTTTTTCTGTAAATTCTGGGAAAATCATAACATTATGCGTTATCACTGATAGCAAGCGTCTCAGTGACGCTAATCTACACTAATATTATAAAGAGGAAAGATTTGTACCTATTTTTGTATGTTTGTATGTTTGTAATGAATAGGCTCCGAAACTACTGAACCGATTTGAAAAATTCTTTCACTGTTGGGAAGCTACACTATCCCCGGGTGACATAGGCTATATTATATTTTGTAGCGAGGCCGAAGGCCGAGCTTACACTCGTGCGAAGCCGGAGCGGGCGGCTAGTGATAACTAATCTGGTATATAGTACTGAGCTGTTTAATCTCTATGAAATTGCAGAAATGCTTGCTTGTATCTTGATCAATGACGACGAATAATTTTAAACTAAGTGATTTTGATGTATTTACTGAATGAATATTGCGTGACATCTTCTCGTCCAAGATACCACAGTGCCTAAAGACAAAGGTCTTTGACCAGTGTGTGTTGCCAGTGATGACATATGGTACTGAGACGTGGTCCTTAACTGTTGGATTTTGGAAAAAATCAGAGTCACACAACGGGCAATGGAGAGAGCTATGCTCGGAGTTTCTTTACGCGATAAAATTCGGAACATAGATATTCGCCAAAGAACCAGAGTCACCGACATCCATTTATGTGGTCCTCTTGGCAGTTCCCTGCCACCACGTCAGGAGTGCGATTTTTGAATCGCTCGTATGACTTTTTTCATGCGATGTGATCAACTTACGAATGAAATCCAGAAAAGTCGTATTTTTGAACTAGTCATATCACTCGTAACTGTACGAGTGGTTTATATCATGCGAATAGCTTTCTATCGATAGAAAGTCTGACAGATGTGAAAAAAATGGCGGATACACAGAACATATGATCACACCTTATCAAAATAATGAAAATAACTTTGTGAAAATGTGGAAAACAGTGATAAATTGAACGACATGGCAAGCTTGGACGAGTATACCCTGTTAAATATTGATGTCGACAACAGCAGTGATGGTGAAAAGTCGAAGAGGAGTCCCGAGTCTCGTATGCCACCCGAACGGCAAGATGCATTTTTCGACATCAGAAAAAGCTTTTATGACTAATTATAGGCTCTCGAAGCCATTAGTTAGATCTCTGATTGCTGAAAATGTGCCATACACTTACCATACCATACAAAAGCGCACAGATCTGAGTGTCCAAATAAAGGTACCTACTTATTCTTAGTCATCACATAGGTAGTGTAATGTTTGCCCATAATACATGAATTTTGTGATTAAAAGGTCCTTTAATAAGATATATGTACTTTAGACATTATAAGTACAGTGAATATAGACGAAAAAAGGAGGTCAATTGCGATAATTATGAACCTAACTGAACCCTATTAAAATGTGTTATGTTTGCCACTCTACTCAAATAGCACTCAATTTTTTGCCACTAGATCATACCAGAATATAGTAGCCAACCACATTAATGCAGTTATAACCCAGCTAACTGTGTCGAAGAGTGTAGCAGAAGTTGTGGGATAGGTTCTCTCAATAAACCCAAAATACCTATTGAACAAGCGAGTTACTACCAGTTTTTATTGAGGCTTCTTTTATTCCACTTTTATCGTGCGAACTGCTAGTCTGTGGAATGTGCTGCCTTAATGGGTGTTCCAACTGGCCGTTTGGATATTGATGGGGGAGGCCTACGTCCAGCAGTGGCTTATGGCTGAAATGATGCTGATAATGATGATAACAAATGTACAATCTCGTTACAGGTTTTACTAACTGTACAGATTACGGTGCATCGACTACTCATGTTGCCATACATGACCTACCAACTACGAACACAAGAAATGCACAGAGTACTCTCTGTGATGTAGGATGAGATATCTCGAATAAGAACATATTGTCCCTAGCAAGAATACTGGAGAAGGCATGAATAAGGAATTAACAAAAACAATATATATAGGTCCAAATATATATTTATCCATAAATAGTACTTTGTTTAATTTTTTACGTTTATACCTAGTATCCTAAAAACAGTTATTTAACATTTGGCACTTACCTTGTAGATGTTAATAATTTTACAATATTAAAAAGTACTCATTTAGCCATGAACTCAACTGTTGGTAAGCAATGATGCGCTCAAAAATTAGGCGCACATACTTAAGAGATACCTAATCATTTTGACTTTGAAGAACATACATTTTGTGTCCCCCCCCCCCCCCCCAGGGGACAGCAGGGGGACTGAAAAAAAATCCTAGATTATATTATCAGGTAACAAGGTAAATCTTTGAAACAGACTCGCTACAACATAACAAACACTTATAATTATATCAATCTTTAACAATTCAAATATCAAATTAGTAGAAAACACTAATTAACTTAATATTCACAGTATTTAAAAAAATTAGCAATCTAAGTGACTGAATCAAGTCACTGAGTGGAGTGAGGTGAATACAAGAGGTATTCAGAGGGCTAAGTTGTGAGAGAAATGGCTTGTTATCGGAGAGAAGAGATTGACAAACCTCCGTTTCACAGACGATACAGTCCTTTTCTCTACTTCCGCTAAAGAACTGGAAACCATGCTCAACGAGTCAAACAAGGCTAGCCTCGAGGTCGGACTGACGATGAATATGTCGAAGACCAAGCTGATGACGAACAGCACCACACACCCAATTAAAATCGAGGGTGATAGGATCGAATACGTCCATGAGTATCTCTACCTAGGCCAGATAGTCTCCTTCCAGGCAAGACAAGAACAAGAAGTTGCTCGACGCACCGTAAACGCCTGGAGGAGCTACTGGTCAATGAAAGATCTGATGAGAGGAAATCTCCCAATATCTCTCAAACAAAAACTCATGGACGTATGTATCCTTCCTATTCTCACCTACGGCGCACAGACATAGTCTTTGACAAAGAAACAGAAGTCCGCACTCGGGGTTTGCCAGCGAGCCATGGAGCGCAGCATCTTAGGTGTCAAGCTGACAGACCGGATACACAACAGTATACTGCACTCTAAGACACAAATCGCTGACGTTAGAGAAAAAGCCGGTAAACTGAAGTGGGACTGGGCCGGCCACGTAAGTAGGATAGGATGGAAGTAGGATGTCGGATGAGCTGTGGGCTAGAACCACTACAGAATGGCTGCAGTATGCCATACGACCACTTGGAAGGCCCAGAAAAAGATGGCGGGATGAGCTTGACTTCCACGCAACAGACTGGTATACCAAAGCAAAGAACAGAGAGGAGTGGAAGAAAGGAAGGGAGGCCTTTGCCCTGCAATGGGATGACTATGGCTAAAATAAATAAATAAAGCGAGTGGGTTTAAAAAATAGTAGCCTGCTCAGAAACTGTATCTCATTCACAAAAACCTTTCTTTTTAGATCACCTACTTTGTGAAAATACATGATATTATAGTAAAAAAACTTATTCCAATAATACTTAGTAATCTCAGATCAGATAAACAAGGTAGATATGCCTTAATACAATTATCGTTCATTTCCTAATTTTTCAGTTTTTTTCACTATACTGCTAAACTGCTTTACACAAAAACTGTAGTACGGCACTTAAAAATGTTTCTAAGCAATGACGGCACATATACAAATTTTTTACGCACACTATGAAACTTGCAGCAACATCAATGAATGAATTAATAGTCCACATGCAAAAAAAGGCAACAATGTTGTTTGCTATGAGTTTGAATAAAGCATGAAGCATAATTTAGGCCAGATGCATTCACATCTACCTTACCTAATCTCACTTGTTTGTTTAATCTGAATTAACCATGTTTAGATAAATAAATTGTTTTGAAATCCCCTAACCGGTAACATACATATATATAAGGAATGCCCGTTACAAGCGATGTGCAGTAAACTCGCGCTAGTGGTCCTGACATGAGTGTTGTGCATTGTCTGCAATTGCCATAAAGTAATGGTCCCGTTGTGGCTTTGTACAACCTTTCCGGGTAGCCCTGTATAACCAAGAACTCAGCCATCGTGTTCTTCAATAGTATTTTTGACTGGCTTCAAAAAACGAGGACGGTTCTATGTTCCACTGTATGTTCACCGATTTCTCCGCCAACTGATGACGGATTTCAAGTTGCGCTTTAAATAGCACCCCTTTATTTAATTACAATCTAGACTAATGTTAGGCTAGTAAGTAATTGAATTCTAACGTTAACTTCTTAGTATGATATTTTAAAAACTAAGAATTGTCCGATAACACGTTTCTTATTGTCTCTTTTAAGGTGAAGACACTTTGATCACATTCTTTATAGGTAGTGCTAAACTACTTAACACTAACACTTTGTTATTGCTTTGAGTACAGCAGCCCCACAATTGTATACCATAGGTCCACTGGCATCAGGACTTGCTTGTAAAGTAGAAGTTTATTCTGCATTGACAGCGAGGATTATCTTATAAGCAGCCAAACATATTGTTTGTATCTCAAGTTTAAGTCTTCCTTGTTTTCTTGACACGTGGTTTCCATAGCTTAGCGTCAAGGGTCAGCCCTAGATATTTAGCTGTAGCCTTTTCTCGTTTAAGTTTATTCGCCAAATTCCTTTTTTGGATGAGAATTGTGATGTTTTTTTTGCAAATTACTGTACTTATTTCCGATGTTGTGTTATATTAGTGGCTTGTGAAGGTAACTCACTATTACATACTCCGCGGCACAATAACGTGCAAATGCAAAACAAGACATAAAATTAGTATTTAGTATTTCAATATTTTCAATTCTCTTTGCTTTGTTGTCAAGAAGCGACCAACTTATTTAAACAGTTGGTCAAATGTTGGAACTATAACCATTCTACGGATAGCTGTCAGTTTGGTTACGAGAATACGACTGTAGCGCCTCTACTCAAATGTACAGATAAATTGTTCATACTGTACACAGACTACAAATAATCAACCGTTTTTTTTTTTAATCGACGTTTCTTTACTTTGCGGAAGTTACCGGTTTGCCGGTTATTGTACAAATCTGTAAGGTGCTGCGTGAAATGGAAAAATATTAATGTTTTGTAAAAACACGGCAACCCAGAAGTCGAGCGATTCAAAAATACCAAAAAACTGGATCACTCGCTTTTGAAGTCACCGGTGATTAGTTGCGTATGCGAATAGAAAAAGTCCTACGAGCGATTCAAAAATCGCACTCCAGAGTGAACACACAGCCGGAGTCGTTATCATCGATGGAGCTCAAAACATTCTTATCAGGACTTGGATTCCAGCGATAGTGCCGTGAGTCGACAGTTCCTACCAATAACCACAGAAGAATTAATCTATAACGTACCTTAGATTACCCATAGAAGGTGCTAGAATAATCCGATCAGAAGGGACAATTTTTGTAGTGAAAACTTCTTTAGGCACGTTCAGCACTTTTTAGGTAAACAAAAAATCATAATTATATAGAACTGCATCATCGACACGCTGTACCGTGTATTTTAAAACAGCGCCATCTCTTGTAGTATAGGTGAATTACTACTTAAGTTTTCACTTCTGACGTGCAGTCCTATGACTGATGTGTTTTTGTTTTTAGGAATCAGCTTGCGTGTTAATGCCAATTCGCCTGATGTTAAGCGAAGATGTGGTCTACGATCGAGCACGTTTGTCTAGAAGAAACAGATTCACTCATGATTTGAAGACACCCAGATTGTAACTATCGGGGAACATATTCAGGCAGCATATTCCACAGACGACAGTTCGCATAATAAAAGTGGAATCAAAGCGCTTAGTACGAGTAAAGCAAACCTATTTTTCGAAGAAGTAAAGAAAAATATAGAGCTTTTTCGTATTCTTCTCAGCAAGTTGATTTGATACCCATATCATGATGGTAGATAAGAACATTTTGCCCACTATCTTGGGGCGTCCGCCATATTGAATTTTTCATGTAGGACCAAAGTGCTTGAGAAGAGAAATCCAACGGACCCAAACTCGACGTGGTTACGTCATTTTGTTTAGGAGATTCTATGGCCTTATATCGCCATCATCAGACCAGGGCCCCGATTCTACTAACCAATTGTTTTTAAATTGTTAAAGAATTGCCTCAAAAATTACCCTTGACACTTTTGGTGGTATAGATAAAGTGTCAAAAGTAAAAAAAGAAATGAGGCAATACATTAAACAATTGAAAAACAATTGGTTTAATAGAATTGGGGCCCAGCTCGATGGTACCATTGTATGCCATATTTCAGCTCAATCGGTTGATGATAACTGGTCTAAAATTCAGTATATTTGTCCCACACATTTGAACATACTAACGGGGCAAGTAGAATAAAAGCTTATAACAAGCGGTAGAGAGGCACGATCGGCCTAAGCGTTCGGATTGTGACCAGTCCTGGATTTGTCAATAGGCCATAAAGACGCGGCCTAGGGGCGGCAGCGTCCTAGGGGCGGCAGATTTTAGAGGAAGCTCAAAAATTAATATTTTAGAAAGGTACATGGGGCGGCCGAAATAAAGTGGCCTACACGTAAAACATATAAATCCGGCACTGCTTGTGACGCATATAGTCCAGTCATTACATCGAAAATACAGGGAAGAAATGCAAGTGAACCGAGAAAGCTAAATTTTTGATATTACGTGGTGGGTGGCCTAGAAAAGCCTAACTTCAAAATGTCGACCAAAACTGGCTTTTGGAATTTCCGCCATCTTGAAAAAAGGGTTTAAAAAACCAGTTTTTTCATAATAACTCGGTTTTCCGTTAATTTTACGTTATCACGTAAAATTATCGTCCGTAATCCGACTTTACAGAAAACCATTTTTTTAAAAATATATTTTGGTATTTGCTCTAGTATACCGTGTAATATTTATCAATATAAAAAAATCGACTTCATAAAAATGAACAGAACTGGACCAATTTGAAATGGAACCACACGGGAAGCACCAGCTTTCAATTAAAAAAAGAATTATCAAAATCGGTTCACCGAGTCGAAAGTTCTGAGGTAACAAATATAATTATATAAAACTAGCCGTCCGCCCCGGCTTCGCACGAGTGTAAGCTCGGCCTTCGGCCTCGCTACAAAATATAATATAGCCTATGTCACCCGGGGATAGTGTAGCTTCCCAACAGTGAAAGAATTTTTCAAATCGGTTCAGTAGTTTCGGAGCCTATTCATTACAAACATACAAAAATAGGTACAAATCTTTCCTCTTTATAATATTAGTGTAGAAAACAGTCGAATTGAGAACCTCCTCTTATTTGGAATTCGGTTAAAAGGCACGATGACCTCCTTTCGACGAACGCCGTTCCGTGTAACCTTGTGTTATTTTGCCTACACTCGTCTGTCCCTTCTGTACAAAACTTGCTCATCTTTGATTTGTTGAATTATTCGATAGGTAATAATATAAATCAAGTGCGGTTTTGTGATAAGACAGTGTGTTAGTAGGTGAGGTAGTGTGCACCTGTAATTATTGATTACCAACTACTATGGCTGAACAAGTAAGTACTACCTGGGGTCTCACGGCTACCTGTTATAAACGATTCTGTTTAGGTGATTGTGAAAGGTTGCGCGACCGCAAACTGTATCTCGGCGCGTTAAGGTTTGCGTTCGCGTGTTTTTCCAAACTGCGCTGTTTCGAGCCCGCGTTAACAGTCGTCATCGTATATATGGTCGAAGATGAAGCACGCAGACTTAGAAGATATCTATTCACTCTTGCCTTGAAAAGACCTAGATTATATCTCTCGGGAAACAAGGAAGCCGGCAGGTTGTTCCAATCCTTGGCCTTACGGATTAGAAACGTAGAATCGAAACGTTTGGTACGTATCCAAGGAAAGTCCACTATGTATGGGTGGTAATGGGCCGATTTCCTACTTGTCCTGTAGTAAAAGCGATGGTAGAATAAGGTTGTGTAGCTCCGATTCACATTCTCCGAAATGAATCCTATAGAAAATTGACAGACTCGCTACTTTCATATCACATACTCGTTCATATCACAAATATTAGTTATCAGCAATGCCGTTTAGTAACTGATAGCATGAGATTATACAAATTATATCGTCACGAAAAAATAGCATTTACAACTATTTGAATAATCTAAAGAAATTATAACTAAATACTTTTAATGGATCTTATTGCGTGTACTTATTAGTAGCAAAAGTTTATACCATTTTATTGGGTCATGACTTGGACTTGACCATGTCTAACTTTACTTGACTTTGACTGTGGCTTTGTTTGTTTGTAAATATTTTAATTAATAATATCGACTACTAGAAAGTTTTATGAATTCCTATTTGATAACCTGATTATAATAATAAAATAATACTTATCAAGAGAAATATAATTATCTTAAGGTGATACGTTTCATGTTTAGCTGGAAATTCAAATTTCAAACAGTTTTTTTGTCCTTGTTGCTAGGCCGGGTAATTATTGTGAAATGACACAGTGTTTGCGAAAATTGTTGGTTGTTCTTTACATTATCATGTACAGTTAATCAATAACTCACCATATTACTTACATTTGTCAATAAACAGTTTGGAACAGCAAAAATTTGTTTATTGAAAAATGTATGTAATAATGTGCATTAGAGATGAATAGCTTTACGTGAGTTTGTAAAGAATAATAATCAATTTTCGCAAACATCATGATCGTTTACAATAATTACCCGGCCTAGCTACAAGAACAAAAAAACTGTTTGAAATTTGAATTTTCCGCCATACGTGAAACGTTCCACCTTAACCTATATTTCGGCTTGGACCCAGCATGCTCAATATGGACTCTGGTCCAGTGCTGCATTTTTGGGCAGACCAGGTCCATCCGCCAGGCGAACAGCTGTAGGTAGCTGTTGGAGCTGTCCCGCACGCGGCGCATCAGGGATGCTACGCGTTTGCGCATGATTGCAGCGAAGCCGTCAATATTTTATATGTTTTATTTATGTACTTGCTCCAGGTGAACATCCCAACATTTAAGCTGAATAATGGTGCCGAGATCCCAGCTGTGGGGTACGGTACATGGCTCGGAGTCAGTGACAAAGCAGAGAAGAAGAACCCTTCCGAGCCATTCTCGGTGAGTTCGAAAACACGCCTATATACATTGATTTACAAATATAGATATTGCAAGTACAAAGTACAAAAGAAGTATGACCTACCTACATTTATAACTCACTAGCCGTCCGCCCCGGCTTCGCACGAGTGTAAGCTCGGCCTTCGGCCTCGCTACAAAATATAATATAGCCTATGTCACCCGGGGATAGTGTAGCTTCCCAACAGTGAAAGAATTTTTCAAATCGGTTCAGTAGTTTCGGAGCCTATTCATTACAAACATACAAACATACAAAAATAGGTACAAATCTTTCGTCTTTATAATATTAGTGTAGATTGGGACGTTTTTGAGACTTGGGGTAGAAACCATGGGCCCGTGTGCAACATAACACAGAAAAGTTTTTATATTATTGACAT
This sequence comes from Agriopis leucophaearia, assembly GCA_949125355.1. NCBI lineage: Eukaryota > Metazoa > Arthropoda > Insecta > Lepidoptera > Geometridae > Agriopis > Agriopis leucophaearia. Next base: position 5,952,069 of record OX421289.1, read on the forward strand.
TAAAACGGCTGTCCAGGCATTTTTGTAAGAAATTTGTTGTAGCCACTTGCACCCATATAAACCCATAGCAACTGTGTTAGCAACTGTGACGCGGAATTCGAAGCGTTGACATAAATAAGAATGTCCAATCAAGGTTCTGTCACAATACCTGGCGACATATTTTCCTTCTCATTTCCGTTCTATTTACTTCTCTTTTCTGTGGTAAATAAGGTCTCATTTGACTTGCAACCCTGGTAACTTCAACTATCTAGTGCATACGCTGTGCACCAGCGTATTCACTAGCATAGTTACGCACTTCACAGTAACTGCTAAAGTCAGCATTACTGTTATTGTCAAATTTGTCATAAACCTTTACTGAGGGCTGTTCCCATCTGCAACAAAGTTTTTGTTTCTTAACCGACTTCCAAAAAGAAGAGGTTATCGATTTGACTTTTTTTATTTTAATGTTTGTCACCTCAGAACTTACGACTGGGTGAACAGATTTTGATGATTCTTTTTTAATTGAAAGCTGGTGCTTCCCACACGGGAAGCACCAGCTTTCAATAAAAAAAATGTTCCATTTAAATTTGGTCCAGTTATACTGTTTTATTATTAAAAAGTCATTTCCACACAAAGAATATTATAAGAGACATCTGTCGGTACATCTCAGTACTAAATCAGGCATGCGCTCGCTAATACCGTTAGTGCCCAATTAATTCACGCGCTATAGGATAGAGGGCGCATATTTGGTCCAGTTCTGTTATTTTTATGAAGTCGGTTTTTTATATTGTGTAACTGTTTATCTCATATCTATTGTGTTACTTAGCAGCTGTTCGTTTTGCATGTAAATATAATATTTAAATAAAATGCCCTTTTCAGTTCGATTTCGACGCGACTGACCTCCCCCGCATGGTGGAAGCTCTGTCCTACGCCATCGACATCGGGTACCGACACGTGGACACAGCACATGTGTACCGCGTCGAGCCAGAAGTAGGCACCATCGTCAATGATAAAATCAGCAAGGGAATCATCAAGAGAGAAGACATCTTTATCACTACCAAGGTAGGGATGAACTGCAACTTTTTAAATTTTTAGTTTTATACTAGCCCGCGACTTCGTACGCGTAGATTTTCATTTAATTTTCGTCCCTTATTTCCTCCCTTAATTCGGCTCTTGCGCCGATAAATTAAATGATATAGCCTATACTTCAATCTGGTCATAGCATATTCGTGAAAACAGCATTGAAATCCGTCCAGTGGTTTAGGAGATGTGCGTGGACAAACAAACAAAAAGACAAAATTCTAAAAACTGTACATGTTCAGCTGATTATTGTAAGACGCTCTGTGTGTTTTATTTTTTTATACCTCGCAATTACAGATTTGTTGTCTACTTTTTTATTATACTTATATATCATCATCATCAGCCAGAAGACGTCCACTGCTGAAAAAAGGCCTCCCCCTTTAACCTCCACACTGAACGACATCCTGCCATCTGCATCCACTGGATGCCCGCGACTCTCACAATGTCGTCGGTCCATCTAGTGGAAGGCCTACCTACGCTGCATCTTCGTGGTCTCCACTCAAGAACCTTTCTTCCCCATCGGTCATCAGTTCTTCGAGCGTTGTAGCCTGCCCATACTACCCCACTTATATATTTATATATTACTTAAATACAAAATCCACTTTTTACGAATGTTTCAGCCCAGAGTGGACTAGTTATAAATAATAAATAGTTTATAGACAATTCAATAGTTTTCTTCTGAAGTTGTTCGATAGGCTTTAAATGAAAAATATCACATAGCTGCGGCCCGTGTTTTCATCGGCGTGGTGATGAAAATCGGTATTGATGATGAAGATGAAAAGTAGGCTTTATGTTAATCCAGGGCATAAGCAATCTATATTCCACATTTCATCCAAATCCATCCAGCCGTTTCTGCGTGATTGAGTAACAAACATCCATCCATTAATAAATAATAATAAATAAATATCTGGGACATTATTGCACACACGGTCATCTGACCCCAAACTAAGCAAAGCTTGTAATATGGCTGCCAGAGACTGATATACATACATATATATTTTTAAATACATACTTAAATAGATATTAACACCCAGACATAGAACAAACACAAATGTTCATCACACAAATGTTTGTCCTAGATGGGAATCGAACCCACGCCCCCAAGCACAGAAAGTAGGATCACTACCAACTGAGCCACCGAGGCATTCATACATCCATCCATCTTAGCGTGAAATATGATTAATGGATGTTTTAAATAGCTTCATATTCTCGTTTACAGGTGTGGCAGCATTTCCACCGGCCAGATGACGTAGAGGTCTCCCTCCGAGGGTCTCTGAGGAGGCTCAAACTGGACTACGTCGACCTGGCACTCTTACACTGGCCCATGTCTGTTTCGGTGAGTGACATAACGTCTAACTAATATTCATCATCATCATAACAGCTTATTTAGCCCACTGCAGTACATTATACATAAGCCCTTTTCTGCCAATTTACCTGTTTAACGTTTTCTCGTTTTTGTATCTTTTCTCGAGTTTTCTGAATTCCAATTTAACTACAGTTATATGATTATTTACGGAATATTTACCGTGGTAAGGTTGTGGAAGGAGCTTTCGATATTTCGGCGCAGTTACATGAACCATGTTCACGAGAAGACTGAAGAATGCGAGTGTTTGGTCGAACAGTTCAAAGTTAGGTGCAGACAAAACTATCTATACCCTCTTTCTTAGTCTTTTACTACGGTTATCACTGGAACTCGAACTCGAACCTAAGTCCCGATAAAACAAACTCACTGACTGTATCACTGCGTATAGTTTGAACACGATTTGAACGCGGACTTTTATTTAATAATCATATAATTGTATTGAACTACCGTGATAGTTTAAAACAGTATTTTCCAATTTAATTCTCATCCCACACAAAATGTGTCGTGATAGCTACGAATTCGCAATCAAACTCGACAAAGAACTCACCTTCGAGCCATCTTGTGTTCAACTTTACTGAATAAGTACCAATTTCACCGACAGCGCTGAATCCGCGCTGTCACTAGAAGCGAGTATATTTTCTGAATTGCAATGCTGTTTCTTTGACGAATGTATATTATATTCCCGAATTCCATACGACGTTAAAGCGGAAATACACTAGACATTCGTCAAAGAAACAATTTTGCAAAGTAACGCCTGATTCAATCACCTATCGTCCATGTATTTCCACTATATTTGATTATATCATCATACTACCGTTAGACAAGTCTTAAAATTATTACATATATGCAAAATCTCAATTTAACTTCGTAACAGCTATATTTAAATTTAAATTAAATTTAGTTTGGAGGTAGGTATCTTATATCCCGGATTAATACATGGGATGCTTTAAAAATGCTAATTTCTGTGACATAGCAGGAAAACTGTGCAAAATCCGTGAGGCGCTGCAATATTCTATCGAAAAAGAAGCAAATAAATTAGGTAGCTTTTCTTATGATAAGCTGTAACCGTCGCTATATAGTATGGACAGCTGAGTTGTTACAGGCAGATCTAACAAAGTTGCTTGAGAAGCAGTGTCGTAAATAGGGTTGTGCCAGCGGTTCTCAGGCACAGGGCGCAGACTCTGGAGGGCCGCAGAAATGGCCACACCAGGACCAAGTTTTGTTTTCAAGGGCGCAGTTATAGAATCTCGCACCGGGTGCATAGAAGGCTAGTTGAGGCACTGTTGAGAAGAATTAAAACGGATGATATTTTAATGATGCAAGGCAAAAAAAAATTAATTGAAATGCCCCACTCTCCCGCCCCACTCTCCCGCTCCACTTTCCACAAAGTTTTCTGTGAAAACGTGGTTTTACCACCTTATCTTTCATTTAACATACTTCATTTCTTTAATTTCAGCAAGAAGGCGTAGACGAGAAGATCGACTATATCGAAACGTGGCGCGGATTCGAGGCCGTGCTGGCCAAGGGGCTGACGAAGGGCATCGGAGTGTCCAACCTTAACCTGGAGCAAATGAAAAGGCTGTTGGAAAACTGCAAGGTTAAGCCTGCTGTTAACCAGATTGAGGTACGTCTATCAAAGCAGCTTTAGCACAGTGCCGTAACTAGCCTTTTATGCGCCCTGTGCGAGCTTCTATAACTGCGCCCTTGAAAATAAAACTTGGTCCTAGTGTGGTCATTTCTGCGCCCCTCCAGAGTCTGCGTCCTGTGCCTGGGCACCGCTGGCACAGCCCTATTTACGGCACTGCTTTAGCATGCTTACATCTTTCTTGTCCCACGGATTCTGTTGTTGTTATTCAGAGTAGCTCTCGCACTCTCATCGCTGGTGACTTGCAGAGTCCTACTACGTCATCATTTACCTGTTTCTTAGCACCCTCCTTGGAAAGGTGTCCGCCATTTTATTACCTACGCAGAATTCGTGTCTTTTCGTTCATCTCACTATTTTTTTGTACTTGTAAAGCTGTCTGACACTCAGCAGTAACTCTTAATCTTGTTACGGGTATTCTAAGTGCGTATAAATGGTAGCAGCACTGTCGGTAGTGAACATGAGGATTTTTCCTTTATCTTTACCGTTCCGATCTTCGGGGGCCGTGAGAAACTTAAAAGGCCAGACTGCTGTTGTTACCAGTTGTAGGCACATGACCTCCACCTGCAGAGCCGTCGTTGTTTTGTTTAGGGCCTTGGACTCCTTGAGTCCGCGATCAGGCGAGTAGTAGTTGCCGCTGCCTGCTCCCTCCTTGTTTTATGCACCATCTGTGTCCATACTACGATGCTCTCGTGTTATTTGATTATGCTCCACTCAAATCACAATGCCGCCACACTGCCACGCTGGTAGGTACTTGTTTCAATAAGAATTTTTATTATTTCAGATCAACTTAAACCTCGGCCAGACAGAACTAGTAGACTTTTGCAAATCCCAAGGCATACAAGTGGTGGCATACTCACCACTTGGCACGATGATCCCGAACCGAGCAGCGCCTAACACGCCTGAACCTAAACTTAACAACCCTAAGTTGGTAGAAATTGCGAATAAATATGGCAAGACAGTCACACAAGTCACTTTTAGATATTTGGTGAGTATCTTTTATGACACAAGATTTAGTAAATAATTATTTGGGACATTTTTGAACGCAAGGTCATCTGACCCCAAACTAAGCAAAGCTTGTAACACTTACTGGCTGATGATGATCATCAGCCAGTAAGCGTAAACTCTTGAACAAAGAACTCTCTCTTAGAAAGGGTTGTTGCCATAATCCCCACGCTTGGCAGAAGGCTTGTGGATCGCAGTACGTTCAGCATGTATCTACTGATAGGATGCTGCTGTCTATCCTCCGGTGGTTCTGGGGCCTTACCCCTAGCTCGAAAAGTTGACCCGCATAGGTGTTATTTGTCTAAACGGTACCATCAACTACGAAAAGCGGTAGTTATTTGATAGCCGCCAAGCTTTGCTATTTTCACGCACACACGAATAGTAAAACGGATTTTCGTTCATTCAAGTTAGACGCTTTTAAACGATGCAGCTTAAATGAGTTGGTTAATTTTAGGTACCTATTAGGTACCTACTAAAAGTTGGCTCGCAAAAGTGAACCTAGGGGTAAGGCCCCTGGTTGCAGTTTTTTTTAATTGCGTTTATGTCTGCGTTCGACCACTAACTCGCCTGTTGGTAAGCGACCTTGTTATTGAAGATGAAGCACGCAGACTTAGAAGATACCATTATCTTTTTTTTTCATTTATTTATCATTTAATAAGAAAATTAAACAAAAAAGGATATAATGGCACTTAAAAACCACTAAGGTTTAATAGTAATGCCATATGGAGTTTAAAGACTACGTCTACAATAAAATAATGTTAATATTTAAGTACACAACTGGCAGCGAGCGAGGCAATTACATCAGGTTGTCAAGAAAGTAAGATGTTAATTTAGTTTTATTTTATCTATTCATTCTGGCCTTGAAAAGGTCCAGATTATATCTCTCAGGAAACAAGGAAGCCGGCAGGTTGTTCCAATCCTTGGCCGTACGGATTAGAAACGTAGAATCGAAGCGTTTGGTACGTATCCAAGGAAAATTCACTGAATGGATGGAATAGTGGACCGATTTCCTACTTGTCCTGTAAAGAAAGGAGATATTCTCGTATTTAGTTATACCCCCGGGTATGTCCTCAAACTACGGCCATCCCGAATACAGCCGAATATAGAATATTAATTTATACTTTTTTGTTTCCAGTTCCAAAGAGGTCTCATCATCATACCCAAAACGGTCACCAAAACTCGAGTCCTGGAAAACGCAAGCATCTTTGACTTCAACCTGGAACAGGCGGAAGTGGAAGAAATAGCCAAGTTTGATATCGGGTTTCGCACGTTAAGGCCCATCTTCTACCAGGAGTTCACCAATTACCCCTTTGATAAAGTGGAGGGGAGAATGGACGTTCCGCTCTCTCTTAGGAAATGGAAGAACGGCGCTAATTTCGATATAGAATAAAGTTTGAATATTAGTTTTAATTTTATTTACCTTGTTGAACCATTTAGCTAAGAAAACAGGGGCCTTACCCCTAACTCGAAAAGTTGACTCGCATAGGTGTTATTTGTCTAAACGGTACCATCAACTACGATAAGCGGTAGTTATTTGATAGCCGCCAAGCTTTGCTATTTTCACGCACACACGCATAGTAAAACGGATTTTCGTTCATTCCAGTTAGACGCTTTTAAACGATGCAGCTTAAATAAGTTGGTTAATTTTAGGTACCTATCAGGTACCTACTAAAAGTTGGCTCGCAAAAGTGAAGCTAGGGGTAAAGCCCCAGGATTTGTACACCTTACTTCGATACGAACCACTGAAGTGAGAATTTTGTTCGTTTCGTCATGGATTAACGTACTTAGTTTGTCGATGGTTTCGTTTACCCTTCTCTTTTCTGTGATACGAACCATAGTGGAGCTTCACCTAGCTTATAAGTTTTGTGATAGATGGCGTTAGTAAAATTGGTCATCAATCCTAACTCGCAGTGTCGAGCTTGGGTGTCGAGATTCTCCGCAAACAAATGTACGGCAAATGTGTTGGAGGTTTAAATAAATCAAATCTGAGATTGAACAATTGTTTTATTGTATACCTAAACTACCCTTAGGGTTCATTTTAGTACGCTCGATATTCTGAGCGTATTTATACCTGATCATTATAAATTCTAATTTAAACTAACCGATCATCATCAATGATCATTATCAATTCTGTTTTAAACTAAACCAATTTGCCAGGATTAAATATATCTGTCTCTTTTCATTTCAATTATGTAAGAGAACGATGCCAATATTTTAGAGTTGTCATTAGTTCAGAAAAATTATTTATCAACCATTGTTAATGGTTTATTAACCGATCTCAATCTTTGGTTCAAAAATTACTTAATTTTGTGACAAAATTGAGCGTTTTTCTGATTGTCTTTCCATTGTTAATTACAAATTGGTCTAATGTTCTGCGGTATCTGTTGTTTTAAGTTATGATAGGCAAGTAATAATCATATAGGTAGTAACGGTGTTTAAACTGCCAATATCCCTACTAGAAAGAGGACTAATATAAGACGATACAAGACGTACGGCTAAATAAACGACCACGAGGAGGCATTACGGTGCTCTTTAGCAGAGATTTCAGACAGACACTGCCTCGCCGAAATAAACGCTTGTCTCAAAAGCTCAAGTCTCTGACCCATCATCACATGGCTGCATTAGTACTGGGCACAAAGGTGGTAACCCAAATGCCTAAGAGTTTGCGGATTTGTTAGGATAGGATTTGTTACTCAAAATTGAGGTAGACTTCATGTTCCCAAAAAAAAAGAAGTAAAAGTAAGACTGGCTTCTTATTTGACAGCTTCTGGGCCTTCTTTCATGTGTCTCCGTTGAAGTAGACAGAATAACAAATCGAGAGAACTCTTGGCTCTGTGAGAGTGCCATAAATTTATTCCACGCAACGACCAAGCTGCTAAAATTAACGGAGTTTTATTAACGCGTGTCATTGGCGAAATTATTGTGTACAGCACCTGTCAACTGGGTTATGGATCAAGACGAAGCCAATACCTCTAGTTAAAATTATCCTTGCCACTACCTACCCGGTTGAATTTTTAAACGCTTTGTCTGCTTCTGGGCTTACGGCGCACAATATACAACTAAAAGTTGAAGTACCACCAATGATTCTGTTGGGCAACTTTTTTATTATTATTATAAAATAGGCTTGCGCTTGGCCGCCCACTCGCCTGATGTTAAGCGATGTTGCGGCTTATGATGGATCACGCTTGCCTAGAAGAAACCGATTCACTTTTGACTCGAAGACACCCAGATTGTAACTATCGGAGAACAACTATTCAGACAGCGCATTCCGCAGACTAACAGTTTGCACAATAAAAGTGGAATCAAAGCGCTTCATACGGGTTTTCAGAATGTCAACCATAAAGCGATGACCTGAACCTGACTGAGCCCACGGATTCCTCCTCATTCCTCGGATACCGCTAATACCCAACACCTTCCCGTTCTGCTTGAACCATGTGCAGTTCCCTGTGCGCTTTAGTTTCGCCATAACAATCAACAGTCCACAGGGACAGACACTGCAAACTGCGGGCGTGGATCTCTCTACCAGTTGCTTCAGTCACGGCCAGCTGTACGGCACTGTCTAGAGTGAACGATGCCACAAACTTATTTGTGAACTCCACTCCAGGAAATTTAACTAAAAATATTGTTAGTAACATATTACTGCAATTTCCGGCGCCTTCATCTCTTGGGACAATTTAAAGTTCACGCAAACGAAGTTGCGGGTATAGCTAGTTTGTCTATAACTATAAATTTCTGAACTATGACTACAATTATATGGCTTTAGTTACGGAACCCTACCATATGCGTGTCTCGACACGCTCTTGGCCAATTATTTATTTTAATTATCAATATTAAAAAAACGACTTCAAATAAATGTCATAACTGGACCGAATTAAAATGGGACCACACGGGAAGAACAGCTTTAAACTGTCTGTTTTTGATATTGATAATAATGTGGTAGTACGGAACCCTCAGTTTGCGAACCCGACTCACACTTGGCTGGTTTATTTATATTGAGAATTATTAAAAGACACTGAGTTGTAATACACAAGGAAATATCTAAGAGTGAACCAGTTTAAATGCCGTTATAAAACTAATTAGTTCCCATAAAAACATTCCATTAGAATGTGAGTGAACTGAGCGTGTGGTTTACCTTGGGACGTAGGAAATAGCCTAGCTTCGTGAACGCGACTACTGTAGATAGAGCGCTTGAGAAGGTATCAATCTATCTTGTAGACAGGTATACGACAGAGTGCGCTTTTTTAGTTCGCGGAATTGGGGGCAAGCGAATATAACCTCAAATATATTGTTCTATGTATTATCCTGCAAGGTAAATACAGTTTTCAGATATTTCAATTAGTTTCTCTACACCCACATAAAAAAATGTTTCGAAGAAACTGCGTCCTTAACCTCTTCATCGGTATTAGGTATAGAAAATGTGTTTCCACGAAGGTTTTTTTATTATTATTGCAGAATAGGCTTGCGCTTGGCCGCCAACTCGCCTGATGTTAAGCGATGATGCGGCCTACGGTGGATCACGCTAGCCTAGAAGAAACCGATTCACTCTTGACTTTAAGACACCCAGATTGTAACTATCGGATTTGTTGATGCTATCGGGGAACACCCATTCAGGCAGTGCATTCCACAGACTAGCATTTAGCACAATAAAAGTGGAATCAAAGCGCTTCGTACGGGTTTTCTGAATGTTAACCATAAAGTGGTATTGATTTTTCGTGCCCGCTCTGGCAGTCCGATATAAAAAAGAGCAGGGGGTATTTTTTCATCTTTGGAAATTTGCTATACATATATGATAATATATCTTTTTTCTTTCTGGCCAGTTCTGGGGAAGGTGATTTAAAATATCGAAGCCTAGCACAACTCCCCTCGTCGTGAAATCGTTCGTCAGCCAGAATACGCTATAAAATAAGCCTCCCCCTTAGAACTCCACAGTGAACGACAGCCTGCCATCTGCATTCACTGGATGCCCGCTGTCGTGAGAAAAGAGAAGAGTAAAAAATTCTCACTTCAGCCTAAGATATTTTTACCTGTATAGATAGGTTGTGCCTGCCACCATATTGACTACACGAATGCAAGGTACATTACCGTACTCGTTACAGCCGTCTCTCAGTCACGCACACCGAGTGTCCGGCAACACATCACTGATAATTAAGTGGTTTAGCAATAATAATTGTAATAAAATGCCTTCCTGTGCCTTTATAAACTGCACAAACTACACACGCTCTCTGAGAGACAAAAAAAATGTTGCAATTGACGCGTAATTACTGTATTTTTTATTAAAAACGAAAAATAATATAAATTGTTTTATCTTAAGCTGCTGTTGTCACGACGAAGTGAGATGTGTAGATCGTCTTGTGTGAGAGAATGATAGAGATCGCAGTATAATCGACGACCAAAGCCGAATTTAGGCGATCACCACGGCGGCGGCGAACCGGTTGCCATTTTAGTTTTTAAAGCAGTGTTGTTCACCTAAAACGTCTCTATTATATTATATCTCAATGACTTCAGTGGCCCTCGTACTCCGGCCTTGCGTTAAAATAATCAAATCACGGGCGACGACAATAAAGTAGTCCAGTTACCCAGCGCAGCGTCCAAAAGCATACTTGACAATATAGTCGCAACTTAAACCTTATTCCATGCTTCCTAAGCTACAACTTAGAATAAAATTAAGCAGCAAGAATTACTAAGTGTTGTTTGTATGGGTTGAACTGTTATTATGTTCAATATAAGTAAATATCTCTTGCAATGAAGTTGTGTTTTGTGTTTGCGGTTTTGATTGTTGGCGCAGTAAGATTTTGTCTACTTATTTTTATCTTATGAACCTGTTTAGGCTCTCTTTCGATTAAAATAATCACTGAATTGGTATTTTGAAAACCCCAACTGTGCATTATCTTGGTCTTTAAAATAAAATTGAACAAGTTTTGAAAAAAAAATATAACACGCTTTTATTAGCTTGATATGTATCTGTGTAACGGAATCTTTGAACGTGATTTTCACCCCATTCAAAACGACGAATTGATTTGTAACTTTGCACACTTATCAAGAACCGATGACAGTGCAATAATTTAAATAGTTTGTGCCATTATCCATATCAGGATCTTCAGGATTAGCGATTTTAAAGCATGTTTTTTTTATTTTTAAACTGCGAGAATTATTATTGTGGAGTTTTACGTTTTGGCGGATGAGATTAAAAAAATAGAAAAATTGCTATTTTAGATCCCCTTCACTAAACAAATTTGCAATATTATTTTACTAAGATAATTCTCATTCGGTTTCTATAAATTCTTTCTCACGCGTGGTCATGGGCGCAGGCCAAGATGGGGCGCTTGCTCTACCCTGGCTGGCACTGGCATAAACTCCTTGACCGATATTTTTAAATTTACAGCAATTCGTCCTCGTATAATGGTTTTCCTTTCTTCCGTTCATATTTTTTGTATTATATCACGAATGTGTTGTAAAAGCCTACTTATTTGGAATTCCTTAAAAAAGGGGCTTACATTCAATAAATGATTACAATTATTACATCAAACTTGATTACGGTCTCACGGTCATCAACAACATAAAGCTGGCTTGTTGGCTTGCTTATTTATTTATTGAGATAAAACACGGTAAACCAATTGCATAAATATCTCACAAATTATTATTATACATAAAAGTTTTATAATAAAATAAAAATACATTATTTACTACATTGAAATCGTTGTCACATACCAGCTTTTTCATGTTTGTTACCTCAGAACTTTCGACTGGGTGAACCGATTTTGATAACTATTTTTTACTTTGAAAGCTGGTGCTTCTCGTATGGTCCATTTCAATTTGGTCCTGTTATACTATGTTTTATTTTAACAATGTGGATGTGAATGTGGAAACGAGTTTTTAACTGTTAAATTAAAATGTAATTTCCACACAAAAAATATATAAGAGACATCTGTCGGAACACCTCAGTACTAAATCAGGCATGTGCTCTCTAAAACTGATAGTGCCTAATTAATGCACGCGCTATGAAATAGAGGGCGCATATTTGGTCCAGTTCTGACATCTTTATGAAGTCGGTTTTTTAAACTAATAATTATTTCATTTCAGTTTTCTGAATCCAACGATGGTAGTAAAGCTCCTCGGTTGCTGCTGAACGATGGCAACTCAATCCCAGCGATGGGACTGGGCACTTTCCTGGGATTCGACGAGGTAGGCATTGAGATGTTAGATCAAGAGAGGTATGTAGGTGATTCTAGCGGGAGTCCTACATACGAAGAACGTTGCGAAAAACTTTTTGTATTTATTTAATTTTTTACTAGCTGCGCCCTGCTGTTTCACCCTCGTGGTGATGAAAATTGGTGATGATGATGATGATGAAAAGTTGTCTATGTGTTAATCCAGAAAATAAGCAATGTATATTCCAAATATCATCCAAATCCATCCAGCCGTTTATGCCTGATTGAGTAACAAACATCCATCCATCCATCCATCCATCCAAATTTTCACATAAAGTTAGTGTGATTTATTTATTTATTGAGATATTATAACACGGTCAAACCAATTACATTATTATCACAAAAATCATCATTTGACATTTTGTCATATTATCATATTGTTGTTTGTAACTTCAACTGCCACAAAATATTAAATTGAGTTTAAAAAATAGAAATAAACATAAATTATACATAAAAAATTTAAAAATAAAAAGTAATTGTTTACATTCATTACAAAAATCAAGCTCAAAAGAAAATTATAATAAAGAAAATAATGACATAGAAATTATTTCCACATACCATACAAGAAAAAGTAAAAAAAAAAACACAAATATTAATAAAATTCAAATCAACAAAACGCCAAAAGTTGAATGGATCGTCAATGCGAAAAGTCATCCAATAGAAAGAAAGACAGCAAAAAAACTATCAAGAAAGAACCACTTATCAGACCTGGGGCCTTACCCCTAGCTTGAAAAGTTGACCCGCATAGGTGTTATTTGTCTAAACGGTACCATCAACTACGATAAGCGGTAGTTATTTGATAGCCGCCAAGCTTTGTTATTTTCACGCAAACACGCATAGTAAAACGGATTTTCGTTCATTCAAGTTAGACGCTTTTAAACGATGCAGCTTAAATGAGTTGGTTAATTTTAGGTACCTATCAGGTACCTACTAAAAGTTGGCTCGCAAAAGTGAAGCTAGGGGTAAGGCCCCTGAATTTAATTGCCCTATACTCTATATATACCTACCTACCTATACGTGCCCATATTTATGAGGAAAAGAACACTTCCTCGAATAGATAATTAACTATGTCCAACTTATTGCTTTCGAGTCTATTAAAAAAGATAACATAACAAAATGACTAATATGTTTATTAACATCCGACGCAAAAATAAGGGTTTTATAAGTTAAAAGCGTTATAATATTTTAAAAAATATTGGGACATTATTCCACACATGACAAACTAAGCAAAGCTTGTAATATGGCTGCCAGAGACTGATATACATACATATATATATTTTTTTAAATACATACTTAAGTAGATATTAACATCCATACATAGAACAAATACAAATGTTCATCACACAAATGTTTGTCCTAAGTGGGAATCGAACCCACGCCCCCAAGCGCAGAAGGCAGGTTCACTACCGACTAAGCTAACGGGGCTGTAATAAAGGTACTATAGATTAAATTAAATGTGTTTCAGAATGGCCAAAAAGAAGTATTAGAGCGAGAAGTAGAAGACCCAGTGACCTGGGCTCTGGATGCTGGATACAGGTCAGTGAGATTGTAGTAGTAAGGTTGCATTAAGGTTGCAATAAGGTTGCAGTAAGGTTGCAATAAGGTTGCAGTATGTTACAGTAAAGTTGCTGTAAGGTTGCAATAAGGTTGCATTAAGGTTGCAATAATGTTGCAGTAAGGTTGCAGTAAGGTTGCAATAAGGTTGTAGTAAAGTTGCAGTAAGGTTGCAGTATGTTACAGTAAGGTTGCAGGAAGGTTGCTTGCATGCATCTCCAAAGAACGAGGCTTGAAGTCCACTCCATAAAATATGCTTACATACCGTCTGTCGCCCCCAGGGCCCCAGGAGTCTTATGGTTACCTCTTAACGCGGGCTTGAAACAGCGCAGTGCAGAAAATCACGCAAACGTAAACCTTAAAACGCCGAGGTACGTTTTGCGGGCGCTCTACTTTTCGCAATCACCTAAACAGAATCGCTTAAAACTGTCTGTCTGTCTGCTGTCTGTCTGTCTTTCTGTCTGTCTGTCGGTCGGTCGGTCGGTCGATGGATCCTGGTAAGGATAATGGGACAAACTATTTAAATTATTGAATTGTCTGCGACGTGTGACCAAAATGCTGGCGTGTTTCTGGCTCGACGCATAAGGATTGCCATTCAACGTGGTAATGCCGCCAGCATGCTGGGTACGCTGCCAAATGATAGTGCGCTTGAACATTTGGATTGTCTTTAGACCTAAACGGTCTATAGGCAGTCTAACTAGTTTCGTAGTGTTTGTGTTAGCTTGTAATTTGTTTAATTAATAACGGCCCAAAAGCAGCTGCTGTTGATGATGATGACGTCTTCTTTGCTCCCAGGTTGATAGATACAGCATCTGCCTACCACAACGAAGCGCAGGTTGGTCAAGCAGTGAACAAATCTTCAGTGCCAAGAAAGGAGGTGTTCATCGTAACTAAGGTTAGTAATTTTTTTAGCTCAATAAATCAAATCAAATTCAAATCAAATTATTTATTGAGAATAAAAACGGACAAATTCCACTAACTAATAAGGCGAAGCGGTACTTCACGTCGAGGCAAAGACTTTTGCTTTACAAAGCGCAAGTCCGACCTCACATGGAGTACTGCTCCCATCTTTGGAACGGAGCACCCAAGTATCAGCTTGAGCCTCTTGATGCATTACAGCGTAGAGCTGTCAGAATTCTCGACGATCCCAAGCTCACTGAACATCTAGAGCCGCTCAGCATGCGCAGAGACGTTGGGTCTCTTTTATCGCATTTATAACCGGGAATGTTCTGAAGAACTGTTCGATCTGATGCCAGCATCGCGGTTTTATCATCGCACCAGCCGCCACCGCTTGAAAGTTCGTCCACATATTATAGATCGGTAGAAATAACATACTTACTGTGCGTTTTACGCGTTCTTTTTTGCCTCACACCTGCAATTTGTGGAATAAGCTCCATCCTAGTAGTATTAAGCAGTATTTCCGAGTAATTATAATAATTATGGGGTTCCTTAAAAGGGCTGAACGATCTATGATACCCATGGTGTTGCAAGTATTCATAGGCGACGATGAACGCTTACCATCAGGGCCCCGATTCTACTAAACCAATTCTTTTTCAATTGTTATTGAATTGCCTCAATTTTTTACTTTTGACACTATCTATACAAAAAGTGTAAAAAAATTACATGTTGTGGCAATTCATTAACAATTTAAAAACAATTTTGTTTTTCACTCTTGACACTTTATCTATGCCAAAACTGCCAAAAGGCTTCGACCAAAATAAAATGAATGGACGGGCCCAGTAGAAGAGCATTTTTGAAGATTACAAAATGAGCGCCAGCTCTCATTTCGTTTCAGTCGGTCTCTAGCCGTAGGAAGTGAAACACGAGTCTATTGTTACGCGATAACGAAACATCTGACAAAATTATGAATTCGTATGCTTTACCGAAGTGTAAATACACAAATAAAACCGATATCTATTTTTTGTAACAAATATACTGTACATTTTTATAATTAGGTGTTGAAGTATATGTCCGACGGTTTTGACTCGTTTTTACTGATCAAGTTCAATGGTTAGGGCCCGTCCATTCTTTTATTTTGGTCGAAGCCAAAAGGGCAATTTTTGAGAAAATTCATTAACAATTCAAAAACCAATTGGTTTAGTAGAATCGGGCCCCAGGCGGTCTATTAGCTTGTTTGCCACCTATGGCATAAAAATGTGTGTCTCAATTTCTATTACACAACTTAATATAGAGTAGTTAATGATCATAATGACGAAAAAGCCCCATCTTTCCCCTTGTAGCTTGGTTCAAACGAGCAACGCGACGTGGTGGGGTCATTGCAGAAGTCTCTGGCTCGCCTCAACCTGGCTTATGTGGATCTCTACTTGATACACAACCCTGTGGCTTTTACTGTAAGTAGCTTTTTGGTTGACAGGGGAAGTCTTCCCAAGTATTTTTTATTTATTTATTTACAGATAACAAACAGCTTTAGCAACGTAAAACATAGCAATGAAAATATTAACAAACAAGCCTTAAAAGTTTTCACAAGTAAAAGAGACATACAGTCCAGGGGCCTTACCCCTAGCTTCACTTTTGCGAGCCAACTTTTAGTAGGTACCTGATAGGTACCTAAAATTAACCAACTCATTTAAGCTGCATCGTTTCAAAGCGTCTAACTTGAATGAACGAAAATCCGTTTTACTATGCGTGTGTGAGTGAAAATAGCAAAGCTTGGCGGCTATCAAATAACTACCGCTTCTCGTAGTTGATGGTACCGTTTAGACAAATTACACCTATGCGGGTCAATTTTTCGAGCTAGGGGTAAGGCCCCAGTTCCGTGAATGTTGATATAACAACTAAAATAACTAACAAACAGTAGATATAAATAAAGATATGGTTGCTTTGTGACAGGATAGCACTCACGCGCACAGCTTTCTTGCTCGCGCGTTTTCACATTTTCGAAGATAATAAAATCACTGATATTACAATATTAATATAAATTGTTTTGGCGACGTAGTTCATAATACATATTTCTTTGAAATGCTTCGCCAAAATAAATTAAGTACATATAAAAAAAAAATGCTTTATGTGTGATGTTTATGAATAAAATAGTCTTTCACATTTTTTATTCCCTATGATTTATTTTTTCGAAGTTTTCGAATGCAGAGTGAATACTTTCAAATATAGCTTCTCTTTTGCAAAGTGAAACTTATGAAAGCAGAGTGAAGACTTTCGAAACAATGCCATAGCTCTTAGTCTTTTGCGAAGTGAAACTTTTGAATGCAGAGTGAAGACTTTCGAAACAATGCCATAGCTCTTAGTCTTTTGCAAAGTGAAACTTTTGAATGCAGAATGAAGACTTTTAAAACAATGCCATAGCTCGTTAGTCTTTTGCAAAGAGAAACATAAGAATGCAGATTGAATACTTTCAAAATAATGCCATGGCTCTTTAGTCTTTTGCAAAGTGAAACTTAAGAATGAAGAGTGAATACTTGTAAAACAGTCCCTAGCTTTTTCCCCTTTTGCAAAGTGAAGACTTGCAGTAATAAAATAGCCCCGGGCAACATTTGCATTAACACCAGTAGCTAATTAGGCATTAAATAGGTATGTAATAAGCAATCATAAATTGAAATCACTGCATGATCTCTATCTTTCTAATTAATATAATCGGATTATGGGTAATTTACTGATTGCGGGGACTCTTTACTGGAGATTATTCTTAACTACCCGCAGCCGCGGTTTTTCCTTCTATTCTATACGAATAGTCCTTGGCAAAAATTTATGCCCCCTTTAAAAAATTCGAGATTTCTTCAAATCTTAGATTTTTTTGCAAGCTGTTTGAACATAAATGAGAAATATAAAAGACCGACTTAATACAAATTTCAGAACTGGACCAAATTGAAATTCAACCACACGGGAAGCACCAGCTTTCAAATAAAAAAAGAATCATCTAAATCAATTCACCCAATCGAAAGATCTGAGATCTCTCACAGAGCGTGTGTGCAGTTTATAATGACACAGGAAGGCAATTACAATTATTTTTGCTAAAACACTCAATTATCTGCGATGTGTTGCCGGACACTCGGAGTGCGTGACTGAGAGACGGCTGTAACGAGTATGATACAGTGCCTGTATTCGTCTAGTCAATATGGTGGCGGGCACAACCTATCTACAGGTAAAAATATTTTAGCTTGTAGCAGGGTTTTTAAAAGGTATCAATTTACTCGTTTCTTTACAGCCAGACCACTCATCATTTGACATCGTAGACTACGTAGACACATGGCGAGGCATGGAGCGAGCCAAGACTTTAGGGCTCGCGAAGTCTATAGGGATATCGAACTTCAACGTGACCCAGATGGATAGGTTGCTGGCTAACTGCCAGATTAAACCAGCTGTTCTGCAGGTTGAGGTAAGAAACGCACGAATTCTGACGAAGCTTGTTAAAAAAAAATACTAATACCAACGAAAAACACTTTCGAATAAAATTATAGTAGTTTAAATTAGAATAGCTGTCATTTTTGTAAGAAATTTGTTGTAGCCAGTTGCACCCATATAAACGAAACGTCAGTCATTCGAAATCAGGGCATTTATTCTGCACGGGCCAAACGGTCCCAAACGCACTCATGAACCTACCTACTAGGTTCATGAGTGCGTTTCAACAAAGAGTTCCCTCGCCGTGATGTTGGCTCCCCTGCACTTTTCCTGAGCCCTTAAGGTCATAGCACACATATCAACTCGGAAAGGGATCGTAACCGTATCGCCTTTCGCCTCGCCGTCAAACAGGCGTCAACCTAACGTAAGCGCGTAACCAAAGCGGATTCAGCAGCTCCGATACGTTGACTCGGCTACGGCTAGGCGACGCCGCGCTTACGGCGAGGCGACGCCGCGCTTACGGCTCGCCGACCGCTCGCTTGTTGACCTGGCTGGCTTTCAATATATACGCGCGCAACACGACTGGAAGTTGCCTTGTGAATGACAGTGTGCTGCAGGCAGGCCGCGGGTGGTGTGAGAGGGGCAAGGGTGGACGAAGAGACGCAAGCGCGGCACGGAGAGGCGTAAGCGCGTGGACGACAGCCGTAGGCGCGTGGACGGCGAGCCGTAAGCGAGTGGACGGCGAGCCGTAAGCGAGTGGACGACGAGCCGTAAGCGCGGGGACCGCTGGTTGAAGTGAGATTGTCCCGATACGAGTCGTTTACGTTACGATTCCGATAAGTGTGCTTTGCAGTAGGGAGTTACATACAAAGAATACTGAACGGCTCGAGTTGATACGGTTACGGTTACCTTTATTCCGCACGGGCAAACGGGCGCTATTGTGGCCACGTTAAGTTTACCTACCACGATAGAGCGCGTTTGGCCCGTGTAGAATAAAGGCCCTATATTGTGTATGGGAAGTGCAGGGGAGCCAACATTACGGTGAGGGAACTCTGGTAAAACGCACTATACTTTTCGACCGTCGACCCTCTATCATTGTCAAAAAAAATACATACACAACACTTACATAATATAAACAATGTTAGTATATATACCTAAGTATTATAATAATTTATTGTGATTTTATTTTTTGTTTTCTCAGGTAAACCTAAACCTAGCCCAAGACAAATTACTAAAATACTGCAAAATCCATAACATCGTTGTAATGGCGTACACTCCATTTGGTTCTCTATTTGCCCATGAGATGGCACCACCTCCACCTCGGGTCAACGATCCTAAGCTAAAGAAGATCGCTGAGAATTATGGGAAAACTGTACCGCAAATAGTACTGAGATATTTGGTAAGTATATAATCAAATCAAAGTATTAAACACCTAAATTACACTAATTGCAAAAGAAACAAACTAAAACCTTACTTAGTAGGGTTTTACCTAGGTTTCTTCCTCCTTCCGCCTTCTGTATCGCCCATTTTTAATCGACTTCCAAATTGATGAGGTTATCAATTTGACTGTTTTTTTGTTACCTCAGAACTTTTTACTGGGTGAACCGATTTTGATGATTCTTTTTTTATTTGAAAGCTGGTGCTTCCCATTTCAATTTGGTCTAGTTCTGATGAAGTCGGTTTTTTTTATATTGATTAACATTTTAGAAGATAAATAATCGATAAAAGACAAAATTAAAACGACTGAGCATTATTTTTACAAAAACATTGCACAAGTTATTTCAAAGTAATTTTTATGATAAAATATTTTATTTCAGCGAAAGATATCGAAAAAGAAAACTATTTTTTGGAGATATTTTCCTATTCCTTCCGCCATCCTATAAAATATCATCACAAAAATTTATTTATACCAATTGCAATGTTAAAGATCAAGATCAAGGTTAATGTCAAGATAATGCTTAATTGGTATTTTTTTTTTTCCAACAAAAAAAATATTTTTTTTTTTTTCAAAAAAAAGTTGAATATTTGCTAAAGAGATAGCTGGCCGACGATGATGAAAATGAAAACACTAGAGATGGTGCCTTCATTTTTATTTACTAAGCCGCGTATTTTAGAAATATACTACACTAGCCGTCCGCCCCGGCTTCGCACGAGTGTAAGCTCGGCCTTCGGCCTCGCTACAAAATATAATATAGCCTATGTCACTCGGGGATAGTGTAGCTTCCCAACAGTGAAAGAATTTTTCAAATCGGTTCAGTAGTTTCGGAGCCTATTCATTACAAACATACAAAAATAGGTACAAATCTTTCTTCTTTATAATATTATTATATTATATATTATATTATATACTACATATAACTCCTTTTGCTTTTACTTTGTCAGGTCCAACGAGGAGTGATACCTATACCTAAATCCGTGAAAAAGGCACGCATAGAAGAAAACATCAATATCTTTGACTTTGAGTTGACTTTAGAAGAAATGGAAGAACTGGGTAAGATAGGAATACCTAATTAGTAATATAGCAAGAAGACCGTGGTAGCCTATTTGAGAGATCGCTAGCCTTGAAAGCGTGAGGTCGTGGGTGGGTTTGGGTTCAAATCCCGGGCCTGTACTAATGATCTCTTTGGAGTTTATGTTCGGATCTACATACCACTGGATCTTCGGTTAAGGAAAACATCGTGAGAAATAATTATACTTAGATTATAATAAAAGATCTATGGGCATATACGTACGGAGAAGAAATGACTGACCCGCAGACCAGCGTGGTGGATATGGCCTAATCGCCCTTTCGGGGGCCTATTACAGCAGTGAACTAATAAAAACGATGATTATGCTAGTCTAAGAAGGTATCGGTAAAAGTAAAAAAAGTAAGTCTAGGAAGTAGCTCTAATGTTGCGGCCGCACTATCGGAATTTGGCGAATGTTCACATTATCGCGACAGAGTTCGGGCAGTTCGCGATGTGTTCGGGAAAGACACCCAAATTCTAACTACCTATCTGGAAACAACCCACCACACCCATTCAGGCGGCGCTTAACGGTGCATTCCACAGTCTAGCATTTCGCAAATTAAAAGTGGAATCAAAGCACCTCGTACAAACGGGTTTTCGTAATATCAAGCATGAAAATTCAAGCAAATCAAAGGATAATGATTATTTACGGGATATTTACCGTGGTAAGGTTGTGGAAGGAGCTCCCGATATTTCGGCGCAGTTACATGCACCATGTTCACGGGAAGACTGAAGAATGAATATCGGGAGCTCCTTCCACAACCTTACCACGGTAAATATCCCGTAAATAATCATTTAACTTTAGTGAACAACAGTGATAGTCTAAAACAGTGTTTAAATCAAAGGATTTTGAAAATGGAATCGAGTTTTGAACTGTAATGCATTTGGTTGCCGATAACCGAATAGGTAGGTACGAAGTTTTTATCGCGATAACCTTCGACCAAAATAAAATGAATGGACGGGCCCTAACCATTGAACTTGATCAGTAAAAACGAGTCAAAATCGTCGGACATATACTTCAACACCTAATTATAAAAATGTACAGTATATTTGTTACAAAAAATAGATATCGGTTTTATTTGTGTATTTACACTTCGGTAAAGTATACGAATTCATAATTTTGTCAGATGTTTCGTTATCGCGTATCAATAGACTCGTGTTTCACTTCCTACGGCTAGAGACCGACTGAAACGAAATGAGAGCTGGCGCTCATTTTGTAATCTTCAAAAATGCGCTTCTACTGGGCCCGTCCATTCATTTTATTTTGGTCGAAGGCGATAACCCTACACGAACATTCGTACGATAATGTGGCCCCAGGGTAACTGCTATAACTATGTCGTCTATAGTTTTGTGCATTCCAGAGCTCATTTCTCAAAGGTATACTTACAGAGTTCCGCATATAGGTGGACTTGTTCACTGCTAAAATAAATTACTTCAAACAGTATGCATGTACCTACCACGTTCTTCTCAACCAGTTCTTAAAACATTTGTATTGTTAAAAAACATCTTACTAACTTTTATAAAGCTTGTTGGGCTAATAAGGCTTCTCTTCATATGTTCATATATTTAAGGCTTCTCTTCATATATTTATTTTTAATTAGATACTTATTTTTTAGATAGATACTACTTTTGGTTATTACTTAGTTATTATATTTTATATTTCTGGTCTAGGATATGTAATGTAAACATATTTTTTTTATAAGTGAAAACTAATTATGTCTCGATTCTACCATCCACCTACCATAATTTGTACTTCTGAGCTGTTTGTTTTCCGAATAAAGTAAAAATAAAATAAAATATACAAGGTTACGCATTTATCCGGGCGCCGATTCTACTACATACACCAATTGTTTTTTATGTAATGAATTGCCTCAAAAATTACGCTTTTGACACTTTTGGTAAGTATAGATATAGTGTCAAAAGTGAAAAACCAAGTGTTTTTAAATTGTTAATGAATTGCCTCAAAAATTGCGCTTTTGACACTTTTAGTAGGTATAGATAAAAGTGTCAAAAGAAAAAAAAAACATTAACAATTGAAAAACAAATGGTTTAGTAGAATCGGGGCCCTGTCCTAAGCCGAAAGGAGGTCGTTATACTCATCATTACAAACAAACTTTTACTAAGGGATCAACCATGCAATCGCGAAAAATATATCAGCGTTCCATAGAAAGCGGTCATTGACACTCGACAAAATGTATGGAACAGCTGTTTTTTCGCGATTTCAGGGGTAGAGTGCGCGCAAGATAACTCTGCGCGCGGCTGAAATCGGAGCTAATCACAGATATACACAACTCTGTGGAGCGTGTGTGGAGCTAATTCATGTGCCACCATCTTGCCGTTTACGTCAGATGTCAAGAGAGTGTGTTGTGTTCCATGTTTTTTATCATTATGCAGAAAGTGATCAAAAGTGCTGGCCGGAATATCATCTTGAAGGTCAAACCGTGCTTGTGAAGAAGAACGAAACAAGTACGCCACCAGTCGCGCGCAGAGTCATCTTGCGCGCACTCTAGACCCATTGTAAAAGTTGACGATTGCATTTACCTCTTTTTGGCTTAGTAGGTACAGTCTATATGCATAACTCACTATTGCCCACGAAAAATAAAAAATACTTTTCAAGAACATAATTAATTACTCTATTAACAGGTAAATTTAACAAGGACTATCGCGTGGTACATCCGAGTTTCTGGCAAGATCATCCCTACTATCCGTTCGAGAGGAAGGAAGTACCAGACCCTGATATTTTCGGGCACAAAAACAAGCAAAATAAACAGTAAATTTGAACTGGCTAAATGTACACATCAAGTGCAGCCAAAAACACTTGATTGACATTTTATGTCGCGTTCCGAATCGACCAACACGTCACCTATAGTTTTTTCGTGTCGCTGTTGATCACAGAATAATAACTATAGCAGACATGATTCTGAACACTTGTGGCCTTACTTAAAAACGTTACTCAAGTTGACATACGCTTAAATATGCTCCGTCTTGTTTTCGCGTGTGACGATTGCCGTCAGCGAGAAGTTGAGAGAGCATTTTAAAACATAGATCAACTTTAGTAACGTTTTTAAGTAAGGCCCTTAGCTTTTAAAATGAGTTATGGCTACGCGTGGTTTCTGTATTTAGCCAGTAGAAAATTTGCCATAAAGGCATTATTGTGGTAAGATATGTTATAATTATAGGGTATTATAATTTGAGGTTAATTGTCAATACAATATAATTATCATATTTGAAAATCTAATGACAGTTATCATTGCTAGTGATAAAATATCTATAACTATAGATACATAATTATTATTTTTCGTAGAGAATTTTCTTTGGTCTATAGTTGATGAGATAATTATTATGTCTACTAGAGCCTTAATCAGAAGAAACATATTTCCCTAATTTTCTTTTTGAAAAAACAATTTTGTACCTAAATATTTTACTTAGGACAAGAATAAAACAATACATAAAATAACTATAAATGTACTTATTTTATTGAATAGGCCAACATGTTATATTACCCCTATGACTATAATAATGAGAAAAATTAAAAAGCATAATTGGATGCAGTATATTTATTACAAATCAACAATTCAGGGGGAAAACTCACTAAATATATTTAATTATATCATTGTCTCGAAGTTTGTTTACAATTGTAATACCTACCTTCGTATCATGCAGTAATACTAAAACCGTAACAGACAGGTCAACTTGATGACGAACCGCCGTCTATCCAACGGGAAAGAAAGCGTAAATCTTTCTCTCCCGTTGTATAGACGGTGGCTCGTCAGCCAAGTTGACCTGTCTGTTACGGCTTTTAGACTATTTTAAACAATGCTTTTATAATTTACGAAATCTATCTTATTATTCGACAAAAACAACAATCTCATTAGTAAAAACTAAATATAAACTGTCAATTCGTGTGAATAACTTTTTCGTGACTTCGTAGAGTTTCTATTCTATAGTTTTTAATATTGAATATCATTACTATTTTTTGTGGATAAGTTGTAATTATGTTGTGAGTAGGCTTTTAAATCTTGTTAATATTTTAGTGATCAGTAGGCGAAGTATGAATATTCGCTACGTAAACGACGTAATGAATTTCATACAAATTTTGAATTTCGATATTGATTTTTGTATGGAATTCGATACGTATTTAATTTTACGTAGCGAAAATTCTTACTTAGCCCACTGAGATTGCTCCTAAATGTCGATAGGATATTTTAAATTGAACTAGTAGACTTTTGGGCTTTACTCCAATTTTTTACATAAATTTATCAATAGATTGTTAGTTGTCAATACACTTTTTTTTTGTAAATCTACTGTGTATAAATAATTTTTATGCTATTTTTTGCTCATATCACTTTTTTGTAAATCTACACAGTACGTATGTAAGTAATTTTTATATGACAATACAATACACAACACAATACTAATACAATACGAGTGTTATTTTATCGGGTAATAAATGGTTTTGAAGTTTTTGTTGTGCCGAAGTCTGCCAGCCCAATTCTTTTTACATAAAATTATAAAACTACAAGAATACCTATTTGAAAAATTTACAAGTACTTGTAAAAATTTCTACAAGTCCACAAGTACTTGTATTTTTAGTGGGTAGTAATTTTTTATTCGTAAACCATGAATTCGCCGTTGAGCTCCTCACTCACTTGCACCGCGCAGCGCACGTTGGCTTCGTGGTCACACTGCATGGTGGCCTCATTGAAAAAGAGGCCATCGGTACAGAAGGCCGTCTGGGGAATCCCCGCGATGCACTTCCAGTAGCGCTGGCAGTCACCCCTGGAACAAAAAGGAGGTTATTTTCAGGGCATTGAAACATGATTGAAACGTAAAGTTAATAAACCGACCTATATCATTGAAAATAGTTTCTATGCGTCAAAGTGATAGCGGATACTTCTTGATGCAATATCACAGGGTGACCAGACCACTCTGTCAACTTGTCATAAAAATAACTGATGTAATCTCAGAGTTAGGTATATACGAAAAATAATTATCAATATAAAAAACAGACTTCATAAAAGTGTCAGAACTGGACCAAATCGAAAGTTATGATGTAACAAACATTAAAAAAAACCTGTCGAATTGAGTACCTCCTCCTTTTTGGAAGTCAGTTAAAAATATATTTTCGGGTGCATTTAAATTGTATATGATTTGCGGTGAGATGGTTGCACACGACAGTGCTAAAATAATTAATTTAATAACAAGTTGGTTAAAGAATTCTACCATCTCGTTGTTGAACTTAAAACGGAGTAACCTGCATCAATTTGGAATAAGCGGCCTTATCGCGTAAGTCTGGTATCGGTGTTGGTCTGTGGTTCTGCTTGCGTGCATGGCGCACACGCAACTAACCTAAAGAAGCTAACAGACGTGACGGATTGCGCCTGACCAACGGGAGAGAAAGAGAAAATTTTCTCTTTCTCTCCCGTTGGTCAGACCGCGGTTCGTCAACCAAGTTGACACGTCTGTTAGCTACCTAAGCTGTTGCGAGAAAGACAGCACCCGATCACCTTTGATAATATATAGTTTGGATCTGCCTATAAACTCGAGCCAGTGCCGAAAAAAGTCTGCCAAAAACTCAAGGGGGCGAAGTAAACATGTATTGCACACACTGACATATTCTTACTAGTTCTACAAATGCACACTTCAATATGGAGCGCACACAACTGCAAACGATGTGATTAAAATGTATACGCACCGCCGTGCGACGCACGATGTGTTAATAGTGCGTGCAGATACATAAATAATTATAAAGATTATTTTTTGTAATATAAAAGATTTAAAAAAAACTACTCTTTTCTAACAAAAATCCTAAAAATTCGACCGCTATCCTGGAAAGAGTCTAAAAATTCTGAAATCTTAGGACATACCCTGAGATACCTACCATATCAGCGATTATACTCAGATTAATTATAGAAAATTGGTCGTGTATGAAGATTCATGGACAAATACGTACAGTGCAATACAAAACACGTTATAATTATTAATACGGACAAGGGTGCTATTACGGTGTTTGTCTCTGCTTTAAAACTGAAGAGGAAAAACGATGACAACTGCAGTTCCGATTTTGACCACGTTCATTGAGATTGGTGTCATTTACAGTAAGTGTACAAATCTTAATTGAGGTCAAGGTCACGGACTGACCAGACCGGACTTTATAAGTGACCTATATATATCTTATCATCATCAGCCTTTCATCCCACTGCTGCGACACAGACTTTCTCTCAGAGAGCGAGAGAGAGAGAGAGAGATTATGGGCCAGTGCATGTTGGTAAATTGTCTTTGAACCCTTTGATAATATATATTTTGGATCTGCCTTTAAACTCGAGCTAGTACCAAAAAAAGTCTGCCAAAAACTGAAGGGGGCGAGACAAACACGTATTGCACACACTGACATGTTCTTACTAGGTCTACAAACGTACACGTTCAATATTGAGCGCACACAACGGCAAACGATGTGCTCAAAATGTAAACAAATGGACGACCGAGGGGGTGTGTAAGTGCTAAAGAGGAAACGGTAGGTATAACGCTTCCATTTATTGTTTTTTTTCTGAACTTTGAACCTTTTACTTACTTGTAAGCTACTTGTCGTGCTGCAGAGTGAGGATGGTCACAAAGAAGGGAAGCCGCGTTGTTTGCCTGACGCGCACTCAAGGCAGCCATGGGGCGAACTGTGCCACTCGCTTCCGCTGTCAGGTCTCCTAGGATGGTGAAATAACGTTAATTTCTTGTAGCATTTTTTTTAGAAAGTAGAGTTTGATTATTACACCGAAAGGCAAAACCTAATTAACTTATTTATTATAATTATTATCCTTAATAGCTTTTTATTCTATCGAGTGAAAATCCTGAGTTCTAATGGTTTCTATTTTATATAAATCTAAGTCCTTATTGATAGAAAGTCAGCTGGTCATTAATTAATTAAATAAGTTGGTTTAGTTTGCAGATTTCACTAACAGTTTAATAAATTGTTTCTCAACCTTTTTGAAATAAGTACATCCCTTATTGTTTATGTTGCCCTCTGACCTGGGCCCCGATTCTACGAAATCAATTGTTTTTAAATTGTTAAAGAATTGCCTCAACAATTGTCCTTTTGACACTTTTGATATAGATAAAAGTCCAAAGTGAAAAACCAATTGTTTTTAAATTGTTAAAGAATTGCCTCAACAATTTGCCATATGACACTTTTTGTGTAGATAAAGTGTCAAAAGTAAAACAAATGAGGCAATTCATAAACAATTGAAAAACAATAAAAACAATTGGTTTAGAGAATCGGGGCCCTGGCTTTTGGTTTTGGCGACCTTTGCACAGCAGCAGGCTATATTTAAAACCTCTGTCATATCACATTGATGATGGAATCGCTGAAAACTACGTAAATACCTTGCATAAGCTTGTCATAGTATAAGTATGACAAGCTTAGGCAAAGTAGTTGTAGATCGGATAGTAAATTATTTACACTAAACTTGAATTTCATATCCGATCATTGTACGTATTTTATTCTAGGTATAGAAGATTGTTTAGTTAGAGAGTTGTGTCTTTTGGACAATTAGAAACCTAAATTTACAACTAAATTCTTATAGGTAACTAAGACCTTAACGCAACTTCTCTAGAGGTCGCGAATCCAGGTTGAGAAACGACAGGATTAAAAGATTCAGGAGGCAGATTAATACAATTTATTGATAGGTATACTTATTAATACATAATACTGGAATCGTTACATAATACTGAAACAGGTAGCCGGGTGTCTTAAATACTAGTTGATGGACTTAAATGGCCGTTCATTTACCAATAGGGCCATTTTCAATCTCTTCGCCGAAGATCGCGAATTCTTCTTCGTCGCCAGAGCCTTCTGTGGCTGCGTCACGGAACACGCATTCGGTGACCAAAGGCCAGTTGCAACCCTAGTAATAAAACAAATTTAAAGTATAATTAATGGTTATGAACGCTATGAACACAAACTGCATATTTAGGCGAGCAAGGCTCTATCTATGCAAATACTTCTAAGAAATTACCAGATAGATTTCTTGTAGTTGTTGCCCATTTTTCTCTTGCCCTGTCTAAGAACGAGTAAGACAGGAAAAAAGAGAAGAGTAGACTAAACTAGATACAATTCTAAGCGGTCACTTTGGTGCAGCACACAAAATCAGCTAGAGAAACGCAGAGAATCTAAATTTTAAAGTTTGTCTGCATCAATATAATTTATTTTAAATAAATATAATTTATTATAATGTGTAACTACGAGTTGTTGTGTATTTGAATCGAAGCCATTCTGGTAAAGAATAAAGGTAAAAGGTAAGGTCTGGTAAAGGTTTGTATTGAATTAAACGTACCTGGAGTCCGAAGTCGAAGTGAAGTCCATCAGGGCAATTGAACTCAACCTCTACTCCGTTGGCGCACATGTAGAACAGGCTGCAGTTATCGAAGTGAGGAAGAAGGAGGAATATCTAGACAAAAAACAATGTTTTTTAATATTATTGTCTACACACATGTCTGTGTGTATGTATACACTTTTACTAAAATATTTTTGTTGTGACCATCAAAGAAGTGGATACACTAGAGAACAGCGCTAGCCAATTTTAGCGAATCCACCTGACTTTAATACCTGCTTTAATATCTCGCCTGAAACACAGGATTACCTTACCTAGTTAATGCACATGTGTTATATATCTAAGACTGTTATGTTAAAGCCCTAACAGACGTGTCAACTTGGCTGACGACCCAATCTGACCAACGGGAGAGAAATAGCAAATGTTCCCTTTCTCTGCCGTTGGTCAGACGGCGGTTTGTCAGCTAAGTTAGCATGTCTGTTACGGCTATTATCTTAAACCTAATGCAATTTTTAGAATAAATATTATTATCGCTTCATTTCTCTTAATTATCGGGTCTAACCCGGACAACAATGCAACAAGCAATGACGATTTATTATTATCTTTGGACTGAAGTTATGGATGTTATGGAATGTGCATAAAATGGAATATGAAAATATTGTACAATAAAGGATTTAAAAATTCTGGGCTATTGAGGTGAACATCTAGTGGATAGAAGAACAGATCTATACGATGAGAAACGGCACCTGCCTTATCCTGTCTCATCTCAAAATACATTTAGGCAGGTGATGACGTGCCACCCACTAAATGCCAATAAAGGCTTCTGTATACAGGCACCAGAAGGGCAAAATTGGCGTGGATGACTTAGGATGTCGAGAGGTGTGGCACATTAATTAAATGCTACTCGCGGCGTTAAGCTCTTTAACACTTTCACCCTGGAGCTTAGGTTCTTCAATTATTATTATAATTAATAGCAAATAGTTCTTACTTGTCCGTGGGGATCGCAAGATAGTGTGTTGGGGTCGACACCATCGTACGGCCTGTATTCTTCATAAGTTTTAGCCGCCGACGCTGCGTATACTACTGCCACCAACGCGAGGAATGAGACAATTTTACCTGAGAATAGGAGAAAATAACGTTGAAAACTCTATAAATTACTATTTATAACAAATTAAAGAGAGAAGAACAATGACTGTTTCAAAAAGGGGGGAGACGCGTGACATCCTAACATTATACCCACTCGGCTCAAACAAAAGTTTGACAAGTACTTCACGTGCTACAACCGCCAGTTCGATTGTGACTGAAGTCGATTAGGCCCGTGGGCCTAATTTGTGCGGTCGACGGCAAGGAGTTCTTCCCGTATCTTCCCACTATTTCTTAACATCAATGGCGAAGAATGAACAACACATTTCCGTTAAGTTTTTATCTATTTGTGAAGTCAAAATGACGTATTCTAGACTTATCAAAAATAATTGCGACTAATTCCAATTCCATCTCCTTAGATCAACTACTCATACTCGTATTTCCTTTTAGTTTACACGAAATAACACTTAAATAAAGACATTATCTAATAATCTAGTCTGAGAAATGTAGATTTTATCATTAAATGAAAAAGTCGTCGCTCAGCATTAATATCGATAACATCAACTATTTTGGTTTATCTTCAAATTCGATTTTGCTATCGGATCCTACATAATTTCGTAAATCAATAAATAACATCTGGAATATAGAGCGAAACTCTTCAATAGGGCAATATTATTCCTCCAAAGTTTCATTCTAAATATGGTCCTCGGGTCCCCGATGATCAATGTTGGCGCCATATTACAAGCTATGCTTAATCAGAGCCGTAACAGACACGTCAACATGGCTGACGTCAACCACTTCAATAACGAGAGAAAAAGAGAGGGAAATTATATCTTCACTCTTTCTCTCCCGTTAGTCAGACGGCGCGGCGGTTCGTCAGCCAAGTTCGATACGTCTGTTACAGCTATCAGCTATCATGATGGTACCGTTTAGACAAATAACACCTATGCGGGTCAACTTAGGGGTAAGGCCCCTGATGACCGTGTGTGCAAAAATGTCCCAGATATTTATTTCTTTATTTTATATCTATGCTTTTATTTTTGACTAAGGCACTGTGTGCGCATTTCATCCTTGTCTTTAATAAGATTCAAATCGGGCAGGGAAATGTTGTATCCCATTTCCCTTTTACTCGACACTGCATAATTGCTTTAAAGGCACTTGCACTTAAAGGTACATACCTACTTATAACTGCAATCACTGCTAGCCGCTATCTAAATATATGCAATGATATAGATCTGTTTAAATGGATTACGACAACTTTCGGCATATCTTTTATAATAATCAACGATTTTGCGTGGAAAGGCTTGTAATCAGTCAATTATTTTTTCCTTGATTATATGACAAATAAGTAGATATTTTAACTTCGTGAATTTGGTGGTCGAAATATTTATAATGAATTTGGTGGTCGAAATATTTATAATGGAAGTTTCATAACGTCGTCGTCAATATTTCTGATGATATAACTATTATGCTCATAATAAATATTAAAGACACAAGCACAACACTAATGATATCTATTTAAAGTGAGTTTCGATTCTCGAGTACTAACAGCGCCAAGATGCCAAAGTTTTCTTCATGACTTGTTGGTAGCAAACCAAACCACCAAAACTCTACCAACCATGGGATGGGGAAAACAAAACTTTGCGCTTGCTGTGCTGGGTCTCATTATCACGTTGTTTGAGCTAAAGCCATATTAGATGTCGCACGTCACAACTAATATAGTCTTAACTCAAAATTTTGCATTTTTGAGTTAAGTATGCCATCAAAAAGTAGATTTTTTTCTCTACAAACTGGTAAGACCGTTACATTTATACCTCCGATTATCACTGAAAGATGGCACAAAAAGTCTTTTTTGACTATTCAGTACGTTCATTCTTTTACCAAGTAGCACCGTCTCATCTTCGCCTAATCGGTCGCAACTCAACAAACGCATACGGCTGACGTATGTAACCTGTCACATTTGAAAATAAGACATTGTGAGTGTTAGCATCGGATACAAAAACGTTGCAGGTGGGTAGTCTATATAGATCCATTTCTAACATGCGACTTTTTTGCCTGGGCATAAAATAAGTCAATTAGGTTTTATTACAAGTTAAGACTATATTGCTTGACAATAATTTATTTTTTCTGATTATAATGAAAAATGATTTGACTTAAGACTATAATGCCGTCAGTTTTTTTGAGTTAATACTTTATGACCAGTTCAGAGTATCCTGTGAGGTTCTCGTGGTATTGTTTATTTATAAATGCAACTGTATTAATTGTTCATGTTTGCTAAAAATACATTTGTTTACAGAAACATTGCAGGCCAAAATCGCAATGAAGAGATATAAATAAACTAGCATAAATAAAAAAAACATAAACTTGCAATATTATTATTAGGAAATTATAATTTTTACACCTCAAGAAGATATAGATAAGATATTCTTCTTGTTATTATGAGATATTGATTATGTTCCTAAGTATTATAATTATTAATGTGCCAAAAACCTAATATTATTGTATTGAGTTATTAGTACTTTACTACGGAATAAGGCAAACTTAATAGACGAATCTCGAAATCGGTGCAACACGATCTGCGTTCCTATAATACAAAATGTATTAGGGACGCAATTGAGCGGAACCAAGGCTCGAAAAAATTCGCAAAGAATTCGTCTATTGGAAAAAGCCAAATGACGAAACTGAAGATCGAGGATGGAAGTATCATTTCATCAAAGCCGGAGATTCTGAGAGAGCTCGAGAGGTTTTACGGACAGTTGTACACCTCGACACGACAGCCCATTGTCAGTACAGCTCAGGACAAGAGAGCTAAACTGACCCGACATTACACTGAAGACATTCCAGACATCAGCTTGTACTAGATTAGAATGGCTCTGAAATAGTTTAAGAACAACAAGGCGCCGGGTGATGACGGAATCACGACAGAACTACTGAGAGCAGGTGGAAAACCTGTACTTTTAGTCCTCCAGAAGTTGTTTAATTCCGTCATACTCGAAGGTACTACGCCTGAAGCATGGAACAGGAGTGTGGTGGTGCTCTTCTTCAAAAAAGGTAACAACACCTTATTGAAGAATTATAGACCCATCTCACTCCTGAGCCATGTGTACAAGTTGTTCTCCAGAGTCATTACAAACCGTCTCGAAAACAGGTTGATGACTTCCAGCCTCTCGAACAAGCCGGTTTCCGTAAAGGCTGGAGCACCATAGACCACATACACACGCTCCGCCAGATTATACAGAAGACTGGGGAGTATAATCAGCCATTATGCCTAGCGTTCGTGGACTATTAAAAAGCCTTCGATTCAATCGAGACTGGGCAGTATTGCAGTCCCTCCAGCATTGTCATATCGACTATAAGTATATCGAAGTGCTGAAGTGTTTGTATAGAAACGCCACCATGTCCATCCGATTACAGGACGAGAGCACGGAATCCAATTGCAGAAAGGCATGAGACAGGGAGATGTTACCTCTCCAAAACTGTTCACGAACGCATTGGAGGACGTTTTCAAGCTTTTGGAATGGAACGGATTGGGCATCAACATTAATGGCGAATACAGCACTCACCTTCGTTTTACCGATGATTTAGTTATCATGGCAGAGTCACTGGAGGACCTACATACAATGCTCAGTGACCTCAGCAGCCTTTCCCAACAGGTGGATCTTAAAATGAACACGGATAAGACAAAAATCATGTCCAATGTCCATGTTGTACCCGTACCGGTAGTTGTTGGGAACGATACTCTCGAAGTTGTTGACCATTACACCTATCTTGGACAGATTGTTCAGTTAGGTAATTCCAACTTAGGCAAAGAGGTCGCCCGAAGAATCCAACTCGGATGGGCAGCGTTCGGGAAATTGCGTGAAATCTTCTCGTCCAAGATAGCACAGTGCCTAAAGACAAGGGTCTTTGACCAATGTGTGTTGCCAGTGATGACATATGGTACTGAGACGTGGTCCTTAACTGTTGGCCTTTTGGAGAAACTCAGAGTCACACAACGGGCAATGGAGAGAGGTATGCTCGGAGTTTCTTTGCGCGATAGAATCCGAAACGTGGATATTCGCCAAAGAACCAGAGTCGTCGACATAGCTGTAAAAATTTGCAAGTTGAAGTGGCAATGGGCAGGCCACATCGCTCGAAGAACCGATAACCGATGGAGAAGAAAGGTAATTAAGTGGAGACCACGAACCGGAAGACGCAGTGTAGGTAGGCCTCCCACTAGATGGACCGGCGACATCGTGAGAGTCGCGGGCATCCAGTGGATGCAGATGGCAGGTTGTCGTTCAGTGTGGAAGTTAAAGGGGGAGGCCTATGTTCAGCAGTGCATGCCATATGGGTGATGATGATGATGATGATTGGTACTTTGGAGTTATTACTCAATAAATAAGAAGAATATGAATAGCAAAAAGTCATCAATAAAGTCTCAAACCAATTTAATACCATCAATATGCAAAAGAATTTAACAAAAAAAACAAGTAATTAAGTCCTATTTCAAAATTGTATTTTTACAAGCAGGCAATATAGTCGTTACTCAAAGTGTTAATGAAAAAATATTCATAACTCTAAAGATATTCATTTAATTCTCGTTAGAATAGAAAATAAATAAAGCCAGATAACATACCCTTAAACTGTCATTTAAGTTTGGGCACGATAATGGATATTTCAGACAGTATGATTTTTTAAATATTCAAATCGCGATATCTCGAAATCGTTTATTTTGAGTTAAGACTATACTAGTTGTGGGGTGCGATGTGTCGGATGTGGTTGACGAACCACCGTCTGACCAACGAGTGGCCAGATGGTGATACGGCATACCAAATACACGCGTCTGTTAGGGCTATTAGCGTTAATGGTGTGATTCGGAACTATCGCGTTCCATGACTACCATTTTGCGTTTGAAATGTCAATGTCAAATTTGTAAAAAAAGCGATAGTGTCAGACTGTCAGTGTCATGTAAAGTAAAGTGTAAAATCAATTCAATTTCCTATCTTGATATATTTTTATTGTTTGATATTTACGGTTAATTCAAAGTTATTTTAATACAAAAGATTTAATAACTCAATGTTAAAATGTCGTCAGATTCTGAAGACGACTGCTACGGCAATATAGCACAGAAGTTGCAGTCAATAAAAAATAAATACAAGGAAGACAAAATAGATACAACAAACTTACTCAACAGTTCACAGCCAGAGCCCTCAAAAACAGTTAATAAAGTTATCGAAATTGCTGATAATAATCCCTACAATGCATGCGAAGTCTCAAAAACCGACTCTGATTACGAAGAAATATCCTTAGATACGATAATAGCTCAAAACACGAAGAAACGAACTACCCGGAAAGACAAACGTAAATTCGACAATGCCGACATTTCGACAGATAATACTATGCTTACCCGAGGCAGAAAACGGACGAGAGCGTCAAAAAAGAACACTAGTGCTTCTGTGGAACTTGATTCTGTAAACGTGAGTGAATTAAGTATAGTTCAAACAAGTGATTCTGTAAATTCAAGTGATAGTATAACTACGACTCAAGGAAGAGGCCGAGGCCGGCAAAGAGGTCGCAAAGGCAAGAACAGTACATCTACAAGTAATGTAAATACCACAAAAAGCACACCTGCTGTAAATACTAGCCCTAGTACAAACTCAATAAATACTTCAAGAGGTGTTAGGGGCCGTCGTAGAGGGCGGAGGAGGCAATCAAATTCTCGTAGAGGTGGTCAGATATCACTACCGGAATTTCTATCGGCTATGTTCGGTTTTGGCGGCCAATCTGGCCCTATATTCAGCGTTGGCAACACAGATGAGTATCCCGATGAGAGTTACAATCAACCTCTTTTCACGAACCAACCTAAAAAAGACGATGTTATAATCCTAGGCGAAAATGAGCCAGAGTTAAATGACTCTTTAGATGAAAATGAAGAGCTATCCGTCAAAGTGTATTGGCAGAACAGAGAATGCATCAAATTTACGATACGGCGCTTCCAAAAACTTCAGCCAATATTCGACTTTTTCGCTAATAGAGAGGAAATCAACCATGATAAATTATTCTTCACTTATAACGATAAAATCTTAAAAATGGATGATACGCCTGATTCTATAACCTATAGCATTGTCAAGTTCATAGACGGAGGAGTTATAAGCCAGAGTGTGCAAAAAATAGTGCAAAATGAACATACTACGGTGAAAGACGGCATCAAGCTAAAGTTCCAATGTCAAAATGTGAAGAAACCGTACGAGATTTGTATACGACCGGAAGATAAATTGGCCGTGGCAATGATGAGGTTTGCGGAACATTTGGAAATGCCGTTGGAGAAGTTAAAATTTCTCTTTGATGGGGATGTTATATCAGGTAACTAATCACAAGTTTTTTTCAGTTCTGATGTCTGCTATAACAGCCAGCTTGAGCTCTTGAGCGTTACTCTGACATCAAACCTCAATTTCGGCACTGATATAGAGAGCAAAGCTTAATTAGTTGCCAAAAAGTTGAACATCCTCTGGAAGGTGTGACGATACTTCACATAGGAGCCTTCTAACATTAAATTAAACAAGTTCAGTAGTGCATGAAGCACTGCTCGGAATGGGTCAGCCTTGTACCATCTTGAGGCGTTGTCCGTTGGGAAACGTGCGTAGAAGCTCATCAGTAACAAATCCCATGTACAGGCTAATCTACAAAGCCTTGAACAACGTAAAGTTGTTAGTAGATTGGTTTTTTATCGAATGCATTTCGAGGATTGTGCATCAGATCTGCATGACCTCTTTGAATAGACTAGTCTGTGAAATGCGCTGCCTGAATCGGTTTACCGTGATGCCTTTAGTCAAACAAACAACCTTGCCATGTTTCTTCATGGTTCTCTTTTTATGGCATGTGTCTTTTAGTTCATTAGTATTGCTACAAGTTTCTCAGAGTGCCGCACTTACAGTTTTTGCGTTAAGCGATTTAATTGTATAGTAATTTTTTAAATGAAACATGGGGTATTTGATCACAAATGATAATTGTACTAAGGCATATCTCTCTTAAGGTTCTTGAGTGGAGACCACAAACCGGAAGACACAGCGTAAGTAGGCCTCCCACTAGATGGACTGACGAGATTGTGAGAGTCGCGGGCATCCAGTGGATGCAGATGGCAGGTTGTCGTTCAGTGTGGAGGTTGAAGGGGGAGGCCTATGTTCAGCAGTGAACGTCTTGTGGCCGATGATGATGATATTTCCCTTGTTTGTCTGATCTGAAGGTCTAAATTGTTACCTTAAATGGCTGTACTTATTACGATATTTTTCTTTCAGGAAAGAACACACCACAAGAGCTGGACCTTGAAGGAGGTGAATGTATAGATGTGAAGATTTTATAAATAATTAGCTGATAATTATATTTACTTTTTTTAACCAAATACACTGATTATTATACCCCATTGTACATAGAAAACCTCTTAATTAATTAGCTTGATAATATAATACGAATATTTGATAAAAGAAATGATTAGTTTTATGAATCCGAAAGTAGCTTTGTGCCTTTAACTTTGCTATACTTTGTACTTCAAAATCTATAGTCATTTAGTCCACAGTAGGTACTTGGGGTTATGCAGAATATCCAGACATTGAAAGGCATTGGTGGGGTCGAAGGCCAATACAATTATTGTATGTGTTTAAAAGGGTATATAAATCTATTGGATTGGAAAATTCTGCGCTTTTGTGGTGGGTTTTCAAGTTGAGCTGATATGAGGTACGGCACCCGCCAGTTATGGCTCATGTCAAGATATTGTGGCAGGTGAAGACTTTTTTTTCATGATACTGGGTGTCGAGACGAGCGAAGTCGCTCGCCTGATGGCTCTTCACGCTTGCCCATAACAGCTCAACCCCACTCAGAATTTTGAACTTCAACAGTTCAAAACCCTGGATGGCAATGCCTGCTTGGCAGTTGAATAACTGGCAAAGGTGTGGTACTTCCCCAGGCGGACCCCTGCAAAAGAGTCCTACCACTTAAAAACAACTTGCCACTAATTGCGTCATAAAGGCTGCATTATATGATATTTATGATTGTGATATTATTTGTGACAGTTGGAAAAATGTAACGAAAGTTTTTTTGACTTATTGTGAAAATTTAACTGATCAATGGGACAGGGGCAAAAAAGCCGTTGACTATAATGACAATTTGTATGACATACTAATTTTATGTTGACATATTTTTACAGCAATTTGTTGTATTTATTATATTAGTAATTTTATAATATTATTCCTATTTTTACTAGGAAATCTATTTTAGTTTAACAGTATGTGAGATAAATGTTAGTGGAATTTGTCCGTTTTTATTCTCAATAAATAATTTGAATTATATTGGTGCCGGAGGGGCTTAGGGTGTCTCGACCACACAACATCAATAGGCCCTCGCGAGCCACCTCTCGAGGTATGCTGCACTTTCACTATACGCTACTCGTGACTATATATGTAGAGTAACTGATTAATAGCTGTACATGATAATGTAAAGAACGACCAACACTTTTCGCGAACACTATGCCATTTCATAATAATTACTCGGCCTAGCTACAAGGACAAAAAAACTGTTTGAAATTTCATTTTCCCGCCAAAGTGAAACGTTTCACCTTAAAGAAGTCAAGCTTTTAGGGTATAATTCAATGAATAAGTCAATTCATAAAAACCGCGATAATTCATAAACCCTCATAAAAAATATAAACCAGCTTTTATGGATTTAATTCAATGAACTCATTCATAAACATAATTTTCCGTGATAAATAATACTAATACAAGTACATGAAAATATCGAAATATTATTGTTATTGATAATTTTAATCTTGGCAGGATTAGAAACTCCTAAAACATAGATAAAGGTCTCGGAATCTTTTAGGATTTGTATCTCATTATAAGTTTTATGAGCAGGCAACACAGATTTTTTTATTCTCAAAAAGTTTAAGTAAAAGTAGGTTGTATGCTAAGTAAAAACATCTACTCAAAAGTTTTTTTTTGCTGGTGGCTTTTATGATAGTTCTAATTTCCTGGATTTTCTCGATTCTGTGTACATCCCAAATCGCCTATCCGGAATATTCCAGTCATTAAATTATTAAATATTTGAATTATTTTTATGGACATAAAAAATTAGGGTCTATCTAAATTTTCCCGATTCACCCCAGTTATCCTGCATATTTTTCCCGATTGCATTTCATCCCAACATACCCGTTGACTAATTTTAGGTCCAATAAACTGAATTGAGCTTTTGTAAATTTCACCTAACTCTATAGCTTATTATAATGACTTCATTGCGTCCCAAATCACCTAACCGAATTTTATCAACTTAGGCCCAATAATTTTTATTGGTATTTTATTTTCCTGTTTCACCCCATTATTTCCCAGAGATAGGTGGAAGGTGGGTAGGTAGGCCTTTGTCCTGAAGTGGGACAAAATCGCCTTAAAAAATCTCCTTAACCTTTTAAGTCAAATTGGGGTCTCGATTCTGGATTTTTATTCCGATTGACCCCATTGCATTCCAAGTTGCTATTCACCCCATTATTTAGTTTTCTTAGAGTTAAAAAAGCTGCTTACCAATCATGTTTGAAAGTTTTTTAAGCCTGTGGTAAACACAAAGAAATAAAATGCACTAAGCAGTAGATGTCACTGAACACTATTGGACGTATACAGGTAAACTGTTTAAAATTGTCTGAAGATGCCATTTCTAACATAGTATTATATAGGAATTCGCGAAAACTCAATTAAAAAAATCCTTTTTCTGTTTCTAAACGTAAATTTTATCAATTTAATGTTCTATGTAGTTGAAATAAGGAAGTGAAGATGTTGTTCGATTGTTATAAAATTGTGTTTCTGATATCTTTGAGGAAGGAGTATTTACTTAGATTAATTGGTTTTATCAGATGATAAAGGGTAGTATAGTAATTTGATTAGTGCCGGCGTCATAATTTTGTACTTTTACGCTCAATTTGAGTGTTAAGGGCTTGCAAAAATGAGTACCTACCTAACATCCATACTAATATTATAAATGCGAAAGTAACTCTGTCCGTCTGTCTGTTTGCTACATAATCACGGCTAAACGGCTTAACCGATCTCGATAAAATTTTGCGAGTTAATAGTATGTATCATGAGGACGGACATAAGCAATTTTTTTCATCATCAAATATAGCCTACTAGCTGCGCCCCGGCAGCTAGTAGGCTATATTTATTACTAGAATGTTTAAAAAATATATCACCACCCGTGCGAAGCCGGGACGGGCGGCTAGTATTTTATATCTCCCCTTTAACTCAGTTGATAGTGTACCTGCCTTCTGCGCTTGAGGGCGTGGGTTCGATTCCCTCCTAGGACAAACATTTGTGTTTTTTGTATGTCTGGGTGTTAATATATATTTAAGTATGTATTTAAAAATATATATGTCTGTATATCAGTCTCTGGCTGCCATATTACAAGCTTTGCTTAGTTTGGGGTCAGGTGATCATGTGTGTAATAATGTCCCAGATATTTATTTATTTTAGATATTTATCTATATAAAAATTATCTAAATTCTATCGTTTTACATTCCCAATTTGTGAATTGTAATTTATGCCTAATCATCAACACGCATCGGCCTTGTATCATTGATTTGCATAAAAAAAATTGTAGTATATACTGGGCTACGCGGAAAGGGTGAAATGGATCACCATTATGAACGACTTCAACTATCGAAGCAACTCTGAAATTGCGAAAAAAATTCAGCTGTTCCATAGAACATTCTCCGTTGCTTTTTTCGTCAAGAAATGTGAGAGGGCTTTTAAATACGTTGGTTTCATCATCAGCCAGAAGACGTCCACTGCTGAACATAAGCTTCCCCCTTTAACCTCCACACTGAACGACAGCCTGCCATCTGCATCCACTGGATGCCCGCGACTCTCACTATTTATTTTCTTATAAAAGTAACATCACAGAGAAATCCAATACGTTACATTTACTATTTATAACTTATTTATATACTAACTATTATCAACTAACTAATAACTATAAACTTATAAATACATAAAAATAACTTCGAAAAACAACAACAAAAAAAAATAAAACAATCTGACAATAAAAAAATAAGTAAAAAAATAATAATATTACAATGTCGTCGGTCCATCTAGTGCAATGATTTTTAAGCTTTTTGTAATCACGGACCACTAAAAAAATTCTGAAATAATACGGATCCCTGGCGACAAAAAGTTTCGAATAGGAAGTGCTTTTTGTAAAGTAACTTTATTTCTGGTTTTGTTAATTTAAATAACTGCATACTTCAACAAATTCTAATAAATAAACCTCATGACTATGGACCCCTGGGACTCGCGTCATGGACCCCACTTTAAGAAAGGGGGCTTACCCCTAAATTCACTTTTGCGAGCCAACTTTTAGTAGGTACCTGATAGGTACCTAAAATTAACCAACTCATTTAAGCTGCATCGTTTAAAAGTGTCTAACTTGAATGAACGAAAATCCGTTTTACTATGCGTGTATGCGTGAAAATAGCAAAGCTTGGCGGCTGTCAAACAACTACCGCTTATCGTAGTTGATGGTACCGTTTAGACAAATAACACCTATGCGGGTCAACTTTTCGAGCTAGGGGTAAGGCCCCTGAGCGTTAGTGAGGGAATCAAAAGAGCACGAGGTGAAAAATCTTTGCACTCGAGTGCAACACGTAACTTTTCATCCCACCTCAGCGAGGAAATGACCTAAGGTTTTAACAATATGACGTGAAAAAAATGGCGCGGGCAAAGCAAATAAAAAAAAAGTACACCAAGAAGGTTCTGAGTCTGAGTTTTTAACAAATTAAAATAGGTTGTATAATAAATTCGGCACCATGGAGGTAGAAGTAAATAGGTTTAATGTTGTTTTGAATTCACTAACTTAGTGCACACTTGTAGTGGGAGGACTCATTTGCAGGGGTCCGCCTGGGGAAGTACCACACCTTTGCCAGTTATTCAACCGCCAAGCAGTAGTGTGCAAACACTACTGTGTTTCGGATTGAAGGGCAATGTTTCCAGCGAAATTACAGAGAACACAGAGATTTGACATCTTATATCTCGGGGTGACGAGCGCAGTGCATTGCCATCCAGGGTTTTGAACTGTTGAAGTTCAAAATTCTGAGCGGCGTTGAGCTGTTATGGGCAAGCGTGAAGAGCCATCAGGCGAGCGACTTCGCTCGTCTCGTCACCCAGTATCATAAAAAAAAAAGATATTCAAAATTTACTTTATTCTGTATATCTGATAAAAACGGCTTTAGCACTCAGATATCGAAGAGTAAAAATACTCTTTCCGAGATGGGGGGATGAAAAATATATTATACTTGTGTCATACTTATGTATCCTTGGAAACCTCGTCTTTACTAGTGATCAGGGGCCTTACCCCTAGCTCTATTTTTGCGAGCCAAATTTTGGTAGGTACCTGATAGGTACCTAAAATTAACCAACTTATTTAAGCTGCATCGTTTAAAAGCGTCTAACTTGAATGAACGATAATCACAATCACACGCATAGTAAAACGGATTTTAGTTCATTCAAGTTAGACGCTTTTAAACGATGCAGCTTAAATAAGTTGGTTAATTTTAGGTACCTACCAAAAGTTGGCTCGCAAAAATAGAGCTAGGGGTAAGGCCCCAGGGGTCTTACGGCTACCTCTTAACGCGGGCTCGAAACAGCGCAGTGCGGTAAATCACTCGAACGTGAACCTTAACGCGCAGAGATACGTTTGTAGTCGCGCAACTTTTCGCAATCACCTAAACAGAATCGCTTAAAACAGGTAACAGCCCACAGCTCGTTTGCATTTGATTAAAAAGACGCTAAATAAAATTGTGGATAGTTCAGATTTATCAGATTACGCCCAATTCTAAGCGCGGACCCTAATAGGTGCAGTTTGCAAAATCACGCGACTGCAAACCGTATATCGGCGCGTTAAGCTTTATGTTCGCGTGATATTGCAAATTGCACCTATTCTGGCCCACGTTTAGAGTTGGGCGTAAGGCCCCTGGACTCTATTCACGCCTGCTAAATCTTTTAATACTATTCCAAGTAGACCATATCTCATAATTATAATTCATAAACTTTGTCACAATTATCACAATAATCTAATACCTTTTATCTTAAGTCATCCGGCGCAATCTATATTTTCTATTAACTATTGTGACGTCATATGTCTATTTTACAATCTACGCGTGATTTATATTGCGTAGGATTCTATCATTATAGATAGATAGATAGAAAACTCTTTATTGTTCACACCAAAAATTATACACGTACATAAAAACAACTTAAAAAACTAGTGAAACAATTGGCGGCCTTATCGCTATAAGCGATCTCTTCCAGGCTACCTTAATTAGGTAATTATT
The DNA here is from genome assembly GCA_949125355.1 of Agriopis leucophaearia. Classification (NCBI taxonomy): domain Eukaryota; kingdom Metazoa; phylum Arthropoda; class Insecta; order Lepidoptera; family Geometridae; genus Agriopis; species Agriopis leucophaearia. Next base: position 5,995,461 of record OX421289.1, read on the forward strand.
TTATAGGTCATTAAGTAATAATGCTTTAAAAAGGTAAAATGAAGTGTTAGTAAAGACTGCCCCGTTAGCTTAGTTGGTTCACTACCTGCCTTCTGCGCTTGGGGGGCGTGGGTTCGATTCCCACCTATGACAAACATTTGTGTGATGAACATTTGTGTTTGTTCTATGTCTGGGTGTTAATATCTATTTAAGTATGTATTTAAAAATATATATGTACGTATATCAGTCTCTGGCAGCCTGTCTGTATCCCATTTCACGCCAATAAGGATGAATCCATCTAAAAATATATAAAATAAGTACCAAAATATTTAGGTGTCATCCATACTCTTAAGGATGACACATTATGTACCTCTTTAGACATTGCCTTATTAGATCACTTGCAAAATGTTACAAATTTATAACACTTTTAAATTAAATAGTGATAAATGTAATTACCTATAAGTACGGTAATAAACGAATAAATATGTGGAGTTTATTACACAATGAAAATGCCGAAAATCAGATATTAATGACTAGTTTTATTAGAGGCTTAAGCCGCGATTTTATTTTTGAATTTAAAAAGTGACTTATTTTTATATGGTGACTATCATGCAAGTTTTCTTAGGATTTTTCTTACGATCTCGATCAAAATCTGCACGCTGAAAATTAATAGTTTTATTGTATGAATAATATACCGACCGATGGGCCGGGATTGTCACACAGTGGGTGCCTGATGGACGACGCAGTCAAGGAAGGCCTAGGAAACGCTGGCGTGACGATCTTGATTCATTCCGGAGAGGTTGGCAAGAGGTGGCGGAGGACCGAGATTTATGGAAGGAAATGGGAGAGACATTTGCCCAACAGTGGGACAGTATAGGTTAAAAAAAAAAAATGTGTACCTAGATAATGAAAGACTTGCCTCTTCGCATCCGATCTGCATGATCTAATTCCCTCCTGCCCTTTTTTCTATCTGACTGCCAGAGCGGGCACGAAAAATTGACACCGCTATATGGTTGATATTCCGAAAACCCGTACTAAGCGCTTTGATTCCACTTTCCACTGCTGGTCTGTGGAATGCGCTGCCTGAGTGTTCCCCGATAGTTACAATCTACGTGTCTTCAAATCACGGGTGAATCTGTTTCTTCTAGGCAAGCGTGATCCATCGTAGACCGCATCATCGCTTAGCATCAGGCGGTCAAACGCAAGCCTATTACTGAATAAAAAAAAACTTTCAAGACTCAGCGGGAACGTCAGGATTTTCTTTTTCAGTGTAGTGAGCGAAATAATAAAACTACACTATAAGGTAGCGGTGTTCCCCGATAGTTACAATCTGGGTGTCTTCAAGTCAAGAGTGAATCGGTTTCTTCTAGGCAAGCGTGATCCATCGTAGGCCGCATCATCGCTTAACATCAGGCGAGTTGGCGGCCAAGCGCAAGCCTATTCTACAATAAAAAAAGCAATTTTTAAAATATATACTTTTTTCTCGGCGTATTTTGTCCCACTACTGGGTAAAGGCCACCCCATTTCCTTCCACGCATCTGGCAAATAAATACTTAAATTTTTATTTTATTCGGAAAACATACCTACACGTTTAATAAATTATAAGACGTTAATCCGCTCAGAAATAGGCATAAATAAATAAATATCTGGGACATTATTGCACACATTCATCTGACCCCAAACTAAGCGAAGCTTGTAATATGGCTGCCAGAGACTGATATACATACATATTTTTAAATACATACTTAAATAGATATTAACACCCAGAACAAACACAAATGTTTGTCCTAGGTTGGAATCGAACCCACGCCCCAAGCGCAGAAGGCATCAGGTAGGTACACTACCAACTGAGCTAACGGGGATGCATAGGTACAAACAACCCCCATCTCTCTCTATAAACATAATTTTATTGATAAACACTTAAGTACCAAAAAAAATAGTGGTTCTGCCTTTGCTTAGGCAGCAAAGGTTGCAAAGGCAGCATCTTCCAAAGGTACAATTATATAAGTATTATACAAGTGTCTTATTATTAAAAAAAATCTATAAATATCAATATAGTACTGCAAGGAAGGAAATGCTTAAAATATATATATACTAGTCGACCGCCCCGGCTTCGCACGGGTGTAAGCTCGGCCTTCGGCCTCGCTACTATGACCCGCTCCAGGAACACAAAATTTCATCAAAATCGGTCCAGCCGTTTTTAGAGTATCCTATGTCCGTCTCCTGGTTCTAAGCTACCTCCCCACCAATTTTCAGCCAAATCGGTTCAGCCGTTCTTGAGTTATAAATAGTGTAACTAACACGACTTTCTTTTAAGCCGTCCGCCCCGGCTTCGCACGAGTGTAAGCTCGGCCTTCGGCCTCGCTACAAAATATAATATAGCCTATGTCACCCGGGGATAGTGTAGCTTCCCAACAGTGAAAGAATTTTTCAAATCGGTTCAGTAGTTTCGGAGCCTATTCATTACAAACATACAAAAATAGGTACAAATCTTTCCTCTTTATAATATTAGTGTAGATATATAATTACAGAGGTTGTTATTATTTCTCTTTATTTAAATATATTCTCGGGTCTAGCCCGGACATTTGGTGGGCATTGGTGGAGCCGAAGCCAACACCAAGAGGCCCTTTTGAATATAAAATACATGCCACTATGAAATATGTATAAAAAGGAATATGAAACTATTGTACAGTACAGGATTAAAAAAGACTGGGCTATTGAGGTGAACAACTTGTGGATGGAATAACAGATCTATAGAATGAGAAACGGCACCAGCCTTATCCTGTCTCATCTCAAAATATATTTGGGCAGGTGATGACTTGCCACCCACTGAATGGGCCCCCCATAAAGGCTGCCGTATCTTGGCACCGGAGGGGCAACATCGGCGTGGGTGGCTTAGGGCGTAGAGAGGTGTGCTGCTCTTTCACTAAGAGCTACTCGCGGCGTTATGCCATTTAACACTTCCACCCTGGAGCTTAGGTTCTTAGCTCTTGCGGTTTCCACCCCTGGACGGCCGGTTAAGGCAAGCCAGGGGTCAGGGGTCTCATTTAGCCCCATGGAATCGGGGTACGCGGTGTCGCCACTCACCGACGGCTCGCCATAAAGCCGCCCCTGCATTTTTGTTATATTATTATCATTCACTGCCATTGTTGACGAGCCGTGGACCAATTCGGACGCCACGGGCTATCGTGTGTGAAGAGTGCTGGCCGACTATACAGACATTGGGCTATTAATGATTTGGTCAGGCGTGCTCTCTCCACTGCGTCCATGCCCTCGACTCTGGAACCAAACGGCATGACGAGAGACGATGGCAAGAGACCTATATCTATACAGAGGCTCTCTGTAGATATCCTCTGAAGTGTGGACACACTAGCGTCGCGGGAAAATCTTATAATCAACTCAAAACAGAGAATTGCACCTAATTGTTAGGTTGTACTGATTAATTTCGATTTCCGTGTATTGATTTATAGATAAACTTTATTGGAATGCGGCGCTGTAAACTTAATTTGATTCTACCCGCCTTATAAGTTACCACCTCTGTCTGATTCATGAAAAACGTTTCCAATGTAGGTATTTCCCCCTTGACCCTAAAGCAAAGGTCTTAGGCGCAAGATACATTTTTTTTATGAAACTGGGTGACGAGAAGAGCGATGACGCTCGCCTGATGGCTTCACGCTTGCCCATAACAGCTCAACGCCACTCAGAATTTTGAACTTGAACAGTTCAAAACCCTGGATGGCAATGCACTGCGCTCGTCACCCCTAGATATAAGATGTCAAATCTCTGTGTGCCCTGTAATTTCGCTGGAAACATTGCCCTTCAATCCGGAACACAGTAGTGTTTGCACACTACTGCTTGGCGGTTGAATAATGGGCAAAGGTGTGGTACTTCCTCAGGCAGACCCCTGCAAAAGAGTCCTACCACTACAGAACAGTCACTACATTCCGGGGCCTTACGCCCAACTCTAAACGCGGGCCCGAATAGATAGAAACTCTTTATTGTGTACACAGATAGAAAACACGAGCTAGGTGCATTTTGCAAAATCACGTGACCGCAAACCGTATCTCGGCGCGTTAAGGTTCGCGTCGCGTGATTTTGAAACTTCACCTATTCGGAAAAAAGTATTTCGAAATTTTTTATAGATAAATATCTGATGTATAATTTTATGATAAAACTTAGTTTCGCTGAAATTCGCGAAAACCCGTTTCTGTACCTTAAACCCCAAGTATATTTTTTCCAATTATCGGATCGATGAGGATTTTTTTGATTTCATTTATGATAGTGTTTTGAACAATCCTACCAATTTTGAGCTGGGTGCGAATTATTGTACCTACACTCCTATTTTTAGGGTTCCGTACCCAAAAGGTAAAACGGGATCCTATTACTAAGGCTCCGCTGTCCATCCGTCTGTCAAAAGGCTATAATCTCATGAGCCGTGACAGTTAGACAGTTGAAATTTTCACAGATGATGGTATTTCCATTGCCGCTATAACAACAAATACTAAAAAACAGAATAAAATAAATATTTAAGGGGGCTCCCATACAAAAAAAACGTGTTTTTTCTTTGCCTTTTTTATAGATACGGAACCCTTCGTGCGCGAGTTCGACTCGCACTTGGCCGGGTTTTTGGTTTAATTTGACCGGACTAATGTTGTTTTTTTTATGTCGACACCACTCCTGCGCTATCTTCGCCTTTTAAATAAGATCTACTGAATATGGGGGCTTTTTGAATTGAATAATTCCAATTATCCTGTGCTACAAAAAAAACTGGCCAAGTGCGAGTCGGACTCGCGCAAGGGCGAAGAGTTCCGTACCATTTTCTATAAAAACGAGCAAAAAATCACGCTTGTTGTATGGGAGCCCCCTTAAATATTTATTTTATTATATTTTTTAGTATTTGTTGTTATAGCGGCAACGGAAATACATCATCTGTGAAAATTTCAACTATCTGTCACGGTTCATGAGATACAGCCTGGTGACAGACGGACAGCGGAGCCTTAGTAATAGGGTCCCGTTTTACCCTTTGGGTACGGAACCCTAAAACATCACATTTATTATGTATGAAATAAAACAAAAATTGTCATCATATACTTTTAATAGATTAAACAATGATTACGCCTTAATCTACAGTTAAATTCTGAATTTGATCGCTACAACTAACCTTAATCTACAATTTAATTCTTAATCTATAGTTTAAAATTTTCACTTATCTAAATAATAAAAATTAATAGTTAATATATAAACACAAGGACGTTTTAAAACCTAGGCCTTTCAATGTCCTTGCTTATACATGAGATAAAAAAATATCGCAATTAATATATTTGATTATTGAAAGTATTTTTTTATTTATGACTGAAACAATAGTACATTGTTATCCTAGGGGTGAAAGTAACTTATTTAGTCCCGAGACGGGGCTAATAGTTCGAGGGACTAAATAAGTATATAACCCCGAGGTAAACACTGTGCTTTTCATTACGAATACAAGGAAACTAAATATAAAAACATGAACTGACTAAAGAAAATATGTGACAAATGCACGAGAAGTGCGGGACCATAATCCTCTAAGGAGAAAAAATATATTTAGAACATGGTTCAATACAAACGTGAAAATAGAATTGGTTTTTGTTTTATAATTTGAGTGTCTGTCAGTTGTCAACTGTCACTGTCAGTTGAAAGTGATTCTCCCTAGGGCTGAAATGTATTTCAACCCGCTCCTCAGGCAACTTCAAACCTACTTTCCGAGTATGAGTAATGAAAAAGCTATTACATAAATAGTAGAGTAAAAATAACAAAATAATAGTTTGTCTCAAACCGGTCACAGTCTTGTAAACAACCAGCGCTGGTCTTCCGTAGGCCAAAGCTGCTAATTTACATATGATACTTCACTCAAATTGGTTCAGCCGTTTAAGCGTTTTATAAGCATTGAGATAGGATATTTGCCTGTGACTGACCCACGCCAAAGCTGCTTAACCAATGTTTATAAAAGGGCGAAAGCGGCCGATTGTTTGACACAACGAAATTTTCGTAAATGGGTAGTCCAATTTTATATACCTAAGGGCGAAAGCGGCTCTATCTATTGACACAACGAAATTTGCGTAAATGCGTAGTCTAATTTTGATAAAAGGGCGAAAGCGGCCCGATTTTTTGACACAACGAAATTGCGTAAATGTGTAGTCTGGTACTTAACAATTACTCATCTAAAAAATATGCTAATGATTTTCAGTCTACATCCATTGATTACGCGAGCTGTTTGTCTTTAAATTTAGATCCCCCCTTGGGTTACATTTGGTGGGACCCCCCTTCCTCTCACGTGAGAATGGGCCATATTATAATTTTTTGATTTTGTCTCTTTAAGTATGCGTTTTAATATTAAACTTTTAGAGAATAAATATGTGGGAAATTATTGCACACATGGTCATCTGACCCCAAACTAAGCAAAGCTTGTGCTATGGCTGCCAGAGACTGATACACATACATAATTATATATTATATAAATAACTGACTGATACACATACATAATTATATATTATATAAGTAATTATGTATGTGTATCAGTCTCTGGCAGCCATATTACAAGCTTTGCTTAGTTTGGGGTCAGATGACCGTGTGTGCAAAAATGTACCAAATATTTATTTATTCTCTAAAAGTTGATCTTTTCATTTATGACCCCCTCCGTTTGAATGACATCCCTCTCCCCATTTAGATCTCATGTAATTAATGGATGCCCTTCGTGTGACCACAGACGGCAGTGTTCAAAGCGTCAGGAATTAAAATAATGTAAAATTCACGCAATAAAATTAGTTACGCGTTTCATTTTAATAAATAATTTATGCTGTCGATAAAAAGTTTATAATTTAGATTAAAATAAGTACCTAATTATTAATTTCGATTACTTGGACGACATATTTTTCCAGTTATTTTGATTGCAAGTTGAAGTGGCAATGAGCAGGCCACATTGCTCGAAGAACCGACAACCGATGGGAAGAAAGGTTCTTGAGTGGAGACCACGAACCGGAAGACGCAGCGTAGGTAGGCCTCCCACTAGATGGACCGACGACATTGTGAGAGTCGCGGGCATCCAGTGGATGCAGATGGCAGGATGTCGTTCAGTGTTGAGGTTTAAAGGGGGAAGCCTATGTTCAGCAGTGGACATCTGGATTATGATGATGAATTTTTACCCCATAATTAAAATAATTATCCCAGTTTAAAAAACACGCTTTAAAATCGCTAATCCTGATGATCCTGGTAAGGATAATGGGACAAACTATTTAAATTATTGCATTGTCATCAGTCCTTGAAAAGTGTGCAGTTTCAATTTAATTCGACGTTTTGAAGTACAGTAGAATCCGTTTAATAACTATGACTCCGCCTATACTGACCAACCGCTTATTATGAAGTAATTACACAGCGAAGTTTGGTTTTCATATAAAACTTTTTATAACTAAGTCGGATATAATGACTTCGCTTATTGTGACCCATTTTTAGTAAATTGCGTCCTGTTATAGTGACCGACATGATTCCTAACACCTTCGGCAGTGTTCGGGAGAGTCACGTGATACTCGACGACGCGACGTTCGGCGCGTGCATGACTTTTTGTTTTGTGTCTCAGTGGGTAATTGATAGTTAAAGGTCATTGATTTATTTTTTCTCTATTTCTATTCTATTTGTTTCTTTCTATTAAAATAAATACATATATGTACTTACAAATACAGGAGATTGTTTATTTTCAACAAAATGCTTTGTATGACGTCCGCTTAGTACGACGAGTTCGTTATTTCCCTGTGATATCATTATAAACGGATTCCACTATAGGTTCAAAGATTCTGTTACATATATACATACCAAGCTAATAAGTCTTAAAAAAAAAAGACGAACATAGAACCTCCTCCTTTTTGGAAGTTGGTTAAAAACAGCATAGATTGCATTATTCTTGAGAAATCATTCAGTATAATTCTGATAATTGTTTTATTGTATCAGTAAGGATAACGCTAGGCTATTAGATTTTGTAATGTCGGAAATAAAGTTTATTGGTACCGTAAAGACCTGCGCAGGCGAGTCTAGTTGCTGGCACAAAAACCATGTTTAAAAAAAAACTCTTTCACCTGTGAAATTTTTCACTAGCGTGAAGTTAACAGAATATTCTGTAGATTTTTTAAGGCGAATAAGTCCGCATTTGACCACCAACTCGCCTGTTGGTAAGCGACGATGTGGTCGAAGACGAAGCACGCAGACTTAGAAGATACCTATTCACTCTTGCCTTGAAAAGGCCCAAATTATATCTCTCAGGAAACAAGGAAGCCAGTTAGGTTGTATGGATTAGAAACGTAGAATAGAAACGTAGAATCGAAACGTTTGGTACGTATCCAAGGAAAGTCCACAATGTATAGGTGGTAATGGGCCGTTTTCCTACTTGTCCTGTAGTAGAAAGGGGATGGTAGAATAAGGTTGTAATGAATCCTATAGAAAATTGACAGACTCGCTAGTTTACGGCGGTGTACGGTAAAGTTCATCCTTCTCATGATGAAAAGATAACGGAATTTTCAGCAGGATCTTTTTCGAACGGGCCAATCCCAGGCGCGAATTGAATGAATGTTTTTTTTATGATACTGAGTGACGAGACGAGCGAAGTCGCTCGCCTGATGGCTCTTCACGCTTGCCATAACAGCATTGTATTCTCCAATACAAGCGCCATATGATACACGAAACAACGTGTACAGCTTCTTATTTTAAGACGCCCTATGTGTGTGTTTTTTTTATATCTCGCAATTTTAAGACGCTCTGTTTTTTTTTGATTATATCTCGCAATTACAGATTTTTTATCTCTACGTTTTTATTATAGATAGATAAACAATTTTAAAAAAAAACTGTGATTTCCAATATTTAAACTACTAGCTGCGCCCCGCGGTTTCACCCGCATGGTGATGAAAATCTGTGATGATGATGATGAAAAGTAGCCTATGTGTTAATCCAGGACATAAGCAATGTATATTCCAAATTTCATACAAATCCATCCAGCCGTTTCTGCGTTATTGAGTAACAAACATCCATCCATCCAAACTTTCACATATAATATGATATTAGTGAGATAATTTATAACGCAATGATTTTCTTTAAAATATTATGACGGCCAGACCGCAATAAATTCCGTCTGCACAGGCCTTTAATTGATATATTAGTTTATCTAGGCGGCTGATAAAATTATCGCTTGCAATAACTTTTTACATGATTCATTTTATTTGATAACAATTTGTGATGTTGGCATATAAAAGCGATTTTAACTTGTGCGAGGTCATTTTTCCACGGGCAATGCCAACGTCACCATTGGCTTTATTAAAATCAAGATTGTTGTCCTGGGGCCATACGCCCAACTCCAAACGCGGGCCCGAATAGGTGCAGTTTGCAAAATCACGCGAACGCAACCTTAACGCGCCGATACGGTTTGCGGTCGCGTGATTTTGCAAACTGCACCTATTCGTGCCCGCGTTTAAAATTGGGCGTAAGGCCCCTGTTTTTTTTGTGCTTTTAGAATTTTATATAACTATTTTTATTTGCCCGGATTACGAAATTTATATTACTAAATCTACCCTAATATTGTAAAGAGGAAAGATTTGTATGTTTGTAACGAATTAACTCAAAAACTACTGAACCAATATTAAAAATTCTTTCACCATTAGAATGCCACATTATCCCTGAGTAACAGGCTATATTAAAGTTATATGATTATTTACGGGATATTTACCGTGGTAAGGTTGTGTCTTCCCGTGAACATGGTGCATGTAACCGCACCGAAATAATATGTCATCCAAGTAAGCGAAATTACGTATTTACTAAGACTGAAGTCTGTTTTTTAAATTGATAATTGTATTATTATAATTTTAGTATCTCTTAATATTTAATATCAGAAAAAAATATAGGCGGCACACCAATAGAGACCAAATAGAAGAGGATCCATTGAAAAAGCATTCATACATACAAAGATATTTAAAATCATGGACTCCAGGCGTCGAGATACAATATCTATAGAGTAACAAACTTGCAAAAAAAATGTCCTCACCAAAACTCGGCGCACGCCACGCCCTCTTTTTGGTTATAGTCTAAGAGCCGGTGAATATCGACCTTCACCGATCTGATAATCAGATGAGACGTATTTTTTATCAAATAATATTAATAAACAAATATGCCTATGATAACTTGCCTATCAAAAAGTGTTCATAGCAAGTTTTTAATTTAATAAATTTTCTTTCATCACCTTCACTCGTTTGATAACCGAATGAGTTTTATCTCAACTGATCGTTTTTACTTTTTAACACACAGAATATGCCTAGGTAGGCTTGCCTACTCATTTCTGTGCATGGCTACCTGGCAAGCAGACGTGAACAGGTAAGTCAATATAGGTAACTACACCGATCTGCTAACCAATCGAAATTGATACATAGGTTAGATATTTTAATTACAAAACCAATCATATAGGTTTGCCTGCAAAAATCGTACATAAAATATTATTACCAAGCTAAAAGCTCGCTATGAACAGTTTTTGATAGGCAAGTTATCATAGGCATATTTGTTTGTAAATATTATTTGATAAAAAATACGTCTCATCTGGTTATCAGATCGGTGAAGGTCGATCTTCCACGTCTCCTCTACTATTAGTTGTAAGGCAACCGCGATCCGACTACAACACCGCGCGACGATGATAACGGACAAGCGACGTTGAACACTATGCAAGCGACATAACGTCTAAATTGGAGTAAATTTGGCATTGTGAACTATACAGGGTTACGCATATTGTACTAAGCCGAAAGGAGGTCATTGTACTTATCATTATGAACAACTTTTTTATGAGCCAACACTGAAATCGCGGAAAAAAACAGCTGTTGCATAGAATATAAATATATTTTTTATTTTATTTTCGCGATTTCAGGGTTCGTCCCATATTAAAAGTTGTTCAATGATGAGTACAATGACCTGCTTTCGGCTTAGTACAGGGTGTATGCTTAAACCTGTATAATTGATGTCTAGGTAAATAGGTATAGGCGACGTTGAACACTATACAAGCGACATAACGTCTAAATTGTAGTAAATGTGGCATTGTGAACTATATAATTGATGATTAGGTATGTACAACGACGCTCAGACGTTTTTTGACAGTTCACTTAAGAGATTGTGACTCTATAGGCATTGTATCTCGATGACTCCGGGTCAACATTTAAAAATGTCCAAACCATATACCATCAAGGTAATGTGTATTTCAACTAATATTGCTGTAAAATAAATTTGACATTGTTACAACACGTCAAATTCAGACGTGTACTCGCCACATGAGATTAGTTGGGCGTCCTATTTTCCATCCAAAATACAATTCAAATGTTTAATTCAGTTTCATTATAAAAAAGTTAAACTAATGGATTTTATCGCGTGTATTTTTTTTCTACCTGTGACCACGGACTAAAGATAATATTACCACTTAATCGCGTATAAGTCATAATTTGCTTGTGCACGGGGGGGGGGGGGGGGGGGGTCGATCGTATAGCGCTTGTGATTGGAGAAGTCACAATAAGGTAGATTGCGAAGTGCGCTAACAGCGAAGTGTTTAACATCAGGTATTATAATCACACTTCGCACTAATACTAGCAGCGAAACCCGGCGTTGCTCGGATAATTTATCATTTTAGAATTTTCTAGATCATTCCAAAAATTTCTAGAACCATCTCTAACATTCTAAATCGATAATAACAGTTTGCACTCATTTTGGTACTTTATAGATCATTCCAGATTTGTTTGAACTTTCTAGAACATTCCAGGTTGATAATAACAGTTTTGCACATTTTGGAATTTTCTAGATAATTCCAGAAGGTCTCATGAGTTCTCCTGAGAAGTTCTTATTAGTTAGAAAAGGACAGAAATATATTTTTCAAATTCTCGCCACCCACAACCACCCCCCCCGCGACCAAACTTCCTTACTCCCACCTGGAGACAATGGGGTATTTACCATCCCACCAGGAAAGAGATTGGAGTTGGTGGTTACAGAGAAAACCCTGTCTTTACGTACTAACATTAGAATTTTATATATACATATTTAGATTAGATTATAAAATGCGAAAGTTTGTGCGTGTGTGAGTGAGTGTGTATGTTTGTTACTCCTTCAAGCTGAAACGGCTGGACGGATTTGGATGAAATTTAGAATATATATAGATAGATTTACATCATCATCATCACAATTTTTCATTACTACGCGGGTGAAACCGCGGGGCGCTGCTAGTGTAAAATAGACGCGATAAAATCCTTTAAATTAATTTCAACGTCCAACAAACGCAAGACCTAAGAAATAATAATAAAATAACACAAGAACTTATTATATAATATACATTATAGTTAAAGTAAAAAATAGCACCTACTCTTACAAATAATATATAAAATATGAAAACTCATTTGATATTTAAAATAAAGTCATAAAAGGTCCAACGCACATTGTAGTCGAGACGTCTTCACATCGCCTTTAATCTACAGTGGGCGTTGAACCTATGTCATAATATATCAAGTACATAATAACAAATAGCACAATAATATACCAAAAGCTGGTAAGTAAAACGGGTTACTCGGAAAGGGTATGATAAATAAACAGGTCATTGACACCATTATGTAACAAATTTTACTATGGGACCAAACAATGAAGTCGGACAAAAATCAGCTGTGCCACGGAAAAAGGTCATTGACATTCGACGAAATTATATGAAACGGCTGATATTTCTTTATAAGTCGGACAAAAATCAAATATTCCACGGTAAAAGGTCATTGACATGCGACGAAATTATATGGAACAGCTGATATTTCTTTATAAGTCGGACAAAAATCAAATATTCCACGGTAAAAGGTCATTGACATTCGACGAAATTATATGGAACAGCTGATATTTCTTTACAAGTCGGACAAAAATCAAATATTCCACGGTAAAAGATCATTGACATTCGACGAAATTATATGGAACAGCTGATATTTCTTTTATGTCGGACAAAAATTAGCTATTTCACGGAAAAAGGTCATTGACATGCGACGAAATTATATGGAACAGCTGATATTTCTTTATAAGTCGGACAAAAATCAAATATTCCACGGTAAAAGGTCATTGACATTCGAAGAAATTATAAGGAACAGCTGATATTTCTTTATAATATAAGTCGGACAAAAATCAGCTGTGCCACGGAAAAAGGTCATTGACACTTGAAATTGTATATTTATGTAACAGCAGTTTTTTTTTATCATTAAGTTAGACAAAAATCATCTGTTACACGGTAAAATGTTTTTTTTGTAAAATACACTTGCGCTTGGCCGCCAACTCGCCTGATGTTAAGCGATGATGCGGCCTACGATATATAGATATATCAAGCAGCTATTTCTTTAGTGATTTCAGAGACCGTCCCGTAGTAAAAGTTGGTCATTATGATGAGTACAATGACCAACTTAGCATACCATTTCAAAATAACCCTGTAAATATGTATAATTAGTTGCAATGTACTGTTGTTATTAATAATTCAAATTCCAAGTATTAATATAAAATAATAAAACCTAACACTGGAAATTATTAAATAAAATAAATTGAGAATCATTCAAATAAACATATTTAAAAAATAATAATCACAGGGTTATATAAATCCAATTACTTAATCATTTAACGAAATAGAAAATGCATTATTAATTACTATTAATTCATTATTTATACAGGGTTACTTTAAAAATATTATAAACTTTTTACAGACACCTTTACATAATACTTAATAATTTCAGTTCAAAGACTTGTTTAAACCCCGACTGTCCAAGGAGGGCAAAGGGCGTTTCCGGGGGGGGGGGGGGGTGTTGGTTGCAGTTGGGGGCAAATGCAACGTTATTTTAAATTATTTCTTACTTAGTCATTATTAGAGCAGGAGTTCTAGATATGTGGAAATATTTTTGTATTAATTTTGTGTAATAATTTTAATTCTATATTTTTTAATTCCTATCTAACAATAGTTTTAAGTATATTTTTGTACTGACACAGAATGGGTGTAGTTGTCAAGATATAAACACTTTAGAATTTGAATTTATATTGGCACCGATAGGATAAATTTTTGTAGTTTTTTTTTTATAATTATACTGTAATTATGTAATAAAAATATATGAATTATGAAATCATAGGACTAACATTAATAAGTATTATGGTGTTGCATGGTAGATATTATAATTTTTAAAGTAACCCTGTATGATTACTAAATTAATCATTCGCGTCAATTATTATTCTCAAGCATTAAATATTTACCATAATTATACAAGGTAAGCTGTGGTCATACGCCTAGCCTGTCCGTAATAAACAATCTTTTTTACAATTCGCCATACTTTTTTCTTACACATGCTTAATTCTACTAGATTGCCGATTTACAATAGTGATTTTGATTAATTATAATGTTTTAATATTAAGATTTGTTAATGTAATTTATAGTATTTTTAATTATGATATTATATACAATTATGGGCGTAGACTAAGGCCTTATTCAGATTGTTAATAACAATGTTTGACAAAAAAAAAATGACAGTTATGCCATAGTTGTCAAAATCTTTGACAGATTGTAAATCAGGTCACAGACTGAATGGGCGAGTTTCCAAAATGTAATTAAAGAAAATGCAATAGATGGCGTTGACTAGACATGAATATGAAGATTTTGCAAAACCACAGACAAAGAAAGGTCAATTTAAAAAAAGTTGCTTATTCTCATAGATAGACAATATCTATCTGTCTGTTTGACACTGTCTGTCATGTTTATTTTTATGTGTTTTTTTAGTCACTTCACAATTACCGCAAGAAAAATACACGTATATTTTTAAACTAGCCTTGCACTTTGCGCTTTTGCAAAAAAGACCTGTTTTTGGCTGTATGATCTCCGATCGCTTTTCATTGAATGAATGCGAAAAAAATGAGAATCATGTATAGTCAGCGCCATCTGTTGATGGTTGCAGAACTATGTTCCTAGAGCTGTCAGAAAACCATACATTGTGTTAAGTACAGTAAAGTTTTAACGACAATCTAATATGCGTTTTTATTTACTTAATATAACTTTCAAAATCGAGTAACAATCGCGTCATGCTTTCGAAAATAGTTTTAACTGTTTTTGCCTCTTATTAACTGTCATAACGGATTTTGACTTTACCATACTAAAACTGTAAAACTGTCAAAGTTCGTTATAAAACCGATGTTACAAAAAATTAAATAGGCACTTTAAGAGATTTCATATGTCAATATTGCAGTGAAATATGATAATAAATAACACAATATTTCTAAAATCGTAAATAAAATAAAAAAACTCTTAAGATCTCTGTCCACTACACCAGTACACACTATGACTAATAGACACATAAATAAATAAACTTTTTGAAGTGAAAACTTCTTTATCATTATCTCAGTGTACCGTGTATTTTAAAACAGCCCCATCTCTTGTAGAATAGGTGAATTATTACTTAAGTTTTCACTTCTGACGTGCAGTCCTATGACTGATGTGTTATTTTTTTTTTAAAGTAGGCTTGCTTTTAACCTTCAACTCGTCTGAAATTAAGGTGCGCAGGAGTGGCGCCGTTATTGGGGTTAGGCATTACAGTTATACTATAACATGGCTAAATGAGGGTTCGACTCACATAGTCGCTCGGGAAGGTGATGAAATGTTTTTTGAACTATTATTTTTAGGGTTCTGTACCCATAGGGTAAAACGGGACCCTATTACTAAGACTCCGCTGTCCGTCTGTCTGTCTGTCTGCATATAAAAAAAAATGTTGCTGGAATTCCTGAGTAGGCAACTGTTATATCAAATTAGTATTGAATATCAGGATAAAGGAGATTCCGTCAGTTAGGTTAGAAGTCAAAGACGGGAGCGAAGCGAAGCGAATGCCGTGGGTGGTAAACAAGCAGACGGGCCGCCTGATGGTAAGCAGTCACCGTCGCCTATGGATACTTGTAACACCAGAGGCATCACATATACGTTGCCGACCCTTAAAGACTATTTTCTCGCCCTTTTTTGCGTTCACAGTATGGTCTGTTGAAATGACCAGAGACCTATAGATTATTTTTTTTATAAAAACAAACTTTTTCATGAAATGAGTCTGAGTTGATTTCTATGATACTTTTATGATTGAATAGTGTTATTAATAATTAATAGTAAATAATAACGTGTATACTTAATCCGGGGGAAGGTAGCTGAAGAGTTTGTATTTTTCTCGGATGTACGGACGCACGTCGTCTTTCTGTGGAAATACAAAAATACATTAAATTAAAAATACCGTACTTTTTAACCAACTTCAAAAAAGGGAGACGGCTTTATTTTCCACTGGGTTTTTTTAAATGTATGTTCACCGATTTCTCCGCCAACTGTAGACCGGTTTAAAAAATAAGACTTTGTTCTGTAGAGTTTTAATTTGGTTCCTTTGTCACGCAAGTCAGGATCTGATGATGGGACCCCAGGGAAATCGAGGGCAACCCTCAAATTTTATTACGTTTTTCATATATTTTAAAGTCGGTTTTTAATGTGATCCACTTGTTTTTCGTATTTTACTTATAAATAATTGGCTTGCGTTTGAGCGCCAACTCGTTTGATGTCAAGCGATGTTGCAGTCTCCGATTGAGCACGATTGCCAAGAAGAAATCACTCGCGATTTGAAGAGACCCAGATTGTAACTATCGGGGAACACTTATTCAGGCAGCGCATTCCACAGACTAGGGGCCTTACCCCTAGCTTCACTTTCGCGAGCCAACTTTTAGTAGGTACCTGATAGGTACCTAAAATGAACCAACTCATTTAAGCTGCATCGTTTAAAAGCGTCTAACTTGAATGGACGAAAATCCGTTTTACTATGCGTGTTTGCGTGAAAATAACAAAGCTTGGCGGCTATCAAATAACTACCGCTTATCATAGTTGATGGTACCGTTTAAACAAATAACACCTATGCGGGTCAACTTTTCGAGCTAGGGGTAAGGTCCTAGCAGTTCGCATAAAACGATCGTATCCTTGTCACGAGAGATATAATCTGGGCCTTTTCAAGGCAAGAGTGAATGAATCTTCCAAGTCTGCGTGCTTCATTTTCGACCACATCGTCGCTTACCAACAGGCGAGTTGGTGGTCGAACGAAGACTTATTCACGGTAAAAAAAACAAAATATTTTTTTTATTAAGAAATAACGTATTTTGAATGTGGTGGGCTGATTATGATGTCATACTCACTCGGAACGAGAAAACCCTTTTAAAGCCCAAAAGAAATGCTTGAGGTTTGTCTGTCACTTTAAAGCCGAAAGATTCCTGTAAACGGCACTTTTTGAAATTGAACATATTAACATTCCCATGTCATTAACATATTAATTATCTAGGTTAATATTGACGGATTTATTATTGACTTATTAATAGTTATATTTTAATAACATTGATTTCAATTGAGTATTTTTTCTAATTTTAATTTTGCTTAAGTATCATAATATTTTGTAACATTGTCACATTAGTGTAATTGGCGCAAGCCGTCCTAATTGAATAAATAAATAAATGTCATTATATTTAAGAGATTTCAGTATTTGCTAGAAATAATTTAGATATGTATGACTTCCTCAGAAGTAAAAGTTTTTTTTTTTTCTTATCATGTGATTAGTCTTTTGACTGTAAGCAGATGAGGTGTAGGGTTCCTAACGTGGAGGGCGCTGCTTCCAGTGAAGCCAGCCCTTTCTTTTGCACAGTCAGTTTGTCTGACTATCCTGGTCGAAGATGTCCCGCCTCTTTTTGAGCCGGCGTATGGTTTCAGGGATAGTTAGTTGACCCGCAAGCTGATTCGGGTGTTTTTCTAGTCTCAATTTGTAATTTGCTCCGTGAGTAACTTTTCTTTCTCTACCATAGCCATCTCGAGATATTCATGGAAGTAAAAGAAGTAAAAATAAAATATGCATGCCCGAGCACAGGACTGCATTTTTTGGTGAGGGAGTTTGTGGTATGGGTCCGGCAATCTACAATCATTTACCAAAAACAATATTGGAATCGGAGAGTGTGACTGTATTCAAAAGAAAGTTGTTCAATTTGCTTGTGTTGAAAGCTTACTATATAATACAAGATTTTTGGGCTGATAAGTTGTGATAATGACAATTTAAGCTAAGTAATTCTAATTTTACCGGACTTAATGTTGCATTTTATATTTTTATTATAATTGAAATTGTAATGAGGTTATTTTTAATTGGAATGAGGTCAATTTAATTGGAATGAGGTGAATTTAATCGGAATGAGGTGAATTTAATTGGAATGAGGTGAATTTAATTGGAATGAGGTGAATTTAATTGGAATGAAGTGTAATTTAATTTATAATATATAATTATAATAAATTAAATATAATTCAAATATAATTTAATAAATGCATAAAATTAGTTTTAAGTTGATTATTATTGTATGTTCACAATGAACTTGACTGTTGATACCTACTTACAAGCATTAATTAAGACCATACATGTAACACAGTTTAACAATAAATATTATCTGAATCTACTCACAGTGGCTAGATGATCCAGGAAAGGCAGCAGTTTCAACAGTTCATTGTCTCTGCGGTCCACGAACCAGCTGTCTATGGGGATACCGTTCTCCAGCTGGTAACCAAACGCCTGCAAAGATACACAATCTATACATATAAATTACGAGATATAAAGAGCGGCAAACAAGCATGCGGTCCGCCTGATGGTAAGCAAAACCGCCGCCAATGTTAGATGATGTTGTTATATTACCTGCGGGCTGTTATCTACGATGACAGTTTTCCGTAGGTCCCTGCCCAGTATGGAGAGGTCTTTGACGTAGTTACCGTTCACCAGCAGGCAGTGTTCGCGGAACAACCTGCCACAAAAATAACAATAAAATTATCAACTGAACAAGAGGTCGCTTATAGTGATAAGGCCGCTAATTGTTTTACTAGTTTTAAGTTGTTTTTAACCGACTCCCAAAAAGGAGGAGGTGATCAATTCGACTGTTTGACTTTTCTTTTCTTTTATTTTTAATATTTGTTACGTCAGAACTGTCGACTGGGTAAACCGATTTTGATGATTCTTTTTTTATTTGCAAGCTGGTGCTTCCCGTGTGGTTCCATTTCAATTTGGTCCAGTTCTGGTGGGTTCTGTTGGGTTCCAGACCAAAATGGAACCACACGGGAAGCACCAGCTTTCAAATAATAATAATATCTGGGACATTTTTGCACACACGGTCATCTGACCCCAAACTAAGCAAAGCTTGCAATATGGCTGCCGGAGACTGATATACGTACATATATATTTTTAAATACATACTTAAATAGATATTAACACCCAGACATAGAACAAACACAAATGTTCATCACACAAATGTTTGTCCTAGATGGGAATCGAACCCACGCCCCCAAGCACAGAAGTTAGGTTCACTACCAACTGAGCCACCGGGGCAGTCAAATAAAAAAAGAATCAACAAAATGGGGTCACCAGGTCGAAAGATGAGGTAACAAACATTTAAAAAAAAAATGGAAGTGAACATATAAGTTTTTTTTTATGATACTGGGTGACGAGACGAGCGAAGTCGCTCGCCTGATGGCTCTTCACGCTTGCCCATAACAGCACAACGCCACAATTTTGAACTTCAACAGTTCAAAATCCTGGATGGCAATGCACTGCTCTCGTCACCCCGAGATATAAGATGTCAAATCTCTGTGTGCACTGTAATTTCGCTGGAAACATTGCCCTTCAATCCGGAACACAGTAGTGTTATTTATTTATTTATTTATTTATTTATTTAATACTTTATTGCACACTTACAAACTAAGTACAATGCACAAATGGAGGACTTAATGCTAGACATTTTCTACCAGTCATCAACAAACTACATACTATTACACAAATTATAATATTAATATTATACATATAAGAATTATAAATACATATAAGAGAGTGATTATAAATACCAACGTAGTTAGACACTATACACTGATGCTTTTAAATAGTGTTCGCGCAACAGTCGCTTAAAAACAGCCTTAGATGGCGCTTTCCGAATATTTAGACAGTGTTTGGTTTGTTATAATTATAAGATATACCTGTATTTGATCCACCGTCGCTTCGGGTCCAGCAAGTTGAGAAGACGGTCTGCGTACACCCGCTTCGACGCCGTGAACAAAATTACCTGCAATTGAACAACTGTTAATTATCTATGTGTGAAATGTCGCGGGTGAAATAAATAAATAATAATAATAAAAATCTTTATTTCATGAAAATTAAGCTAAAATGACAAATAGAAAAATAAAATCTTAATGTATAAGTAATACACTTTAGCTTCTTGTAACAAATAGGTTGGTCCAAAGAAAAAAAGAAAAAAAAAAAAAAAAAAAAAAAAAAAAAAACCAGAGCTTGTGTTGCAGGTTTCTGTATACCTTCATGGATCAGTAAAGAGCAGATAATTATGAAACATAATCTATAAATAGTAAGATTATAATATTGGTTAAGCTACATAAACCAAATATAGGTACTATAACTAAATAATATAATTGAACATTTTGTATAATATACATAAATGAGGGTGTATTGTCAAAGGAAAATTAACAAGTTTTTTTAACAGACTTCCAAAAAGGAGGGGGTTCTCAATTTGACTGCTTTTTAGTAGGTGCATGTTTATTAGAGTAATACATATGATCCTATTTGGGTATGGCAACACTCGGAACAGATTTTTATATATGTTTGTTATCTCAGAACTTTTGACTGGGTGAACCGATTTTGATGATTATTTTTTTATTTGAAAGCTGGTGATTCCCGTGTGGTCCCATTTCAATTTGGTCCAGTTCTGACATTTTTATGAAGTCATTTTTTTATATTGATAATTATGGCGCCAGTGGCTAGACTCGCCTGCCCTACGAAGGTTTGCCCACCTTTAAGGTATCAATAAACTTTATTTCCGGCGAGCTCCCAAAGATGGCAGTCCAATTATTTTTTATGCACCCCCATGATATGGGTATCAAATGAAAGGGTTTCCTGATAAGAATACAAAATGATTATCTTGTTATCTTGTAAAACATAAAGAACCGACTTCATCAGAACTGGACCAAATGGGAAGCACCAGCTTTCAAATAAAAAAAGAATCATCAAAATCGGTTCACCCAGTCGAAAGTTCTGAGGTAACAGACATAAAAAATACAGTCCTCTTCTTTTATGGAAGTCGGTTGAAAAAGGTTGCTTTTAAATATTTTTTTTATTACCTCATATCGGCGCGACACGCGTGATAGGAACTCGGCGAAGTGCGGCCGCGTACGGACAAACACCTATGGACGAAGCAAAAAGCCAGTTGATTAAAGTTGAAGGAATATTGAAGCAGAATCATGTCGACAATACACAAATGTATAGTTTTACTTAAATATTGAATTGAATTATTTATTTGTGAATGCGAGAACAAAACCGTTCGAGTTGATCATTATCATCAGCCAGAAGACGTGTATCCTGTGATTAATTATTGTTTTTCCTTACATCTTGTTATTAACTATTGATTTTCCGTACTGTGTATCTTGTGATGAATTATAGTTTTTCCTTACATTTTGTTATTAACTATTGATTTTCCGTACTGTGTATCTTGTGATGAATTATAGTTTTTCCTTACATTTTGTTATTAACTATTGATTTTCCGTACTGTGTATCTTGTGATTAATTATTGTTTTTCCTTACATCTTGTTATTAACTATTGATTTTCCGTACTGTGTATCTTGTGATTAATTATTGTTTTTCCTTACATCTTGTTATTAACTATTGATTTTCCGTACTGTGTATCTTGTGATTAATTATTGTTTTTTCTTACATCTTGTTATTAACTATTGATTTTCCGTATTGTGTATCTTGTGATTAATTATTGTTTTTCCTTACATCTTGTTATTAACTATTGATTTTCCGTACTGTGTATCTTGTGATTAATTATTGTTTTTTCTTACATCTTGTTATTAACTATTGATTTTCCGTACTGTGTATCTTGTGATTAATTATTGTTTTTTTGTTTTTTCTTACATCTTGTTATTAACTATTGATTTTCCGTACTGTGTATCTTGTGATTAATTATTGTTAAAACACTGTTTAAACTATCACGGTTGTTCACTACAGTTATAAGATTACTTACGGGATATTTACCGTGATAAGGTTGTGGATGGAGCTCTCGCTATTTGGCCACAGTTACATGTACCACGTTCACGGGAAGACCTTATCACGGTATATATCTAGTTAGTAATCATACAACTGTTTAGTTGTTTTTTCTTACCGTATATCTGCAGTCTTGAAACAGCACAGGAAAGTGGAAACTTGCATCGGGTAGCTCTTGAAGTGAGCAATGAACCAATGTCTCGTCCAAATCCAAGACCTTGATGGACAAAGATAATAAATTTCTTTCTTCTGTTTTCTGATTTGGTTAAATGTACTATAAGCAGATTTCTTGAGAGCAATATGTTGTGTAATGTGTGCCTCCAGTGAGGACATCTTTTATGTATTATCTTGATAACCAAATGGGATCAATCGCTGCGGATAACGCGCTTTCTTTTTAGCCTGGGCTTGTATCTTTGTTCCGTGAGTTCAGCAGCCAAGCTATAAGGGTGTCTGAGTAGGCGATGTCTATAGTTTTTGCCGGTTTTCACAATTTCTTCTTTAACAGTGCTTATCTAAAGATTGTTGTGGGTTTCTTCATTGGTAGTTTACCAGGACACTTCGTATGGTTCTCAAAATAGATGGATAGTAAGATTAATGATAATACAGTTAAATACAATACTTTTGTTGTATGGGGACCCATTTCAATGCCCTTTTTTATTTTTTTTGACTTTTTTATTATTTCTTAGGTATACGCCGTAACATTACATATTATGTGAAAATTTCAACTATTATTAGAAGATACAGCTATTAAAATGTTGGAAAGACAGACTGACAGACGGACGGTCTGACAGCGTAGGCTTAGTAATAGGGTCCCGTATTCATCCTTAGGGTACAGAACCCTAAAAATTGCGTTATAACGAATTCACGCCAGGCGAGATCGCGTAAAGCGAGGTATTATAATAGGTTATCGGACGTTTTTGAATAAAATTTTAAGAATAATACTCACCAAGCTGAAGTCTGGGCTGGTCCTAGTTTTGAGGGGGAGCGCCGGGTACCGTGCACGGAGGGCCCCCGTCGCTACAGTCTCCAATGGCGGCAGCTAATGGCAAAATAATTATTATCCCACTAATATCATAAATGTGAAACTTTGGATGGATGGATGAATGTGTGTTTGTTACTCAATCACGCAGAAACGGCTGGATGGATTTGGATGAAATTTGGAACATACATTGATTATGTCTTGAATTAACACAATGGCTACTTTTCATCATCATCATCATCCCCGATTTTAATCAACAAGCGAGTGAAACCGCGGGGCGCAGCTCATCATCATCATATCAGCCAGAAGACGTTCACTGCTGAACATAGGCCTCCCCCTTTAACCTCCACACTGTATGACATTCTACCATCTGCATCCACTGGATGCCCGCGACTCTCACAATGTCCTCGGTCCATCTAGTGCAATGGTTCTTAAACTTTTTGTAGCCACGGACCACTTTCAATGTTTCAGTAACACTACGGACCCCTTGCGAAGAGAATTTTAAAATAAGAAAACAGTGATACTTGATTTTTGGTTTTGTTTATTTAAATAACAGAACTGCATACTACAAACGAATTCTAGTAAATAAACTTTGGGAATGTGGACCCCTAGCACACGCGTCATGGACCCCACTTTAAGAAACCCTGATCTAGTGGGAGGCCTACCTACGCTGCGTCTTCCGGTTCGTGGTCTCTACTCAAGAAACTTTCTTTCTCATCGGTTATCGGTTCTTACTTAGAACGATGAGGCCTTGTCACTTAAACTTGAAAATTTTAATTTTTTTTTTTTTTTTTTTATAATAATAAAAATAATAATATTTATATATATAATAATATTTTTTTTTTATATATATGATACATACCTGTTTAATGAACAGGTATGGATCGAAAGCGTCGACCCAGGCCATCTGGCACTCCGCGCGGGTGCTGCACGAAGTAATCACCTCCCCAGCTTCCTCCTGAAACACACCATCAGGTTACTAGCATCCGTTCACTATCGGGTCTTCACTTACTGCTGCAAGATGCTACCTGACCAGCAGTGCAAATACCATTCTTATCTATGGATAAATTTGATAGGTGATATCAACAAAATCGATTAAATGCCATTTAGTGAATCATTGCGAGTACAGGGGCCTTACACCTAGCTCGAAAAGTTGACCCGCATAGGTGTTATTTGTCTAAACGGTACCATCAACTACGATAAGCGGTAGTTATTTGATAGCCGCCAAGCTTTGCTATTTTCACGCACACATGCATAGTAAAACGGATTTTCGTTCATTCAAGTTAGACGCTTTTAAACGATGCAGCTTAAATAAGTTGGTTAATTTTAGGTACCTATCAGGTACCTACTAAAAGTTGGCTCGCAAAAGTGAAGCTAGGGGTAAGGCCCCAGATCAAACAAATGATAACGATAGATGCCCTGCAAGGTTCAATCAGGATTAATTTTAAAAAAACCTACAAGGTTTTTTTTGGAAAAATTGTGATCAATCATGACTTTTCGTATTTTTTTTTTGTTTTATCATAATATAATTTCAGTAAACATTGCGTAAAACGGAACGTCATACGCATTTATGTCAAAATACTGGGGGGACAAGAGGCGAGAAAGGAATAGAGCATCCCTTCTTAATCCGACCAAAAGGTTTAAAGATCATTTGATACGACACTTGATACATTTACGGTAATAATGCTGGTTTTTGGGGTCAAAATAGGGTTCTGTGGTCTTATTACTGAAATTATCATTTTAATCAACTTTTTTTTGACAATATTGGCCAGTAATTTTATTGCCTTTTTAATCTAATACTACATATGAGTTAGCTATGATATTAGTTACTAGCCTCTAGTTCAGCGGGTGTCGATTCATCGTGGCAGTTCAAAGATTCATCTGCGGAAAGGTCTGCACCATTCTGTAACAAAATACACAAAATAAATTATATAAACAGTAAAAAAGACTCGTGTATCAAGTGGAGAGACTAGTGAGACTAGCGGATTTGTATAGCAGAGACGAGCGCACTCATGTAGCAATCGAGTGACTTGTATTGTAATGGAAACGAGTGGACTCAAAATTGAATATTGACTGATAGGCATGTGGCCTAATGTTTAATTTATTATAAATAACAGGCTTAGCGATGAATATAACTAAATACATTACATATACTGAAAAAAATAATTGAATTGGCTGATTAATCTCTGAGATATGAGCGTTTAAAGTTTTAGGTGGCGATAAAGAGGGGATGCTCCATCCCTTTCTCGCAAAGCGTGTGTTGGTGTAGCATTAGTATGCCGCACCTGAGGCTTGACGTCATAGCTCAGTATAGTGCGCTCTCTGTCTAGCATGAAATTAAAATACTAATAACTTATTTATTTTTAAACTAATTTCAATTTTGTTTTCGTTGATAGGCTCTATTGATGATCAGGTCTTTTACGAGGTAATAAAAAAAAATTAGTCATCATGCCTAAAATGTGACAACGGTTGGTTTTGTCCACATTTTAGTAGTTTCATTGGTCTATTGATTCTATTAATTATCTATTTATAAATCTTTGGGTAAATAAAACCCACTGGGAAGTTAGTTTAAGCTGGTTTTTGTTCATTTGGTTAAGTTTAATAGTTTACTAGATATAGCACATACCCAGCCAGCTGCCTCCGCAGCTAAACTCTGACTGATCTCAGCTAAGAATCCACTGCTAGGGCTCCGAGCTGACAGGGCTTCCAAGCTCTCTATAGCAGTGCCTTGATCACAAGTCGATGATATTTCACATTCGGAGTCGCGCACGTAGCTATCCTGCTCTAGCATGGAGGATATATCGCCCTGGGGGAAAGAAACGGATATATGAATATGATGATACAATGTTTCAATTGCTTTCAATTAGGTCATTTTTTTTACAAATGTTTTGAAGAAAATTATGTTGTATCACGTATGACAGCCCGGTCTAAAATGATGCCTGTCTATGTTTTTTTTGTTTTTTTATGATACCGGGTGACGAGACGAGCGAAGTCGCTCGCCTGATGGCTCTTCACGCTTGCCCATAACAGCACAACGCCACTCAGAATGTTGAACTTCAATAGTTCAAAACCCTGGATGGCAATGCACTGCTCTCGTCACCCCGAGATATAAGATGTCAAATCTCTGTGTGCCCTGTAATTTCGCTGGAAACATTGCCCTTCAATCCGGAACACAGTAGTCTGCACACTACTGCTTGGCGGTTGAATAACTGGCAAAGGTGTGGTACTTCCCCAGGTGGACTCCTGCAAAAGAGTCCTACCACTACAAAATACATATTTCAATTTCAAAAAGTTTTCAATTTAGACTTTGGCAACTTCAGTTAAGAAAATGCCAGTGTAAGTAAGGCTGACATGATAATGTCTCATTATTTATATAAATAAAAAAAAAAAAAAAAAAAATATAAATCAAACTGGACAGATAAGACCGGATATTTCTTCTTGATGATTCATCAAAGAAGATTCCACTGATCATCTGCAAGAAACCGACAAACTGTCCGTCGACCGGCCAATCTGCAAAATATGTCACCTTGCCGCACACAAGCCATGAACATAAGTTGAACTTGATAAGACCAGAGAAGATTATCTTACAGACTAATACTAACAGACACAACAGACTAACACTAACACTACTAACAGACTAATACTACATTCTGGGATAGGCAGGTTAAGTGCCGCCATACACTGAGCCACTAATCGCCGCCACTACTTAGCGCTGGACGACTTTTTATATATTTTGTATGGTATTGGCGCAAACTGAGCGTTGATGCGACTGGTAGGTCAGTATGCAGCAGCACTAAGCTGCTCGCCTGTCAATAAATAAATAATTTATACCTGGGCATACTTCTCGCCCCCGGCTAAAAAGTCTGCACAAGCATCCAAATCATCTGTTGTAGACGTTGGCTGATACATCTCGAGATCATTGCTTGATTTACGTCTTTTTGCCAGTCTTTTATCAACAGAAGTCCTGGGCATACCCTCTATAACTCTGTCTGTAGTCATGACTCTAGCTGCCTTGTCCGCTAGGAAATTTATATCTTCATCACTGTTAGGTAAATCTGGTAATGGAATGAAGTCATTCAAGCAATCGTTTGGAAGACAAAGTTCTGATGACTCAACTTGCCCATCGGAGTCTGATTCGTCTGATTTTGGTGTTGGGAAGTCAAAAGTAGTTGTATGTGGCTCATACATTGTTACATCATCTTCCGTTTGTTCTAATCCAGACCAAGTAGGACTGGGTTCTTCAGATTTCTTAGTCTTCTTTTTAGGGCTTTCGTTTGTGGAGCTTACTGTCGGTTTTGAGACACCGATTTGACGGACTTTGCGTATAGGAGAGCTGTTTAATGAAGCTGCCTTATCAGTCTTGTCTAAGCGACGGGTTTTTCTCGGGGAATTCAAAGCTGATGACACTTCCACCTTTTTGGTGTCACGGTTTAGCGAGCTGTGACGTATTGGAAGTTTACGGACCTCTTTGGGTTTTGTTGTGGACTTTTCTGGCTTTTTAAGTGACGTTGTGGAAGATACCGAGTCCTTAGTGGAGCTACGCACAACGGTTTGGAAGATCGGTTTCTTTGTGCGGTCATTGCTTTTCTTTGTTTTGTGCGTTTCAACAGGTTTCTCCATTGTGACTTTAGTTCTGACGGGACGGGTTTTCAGCTGTAGTTTTTGTGATCTCGTGATGCAGATGTGGCTGTCTGACAGGACATTTTTGACTTCTCGCTTGACAACTTTCTTCCAAGTTGTCGGAGTGCGGGATAGTGGCTTGGAGGGGGACTTGGTGATCTTCGCGACTCTGTTGCTTCTCTTTGAGAGGGTGGGCTCCCTCTTTCTACTTCTTAACCGCATTGCAAGTTCAGGATGAGACAGAGCCTGGAAAGGAGAGGATATTAATTGACAAGTAATATTTAAAAAACCAAACAAGTAACGGGGCGTCCAATAATTACGTGAGGTGGTTTGGTGATTTTTCGATCCCCTCTCCCCCCGTGGTGAGATGTCGTGAGATTTGGCTCGACCCCCTCCCCCACCCCCTATTCTCACGTGAGATTAAAAAAATGTGTATTTTCTTGTATTTTGTATATAACGTATTAGTATGTAATAAGTTGTAAGTATAGGATTTAATGATATTTTAGTGGAGAAAATATTTATTAACATGTTTTACCTAATTTAGCCCAGTTTTTTGCAATTTTACAGTATTTCTTGCAGGAAAAAATATTACGTGATATTTGCCAAGACCCCCTTCGAGTGAGATTCGGTTTGACCCCCTCCCCCCCTAAACGCTTCACGTAATCAATGGATGCCCCCTAAACCGATTTGATGAAATTTATATGGGACCTCCTCTGAATTATGGCTCACCAAACAAAAGAGGAATCATCAAATTCAATTCATAATTAGAGGAAAAATCTGTGAACATAGGTACATTAAAAAAAAAACCAGTTGAACATAGAACCTCGTCCATTTTTCACGTTTTTAAAAAAAAACAAAGCAATTGGTTTTTCTTTATATAAAATATAGTTATTTATGTACACTAAAACAATGAACAGACACAAAAAAAACATGCAGACGAACATAGAACCTCCTCCTTTTTGAAAGGCGGGTAAAAATAATACTAACTATAAACACACAAAATACCTAGAACAATATTAGTAAACAAAAAAAAACAATAATTTAACTATACTATGGCGACCTATCCTAATCTATCTTCTGTATTATTATGATAACCATCTGAAAATGTCACCCGCCCCCCCTTCTCTCTCATACACGATTTCCATTGGCTATCGACCTGACCTGAATGGTCATTTTGCTAGTTAATTGTAGGCATCTTCCTCCTATCCTTGGATATTTTTGGCATAAAGCCAGACAGGTTTTATACTGATTGCATAAGAACAGAAATAATAGTTATGCTTACTTGAAATTATATATTTTTTTACCCTCCATACCTACAGAGCAATTCACAAAAAAAAAACATAATTGTGTACAAAAAGTTTTTAATAATGCGATTTATAATTTTTAGTATGTCCTTATTACAACGCCATAAGGTTGATTATTGCTATGTCAATTTTATTAGTACAAAACCAAAAAAATAATTGTAAACAGTGAAAATGATGCTTGTTTTGTACACAAGCCGATCTGGATGGAGGTCAGATTTTGTTCACTGTTTAATTGCATTTTATTATACATAAGTACGTATTTGTAATAGTTATGCAGTAGGTACTTACATGAACTCAATAGGAATTAGAAAGTTTGATAATTACTCCATCTGGAATGAGTGTTACATACGCGGAAACCCAGTCAAATCAACTGCCGCATCGAGCGGCCTTAACACAAACAAATTATTTCTTTGTCTCATGCAACTTCGTTTTATTTTCAAGCACAAAATTCGTTTGCCGAAACACCGATTCGCGCCTTTTTTATACACAAACTTTTACACAAACCAATCACTTATTCGTAACGAAAACTGATCCAAAACACTATAAACATATTTTACTGGGCATTACAATCGACTATAACATATAACTATCTAAAATAATATAGAAAGTCGCATCACGAAAGGAAAAGAGCGGCACTAACACATTATCGATTTTTCAGCTGCGTTAAGAGTGCGAATCCCGCTGATGCCTTGGAAGTTGCTTTTCCGCCATCCTGGCGAAGGGGCTAAATCGCGGAAAAACGAAGAAAATACACTTATTTTGTGAAATTACATGTTAATTTGTATTGTGGAACACAAAAGCCAAACAAATGTCAAAATGGCGGCGTTTATTTAGTTGAACTAAGTTCACTGCAGAGGTCGCTGCAGTTGGCGCGCATGCGTTTTGTTCGATGCGCTGAGAAATTCAGGAAACGAGTCAATAAACCAAGGAGTACTTTATTACCAACTGAAACAATAAACTGCACAGCCGCATAATGTATACTGATTTAGCGGGAGAATGCATAGAGTTTTCAGAGCCTACTTTACTTGTAAAAGAGGTGGTGGATGCACCTTAAGACCTTAGTAAATTATTTAACTGTGACGTTGTAAAGGTTAATCTATTATTAATGTTATTATGTTGCATCAGCTGCAGCGCTGCACGGGGACTTACTACAATACAATGGTGTGCAGTGCCTCACTGACATAATATTATATTTGTCTAGTTTTTAATGTTTTTTTTTTTGTACCTAGCAATGGCAATACTTTTTCTTAATCCATTTTATAATTTTGGCGCCAACGCCTACATAAAAAAATATTTCTCCTCATTGTATTATTTTCCCAAACTTGTGTTATTTCGAGTATAATTAATGTGTAATAAATAATATTGTTTAATAATGGTGAATTATTATTTATTAAGTTTTCGTAAATGTGATTGCGTGTGGTCAAGTGATATAATGGAATAAAATCACGCTTCATCTTCGACCACATCGTCACTTACGAACAGTGTTGGTGGTCCAACGCGGACTTATTCGCGAAAAAAAAATGTATTTTTCAAGACTTCATAAGAGCCTATAAATTTTACTGGGGGCTATTCTCATATATGACATGACCACAGAAAAGGGAAGGGTTTTTTTCCTTTTCGGTGGACATGAAAATAAAATGCGAGATACGAGGTGGTATGGCCTTAATGGGTTTAGCTTGGCGAGAAATGGGCGAAGAAAAAAGTTTTAATGACGTTTAATTTAAGCTTCATCTATCGTCAAATTGTGGAAACTCTGTGTGAAAGTACAAGCATGCAGCTCCACACTGCACTATTTGCTTATTACAGCTACTCGTCAATAGATGTCACGTTCATCATCATCATCAACAACAAGGAACCGTTTTCCACTCCCTTTTAAGTATAGTATTACTAAAGGTATCCTTTTCAGCATTATTTCGACTGTTGGTCCACCGTAGCGAAATATTATATTAGTTTGCTGGTCCACCGTATATTTTCACTAAGGTTCTAAGTTTGCTGTTTATCCTTCTACTCAACAATAGATGTCACTACTTGTACTAAAACTAAACTACTATAAATAATAATTGTTAGATTTTATCTTGAGTTGTGGCTCAGATCGAAATCTCAGAGGCAAAACATTTCACTAGGTTTATTCATTGAGATATACAATTACTGTTGATACGCGATCTTTATAGAGTATTTTGGACTGTTCTTATTTTTAAATTACCTACTGTATAGGGGAAAGGAAGAAATAAGGCGCTTTCATTTTTTATTTTGGTTATTGTTGTCAAAAGTATAGGTTTTGGATATCCCATTCTTTTTAGTGCCTTTTAGGGTTCCATACCCAAGCGTGTAAACGGGACCCTATGACTAAGCCTACGCTGTCTGTCTATCCGTCCGTCTTACCTTATACAAGCGTCAAACATGGCATGTTTAATAGTACATACTCTAAAGTAAAACAATAAAATAATAATTATTAATAACATAATAATAATTATACATATATACCGCGGACCCCGATTCCATGAGGCTAAACGAGACCCCTGACCCCTGGCTTGCCTTAACCGGCCGTCCGCGGGTGGAAACCGCAAGAGCTAAGAACCTAAGCTCCAGGATGGACGTGTTAAAGGGCATAACGCCGCGAGTAGCTCTTAGTGAAAGTGCAGCACACCTCTCTACACCCTAAGCCACCCACGCCAATGTTGCCCCTCCGGTGCCAAGATACGGCAGCCTTTATGGGGGGCCCATTCAGTGGATGGCAAGTCATCACCTGCCTAAATATATTTTGAGATGAGACAGGATAAGGCAGGTGCCGTTTGTCATCTCATAGATCTGGTATTCCATCCACAAGTTGTTCACCTCAATAGCCCAGACTTTTTTAATCCTATACTGTACAATAGTTTCATATTCCTTTTTATACATATTTCATAATTGTATTTTTTATATTCAACAGGGCCTCTTGGTGTTGGCTTCGGCTCCACCAATGCCTACCAAATGTCCGGGCTAGACCCGAGAATTACATTAAATTATACATATATACCGCGTACCCCGATTCCATGGGGCTAAACGAGACCCCTGACCCCTGGCTTGCCTTAACCGGCCGTCCGCGGGTGGAAACCGCAAGAGCTAAGAACCTAAGCTTCAGGATGGACGTGTTAAAGGGCATAACACTGCAAGTAGCTCTTAGTGAAAGTGCAGCACAACTCTCTACGCCCTAAGCCATCCACACCACTATTGCCCCTCCGGTGCCAAGATACGGCAGCCTTTATGGGGGGCCCATTCAGTGGATGGCAAGTCATCACCTGCCTAAATATGTTTTGAGATGAGACAGGATAAGGCAGGTGCCGTTTGTCATCCCATAGATCTGTTCTCCTATGCACAAGTTGTTCACCTCAATAGCCCAGTTTTTTTTTATCCTATAGGTATACTGTACAATAGTTTCATATTCCATTTTATACACATTATTGTATTTTTATATTCAACAGGGCCTCTTGGTGTTGGCTTCGGCTCCACCAATGCCCACCAAATGTCCGGGCTAGACCCGAGAATTGTTTGAAATTATATACTTATTACAAATAATTCTATGTATCTACTTACTTTTACATACTATATATAATACATACATACGTACCTCTTTGGAGGAATTAAGCCTTACTTAGGTAATTTTTGTTGATGGCAACACTCCGCTATGCAAGAAGCTCTGTCAGAATAAAAGGGGAGTCACAAGACAAACGACTCATCCCATTAAAAGAAACTCGAGTCGGAGTGACTTGTAAAAAACTTTAATTAAAAAGAATAGGTAGGTAGAGTACGGGACATATTTTAAGGCCGCTCTGGACATAGTCACAATGCGCAGCAGTTTAAATAATAATGGCACAAATAGGTGTCAATGGGACATACGTACTTACACCTACAATCCACCCGCTGAAAAAAATCGTTTTACAGCTGAAATAACATTGTTAAAATCTGAAAATTTCCTTTTACACACTGTTTTACTATCACGGTTGTTCACTAAAGTTATATGATTATTTACGGGATATTTACCGTGGTAAGGTTGTGGAAGGAGCTCCCGATATTTCGGCGCAGTTACATGCGCCATGTTCACGGGAAGACTGAAGAATGCGGGAAGTGCGGTTGGTCGAACGGTTCAAAGTTAGGTGCAGACAAAACGATCTTCCCCTTCTTATAGGTACCTATAGTATTTTGCTACGGTTATCACTGGAACTCGAAATCGAACCTACTCGTAAGCCCCGACAAAACACACTCGTATAGTATTTTGAACCCAGACTTTTATTTTTAGAGCAAACACTTTTTTTCAAGTCACGTGGGGCAAGTGTGCGCAGCGAGTATCTAAATGTGCGCATGCTAAGTATCTTGAAAACTGTTTATAATTAAGAAACGTCATTCCCCCTCCATGCACGGAGCGCACTTGTGTCACTATTAGTGCCGTATTTATTGCCCGGCACCAGGGGCCTTACCCCTAGCTTCACTTTTGCGAGCCAACTTTTAGTAGGTACCTGATAGGTACCTAAAATTAACCAACTCATTTAAGCTGCATCGTTTAAAAGCGTCTAACTTGAATGAACGAAAATCCGTTTTACTATGCGAGTGTGCGTGAAAATAGCAAAGCTTGGCTGCTATCAAATAACTACCGCTTATCGTAGTTGATGGTACCGTTTAGACAAATAACACCTATGCGGGTCAACTTTTCGAGCTAGCGGTAAGGCCCCAGGGCTAAGTCATCAAGGTCCTAAGTCAGAGCGGCCAAAACCTTTGGCATGAACTCTACCCAAGTACCTAGCTCGCTGCGAAGTCTCAAATGTTCTGAGCGTGATGAAATGTCGGTTATCTTTGTCTTACAGAACTAAGTCTTATTCGGTGGAGGTGTGGCGAGCTGCGTTTACGTTGGGATAGTTTGTAGAAGACACTGGGGCCTTACCCCTAGCTCGAAAAGTTGACACGCATAGGTGTTATTTGTCTAAACGGTACCATCAACTACGATAAGCGGTAGTTATTTGATAGCCACCAAGCTTTGCTATTTTCACGCACGCACGCATAGTAAAACAGATTTTCGTTCAGTCAAGTTAGACGCTTTTAAACGATGCAGCTTAAATGAGTTGGTTAATTTTAGGTACCTATCAGGTACCTACTAAAAGTTGGCTCGCAAAAGTGAAGCTAGGGGTAAGGCCCCAGTTTTGAACTATTACGGTTATTCACTAAAGTTATATGATTATTTACACTAGATGGACCGAGGACATTGTGAGAGTTGCGGGCATCCAGTGGATGCAGATGACAGGTTGTCGTTCAGTGTGGAGGTTAAAGGGGGAGGCCTATGTTCAGCAGTGAACGTCTTCTGGCTGATGATATGATTATTTACTACGTTTGTCGTGGTAAAGTTGTGGAAGGAGATCCCGTTTTTATTTATTTCTTTCTTTTCGTTTTTTTTTTGTAGAAAGTTCATAAGAGAGTTTCCTTTCTTGGGCAGTACGTATCATAAAAGACGACCCAAATCGTTGTGTACGAATCTTTGGAATTTCCACGAGGAAGGGGTGATAGTGTGCAGTCCTGTAGGTATGTGAACTTCATTATGCAATAAATTATTGAGTAAGTTGACTATTTCTATTAACTCGCTCAGTTCAAACGAAGCACAGCATCCACCTTGAAGTAACACTTAAAAATTGTGACTAATTAAAAAGTCCCTTACAAGAGGGTTCTTTTATTTTATTTTATTTCCACCCCTATTCGGGGGTGAAGGTACAATGATACAACGATTGTCGTTTTGTTTTTACAAGTTGGTGTTAATTTACTAACCGACGAAAGAAGGGACAGGAGGTTCTTTATTTAAGGGACTGCAGCATAGAAGCGCAAGCGCAGCGGCTGTCTCACTCCGCATTTCAACGTTTTTGAAGATAAGCATGGAAAAATACTATTTTATTCGACTGGGTGAACAGATTTTAATGATTATTTTTTTATTTGAAAGCTGGTGCTTCCCGTGTGGTCAATTTAGTCCAGTTCTGACATTTTTATAGAGTCGGTTTTATTGATAATTATTTACTTCTCTTGCTCTTAAAGTTCAAACTGATTTTCATATCTACTCTAGTGCCAAAAGTCTGCTTTTTGTGCACTAGTGCATAAAAACCTCCAAGAAAATGGGAAATTTCGAAATAGTCTATAGTTATAATTAAAAAAAGGTAAAACGTTCCAATCCGTTATATGGTCAAATTGCGTTAGATTTCCTTTTATTAGTAATAGGCTTGCTTTTGACTGCCAACTCGCCTGATGATAAGCGATGATGCGGTCTACGATGGAGCACGCTTGCTTAGAAGAAAACGATTCACTCGTGATTTGATGACACCCAGATTGTACCAAACTAGCAGGGAACACCCATTCAGGCAGCGCATTCCACAGACTAGCAGTGCACATTAAAAGTGGAATCAAAACGCTTCGTACGGGGTTAGGACGACTTTTTTAGGTATTGGTGCAATTGATTGACGAACATTAAACCTGATGTTCGTTAGAATACTTTTATTTACTTCCCTAATAATAATAAAATATTTATTTCAAGTAAATTAACTCATAGTTCACAATTTAAATTAATACAGTCACATTACAAAAATTACAATTAATTACAACTTAAATACTAACACTACTTTTAATTCATTAAAATATCAAAATAATAATAATCATTATAAATAAAAACAAATCAATTTTAAAATATATTTACATAAAATGTCAAACATGTACCTACTTAATTTAGTAATTAAAATGGCACCTTATAAGATCTATGTGTAACGTGCTAATGCCGCAAAAGATCAGGGCCGTCTTTAACCTATTGGAGGCCCTGGGCACATTAGGATAATGGGGCCCCTATGACCTTAACAGAGCACTATTTTCGTGCGAGAGTAGAGTAGCTTCGCGCATGCAAAAGCTAATAACCAAGTAGGTATTGTAGTCAGTTATCCTTTGTTTTTTTTCGAAATAAACGTTTTTCGGTAATAAATATCGGTTATCGTTTGGTGATCTGGCAGGAACTAGGGGGCCATATCGATTATGGAGCCCTGGGGCCTTACCCCTAGCTTCACTTTTGCGAGCCAACTTTTAGTAGGTACCTGATAGGTACCTAAAATTAACCAACTCATTTAAGCTGCATCGTTTAAAAGCGTCTAACTTGAATGAACGATAATCACGCACACACGCATAGTAAAACGGATTTTCGTTCATTCAAGTTAGACGCTTTTAAACGATGCAGCTTAAATGAGTTGGTTAATTTTAGGTACCTACTAAAAGTTGGCTCGCAAAAGTTAAGCTAGGGGTAAGGCCCCTGGGCAAGTGCCCAGTGGGAAAGAGGGGCCTGCTTATAATTAATACCAGAATGAGCCACAGCATGGCCAGATTGAGCTAGTTTATTATATAAACCACGGAATACCTAAACTGTATAGGACCCGTGTATGTCCTAAAACTGCGACCAGAAACACCGGAGGATGGGCAGCAGCGTCCTAATAGTACACGGTGAACGTACTGCGATCCCCAAGCCGCCTGCCAAGCGTGGGGATTATGACAACACCCCTCTCTATGAGGCAGGCCTTGTCCAACAGTGGACGTTAATTGTCTGATGATGTGTGATGTGATGTGTATAGTACGGGAAAGTCATTAAGGCTATATTTTCCCACTTAAGCAACGCTTATTACTACAGATGACCATAATTAATATGTTGTATTAAAGTCGCATTTAGTAGAGCAAAACCATGACGCTTACACACACAGTCATGCGTTTATATACATCTATATTTTTGAGGTTTTTTTCATATTTTTCGAAGAGTGTAGCTGTAATGTAAAATGTACCTTTACGGTTCCCTCCATAATAATGAAATCTGTATATTTAGATATCGTAGACATCATTTGATAAATAGATATTTGAATGACACAAAAAAAAGGGACAAAAGAGCAAATCTAAAATCAGTACTATATTAACTATCATTTTTTTTCTATCGAGCGAAATAAATAAATATTCGGGACAGTTTTGCACACACGGTCATCTGACCCCAAACTAAGCAAAGCTGTGGGGCTGCCAGAGACTGTTATACATACATACATATTTTTAAATACATACTTAAATAGATATTAACACCCAGATATAGAACAAACACAAATGTTCATCACATGAATGTTTGCCCTGAGACGAACCCACGCCCCCAAGCGCAGAAAGTATCTATCTAGGTTCACTACCAACTGAGCCACCACGGCTGTCACCAACTGAGCCACCAGGGCTGTAAATGTCCTTTATCGTGTTTAAGGTTGCCTGGAAGAGATCGCTTATAGCGATAAGGCCGCCAATTGTTTCACTAGTTTTTACGTTGTTTTTTATGTTACCTACTATCATCGACAAAAAATATCCATCCTTGCTAATATGTACGTATGTAATTTTTGGTGTGAACAATAAATAGTAATCTATCTATCGCGTTTCGGTCTTTACAGTTTCCTAGATAAAACATTCAATTTTGATATGACACCTTTTTTATAATATTTAGCTAACCATGGATAATACGAGTAAGTAGACCATTTAAAACTATAACGACCAAAATTGACAAAAGTATGGGAAAAGAGGGCCTTAAACATATAGGTATTTTCTTTTCTTAGAAAACAAATAAAAGCACCAGTGTAAAAAATATACATTTTTTATGATACTGAGTGACGAGACGAGCGAAGTCGCTCGCCTGATGGCTCTTCACGCTTGCCCATAACAGCACAACGCCACTCAGAATTTAGAACTTCAACAGTTCAAAATCTTGGATGGCAATGCACTGCGCTCATCACCCCGAGATATAAGATGTCAAATCTCTGTGTGCCCTGTAACTTCTCTGGAAACATTGCCTTTCAATCCGGAACACAGTAGTGTCTGCACACTACTGCTTGGCGGTTGAATAACTGGCAAAGGTGTGGTACTTCCCCAGGCGGACCCCTGCAAAAGAGTCCTACTACTACACCATACAGTTTACTTAAAAAATTATACCCAATAAATGTATCCATCTAACAAATCAAAATGATTAATATTAATAAATAAATCTGTTATATTATTTATTAACTCATAAATTCCATTTATAATTCATATACCTACCTACTTAATTACTATTTCCAGCAATCAATTTTTAATTGGAAACTGTGTTTATTTATTCCAGGTAATATAAAAAAAATTTGTTTATACGGTTTAATTACCTTGATTTAATAATAAACCTATCACTGGATATAATTGGCAACACCGTTAGTATTATTTATCTATATCAGAATAATTAAATAAATTAAATTATTGTTTCAGTAAACATATTATATTTACTTAAATTCTTCCCAAAGCTATTGGTTTCAGCGATATCAACATCAGTCATCTACCCTAAGTTTTTTTAACCTTTACTGTCCCACTGTTGGGCAAAGGTCTCCCCCATTTCCTTCCATAAATTTCGGTCCTCCGCCACCTCTTGCTTACCTCTCCGGAATGAGTCAAGATCGCCACGCCAGCGTTTCCTAGGCCTTCCTTGACTGCATCGTCCATCAGGCACCCACTGTGTGACGATCCTGGCCCATCGGTCGGCCCTACCCTATTATAAATAATTATTATAAAAGTACTTGATAGCGAAATTTTAGAAGCAATGGGTGTAGGACAATAATTTTAAAAGTAGGCAAACACATAGCACCTCATTATACAATAAAAAGTTAAAAATAATTTTGGTTATTATCTTTAAGTTGTCACTTACCACTTTTTTATAATGCATGTTTTAATGACTGCGTATTTTATTTTCATATTTAATTATAGATAATTAACTAAATATGGGGTAATTTAAATAGGTAGAGCGAATGCCTTTATTTATTAATTAAAGAAAATACAAGTTAACTTTAAAAATATATATTACCTACATGTTACCGGCAGATAATTAAAAAAAAAACGTAAGCAAACTGAAACCAGAAACAAAACTCAACGCAGCCAACATTCCAAAAAGTCCTCGTCAATTAAGACAGCATACAAGAACCATACAATGACGAAACGACTTCTCTTTTATTTAAATCCAAACAGACATTACAATATAATAAACTCGAATAATAAAACCATGCCGGCATTTTAGAACGTACCACGTATAAAGTAAAGGTAGTAAGTATAGTATAAAGGTATAAATAGGCAAGGAAAAAAAGTGTATAATGTCATGCCCCGCCCAGCGGTGGGTTTGAACAAGCCACGCCCTAGCAAGAGAGGGGCGAACGGTTATTCGCCAGTCTATGTTAGCATTCGCGGATCGCGTACGACCATACTCCGTCTTTATTAAACGTATTTTTCAATTTTCTATCAACCTGACAGTTTTTCGTCATTTTCACAGGCGTTTTCGAACGAAAATCCGACTTTTGCATTTCCCGCGCGATTTGACAGCTAGTTTTTTGAGACAGTATTCTTTTTATGTCTGTGCGTTTAGTTTTTCGTCTTTTTCTTCTGTGAGTGAGTGTCTATGGATTGTGTAAAAAGTTTTTATGCTAATTGCAATGTGAAGTGATAAGTGCTTGGTTTCGGAATTGAATAACGAGGTACGAAAGTTAGCTTTTATTAAAAAGGTTCGAAAGAGGAAAGGTTTATTAAATAATTACATAGGTACCTAGTTAATATTAATTAACCCCAATTATATTGGCTTTTGTGTGGGTATTTGCGTGTTTGGAGATTGAGAAAGGTTTTATTACTAAACCAGGCCAATGTGGCTGAATTTTACTGAATTGCATTTGGTGAAGAGCTAATAAACGTAGGTATATAATCAGAAAGGTATCTACTGTTTTTTAAATAAAAGTATTTCGTTAAGTAACTTTTTTACTGTTTTGAATCTTTAGGAAAATTAGAAGCCTCTAAGTTTATAGGTACTTAGGTATAGGCCAAGATAATGTAATACTCCTACGGAGATCTATAGGTACCCAAATATAAATTTTACCTATAATATTATGTAGGTACCTATACTACAGTTTATGGTGTTACAGAAATACATAAATATGATTAACCTTCACATCTTACGTTAATTTATAGTCATAAGAATTGTGCTAAATATATGAACACAACTGAAAAACAAATATGAACAAACTAATAAAATAAACATTCTTACGTTGACCAATTTTAATGTTCAGTGCATTTTAATTAGAGAGATGAGAATCAAAATATTTATTGATTAATATCTATTAATTAGTTTATTCGTTGTACGCATTTGTTTTCTTGTTAACCCAACTAATTCATTTTTCATAATAGCTGCGCCAGCGATCAGGCATCGGATTTTCCGTTTTACGTATTTTCCGATATATCGAAATAAAGTTGTTCTATCAGGGGCGTTACCTCTAGCTCGAAAAGTTGACTCGCATAGGTGTTATTTGTCTAAACGGTACCATCAACTACGATAAGCGGTAGTTATTTGATAGCCGCCAAGCTTTGCTATTTTCACGCACACACGCATAGTAAAACGGATTTTCGTTCATTCAAGTTAGACGATTCTAAACGATTCAGCTTAAATAAGTTGGTTAATTTTAGGTACCTATCAGGTACCTACTAAAAGTTGGCTCGCAAAAGTGAAGCTAGGGGTAAGGCCCCAGGGCCCCGATTCTATTAAAACAATTGTTTTTAAATTGTTAATGAATTGCCTCAAAAATTACCCTTTTGACACTTTTGGTGTAGGTAAAGCGTCAAAAGTAAAAAAAATTAAGCAATTCATTTACAATTGGTTTTGTAAAATCGGGGCCCCAGGTAATTTTCGTAGAAGTAGAAGCACAGGTAGAAGTTAGTTGCCTGGAAGAGATCGCTTTAAGCGATAAGGCCGCCTGTTAGAAGCCTAGATAATTACTGTAATGTATAATGTTATCCTTGTTTTTGTGGTGTTTAATAAAGAGGTATTGTATTTTAGAAGTTAGTTGCCTACCTATGTATGATATACCTACCTACGCGCGTCGATTACCTATGCCGGTTTTAATAATATTTACATACTTCATATTTAAGGCCCAGAATACCAGGAGCAGCGACCTAGCTCACGCATTTTTTTAAAGATAATGACCAGTGTAAATGATAAAAACAGTTTATCCTATTTTTATGGTTACAATAAAAAACAAAATGTGCTAAATATTTCGAAATATTAGTAACTTGGCAAAATGACCAAAACAAATTTTTCATAATTTTATATATGTATATTAGTTTGTTTGTATATTTATTTGTTTGACGATAATTTGAGTATCCTTGATCCGATCTTCATGAAATTTTTTAGGCAAGTAGTCCGTTTTAATAAAAAAATAAGCTTGAATTTGGGCCAAATCGGTCAAGGGGTCGCGAATATAGAGGGGTCGCGATGTCACAGTTTCAGTTATATCTTTATCCATTTTACAGTAGCTAAAGTTGCGATTTTCCTGCATATCATCAGAATAAAAAGTATTCCAAGGCTATCTTTATAAGGCACTCTAATTTCTAGCCAAGTATTATTACGATTGGTTCAGCCTTTTATTTGAGAAAAATTTACACATATAAATTATGTAACACCCATACTATATTTGACTTTTAATAGCCACGGACCACGTACCACGAACCGCCGTCTGACCAACAGGGCGGGAAGAGAAAATTTTATCTTAACCTTTTTTTTGTACCGTTGGTCAGACGTCTGTTACGGCTTTAAGACTACTAAGACTAAGATACATTCTGCGCTTGGGGGCGTGGGTTCGATTCCCACCTAAGACAAACATTTGTGTGATGAACATTTGTGTTTGTTCTATGTCTGGGTGTTAATGTCTATTTGAGTATGTATTTAAAAAAAAATAATACGTACCTATATCAGTGTCTCTGGCAGCCACATTTCAAGCTTTGCTTAGTTTGGGGTCAGATGGCCGTGTGTGCAATAATTTCCCAGATATTTATTTATTATTATTTATTTAATATACTGAAAACTTCCGCGCAGAAATATTCATGATATAATAATAAAACTCGTATGTATGCTTTTATATATTATACCTCATTCTCTTGTAGCTATATTATAATAAAATATGTAATAACATATATTATCATTACAATAAATCCCCAAAAATCATAAATATTAATTATTACCAAGAGTTGACTGTAAAATTAATTGTTTCTACCAGACACATTAATAAACGTCAATTTAATAACTATAAGCATTTTTAAATTTGTGTCAATTGTATGAAATTTTATGCTTTTGTGCAATATCTTATATTTGACTATTAAAGAAAAGTACATATAATAACCAATCCATGAAATTCTACGTTTTCGTGCAAGGTAATTTATTTAAATATGAAAGAAATGCACAATTAAAATAATTGTTTCGATATTAATTGTGATTTATTACAGTTATAATCATATTTTGTTATTTTTATTTCATAATAGTACACTTATGTTATATGTATATGTTAATTTGTATATGTTAGGTTCACCTTTTTACTGGTAGTTTTAATTCTTAAGGTGAAACGTTTCAGTTTGGCGAGAAATTCAAATTTCAAACAGTTTTTTTGTTCTTGTAGCTAGGCCGAGTAATTATTGTAAACGATAATGATGTTCGCGAAAATTGATTATTATTCTTTACAAACTCGCGTAAAGTTATTTATCTCCAATGCACATTATTACATACATTTGTCAATTTATGCTGTTTCAAACGGTTTATTGTCAAATGTAAGTAATATGGTGAGTAACTGATTAATAGCTGTACATGATAATGTAAAGAACGACAAACAATTTTCACGAACACTATTTCACAATAATTACCCGGCCTAGCTCCAAGGACAAAAAAACTGTTTGAAATTTGATTTTCCCACCAAAGTGAAACGTTTCACCTAAAGTAATAAGAAATAAAGAATAATTAAATAGAAAGTCTTCAAGGATATACATTGAATTAAAATAATCTATATTTAAATAAATAGTGTCTATCATAAACATTGAATCAAAATAATGTCTACAAATCAATAGTAATCATAAAGTGTGTTTTTTGTCTGTCCCTTTTTACGCAGAAACAGAAAAATTAATCAGCCTGATTTTTTGCATATACCTATGTGAATATACATAGGATACTTTTTATCCCGGAAAAATTACGGTTCTTGAAGGAAATATCACGCGGTTCAAACAATGGGAAGCAGCTAGTTAAAATAAGTTGGATTACTTTTACGATACCTATCTATTCTTAGGAGGTATTTATTGTTAAAGAGGTCATTCGCGACAAAATAACCATTTTAAGGAGGTTTTAAGAAGGTTTAACTGTTTTTCAATCCTAAAAATTTACAAGAAAAATACTTATAAGCGCATCGAATTAGGTCGCCAAATAATAGTTATTTGTTATACAATAGTGGAAAGTTGCTTTTTAAGCCTGTGCTCAATTTTGATGACCGAGCAAGCGATGGATCCTAGAATTGCACGACGAGCACGAGGTGAAAAATCTTTGCACTCGAGTGCAACACGTAACTTTTCATCCCACCTCAGCGAGGAAATCAAGAGGAAATGACCTAAGGTTTTAACAATATGACGTGAAAAGAAAATAGCGCGCGCAAGGCATATAAAAAAGTACACCAAGAAGGTTCCGAGTCTGAGTTTTTAACAAATTAAAAAAGGTTGTATGATAAATTCGGCACCATGGAGGTAGAAGTAAATAGGTTTAATGATGTTTTGAATTCACAAACTTAGTACACACGGTGTTCTAAATTAAATTTACTTTATCCTCGAGCGGATAAAAACTGCTTTTGCACGCATATATCGAAGAGCAAAAATACTTTTTCCGAGATAGGGGGATGAAAAGAATACTTACGTTGTCTGGGGTAGAATGCTGAATAATAAAAATAACAAGCACAGGAAAAAATGACTTTTCCATAGCGAAAATCTTCCGTCGCTTAAATTTTGCTGTGTAAAAAAGTAGATTACTTACACAATATTTAAAAAAGTAAAGTAATGGACTTTTTCATTGATTCGTTTATTATTTTTGTTTATTAAATCAATATTTATAAATTTGATTAAGTAATGTTTTATTTTATAAACAGTACACGCAGAAAAACTTCTTAAGGAAATGTCGCACTCTAGTTCCAAGACAGCTTTATATGTTTTAAACTATCACGGTTGTTCACTAAAGTTATATGATTATTTACGGGATATTTACCGTGGTAAGGTGCATGGAAATATCGGGAGCTCCTTCCACAACCTTACCGCGGTAAATATCCCGTAAATAATCATATAACTTTAGTTTTATGTTTTAATATTTATTGGGACTTATCGTGCTCTATTAAATATAGGTAAAAATACCTTTTGCTCGACGTTTCGATATTAAAACATGTGTTCAAATCCCAAAGTTTAAAAATTAGTTTTATATATGTTCTAAGTTTATTCAAGATATTTGTTTTTTTACTATACTTTTGCAATGTAGTAAAGAAGAATATATTGGTAGAGTCAATAATTTATCCAATAATATCCATCTCTATAATTAACTTCAAAACTAGCATTAATCTATACTAATATTATAAAGAGGAAAGATTTGATTGTTTGTTTGTTTGCATTGAATAGGCTCCGAAACTACTGACCGATTTGAAAACTTATTTCACTGTTGGGAAGCTACACTATCCCCAAGTGACATAGGCTATATTATATTTTGTAGCGAGGCCGAAGGCCGAGCTTACACCCATGCGAAGCCGGGACGGTCGACTAGTTAAAACATAACTTATTAATTAAATTAAATCATTTAAATCGGCTCTGACGTTTCATGAGTGACATTATCATACATAAACAACC
Source organism: Agriopis leucophaearia (assembly GCA_949125355.1). NCBI lineage: Eukaryota > Metazoa > Arthropoda > Insecta > Lepidoptera > Geometridae > Agriopis > Agriopis leucophaearia. The sequence continues at coordinate 6,040,238 of OX421289.1, forward strand.
AATTATATTAAATTTGTTTGTTTGTGTGTTCTTTCTTTCGCGTCATAACGTTGCAAAATATTAACATAAGTTTCGCATAAATGCTTGCATTAAAAAAAGGCTTTAAGGTAATACCAAGATATTTTTTAAACACTGTTTTAAACTGTCACGGTTGTTCACTGAAGTTATATGATTATTTACGGGATATTTACCGTGGTAAGGTTGTGGAAGGAGCTTCCGATATTTCGGCGCAGTTACATGCACCATGTTCACGGGAAGACTGAAATATCGGGAGCTCCTTCCACAACCTTACCACGGTAAATATCCCGTAAATAATCATATAACTGTAGTATATTTTGTTTCTATTCTTTCAAATTTTAAAATTATGAAAATACCAGCTGCGTACCGCGGTTTCACCCGCGTCGTGATGAAAATCGGTGATGATGATGATGATAAAAAATAGCCTACGTGTTAATCTAGGTCATAAGCAATGTATATTAAAATTTTTATCTAAATCCATTTAGCCGTTTCTGCGTTATTGAGGAACAAACATCCATCCATCCATCCAAACTTTCACAAATATGATATTAGTGTGATAGCAAGTAGTAGTGGCCTGTAAATGTTAAAAAAGATTTTAATGTTAATTAAAATAAGGTACAATGAGAGATGATGATGATGTTAAAATATATACTTTAATAAAACAGTAAAAGTTTGTGTATATGTGTGTGCTTTCATTTAATACCGTGTGTTTGTTCTATGTCTGGGTGTTAATATCTATTTAAGTATGTATTTAAAAATATATATGTACGTATATCAGTCTCTGGCAGCCATATTACAAGCTTTGCTTAGTTTGGGGTCAGATGACCGTGTGTGCAAAAATGTCCCAGAATGACTGGCTGAATTTTGATCATATTAAACACTGTTTTAAATTATCACGGTTGTTCACTAAAGTTATATGATTATTTACGGGATATTTTTTTTGATCATATTTACCCAGAAAATGGTAATTTTTTGCTGGATAACGCGTGAAACCGCGAAGCGTTACTAGCAAAATTTATAACAGATGTATAAATACCATTGTATATAACTTTATTGATATAACATTCTTTTAATTAATAGGTCGGGGAAAAAGTCTTTTCGTATTTTGTATGTATAAAGTTGTAGTAAAAATCTTATCCGTTGTACTGTTTGTATCTGGCTGGTTTTGATACCATTAAAAATATGACATTTTAAAAAAGGAATACAAAACGTAAAAAGCAATTTCCCGCCATTTTTCAATTGTTTTTTTGTTCGATAAAATGAGTGAATCTAACGAACAAATTCGATATATTGTGAAATTTTATAACAAAAAAGGGAAAAATGCGACACACGCCGCGAATAAAATTTGTGACGTTTATGGACCTAATGCAGTGTCATCAAGAGTAGCACAATGTTGGTTCAAGCGTTTTCAGTCCGGGAATTTTGATGTCAAAGATGCAGCTCGCTCTGGTCGCCCTGTTACGGATAAAGTCAATGCCATTTCTGAAAAAGTGGACCAAGATCGGCATATTAGTAGTTACGACGTAGCTGAAGAACTTGGGATTGACCACAAAACAGTTTTGACCCATTTGAAAAAAACTGGGTATACAAAAAACTCGATATTTGGGTGCCACACGAGCTCACTGAAAGAAACCAAATGAATCGTGTACTCATTTGCGATTCTCTATTGAAACGTAACGAAACCGAACCGTTTTTGAAAAGATTGATCCCTGGTGATGAAAAATGGATCACCTACGACAAGAATGTGCGCAAAAGATCATGGTCAAAGGGCAGTGAAGCACCACAGACTGTAGCGAAACCCGGATTAACACGTAATAAGGTGATGCTGTGTGTATGGTGGGATTGGCAGGGCATCGTTCATTATGAGCTTTTACCGCCGGGCAAAACCATCGATTCGGATCTCTACTGCCAACAGCAGATGAGACTCAAACAAGAAATTGAGAAAAAACGGCCGGAATTGATCAACAGAAAGAGTGTGGTCTTTCATCATGATAACGCCAGACCGCACACATCTTTGGCCACTCAGCAAAAATTTAGAGAGCTTGGTTGGGAAGTGTTAATGCATCCACCATATAGCCCAGACCTTGCACCCTCAGATTTCCACCTGTTTCGATCTCTTCAGAATTCTTTGGGTAGTGTTAGATTAACATCAAGAGAGGACTGTCAAAACTACTTGTTGCATTTTTTTGATCAGAAGTCCCAAAAATTCTACAGCAACGGGATCATGTCACTACCTACAAGATGGCAACAAGTTATCGAACAAAATGGCACATATATATTATAATTAAATGTAATTAAACTTGAAAAAAATATGTCTTGAATTTGTTTAAAAAATACGAAGAAACTTTTTCCCCGACCTTATATATTGTCACAGATGCGATCCCATAAGTTAAAAGCAGTTAATACCAATAAATAATTTATTATGAACCGTAAAAAATCATATAATAACAATATAACTGATTATAACATATATACGTGTTAACGATTGCTTTCTTTATTTGATGGAATAAATATAAAATTTTATATGTTCAGGTGACAATTTATTCAAAATAAATTATTCATATTATTTTAAATAATGTACGGTCCAAAAGATACAGCCGTTAAAAGGAAGAACAGACAAACAGCGTAGGGTTGGTAATAGGGTCCCGTTTTTTACCCTAAAAAAGGAAAGCTGAGAAAGGGTGTTTTTTAAAATTAGAATTTAGAACTTTTATTACACACTAAAAATAATTATTTATTCTTAGAGACGTACTTCATTTAAAGCCTAAATAACTAGTAATTTGAATATAGAAAAATGAATCCGAATACTTATAATCATATTTTCATAAGTAATAATTTTTAATAGGTTTTTTGTAAGTACATTACTTATATAATAACATACTATTTTATTTTTATTTCATACATACTTAATTAAATTAAAAAAATGTTGGTATGATTAATTTATTTTCGGTAATATCTAAGTTAGTACTATGTATTACTTATACTTATTATAAACCATTTTTTTTTAAATTTATATTGCCCTTGCTTAAATTCAGACATTTCAGAAAAATTGTAGATACGTTTGAGCATTAACTAAATAGATATAGACGCGTACAAAGTAATAACAAACAACAATTATTATATCGTAATAATAATAGTTGATTCTAGTAATTGATATTAATAAATGAATCATAATGGAATTACTAACAAGAACAATTTAACAAAGATATCCAAAACTAAGTTATATCAGTTAGCTCGCCGCCCGCTAGATGGCAGCATCAGGCTTAAATAAAACGGCGCAAGAGTCATAAGATAATAATCTCTTTATTAAAAACCACAAAAACAAGGATAACATTATATACATTACAGTAATTATCTAGGCTTTTAACAAGCGGCCTTGTCGCTTAAAGCGATCACTTCCAGGCAAAGGTGGAGATGAGATGTGCTTACATAAAAAACATTTGTAAATACATACATACCTATGTACCTATGATTAATATTATTTTATTAAAATTACATGCGTTAAACATATCAGATTAGAAAAGGCTAATTTAATTCTATAAAAAAGTAAATATGATTAATTACGCACAAAAAATAAAAAATAGACTTAAAATAAATAGGAATATAATCATATTCATTATCTTACATCAATTTTATTATTTACTAGCCGTCCGCCCCGGCTTCGCACGAGTGTAAGCTCGGCCTTCGGCCTCGCTACAAAATATAATATAGCCTATGTCACCCGGGGATAGTGTAGCTTCCCAACAGTGAAAGAATTTTTCAAATCGGTTCAGTTGTTTCGGAGCCTATTCAATGCAAACAAACAAACAATCAAGTCTTTTCTCTTTATAATATTACTAGCTGCGCCCCGCGGTTTCACCCACGTAGTGATGAAAAATTGTGATGATGATGATGAAAAATAGCCTATGTGTTAATCCAGGATATATTTCATCCAAATCCGTTCAGCCGTTTTAGCGTGAAGGAGTAACAAACATACACACTCACTCACACACTCACAAACTTTCGCATTTATAATATTAGCGTGATTAAGTATAGATTATCCTATCTATATATTAGACTAGCCGTCCGCCCCGGCTTCGCACGAGTGTAAGCTCGGCCTTCGGCCTCGCTACAAAATATAATATAGCCTATGTCACCCGGGGATAGTGTAGCTTCCCAACAGTGAAAGAATTTTTCAAATCGGTTCAGTAGTTTCGGAGCCTATTCATTACAAACATACAAACATACAAAAATAGGTACAAATCTTTCCTCTTTATAATATTAGTGTAGATAAAAAAGTGTGATGTTGAATCTAAGTGGGTTGAAGCAATAAGCTCCAAAGATCTTTGCAATTTTTCTCAGAAAAAATGATTGAAGTGTTACACCTATTTCCACTTAACCACTTAGGTACACCAAAGGTTGTCCTGTTGATCACAGAAAAGAGAAGTATATATAACGGAAATGGGAAGAAAACTATCGCCAGGTATTGTGACTGATATGTGATTGAACATTCTTATTTATGTCAAAGCGTCGAACTCAGCGTCACAGTTGCTAACAAAGTTGCTATGGGTTTATATGAGTGCAAGTGGCTACAACAAATTTCTTACAAAAATGCCATGACAGCAATTCTAATTTAAATAAAAAAAATCTTTTCTGTGCTGTTGATCGTATCAAATTGGATCTCGTTTGCAGGTGTGACTCTGAATATTGAAGTGTGCGTTTGTAGAACTAGCAAGAAGTTTGGTAACTTCAGTTTTTGGCAGACTTTTTTCGGTACTACACACACACACACAAATACACACAAAAAAATATTTTCTGTGCTGTTGATCGTATCAAATTGGATCTCGTTTGCAGGTGTGACTCTGAATATTGAAGTGTGCGTTTGTAGAACTAGGAAGAAGGTTGGTAACTTCAGTTTTTGGCAGACTTTTTTCGGTACTACACACACACACACACACATCATCATCAGCCAATTAACGTCCACTGTTGGACAAGGCCTCCCTCATAGAGAGATTTCGCTACTAGCTCGAGTTTAAAAGGCTAATCCAAACTATACACAATCAAAGCAATTCCCATCAATTCTAAAAGAAGCAGATATGTAATTGAAATATAAAACGCACTTTTTAATCATTCTTCAATTAAGAATGTTTTTAATCGAAATAAGTAAAATAATTACAATGTTCTCAATGATTTTTTAATGTTTCTATAAAATTTTCAATTAAGTTGGTATTAATCAATTACAATACAGTTTTAATAACCATTATCGAAATGTAAATTTAACTTTAATTCACACAAATATAAGATTAATGAATTGAAAAATAATTGATTACCAATATAGTGCATAGTATAAGTTATATATCTCTATCTATACTATCTATACATATATATAATAAAAACGTAGAGATAAAAATCTGTAATTGAGAGATATGAAAAAATATCACACAGGGCGTCTTAAAATAAGCGGTTGAACACGTTAAGATAGTTTTTAGAATTTTTGTCTGTTTGTTTGTTTGTCCACGCACAGCTCCTAAAGCACTGGACTGTTTTAAATGCGGTTTTCACGAATATGCTTAGCTATGACCAGATTGAAGTATAGGCTATGTTATTTTGCGCAAGGACCGGATTAAGGGAGGAAAAAAGGTTTGAATGTTCATATGAAAATTTACGCGTACGAAGTAGCGGGCAACGACACTAGTAATAATTTTTTTTTGAAAATAAATGCTATTTGTGATATCATCCAAAATTTACTTGTTTTTCAGCGCGTATAACATTGACATCTGTCACGCTGGCATTTGTCGCATTTTTATTTTTTGCTTCTGAGATAATTTTGGCTTCGCACGTCTTGTCTATTTGCTAATGTGAAGTATTTAACATTTTCAAGTTATTGCAAAACATATCGTCAAACAAGTCATAGTATAAAGCGTAAAACTGTCTACGAGAGGTAATTTAAGTAGCGTTTTTTATTGCGCTCGACCGCCCCCTCGCCTTCATCTCCGCTCACAGCGTTTCAGATCCAGTCACATTTTCTGCCATTGATACTACATCGTCCGGAACACAATCCCAAAACCAGCGCCACTCTCTCGAGCTGACTGACAGTGACAGGAGCCACAGGATTGACGTCACTACGTGTGATGCCAGGCCGACTCCTGCCTTACGGAGGATTTGTTCCATTGATCAATATAGTTTGGATTGACTGCCCCGGTGGCTCAGTTGGTAGTGAACCTACTTTCTGCGCCCCCAAGGGCGTGGGTTCGATTCCCATCTAGGACAAACATTTTGTGTGATGAACATTTGTGTTTGTTCTATGTCTGGGTGTTAATATCTATTTAAGTATGTATTTAAAAATATATAAGTACGTATATCAGTCTATGGCAGCCATATTACAAGCTTTGCTTACTTTGGGGTCAGATGACCATGTGTGCAATAATGTCCAAAATATTTATTATTTATTATTATTATTATTTGCCTTTTTGCCTTGAGCTCGAGCTAGTACCGAAAAAGTCTGCTAAAAACTGAAGGACGCGAGGAAACTACTAGTTCTAGAAACGCACACTTCAATATTGAGCAGCACACAACTGCAGACGAGACGCAATACAATACATTTATTTCCAAAACGTATAAAACATTTTTATTTATTTTTACCTACGTTTTACACTAAATATTATAAATTTAAAAAGAAAGAAATAGAATCACGTTTAAGAATAGTAGGTAGATTTAAAATAATGTCATCAAATGGACGACCAAGTAAGTGCTAAAAGGGAAACCCAAAGTATAGTATGAAATCTTTGGGGAAACTGAGGCCTTACGCCAACTCTAAACGCGGGCCCGAATAGGTGCAGCTTGCAAAATCAACACACCGAGATACGGTTTGCGGTTGATTGATTTTGCAAACTGCACCTATTCGGGGCCGCGTTTAGAGTTGAGCCTAAGACCCCTGTTCTATAACACTTCCATTATTTTTCTGAGGTTTGTTCAGAGTTTCCTTTTCTGAGGTAAGTAGATAATGTAAAGCATGCAAATCCGTACATACAAGCAGGACAAGCCAGAATCTACATATTGATAGTGGTGACCACTTTACTTGACTGCGGGCAACCGATGCAACCAGATGCAACGCAGTACGCCTAGGACGGTGCTCTACTTTGTTGAGGCTTTTATTGCAGGGCCGTTACACGGAGCCATGTTATAATCATCCGAATGGGTCTCATTGTATATCATTACGAACAACTAACTAAGTGTTTTTGAATTGAAAACTTCTTTAGGTGCGTTGAGCACTTTATAGGCGAACAAAATTCATAGAACTCGCGGCATCGTCATGCTGTCACAGAATACATAATACACAACCCTGTACCATGTATTTTAAAACAGCGCCATCTCTCGTAGAATAGGTGAATTACTACTTAAGATTTCACTTCTGACGCGCAGTCCTATGACAGTGGGGCTAGTACGAGAACTTGCGAAAAAGTATTCGTGCCGTAAACGATAGCAAAATATGTATGAAAAATGTTTATGCTGCTATCGTTTACGGAACGAATACTTTTTCGCAAGTGCTCGTACTAGGGCCACTGATGTGTTTTTTTATTTTTATTTAATAGTATGCGTTTAACCGCCCACTCGCCTGATGTTAATTAATAATTACTGGGGGTAAGGAGATTTCAAACACAGCTCAGCTCTCACATCTGTAATAAATGGAATGAGCCTTCCTGCGGCATTTCCGAGTAACTATAACATGAGATTCTTAAAAAAGGCTGTTAATAGAGTCTTTAAAGGTCGGCAACTCATCTGTGATACCCCTAGTATTACAGGTATCCTTATGCTTTTGAAGACTGACTATCAGACTGGCTGATAGATTGTTTATTATGGCAACTGACGTGGTTTTCACACGTTTTATATAAATTACACGGGAATTACTCACGTAAGATTAGGCCGGTTACTCTGACTATAGTTTCAATCGCATTCGGCGATCTTTATCAAGGTGATTGCGCGCGCGCGGCTGTGTCTCGTTTGTTTTTCTTTAATCCCGTGTAATATAAGTAAATAAAATTATAGATTTTTGCCACCAATTTGCATAAAAAAGTTCAATCAAATCATCCGCTATCATACATGAACACTATATTTTCAGAGCATAAGTACCAAATGAGTTAATCCCGGGTATTATCTAGCTTCATACCAAATTTCACCCAAATCCGTTTAGTCAGTACGGAGATAAGTGAGGACATCATACACTTACACACGAACGTCACGAACATTCGCATTTTTAATATTATTAGTGATACTTTTTAAACAAGTTGAAAAAAAACTCGAAAGCCTAAGACAATTACACGGTTTCAGATTTTTATTTTCTCAAAACAATTTACAAATTCACTTATTGAGAAAACACAGTAATAATAGGTAAATATTACAGCGAGATTGAGCGTAGTTAAGTATGTAATATTTCCAGGATAAAACTATAACAATAAAGATAGGTAATAATCAGTATAAGCTACATCCATGTTTTCATTTTATTTTTTAGGTTTCCAAAAGAAAATCCATAAAATAGAAAACTAAACTAGAGGAAACTGAAAATAATACTTAAACTAAAATAAATGGTAAAAATAGTCTTAAATTATTAACTAATAAACCAAGTAATTTATTTTTATGACAAATCACAAAATAAAAGCTGAAGTAGAGCATTATACCCACCGTCGCCAGAAGACCACACACATCGCAGCGCGCGCGCAGCCAGACATTTCGTTTAATATCTCACCACTTTACTTCCAAGCACAAGAAACTCCAAAACCAACCTTCAACCCACTACACAAGAGCTTTTCCAACCGAAACCTGATCTCTGTCAAATGAAGTACCGTCTAACCTGAAATTTACAACTTCACGATCCAAATTTAATCTTACAGCCTTAGAAATAAGAGTTATTAAACTACAACATTTATATTTGTGGATATTTTAAGTGTTTAATAATTTAGATCTTGTTTTTAGGGAGTTAGGGTGTGTTTTAGTATATGTGTGTTGCACATCGTTAATGTGTTAAAGTGTGGCTGAAATTCTTATTTTTGCGTCACGGCGAAATTTTTGAGGCGCAAGTTCTTATTATATTTAAAGCTTAATTAGGGCATGTATAAAATTCAGACAAATTTCGGTTTTATGTGCATACTTAGACAGTCGCTTAGACGGCCAAAGAAAAGGTTTTGCCGGAAGGTTTGATTTCCTTTGAACTGTAAAACTTTGGGCAGTATTACTTTTAATCATTTTGAACACTAAAGTGAGAATGTCTCTTTTCTGTGATTTTTACGGACTAATGTTGTCAAAAAAACGCAGCGTAGGGAGGCCTCCCACTAGATGGACCGACGACATCGTGAGAGCCGCGGGCATCCAGTGGATGCAGATGGCAGGATGTTGTTCAGTGTGGAGGTTAAAGAGGGGGACCTATGTTCAGCAGTGGACGTCTTTCGGCTGATGATGATGAACCTTTCTTCTGATGACACTGCCGATGTGACACGACGATGGACGGATCAAGAAATTGAAGGCTGGTTCTAATCATAGCATATTTAAGCAATGAGAGAATACCCGTAACGTTGCAGGTTCAGATCCTGCTGGTTGACGTTATAATTCAATTAAAATAGTTTTTATTAAATGCCGTCTCATTTTAATACCACATTTTCTTCGGCAGATGGCGTAAATTAGAAAAACCAACATGGCGGCGGTCTCAACGCACATCCAAGATCCGATCAAAATCCAAGAAGCAAGCGACGATGAACCTTATTCCCCCAACACAAGAGATACCACTACACCCGACTACCATGAAGAAGACAAACCGATACACACATCCTCTTTCTCCATTCACAACGTCCTTAAGAAAGAACGAGACAGCCACAGCCCCGACAATGTCTTTTCAACTGAGAAGCTGCTTCAAAACACTCCTAACTTTGAAGACAGCAGAAATTCAGAAAGCGTCAGTCCGTTGAACGAGGAGGACGTGTCGAGAGCGGAGATTAGTGTCGACGACGAAAATTCATGTTCAAGCGATGATACGGTTTTATCTGTCGGTAATGAGGCTCCTGTATCAAGTTTTGAACACCAAGAAAGATCTGAACCAGGTCTAACTTCCTTTAAGCATATACAAACACATTTAAACGCCATATCACAGTTAAGTCAAAACATAAATATGAACCAGCCCTTGCTTTTAAGGCCAAGTCCTATAACCCCAAATCCTTTAATGTTCCTAAACCAGCCATTATTATTCCAAAATCCATTAATGAGTCATGACCTCAAATCTGGTGTCTCAAGAATGCCAATACCACAAGCGAATATGAATTTAAACCCATCGCAATTCGGACTAAACTTCGGCTACAGAAAAAGTCAAGATTTAAGAAGAACAGACGAGAATAGAAGATTGAACTACTTGCCGAAATCACCAGAAAATGAATCTGAAAGAGACTTTATGAATCAAAGCTTAAAGTTCAGTATAGATAACATTCTGAAGGCAGATTTTGGGAGACGTATAACTGATCCTTTGAACAAAAGAAAGGCAAGAGATAAAACGAGGCATTTTGAACCTAAAAGTGTAGGGGTTAAGGAGCCAGTGGCAAAGCCTGAAGAGTCTAGGATACCGGAGGTGAAGCCAAGCGAGAAAGGGGCGATAGATTTGTCTAAATCTGATGACAGTGGGAGTAATTCTTCTGCTCCTGGTAAGTTGCTATTTTAATTACTTTATCTGGCAACACCAAGAATTGTATTACGTAGTATACAATTTCCTTGAGTAGTATTCATCGTAGTAATCATAAATAAAACAATTTTTACTTTACATTTCACACAATGCTAATAATATATAACACATACTTAGTCTAGATCTCAAATAATTACTGTCATTTATCATGTCATTGTCATTTGTCATTTATTTATGGATTTATTTGCTCTGAAAGCTGCGTAATAACACTGTAAAAAGCTGAAGGAAAACCACAAATTCTGATCACTTTCCCTAAGGTTTTAACGTAAGACTGTAGAAGCCACCGTTTGTCCTCAGTACTTCCTGTAGCAGTTCCTTTGAAGGAACGACTGAGCCTTTTTGCCCCTGCAGTTTCTTCAATGGAACTAAAAGAAACTATTAGGACTACCAATTCTAATAAGTTCCTGTAGAAGTTCCTTTGAAGTTACGACTGAGCCTTTTTGTCCTTGCAGTTCATTCAATAGAGTTAAAGGAAACTATTGATACTACCAATTTTAATTAGGACCTGTAGTAGTTCCTTTGAAGGAACTACTGAGCTTTTTCTACCCTATACAGCACAATACAATGTACCACCCGCAGGGTGTGGGTTCAAATCCCAATTCCCAACAATGAAAATGAGCTGCCGGTGAAAAATAAAACCAGCCAAATTCAGAAGGCAGTGTCGCCAGCATGCTAAATACATAAATAGGAAGCTGATGATGAAGTTATTTTAACAACTAACCGTGCCCCGCGGTTTCACCTGCATGGTGATGAAAAATGCTGATGATGATGATGATTAAAAGTAGCCTTTATGATAATCCTCAACATAAGCTATGTTTATTCCAAATTTCATCCAAACCTGTCCAATCGTTTCTGCGTGAAGGAGTAACAAACATACACAGACACACAAACTTTCGCATTTATAATATAAGTGTTATGGTGCCGTTGTCATGGTACGTTCATCTGTCAGTTTTATTACCAATGTGGAGAGGGAGGCACTTGCAGAACAGTTGCCCGCATCGTCCATCGACAAGGCACGGAACCGACGCTGGTACACAAGCGTCGGAGAATCCGGAAAACTTGCTCGAGCCAGAGCTGAAGGGCTGGTCGGTAGACAGGAAGCCCCAAAAGTTAGGATCTATCAAAGCACGGATGGAAATAGCCTAACCTTATTTACGGTGAAGCGTGTTTCAGCGAGTTCCGGTGACGGAAGCATGGTGTGGCCGGCGTGGGTCTACTGCACCAGGTACAGCGACCGACCTAGCTCTGGTAAGTAACTTTTTCACACCACCTGTTCGACAATGTCCAATTATATGTCTTACAAACCAAACCTAAATAAGTTCTAGTCGGGCAATAATATTTTACTGAAAAAAAGAAAGAAAAAAGGCGTGAATACTGCAAATTACTCAAACATTCATTCAATATATTTGAATAGTAGTATTCTCCTCAGGGACAAAGGTGTCTTCATACTGCGCGTGATTCAATCCCGAGTGTAAAGATTATATTCCTACTTCATACATTTTATCTACTTTAAAGTGTAGAAGACAACCTTTTCCATCAGATGCATTTTTTAGAAGATTTATATGCTAAAAACTGAAAACTCCGAAAATTCCGAGGTTTTTTTGGTACCACGCAGTTAGCACTGGTCTTTCGAAGTTGCAAACTTGGGTTTACACTATTTTGTATCTATCCCAATAATGCCAAAAAATCAGTACACACGGTGCAATTATTTGACACTTAACGCGATTTATGTGTCAATGATGGCCTATTTCCGAAAAAATTACTAAAGTATCTACGTTTGAATGAAGGATTGCGAACTAATAGGAAACCATTTGGTTTCTAGATGTCTTTATGGTCCATATGGCTCATACAATGACAGGACCCCACGGAGCTATAATACTATATTGAATGAACAACAAATTCTCTGTCAAACTATATTTATTATCTACTAGCTTTTACCAGCAACTGTGACGGAGTAACAACAAAATAAAACCTATATCACTCAGGGTTAGTGTAGCTTTCTATCAGTGTAAGTATTTTTAGAATCCGTTCCAGTTCCAGAGATGACCTCCAACAAACATCAAAGTCGCAAACTTTCCCTCTTTACAATGTTAGTGTAGATATCTTGTCAAACAACGATCCCCTCCGCTTATGCTTGATCTCACCATCCCTTCACTTCATAAACAATTTGCCAAATCAAATGCCGACCACTTTACAACAGCGTCATAAACGATATAGCACCAGGGGCGACGAATCTCTCTTATCTGAAAATACACCCTCTCACCTCGGGGGTAGAGTGAGATGAAAATATATAATGTTATATTGTCAGGACGAGATTTTGGTATTTTTTTTTGTAACAGGTTAGCTTTTGACCGCCAACTCGCCTGATGTTAAGCGATGATGCGGTCTAAGACGGAGCACGCTTGCCTAGAAGAAACCGATTCACCTGTGATTTGAAGACACCCAGATTGAAACTATCGGGGAACACCCATTCAATTACTACTAGCAATTCGCATAATAAAAGTGGAATCAAAGCGCTTCGTACGGGTTTTCGGAATATCAACCATAAAGACGTGTCGATTTTTCGTGCCCGCTCTGGCAGACCTCTGGCGGAGTGGATTAGATCATGCAGATCCGATGCATATTCCGAAATGTATCCGATAAAAAATCGATAGACTAGCAACTTTGCGCCGATGCTCAAGACTAAAAAGCTTAGTCTGAACCAGGGATTATAATTCTTTTTATCCGACTTCTGGAGGAAGGTTCTCAAGGCCATTTTTTAAATAGAATAATTGGCAAACAAGTGGTCTGACTCCTGATGATAACTGGTCACCACAGCCTACAACTCCCGGGCATCACATTGTCAGTGCGTTGCCTACCTTTGAGGACTCTGTTCACACTTCATTTCTTATATATGTGCACTAATTATTCCAGCATTTCTGAACCAATTTACGTGATTGTTTTTCTTTTATGTGGAGGAAGCTCTTGCGGTGGTCCCTCAAAAAATTCATTGATTATGGCTCAGTAGTTTTTGAACCAGCTTGCTTTGGCAAAAGCAATAATTTTGGTAGAGTGCATACAAATTATGAAGGTTTTTCATATTGAGGGTTATTGTTACAAATACTTTTGTAAACACGAAAGAGATTAGATTCTACGACACAGGCTTGCCCAATGTAGAGTACGTTACGTTACGTTACGTACATTATTAGTGTTTACTTGTATAATCTAGACATTGCACTCACGTGACCTTTGCCTATGCCTATTTCATGCGATGAATGAACCATGGCAATTCATGGCATGGAATATATGTGTTTGTTTTTAGTGTTTTTGGTTGTTATTATGGCTACAGAAGGCTTTGGACCATGTCTTTATTTATATATTTTTTTATTACTAAGTAGGCTTGCGCTTGGCCGCCAACTCGCCTGATGTTAAGCGACGATGCGGCCTACGATGGATCACGCTTGCCTAGAAGCCTGCCACTAGTATGTTGTCACCTGACTAGCACCACCCGGGGACCACGTGTGGAGTTTCAGAATTTACGGGTGCATCCCACGGACGAGGGTGACTCAATCCCCAAAATTGAATCAAATTGAATCACGGCAATTTATAGTTTTGTCAGAGTGTTTTATATATATATTATCTAGATCTTATTCTTGTGATATCTAGTTTATAGTTAATATCATTTTATATTTATTGATTATAGGCGAGCAGCATTAAGCATCACACAGAGTCTAAATTTAGTATTTATCTGTTAAGATTATCTTCTTCATTCTTATCCATCTGTCCAGTTTGTTTTTAAACGCATTTATGGATTTCGATGCGACCACATCCTCGGGCAACCTGTTCCGATTGAAAACGACTCTGTTGTTGAGGATGTGGTGTGCAGTGTCGCTTTCAGTGCCGTAACTAGCCTTTTATGCGCCCTGTGCGAGCTTCTATAACTGCGCCCTTGAAAACTAAACTTGGTCCTGGTGTGGTCATTTCTGCGCCCTTCCAGAGTCGGCGTCCTGTGCCTGAGCACCGCTGGCACTGCCCTATTTACGGCACTGGTCGCATTTAATTCAATATTTAAGTTAAAATCCTTGTAATATGTCAGTAATTTTGGATTAAACCTTTATTATTGATGCTTAAAAAAAGTAAGTATGGCTGAATTACAGCCCCGATATCAGATTTTACGCAGCCCGAAGGCATATGCCTGAAAAAAACTAGGCATCAGGAAAACGCTGGATGCAGGCCGTTTCGAAACGGCTAAAATCCAGGTTACGTTACTTTTTGCGTTAAAAAATGTGAGCAAAGGGCTCAGAGGTGGCTGGTTAATAAAAACCGCCCAAATGCAAGTCGGACTCGTGGACGTATGGTTCCGTACCATTATCTATAAACACGGCAAAAAATTACGTTTGTTGTATGGGAGCCCCCTTAAATATTTATTTTATTCTGTGTTTTAGTATTTGTTGTTATAGCGGCAACAGAAATACATCTGTAAAAATTTCAACGTCTTACCATTCGGTTCATGAGATACAGTCTGGTGAGAGACGGTCAGACAGACAGACGGACGGACAGTGGAGTCTTAGTAATAGAGTCCCGTTTTGCCCTTTGGGTCATCATCAACATCATCAGCCAGAAGACGTCCACTGCTGAACATAGGCCTCCCCCTTTAACCTCCACACTGAACGACAACCTGTCATCTGCATCCACTGGATGCCCGCGACTCTCACAATGTCGTCGGTCCATCTAGTCCAGTCGGTACGGAACCCTAAAAACTATTAAAAGTGACACCTTACAAAATAAAGATCTATAAACAGATTTATTAAAACAAATTTGATAAACCCCTGATAAATTTAACAATGCTAAGGGTGACCGGACCGCCCTCTCTTGAACCGTTGAGAAATAATTCGATAAGTACCCCTTTGGGGGTGCCTCGGTGAGATAAGACCCCTGTTGGGGTTCGTTTATGGATGTTGCGGTCGAGATGAGTGTTTTTTATAGGTTTGATAAAAATATTTTAGCAACACAGGGTTATACGGAGTTGTACTAGCTGAAAGGAGGTCATTGCAGCATCATTATAAGTAAACATAACTATGTAACCAGCCCTCAAAAAGCTAAAAATATTAGTGTTCCAGTTATTTAATTGGGGAAGAAAGGTTCTTGAGTTGAGACCGCGAACCGGAAGACGCAGCGTAGGTAGGCCTCCCATTAGATGGACCGACGACATTGTGAGAGTCGCGGGCATCCAGTGGATGCAGATGGCAGGATGTCTCATTCAGTGTGGAGGTTAGAGGGGGAGGCCTATGTTCAGCAGTGGACGTCTTCTGGCTGATGATGATGAATTGAGTAAGAATAAACAAATGTTATTACAGTTTGGACGAATTTTTCAACGATACTTTTGACGAAATTTCAATAGATCGTTCCGTTCCGAGTGTTGCCATACCCAAATAGGGTCATATGTATTACTCTAATAAACATGTACCTTCTTTAAGACCTGCATGTACCTACATATGTTTGCAATAAAAATATTGAGTACTAGCCGTCCGCCCCGGCTTCGCACGAGTGTAAGCTCGGCCTTCGGCCTCGCTACAAAATATAATATAGCCTATGTCACCCGGGAATAGTGTAGCTTCCCAACAGTGAAAGAATTTTTCAAATCGGTTCAGTAGTTTCGGAGCCTATTCATTACAAACATACAAACATACAAAAATAGGTACAAATCTTTCCTCTTTATAATATTAGTGTAGATTGAGTATTGAATAATAAAGGAAGATCAGCCTATACCGATTTTGATAAAACTAATAACATAAAGTAGGTGCTAGTACATTAATTCAAACAGACGGAAAACTAATCAAATTAGGGTTCATTCCATGAACCCTACTCTATAAATATTTATACGGAATTCCGGGAGGGGTGGGAAAAATTGGTTTTTAGTGATGGGACGTTGTCGATATAAAATAATTTAAAACATTTTAATTAAAAACGTATTTGAGTGCCTAATTTATATTCTTCCACAGTTTATTATATTTTTATCATCATCATATTCAGCCTTTTTTCGGAAATGTGAGCTATCCTCGGAGTATCTTTGCGCGATAAAATCCGGAACGAAGATATTCACTGAAGAACCAGAGTCAACGACATATCTGCTGATTTATAGGATACTTCATCTTAAAAATAAATAAATAAATATCTGGGACATTTTTGCACTCATGGTCATCTGACCCCAAACTAAGCAAAGCTTGTAATATGGCTGCCAGAGACTGATAAACGTACATATATATTTTTAAATACATACTTAAATAGATAGATCTTGGCTTAATACATCAGGCAATGGGCAGGCCGCATCACTCGAAGAAACTATAACCGATGGGAAGAAAAGTTCTTGGTCCTTCCTTTTGGGTACGGAATCCTAAAAATGATTTTTATTTGTAGTTGTATAAACTGGTTTGATTAGTAGGTGGTTCTGGTAGTGTATCCTTTTCACAATTCCCAAGTATCACATATCACGTGATACCATGCGCACACGCATGACTGACTTACATCGCTCGACGCGTCACTACTCATTAAATAGCACCGGAGTTATTGTGACAGCGATCCGACGATGTGATTTCACGAATATAATTACGTTCATTAATAATAGGCTGTCTGATACGTATTTAGATTGTTGAAAATAACAGGTTTAGGAAAAATATAATATGTAATGCACTTACTGAATAAATTATTCCAAAAGTTCTGAGATATAGGCAGTTTAAGTTTTTGTTCGGATTAGGAAACGATGCTCTGTACCCCTAGTACAAGATTTGATAGTTTTCGAAAACTTTTTCGTTTTCGTTTTGTTCCATACATTGCTGGGCTAAAAGCTATTCGAAACCTTCTTTCGTATTCGAGTGAAGCAACCTATACTACCGATTACTACCGATTTTAGTTCTTCCGCGTTTCCGCTAGAGGCGCTTTGCTGAAATGTATGGAACAATACGAAAACGAAAAAAGTTTTCGAAAACTATCAAATCTTGTACTAAGGGTACTGTCCTTGTCCCACAAGATGAAGTTTGTATGATGTACTTACAAGTGACGTCATTAGTAAGTATAGTACTATCTCTGTCTAGCAAGACATTAAAATGCTTCTATCTTCCTTAATTTTGGAAACATTAAATTTTTGTTTTCAGTGGTCGGCTGTATTTTATTTACAGCTTTTTTATAAGATTAATGGTGAGACATGGCACAGGAAAATGATATTTGGATAGTGAAGAAGGCTTTTGGCTAGTCCTGAGACAAGGATAGCTAAAAAAGTACTGTACAATACGACTTTACAACCCTATCAATTACCTACCATAACAGCTCGAATACAACTCTTATCAGAATAACATAGAGTTGCATTCAGGAAGTCGCAATGAAAATAATTAGCTCACAATTAAGATTAAAGATCTGGAACCACGTAATTAGTAACGCAAACAAATAATTATCTTTTTATCGATAAATGATAGGCGTTGTTGTTTGAAGTTAGATTTCTTTATTATAACACAGGTGTACTAAAGTTTATTATTTTTGAGGTCCGCATTCGTTTTTCAAGGCATATTTAAAAAACGCATGTTTAATATAATTAAAAGTAAATTACAGCCTTAATTCTTTTGTTAGAAAATATTTGTAAAAAAGTGGTGGTACCGAAAATGTAATTAATACCAAAACCAAACTATTGTTTTAATATGTAAGAATACCATATAACATATTAAATTAACGTAAATGTCAATATTCCATAGTTTACCATAAATTTTTATAACTGTAAATATCTATTTAGTTGACATGTCTATGGTAATGCTAATATAAAAATTCTTGCTACTAAATAGATATTTAAAACAGTTGTATGATTATATATTAGTATATAATCATATAACTGTAGTAGTAAATAACCGTGATAGTTTTAAACAAATATATAATAGTAATTTTTAAACTTTCGCGATTCGAACACATGTTTTCATATTTATCGGGACTTATCGCGCACTATTAAATATATGTCAGCTCGTGACCACGGCCATTGTAACATGGTCGAAACGTCGAGCGAAAGGTATCTATTTTTACCTATATTTAATAGTGCGCGATAAGTCCCGATAAATATGAAAACAAATATATAATATTTAAAATATTTTTTTGTTCAATATTAATAATAAAAAACTATACTAAGATATAATATACCTAATAATATTACTTCGTTACAGAGTGTACAATTTTGCAAACCTCAGCTCAAAAGACATAAATAACCGTAATTAGAATTATAGAGCGTTAGTAATGCCATGCCACCAACGCTTAGATTGTTTGCAAAATTTGCAAATACAGTTTTTTTTTTCAATTTGCTAATTTGGTCAACAAATAGGAGCGTAGCTTAGCGGCTAAAAAGTAAATTCGATAGCACAGTTTTTTTTCTGCCAAACGTAAAATTTTCGTATTGTATCATAAAAAATATAGTAAATCCTAATGTGTGTGTGTGTGTGTGTGTGTAATGTGTGTGTGCATGTGTATATATATATATATGTGTGTGTGTGTGTGTGTGTGTGTGTAAACCATCACTATATTATTATATATCCTTTATTAAATAAACAAAATACTAGCTAAAACTAACACTAAATAAACAGTTAGACTGTCCATAGACCGTTGAAAATCTAAAGACAATCCAAATGCTCAAACCCACTATCAGTTGGCAGTGTACCCAGCATGCTGGCGGCATTACCACGTTGAATGGCAATGCTTATACGTTGAGCCAGATACACGCCAGCATTTTGGTCACGCGTCGCGTTAATCAGACGCTCTGAAAGATTATATATTATATATTACTATATTATTATATATTACTTTACTATACTATATATTAATATAAAAACTACTTTCACTTATTCTCAAATATTTAAGCAGGCCGCAGATTGAGAACGGCTGCTGCACATGATTCCTACGTTTATGCGGTTATTCAATTGGGGTATCTTTGCGTGCAATCTCGTAGGTACTTTATTATAGTGCAAAAGAGTTAGAGAAAGATAGCTAGTTAAATATATAATATTTTAAATTTAAACAAAATTTTTTGGGATAATAAGTAGTCATGTTAACTAAAAGATTAATAAACAAGCAGATGATCCGCCTGATGGTAAGTAAACCGCTGTCCATAGCCACATACGAGATCTCGCTTCACTCAGTAAACAATGTCACATTGTAATTTTCAATATTGCATCAATAAAAATATCTCTAAAGAAAATTATCGATAACTTTTTCCAACAATGTCCCATCACTAATCTCCCCTATGATCTTAACTAAGCATATGTCTTCACGGTATTGTCCCGCATTTTATACTACAAGCTTATGTAAACAGTTAGGTGAATGAGTGAACTAAAATTTTGGAATGGACACTTTCGGTTTGCTTAGAAAATACGATGGTGCTGCCGTCACTCAACTGTACAGAAAAGTTAGTCGCTCTACGGATCGTAACTTAGTACCTATCGAATAATACACTCTTGTTGTATTTAATAGAGGGGATCAATGATGCTGCTAAATTGTAGATAATATCAACTAAGCGGTCTTAATAATTCAGCAAAGTTAATAGTTCAGTAGTACGTCTGACAGAGGCGCTGTTCAATTTTTCATACATTTTGCTAGCTGTATGAAATGTATGAAAATTTGAACATATTTTGCTAGCTGTATGAAATGTATGAAAAATTGAACAGCGCCTCTATCGAACGTAAAAGGAAACTGAATTTTTTATACATTTGGTATCGTTTACGGAACGAATACTTTTTCGCTAGTTCTCGTACTAGCCCCACTGTTCAATTCAGACAGATCAATTAACGTGTTTTTTATTGTACATACAAATACAGTAAAAAAAAAAAAATGCGTATACACTAATTTTGAAGTCGGCTTGGTATGTTTAACACATTTTGAAGCTTTGATTATATGTATAAAGTAACATGTAGGTATAGGTATATATACAATGTTATGAAGTTTTTTTTGAAATTGTTTTTGGCAATAAATAAATCTTATTCTAATTCATCTTTTTTTTTACTTTTTTTTCTTCCATCGTTCATGATACGTACTTAATTGCCGTTTATGAAATACTAGTCGACCGCCCCGGCTTCGCACGGGTGTAAGCTCGGCCTTCGGCCTCGCTACTATGACCCGCTCCAGGAACACAAAATTTCATCAAAATCGGTCCAGCCGTTTTAAGAGTATCCTATGTCCGTCTCCTGGTTCTAAGCTACCTTCCCACCAATTTTCAGCCAAATCGGTTCAGCCGTTCTTGAGTTATAAATAGTGTAACTAACACGACTTTCTTTTATATATATAGATTATATTTTTGAAGTTGATTTTTATTATTTTTTGACATTGACATCCGGAAAATCAAAACGTGTTTAAACACTGTTTCCAATGTTTCGTGTATCGATATCTATTGTCACACCACTGCTTGCGATTCCTTCTACGCCATTAAGCCAGGATGTCTTCAACGATTTTTTTCTCCTCACTTCAGATGTGCAAGCGTGAAATAGATTTTTAAAATTGAATTTAGCGGATGAAAGCATTTAGAAGGAACAGTTTCAGATATTTTTTTACTCGCTGTTATTAGATTTCCTTGTCTAGCTTACTTGGAAGTCGATGATAGATTATAAAAAAAAGTAAAGATTTCCAATAAAGAGTTTATTTATCTATCTATCTACCTTCTCTTCTTTTACAGAAGTTTCGTCTTTTACAGAAATTTTGTGCTGTTTTTTTGAAATATATATGACTAGCCGTCCGCCCCGGCTTCGCATGAGTGTAAGCTCGGCCTTCGGCCTCGCTACAAAATATAATATAGCCTATGTCACCCGGGGATAGTGTAGCTTCCCAACAGTGAAAGAATTTTTCAAATCGGTTCAGTAGTTTCGGAGCCTATTCATTACAAACATACAAACATACAAAAATAGGTACAAATCTTTCCTCTTTATAATATTAGTGTAGATTTATGATTATCGAATCGATTGAAAACTTTGAAAGTAATATATGTAATCAGTGACGTAGTGTTTCACGTGTTTTGTTTACAACGTGGTGTAGTTTTTTTTTTTCATTATATCACTTGCCTAAACACGTTTGCACGTTTACTATCACTTAAAGGTGATACGTGTCATGTTTGTCGGGAACTTCAAATTTCAAACAGTTTTTTTGTCCTTGTAGCTAGGCCAGGTAATTATTGTAAAATGACACAGTGTTTGCGAAATTTGTTGGTCGTTCTTTAAATTACCATGTACAGCTATTAATCAGTTACTCACCATATTACTTACATATGTCAATAAACCGTTTGAAACAGCAAACATTTGTTTATTGACAAATGTATGTAATAATGTGCATTAGAGATAAATAGCTTTACGCGAGTTTGTAAACAATAATAATCAATTCTCGCAAACACCATGATCGTTTACAATAATTACCCGGCCTAGCTACAAGAACAAAAAAACTGTTTGAAATTTGAATTTCCCGCCAAAGTGAAACGTTCCACCTTAATAAACAATAAGCACTCAAGTTTAGGAAAAAAATACAATACGAGGCTACATGTTTTTTTATGTTGAATAGCGCCGCCAAAACTAATGAGTTTTGGCATCATCATCATCATCATCATCATCACCCATTAGTTCTAGTTTCAGAAAAACAAACATAGAGATCGTTTATTTGTGATAGAAAAAAAACTTTCCATAGACAACACAACTGAACCACTAATTATCAATTACAATAACCGACTTCAAAATGAGTAAATACTGCAATTTCGTTTACTTGGATGACATTTTTTTTAGTTATTTTGATTTAAAAACCAAATTACTAAACCGATTTTGATAAAGTTTATATGGGATCACCTCTGAAGTATGGCCTAACAAAAAAAAAGGAATCATCTAAATCAATTCATAATTGGCGGAGAAATCGGTGAACAATTGAACATACATAAAAAACAGTGGAACATAGAACCTCCGTTTTTTTGAAGTAAGTTAAAAAGGAAAGAAAAGGAGTTTGGACTCAATTAGTTTATTTAAAAAAAAACAATTACCTATATAGTTTTTATGATACTGGGTGACGAGACGAGCGAAGTCGCTCGCCTGATGGCTCTTCACGCTTGCCCATAACAGCACAACGCCACTCAGAATTTTGAACTCCAACAGTTCAAAACCCTGGATGGCAATGCCCTGCGCTCGTCACCCCGAGATATAAGATGTCAAATCTCTGTGTGCCCTGTGTGTATGTAGTAATTTTATTACCTAACTAAAATATCGATGCAGTTTTCACACTTCTCAAGTTTGCGGCCAAGCCACTTTTAACGAAATTTTAATCCATGCAGAAAGATTTGTGAAAAGTAAAAAAGCAAGAGAAACCGTAGAGTAGGTACAGATAATTTATAATAATTAAAGAAACTTTTTTCATTTTATATTTTACTTTTCTGTAAAAAAATAATTGTAAATTATTATTATATAATGTACCTACTAATTATCAATGCTCATTACATCGAATAGTAATTAATAGCTAAGTGCTAATTACGAAGCGAATGTGATTACCTTAAATAACACGTTATTATAGCATCGTAACGAGGTGGAGGTGCGAAATGCTACACCTGCTTGGAAATACGAAATAATAGTGATAATTTAATTATAATTAGGTGCTATTTTAATGAAGTGAACTGATCGTAATGAATGGTTATTTTTCTTTTAACCACATAGATAGGTTATTCTTATAATGTTACTACTTACCAATGTTTTTTTTAATGATAATATAAATATTTTATGGTTACGAGACGAGCGAAGTCGCTCGCCTGATGGCTCTTCACGCTTGCCCATAACAGCACAACGCCACTCAGAATTTTGAACTTTAACAGTTCAAAACTCTGGATGGCAATGCACTGCGCTCGTCACCCCGAGATATAAGATGTCAAATCTCTGTGTGCCCTGTAATTTCGCTGGAAACATTACCCTTCAATCCAGAACACAGTAGTGTTTGCACACTACTGCTTGGCGGTTGAATAACTGGCAAACTGGTATAACTGGTTTACTTATAACTACATATTTACTTCGTTTTATTATAATCTTCCACCTTCCACCGTCCACATTCCGCCTTCCACCTTCTGCCGTCCACCTTCCATCTTCTACCTATCTATCTATATAAATAAAAATTACATTCTGGGCCCTGATTCAGTAACTACAAACACGCTTATTCCTAGGGAATAAGGTTTAATTTTTTGTGGTTAACTTAACGCACCGCATTAAGTGCGTATTGTATTTAATGAATGCCATTTTCATTTGTAAGCGTATCACTTGAGAACGGCTGAATCGATTTGGCAATAAAAAAGGCTTTTTTTTTAAATAGTGCGTGATAAGTCCCGATAAATATTAAAACATGTGTTCAAATCGCGAAAGCTTAAAAATTACTAAAGGTTTATAAGAAACAAAAATCCCAGAAAATTGCAGAACAAAACCCGCTAAGAAAAGATCTGCTCAAAAAAGATTTAAAAAAATCAAAAGGGCTAAATTAAGGGGAGAAAAGGGGTTAAAAGGATATAAAAGTCACGGGCAACTCTAACCGCGGGCTCAAATTAGCGCAGTTTGCAAAATCAGGCGAACGCGAACCTTAACGCGCCGAGATACGGTTCGCGGTCGCGCAACCTTTTGCAATCACATAAACTGAATCGCTTATAACAGGTAGGCGTAAGGTCCCTGGTTTTAGTTTTTCAACCTATAACTTGTGTTGTAAACAAAATAAAATATATCAGCTCATTACCTACACATTTTTTATAAACTTAATTTTATTCCTACAAGCTTACTACCCCTTTAGAATTGGCAAACTTTACCAATTAAAAGTACGTCAACTGTATCCGGTACCATCGCTTTATTAGGCGGGAAATAATTGGAATTCCTAATTCGAATCTGTGACAGTTAGAGTTTGTAACGGTTGTCACGAGATGGCGTTGAGAAGGGTTAAAGAGTTTTAGAAACATGTTGCTCTAAATATATACATTTATCTATATAAGTACCTATTGGGTTTTTGCTTTTACTGCGCCTTCAAAAAAGGCAGAGGTTCTATGTTCCACAGTGTATACTTTTTTTTTATATATCTGCACCGATATCTCCGCCAACTGTTGACCGATTACATAAAATTTTCTTTTGTTCGGTAGTGAAAGACTACGCTTAAATCTCAGAAATGAAATCAGGATGAATGATACTCGTATTTGAGGATTTATTATAATATTACAACAATGTCCTATTTGCTTCACAGCTCGATATCAAGTGCCAGTCTTAAATTCAACTGACAATTATCTATTGGTGATGAGCATCTGTCAAAGTCAATGTTACCGTTTGAAACGTCATTACTATTGTATCTGTCAACAGTCAACAGATGGTCGTAAATACTTACATAAATACTTTTACATTATGGTTCATATTAATATTAGAAACAAATGATTATAATACTAGTAATTATGATAATAGTCTAACAGTAGGGTATACTTCCAATTTGGTCCCATTGTCACCAAGTAGGATCTGATGATCCCAGGGAAATCGAGGGCAACCCTCAAACTTTACAGGCACTTATTACGTTTTACATATAATTACTTACTTACATACTACTTACATATACTTATTTTATAAAGCTGTTCAAATATTAATAGACCCCCTACTTTTCGGCGGTCAATCCTTTTTCATGTCTATTATACTATCTCTAAAGCCTTTTTTTTTAATTGTAAAATAAGCTTGCGCTTGGCCGCCTACTCGCCTGATGTTAAGCGATAATGTGGCCTACGATGGACCACGCTTGCCTAGAAGAAACCGATTCATTTTTGACTTGAAAACACCCAGATTGTAACTATCGGGGAACACCCATTCAGGCAGCGCATTCCACATACTAGCAGTTCGCAAAATAAAACTGGAATCAAAGCGCTTCGTACGGGTTTTCGGAATGTCAACCATAAAGCGGTGTCGATTTTTCGTGCCCGCTCTGGCAGTCCGATAGAAAAAAGGATGCGCGCTCTCCAAACTGTATCCGATAAAAAACCGATAGACTAGCAACTTTGCGCCGATGCTCAAGACTAAGAAGCTTAGTCTGAACTAGGGCTTCGTTGCTGATGAGCCTCTTGGCACGCTTTTCAAGTTTAGCCTTTGGATATTCTAAACTAAATACTACTCAGCTTAAACGTGCATATTTTCTCGTAGTTCATTTTGTATAACTACTTCCTCAAGAAATCAATTGGCAACAGCCTTGCTATAGCAATAGGGTGGTCTCACATAAAACGTTAGGTACCCCTTTGTACTGGGTACAATCCAATAATAATTAATTTTATGCCTTAATTACCGCCGTAATCTTTATAATTTAATTATAGAAGTGCGAGCTTTGGCCAATAAAGATTTATCGTATTTTAGATGTTCAATTGACTTAAGATTTTCTTATATTATTTTGTTAGTTGTTTTAGATTCAGATTCAGATTTTTATTCACCTTATAACAATGGTTCGTTATATTAGGTAGGTCAAATACATTTGTTATAGAAAATTAAATCTTAAAACTAACTATGCACAGCTACACATAAGTTAAAAAGTCTTAGTCTAGTCTATTGTCTTTTAATATACCTTTACACTAATACGGGATTTACCAATTTAATCGCAATACGGGATACACGCGTTTTAAGTGAACCTTGCATTACAAAGTAAAAAAATAACCGGCCAATTGCGAGTCGGACTCG
Source organism: Agriopis leucophaearia (assembly GCA_949125355.1). NCBI lineage: Eukaryota > Metazoa > Arthropoda > Insecta > Lepidoptera > Geometridae > Agriopis > Agriopis leucophaearia. The sequence goes on from OX421289.1 coordinate 6,066,629, forward strand.
CGCACGAAGGGTTTCGTACCATTACCTATAAAAACGGCAAATATCACGTTTGTTGTATGGGAGCCCTTAAATATTTGTTTTATTTTAATATAGTTATTTATTTTTAAAGTGAATATATAACTCAATATTCTGTGAACATTTCAAGCGTCTACCTATTGCCGTTATCAATATCGAGCAAAAACGAGCAAAAAAATCACGTATGTTGTATGGGAGCCCCCTTAAATATTAATTTTATTCTGTTTTTTTAATAATTGGTGATATAGCGGCAACAGAAAGACATCATCTGTGAAAATTTCAACTGTCTAACTATCACGGTTCATGGGATTCAGCCTGTCGACAGACGGACAGACGGACCGCGGAGTCTTAGTAATAGGGTCCCGTTTTATCCTTTGGTTACGGAACCCTAAAAAACAATCAATATATCGTCCTTATTACTAAGAATTCGCTGTCCGTCTGTCTGTCCGTCTGTCACCAGGCTGTATCTCATGAACCGTGATAGTTAGACAGTTAAAATTTTCAATAATGTCAATTCCTTTCTGCGTAACGCCGTAAAACCAGGGAAGATAGCACTTATGGATCCTTGTTATAACTAAGTTTAATAATATTGTGAACTACACAGAGCATGTCAGCATTGTTTGTCTGTCTGCAATGACTTACAAACAGTGTGTAATTAACGGAAACGGGCCGGACCCATTACCTTTACATTCTCAAGTTAAAGGAGGGCGGCGTATCACACCGTGATGTAATAATCATTTGTAAAATAAAGCCTTTTCTTGGACAAAGTGTTTACAAGTATAAAAGTTAGTACTTTTGTGTAGCAAAGCATGACGGCATGTGACGTCACAACCGTCACGGCATCTGAGTAGGTTTGACTGCCAAGGCCAATAGATATTTCACATCAAAAACTTACCGCATTTAGAAAGTAAATATTGTATTATAATTCAGTTCTGTGGCCTTAGTACGAGCACTTGCAAAAAAGTTATCGTAGCGTAAACGATAGCAAAATGTATGAACAATTGAACAGCGCCTCTATCGGACGTGAAACTGAATTTTTCATACATTTGTTAGCGTTTAAGTAACGAAAACTTTTTCGCAAGTTCTCGTACTAACCCCACAGAACCATATTTAAAGTTACAAGTCTCTAGCGCGATAGGGCATAGCCAGGATTTTATTGACAAGCAATTGAGGGCAACTTAAATTTTGCTTCAGTGAAATCTCCCAACTACTGCTTACCCACACTCTAGGTACTACTAGACACACCCTCATTTTAAACCAATGTTTAAATCAAAGTATTCAAGCTATCAGCATAGTAAGTATAGTTTTTGTACTGGTAGGACTCTTTTGCAGGGGTCCGCCTGGGGAAGTACCACACCTTTGCCAGTTATTCAACCGCCAAGCAGTAGTGTGAAAACACTACTGTGTTCCGGATTGAAGGGCAATGTTTCCAGCAAAATTACAGGGCACATTTTTGACCTCTTATATATCGGGGTGACGAGCGCAGTGCATTGCCATCCAAGGTTTTGAACTGTTGAAGTTCAAAATTCTTAGTGGCGTTGTGCTGTTATGGGCCATCAGGCGATCGACTTCGCTCGTCTCGTCACCCAGTATCATTAAAAAAAAGCTTATTAAATTTATTTTAAACCTAGAGTCTAATTATAACCGTAAGTACACAACTTAAACAACAAAACAAAATATTGACCCAAAAATGTTAAATATGATGTATACCTGTATAAAATACGTAAAGAGTAATTTTCAGTAATAAAATTTTATATCTATCTATTATAAGCATATCAGTACAGCCGTTTTTTTTAAAAGGTAACAACGAGACGACCCCTTTTTATGCTTTTTAACCGACTTCCAAAAAGAGGAGGTTATCAATTCGACTGTTTTTTTAATGTTTGTTACCGCAGATCTTTTGACTGGGTGAACCGATTTTGATGATTCTTTTTTTATTTGAAAGCTGGTGCTTTCCATTTGGTTCCATTTTAATTTGGTCCAGTTCAGATGAAGTCGGTTTTTTATATTGAGAATCATTTGCGGATGTTTTTCGTACTACCGGTTGTCATCTCATTATAAAGAGTAAATAGTTTGTATACTTAAATCTACAAAAAAAACCTGTTTATTTTTGGCTTCATACATATTGTGCAGCCAGACTTGTAACAGAACGGTGTAAACTATGTCTGAAGTAAACGTCTTGACTAATCGCCTCAGTAATTACCGCGGGTTATTGAGAGTTGGCGGGAATCCTCCAAGATGGCGGCCTGTCACTTTTGACAGCTGCGAGTTCGCGCCCTTTTGAGGATGCGTTCGAATATTGATGGGCTCTAATGTCTTACTAGATAATAGTTACAAAGGCAACAGAATTTGCGCTGAAGCCAATAAATAGCTTTTTGCAAAACTGTGGCTAGCGATTAGTGTGAAAAACTGCGTCTTGCAAAGTCGATCTACATTACACGTTCATGTTAGGTCTAATAAACTCCAGCCCTGTACCCTTAGTATAAGATTTGACAGTTTTCGAAAACTTTTTTCGTTTCCGTATTGTCCCATACATTTTAGTAAAGCGCCTCTAGCGTAAACGCGGATGAACTAAAATCGGTAGTAATCGGCAGTAAGTATAGGTTGCTTCACTCAAATACGAAAAATAGTTTCGAATAGCTTTCAGCCCAGCAATGTATGCATCAAAACGAAAACGAAAAAAGTTTTCGAAAACTATCAAATCTTGTACTAAGGGTACAGGTGCCGGGGCAATAGAATACGGCACCGGTACCCCCTGCCTGTAGTAAGATCCTACTAAAAGGGGACCTCCAGGCTCGGGATGGTCTAAATTGGGGCTCTGACCATCCAGTAAAGCGTGCCCAGGGCCCAGAACAACGTTGTGTGGTGTGACCAACGTTGGACTCGCGAGTAGAGGGGCTCAGACAACACTCAGTTGCCTCGGGAAGAGCCGCAGCGCAGTGCCGAGGGCTCAGATGCATTCCTCTGGAGATCCCGGAGCCCTCTTATCAAGCACTAAGGCTGGTCACCGAGGGGTTTATAGTGGGTATAATCCCACATAACCTGGCTGCACCCCAATGCAGCCGGGTATCTTTGGAAGATTTCCCCCTCGAAAAAAAATCTAATTAACTCGGTTCAAGCGTTTATTTGTTATGACAGCTGTCATACCATTGAAACTGAACGAAAACCACGAATTCTGGTAGTAAAGTTTTTGAACGTAGACTGTGGGAGGTGCCCGATTTACTTTAGTGAAATATAACAAAAAAGTATTATTCCGCTTTTTACAATGTTTTTTACAGTTGCAGCTGTTGCATATATAAATGATTGGACCAAGTATAGACCTCGGCAAAGTTTGCTGTTGCAAACTCAGAGTTACACAACGGGCAATGAAGAGAGCTATGCTCGGAGTTTCTTTGCGCGATAAAATTCGGAACGTGGATATTCGCCAAAGAACCAGAGTCACCGACATAGCTATTAAAATCTGCAAGTTGAATTGGCAATGAGCAGGCCACATCGCTCGAACAACTGATAACCGATGGGGAAGAAAGATTCTTGAGTGGAGACCGCGAACCGGAAGACGCAGCGTAGGTAAGCCTTCCACTAGATGGACCGACGACATTGTGAGAGTCGCGGGCATCCAGTGGATGCAGATGGCAGGATGTCGTTCAGTGTGGAGGTAAAAGGGGAGGCCTATGTTCAGCAGTGGACGTCTTCTGGCTGATGATGGTGATGATGAAACTTGCTGTTTAGAGTAAATGATATACTTATGTGCCTACGTAAAAAGCATTTTTTTTGTCAGTTATAATAATCGTAAAAGCAAGTTTGCCTTTCTAAAAAAAATCTAACCAGACATTAGCAAAGCACGATCTTTGTAATTAAAACTACAACGCCTGTCATCACCATAGGTTGAATTGTTTAGATTACGGTTTTGCCGGATGCTATACACTTATGCCGGATAGGAAAGCGGAAACGAAATTAACACAAAAACCGATGCTTCAGAGTTTAGTGGACATATCATAAGTTTCAAATTTTAAATTAAAGGAACAAGTATATTGGTACATTTTAACTAATTGATTAGAATTGTACAACTATAAGTTAATAATATTCAGTATTGCTTGGTTTTGATTGATTTCATTGGAACTGTCAAAATATCACCCAACTAAACCTCACTTCTTCTAATGCCTTGACGTTATTGGGTTTGAAGTTTGATACCCTTTATTCGCGGGCCTTTTTGTAACAGCCTAGTTTTAAATCCTCATTAGGAAAATAGATAATACTGTTGTTAAAGATATTCTCTCAACACCCCTAAGTAGCGCATCCAGAGAGTTGTGGACAAACACATAAAGTATCAAAAATTGTTTTTTTTTAATGTTGGAAAACCAAAACCTCTGGTATAAATTAGGTTCTTTTCAGAGGCCTTTGAGCGGCGCAAGAACTGACACTAAAGCTAACAATTCACGCCAATTAATTCCAATAATATTTAATGTATAAAACTAAAAGTTAAGTGATTAAACAAATGTGAAAAAATAACAAAACCGTTATTGCAGTTTAAAGATCCATAAAAGTTTACAATGCACTTTTCAGATCACATATTTGACGATAGAATAGGCATAATTTAATTTTTTTACAAGCGCTGGATTTTACAATGAAGTGTAACCAAATTATGCCGGATACCTTTTCAAACGGTGTCCGTATCCCAAGTGTCCGGATAAAGTCCATCTCTAAAATAACTTTCTACATATATCCGTACCGCTATTTACTTATGTGTACATAATAATTACTTAGTTCTGTACGTGTGAAGTGATTGTGGTACAGTTTTTACTTAGTCATTACTTAAATACACTTAGTAATTAAAGCTGTAATCACAGAAGAGCTAATAGTACATGGTACTTAATTAGAAGCTTACGTTGTATAATTACTTAGAATTACTGAACTGTTACTTCTCTTTCCCTTTGTAATTAATTATAGGTTTGCATTTAATAATGAATTTGAAGATAATGTTACGGGTCTAGTCCTCGCGGCCTACGGATTAGGTATATAATTATTAGGCTGGCTAATTTAATTATTAGGCTGTTGTCCGTGACTTCGTACGCGTAGACTTTCATATAAACTTTCAACTCTTTTTTCCTCCCATAATCCGGCCCTTACGCAAAATAACATAGCTTATACTTCAATCTGGTCATAGCTAAGCATATTCGTGAAAACTGCATTTAAATCCGTCCAGTGGTTTAGGAGATATGAGCGTGGACGAACAAACAAAAATTCTAAAAACTGTCTTATCGTGTTCAGCTGCTTATTTTAAGACGCCCTGTGTATTTTTTTTTAGATATCTCTCTTTAAGTATACATAACGTTCACAAAAAATAAAATCTTATGAAGACCTCGTCCTATTGTGAAGTCGGATAAAACCTTTTGGAGAAAACACAGACATAAAAAAAAATGCTACGGAGAAATAAAAAATGGATGACATTTTCCATAAGTAGTATAGAGGCTAAAACAGAGTACCTTAATAGTCTCCAATTCACCATCCATTACTTGCTACCCTTATAGCTTACTACTTACAATCTTTGTACACAGAATGTTTTTAAAATAAGTATTTGGCAATGGTGATCAAGGATGGTAGCACGCTCCGTAGGGGTGAAAACTCAGTGGTCACAATCTGCTACCCTCAGTTTAGCATACACTGTACAGGGTGTTCTTAAAGTGGCTGTTTGTAATAATGTAAACGATTTCCACCCCTTGAATGATTCGGAGTTTTATTGGAGGGTGGCCATGGGTTGGTGCGTTTGAGGATTTTTAAGGAGGATTTAAATTTTTAAAGCTGTAACAGACGGTAGTTCGTCAAAACCAAGTTGACATGTCTGTTACAGCTCCTTAATTGCCAAAGAAAAAAGTTGATAAAAGGTAGCCATCGTCTGAAAGGTCATCCACACAGTTACATTTACTATTAGGTGCATTTTACTCTCATAAAAAATAAATGGAAGTGTTATGCCTACAGATTCCCCTTTAGCCCCTTGGTCGTCCATTTGATGACATTTTGATCGTCTCGTTTGCAGTAGTGTGCTGCTTAATATTGAAGTTTGCGTTTGTTGAACTAGTAAGTATACGTTAGTGTAATGCAATACATGTTTGTTTACCTCGCCCCCTTCAGTTTGTGGCGAACTTTTTTCGATACTAGCTCGAGTTTAAGGCAAATCCAAGTTACATAATATATTAATATGATCAAAGATTTTAACCAATATTTTTAGTCTCACACCTACAATATGTGGGTCCTGAGGCATGTCCGAGTAACATAGAGTTCTTCAAAAAAGGCTGTTAAATAAATACTTAGTGTCTGAAAGTCTATCCTAGCAACCACTCTAAACATATTGCCTTTCAGACATTATAATGGAGTATAATTTACCCTATTATAATGTATTAAAGTCTATCCCAGCAACCACTAAACATATTTCATTTCAGAAACTATAATGGGGTATAATTTACCGTATTGTAATGTATTAAGGTCTATCCCAGCAACGACTAAACATATTGTCTATAAGACACTATAATGGGGTATAATTCACCCTATTATAACGTATTAAAATCTATCCCAGCAACCACTAAACATATTTCCTTTCAGAAACTATAATGGGATATAATTTACCGTATTATAATGTATTAAAGTCTATCCCAGCAACCACTAAAAATATTGCCTTTAATACACCATAATGGGGATTAATATACCATTTTAATAATGTCTGAAAATCTATCCTATCAACCATTAAACATATTGCCTTTAAGACATTATAATGGGGTATAATTTACCCCATCAATAATGTGTGAAAGTCTATCCCAGCAACCACTAAACATATTGCCTTTAAGACACTATAATAGGGTATAATTTACCCTATTATAATGTCTGAAAATCTATCCCAGTAACCACTAAATATATTGCATTTAAAACACTATATTGGGGTATAATTTATCCTATTATAATGTATTAAAGTATATCCCAGCAACTACTAAACATATTGCCTTTAAGACACTATAATGGGGTATAATTTACCCTATTATAATGTCTGAAAGTCTATCCCAGGAACCACTAAAGATATTGCGATTCAGACACTATAATAGGGTCTTTACCCTAATAATTGTGTCTGAAAGGCTATTCCAGCAACCACTAAACATATTGCCACCATCGAATAACTAATGGCGTGTAAGAGTTGGTTTTATCTGGCGCGCCAGCCGGGGTGACTTTACAAGTTCTCGTTTATAGCCTATACAATGAATTCAATGCGTGTTTTATTCGTGCTGAGAATTAATAGACACGCCTCTTTTGAATAAAATGAATATATTTTTCGTTGTGTTTGCGATTTCATTCAAGACGTCATTTTCACTCGAGTGCCCAGATACTTTGACACAAAAATAAATGAGATGTGTGGAGCCAAAAAAATATAATGATGTTTCTATAGATATACCTACTTTAAGCTTTTGCTATGGAGAGGGCTATGCCCGGGGTTTCTCTACGAGATCGAATCAGATATGAGGAGATCCGTAGACGAACTAAAGTCACCGACATAGCTCACCGGATTAGCAAGTTGAAGTGGCAGTGGGCAGGGCACATAGCACGCAGAACAGATGGCCAATGGGGCCCAAAGGTTCTCGAGTGGAGACCGCGGACCGGCAAGCGCAGCGTAGGACGTCCACCCACAAGATGGACAGACGACCTAAAAGAGACCGCAGGAAAACGCTGGATGCAGGCCGCTTCCATCCGGTCCTTTTAGAAATCGTCCACTGCTGAACATAGGCCTCCCCTTTTAACCTCCATACTGAACGACAACCTGCCATCTACATCGACTGGATGCCCGCGACTCTCACGATGTCTATGGGTGGCCTACCTACGCTGCGTCTTCCGGTTCGTGGTCTCCACTCAAGAACCTTTCTTCCCCATCGGTTATCGGTTTTGCGAGCGATGTGGCCTGCCCATTGCCACTTCAACTTGCAAATTTTAATAGCTATGTCGGTGACTCTGGTTCTTTGTCGAATATCCACGTTTTGGATTCTATCGCGCAAAGAAACTCCGAGCATAGCTCTCTCCATTGCTCGATAATGAAACATGATGGATTATTATTTATTAAGTGTTTGTGAACATCCTCGAGTGTTGTTGGGGATATAACGAGGTGAAAATTAGTTTTTTTTTTTTTAATTGTAAAATAGACTTGCGCTTGGCCGCCAACTCGCTTGATGTTAAGCGATGATGCAGCCTACGATGGATCACGCTTGCCTAGAAGAAACCGATTCACTCTTGACCTGAAAACACCCAGATTGTAACTATCGGGGAACACCTATTCAGGCAGCGCATTCCACATACTAGCAGTTCGCACAGTAAAAGTGGAATCAAAGCGCTTCGTACGGGTTTTCGGAATGTCAACCATAAAGCGGTGTCGATTTTCCATGTCCGCTCTAGCAGTCCGATAGAAAAAAGGGCAGGATCGAGAGAATTAGATCATGCAGATCTGATGCACACTTGTCTTTTTGCGTTGTCTCCAAAACTCCATAAAAACCTCTAGTAAAGTCTACCACTGCCACTCTACCATTACTCTACTATGACATGACTTGGACTTGACCGTGACTTTGATTCTGACAATGACTTGTTTGAGGATATGTAATAAAACTTGAATCACTGGTAAATTCACAAGACGTGCAACGCCAAAATCCTGTCATGAGTAAAGAAAAAACAATATACCTACTTAGCATCCGAATGTCAATGTCAGAAATGAGCGAATTCCAAGCGAATTCATTGCGAACGAAGCGAAGCAAACTTGTTTTCTTTTTTTATTGTACATCCGACACATCGAAATCGGAGAACATTTAGAACTATATAGGAAAAAGTTTTCACTTATTTCATGAACATGTACGCTGTGAAGAAACTTCGTGCTTAAAAACGTGGTTCACGGTTTATAGGCATGGACCATGAACTATGGCTTAATCAATAACACGTCTTTTTGATTACCACGCATGAGATTTTATAAAGTAACTTCTCGCATTATTAATGTTGCGCGGGACGTATGTTTTGACAAATTAATTCTGCAAGGAGGTTTACTGATAATTATATTTTATGGATAGGGCTGCCAACATTTAGTTTTATAATTTTTGGTTTATCACAATTGCTATATTTTTTTCCTTTTTTTTCGCCCTTTTCTAGCCATTAAGACCATACCACGTCGTCTTTAATATTTTACCTATGCCCCAGTAAAGTAGTGGAGACTACTAGAGGCTCCTATAGAATTTTAAAAACGACATGAAAAACACGTTTCTCCTTATCACATTATTTACCTACACTCGAGCACGTTAACGAACACTTTGATTTTATAAATAATCCACCATTATTGAATACACATATAAAGGAAAATAATACAAAACAAGAGTTCGGTCAACTTTTCCTCTTTTAAGTTTTGGTTACATACATTTTGCCTATTTAGCCAGTGTCAAGTGTTAATAGATAAGTGGTTAGTAATTTATTTTTAAAGTATTTTCTATATACAAAGAAATCACCCAATAAAGTTTTGAGATATAAAGCGTTTAAAGTTTTTAGTCTGATTAGGAAGGGATGGTCTGGTAATTTGTATTGTGTATCCTCAAGTGACGTCATTGGTAAATATAGTGCGGTCTAATTAACATTCTCATATTATCTTCTTTATTTTTGGACACATTTTGATTTTGTTTCAGTGATCGAATCTTTTTATGGTCAGCTTTTTAATAAGACAATAAAAAAATCGGCAGGTATTTTATTCTAATAAAATTATAGATATTGACAACCCTACAACGTCATCTGGGTGGCCCCGCGTCTGATACCATGGCAGCCAACATAACAAAACCAACAAAACTTCCGCGCGACCGAGCGAGATAGATGATACGGCCCGTGACGTCAAACTGCTCTCTTTCATAGCGATCGATAGTTTGCATTGCATTTTTGACTTAAGTGCTCGTGGCAAAGCTCAAATGGCCGGTCTTATAGGTCAGCAACACAGTAAAAAGAAGTAAATAGAACAGAAATGAGAAGGAAACTCTGTCACCAGATATTTGTGACAGATGATTGAAGATTCATAATTATGTCGACGCGTCGAACTCCGGTCACAGTTGCTAACGGGTCATAATATGGGTGCAAGTGGCTACAACAAATTTCTTACAAAAATGCCTTGACAGCCGTTCTAGCCAAGATAATGTAATACTCCTATGGAGACCTTCTAGTTTACACAAAAAAATAACTTTTCTGTGGTCATCAAAGACAAGCAGAACTGACTAAAAAAGTCAGTCCTTACAAGACTGCTTATTGCGTAAATTAACAGGCTGGTTTTAATAAATCAGCAAAACTAATCACCTATGATGCAACTCACAGAAAAAAGAAGGGTAAAAAATTCTCACTTCAATGGATGCAATTATACAGTGTTTGACTGGGGGGAAGATGGTGGGTCTCAATCTCAATTAAGTTGATCGGTATCTAGGATGTCTTTTCACGACTAAATGACGGATTTAAGAGTTGATGTCGATTCTGAGGTACCATTCTCTAAACTTATATAAATTTGACAGCTGTAAAATTGTTGCTAACCTCTTCTGACGTATTGAAATTAAGAGAAACGCCGATAATTTTAGTCCTATCAAATTAGTTTAGTTTAGAGAATGGTACAACAGAATTAAACATGGTGCATGTAGCTGCGCCGAAATAACGGGAGCTCCTTCCACAAACTTACCACGGTAAATATCCCGTAAATAAACATATAACTTTACAACAGATTTAACCCCAATATTATGTCGCCAATTTGGGTAGGTAGTCAATTTGGTTTTGAGCTCATGTAGGAAGCATCAACTCTTTATTCAGGCTATATTCGGAAAAACTGGAAAATGGCGAGTATGAATATTTGTTTAAATCGAAATAAACATTTTACTGAACATTATACTTGTATTTTTTAACTGACGAAAAAAGGAAGACGGTTCTATGTTCCACTGTATTTTTTTATATATGTTCACGAATTCCTCCGCCAACTGTTGCCCATAGAATCGGCAGAGACATCGCGCCAAAAAAATATGAAATTTTCACATTGAAAACTCCCCATTTTTAATCGCATGAAAAAACAAGGAATCTCCCAAACTTCCTTATTGTAAAATAAATCCAATTTGTTCAGTTCCCACGAATCTTAACAATAAAGTATATAAATAAAGGAGTTATTCTTAAAACCAGTCTTAAATACCTTTTTATTTGAAGTGCGCACCTTACGTGTCATGATAAATAGTGTAGATTTGGTGTCGTATAAATGCAGTACGGCAAGTTGGTACAATAGGTTTTTTGCGGATTTTTGACGCTAGAGGCGCTGATAGTTTCTGTTATAGAAATCGCCTATGTTTATGACCACGATTTTTTGCGGATTGTTGACGCTAGAGGCGCTGAAACTTTCGAGTTTCTGTACTTATCAGAAATCGTCTTTGACTATGTCCACGATTTTTGAGTTATTACACACACTTTACCGAATGAACATTATCATTATGAATTTATATCTGTCTTCCTTCTTTGTGAAATTTAAATGAGATTATTCAACTGTTTGTCGTTAAAAGGTTACGAACATGCAAAAATCTTACAGAGACAATTAATCTTCTCAAACCTAAATTAGAGATCGTTATAGACAACAGGGGACCATAAATAGTTTAAACAATCTCTAGTTTCAGTCAATAATCAATCAGTTCAACAACCTGCTAGGGCCCCAGGGCACATCCCTTCTGGGGGGCCAGGGCCTCTCTGATCCCCACTCCCGGCGACGGACCCCAAGCCGAGGCTCGTACCTCCGAGATGCCCTTGTGCATGTCACCCAAAAATCAAAATCGAGGTAGACCCAACGCTCTCTGCGTTCGCCAACTAGTCCGGTCAAGCTGCAGAGGCCAAAAAACAACAGCAAAATGTTACATTAATAAAAAAAAAACTAGTTTCAGTCAATTACAGTGGCCTTAGTACGAGAACTTGCGAAAAAGTTATCGTTACGTAAACGATAGCAAAATGTATGAAAATTGAACAGCGCCTCTATCGGACGTGAAAGGAAACTAATTGTTTCATACACTTGCTATCGTTTACGTAACGATAACTTTTTCGCAAGTTCTCGTACTAAGGCCACTGTAGAGTCAACGTGGAGTAAGCTAGCGTTACGTGGGCGTTTGTCAAGAGAATGTACTTGTGTGTTAATATCCAATTGGAGAGCGCGTTTTTTTTATATTGTATAATAGGCTTGCTCGCCTGATGTTAAGCGATTATGCGGCCGCGGCCTACGATGGATCACGCTTGCCTAGAAGAAACCGATTCACTTTTGACTTGAAAACACTCAGATTGTAACTATCGGGGAACACCCATTCAGGCATTCCACACACTAGCAGTTCGCACAATAAAAGTGGAATCAAAGCGCTTCGTACGGGTTTTCGGAGTGTCAACCATAAGGCGGTGTCGATTTTTCGTGCCTGCTCTGGCAGTCCGATAGAAAAAGGGGCAGGAGGGAATTAAATCATGCAGATCTGACGCACACTCTTTAATTTTAATTTAATTTTGTAACCATGAATACTGTATTATAACACGATTATGGCGTCTGTTTTTAATGTGAATCATCTATTGGCACGCCATGTCAGTGAAACCGACTTGTATGCCGTGACAGCAACCGACATTACGCTCTCGTATACCGTCATGTTTCACATTTGCCGGGTGTCCCGTGACGGCCAACTATTTTTATTTATTTAATTGTAGACTAACAAGCTACGGGCCGCTTGATGATAAATGGTCATCGCTGCCAATGGCATACTCGCCAAATACGGCAGCCTACCTTTTTTAACCGACTTCCAAAAAGGAGGAGGTTATCAATTAGACTGTTTATTTTTTATGTTTGTTACCTCAGAACTTTTGACTGGGTAAACCGATTTTGATGATTCTTTTTTGTTGCTGTAATTTGTAAGCTGGTGCTTCCTATTTGGTCCAGTTCTGATGAAGTCAGTTTTAATATTGATAATTGTTATCGGCGTGTCATGAGGTTTCATACAGAATTAGGGCCCAGGAGCCCGGGATCCTGTATAATCTCTCCCGGCTTTGTTTGAACTTGATCTACTGGTATGCAAATTTAGTTGTAGTATGCTTGCAAAATACGTGCGTGGGCGCAGTATGGAAAGGTTTTATTTTACAATAGCGCACAGGGCGATGTTTTTAGCCAGTTTTTTGAAGAAATTCCTGTAACACACTGAGTTCACAGCCTAGCTACGCTCCGTGGTTCCACCCGCGTGTACATTTTTTCGTGATAAAAAATCCTATGGATAGTTAATCGATTGCCGGTTACTTCTAGGCAAGCGTGTTCAAAGTAGACCGCATAACCGTTTCTCGGTTATGCGGTACTTTGAGCACGCGTTTTTTAAAATTGTTATTGTATTTTATGGTGGTATGGAACCCTCAGTGCACGAGCCTGGCTCGCACTTGGCCAGTTTTAGTTTGCTTTTTTTATATGAAAATAATGTTTTTTAACCGACTTCCATAAAGGAAGAGGTTATCAATTCGACTTTAATTTTTTTATGTTTGTTACAACCGATTTTGATGATTCTTTTTTTATTTGAAAGCTGGTGCTTCCCCTGTGGTCCCATTTTAATTTGATCCAGTTCTCAAATTTTTATGAAGTCAGTTTTTTATATTGATAATTATATTTAGCATTTTATAGTGATATTGCAGCTGTCAGAGCAAACAAATGTTTGGACCTAGTATAGCGTAATAAAAACACTTAAGCATATCTAAATGTATAATAAGTAGTCTCCAATCACCCTGTATGTGCCGGTGACCGATTGACAACTATATCGACGCTTCGTGTGAGGTCTATGAAGCCATTCCACCCACGCGCACCGACGGCGTGAAGACCGGAGTCACGGCGCGAGCAAACCAACGCACTGATAGCGGTAACGGTCACTTTCAAGATCAGTTTAGCTAGACTAGCTGTTGCCCGTGACTATTTAAATTTTTAACCGACTTCAAAAAATAAGGGGATTCTCAATTCGGTTGTATAATTTAGTATCCACAACTTACACAACAGAAAATTAACGAAAACTTAAAATACTAACTAAAAACTAAAACATAAAATAACTATATAAAAACTAAATCTAAAACACAACATATGTACTTACTTGATTGATTATGATTTACTTAGTATTTAAATAAATTATATGCAGGTTCGATCATCATCATCATTTCAGCCATAGGACGTCCACTGTTGGACATAGGCCTCCCCATTGATCTCCAAAGGGGCCGTTTGGAAGCGGCCTGCATCCAGCGTTTGCCCGCGGTCTCTTTTATGTCGTCTGTCCATCTTGTGGGTGGGTGTCCTACGCTGCGCTTAGGTACCAGTCAGTGGTCTCCATTCGAAAACCTTTCGACCCCATCAGCCATTGGCAGTTTCGATGCCATCACTAAAAACGGTGAAGATAAACATCGCGAGGAAACCGGTATGTCCAAGAACCTCAAAATTTCAAAGACATCATGACATTCACCAACATGCAGATTGGGCCAGCATTGTGGATTATGGCCCATCCTTTCTCTCTGAGAGAAAGTCTGTGTCCCAGCAGTGGAAACATGATATGCAGATGATGATGATTATTACATTGCCCTCTTACATTCACATCATCAGCCAATTTACGTCCACTGTTGGACAAGGCCTCCCTCATAGAGAGGAGTGTTGCCATAATCCCCACGCTTGGCAGGCGGCTTGGGGATCGCAGTACGTTCACTGTGTACTATTAGGACGCTGCTGCCCATCCTCCGGTGGTTCTGGTCGGAGTTTTAGGACATACCCGGGTCCATATCCCGGTATTAATCACTTAGTCGTACGTAGATATTCGCCAAAGAACCAGAGTCGCCGACATTGCTATTAAAATATGCAAGTTGAAGTGGCAATGGGCAGGCCACATCGATCGAAGAACTGATTACCGATGGGGAAGAAAAGGTTCTTGAGTGGAGACCACGAACCGAAAGATGTAGCGTAGGTAGGCCTCCCACTAGATGGACCGACAACATCGTGAGAGTTGCGGGCATCCAGTGGATGCAGATGGCAGGATGTCGTTCAGTGTGGAGGTTAATGATGATAAAGAATCACTTAGTCCATAACGCATATATTGAAGACATAAAACTAAGTTTAGTTGGCAAAATGTCCCTATTTTCAGTTTTCTCATAATATTTAGTACCTTAGGTTAATCTACGCATTTTCCTAATCTTCAGTCCTGTCACCATAATCTCTCCGATTGAAGACTTCGTCGTGTGAGGTCCCCTTTGTAGTACCACGAATATAAAGCCATCCTGCCCACGCCACACGGGCCCACACTTATTGTGAGAATCCCCAATTTTTTACCGACTTCCAAAAAGGAGGAGGTTCTCAAATCGAATGTTTATTTTTTATGTTTGTTTCCTTAAAACTTTCGACTGGGTGAACCGATTCTGACGATTCTTTTCTTATTTAAAAGCTGGTGCTTCCTGTGTGGCCTCATTTGATCTGGTCCAGTTCTGATCAAGTCGATTGATTATATTGATAATTATTAACATAAGTGAAGAAAAACACTGTTTTAAACTATCACGGTTGTTCACTACAGTTATACGGTTGATCATCCACCCACAACCTTACCACGGTAAATATCCCGTAAATAATCATATAACATAAGTGGAGAATTTTTCGATGATACAATCAAAGACCAATCTTCTTTTTTACTTTCCGTCTAGCTTCTTGAAATCAATAACATATAAATATAATAAAATCAAATCTCACATAATCAAACAAGAATCAAACCTGGCTCGATAACACTTCAAAACATTTTATCACCTTCCTAAAATCTTGACGGATATTGGGCAATTCAATTCGATAAGTTTTAAAAACTTTAAACGCTTTAAAGCAGTAAAAAAATAAGATTTATCTTACTTAGACTGATATTAATTGCGCTATTAAGTTTCGTCCGTCAAGTCTTTACTTATCTACGGCTTGACCGTGTAAAAATACCTTTAGAAGCACGATTTGTCACAGAGAAGCTGACAATTTTTTGTCAGTCCAGATTGAGTGATGTTTAAAAAGTTAATTGATGTTTTTATGCTCACGCTAGTCAGTAAAACAGTAGATAGTTTTAAGAATTAAGTTTCATCTTTTTTTTTTCAATTTATTACTCAAAAAAATGGAGAATAAAGTTCATCATTTCAGCAATAGGACGTCCACTGCTGGACATAGGCCTCCCCCATTGATTACCAAAAGGGCCAGTTGGAAGCAGCCTGCATCCTGCGTTTTCTTGCGGTCCCTTTCCGTCTGTCCATCTTGTGGGTGGACGTCCTACGCTGCGCTTACCGGTCCGTGGTTTCCATTCGAGAACCTTTCGGCCTCATCAGCCATCTGTTCTGCATGCTATGTGCCCTGCCCACTGCCACTTCAACTTGTTATTGCTACTTGTTTGGCTATGTCGGTATAACTTTCGTTCGTCTACGGATCTCCTCATTTCTGATTCGATCTCTAGAATAAAGTTAAATGAATCAAAATTGATTCACACAGACTTAAGTAATAAACGACATCAGTTTTCTCCAATTTACATCAACAAACAAGTAATACCATATGAGAATACAGCTAAATATCTTGGGATGACCCTTGACGAAAAGCTACGCTGGAAAGCACACGTCAAAAAAAGGTAGAGTCAGTGCCGTAAATAGAGCTGTGCTAGCGGTGCCCAGGCACAGGGCGCAGACTCTGGAGGGGCGCAGAAATGACCACACCAGGACCAAGTTTTGTTTTCAAGGGCGCAGTTATATAAGCTCGCAAAGGGGCCTTACCCCTAGCTCGAAAAGTTGACCCGCATAGGTGTTATTTGTCTAAACGGTACCATCAACTATGATAAGCGGTAGTTGTTTGATAGCCGTCAAGCGCTGCTATTTTCACGCACACACGCATAGTAAAACGGATTTTCGTCCATACAAGTTAGACGCTTTTAAACGATGCAGCTTAAATGTTTTGGTTAATTTTAGGTACCTATCAGGTACCTACTAAAAGTTGGCTCGAAAAGTGAAGCTAGGGGTAAGGCCCCAGGGCGCATAACAGACTAGTTACGGCACTGGGTAGACTTAAACCTTGCGATACAAACAAATGTATTGGCTGCTTGGAAGATATTCCTCGCTGTCAATGCAGAATAAATTTTTATAAATTTTTACTTTTATTCAAGTCCTGATGCCAATTTGGACTTGTAGTATGCAGTTGTGGGGCTGTACCGCTCAAAGCAATCTATTGATGATACAAAGATTCCAGACCAATGTATTGAAGGACATAGTGATCTCCACCGGAACCTTCAAGTAAAGTTCGTTGACAATTAAACAAAGAGAGAATAACCGACCAAGTGCGAGTCGGACTCGCGCACGAAGGGTTCCGTACCATTATCTATAAAAACGGCAAAAAAAAACACGTTTGTTGTATGGGAGCCCCCCTGATATATTTATTTTATTTTAATTTAATTATTTATAAATTAAATATATAACTAAATATACTATGATTATTTCAAGCGTCTACCTGTTGCTGTTATCAATATCGAGCAAAAACGAGCAAAAAATATTTATTTTATTCTGTTTTTTTTGTATCTATTTGTTATTATAGCGGCAACAGAAATAGATCATCTGTGAAAATTTCAACTGACTAACTATCACGGTTCATGAGATACAGCCTGGTGACAGACGGACAGCGGAGCCTTAGTAATAGGGTCCCGTTATACCCTATGGGTACGGAACCCTTAAAACGATTGCAAGGCTTATGAATTTCCGAACAAAAAGATCGGTGAAAATATATAATTATTATTATAATTATAATACGCTACAGAAAGTCACAAAAGAAAAGACAAATATACATAGGTACACTCAATAACATTACCTCCTTCTTGGGATGTTCAGTAAAATAGAAACGCTAAATATTTATTGCCAAAGAAGACGTCTACTCACATTTTGATTAAAAAAAAAATATGAGTCTATAATTAATTAGGGCAGAAGCCAAAAAACATCTATCAAGATAGTATAGATTAAAAAGTTTACATACAACTATGTTGAACAAATGGATTACATCACAAATTCAAATCGCTGTATTTTTAGCCAACGGCACCTATTAAATTCATCACCAATTAGACTTCTATTATTAACACGACGCCATTACAGAAAAAAAACAATCCTTTCAATCCGCGTGTGTGGTCGAGCATATTAAATTTTATTAATTCACAACATTTTTTATTAGGCCGATCTCGATGGCGTATTTATTTTCCAGCCAGCGTTTTGGCGCGTAAATCATAGCTGTCAGAGTGACAGCAAATTTGGTGCCAACATGAAAAAAAAGCAGCTGTCATGCCCGCCGTTCCGTTTTACGCATCGGTGCTTCTGAGACGTTTAATTCTGGAAGCATTTAGCGTTTTAATACGTGATTAGTGCTTGGTAATGTCGTTGTCGACGTATTTACACGACCGATACGTCCTTAGTTGTCGTTGGGACTATTTTTGACTCAATTACAGAGCAATGAATGGTACATTTGTGGGGTGACGTTCCGTTTCATGGAACGCGTTGAGTAATTTTCTGGTAAAAGTCCTCTGTCTTGGGTTAATTGGTCATTTGTTGTGTCATCAAATTACAGTTTTGGAACGCCGTAATTTCAGAACAGTAAAATAACTATGTCATTTTATAGTAACAAAATGAAGTAGCTTCGTATCTATACCTACTTAAAAACCTACCTAAATTACTTCATAACACAGTTAATTTGATGTACTTTGTACTTGAAGACACATCGAAGTTTTTATCTAATGTTAAATTTTTGAAATAAAAACCAATGAAAATCGAATACATGTTTTTTCTAAAATTTTCGCTTACGACGTCCGGTATCAAATGAATCAGACATTATGGCGATTAAGAAGAAATCACTACGTATCATAGGTTTTAAATAACTAACATACAATTAGCTGTTTAAAATTAAAAAATCAGCACCCATTGCCCGCTACTTAAAATTAAAATGGCAACCCGCTCGTTTATCAACTTTAAAGTGCCGTTATCTATAATCTCGCTTTTTAATAATTTGTGACCACAGATTAAATCTAAATTTTTAGGTACGTCACGTCAAAACATGTGACCCACTGACACACAGTTAAAGTTATAAATCCGAACTTGTAAAAAACTTGTAACACCGCGTGGTCTTACCCGTGAAATTTGTTTTTTTTTCTGGTACAAAATTACTTAGCCTTCCAGTTTTTGTCCAACCTCATGATTATAATACATAAGATAATAGATACACACCATTTTTCATCTAGGACACAGTGGCGTAGCTAGGCAACCAAAGGCCCTGGTGCAAAAAAATGGAGCCCTACCTAAACTGGGTTAGGATTTATCTAGTATAAAGCTACTTTATCATCAGCTCTTTATTGTGTTCAAAGCTACTTACTACAAGTATGTGTATGAAGAACAAACATTTTGCAAGTTCAGTTTGAGGTTTGCTGATCAGGGCCCAAGGGCTTGAGCTTGGGGCCCCGGTGGACGGCACCGCCTAGCCCTCGGATAGCTACGCCACTGCTAGGACATCTTTAACAAAAACAGTTTTGAAGATGAATTTCCGCAAGTAACGCTTGATTCAATCAACTGTATATTATATGTCACTTTCTGTCTTTTCAATTACTCAACTCTGTACAAAAAATCACGTTGACCCGTTACTTTTAAGGAAGTCTACAGACAAACACACATTCAATAAATGAGAATATGACAACAGTAGCTATCCTATAATTGTCAAAGCGTGAGCAAACAACCAAAAAAAGCAATCCATCTTGGCGGCCCAAATGCTGTTTTGACAGCTGTCAAATTAATGTCAAGATGGCCGCTGGTTTTGAGGTTATCGTTCGTAACAATAGGGAAGAGTTAATGGTGTTTTATGGCTAGATACGATTCGGAAACGGAGTGACTTTTTATTTAGTTTTTTTGGAGGACTCATATTAACATACTCTCTTTTAATCTAAATTTAAAACTTTATTCCTGTAACCTTTTCAATCCCCGTGACAAGTAGGTAGTGCTTTTAGGGTGGCGACTACTTAGTCCTACCTAATAGTTCATTGGAGTTGAGCAACCTTTGAACCGGTCAATTTTTGGATGGGTGACCAAAAAAATTACTCCCGAGTAAAAGTGAATTGGCTCGGTTGACATAATGTTGAATTATGGGTCATATCAGAGGCGATAGCGAACATAGAAATGTCATACTCGGTCCAAGCATGTAGTTATTTTTCTGACAGCTGCCATAATATTGTAAAAAGCTAAATGAAAACCGCTAATTCTGATCACACTCACTAGGTTTTTGAAGATAAAACTAGCAGCTGGTAATCGATATACCTACTTCAGTAAAATATTAAAAGAAAATGTTTTTATTCAGCTTTTTACAATTGTATTGCAACTGTCAATACAAATATATGCTTGGACCTAATATAATACTTATATAATAAAAGTGGTCCTTAACTGTTGGCCTTTTGGAAAAACTCAGAGTCACACAACGGGCAATGGAGAGAGCTATACTCGGAGTTTCTTTGCGTGATAAAATCCGAAACGTAGATATTCGCCAAAGAACCAGAGTCAGCGACATATTAAAATCTGCAAGTTGAAGTGGCAATGGGCAGGCCACATCGCTCGAAGAACTGTTAACCGATGGGGAAGAAAGGTTCTTGAGTGGAGACCGTGACCCGGAAGACGCAGCGTACGTAGGCCTCCCACTAGATGGATCGACGACATTGTGAGAGTCGCGGGCATCCAGTGGATGCAAATGGCAGGATGTCGTTCAGTGTGGAGGTTAAAGGGGGAGGCCTATGTTCAGCAGTGGACGTCTTCTGGCTGATGATGACGATGATAATAAAAGTGCACGTTGTTTTACAAAAACTATAAACCACATAATAATAAAGCGCTATAAAGCGTCAAAGTTGACATTGACGCTATTTTCGCATTTATATGTAAAATTCTAAAAAAAACTGCTTTTCTAGCCACCGACCAACTGTACAGAACCGTACAATAAAAATTGCGTTTGGCCGTCTATCTACGTGACATTGGCGGAGTTGTGAGGCATCTTTACTTCACAATAGCCACAAATGAAGAGTTAAAGTTGACAACCAAATAACATTAGGTATTACGCAAGTCAAATTCACTGATTCGCTAGTTTTTTTTTTACAAATTGAGCCAATAACTTTACAACGGCTATTTTCATCAAACTACTAAAACATCTCAATTAAAAGAGCTTTCAAATTAACTGCGTACTTCTAAAAAACGAATCCAAATCGGCGATTTTATTTTGAAAAATATGGTGACAGCCATACAAACAAACAGTCATAATACCATTTTAGTTTTACCGCAAGTAATAAATATTGTCCGTTTTCGCATATCGATAAAAAAGTGTGTTTACTTTTTTTCTTGTTTACTCTCTCGACCGTAGACAAACATTTTTTCAACACGCACCTACTTGAGACGAGACAAAAAATGACAATAGAAAACCATAGAGTTAACACGTTTGGTACTCGGGTTGTCCGATAGGAGAGCTTATAGACGGTCGGGGGAGTAGATTTCACTAATTTACTATACAACAATCTTAAAAGACAAATGTCAAAGGTAAATACAAATAGGTACGTAACTGTTTAATAGCACAGCTTTCGGCAGTTACTTAAAAACTACATTTAATCAATCCTCGTAGAAATAGAAAAAAAACCGGCCAAGTGCGAGTCAGACTTGCGCACGAAGGGTTCCATAGCATTATCTATAAAAACGGCAAAAATCATGTTTGTTGTATGGGAGGGGCGTTTGTTGTATCGTCTGTCACCAGGCTGTATCTCATAAACCGTGATGGCGGCTTCACTTTAGTGCCGTGAAGCTCCGAGAACAAGCGTGAACGTGAATGTGGAGGGTTTTCGCGGGGTTCACGCGCGTTCACGCCTGTTCCCCGATCAGAGTCGGTATTTTGTCCCGCGACAAAGGGTTCGCGCCCCGTTCGCGCGGCGTTCACGCGTAAACATCCACATTCACGGCCCCGCGCCAGTTTACTTCTTGTTTACTCCGGTCTATAAAGGCGTACGGACGTCATCTACCATCTTCTTTTTTTCCAACGCTTTTTAATAACTTTCTTGTTTTGGACGTCTAAATAGTAATATGTTGCCACAGCAAACAAAGTTATTGCAGCAGCAGATTCTACGTCCATTTCGCGGCGGGTTTCACGAACGACTGTGAACATCCCGCGAATGTGGAGGGCATGACTTGTGTGCGCGTGAATTCACGGCACTAATGTGGAGCCGCCATGATAGTTAGACAGTTGAAATTTTCACAGATGATGTATTTTCGTTGCCGCTATACTTAACAAATACAAAAAAACTGAATAAAATAAATATTTATGGGTGCGTTTATTTATATATTAAACGTGATTTTTTTGCTCGTTTTTGCTCGATATTTATAACGGCAACAGGTAGACGCTTGAAATATTCACAGAATATTAGGTTATATATTCAATAAAAAAAAGAAAATTGGGTTCCCATACAACAAACGTGATTTTTTGTCGTTTTTATAGATAATGGTACGAAACCCGTAGTGCGCGAGTCCGACTCGCACTTGGCCGGTTTTATTTAGACTGTTTTCACTTGAAAATTGTTGTTCTGGTAGAGGTAGAAAAAATTATTAATATATTTTTTACTATGAAAATACAAATAAGTCCAAATTAGTCACTAAATCTACCCAATATATTTTTTAATCCAACTGAGCTACCCATAAGCGTTCAGTGATTCACCATACCACCCAACGAGCGAGGAGTGTCGCTATCTCTACATTTTCTATAGCTCCGTCCCGCTCGAGCCAGCTTTTTTATGCCCATTCAGAGTTTGCTGTCAAAATAAGGATTATAAAAGAGTTTGGATGGGATTATGCAATCGGATTAATGCTGGTTTTTGTGCTATTCGCATAAAAGAAATTTTAAGATCAACGCCGGAATATATATTTAAGGGGCGTCCATTAATTAGGTGAGGTGATTTTGGCGATTTTTCGATCCCCTCCCCCTTGGTGAGATGTCGTGAGATTGCCCCTTTCCCTCCCCCTTCTAATCTCACGTGTTATTATTTTTAAAAGCGTATTTTTGTAAAAATACGTTGATCTGTAATATGTTGTGTATAATGTGCCATATTTTAGTGGAGAATCATGTTTTACCTAATTTAACCCAGTTTGATAAGTTTGTCACTGTTTCTTGTAGAAAAAAAATATTACGTGATATTTGCCGAGACCCCCACCCCCCTTTCCTTCACGTGAGATTGGGTGAGATTTAGCTCGAAAACGCCTCACGTAATTTATGGATATCCTTACCTACTTCCGGCGTATTTGTCTATCGAGAGTAGTAGCGCATTATTATTATTTAGGTAAAACCTTTAAATATTATAGACAATTTGAGATGGTTTCGTAATTCGATCGTAGGTTTGGTTGTTTTAGGATTTTTTTTGACATATTGTGAAAATCTGATCGATCAGTGGGTCACAGCTCAACTCAGTGAGGGCTTTGGCCTCTGCTGTTAAGTTTTGAATTGTGTTTTCACAGCATAATGAAGTCATGTGGCGTTCTTTTTCACACCATAGTTTTTGACGTTTCGGAATTCGCCCGGCATTCCAGACAAAAGCCTAAATTTCCGGACATGTGCGGATGTATGGCAACAATGGCAACCCTATTACCTACTACAAAACAGTGAGGGAGCGACCACAGAAAAGTTTTTTTTTTTATTTAAATTAGACCGGCTGTCAAGGCATATTTGTAAGAAATTTGTTGTAGCCAGTTGCACCCATATAAACCCATAGCCACTGTGTTAGCAACTGTGACGCGGAGTTCGACGCGTTGACATAAATAAGAATGTTCAATCAAGTATCTGTCACAATAATTGGCGACAGAGTTTCCTTCTCATTTCCCTTCTATTTACTTCCCTTTTCTGTGGGCGCGACCGAGGTGCTATGCAACGCGGAAGCACGGCGTCAATTTTCGACCTATGATATACCGCAATAGAATCGGCTTTTTAGCGGACACTTGTACAATTTGACGCCGTCTTGACTTTCCAGGCCTTAGCCTACATCAAGCCATCGAACAAAACCAAGATGTTATTTATCTTTGAGTAAACATCCATCTTGCACACCACCATCCAAGTTGGTATTTAAAAAACCAAGCAACAAAACAAGTCGGTGAGTGATGACTTAATTTTTAGAACCACCGCGAAGCGACTTTACGCAAGCCCGCTGGTCAAACTGGATTGTTTGGCTCAACAATGCTACTAGCCTAGAATCGTAGAGATACAGTCATCATCAGCCAGAAGACGTCCGCTGCTGAACATAGGCCTCCCCTTTAACCTCCATACTGAACGACATCTTGCCATCTGCATGGACTGAAGATTAGGAAAATGCGTAGATACACAAATACATACTAAGGTACTAAATATATGAGGAAATTGAAAATACGGACATTTTGCCAACTAAACTTAGTTTTCTGTCTTCAATATATGCGTTATGGACTAAGTGATTCTTTATCATCATTAACCTCCACACTGAACGACATCCTGCCATCTGCATCCACTGGATGCCCGCAACTCTCACAATGTCGTCGGTCCATCTAGTGGTAGGCCTACCTACTATGCGTCTTCCGGTTCGTGGTCTCCACTCAAGAAACTTTCTTCCCCATCTGTTATCAGTTCTTCGAGCGATGTGCCCTGCCCAGAGATACAGTGAGATGTAATAATAGAGTATATAAGCGAACAACACAACTTCAAAAACTAACTACAGCACGCCCCGGTCGTGGTGATCGGCTGAATTCAGCTTTGCTCGGCTTTGGTCGTCGATTATGCTGCGAGCTCTTTCACTCTCTCACTCAAGACGATCTACACATCTGGCTCATACACTTCATAGTGGCAACAGCCGCCTATGATAAAACAATTAATATATTTTTCTATTTCAATAAAAAATACAATACTTACGCGTGAAATAAAACATTTTTTTCTTGTGTGTGTGTAGCTATTGGCTGTGAGAGCCAATGTGCAGTTTATAAAGACACAGAAAAGCATTTTATTACATTTATTTTTGCTAAAACAATAGCTGCGATGTGTTGCCGGACCCTCGGAGTGCGTGACTAAGAGACGGCTGTAACGAGTACGGTAATGTACCTTGCATTGGTCTAGTCAATATGGTGGCGGGCACAACCTATCTACAGGTAAAAATATCTTAGTATAGATAGATAACTTTTACTATGGGAACAACACTGAAATCGCGGAAAAAAATTCCTCTGTTCCAAGTATATTAAGTCGAGTGTCAATGACCGTTTTTTATGGAACATCTGATAAATTTTTCGCGATTACTGTCTTTTTAACGGATTACAAAAAAGGCGGAGTTTCTATGTACCACAGTGTATATGTGTTTTTTTTTTAATGTATGGTCAACGATATCTCCGCCAACTGTTGAACGATTTCAAAGTTTTGTTTTTGTGCGGTAGAGTATACTTCCAAATTGGTCCTATTATCACCAAGTCAGGATCTGATGATCCCAGGGAAATCGAGGGCAACCCTCAAATTTTACAGCCACTTATTACGTTTTTCATACATTTTTGAAGTCGGTTTTAATGTGATCCACTTGTTTTACATTGTTTTTTTGGACAAAATGTTTTTGACCCCTCTTTAGTATGACATCTAGTTTCCCCTGCGGCCATACCGTCCTGTTACTCAATCCACGTGACACAGAAGATCACCACACGGCTGTGGCATAGAATAAAATGATAGTTTCTATAAGTAACCTTACTAAATAATTTCCATTGTCGCACTTAGGGGCCATCCATAAATTACGTCACACGAATTTTAGGACTTTTTAACCCATCCCTCCGTCCTTTCACAGGTTGTCACATTTTCAGAACCCCCTCCATCCTGATGTGGCGTCACACATTTTTCAAATTTATGCATGTATTTAAAAATAATCAATAGAAGACAGTAGTTTTTTATTTTTATTTTAGAGTCTTACTTGCATTAAAACGCCGCTCTAGAAGCGCGTTGTTGCGTGAGAGATAATCTCATAGCGAGAGTGCTAAATTAATAATTCACATATAAATCACTTTTTGTTTTCACATATAAATTTCGCGTTATGGTTTTTGAATTTTAACATGTGACGTCACAAAGCTTTTGACCCCCCTGCCCCTTGTCACACTATGTCACATTCCGGTGACACCCTCCCCTCCATTATCGTGTGACGTAATTTATGGATGCCCTTATACGCATTCTGTGCTGTGGCCCCATAGGCCAGTATGTAGGCAATACGCACTGACAATTTAATGCTAGCGGGCATTTTTGATGTCTATAGGTGGCGTTACCATCAGGTGGCCCGTCGCTCTGGAAAAATAAATGGCAGTGTTATTCCTGCATTTCCCCTTTTCTTACACTGCCTTCCCTTTTGGTTGTCTGTTTGACATCGCTAATCCCTACATCACATTTTCTTTGAAAATTTCAACTGGCTATTACGGTTCAAAAGATACAGCCAGTAAAGGTAGGACTGACGGACAGACAGACGGACAGCGTAGGCTTACTAATTAGACCCGTTTACACCCTTTGGGTACAGCCCTAAAAATGCCTAAAATATTTAACGAGAATCAGTTTTGTGAGGTATTGTTTATAAAAAAAACTGGTCAAATGCGAAGGGTTCCGTATCATTATCTAAAAAAACGGCCCTTAAATATTTGTTTTATTTTAAATCAATTATTTATTTTTAAAGTTAAGATATAACTAAATATTCTGTGAATATTTCAAGTGTCTACCTGTTGTGGTCATCAATAGCGAGCAAAAAAATCACGTTTGTTGTATAGGAGCCCCCTTAAATATGTATTTTACTCTATTTCTTAGTATTTGTTGTTATAGCTGCAACAGAAATACATCATCTGTGAAATTTTCAACAGTCTAACTATCACGGTTCATGAGATACGGCCTGGTAACAGACGGACGGACAGCGGAGCCTTAGTAACAGGGTCCCGTTTTACCCTTTGGATATGGAACCCTAAAAACCGACGGTGGCTCCCCCATTCAACTCTACAGTTATTTGTCTAGTACCTACCTAAATAACTCCTACATTGTGATAAAATACAGATTAGTGAATTGGTATCTTCTAAGTCTGCGTGCTTCATCTTCGACCACATCGTCGCTTGCCAACGGGCGAGTTGGTGGTCAAACGCGGACTTATTCGCGTTAAAAAAAAAAAAAAAAAAAGATTTACTATATATACTATATTACCATTCAACCTTTTATAGGGTATAGAAAGATATTAAAATAAGCTCTCGAAAGATTTTGAATAGCTAGTCTTAATAAATCAGTAAAATTAAATCATTAAATGCAAATCATTTTGACTGCCCCGGTGGCGTAGTTGGTAGTGAACCTACCTTCAGCACTTGGGGGCGTGGGTTCGATTCCCATCTAGGGCAAACATTTATGTGATGAACATTTGTGTTTGTTCTATGTCTGGGTGTTTATATCTATTTGAGTAAGTATTTAAAAATATGTATGTATGTATATCAGTCTCTGGCAGCCATATTACTAGCTTTGCTTAGTTTGGGGTCAGATGACCATGTGTGCAATAATGTCCCAGATATTTATTTATTTATTTATTATTTGTATGATGAACATTTGTGTTTGTTCTATGTCTGGGTGTTAATATCTATCTAAGTATGTATTTAAAAATATATATGTATGTATATCAGTCTCTGGCAGCCATATTACAAGCTTTGCTTAGTTTGGGGTCAGATAACCGTGTGTGCAAAAAAAAAATACGTTGGTCTGTAAGTTTTAAAACAACACTTTCCTCTGTGTGGATTTTGGCGTTGCACTTTTGTGCATTTGCCAGTGTCAAGTACTGAAATATTGTCAAGGTTTACTTAATATCACAGTCATCAGAACATCGGCTGAACCAATTTTGATGCAATTTGGCAAAAAAGTAGTCATATCATCATTTCAGCTTTGACGTCCACTGCTGGACATAGGCCTCCCTCATCGATTTCCAAAAGGTCTGGTTGGAAGCAGCCTGCATCCAGCGTTTGCCTGCGGTCTCTTTTAGGTCGTCTGTCCATCTTGTGTGTGGACGTCCTACGCTGCCCTTACCGGTCCGCGGTCTCCACTCGAGAACCTTTCGGCCCCATTGGCCATCTGTTTTGCGTGCTATGTGCCCTGCTTAGCCTGTGCCACTTCAACTTGCTTAGCCGGTGAGTTATGTCGGTAACTTTAGTTCGTCTACTGTCTCCTCATTTCTGATTCGATCTCGAAGAGAAACCCCGAGCATAGTCCTCTCCATAGCTCGTTGTGCGACTTTGAGCTTGCTAATGAGGCCCATAGTGAGAGACCACGTTTCAGTTCCGTATATCATCACTAGCAACACAAAGAAGTCGTATTACATCACAATGGCTTTGTACGGTGGGAATGCGGTAAAATTAAAACTCGCGAGTAAAACCGCGGAACAGAGCATGTTGTTTATAAAAATGGGAACATTATTCCAAAAAACGTAGGTGTGACTAATACGAGCGGAATGTTTCATTTTGCGAGTTCGTTCCCATAGTAGGAGAGCTGGCGGTCAGTTTGTCTGCCGCTAACTGACAACATTTTTAAAGATAAACTGTCATCCAATGATAGAGATATATAATAATAGAGACGTACAACACGGAAGTTAAAAGCGAACAACACAGCTTTAAAAAAAAAACTAAAAGTGGCAACGAGTAAGTGCCTTGCATTCGTCTAGTCAATATGGTGGCGGGCACAACCTATCTACAGATAAAAATATATTTGGTTTTATTCAATATAATTTTTCATTCAAATGGTAAAAGCCAATTACCTACATTCATAAAAAAATTACTAACAGTAATAATATGCAGTAAAACACATGCAAAAATCCTTTAAAAACAAAAGAAATTTAACAATAATTTATGTCGTAGGTCTTCAAAGAATTATACTAGAAGTCACAACGCGTAGAAAATTATAGTCAATTTAAACGTCCGCAGTTTCATATATAAACATAGCTGTATACAATTTATATCGAAACAAAACTATTTTACCAAAAACAACCGTATAAATAAACTGCCCATTACCACCCATACATTGTGGACTTTCCATACATTGTGGATGCGTACCAAACGTTTCGATTCTACGTTTCTAATCCGTACGGACAAGGATTTGAACAACCTGCCGGCTTCCTTGTTTCCTGAGAGATATAATTTGGGCCTTTTCAAGGCGAGAGTGAATAGGTATCTTCTAAGTCAAACGCGGACTTATTCGCGTAAAAAAATGTATTTACATTAACGGCTCAGTTCTCTAATGTCTGTTCTATTTGCCCAACATCGTCAAAACTCGTGAACCGTCGTTGAGCAAGCGAGACGGCGATTATGTCTGAATCGCAAGTGGAAACTTCTCTCCTGAGAGACAATTTTCTCGAGAAAATTTTCTCTTTCTCTCCCGCTGGTCAGATCGTGGGTCGTCAGCCAAGTTGACGTGTCTGTTACGGCTCTCACGGTGTGTTATGTTTGTGCAACTATCGCGTGACTGTGGATCCAATTTGGCTGCGTATTTAGTTCAGCCAGATTGAGTATTGCTGCGATTAGCGCGTCATTTTTATTTTTTGATCGAAGTCGTAGGTAGGTAATTACAAATAAATTAAAACAACTTGTAAGTATTTTTTATGTTATTTCGTTTCTTGTTCCTCACTGATTTACTATATAAAAACGAAACTCCGCGCGTATACTTGAACAGGTTCAAATCCTGCTAATTGTATTTTTTTAAATTAAACTTCACATTTAAATAACAATTTTCTTATATAATGAGTTTGATGTTTGATTTGAGTTCTTATTTAGATACCTTATAAATAACATCCTCTTTTTTGGAAGTCGGTTGAAAATACGAAAGACGAGACGGTATGGCCTTAGTGATGGCTTTAACCTGAGTAGTAATGAGCGAAAAACAAAAAAAAATAGACGTTATCCCTCAAATTAGCCGCTATCTCCCAGACTACAACCTCTATAATTGCTTAATTACAATTCTCCTCGGCAGTTATTCGATGATTCAATAATTTTAATGCGAGGTTATTTTAATCGAAGTCTTTTCTATCTTTTATTTGGAATAATATTCATAATACATAGACTATAGCTGCGATCCGCGGTTTTACGCGCTATTCTACAGAAATTTCACATTTTTTGAGCAAAAGTATCCTGTAAGTCAATCCAGTTTGGAGTCAGATGACCGTGTAAAGGACGGGGTGTGTAATAATGAAATACTTGGTCCAGCTCGGGGCGTTGGAGTCTATTGAGAAGCGTGCCAAGAAGCTCATCAGCAACGAAGCCCTAGTTCAGACTAAGTTACTCAGTCTTGAGCATCGACGTAAAGTTGCTAGTCTATCGGTTTTTTATCGGATACATTTCGGAGAGTGTGCATCGGATCTGCATGATCTAATTCCCTCCTGCCCATTTTTCTATCGGACTGCCAGAGCGGGCACGAAAAATCGACACCGCTATATGGTTGATATTCCGAAAACCCGTAGCGCTTTGATTTCACTTTTATTTGCGAACTTTTTTGTTTTCATATTTGCTGTATGTATATATAAATTTATATTTATTTTTAGTTGGTATTTATTATTATAGTATTTACTGTGTTGATATAGGCAAAAGTTCAACACAGTCTTGTTCATTTTCGCATGCTGTGTTCACAGTTTTTAGGATGGACGCTGAACGTTCTTTATACAATGTTAATTTGTAGTTTTAAGGGTGTCACATCCAATTAGTGGACGGAATAAAAATAAAAAAACTGCTAGTCTGTGGAATGCGTTGCCTGAATGGGTGTTCCCCAATAATTACAATATAGGTGTCTTCAAATCACGAGTGAATCGGTTTCTTCTAGGCAAGCGTGCTCCATCGTAGACCGCATTATCGCTTGCCATAGCGCAAGTTTGCGGTCAAACGCAAGTCGATTCCTAAAAAAAGCGAACCAGTAACTCGCGCAAGTATGAGGTACATGCGTCAGTTTACTGCGCATTGTCTACAACGGGCTTAAGTCAAGAGATTACAAATATTACAATCATCATCAGCCAGAAGACATCCACTGCTGAACGTAGGCCTCCCCCTTAAACCTCCACACTGAACGACATCCTGCCATCTGCATCCACTGGATGCCCGCGACTCTCACAATGTCGTTGGTCGTCGACCTAACTATGCCGCGTCTTCCGGTTCGCGGTCTCCACTCAAGAACCTTTCTTCCCCAACGGTTATCAGTTCTTCGATGTGGCCTGCCCATTGCCACTTCAACAGGGTCACACGACGGGCATTGGAGAGAGCTATGCTCGGAGTTTCTTTGCGCGATTAAATCCGGAATGTGGATATTCGGCAAAGAACCTGAGTAACCGACATAGCTATTAAAATCTGTAATATTACAATGCACTTGTATAAATGTGTAGGTACAAGAGCTAATTAAAATTAGTGTGATTGTCGCGTTTTAAAGTTGACAACCTAGGCGTTTATCGCATCCTATCTGACATTAAAATCCTATATTTGACACCAGATGTCTTAAATTAGCAAAGGAAGCAAAAAGTTGTCTAGTAAAACAATCGGCACAAACATTTGAAGACAGCAGACAGACGGACAAAAAGACGTAGAAACGAACGGAAAACGTCTCAATTAGTTCATACAGGGTCACTCTTTAAATAACCAAACTAAATACACACAAACACCACCTTTAACCACCTCAAAATAGAGCCCAAACCTCACAAGTCACAATTCTTATAAGAAATTCCAAGTAAATTACGTGCAATTAAAAACCATCTTTAACATCTAACATTTAAAGTGACAATTCTATTGTCTCTTGTCTTTGATATATCTGCAAATTTATATTAAGATAATTTAACACGTATTTGTATGAAGATACGGTAGGGTTTAGTGTGAGAGAGCGTTGTATGAGATGCTATGGTAGACCAGTCAAGCTTGAAAATGTTTTGGTGACAAGAGCAAGCAAGCCGGGTTACAAAATATATGGAGTCGATGTCAATGTAATAAAATAGTAAATTTTATAACAAGTGCATAAAAAAATAAATATTGACGTGACGTTTACTAGGCCGAGCCAAGGGCAAAATAAATATATTAGATAGATAATTCTTTATTGTTCACACCAAAAATTACATTACAGGTACATTTATGACAAAAACAACTTAAAACTAGTGAAACAATTGGCGGCCTTATCGCTATAAGCAATCTCTTCCAGGCATTCTTAGGCAACTTTTCCAGGCAACCAGGCAAGGGCCGATCAAAATGAGATTTATGCACGAATTATAATTGGTTTTCCTTTTAATTACTAGAATATGAAACAAGGTAAGGCTTTGGGTTTGTAACTAATATCTTTAAATTAAATTTAAGTCTTTGAATAATGTTACATTTTTATTCGACAAAAGATATCTGGGTCTTTAGAAATACCCTAATCTATGGGTATTATTGTAGACCCAGCCAAAATCTACATCCACACTAATATTATGAATGCGAAAGTAACTCTGTCTATCTGTCTGTTTACTACATAATCACAGCAAAATGGCTTAACTGATCTCGATAAAATTTTAGGAGGTAATAGTATGTATCATGAGGACGGACATAGGCTATTTTTTTCTGAAAAAATTGCGGACGAAGTCGCAGGTACAGCTAGTTAAATATAATAGAAACTGAACCTTCGAACAATTGTAAAGAGTTTCCGCTCTGAACAATTTTTAGAAGCATATACTTTTATGCGTTAGTTAGACTGAAATAAGCAGTTTTAGGCTACTTACACCAGGCAGTAGGGTTAGGGGCTGTCCACGATTCTTTCATCCTGGGCACGAATGCCAATATATACGACAGTTCTATGATACAGTTGAAGCAAGAATGGATGGGATGGGAGGTATTCCCAAACGTTTTAAATTAGACTAAAAATCTCGCACTAGGCTGACAAAAACAATATGAACAGGCCTTGATTTTCTTTGCTGATGACTCCAGGACGTCCTGGCACTGATGAAGAACGATATGCTCGTACGCAGCACACTATGTTCTGCCTTTTGATGCTATATGTTCAAACACCAGAACACTTGATAGTTTTCGCAGTTAGAACTTGAATGGCGCTGTGCTAGTAATGAAGTAGTTCTTGCACGGCGTGTATGTCTTTTAGTTGATTGATTTATAGATTGCATTGACAAGCCTGTTAGCGCAATTCTTTACTGCGCTTGTAATTGGTCATTGCCTTTCAGTGACACAGTCTAATAGTTGACACAGTTCAGTCATAGTGAAACTGTCAAAAATTGCGACTAAATCGCGAGTTTCAAGTTATATAATCAGGGATCGGCTAATGTCACAGGAACCATTTTACACCACACAGACTATGGTTGTCATATTTTCAAAACAGCAGGCAAAAATTACCGCGAACCGGAAGACGCAGCGTAGGTAGGCCTCCCACTAGATGGACCGACGACATTGTGAGAGTCGCGGGCATCCAGTGGATGCAGATGGCAGGATGTCGTTCAGTGTTGAGGTTAAAGGGGGAGGCCTATGTTCAGCAGTGGACGTCTTCTGGCTGAAGATGGAAGGCAAAAATTGAAACTTGAAAATATGCTCAGTGCCCAGCCTACGATAAAATATGATTTAAAAGTTTTGACAAGCGCTCTGCTCCACGGCTTCCTGTGCCGGGTGGGTGGCCGGACCACCCATAGCCCGGCAGAGCATCTGTTTGTACCCGGTCAAATTAGGCGCACAGACTCAAACCTAACTCCGTGTGGACAACGTTTACACTGACTTACATACTACGCACTTACTCACATATTCAGATAATGATGAAACATAGAGATTTGATAGATTTTGTAGTGATATAGGACTTGCCTAAGTACTACGCTTCTCAAGCCATCATCAACCAGAAGACGTCCATTGTTGAACATAGGCTTCCCCCTTCAACCTCCACACTGAACGACAGCCTGCCATCTGCATCCACTGGATGCCCGCGACTCTCACGATGTCATCAGTCCATCTAGTGGGCCTACCTACGCTGAGTCTTTCGGGTCGTGATCTCCTCTCAAGACAAGAACCTTTTTCCCCATTTTGAGGTTTTTCGAGCGCTGTGGCCTGCCCATTGCCACTTCAACTTGCACATTTTAATAGCTAGGTATGTGACTCTGGTTCTTTTGCGAATATCTACGTTCCGGATTCCATCGCTCAAAGAAACTCCGAGCATAGCTCTCTCCATTGCCCGTTGTGTGACTGAGATTTTCAAAAAGCCAACAGTTAAGGACCACGTCTCAGTACCATATGTCATATTGTCAAGTCTAATCGTCTATATTAACCCCTGAGGTAAAAAAGAGGGGTGTTATAAGTGTGATCCGACAAGGTAACAAGCCCTACAGTGTATCGTCTGATCGAATAGTTGACACCGTGACATACGAATTTGTTACGGGCGTTCCCACTGATCACCAAGGTCAACTGTACGCTCTACTAGACGGTCTTAATTGATCAACAAAGTTAGCGGCTTTAACTAACCATCCAGAGGCATATCTTTCGCAAAGTTTCAATATATGTTAATACTTAGATATAAGTTTGGTAAGTAGGAATAACGTAGAAAAAAAATTAAATAGTAGAAGAAAAGATTTTTATCATAGTATGATAATAATTATATCAATATACAAAAAACCGACTTCATCAGAATTAGACCAAATTGAAATGGGACCAAATGGGAAGCACCAGCAAATAAAAAGAGAATCATCAAAATCGGTTCACCCAGTCAAAAGTTCAGTGGTAACAAACATTAAAAAAAATACAGTCGAATTGATAAACTCCTCTTTTTTGGAAGTCGGTTAAAAAGGGTGACAGCAGTGTTGCTAACCTCGGCTAAGCGACCCATAGCATCATCTCGAAATCTGACATAAAATTTAATTCATCAATCAATTCAATGTTATCTTCTAATTTACGTTACAAAAACCGCTACAAAAGAATTTCTCCTAGAAAATTCCCCTAAAAAAGTTCAACTCCTGAAAAATGCGTCAAAAAATTGTCACTTCAAACAATACTCCTTTTCATCTTTTCAACTTATCCCCCATATTAGGGGGAAAGTTGGCGACACTGTGTGACAGTGACATTTTCCACATGCAGGAAGAAGCTTTTTACTGTATCTCTTTTTACTTGTGAAAACTTTTAAGGCTTGTTTGTTCATATTTTTATTGCTAGGTTTTTTGCTGTTTGTTTTCCGATAATAAATAAATTAAAAATACGCATGACAGGTGGTTAAATCCACCAGGGTCGATATAAAGCCGTTAATCTTTAACACGATATTGTATAATTAAAGTGGAATTCAGAACGGAATGCAGGGCATGATGGCAGTTATAATTTAGTGAATTTTAAAACATGCTTGAATATTCATTCATTTATTATTGAGTAAACCTTCTTTTGTTAAATCGATATTGCAGTACTGATTTGGCAGAAGCTGGCAATGTGTGAATTCGGAACGGAATGCACGGAATGGTAACATTATTAGTCGTTGAAATGAGTGTTTTTACTTTAAATTGAGCTTTTGCGTTATTTTATGCGAGTCAGTGAGCAACTTTGCAATGTAATGTAATTACAATGTTTATTTTTATTTAAATTTAGATACTTACTTGATTTTAAAATTCTGAAAACCAAACTTTTTTGGCTCCGCATAATTTGTCCGTTTAACTTTTTTGTCGTGGCCATTTATCCAATGTCAAAAACAAACTTTGTATGAAATAATATTGGTTACCGTGTTCTTACGCTATCCTAATTCACACGCAAAAACCCGTTTACCCATCAATGTCCATGAATACTTATAAATATTTAACATTCACGTTAATCGATGAGAAAAAAGTCAACTGTCAAAAAATCAACATGGCGTCTCATTAAAAACGCGCCAACATAATAAAGTAATTAACGTCTAGTAATAATTTATTAATTTCTGGCCAGTAGTCGCATTAGCATATAATTTTAACATTTTTAACGGTATTTTAGTTATGCGATACGTTTTGTGAATTTTCTCGTGTGAGACATACGGGATAAGAAAATGTAGAGAGCATAATGTTGGAATGCATTAGCCTTTTGCTATATTTCTATAAAGTCTCTTAAATAAGAATGCATATAAAACCTTGATAATGTAAAACTCGTAGTGGTAAGAAATTTAAACACACACGTAAGTATACAAATTTCAAGCGACGTAATGAAAAAAGGTTGTGTTCGCGATATCTTTGCCGACTTAGAAAAGATTACAAAAAAAAATTATTTCGAGAGTGGCGTGAAATGACTGAAAATATTCCAGGCTGAAACATTTGAGGATGTTTTCTCGTGAAGTTTGAACGTTTGAATTTTTAGTATAAATGCATTTATTATCTTGTCAAAGTTGTGTGAAAAATTGAGCACCGAAATCTGTGACGCGTACGTGTACAAATGCTGCAGTGGCTTGGCGCACTCCGCACTTTAGGTATGAAGCTACAAATAGTCGTCTTGTCGGACTTGCCGTGCCCGCTGCCGCGCGATAGACAGAGATAACGCGACAAGAGTTACACGATAGACAGAGAGGCAACTTGTAGGTTAATATAGCTGTAGGTAGTTAGCGCTCGCACGTCCTGAATTGTACTTTACTGTGTAGTAAGAAAGAAAGAAAGAAATATTTATTTTGTTACAACAATTTAACATAAACAATATAGATATAATTATGGTCCTTAGGTAATGAAATAGTGTCTTAAAAATGGCCTCAACTCAGCATAATGCCGTTTACCAAACAGCGCTGATCTTCCGTTGAAGCCATTCAGTGAAGTCATGAAAGGCTCGAAAAAACAGTGCAACGTAAAAATAAAAACGGTACGACAAATACAGGTACGATAAATTTTATAAAGAATGTCACATGTGACATTGACATACACATAGGAATCACGTGCATGAAGTTCCGTATTTTCCTGTCAAAATTTACCATAATGCGACTATGATACTATTAAATTATTATTATTTTCTGAGTATTGCGACATCTTACCCACAGACTTAATAATTCGAGGATCTTTACCTACGGTAAAGATCGTGTTATCATCATCATCATCAGCCAGAAGACGTCCACTGCTGAACATAGGCCTCCTCCTTTAACCTCCACACCGAACGACATCCTGCCATCTGCATCCACTGGATGCCCGCGACTCTCACAACGTCGTCGGTCCATCTAGTGGGAGGCCTACCTACGCTGCGTCTTCCGGTTCGCGGTCTCCACTCAAGAACCTTTCTTCCCCATCGGTTATCAGTTCTTCGAGCGATGTGGCCTGCTCATTGCCACTTCAACTTGCAGATTTTAATAGCTACGAGTATGTCGGTGACTCTGGTTCTTTGGCGAATATCTACGTTCCGAATTTTATCGCGCAAAGAAACTCCGAGCATAGCTCTCGTCAAAGATCGTGTATAGCAATATATGCTAGACGTTCGAACTAACCGTGTGTAGCACGATAAAATGTCTATAAAATATTTGTTTTAGGTTATAACACGTCAACTCTAGCTCATTAAGCTTAGGTTACAACGGATACGTAATGATTATATCACTGAACGGATACAATTAGGATGTTAATTAAATTTATTGACTGTTAGAATGTGGGTGGTCTAGGAAATGTAAAAAAAAATGGTGCGCCGTGTTTTCCCATACTTAATTCTTTATAAAATACAGTTTCATAAGGAACATAAAAATGCTTGAATGTTTTTTTTTTCCTATACCTAGGTCTTTGATAATATATAGTTTGGATCTGCCTTTAAACTCGAGCCAGTACCAAAAAAAGTCTGCCAAAAACTGAAGGGGGCGAGGTAACACGTATTGCACACACTGTCATTTTCTTACTAGTTCTACAGACGTACACTTCAATATTGAGCGCACACAACTGCAAATGATGTTATCGAATGGACGACCAGGGGGGGGGGGGGGGGTGTAAATGCCAGAGGGGAAACAGTAGGTACGACGCTTCCATTTATTTATTTCTTCTGAGATTTAGGTGGTCTAATTCTATAACAGTATATATATATTATATTTTTTAATTCTTATTAATTTATTTATTTGTTTATTGAGTTACAAAAAACAGAATATAGTCATAATAAATCTAAATTAAGTGTGTTGACAATTGTGAACTGAACCATATCCCAAAACATACGTACTCATCATGGTTATTATAAAAGCAGTATGATATTACAAATTAATAAAAAATTAGGTTAATTTAATTATGTTAATTTAATATATATAATTTTTTTTTTTTTTTTTTTTAACTATGTGTTATGGTATAGGCTCGTTTGTGTAGTGCTTTGTTTTTCGCACTTCGTTACCTTTTTATGATTAAATGGCTGAACCGATATTGATGAAATTTAGAAATAAAATAGCCATCATGCGGATAGGTAAAAAATAATTTTGATTCCAGATAATCGTTGTAGAACTGGAAAATTGTGCGGAAACCAAATATAATTTCGTTTTCTTTCCAAATTTTAGTATTTAATACTTTTTTGTCAACCGAACTTTATACAAACCGTCTTTATATCTTAGTAACAAAGACAATTAGCTTTTAGCGTAACAATTAAAAACTTTATGAACAAAAAAAAAACTTTTATAACAACAATTAAAAAATAAACCAAACTTAAATCCCGCTGGGTTCTTTTAATGTCTGCGCCACCAACGAAGTTAAATAATGAAGACATTTCGCGTCTACATCCGACAAACTTATCTGTACAAGTGGCCAAATGAAAGGACTAGACAATTTCAACAGAATGCAGTAGTTTTGTTTACAAAATACGAAAGTGGCTCCCCCACTTAATTCCACGCATAAGTTGGTCGCTGTACAATCATGATATCATTACAACTCACACGATAAAGAACCTAATTAAATGCCATACCATTTTAAACTCTATGTCCTTAACCAAAAGTAGAGTTTAAAAATCAATTTAAAAATTATAAATTCGACACACGCTCACAGAGCTTGAATTCTTTTTTCAAAAATTTGAAATGATTGCCAGCCAGTGAGCGATTTAAATCTCTATTTGTTTCGATTCAAAATGCGTTTTTAATCGTAACTTTTAGTAAAATTTCGCTCGAATTATTTTTTACTTTATTTCTAAAGTTGTAAAGTTTATCTTTGTTTGTTTTATGATTGTTAATTACGGAATTTTAAGTATCAATTAAGGGTTATTGTTTATTTGAGTAAGGTTTATGAAGCGGTTAGATGAAAGGAGTTCCGATTCTTACGGAAGCTAACTTTGTAAGTTTATTATCAAACTATGGCTAAGTTCCGGTTGTTTTAATGTGGCATTTAAAGTGACTGTACCCTTAGACATTGATAGTTTTCGAAAACTTTTTTCGTTGTCGTATTGTTCCATACATTTTAGTAAAGCGCCTCCAGTGGAAACGTGGATGAACTAAAATCTGTAGTAATCGACAGTACCTATATAGGTTGCTCCACTCAAATACGAAAAAAGGTTTCGTATAGCTTTCAGCCCAGCAATGTATGCATCAAAACGAAAACGAAAATAGTTTTCGAAAACTATCAAATCTTGTACGGTACTGGTATTTTATATTCAACTTCCAATATGAGTTTTGGCGCCATAGTGAAAAAAGGTGCATTGTAGATATTATTTTCAAAAAAGAGGTTCTATGTTCCACTGTATATTTAAATGTATGTTCACCGATTTCTCCGCCAATTATGAATTGATTTTGATAATTCTTTTTTGTTTCGTAAGCCATACTTCAGAGATGCCATTTTTGAACATAGGCCTCCCCCTTTAACCTCCACACTGAACGACATCCTGCCATCTGCATCCACTGGATGCCCGCGACTCTCACGATGTCGTAAGTCCATCTAGTGGGAGGCCTACCTACCCTGCGTCTTCCGGTTCGCAGTCTCCACTCAAGAACCTTTCTTCCCCATCTGTTATCAGTTCTTCGAGCGATGTGGCCTGCCCATTGCCACTTCAACTTGCAGATTTTAATAGCTATGTCGGTGACTGTGGTTCTTTGGCGAATATCCACATTCCGAATTTTATCGCGCAAAGAAACTCCGAGCATAGCTCTCTCCATTGCCCGTTGTGTGACTCTGAGTTTTTCCAAAAGGCCAACAGTTAAGGACCACGTCTCAGTACCATAATATGCCTAACACTAGATAATTTTATCAATTAAAAAACCGACTTCAAAATTCGTAAACACGCAATTTTGTTTATGGATGACATTTTTTTTTTCAGTTATTTTGATTTAAAAGCCAAACTACTGAACCGATTTTGATGAAATTTAAAATGGGACCAATCTGAAAGTATATCCTTTTTTTAAATCAGGAAGTTCTAAGTGACAAACAATTTAAAAATAAAAACTAATTTAAAACCCCCTCCCTTTCTGAGGTCGGTCTAAAATACAAGCTATGAGTCAAGCGCGGTTTCCTCACGCATGCAAAGTCGTTCCGAGATAAAATCTCTGTAATTACTATGTTATGTCTTAATTAGTGTATAGTGGGTGGTCTGCGATTTGACTTCAACCTCAGATTAGACAAAGAAGGAGATATGGTGGCGTGTCGGGTGCAAACGATTCAGGCATAAATCAGGCTATCAACTACTATCAAGCCTGCCTCAATCAGCTTTTAGCCAATCTCTGCAAACAAAGAACCTAATTATGTTAAGTATATTTTTTATACTGTAGGTGGCAAACAAGCAGACGGGCCGCCTGGTGGTAAGCGATCACCGTCGCCTATGGATACCTGCAACAGGGGCATCACAGATACGTTGCCGACCCTTAAAGACTCTATTAAGTTTAAGGTTCTGTTAAGTATATCTTCATAGGGCTGTTAATAACGCGGCTTGTTTGCGTGCACGCCTGTTTGTAGCAAACAAAGATAATTTCTAGTAATAGTTTTGACTTATAACTATGGAGTTAATAATAAAGTATTGTATTGTAGAACGTAGATATTCGCCAAAGAACCAGAGTCACCGACATAGCTATTAAAATCTGCAAGTTGAAGTGGCAATGGGCAGGCCACATCGCTCGAAGTACTGATAACCGATGGGGAAGAAATGTTCTTGAGTGAAGACCGCGAACTGGAAGACGCAGCGTAGGTAGGCCTCCCACTAGATGGACCGACGACATTGTGAGAGTCGCGGGCATCCAGTGGATGCAGATGGCAGGATGTCGTTCAGTGTGGAGGTTAAAGGGGGAGGCCTATGTTCAGCAGTGGACGTCTTCTGGCTGATGATGATGATGATGAATAAAAAACTTGTTAATTTCGTGTAGAAAAGCTTTTATGATAATTTTCAGCTTTGTCTAATTATTTGTTTTCTTTTGTTCTAGGACGAAGTAAGTACGGGACGCGCTCACTGCAGACACGTGAGATTATTCCATTTTATTTCCTTTAGCACTTTTAATTTTAAGCTTTTTATTGAAAGTTGATATGACTCAACCAAAATGTACTATACATATTAACTAAGAGAAAGTTTGAAAAACATGGCGCGTAGGAAGACTATGTAGCGGCTTTTGACGTTGAACTGTTTGAATGTTTGACAGCTGTCAAGGGTGCCCATGTTGCCATATTCACAGCTAAGTAGAAGATATTATAATTCGGGTATCACTTACTAGCTATCTTTATTGCGGAAATTTTACACTGGTTTTTATACAAGGTTACGCATAACCCTGTACTAATCCGAAAGGTACTCAACATTATAAAAAACTTTTACTAAGGGACCAAACCTAAAATTGCGAAAGAAAAACAGCTGTTCCATAGAAAACGTTCATTGACACCCGACAAAATGTAAGGAACAGCTGATTTTATTCTCGTGATTTCAGGGTTGGTCCCATAATAAAAATTGTTCATAATGATGAGTACTGTAACGTCGCTTGCACCTATATAAAATAGCTCGGTGGCTTTCAGTTACATTCTGGGACTGCTTAAAACTTTAAACCGCATTTATGACGAGAGGTCAGATCTGAGGCAGAGCAAATACACATGCACTCACGTACCTGGGACTGCTCCGGACCTCCGATGATGTTTCCACCTGCAATCTTCGATATGTTCGAATATCACGAGCACAAAATTAAAGTCTGATGATGATTAGGTTTCTTTTACAGCAACGCGACACCAGTTCACACCCGATATATGTATTTGGTTTTATTTTCGTTATGCTGTGTCCGTTCAGCGCACGCGTTCGATTCAAGATGGATGGTTTTCATACTTGGCAAGCCTTACGCTCCCATTGGACGAGTGCGTGGTGCATGACAGTTGGAGTCACTGCGTTTCGCTAATGCCCAAGATCTGGTTTCTCTTATAAATTGATGAATAAGTAGTAAAGCGTGCAGTACCCAGAAATAGAAGCGTTTGTTTAGGTTTGCGGAAACGGTACATACCGCCCACCAAAATGCCTATGGTATTTTCTGGTCAAAACAAATGATCTGATTAAGAACAAATTGATGGACAGATTCGATAGATTCGATTAACTAGAGTGCGTTTATGCTTCTAAAGCTGAAGTTTCAAGTAGGTTTGATAAGTTTGAGACGATTCGATAAGAAATTACATAATAGAATACGATTAAATCTAAGACTAACTATTGATACGTTAAGTTACATCTGACATGGTTTAAACTAGTCCTCTATAGGTAGAGGGCACAACTTAACTAACGGTCGTTTGATCATGTGATTATTCGCGAGTTTCACTACTGCGCTCCGAGCGATCCCATCAGGGCCTTCCAGCAGACTTACTACTCTGGCAAGAGACCAGTGCAGTGGTGCGCGATTGTCGTCTTTGATAATCACCTTTGAACTGATTTGTAATGGTTGAGAGTGTGTTCGATAGCATTTGATGCATTTAGTGAGATGACGACGAATTGTACGTTTAGCAGCAATGATCCAGAACTGTTGCAAGAGCAGAAAATGCGTTGAGTTGATGCCAGGATGCAAGTAGTTATGGTTAATGAAATCAATGATTAATAATGTTAGCGGGTGGTCAGACGGCAGAAATTCGGGATGCTTTTGTTCGTATTGTAAACTTGATCGTGAGAGTCTGCCGCCCACCCTGAGGACATTCTGGCCATCGACAAACGGGTTAAGTTTTCGAAACGGTTTCGATAATGGTTTTTGATATTTCAGGTTAGCGATTTCTGTTGAAAACGCAGTAGCCTGAACGTGTTTGACTATCTGCAGCAGTGCGTTATGACGTTCAACGTTGTTGAGAAACTTGTTGCGATTAGCTTGATCCAGATTGCGACTATTATTGATGAAACGATACATGTACGATACTATGTTGACAAGCTTTTGCAGTGACGAAAATTGAGTTAATTCGTGATCGAAAGGTACGAGTTCGATTTTGTCGCTCTCCGTTGTGGCCAGAACCCCAGACTTGGGCACTTCAGCCTCTACGACCTCGCTATCCTCCTGAGATAAGTCGATTGAATTTATAGGCCAGGACTCACGATTATCCGTTATCCATTGTGGCCCCGCCCACCATAGCGCGTTATTCAAGAGTTCGTTTGGGATTTGATCACGCGATAAAATATCTGTGGTATTATCAACCGAGCTGCAATGATGCTGGTTGACACGATCAGCGACGAACATGGCTAATTTCCTAAGTTCCAAGCATCTACGTTCGGAAAGAGCGATGATTTTCGATTTTGCCTCTTGAGCGACATCTAGTGACGAAAATCCGCAAGTAACATCGTCGATGTATATGTCAGACAAAAGGATTTGTTTCGCGAGAGGATAAGAATCGTATTTGGCAAGCTGTCGCATAGTACGGCAAGCGAGATATGGAGACGAGGCTAGTCGAGTTTCCAAAACATTCGGTTGTAGTTTTGGACCGATGAGCTGAACATCGTTAAGCGACATGGAACGTGAGTCTTTTGCTGAACCATCAAACACTACGCGGAGTGTCGTTGTGGCTGCATTAGGGCGTATAACGTAGTTATGAGGTATGTAGTTTTTGCCTGTACCCATCTCATTCGAATTTACTTCGTTATCGATATCTGGCAAAGTATTTAGAAGAGTACTTGATGATGATGGACATGTTTTGCCTAAAAGAAGCCAACCGAAAACAGAGTTAAACGCGGTAGGTTGGTTTACATCTCCTTTGATACGTTGACCGAGGACGGAGTCAGCGAAGACATCCGCTGCTAACAATAAGTGTATCGGCCCGGGAATATCAAATCCCGGATCGCTCAGTGGTAGTGAATTAATATGTGACCAATCCGATGTGTTTAATTGCGCTATAGGTTGATCGCCACATATTTTAGAAATGACGTGCATGTTGAGATTGAACAGAACCTGATTGTTAGTACCGACAGAACAAGTGACGTCTCCAATGATTGGAGCTTCCGCTTCTCCCAACCCGCTAACGTGAGCGTTGGTTGTTGCTACATTTAAATTTAGTTGTTTCACTGCAGATTCAGAAATAAAATTGTTTTGAGATCCGCTGTCAAAAAGAGCACGGAATGATTGCATATTGCCTGAAGCATCTTTAACTTGTACGATAGCGGTAGCCAACAGCACGGTAACATCCGATCGTGACCGTGACACCAGAGATGATGTGACGTTAGAGTTGTTAGGAGGTCTGCAGAGCAAACTGTGGTGTTTCCGTTTACAAGTTCTACACGAAAACATCGATTTGCAGTCCTTTAATTGATGCGAAGGCTTCAGACAATTATAGCACCAGTTTTTCTCAGTCGCAGTGGCCATACGTTCATCTATAGATTTCTTAAGAAATGCTGGACACGATAATATTGAATGTGGTTCATTACAATAAGAGCATTTGCCTGCATACGAGTAGAGTTTCTT
Organism: Agriopis leucophaearia; assembly: GCA_949125355.1. Classification (NCBI taxonomy): domain Eukaryota; kingdom Metazoa; phylum Arthropoda; class Insecta; order Lepidoptera; family Geometridae; genus Agriopis; species Agriopis leucophaearia. The sequence goes on from OX421289.1 coordinate 6,111,465, forward strand.
ATCACTTGTATTTTGTTGTTGATCGGTCGACGCTATGAGTGAGTGTGACAAGGTACCACGCTGCGGCTGTTGTTGTGCATAGCCTGACTTAAAAGCGGTCGTAGGGGTAGGCTTGTTTATTTTAACCGACTCGGAGAAGTGAGTATCGCGCAACAGTGCTTCACATTTAGATCGTAGGAAACTCCTTAATTGATCATACGTCGGGAGTTCGACGTCTGAGTGTTTTTCTTCAAAGTCGCGGCGCAAGTCTTTGTCTAGTTTCGATAAAATGTGATAAACTAAAACAAAGTCCCATTTCGCAATTGGCAACTGAACTGTTTTCAGAATGCTCAAGTTTTCTTCGAAGAGATCTAACGATTTTTGAAACTCCCGCGGATTATTGCTTTTAAATTCAATATTTAAAACGTCGCGCCAACATGTAAAAGCTAAGGTGCGCTTGCTTTGATAACGCGAGACGAGAGAGTTGTATGCATCGTAATAATGTTCATGAGTCATAGGATACGCCTTCACTACTAATAACGCATCACCACTGAGAGACGAGATCATATAGTGGAATTTTTCCGTGTCCGTAAGTTTTTCTGAATAATGGATCAACGCGTTAAAAATGTCGAAGTACTTAGGCCACTCCTTAATGTTGCCAGAAAATTTAGGCAACTCGATTTTAGGCAATTTTATATTCGATGATGATGATGATTGCCCACTGCGGAGTTGAGACGGTTCGCCTTTTGTGATTGTACGATTAATCGATAAAACCTGGAAATATATTTCATCAAACTGTTCCTGCATTTTATCATCTTCGTTGTCCTCAGTATCGGACGCTTCTGTTTCGGGAGTTACAAGTTGAATAATTGCGAAGTGCGCGCTTTCAAAGTTCGAAACGATTTGCTTTAGTTCTTGATAATAAGATAAAAACAAGTCGCGCTGTGATGAGTCACCCACAGATAAATTACCTACTTCTAAAGCCTTAACGAGCCGTTTATAAGCGATAGTTCGCTTTCGACGTAATGCCGGCAAATCTTTGGAGGTGAATTCATCTTTAGATTTCGATTTCAGTAAAGTACCTCTGCGAGTAGTCGACCCTTTAGCTAGAAACGACATGATTGAAATTATTTAATTATCGTCGAACTAATAAAAGTATATAGAAAATAGATTTAAATAAAACCCAACAACGATAACTGATAAGAGATAACTTCTGTTAATTCCTAGTATAGCTTGTTTAATTCCGACCTTAACTTTATGGAAATAAAGATGACAATAACAAGGACGAAAACGCACTCTGCACTTACAACCTTCCGTTAGTAGTAGGTAGTGTAAGTACTTACTGTTTGCGCCGCTTTGTATGACGAAAATATTGTAGGCAAGAAGTGAATAGTTTCCGTTTGACGGTCGAATCTTATTCCTATCTACCTTCAACTTGCAGGTAGAAAATAAATTACGAAGATGATTTTACGATTTTACAATGAATTTTTGAGTATGTATTGATGAAATAATAGGTAGGTATTTAATAGTGCAACAAATGAATAATTTAGATAAGGTTTGCGAATATTAACGATTGTGAAGAATGAATTATAGTAAGCCGACAAGATATTATTGTGCACCGAAAGTTTGACTGATTGCACAACAGATCTTAAAATAATTCTAAATACCTTTTGTTTACTTATTTTTGCGATTTGATGTTAGTTTGCGGTTAATTATTAGATATGAAATAATAACGATGAATGAATTATTATAAGCCGATAAAATATTATTGTGCACCGAGTAAGATTATGTGATTGCACAACAATATGTAGGTAGATCTTACAATAATTCGCGATTTTTGTTTTGCGATCTGAATCTGTTGAGTTGGAATAATTACAAGCCGATAGAATTAAGCACCGATGAGATAGTGATTGCTTAATTAGATCTTGAATTATTCCCGATTGCTGTTTGAAAGAAATCAGTTCGATGGTGAAATTTTGTGAACGTAAAAAATGTTACACGTAGGTAGATAATGGTAGGATGAATAAATAGCTTAGAACGCAGTAGATAACGATTTAGTGATTTTGATTGATATGGATATGTATTCTAAGCTAAGTTATTACGATTTATGACCAGAAATACCAGACGCATCCGATGATTGCGATGATTTTAGATGAAAACGTCCCGGGTTTCGGCACCAAAAAGAAATATGTAACGTCGCTTGCACCTATATAAAATAGCTCGGTGGCTTTCAGTTACATTCTGGGACTGCTTAAAACTTTAAACCGCATTTATGACGAGAGGTCAGATCTGAGGCAGAGCAAATACACATGCACTCACGTACCTGGGACTGCTCCGGACCTCCGATGATGTTTCCACCTGCAATCTTCGATATGTTCGAATATCACGAGCACAAAATTAAAGTCTGATGATGATTAGGTTTCTTTTACAGCAACGCGACACCAGTTCACACCCGATATATGTATTTGGTTTTATTTTCGTTATGCTGTGTCCGTTCAGCGCACGCGTTCGATTCAAGATGGATGGTTTTCATACTTGGCAAGCCTTACGCTCCCATTGGACGAGTGCGTGGTGCATGACAGTTGGAGTCACTGCGTTTCGCTAATGCCCAAGATCTGGTTTCTCTTATAAATTGATGAATAAGTAGTAAAGCGTGCAGTACCCAGAAATAGAAGCGTTTGTTTAGGTTTGCGGAAACGGTACAAGTACAATGACCTCCTTTCGGCTTAGGACAGGGTATATGCGTAACCGTGTATAGGTACAGCCGCTCCATAGTCTTTCTACCTACCATGGTACATAACAACATAATTATATTCATTACATCTACCGCCTATGTTGTTCGTAAATAATCTAAATGTTTTTATAATCCGTATCGGTGTAAATAAGTCATATCAAACTTCAAAATTGACCTTTGCTTTTTTCTTTTGTGTTTTAGCTTCGCACGGTTTGCTCATTTAACCAGTGTATTAACAGTGGTTTTGCTGATTATTGAAATATTAAGCAAAATGTGAGGCAATTCTACACTTTTGTAATTAGATTTTGAACTAAATTAGGTATTATTAACTACTATGTACATACCTAAATTAATCATACATGATACCTATGAAATGTGAAAGAAGTAGATAACTTCGTTAGACATTTTCTTCTATCAGAAAACCATACGTTTAATTACACAATTTGTTTAATTATACGATAATGAAAGAACGAATTATTATCTAAAAATGCTACTAGTATTCTGGGCTTTCCTCCTTTCACGAAGGGGCTTAAATATTAGTTTGTTTAGTCACAGCAGAAATAGGTTTAATTCCTTCGTTTGCCGTGTCATTACCAGCCTTACTACCAGTAGTAGATATACGTTTTTTTTAACCCGTTTTACCTACTACTAACTAAGTAATAACACGGGACAGTTTTTATTTCCCATATTACAACTTAAATAAATGACGTCTATTTAATTTTAGGGTTTTGATGTAACCATTCTGCCCCGGTGGCCAGTGAACCTGCTGCTTACTTCGCTTGAGGGCATGGGTTCGATTCCCATCTAGGACAAACATTTGTGTGATGAACATTTGTGTTTGTTCTATGTCTGGGTGTTAATATCTATTTAAGTATGTATTTAAAAATATATATGTATGTATATCGGTCTCTGGCAGCCATATTACAAGCTTTGCTTAGTTTGAGGTCAGATGATCATGTGTGCAACGATGTCCCAGATATTTATTTATTATATATTCACTTATTTAAACAAGAAAACACACATAATACACTGTTTTAAACAATCACGGTTGATCTAAAGTTATATGATTATAATCATATAAATAATTATTTACGGGATATTTACCGTGGTAAGGTTGTGGAAGGAGCTCCCTACATATCGGCGCAATAACACCACCACCACGGTAAATATCCCGTAAATAATCATATAACTTTAAAACACATAATATTTGGAAAAGAAACAAATATAAAACTTAAAATTACTCACAAATAATATACCCTAAACTAAAAACGAATTTAATTTGCCTCTTGGTGGAAGGAAAAGTGGAAATAAAAAGCGGGCCTGAATAGGTGCAGATTGCAAAATCACGTAAATACGAGTGATTTTGCAAATTGCACCTATTCGGGCCCGTGTTTGGAGTTGGGCGTAATGCCCCTGGTTGTAGTAATGTGACGTAATGTTCAATTAATATGATAATTATTACATTAATATTAATAATTTATTATTATACTCGTACATTAATTTATATAAGTATAGGTATTTGTATGAATATGTGCATTGTGCATGATTTTTATATAAAACTTTTTTGTTATATTTGAGTGCACCAATGTAGTTGTAGATCATAGATCTTTTTGGCTCTGTAGCAGTGTTACTTAGAACAAGAAAACAACTCAATTATAATTGTGATGCGATTATGTTTATCGACAAAAACCCGGAGGACCATTTTTAGACAATCGATAAAAAAGTTGGTACGTTTCACAACACTAATTTACTCACGCATGCGCAAATGTTTTTTTGTTACGTTATCAAATTGTCGTAGGCTATCTTTGACATCCTAAATCTATGGTGTAGATTTAATTTTACCTTTCTTTTATTGCAATTCGCAAAATCAGGGTTTTTCCAAGTTTTACTATAATAACATAAATTGGCTATGTTTAAAAAATTATAGGTATAAAAAAACAGTTTATTTTATTCAATTTTATATTATTTTTTTGTTGCTTTTGGCTTCTCGTCGCGCAGTTGCCATGTACAAGTCGTTTTATGTTTTAGAATGTGTAGGTAGGGAAAGAAACGCGAAAATTAGGATATAGGAAGGATTAGGATGGAAGGATCAGAGTGTAAAAGAGGAGAACAAATAAAATTTATTTTATAGTTTTATGTTAATTATTGTTGCTATTGACATGTACTTAATTCCAAATTTGTTTTATTTTATTATCTCTTTTTATTGTGATTTGTGTCAAAAAGTCAAAATGTCCCCATATGGACCTATTTATACTAGTCTAAAATAAATGTATTTTTGTTTAAATAATATTAAAAAGTGACATGAAAGAGAAACTATATTCAGATAAAACAATGCTTGAACCAATACAATTTTGTTACAAAAATAATAAGCGCATTTTTTAAAATATGATTTGTTTTTTATTATTTCAAAGAAATGGTTGAACTATTTTTTTTTTCTTTATATTCTTTTTTAAAGAAGAAAAAAAAACATCAGTCATAGAACATCAGAAGTGAAAACTTAAGTAGTAATTCACTTATTCTACGAGAGATGGCGCTGTTTTAAAATACACGGTACAGGAATTTGTATTATGTATTCTGTGACAGCGTGACGATGGCGCGAGTTCCATGATTTTTGTTGACCCAAAAAGTTCTCAACGCGCCTAAAGAAGTATTCACTTCAAAAATTGTTGAGCTATTGTATTTTTTTCATATTTTTTTAAATAATCGAAGTGGCTAGTTTACACTCATCCCCTGCATGCCCTTCAGGGGGGCGGTGGAATATTTTGACCAATTTTGTACTCTTGGAGGCGCGTTCTATACGCGCAAGTGAATTGGTTAAGATATTGCATCGTCCTCTTGCAAGGCTATCTACGGCTGGACTGATTTTGATGAGGCTTTGCTGGAAGAAAACTGCCTGTTGCTGGTTGAAGATGCTGCCTGATTTTAGTTTTAGATTTTTTTCATGAATGATTTTGGTTTTATTTTAATGTTATGTTGCCTGCTGCATTGATTTTGATAATCTTGTTTGTGTATAAAGTTGTTGTGTATATTTTGTGTTTTTAATGTGTATAACTAAATGTATATATTTTTTTTTTATAAATTTCAAATATTTTATTGGTCAAAACAATATAATATAGCTATTAGGCGTTACTGTTATTTTTAACTATAATTTTGTAAAGTTTTTTTTTTTCTTAATAAATATTTTATTGTTCAGTTAAAAAAAAACTTTATAAATATTTTTGTGTATATTTTATCAAGCCAATAATTTTGTTGTGTTTTATTTCTTGAAGTGTTTTTTTTATATACCTCTATTTTGTGCAAGGTTTTGTACTTTATGAATTTTTATATTATTATTCTTCGTTATTTGTTATAATTGCTTGTAATGTTCCATTATTAAAATAATTAACAATATAATAAACCGACTTCATAAAAAATGTCAGATGTGGACCAAATGTGTTATATAATAATATTAGGTTATGTTAATGTTATTTTTTGTTTAGAATTTTCTTTCTTTCTCATTACTATTTTTTTATCAGTATTTTTTTCTACTGTGTTTTTTTTTTGTATTAGTCACTTGTTTTTTTTTGTATGATACTGAGTGACGAGACGAGCTAAGTCGCTCGCCTAATGACTCTTCACGCTTGCCCATAACAGCTCAATGCCACTCAGAATTTTGAACTGCAACAGTTCAAAACCCTGGATGGCAATGCACTGCGCTCGTCACCCCGAGATATAAGATGTCAAATCTCTGTGTGCCCTGTAGTTTCGCAGGAAACATTGCCCTTCAATCCGGAACACAGTAGTGTTTGCACACTACTGCTTGGCGGTTGAAAAACTGGCAAAATAATGCTGAAAACGTGCGAAAGAGTTAGGCTTTTGCCAATGAGCGTATTTTTTAAAGCCCTCAGCTATCAGAGCACATTCTTCTTCAACTTGTCCACAGGTCCTCGTACGAGAAGGCCGAAGAAGCCCCCCGGAGACGGCGCGCCCACTACAGACGAGAAGCGACCCAGAACTGCGTTCTCTGGACCACAGCTGGCTAGGTTAAAGGTAAAGAGATCATTTCTTCTTTTTTAAATCGTTTTTATTAGCTTAGACTTCCACACTTATACTTAGATATAAATTAACACCCATGCAAACATAGAACAAACACAAATGTTCATCACATGAATGTTTGCGGAATCGAATCCATGCCCATGCAAGTGCAAAAGGTAGGTTCACTACAAACTGAGCGAACGGGCAGACAAAAATCATCATTGAAAAGATGACCACTGAACATAGGCCTCTCTCTTTGACCTCCACACTGAACGATAGCCTGCCATCTGCATCCACTGGATGCCCGAGACTCTCACGATGTCGTCGGTCCATCTAAAGGGAGGCCTACCTACGCCGCGTCTCCAGTTCGTGATCTCTACTCAAGAATCTTTCTTCCCCATCGGATATCGTTGTGGCCTGCCTGGTGCCACTTCAACTTGTAAGTTTAAGTTGGTGACACTTGTTCTTTGGCGAATATCCAAGTTCCGGATTCTATCCCGCAAAGAAACTCCAAGCATAGCTCTCTCCATTGCCCGCTTTATGACTGAGTTTTTCCAAAATGCCAACAGTTAGAAACACGTCTCAGTGCCATATCATATATGACACATATCCTGGGACACAGGCTTTCTCTCAAAGAGAGAGAAGATCCATCATGCCGGCCCAGAACACGGTGGTCTTTGAACTGTTTTGAGGTTCTTGGACATACCGATTTTCTCACGATCTATTCCTTCACCGTTTTTGGTGCAGCTTCGCTTGTGAACAAAATATGTACATGTAATCAAATCATGGAAGCTGATTTTAGCCTACTTCTATCCAGAGGACAATACAATAATTTGTTACTAGCACGAGTTCTCTAAGAAAAAGCCATGGTCGCTTGCTGTAAAAAGTTCTTCTCTCTCTCTCTCTCTGTTTATCGTCTCAGTAACGTATGCGTCTCTCTCTCTCTCTGTCCAGCACGAGTTCACTAAGAGGAGGCAGTAGTCGTTAGCCGATGGAAGTTCTTATTTCTCTCTGTTTCTCCCCTTAGTAACGTATTCGTATATCTCTGTCCAGCACGAGTTCACTAAGAGAAGGCAGTGGTCGCTAGCCAATGGAGGTTCTTATCTCTCTCCCTGTCTCTCCCCTCAGTAACGTATACTTTGCTCTCTGTCCAGCACGAGTTCGCTGAGAACCGGTATCTGACGGAGCGGCGGCGGCAGGCGCTGGCCGCGGAGCTCGGGCTGGCGGAGGCACAGATCAAGATCTGGTTCCAGAACAAGCGTGCCAAGATCAAGAAGGCTTCAGGACAGCGGAACCCCCTCGCGCTGCAGCTGATGGCTCAAGGACTGTACAATCACAGCACGGTACCTTTGACTAAGGAAGAAGAAGAGTTAGAGATGAAGGCCAGGGAACGAGAGCAGCAGAACCGGGCCTAAAAAGAGACTTAAAATTGAAGGTTGCAGAAAAATAGCAGAAGAAGCGAGTTTAAAAAGATAAGGAACGTAAAGCGTTAAGTTAAAGGCTAAAGAAAAAAGCAGCAGGGATGAGTCTAGAAGAGAAAATAGAAAGAAATAGAACAGAAGGTTGTTTCCGACCTCCGTACGCAGATTGCTCGTTTGCACATTTTGACGATATTTAAAATGAAAAATCACTGAGTCTAAAGTTTCAAAACCATGTTATGCTGTCTAATATAACACTACAAATAAAAGAATTTTCATTTTGATATCTTTTATGATCTTTCCTGGAATGTATTATGTTATCGGAAATGTATGTTATCTGTCATACATAATTCCTAGGAAATTAATACGATACCTAAAATAAATAGAAAATGTGAGAAATAAATTGGATTATTATATATTTCCGAAGAATTCTATACCATTTCCTCACAGAAAGAGAAGTAAATAGAACGGAAATGAGAAGAAAACCCTGTCGCCAGGTATTGTAACAGATATATGATTGAACATTCTTATTTATGTCAACGCGTTGAACTCCGCGTCACAGCTGCTAACACAGTTGCTATGGGTTTATATGGGTGCAAATGGATACAACAAATTTCTTACAAAAATGCTTTGAAAGCCGTTCTAATTTAAACGAAAAAAATATCTCTGTGCATTTCCTAGTAATCAATTAGAAATGTGTTAAATTCGGGATACATTCTAGGCGTAGGGACTCTGTGTCAGATCTGTCACTTATTTTGACTCTGCACTCCGGGTGGGCACATATTTCCTAGAAAATGTATGTAATTAAAGATCCTTTAACAAAATATTTTACACATTTCCTGAATTGGCTCGCCATTGTATACATATCCTAGAAATTATACACAATTCCTAGGTTTCATACATTTTCGGTAACATATAAATTCCTGGGGAATGTATATACATTTCTTGGGAGTGTATACATTTCTAGGGAATGTAGTACTATACATTTCTAGGGAATGTATATTTAAAGGTACTGACGGATGCGACCGATAGGTCGTTTAGTAAATCCTTCACAAATTTGGTTTAATTTTAGCACAGTTAGACGTAACAAAATTGACGTCAATATTACTTAAAATAAATATAAATAAAAGTGGAATTTTGTAAATAACTTAGCTATTGATGTTTTGTATAAATTAATAATTGTAATAAATAGGTATTATAATGTTATTTTAAATAATATTTAATTCTAAAATCCTAGAATTGTAGACCGATCTGAACCAATCAATAGAAGTTTGGAAAATACCAGCATTAAAAAACGATTATATTTTTTCAAAATTAATACACATTTAAACAGTAAATTGTTATTTTTTATTTAAAATAAAATTGTTTTTGTAATATTTTATGTTCTCCCACTCGATCAGTGATTACTAACTACTAAATATTAATTGTTTTTGTAAATATATCTTTAAAAATAATTAAAATTAAATTAACTTTTAAGTTATTTATTGTGCAATGGTAGCAGTATTAGAAAAAAGATTGACAACAAATTGAAAAAGGGTTATAAGATCTACTATACAAAATACCTAATTTAAAGGCACAAAGTAGTCGAAAAACGTAGTTTCACATAACTGTATGTTGGATTTTATTTTAAATTTTTCATATATATTTTTTTCAGTGTGTTGTCAATCTTTTTGAGAAAAGTAGCAATTTATAGAAAAAAAACTGATTAAAAAGAAGTGTCAAAAAGCAATTTGTTTTATTTTTACAACTCATTTAAGATACGCTGGCGTATATTCTGGTGACGCGATATTAACAATCACTTACAGAGTAGTCTTCTAATGCCATAGGTGGCAAACAAGCAGACGGGTCACCTGATAGTAAGCAATCATCGTGAGACACTGTTTTAAACTATCATGGTTGTTCACTAAAGTTATATGATTATTTACGGGATATTTACCACAACCTTACCACGGTAAATATCCCGTACATAATCATATAACTTTAATCATCGTGAGGTATGTTTTTTCCCGCATTTTTCTATGTTTATCTAAAACAGCAAGAAAGTAAAGAACAGTTTTGTTTTTATCATTCGCGAATACTCACGAAAAACCAAGACAGACAAAACAAAAAAAAAACAAAAAAAACTACTTAAAAAAAAGAAAAGACTAACGAAATCTAAAATATTAACCCAAAACTAAATCATAAATTAATTAATTTATACCTACCTATGTACATTTTTTTTTATAACAAGAGTCATAAAAGTGGCCAGCATGCTGGCAGCATTGCCATTCTGGATGGCAATGCAAATTTTATGGCCAAAGTAGGCGCCAGCATTCCGGTCACATGTCGTCTCCACCAAACGTTTGGCCAAGTCCCTGAACAAATCATGGGCGACCGGCCTCAACGGTACTAAGATTTTGACCCCAAACGGCACAAACATATACATTCTGTCTAAAAATTGATATTTGTGCCGTTTAAGGTTTCAGCCTTAGTCGCGGCAGCTCCAGCCTGTACAGTCCCAGGAAGATGAGACGGCGTTAATGTATCGACGCATGTAGCGTCCCAAATCAGAGGCCGCCCCATCTTTCACAGGATGAGGGTCATCCCATCAGCTCTCTTGCTGTCGTCTCGCATCAGTCCTTGGGTTTTAGAACTAACGGGACAGCGGCGCTTTTCTCTACCTGCTTTTTGTTCAAACATGATTTAGACTTCTGGCATTGTAACCATAAAAAATCATCATAATCAGCTGTCAGTTTCGTATAAAATTCGCGTTTTATTTTTATTCTTGCGTTTGAATGCCATCTCGCATATACGGTCTACGATGGAGCATGCTTGCCTAGAAGACGCCGATTCAATCTTGATTTGAAGATACCCAGATTGTAACAACCGGGGAACAGGCAGCGCATTCCACAGACTAGCAGTTTGCACAATAAAAGTGAAATATGAACTATTTGAAAACTACTTCAAATTCAAATTAATTAATTTATGCAGACCTCTCAACGCAGAAAAGATAAACAATTGAAAAAAAAACTATTTTAAACATCCCTCTTGAACAAAGTGTCAAAAAAAAAACTAAATTAAAACTGGGGGGAATCGAACTGACATTCCTAATTCGCGATGCTACCGTATCAATGTGACGTGGATTAGAAGAGGGTTAAAGAACAAGGGATGGAAATAGGGTAGGAAAAGTAAAAGTTAAAAATTGGCTTAAGGGCCTTCTCGCATTTTTTGAAGAAAAAGGCAAAGGAAACTGGATTTTCGGTGATCTGATTCTATCAAATATAAATATGTATGGAAAATTAAATGGCATAGATAACAAATAGGTCTGTATTTTTCATTGAAAATAACGTCTTATATTTATATTTATTATAATTGGAAACACTTAACATATCAAGTGACACCCGCCAATTTACAAAAGTAGTTACCGCTCAACGAAATAAAACCTTGTAAATCCTTTAAAACGTTGACATGTAATTTAAAAAAAAGTTTTTTTATCATATTAAACACAGATTTTAATACAGTCAAACAAGGTATCTGTTGCGAAGGCTTTTAAAGGATATGTAAAAAAATATACATCTACACTAATATTATAAAGAGGAAAGATTTGTACCTATTTTTGTATGTTTGTATGTTTGTAATGAATAGGCTCCGAAACTACTGAACCGATTTGAAAAATTCTTTCACTGTTGGGAAGCTACACTATCCCCGGGTGACATAGGCCATATTATATTTTGTAGCGAGGCCGAAGGCCGAGCTTACACTCGTGCGAAGCCGGGGCGGACGGCTAGTAACAAATAAAACAGTAACGAAATATACATAAGCCTATTTCTTTGAAAAATTTGTAAAACTATTCAATCCAGCCGCGTGTGGTGTTACGGCGGCGCAAGCGCCTAAGTTCGTTCGTTATATCTCTATGGTATGGCGTAAGCTTACCACAGAATCTAATCAAATTTTGCAAGTAAGAAAACATTGAAAATTATTGTAAAAGCATTGTACTTTTATCTCCTATAACTGTAACTATAGGAGAGAAAAACAGTTAATTTAGAATGTCGCAGGGCGCGCGCGTCGCATGCCTCTCTGTGGAGGTTGGCTTACATGGCGATAGTTTCCACACACATTATGTTTTTTCATTTGTATTTATTTACATGTTGGACGAGGAATTTATTATGAGGCATTCAATTTAAAATATACTTGAATAAAAGGAGTTATTATTAAAAAAAAAAACTAAATATTTAATTATATTATAGTATAAGTCCAATTGATAACTCAAAACTAAAATCTAAACAAAATAACTACTAATCAAAATTTCAATTACAAAAAAAAGTGTTTAATCAAATAACCCGCCTCTAATTGTACCCTGTGCGAAAGTGCCCATAATACTACCAGCATTGCCGCGCTGAATGGCTATGGCCAACCTTTGCACAAGGTACGAGCCGGAGCGAGGGTCATTATTTTTCTCCCTCAACCTGCGCCCCAACTCGCCAATGAAGCTTCTGGCTTCAGTGGCCCAACTGCCCATGGTCTCCACGGCAATTCTAATTAAAAAGGAATATGTACATACATAAAATAATCATATGTATATTTTTTCTAATTATAATGGAGGAAATTATCAATTTAGTTATTTCAAAAATTCCGATACAAACAACCACAATTTCTAGTGTAAATTGGTTCCTAGAGGTAAATCTATTTATAACCTATTATTTTGTTTTGCAAGTAGGTAGCAAGCTCATACAAAAGCTAGTAAAATATATCAGAATTTACTGTTTTCGTTCAGCTCTGTACAATGTTATGAGAACTATTAGGCACATTATTTCAGTGGCTGCACTTCTGATCATTTTGATAATCGTTGGCTACTGCAGTTAGGTAATTATACAAAAGTTAAGGTAAATCATAAATTTTCATCAGTCTTATTAGTTTATTTAACGTTATGTAGGATAGATACCTGATAAGTTGCTGGCTGGCTTTATATATACCGAATCGGGAAATGTAATAAAATTCTATTATTCAGTGTTCTCCAATCATCATCATCGTCAGCAGTCATAAGACGTCCACTGCTGAACATAGGCCTCCCCCTTTAACCTCCACACTGAACAACAACCTGCCATCTGCATCCACTGGATACCCGCGACTCTCACGATGTCATCGGTCCATCTAGTGGGAGGCCTACCTACGCCGCGTCTTCCGGTTCGTGGTCTCCACTCAAGAACCTTTCTTCCCCATCGGTTATCAGTTCTTCGAGCGATGTGGCCTGCCCATTGCCACTTCAACTTGCAAATTTTAATAGCCATGTCGATGACTCTGGTTCTTTTAATCCACGTTTCGGATTATATCGCGCAAAGAAACTCCGAGCATAGCTCTCTCCATTGCCCGTTGTGTGACTCTGAGTTTCTCCAAAAGGCGTACACGGTGAACACGGGAAGGTGTTCTCCAATATACTGCTGCTATCAGCGATGATCAAATTGAAATCATTATAAAACGAAAAAATCCATCATACAAATATAATTAAAATATTTATACAATACATAAATGCGACCCAATGAACAATGTACTCGTATTTAGATGTCCTGAAATAAATACTTTGAATTTGAAAGTGTGTTTGTTACTCTTCCGGCAGCAACACGATGAGATTTTTTTGCATATATATATATATATATATATATTTGCAGTGCCGAAAAGTAGAAAAAAAAACCGACAAGATACAAGATACTCTCTATCCCGGAAGGAAAAATAAACGATTCCTAAGATAATGTCCACTCGGGCGAATCCACGGAGCATAGCTAGTTAATTTTAAACGAATGGACTATTTTAAACTTAAATATAACTTTATTATGGAAACTGACGTGGTTTTCACACATTTTATTCATATTATTGCAAAGCGAGACGCAGCCGCGCGCGCGCATTCTCCTTGATAAAGACCGCCGAATGCGGTTGTAACTATAGTCGGAGTAACCGGCCTAATCTTACGTGAGTGATTCCCGTGTAATATAAATAAATTTTTTAATATAACTGTAAAGAAAAGCCCACATTTCCACCCCTCCAGTGTACCTCCATGTGAGCCAACTATTCTCTTGACGAGGGGCGTTCTGCATTCCACCCTGTGAGATGCTGTCTGCTATTTTTACAGTTGATTCGACGCTCTTATTGCTTTATCGATTTACTTTTTATTGAGTGACAATTCTACAAAAAGTCTCGGTGAGGACATCAAATAAAGGCCGGTAACCACCAGCGGCAAGTTAATCTATAAAACCGTTCATGTTTGCGCACTTTGATCAAATCCGCTGCTCGCCGCTTTCTTAGATTTTGTCTTTATCTCGTTTGCCCTTTTTAACATTTTAAAAGATTAGACACCCAAAAAATTATTCGAAAAAAACGAAGTTTAGCTTTCCTTTGCTAAAATAAAATCTTAAAAATCCTTTAAAACCTTGTAATGTTATTTTAAAGATAAGGACTTTATTTAAAACCATTGGCAGTGATTTTTTTATCTTCAAAAATGTTAAAAGTGTGCAAGCAAGGTATCTGTGATGACAAGCAGGCTTTAAGATACTATATGTTTAATATTTACAAAAAAATATATACAAAATAAATAAAATACCAAGAAAAACAAACTTTCGTACGTTTTTTTTAGAGACAATTTAACCCAGCTCGCATGTGTACGGCGGTCTGACGGCGGCGCAAGCGCTTTATTTGTTCGCTAGCTTATAGACGGTCGTGCTACGATACGTACGACATCGTGAGACGACGATACATCGAGCCGTGAAAAACTACGATGTTCATCGTACGACGACACGACGCATTGTGTGTCGCACCTGACGTCGCGACGTCGTGCCGTAGAGGAGAACAGATCTAGTGCCCGTTCATATTTCGTGTTCAATAGCAATTTTCCTGTAATTTCATAATCGCATCGTAGACCACTGAAGTGAGATTTTTTTCGGTACTGACGATGTCGTTTTGTCAATCTCGGCGATGAAAGTCGTATTTGCGTATACTTAGCGTAGAGCTGTCAGAATCAGACGACTCTAAGCTACCCAAAACCAGGCCCGGCGCATTGAGCACTTTAGGTATGAAGCTACAAGTAGTCGTCTTGTCGGACTTGCCGTGCCCGCTGCCGAGCGATAGACACAGATTACGTGATAGACAGAGAGGCAACTTCTATATAGGCTAATATAGCTGTAAGCAGTTAGCTCCCGCACGTGCTGAATCGCCCTTTATTGTGCAGTAGCAACTTATTTAAATTATTTTGCGGAGTGAATCTTCTGTACCCGTACTTATATATATTCTGTGCCAAAACCTATAGAGCCGCTTAGCATACGTAGGGAGATGGAATCTCTCTGTATGTTCTATCGCTTTTATAACAGGGAGTGTTCTGAAGGACTTACACCTTATTCTAGCATCATACGTGTTGGTGGTTTTATCACCGCACTAGCAGCCACCGCCAGAAAGCACATCCACGTATAATTGTTCTATTGATACGGTTTTTCTTGCCTCACACCTGCAAAATGTAGAATGAGCTTAACGGTGTTTTTTTATGCCATAGGTGGCAAACAAGCAGATGGTGCTGCCTGAAAGTAAGCAGTCACCATCGCTTATGGATACTTGTAACACCAAAGCAATAACAAATACATTGCCGACCCTTTAAGACTCTATTAACTCGCCTTTTGAAGAACCCCATGTTGTAGCTTCTCGGAAACACCACAGAAGGTAGCTCATTCCACATTTTGCAGTTAAAAGGCAAGAAAGATCGTGTGAATGGCACAGTATGTGATTTCCACTGATCTATGATATGTGGATGAACTTTCGGGTGGCGGCTAGTGCGATGATAAAACCGCGACGCCGGCATCAGATCGAAGTTCTTCAGAACACTCTTCATTGTAAATGCGATAAAAGATATACATTAAAACACTGTTTTAAACTATCACGGTTGTTCCCTAAAGTTTTATGATTATTTACGGGATATTTACCGTGGTAAGGTTGTGGAAGGAGCTCCCGATATTTTGGCGCAGTTACATGCACCATGTTCACCGGAAGACTGGGAGCTCCTTCCACAACCTTACCACGGTAAATATCCTGTAAATATTCATATAACTTTAAAAGATACATTGTCTCCGAGAAGGTAAAACATGGGGGTCTTCAAGAGGCAAATTAAGTCAAGTAAAGCAAGTTAAGAGTCTTAAAGGGTCGACAACGTATTTGTGATGCCCCCTGGTGTAACAGGTATGTATAGCCTGGAGACTGCGTATTTGCAGGTGGCCCATCTGCTGGTTTGCCACTTATGGCATAGATTTCTCTTACGACACGATCGACGTGGTGCCATCGCGTCGTGCTGTGTGCATGTACTTTAAGCCCGTAAGCAGCGTTCTCAACATCAGCAGGCAGAGGTGATGGCAGCGACGGGCTGTGGAAAGAGCAGAGTGGTCAATATACACGTATTCATTTTTATACAACAGTTCTCGAAGACATCGCTGGATCAGATTTGCGTACGATAATGGTATCATCATTAACATCTATAAATATATAATATCTGGGACTTTTTTCACTCTTCGATTAAATTTGACAGCCCCGGTGGCTCAGTTGGTAGTGAACCTGCCTTCTGCGCTTGGGGGCGTGGGTTCGATTCTATGTCTGGGTGTTAATATCTATTTAAGTATGTATTTAAAAAAAATATATATGTATATCAGCCTCTGACACCCATATTACAAGCTTTGCTTAGTTTGGGGTCCGATGACCGTGTGTGCAATAATGTCCCAGATATTTATTTATTTATAAATCAAAGGCTACACTGGAAAAAACCTGACTTTCCTGCTGAGTCTTCGAAGAAGGAATCGGATTTGGAAAGCAAGATGACATTTCCTTCCTAAATTTATATTCCTTTTGGAAAGGAAAAGGTCATCTTGCCTTTCAAAATCGATTCCTTCTTCCAAGACTCAGCAGGAAAGTCAGGTTTTTTCCAGTGTAGTCTTTAATTTGATCGAATCCATTTCGAGGAGAGTACAGTCTTCGAAATGTATTTTTTGATCGATAATAGTAGCATAAAATCGTAAATAATATACATATAAAAAAAAAACTAAACTTAAATTATTTTAAGTCTATTTTGAAAATAACAGAATGTTTACAATTAATTATTAATATAAAAAACCGACGTTCATAAAAATGTCAGAACAGTATTTTTTTATGTTTGTTTTCTTAGAACTTTTGACTGGATGAACCGATTTTGATGATTTTTGTTTTATTTGAAAGCTGGTGCTTTTCGTGTGATCCAGTTTGGTCCAGTTCTGAAATTTTTATGAAGTCCGTTTTACGTATTGATAATTATTGGAAGTTGGTTAAAAACAAATTAAATCAAAATTTAAATCTAGATGATTTTTAGATATTATGATATTTGGGTAGGTACTATAAGAATAGGTATAGGTATATGTATAGGTAGAATTATCATCACGTCTGGTCGATGCAACGCGTGACCAGAATGCTGGCCTCTACTTTGCTCAAAGAGTGAGCATTGCCATACAACGTGGTAATGGGGCCAGCATTTTAGGGACGATTCCCACTGGTAGCGATTTAATAGATTAGTTTAGTAGTTAGGTATTAATATGTCGTTTTTTTATATTTTTTTATTGGAATGTTATTTAAGTTATTGTAAATAAAAAGATCACTACTTTGGTAGGTACTAACAGTTTTTTTTTTTAGATAGAATAGATAGATAGACTTTTGGCCACCTACTCGCCTGATGGTAAGCGACGGTGTTTCCGAGGATGGAACACGTTGATCTAGAAGAAATCTATTCACTAGCCTTAAGGTGAAACGTTTCACTTTAGAGGGAAATTCAGATTTCAAACAGTATTTTTGTCCTTGTAGCTAGGCCGGGTAATTATTGTGAAATGGCATAGAGTTTGCGAAAATTGTTGGTCGTTCTTTACATTATCATGTACAGCTATTAATCAGTTACTCACCATATTACTTACATTTGTCAATAAACCGTTTGAAACAGCAAACATTTGTTTGTAGTTATTTCACAATAATTACCTGGCCGGTAATTGTTGTGAAATAACTAGTTTTTGCGAAAATTGTTGGTTGTTCTTTAAATTAACATGTACAGTTATTAATCAGAAAATCACCATATTACTTACATTTGTCAATAAACCGTTTGAAACAGGAAAAATTAGTTTATTGCCAAATGTAAGTAATAATGTGTATTAGAGATAAATAGCTTTACGTAAGTTTGTAAAGAATGATAATCAATTTTCGCAAACATCATGATCGTTTACAATAATTACCCGCCCTAGCTACAAGAACAAAAAAACTGTTTGAAATTTGAATTTCCCGCCATAGTGAAACGTTCCACCTTAAAGATGCCTAGATTGTAGTTCTCAAGAAACAAGAAGGACGGCAGGGAATTCCATTCTAAAAGATAGATAGCTAGAAACTCTTTATTGTGTACGCCAGAAATAAAAATTATAAACAGATAGAAAACACTTACGAGCTAGTGCCACAAGTGGCGGCCATATCGCTAAAAGCGATCTCTTTCAGGCAACCATTGCCAGGCCATCTCTCTAGATTTTGTACGCTTACTAACAGAAAAAACTTGATACCAATTAAGTCATTAATATTTCTTAACACCTTGTGTGTATCTGTTTTTTAAATGTGTATGATTAACTCGTGTTTTGTGCAATATCTTTATGCATAAAAATATACTATTTGAAACTATAAAAACTTTTTATTAGTTTTTCCAGACACTATTCGTAAAATTATGCGTACATTATAACAAAGTTCTTTACTTTCTGTCATAAAAGCCACATTTATTTGTAAGGTGTTGTGGCCATAGTAAGTATTGTGGAAGACCGCGGGCTGTACAGACGGGCAACTTCTAACGGTCCTTATGTTTCAGAGGCACGTGCATCGTTCTACGCTAAAACCACTGATTTCACGCTAATAGGTAATTTATAAATGAGAAAGTTTGTGTGTTTGTCCTAATAGGTAATCATGAATGAGAGAGTTGTGTGTGTAATGTTTATCTGCACTCAACTGCGTAACAGTGTGACATGTTTTCCGCTTTCAGGTTGCGTTTCGGACACACTACAACAATAATAATCAATTTAAAAAACCGACTTCAAAATTAGTATGAAAAATGTAAAGCCTACAAAATTGGAAGGTTGCCCTTGATTTCCCTGGGATCCCATCATCAAATCCTGACTTGGTAACAATGGGACCAAATTGGAAGTACAAGGTGGGCCAAAAGAAATCACCCTATTGGAAAATGCTCTCATTTTTGCAAATGGTCGCCAATGTCAAATCTTTTTTGACATTTGTGGACTATACAGATGCAGAATACAAGTGAACAAGCCATGGAGCGATACACTCCTCAAGAACGCGGAATAATCGTGTCTATTTTTTGCGTAACAATTCGTCTGTGGTGTTGCCGCAGCGCGAATTCCGTCGCCGATTCCCCGGCCGTCCGACACCGACTGCGTAAACACTGCGCCGTTTGGCCACCAACCTTAAAGAGTATGGGACCACACGAGACGTTGCCAAGAGTGGCCGGCTCCGTAGGGCCCGTTCTGCCGAGAATATCACCGCTGTTGCCGAGGATGTCGAGCTGTCGCCGGAATCATCGACCAGATGCCGTGCCACGCAATTAGCCATCAGCCGGCCGTCCCTAAGGCGAATTTTGGTCAAAGATCTGCGCATGTTCCCGTACAAAGTCCAGTCCGTGCATCAGCTGCTGCCTGCCAACCACCAAACGCGTGTAACCTACGCCCAAACCATCCCCAATCTCACGGAAGAAGTGGACGATTTTTCGACCAAAATCATAATGAGCGATGAGGCTCATTTCCACCTCAGCGGGTACGTGAACAAGCAAAACTATCGTTTCTGACGGTGCCCATTTGGCCGATATAATCTTCTCGACTTCACCAATAAAATTCTAAAAGTTCAAATAAACATAATAAAAAAACAGAATCGAAGTTTTTCATTTAGAAAAAAAAAAGAGAGCATCGGATGACTTCTTTTGGCCCACCTTGTATGTATATACTACCGAACATTATTTTTTTATGGATTTCAATGATTAAATAACCTTATTTTCTGGTTTAAATCTAGTAACACATAGGATTATTATGATCCTGGAAAAACTATGATTTTTGTAGGATAGTGCATTGTTTCACCGCGGAGCGTTGCTAGTATTTGAAATTTTCGACTTTATTTTATTAGCAGTAAAGTGGAAAACAACGAACGTACTAAGATTCCCAAGCCGCCTGCTAAGCGTGGGGATTATGGCAACATCCCTCTCTAAGAGGAAGGCCTTTGTTCAGCAGTGGACGTTTACTGGCAGATGATGTGTGTGTGAAAGTGGAAAAAACCGTCGGACAGGTTTTGCTATCTAAAAATCGACCAACTAATGTCGCCCGTCCGTACGCCACTGTCCCGCCTCAGCCTTCAACGTGGGTGGTCCGACATTTTTATCCACCCGTCAAAAGGTCGTTGACCCCGATTATCTGTGTCGTCACACATTTTTTTCTTTTTTGGATATTTTACAGTTGTTTTCTTGCGTCTCGTTAATTTGATGTGGTTTTTATGAAATCCGAGAAGCTAATGAGGTAAGGTGAGCTATTTGATTGATAGGTCAGTTTAATATCTTGTAGATTAAATTTGATGTGTTTATTTGTATTTACCCGATTTCCCAAGAAGGAGAGTAATGTTTTTTGAGTATATGTTTGTGTTTTCATTTCTTCGAGAGGGATTTTGGCGTCGTAAATCTTGTGCTTTTGCTAGTGCCAAGTAATTAATAATAAAAAAGTTTAAGTTATTTTTTTTATGAAGTTTTATTAAAAAATTAGTTACGTAAATTCTTTCCATCCAATGGTTGCCAAAAAGGGATCGCTTTAAGCGATAAGGCCGCCACTTGTGGCCAGAAATAACAACTACGGATCACATTAAAAACCGACTTCAAAAATATATGAAAAACGTAATAAGTGCCTATAAAATTTGTGGGTTGCCCTCGATTTCCCTGGGATCCCATCATCAGATCCTGACTTGGTGACAATGTGACCAAAATGGTAGTATAACCCTACCAAACAATGTTTTTTAAATCGGTCTTCAGTTAGCGGAGTTATCGGTGTACGTAGATAAAAAAATATATATATATATATATATATATATATATATATACTTAGTGGAACATAGAACCTCCGCCTTTTTTGGAAGTCAGTTAAAAATGGACTAAACATAAGCTTATTTAAAGTCATTTAAATATTTCCAAGTTTTTGAAAATATATCGTCGAACAAGTCTCAGTCAGAGTCAAGAAAAGTTAGTCATGGTCAAGCCCAAGTCATGCCCCAGAAAAGTTGTGGAGACTTAAGTAGAGGCGTCTATGGAGTTTAGAAAACCACACAATTCTGGGACATCTGGGACATTTTTGCACACACGGTCATCTGACCCCAAACTAAGCAAAGCTTGTAATATGGCTGCCAGAGACTGATAAACGTATATATATATTTTTAAATACATACTTAAATATATATTAACACCCAGACATAGAAAAAACACAAATGTTCATCACACAAATGTTTGTCCTAGATGGGAATCGAACCCACGCCCCCAAGCACAGAAGTTAGGTTTACTACCAACTGAGCCACCGAGGCAGTCAAATATAAGTATCATGAACCAACCTATCATAAAATCATTTTGAACCGACTCCCAAAAAGAAGGAGGTTCTCAATTCGACTGTTTATTGTTTAATTATTGTTACCTCAGAACTATCGACAGGGTGAACCGATTTTGATGATTATTTTTTTATTTAAAAGCTGGTGCTTCCCGTGTGGTTCAGTTTCAATTTGGTCCAATTCTGCAGTTTTATGAAGTCGGTTTTTTATATTGAAAATTATTTTTGTACTATTATTTACTCGTCACACTTACAGTTACGCCAAGGTGTTTAACAAGTCATTCAATAAAAAATTACAATAAAAATTACGAATTAGAATACAATACCAATAAAATTTATCTGTACGTTAGTGTATACTCTAACGTACCTACAGATAAATTGACATTGAGAAATACTGACATACCTTGACATTGAGAAATATTGACATACCTATATGTATGTCAATATTTCCTTGTAATAATCATATTTTTTTCTAAGCCTATACTGTCCCACTGTTGGGCAAAGGGCTCCCATTTCCTTCTATAAATCTCGGTCCTCCGCCACCTCTTGCCAACCTCTCCGGAACGAGTCAAGATCGTCACGCCAGCGTTTCCTAGGCCTTCCTTGACTGCGTCGTCCATCAGGCATACTGTGTGACGATCCTGACCGATCGGTCGTAATAATCATAAAAATTCAATTTCAATAAGCTATAACATTTATGTCGATTCAATATTATGTAAATTAAGTCTATCAAAATCCATAAAAAATGTATATAAAAATCAGAAACATTCTTCTCAGATTTCATAAAAACTACATCGAAATAACAAGACGTGAAACATGTAAGTAAAATATACAAGAATAATTAAATAAAATTAAATAATTATTTAAATTAAAATTTAATATTATTTAATATTAAATTTTAAATAAATATTAATATAAATATTAATGATTAAATTAATATTAATTAATTAATATTATTTATTAAATATTAATTAAATATTTTTATTAAATATTAAATAATTAAATTAAATTAAAAGTATATGGAAAATACTACATAAAAAAAAAAACATACAGACGAACATAGTACCTCCTCCTTTTTTGAGGTCGGTAAAAATACACTGAAATTATGTAATTAACCAGTTAGGTGCTGCTTTGTGTATAATTAGCGTTCGTACTTCCCGGGGTTCAACTTAAAATGGTGATTAAATATTAGGCTTGATTTTGAAAACGATGTATTTAACTCAAAATTTTGCCTACTAAGACCCGTAACAGACACATCAACATGGCTGACGTCAACCACGTCAACCAACGAGAGAAAAAGAGAGGGGAATTATATTCTCACTCTTTCTCTCGCGTTGGTCAGACGGCGGTTCGTCAGCCAAGTTCGATACGTCTGTTATGGGTCTGGGATTATGGGTCATCATTATCAGCCATCAATGTCCACTGCTGAACAAAGGCCTCCCTCTCAGAGGGGTATTGCCATAATCCCCACGCTTGGCAGGCGGCTTGGGGATCGCAGTACGTTCACTAATAAGACGCTGCTGCCCATCCTCCGGTGGTTCTGGTCGCAGTTTTAGGACATACCCGGGTCCCGGGGCCCTTTATTTCTATTTCGACCCTTGCGCAAAATTCTTTCTTAGCGGATCTCTACACTCTTGCCAATCTACTTGCCAAATTTCATAATAGTTTATGAAATTTCGTGAAAAGTCATAGTCATCATCATTTCAGCCATAGGACGTCCACTGCTGGACATTGGCCTCCCCCATCGATTTCAAAGAGGACCGGTTGGAAGCGGCCTGCATCAAAAAATTTCCTGCGGTTTCTTTTAGGTCGTCTGTTCATCTTGTGGGTGGACGTCCTACTCTGCGCTTACCGGTCCGTGGTCTCCATTCTAACCTTTCGGCCTCATCGGCATCTGTTCTGCGTGCTATGTGCCCTGCCCACTGCCACTTCAACTTGATAATCTGGTGAGCTATGTCGGTAGGTTTCGTTCGTCTACGGATCTTCTCTATGGGTATATATTATATAATTAATTTTATGAAGTTTATGATTTTAGAACTTTTCCCGCAAACTTATTGTACATTTTCCAAGTTGCCCCTTTACTCACTACGCCAGAAAAGGTGTTTATTTTAAGAATGTTTAATTAAGTTTGTTTGAAAATCAAACGGGTTCAATACAATAAGGTATTTTGAAAATAGAATGTGCGAGGCGCCGACCAATCAGCATGTAGGGTTGCCACAATTCATTATAAACCATATTAGTAATAACATTATTACCTTGTTTTCTGAAATACTTCTTGCACCATAAAAAAAGTATCATAGTCACTCTCCGACCCTCCAACTATCTACACATAAAAAATCTCGTCCCATAATTTGCTCTATTACAACATAACAGAGGAACGAACAAACAAACAAACATGCATTTATAGAAGAGTGATATGAAAGTTATGGAGATGATATGAAAGTTATAGAGACTTTACTAGAGGCGTTTTTGGCAATTTGGAAAGCAACTTTTCACCTCTTTATATCAGCACTTTTCCACACTCGAGTACGTTTACAAACTTTAAAGAGCGCGCTTACCGGCTAGACATACATCGCACATGTATTTTTGAAGATGTAAAAACTCCAAGTAAAAATTAAAAAACCGATTGGACATTATCTTTAGAATAATATTGTAATTGGTACAAAGCAGTCAAACGCAAGCCTATTAATAAATAATAAAAAACAATTACCATAGTTTTTATTATGTTAGGTTAGTTAAATGATAAAAACCTGAAAAAAATAGTTATTTTTCTCTCTGTTCCGCCAAAATAACACGTCATGTGTTATTTTGGTTAAAAAAATAACTTCTAAAAAGTTTTCAAAAAAGAAGGCGCAATATATTTTTTTCATCCTTAATAGCTAATTTTTTTCTTTAAAATGTGCTAAATAGACATACCTGGCCGGTGAGTTCGACCCTAATGAAATAATATCTACCATTATTACATAAACACAGTACATATTGATGTACACAGTGTAGGTGGACTTAAATAAATAAATAAACACTCGAAAATGCATACATTTAGGTAACTAATACAATCGAGGCGACATGCTTTTCCCACGTTTAAGACACTATGTGAATTCATCACAACCCTCCTTGAAGTCCTCTATAATTCATGTTAGGTGCCAACCCTATCGCATCGTCCAATCAGCGGCCCGTCTATCTATCACCGACCAAACAGAATAAAACTGGGCTCGCTGGGTGGTCGCCGCCAATATATATCAATTTACAATGTAGATCGCATCTCGTGTGGACGGACCTTTACCTTGCACCTACTTACAAAGCCTTTGGGCGGTTAAGAACTCTAAAGTCAAGTTAAAGAAGCTTTCAGGAGGCTTACAAATAGGGTTCCGGAACCAAAATTTTACAGGGCCCTGTGGGATTAGTACGAGAACTTGCGAAAAAGTTATCGTTACGTAAACGATAGCAAATGTATGAAAAATTCAGGTTCCGCTTTGTGGTTGACATTCCGAAAACCCGTACGAAGCGCTTTGATTCCACTTTTATTGTGCGAACTGCTAGTTTGTGGAATGCGCTGCCTGAATGGGTGTTCCCCGATAGTTACAATCTAGGTGTCTTCAAGTCAAGAGTGAATTTCTTCTAGGCAAGCGTGATCCACCGTAGGCCGCATCATCGCTTAACATCAGGCGAGTTGGCGGCCAAGCGCTAGCCTATTTTGCAATTGTCCTATCAGGTCCGCTAGAGGCGCTGTTCAATTTTTCATACATTTTGCTATCGTTTACGTAACGATAACTTTTTCGCAAGTGCTCGTACTAAGGCCCCTGATTCCATAACTAAATGAAAATCGATTCAGCCGGATACACATATACACTGATACACCGATATACAAGTACACAGATACAAAGACACACAGACACAAGATACATAAGTTAGCTGGTTCATTTTCACGTTGACAAACTTCTTCATTTATCATAGAACGCCAACTACATAAATTTAGAACGCACCTTATAGTTGAAATCATTTCTTTATGAACGATATCATTTCCATCTTAGATCAATTAGATCGATACCGTCTATGTTGTGACTCCAGTTTGACAGATCTGACACATTTGACAGCTGTCATGACAGCCGAGCGGCGGGGTGTGCACGGACACCTTCCTTGAGTCTGTCGATTCAATTTTCAACTGACGTCAAAAAACGAGATTCTCACGTGGCCTGTGGCGTTAGTACGAGCACTTGCGAAAATGTTATCGTTACGTGAACAATAGACGTCATTTAGACGTTTTGTATAAAAATGTACAATATTTTTGTGATTGTGTTGATGTAGACATCAGTGTGAAGCCTTAATTAAATAAGAAAAGTTATCGTTACGTGAACAATAGCAAAATGTATTAAAAATTCAGTTTCCTTTCACGTCAGATAGAGGCGCTGTTCAATTTTTTATACATTTTGCTTCCGTTTACGGAACCAATACTTTTACGCAAGTGCTCGTACTAGGGCCACAAATATGTCGCCACAGATAGCCGACTAAAAGGGGGCCTTTGGGCTTGTGGGTGGTCAGATTTGGGGATCTGACCTCCCATTCAGCAAGCCCAGGGTAGACAACGGCGTGGAGTGGCCCACGCCGTTGTAAAGGAATGAAACGGAAATGAAATATTTCCAGGGAGCGTTGCTTCAGCAGAGTGTTAGGAGGGTACCTGTGCGTTCCTATGGAGATCCCGGTGCCCTCCGTCTAGCACAGAAGTCGGCCACCAGGGGGTTTTAGTGGGTGCAATCTCACATAGCCCGGCTACACTCTAATGCAGCTGGGTATCTTTTGAAGATTTCCCCCCCGTCAACATAAAAAAAAGGGCTACAGATATGTATTTTTATTGAAAGTAACGGCTTCAGATTTTTGAATAGCTCAACATAAATCAACTCCGTAGTATATATACCTAGACTTACCTAGAATATACAAAAGTAGTTTTTTCGAATTGCCTTGGAAAATTTACTCAGTCTTTTTCGATAGAGTTCAAAATTTGAAAGAGAGGAAAAGACAAAACATGGCGTTACTATCAGTGGCGTAGCTAGGTAACCAAAGGCCCTGGTGCAAAAAAATGGGGCCCTATTTAAACTTGGTCAGATTTCATCAAGTAAAAATATAAATTATAGGTAACAAAGCTACTTTATCAGCAGCTCTTTATTGTGTTCTAAGCTACGAAGAAGAAGAAGTTGAAGTTCAAAATTCTGAGTGGCGTTGAGCTGTTATGGGCAAGCGTGAAGAGCCATCAGGCGAGCGACTTCGCTCGTCTCGTCACCCAGTATCATAAAAAAAAACTAACGATGCATTTTATAATACAGCTCAACATAAGTAAATCTAAGACTGGGTTAGGTAGAATAAAAGGGCAAACTCAGAGCAGAGATTAAAATACGAATGACTTGGAAAGTGTGAGCGAGAGAGAGATAATTATAATCTTAATTAGAGCAGGACACGTAGAGGTCACAAGTGCATGGAGTGGGATGGTTGTACAAGGCGACCATCTCATCTCCAGAGATAGACAAATGAAGGAACTAAAAAATTTCGAAAGAAGACATTCAGTTTTGTTATGAAAATACGACAGTGGCTCCCCTCTTCAGCTCTACACACAAGTTGGTCGGACTTGCAATTTGGAAGTAAGCTTGTCGCGAATGTTGGTGAAATTTCAAAGAGTAACGTGCAGAAGAGACAGACTGATTTGAATTGGCAATAAACGTATATTTGCATTGTAAACAAGTCATCGTTATTATCAGCCTATGTCCCTACTGTTGGGACACAGGCCATCTGAGAGTGAGAGATAAAAAGTCAGAGAGGATGGGCCCTCCCAATGTCATGTCGTCGCACTTTTGTAGTTCCTGGACATACTGGTTTCCTCACAATATTTTCCTTTGCCGTTTTAAACACTACAATAAAGTATAAACTGTTTTTTGAGGGGCCTACGTCAGGAATATTTATTTACTTTTTCTGATTTTTCTGCAAAATTTGCATGAATAAATAATAAAGTCAAAGTCCAATAATTTATAACACATTATGTTATGCTAATAAATGGGTTATTAATTATTTTAAAGTCTAAAGGCTAGACTAATGAATAATATAGAACTTTAGCAAAGGAGCATTAAAGGAGGTAAGAGCTTTGCTTATTTTTGCTGGAAAGGGGTGGAGGGGTAAACATTACTACATACATTGCCACTGTCAAGTAAGAATTTTTTTTTAAGGTTCTTTAGATATCGTTAAACAAGTCATACTGACAGTCTGAGTCAAGCAAAATAACAAATTGTAAAGATCTAGTCACATGCTTTAGTAAAGTAATGAGTATTTACTAGAGGCTTCTATGGAGTTTGGATATAATACCAAAATACAAGTGTCACCTCGTTATAATAACTTGTATCTTTTTAGTAGTGGTAGGACTTTTTTGCAGGGGTCCGCCTGGGGAAGTACCACACCTTTGCCAGTTATTCAACCGCTAAGCAGTAGTGTGCAAACACTACTGTGTTCCGGATTGAAGGGCAATGTTTCCAGCGAAATTACTGGGCACACAGAGATTTGACATCTTATATCTCGGGGTGACGAGCGCAGTGCATTGCCATCCAGGGTTTTGAACTGTTGAAGTTCAAAATTCTGAGTGGCGTTGAGCTGTTATGGGCAAGCGTGAAGAGCCATCAGATTCAGGCGAGCGACTTCGCTCGTCTTGTCACTCAGTATCATAAAAAAATAGCACGTTTACGATCACTTAATAAATAATAATCAACTATTATTACACATTGACAATCAAAAATATATAAGTTTACGAAAATAATACAAACAAGCGACTTTTTTCATCAATTTTGCGCCAAAAAAATTAAAGTATATCAATGAAGGCAAATGCTTTCGAGCTAGGTAATAACAAATACTTTAGACTAACCAATCTGCCTTTAAAACAAACTAAGTAAGCAAAGTTAATTAAATCTGTTAAATTTAAATGTTTTAATCATTCACGAACGTAATCTCATCTGTATATCACACAATCACACTGTTCACTAAATAATCTTTGACCGCCGACTCTCACATGACAGAGGCAGCACGACAATTCTTTACAAGAGTGAGCAAGACAGCACTACATGCTTTCGGACCACCCAAGTTGAGTTGGTATTCCTACAATGCCATTTAGAGTTGGTTACCATGTTTTGATAGTTTAATTTTCGAATGTTTTTGTTCGATTCTCGGATTGTTTTTATTCGTTTTTGTTGTATCATTATGCAAAGGTATTTTTTGATGCGCAATTTCGTTTGTAATGGTTGATTGGATGTTTTTTGTGTGTTTGTCGAGATTGTGTTACTGATAGTTCGGTTGTTGATTTTGTAATAGTGAAAAATTAATTGAAATTAATTAGCAGTTTTGATACTTTTTTAAGCGACTTCATAAAAGTAGGTCGGTTCTATGTTCCACTGTATATATAGGTATATATTTTTATGTATGTTCACTTATTTTTCCGCCAACTGTTGACCGATTAAAAACAATTTTTTTGTTTAGTAGGGTATACTTCCAATTTGGTCCCATTGTCCCCATTCCAATTTGGATCTCAGGGAAGTCGAGGGTAACCCTCCAATTTTATAGGCACATATTACTTTTCGTCTATTTTTGAAGTTGGTTTTTAATATGATCAATTTGTTGATCTTACATTGTTGCTAGGAGAGCTCTGGGGCCTTACGCCCAACTCTAAAAGCAGGCGCGAATAGGTGCAGTTTGCAAAATCACGTGAACGCGAACCTTAACGCACCAAAGTACGGTTTGCGGTCGCGTGATTTTGCAAACTGCACCTATTCAGAGTGCACTGCACATAAAAAGGTTCTAGAAAATGTGGAGACCATGAACTGGAAGACGCTGCGTAGTTAGGCCTCCCACTAGATGTACCGACAACATCGTGAGTGTTGCGAGCATTCAGTGGATGCAACTGGCAGGCTGTCGTTCAGTGTGGAGTTCTAAGTGGGAGGCCTATGTTTAGCAGTGGACGTCATCTGGCTCATGATGAATACGATATTACGAATGAGCTTGATCTTTCAATTTTGAGCATTTAAAAAGGGGTGTCTACATCCACCTCTCCTCCGTGCTGGCAAAGCATCGAAACACCGCTAGAGTTGAGTGCATTACTGCGCTCTAGGTGGCAGACTGCGTTCCGGTTTGCTGCTCTTTTCAAAGTCTTTAAAAAAATATGAGGTTTTCAGTATATCTGTGTATTATTGTGTGTATGTTGCGCGATATCTTCACCGATTTTGAGCCGATTTTAATGTTCTTTTATTGATTGAATAGACATGAGTTTACTTAAAATATAAATAATACACGCTTTTATATTTTACTAACAACCCGCTACGGCTTCGCACGGGTGTAAGTTTTATTATATAATTATGTAAACCGTCTGTGAAAAAATATCTTACTGATGTTGAAAACCGCATCTAAATCCGTTGCGTGGTTAAGGAGGAGTTACGGGTATACAGACAGACAGATGCGGAAAGCTACTTTATTTTATACTATGTAGATATTAAAAATATGTTGCACCTCATTGTGTAAATATATCCCATTTCCGTCCAGCAAACGCGGGTTTTTTTTTTATAAATTATAACTTTAAAAAAAACTGCGTTTATTTTATGCCACGATCGAAGTCAAGTATCAAGTCGACAAGTCGCAGTACGCAGCTCAGTTAATAGTCCGAGAGCTTTGCGCCAATACATTTTTTGATCTGAACGAATGATTGTATTCGTTCTCTGCATTGACGATTTAGTTTAAAAACATACGGGACACTATCTCGGTACATTAAACACTAGTTTCTGCTCATGGCTTCGTACCCTGTATGAATAAAACTATATACTATATTACAATTTCTTAATAGTAAAAACACTGTTTTAAACTATCACGGTTGTTCACTAAAGTTAAATGATTATTTACGGGATATTTACCGTGGTAAGGTTAAAAGTGGTATCGTATATCGTAGTATCGTGGTAAGGGAGCTCCTTCCACAACCTTACCACGGTAAATATCCCGTAAATAATCATTTAACTTTCTTAATAGTAGTTCTTGAGTGGAGACCACGAACCGGAAGATGCAGTGTAGGTAGACCGCACCAGGTGGACGACATTATGAGAGTCGCGGACATCCAGTGGATGCAGATGGCAGGATATCGTTCAGTGTGGAGGTTAAAAGAGGAGGCCTATTTTCAGCAGTGGACATCTTCTGGCTGATGATGGTGACAATGATTTAATAGGTTAACTTTACTAGCAATGTATGAATTTGAGACTTCTAGAACCATCCACAAAATATGTTACAGTCACGAACTTACAAAGGTTACCTCTTTACAGCGATGTATTATTTATGCTATGCTATTTAGTAGACGTCACTGCAGCCATCAGTGGGTATGCAGTTAGCTAAATTAATACATAAAAATAACTCACCAACGAATTTTTCCGTGGACTTCGTGGACAAAAAACAAACAGACAAAAATTCTAAAAACTGTCTTGACGTGTTCAGCTGCGCTTATTTTAAGACGATCTGTGTTTTTTTTATAAGTCGCAATTCCAGGTTTTAAAATTCCCGCAGTGTTCCCGGTTGTAATTTTATCCCGTATTTTTCAAAGTGTGTATAGTTCACTAGCACTTTAAATTTCGATTCACTCGTAGATCTTTCCGAGTGTTTTCTAACACGAAGGAAGTAGGCAATAAGTGGAGCGGTGTTTGGGTAGCCGCTTCCGGCTTTTATTCTTTGACGGATTTTCATTTGGGATGTCAAAATTAGCACAGATTTTGGGTGTATGTTATGCTAAAGGGCTAAGATGTTTTTAATGTTCATTTATATATAGGTTTCTTCTTCTTCTTCGGGTTACCATATTCTAGCGGATGTTGGCGACCACCACACGAATTTCTTCTCTGTTCTGTGCCATTCTACAAAGACTGGCAGCGTCTTTGATAATGGTCCAGCTCTTTATATTGTCACTCCATGTTATTCGCCTTCTACCTCTTCCCCGTTTTCCTTCCAATTTTCCTTCCATGATGTTTCTTAATATGCTATACTTCTCGTGTCTATAAATGTGACCAAAATATGCTGTTTTACGTTTCTTTATTGTGATTAGTACTTACAACTGTTTATTCATTCTATTAAGTCCTTCTTTATTCGTTACCATATCTGTCCATGAAATCTTTAACATTCGCCTATAAAGCCACATTTCAAATGCGTTTAATTTTGATTCAATGTTTTTATTCAAGGTCCATCCCTCCGCCCCATACAGAAGTACTGACAGAACGTAGCATTTCACCATTCTCCATCTGAGTTTAAGCTTAATATCCTTGTTAGTGAAAAGTTTCTTAATTTTTATAAAGGTGCTTCTGGCAATTTCTATTCTGATTCGGATCTGCTTTTCTGGGTCCCAGTTTTCATTAAGCCCTCCCCCCATCCTAGATATCGATACTGCTTCCCTTTCTATGATGTTATCTTTGACAGGTTTCTTAATTACACTATAACTCCTGAACGCCTGAACCGATTTTGATGTGATTGGTATAGTTACTATCCACGCATCATCGCAAGTGTCATAGGTTTTTTAATGCCATAAGTGGCAAACAAGCAGACGGGCCGCCTGATGGTAAGCAATCGTCACCTATGGATACCTGCAACACCATGTAGGGGCATCACAGATACGTTGGCGACCCTGAAAGACTCTATTAACAGCTTTTTTGAAGGACCCCATATTAAAGCAAATGGGAAATGCCGCAGGTTCCACAAATAGCAGGTGTGAGGCAAAAAATATCGCATAAACCACACAGTGTGCGATTTCCACCGATCTATGTAATGTGAATGAACTTTCCGGTGGTGCCGGCTACAAAAAGGGAGGACGGTTCTATGTTCATCGTAAACCGCATCATCGCTTAACATCAGTCGAGTTGGCGGCGAATCGCAAGCCTATTATTAAATTTAAATAAAAACCAACTTCAAAATTAGCAAATACATACGCGATTTCGTTTACTTGGATGACATATTTTTCCCGTTAATTTGATTTTAAAAATAAACTACTTTTTAAGTCGATTTTGATGAAATTTATATGGAATTACCTTTCAAATACTTATCAAACAATAAAGTAACCATCAAAATCATGTTTGTATATCAGTTTCTGGCTGCCATATTACAAGCTTTGCTTAGTTTAGGGTCAGATGACCATGTGTGCAATAATGTCCCAGATATTTATTTATAATTCATAATTGGCCGAGTAATCGCGTAACAAAGATACAAAAAAAAAAACATACAGTCGAATAGGGTATAGATATCATTGAAACCAAAAGCTTTGATGAAGAATTTAAGTAAATATAATATTATGTTTGTTTAAAAAATAATTTAAATCGGTTTTAAATATTCCGATATATAAGCGTTCAAAGTTTTTGGTAGAGAAAACTGTCCCATTCTCACAAAACAAAAAATGACGTCACGCCTCTGTGCGCCATACTTGTGAGAATATAATTTATATGGCGTACAGAGAAGTGACGTAATAATTTGCATTAGCACTCTCTGTCTAGCATGATATTAAAATGCTAATAAGTTGCTTTTTTTTGATCAGAGTTTCATTTTGTTTTCATTAATCAGCTATATTTACGGGCTACATTTTAAGGTGAAACGTTTCACTTTGGCGGGAAATTCAAATTTCAAACAGTTTTTTGTTCGTGTAGCTAGGCCGAGTAATTATTGTAAACGATAATGATGTTCGCGAAAATTGATTATTATTCTTTACAAACTCACGTAAAGTTATTTATCTCCAATGCACATTATTACATACATTTGTCAATAAACAAATTTATCCTGTTTCAAACGGTTTATTGACAAATGTAAGCAATATGGTGAGTAACTGATTAATAGCTGTACATGATAATGTAAAGAACAACCAACAATTTTCGCGAACACTATGCCATTTCACAATAATTACTCGGCCTAGCTACAAGGACAAAAAAACTGTTTGAAATTTGAATTTCCCGCCAAAGTGAAACGTTTCACCTTAATAAGACAATTTAAAAAAACAATCATCTAGCTAGCCTATTGTAAACCTCCTTTATTGTAGTCGGTTATAAGCAGCCCTAACGAATTCACTTACCACCATTACCACAGGTAAACAGTAAACACTGGTAACCATAAAATAACTATCAAAAACATCAAAGATCATGCAACGGAAGCGTAAAGACCAACAACGATTCACCCACTTACTATGCCTACTTCCGAAAAACACTTTATAAGTAATACTTTGAGTGGGCAAACCACATCACTCAGTTAATGATTAAAAGCTATTAAGCGGTGAGTTGTTACCTAAATATTTGTTTTGGATCTACGCTTCGTGGGTGCGTGAATAGTTCAATAGTTCCTTATCTGTGGCTTCACAATTCCAAAAAGGTTAGCTGAGCAGAAATAGAGAGAACTACAAGAGTTCAAAACTGCGCGCCTCTTTCTCTCTTTCTTTCATGTTTTAATACACCTAGGAAGTTCGACCTCTCTGTAAATATTCAAAAACGTAAAAATCATAATTGCAAAGGATAAAAACACCAACGCGTATTTTTTTACAAATTCATGGATTCACATTAAAAAACGACTTAAAAAATATACGAAAAACATAATTTCCCTGAGATCACATCATCAGATCCTGACTTAGTGACAATGGGACCAAATTGGAAGTGTACCCTACAGAACAATTTATTTTTTGAAATCGTCATGTTGGCGTAGTAATCGGTGAACATACATAAAATAATTATCAATAAAAAAAAACAAAAATACATAAAAAAGAAAAAATCAGAACTGGATCAAATTGAAATGAGACCACACGGGAAGCAACAGCTTTCAAATAAAAAAATAATCATCAAAATCGGTTCTTCTAAAAAAACAGTCGAATTGAGAACCTCCTCCTTTTTGGAAGTCAGTTAAAAAGTATAAACAGTGGAAATACAACCGTCCTTCTCTTTTGAAGTCGGTTAAAAATGGACTGAATTCAACCCCAAACCATCTAGTAACTAGAAAGTTCAAACAAAAACGCTACAGTTTCGTAATTATCGTCAATCAGCATTGCTTGATGTTTGGTCAGTTCAGTTTGATCGTCATGATCTACTTTACTTACTGCGTCAATATTTGGATTTCTTCTCAACACTACAAACTTAAAATAACAGCCGGTTTTAATACATTTTGGTTTTAAATTCTACGTACCATAACTGCAAATGTAATTTTGTTTTGGTACGTGGCTAATACACGGATAACTTTGCAGCTATGTTAACAACATTTTGTATTATAAATTGAGTTTTCTAACAGCAAATAAAAGTTGGTTATTGGAACGTGCCTATAACAAATTTAAGAGTGCAGTATGATTTGATAACCGATCGTAATAAATGTTAGTGGTTTTTATTTTCTCAACTATAAACATAACTTTGTTGAAGGGTGCTGTTGACAAAGATAAACTTGGTTTGTGTAGGGTCTCTTATTGAATAAAATAGAGTTGATTTTTATTTTGTCAGCGGCAAAGTTAAGTTTGTGAACAAGCTTTTAGTTCAAACATTGGTGTAAGTCATATAAGCATTGTAGTCCTCATTATGAGTATTGAACGAAGGAAAGATCTGTTTGTACTATTTTTATGAACAGTTCACGATTATTTGACTGATTTAGAGCATCATCAAGTTTTGGAGCATTTCCTATTCAATAGGCTAGATGACTGTTTTATTTAATTGTCCTATTTAAAAGTAATCCTTAAATATAGCTCATTAATGAATGCAAAATGAAACACTGATCAAAAATAAGCAAGTTATAAGCATTTTAATATCATGCTAGACAGAGATCGCGAAACAGCAAATTATGACGTCACTTCTCTGTATGCCATATAAATTATATTCTGACAAGTATGGCACACTGAGGCGTGGCGCCATTTTTTGTTTTGTGGGAAAGGGACAGAGTTTTCTCTACCAAAAACTATAAACGCTTATATATCAGAACATTGATAACTGATTTACATTATTATTCGTGCTGTGCTCCACATCGCTGCCAGTGTGGTGTTGCTGTCGACCAGCTCGGTCACCACGGGCTTTCCTGCGTAAGGAGTGCAGGTAGGATTCCCCGCCATGCCAGCCTTAATGACATCATCCGTCGGGCTTTTACCACTGCTAACTGCGCGGCCGTACTCGAGCCGAGCGGTCTCGTACGTAGCGATGGTAAAAGACCGGACGGCATGACGTTGATTCCTTGGAAGATGGGGCGGCCTTTAGTATGGGATGCTACCTGCGTTGATACCCTTGCGCCGTCTCATCTTCCCAGTACGCAAAACAGGGCTGGTGCGGCGGCTGAATCCGCTGAAGGCCTCAAAAGGCTATATAGTAGTCTAGATAGTGGATACATGTTTGAGCCTTTTGGGGTCGAAACTTTAGGCCCGTGGGGGTCGGGTGGCAAAATTATTTTTAAAGATTTATCCAAACGCCTGGTCGAAGCATCTCGTGACCAAAATGCTGGCCGGTATCTTGCGCAACGTGTTAGTATTGTCATCCAACGCGGCAATGCGGCCAGCATTTAGGGCACGTTGCCTACAGGCAGCGGTTTTTTAGATTAGTGTAGTTTAATATATTTAATTTATTTTATAATAATTAAGTCCGTTACTTTTAATTAGTTCATTGGTGTTAGGTTTGATACAGGGTAATTTTCTCTTCTATTCAATAAATTTTTGTTTCATTATTATTTAAATAAACATAAGTATTATATTTACTTAAATTCTTTATCATGGTTTCAATGATATCAAAATCAGTCATCTACCCTATTGAAATAACAATCACTAAAAAAAAAATTTTTTTTTTGAAAATACGCCATTTCGTTGACTTTGGCGACACATTTTCCCCCAGTAATTATGATTAAAAACCAAACTAAATGGGACCAATCTGAAAGTATATTGTTTCAAATAAAAAAATAATTTTCCAAATAAATTTATAAATGAAGAAGTTCTGAGGAAACATACATACAAAGGAAAAACTGAATTGATAATCCTCCTAATATTTTGAAGACGGTTAAAAGTTTTTTTATTTTATTAAATACTTACATTTTTACAATAAAATAACAAAGGATTCACGGTAAGTTAATTATAAGAGATTCATCCCCTATTTTTCCACCCTTAGTGAACCTACGTACTAATACAGTACAGCAGGTTCTACGTGACACTGCACTGGCATTATTTGTCATAGTGTAGGCAGCAGTCAGTGGCACGGGTCGTGTTACTGTTCTAATAGCATAGGTCTTAGTGACAGTCCTGCACTGGCATGTCACGGCGACCCGTGCCAATGTTCTAATACCGTAGATCTGACTGACAGAGTAGTCTGACACTTCACTGGCATTTTGTCATAGTGTAGGCAGCAGTCAGTAGGCACGGATCGTGTTACTGTTCTAATACCTACCGTAGGTCTGACTGACAGTCCTGCACTGGCATGTCACGGGTCGTACCAATGTTCTAATACCGTAGGTCTGACTGACAAAATAGCCTGACAGTTCACTGGCATGTTGTCATAGTGCAGGCAGCAGTCAGTAGCACGGGTCGTGTTGCTGTTCTAATACCGTAGGTCTTACTGACAGTCCTGCACTGGCATGTCACGGGGCATACCAATGTTCTAATACCGTAGGTCTGACTGACAGAATTGCCTGACAGTTCACTGGCATGTTGTCATAGTGCAGGCAGCAGTCAGTAGCACGGGTCGTGTTACTGTTCAAATACCGTAGGTCTAACTGACAGTCCTGCACTGGCATGTCACGGGTCGTACCAATGTTCTAATACCGTAAGTCTGACTGACAGAATAGCCTGACAGTTCACTGGCATGTTGTCATAGTGCAGGCAGCAGTCAGTAGCACGGGTCGTGTTACTGTTCAAATACCGTAGGTCTAACTGACAGTCCTGCACTGGCATGTCACGGGTCGTACCAATGTTCTAATACCGTAAGTCTGACTGACAGAATAGCCTGACAGTTCACTGGCATGTTGTCATAGTGCAGGCAGCAGTCAGTAGGCACGGATCGTGTTACTGTTCTAATACCTACCGTAGGTCTGACTGACAGTCCTGCACTGGCATGTCACAGTGCAAGCAGAAGTTAGTGGGCGCGGGCTGGATCGTATTATTGTTATTAATACCGCTCGTTTATTGCCCCCGTCCGATTACAGCGGTGAGGAAATGACACATTAATGTGGATAAGACCTTTTCCGTTTTAAGAAAATAAAAAGATGACGTTAGCGTCTTACTTTACATGCCTTGAAAACAAGAAAATAAGTAAGAAAAGTAGAGATTAAACTGAAAGATTGGTTTTACCTGTTAAAACCAGTTCACGAAACAATAAATTGTATTTGATGGCGGCATAAATTTACATCGCTAAAATATTCGTTTCTGAATTCTTACTAGAATCTAGAAGATGTATATATAGATTACGCTTATTTATACATTTTAAATTTTAACAGTTTTTCTTTTATTGACCAATGGTATAGGGGAGAAGAGTCTGACAGCTCAACTTTTGATTGATGACAATATTTCAAACAATTTTCGGGTCTAGCCCGGACATTTGGTGGGCATTGGTGGAGCCGAAGCCAACACCAAGAAGCCTTTTTGAATATAAAATACATGCAACTATGAAATATGTATAAAAAGGAATATGACACTATTGTACAGTATAGGATTAAAAAAGACTGGGCTATTGAGGTGAACAACTTGTGGATGGAATAACAGATCTATAGAATGAGAAACGGCACCTGCCTTATCCTGTCTCATCTCAAAATATATTTAGGCAGGTGATGACTTGCCACCCACTGAATGGGCCCCCCAGAAAGGCTGCCG
The DNA here is from genome assembly GCA_949125355.1 of Agriopis leucophaearia. Taxonomy (NCBI): domain Eukaryota; kingdom Metazoa; phylum Arthropoda; class Insecta; order Lepidoptera; family Geometridae; genus Agriopis; species Agriopis leucophaearia. Next base: position 6,150,057 of record OX421289.1, read on the forward strand.
TATCTTGGCACCGGAGGGGCAACATTGGCGTAGGTGGCTTAGAGTGTAGAGAGGTGTGCTGCACTTTCACTAAGAGCTACTCGCGGCATTATGCCCTTTAACACTTCCAAAAAAATTGGCCTCTATTCCCTAGGAAATAAAGGCCAATTTTTTTAAAGTTAACTTAATGCGGCTCGTTACGTGCGTGTTTTAGTTAGTGAATAAGGGCCCTGTCTCATCTATGGGTATTATTAACATCCTATATAAGAAATATATTACAAACTGAACTTCTTTGAACAATATTTATGAGTAAATCTTTTTGTGAACTAGTGCAAAAAGATGAGTTTTATGCTCTAGTCTAGAGCATTAAAAACTTCCTAGATAAAATATATTACAAGATTAACATCTTGGAACAATTTAAAAGGCTTTCACTTTACTTTTATCATCATCATCATCAGCCAGAAGACGTCCACTGCTGAACATAGGCTTCCCCCTTTAACCTCCACACTGAACGACATCCTGCCATCTGCATCCACTGGATGCCCGCGACTCTCACAATGTCGTCGGCTCATATAGTGGGAGGCCTACCTACGCTGCGTCTTCCGGTTCGCGGTCTCCACTCAAGAACCTTTCTTCCCCATCGGTTATCAGTTCTTCGAGCGATGTAGCCTGCCAATTGCCACTTCAACTTGCAGATTTTAATAGCTATGTCAGTGAATCTGCTTCTTTGGCGAATATCTACGTTCCGAATTTTACTTTTATGTTCTAGTGGAAAAAAGGAAACATTTATGCATTAGAGCATAAAAAGCATTTTCAACCCGCTTACACTGTGCATAAACAAGAACTTTACGAGCATGAGAAGTTAAATTTAATATATTTTATGTTTGTAACCGCAGTCGTATCCACACTAGTCACATCGCTGCGCGGGCGCACGCGGCGGGCTACGTGTGTGGTCCGTAATGCGGTATGCTCCACTTATACTGTATATGTAGAGCATACTACTCTCCGATTCGCAGGAGTCTTGTGTATCGTATTAACTATTCTTAAACTTGTGCTTTCTAAAGCTTAGACATTTCTTTGAGACCTAGGACTCCTGCTTTGGCACCTGAAGTCTCCTGAACGTGTCCATCATACTTCATCATCAGCTTATCATGTTGTTACTGCTTGGATAGTGAGGTGATTGAAGGTGAAGGTTCACTCAAACTTCCCGTTTTCCTCTTTTACTTGATAGATAGAAACTTTTTATTTTGTACACCAGACATAATAATTACAAACAGATAGAAAACACTTACGAGCTAGAGCCACAAGTGGCGGCTTTATCGCTAAAACCTCTTCCAGGCAACCATTGGATGGAAAGAATTTACGTAACAGGATCGACGGGGAAAAACACTTTTAATGATACTATAAATATGAACAAATGTTTTTTTTTATGATACTGAGTTACGAGACGAGCGAAGTCGCTCGCCTGATGGCTCTTCACGCTTGCCCATAACAGCTCAACGTCACTCAGAATTTTGAACTTCAACAGTTCAAAACCCTGGATGGCAATGCAGTGCGCTCGTCACCCCGAGATATAAGATGTCAAATCTCTGTGTGCCTTGTAATATATATAGTATAATATAGATAATATACATAAATATATATATAAATACAATAAAAATTCACAATGACAGAGTAAATAACAACCAACATGAATCAGGAGCAACAGGTATGTCCAAAACTCTCTTCCAACAGAAACGAACAGATCTTGACTTGAGAAAGATAAAAATCTTTTACTCCAGCCTTGAAAATGCTAATAGGCTTAGCTTGTGTAATGGAAACCGGTAGGGAATTCCATAACCGTATGGCTTTCACGGAAAAGGCATCTTCATAGAAGGTGCTTTTATGTTTGGGTGTATCAAGAGAGAAGAATTGACTGCCTCAGAGAACGAGGCGAGGTGTAGCAGACACCAGGTCATGGAAAAATTTGAAACGTTCCTTGACTTGGCTGGCACCGACTTCAAATAGATGAGTGGGTAGCGCTTATAATAATTATATTAATATATTTTTCGCTTTTAAGTGCCTATTTGTTGTTATAGCGGCAACAGAAATACATCATATGTGAAAATTTCAACTGTCTAACTATCACGGTTCATGAGATACAGCCTAGTGACAGGCGGACAGACAGACGTACAGACAAAGAGACGGACAGCGGAGTCTTAGTACTCCCGTATTACCCTTTGGGTACGGAACACTAAAAATTAAACACAATTTAACGAATAAGGACTAAAATCTCAGTTTAATTTATAGATTGAAGTTCGCTAACCTTTTCCAAGTCCATAAATAAATACTTCAACACCTCAATAATGATCAGATTGAAGGTGCCGACGTTTCAAAATTAATACAACAAAAAACAAAATAAATCATATTTATTGACTTCTAATGACAGATTCTGTCAGTTGTAAATATTAAACTTTAGTTATAAAATAGTGGAATGGTTTGTTTGTTTTATTTAGAACTAGCTGATAGGTTTTAGTAGTTTTTAGGTTTAAAATGTATTCAATGCTAAAAACTAGGTACGCCAGAATGGGAATTTTCTAAAAGCCATTTTTTATTCATCATCAGCCAGAAGACGTCCACTGCTGAACATAGGCTTCCTCCTTTAACCTCCACACTGAACGACATCCTGCCATCTGCATCTATTGGATGCCCGCGACTCTCACAATGACATCGGTCCATCTAGTGGGAGGCCTACCTACGCTGCGTCTTCCGGTTCGTGGTCTCCACTCAAGAACCTTTCTTCCCCATCGGTTATCAGTTCTTCGAGCGATGTGGCCTGCCCATTGCCACTTCAACTTGCAGATTTTAATAGCTATGTCGATGACTCTGGTTCTTTGGCGAATATCTACGTTCCGGATTTTATCGCGCAAAGAAACTCGGAGCATAGCTCTCTCCATTGCCCGTTGTGTGACTCTGAGTTTTTCCAAAAGAACCCTGTCTCAGTACCATATATCATCACTGGCAGCACGCACTGGTCAAAAATCTTTGTCTTTAGGCACTGTGGTATCTTGGACGAGAAGATGTCACGCAATTTTCCGAACGCTGCCCAACCGAGTTGGATTCTTCGGGCGACCTGTTTGCCTAAGTTGGTCTTGCCTCACTGAACAATCTGTCCAAGATAGGTGTAATGGTCAACAACTTCGAGAGTATCGTTCCCAACGATTACTGGCACGGGTACAACATGGACATTGGACACGATTTTTTTCTTATCCATGTTCATTTTAAGACCCACCTGTTGGGAAAGGCTACTTAGGTCGCTGAGCATCGTGTTGAGATTCTCCAGCGACTCTGCCATGATTCCATCTGCTATCTATTTTTGTGAGACCCTCAGAATCAATAAATAAATGGAAGTTATACCTACTGTTTCCCCTTTAGCACTCACCCCCCCCCCCCCTACGGTCGTCCATTCGTATACATTTTGATCAAATCATTTGCAGTTGTGTGCGCTCGTATAATCGCGTTTGTAGAACTAGTAAGAATATGTCAGTGTGTGCAATACGTGTTTACCTCGCCCCTTTAGTTTTTGGCACACTTTTCTCGGTACTAGCTCGAGTTTAAAGACAGATCCAAACTATATATTATCAAATGGTTCAGTTTTTTGTCGATATAAAAACAAAAATAATAGTGTATCTTATCTTCATTGACCTTTCGCAGATGACGCCGAATGCATCTACCAGTGCATCCATAAGTCACCCCGATGACGTTGGCTCCGCACAGTTAGTAAATCTGTCAATACTGACGCATACGCCTCGTGGAGTGCACATTTATTTATAACTAGCCGCCTCGACGCCTCGTCTCGACTTCGCACGGGTGAAGGTTTTTTTTCGTGATAAACGTAGAGTAATATAGCCTTTGTTACTCAGGGATAATGTAGCATTCTAACGGTGAAAGAATTTTTAAAGTCGGTCCAGCAGTTTTTGAGTCAATTCGTTACAAATATACAGAAATACAAATCTTTCCTCTTTATAATAATAGTGTAGAAGGGTAGCTACTCCTTTAAGGGCGCGCTGACTAGCCAGATCTACCTTTTTTGCCAATTTTCAGCGTTTTTAAACATAAAAAATTACAGAGTTTCGATTTATGGTTACAGCGCGATATTGCTACCTGACCCGCCAAACGGTTTCCTGTCCAAATTGTATTTTATTTATTTATAGACAAATACTCTTTACACTTACAGCTAATAGAAAACAAGCACTTTGAATTTTCCAATTTTCCGGGCAAGTTTTCAAATTTTTAATTTTAAACCACCTAATTAGGCGAACAAATCAAACAAAAACATACAAATTGGTCAAGCTGCTTTTGAGTTTTAGCGAGACTAACGAACAACTGTAAGAGAAAAAATTATAATAGAAAAAGAGCACTTTAAAATTTTAAATTTTCCGGGCAACTTTTTGAGTTTGCACGTTGCAGATTGAAATCAGCAAAACTGTTGAAATAATAACAAGATAATAATTAAAAAATCCCGCTAATTAGTATCTAACTTCATCCAAGCAACACATTCCTATCGTCTAAAAATAGCAGAGTTATTTCCACGCGACATTAGTTGTAATAATGAACATTTAGCTAACTACCCTCTGATTTATGAATGCATAACTAATTGGAGCCCAATTACATGTGTCATAAGCACTTGACGGATGGCAACAGGATGCTTTTATTCTGAGATACTGATGCTTGTGGTTTTTAAATTGCCTAATAACTAAAGTAATGGCAATTTATAAAAAATCATTAGTTCATTTAAATGCTATAGATGGCGTTGACCATACATGGTTTAATTATGAAGTCTTGCAAAACCACAGACAATAAAAAAAACTTCCTTTCATAGACAGACAATATCTATCTGTCTGTCATGCTTGTTTTTGAAAATATAAACGATTTCTCTCAACGCCATCTAACTATGGTTGCAGAACTATGTTTTTTCAGCTGTCAGATAAACGCGCATTTACCACAGACGTTTAATACAGAACAGACTGAACATGTTTTTTACAACTACATTCGCAAAAACAGTTATGTTTGCATCTCTCTCGATTACACAAAAATCATATATTCGTATCTCGTTTTGTCGTAACGTTGCAACATAATAGAAAAAAATGAGCATGTGGTACGGTGTTCCAAGTCACCATTTTGGTAAGCATCAATGTACTGACAGAAGGCTGACAGCGAAAACCACGGCTTGCAAAAATTACCTAAAATAAAAGTTATTTTAACATATTTGGTTTAAAAGATACGAAAATACTATGGTGAAGTGCAGTGTCCTCATGTGTTTTAATTCATCTCATAAGATGCCACCCGGTATAACGTTTCACACGTAAGTTTCGTGTGTTATAATAGAGATTATTTTTAATTGCTATTTTTTCTTGTTATTTTTCATAAACTTTACAATTTGAAGGCTTGGGAAGGTTGTGTTTCTTTCAATTTCATAAATGTACAAGTTTGGTGGGTGTAATAAAAGTTAATAAGTAGTTTTCTTTAAAAAAATATTGATTCGATCATTGTTTGGCGTTTGAGGTACTTAGACATTGTCCAGGGAACGTATTCAGTAGCCAAGAGAATGTAATACTCCTTTCAGTAGTATAATTAAAATAGTATAAGTTATTTTCATTAAAAATTCATTGTATCGATCATTGTTTTACGTTTACGGTATTTAGACATTGTCCAGGGAATTTATTTCAGAATCAGAATTCGTATTTCAGAAGTATAATTAAAATAGATGATTCAGCTTGATGTGATTATGATGACATGAACCTTTTTTTATTCATTACTAGCTGCTTTTCTTAAGTAATGTAAATAAAGTACCTACCTACCTATTGTGGTTCATGTCATATATATACGTAGTGATCTAGATAGTGTAATTAAAGGGTTATTTAGACATATGTCAAGTAACAAACATTTTTATTACATTTTAGATTTTCCCAAGGATGAAGAGTTGAGAAACGCATGGTTGAAGAATTTGAATCTAGAAAATTGGCAGCCCAGTGCGACAAGTTTGTTGTGCTCAAAGCATTTAGAGGCACATTTGTTCGACCGGACTGGTTTCCGTACAATCCTTAGAGAGTACGAGGTGTAATGCTTATTGGAACAACAGTTTTCAATGAACAGTCGCTATCACTATCATGAATCTCAAGTTGTACTAACTACATTATGATAACTTGCATGTAATAATTTTCAGAGCGATAACATACCAAGTGAAAAGAAAGCCACAAAAAGAGGTGTTACTGGCAAAAATGTTCTGCGGGAGCTGCAGAATACCTCATTTCCATCAAATTCAGATCCTGCAACCACATGACACATCTGGTAAATTGTTTTATACAAAAATAAATGATTTGACTTGGTCTGGTGTGTTTGAATATTAATACCCAATGGGAACATCCATAAATTCCATCACATAAAGAGGAGGGGAGGAGGGGTCGACGAAGTGTGACTGACAAGGGGTAGGGAGGGGTCGTAAATTTTGTGACGTTACATTTCAGATACAATCTTATAGTATCTGTTAGCACTATTATAAAAGAATGTCCTTGAGTCCGGCCCGCGTTTTGCAAATGTTTGCGTGTAATGTATATGTAGTGTATTTTGCATCAATATTTTTGTGGCTTGTTGGTTCTGCTTGGTATTATATGTCTGTGGCATTTACCTAATAGACTCATTTGACACTTCATCAAAACTAAACAACGTAACATTGTAACATCATTGTTTTTTTTTTTTCAAAGTTAGAGCTGCATAATTGTTTAACTTTTTTTCAGTTATAATACAAGTCATATTTATTGTAATGATGACAAAAGAAGTCAATTTTACGATTTATTTTGACTATGAATAAAATACTGACAGATTTCAAATATGTTCTTTTAAATTGTTATTCATTAATTTTACTTTCTAAATAAGATATCGAGAGCTCTCGGAAGCTCTCCTCATTTTCAAAAAACTTTCATTGACCAAAATGCTGGCGCGTTTTAAGCATAGCAATGCTTAAAACGCGCCAGCGAATAGCAATTCAGCGTGGTAATGCCGCCAGCATGCCGGGTAAGCTGCCAACTGATAGTGGGCTTGAGCATTTATATAGTAATAATGCTAAAGCTTTCTATTTCAGGGTTCAATTATGTATTTTAGCTAGTTTTTAAACCAGCCCTATTTTATTATTAAAAAGTCATATTAATATTTTTTTCTGACAACTTTTAGATACCACGTACAATTTTACTAAAATAATTAATCACAAACCTCTGAGCTAAACCAACATACAAACTAAATCAAATCTAAACGGAGTCGGTAAATCAGATATGATTTAGCTGCTTTACCGCGAACTCAAGTGGCGCAACTGAGAAACGGCGCGTAAATCTGTAATTTATTTTTATTTTTTTAATGTGTAAATGTGTAATTTATTTTTTACATAGGTTTACATAATAGTTTGGACAATAAGTATCGAAAAGGTAAGATGTTTGAATCGATACCTTGCTTTATCCATAAATTTCAAATTGATAGATACCTATTTAGATATTTATTTTTCAAACATTCTTAGTATAAATATAGCCTATATTACTCAGGGATAATGTAACATTCTAATGGTGAAAGAATTTTTTAAAACGGTCTAGTATTTTTTGAGTTAATTCATTACAAGCATCATACAAAATTACAAATCTTTCCTCTTAATAATATTAGTGTAGATGTAGATAGTATAGATTTATACTACACCTAAACCTTTACAAATAAGTAAGCAGTAAGTATATATATCTGAGTACTACGATGAAATCCGTGACTACTTGAAGATTTTAGAGTTTTCTGAAACTATTTGTCTGAAACATGGTATGATAAGGTCTCAATATTTTCTAAAATAATATTTGGCGGCCTATTTCTGTCTTCTCTAATCACAGGATTAATTTAATAACATTCAGTTTTTTTTGGGTTTCATACCTAAAGGGTAAAAACGGGACTCTATTACTAAGCCTACGCTGTCCATCTGTCTGTCCGTCCATCCGTCCATTCGTCCTACCTTTTAACGGGTGTATCATTCGACCCGTTGAAACCAGTTGAAATTTTCACAGAATATGTAATGGTTACGGCGGATTAACTAAGGAATAATCACACTAATATTATAAATGCGAAAGTAACTCTGTCTGTTTGCTACATAATCACAGCTAAAAGGCTTAACCGATCTTGATAAATTTTTGCGAGGCAATGGTATGTATCATGAGGACGGACATATATTTTTCTGAAGAAATTGCGGATGAAGTCGCGTGTACAGCTAGTAATTTAATAATAGGGTCATGGCATGATATTTTTGTACGAAAAAAAACCTAGCTCCTGAGCGCATACAATGGTTATCGATTCTGCGTCAGATATGACCGGTCCACTGCTTCTTCAGCTTGCTAAGCGCTGCGCAGGCGACTGGATCACTGGAAAATAACTTCGTTCTGGATACGATAAGGGAAACGCCGAGCTCCACCCAGTTCAAATCAAGCTAGCTTTTCTCGACGCCGTTTCTGAAGTGCGACAAGCGAGGTGGGTTGTCGTGGTAATTGTTCCACAGAACATAATTAAACTTAAATGTCCTCTTTGATGTGTTGAAGCGGTCGCTAATTGTTTAGCTCTTTGTTTTAGTTTGGTACCGTGGTTCGGATCTGTCACAGTGTACAGAGTTACTGCATATAGACTGTGTATACCATCATCATCACCCAGAAGACATCCACTGCTGAACATAGGCCTCCCTTTAACCTCCACACTGAACGGCAACCTGCCATCTGCATCCACTGAATGCCCGCGACTCTCACAATGTCGTCGGTCCATTCGGCTTACCTACGCTGCGTCTTCCGGCTCGTGGTCTCCACTCAAGTACCTTTCTTACATTGATTATCGGTTCTTCGAGAGATATGTTCTGCCCATTGTCACTTCAACTTGTAAATTTTAATAACTATGTCGGTGACTTTGGATCTTTGGCGAATATCCACGTTCCAGATTCTATCGCGCAAAGAATCTCCGAACATAGTTCTCTCCATTGACAATTGTGTGACTCTGAGTTTTTCCAAAAGGCCAACAGTTAAGGACCATATGTCATCACTGGCAACACACACTGGTCAAAGACCCTTGTCTTTAGGCTCTGTGGTATTTTGGACGAGAAGATGTCACGCAATTTTCCGAACGCTGCCCAAGCTGGGAAGTGGGAAGCTGCCCTGCTTCCCACCAATCCAAGTTGGATTCTTCGAGCGTATCTATGTGGTAGGTTACATACCTAAGCCGAAAGGAGGTCACTATACTATTCATTATGAACAACTTTAACTATGGGACCAACACTGACTTCGCGAGAAATATCAGTTGTTCCATAGAAAACGGTCATTGACACTCAACAAAATGTATGGAATAGTTGTTTTTTTTTTCGCGGTTTCAGTGTTGGCCCATAGTCAAAGTTGTTCATAATGATGAGTACAATTACCTCCTTTCGGGTTAGTACTATATATGCGTAACCCTGTATAATAATATTATCTATTATCTGTAGTGGTAGGACTCTTTTGCAGGGATCCGCCTGGGGAAGTACCACACCTTTGCCAGTTATTCAACCGCCAAGCAGTAGTGTGCAAACACTACTGTGTCCTGAATTGAAGGGCAATGTTTCGAGCGAAATTACAGGGCACACAGATATTTGACATCTTATATCTCGGGGTGACGAGCGCAGTGCATTGTCATCCAGGGTTTTGAACTGTTGAAGTTCAAAATTCTGAGTGACGTTGAGCAGTTATGGGCAAGCGTGAAGAGCCATGAGGCGAGCGACTTCGCTCGTCTCGTCACTCAGTATCATAAAAAAGGGCCTGGTCACATGATGCGTGAAGCGATGGTTGTGTTTGAATCACTCAACATCTCTTTCGAACGTTTCACCATTTATGAGGGAAGAAAATAAACATGAGTAAACCGGCCAGAACCCGCTTTTTAATCCGTTAAAAAGAAAACGTTTTTTTTTAATGCATAGGCTTGCGTTTCACCGCCAACTCGCCTGATGTTAAGCGATGATGCAGTCTATGATGTAGCACGCTTGCCTATAAGAAGCCGATTCACTCGTGATTTGAAGACACCTAGATTGTAACTATCGGGGAATACCCATTCAGGCAGCGCATTCCACAGACCAGCAGTACGCACAATAAAAGTGGAATCAAAGCGCTTCGTACGGGTTTTCGGAATATCAACCATAAAGCGGTGTCGATTTTTCGTGCCCGCTCTGACTACGATACTGCTGCGCTCTACATAATTTTGTATCTTTTTTCTTATAAATATATAAAAGGCAATGTGTGTAAGTTTTTCCTTATGGACTCCAAAATGGCTGAACCGATTTTGACGGGACTAAAACCCACTGGCTGTGTAAATTTTTTATTGCTAAATGATGCGGCCTACGGTTGATCACGCTTGCCTAGAAGAAACCGATGAAGTTAGACTACTTTTCATTATTATCACCACGCGGGTGCTTTGTAGGCAGATTTAAATAATTTCTTCAGGAGTTGTATACCGCTTAATTATATTTTTCATGAAGTTTGTTTAAGGTTCATACAACTGTCCCATACATATATTCATAGATATAATCTCATTAAAGGTCGGGGAAAAAGTCTTTTCGTATTTTGTATGTATAAAGTTGTAGTAAAAATCTTATCCGTTGTACTGTTTGTATCTGGCTGGTTTTGATACCATTAAAAATATGACATTTTAAAAAAGGAATACAAAACGTAAAAAGCAATTTCTCGCCATTTTTCAATTGTTTTTTTGTTCGATAAAATGAGTGAATCTAACGAACAAATTCGATATATTGTGAAATTTTATAACAAAAAAGGGAAAAATGCGACACACGCCGCGAATAAAATTTGTGACGTTTATGGACCTAATGCAGTGTCATCAAGAGTAGCACAATGTTGGTTCAAGCGTTTTCAGTCCGGGAATTTTGATGTCAAAGATGCAGCTCGCTCTGGTCGCCGTTACGGATAAAGTCGATGCCATTTCTGAAAAAGTGGACCAAGATCGGCATATTAGTAGTTACGACGTAGCTGAAGAACTGGGGATTGACCACAAAACAGTTTTGACCCATTTGAAAAAAACTGGGTATACAAAAAACTCGATATTTGGGTGCCACACGAGCTCACTGAAAGAAACCAAATGAATCGTGTACTCATTTGCGATTCTCTATTGAAACGTAACGAAACCGAACCGTTTTTGAAAAGATTGATCACTGGTGATGAAAAATGGATCACCTACGACAAGAATGTGCGCAAAAGATCATGGTCAAAGGGCAGTGAAGCACCACAGACTGTAGCGAAACCCGGATTAACACGTAATAAGGTGATGCTGTGTGTATGGTGGGATTGGCAGGGCATCGTTCATTATGAGCTTTTACCGCCGGGCAAAACCATCGATTCGGATCTCTACTGCCAACAGCAGATGAGACTCAAACAAGAAATTGAGAAAAAACGGCCGGAATTGATCAACAGAAAGAGTGTGGTCTTTCATCATGATAACGCCAGACCGCACACATCTTTGGCCACTCAGCAAAAATTTAGAGAGCTTGGTTGGGAAGTGTTAATGCATCCACCATATAGCCCAGACCTTGCACCCTCAGATTTCCACCTGTTTCGATCTCTTCAGAATTCTTTGGGTAGTGTTAGATTAACATCAAGAGAGGACTGTCAAAACTACTTGTTGCATTTTTTTGATCAGAAGTCCCAAAAATTCTACAGCAACGGGATCATGTCACTACCTACAAGATGGCAACAAGTTATCGAACAAAATGGCACATATATATTATAATTAAATGTAATTAAACTTGAAAAAAATATGTCTTGAATTTGTTTAAAAAATACGAAGAAACTTTTTCCCCGACCTTATATGTATTTTTTTTATCTACCTACTTCATTCCTCATAAGGGAGTTTTTATTTTTTTAATAAAACTAATTTATACTTTTGAACATTATAAGTAATAATTTATTTCTTTTACCAACTAGAAATAGCACAATTATTACAATAAGCACATTTAATTACAATATTAATTAATTTTATATTATTTACAATAAACTTTAAAGAAAAATTATGGAAGAAAATGACTAAAATTATAGAAACATAAATAACATCTATTGTGAAAGATAAAACTACACTATTTACAACCACAAAAAAACTCATTGAATATTTACAGAAAAATAATGGCAGTCAAAGCAGGCCATTAGAAATAATTAATTTTACACAAAATATAATTATAATATTCGAGTGTTTAAAACAGCGAAATTTCGCTGGTTTGAAATAATATATTATAATTAAACACAATGATAGGCTATAAGGCCGCCTGTTATACTGCCGGTTTTTGTATACATTTTAAGATTTTTTGTATTTTTATGGTTTATAACAAAGTGATATTTTATTGTAATTAAAAGCTATTTGAAAAGATTTTTTTACGCAATGACAAAACCCTTTTTTAATGGTTTAATATTACGCAAAAAAATTGTAAGTTAATAAGAATATTATTAATTAGACAAAAATAAAACCCTCTCATATTTTCTGATGAAAAAGCAACCAAAACTTGATTTATGGCGTCCTCCTTTTTTTTAAATTAAATCATGAAACAAGGTCATTTTAAACCACTTTTTTTGAAAATATTTTAAAATGTAGTTAGTAAACATTATTCGTTAGTTAAATTTCATAACGAAAAGAGCCAGGTTTTTTTTAAATATGTATTATAAATCTATTTGGTTATTAAATCGCATCATCACTTCCATGTGAAATATAATTGTGATTCAACATTCAATTCATAAATAAATTAGCCTTAAAACTACATTTTTATAATATTTAATTTCTAATACTATTTCAGGAACTATCATTTTATCAAACTAACAAAGCCTTTTTAATTAGTCTAAGAAAACCCATATTTGTATTATTTTAATTAATACTTAAGTATTATTAATTATTAATTGTTATAATATTATTATACTACATTTAAGGTACATTTAATTATTGTTTCGTGAATTTGCGCTCGTTTGATTACGTAATAGAGTGCTATTTGGAGTAATTGTTTATGCAAACTACTGCTTCAGCTTATACAGGGTTACTGGTAATCAGCTAACATATTATTGGCTTCAATACGTCAACACAAACAACTTTTGTTTAATGATTAATCAAAAATTGCGAAAAGAAATCATCTGTTTAATATTTTTTGTCAGGAGCTAATTTTTTTATTTGTATGGAACGGTTTTTTCCTGCTAATTTAGAAAGTTGTAGAACAAAAATTGTTTGTTTTGGTGGACTGAGGCCGCCCTTAAAAGGATGCTAACTGATTAACAGTCCTGTATATCAGATCTACTGTGTCCGTGTGTACCTAAATCTATTTATTATCTTGATACGATGCAGTATATTTTGCGGTGTCGGTACACTAAATTTTATGGAAACCGTGTAGTGCTCTATTATTCCGTCGAAGCATGCGGCAGCCGTGCGGCAAACCTTGACACTACGTTGGAAACGCTTGCCGCAGCGTCATGCGTTTCTATCATAAGACCAAAGCTTTAATTTCCATTATGGATTCTACGTAACATTAATCTCTTCTTCTTCATCACTCTCTGTAACAGTGCTGTGATTGTACAGCCCTTGAGCCATCAGCTGCAGCGCGAGGGGGTTCCGCTGTCCTGAAGCCTTCTTGATCTTGGCACGCTTGTTCTGGAACCAGATCTTGATCTGTGCCTCCGCCAGCCCGAGCTCCGCGGCCAGCGCCTGCCGCCGCCGCTCCGTCAGGTACCGGTTCTCAGCGAACTCGTGCTGGGCAGAGAGCAAAGTATATGTTACTGAGGGGAGAGACAGGGAGTGAAGAACTTCCACTTGCTATTAGTGACTACTGCTTTCTCTTATTGAACTCGTGCTGGACAGAGAGAGACGTATATGTTACTGAGGGGAGACAGGGAGAAAAAACTTCCACTCGCTAGTGACCACGGCCTTCTCTTAGTGAATTCGTGCTGGATAGAGAAACGTATAAATGTTACTATGGACAGAGACAGAGAGATGGACCACCAACGGCTAGCTACCACTGCCTAGTGACCTCACGCTGGACAGATTTGGTGGATTACTAAAGGGAGAAAGAGACGGAACGACTTCGACGACCGTGCAGACGAACATCTAGAAATTACTAAGGCTGTTCTTGGTCATTTCAACTTTTCTTTCTTGGGCATTTATTTTCTCTGACTGCCGCATGACAATGTAAAAAATTAAATGAAAACCATGAGTTCTAATTCTAATCATTTTCGCTAAGTTTTTGAAAGTAAGACTTAACCAGGCACGAGATATGAAAAATTATAATAATAAAATGTGAACCAACCTTCAGTCTGCCAAGCTGCGCGGCGCTGAACGCTGTCCTGGGTCTCTTCTCTTCAGGAGTCGACGTTGTCTTCTTCATTCTTCTACTTCTCGGACCTGGGAGCAAAAGAAAACAAAGTTTAGTAAAAAAATACTTTATGTACCTAGTTAGAAAAGAACTACATAGACGAGAAGTCTCTTCTATAAATTTCTTTTCTTCTTTATCTCTATATACTCCAGACATCTTGTCTATTAAGCCAGTTTCCCAGAAGAGATCGCTTTAAGTGTTAAGGTCACCTGTTAAACGTATAGATAGTTCTAATTGTAATTTATCTGTTATGTTTGTTTTTGTGGTTTTTTAAATAAAGTGTTATCTTACTTATCTTAAGCCAGTGTCAAGACAATTTAGAAATATCAAGTAATCGATAGTTTCATGTTTTTATAAAAAAAAAAAATACATAGAAAAGTCAATGTCATTGTCAAGTAAGTCACGGCCTAGCGAAGTGGTAAAAATGGTTTTCTATATAGTATTTACCTATTGTAAATAGGGTATAAATATTGTGTCCTACCTTATTCTATTTTCTGTCTTATTTGTTTAAATTACATATACTTTTCTTATATTTGTGTTGAAAACTGTAAACTTAAGAGCGCATCTGAAAACCGGCACTGATAGTTTTTTGACATTTAGCATTAATTCCGAGATGGACCTATTCGACACTGATTGTATCATTTAATTATAAGTTGTTTGGATTGACTTTTGCCTCGCTCTCTCATTAGACGAGAGAGCGAGATAAAATTTAATATAAGGTTATTATAAGTTTTTTTTTTAATATTATGGTAACCCATGCATCTGTATGTGCAAAGGTAGATAAAAACTGCATTGATTTCTGGCCCGACGACTAAGATGATAATGCGTTTACTGCTGATGTAATTCTAATTTAAAGTGGGGGTGATAAGACCTGCACTGACATCCCGCTTGGGGTGTATTGTGCATTTGCCCGCCAGCCTACACAAACTACGGGTACCTTCGTACGGGTTTTCGGAATGTAAGTACACAAATACACACAAGTTTTGCAAAATAATACGTAATTGTTTTTCCACGGTTGGCGCCAAAAAGTCTGATAGTATGTGGTTTCTAGCAAGCGAAATTTATATCTGAATAACGCTGCAATAAAGAGGCCTCTTTAAAAAGGTAAAAACTCGAATTTTCTTTTTGAAAAGTGCAAGAACGATATATCTCCGAGCGACCGCCTCGTTACGGAAAATTCTCTGGCGAACTGGCAACTCTTGTTTAATTAAAAACACGAATAAAAAAGTTACTGGCCATTTTATTTGGTGATAAACTGCCGTGAAGCGAACAAATACAACCGAAAATAAACTTTATCTTTAACTGTTTATGGTGTAAACTGGCTTGTAAAAAAGGCAATTTGTTCCACATTTTTCAAACACCAAAAGATTTGTGTGGACGCCATTTCCTGTTCTATTCTTACAACGATAAAAGTCACAATTGATTGCGGACGAAATTGTTACAATTTAAAACGGTTTCCCTGCAATTCGCGATACGAAATTTAAATAGGATAATTTTGTACGGTTTTTGTACTATAACGCCTGTATCCACATACAGGCGTTATAGTTGAGAAAGACAGAAAAAATGTACTCTGCAAACGAGTTTAATACAGACGACGGGGTGTCATTTCAAGACATGATAATATTTGTGAATATGGAACGCTTAAACCTTGGTTTTAAGATGAAACGTTTCACTTTGGCGGGAAATTCAAATATCAAACAGTTTTTTTTGTTCTTGTAGCTAGGCCGAGTAATTATTGTAAACGATAATGATGTTCGCGAAAATTGATTATCATTCTTTACAAACTCGCGTAAAGTTATTTATCTCCAATGCACATTATTACATACATTTGTCAATAAACAAATTTATGCTGTTTCGAACGGTTTATTACCAAATGTAAGTAATATGGTGAGTAACTGATTAATAGCTGTACATGATAATGTAAAGAACGACCAACGATTTTCGCGAACACTATGCCATTTCACAATAATTACCCGGCCTAGCTACAAGGACAAAAAACTGTTTGAAATTTGATTTTCCCGCCAAAGTGAAACGTTTCACCGGTCTAAAACTCAACGTCAAAAACCACATGTATAAAAAAAAAACATTTTTACTACAAAATAACAGCCATCTTTAAGGGATTCATCACACCTATACGTAGTAGTAGAACATTTTCTTCAAATTTTAATAGAACCAGATTCGAGATAGCCTATTTAATACATATTTTTATTTTATTCAGTAATAGGCTTTCGTTTGACCGCCAACTCTCCTGATGTTGAGCGATGATGCGGTCTACGATGGAGCGCGCTTGCCTAGAAGAAACCGATTCACTCGAGATTTAATAGGTAAACAATTAGCGAAGATATCACGTAATAAACACAAATAAAACGGCCAAGTGCGAGTCGGACTCGCGCACTGAGGGTTCCGTACCACCACATAATACATAAAAATAGTGCAAAAATACAACATCAAGCCCAGGCGGTCACCCATCCAAGTACCGACCGCGCCCGACGTTGCTTAACTTGGTGGTGCACAGAAATTTACGACTGACTCGCATTTGGCCATTATTTATCATTTGTTGTTTTACTTTAAAGTGTTTTTTTACTGGGTGACGAGACGAGCGAAATCGCTCGCCTAATGTATGTATATCAGTCTCTGGCAGCCATATTACAAGCTTTGCTTAGTTTGGGGTCAGATGACCATGTGTGCAATAATGTCCCAGATATTTATTTATTATTATTTATTTATAATGGCTCGTCACGCTTGCCCATAACAGCTCAACGCTACTCAGAATTTTGAACTTCAACATTTCAAAACCCTGGATGGCAATGCACTGCGCTCGTCACCCCGAGATATAAGATGTCAAATCTCTGTGTGCCCTGTAATTTCGCTGGAAACATTGCCTTTCAATCCGAAACACAGTAGTGTTTGCACACTACTGCTTGGCGGACAGACGGACAGACAAACAGCGTAGGCTTAGTAATAAGGTCTCGTTTTCACCCTTTGGCTACGAAACCCTAAAAACATACAGTTGAAATGTAAAGTGCAACCGCGTCCTAATCGACTACCTAATAAGCTAACGCGGTAACTCAAGATCACCGTTTTCCTGATCTGAAATCTATTTTATGGTTGGTAAAGTGTTAAATCCTCTGATAAGCGTATCAGTTAGCGCAGGAAGGAACAGAAGTGTTTATGGTTTTCCTTTGATAGCGAAAAGCGTTGCATGCTACGTCGAGATCGGTTTACAAAGATTGTAGTGATTTAATGTAGGGCTTGCCTATTTAGAGCAAATAAATGGTTAAGAAATGTAACATCCATTACTCACCGGTCAAGTAATTCTTGTTTTTTTAAGTGAAAACTTTTTGGGTAAACAAAAAGCATGGAAATCGCTTCACCGTCACGCTGTAACCGTGTATTTTAAAACAGCGCCATCTCTTGTTTAATAGGTGAATTACTACTTGAGTTTTCACTTCTGACGTGCAGTCCTATGACTGATGTGTTTTTTACGAGTTTGTGAGATGTTTTTTTTAAACAAGCTGACCCAACAGACATCCTGTTCAAATATCAATGTTTTTTTTTAGTTATATCACAAATTTCCCTATCAATCTCTCAATTTTCCTATTTTTTGGGAAACTTTTCTTTTCCCTAAACTACGGAATTTGATACATAACACAAGTCTCAGAAGATAGTATTCAAAGCGTTATCTACTTACAAATTTAAAAGCGTAGTTAGGTATATAATTTATTTCTTAAATTATATGAAGAGTTTTTAAAAATAAGGAACAAAAAATCCTAAAAACCATATTCGGACTATTACAAACATTTACAAATAATTTGCCAAATACTCGTAAGTCCAGTCGCTAAGTGATATGCTCACCAACAAACAAAACGAGCATTTTTTTATATATATAGACTAGCCGCTCGCCCCGGCTTCGCACGGGTGTAAGCTCGGCCTTCGGCCTCGCTACAAAATATTATATAGCCTATGTCAAATTGGAAGAATGTAGCATTCTGTTGGTGAAAGAATTTTTTAAATCGGCCCAGTACTTTTTGAGCCTATTCATTACAAACATATCAAATCAAATCAAATCAAATCATTTATTTGCTAGAATACATTACAATAAAGAGGTCTTAAAATTATTTTTGGTGTCATAGTATTCAGTCTGCAAGCAGACGTGCAAATATTCTTAAACTAAATAAATTATACATTTTAAGAAGTATTATTATATTAAATTAGGTATATTATTATATAAAATTAGGTATTATTATTATTAAATTATATTACATTAAAAAAATCGACAAATTCCTTAATACTATAAAAACAATGCTTAAGTAACCACTCCGATAACGATTTTTTAAATTTGAAACCGTCCAATAATTTTATTTCATTTGGTAGTTTATTATAAATGTATATGGACATATTATATACATTTTTTTCGTACAAGTACACACATACACATACAAAAATAGGTACAAATCTTTCCTCTTTATAATATTAGTGTAGATTTGTTAATTTTTTTGTTGATAAATTTGAAATGGATTTTCAATTAACACACTACTATTTTTATCCCGGAAAAATTACGGTTCTTGTTCGATAGAGGGCAAAACCAATGGCCTTAACTAGTATGCAAAATAACTTTGTCAATGCTACAGAGTAGCACAAATTTAACAAGTAATATAACGAATATGGCGTCTAATAAGTCAAGGCTGATAAAAAAACTTAATTACATACAATCTCATATACGGTGGTTCATTATGGGGGTGGAGTCACCCTCATGTTAATCACCCCTCGTGGTGTGAAATAATAGTTTTTCCCCTGTGATGCCATTATTTTTACGTTGTATTTTAACCGACTTAAAAAATTAGGGGTTCTCAATTCGTTTTTTTTACCTTTGTTACCTCAGTACTCCGTTATTTATGAACCAATTTTTTTAAATTTTTTTTTAAGAATATACGTTCCGATTAATCTCATAGACAATTAATTTAAATCAGTTCAGTAGTTAGGCTAATAAATCAAAATAACTGGAATATTCACCTAATTGGATGACAATAATTATGTCATAGAATGTTTTTTTTACAAAATCTTTCAAAAATAAATCGATCAATCTTTTAATAAATTAATCTTATCATTGTTTAATTGTATATTTATCGAAACAAAAACATTAAGGTCAATCTAGGATATTACAACCTATTTCATCATCATCACCTACCACTTGCCACTCAGCCTAATCCTCAGCCTAATCCTCAGCCTTTCACTTCCAAGCACAAGCTGTCTTACATTATATCATCACTCTATTATGTATAACGTCACTCCATCTAGTCTCAGGGCGTCCACACGCTAAGTTTGCCGATTCGTTGTCTCTACTCTAGAATACGTTTACTCCAACCAATGGATATCGGTTCTACGACAGATATGACATGCCCATTGTCACATCAGCTTGCTAATACGCTGCGGTTATGCTACTGATAACACATACACAAAGTTTTATTAGTGTGACGTCCAACACTCACGCACACACATAAGCCAACAGTTCACCCCAAAGGGGTAATTTAACTTAATAATTAATTAATTAACTTAAAATACATTGACAGAGTCAATTCTAATCATGGTGAGTTAAATTGTAAAACATGGCCCGTAAGGCGGGGGGGTTGTAGTGGGATGCTGGCACTTTTATTACAGCTGTCGGTTATTAGGCTTAAACTGCGTCATTTAGAGTCGCTTTTAGCGGAGCAAAATATTACAAATATGCGATGTCACGCGTGTCGATTTTTATTTATTTATTTCGCTCCAGCAGGCCTAGCATGGTCGTGGACAGATTGTCTTTCCACCGTTTTTATCCACGCGTAGACGCGACAGAGCTAGAATATGGATACGTTTGTCTCTTTCTAGCGAGATAAAAACGGTGGAAAGACAATCTGTTTACGACCCGTGCTAGGCCTGCAGACATCTTGTCTACTTAGACAGTGTCAAGTTGTAAATTATTCAAGTGTCCAACGAATTCCAAGTTTTTGTACACGTCAAGTTTTTGTTTATTTTGTATATTTTGTTTTCTATACCAATATATAAAGAGGAAACATTTGATTGTTTGTTTGTTTGTTTGCATTGAATAGGCTCCGAAACTACTGAACCAATTTGAAAAAATCTTTTACTGTTGGGAAGCTACACTATCCCCGGGTGACATAGGCTATATTATATTTTGTAGCGGAGCCGAAGGCCGAGCTTACACTCGTGCGAAGCCGCGACGACTAGTAAAAAATAAAGAGGATTGTTTATTGAAATAACTTTCACATTGTTTTATGTACAATTTCTTACTAGCACATGACAACGTTTAACATATTTTAGTCTAATTTTTTGTGTAAAAAATCGAGCCAGTAATTAATCACGTAAGTATTTAATAATATATTTTTTATTCATGAGAGTTTCCTGAGTGTATGTTTAATTTTAATAAATAGTTTTATAACATATTTTTTATAATTATGTAGATTTATTATGTACTCATCTGTACATATATTATGTGATGTAATTAATATAGTTTTTTTTATAAAGATCTTTATTTATCATAATTAATTAAATTCTAGCACACAGACACACACACTAGACACAGTCTTATGTAGATGACAGATAAATATAATGACTTCTTAGGCTACATACACCTCTAACAGTCATTTAATAACTAAACGTTAAATAATTTTGTTACATTGTAAAACGTGATGGTCAAAAAAGTATAGGTATATTATATAACATATAACTAAAGATATGAGGCACAATTATGAGTCTTTCGTGCCAGACTCATTTTTAAACAATTTTTATGCTATTAAACATATATAGTAAATCCTAAAGTTTGGAACTTAAAATGTTGAAGTTCCACATTTTAGGACTTACTATATTAATGTTAAATACACAATAAAAAAAATTGTGCAGGTTCAAATAGTTTCGGTCGTCAAACGTCTGAATTGTCTATAGGTAATAATTTAAATATATCAAAGATAATTTGTCATTCAGAAATGCTGATGTTTAAAATACTTCAAAGCCATACCCTGACCTTAACTAATATACCTGGAACTTGATATACTAGAGATAGGTACTATTAATAAATACTAGTTTATTCGCATTGGGCCCTTGGGGACCGGGAGCTCACCTCATTTTTAAAAATATTCCGTTAACGCAACGCGTAATCAAAATGCTGGCGTGTAATTGGTTCAACGTATTAGCATTGCTATTCAACGTGGTAATGCCGCCAGCATGCTGGGTACGCTGCCAGCTGATAGTGGGCTTGAGCATTTGGATTGTCTTTAGACCTTCAACGGTCTACGGACAGTCTAACGGGTTTTTTTATAGGGTTAGCTCGTATTTTGTTTAGTGAATAAAGGCACTTGCCCAGTAAAAAATAAATAAATATTCGTAATATTTATTAGTTAAGAATACTTCGTTTCATATTTTCAGAGTTAATTATTAAAGAAATAGAAAATAAAAATAATGAATAATTTTAGTTTGTATTTTAACACGCGAACTTACAATCATGGCGTGCGTGACGCGTGATTATTTTGTCAAGAAAAAATAATTACATTGGGCTTCACACTACAGAAACCAACTTATATATACAGGTAGTAAATGTTAGAACTAAAATATTATACAGAAGACCGGCTGGTTGGTTTGGAAAATACGATGGTTGCTCTCCTACTTATCGGTGCAAATAAGTTGGTTCCAATATGGTACGAACTGTTTATTTTAGTAAATTAAATTTGTAACCCCCTGAATCATACGCCGGCTTAAAAAGAAGCGGAACATCTTCGGCCAAAATAGTCAAACTGTGCAAAAAAGGGCTGGCCTACTGGGAGCAGGGCACTCCACGTTAAGAAGCCTTTTCACATCATCTGCTTCTAGTTAAAAGACTGATAGCGTGATAAGAATACAAAACAAAACATAAAATAAATATAACATAAACCTATCCAAGGTTTAAAGGTGTTAGATAGACAGATAATAGTTTTTTTTTGTATTGAAGTATCTTCTTTTTTCTTTTCATTCTAAATTCTACGCCATGTAATGTTTCATTCTAAATTGAAGTAAACATGTATTGTGATTAATAAATAAACAAAAAAGGATCAGTCATGGGACTGCATGTCAAAAGTGAAAACTTAAGTAGTAATTCACCTATTCTACAAGAGATGGCGCCGTTTTAAAATACACGGCACAGTGTGACGATGACACGAGTTCCATGATTTTTGTTCACCCAAAAAGTGCTGATGCGCGTACAGAAGTTTTAACTTCTAAATACATGGCTCTTGATTTATTTACGTTAATCTAGATTGAATGTTTTTGTTATATTTTATAACAATTTGCACGTCTTTACTCCAGTTCCAGGAGCTCCAGGGTTTAATTAATTATTAATTTAAAGGGGGAGGCCTATGTTCAGAAGTGGACGTCTTCTGGCTGATGATGATGACTCCAGTTCCAATGAAACTTTATGACATTTGGAATGACTTTCACTTACTCCGTTTTCCCGCCGTCCCGCCGACCAATAATTAATTCATCCTTCGCATAAATAAATTATCAAGCTCATTTGTCCCACTGCCCGTTACGGCTGCTGCGGAATTTTAACGTTATCACTTGGTGGAGACCGCGGATTTACTCGCTATTTCACAGTTTTCCATTTAGAGTACGGTCTGAGTTCACAACTAATTTCATTCAAATCCATTCAGCCGTTACGGAGCTAAAGAGAAAGAAACTTTGAAATCTTCCAAATATCTTGATTTTCCAATTCCAAATTGATCTACCAAAAGCGTTTTATAAATATTATTCTAGTTGGTACCCTCGGCTTTGCCCGCTCTATTTTTCTGTTTTTTTTAACCGCCTTCCTTAAAGGAGGAGTTTCTCAATTCGACTGTATTTTTTTATGTTTGTTACCTCAGAAATTTCGACTGTGTGAACCGATTTTGATGATTCTTTTTTTATTTGAAAGCTGGTTCTTTTGGTGCGGTTCCATTTAAAATTTTCAAATTTGGTCTAGTTCTGGCATTTTTATGAAGTCAGTTTTTTAAAATTAATAATTATTAATCGCTAAAACGCAAGAAATCACAATGTGACTCTTTCATCTAAATCAGTGCGAATGTCATTGCTAGAAAACAAACAGACAGAATTATAAGTACTTGCACATTTATAATGATTGTGAATTGTGATTACCGACCGTGGTCCTGCCTGTTAGGGTTGGCAAGGAATGTTAATGCTTGAAGTTAGGGCTGTCAAGAGCGAGTTATGCCTTTTTAGTGCTTTATGTCTTCGTTAATTTATTTTGTTAAGTTGTCTACAATGTTAATTCGTTTTGTTAATTTGTGGGAATTGGAATGGCTTGTTTTAGCTGTTTTCGGTGTTATGGGTAACAAGACTTTGTTTCAGGAGCCGTGTGTTTTTTTTACTGAAACGCAAAAATTTGGATGAGACGGGTACATGTAGCCAAGACCAAGTTCTTGTCCAAGATACCACTGTGCTTAAAGACAGGGTCTTTAACCAATGCGTGTTGCCAGTAATGACATATATGGTACTGAGACGTTGTCCTTAACTGTTGTTGGTCTTTTGGAGAAACTCAGAGTCACAGAACGGGCAATGGAGAGAGCTATGCTCGGAGTTTCTTTGCGCGATAGAATCCGAAACGTGGATATTCGACAAAGAACCAGAGTCATCGACATAGCAATTAAAATTTGCAAGTTGAAGTGGCAATGGGCAGGCCACATCGCTCGAAGAACCGATAACCGATGGGGAAGAAAGGTTCTTGAGTGGAGACCACGAACCGGAAGACGCAGCGTAGGTAGGCCACTAGATCCACTTGTAATGTTTGTACGGAACCGAGAGTGCGTGAGGCCGACTCGCACTTGTTCGGATTTTTATAATGAAATGTCAGCAATCAACCGATCCGATTACAAACAAACTATAAGTGTCTATATATACTTATATTAATTAATTTGGAGGTGTTGTATTTCTTGTGAAGTGTTTTGACAGACTGTATCAGATTTCTAATGGTTTAATGCAAAACAATTATGAATTTGATACAGGGAAGATAACAAAAATGACGTTGTAAAAAGCTTAAGCAAAAAGCGTGATTAAGTGGTTAGTGTTGAAACCCGATCTTCGTTCTTAGAGATCCTCACAAGCCTAAATAAGAAAACCAACATATTTATTTTCTTTATTATTATGGACAGCCCCGTTAGCTTAGTTGGTAGTGAACCTGCCCTCTGGGCTTGGGGGCGTGGGTTCGATTCCCATCTAGGACAAACATTTGTGTTTGTTCTAAATCTGGGTGTTGTATGTATTTAAAAATTTATATGTACATATATCAGTCTCTGGCAGCCATATTACAAGCTTTTCTTGGTTTGGGGCCAGATGATCGTGTTTGCAAAAATGTCCCAGATATTTATTTATTTTAAAATTAATTTAACTAGTAATTAAAACTGTAGTAAAGTTAAACAATAAAAATGTACGGAACCGATTAATTAATTGAAAAGTTAATCGGAACGACCTCACCATTCGATACAAGGTCGTCGACCTCACAAATTAAGTTATTACTTAAACCATCATAGACGCCATTAAGAAAACTGGTATTTTGAACAAAAAAACTCTTTTATATTACAAAAGTTATTTTTTGTGAACTTGGGCAAATGTAGGTAAAATATCACGGTTTTTCTTCTTAGGTTTTCGTGATAGCATTGACATTAAAAACTTTTTTATTTTTTATATAAAAAGAGCTGCAAACAAGCATGCGGTCCGCCTGATGGTAAGCAAAACCGCCACCTATGGACACCTGCAACACTAGCGGTGTTGACGGTGCTTTGCCAGCCCGGAGAGGTAGTTGTAGACACCTTTTTTGAAACGCTTCATGTTGAAGCTCGGCGGGAACACCTTTGGGGGAAGGATATTCCACACCTTGCAGGTCCGCGGGATGAAGGAGCTGGAAAATCGAACGGTGTGGTATTTCCAGCTTTGCAGCTTTGTGGGGGTGAACTTTTAATGAATTTTACATAATTCTCGAACTCGGCGCCCTTTTTAATACGCTTTTATTAGCTTGGTATGTATCTATGTAACGGAATCTTTGAACGTGATTTTCACCCCTTTCAAAATGACGATTTGATTTGAAACTTTGCACACTTATCAAGGACCGATGACAATGCAATAATTTAAATAGTTTGTCCCATTATCCTTACCAGGATCTTCAGGATTAGCAATTTTAAAGCGTGTTTTTTAGTTTTTTAAACTGCTAGAATTATTACAAAGTTAGGTTGGGTCCAATCTTGCAAATGAATTATAAAATAACTATCCCCAACCGATTAAGCTGAAATTTTGCATATACGTTTACTTTGGATGGCAAAGCATGGTTAGCCTAAGATATTTATACCCGTTGTTAGCTAAATGACGTTATTCTAAATCAAATAAAGCTAAACTTAATGGGCCTTACTTAAAAACGTTACTCAAGTTGATCTTAAAATGCTCTCTCAACTTCTCGCTGACGGCAATCGTCACACGCGAAAACGAGACCGAGCAACGAGCTTAGATCAACTTGAGTAACGTTTTTAAGTAAGGCCCCATAACTATAATTATGTCACGTCATCGCCACCTATGACATTTAAATGTTTTTGAAGTGAAAACTTCTTTAGGCGGGTTCAGCACTTTTTGGGTGACCAAAAATCATGGAACTCGCGTCATGATGTATCGTGTATTTTAAAACAGCGCCATCTCTTGTAGAATAGGTGAATTACTAGTTTTCACTTCTGACGTGTAGTCTTATGACTGATGTGTTTTTTTTATTACCTTTTGAAAACCTCCCATTACGGGTAAAAACTAGTTTATAAAATCAAGTACTAATCAATTAGTGTGGCCGTTTTGAATATTTTGTCGATCGATATTAGTTATAATATCGTTATTAATGGTTATTATGATATTATTAATGATTTTGATAGCTTTATTTCGAGAGTTTGGATAGTATGTGAAATTTGATACAATATATTATGACCTTCTGTCAACGAGTAACTTTGTTTTTTTAAATATATATTTATAGTTCTGTCAAAGAGTTTCTATTAGGAATGCCAACTTTTTGAAAGGAAAATAAAGTAGATAATTATATACCTGTCCGACGTATAAATAATTCTCAATGTAAGAAACAGACTTCATCAGAACTGGTCCAAATTGAAATGGGACCAAATGGGAATCGCTTTCAAATTAAAAAAAAACATCAAAATTGGTTCACCCAGTCGAAAGTTCTAAGGTAACAAACATATTAAAAAGAACAGTCGAATTGATAACCTCCTCCTTTTTGGAAGTCGGTTAAAAAAAGTATTTTTAAAATGTTATATTAACATGTTTGAAAATATTTTTTCTTGTGCTGTTAGCACATTGTTATTTTTTTTTTGTATGGCATTGTGTTGTAGGACACTCAACCCACACACTCAAAACTGAAATCTTACAAGAAGAATATTCCGTTCCATTCTATGTATTATGTAAGTTAGAAATAAAGTTTTATTTTAAATTATAAGGATCAAAATAAACTAGGATAGGTACTTTACTTTAAAGCATAGTTGGCAACCCTAGTTACTATTGCATTTTTTATAAAATAGAATAGGTATATCTTTGGCCACCGTCTCACCTCATGGAAAACGAGGTTGTGGCCGAAGACGGAGCAAAAGTATGATAAAAATCAGTGTGAATTTTACAAAACCGGGTGAGCGTCCACTTGGACTTGACTGTGACTTGCAAAGTGTGTCACGGTCATGTCCGAGTCATGCCCCAGTTGGACTTTACTTCAAAGTAAGTCACGGTCATGTCAAAGTCATGTCCCAGTTGGACTTTACAGTGTCTTGGACTTTGCTCCAAAGTAAGTCACGGTCATTTCCAAGTCATACCCCAGTTGGACTTCACCGTGACTTGGACTTTACTCAAAGTAAGTCACGGTCATGTGAAAGTCATGCCCCAGTTGGAATTTACCGGGACTTGGACTTTGCTTCAAAGTCACGGTTATTTTCAAGTCATGCCCCAGTTGGACTTTACCGTGACTTGGACTTTAAAGTAAGTTCAAAGTAACTTTTTCATTTTTATACTGGGTTACAGGGAAAGGATGTTCTAAACCAAAAGGGTCCATAGTACCCATCATTATGTACGGCGTTTAATATGGTACAAACCCTGATATCGCAAAAAAACTGCCATTCCATAGAAACGGTCATTCACAATTCACAACCGACAAAGAGCCGAGGTATTTTGTAATTAGTATTTCAAATACTTGAGGCTTCAAAATGCTCATCAGGACCTGTAGAAAGATTGTTTTCTTTAACAGATTTTGTTCACTTTCCAACAAGAGGCTGTTTGTCTGACAGTACATTTTTTTATGATACTGAGTGACGAGACGAGCGAAGTCGCTCGCCTGATGGCTCTTCACGCTTGCCCATAACAGCTCAACACGCTCAACAACTCAGAATCCATGTAAATATAGAACTGCTGATATTTTGTTCGCAATTTCAGGTTTAGTTTCATAGGACCTCTTCCAGCTTAGTACACCGTTTCCGCGTAACCCTGTAGTAGTGTGATGCGGAACCGCAGAGCCCAGTTAATAAACAATGAAATTTATAAAAGTGGACGTATGTGGTTGTTGTGATCTACCGTCGATATTCCATAAACAAGGTGTAATAAAATTTTACGACGCGTTTAATATGGATGTGGTATGATAGATCAAGTAGCAGCTACCATTATAGTAAACTAGCTTAGACTAGCGGTTTCACTCGATCTATTCAGGAACCATATTTTTTACGGTTCCGTACCCAAAGGTTAAAACGGGACCCTATTACTAAGGCTCCGCTGTCCGTCTGTCACCAGGCTGTATCTCATGAACCGTGACAGTTAGACAGTTGAAATTTTCACAGATGATGTACTTCCGTTGCCGCTATAACAACAAATACTAAAAAACTGAATAAAATAAATATTTAAGGGGGCTCCCATACAACAAACGTGATTTTTTTTGCTCGTTTTTGCTCGATATTGATAACGGCAACAGGTAGACGCTTGAAATATTAACAGAATATTTAGTTATATATTCACTTTAAAAATAAATAATGAAAATGAAATAAAATAAATATTTAAGGGGTGCTCCCATACAACAAACGTGTTTTATTTTGGTATTTTTATAGATAATGGTATGGAACCGCTCGTGCGCGAGTCCCACTCGCACTTGGCCGGTTATTTTTATTGGATAAAAATATAGCCTTTGGTAATTCACGGTAAAAAAAGCTATCTCTGTACCAAATTTTAACTAAATTCATTTTGGTGTAGATCTCAATTTAAAAAGTATTAAAAAAAATATTTAAGGGTGGCTCAGATGCATACGTGAAATGGGGATGTTTTTCCCCTGCACCCTCTTATTTTCTATCGTTGAAAGGTCGTCGTAAATTAAGGTTTGATACATCACTTTTTTATTAAGTGTTTACATTACACATACTGAAAAAAACAATTAATTTGGCTGATAAATATCTGAGATAACAGCGTTTCAGCGTGGGGATATAGAGCGAAAGCTCTGTCCCTTTCTTGCAAAGTATAGCATTTGTATACCGCGCGTACGGTTTGACGTCATCCCGTGCTATAGTGCGCTCTCCGTCTAGCATGAAATTAAAATACTAAATTTAACTTTTTTATTATTGGACAAATTTTAGATTGTTAGGCTCTATTTATGATTAGATTTTTATGAGATATTAAGTAAAAATTTGAACATTATTCTATTATATGACTTTGACTACAGAACCCTATCATATTCGTGTCTCGACAGGCTTTTGGCCAGTTACTTTTTGCTATCTTAATCGTTACTATCCTACTAGTTGAAATATAATTTTCTTTGTGAAAAAAGAAACTCAGTTTTTTTTAATCGTGTTTTCTTGAATATTATTCACTCCTCGATTCACACATCATTACGAATTCTATGCGTAGGGTAGGTTGTCCAACAGTGAACCAATAGTATACACTGAACCAGTCATCTTGCTATGTAAATGCGAAGTTGCCAGATCGTGCCGCGAACACGAAAATGCTTCACTTACTCTGCGCCGCCCGCTTCTCAGTCGCGAGTGAACTAGCTCCAACAGTGCTCGTGCGGCAAGTCATATTTTAATTTTCGACGCAAAAACTAAAAAATTACGTGAGTACAATTTTTCATCTTAACTCTGCTAGGTATTGTTTTTCTTACTAATATTTTTTACACTTCTTAAATAGTTACCTGTCCACCGTTTGCACATAAAATTATTGCTAAATGTATTTCCGTTATTTTTCAACACAAACAAATTTCTAAAATGGTGGGTGTAGTACACAGTGGACCATCAACGCTGTTTGAACAGTGAACCGGTTCACTGTACACCACCTTCAATTTGCTACATGATATGAATTTAAAAATAATAATAATCAAGTTTTTTTACTTATAGGATGGGCAGCAGAGAGAAAAAAGAAAGACAAACTCAGGGTAAAGAAAGTAAAAACAGGAGATTTGTTTCAAGAAAAGAAGAAGTCCAAGAAGAAAGATACAATAACTATTCATGATGATTCTAGTGAAGAAGGCACTTTTCGCGCCAGTGGCTCTTCATCTGGTGGAGAACAGTTCTTTAGTGACAGCGAAGAAGATGAAATAATACTGACTGATGACTTTTCACCTCTGCCTCGAAATCCAAACGTGGGAGATTTTGTGATTATTTTGTTAGAATCGGAGAAAACAAAGAAAAAATGTTATTACATTGCGAAGATTGTCGATGATTCTCCAGAAGACGGGTTTGACTATTCCGTTTCTTATTTGAAGCTAAAAAGTAAAGTTTATCACACGTTTGCTGAGCCTATAGAACCAGACATGGCAATGGTTACAAAAATTGATATAAAATATATATTGTCAAGCCCCAAGATACTAGGCAGCAGCCGCCGGACAGCAACATTTAGATTTCCAGTAAATTTGTCACTTTTGAACTTCCCTTTTTGATTTTTTTGTTATAGATATATTTACAGACGTTTCTTTCATAAAAGACTATAGTTATATATAAAGCAAGTAATAAATAAGACTGATTATCCTTAATTGAATTAACGATGGATCTCAATGAGCCAATGGCATAAAATAGTAAAATTCTTTAGAACTCAATATTTTATAATAATGGTAAGTACAATATAGGTACATGATTTTGCTAATAAAAATACGTATCTAATAACATATAGATGATGTTTTATTGCCTTTCCTTAGGTAATCTACCATAAATATAGAGGGTCTGAGTCACTGTGTACATACTGATTCACTGTTGACTTACCCCTAGGTTCAGTGTGTCCCACAAGATGGACACAGTGAATCATTTCCCATATTTAAAAAAAACTGAAATGGACTCTATCTCGTACCGTTTAAGTCCAAAATTGGTATACTAAATGAAAGTCAGATTAATAACAAGGCTTACATTTAAAAAAGCACTTTATTCCATTCACAAACATTTGAGTTTTGAATGTTTAACTTTTTAGTGGTTCACTGTTGGACATCCTACCCTATATATCCCCTTAAACAGGAACATAAGAAACACTCAACCTTATTCCTATAACTTTAAATCCCAAAATTGCCTAAACATGTTCTTCAATTTTCTTCGAACAGCCTTCAGTAGATTTCCTGTTGTTTCTAATCTTAGTTTTATAAGTCTTGTTTTTTTAACATTTAGGTCGAATTTTCTTTGAATAATACTTTAACTTTTCTTTTGAAAATGCTCGAAGAGATGTTACTCTTATATTAAAAGACATAAAGTATGTTTTCGTTTGTTTCTTGATAATGGTGTTTGAGTAGGCATAGACATTGATTTCCTTTGATTTTCGTGGGTTTAATAGTAGAAAATTATAGGGTGGGTGTATTTTAATACATTCTTCTTCTCTTTCGCACTGCGTGTATTGACGTAATGTCTCTCTTTCTCACGTAAATTGTTGTGATAGTCAGTGGGCATCGATTTTGTTGAAGCTTAAGTACAGAATAAGTATTAGTTACTTCTGTAGACGTTCTTTTCGTTAATGGTGTACAAAGATCTTAATTTTTCAGCAAAGTGAGACAATGATGTCGATTCTGATGTAGGTACATTATTTGAACCAAACTAAATTTGACAACTGTGGTTGCCATCCTTTTCTAACCTATTGAAATGAATAATTCTCAATATAAAAAACCGACTTCATCAGAACTGGCCCAAATTGAAATCATCACAATTGGTTCACCCAGTCAAAAGTCCTGAGGTAACAAACATGAAAAAAAAACAGTCGAATTGATTACCTCCTCCTTTTTGGAAGTCGGTTACTAAAAGCATGTCGTCTCGTTGTATTATTTTTCGAAACTTGTGTTTTTTCGAGTGTTATTATCGTAATAATGGTAAGTTATTATGAATTAAGTTATTCTGAACGTGCTCGAGTATGGTTAAGTGATATAGCGAAGCTAAACATATAGGGTCTTACTTAAAAACGTTATTCAATACAAGTGATACAGCCTTAAGCCCGTGGCAGACGATGCCCAGTACTTGCGCAATCATTACTCGCGTCGGTTGACTACGCATCGTCTGCAACGGACTTTAACTTGTCTGTGACATATATTACTAGACTCTGACTATAACTTGGCCTTGTTTGACGATGTATAATTTAACTTGAAAATATTTTACTTGATACTGGCAAATGCGCAAGATGTGGGATGCCAAAATTCTCTCACCAGGAAAGAAGTAAAAACAACCAATTTTAACACGCACGCAAACACACACACATACAACAGCAGCCATTAAGCATCCAGTGCTAAACAAAAGCTTAGAAAGGGAAGGGAACTCTTGTACCAATTTTAAGCATAGATTAAATTTTAAAAATCTGCGGGGTTGGGTTTTATATCAATTTACCGAATTTGAGTAAACTGTAAATCTGGGGGGCCAAGGGGGTTCGTACCAAGCGCCCTAAAGCAATATTTGCTGCCGGAGTAGCGCTGAAATATACAAATTTTTTTTTTTTTGTAATTACGTTAATTTCATTGAAAGACCTTTCGAATGCATGAAATGGAACGTAATTTACGTTGATTTGTCAACAATTTCGGTGCTGCGTTTGTCAAAGTGCGTGAAAAGAAACGTGATGCCGCCATTTTGTTGACATTGACAGATGATTCTCTCGCTCGCGGTTACTACCCCTCCTCCACCCCAACCCCCCACGAAGGCTACTTGTTTTAAGACTTTAACCAATCTGCGTACGATTTTATTACTGTGAGTTGTATTAGATGCTCTCTTATGGGCCTTTGAAATACAAAACAATCGTTGATAACATTAAACGCCTCTTTATGGTCACGGGCAAAAACTTTCTAATTCCAATTGGTACAAATCACCAATTTAATTCTAATTGGCAATTTTACTACCTCATACTTCCAAGTATAAACATCAAAACGAATATCTTAGTTCGCGTTACTTAGGGAATCAAGTTATTAAAGGATTCTTTAGGGCAAAAACAAGGCAACATGGTGGCCAATTCTTGGTAAGATGCAGTGCAATTTGAAGGCAGTAGATTATCTTCAATGATGTGTATGTATTTTAAACTAGTCTATAGCACTGACTATAATTTCATTGTAAGTCTCATCTCACTCTGTCCATCTGACTAAATCTTAAATTTATTTATTTCACTGTTTTAAACTATCACGGTTGTCCACTACAGTTATATGATTATTTACGGGATATTTACCGTGGTAAGGTTGTGGAAGGAGCTCCCGATATTGTTGTTCACGTCATATTATTTTAAAATCTATAGTGACTCCCCCCCCACCGATGAAAAGGTAACATTATATATAAAAAAAAACTTATCATCTAAGCTTTGCAACCCAATAGGTCTCTATGACGCTCGAGTATATTCCCATTTAGAATTGAGGGCTCCCACTAAAAGAGACTGCAAGAAATCGCTGGATGCAGGCCTTTTCCAACCGGCCCTTTTGGAAATCGATGGGGAAGGCCTATGTCCAGCAGTGGACGTCCCATGGCTGAAATGATGATGATGAAACACGTGTTTAGGGTGTGGGCTAGTCTTTTTACACTGTGACATAAAAGTAAACTGACCTGACACACAGGTAAAGACATTTTAACTTCATAAATAAAGTATCTACTTACCTTATTCCATAGTATCTTACTTACCTAGTTTAAGGTGATACGTTTCATGTATAGCGGGAAATTCAAATTTCAAACAGTTTTTTTGTCCTTGTAGCTAGGCCAGGTAATTATTGTGAAATGACACAGTGTTTGCGAAAATTTTTGGTTGTTCTTTACATTATCATGTACAGTTATTAATCAGTAACTCACCATATTACTTACATTTGTCAATAAACCGTTTGAAACAGCATAAATTTGTTTTTTGACAAATGTATGTAATAATGTGTGTTAGAGATAAATAGCTTTACGTGAGTTTGTAAAGAATAATAATCAATTTTCGCAAACATGATCGTTTACATTAATTACTCGGCCTAGCTACAAGAAAAAAAAAACTGTTTGAAATTTGAATTTCCCGCCAAACGTGAAACGTTCCACCTTAATCAAGTCAAATCGAAACAAGATATCTAATTAAAGAAATAAGTACATCTTAACCAAGTTAAGTCAAGTTACTTAGTTCTTTACCTAGAATTGAAACGTTAGGTAACTTGAACTATAAAAGATGCCAAATGTGGAAGAGCATTGTACGGATCATTGGTTAGGGTTCCGTGTAGAAATTGGAACGGACTTTGGAACCCTTGAGTCGTAGTTAGGTAGCACAGTTTAGATTTATTTCATTACAGTATTATCGCTAATCCCTTGACGATTACAAACTTCGCGTAAAAGCACACTATCTATACTATTTGACAGCTCCGTTAGCTTAGTTGGTAGTGAACCTGCTTTCTGTGCTTGGGGGCGTGGGTTTGATTTGTACTAACAAACATTTGTGTGATGAACATTTGTGTTTGTTCTATGTCTGGGTGTTAATATCTAAATAAGTATGCATTTAAATATATGTATGTATATCAGTCTCTGGCAGCCATATTACAAGCTTTTCTCAGTTTGGGGTCATATGACCATGTGTGCAATAAGTGTCCCAGATATTTATTTATTTATTATAACCTCGGACTATAGCTGCTATATATTCTCTAACATCTATGTAACAAAATAATTATGTATGTTATATTATGTGTATGTATGGACCCGGGTATGTCCTAAAACTTCGACCAGAACCACCGGAGGATAGGCAGCAGCGTCCTAATAGTACACGGTGAACGTACTGCGATCTGCGATCCCCAAGTCCCCAAGCGTGGGGATTATGGCAACACCCCTCTATGAGGGAGGCCTTGTCCAACAGTGGACGTTAATTGGCTGATGATGTGTGATGTGATGTATCTTTGATAACAGTATGATAATTAATATTTACGTAGTTTATTAATTTTATATATGTGTAGATTGTATGTATATAGTATGATGATTATATTATGTATTAAGTCTTTTATGTATATATATGTTTTATTTTAAAAATAACTCAGAGTCACACAACGGGCAATGGAGCGAGCTATGCTCGGAGTTTCTTTGCGCGATAAAATTCGGAACGTAGATATTCGCCAAAGAACCAGGGTCACCGACATAGCTATTAAAATCTGCAAGTTAAAGTGGCAATTGGCAGGCCTCATCGCTCGAAGAACTGATAACCGATGGGGAAGAAAGGTTCTTGAGTGGAGACCGCGAACCGGAAGATGCAGACCATTGCACTAGATGGACCGACGACATTGTGAGTCGCGGGCACTCAGTGGATGGAGATGGCAGGATGTCGTTCAGAGGTGGAGGCTTATGTTCAGCAGTGGACGTCTTCTGGCTGATGATGATAATCTTTTAATTATGTTATACGGGAATCACTCACGTAAGATTAGGCCGGATTATATTATATATAAATGTTGTATTTATTTGTAGTCTAATGATTGTTTGTTATTTTTTGCATTGGTTTTTAATTTTGTATTTTTAGTTAAGGCCACTATTTTTGTTAATGTCATTCCTTTCGTGCACGGTTGTCTAGAAGAGATCGCTTAAAGCGATAAGGCCGCCTGTTAAAAGCCCATGATAATTACTTTAATGTATAATGTTATCCTTGTTTTTGTGGTTTTTAATAAAGAGTTATTGTATTGTATATAAGTAGTTTTTTTTTGTAAGGAACCCTCTTACTATTGAATGTGCCACGGCCGCCGCCCTACATGCCAGTACCGCTCTGCATCGATACACGCATTGCGCTAATGACGATTCTAGTGATGTGACATGCAGTCTTGAGCTCTTGTGTGAAAGATATATAATTATCTAGGTATATGAAAAACAGAATTCATCAGAACTAGATCAAATTGAATCGGATCCAAACGGGAAGCACCAGCATTCAAATAAAAAAAGAATCATCAAAATTGGTTAAACCAGTCAAAAGTTTAGTGGTAACAAACATTAAAAAAAAAACTGTTGTATTGATAACCACCTCCTTTTTGGAAGTCAGTAAAAAATACAAAACCAGTTAAAACACTGTTTTAAACTATCACGGTTGCTCACTGCAAGTTCCAGTGATAATCGTAGCAAAAGACTAAGAAAGAGGGTAGATCGTTTTGTCTGCACCTAACTTTGAACTGTTCGACCAACCACCCGCATTCTTCAGTCTTCCCGTGAACATGGTGCATGTAACTGCGCCGAAATATCGGGAGCCCCATTTACAAATTTTACAACCTTACCACGATAAATATCTCGTAAATAATCATATAACTTGTGAAACGGCTTGAGGTCGTGTTAGGTTCACATAAAACCATTATCATCCCCCCCGGTTATTTTCTGTCCGAACCTTTTTGCTACTACCCGTTGTTGGTCTAGTTGGTGGTGAACCTGCCTTCTGCGGTTGGGGAGCGTGGGTTCGATTCCCATTCCCACCTAGGACAACCATTCATGTGATGAACATTTGTGTTTATTCTATATATATATATGGGTGCTAATATATATATATGTTAAAAAAAACAGTCTCTGGCATCCATATTACAAGCTTTGCTTCGTTTGGGGTCAGATGCAATCTTTTTACGAGTTTGACGAATTTTATAAATGTATAATTTGATTTGTTCCAGACATAATTTAATTACATTACCTGTATTTTTTTATTTTACTATGACATAATTTCAATTTATTATTATCGAATTTTTAGAATTTTTATAATTTTGTATTATTCAATTCCTTTGTATTTGATATAATTAATTGTTTGATTTGTGTTATTTAACCTAATTTATAATAATTATGATTAATAACTTGACATGTAAAATAACATTTTATAAATATATATAATATGAATGACCATGTGTGCAATAATGTCCCAGAAATTTATTTATTAACGCGGCCAAAAATATATGCAAAAATGTTACGAATATTTACAGGCGAGTTGGTTGGCAAAGGCGGACTTATGAGCGACAAAAAATAATTAAATCAAGACCCGCTCTCTTTTCAAGACTCCACTACTCCCCATCACTACACGAGCAAAAACTAAACAGCCGTTTGTTAGTTAATGGTTCGCGTGATAATTGATCAATCTTACTACAACGGTCGATTGATACCTGTTAATGAGACGACACACTTATACAACACTCACAAACACACACACAGTTGTCAACGAGTCAGTACATGAATATTCATGTTTAACATTAATTTAACTGTTTACTGTGGTGCATAAATATACTAGCTATGGCCAACGAGAACCACTCACAGAAACAGGATAATTGAAAGTTTATTTCATAGTATTTTATTGATACTAGAAATATAATATCAATTGACATCCCCATTAGCTCAGTTGCTAGTGTACCTACCTTCTGCGCTTGGGGTGTGGGTTCGATTCCCACCTACTACAAACATTTGTGTTTGTTCTATGTCTGGGTGTTAATATCTATTTAAGTATGTATTTAAAAATATATATGTATGTATATCAGTCTCTGGCAGGTATATTACAAGCTTTGCTTAGTTTGGGGTCAGATGACCATTTGTGCAATAATGTTTCAGATATATATTTATTTATTTATTTAATAGTAGAAGAGACGTGGAAGATCGACCTTCACCGATCTGATAACCAGATGAGACGTATTTTTAATCAAATATAATTTATAAATAAATATGCCTATGATAACTTGCGTATCAAAAACTGTTCATAGCGAGCTTTTAGCTTGGCAATAATATTTTATGTACGATTTTTGCAGGCAAACCTATATAATTGGTTTTGTAATTCAATTAAGTATCTAACCTATGATATCAATTTCGATTGGTTAGCAGATCGGTGTAATTACCTATATTGACTTACCTGTTCACGTCTGCTTGCCAGGTAGCCATGCACAGAAATGAGTAGGCAAGCCTACCTAGGCATATTCTGTGTGTTAAAAAGTAAAAACTATCAGTTGAGATAAAACTCATTCGGTTATCAAATGAGTGAAGGTGATGAAAGAAAATTTATTAAAACTAATTAAATTAAAAATAGCTACGAACGCTTTTTGATAGGCAGTTATCATAGGCATATTTCTTTATAAATTATATTTGATAAAAAATACGTGTCATCTGGTTGTCAGATCGGTGAAGGTCGATCTTCACCGGCTCGACTATAATGTGTCAAATATTCACAATAAAAAATTACCTTAGTACAATGGGTGGTTTCTGACAGCTCTAGGAACATAGTTCTGCAACCATCGATAGATGGCGCTGTGAGACATGTTTTTTTTTTTCGTATTTGTTCAATGAAACCTACAATACAAGGAAGAGGAGACATTTTATAACACGGCTAGGCAAGCCACACTTATGTACCTACTAATTTGTGTTGTGTTGTGGAAAAACATGTAAATACTAACCAAAAAATACTATACTACGAAATAAAAATAATACTAAAACAAGCATGACAGACAGTGTCAGACAGACAGATAGATATTGTCGGTCTATGAGAATAAGCAAGTTTTTAAGCTATTGCATAGCTTCTATCGCGGGCCTTGAGCGTGGAGACCGAATCCAGAAATTCCGTAACGAAAATAACCTGACACCCCCCACTCCGACCTCTGACCGCTAGATGGCATTGTAAAATATGTTTGATAAAAGAACGACATACATAGAGTTGTAAAACCTACATAATTTTATTTGTTACAAGTAAATAAATAATTATAATTGCATAAGTTGATAAAAAATGCTATGCAATAGCTTTACCGCGGCAGTCCCCGAGTGCCACACGTCTTTTTATTTTTTAATTGACCTTTCTTTGTCTGTGGTTTAGCAAAATCTTCATATCCATCCGACTCGCGGACATCCTATGGCTGAAATAATGATGATAATTTATTGTTTAAAATTATAATTAATGAAATACCTAATCGTTATTATAATTTTTAATAATTATACAAACACGAACAATTACAAACAAAAAAAAGTTATTGAATGTAAGTTCGAGTGTTAATGCGTAATAATAATGGTGAATTACCTATATTTATTGTTTGTGGACGTGCTCGAGTGTGGGTAAGGTAAAAAAGCATGAATCATGTATTTTGGTGTTGTTTCCAAAGCTTCCATAGAAGCTTCTTGTGAAGTCTCCACCACTTTACTAGGGCATGCATTTGACTTGACCGTGACTTAAACTTTGCTTCTGACTGTGAATGACATTTCATCAAACTTGATAGGTAATATTTTAATACATAACACTGGCAAATGCACAAGAAGTGCGATGCCAAAATCCTCAAAAAGGAAAAAATAACAGAGTAAAAACTCCTTACGGAGTTAAAGCTACCCCACTCTATGCCTGCGTGCTAGCTCCATTGATTTTCTTTTTTCATAACTTCAAAAGCGTTCCATTTTCAAACTGGCCACTGGGCGTGCCTAAACAAGATGGCGGCCGCGAAAAAAACAGCTGATAACCGCGCGAAATAATTACGGCTAAATTGTTTCATTACTCCACCTGTATTGCTGCAAGCTATTTTGAAACAAACTTATTCAATCAACTAAACAAAACTTAATTTAAGCTTTTCTCTTTCTAATAGAGGCGAGAATAACATTAAGGCACGATTCAGTTAAATTTGCAGAAAACATTTCGTCAAAATTATTCAATCAACTGTAAAATATACCTTTAGACCAATGTCGACTTTAACGTTGCAAGCTAAGTGTGAAGTTTAATAAAACAGCGTTAAAAGCAATTTTGGTATCCTTATAAGGGAAATAACGCAAGTGACAAAGTGTGAAAAAATATTTCCAATTAGCATGCAGTTTTTGTTTTTATTTTTATCACCATAAGGTCGATAAACGCGTGACTATGTTACTAAATAATTGGGGAACTACATAATTATGTTGTCAATTTTTCTTTTATTTTATTGCAATTTTTGTAGGTTGGTAGACTTGTTAAGAGGCTATTAAAAGACGGGTTTTCTGCTTACCGTGCATGGTTAATGGTTTCGTATCATTTAAGCTTTTATTGGAAAATTATAATTATTATTTATTAATCTAGTCGTTGACAAGCTGTCATGAATGAATCAGCTTTCGTAGTGTAATAAATAAGGTTATTTAATGACGTGAACTAAAGGGAAACGAATGATGCTGTCTTATCCTTTCATTAGTATAAACGTCAAACAGTATCTGTACCCATAATCAACAAGGAGATTGTATTGGCCATATTTTTGTCTATGGTCAATCTCAAATAAACCAAGTCTCAAAATCGTTGTACTGATTTTTTTAAATTAAATTTTTTGCTATTTATTTTGAGTCCTTCATTCGGAATACTATATAGATAAACAGGGTTACAAGGTATTAAAAAAGTTAAACTCATAGTCAAAGTCAAGCAAAGTTCTGTTACTGACTTGTTTGACAAAATATTTTCATCAAACTTGATAATCATTTAATACTTGACACTGGCAAATGCACAAGAGTCCGACGCCAAAATCCTCACAGTGGAAAGAATTAAAAATATTTTCTACACGGCAAAAGTGTCAAGTATATTTTCCATCGTACATTAAGGTGATACGTTTCATGTTTGACGGGAAATTTAAATTTCAAACAGTTTTTTTGTCCTTGTCGCTAGGCCGGGTAATTATTGTGAAATGCCATAGTGTTTGCGAAAATTGTTGGTCGTTCTTTACATTATCATGTACAGCTATTAATCAGTTACTCACCATATTACTTACATTTGGGAATAAACCGTTTGAAACAGCAAAAAAATTGTTTATTCACTAATGTATGTAATAATGTGCATTGGAGATAAATAACTTTACGCGAATTTGTAAAGAATAATAATCAATTTTCGCAAACATCATTATCGTTTACAATAATTACTCGGCCTAGCTACAAGAACAAAAAAACTGTTTGAAATTTGAATTTCCCGCCAAAAAGAAACATTTCACTTTAATAATGCGACAACAATTCTGTCTCTTTTTTTATTTGAATCAATTCTTATAAGAGTACAAAACATTTTGCAGTGACCGTGGTCATAATTAGACCCAAAAACAAAACGTCAGAAATTAAATTAATGAAACACATGCGATAAATCCGTCGTAATAATCGCGAAATCCTAAGAAATTATTAGAAAAACCGAAGAGTGAAGCTAGTTTTGTATTATTTTTGTATGAAACGATATTCTGACAGCTTTATTATTCTTGAATTTTAATGGGGTATGATGGTTTATGTATGATGGCAGACCCTTCAACGATTTGCATGTCTGGTGGGATTCAAGATTCATGGTATCATTCAAGCAATGGGTACCAACTTTACAATAATTATCAATATAAAAAATAAAAATGTCTTCATAAAAATGTCAGAACTGGACCAAATTGAAATGGGACCACAAGGGAAGCACCAGCTTTCAAATAAAAAAAGAATCATCAAAATCGGGTCACCCAGTCGAAAGTTCTGAGGTAACAAACATTAGTAAAATATTAAAAAAAACTGTCGAAATGAGAACTTCCTCCTTTTTGGAAGTCTGTTAAAAAAAGCCTTTTTGAAATATTGAAGCTATTTTAATCTCTATTTTTAACCATAGCTGACCCGGCCATTGTCCTGTTTTTATTTTGTTATGTGTTATAGTTACCAAATAAAAACCGGCCAAGTGCGAGTCGGACTCGCGCACGAAGGGTTCCGTACCATTATATATAAAACGGCAAAAAAATACGTTTTTTTGTATCCCTTAAATATTATTTTTATTTTTATTTAATTATTTATTTTTAAAGTCAATATATAACTAAATATTCTGTGAATATTGCAAGCGTCTAGCTGTTGCCGTTATCAATATCGAACAAAAAAATCACGTTTGTTGTATGGTAACCCCCTAAAAATAAATTTTATTCAATTTTTTTGTATTTGTTGTTATAGCGGCAACGGAAATACATCATCTGTGAAAACTTCAACTGTCTTACTGTCACGGTTCATGAGATACAGCCTGGTGACAGACGGACGGACAGCGGAGCCATAGTAATAGAGTCCCGTTTTTACCCTTTGGGTACGGAACCCTAAAAACGCAGACATCTTTCCTAATCTAATAATTTTTTTTTTTATAAAAAAATATATAAGTTCAAACATTTAATATAAGAATATTTATTTACTACGTATACCTAAGATTTTTAAAATGTTACTTAAATTAAAACGATTTACTGTTTTAATTAATTAGATTAATAACATGTTATTTTAATTACCTATTCACATTATTTCGACTGTTTAATTTCAATATAATAGTATATTATTGTAATATAATATTGACGGTACCTACCTACAATAGGTTTTAGGTGCCATCTCTCTAGATTTGTACGCCTACTAAATTTTAATACTAACCAGGCAAAACCTGATAAAAAGTGAAAAATATTGTTTTAACATCTATATTGTGCATGTGTTTTGTGTACCTACTTAAATTTATCTATAGCTTTAAAATCTAACTGTAACTATGGGTATAGTTACAGTTTGGGGTACACATTACTCGTACATAAAAACCGGTTGACTGTAACTATCAGTATAGTTAAAGTTTGGGTAACCACATTACTCATACATAAAAACCAGTTGACTGTAACTATGAGTATAGTTAAAGTTTGGGTAACCAAATTACTCGTACATAAAAACCGGTTGACTGTAACTACGAGTATAGTTACAGTTTGGTGTACACATTACTCGTACATAAAAACCAGTTGACTGTAACCATGAGTATAGTTAAAGTTTGGGTAACCACATTACTCGTACATAAAAACCGGTTGACTGTAACTATGGGTGTAGTTACAGTTTGGGTAACCACATTACTCGTACATTAAAACGGGTTACAACATAATGATTAATTTTCTCTTGAAAGATATAATTAATTATCAAATTATGACCATAAACGTGAATGTAATCCGTAAAGTCAAGTAGTCAGAATAAAAAATCAGTCTCGCAATAATTGAAAAGGAACGTAAAATTACGAAAACAATTTACGTTTACGTAATTTGGAGAAAAACACTTAAATATGAATGTAATTTTTGTTTCTTACTTATTTATTGAAATGACAATGTAAGATTTTTTGTACAATCTTACTTACATTCTCATTGACATTTCAAGGAGTCTTTTTCTTTCCTCCTGAGAAGAGTCACACGTTTTGTGCATTTGCAAGTAAATCACAGAATACATTTATAATTATGTAGGATTAAATTACGTCGCAACTTTTGACGTTTGTTGACGTCTTACTTAGTCTTAGTCTTACTTAACTTAGTCTTAATTGACCTTTCTTATTTGAAAACGAATCCCATTTGGAAATTCCGTCAATACTATAATTTCCTATTTAATAAGCTGTTTTCCATTTAATTACAAATAGAAAAAAAAATACAACTTGTGTTTGGTATTTTTACTCCACCACCAATTGGGTACTCGGAACAGGTATACTATGCGGAAAGGTGGTCATTTTACTCATAATTAATGAACAAGTTTTACAAAAGTACTTATACCATACATGAAATCGCAAAAAAAACTTGTTCCAAATATTTCGTAAAGCGTGAAAAATATTTTATTTTGGTTAGTCTTATAGTAAAAGTTATATTCATTATAATAAGTAAAATGAGCTCC
This sequence comes from Agriopis leucophaearia, assembly GCA_949125355.1. NCBI lineage: Eukaryota > Metazoa > Arthropoda > Insecta > Lepidoptera > Geometridae > Agriopis > Agriopis leucophaearia. The sequence continues at coordinate 6,193,476 of OX421289.1, forward strand.
TTTCAGATATCACAAAACATACAAAATGTCCACAATGTAACAAAAAGGTAGCATTTACTTTTCAAATTACGAGCTTTCTTACGAAGCGGAAAGGAACGCAACAAAAAAAAACATGACGTTTCATGCCAAAGAAAATTGCAAATCCCACAGTGAAAAAAAAATACAATGCGATCAAATTACCCGCAGAGTTGAGAGAAGGAGCCACCATAGAATTTTCTGAACAAAACTACCAGCTTCTCATGCAAATTCTTTAGTTCTTTCAGTTGGTCACAATTATGCGTCACAAATTCACAATAACATGTCATGTTGTTCTGATTAACGCCATCAGCGATTGTTGACAACTGACAGGTAATTTTTTAACATCTACGATTTCTAATGCATGGGATGAAGCGACAATTTTAATAATGCCTATCTTTATACCCAGTTCTTGAAACCCGTTTATCCCACAAAAATAATAAGAGCCAGAGTTTTAAAATCACTAACTTTACAACAAAAATATAAGTAGGTAATCTGCGACATTGATATTCAAATAAAATTTAACAGAGGTAACAGAATAGCCTAATGCAAAAACTACTTAAGTACATCTGTATTTTTAACAGACTTCCAAAAAGGAGGAGGTTTCTCACGGTTGCCTGTAAGAGATCGCTTTAAGCGTAAGGCCGCCTGTTAAAAGCCTAGATAATTACTGTAATTTATAATGTTAGCCTTGTTTTTGTGGTTTTTAATAGTTATTGCATTGTATTGTGTTCTCAATTGGACTGTTTTTTTATGTTTGTTACCTCAGAACTTTCAACTGGGTGAATCAAATTTGATGTTTTTTTTTAATATTTGAAAGCTGGTGCTTCCCGTGTGGTCAATTTGGTCCAGTTCTGACATTTTTATGAAGTCAGTGTTTTATATTGATAATTATATGGTAGGTACTAACTACTAACCTAACACCTAGTCAGACGATTGAATGTGGTAAATAAGTAGGTACATCACAATCTTATAGCAGAAAAAATGCCATGTGTAAAGGTAGTTATATTTAAGACTACCGTTTGCATCTTCTCCAATTATTTGACACCGATATATAAAAGCACAAAACGTGCGAAGCCAAAATCATGACAAAGGGAAAGAAAAAAAATCTTAAGTCTTGGTCTAAAAGTTTAAATAAATACTTCAAGTGAACAGAAGCACTTTTCTTAAACACACGTTATGTTGTTTTTAACAAAGCAGGTATTTATAATTTTAGATTAGCGCATAGTACAGAATTTATATGCTGTAATTTATTATCAGAAAGTAACACCTTTAACAAACAGATATACAGATTTCTAATACACGAATGCTTCTTTTGCTCTAAAATAATATAATTATTAGATACACCTCTATAATAGGTGGATTCTTAAGTAAAACCTCATTATTTCCCCTTTTTTGTCAAAAACCTTTTAACCGAATCTTTTCTACACGTCCGTCGCCGGGTACGTCCGTGTTATCATGTGTCAACAATGATTACAATAACAAAACTGTACCAGCGGTCACACCTCGTGAATATATTCAATATATTTATATATTCCGTTTCGAAACGATTGGACGCACGTTTTGGAACAATTATTCGACGTTATGGTTCATTTGTGAATGTTTTTGGGTATTGTTAACTAGTTTTGATGAAGGAGGTTGCGTAAAAAAGTCATTGTTAACTAGTCCTTTGTGGATGAGGTCTAAAAGACATCACACCCCAGATGTAACGCGCTAAACGCGGGTTTAACCCTGGTGTAGAGCTATCTTCAAATAAACCTCACACGCTGTTCAGAAATGGGATCACTGTAAAGATAATCACATTTTTCTCGATCTGCCTTCATTTAACGACTTAATGAGTATTTTATAATTCGCTTACATTATGTATAGATATATTAAGTAGATATACATTTTATAAGGCGATTGTAGTCTACAAAATATAATATACTAGCGACCCGCCCCAGGTTCGCACGGGTGTAAGTTTTGTTATATATTTAAACCATTCGTGAAAAATTATCTAACTGATGGTGAAAACCGCATCCAAATCCGTTGCGTGGTTTATGAGGAGTTAGCGGATATACATAGAGAGACGCGGAAAGCGACTATATTATATAATTTGTAGAGATAGAGATTAATAAGATAAATTGTTACTTAGTGTCCTTAATTCTACAAATTGTAAATAATAAGTACAATTAAAACCTTCTTATATCAATCAAATCCGTTTTAAGGCTTCTTGAAATTCCTCCCGTAGACAAAAAGTAGTAGTATTCAGCGATGTCATTACCTAGTCCAAAAATCTAACACCCAGCATTGAGAGATGCATTTCGACCTATATAAAGAGCGATATTCTTAAGCTTGATGTTAGAGTGCTTTTCATGAAAGAAGTCCCACAGCAAACAGCAGAACTAAATTTCCATGTTGCAGTTGTCAGCTGTTATCACTGTTTGGACGCTACTGAGATTTTTATAAATTTGCCATCGTTAAAATGACTGATACGAGAAATGATACTGACTGATAGTCATTGATACGCGATGACAGCGCCGCTTTCTTTCTTTGCGCCATAGAATCCGGAACGTGGATATTCGCTAAATAACCAGAGTCACCGACATAGCTATTGAAATTTGTAAGCCAAAGTAGCAATGGGCAGGACACATCGCTCGAAGAACCAATAATCAATGAGGAAGAAAGGTTCTACGGAACAAAAGAAAAAAAAAAAATAGGTCAAAAGTTGGCGGAGATATCGGTGAATATACATAAAAATATATATATATATATTTATATAAACAGTGGAATATAAAACCTCCGCCTTTTTTGAGGTCTGTTAAAAACTAGGTATCACTAGAAAAGGAAAAGAAAAACGCTTGTTTATAGCTTTGACAGTGACAGTCAGACAGAAATGACAACAGATGTAAAATAATGAGTTAAAACCGTGACCTACCTTTGCTCCATCTACTAGTACCTTTTGAAGACGAAAAAATTAGTATCAAATAGGTTCAGCACATTATTATTAAAACATAAAATAAAAGCACGCAAAAACATCAAAAGCAGTTTTTATTAAAATATAAAAAAAATATGATTGATCTTTTTCGAAGTTACGAAGTTTAAAAGTTAGCTAGACGTAAAAATGTATTTCTAGTAATTATAATAGTGTAGATTATAAATGCGAAGAGCGAAAATGTTTAATAATAAACCACACTTAGTAAATTTCGATTTATAGGTTTATCTTGTTTATAAATCTTACACAAGTTTCTCTTTCTGGTGACTCTATCCGTATTAAAACAGTAAAGTCATAGTAGAAACAAAATTGACCCTTTTGAGTTTATTTATCTTTTTTATTTAACGTCCAAAACACTTAAAACTATTGCATTGCCTAAATCCAAATAATTCTAGAAAAGGTAACCAAAAAAGTTAGTTGTCAAAAAACCCATACCTAGTTTTTTTCCGTGAGTGAAGTTAGTATCTAAAAAGGTTGTATTCAGTCCTTTTTTTGTTTTAATATGCAGAAAAAGAACTCACCGGAGCTAGGTCGATCGCTGTATCTTGTACAATACACCCAAGCAGGCCATAAACTTGCGTTCCCCTGTGATGTCTGACTGTTTGCATCTGTACTCCCACAGGTTGACACCGCTCCACTTGACGTAGAAGATACAATGGAACTCGCCGAGTCCGGCCTCTTTTGTACCTCATGAATCTTTGGCCTTTCATCTTTAGTCTCCCCTATTTGGGATACAGTCTGCCTTAGACCTCCTAGAGGCGGCAAAGGGTTAAACTCACTTTCTTTAGACTTCAAATAATCGAAACTATATTTCGAAAAATCTGGCTGCTTCGATAAGTCGTAGGGTTTGTATAAAATGCTGTGATTAGGTCCGACGGGTTTTGGCCCTTCGATTTTTGATGTTTTACGTATTGCGTTCAAGCCAAATTCTGGGTGAAGGATGTTCGTGATGGAAAATGTTATAGGTTGAAGGTCTTGACTGATGGACGGCTTGACGTCTGGGGTTTCAGGTCTGAAGTAGCTTTGGTATTCTGGACTTGGTGGTGGCGAAGTTGGTTGGACTTTTACGACAGTCATGTTTCTTTCGTACCTTGAATCGATAGTGGTGCAAGTATACTGATTTGGAGGGCAGTAAGCTGGATTTTCAGAATGAGGAGGAGGAACTCGACCCGTCACAGGCCCTGGACTATTCGCTTGATTCGGACTGCATCGGTCTTCAAAAGCCATCTCAATCAGTTAGTTCAATCGGATTCACAACACAATGGCCTGACCCAACAAATTATACAAAGATTAACAATTTAAAACATTGTCATTCGAATGTCAAACACGCTTGATACATATTAATAAATCGATTAGCATGATTTCTCAATCGTTTCACGCACTACTCTTTTTCGGTTGACAGTGACAGCTGTCAGATTGAAACGTCAAACGATGTGCTCGCGACGGCGGCGCGCAAGCGACTGCGCTCCGGGTTATAGAGTTGGGACACGCCCCCGAACACACAAGCTTTTTCCCTTCCCTACGCTTTTTGTAGGCGTAACCGACCGCGCTTTTGAATGTCGACAGCAAAATCTTTCGTCTCTCTTTATTGGTAGATTTTTGTTGTTGACAGAAAGGGAGAGGACTATTACAATTGATTTAACGTGATTGTGTATTTAGTAGGCTTGGTAGATTTGTAATTCAGTTGTAAATTTGCCGCTATGGGCTCTTGCTTGGTAGTAATGTATCAATACTGCCAACTTTGAACGTACCGACTTAGTTTCAATTCAACTTTGACAGAATTATTATTTTGATAGACAGTTCGCCATCTTGATGAATTATTGATACGCAGATTGAAAACACGTTTTTTACGTATTATAACATAATAATGACAATTAAGATGACTACGCTCAGTAACTGTGTAGTAGGCTGTGGCAGTAGTTAATATTTAGTAGGTTGGTAGGTACAATGTTGGAAATGGTGCACTTTTTTTTCTAGGTCATTTTTAAAACGTGCGGTAGGTTACGTTATGTTTTTTTAATTCCATTTTGTATACTCTACCTAGGTACCTACATATTTTATTGTCAACGGATTTTTTCATGGTTTTTCTATTAATGGTTTACGTGAGGAATGGTGGTAAAATTTATTTATAATTTTTATAGATATACTGTAGATTATTTGAGGTTTGTGGGCGTAATAAAACAATTAGTTAAGAATCTAAGTAATTAACTTGTACGTGTATTATCCTTATTACTTTATATTTGGAAGTGATGCGACTAGTTCCAATCAAAGAGGCGAACGGCGAGTAAGTGGAAAAACAAAAATGGCGGATCCATATCGTTGACAAATGAATCGTTTAGAAACTTATGACAGATGAATTTTTGTAAACAATAAAATAAAATCAACATATATATATACAATTAACACTAGTCTATCTACACTAATATTATAAAGAGGAAAGATTTGTACCTATTTTTGTATGTTTGTATGTTTGTAATGAATAGGCTCCGAAACTACTGAACCGATTTGAAAAATTCTTTCACTGTTGGGAAGCTACACTATCCCCGGGTGACATAGGCTATATTATATTTTGTAGCGAGGCCGAAGGCCGAGCTTACACTCGTGCGAAGCCGGGGCGGACGGCTAGTTGGTTATAAAGTACCTACTATTAGTAGGTAATTTATGACAGTCTTAGTAGGCAATTAAGGAATAGATAAAAAAGAAAAAAGTTCTAAAGTGCATGCAATGGTCTCAAATTCTGTACCCTACCATGTGAATCACAAAGTAATTATTGATTTTAAAATTTTTCGTGCATTTGATTATTTTTTTTGTTTTCTATATAGGTAATAGGTATTAACGTAATAAAATTAAATAAAAAAATCATAATTAGTAAGTATGTGTCCCACTTTAGGTATTAGGTGACGAGAATAAAGAGTAGGTAAGTAATATTAGTATACTCTGCTCTGCTCTCTGCTCCTTCCTAGTTAGTTGATTGAATCAGGCGTTACTTTGCCGAAGTCCATTTTCAAAACTGTTTTAATGATGAATTTCTAGTGTAATTCCGCTTCTACGTCGCTTCAAGTACTACAATAAGGAATTTATGTTTCAGAATTAGGTAATAAATTTTTGTTTTCAGGTTAATTATTTCATGTGTCAGAATTAATTAATTTTTGTTTCAGATTACTTTATTATACTCTTCTTTTTAAAAAAATTAAATTTAAATAATATTTCTGAATTAATTAATTTATGTTTCAGGTTAGGTTAATTTTCAATTTATGTAGTTAATATTTTATTTCAGGTTAGGCAAAATTAAACCCAAAATTAACTTTATCAACTATCACAAATTCCTTATTGTACTTGAAGCGACGTAGAAGCGGAATTACACTAGAAATTCATCAGAAAAACAGTCCTTCCTAGCTCATACTCTATGTAGGTATTATATCTAAGTATAAGTAGGTACAATGACTTCTCTTCAAGGAAGACGAGGGAGATATACTGATTCCATCAAGGGCAATCTGAATTTAAACTGTACTGACAAGACGCTAGAATTTTGCTTGAACATCGTTAAAACGCAATTAGAACCTTTTTAACTAAAACACTTATTTAAAATTAATGTTAAAATTAGAAAAAAAATTGAATAAGTAGACAAAGGTGTAGTAAATACTTTTTAATAATAAAACCTACTTTAGAATTTTGCTTGCATGAACTTCGTTAAAACGCAGCGAGAACTTTTTTCACTAAAACTCTTTTATATTGATAAGTCGCTGTTAAAATTAGAAGAGCAAAATGGAATAGACAAAGGTGTAAATACATACTCTAGAATTTAGCTAACTAAATTCATTAGAATAATTCAATAAGCAAATCCAAGTCATTACCATAAATAAACAACACAACTCAACATAAATCCAACAATGCCCCCTTTCAACAATGGCGTTGGATTGACGTTTGACAGCTGTTTGACAGGTATTTAGGCGGGAAAGCTTGTCGCCTCGTTAGAGCCGCCATGTTGGTATTCCTGCCTTTTTTCTTTTGCTTGTCATTGTTTAGAAGATTGGTACCCACTTGTTTGTAATTTCATTAGATAAGATATATTCTATCGAAGTCATAGTTTTGACAGCTACCATTCTTAAAATAAGCTTAATAAAAACCTCTTTTCAAGTCATTATTTTCAATTAAAAAATACAGTTCTATTTATATTACAGAAAATAAATTTTCCACAGATCTTTCTATTTGATAGAATTAGAACGCCGAAAATCCAGTTATAGTTTTTTCTCAAAAAAATTAAGTAGGCTTGTAGGCAGTGGCGTATTTTAAGATTCAGCGCCCTGGGCCTGTAAGGTTCGCCGCCCCATAATAACGGAAAAAGTAAAAACTTTTAATCTACACTATCTACACTAATATTATCATCATCAGCCAGAAGACGTCCACTGCTGAACATAGGCCTCCCCCTTTAACCACCATACAGCCTGCCGCCCCGGGCCATGGCCCTTTTGGTCCTAAGGTAAATACGCCCCTGCTCGTAGGTTACCTTATTTTATAACAAATATTAATTCCAGTCGGTAACTTAAATAACATTCCATCTTCGTCATACTCAAAAAACAAATAAAAACGTACTAAACTAATCTATTAAACAACTTCCAGTGGAAATTGTTTCCTAAAATACTGGCCCCATTACCATGTTGTATGGTTTATTATACTCACCATTTTGAATGTACATCGGAGCTACATGACCTTATCCTACCAATCCTACCATCCCCTTTCTACTACAGGACAAGTAGGAAAATGGCCCATTACCACCATACATTGTGGACTTTCCTTGGATACGTACCAAATGTTTCGATTCTACGTTTCTAATCCGTACGGCCAAGGATTGGAACCTGCCGGCTTCCTTATTTCCTGAGAGATATAATTTGGGCCTTTTCAAGGCAAGAGTGAATAGGTATCTTCTAAGTCTGCGTGCTTCATCTTCGACCACATCGTAACCTACCAACAGGTGATTTGGTGGTCAAACGCGGACTTATTCGCGTAAAAAAAAAACATTTGAGTAAAGTAGAGACATTTTAGTCACGAATTGCATCGAACAGAGGTGATAACAAAAAAAATTTCTCTTGATCTTCACGTGCCCATGGTTTCGACCCCAAAAGGCTCAAAAATGTACCCACTATCCTATATTCGCGGCTTTTGAGGTCTTCTGCAGATTCAGCCGGCGCACCAGCCTTATTCTGCGTCCTCGGACCTGCCTGGCGTCCCCTATACTGTATAATAAAATACCTTATTTCTAGATTATAAAGTCTAAGGAGGTTAAGGTGAGGTGAGAATAGGGAGAGATTGCGACTAAATACGGGGCTAGTACCTATACCTACATGGGATACTTTTTATCCCGGAAAAAGGTAAGGTTCATGGAAGCCGCGAATGAAGCCGCGTGTCACAGCTAGTGTAAAATAGTTTTGTAATAGTTATAACTATTTGTTAAGCTTATATGAAGATAGGTTAGTTCCGAGAACAATAGCTTATTATGCATAACATCGGTAAGAGCAAGTGTCAAAGTGTTAAAACTCCCATAGACGTAAGTTTTTTTTTAAATGTTTACCGACTTTTGTAGTCTCTGGATAGTAATGCGTTTCCAGCATTAATTACTAGATCTATACGTTATTTGTTGAGCTAAAATTACCTTCAAATAAAAAAAAAGATAGCTGCACCCGCGTGGTGATGAAAAAGTGTTATGATGATGATGAAAAATAATTTACAACCTATTCTCATAATAATAATAATAAAGCCTTTTATTTCCATGCATTAAACTTGATTTCAGTTAGTTCAGAGCGTCTTTTGAGTTATAGTTTGGTTTCTTCTGTTATAATATCTTTCTTGGCTTCTATTAAAACCTCCCTTTGGTATAATTCTTCCTCTTGCAAGTGTTTCAGCCATTCTCATACCTACCAAATATACATAAAAAAATCCTAAAAATCGGTCGAGCCGTTTCGGAGGAGTGCGACCACAAACACAGTGACACGAGATATTTATATATATAGATTGTAACAATTTTTTTTTATGAAAACTTCTTAATGTTTTCCACACTACCGACAATATCAACTGCAGAGAAAAGTTGGTAGAACGTGGTAGCACTTTAACCTACTCTTTTGATGTTACCGCTGTAGAGTCGGTAAAGACAAACGAATGTCAATAGTTACAGTGAAATGACAAGGTTAAAGTTTAAAACTGTCATGACATTTTTTGAATACATCAAAAACAAGGATTGTAGTTTAGTGGGCTTGAACGTTTGGATTGTCTTTAGACGTTCAACGGTCAAAAATCATGTTCAATGTCCGTGTTGTACCCGTGCCGGTAATCGTTGGGAAAGATACTCTGGAAGTTGTTGACCATTACACCTATCTTGGACAGATTGTTCAGTTAGGTAAGTCCAACTTAGGCAAAGAAGTCGCACGAAGAATCCAACTCGGATGGGTAACGTTCGGGAAATTGCGTGACATCTTCTCGCCCAAGATACCACAGTGCCTAAAGACAAGGCTCTTTGACCAGTGTGTGTTGCCAGTGATGACATATGGTACTGAGACGTGGTCCTTAACTGTTGGAATTTTAGAAAAACTCCGAGTCACACAACGGGGAATGGAGAGAGCTATGCTCGGAGTTTCTTTGCGCGATAAAATCCGGAACGTACATATTCGCCAAAGAACTAGAGTCACCGATATTGCTATTAAAATTTGCAATTTGAAGTGGCAATGGGCAGACCACATCGCTCGAAGAACTGATGACCGATGGGGAAGGAAGGTTCTTGAGTGGAGACCACGAATTGGAAGACGCGCGTAGGTAGGCCTCCCACTAGATGGACCGACGATACCGTGAGAGTCGCGGGCAACCGCAGTGGATGCAAATGGCAGGATGTCGTTCGGTGTGGAGGTTAAAGGGGGAGGCCTATGTTCAGCAGTGGATGTCTTCTGGCTGATGATGATTCAACGGTCTGTTAGCAGTCTGTTTTAGTTGTGTTTACTTACATTCCCGGGTCTGGCCTGGAGTTATGAGAAGAATTGGTGGACCCGAATTTTCTTCTTTCCTCTAAGATGCGTATTACAAAATTTTAGGTAAGTATTTTGATTTTCGGGCATAAAACGAAACAAGCCATATTAAAAAACTGACTTCAATAATATATGAAAATCATAATAAGTGCCTGTAAAATTAAAGGGTTGCCCTCAATTTCCCTGGGATCCCATCATCAGATCCTGACTATGGGACCAAATTGGAATTATATTACCGAACAAAAGATATTTTTTTTAAATCTTTTAACAGTTGGCGGAGAAATCGGTTAAGAAACATTAAAAAATAACAGCGGAACATAGAACTGTCCTCCTTTTTTGAAGTCGGTTAAGAACAAAGCCGTAACTGTCAAGAGTAATATAAAACAAGTAAGCAATAACATTGTTTATTTTTATTTTAAGTCAGTAATTAAACGAAATCCATTCTCAAACTTTCCTTCCGAGATATTTACGAAAAACTACTTGTATAAATTGAAAAAATTGGTGGTAGTCAGTTGATATGTTGAGTTTTTTCAATAGTTGAACCCGTTATTTTTAATAAATAATTATGAATCTAAAAATCCGACTTCATCAAAATTTCAAAACTGGACCAAATTAAAATGGGACCACACGGGAAGCACCAGCTTTCAAATAAAAAAAGAATCATCAAAAAAGCTCTGAGGTAGCAAACATTAAAAATAACAGTCGAATTTGGAACCTCCTCCTTTTTGGAGGTCGGTCAAAAAGGCTGATTATGCTAGTATCATTAAAAGTGTTTTAGCATCGCCCGTCGATCCTGTTACGTAAATTCTTTCTATACAATGGTTGCCTGGAAGAGATCGCTTTTAGCGATAAGGCCGCCACTTGTGGTAATAGCTCGTAAGTGTTTTTTATCTGTTTGTAATTTTTATTTCTGGTGTACACAATAAAGAGTTTCTATCTATCTATATTTCCTTTATTTGTCTGTAAGTTTCACTCAGTTGTAAATTTCGTACAAATGTAATGTTTGCTGATCTATTAAGACTGGGTAGTGTAGGCACGCGACGAGCCGCTAATAGCTTCAGTAATATGAAGCAGGATGAGCTATTTCTGCGTCGACGTGTGTGGGCCGAGTTTACGAGCTCACTGTTAAGGCGATGCTGGTGTGTTAAATTTTTAATCCATAAAAAATAATTTGGACGTTTCCCCCTAAGATATTTCTACCTGTAGATAGGTAGTGCCCGCCACCATATTGACTAGACGAATGCAAGGCACATTACCGTACTCGTTACAGCCGTCTCTCAGTCACGCACTCCGAGTGTTCGGCGACACATCGCAGCTAAATAAGTGTTTTAGCATAAATAATTGTTATAAAATGCCTTCCTGTATCCTTATGAACTGCACAAACTACACACGCTTTGTGAGAGACAAGAAAAATGTTTCACTGTATTTTTTATTCAAACCGAAAAATTATAATATATAAATTGTTTTATCTTAGGCGGCGGCTGTTATTACTACGAAGTGTATGAACGAGATATGTAGATCGTTTTGTGTGAGAGAGTGATAGAGATCGCAGCATAATCGACGACCAAAGCCGAATTCAACCGATCACCACGGCGGCGGCGAGCCGATTGCTACTTTTAGTTAGTTTTTAAAGCAGTGTCGTTCGCCTAAAAAGTCTCTATTATATTACATCTTACTGGTTTCACTACTAGTATATATCTATCTACTATAAGTAAACGCATTATCATTCGAGTCGTCGGGTCATAAATCATTATCTGTCTATCTCGCTCTCACTAACAGGTCTTATGGTATAACATCTATTGCTCGACGAGTCAGATGATAATGCGTTTACTATAGTCTACTAGTATCGTACAGCGAGCTATGGAGAGGGCTATGGTCGGGGTTTCTCTATGAGATCGAATCAGAAATGAGGAGATCCGTAGACGAATGAAAGTTACCGATATAGCCCACTGGATTAACAAGTAGAAGTGGCAGTGGGCAGGGCACATAGCACGCAGAACAGATGGCCGATGGGGCCGAAAGGTTCTCGAGTGAAGACCACGGTATATAAGCGTAGCGTAGGACGTCCACCCACAAGATGGACAGACCACCTAAACGAGACCGCAGGAAAACGCTGGATGCAGGCCGCTTTCAACCGGCCCTTTTGGAAATCGATGGGGGAGGCCTATGTTCAGCAGTGGACGTCCTATGGCTGAAATGATGATGAATGTTGAATTGAGAAGTAATTTATATTCTTAATCGGTAGCTGGTCGCCCCTTAACACCGGTAGCTTGCACACAGTCACAAATATTGTGGTGAACATCGACCAAACACCTTGCCGTGTTGCTCGCATGCTCATTTCGTTTGCTTACATTTTTGATCGTTCACGTAATAGACGAAGATTTTTGTTTCTTGTTATTTTCATTATATTTATTTATTTACAGGAAAACCAACAGCTTTTTACACTAAGATATATGTAATGAAAAAATTATAGAAAGCCAATTACAGGTTCTCACGAATAGATATAAATTAGATTAGATTATTTTATAGCCTAGTACAAAAATGGGGTCCATGTACTAAAAAGTTTTTTGATGTTTGGTCGTCGCTGTTGATGATAAGAGACCTGACCTATTCCTCACGCAGATAATAGACTAGATGACTGTTTTTTTTTTTTATTATCCTAGTAAAATGTAGCCCATAAATATAGCTGATTAATGAAAAACAAAATGAAAATCCGATCAAAAAGAAGCAACTTATAAGCATTTTAATATCATGCTAGACAGAGAGCGCGAAACAACAAATTATGACGTCACTTCTCTGTACGCCATGTATAAATTCTGTTCTGACAAGTATGGCGCACAGAGGCGTGACGTATTTTTTGTTTTGTGTGAAAGGGACAGAGTTTTCTCTACCAAAACCTTTAAACGCTTATATAACAGAACATTGATAACCGATTTAAATTATTATTTCAATAAACATATTTACTTAAATTCTTCATCAAAGCTATTGGTTTCAACCTACCCAATTCGTCTGTTTTATTTTTTGACATCATTATTTTGATTTTTAGTTGAAGTTTAGTAAAATAAGTAAGCACTTATTAATTACACACTAGCGCACGTCCGTTGCGTTTCAAACAAAATAAGCACACCTGCGTAAACGCACGTTGAAGATTTCCTTACATATTTTCAACGCAGGTCCGTAAAAATTACAGGCTTTTTTCATTTGCTTCACTGATTTACCTTTGTAATTAAATAAAATAAATGATGCTGGGTACTCAACAACAGCTGATTGTCTTTAGACCTTCAACGGTCCAGGGCACAACTGTTTTAACCGACTTCAAAAAAGAAAGATGGTTCTATGTTCCACTGCATTTAAAAAAAAATATGTTCACTGATTTCTCCGCCAACTGTTGATCGATTAAAATAATCCTTTGTTCGGTAAGTATTATAATTATAATACCACCTAACCGCACACCTATTTGACCTTTTTTTTACCTATATTGTAGTGTATCTTAAAAAAATAAAAAATTTGGTTCCATTTTCACCAAGTCAGGATCTGATGATGGGATACCACGGAAATCGAGGGCAACCCTCAAATTTTATAGGCACTTATTACGTTTTTCATATATTTTGAAGTCTGTTTTTAATGTGATACACTTGTTCAAAGTATATTCTCTAATTAATTAAACACTTTTACATTCTTTGGGACCATTGTAAAAAGCAGTTGCTTTGGGCTTAACAGCCATTTAGTCGTAAAAAAGTAACAGACAGACAGTAAAAGTTTCGCATTAACGTTAGCTTGTTAATAATTAATTAATTTTCATTATTCTAATTATGCTCATAACTAAAATAACTGATACGTAAAACCCTTAAGGCGATCTTACAGTCAAAAAGGCTTCACAGAACATTTTTTTAAGATAATGTATTCATTTTGAAGCAGTAAAAAAATTATGTGTTAATCTTGATCATATATCTGAGTGGACCATTGGATCCAAAACACGATTCCGATAAATTTTCTCGATAGAAAAAAATCATGAAATAACCTCTAAGCTTGAAATTTGCCTAAACGCATACAATTTTATCTCGATAATTTATAAACAAATCTTGACAAAATTTACATGATTGATGGTAAATATTGTGACAAATAGCATCATTGTTTTTGTTTATCGATAAAAATTCGATTTTTTTAACTATTATTTAATTTAATCATAACTTGGCTCGAACGCGTCGAACGAAACGTCGTGCCACCACGGCGTCTTTTCACTTCTTTTTTATTTTTACGCGATGTGACAGAGACCGCTGAGGCGCGCTGCTAGACGGACGTGTGTCGCTTTGTTCCGCTGACCGCTCAAAAATATAATCTCAACTTTATGACACAAAAACACCTTGATGGAAGTTGTAAAGTAAGTAACTACCTTATCTGCAACGTTTTCTTGGATTATAAGTACTAAAAAGGCAGGTGAATGAAAATTACATTTTGTAACGATTTGTTTGTATATATTATTTTATGAAGCATAATTTCACCACAATTGTCATAGTCCAGTTGGCCGAACGGTTTGACGTATTGGATAAGTTCTTTGCGTCTTAGTAAGCGCCGGGTTCAAATTTCACGTTTACTATTTTCTTTTTGTTATTTTTCTAATGTTTTTGAAATAATTCGTCGTGTCCGTGTGTGCGTGCGTGCGTGTGTGTGTATTTTTGTAATGTTCTTTATAACTCGAAAACCACAGGACTTATTTTGATGGGATTTTCACTTTCAGATAGCTGATGTTATGACGAGAATTTTTTTGGCAACTTTTCATCATCATCATCATCACATTTTTTTCATTACTACGCAGGTGAACGCGCGGGGCACAATTAGTCTACTATAGAGGTTAGGAAGTTCTAAATAACTTGGGATTAGGGCATGCAAAACTCGGGTAATTTAAAAAACTCGGTTTTTTCGAGTTTTCAATTTCAAAAACCGGTTTTTTCGAGTTTTTCGGGTTTTTCGAGTTTTTCTTTATTTAAGCCTTAAAAATATTGTTTTAGTGTGTGCAGTGTAAAGAAAATGCTAAAAAGTAATTATATATGTATTTAGACTTTCGTATTCTTATTGTTTAGCTCTAACAAGAGATTAATCAAGTAACGTTTGGTATAATGTTGAGACTTCCAGCCTCCCGAACAAGCCAGTTTCCTTAAAGGCTGGAGCACCATAAGCCCCATACACACTTTCTGCCAGATTATACAGAAGACTGAGAAGTGTAATCGGCCATTATGCCTAGCGTTCGCGGACTATGAAAAAGCCTTTGAGTAAATCGACACCTGGGTAGTATTGCAGTCCCTCCAGCGTTGTCATATCGACTATAGATATATCGAAGTGCTGAAGTGTTTGTAAAGATACGCCACCATGTCAATCCGATAAAAGGAGCACGGAACCAATCCAATTGCAGAAAGGCGTGAGACAGGGAGATGTTATCTCTCCAAAACTGTTCACGAACGCATTGGAGGTTGTTTTCAAGCTTAGACGTAGACTTAGACAGCTTAGGAACAGATTCGGCATCAACATCAATGGCGAATACATCACTCACCTTCGTTTTGCCGATGATATAGTTATCATGGCAGAGTCACTGGAGAATCTCAATACAATGCTCAGCGACCTCAGTAGCCTTTCCCAACAGGTGGGTCTTAAAATAAACATGGACAAGACAAAAATCATGTTCAATGTCCATGTTGTACCCGTGCCGGTAGTTATAGAGAACGATACTGTCGAAGTTGTTGACCATTACATTATATATATCTTGGTCAGATTGTTCAGTTAGGTAAGTCCTTAGGCAAAGAGGTCGCCTAAAAAATCAAACTCGGATGGGCAGCATTCGGGAAATTGCGTGAAATCTTCTCGTCCAAGATACCACAGTGCATAAAAACAAGGGTCTTTGATCAATGTGTGATGACATATGGTACTGAGACGTGGTCCTTAACTGCCTTTTATAGAAACTCAGAGTCACACAACGGGCAATGGAGAGAGCTATGCTCGGAGTTTCTTTGGGCGATAGAATCCTGAACGCGGATATTCGCCAAAGAACCAGAGTCATCGACATAGCTATTAAAATTTGCAAGTTGAAGTGGCTATGGGCAGGCCACATCACTTGAAGAACTGATAACCGATGGGGAAGAAAGGTTCTTGAGTGGAGATCGCGAACCGGAAGACGCAATGTCGGTAGGCCTCCCACTAGATGTACCGACGACATCGTGAGAGTCGTGGGCATCCAGTGGATGCAGATGGCAAGGTGTCGTACAGTGTGGAGGTCAAAGAGAGGCATATGTTAAGCAGTGAACGTCTTCTGGCTGATGACGATGACGATAGACAGCGGGAGTCACTAATTAGTCTACGTTGGGGCATGTAAAACTTTTTAGTGTAAAAAGCCGCGACGGATTATTTAATAGAACTGCCTGTCATCTCCAGCATTTTATTACATTCTTTACCCTTGGAGCTGCTTCCTTCCGTGGCATGCAATGATTAAAACCACGCTGATGATTTATCACAAGCAGATTTTTTATACTCTATATATTTTAATGTTGCTGAATCGGCACTGGCAGTCCTCTTATTTTTTTTATCTCTGTTGATACGAAGAACTAGTATAACGTACGCTTAGCAAAATATTGAAAATAATAATAGGGATGATGATGGTTATTGATTTAGCTATGTTAACACAAAAACATGAAAATTGAGAAAGAAAAAGACTATACATTAAAATACGTAGTATTAGATTTTTTTTCAAAAAATCATAGAAATACCATACAATAACACTTAGTAGCACTTAGTAGCGCTCACAGCGCCTCACTCAGGCAACGTCAAACCAAAGCTTAACCATATATTACTCCCTAATCCCTAATTATTATTATAGATTGTGGTCAAACTGTTAAATTTATTCGATCAGTAGAGAAGAAATAGAGAAACAGTAAGTTTTTATGAAGTTTCATTGTTTATTAATGTTCTACTGGTAGTATTTAACATAAACAATCGTGAATAAAAAAAACTCGAAAAACCCGAAAAACCCGGTTTTTTAATCCTAAAAACCTGGTTTTCAAATCAGTCGGTTAATCGGGTTTTTCGGGTACTCGGGTACCCGGTTTGCATGCCCTACTTGGGATGGACAGACAGACAGACGGATGGACGAACGAACTTATATGGGTCCCGGTTTAACCCTTTGGGTACGGAACCCTAAAAAATAGGTACTTTTCATCATTATCTTCGTCCTCACCATTTTTCATCACTACGTGGGTGAAAGTTCAAATAAATCAATAAATTGGGACGGACAGACAGACAGACGGATATACAGAACGAATTTATATGGGTTCTTTTTATTTCTACGGAACCATAAAAAAGTGTTACAGTCTCTAAAAGGAGATTCGTGTGTGTGTGTGTGTGTGTGTGTGTGTGTGTGTGTAAAAGGTGATGATTGTGTGTTTGTTTGTACGAATGAAACCTACATATACGATACCCCACACGCCCCCTCGTTTGCAGCGGGTTAAATACTTTTTGAGGCTTCCGTATCTCATAAGCAAAAAAAAACAGAATCCTTATAGGATCACTTTATTATCTGTCTGCTATAAAAATTAGAATCCAAAAATATCTACACCCGATCAGATTTGAACCGTAGGCCCACGGCTCGCTAGCGCAGTGTTGAACCGCTGGGCCAACAGAGCTTTGCACTAAGGTGACGAAATTACATGTGTATAAGTAAAAAACGTCGCGCATCTGCCAGATTCACGCGGTGCGTCCCGCAGTAGGTGGGACTAGTCGGCCGCCACTTCATCTGCTTCACCCCCTCAAAAGCATAAAAGTCAGCCAGTCACAGCGCCTTAATAAAATGGCTACTTCATGGGGACCTAGTTAAAGGTGAGGTCACATAGAGCGCTATTGCAAGTTGTAGTGACAATGGGCAGGCCACATTTCTCAAAGAACCGATAACCGATGGAGAAGAAAGGTTCTGTGAAGACCACGAACCGGAAGACGCAGCGTAGGTAGGCCTCCCACTAGATGGACAGACGAGTCGCGGGCATCCAGTGGATGCAGATGGCAGGCTGTCGTTCATTGTGGAGGTCTAATGAGGAGAAGGTTTTATTATGCGAACTGCTAGTGGAAAGCGCTACCTGAATGGGTGTTCCCCGGTAGTAACAATCTGGTGTCTTCAAATCACAAGTGAATCGGTTTCTTCTAGGCAAGCGTGCTCCATCGTAGACCGCATCTACGCTTAACATCCGGCGAGCTGCGTCGGTCAAACGCAAGCCTATTTCCTATAAAAAAGGACACCGATGTTCAACAGTGAACATCTTCTGGCTGATAATAATGGTTCTACGATTCAGTCTTTGTCACCGCCGCTGCCATTCCGCTCCCGCTCACAGTGTACACATCACATCATCAGCCAATTAACGTCCACTTTTGGACAAGGCCTCCCTCATAGAGAGGGGTGTTGCCATAATCCTCACGCTTGGCAGGCGGCTTGGAGATCGCAGTACGTTCACCGTGTACTAATAGGACGCTGCTGCCCATCCTCCGGTGGTTCTGGTCGCAGTTTTAGGACATACCCGCGTCCCACAGTGTAACTGGACCTTTATTTAAATTATACAGTACATTCAAAGCTACCGTTGTTAATATGTATGTTAAATACTAGGCTTTAGGTAGTCTGTTATTAGCCTAAAGACCCAGGTAATGCAGGTTAGGACCTAGGTAATTTAAGTTAGAGCTCGTTAGGTTTTAATAGGTAAAATGCTAGATAAGTTTTGTAATTCTGTTTACGGTTTTGTGTTTTTTTTTTAAAGCTTATTTCACATCTTCTTTGATCTCAATTTGCGGGTATGGCATTCGATATTTCCAACCAATTCAATGTGTCCGGAATTAAGCAAGGATACATAATATGATCGTTTTTTGTATAAGTCTTCTTTTTCCAAATTTCTAATTTCCTAGTTATATGCTGAGGTGCTTATAAGTTATCGTTTAGAGCAGGGGTCTCCAAACTTTGAAGCCTTGGGGCCATAATATTTTTTGCAAGGGCCGTTTCAATTTTAATTTTTCTGCCCACCTAAGCAAACATAGGCTTTTATTGCATTTCAATTACTATTGATTGTGTATTGTGACACGTAACTAAATCTAGTGTCTAGGTACTATCGATTTCAGCTACAGTCTTCAGCCCTTGTGTGGAAAATGTTTGGAATTGTCTAAATTTCTAAGACCAGTCATATCAGTTGTTAATTTTATCAGATCTACAGGGCTGAATCACCGACAATTCCGCGAGTTTCAATTCCTGTCGCGGGCCGGATTGATGGCAGTGGCGGGCCAGATTTTGCCCGCGGGCCGTAGTTTGGAGACCCCTGGTTTAGAGGATAGAGTGCTCGGGACGTAAACATGGATAGTGTGGGGTGAAATCCTGCCCGTGGTCAAATTTTTGATTGTTCGTAACATATAAATACTGTATGTTCTTCTTGTAAAGTCATTTGAGCGGTGGTGGCTGGGCGGTAGAATGTGCGCTTTACAATTATCTGACGATCGGTTCGATCCTCAGCTCTTTAGCAATGACTTAATTATAATAGGTCGGGGAAAAAGTCTTTTCGTATTTTGTATGTATAAGGTTGTAGTAAAAATCTCATCCGTTGTACTGTTTGTATCTGGCTGGTTTTGATACCATTAAAAATATGACATTTTAAAAAAGGAATACAAAAAGTAAAAAGCAATTTCCCGCCATTTTTAAATTGTTTTTTTGTTTGATAAAATGAGTGAATCTAACGAAGAAATTCGATATATTGTGAAATTTTATTACAAAAAAGGGAAAACTGCGACACAAGCCGCGAAAAAAATTTGTGACGTTTATCGACCTAATGCAGTGTCATCAAGAGTAGCACAATGTTGGTTCAAGCGTTTTCAGTCCGGGAATTTTGATGTCAAAGATGCAGCTCGCTCTGGTCGCCCTGTTACGGATAAAGTAGATGCCATTTCTGAAAAAGTGGACCAAGATCGGCATATTAGTAGTTACGACGTAGCTGAAGAACTGGGGATTGACCACAAAACAGTTTTGACCCATTTGAAAAAAACTGGGTATACAAAAAAACTCGATATTTGGGTGCCACACAAGCTCACTGAAAGAAACCAAATGAATCGTGTACTCATTTGCGACTCTCTATTGAAACGTAACGAAACCGAACCGTTTTTGAAAAGATTGATCACTGGTGATGAAAAATGGATCACCTACGACAAGAATGTGCGCAAACGATCATGGTCAAAGGGCAGTGAAGCACCACAGACTGTAGCGAAACCCGGATTAACACGTAATAAGGTGATGCTGTGTGTATGGTGGGATTGGCAGGGCATCGTTCATTATGAGCTTTTACCGCCGGGCAAAACCATCGATTCGGATCTCTACTGCCAACAGCAGATGAGACTCAAACAAGAAATTGAGAAAAAACGGCCGGAATTGATCAACAGAAAGAGTGTGGTCTTTCATCATGATAACGCCAGACCGCACACATCTTTGGCCACTCAGCAAAAATTTAGAGAGCTTGGTTGGGAAGTGTTAATGCATCCACCATATAGCCCTGACCTTGCACCCTCAGATTTCCACCTGTTTCGATCTCTTCAGAATTCTTTGGGTAGTGTTAGATTAACATCAAGAGAGGACTGTCAAAACTACTTGTTGCATTTTTTTGATCAGAAGTCCCAAAAATTCTACAGCAACGGGATCATGTCACTACCTACAAGATGGCAACAAGTTATCGAACAAAATGGCACATATATATTATAATTAAATGTAATTAAACTTGAAAAAAATATGTCTTGAATTTGTTTAAAAAATACGAAGAAACTTTTTCCCCGACCTATATACTAGAAACTTCTCAAGAACTTTACACTGTACTGTGTGAATCGGTTTCTTATAGGCAAGCGTGCTCCATCGTAGACCGCAACATCGCATAACACCAGGTGAGTTGGCGGTCAAACGTAAGCCTATTCCTAGTTAAAAAATTGATTTGTGAATTTTGAAATGCATACCTATCCAAATATAGGTACAAACCTATCTTCTAAAACATACCTAATCATCCCCAAACTTGATTCTACCTTTTGTCGGCCTTGGTCGTTAACACACCCCCGACAGCAACGAAAATAGATTAAGAAAAATGTTTAACAGATTATAAAATATGATTCCGCCATTTTGGGGTGTAATGTAGGGTGGCCATGTTATCATTTTTTTATTATTTTTTTGTCTGTTTTTTTTAATCTAAATTTCTTTTAAAACTGTCTTAACGTGTTCAGCTACGTATTTTAAGACGCCCTGTGTGTTTTTTTAATATATCGCAATTACAGTTTTTTATCTCTACGTTTTATGTATATATATAGATAGATAGATAAACTCCTTAGTGAGTCTGATAAAACAAAAAGAAGGCCCTTTAACAAACATGTTTAAACACTGCACCAAAAGGTAGAAAATCAAAAATATAATGGTTATTAGTTCCGTTGCGTGGTTTAGGAGTTAGCGGATATACAGACAGACAGACAGACAGACGCGGAAAGCGACACTATGTAGAGAAAAGACGTGAAAGCTAGAAATACACTGGAGATTCGTCAAACAAATAGTTCTAAAGGTATAGATTTATTTCTCAAAAATAACATTAAATACCAACAAAATTATATAAAATCACGTTATAGCAAAACCGATGGCCACCCTGCAAGCCATGGGAGAGGCCAGGTGGTCCCACAATGGAGGCCTAATGCCCCGCCCTGGGCTTTCGCCCTCTGTTATGTTTACAAACTACCAAGCCTTATTTGAGGTAAGCTTTGATATGTTATTGTAAACGTAGAATTAGACATCACATTAGTATAAATAAAGATATTTTTAACACGCTTTTATTTGCTTAGTATGTATCTATATAACGGAATCTCTGAGCTTGATTTTCAACTACTTCAAAACGACGAATTAAATTGAAATGTGGCACACCTATCAACGACCGATGACAATGCAATAATTTAAATAGTTTGTGCAGTGGCGTAGCTAGGTAACCGAAGGCCCTGGTGCAATAAAATGGAGCCCTACCTAAACTGGGTTAGGATTTATCAAGTAAAAATATAAATAATTTAAGGGTACAAAGCTACTTTATCATCAGCTCTGGGTGTCTTCAAATCTCGAGTGAATCGGTTTCTTCTGGACAAGCGTGCTCCATCGTAGACCGCACCGCGCTTAGGCGAGTTGGCGGTCAAACGCAAGCCTATTACCGAATAAAAAAAAAGCTCTTTATTGTGCTCAAAGCTACTACATGTATGTGTATGAAGGGCAAAAATTTTGCAAGTTTAGTTTGAGGTTTGCTGATCAGGGCCCAAGGGCCCCCTGAGCTTGGGGGCCCCGGTGCACAGCACCGCCTAGCCCTCCGATATCTACGCCACTGAGTTAGTCCCATTATCCTTCCGGATCTCCAGGATCTTCAGGATTAGCGATTTTAAAGAGAAATAGTTTAACGAGAATTATTTCCTAAGTAAAAACCGATTTCTCGGGAAGCGGATGAAATTCAGTAAATAGGCTTCACTCCCTAATTTTCCACCCGATGAGGCAAAATATTTTCTTTAAATAGGAATAAGCCTCAAATAAAAAAAACGGCCAAGTGCGAGTCGGACTCGCGCACGAAGGGTTCCGTACCATTATATATAAAAACGGCAAAAAACACGTTTTTTTGTATGGGAATAATTAAATATTAATTTTATTTTAATTTAATTATTTATTTTTAAAGTCAATATTTAACTAAATATTCTGTGAATATTTCAAGCGTCTACCTGTTGCCGTTATCAATATCGAGCAAAAAAATCACGTTTGTTGTATGATAGCCCCCTTAAATATTAATTTTAAATGGGGAATGTTCTGAAGAACTATTCGATCTGATACCAGCATCGCATTTATCATCGCACCAGCCGCCACCGCCTGAAACTTCATCCACGTATCATAGATCGGTGGAAATCGCACACTGTGCGTTTTACGCGTTCCTTTTTGCTTCACACCTGCAATTTGTGGAATGAGCTGATCCTGCGGCATTTCCGAGTAGGTTTAATATGGGGTTCTTCAAAAGAGTTGTTGTTTGTTGTTCTTTAAGGGACGGCAACGTATCTGTGATGCCCCTAGTGTTGCAGGTATCCATAGGCGACGGTGATCGCTTACCATGAGGCGACCAGTCTGCTTCTTTGCCACCTGGCATAAAAACAGTTGAATAGAGAACCTCTAGTTTTTTAATCCTCAACGCAAAGAGGATTTTTGTAAATTTAACGTGTCTGTGTGTCTGTCTGTGACATGGTAGCTCCCAAACGGCTCAACAGCTTTTTTAAGTTAACCTGTCTTGTCGCACTGCTGGGCAAAGGTCTCCCCCAACTCCTTCCACTGATCTCTGTCCTAATCCAGCACCTACCAATCTACACTAATATTATAATGAGGTAAAGTTTGTAAGGTTATAAGATTATTTGCGCCTTCATAGGGTTCATTATCAATTTAAAACCAGACTTAAAAATTTGTAAAATATGCAATTTCGATTTGGTGACAGAAATGTGTCACCGACTCGCACTTGGCCATTATTTGATGTTATACTCTAGAGTGTGTGCAATAATCATGCCAAGTTTGAAACTTGTAAGTATTACCGTTTTTACACTATAGCAAATACAAAAATACGTCAAAAAATATGTTTGTTGTATGGGGACTCCCCTTTCATTTAGATATTTTGACTTTTTTAAATTTCTTAATTAATCCGCCAATAACATTACATATTCTGTGAAAATTTCAACAGCTATCTATGGGTTGAAAGATAGGCTACAGCTACAGCTGGTTAAAGGTAGGACGAATGGATGGACAGACAGACTGACAGCGTAGGCTCAGTAATATCCCGTTTTTACCCATTGGGTACGGAACTCTAAAAAAGCTATTATATGCAAGCGAAACCCACAAAAAAGTTTTAGACCAAAATCAATAAAAATGAGAAAGTGCCTTAACTATGAGTTTAGCACAGGTAGGAATCTCTATAAAACAATAAAAAACAAACAAATTTGAAAATGCCTACTCAATAAAATAAAACCTTTAATCAAAGCTAGAATTTCCACCTCTTTTATTAACTTTTTATTGGAATTGCTTGCCTAATTTTCTAATTACGAAATCAATTAAAAAACTATAAAAAAACACCATTAAAATGCGAAAAAACTAACAAACTAATAAATTTGGAGAGATTTCAATCGAAGCAGGATGTATTTAAGTTTATGACTGAAAAAAAAAACTTGGACATAGACCATCTGCTTTCTATAGAAGAAAAAATAAACATTGTTTTTTTTCACCATTGCTTTTTATTTTTGGCTTCGCGCGTCTTTTCCTGCAATCTTGTTTTTACTTATGCATTTTGGGTCCATACTTCTAATGTACTTGAATTTAGTTTTTATAAAACCAGCAGTGTAAGTACCGTTCTTTATTGATCGATAAATTTGACAGTTACATCGACAAATCGGATAAAATGGTATTTGATCTGTACTCGCTGATTGACTCTATGGCATTTAAGGTGAAACGTTTCACTTTGGCGGGAAAATCAAATTTCAAACAGTTTTTTTGTCCTTGTAGCTAGGCCGAGTAATTATTGTGAAATAGCATAGTGTTCGCGAAAATTGTTTGTCGTTCTTTACATTATCATGTACAGCTATTAATCAGTTACTCACCATATTACTTACATTTGGCAATAAACCGTTTGAAACAGCATAATTTTTTTTATTGACAAATGTATGTAATAATGTGCATTGGAGATAAATAACTTTACGCGAGTTTGTAAAAAATGATAATCAATTTTCGCGAACATCATGATCGTTTACAATAATTACTCGGCCTAGCTACAAGAACAAAAAAACTGTTTGAAATTTGAATTTCCCGCCAAACGTGAAACGTTTCACCTTAACTAATTACTCGATTTAACTGTCAAATTAGTCGATCAATAAAGAACGGTACTAGCACTTTTGTATCGAAGCTTACCAAAGAATTTGTGGTTACTAGATTTTCTGTAAGTAAACCAAGTAGGATTACTTACAGAAAATGTAGTAGTTTTTACTAGAGGCAAAAACTTCTATAGAGTTTTGAAAACAACTCAAAAATACACATTTCACCTCGTTATATAACTAGCCCCCACTTGAGCATATTAACAAGCACTTAGTAAATTATAATTCAACTGGAAAATGTAGAAGTTAGGAAAATAATACGAGGCGTAATGATTTTTTTCACATTAGCGTCAAAAAAAAAAAACTTTGTTGACAGTGACATTTTAAATTTGAGCACTTAATATTCAAATGATTTGATACTAATTTATATGATACAAAAATTTAAATGGATTAAATAATAATCGTAAGGAATTCGCTAAAATACAAGTTATTAAAAAAAATGGGTGCCCAAATTATATTGATTGGAACACAGCACTTTCCACCTCGTAATGGCGTTGCTCTTAAAAATAAATTATAAAACTCTTCTACCAATTTTATCTGTGTACGTGGTCAGATGACATTACTAAAAATTTCGCGAAAATTTGTCAGTCTTATTCAAAATTTCGATGGTGTCTCCTTTATCAACTCCAAAGTTAAGCTTGCCACACCAAAACTTCAAGAACTTATAAAATACACGCAGGAAACTGATAAAATCGCAATATAACCAAATGACACTACCGAAAAGTGCCTCGCTTTTTATAGACTTTAAGTATGTGCCGACTCGAACCGAGAGATAATTAAAAAAAAAACAGCCATCATGGCGGCTCCCAAACGGCCTTCGGGGTCGATTGAAAAAAATAAAAAAGAATCCAAATTCAAATCGCGGTGGGAGATGAAAAAGCGGGACTAATTTCATGCGTTCATGCGGTGTTCCATTTTTGAAATGACCACAGACAGAGATATAATTATGCGTTAGACAGAGACGGAGATATAATAAATGTGTTAATCTGCTCATAATTTTGGGCCATATGTTATTTATGCCAAGGTTTATATTGGAAGTTTTTTTTTTGTATTTTTGGGAATAAATTGAGAAAATATTTCTTAGTATTATGTCGAGTTGTCATCGACGATTTAAGTGTGCCACTCGATTATAATTTATTTATATGTCTACTTTATAACAGTTTTGATATTTTAAAAAAAGAAACTGTATCTTTGAAGTGAAAACTTCTTTAGTCGCGTTGAGCGATTTTTGGTGAACCTTAAAAATTATGGGTTCGTGACACTGACATTTCTAATGAGTTTTCACTTCTGTCAGCAGGTCCTATGTTTTTTTTAAATGAATTTTTGTTTTGAAACCTGCACTAGCGGTTAAGCTGGATTAGCAAGTTGTAGTGGTAATATATAAATTGTCATGAGTGTTCATTTTACTGTACTTAAAAACCTTAGTTAATCAACGCTTCAAATTGCACAGTTTCGTTTTCGTTTAACACCCCAGGGTTAAATGGCATGGATTGAAGGGCAATGTTACCAGCTAAATTACAGGGCACACAGAGATTTGACATCTTATATCTCGGGGTGACGAGCGCAGTGCATTGCCATCCAGGGTTTTGAACTGTTGAAGTTCAAAATTTTGAGTGGTGTTGAGCTTTTATGGGCAAGCGTGAAGAGCCATCAGGTGAGCGACTTCGCTCGTCTCGTCACCCAGTATCATAAAAAAAAAAGATAGGTATAGATAGATAGAAGATACTATAATGATCAACAAAGCACTAAGCCTTGCGTCTTAATTATCATAGATATTTAAATGTAGACAGCAGACAGTTCAACAATTTATGTAATAATCATAGACGTATACTCATTATGCAAATACCAACCTAGCAGTAAAATTGACCAATTTATAGAACTAAAATTTTCATGCACACAGCAGTCAGTTTTATAAAAAAAATACGATTGTGTCTCCCTCACACAACTTTCTCTATCTAAGATGGTCGCGCTACAGATCATAAAATATCGCCCAGAGTTACGTTTCAAAAAAGTTACGTTTGAATTTAGAATCACCTCGTGATTGCCGTGGCGATCCCTTGAGGCACAATGGAAATTAAGACAGTTTCCAAAATTCAAACCTAATCTCGGTCCAAGCCACAGAAAAAATAAGTAAATAGAAGGGAAATGAGATGGAAACTCTGTCGCCAGGTATTGTGACAGATATGTGATTGAACATTCTTATTTATGTCAACGCGTCGAACTCCGCGACACAGGTGCTATACTACTAGGTGCAGTTACTATAGGCTTATATTATGGGTGCAAGCAAGTGGCTACAACAAATTTCTTACAAAAATGCCTTGATAGCTGTTCTAATTTAAACAAAAAAAATCTGTTGTCCAAGCATTTATTTGGTGTGACAACTGAAATGACACTGTAAAAATCTGAATATTGATTATCCTAGGGGAAAAAAGGGTGGGTTTAATTGTTAATTTATTACGCAAGACGATTTGGGGGGCGGGATCCAAGGAAATCTTATTTTATTTCCTATATGGTATGGTCTAAATAGATCTTATGTAACATCGCGCTTATGATCGCGGCATAATACGTCTTTTATTACTTGATTGGATTGTTTTACGCTTGAGGATACAAGGGGATGTTTGTGATACATATAAATTATTTGAATAGGCGTGATAACAGTTTTTATTACCTCATAAAAAGCTGATTATCAATAGAGCATATATCAACGAAAACAAAATTTAAATTAGTTCAAAAATAAATAAGTTATAAGTATTTTAATTTCATGCTAGACAGAGAGCGCACTATACTGAGTTTTGACGTCAAGCCTCGGGCGTGGCATACAAATGCTATACTAACACGCGCTTTGCGAGAATGGAATAGAGCCCATCCATCCCCAGCTAAAACTTTAAACGCTTATATCTCAGAGATTAATCAGCCAATTCAATTTATTTTTACAGTGTATGTATGTAGTTTCCATGTATGTATGTTGTTATATTCATCGCTAAGCCTGTTATTTGTAATAAATTAAACATTAGGGCACATGCCTATTTGTATAGTTAATAATTGCCAGAAGAAAATGACAGTATACTTTATTATATCACTACATAGTATAAAACAAAGTCGCTTCCCTCTGTCTGTCCCTATATATGCTTTGATCTTTAAAACTACGCAACGGATTTTGATGCGGTTTTCACTATCAGTTAGATAATTTTTCACGAAAGGTTTTTATATATATAATAAAAAATATACCCGTGCGAAGCCTGGGCGGGTCGCTAGATCAAAATAAAATAAATATAATGTTTTACAATTTTCTATTTACTTGTACCTTACGTACTGCAGCACACGATCCAAAAAATACATTCACACTAACGACCACCGAAAATTAAGTTTTTAACCGCACCGGGCTCTTTGAACGTTCGAAATTCGAATCCGAGTCACAGATTAAATATAGTCACATCCAAAATGGCCGCCGAAATATTGTTTTTGTTGGCGTAATTATAGAGGGCGGTGTCTATGGTGATTTAGGTTCCTCAAATCGGTAGATTGGGGATGGAAAAATGGAGTCGCCAGGTGTAGTTATTAATTTTGGGACGTCACGATTTTTTTAAAATAAAACATTATGAACAAATTAATTTAGTTTCTATTATTGAAAAGTTACATTTTCTTATCGTTTTATTATAATTGTAAATTAAATCATTTCATGTCCAAACACGATACATTGTCAACTACAATGATGAAAAAAAAACTACAATCATGTCAGTTTTTTTATTACAACGGCTTTTCTCTACGAAAAATAAGCATGCAATACAAAAAATAGCCCAAAAATATTATATACAGTAAAAAAATATTGAATAAGTAGGCATACTACGAAGCTCTACGAGGTGCTACGGCGTAGACCTTACTTAAGATATCTTTCAATATTTTTAGTTAGTAATTTCTAATAATAACAATTTATTCTGCTATTTCAATTGAATCAATGCCATTTTATCTTGAGTAATGTTTACTTTTTATATCAAGCATTTAAATCAAAATAATTTTCATCCAATGTTATCATAACTTCTAGAGACCTGTTAAAGAATTCAACGCATGACTCTTTAACCATTAGTTATATAAATCAATAAAAAAAAAAAATACAATTCCTGCTCGCAATTCACGCGCACGTACAACCAGGCTTAATACGTGTGTAATCACGGTACAGTGCTGATTAAAAAAAAGCACGGCTCTATGGCCACGCATAAATTAATAATGTCATCCCTGGCTTAATACTCATTACGATAACGCTGGCCAGCATAACATGACCTCTACTTCATAGTATTTTTATTGAAAAACAAATTTGAAAAGGAGGTTCTATTACACTGGTCGTGTTAAAGTGAGAGGGAGACAGGTATAGTTTTCGTAGTAGCGTTGAAAGAGGACAGCGCGCGAGTCATTGGTCGTTTCTTCCCGCGTAGAGGGCGTTTCCGTCGATTCCCGCCATAAATTGAGTTGTTGACACATTAATAACCTAAGGTTATGTTTTAATATTGTTTTTTTTTTTCGTTCGAGGCAAGCGCGCGAAATTATAAAGCCTGGAATATAATGATTGTTATGAATCCGGTTTTAATGAGCAGCGTGTGTGGTCCAACTCTGGTTGGTTTTATAATTAAACTGTTTTGGTTTCGCCGGCAATATGGTGTGGCCATATTTTAATTCGGTTTACGGCGGTCGGGTTAGCTAGTTGGCGATAACGTAAACTAAGATTTACGCACGGGAGCGATTTGACGCGCGGGAAAAGTGTAGATGTTGAGATGTTGTTAGAATAAATACATCCACACTATAACATTTTAAGTGCGAAAGTAACTCTGTCTGTCTGTCTGTCTGTCTGTTTGCTACATAATCACGGCTAAACGGCTGAACCGATCTGGATAAAATTTTGCGAGGTAATAGTATGTATCATGAGGACGGACATAGGTTATTTTTTTCTCAAGAAATCTCGGACATAGTCGCGGGTACAGCTAGTAAATTTGGGACATTATTGCACACATGGTCATCTGACCCCAAACTAAGCAAATCTTGTTAGAATAAATAGATCCTCTCCGCAGTTTGTTGCCATACCCAATTAGGGTCATTAGTGACCTACCTAAAGCATACTAAGTATATATAAAGAAGAAGCGTAAAGCGCAGGCGTGGCGCAGACACGGTGCCGTAGGCGCAGGTATGGCGCATCGCTGCCTGCGCCGCGCCGCTTGCGCATAATTCACGAGGCGCCGATTTCATACATTTCTAAGTTTTGAAACGGCGCCGCGCCTGCGCTTTACGCTGCTTCTGTGTAGTTCACGCTTAAGATCTATGTGGTTAGTACGAGAACTTGCGATTAAAGTAATCGTTACGTAAACGATAGCAAATGTATGAAAAATGCAGTTTCCTTTTACGTCTGATAGAAGCGCTGTTCAATTTTTCATACATTTTGCTATCGTAATGATAACTTTTTCGCAAGTGCTCGTACTAAGGCCACTGTTTGTGAATTTCATGCTGTGCGATCATTAATTGCGTATTGAATAATTTTTGGAGCTATAATGGCCGAGTAGTAGTGGTTTTATATGTATTCTGTGGCATAACAGAGCAAAAAAGCCAAAAATAGTAAGCCTTGCGAAGCAGTCGACCCGTGTCGAGAACTACTGCAGTCAGCCTGTCTCACTACACAGCCGAGCAAACATTGCACCAATATGAAATGAAATAAATATTTGGGACATTAATGCACACATGGTCATCTGACCCCAAACTAAGCAAAGCTTGTAATATGGCTGCCAGAGACTGATATACATACATATATATTTTTAAATACATACTCAAATAGATATTAACACCCAGACATAGAACAAACACAAATGTTCATCACACAAATGTTTGTCCTAGATGGGAATCGAACCCACGCCCCCAAGCACAGAAGGCAGGTATACCTACTACCAACTGAGCTAACGGGGCTGTCTGAAATAATTTTATCAATATAAAAAACAGACTTCATAAAAATGAAGAAACTGGACCAAATTGAAATGGAACCAAATGATAAGCATCAGCCTTCAAATAAGAAAATAATCATCAAAAACGGTTCACCCAGTCGAAAGTTCTGAGGTATCAAACATTTGAAATAAAAAAACAGTTGAATTGAGAACCTCCTCCTTTTTGGAAGTCGGTTAAAGCGAAGTCGGTTGCGAAGCAGTCCTCATACTAGGATGACCCGTATCTAGAACTAACACTGCAGTCAGCCTGGCCCACTTCATAGCCATCAAACATTGCACCAAAAATAGAATCTTTGTTAAATGAGTTTGCATATAAATATGATAAAAATAACACTATTACGATATTACTAGTGCTGTTTCTCGCGACTTCGTACGCGTAGATTTTTATATAAACTTTCAACCCCTTTTTCCTCCCTTAATCCGGCCTTTGAGCAAAATAACATAGCCTATACTTCAATCTGGTCATAGCTAAGCATATTCGTGAAAACCGCATTTAAATCCGTCCAGTGGTTTAGGAGATGTGCGTAAACAAACAAACAAAAATTCTAAAAACTGTCTTAACGTGTTCAGCTGCTTATTTTAAGACGCCCTGTGTTTTTTTTTTTATATCTCGCAATTACATTTTATTTATCTCTACGTTTTTATTTTATGTATAGATTACAAATACTACTTATATCACAGAAGAAATATAGTACAAGAACAGAAGGTTCACTCCACAAGAGCGTTTAAATAAGTAGCGACTACCACACAATAAAGTCCAATCCACGCAGTGCGAGCGCTAACTACCTACAGCTATATTAACTTACAAGTTGCCTCTCTGTCTATCGCATAACTCTTGTCGCGTTATCTCTGTCTATCGCGCGGTAGCGGGCACGTCAAGTCCGACCAGTCGACTACTTGTAGCTTCATACCTAAAGTGTGGAGTGCGCCAGGCCTGCTTATAATACACCAAAACGTTTTTCAAGCGCAACGGCAAAACCGCTGCGTTTTCCCAACCACGGAATCAGTAACCAAGAAGCCTGCGTAATTTTATTAGGAATTTCGATTAGTTTTATTATTTGTTATTTCACATGGCACAGTAAACTGAAATGTTTTAAATTGATTTTACGACAAAATATTATGTGAAATTGACTGTGCCTATTAATTTTTGAGATTATGTGAAACGGTGCACGAGAGATTGATTTGTTAGTATATTACATGGTAGGTAGGAAGACTATGGAGCGGTTATACCAATTTATCATAGATCTGTGGAAATCATACACTGCGTTTTACGCGATCTTTTTTCTTCTTGATATTTTTGCCTCACACTTTAAATTTTTGAAATGCGCTTGGGGTGAGCTTAACCAGGTTCAGTTCAGCGTAGAGCTGTTAGAATTTTCGACGATCCCAAGCTCACTGAACACCTAGAGCCACTCAGCATGCGCAGTGACATTGGGTCTTTTTGTGTCTTTCATCGCATTTACAACGGGGAATGTTCTGAAGAACTGTTTAATCTGATGCCGGAATCGCGGTGTAATCATCACACCAGCCGCCACCACCTCAAAGTTCATCCACATATAGGTGGAAATCTCACACTGTTCGTTTTACGCGATCTTTTTTGCCTCATACCTGCAATTTGTGGAATGAGCTGATCCTGCGGCATTTCCAAGTAGCTTTAATATGGGGTTCTCCAAAAGGGCTGTTAATAGATTCTTTAAGGGTCGGCAACGTATCTGTGATGTCCCCAGGGACATCAAAGCAACGTTGCCGTGTATCGTGTGTGTTGCCGTTTACACCAGTGTTACAGGTATCCATAGGCGACGGTGATTGCTTACCATCAGGCGGCCGGTCAGCTTGTTTGCGACCTATGGCATATAAAGTGAAATATTTCTTCTCTAAACACCGTTGTCAGTAATTGATGACTGAATAATTATTAAGACAATAACCGCTCTGTAGTCTTCCTACCTGTAATGGTATATCATCATATTTTTGACGTTCATTCCACATGAAAGTGTGCGAAGCTAAAACCTTCTAAAGTGGAAAAAAATCGGCCTCTTTATCTATCTACCTTGATAAAAATGTGCAAAAAGATAGCATACATAAGGATGGGTGTTTATTGTTAAAAAAGAACTATTTAATGGTGAAAGCAGCGTGCGGCTGATAAAACAGTAAACTATTCGTAAAACAAGCGTATATTTCTACAGGGTTATTTTAAAATACTAATAACCTCAATTCATATAATACCTATATTAGTTCCATGGATTATAAATATTGAAAACAATTCTTTGACAAATTTGAAGATGAACTTAAGCAAAGTAACGCCTGATTCAATCAACTTCCAAAAATCGTATTCTTCCTGTCCGTATAAAAACTAAAATATTTAAATTAGGGCTTTGCATAAAAATTTGTATCATTTTACGCAGCCGTCGCGAAACAAGGAATGCGAGAACCCCCAGCGAAGTTTAGGATACAACATTTGAGCCTACAACATTCCAAAATTATAGCGAAATCTTGTTTTTTAGGGTTCGTACCCAAAGGGTAAAAACGGGACCCTATTACTGAGCTCACGCTGTCTGTCCGTCCTACATTTAAACGGCTGTATCTTTCGAACCGTAATAGATAGCCAGTTGAAATTTTCACAGAATATGTAATGTTAAGGCAGATTAACTAAAAAAAAAAGTCAATTAAAAACTAAACCCCATACAACAAACGTTTTTTTAAACATATTTTTGCATTTCCTCTAGTTTACAATCGGTAATACGTACAAGCGTCAAACTTGGCATGATTATAGTAACTACATACTAAAGTATAACAACAATTAATGAATACTGGCCAAGTGCGAGTCGGTGAC
The DNA here is from genome assembly GCA_949125355.1 of Agriopis leucophaearia. NCBI lineage: Eukaryota > Metazoa > Arthropoda > Insecta > Lepidoptera > Geometridae > Agriopis > Agriopis leucophaearia. Next base: position 6,227,229 of record OX421289.1, read on the forward strand.
AAACTTCTTTCACCACCGGTTCTCGTACGATCACCGAAATTAAGCAACGTTGGGTGCGGTTGGTACTTGGATGGGTAACCGCCTGGGAATTATGTTATTTTGTACTACTTTTTTGAACTTTCGTAGTTAACAATTTATGTGGTAGTATGGAACCCTCAGTGTGCGAGCCCGACTCGCACTTGGCCGCTTTTATTTTTGTTCCATGAGTTCCAGACGGACAACGTAGGCTGGGTCTCGTTTACGCCCTTTGGGAACCCTAAAATATCAAGTAAGTATGCCATAGAGCTATATAGTTAGGTACTTCTATGAGAAGTCATTGGTATTTTTAAATCAACCCTATACTTACAGTTTGTGAATAAATAAATAAATATCTGGGACATTTTTGCACACATGGTCATCTGACCCCAAACTAAGCAAAGCTTGTAATATGGCTGCCAGAGACTGATATACGTTCATATATATTTTTAAATACATAATTAAATAGATATTGACACCCAGACATAGAACAAACACGAAAGTTCATCACACAAATGTTTGTCCTAGGTGGGAATCGAACCCACGCCCCCAAGCGCAGAAGGCAGGTAAACTTCCAACTGAGCTAACGGGGCTGTCGAATATACATACGAATACTCGAAGCTCATATAAAGCTGATTTAATGTTAATTAGCCCCTGTACAGCCCAATTTTAAATATTTTATGTCACTTTGCATTTCTATAAATGTTCGACTATGTATTTTGAATTATTATAATGAAATGTTAAAAATAATAATTGTGAACTGACGAGACATTAATGTTAACTGTTTATACAAGCTATAATAATAGTATGCTTTTATAAACAATATCATATCATATCATAATTATCATTAATCAGGGATCTGCGGGCTTTTTTAATAAACTTTATTTTTTTCAATATAAACTTGTACGTCTTCGAAACTGTCGAAATCCTTCCATTACGATACTGTATTTTTAATATTTACCGGTGTTAATGATCAGTAATTATATGTATTTATGTAAATTGCGGCTTCTGGCAGTAATTTTGACAATGCCTGTCGAAAAGTTTACCAAATTTTTGAGAGGACATTTCTTGATTTTATATAGATATACCTATTCAAAAGTGATGCATGCTTGCTTGTGTATTATGCTAAGTGATGGTTAAACTTAGGGTCAGAGTTTTGGGCCGCCTTAGGGTCTGAAATAGTCTGACGATTGTTGGTTGTGTGGGATGTGGGACATAAGCTTGTTTCTAACTTTTTTAAACAATGATAATTATTTTTAATGTACCTACTAAAAGTGACTATGGAACAAATTGTTTTCAATAAACTAGACGGCACGCGTATAACCCAAAACCAGTAGACGAAAAACTAAACAATAGAAAAAACTAACTCACAAAAGCCTAACACAATCGAAACACCTGAATAAAGTCTCCATCGTTGACAAAAGAGGCGTCATACGTTGCAAATTCGCGACGCTGTAAACAACCTAATAAAAGAAGAAAAAGTCAATTGTCTATGGCCAAGTGACGTGCGGTGACAGTTCCGCGACCTGTCAAAACGAACGTCAATATTTTGGCGCGATTCGTGACGCAGTGGGAGTGAGGTAGTGATGGGACTCATGGGACGGTTTTCTCGATAATGTTACGAAAAAATTAAATTATGAGTTTTTATCGATGAAATGTAGATATACTCTTCAAATAGGTTTTTAAGGATTCGATTATTTTTACATAGGTAATTTTATGACAAACGGTACAAAACAATTTTTCTTATAATTATATTTATTTTTAAAATAATACATTTATCATTACAGGCTGTTCCCTAATACAATAATTTGATGTGACATATTTTATACGCACACTATTAGGCCTATAAAATAAGTGACCAAATCATTAAAAAAACAGTCTAGTACATCATAATTAGCAAAACGTGAAATATTTGTTAATTTCACATATCATAAGGGAGCGTTCAAGTATTACATAACGAATTTGGGGTGAGGGGGGGGGGTCTTGAAAAACGTTACGATGCGTTACAGGGTTGGGAGGGGGTGTTTGAACTACGCGTTACGTAACATTGTGTTATTTTAACCCTTCAAAACGGTCGCGTAAAGAGATTCTCTCGCGAATTTTTTATATAACAAAGGCATTTTAGCGACTTTACGGTACTTGACGCCGCATAATTGTGACTTTTAGGTAAAAATGGTCACTTGGTGGTTACGTAACGTTTTACTAAGGGGAGGGGGAACAGAAAAACGTTACGGTGCGTTACATTATGGGGGGGGGGGGGAGGGAGTACAAAATCTCCAAAAATTGCATTACGTAATACTTGAACGCTCCCTAAGCAGTTTAAAAAAAAAAACAATCTAAAAAAAATTACATTTAAACTCTATTGGCAACGGTTTAGAAAAAAAAAGTTACTTAAAAATAATTCGTAAGTAAAACATATTATTATCACGAGTTACTTAGCTCAGCACTATTTTACCTGCCATTTTGACCACCTCATCAACTTTGAAGTAAACAAGAATGCACTTTATCATCAAGGATAGAAACCTTATTTTCGCGTAACAAAACATTCTTGTAAAATAACTTAGTTACGGATGCCTAATGCGTTCCGCTAGGGCCTAATGAATCGGATTTGAAAACGAGTGTGGTTAAAAGTTTAAAGTTTCTTTAGAAATCCGAGCAAACATGCTTTTACAGTCCAAAATCAACAATGACAAGTAAAAATATTTAAAATTACACATTTTTACTGGCAAATTGTAAGCTTGTAACTTTTTTTACCATGAAGGTTGCTTTATTTAGCGCGCAGTTTTGGCGGGAAATTGATTATTAGGTGAGATGTAAAATGCTTTACGGTTAAGTTTTTTCTTTCGTTTTTTTTTTGTTGGTACTTGGTAATCGGGGTAAAGCTAAAATGTTTTGTAAGCAAGCTAGAATTATGTCTGACCATCGCAAAGAACTTATAAAAATGAACAGGTAGAAAAAAAGTAGTAAGTAAGGTTATTCCCAATAATAATCATTAACCGACTTCAAATAAAGCGGACGGTTCTATGTTCCACTGTTTTTTTAATGTATGTTCACCGATTTTTCTGCCAACTGTTGCCCAATTATTATTTTTCTTATGTTCTATAGACTTCCAATTTGGCCCCGTTGTCACCAAATCAGGATCAGGAAGTGATGATGGGATCCCAGGAAATAGGGCAATCCTGAAATTTTATAGGCATTTATTACGTTTTTCACATATTTTTGAAATCTGATTTTAATGTGATCCACTTGTTATATAATTATGTTTTATGACAACTCTCTAGTTACCTCGTTTCACGCAAACAATAGCCAGACCTTTTTTGTTATGAGCAATTTTAATTAACGCCAGTATTTATGGCATGTACAGTACCCTTAGTACAAGATTTGATAGTTTTCGAAAACTTTTTTCGTTTTCGTTTTGTTCCATACATTGCTGGGCTAAAAGCTATTCGAAACCTTCTTTCGTATTCGAGTGAAGCAACCTATACTGCCGATTACTACCGATTTTAGTTCTTCCGCGTTTCCGCTAGAGGCGCTTTGCTGAAATGTATGGAACAATAATACGAAAACGAAAAAAGTTTTCGAAAACTATCAAATCTTGTACTAAGGGTACTGTACTACTAAAATTGAGGTAATTATGGAACGGCAGCTTTTAATGACCTAATATAAATAAACATTAATAAAATATTATTGTAAAAAAAAAAATTGAAATCAATTTCATTTTTACGAATGATTGGTTGATTCCTTAAATTTATGATTTTTCACATCACTATTTTTTTATGATACTGAGTGACGAGACGAGCAACGTCGCTCGCGATGGCTCCTCACGCTTGCCCATAACAGCTCAACGCCACTCAGAATTTTGAACTTCAACAGTTCAAAACCCTGGATGGCAATGCACTGCGCTCGTCACCCCGAGATATAAGATTTCAAATCTCTGTGTGCCCTGTAATTTCGCTGGAAACATTGCCCTACAATACGGAACAAATCTTTGCAAATGTTGAAAATGTGCAAAAGAGAACAAACAGCTTGTAATCGCGGCCTTGATTTGAATATACGCTATACTAGACGCATTCTCGTGCAAATTGCTCTTCATGATCCTGAAAAACGCTTGAATCAAAAACCTTTGCCTTTTTTGAAGTTGGTTGATTTAAAAGATAAAGATTCGTATATTTGTCCAAACATGTGTGCAGGTAAAGATATTATAATTTAACATACTTATCAACATGTTTTTACCACAAAGGGTGTACAAATTCGAGAGGGGAGTAAGTTGCTCTAAGTTGCATTTACATAATGGGAATTCAATTATTAATATAATTCGCATATCCGTTTATTATCTTAATTTTCAAGTTTTTTACATCAAATATAATTATAAAACATAAATAATATAAAAACTTAAAAACTAGGGTGCCGCCGGCAGCGGGGCAGGGCCCAAGCTACCGGTGGTTAGGGCTGCAGAGTGAGGAACCTCCTGACAATGCGTGCCGTGTCAAGAATTACTGCCTTCTGCATCTGACCCTTGACCCAACCGTCTAGCGAGAGCCTCTTAAGGTGGTGGTCGAGGCTCTTCGCTATAAGGCCGCTAATCGCTTAATATAATTATTATTAACATAATTCAGATAAAGTTATTACAATAGATTCAATATAATCGCAAATAATTGTTACATAATGTCAAATATTCCTAGTTACTAGTCCTTATTCTGTGATGTCAATACTTAAACTGAAATAGGATCGAAATAAAATAATATTCAGCTATGGTGCCACAGTACGTTTTTGTACCCATTGCCGTGGAGACTATGGGCAGTTAGGCCACTAAAGCCAGAAGCTTCATTGGTGAGTTGGGGCGCAGGTTGAGGGAGAAAAATAATGACCCTCGCTCCGGCTCGTACCTTGTGCAAAGGTTGGCCATAGCCATTCAGCGCGGCAATGCTGCGAGTGTTATGGGCACCTTCGCACAGGGTACAGTTAGGGGCGGGTTATTTGATTAAACATGTTTTTTTTTGTTTGTAATTTTAATTTTAATTACCTAGTAGTTATTTTGTTTAGGTTTTAGTTTTTAGTTAAGTATTAATTTAAACGTAGGTTAAAAAAAATGTTTTATAAGTTATGAAAACAAATATCATGTAGATCTCAAAATAAATATAAAAATATTATTTTTTCAAATATTATGACAAAATTTATCCTGTAAGAAGTCATCTATTCTATAGTATAGTAAAAAAAACTTTAATTTAACGCTAACCTTAGTAATTTCAACAAGATTTTAAATAACCTTGAAGCTAAAGCCTCTATCTACCCTCTCTGGCGCGCCGCGTGACGCCGACCGTTTTTAAACCACCATTGTGTTACCTGTCAAAATATTTTACTTTTTTTTCAACGAAAGCACGGCGCGGCGTAAACATACAGCCAACGAGCGAATTAAATAAAAGAAATGGTTAGTTTACAGTTATTTCGATGTCGAATTTAAATTCAATGTATTTAGATAAACATGTCAGTACTTATATCAATAAAGTTATAGAGATATAGTTACTTTTAGAGATTTTAAAATAGGTGTTAGCGACCGGTGGGTGCAGGAGAGAGTGAAAAGGCTTTTGTAAACGACATAATCCGTTTATTGCTAATTTATACTAATTTGGCCAACGTTCCACTTTTTTCTTATCCATTTTAAGTTCGAAAGTTCTTTTTGACACGCCGTGTCAGCAGTGCTTGCCAGCATGTTGCTTGCCCATGGAGGTTGCACTCTACCGAGGAGGCTGCGTCACTGCGTAGCCAACAATAGGAATGCGTAAGATATGTGGATTGTATATTTTTTAACAGACTTCCAAAAAGGAGGTTATGAAATCGACTGTATTAAAAAAAAATTTGTTACTTCAGGACTTTCGACTGGGTGAACCGATTTTGATGATTCTTTTTTTATTTGAAAGCTGGTGCTTCCCATGTGGTTCCATTTTAATTTGGTCCAGTTCTGTCATTTTTATGAAGTCTGTTTTTTTATATTGATTTATGTAATGAGCTGTTTAGGTAAATAGCTGTCAAAAAATTTACTATAATAAGACCTCCATCATATTACGAGTATATTAATATGTATTATAAATGCGCAAGTGTGTTTGTTTGTTTATTGTTCTTATAGTCTGCAACAGCGACGGATCGATGTGACTTTTGCAGATGTTGGGCTTGAGAGTGACATAAAACGCGTTTTATTCCGAGATGTACGTTTTCTGAGATTTTTCTGAGATTTTATGTACTTCAGGTTTTTAACCGACTTCCAAAAAGGAGGATGTTCTCAATTCGACTGTTTTTTTTAATGTTTGTTACCTCAGAAATTTCGACTGGGTGAACCGATTTTGATGATTTTTTTTATTTGAAAGCTGGTGCTTCCCGTTTGATCCCATTTCAATTTTGGTACAGTTCTGACATTTTTATGAAGTCGGTTTTTATATTGATAATTATTAGAGTTCCGTTCCCAATGGGTGTAAACGGGACCCGATTACTAAGCCTACGCTGTGTGTCTGTCTGTCCAGCCGTTCGTCTCTCTTAACTGTGTACGGCTGTATCTTTCGAACCGTAATAGATAGCAAGTTGAAATTTTCACAGAATATGTAATGTTACGGCGGATTTACTAAGAAATAATAATAAAAAAAGTAAAAACTAAAGGGGACCCATACAACAAACGTTTTTTTTAAATATATATTCCTGTATTTGCTCTAATGTAAAAACGATAATACGTACAAGCGTCAAACTTGGCATGATTATAATACACATTTTAAAATAAAACAACAAATAATAAATAATGGCCAAGTGTGAGTTGGTGACAAATTTCTGTTCGCCAAAGTTAAGCAACGTCGGACGCGGTCGGTACTTGGATGGGTGGCCGCCTGTGCGTGATGATGTCTTTTTAATAGACTTCCAAAAAAGAGGAGTTACTATAGTAATTTTTAAACTTTCGCGATTCGAACACATGTTTTCATATTTATCGGGACTTATCGCGCACTATTAAATATAGGTAAAAATAGATACCTTATGCGATAGACAGAGAGGCAACTTGTAAGTTAATATAGCTGTAGGTAGTTAGCGCTCGCACTGCGTGGATTGGACTTTATTGTGTGGTAGTAAGAGTCGCTACTTATTTAAACGCTCTTGTGGAGTGAACCTTCTGTTCTTATACTATATTTCTTCTGTGATATAAGTAGTATTTGTAATCTATACATATAATAAAAACGTAGAGATAAAAAAATTGTAATTGCGAGATATAAAAAAAACACACAGGGCGTCTGAAAATAAGCAGCTGAACACGTTAAGACAGTTTTTAGAATTTTTGTTTGTTTGTTTACGTACATCTCCTAAACCCCTGGACGGATTTAAATGCGGTTTTCCCGAATATGCTTAGCTATGACCAGATTGAAGTATAGGCTATGTTATTTTGCTCAAAGGCCGGATTAAGGGAGGAAAAAGGGGTTGAAAGTTTATATGAAAATCTACGCGTACGAAGTCGCGAGCGACAGCACTAGTAATATCATAATAGTGTTATTTTTATCATATTTATATGCAAACTCATTTAACAAAGATTCTATTTGTGGTGCAATGTTTGATGGCTATGAAGTGGGCCAGGCTGACTGCAGTGTTAGTTCTAGACACGGGTCATCCTAGTATGAGGACTGCTTCGCAACCGACTTCGCTTTAACCGACTTCCCAAAAGAAGGAGGTTCTCAATTCGACTGTTTTCTTATTTCAAATGTTTGATACCTCAGAACTTTCGACTGGGTGAACCGTTTTTGATGATTCTTTTTTTATTTGAAAGCTGGTGCTTCCCATGTGGTTCCATTTTAATTTGGTCCAGTTCTGTCATTTTTATGAAGTCTGTTTTTTATATTGATTTATGTAATGAGCTGTTTAGGTAAATAGCTGTCAAAAAATTAACTATTATAAGACCTCCATCATATTACGAGTATATTAATATGTATTATAAATGCGCAAGTGTGTTTGTTTGTTTATTGTTCTTATAGTCTGCAACAGCGACGGATCGATGTGACTTTTGCAGATGTTGGGCTTGAGAGTGACATAAAACGCGTTTTATTCCGAGATGTACGTTTTCTGAGATTTTTCTGAGATTTTATGTACTTCAGGTTTTTAACCGACTTCCAAAAAGGAGGATGTTCTCAATTCGACTGTTTTTTTTAATGTTTGTTACCTCAGAAATTTCGACTGGGTGAACCGATTTTGATGATTTTTTTTATTTGAAAGCTGGTGCTTCCCGTTTGATCCCATTTCAATTTTGGTACAGTTCTGACATTTTTATGAAGTCGGTTTTTATATTGATAATTATTAGAGTTCCGTTCCCAATGGGTGTAAACGGGACCCGATTACTAAGCCTACGCTGTGTGTCTGTCTGTCCAGCCGTTCGTCTCTCTTAACTGTGTACGGCTGTATCTTTCGAACCGTAATAGATAGCAAGTTGAAATTTTCACAGAATATGTAATGTTACGGCGGATTTACTAAGAAATAATAATAAAAAAAGTAAAAACTAAAGGGGACCCATACAACAAACGTTTTTTTTAAATATATATTCCTGTATTTGCTCTAATGTAAAAACGATAATACGTACAAGCGTCAAACTTGGCATGATTATAATACACATTTTAAAATAAAACAACAAATAATAAATAATGGCCAAGTGTGAGTTGGTGACAAATTTCTGTTCGCCAAAGTTAAGCAACGTCGGACGCGGTCGGTACTTGGATGGGTGGCCGCCTGTGCGTGATGATGTCTTTTTAATAGACTTCCAAAAAAGAGGAGTTACTATAGTAATTTTTAAACTTTCGCGATTCGAACACATGTTTTCATATTTATCGGGACTTATCGCGCACTATTAAATATAGGTAAAAATAGATACCTTTCGCTCGACGTTTTGACCATGTTACAATGGCCGTGGTCACGAGCTGACTCGAGCGAAAGGTATCTATTTTTACCTATATTTAATAGTGCGCGATAAGTCCCGATAAATATGAAAACAGGAGTTACTATGTTCGTTTGTATGTTTTTTTTGCACTACTCTTTGTATTTAGATGGGGGTACGGAACCTTCAGCGCGCGATCCCGACTCGCACTTGGCCTGTTTTTTTTCTAGTTTATGTATAATATTATCTAGTAATATACTTGTAAGGTGCATGTATTTTGAAACATTCTTCGCATCAATTAATCCCTTTTTAACTCAGTTATGCGCGCTGGTGGAATATATGACTTCTTTACGGCCATTAGCTGCGCCGGCGCAAGACGGCATAATTAGATAATTATACGTAATTACAATTATGTACGCGTATTATAAAACTTTACGTGTGTGAGTGTTTGTTTGTGTGTGTTTGTTTGAGTGTAGTTTTCGTAGTAATTTTATACAGTGAAAAATAATAAGCGGATCAAATCGACTTCAAAAATATAATATGGAAAATGTAATAAGTGATAAATTTGAAGGTTATCCTCGATTTCCCTGGGATTACGCAACATTAGATCTTGACTTGCGTGACAATGGGACCAAACTGGAAGTATACCCTACCGAACAATTTTTTTTTTAAATCAGTCAACAGTTGGCGTAAAAATCAGTGAACATACATTTTTTAAATACAAAAATACAACCATCACCCTTTTTCGAAATTGGTTGAAAAAAATTTTTTTAGTTATGGTTTTGGCAGTAGTTATACCTATTGTATATTTTGAAATAATAACATGATATTTTAATCTATATCTTCTATAGGTACATATAAATAATAAATAAATATCTGGGACATTATTGCACACATGGTCATCTGACCCCAAACTAAGCAAAGCTTGTTGTTGTTGGCTGCCAGAGACTGATGTATATATATATATCTAACAACAACGTAGAGATAAAAAAATCTGTAATTACGAGATATAAAAAAAACACACAGCGTCTTAAAATAAGCAGCTGAACACGTTAAGACAGTTTTTATAATTTTTGTCTGTTTGTTTGTCCACGCACATCTCCTAAACCACTTGACGGATTTAAATGCAGTTTTCACGAATATGTTTAGCTATGACCAGATTGAAGTATAGGCTATGTTATTTTGCGAAAGGGCCTGATTAAAGGAATAAAAAAAGGTTGAAAGTTTATATGAAAATCTACGCATACGAAGTTGTTAAAACACTGCAATTTGCTTCAGTCCTGGGGCCTTACCCCTAGCTCGAAAAGTTGACCCGCATAGGTGTTATTTGTCTAAACGGTACCATCAACTACGATAAGCGGTAGTTATTTGATAACCGCCAAGCTTTGCTATTTTCACGCACACACGCATAGTAAAACGGATTTTCTTTCATTCAAGTTAGACGCTTTTAAACGATGCAGGTTCAATGAGTTGGTTAATTTTAGGTACCTATCAGGTACCTACTAAAAGTTGGCTCGCAAAAGTGAAGCTAAGGGTAAGGCCCCTGTTCAATTATTATTTATGTACGCTAACCGTGTACAATCAGCCTCCGGGGTGATATTACGTGAGCTAAAGTGTCAAGAAAGCCATAACATTTCACTTTATGACATCTGAGAAATTTATAATACCTGCTATTTATGGTGTCCATTTTTTTAAGAACACACTTCGATGAAAATTGGAATTAAAGATCTCAACCTTTCCTATTGAAATTGGAAGCTATTATTGAAGTGAAAACTTCTTTAGGCGTGTTGATCATTTTTATGGTGAACGAAAATCATGGAACTCGCTTCATCGTCACGCTGTACCGTGTATTTTAAAACAGCGACATCTCTTGTAGAATAGGTGAATTACTACTTAAGTTTTCACTTCTGACGTGCAGTCCTATGACTGATGTGTTTTTTTATATAAATAAATAAATATCTGGGACATTATATATTGCACACACGGTCATCTGACTCCAAACTAAGCAAAGCTTGATGGCTGCCAGAGACTGATATACGTACATATTTATTTTTAAATACATACTTAAATAGATATTAACACCCAGACAAACACATACGTTCATCACATAAACGTTTGCACTAGGTGGGAATCTAACCTACGCCCCCAAGCGCAGAAGGTAGGGTCACTACCATTTGAGCCACCGGGGCAGTCAAACTAAGTAACTATGACAAGCTCCAGGAACACAAAATTTCATCCAAATCGGTCCAGCCGTTTAATCACCGTTTAAACTTTCCCTGAACGTCCACAAATATTTCAAGATCAAAATTAGCCAAAACGGTCCAGCCATTCTCGAGTTATAGCGAAACAAATAACATCAGTTGATTTTTATATACATATAGATATAGAATAGATATACCTAAGTTTGGCCACCAACTCGCCTGATGGTAAGCGACAGTGTGGTGTTTGGTAATACCGTACGTGCGTTAGTGAATTGTACCAATTTTTTTTTTTTTTTTTTAATGTTGTGTTACAAATTTCGATCAAACGTTTAGTTATATAATTGTATTATTAACAAAATGTTAGTACTTGTTTATCATAAGTTTGTATTTATATTGTAAATATATATTTTTCGTATCGTTCATATATTAATTACCCCTTTCTACCTCCAATGAAATAAAATAGTCTTTAATAAAACTCTAGAAGGGAAAGATTTAGTTAAATTACTGACATGAAATAAAATAATTTTAAGGTGAAACGTTTCACTTTGGCGGGAAAATCTAATTTCAAACAGTTTTTTTGTCCTTGTAGCTAGGCCGAGTAATTATTGTGAAATGGCATAGTGTTCGCGAAAATTGTTGGTCACTCTTTACATTATCATGTACAGTTATTAATCAGTTACTCACCATATTACTTACATTTGGCAATAAACTGTTTGAAACAGCATAAATTTGTTTATTGACAAATGTATGTATCAGTGCATTGGAGATAAATAACTTTACGCGAGTTTGTTAAGAATAATAATCAATTTTCGCGAACATCATTATCGTTTTCAATAATTATCCAGCCTAGCTACAAAAACAAAAAAACTGAATTTTGAATTTCCCGCCAAACGTGAAACGTTTCACCTTAATGTTAAAACAACTCGCTTTTTAATTAGTCTTGACAATTACAGCTTAATTTTTTCATAATATGGCCGAAAATCCAAATATCTAAAATCTAACGGTGCATTCTGTAAAACGGCTCTTAATTTCACAACTTTGTGTGCTTTTATGAGCAAGCGATCGCTTACCATCAATCGATCGACTTGCTCATATCACTTAATCATATTAAAGAACTCTAAATAAAATAAAAATCTACTTCATTGGACCGTTTAAAAATGGAATCCATTTAAAACAAAATATCGTTCCAATTACGAAAATAGTAATGGCCGCTTGTCCTGAGTATGACATAAAATACCAACAAGCAAATTACCGCAATACTTGGTACAGATAATTACACCCGAAAACAAGGTTAATTAACGACAAAACCGTATAATAATACTGAAATATCAGTTTAATTATAGACAACAAACTTTACCCTATATTAAGTCATACGAAAACTTCGTATTTCGAAAACAATTTAACTTCTTCATCGAAAAACATTTTCAATTTTTAATGCAGCCAGTCTCGGTGGAAAAGTTTTTAATTTCGAACCGAACAATTTCAAATCTAATTCTAAACGAAACAAAGGCTATATTGAATTCGGAACGCGTGAGACCACACACGTCGATCGGTTTTAAAAAAGGAACGCGCAAACCGCGCCTCGTTCGTTACCTCATCATCGATTTTTTTCTTTTTTTCAAACCCGCGGCGCTGGCTAGTTTTATATACAGCCAACACGCCTTATGTGTGGTTGCCAGATCAAAAAAATGCTTATAATGTTGTTGGGTTGTTACTAACTTCGGATTCAGGGTCCAGGGAATAAATTACGCAGTTTTATTATCGGAACGCTTCTGAGAGGGCCGACGTCAGCGCAGCTTTTATTGTTTTTTAAATATTCTCTTAACTTTTTTTGGGATAAGGATTTATTTTTAAGATTAGTTTGTTATCGGCCAGCTATAAAGTAGGTTGGATATAGCTTATTTTGAGGGTAGGTTGCTTTTTTGTTTGGTTTGGGTCAACTCGAAGTAGGTAGTCGATGCATTAAATGAGATGCCTTTATTCATTATTTTAGATAGCCCATGGTTTTAGCCGCCATTTTCCTGTTTTAAAAGATCCGTATGGGTAATGGTAGGGCCTATCCTCTCCATATCGTATATATTATAGATTCTTCTCACAACGAATTCTACCAATTTATCATTTCCTTATGCTCTTTTTCATGCACTTATATTTCCTTCTCGACTTAACAGAAAGAAGGGTTTCAAAAGGTTCATGGCGGAAAATACAAAGAAGAGTATTAAAACATTGTTTTAATGTATGGGCATGCCACATCGCTCGAAGAACTGATAACCGATGGGGTCGAAAGGTTCTTGAGTGGAGACCACGAACCGGAAGACGCAGCGTAGGTAGGCCTCCCACTAGATGGACCGACGACATTGTGAGAGTCGCGGGCATCCAGTGGATGCAGATGGCAAGATGTCGTTCAGTGTGGAGGTTAAATAGGGAGGCCTATGTTCAGCAGTGAACGTCTTCTGACTGATGATGATGATGTTTTAAGGTTGACTTGGAGTTTTTAGCACGTTGGCACTCCGAAATAAAGAAGTTTTTTTTAATATCAATTCAAATCAAAGGTTTGTCTAGAAGATTTATCTTTTTAACGACAAGGCCGTCTGTTATTCCTGCATGGTTTCTGTTTTATGTTTTCTGCTTTAAATAGTATTAATAAAATATTTTTTCTACAGAACCCGAATTTCACTAAACACGTTACGTTCTTGTTTTATTTTCAACACCATCGTCGCTGCAATCGGATACCCTGGGAAGGCCACAGATAAAGAATTAAGGAGGAAATTAAGAAAACAAATTTTACTACCTCTTTGACAACTGTGCCAGAGCGTCGCTCCGGTATTTCAACTCCTTGGAGTTAGTGTTCCGTGATTTCAAGAAGCTGAGTTGACTCGGGTAAACGCTGTAAGCATTTACCTTACTTAAAAACGTTACTCAAGTTGACATACGCTTAAATATGCTCCGTCTCGTTTTCGCGTGTGACGATTGCCGTCAACGAGAAGTTGAGAGAGAATTTTTAAACATAGATCAACTTGAGTAACGTTTTTAAGTAAGGCCTAGCTTTGCTATGCTACCAAGACCACACTAATCACACTATATACGTGTGAAAGTTTGTATGGATGGATGTATGGATGGATGTTTGTTACTCAATAACGCAGAAACGGCTGAATGGATTTGGATGAAATTTGGAATATACATTGCTTATGTCCTGGATTAACACATAGGATACTTTTCATTATCATCATTATCATCGATTTTCATCACCACGCGGGTGAAACCGCGGGGCGCAGCTAGTATCATATAGGTATGTGAAAGTTTGGATGGCTGTATGGATGGATAGATGTTTGTTACGCCATAACGCAGAAATGGCTGGATGGATTTGGATGAAATTTGAAATATACATTGCTTATGTCCTGGATTAACACATAGGCTACTTTTCATCATCATCATCATCACCGCGCGGGTGAAACCGCGGGGCGCAGCTAGTCTGTCATAAATAACTGACGTTGACGTTTATTTAGCATTAGGTGTAAGGGAGACAGGAAATTATTGTAAACTAGCCGCTCGCCCCGGCTTCGCACGGGTGTAAGTTCGGCCTTCGGCCTCGCTACAAAATATTATATAGCCTATGTCAAATTGGAAGAATGTAGCATTCTATTGGTGAAAGAATTTTTTAAATCGGCCCAGTACTTTTTGAGCCTATTCATTACAAACATACGAAAATAGGTACAAATCTTTCCTCTTTATAATATTAGTGTAGATAGAGTAAGAGAGATAGAATATAAAGTTAATGGTGACAGTACCACTGACTTTCAAACACCCTTACATGGCGCCACTGCGAAACAAAAAAACATATTTTCTTAAGCTTTATGAAAATATTGTTGCAATACGTCTCTCAACAAATTTTAAGTTCGAGCCAGTGAAAGAAAATGAATAAAAGAAATTGACACATGCTACGTCACTGCTCTTTCCACTTCATTGCAAAAATACAGCTGGAAACATATTTGTTAATAATCTATGAAATAAAATACAAAAAGCACCTTTATGGTCACTTTTTTGTCCGCTCAAGCGAAGCCATTCAAGTGAAACACGAATTTAATACATTAAACTTTGATTACGTAAGCCTGTGTCACCCACGTGACCTTTGCATCTCGGAATGTCTGGCCACTGACATTCCGAGATGCAAAGGTCACGTGGATGGCAATGCACTGCGCTCGTCACCCCGAGATATAAGATGTCAAATCTCTGTGCCCTGTAATTTCGCTAGAAACATTGCCCTTCAATCCGGAACACAGTAGTGTTTGCACACGGCTTGGCGGTTGAATAACTGGCAAACGTGTCGTACTTCCCCAGACGGACCCCTGCAAAAGAGTCCTACCACTACAAAATCTTTAATCTTCAATCATATCCAAAACAAACCACAAGAAAATAGGTAGGATAATTAACGATTACTTACGGAGGATCGCTTAACGTTTTTGTTGCAGATATTCAAAGTTTTGCATTCAAAGTTTCGCAGAAAAGATTTTATACACTGGCGGCACCATGACTGTCACTTGTCAAAACCACCGACAAAAGTACCATCCATCCTTGTCAAAACGTACCATAGCCGAAGGTTTTCCTAAAAGAAAAGAGAAGTAATAGAACGGAAATGAGAAGGAAAATCTGTTACCAGGCAATATGAGTGAACCTTGATTGAACATTCTTATTTATGTCAACGCGTCGAACCAAATAAAAGTTTTTTTTTTGTAAATTAGAACGGCTGTCAAAGCATTTTTGTAATTAATTTGTTGTAGCCTTTGCACCCATATAAACCCATAGCAACTGTAACGCGGAGTTCGACGCGTTGACATAAATAAGAATGTTCAATCACATATCTGTCACAATACCTGGCGACAGTTTCCTTCTCATTTCCGTTATATTTACTTTTCGCTTTTCTGTGCGTCGAACTCCACATCAGAGTTGCTAACTGATTTCGATTGACTGACGTTTCGTTTATATGGGTGCAATTGGCTACAACAAATCTATATATAATATATAAAAGAAAGTCGTGTTAGTTACACTATTTATAACTCAAGAACGGCTGAACCGATTTGGCTGAAAATGGGAGGGGAGGTGGCTTAGTACCAGGAGATGGACATAGGATACCTATTTTGTAGCGAGGCCGAAGGCCGAGCTTACACCCGTGCGAAGCCGGGGCGAGTGGCTTGTTTCTTATAAAAATGCCTTGACAGCCGTTCTAATTTAAACAAAAACATAAATAAATATCTGGGACATTATTGCACATACGGTCATCTGACCCCAAACTAAGCAAAGCTTGTAATATGGCTGCCAGAGACTGATATACATATTATATATTTTTAAATACATACTTAAATAGATATTGACACCCAGACATAGAACAAACGCAAATGTTCATCACACAAATGTTTTTTTTCTGTGGTTTTCCAACCGCATAATTAAAAACCAATCTAATCTTAATCTTAGCAGCTTTGAAATTAAATAAGTGGCCAAAACCGGGGGCAACACTTACTGTACAACTCGTAGAGAAAAGTACAGTCACTCCACATCCCCTCACATTCCCGTCACGCCCTAATTCAATAACTGGGACATTCAGTACATTATTCGACCCTTGTACTCTCCTCGTCCTTTGACAGAGTAGGGTGTGGTAGCACAGTTAGCGTTCTTAGTTGTCAAAGCGCAATATTATAATTAGTTGAGCGGGATAAAACGGTTACACCAATTACTTCAATTAAATCATGAGAATTACATTACATTAATTAGAATTACAACTTATTTATTTCAGGAATATGTACAAACTTCGACCAAAATAAAAGAATGGACGGGCCCTAACCATTGAACTTGATCAGTAAAAACGAGTCAAAACCGTCGGACATATACTTCAACACCTAATTATAAAAATGTACAGTATATATGTTACAAAAAATAGATATCGGTTTTATTTGTGTATTTACACTTCGGTAAAGCATACGAATTCATAATTTTGTCAGATGTTTCGTTATCGCGTAACAATAGACTCGTGTTTCACTTCCTACGGCTAGAGACCGACTGAAACGAAATGAGAGCTGGCGCTCATTTTGTAATCTTCAAAAATGCTCTTCTACTGGGCCCGTCCATTCATTTTATTTTGGTCGAAGTGTACAAAGTTATATTAAATGAAGCAAACACAAAAAAAGCCTTAAATAAACTTAAACTAAAAATCTGAAACATGATTTTGTCCGTGTGGTAGAGTCACTGAAGTGAGAATTTTTTTCGTTTAGATGAACAATCCTCCTTTTTAAAAAATTCAAATCCATTCTAGCTCTACCACACGTAATTACAGCGCAAGACGGCATTGTGGATAAATCCGATGGAGCAGCATACGAATTCGAATTCAGTTAGCAACTGCGATGCGGAGTTTGTCGCGTTGACGTGCATACTAATGTTCACTCGTATGCCTCGTAACAAATGTTCCATCTCTCTTCCGTTCTATACCCTTCTCTTTTCTGTGGGTAGAGTACCGAGCACGCTGGCTGCATTCCCGCGTTGAATTGCCAGATAAATTCTCTGCGCTAAGAATGAGCCAGCTCTGTTATCACCAGCGGCGTCGACTAATTGTGGCGAAATTTGTTTGAAAAACTTTTTGTTTCATGGACCCCATGGACCAAAAGTTTCGACGCCAAGTGGCACAAATATATATTCACCTGAAAGTGATCCATACTTGCGCCGCTTGGGGTCAATTATATAATAAGAATTTCAATAAAATATTAAATAATTACAATAAAATTATCTAGTCAAGCGTTAATTTACAATAATAATAATTAATTACAAAGAATTAAATTAAACTAAATCATACAATGTTCTTAAAGTAGGTAGGTAGGCGGTAGGTAGGTGTGTTATGATGGTTAATGGCGTTACCAAAATGGTGGCGTTTATTTATATCTACGGGTAAATATTGCTATTACTTATCATCGTGCTAATGCCGCCAGTATGCTGGGTATGCTGCCAACTGGTAGTGCGCTAGCAATACCCTACCTGGGGCTTTACGCCCACTCTAAACGCGGGCCCGAATAGGTGCAATTTGCAAAATCACGCGACCTAAAACCGTGTCTCGATTCTCGGCGACTTTGCAGACTGCCCCTATTTGCGCCTGCGTTAAGAGTAAGGCCCCACAATAATTATTTTTATTGTCTTTTACAAAAGCTGACCATAAAGAGCCGTAAATACTTTTGTAGATATATCATACAATTATAAAGTTCACTAAACACCAAAACACTACTCATTTCCGATCACCGTTCATTCTTAATCACTGGTCGTTCCCGATCACAGTTCATTCCCAATCACCATTCATTTCCGATCACCGGTCATTCCCGATCAGCGTTCATTCCTGAACACTGCTCATTCTCGATCACCGGTCATTCCCGATCACCGTTCATTTCCAATTACTATTCATTTCCGATCACCATTCATTCCCGATTACAGTTGATTCGCTCTTCACTGTCATTCCCACCGCACCTCCAGGGAAGAGATGTGGGTAATCTGCGTCAGTTAGGAGCTAATTGTGTCCCAGTTACAGGCGCGGATGATTTAGAACATTTTACAGAACCAATTTATCTGTGGGGCTCAATGAGGAGCCACCATCGTAGTTCTTTAATGAAACCGATAGATTTTGGACAATTTATTTCCCTTTGACCAGTGCCGTAAATAGGGTTGTGCCATCTGTGCCCAGCCACAGGGCGCAGACTCTGGAGAGGCGCAGAAATGACCACACCAGGACCAAGTTTTGTTTTTAAGGGCGCAGTTATAGAAGCTCGCACCGGGCGCATAAAAGGCTAGTTACGGCACTGCCTTTGGCCACAGATAACTTTGTCGGATCTTTACGAAGCTTATTTGATTAAATAACCTGCCAAGTGTGAGTCGGACTCGCGCACGAAGGTTTCCGTACCATCATCTATAAAAACGGCAAAAAAATCACGTTTATTGTATGGGAGCTCCCCTTAAATATTAATTTTATTTTAATATAATTTAATTAATTTTTTACTCAATATTATCTCTTAGTTAATCCGCCGTAACATTACATATTCTGTGAAACTTTCAGCTGGATATCTATTACGGTTCGTAAGATACAGCCGTTTAAAGATAGGACGGACAGACGGACAGACAGAGAGCGTAGGCTTAAAAATAGGGTCCCGTTTTACCCTTTAGGTACGTAACCCTAAAAACAAGAACTTCTACACTTATATTTACACACGAATTGGGTTCAATTCTGTTGTACCATTCTCTAAACTAAATTAATTTAACAGAACTAATAATCGGCGTTTCTTTTCATTTCAATACGTCAGAAAGGGGTGGCAACAATTTTAGAGCTGTCAAATTTAGTTTAGAAAATGGTACATCAGAATCACCGTCATTGTCGCATTTCTAATTTAAGCTATATCTCCGCGGGTGAAACCGTACGACGCAGCTAGCACAAACGCTGCTCTTTGCGAGTTATTGCTTATTAACATACAAATTGTTTGTGAGGTCGGCTGTTCTTGATAAAGCACGACTGCTATGAGTTTGTTTGAACGAAATATTTCGGTGGTTTACGTGGGGTATATGTTACGGGTAATGCTAGAAGATTGAGTAAACCTAGGTTACCCGGGTTTACTTAGTATTACGGCCTGGCGCACTCCGCACTTTAGGTATGAAGCTACAAGTAGTCGTCTTGTCGGACTTGCCGTGCCCGCTGCCGCGCGATAGACAGAGATAACGCGACAAGAGTTACGCGAAGGACAGAGAGGCAACTTCTAGGTTAATATAGCTGTAGGTAGTTAGCGCTCGCACGTCCTGAATTGCACTTTATTGTGTAGTAGCAAGAGTCGCTACTTATTTAAATGATTATGGAGTGAATCTTCTTTACTTGTACTTATGTATTCTGTGGTATTACCCATGTTCACCGATTTCTCCGCCAACTGTTGATCGACTTAAAAAAGAAGCTTTTGTTCAGTAGGGTTGTTCATACTTTCAATTTGGTCCCATTTTCACCAAGTCAGGATCCGATAATGGGATCCCAGGGAAATCGTAGGCAACCCTCTAATTTTATAGGCACTCATAACGTTTTTCATATATTTTTGAAGTTGTTTTTTTAAGTGAGCCACTTGTAATATCTATATTAATGACATCATTAGTAATAATATATATATTTTTGACATGCCTTTTGTAAACTATTGTCATAAACAATAACACTATTTAATATTAATTACATAACTTTATGAATTATACGTACTTTAAATACGTATTCTTAGGTAAGCTATTTTTTTTTTACATTGCCACGTAATGCGTTGAGAGCATTATGGGAAAAATGCACTTTATACACATACTCGTATACCTAATGCATTTTGTATCATGTACTCGACACCTTTTCTATTTCTGGTTTTGGTTCTGGAGCTATGATTTTTCTTTTGTATGTTTTTAAAATATACAAATATCAAAGTAATTGGTTTTTAATTTCACTAATTATTCTAACATTGGGACAGCATTTGGTAGAGTAGTGGAGAGTGAGATGTGTGTGGGTAAATCTAGAATTAAAACTTATTTCAATGATTATTCGAATATTACCCAAAATCTTTGGGTGGTTCTAAGTAAACCCGGGTAAACTTAGGTTACTGAATCTTCGTACATTACCCGTAACATATCCACCAGGTTTTACGTTTGTAGATAGAGCAGGGACCTGGCCTTGGTTTGAGATAAAAAAAAAACAGCCTAGGCAAAAAGAGGGTTGTTTTAAGTTTAACATGTGCATCTGTTTGTATGTCTGTCTCAAGCATCGTAGCTCCCGAGCGGCTGAACCGTTTTTGATTTCGTTTTTAGAGCTTTTAGTTTTTTAAGCGATGGTGTACCTAAACTGCGTATAATTTGTCTAGATAATAAATAAGTTATTGGGACACGAGCATTGAACCGGGTGTCGTTAGATTATAAATAAATAAATATTCCGGACATGATTGCACAGTCATCTGACCCAAAACTCAGAAAACCTTGTACTGTGGCTGCCAGAGACTGATATACATTATACATACATATGTATATCTATACATATAATGAAAACGTAGAGAAAAAAAAATCTGTAATTGCGAGAAATCGAATAAATATAAATACACAGGGCGTCTTAAAATAAGCAGCTGAACACGTTAAGACAGTTTTTAAAATTTTTGTCTGTTTGGTTTGTCCACGCACATCTGAACCACTGGACGGATTTAAA
Source organism: Agriopis leucophaearia (assembly GCA_949125355.1). Lineage (NCBI taxonomy): Eukaryota > Metazoa > Arthropoda > Insecta > Lepidoptera > Geometridae > Agriopis > Agriopis leucophaearia. The sequence continues at coordinate 6,248,551 of OX421289.1, forward strand.
TGCGGTTTTCACGAATATGCTTATCTATGACCAGATTGAAGTATAGGCTATGTTATTTTGCACAAGGGCCGGATTAAGGGAGAAAAAAAGGGTTGAAACAGTACTAGTATTTAAATAAATATGTATACCCAGACATAGAACAAACACAAATAGTACGTAATACGCCGCCAACTGATAATGGGCTTGAGCATTTGGACTGTCTTTAGACCTTCAACGATCTATGGACAGTCTAACTGTTTATTTAGTGTTAGTTTTAGCTAGTATTTTGTTTAGGTAAAAAAGGCACTTGCCGCGTTAAAAAAAAGTTTAAAAAAAGACAAATTCTTATTCTTATTCGAGATGGGGGCGATAAGTCCTGCACTGACGTCCCGCTTGGGGTGTATTGTGCATTTCCCCCTACCAGCAGTTACCCGAGCCAACCCAACTCCTTGAAATATCAGAGTGAGGCTCTGGGGCGCTGGTACAGTTGCTCCAGTGGCTTAGATGGAATTGTGCATAATGATGATGACGATGAAAAGCAGTCTAGCTGGTGATGTGGTGACGTGGATGATGAAGGTAGCGAAGCCTCATGCAACCCGGTAGCGATTCTAGTTTCCTCTGTGGCTTCACAATGCCACAGCACATGACAAATGTTCATCACATGAATGTTTGCCCAAGGTGGAAATCGAACCCACGTCCCCAAGCTCAGAAGGCTTGTTCACCAACCGAGCCACCGGGGCAGTAACATTTTGTAAAGCACGATTGTAAATGCTTCAGCTCGGCCACCAAAAAAACCCCTTAAGCAATCTAACGTACATAACAAAATAATATACCCGAAGTAACCTCGCGTGATAAATGTCAGTTAGACCATTAATAAGTTTAATATTAATTACATAAATACTTACGACTGTATAAGGGCAACGTTTCTATTTAAATTAAGTTAATGGTTAATGATTATAGAGGAAGCTTAAATAATGGAGGGGCAACATTAAGAACTCCTTTATTTCAATTGTATTTTTTAGTTTGACCTAACTCTAAGATTTTATTTTTATCGCTGTAGCTCGTTGAAAAACTGCAAGATCTCTGGACACCGTGAGTTACTACTGCGTGCATCATTGACGGTACTTGTAAAAAATACCTTTAACTTAGAAAAAACTGTATCAGTTTCCTGCTATACAAGCCTAGCCTAGTTGTGCTCCAGGAATTTAAATATATATAAATAAATAAATATCTGGGACATTATTGCACACATGGTCACCTGACCCCAAACTAAGCAAAGCTTGTAATATGGCAACCAGAGATTGATATATATATATATATATATATATATATATATATATATATATATATATATCAATCTCTGGAAAATAAAGTGTGTGTATATATATATATATATATATATATATACACACACTTTATTTTCCACAGTCATAAAATGTTATTTTACATGTCAAATTATAATTATATCTACTAATTAATTCTAATTTAAAATAAATAAATAAAAACTAGCCTAATCAAACAGCCCGCCCCGGACCGTGCCTGGTGCAAAAGTGCCCATAACGCTGGCAGCATTCCCACGCTGAATTGCAATGGCCAATCTTTGCACCAAGAACGAGCCAGAGCGGGAGTCGCCACCGTTATCTCGTATCCTGCGGCCAACTTCTGAGATCAAGCTCTTGGCCGCAGTGCCCCAACTGCCCATAGTTTCCACGGCAATGGGCACAAAATAATACTGTGGCTCCATTGCCGCGTACTTCTGCCGCTTTCTACAGGCGGCATCCTCTGCTGCTGCTGCCGGTGTATGGACGGTTCGACTCAGGTGGGTGGCTGCGACAGTGCTGACGCAAGTAGCGTCCCACACTAAGCACTTGCCGTTTTTCCATGGCACCAGGGTCAAACCGTCTGGTCGTTTACCATCGGATCTACTAAGACCCGGTGGCTCCAGGACACACGGAACGTTGGCAGAAATGAAGGCCCTTCGAACTATGTCGTTGAGGGCATGGTGTCGCGGAAACCTACCCATGCAGCGACGACAACTCAGGGCGTGGTGACCATCAGCCTCCACCATGGAACCGCAGGTGCATCTATGTGGTTCACACACCTTACAGCCCAGACGGAGAGCTATAGCAACACGCAGGGAGTCATCGTCCAATAAGGTGCCCAGGTGAGGTGAAGGAAGCGCGTGTAACCATGCCCCAGATTCTGACTGCGACACCGCCTTGAGCCTCGCCAAATCAGCTCCTGTGACATTCTCCGACACCTGCATGAGGATCCTTTTAGCCCCGACGTCATCCCAAGCTCGCTGGATATGCGGGGTCACTGGATTCGGCACATCCACGTTGAGGGTAGACCAGGCCGACGCCGCCTCAGCCAAGTAGGGTATGCTCGCCCTGTCGCCATTGGTGGAAAGGATTGGTATACACACTTAAATATATATTAACACCCAGACATAGAACAAACACAAATGTTCACTTTTAGCGATAAGGCCGCCACTTGTGGCACTACCTCGTAAGTGTTTTCTATCTGTATGTAATTTTTATTTCTGGTGTACACAATAAAGAGTTTCTATCTATCTAAATGTTCATCACACAAATGTATGTCCTAGGTGGGAATCGAACTCACGCCCCCAAGCGCAGAAGGCAGATTCACTACCAACTAAGCTAACGGGGCTGTCAAATTCGTATATTCTATAATATAATAAAATTCGTATAATGTCATTTCAATACATTGCTGACGTTAAAAAAACCTGAAATCACATCACGTTTTCATTAACTGATGACAGCTATATCGCTTTATATCAAACTAGCCGTCCGTCCCGGCTTCGCACGAGTGTAAGCTCGGCCTTCGGCCTCGCTACAAAATATAATATAGCCTATGTCACCCGGGGATAGTGTAGCTTCCCAACAGTGAAAGAATTTTTCAAATCGGTTCAGTAGTTTCGGAGCCTATTCATTACAAACATACAAAAATAGGTACAAATCTTTCCTCTTTATAATATTAGTGTAGATAAAAGCTCTGAGAAAACAAAACTACGAAAGTCAAACTATTTTCAATATGCAAATCCTTTGATACCAAACCCAGGTTTGAATTTCAAAGAAGGTTTCCTATTTCAGGAACGAGTGAATAGTTTTCCTTTATCGAAAACGTTATTTGAACGTTTGGGGTTGTACTTTTACTTTAATGCCATAGGTGGCAAACAAGCTAACGGGCTGTCTGATGGTAAGCGATCACCATCACCTAGGATACCTGTAACCAAATTATAATTCTCGCATTTTAAAAAGCTAAAAACATGCTTTATCTTTGTCATCGGTCCTTGATAAGTGTGCAAAGTTTCTAATCAATCCGACGTTTTTAAAGAGGTGAAAATCACGTTAAAAAATTACGTTACATAGATTTATATACCAAGCTAATAAAAGCGTGTTAAAAACGACACGTGTCCGTGGTCACAGGGAGAAGACTAGATGTCTATATAAATGTCAAGAGATTTACAAGTACCGCCTCAAAAAAAGGATTAAAGCATAGAAGTAGTGCTAATTTAGTAAAAATGAATTAAACGTGTTTAAATTTAAATTTCATTCTTACTCATTATGCCAGAATTGTTATTACCAGAACGAAACAGATGTATTTTTGACAGGACGGCAAATTGCAGGGTTGTGCTCTATTTTAATGTAGGGACTGGCATCTAGGGACCTGTAAAAGAATCCAAAAGCTACATACTATTTGACAGACGGCCTTGTACGCTTTTTTAATCACTTGACGGATTCTATGCTCTTTATTATTCTGTGAGTACTGATTATTATCAATAAGCGAGTTGGTGGTCAAACGTGGACTTATTCACGTTTTTTTTTTTTCAAAACTTTCCTATTTATGCAGTAGTCGCTCAGTGTCCAGCGGTGTTTAATTACAATTAAAAATGAAAAAATATGCAAAACTTTGAAAATCTTTTTCAATTTCTCCGTAAATATTTCAACTCTAACACCGTAATAATCGACTGTAAATTTTATTGTCTCAAGAAAAGCAATTTTTCTCCCGCCATTTTGATCATAGACAAGTGGAGTCATTTATTTTTTCTTTAATGAAATGTCAATAGCGTCATAACCAGTGATGTGGCTAATAAGTTAAAATATGACAAACATTATCTGTAAAAACGTAAAGGGAGCCACATTCGTATTATTCAAACAAAACTGGCAGCTGGAAAATGTTAGTTCCGTTTTTATTCACCTGAACAGATACGTTAGTCAGAATTTATAGGTGAAAAAAACCAATTTATTATATCTTCGCTTAAGGAGATATAATTCGCAGGGAAGCTATGAAGAATATAAACGCAGTCCGTGGCGCTCGTTAGTAGATTCCTAACACATAACATGGCCGTAATGGCGTAATTTTGTATTTATGGTGTGTCGGTAATAGGCAGGTATATCCTTGGCTAAATTATAAAAATATTGTATTTTGTAGTGGTGTTGGTGCATGGCTTTGTCTGTATTTATTTTTTGGTGTTTTCACGCAAGAAAAGTGCATGGTAAGAAGTGATTTTTTTACATAGAGATAGTAGTAGAAACGCGGAAGAGTAACATAGAATAATTTTATCCCAAAAAAATTACGGTTCATGACCACGCGGGTAAACAAGTGAAACACGAGCTCGTAAGAAAAAAATGTGGCATTTTTTTTTATGTCAAACCCACAAGCTGTGACATTCTGCAATCCCACATAAACTAATTCATTTCGTACTTTTTCAGTGAGGCGCGACCTCCGCAAGGTGGGTTGTTAAGCTAGCCCACGGGATCCACAGATTTTTCTGGGATAAAAAAAAACTATTTCTACATTGAATTTCATATCAATTAGTTGAATCGTTGTAGAGATGGGTGGTTAATGGTAATGCTATCCCATGGGAACCGTAAAATTTTACGGGAACAAAAGTACTGGGTATTTAAAAATGATTCGGCTTCCTTGTTTCCTGAGAGATTTAATCTGGGCCTTTTCAAGGCAAGAGTGAATAGGTATCTTCTAAGTCTGCGTGCTTCATCTTCGACCACATCGTCGCTTATCAACAGGCGAGTTGGTGGTCAAATGTGGAATAATTCGCGATAAAAAATAAAAATAAAGATTCAAAGAAATATAGCTACATTAAAACAACTAAAACATTTTAATAAATACAAACTATCTGCAGTTCTGCACCTTACATCATTTAGGTATGTATTTACGCTTATAACATCATGTGTTTATATTACTTTTTTTTATTAACAACACACGGAACGCGTAATCATTCAGCCCACACTCAGCTGTCAATTTAGCCCTGTGATGTTAAAATTAACGGCCTACCGATGTCAATTTAAATCATGAGTACTTAAGTTCACACCTACAGTGCTGCCAACTTAATTTTAGATTTGGCCAAATGTGGAACTAATTATTTAATGTCCAAATTTTCTGTTCAAACTGTCAAAAGTAAACGGCCATACATATCTTAGCGGTAAGAGTGGGTGCCAATAGGATGATAATTAAGACATTTATAAGAAAATCATGATAAAAAAATAGATTTGTTCATGAAATACGATGTTGGCTCTCTCATTTAACCATACAGATAAGTTGGTGGTACTGTTCATTCTAAATTGCCAATCTGGTTAACGTAAATTGGTGATTATTGGATGATCGATACGGAGAAGGTGTAAGAAAAAAAAAACAAGTTTTAAATTGCCTTTGTCTATTAAGAAAAGAGTTCGTGTGAATAATAAGGAACTCTAGTTTCTATATTTCTGGGTCTCATTTTATAATTTAAAGTTTTTTTAATAGCAGAAAATTCACTTTCAGAAGCTAGCGTTACTGCACTTTATAATTTCAATTCTAATTTTCAAATTTTTCTTTCCGTCATAAGATAAGTACTCAGATATTGTTGATTATGCAGCCGTTCTTAAAAAAAACAACAATCAAAGAAATAAATATAGAAATTATAGAAAGATAATTAAGTAAATAGTCTTTGATTCGTATATAAATTAACGGTGTGACATTTTACACGACGATACTACATGAAAATTACAATGCAAACTACTTTACCACGTATCCTGGTGGTTAGGGCCTTATTTTTTTTGTATATTAAGTTCTTGCGTTCGCACTTTCCTCAGTTTCTTCTGGCAACTTTTTCACAATCACATCTGTCGAAAAACATTACTGTTTATTACCACATAACGTTACCATATATACGTGTCCGCACTACAAATATTTAATGCCCCATCCCTATGACCATAGACAATATGAAACTGACAGATGTGGTTAATGTTTCCGCCATTTTGGCCACGACCAATAGGAACGTTTCTTATTTTTTTCATAACGCCAACAGCTGCATTTCTATGCGGCCTGTATTAACGCATGTTATTGGGTGTTTTTATGAAAGGGATGATACAGGGGTGGTTTTTTGTAGATGATTTGTTGTTGATGATGATGATGTTAGTCTGATAGGGGAAATTGGATTTTTGATGCGGTAATGACGTAGATTGTAATCTTATGTTTTGATGGCTCCCGAAAAAGAATTGGTTGTTTAAAATTCTTGGAACTTGTTTTGATATAATTATTTTAAAAATTTGTTTAGTAATTAGTTTCTTTTGAATCTAATTTTCGTAGTTAGTAACGTGATATCTTGCTAGCCGTTGAGCTTACGAGCGAAAATGCTAATTAACTAAAATTAACTAAACTAAAATATTAACTAAAAACGTCTAAATTTTATTTTCCTATAATCAGGGAAAAACCCATAACTAATACAAACGTGTAAAAAATAGATAAATAAAAATACATAAGCTGAAAAAGCACTAACCAAATTTACACCTCGCGTGGTGCCCTCTAATTATGCGCCTATCTCGTAAGACGTAAAATCATACGAAGTTGAAGCGCTCATAAAAGCTGATTGGTCAGCTTCGACGTAAATATATAAGTTTAGTGCGAGGATTGTCCAGTATTCAGAGTTCCTTGAAAGACGGCTTATGCATTAACGGTTTACATAAAAAATATATTTTAGTAAGTACATATTTTATTATGGAAACTGACGTGCTTTTCATACATTTTATTTATATTACGCGGGAATTAACCACGTCAGTTATAAACATATTTTGACATATTTTGTTTCCTTTGTGAGGATTTTGGCTTCGCACATCTTGTGCATTTGCCAGTGTCAAGTACATATTAAAATATAATGCCACATTTTGCAATATAATTTTATAAGTATAGTTCCAGATTAAAAACATTTAAATCTACGGAACCCGGCCTCACAGTACACCACATCTTTACCAATTTTACTTATTTATCAAGTTTTCTTAACCTTTTAGAGTTTTTCTTTATTTTTGTACCTCCCTACCGCGCAGGAATGTTGGTAATCAGTCGATTGGTTATATTAATAATAAACTATGTGGTTTATGTCCATCTCTGTGTCAGTTATATTGAGTCCTAATGAGGGACGCCATATTGATTATTTTTAAATTTTTTATTACTACGATAATATTATAATTTGTGTTAAATTACCATGTCTTAAGTACGGAGGTACACACACGAAGATACTTTTGTTTTATTTATTGAATTTTTATTTAAGCTACTTTGAGTGCAAAAATCTGCTCTCTGGCCAAGTCGAAATAAATATTTACTACACAAAAGTAGGCACATAAATATGAAAGACTTTTATGCCCATGTTAGTATCTAATAACTACTAAGTATTTCAGCTGTTACATGAATACAAAACCCATTTTCTTGAAACTATCTCCGAAACTCAATATAAACCGCCATATTGGACGCCATATGTAGCCAACGGCTTTCCCGCTATTTTCCGAGGTTTGTCTATGACAAAGTTTTTTTTTTGCCAAATCGGCACAAGCTCAATATTGGTTTCTGTCGCTGACTAAGTTTTCTATCAAATATCGGGCGATATCTAAAAGATTTGCTGAAATAAGACTTTTCCGACGAAATTGATCTTTTCAGCTGGGACACGTTTAATATTATTACCTACATTTTTATTGTTTTCGGGTATGATTATATAATATTATTACATGACTTATATCACAATAACATTATTAAGGTGATACGTATCACGTTTGGCGGGAAATTCAAATGTCAAACAGTTTTTTGTTCTTGTAGAGTCTGTGCGGAAAGAGAACCGTCGTGGCGAAAAATGGAACTACAAAACAATATGATTTTGATTATTATATGGCAGCCCAGCCCAGCCATCTGTCAAATGTCAAACTATACTTCGTGGTATTTACGTGACGGATACAGCTTTGTTTTGTGTTGTTTTTAAGTGAATTTTGCATAAAATTATGTCTAAAAGGGGAAAATCGTTACGCAGTTCCACAAGGGCAATAATATTTAATATTATACAGTTTTGTCAACGAGAAAAAGTGGCAAAACACACCATTGTTGACCTCAGTAAAGTAACGGAGCGTGTGGCAGCAATGTCCGGTAAATAACAGTTTTATATTATTACTTATGTCCTTCCTAGATAACCTCCGGTTCCTGATATCTCCAAATGTATTTAACTAAAAGGATTTCATATAAACATGTGACAATATTTGTATGTTTTGATTCAACCAATGTTCTTGATAGTAGGCTTAAAGTGTGTTGATGCTTTTATTTTTTTTACTAACTTATGTTTTTTTTTTCAGGTTTAAGTAGAGATACAGTATCTAAAATAAAAAAAGAAGGTTCTACAAATGACGGCGTATGGTGCACACCGGGGAAAATACGTAAAGGAAGACCAAAAAAAGTCATTCTTGATAAAGACCATTTATTAGACAACATGCAAGAGTTTATTATAAATGTTACTGATTCGAGTACATCAAGTTCAGAAGACGATACTAATAATTTGTATCTCTCTGGTAGCTCCAAAGATGGATCAGTCATGTCTGGTATTGAATGTTTGGAATCAGACTTTGACTATGGTTCTGATTAGTGACTCAATAAATAAATATATATAAATAAAATCTTTTATTTACTAGCTGCGTCCCATGGTGTAACTAGGGATAAAAAATAGCTTATATTGTGTTAACTCAGAGTAAACCCTGGCTTATTATTATTACCCATTACCTATTTGCAATTATTTTTACAACTTTTTCAATAATAGGTTGTTATTATTTAGACAGAATTTTGTATCAATTTATTTGACAAAGTGTAGAAATATCAAGAATTATAGTCGCGCTATAATGACGTAACAGTGTTGTCACCATAGCAAATACGTTAAAAAAACACAGTGGCGCCCTCAAATTTTATGACGGTTCTCTTTCCGCACAGACTATAGCTAGACCGGGTATAATTATTGGAAACTATCATGATATTTGCGTAAATTTATTATTATTCTTTACAAAGTCATGTAAAGCTATTTATCTCTAATGCACATTATTGCTTACATTTGTCTATAAACACATTTTTGCTGTTTCAAAAGGTTTATTGACAAATGTAAGTAATATGGCGCGTTACTGATAAATAGCTGTACATGATAATGTAAAGAACAACCAACGATTTGCGCAAACACTGTGTCGTTTAACAATAATTACCTGGCCTAGCTACAAGGACAAAAAAACTGTTTGACATTTAAATTTCCCGCCAAAGGTGAAACGTATCACCGCAAAAAAGTATTTCGGGTGGCATTAGGCTTTCATGAACAAGCGTGACGCTTACAATCAGACGAGCGATTACCTGAAGCCTTGTTTTCACGCCAAATCAATTATTTTAGTTTATCATCATCATCATCAGCCAGAAGACGTCCACTGCTGAACATAGGCCTCTCCCTTTAACCTCCACACTGAACGATATCCTGCCATCTGCATCCACTGGATGCCCGCGACTCTCACGATGTCGTCGGTCCATCTAGTGGGAGGCCTACCTACGCTGCGTCTTCCGGTTCGCGGTCTCCACTCAAGAACCTTTCTTCCCCATCGGTTAACAGTTCTTCGAGCGATGTGGCCTGCTCATTGCCACTTCAACTTACAGATTTTAATAGCTATGTCGGTGACTCTGGTTCTTTGGCGAATATCTACGTTTCGGATTTTATCGCGCAAAGAAACTCCGAGCATAGCTCTCTCCATTGCCCGTTGTGTGACTCTGAGTTTTTCCAAAAGGCCAACAGTTAAGGACCACGTCTCAGTACCATATGTCATCTCTGGCAACACACACTGATCAAATACCTTCGTCTTTAGGCACTGTGGTATCTTGGACGAGAAGATGTCACGCAATTTTCCGAACGCTGCCCATCCGAATTGGATTCTTCGGGCGACCTCTTTGCCTAAGTTGGACTTACCTAACTGAACAATCTGTCCAAGATAGGTGTAATGGTCAAAAACTTTGAGAGTATCGTTCCCAACGATTACCGGCACGGGTACAACATGGACA